>OU744356.1:32962442-37762442 GCA_916610255.1 Lasioglossum lativentre | reverse complement strand
TGCCAATAGCTGTATTCCACATCCAAATGCGTTGTGGAGTGCGAGTCCGTTAAGTATGGTGTTCACCGCAAGTTTGATAAATCTTAGAGCCATGTAGATGCCTATGACCCCTGCTATAACCGTGCCGAAATCAGTGAATCCTTCCCAGATTCTCTTCCCCGTGCTGTCAGCTATCTTTTCTAGTGTTTTTTCGTCGAGGAGGTTAAACATTGACACAGAGTCCTCCGCATATGAGTGGCCCGATGCTCCTTGGGCCATTGAGTTTATTACTGCGGTCTTCTCTATCGGGAACATGATTCTCTCGTTTAGCTTGGAGATGTCCTCTGGTGAGTAAATTCCTCCGTTGGCCAGATTTTTGGGGTCGATGTATTTCCAGGTGGCCTTGGTGAGTGACTGGATCGGGGGTGGCGGCATACTTTCCACTGGGCGTGGTAGCATTTTATACCAAGTCGCCTGTAGTTTATAAGTAGGCGGTATTAGCTCGTTACAGCCCATCTTGGTTCCTGTCTTGACCAGGATGTGGTTCCTCGGCGTGAGGAAATACGATGTGTTGCGGTAGGTCACCGGGATCTCGTCATAGCAGGCCTCGGTTTTTCGTAGTGCACAATTGACTGGAATGCATCTGATGATATGAATCACTTCACCGGCTTGGATTGCCATGTGCCCTGGCTCCTTTGTTAATAGCGCAGCGACATCGGCTGGCTCGTTATGCATTATGGCGAGAGCGTTTCGCAATATTTGCCGTTCCATATGGCATTTTTGCTGCATGATGTCGCGGTACATGGACAGTATCTGGGTTTTGATGTGTTTCTCCAGGAAGACGAACTTGGTGTTGGTGTAGGTGAAGATGTCCAGATTGTTAATTTGGATTTCTTCTTGTGTTTTAAATTTTCCCTCCGTTTGGGTTTCCAGGATTAGCAGTTTGGGGTGCTCCGTTTTAATTAGCGTGTAACCGCAAATGGAGGTTCTGCCGGTAGAAGTCAGGGCGAACGCTGTGTTTCCTGACGTCACGGTGTATATGGTGGCCGTATGTGATTCCTCGGTTCGAGTCCGGATGGCTTTCCCATCAAAGAGGACATTATACCTGTTGAATCTGCAATGGTCGGTAGGGAGGCTTGTCCAGAAGGTAAAGCCGTCTTCGGAATCCAGGCAAGTTTCTTGCTGTAGGCTGCAGTGCTGACCAGACGGTAGGTAAATTTCGTTGGCCGAGAGTTTAATTGCGGCATGGGGGTTCTTGAGTGTGATCCTTATCACGGCCTGGACAACCACGCTAGACCATGTTCCAAATGGATCGCTATAGGTCGCTCCGTTGCAGGTTCCGTCCTGTTGGACTTTGCCAGCGAGTGTGATGCTGCGCGACGTTGTGGCATTGCGTTCGAGTCCAGTGATCTGGGTGGCGGGTGGCAGGTATAATATTCCGGAGTTTTGCATTTGGAGGCAGATGTCCTTTGGAGTGTTTAGTATGTATTGCTGTCGTCCGTTTTGTACGATCGATACATGCGAATGCATCCCGCAGTAATATATTGTTCGGTCTACTTCTACTCGACATTGTATTGTGGGTGTGTCCTTGAATTCTGTCAGCTGTAAAAGCTGAATTTCGGTTTCTTCGTTAATCGGGGAGGTGTCGATCGCGTCGCACCGTGGTTCATCCACTGTTGAAAACGTTGTCACGTTCAACGTTGACCCTCCGCAATCGTAACCGATGAGGCCGGATGCCACTTGGGTGATGGCGAGGATGAAGAATGTTGTCGCGTGCATGGTGTCGCTTGACTGTCGGGACCGGGGCACTCGCGCGGGTTTATACCGTTCGTTATCGCGGTTGTTATCTTGCGAATCACCTTTGGGGCTAGAGGGGGGGGGAGTGGTATATTGTTGTGCGTATTGTGAACTGTCTGTGTTGCTTCGCATGCTTAATCTTGTTGCTATGCACGATACGCGATCCTCCTTTATAAGCTAGTTTTACATTCTTATCACTTAGACATTCTATGATGCGAAAGGGGCCCGTGTACTCGTCGTCAAATTTGTTTTTGCGAGGTTCCTTGAGGAGATATACCTCGTCTCCCGCGGTAAAAGATTGATTGTTGACCTTCCTGTCGTAGTATGATTTTGATTTTTGCTTTGCTAGTCCTAGATTCTCCCTAGCTTTATCGATGGTACCGTGAATTTTGTCCTGGAGGGTTTCGAGGTAACTGTTATATGTTTCATTCGTTACGTTGTTGAATTGAGCGTTCGCGGAAGGCGTACGAGCTAGAGTTCCAAATATTAACTCATGCGGGGTGAAAAGAGTACCTTCGTGCACGCTTGTATTATATGAAAACATGGCTAATGCTAGCCATTCGTCCCAGTTGCCTTTTTGTATATATTGCTTTAAGTACTCAGTTAACACATGGTGTGACCGTTCGATGGAACCGTTGCTCTGCGGTCGGAAGGCAGTTGTTTTGAATTGAGTTATTTTAAACCTTTTTGCCACGGTTTTCATTAAAGAGCTCAGAAAATTGGCTCCTTGGTCTGTAAGGATTGCCTTAGGGGCACCGAATCGGCAAATGAAATTTTGTATGAAAGCATCGGCTATGCTTACTGCTGTAGATGATTTCAACGGAATCGCAAGAGAATACTTGGTCAATAAATCTTGAATGGTTAAGATGTACACGAATCCGTTCGGCGAAACGGGCAAAGGTCCTACGATGTCCATTGAAACTTTGTCAAAGGCTCTTCCCGGGGTATCTGTGATGACCATTGGTTGTCTGGTCTTGACTCGAGTTAGTTTTTTGGTTTGGCAAGATCGGCAAGAGTTTACGAATTCTTGGACTTCTTTTTTCAATGTAGGCCAAAAGTATCTTTCACGTATTCTCCTGTGGGTCTTAGTGATTCCTTTATGCCCGGCAAAGGCTGAACAATGATTTTCAATAATAATATCTGTCCGTTGTTCTGGAGGGGGAATGGTGACTTCGTGAGAGCAAACGAAGATTTGTGTTTGCGTTGTGGAAAATAAATTGATTAAAATTTCCTGTATGTCTGGCCAGGATACATCATCAACGTACGTTCTCGAGATGCTAAATGAATTAAGTTGGAGCTCTGTCGTCACGTCGAGTAAGGATCTCAGGGAGTCCAGGACGTCTTCGTATGGAGCTGTATGGAGTTGAGAGGACTTCACGGGAAGTATGATGATCTTCCGGTTTCCGGAATCGATTACTTTGGATCGGCAGATTGAGATGTTCGATAGGGGAGGTATTTTATTTGAAGTTAGTAAGTCTACTGCCCCGGTATCAAGGGGTTGCATGTCTGCTGTCATGAATATGACGAGATTATCGCTCCTCATGATGAGCCTGTCTCGAGTGTGAATCAATGTACGTCTGTTTTGCGTTAATGGGGTAGTGGTAATTGGCTCAAATTCTGAAAGTGAAGTAGCAGGAGATTCGGGGGATAATGGAGGTCTCCCCGTAGGAATAGTTGGGCTAGCCTGCAATGGGCTGGAGTAGGAGGGGCCCGGAGAGAAAAGAGGTACTGGAGAGGGAGGGCGCGATGGTGGCTGCTCGAGAATCGGAGCGCGCGGTGGCGACCGTCTCGAGGAGGGGGAGCTTCGATGAAGGCGCGATGGCGACCGTTTGGGAGTAGGTGATCGCGGCGGCGACCGTCCCGGGGGGGAGGAATGCGTTGGTGACCGTATGGAAGTCGGTGATGGGCATCTAGGTGGACTTGGTGGTGATAGACTAAAGTACGAGGGACATTTAGTGGGAACTGGTCCTGGGGAGGGGGAATATTGCTGTGTGGCTGTTGGCGGGTTGGCGTGTTGGGAAGTGGTGGAAGATAGCGTCGTCTCCGTAGGGTCGTAAAAGATGGCGAATGGGTCGGAGTCAGAGGAAATTGGTAACGTTTGGACAGGATTCCGGGAGAGTGCGTCTGCGTTTAGATTTGTTTTACCTGTCTTGTACGTTATTTTGTAATCGAATTCGGCCAATTTTAATCTCCACCGGAGGAGCCTTGACGTAGGATCTTTGACCGAATTCATCCATACTAATGGCTGATGATCGGTGATTAGATTGAATTTGTGTCCGTAAATGTACGGGCGGAAGTGTTGAACGCAGTAGATTATTGCCAAGCATTCTTTCTCAATCGTTGAATAGTTCAATTCCGCGCCATGGAGCAATCTGGATGCGTACGCTATCGGTCGGTCTTTCCCTGGTTCATCTTGACTGAGTATCCCGCCAATAGCATATCCCGAGGCATCGGTTGTGATATTGAATTCTTTCGCGAAATCTGGGTACTGAAGTAAAGGTTCCGTTGTCAATATTTCGCGAAGCGTGCAGAAAGCTATCTCTTGGTCCCGCTTCCATTCGAATTTGGTATCCTTTTTAAGAAGGATGGTAAGTGGTTTTGAAATTTGGGAAAATTTTCCTATAAATCGCCTGTAATAACCTGCCAAGCCAAGGAATTCACGAACACCTTTAATGTTACGCGGCCTGGGAAAATCGCGGACTGCCTCTATTTTTTTAGGACATGGACGAACGCCGTCCTCGCCGATGATATGGCCGAGGTATGCGACTTCGCGATGTAGAAATCCGCATTTAGACGGTTGTAGTTTTAGGTTTGCGTCTCGCAACCTCCAAGCGAGTTTGTTGAACTTCGCGCGATGTTCCGCGAGACTGCGTGAATATATAACGATATCGTCTAAATAGACGAAGAGTTCTGTGCCCTGAAGGCCTGAAAGAATGTTGTCCATTAATCGCTGGAACGTTGCGGGAGCATTTCGTAGGCCAAATGGCATGCGCTTATACTCATAATGACCATATGGGGTCGAAAAGGCGGTTTTCGCGGCGTCGTCTTTGTGCATACCAATTTGGTGGAAACCATTCGCGAGATCAAAAACGCTAAAATATTTCGCGCTGCCGAGTCGGTCGAGTATTTCCAATATGCTCGGCAGAGGATACGCGTCCGGAACGGTTTTCTCGTTCAGAGCACGGAAATCGATGACCATGCGCCATTTTTTATTTCCATGCTCATCCGATTTTTTGGGCACAATCCACAAGGGGCTATTGAAGGGCGAGCTCGACGGAGAAACAATATTTTGTTCTAATAACTCCTTCATTTGACGATTGATTTCGTTCTTGTGGATTGGCGGGTAGCGATATTGCTTAACATGTACCGGCATCTCGTCGGTCGTTAGAATTCGGTGTTCCACCTTATTTGTTTTACCCAGGCAGTCGCCAGGGAGGTGACCAAGATGTTCAGCGACGGTTTCGTGAACATGCTGTCTCTCTTCCTCGCTGAGATGATCGGTGCTGATTATACCCATGATCTCTTCACACCGCGAGGCAAGAGAGCGTGAATTAGAAATTGAAGATATTGATTTACGGTCCCCGAAAGACTTGGGGCTGGATTTAGAACTTGAAGTAGTAGAACTTGAATTGGAGATAGTAAGTTTAGTTTCCGGCTCTGAAGGATTCACGACCCTTTCCACCTCCTCTAGCTCCATGAACGGTATAGGAAGGTCAACGGTTTCGGAAGTCGTATTTACGCATTGTATCAATGCCTTACCGCCGGAGATTTTTGCTAAAAAATGGGGTATCAGGACCCCTGGCGCGATTTCACACTTCGGTATGTAGCCACATTCCGACCCGGTAGCGCTAACTGCTACGTACGTAGAGGTGCGTGGTTTAAGAATCAGGCGTTCTATTGAAACGAAAGGGAACTCGTTCCCTCGCCATGTCATGCACCGTTTGAGATATGAGATCTCTGCACCATTAGAAAAGAACGCAGAGCCTAGAATTCCGTCGGATGGAATTGGGAATGAGTCCGGGACTACCTGGAACTCAACGGCGGCGCACGCGAGCGTCAGCTTAGTGGACCCGAGGGTTGAGACGGTTTCAGCGGTGATCCCGGAGATGCTGGTTTTGTTTCCCGTATCTATCAACACGTCGGGCCTGAGATGGGAGGCCTTGATTAAGTTCAGCTCGGCTCCGGTATCCACCATCATTTGTACGGCATTAAGCAATTCAGGAATTGCGATTATAACATGAGGTACAGTGGTGTCGGGCCGCAAGGTTATTCGGGAGACTCGTCGTTCTCCTCCGACTTCGTTCCGGTCGCGATGGCCCTGACTGACTTGAGGCTTGTCTCCTCCCGTCGGTGATTCGGTGTTGACGGGAGGGTTGAGCCGTTTCCCGCCTGTTGATTGCGCATTTTATTGTTATATTCGCGTTTTCGACACTCGTGTATGTCGTGACCCGGTGTCTTGCAGTAGTTGCAGTGTTTAGTGAGAGAGCGGGGGGTTGCTGTATTAACTTCGCGACGCTGTGGCGGCGTATACGGTCTTTGCGACGGGGTGTGAGAGTCGCGGTTCTGTCCGAAAAAGTTATCGTTCCTGGTAGGTGGGGAACGAGCTGTATCGCGATATATGGACAGCGCTTGGTTATCGGTATACCTATCACCGCGAGGTTTGTTATTGAGGGATCCAGTATATCTATCATCCTGTGATACGAAGTTGTTTAGGCCGCGCGGTTGATATGAGGTGTCTGTCTGGCGTGGCTCGTATCTGTTACTGTCTCGTGTTTGGTCGTACCGGGGGTCATATCTAGTGTTTATTTGAAATGGAGACGGCGATCTGGCATACCGGGAGTCGCATCTGTTATTCATTTGAGACGGAGACGACGACCTGGCGTATCGCGATTCATTCCGGAAGCTATTTTGATAATCGGAACGCGGAAATCGAACCTGTTTATCGTCACGTTCGTATCTTGTCTGGTCAAGCTCAAGTTCCTTATAACAGTAGACAGCTTCGTCATAAACTTTATGCAAGGGTTCGTGACGTACATGACGTACTTCCGCTCGGAGGTTAGTCGCGAGGCCACGAAGGAAACTTTCTTTTGTTAGTTTATCAATGCTATCCATGTTCGCTCTCTCTCTATCACACTCTATAATCGCGACACGTAGATCCTTGACGCGACTTATATATTTCAATATGTGTTCGTTCTTTTTCATATAGATGTTGGACATTTCACCCTGATAGTGTTCTACGGTATGATGAGGTCCTAGGACATCTTTTAAACGATTACAGAGTCCGGCTACTGAATCGAAATGTTTGTCTTCAACGGCTGCGTAAGCTCCTCCGCGCAACTTGCTTACGATTAGCTTCACGAGCGTGCGTTCCGTCTGCGCGGGGACAATGTCACGGGCACGCTGGCAGGCTCGAGTAAACTGGAGGACCGTAATATTTTCCCCATCGAAGATGGGTACGGAATCGATTGCGGCTTTGATAGTGTACCGCGCGCTTTCTTGCTCCAAATCGCCCGGTAGTAGATGTGATCCCGAACCTCCATATGAGGCAGCTACGCGCGGGGTTTGTCGCGGAATTGGTTCGATGTCTTCTGCGTGGTTTCGTGAATGACGCGGCGTCGCGGATATCGGTATATTATTTCTCGCGGCGAGAATTTCTTTACGCAGGCTATCGTTTTCTTTGAGCAACGCGTCGCGTTCGGAATCCGAACTATGAGTTGACATTTCGCGTGATCTCTGCATGATTCTAGCCTTTTCTCGTTCGATATCGGCTTGCGCGTCGTCGCACTGTTGCTTAAAGGCGGCTTGATTGGCTTCTAGTCGCGAAGTTTCCTCGCGAAGTCGGAGTTCTTTGTTTCTCAATTGATTTTGCAAGAGCGAGAGTTCGTCGGCGGACAATTCTGCGGTGTCAGCCCCCGATTTCTTCGATCGCGTGTTTTCAGCAGGATTGTTCGGCATCGTGACGGTTGAAGCTATCCCACCGCTGCCACCAAATTGTTACGTCCCGCAGTTGATTTCGATCCGGTGATCGATTATTACGCGGTCTAGGGACGGTTGACAATTATGACTCAACCTTTGAGTCCACGCGGCAAGCTCGTCCGTCGTCTGACTCGGGATCACGACGCCTAATCCCCCGATTTACGCTCCGTTGTATTTACTACCGGAGGGTTGTACACCGAGTTGCCGTCAATACCGGCGTAGAGCTGTTTCCTCGCGGCCAACTTCCTCAGGCTTTCGTCGTACGCGGTAACCGGAGGTAGAGTCAGGGGAGTGGGAGCCCTCCAAGTAGTCTCGGATAGAACTCGTACCTTCCCGGTAAATGGGGTGTTGGACACGATGGTTGGCACCGTGTGTACGCCCAGCAGGTCGGTCCAATATGGGACGAGGTGTTCAGCCTGGTTCGCGAACGCTTTCCGCAGCTGATATCGTCGTCCGGCGCGACGCGGCATGTGATACCAATCACCAGGAAATCGAGATAATGATTAGTAGTGCCGAGCTACGTATTCCGGTGGATCTCGGAGAACGCATCGAGCCCTGGTAGGCTTCGGACATGCAGTGGTGAATACGTAGGTCGAATGCTATAACTAGTATTACTGGTGGTGTGTATTGGTATGACACGCAACGTTAGGGAATGGAAATATAATTGAATATAGACTCTGGTATGATGATATATATATATATATATATATATATATATATATATATATATATATATATATATGTGAGTAAGGAACAAGATTATGTCTAATACTAACTTAACTAAATATAACCTATGCTAACGGATTTAAGTACGCGTGATTTAGGAAATGATGGGAACTAGTAACGCTCGGTATAGTAACGCAAGAGAGCTACCAGGAGAAGAAGTCTCGCTGGAGTCAGGAACCGAAGTGGTTAATTAATGAGCCGCTCTGAGGTCCTTCGATCTAGATCGGCCGCAGAGTGGGGATGGTTCTATAGTGGGAGTGATAAGCGAGGACGCAAAGGTAGGGATCGCTAGGGCGCGACACGTAATGCCTTCGGCCTCGCGCGTCGCCGACCGCTATGCGCGAGGTACACGCGCGAGGCCATGTATAAGATCTCTAATGCTAACTTAACACTAATGTAACACATCGGTGGATGTGGTGACATCGACCGATGTGACAGACACATCGCAAATATTCAAAGATTACTTTTGTAAAACAGTGCCAAGTAAAACCATCGAAGAAGTAACACAACTTGTGTAGAACACCAAATGTTGCATTTGTAAATACATAAATTATCTGAATTCATTACGAAGTTATAAGTGTGGAAATAAGAATCATTTATACTATATAATTACATAATTTATTTGAGGACACTGCCCATACTAACAAGGAGACATCGCGACATTCGGGACACCGATGGTGTTGAAACTTCGCACCGTTCTTCATTCTTCGCATCCGAAACTCCGTAGTTTTCGAGATATGTATTGACAATTAAAGTTTCATTGCTTCCATGGAATACAATATTCTTTCAAGATTATAACAAGAACCGTGGTGTGATGGTAGCGTGTCAAGTTCTCACGCGGAAGTCCGGTGTTCAAATCCTGCCGACAGACTCAGTTTTTTTTTAAATTTTATTATTACGTTTTTTTATGAATCATTTGTCTTGATGTATATGTATATTACAATTAGATTTCACGCATAAAATTAATAAACGAATGAATATTTGCAATGTGTCCAACAGTCAATAGTAATTTTGTCGGTAAAAATGAGAACTGATATACATTTATACAATAGAAATTCCCTTTACCGACATAATAATCCACATGATCGATATCCACCACATTAGTGCGACCGACCTGCCCTCTATAACGAAGGCACGGTGTGCCTTCCATCTGCCCGTATTCTGCCCTCAGCTTGTGCCGGCACACCCTGCCGTCAGACACAATTACTAATGCGGAAGTAGAAGTATTAGCTTCTGACAGCAGAAGCGCTGTCCAAATCTGAGCAGAATCAGAGCATTTTGCCACCGACGAGATACTATTAAAGACTGCCAGCCCCTGTGCTATTCAGCGAGACCAGTAACCGGGCGCGACCGGACGCGGGGATAACGTGGAACTTACAGTGATCTGATATACCACATAGCTAAAAGTTCCACCACCGACGAGATACTCGTCGGTGATTCCGCGCTCTCTACCTAAATAGAACGTTTGCTCAAAAAACTAGGTAAATGGATTTACTCCCGCAAATATTCAATAAAACTAGACCGGTGGTACTTTGTATAGGAGCACTTGCGAAAAGTGACAGAACAATAGTAGTTCGAAGTAATCTTATTCGCGTTAATTCAATAATCAAATGAACCAGCTTGAATAATAGATTTTGTTTTGAGGGAAGGTGATACTGCAAAATGGAAATATATTTGAAATAGTCATTGAAATTGATTTTCAAGATCTTTATTGACAATCTTCCAATACACAAATTTTTATATTTAGCAAATCTTAAATTCTGCAATACAATGTTATCGGAAATTCTAAGTGTCTAGCTATTAGCTCGATATTATCCACTATTTGTAAGATACTGGAAGTTCTTACAAATAGAGGATAATACCGATTGCCCAGGTCTCACCACGAGGAGGTTGCTGCACAAGAGACCCGGAAAGGGAGTCAGAACGAATTCAATATTCCTTCTGGCTCCCTTTCCTAACTACGAGGAACTTATATTAACGCAATAAGTCGAGTAATTATTGCGGAGCAAAAGGTGTGAATCGGAGAAGAAGTCTCCGATCCACGGGGGACTTAAGGCGAATCAGAGCAGAAGGCCCTGATTCTTTCAAAGAGAGAATCAAGTGCGAACCAGAGCAGAGGGCTCTGGTTCGAGGGTGACGCGACGCGTACAATGCTTGCAGCCCAACTCCAATCAGTAACGATACCCGACGTGTCCTCACCAAGAGCAATGGCCAAGAGACGTGCTCAAACCGTATCCCACTTCTCCAGCGACCACCTGCCACCTTCGGTGAACGTGGGTGGTATTACGGAAAGAGAGTGTGGAATACAGAAATGAACACTATCTCTCAACCACATACTCTCAATGGATCTACGTCGAATACCGGTACCAACTGGTCAGGTACATACAAGCAAGGTTCGACACAGCAGAAGGCTGTGTCGAAGGAAAAAAAACGAGGCGAGCAAAGTGAAGTTACGGCAATAATTACTCGACATATTTTCAACGACGATAAATAACGCATTAATAACTAACGCACGCACGCACGCGAGCCGAACAATTATTGTGGCAAAAAATCTAAATAGCAAAACGAGGGAAGAATCAAAGCAGAAGGCCTTGATTCGCAAAGAACAAAACATGAACCAGAGCAGAAGGCTCTGGTTCGGGGGTGACGCTAAGAAAATAATTGCTCGGCAAATCGAACTATATTTAAAAAAAAACTACGCGGCGGTCTTCCTCGATGTCCTGGTCCTGGTCCTGGTCCTTGATGTCCTCGTCCTTGATTGAAACCTAAAAGCTGAAACAAACTAAAATAATAATTAGACACATTAAATAAAACAAATTCCCGCACTTACGAGTGCAAGGCTAACCCACCAGCTCACAAGAGCCAAGCTAACCCCGAACACGAGTTGCGGGCAACAAGCGCATCGGGACCCCAGGGACGCGACACCCCGTACTCACTCACGGTCTCTCTACCCGTGAGTGAGCCCCTGAGGGAGCTCCGACCGGAGGAATACTAATTTAAAACGAGAAATACAGACGACGACGATGACGCAAAATGCGATGAGATGCAACTATAAACCCCGTACACGAGTACGGCCTACATACCTCGCACACGAGTGCAAATCTAACCAGCTCACGAGAGCCAACCTAACACCAGCTCACGAGAGCCATATTAACCCCACACACGAGTGAGGCCTATAAGCGCTTCGGGAGCCCCGGGGACGCGAGACCCCGTACTCACTCACGGCCCCAACCGTGAGTGAGCCCCTGAGGGACCTCCGACCGGAGGAATACCAATTTAAAACGAAAAATACAGACGACGACGATGAGGCAAAATGCGATGAGATGCAACTATAAATTATAAACCCCGTACACGAGTACGGCCTGCATATATCGCAAACGAGTGCGAATCTAACCAGCTCACGAGAGCCAAACTAACCCCGCACACGAGTGCGGCCTATAGGCGCTTCGGGTAGCCCCGGGGTCGCGACACCCCGTACTCACTCACGGTTTCCCTATCCGTGAGTGAGCCCCTGAGGGAAATTTCAATTAACATATGAGAAATAATAAACGACGGTGTTCGTTGAATTAGCAATTGACGGAGTTAAATTGTTGAAGGTTGGGCCAAGACTAAAGAAAGGAATCATTGAAGTACCCTTCACCCACCTCGAGCTAGCTAATAGTAAATTCACACACAATTCAATTAAATACCTAAGTTTTTACATTTAGCAAGTCTTAAATTCTACTATACAATGTTATCGGAAATTCTAAATGTGCAGCTATTAGCTCGATATTATCCACTATTTGTAAGATACTAGAAGTTCTTACAAATAGAGGATAATACCGATTGCCCAGGTCTCACCACGAGGAGGTTGCTGCGCAAGAGACCCGGAAAGGGAGTCGGAACGAATTCAATATTCCTTCTGGCTCCCTTTCCTAACAACGACGATCTTATATTAACGCAGTATGTCGAGTAATTATTGCGGAGCAAAAGGTGTGAATCGGAGAAGAAGTCTCCGATCCACGGGAGGCCAAAGGCGAATCAGAGCAGAAGGCTCTGATTCTTTCAAAGAGAGAAACAAGAGCGAACCAGAACAGAGAGCTCTGTTTCGCGGGTGACGCGACGCGTACAATGCTTGCAGCCAAACACCAGCCAGCAACGATACCCGACGTGTCCTCACCAAGAGCGATGGCCAAGAGACGTGTTCAAACGATATCCCATTTACTCAAGCAACCACCTGCCACCAGGCAACGAACAATCGTTGAGGTGAACTCGGGTGGGATTACAGAAGAGAGGATTTTTCACTTAACAGTGTAACACGATGAACACTGCCTCTCAACCACCCACTCTCGATGTATCAACGCCGAATACCGCTACCAACTGGTCTGGTACATACAAGCAAGGTCCGACACAGCAGAAGGCTGTGTCGGAGTCAAAAAAACGAGCCGAGCAAAGTGAAGTTACGGCAATAATTACTCGACATATTTACAAACGAGGATATACAATCTTAATAATTAACGCACGCACGCAGATCGAGCAATTATTGTCGACAAGTAAACTAAGTCGCACAAGAGGGAAGTATCAAAGCAGAAGGCTTTGATTTGCAAAGAAGAAACATGAACCAGAGCAGAAGGCTCTGGTTCGGGGGTTAAGCTAAGACAATAATTGCTCAGCAAATATAATTAACTTAAAAATACGCCGCAGTCTTCGATGGTGTGTCCTCTTCGTTCGATGTGTCCTCTTCGTTTGATGTGTCCTCTTCTTCGACGTTAGAAATAGAAACAACGATGATCAAAATGGGACGAGATGAAAATATGAACCCCCTACACGAGTACGGCCTACATACCTCGCACACGAGTGCAAATCTAACCAGCTCACGAGAGCCAACCTAACACCAGCTCACGAGAGCCAAACTAACCCCGCACACGAGTACGGCCTACAAGCGCTTCGGGTTGCCCCGGGGACGCGACACCCCGTACTCACTCACGGTTTCCCTATCCGTGAGTGAGCCCCTGAGGGACATCCGATCGGAGGAATACCAATTTTAAATCAGAAATATGCATTTTGAGAAGACTGAAAGTTCCGACGGAAATTTCATTTACTATATCAGAAATAATAAACGACGGTGTACGTTGAATTAACAGTTGACGGAGAACATTGTTGTAGGAGGGCCAAGGGTAATCAACAAAAGCATTGTAAAACCCTTGGCCCACCCTGTGCTATAAAGCGGACAACCCTCACAATTAAAAAGAAAATTGTTTAACTTACCATTGTTGAAATTGTGTCAGCTGGATGACTAGTGGTCAGCCTCTGGTCAGTGACTGGTCAGCCAAGTTGTCAGCCAGGTTGTCAGCACGGTGGTAAATCACACTGGTAAATCGCACTGTTAAACCGCACTGTTAAACCGCACTGTTAAACCGCACTGTTAAACCGCACTGATAAACCGCACTGATAAACCGCACTGATAAACCGCACTGTTTAAATCGCACTGTTAAATCGCTCTGTTAAATCGCACTGTTTAAATCGCACTGATAAATCCCACTGTTAAACCGCACTGTTAAACCGCACTGTTAAACCGCACTGTTAAACCACACTGTTAAACCGCTCTGTTAAACCGCTCTGATAAACCGCACTGATAAATCACAGTGTTAAATCGCACTGTTAAATCGCTCTGTTAAATCGCACTGTTTAAATCGCACTGTTTAAATCGCACTGTTTAAATCGCACTGATAAGTCCCACTGTTAAATCGCACTGATAAATCCCACTGTTAAACCGCACTGTTAAACCGCACTGATAAATCACAGTGTTAAATCGCACTGTTAAATCACTCTGTTAAATCGCACTGTTAAATCGCACTGTTTAAATCACACTGATAAATCCCACTGTTAAATCGCACTGATAAATCCCACTGTTCAATCGCACTGGTAAATCGCACTGGTAAATCGCATTGGTAAAGCGCATTGGTAAAGTGCACTGGTAAATCGCACTGGTATATCACACTGGTATATCGCACTGGTATATCGCACTGGTATATCACAGGTAAATCGCTAGTAAACCACTTGTTAGCCTCTGGTTAGCTTCTCGTCAGTCACTCGCAGGTCTGTCCTTGTTCCTCCGCAGGTTTGTCCCTGGTCCTCCGCCGGTCCTCCGCCGGTCCTCCGCAGGTCCTCCGCCGGTCCTCCGCCGGTCCTCCGCCGGTCCTCCGCAGATCCTCCTGGTCGCGGAGCCCCACCGCTCCTGCCGGAATCACTGGCCCGTCTGACTAACAGAGTGTTTCTGTCTGTTTAATGTTTATAACAATTCCTTTTGTAACGATATCACCAAGCACTCCCTTGACCACCTTGCCATCTAATTTTTTAGTAAAAGGAGGTAATAGAACTCGAGGTACAGAATAACTTTTAAACCATGAATATTCGCACGCATTAATTTATTTCGGCCGAAAGTCCTCCAAAAATATTTTTCCGAAAAATTGTTTAAAAATAATTTAAACATAGTTAAAAAATGTTTTTACAATGATTTAGCAACAATCGGATGGTTAGAAAGCGAAAAAACATCTGATTCACGAAAAAAAAAAATTGACCCAGACGGGATTCGAACCTGGTACAAAAAGTCATCAACGGTTCCGCAGTCGAACACCATAGCCGCTGCACCAACCGGCGCCGTTGAAACAGTCTTCGAAATATTTGAATATACCATACATAGTATTATTTTGTTTTTGTATTGCACAAGTTTTAAAGTCTGCAAAATATTTCTCTGAACGTAGGAATGTTTAATATTACATAATATATTTTTTAAATTCAGAGAAGATGGGTATAACTTAGAAAAAACGCCGAAAAAAGTGGTTTTTATTTTTTTCAACTATGACGCACCACACTCAGGGATTTGAAAAAAATAGAGCATGATATTTATGATAATATCTCATTGCTAAATTAAATCTGTAGGTGTGCTCTTTCGATTTCTCTACGAAATCTGCATTTTTTCAATTTTTTCGTGTTTTTTCGTGTTTTTCGAGTTTCACAACCAGAGTTTGCAACGGAAAAATCTGAAAATGATACCTAACATGTGGCTTGGTATCCGCAATGTGTCAGAATTTTTTCAGAATTTTGAATTGTCATTAAATGGGGAAAATGGGCCAAAAACTGATTTTTCGATTTTCCTCAATAACTACCCTTACAGATGAGATATGGGGCTGTAACTTGGCAGATCGGGGTCTTTTTGGGTAGGCTATCGAATAGCCAAAGCTCGATTAAAAACTCGTCGGGGGCGAATTTCACCACCAAACCCGGCAATAGCCTTTGCTAATATGATGTGAAGTGTAAATGTGGCGCGAGTTGGAATGAGTGAACATATGCATTATGTGTGTGAAAAGTATATAAGCAAACGGCAACGACTAAATAGTTAGTAGTTAATTTTTTTCTAAACGCAGTTCTCTTTATAATTCGATCAAGCTCGAACTTTGCACAGATTTTGTTTTAATTATTTGGAATAACTCTGTGGGATGCCATATAAAAGAAATTTTGACAATAATTTTTTACAAGAGTATGTATACATATATGTAGATAAATAGTATGTATCAATATATTATTTCTTTCCTTCATACTGTCTCTACTTTCTGAATCCTACATATATTTACTTTATCTAATAAATATATATTTAATACATAAAATGGTACTATTTATTTCATCCCCTGTTTCATATTAGGTATTATCTCATATTATCTTTTAATTGCAGACAACTAATAAAAATGTAATTGCTAGTTTCATAAAATAATACAGTCATTATTGTTTCAAAACTGATAAAAATAATGGTAAAAGATCAACTATATAAATCTGAACTCCTGTGTGCTTTTGCGATATAATGTCAAGTCAGATCAATAATAGACAGAATTTTATACATATTTATTACACATTTAATTATTGTTTATAATTAATGTAAATTCTTGCATAACTTATGAAAATATTTGAAAAAGGACTAATAATTAATTGTATATTTCATATTAACGCATATAATAACAGACACGCTGCAACTTGTAACGAAACCAACTTAACGGTAACAACTTGTCCTTAAAATTTTTTGTTAACTGATCTTCTGAATATTGTTCCGTCCTTTTGAAAATTATGTATTTTATAGCAGAAGGTTTAAAGAAACCAACAACAGTTTATATGAATAAATTTTAAGAAAAAAGTAGCGTTAAATAGGTATTCAATTTTCAATAACAATAATTATTTTGTTTGCTATCAATAAATAACAGTTTATTTATATAAATCGAAAAAGCATTTATTCAGCTTTAAAATGATTATAGAAATAGAAAGCATTATATTTAAACAGAGATGAAATATTCAGGTGGAATTAATCATGTATTGACTGACTCGACTCGTTTCGTTTACTTTTCCAGAATTGTGACTGTAGCCTGGAAAATAGCAGAAATACGCGCTGTGCATTACACGGCAGTAACAGTAAATTGGTAACCATGCGACAAATATTTTCGGATGTGATTTGGCAACTGCGCATTCGATATCTGAAAGTCGGTATAATTCCTAAACTCACCACTCTAAATCGTAGAGGGCATACCAAATCCTCTGGTTTTTTGAACAGTCGGTATTTCAGAACATGAGACACGAAGCCCCATAAGATGATAGCAGAGAGTTTTTTTTTTTTTTTTTTTTTATTTAAGCTTTAGGCCTAACTTGGCCCATAAGCTGGCTTGCAAACAGTACATATTAAACATGTTAAACATAACATACATTTTACTTATATCTATTTGTCCATATAAACTATATACTAATACTTACAACTAAATATATATATATATATATATATATATATATATAACCAGATAAAACTAAATCTCTTATTTCCTCTTTGTTTGGTATCCGTTTTCTCTGTTTGGTTCGTAGCTTGAACATATCACAGTTTGTACTTTACTCCTTACTGTATCTTACTTACTATTTGTTCTTATTATCTAAGCTTTTACATCTATTCAGTCACTACATTTATTGCACTTGTACAATATCGTGTTATTAAATTATACATTTTTACCTATGACTTTTTCTAAGTTAGAGGAACATGTTGTTTGCAATGCAGTAGTCGTTGATGGAGCTTAGGGCTCTGATGCTAATGTTTTCCAGGAATGTATCAATTTTAAATGGAGGTTTCCATTTGTCTTTTAGTAATTTGTTAATCATTAGATTTCTTTTATTGGTTCTGAGAGGACAGTGCCATAGTAAATGATCTATGTCTTGTGTGGGGTGATTGCATTCACATGTGGAGTGTTCAATTATCTTGAGTCTGGCTAGGGATTCGTGTGTGTTGACGTGATTGGTCCTCATCCTACCAAATCTTACAATAAGTTCTCTGGGAAGATCATGCTCTCTGTACCAAGGTTTTTTCCGTGGTTGTTGTGAAACCGAGCTCCGAGCAGCGATTGGAACTCGTTCCACGTTTCGTCTTTAAAGGACTCTTTAAAATCTGTATAGGGAATTTTATATTGGGGGGATGGCTCTTTGCTTGTGGCTTCTTTTGCTAGATTGTCAGCAAGTTCATTCCCTTGTATGCCACAATGGGCGGGGATCCATATGAATGTGATTTGACTTGGATTGTGGGATATGCTTGCTAGATTTAATGTTTTCCTTTTTATATTGATTATGTGAAAGTTGGTTCGGGTGTTTGTGGTGGAACTGTTAAGTGCAGTGAGGGCACTGAGAGAGTCGGAGCAAATTAGTAGGGGTTTGTCGGAGTTGTTGAAATGATCGAGAGCGAACGATATGGCAGCACATTCTGCTGTGTACACCGATGCTGTAGGGTTTATATTGAAGGAGATTGCGATCTTTCTTTCGGGGCAGACTATGGCTGCACCTGTTGAAAGCCCGCCTTTAATCTTGGATCCGTCAGTGAAGATGCATAGGTGATTAGGATAATGAGTCATAATGTGGTCTTTGAATTCTGCATCGGGGTGAGGGGAATCTTGTAGGTGAAATCCTGTTTTAAGGTCGCAGGAAATTGGAGTTTTGAGGACAATGTATGGTGCAGCTATACAAGGGAAGTGAACATCTTTGTGACAGATTTCGGAGATCTTTTGGACCTTGTCAATGCAATGCATGAGAACGTTGGAGGTATTATTGAGCATAATACTCGGGTTCTTGCAGATTATTTGGTGTAGTTCTTTTAGGTTATTATTTGCACTGTGATTTGTATTGGAGGTGATCTTGGCGAGATGGGTTTTGCCTAGAAAGGATGCTCTATTTTGGAGGTAGGGGATTCCTGCTTCAGCTAGAACTACGTTAGTGGGAGTAGATGTTCTGAGACCGAGGGCCAGTTTCAGGGCACGCACTTGGATAGACTCAAGTTTTGTTACTAAGGTTTGTTGTCTGGGAAAGTATATATGGGAGGCGTAATCTAATCTGGATCTGATAAGGGACTTGTAAATAAGAATTAGTGTGTCTGGATGAGCTCCCCACCAAGCTCCTCTGAGGAATTTGATAATGTTCATTGTGCGAGAGCAACGGTTGTGTAATGAGAGGATGTGGGCTTTGAAATTTAGTCTGTTGTCAAATAGAATTCCAAGAAATTTTGCAGTGTCTACGTCTGTTTTTTCAGTCGAGTCTAATTGAAAGTGAGTGCATCCAGCTGTTAGTCTCTGGTTGTTAAATATTACTATGTTAGTCTTTTCTGAGGAGAGGTCAAGGCCTATTGCAAAGAGATTGGATCTTATCTTTGTAAACGACTTTTCTATATTACTTTTGGCTATGTCCAGGAGAGAGCTTCTTATGTATATTGCTATGTCGTCTGCGTATTGGGAGATTTGAACTTGTTTGGGAAGATCTTGAAGGATGTTGGCAACATATAGGTTGTATAGGAGTGGGCTGAGGACTCCACCTTGTGGCAGGCCCTTGTATATGACCCTCATGCCATGGTAGCTGGGGGACCAGGCAAAGCGGCAGTATGACCAGTTTGCTATAAATTGTAGGATGTTGTGCGAGATACCCATCTTAGCTAGAATTTTCAAGAGGATGTGACATTGTACGTTATCGAAAGCTGCACTGACGTCTAGGAAGGCTGCGATTGTGTATTGGTTTTGTGCAAAACCGGAGCGTATGTAGGTAGCAAGATTGAGGATATTATCTGTAGAGGAACGGCCTTTTCTAAATCCTGCTTGAGATGGAGGGATAAGACCTTCATTTTCGCACCACCAGAGTAATCTATTGTTTATTAATCTTTCCATGATTTTACTCATGCAAGATGTGAGTGAGATGGGTCTAAAGTTGTGGTTATCGGGCTTTTTTATGAATAGGACCTGGGTTTGGTTCCAGGCTTCTGGTATGCAGTGGTTTGTGAATAGCTCGTTGTAAATATCAAGTAGGAGGAGTCTGGATTTGAGTGATAAGTTTTTTATCATTTTGTAGTCAATTCCGTCAAGTCCGGGGGAAGAGTTGGGATTGGATCCGTCGATGGCTGTGTTGAGTTCAATGAGGTCGAACGGGGAATCTAGAAATGCATTTGGAGTTACCTCTATGTTCATGATAGGATTGGTCGGAGCCCAGGGAGGGGAGAGTTTATCTGCTGCTAATTTAACATTTTCCTTGAGAATATTGGAGTTTGTGCTCTCTTTCTTCTTCGTTGACGTCCACTTGTTTTTAAGGATCCTGATGTGATTCCAAATGTATGTCATTGAAGTCTTATGGGAGAGGCTGGCGGCAAAGTTGCGAAAGTTTTCTCTTTTTTTCCCTATTAACAGTTTCTTTGTCAGAGCTACTTGTCTTTTGTAGAGAAACCAATTGGTGGTGGTTGATTGATGTTGCCATGTCTTAAAATACGCTTTTCTGAGTCTGACAGCTCTGTCGCACTCATGATCCCACCATGGAACCGGATTTCTGTGGACTTGTGTGTGTACTGGCTTTCTTTTCGGAGTACTCTCAAGGACTGCTTGAGTCATACCCTGAACGAAGTGGATGTACTTTTCAGTAGCGGAAGTGTTCAGAGATAGAGTGTTAGTGTCTAAGTGGTGATCCATCATGTTTGTGTATCGTTCCCAGTCAGTTCTCTGTGATGATAGCCTGTTGTTCTTTGGTCTGTAGATATTTTTTGATACGTTGATAGAGATGTGTAGCGGGAAATGGTCTGAGCCGGAAGGATCTTCTTCCTGTGATACTGTGGTTTCTTCTCCTATTCTACCGTGTGTCAGTACGAGATCGAGATTATTGTACGAACCATTCCTTGCTTCAACATGAGATGATGTGTTGTAGTTTATTATATCTATTTCGTGCTTGTCTATGATTTGTAGTAATGTTCTTCCCTGGGCGTCTGTTTGGTGGCAGTTCCATTCTGTATGATGGGCATTGAAATCTCCCATAATAACGAACGGTCCAATGTCTTTTAAAGATTGGATAAAGGTATCCCAGTGTGATTCCGTTATTTTTTTTGATGGTGGACGGTAACATGCTGCTATTGTGGTTTTTTCTGAGATGTTTGTTATTTGAATGCAGCAGGTTTCTGTGTGCCCATCTGCTATTACAAGATTTTGGAGAGGAATGTATTTTAGGTGTTTGGCGATGAAGATTGCTATCCCGCCGCCATGTCGTTGGTGTCGGTCCTTCCTTATGCAGTGGAATCCTGATAGTTGGAAATCTATTTCTGGTCTGAGCCAGGTTTCAACGCAGATAACGATGTCAGCCTCTTTTGCCAGATGAGTTACTTCTATTTTTTTCTTTTGAATACTCCTGCAGTTCCAGAATAGGATGCGCAGATAGTTGTTCATTGTACTTTCTTCCCTTTTTTTTTTTTTTTTTTTTTTTTAACCTTATTAGTTTAGAGTTTTGAGGATGTAGAAGGGGCTGGTTTATATTGTTTGATTGAAGGAGATGGTTTTGTATTGGTGGGGGACTGGATGAGGGTTACCATGTTAGGGTTGCTGAATGGAGTTTTTGTTACTGTTGTTGTGCGTAAGATGGTCGGTAAGGATTTCTGCCTAGTTTTGGACTTGTCTTCAGTTGGGTTATTACCAGTTTTGTGTTGTTGTATAGGTGCAGTGGTAGTTACTTTAGGTGTAACACTGATTCCTGAGGATGCTTTAGTCCATGCTTTGATGGGAGTTGAGGATGAGGCAGGTGCCTGTTGTCCTCCAATCGCCTTAAGTTGTAGAATTTGATATTGAGGTTGTGGACAAAGAGGGGGAAAGTTCTCCTTGTTGTCTTGTATAATTTTTGGTCTGTTGTCTGAATTGTTTTTAGTGACGATTTGCTTCGCTTCGTAAAAGCTTACGTTAAGTAAGGACATTTGTCTATTTATTTCTTTTTTAGTTTGAAGTGAAGCGCAGCTGGGATGCAGAGTCTGATGTGACTCTTTGCAATGTGCACACGTTGGTGAGTCTGTTGTAGGGCAGTCAGAGAGGTTGTGTCCTGGTTTTCCACAGTTTTTGCATATTTTTTCACTACGGCAGAATTTTGCTGTGTGTCCTGTCTTGAAGCAATTGTAGCACATTTTAAGTGGTTCAATATATAACTCTACAGAAGTATGGATGAGTTTGTATAGTTTAATATAGTCTGGGAGAATTGTGCCCTCAAAGGTAATAACAATGGTTTCGCTAGGAATCCATTCCAAAGAGCCTGTTTGTACGTTCCTTGTTTTCCGGTTTAGTCTCCTGGCATCTAGAATAGGAACTGGTGTATCTGTGTATTTCTTTATGTCTTCCAGTTCACAATCCGTGGAGAAGCCCTTGATGATGCCTTTTCGTGTTGTACGGAATTTCGGAATGAATACGTTTATTCCCTGTAGGTCCTTGTTTTCTGACTTGACAAATTTGTTTGCATGGATACCTGATTTAAATTTTATATTGAATTTTCCAAACCCTTCGTTTTTAATTTCTTCGACGCCTTCGTTGTTCTTGCTCAATACTTTCGCTAGCATAAGAGCGTTTTGTGAGTTTCTGGGTTTCACTTGACTATTATTGAAGATGGCCGTGACATACGCAGGGCCTTTGTGGGATGATGGATATTGATTGACAAAGTACTCGCGTTTTCTTTTGGAGGCGACTGTGTCATCTCCCTTGTTTTTATCATCTCTTAGCTCTGTAGCTGATCTTTGTCTTTTAATGGTTGTCGACGTCTCCTTGTTTTTCTTGGTAGCCATGGCGGCTTCACTTTTTCCTGAGGCCCTGAGGGCCCAGGCTTTGGGTTTTTCTATTTCCTCGAACACTTTGTTGAGATCCCGTGATTCCGAAGTATAATACTTACCTTACATAGACAACTGAATATCCTAGTAAATCGCACAAATAATTAAGAACAAATAACTAAGAAAATAAAACGTCTGTCTAAAACTTCCATACACGAATCTCCTAGCAGAGAGTAATGAGAGTGCTCACGCCCGGGGTTTGGCCGTGCCACTTTTGGGTACCATCATCTTCTAGTCCGGACAAGAACCATTCTCCACACTCAGTCCGGACAAGAACCATTCTCCACACTCAGTCCGGACAAGAACCATTCTCCACACTCAGTCCGGACAAGAACCTATCTCCACACTCAGTCCGGACAAGAACCTATATCATATTTGGCCTTGATCAGAACGAAAAGTTTATATATCGTTTTATATAAAATATGTAACTAAGATATAGATCTAATATACACATCTCTAATTAATATAAATTAAATATAACATTAATTATAATGATAGAAGTATTTTAATTTTTTCCAATCTTTTATAGTTACAAACTCTAGTTGTAAAAAATAAAAAACCCAGAAGAATTCGAAAAAATACAGATTTCATATCGTGGCTTAATGCGATCATCTTGAATATTATTAATTTAGTAATGAGATATTGTCATCATCACTATCTCCGATTTTTTCATATTTTTATTCTACTCTACACCACTAAAAAAATTGATTTTTTATGTTTTGCATTTTCTTTAAATCACCTTTAAATTAACATAATTTTTTTATGAATGGACGAAACGACACCATTTCTCTGTAAAGCTAGAAGAAATAGTTTAGTCAATGACGTCTCAAAAATATGTTGAAAAAATGCATTTGCTCGGAATTGCGAAAAAGAATAGTGAAACCTGATGTTTTCAACTTTTTAGCAAGGCCAATAACGAAAGTTTAAAAGATGTGTTTGGTGAGCTCGTATAAATTATATGCACTCTGAAAACTTAATTGGTTTAGGAGTTACAAAAGATCAGAAGTGGTGAAGTGGCCGAAAATCATGGAAAATTGCAATTTTTATTCGAAGACTTCGAATAAATCCGCCATGCACAGTCCAAATCCTATCGAGTTTAGTCTTTTTTTTTAATCGGATGAACGCTACGAAGTAGCTAACGTCACTTCCGTGAAAGAATCATGGAAAATAAACAAGTTTAGGAAATCACTTGTTAGTGGTTCCATGCCGATATACCTGGCTCCCCGTGGGGTTGCCCGGCTGTGTTTATTGCACCACGTGTCCACGGAGACCGAGGCTCTCATCGCCTCGTCGCCTCGTTACCCTAGCATAAGAGAAAATTATATGAAGGATCTATTCGAATACAACCAGTAGACATAGTTCAAATCCTATCGAGTTTAGTCTTTTTTTAATCGGATGAACGCCACGAAGTAACTAGCGTCACTTCCGTGAAAGAATTTTGACAAATAAACAAGGGCTACGTGTTCATTGGAGCCTCGAGCAGGTCAAAATTATTCAGTCTCCG
This sequence comes from Lasioglossum lativentre, assembly GCA_916610255.1. Classification (NCBI taxonomy): domain Eukaryota; kingdom Metazoa; phylum Arthropoda; class Insecta; order Hymenoptera; family Halictidae; genus Lasioglossum; species Lasioglossum lativentre. The sequence continues at coordinate 37,738,314 of OU744356.1, read as the reverse complement.
ATTAATAAATAGAAATAATAGATGAAAATTTTATTCGACGTTTTGAATAAATCCGCTTGGAATAAAAATTTATCTATTATTCGTCGAATAAATTCTCGGCGAATAAAAAATTATTTAAATAACGAGTCGAATAAAGATACTGGACCGTTATAATTAAATGAAAAACGTGTAAACAGCATATGTAAAAACACCAATTTTGAAGATGTCAAAGAATTCTTTGAGATACGTTCATATTTCACTGAACACTGCAACATATGCAAATTCGAACAAAATTCGAAACAGCAGTTCTATTTTGCATTGAAGGATTCATGTGCATTAATGGTATGTAGATTAACGATCATGGAAGTGTGGGAATTTGAAAATAATAAAAAATTAAAACAATTATAAGAAACTGCGATTTAGATCATTAGTTGTCTACACTTCTCGGCGTTCGGTAAAACTCAAAGAATAGTATCCCTGGCGTATAAATCACCCTCGGCAGCAGTGATGGGATATTCGTGGGCCACGGCCCTGAGCGGCTGAGTTTCCCCACTCTGAAGTATCGTCGCCTCACTGAACACGCGCTACGCGCTACACACAGACGTACCTCTACTCTACTCGTGTGAGTGCCTGTTCGATTCAGGTCCGTGGTTCGATTGCGCGGGCGCTACACACACAAGCATACCTCTACTCTGTCCGTGTGAGCTGCCTGTTCGACTGCTCGAGCCTCGTCGCGTTACTCCGAATTTCACGTTACCGAAGTTTCGGACGCATGAGTCGCAACCTGGAGATAGCGCGCATTCGATTCCCGGCGCGGCGCGGCGCACATTTTGCTATAACTTTTGATTTAAAAAAGATATCAAAGTGAAATTTGGACTAAATTTTTTTAAAAAAATCGGGTTTAATGATATATACTGAAATGTATTTTTAAAATTATATTTTCATTGATTTTTAAGATATAGCTGGATAAGATGGTCAAAAGTGCCCATCCACGTTGATTTTTAGTCACACCATGCTCAACAAATAGTTACGAAAAAATTCATGAATATTCCACCTAATAACATACACGACTGAGACTTTTTTCAAAATTTTTCGTTGCGAAATCGATTTTTATTCAATTCGGAAAGCATAAAATAGCCGATTTTATATCGAAGTTTTCAATTGACCACGTTTATTTATTATGTTACTTTTGTCTTATCGTGATTATTAATGTGTATTTTTTCAGTTTTTTCGGATTATGTAACCATGTTTAAAAAAATTGGAAATCTCCAAACATTCTAAGAAAATGAACAGTTGTTAGGTATTATTGAAACAAACGTTATTAATTTTTTATAAATTGCATCGCGGTTAAGAAAAATCAAAATCTAATACAAATCTTTTTTATATTCGGAAAAATTATGTATAAACTTAAAACTGCAATATAAAATATTTTATTTGCTTTATATGTCAAGACATGAGCGTGCCTCTCAAAAATATCGGTTGGCGCATCGGTAAGGTCTCCACCTGAGAATCCTTTACTCCCCGGATCAAATCCCGCAGCGAATGATTTCTTTTTTTCGGTAAACACTTATTGCTTTGGGTTTAATCAAAAGTTTAACCAATAACACTTTGTAATTGTCGACATTTATTTTCAACTTAAAGTCGTGGGGTTTTTCGAGGTTGCAGGTAACTAACTGTTTCCTTAAACGTCGTTCTCCACCTGTTCCCCGATCTTCGTTACGGCAGTAGAATATAGAATATTTTTTCCTTTAACGAAATATAGAGCAGTTCAACCATACACCGTGAGCCGCGGTATATGACGTGGGGGTCTTTCGAGTCGGAAGAGAATTAAATGTTTGCTAAAATTCAGTAGTTAGATATTATTAAAACAAATCGGCCTTAATTTTTATAAATTGCATTGTGGTTAAAAATATTCGAAATTATAGGTGTATAGGTGAATAATGTAATAATAAACATTTTTATATCGAAAAAATTGATTTTGATTTTTTTTAACCGCGATGCAATTTATAAAAAATTAAGAACGTTTGTTTCAATAATACCTAACAACTGAATTGTTATAAAACTGGTACGGTATTTTATCGATAATCGTCCGAAACACGGGTCCGGCCAGGGACGATTATCCGACAGGGACACTATTCTTTGACTTTTGCCGAACGTAGAAACTTGACACCGATGCTCGAGAGGCCTCGGCCGCCGAGAAGTGTAATATGATACGGGTCGAGTATATCGGTGTGAGACCAGGAGATCACTACTAATCCAATGACAAAACTTCTTTATTTTTCATTATTTTTTTATGGGACTTTGACCAAAATATTCGTGGCATTTTTCTAATGAAAATGAAACCAAAAATGATATAATTCCGATGATATTTACGTGTGTAATGGACGATAGGAGTGTCGTGCGCAAGGAAAGATAGCGTATGGGAAAGAAAGAGACGCGGAGAGTCGCAGTCGCCGGCACAGTTCAAAGGCCCGCGGCGTCCTCACAATGTAATTCCAATAAAAAACTTTTTTATTATTACTTATTTTTGTATGAGAATTTCACCAATATATTTGTAACATTTTTCTGATTAAAATGATACTAAACATGATATAATACGCATCATATTTACATTAATTGTCGCTCATATAATTTGAATGAGAAGTTACGCGGGGTCGTCCATTACACACGTAAATATCATCGGAATTATATCATTTTCATTAGAAAAATGCCACGAATATTTTGGTCAAAGTCCCATAAAAAAATAATGAAAAATAAAGAAGTTTTGTCATTGGATTAGTAGTGGTCTCCTGGTCTCACACCGATATACTCGACGCGTATCATATTACACTTCTCGGTGGCCGAGACCGTTCGAGCTTCACGGCCCCTTACGGGGTATACCCCGCAGGAGTGGGGATAGTTCTGAGTCATTTAACCGCCAGACTCTTGGGACATTTATCGATAAAATACTGTATTTCTAAAACTTCAATACGAAATGTGCATTTTCTTAGAATGTTTGGAGATTTCCAATTTTTTTAAACATGGTTACATAATCCGAAAAAACTGAAAAAATTTGTAACAGTAACACAATAATATAAACGTGGTCAATTGAAAACTTCGATATAAAATCGGCTATTTTATGCTTTCCGAATTGAATAAAAATCGATTTCGCAACGAAAAATTTTGAAAAAAGTCTCAGTCGTGTATGTTATTAGGTGGAATATTCATGAATTTTTTCGTAACTATTTGTTGAGCATGGTGTGACTAAAAATCAACGTGGATGGGCACTTTTGACCATCTTATCCAGCTATATCTTAAAAATCAATGAAAATATAATTTTAAAAATACATTTCAGTATATATCATTAAACCCGATTTTTTTAAAAAAATTTAGTCCAAATTTCACTTTGATATCTTTTTTAAATCAAAAGTTATAGCAAAATGTGCGCCGCGCCGCGCCGGGAATCGAATGCGCGCTATCTCCAGGTTGCGACTCATGCGTCCGAAACTTCGGTAACGTGAAATTCGGAGTAACGCGACGAGGCTCGAGCAGTCGAACAGGCAGCTCACACGGACAGAGTAGAGGTATGCTTGTGTGTGTAGCGCCCGCGCAATCGAACCACGGACCTGAATCGAACAGGCACTCACACGAGTAGAGTAGAGGTACGTCTGTGTGTAGCGCGTAGCGCGTGTTCAGTGAGGCGACGATACTTCAGAGTGGGGAAACTCAGCCGCTCAGGGCCGTGGCCCACGAATATCCCATCACTGCTGCCGAGGGTGATTTATACGCCAGGGATACTATTCTTTGAGTTTTACCGAACGCCGAGAAGTGTAGACAACTAATGATCTAAATCGCAGTTTCTTATAATTGTTTTAATTTTTTATTATTTTCAAATTCCCACACTTCCATGATCGTTAATCTACATACCATTAATGCACATGAATCCTTCAATGCAAAATAGAACTGCTGTTTCGAATTTTGTTCGAATTTGCATATGTTGCAGTGTTCAGTGAAATATGAACGTATCTCAAAGAATTCTTTGACATCTTCAAAATTGGTGTTTTTACATATGCTGTTTACACGTTTTTCATTTAATTATAACGGTCCAGTATCTTTATTCGACTCGTTATTTAAATAATTTTTTATTCGCCGAGAATTTATTCGACGAATAATAGATAAATTTTTATTCCAAGCGGATTTATTCAAAACGTCGAATAAAATTTTCATCTATTATTTCTATTTATTAATCGGAGACTGAATAATTTTGACCTGCTCGAGGCTCCAATGAACACGTAGCCCTTGTTTATTTGTCAAAATTCTTTCACGGAAGTGACGCTAGTTACTTCGTGGCGTTCATCCGATTAAAAAAAGACTAAACTCGATAGGATTTGAACTATGTCTACTGGTTGTATTCGAATAGATCCTTCATATAATTTTCTCTTATGCTAGGGTAACGAGGCGACGAGGCGATGAGAGCCTCGGTCTCCGTGGACACGTGGTGCAATAAACACAGCCGGGCAACCCCACGGGGAGCCAGGTATATCGGCATGGAACCACTAACAAGTGATTTCCTAAACTTGTTTATTTTCCATGATTCTTTCACGGAAGTGACGTTAGCTACTTCGTAGCGTTCATCAGATTAAAAAAAAAGACTAAACTCGATAGGATTTGGACTGTGCATGGCGGATTTATTCGAAGTCTTCGAATAAAAATTGCAATTTTCCATGATTTTCGGCCACTTCACCACTTCTGATCTTTTATAACTCCTAAACCAATTAAATTTTCAGAGTGCATATAATTTATACGAGCTCACCAAACACATCTTTTAAACTTTCGTTATTGGCCTTGCTAAAAAGTTGAAAACATCAGGTTTCACTATTCTTTTTCGCAATTCCGAGCAAATGCATTTTTTCAACATATTTTTGAGACGTCATTGACTAAACTATTTCTTCTAGCTTTACAGAGAAATGGTGTCGTTTCGTCCATTCATAAAAAAATTATGTTAATTTAAAGGTGATTTAAAGAAAATGCAAAACATAAAAAATCAATTTTTTTAGTGGTGTAGAGTAGAATAAAAATATGAAAAAATCGGAGATAGTGATGATGACAATATCTCATTACTAAATTAATAATATTCAAGATGATCGCATTAAGCCACGATATGAAATCTGTATTTTTTCGAATTCTTCTGGGTTTTTTATTTTTTACAACTAGAGTTTGTAACTATAAAAGATTGGAAAAAATTAAAATACTTCTATCATTATAATTAATGTTATATTTAATTTATATTAATTAGAGATGTGTATATTAGATCTATATCTTAGTTACATATTTTATATAAAACGATATATAAACTTTTCGTTCTGATCGAGTGATGCCCGTTTGGACTCCGACCGATTGGACACGTCCCGATTGGACGGTGCCGATTGGACGCGTTCCTTTTCGACTCCGTGCCGATTGGACTCGTGCCGTTTGGACGCCGTGCCGTTTGGACGCCGTGCCGATTGGACGCCGTGGCGGCTGAATTCATGACGTTTGGACGCCGTAAATTTTATAATCATTGCTTTTCGAAGTCTACATATGGTCTACATACGGTGATATTGTATTGTGAAATATATGGATAACAACGCCCGATTAACAACAACTTCAGTTATCTAGCCAAACCTAACCCAGACTAATGTCATTTCCGCTCGCTCTTAAAATAAGCTTTCCGGAGTAAGACTTCGGAATCACCCCCCTCCGAAGCTTTACATCATTATTTTTCATTAATAGATTCTTAATCATAATTTAATGGTTAACAACGCCCGATTAACAACAACTTCAGTTATCTAGCCAAACCTAACCCAGACTAATGTCATTTCCGCTCGCTCTTAAAATAAGCTTTCCGGAGTAAGACTTCGGAATCACCCCGCTCCGAAGCTGTACATCATTATTTTTCATTAATAGATTCTTAATCATAATTTAAAATTTAATAGATTCCAAATCATATTTAATCATATATTTCACAATACAATATCACCATATGTAGACTTCGCAAAGCAATGATTATAAAATTTACGGCGTCCAAATGTCATGAATCGAACTCCCACGGCGTCCAATCGGCACGGCGTCCAAACGGCACGAGTCTCAAGAAACACATAAAAATTAAAATTCAGATCCAAATTTAATAGGTTCCCATATATTTCACAATAGAATATCACCGTATGTAGACTTCGAAAAGCAATGATTATAAAATTTACGGCGTCCAAACGTCATGAATACAGCCGCCACGGCGTCCAATCGGCACGGCGTCCAATCGGTACGGCGTCCAAACGGCACAAGTCCAATCGGCACGGAGTCGAAAAGGAACGCGTCCAATCGGGACAGTCCAATCGGGACGTGTCCAATCGGTCGGAGTCCAAGTGGGACACCCCCTTCTGATCAAGGCCAAATATGATGTAGGTTCTTGTCCGGACTGAGTGTGGAGATAGGTTCTTGTCCGGACTGAGTGTGGAGAATGGTTCTTGTCCGGACTGAGTGTGGAGAATGGTTCTTGTCCGGACTGAGTGTGGAGATAGGAGCTGATCCAGGCTAAACACTAGAGTAGGGGGCAGCACTATAATGGGCACGGCCAAACCCCGTGCGTGAGCACTCTCATTACTCTCTGATGATAGGTCTATTCTATATCTCGTCGGTGCTAAGAGTTCCATCAGGGCACGGCCTTGCGTCGCGGTAGATCACCTGCGAGAAGTACGCCCAGTACGCCGTTAGGGAATTTCGACTAGGCCGCTAGAGTGGGGGGAACCAGAATCGATACGCGCCGATGCGAGAATCGAAGGGATCACTGTCGTGCCCTTAGGTCGTGTCGGTTCTCGTAACGCAGTCATCCATGCAGTCATCGCTTCCCCGTTCCGAAAAATATCGAGTTCCGCGTGCGGATATAGTGCGTTGAAGTTCCGTGCGCAAGGGATCGGCAAATATCGGACCCTTACCTTGGATTATCGACGGGCGCTTAGATCAACCAAACGGTAAGTCCAGGGGGTATAAGCTGCCGTGTTAAAAATGTGACCAGTATTTTAGCGCCGCCTGTGCCCCAGGGCCGAACTAATGACAGTATATATAGATATAAACGCTAACTCACTTATACATAGATACTCGCGTGACTCACACAGGCCTATATACACATATATACCGTAGCTATATTGAGCTATATGTACTTTAATGTACACGCGTAAATTTAATTTTTTAAGTGGAAAGGGTAGAAATTTATACACATTCAAATAAAATTAAATGTTTATTACTGTAAGAAAATATTACAAGAGAGAAACTAGGAAAGGAAGACTGATACAGGAGTCGAAATGAAACAGGTATAGACGGTGAAGCCGTCCGCCAACGAGAGCGATTTATTTAAACAACCTATTTTCTCTTACGTTTACATATACGTTTCATATAGTACTTACATGCTATGTCGAATAATAAATTTTGAGATTGTACATTTTTTAATTTACCACTTAATATTTGGTTTACATGTTTTATGTACATATTTAAAATATAGTGAAAAATTTTTTTAAAAATACTACATTTTAATTTTGTGGCATGTTCGGTATGCGTTGTATCGAAAAATATGTTTTCTACTAAATATTGTACAGTTTTTTGGCTTATATTACTTTCGCATATATTATTAGTAATAATCGAATGACAAATATCGATTACCAAACCACTATCGAATAATTTTTCTATTTCTGAGACTTTGTACAATACTTTACAGTTTTCGCATTCTGATTTTAAATTTTTTGTAACGGCAAATAAAATATCTTTAATATGTGCGTCGTTTACGCTGTTTAAAAATATATTTAAATTACTAAACGTATGTTCTATTTCTACATTTTGCCTTCTCTCCATATTAATTATATGGTTTGTATAAATAAAATAGTCGGAACGATCGTCTTCACAATTCCCTTTATACGATATCCGTCTACCGAAATTATTAATGAAAATGCTTCTATAGTAATGCGTAAATGAAGAACATGTAGGATTCGCATTTCTCCCTCCATGGCTGTGAACTAAACTGAAAAAGTTTTCTATCGCGTCTTGATTAAAATTTCTGCCAGCAAAATTAATATTTAAAAGCTTTAATTTATAATTTAATTTAATAAAATTGTGTAGCGTAAATATCCAACTTTTTAATACTACGGGATGCGTTTTATCCTTTGGTTTCCTTTTTATAAATTGCATTGATGATATTACTTTAATTGCTTCATTCCAAATGTTTATATTCCGACAATATGTACTGCTATTGGAGCTTTCATTGTAAAAATTATTTAAAGTATCAAATAAATTATTAAAAAAACGTAATAAATTTGCAGTATGGATTGGATTTGGTGATAACACGTTATTGTGATCTCCCTGAATGGGTTTATAGTTGGCGTACAAATGAATTATTTTTGAAAATGTTAAACTAAAAACCTGTGTACAGCATGCCACTTTCATTTTTTTAATGCATTCTTGCTTAATGTGTTGATCTGTAATTTTATTGAGAAGACGATTGGGCCCATTGGTTTGATCAATGTTGTATGTCCCAACAATATGATCCCATTTCGCGGTTAACAAATTAATACCATCGAGGGAGAACTGCAAGTTTTTGGTTAACAAATTATTTCTTATACATTTCATTAAGTGAGGGACATCGTACAAAGGAATTATTTCCCGACTATTAACGAAAATGGTGTGGGTAGACGAATTTATTAAAGTATTTATCGCTTTTACATTTGTTGAACTTTGGTCGCAAACACAGGCAATGACCTGAAGACCTATACTTTCCGATGCTGTTACAATTTGTTTAAACATATCTATAACATCTAAATAATTGCTACTACTATTACAGTATGTAAAGGCGACAGTTTGTTTCCACGGCCTTGCACCGTATACACCTTTTAACATCCAAACTGTCGCATGGTCCGCAAATTGTAAATTACCCTGCCTATCTACATATATTCCTTCTATATTATCAATTGTTGCATTATAATACACTCCCGCAGATAATTGTACTTCATCAAAAATTAAAATACAATATTTTTCTTTCGCAGTAAAGGATTTAACGTTTTTCCCCATGGCTTCAAAAATACTATTACATACTCCTGGTCTAATATCTAATTGCAAAATTAATTTTTTTAATGTAACTGTCGAGGGCAATAGCAAAAGATTCTGGAAGAATCTATAATTCCTGGGGCTCTTCTTCCAAATTGATAAAGCTATAATTTTTTCATGTAGCGTAAATGAACGTTTGGATTGTACTCTACTTACATTTCGTTGGTAACATAAAAATAAATTTTTGATGTGGGTGGGCACCGTTGTCCAGAATTTGTGTTGTATAAAATCATCTGCCATTTGTAGCCTCTTCTTGTATTTCTGCTTCTGTATGTTGGACTGCTTAATTTTCCTCTGCATGGCCACCATTGCTTGATAACATTTCTTGTTCTCCTTGGATAGGTGGTTCACAACTGTTGCGTTGAAGACTTTCAAAATAGACCCTGAAAAATATAATACAGTTATTGTATTTGTGCTATTTAAATTATATATTACCAAATACAATCACCGCATACACTCCGTTTGTACATTCATTTACTAAAGTGCAAATCCAAAAAATATTCCCATAATCGCACACAGAACTTGACAGAAATGAATGAAAGTAAGAAAAGTTGGCAATTCAAGCATTAAGTATGAAATATGAAGCTCACTCACTCCGTTTGTGCATTCATTTACTAAAGTGCAAGTCCAGAAAATATTACCATAATCGCACACAGAACTTGACAGAAATTAATAAAAGTAAGAAAAGTTAACAGTTCAAGCATTAAGTATGAAATATGAAGCTTAAATTATACAAGCATCTATCATGCTGCATTTGTGCACAAAACACCTTTGTACACAAGAATTCTTACTTTGTTTCTTAGTTTTCTTTTTCTTCATTTATTGCCTCATTGAAATCCAGCAGAAGGCATGTTCTTGAATAAGAAAACATTAAAATATTTTGTACTTTTCATATTCGTTTATAAAATACTAATTTTTGAAATAAAATAATTACCTTTTGCCAGTTTCTTTGTTGATACTGCTCTTCCTTTCTTCTCTTCCCTGGAACGCTTTAGATTTCTTCTATGCATCTGACCATCTAATACAAATTTTTTGTTACTAAAGCTTGTTACAAATTGATATAAATAATAAGAACAGATTGCTCCTACCAACCTTCAGTAATATGATTACTTTTGCTCGTTGAAGGTTCATCAATGGCTCTGCTTTCAACACTCGTGAAATAATCCAATGGAACTTCAATAGGGTCTGCGAATATAAAGATGTATTATCACCCATATTTACAGCACTGTTTCTTAACTATATTTATTTATGAATAAAGTACCTGGTAAATTTAAAGTTGGTACTGCAGACCGAGTAAGGCCTCGCTGAAAAATATATTTGGCCTCAAAATGTAGGTTGCATATTGCCCGCTCCAAAAGTTTGCTCTCTGGTAAATGCAATAATTTTGTGTTCCCAGTCGCAGAGAGCCACTTAGAAATTCTCTTCTCGTCGTGTTTTCTGTCCTTAGGGAATTTATATAATTTGGTATAATTGCCGGGGCAATTAAGTACCACGCACAGTTTCGCAACCATAGCTACTTTTTCACTTAGATCACAGTACATATATACACGCAACACGTGGATCGTGGACGCGCGTGGTTCAGCGTGGATGCGTGGATAGCGTGGATACGGATTGGTATTTGGTACGGATACAGAACAAAGTAAGCGTTCTGCGCATGCGCCCTGATGCGCCCCCATCACGTGATGGAGAACACCAGCGCCGTGGTTGTCCGAGGGCCGAAACATAGTGGTCAAATTATTTCCATTACAGCTTACACCAGCTTACACCCCCTGGGTAAGTCCACAGTGATTCCGTATTCTCGTACACGAGCGAATTCGTTTCGATTCGTTCGATTTCCGACTCTGTCCCCGATATTCGCGTCTTCCGAGGCGCCTCCCGCCTCGTGCCAAGGGCTCGTACCGAGTCAAGAGTTTCTCTTACGGTAACACATCGGAAGCTTTTCCTCGGAGGAACCGTCAGCGTCGTCGGGATAGTCCTTTCGCGAGGATATCAATCGTCCTTTCGCGGGAATCCAATCGCGCGCGAAGTACGCGTGAGAATCTCGATCGCGCGAGCCCGTAACATCTCGTTTGTGGAAATCATCGAGCTTCTCAGGAACGATCGCGGCAGTCACGACCCGTGCGACGACCATTTTCGCACGTCGACAACCGCGCGCTGCAAACCTCCACCTTCTCGCAATTCTGTACAAGGAGCGCGGGCTCCCGGTTGCGGCCACGTGGCCGCGATTTTGTAATCATTGACTATAATTAGATGACTGAGACTGAGAGCGAAAACCGTGTCCGTTCATTACGCCTGTGAGATCCGCCCTGTCGTGAGTGCTGTCCCCGCTATTCCCGTGTCCGAATTTCCGACTCCTCGCGCCTTTCTCTCGATCCCGCGCTCCTCGAGGTTCGATCCTCGAGTCCGCTGCCTCGCGAGTAAATCGCGAGTACTTACGTTTCGTGCGGTACCCTTCCGGTACATGGCGCCCGAACGTGCCGTTTTCACGTCAACATCGAAGCGATTTCGAGAGGTGCGTTTGTCCCGGGTGGACCGCGGCCGCGCGCGGCCCGGCCTCAAAGCCTGTAAAAACCCGGAAGTTGCCGTTCCTCCCCGTGCTCGGTACGGTGGAAAAAGGGCAACATGAAAATATATATATCTCTTATTTCGTATACAATATTTGGTATTCGCTTTCTTAGAGATCCGTACAGTGCCAATTGACGTAGTGGCAAAACGCTCAAACTGCTAGCCAAACGATACTGACATTCAATTACAGTTAGATAACCAAGATATCGCTAGTGTTAAATTCAAAGATGTAAAAATAAAAACAACTCACTGCCTAGCGGCAGAGAGTAGATGAGAGTGCTCCACGGACCTAAAGGGCTGAGCAAAGAGGATTAGATAGAGGCGAAGGTTCCATAAGAGCCCTGTGTTAAATCTGTGGCTCGTTTTGCAGCGCTCCTAACGTGTCAGGAACGGAACTATTCAGTTATCCCCTTGCCCCGCACCCCTCCTTCCCCTCCTCAATCCCTCATTTTTCGGGTCGCTACTCTAAGACTAAATTTTTTTCTGGGTATACGATTTTAAAAGTATAGCATTTAAAATATTAATTTATATACATGTTATACCGTTAGGAATGAAGAATACAAAATACAATTGAAAAGTACATTTATATTTATTTTTAAAACAAGTATACGTATATATACACACATATTTACAAAAACTTATTACCAAAATATTTACCTTTTATATTTACATATTACATATAATAAATATTTGCATATTACATATAATAATAATATGATTACATATAATTTTTACAAAAACTTTTTGTATTTGTTTGTTTTATCGTTTGTCTGTATGCTTTCTCTAATGAATCGTGCTTCCCAGTGACACCTTATTAATTATTATGATAAACAATTGTATAAACATTTCAATGTGCAAAGGGCAACATAAACTTAATTGTGTGCATGAATTTAATATGGAATACAACTGCTTAGACACATTGATAGCATCTAACAATTTCTCAATACAATTATCAAATGCATTTTCCCACATTAAAATAGCATTAAAAATTTCAGTTTTCACAAAGGACAAACCCTTCGTCTCGGTTTTATTTTTTAGAATGGTGAACAAACATTCTGAACTAAATTTTGGGAAATCATCAAAAAATATATGCTTACAACTATCGCAATTTGTTTTTTTCAAAAATTTCTTACACAAGTAACCTGCAATATAGTATATTGCATTTCAGAAATCTATATCATGAATTACGATCTCTTCGTATGCGCTTATTTCATTTTCTTCCCTTTCTGGATTTTGTGCGATTGCACTTAATTTAATAAGAATTGAATTGAAATCAGGTTCGCAATTTGTAACATTTGACACCTTTGATAATTGGGTAATTAAAACGTGTTTAAATCCCATTTCGAAATTTTGCACTGATGGATTTGTATTGCAGCCATGCTGTTGCCTAATTACTGCAAATAAATTCTCTAACGAATCTTGGTTTAAACGTCTAGTTTGCAATTTTTCTATATTAAAATTGTTTTGTACATCATTGAATAAATTTAGCAAACTTTCTATAGATAAAATCCACCCATTAACACATGGAGGTCTTTTTTTATTTATGAATTCTATTGAATTCAGATTTTGCAGAATATTTTTCAAAAAATCTGCATGCTCGCTCTGTTTACTTAAACTACTATTGACACAATCAAATAATTTGTCTATATCATAAATTAATTGAGCCGTGGTTGATTAAATTAAAAATTCATCAGGAAATATAGTTTGATAGCACAGCATGGCTGTATACATAGATTCACTGAATACTTGTGCTGCATATTTTACTTTCATTTTAGAGAAATGATTTAAATTTAAATGTTTTTCTGTAATTTTTGGAATGAGATAATTTTTTTTAATTCTACTACAATTAAATACCGCTTCTACATCTTTCCATGTAGCGATCCCCCCTTTATATTTGATATTACTTTTAACTAAATTATTGCGAAATGATTTCAATAAATGAGGTGATATTTAAACTTTTAAATAGGGATTGGTTTATTGGTGCTTGATCACAAACTAGAGATTTTACAATGATATTGCTTTGATGCAATGAATCTATGGCGTTAATGATTATATTCTTTAATGTAATACTGGATGTTTTACTGCTGAATAAATAGTATCCAATCGATTGTTTCATATATTTTGAAATCCAGATTATTTGTAAAACTAAAGCAGTTTTTGCGAGCATAGGCGTTCTTATTTCACCCGTGTCTTCTACACCGAAAAATTTATCAGAATTTGGATTATAATGAATTTCCCGGTTGAGATGAATTTCATCAAAGACTAAATTTACGACTTTATCACAGTCTTCCTTGTCATTGAATATATTTTTTAAATGGTTCAACACTTGCATGTTTAATCCAGTATGCATTTCAAAACTGTGTTGATAGGTTTGCAACGTTCTTATTGACGGAAGTGTTAATACTTTTAATAAGAATCTGTATGCTTTTGGCGAATGATAATATATGCTGAGTGCAAAGTCTTTTATTTCATGGCTAAATCTATGTCCGGCTTATTGAATATTACTTAATTGCAATTATGTGGTAAATAATGCATGTGTAATTGGATTGAGAAACTGCTTACTTTGCTCAATCAGTTGTGCTGCTGTTGTTGTTCGGTTTGGAAATTTCTGTTGTTGCAGTCGTTGATGCCTCATCTGGTACTTTTTCAGAAGCCGTTTATAGGCTGCTAACTTTTTATTAGTTTTAAAGGTGGTTGTTGGTGAGCACGATGCTTTTAATCGACGAGGGCTCAACATTGGAGCAGCTTTAGTAAAAAAAAGTAAAATAGATTTGATTAATTGTTCCAAAATAATAATTGTAACAAAACTACAAATAAGCGACAGGTAGTTGCACTCATCAGTCCAAACAAGTGTTTTATCCTGTAGTTAGTACTACCTAGTATATTACCTGTAGTTAGTATTTAATAAAAAAATTAATGTAATTAAATTTTTTTGCAATTAATATTTCTAAATTAAAAGATTTGTGAACGTACAAGTACTTGGTCCTGGATTTTCCATATCTGGATCTGCAGAATTTGCAATTGATGCGCTGCTCTGATGCTGATGTTCTGAAACAGTTTGCTGTGTATTAAATAAATTCTGCACATAAAAAAATTTAAATAATATTACATCAAGTACTTATGAAACTGTATTTACCTTGTATTCTTTCATTCACAATATTCTTAATACATGGAATAGCACCGTTCCTAAGTAGTGGCCTAGGATACTTTTTCCTAACATCGGAGCTTATAAAATGTTCATTGCAAACTTTATATTTCGTATAATTTTCGTCGGGATTCTCTTTAATTCTGCAGAATTGCAACCACTCTTTCTGTCTACAAAATACCATACCACGATATATTAGTAATTGTATAAACCACATGTAAGCCGAAAATTGAAATACTTGGGTATACTTATTTCAGATCTTATTATACTTACATATCTGCCTTTTTGGGTATATTAAACAAACTGCGAATGTTCTGCTCCCCTTTTCGGTTGCAAATGCAGCAATGCATTGGCATTTTTGTTTAATTCAAAAATCACAAATGAAATTACACAGAAAAATACGAAACAGTGAAGCACTCCTCACAACGATTTGATCATAAATGGCGTACATGGATGGCGTGGGGACGCAAAGATTTCAGTCAGCGTGTACAAGAAAAATATAAGAAGGGAAATAGAACTTATAGAACTGAAATGTATAGTTCCATTCCTGACATAATAGGTGGCGTTGTAAAAGTGGACCTGTAGAGATGCTGGTACAGCACACCAACTATGTTGGCGCCTACACGCAATTTATATCGACTGTGCCGGTAGATTATACTTAGGCGGATCGGGAGAGGTTAGGAAACAATCAAATCTGTCACGTGGAGTTTACGTCCGTTCAGCACCGTGGTCGCGAGACAAGAGATCGAGCGGTAGGTCCGGCGCACCAATGGCGACGCCGGGCCCCCCACTCCGGACCATCTAGGGGAGGGGGAACACGTCCCCACAGACTCCCCCCGAGTGCAAACGAAATTTATTTAACAATATAATAAAATGAGACTATATACAACAACAAAAACAACAAACAACAAAAAGAAAGCAACGCGCAATAATATAGGTACGCAACACGCCACAGACTACATTTGTCCAATATATATAAGGCGCACCTAGCGCAAGAGAACATGGCAACAATAGACTTAATACATAGTCCGAAAATATCGGAACCGCGATTTACATTTCACTTAACCCCAACCGAACGCACACCGAAGTCACTCGCGCGTGTTGGGCGCGAATGTAACAGACTTCCGAGAGTATGTCCGCAACGCAGGACGATCCCGACCGGAAAGGTCGGACAGACCAGGAGTGTCCGGCCCGGCAACATCCGGAGGCTCCGGAACAAAGAAAGCCGGTTTCACCAGGTCTGAGGAGACAGTGCGCTTCTCACCGTTGACTTCTATGTTAAACAGGTGTTCCGAAATGCGCTCAAGAATCCTGTGCGGTCCGGTGTAAGGTCGCTCTAACGACTTTTTCGCCATACGTCGCAAGAATAAATGCGTACACGATTGCAAGTCTTTAAACATAAACGCACGCGTCCTACAATTATGTACTACGGGCACAGGACGCCCCTCTCTACAGAAGAAAAAATTCCCCCGGTAAACGCAGCGTTTGTCCGAACAAAAATTCCGCAGGAGACGCATCTACATCCGCTCGCACATGCGATCGCAGCCCAATTAGTACTGTGGGAAGAACGCGTGTCCACTCATTGCGTGTGTGGCACATGATCGCTGCCTTAAGCACGCCGTTTGCAGCCGGGTGGTACGGAGTCGTCCTAACACGGTCGCACCCGATAATCGACAAAAGCGCGGAGAACAGTCTGGATTCAAATTGAGATCCCTGGTCGGTGGTCACAACCTTGGGCGCACCGTAACGGGAGACCCACGTCTCAAAGAACGCACGCGCGACGGACATGGCTTCAATTGTCCCTTAAGGGAACAGCCTCCACCCAGCGCGAGAAACGGTCAATCATCGTCAAACAATAGGAGAACCCCTCCGATGGCGGTAAAGGACCGACTATGTCCAAGTGGACATGGTCGAACCGCCCGTCCGGAGCAACGAAATGCTCCGGACGGTGTCGATTATGACGCGACACCTTCGACTGCTGGCAGCTCACGCAGAGCTTGCACCACCGGGCAATATCCCTGTTCATGTCCGGCCACACATAGCGCTACCGGACTAGCCGATCGGACACCTTCGCACCAGGATGGGCGAAGTTATGGAACAGATCAAACACCGCCCTACGCAGGGTACCAGGGATGTACGGGCGAATGGCCTCCCCAGAGACCTCGCAATAAACAGGAACATGCCCCGGCCCCCATAGCAACTTTTTTAACTTTAGGGGAAAATCCGTCGAATCGCAGATCAGCTTTAATTGCTCATCCGCTGCCTGCTGCTCAGCTATGTCCTCAAGACTAAACTCGAGCGGCAGCCGAAGAGCGTCTACCCTTGACAAAGCGTCGGCCACGACGTTGTCCGGACCCGGAATATATAATATCGTCGTGGTAAACTGCGCGATGAATGACAACTGACGAGCTTGTCGGGGAGAAGCCTTCTCAGGGCGTTGCAGAAACGCGTATACAAGGGGTTTATGGTCGGTCAGGATCGAGAACGACCGACCCTCGACAGCGTCCCTAAAATGCCTAACGGCCTCAAAAGCGGCAGTTAACTCCCTATCATACGCGCTATATTTCACCTGAGCCGGTGAAAACTTCTGCGAAAAGTAAGCCAGGGGCTCCCAGGGGGAATTGAGACTTTTCTGTTCTAAGACCGCGCCCATCGCAAGGTCGGACGCGTCGGTCACCACCCTCAGGTCAGCTCCATGTCGCGGATGTACCAACAAGGTCGCCTTTGCAAGGGCTTCCTTGGTACCCGCGAAAGCCTCCCTCGAACGACTCGTCCACAAAATCTCCCTCGTGTCATTCTTTCTAGAGTCGTGAAGGTATTCATTCAAAGGCGCCTGAAGATGCGCCGCCCGCGGAATATTCCGGCGGTAAAAGTTGACCATGCCGAGGAACCGGCGCAGGTCCACGACCCTTTTGGGCTCAGGAAACTCGACAATGGCTTCAACCTTCGAAGGCAATGGTTTAATACCCGCGGAATTGATCGCGTACCCGAGGAACTCAATTTCGGCAACGCCGAAAACACATTTACTCGGGTTCGCCCGCAAATGATGCTCATGGAGCCGCTGAAGAACTGTCCGCAGATGTTCAGCATGCTCCTCCTCTGAGCTTGACGCGATGAGAATATCGTCGATATACGTGAACACAAAGTCGAGATCCCCGAGAACCCTGTTCAAAAACCTCTGAAAAGACTGACTGGCATTTTTGAGACCAAAGGTCATAAACAAGAATTCAAACAGCCCAAAGGGCGTTGTTACCGCAGTCTTCTCGACGTCCTCAGGGGCCATGGGCACCTGATTGTAAGCCCTGAACAAATCGAGGGAGGAGAAAATCGTCTTACCATGCAAATTGACCGAAAAATCGTGTATGTGGGGAGTCGGGTATTTATCCGGAATGGTCTTGGCGTTCAGCCCTCTATAATCCCCACAAATACGCCAAGTGCCGTCCTTCTTCATGACCATATGAATGGGACTGGCCCATGGGCTAGAAGAAGGACGGCAAATGCCCGCCTCAACCAGCGACTTAAATTCGCTTTTGGCGGCCCTAAGCTTTTCCGGAGTGAGGCGACGGGGCCTCTCAGACACCGGGGGACCACTGGTTAAAATGTGGTGAAACACATCCGCGAACTTCGTCGGCGCTATCATCGATGCACCAAAAACCCCCGGAAACTCCGCAGTGATCCTCGCGAACCGCGAAGGTGGCAAGATCGACCCTATGACGCTATTTGTAACCGTGCGCGGGGTAGTGACCGTATATATGTTAGTGTTCGAGTCGATCAACCGGTTCGAACGAAGATCGATCAATAGGCCATAATGTTTTAATAAGTCCGCACCAATGATTGGGTGTGGCACCGCGGCGATACAGAAATTCCATTTTATGGAACGCCGCAAACCTAAATCTAACGTGCGAAACGATTCGCCATATGTGTCTATCTCAGTGTCGTTGGCTGCGACAAGTTTGAATCCAGACGGCCTGCCACGAATTGCCGGATTCGCCGGAACCAACGAAATATCTGCGCCCGTATCGATCAGGAACGACGTTCCAGAGACGCGATCACTTATATGGAGACGGGAAGAACCGCGAGAACCTTCAGCGCCCATCTCAGCCACTGAAGGCCTATCTAGTTTCCCGGTTTGAATGTAGCAAACTTGTCGCACCACTCCTTGCACCATTTCGGGCTATTAAGAAACTTCTTGTGCGCATAGCACAATGTGGGACCGCCCGAAGGGTCGCTCGACTTCGAACGGCCTCTCGATGAGGAACGTCCGCGACGCCCGGAGTTTGCGGGACGATCTCGTTGCCGCTGCAACTTACTAATGTCCGCACGCAGTTTGGCCAACTCGGAGGCCAAACCCCTAACTACATCTTCAAGCGAGTCCGACGGCGGTGATCGCTGCTCAACCGCGGAAATGCTATGGTCAGAGGGACCCGCCGATTCGGCAATCTTGTCCGCGATGCTCGCAAGCTTCTCTAGCTCGACCAGACCGGTCGAAGCGAGAATCGCTCGATGGCCCGCGGGAAGGTGTTCTAAGAAAACGCTTCGTATGACAGCGTCGTCACACGTGCCATCATTCAAATTGCGCAGCCGGTTTAATACAAGGGAAGGTTTTCCATCCGACAAAACCTGTCCCTTCAACAATTTCCGCAGATTCGCCTCCGGAGACGGACCAAAAGTCGAGATAATGCGCTGCTTAATCCGCTCGTAAATGTCCGGCAGACGCGGCGTCATCAATATCAGGTCACGAACCGACGCGGCTACTTCATAATCGAGGGCCGCTAGGACCGAATCGGTCTTCGTAAATTCGGAGGTGATATTTGCGGAACGCATAGTCCCCTCTGCTTGCGCGAACCAAAGCGCAGGATCCCCGCGATAAAACGGCGGGATCTTCGGAATCCGATAGCTCTCAACGCGGCCCGTACTCGGGACGCTGCAGCCCGCCTCAGGATTTGGATCAGACATGACGCCCGACAAGTGTCACCGTAAGACAACTGCGCAAACCGCGTGGGACGACAACCGGATCGCTAAATCAACCGTTACTACGCAATAACGGAAGACAACAATATATCAAATCGCGAAAATGGCCGGGTCACAGCGTGGACGCGCGAAAACAATATGGCCGTCTGAGACCACGCAAAAGCGCGGGAAACGACGCGCGGAGACGCGACCAAAATGGCGGTCAAACGACGCTAACGCGAGAGAAAACGCGCGCGCGCAACCGCGTACAATACCACGCCGCAACACTCTCGCAACGCACCACACAAAAACATGCGACAGCCGCGCTCACTGGCACTCGCATGCACCGAAACACAGGAATGCGGTGAACCTACGCCGCCGTCAGGAAACCGCCTCGCTGAAACCCGGCGATCCCGAACCGCGTGTCTCCCACGGAGCCGCTGTCGCGCCGGGAACGACGAAAAAGGCGCCGGTGACGGTGGCTTCACGCAATTCTCCCAGCCTCTGGACCAACAAAAGGCGCCGGTGACGGTGGCTTCACGCAATCCACCGAAGAAATCCACTCTCGAACCGAGAGTTCCCAAGGAACCAGCAGCAACACGGCCAGGGCAACCAGAGCACGTTCTTCTCTCCTCACCGGAATCAACTCGCCGTCACAACCGGATCACGTCGGGGTCACCAAATGTAGAGATGCTGGTACAGCACACCAACTATGTTGGCGCCTACACGCAATTTATATCGACTGTGCCGGTAGATTATACTTAGGCGGATCGGGAGAGGTTAGGAAACAATCAAATCTGTCACGTGGAGTTTACGTCCGTTCAGCACCGTGGTCGCGAGACAAGAGATCGAGCGGTAGGTCCGGCGCACCAATGGCGACGCCGGGCCCCCCACTCCGGACCATCTAGGGGAGGGGGAACACGTCCCCACAGACCTGTGGAGATTCGTGCCGGTAATGCGGCAAGACTACGAACCGCGGTTACCGACGACGAATAGAATCGCTCCACGCGGTTGAGCACGCAGCGAGAGGCAAGGTCTTCAGTGAAACTCAAAACTTCCGAGGCAGTCGGATGAGGTCTGTTTATTAAACGTGCACTGCGTAGTTGCTACAGGCAGCACGTGGTACGCGTTGCTGTTGAGGTTATGTTTGCAGCCTTGAACGCGAGGACAACCGTCCTCGTTGCTGAACAAAACGTGCAAGAAAAGCATGGTTGCCGATCGGCGCGGAGGAGGAGAAGCCTCCCCACTCCTCGGCCGTACCAACCATTGAGCGACGACGACGACTTGGCGACGGTAACAAACAGAACATGCCTCTGTTGTTGCGGATCTTAACCTAACTTAGTAACTAAGAATGCGATATAATACAATATGTACAAGGAATATAATACAATATAATACATATGACTTAAATGCCTAACGCCTTACATGACTAACGATTTAAATGGCTAACGACTTAAGGGTGTAGACCAATATTTGACCTCGAAATTAGTTTGAGCCTCGTCCAGTAGGGGAGCTGGGTACAGTTTTTACAGAATGGTTCAGAGGCACAGCAGGCGCACGTACCTACACGCTTTCCGAGCCACGCTTTCTGTGCCATACACTCTCACTCGAGCACACCAACGAGCATCAACGTAGTGACGTCACGTGTGCGTGTGAGCCTAACTTACCGGCAACACTTGTCATCCTCCGTTTTACCGATACAATGATGGAATTGCCGGGTGACCGAATGCTAAGAACCGACATCAGCGCTCGTAGCGGAAAAATTCCGCGGCTGTAATTTCCGAGTACCGTCCCTTCTGAGATATGCTTCAGTTCCTGACGTTAGGTGGGTTTAAATTCGTTTGATTTAACATAATAAACGTTGCATTGATATTGTATGTGTCCCCCGCATTGCACGAGCTATCGATCGTTTCTATAAAAATCCTACTTCTCTCGATATTTAAGAAAATGTGTGTCTCTTGACAGTGGCAGCACTGTCGCGCTGCCCGATGCTTCTCGCGGCTCCGCTACATGCTGCCGAATAATGTAAATTACGCCTCGAAAACGCAATAGTAGGCCACTTGGGCGAGCTCGCGAACTAGATTGATCTTTTATCTAGCGATTGTGACTACGTAGGGGTCCCAAATGTACATTAGCGAGACGAATAACGTCAGGAACTAAACCCTTGCAATCTCGTGTACGTATACAGTCGCTAGCGGTGTGTGAGTTCGAGTGTGTGAGTAAGGTCTATACCCTTAAATGGCTAACGACTTAAAAACTAACTGCCGCTGCATTCGCGGTGCCGAGAAAGCGGACTCGCTTACGCGTATACGTCCGCAACGCCGGTTGAGCGTCGGGCTCGCCCGCGCTTGGTTCGTTATCGACCGCAATGTCGCTTGGAACGAAATACGCGGGCTTCAATTGCTCGATCGAAACACTTTTCGCGACGCCGTTCACATCAATAGAGAAAACGCGGTCGCTCACGCGCTCTAAAACCTTGTGCGGTCCAGTGTAGGGACGCTCTAAAGGCTTTTTAACGGCCTTGGTTAAAAGGAAGACGTGAGAGCACGTTGCAAGGTCTTTAAAAACGAAGGCCTTGTTTTTTGACTTTTGCATTACGGGAACGGGGCGCACTTCCCTCATATACTCCCGGAAATCCTCGAGGAAGTAGTGCGGGTTTGGCGTATGGTCGCCGAACAGAAAAAACTCGCCCGGCACTCTGAGTGCTGTGCCGAACACAAAGTCTGCCGGACTTGCGTCGGTGTCGAGGCGTACTCTGGTACGAAGTCCCAGGAGTACGGTGGATAGGACGCGAGACCATTCGCCGGAATGACACATGATGGCAGCTTTAAGGTCTCGATGCCACCTTTCCACAAGCCCATTAGAGGCGGGGTGGTACGCGGTGGTGCGGATGCGTTGACATCCGCAGAGAGAGAGAAGAGCCGTAAAGAGTTGCGACTCAAATTGCGAGCCTTGGTCTGTGGTGACGATTCTGGGTGTGCCATAACGCGCTATCCAATTGTCAAAAAATGCCCGAGCTACGGCTGGGGCGGAAATCTCCCTGATTGGGATTGCTTCCGGCCAACGGGAGAATCTGTCGACCATGGTGAGACAGTATCTAAATTCCTCACTAACGGGAAGCGGGCCGACCAGGTCGAGGTGGACGTGTGAAAAACGTCCGTCGGGTGCAACAAATTGTTCCGGAAGTGTCTTAACGTGGCGTGAAATTTTTGACTGTTGACAATCAATACAATTTTTGCACGAGCGCGCGATGTCGCGGTGCATGTTGGGCCACACATATTTCTGGCGGATGATGCGATCCGTTATTTTGGCGCTCGCATGAGAAGGAGAGTGAAATAATTTAAATACTCTGTCACGGAGCGACGCCGGAATATACGGTCGAATGGATTCGCCGGACAGTTCGCAAAATATTTCGGTGTGTTCGGGACCCCACGTGAACTTTTTCAGTTCGAGCGGTGGGTTCTCAGAGTTGCGAATTTGAACCAACTCTTGGTCCAGAGCCTGCTCTTCGCCAAGTTCCTTTAACTCGAATTGAGTTGGGAAACGAATGGATTGTATGCGCGAGAGCGGGTCTGCGACGAGGTTGTCATTTCCTGAGACGAAGTTGATTTGCGTCGAGAATTGGGCGATAAAAGATAACTGGCGAGCTTGCCTCGGAGATGCCCGGTCCGAGTTCTGCGTGAATGCGTATATTAGAGGTTTATGATCGGTACAGATCGCGAAATCGCGTCCCTCCAAGAAATGGCGGAAATGTTTGACAGCCTCGAAAACAGCTGTCAATTCGCGATCGTATGTACTATATTTGACCTGCGTCGCGGTTACATAACACGATTCAAAAATAAATAACTTTCGATAGAAATGAGATAGAGCGATGAATTTTTTTTTAAACGAAAGCTGAATCTTTGGAGAATATGGGAAAATTAGGGAGATTACGGTACAAACGGTTTTTAACCTCGAAAAAATTCGTCGAAGTTGCACAATTTCCAGAAAATGTGGTTTTTCCGTTACCACAGGCAGAAAAAATTTTTTTTTTAACATGCTATGTATCATTTCCCGTAGATTTCTTCCTGCTGAATTCAAATCTGGTTTCAAAATTTGTCTACGACCTTTAGTTTTTTCAAGAAATCGATTTTTGTGACAAGAAATTAATGAAATCATTTTTTCGTTGAAATAATTTTATGACATACTAATTTATACGTACATCGTATTCTCATATATAAAACATAATAAAAATAATAATATTAAGTATTTTAACATAATTTGAAGTACATGAAGCACCTCACATCTCATCATCACTTGAGGTATCGCTGACATTAGTACTGGCACTTTCTGCAGGCTCTGTGTAGCTGTAATGTATAATAATATAAATTAGATATGTATTGTTAATAATTATATTTTTATTTATAGAAGAAGGTGAGTACTTAATCTTTTTAACTTACATATTTTCATCGACGAAGTTACTAACTTCTTGTACAACTTTTTTTGTACAAAACGATTTCAATCGATCTTTTATTAATATCAATGATATTTTCGGATCCGTTAAATCTATTGCTCGATTAAAAATGTCTAATAGTCTGTTTTTTCGACTATTTTGTCTCGCATGAAGAATCATATTATTTCTGTACAGCTTATGCCATGATTCATTGGCGTCCTCTGAATAGTACGCTATTGGTACAGGAAACTGTTGTACTATTTCGCAACCATGCTTTAATAATTTATGAACAGTTGGGCTCATTCGAGCCCATGGAAATAATCTATAATGGAGACAATCAGTGTCGCCAGGTCGAGAAAATCGAGGAGAATACAGGTACCCCCTCTCTGATGGCCAGAGTCGTAATATGTGACACGTTGCGCGTGCGCGACGGGGATTGAGTGGGTCGTGGTGCTGGAATGGGATAGTGGAAGGGGAAAAGTAGGGGAGTAAATGAGTCCAGATTTGGACTCAACTGGCGACACTGGAGACAATACGTCTCCCAACAAAACTGTTCCAGCTCTCTTATTTTTAGAGGTTTTTTACTTTTAAAAACAGCTAGTATTGTCGCAATATTGGTTACAAATTGAATATTAATTTCTATAGCTTCTGCAAATATTGCTGGCTTTTCGAAGCATCTCCTAGCGACATTGCCAGTATTTGTTGTGCCATGCCCTTGTAGCACTTGGTCTACTCTAACACCAAGCTTGGCATATATATTATTTTTTATAAAAACTTTTCTTTCTTCAAATTGCTCTGAAATCGATAAAAAAAGTTAATTTTCATATTATTTCTATTTTCTGCATCAATATTCTTTTTTTTTGTATTCTATAAAAATGCAAACTTACCTCTGACGCATCTTCGTATATCCCACATCTTTTGATTTACTCTGTAGGAAATATGCAGCAGATGTTCGAAGGCTTTTATTTCGTCATGCAAGAGCCCCAAACCAAACTGTAGCGCGGATTCATTGGGCTCGAAATTATCACTTAAATTACCGAACTGATGAGCGGTGCGTAAACATACTGGACATCTACTGCTTGCGGTATTTCCTACGATGGTATTTATGCATTTTCCGTCGAATAGTGTTTGCGAAACTTTGTACAATATTTTAACTTTTTTCCCATTTTCCAGTTCAAATTTGTGTTTTTTCAGAAGTCTAATTTGCCTGTTCAAACGATTATATTCTCGAAGAATATTCAAATCGCTTTCTTTTTCTAGAGCAATTCTTAAAGGTCGGCAAAAGCGGGTGCTCTGGGGTGTCGGATTAATCCAGTTACACGTCTCGGACGGGCTCTTTAATTGTATGATAATCATACTGCTCACGAAAAGTGTCTGATGTGTATTTGGGTTTTCATTTTCCTCATTTTCAAAATGTTGATGAGGATTGACATGGCCGGATGAACTATCAAATCCTACAGTCGTAATTAGCTGTAGATTACCCAAATTCTCCTCGTCCCACTGCAATGCCACTGAATTACATAAGCGTTCAGCTGTCTTATTCAACATGTCCTGTAGTGGTACAAGCACTTCTACTTCTGATATTTTATAATTTTCTGGCTTGCATTCAATCATAGCTGATTTTATGACTGGGTACGATGGATAAATAGGGCAGCCTCTCGATCTCGAATCTTTCACCAACCCGGAATATCTACTTTTACTATAGTCGTATTCTAAATAAAAAGCTAATGCTGATTCCTTCGTGTGACGTGACGGAAAATCTCCCTCTGCAATACTCCTATCCGAATTTACTACAGTATTACTCGTGCTCACCCGCGTAGCTAATTCTATTGTGGACGTGTTGTACGAACCATGTGTCAATAGTTCATGAGCACGCCTTAGTACCGTACTTCTCGAGGCTCTTTCTATCGATACACGCTTTCTACCGGTGCTTCTGCCAATTCTGGTTCTCTTAGGTGGGCGACCAGGACCACGAACACTACCTCGCTCATTATCATTCACAGAAGAATTTTCACTATCCATAATTAACGACCCTTGTAGCAATGACTTGGACACTCACTTAGATGCAGACGTTTTTTGCACCGCGGATTTTTTTTCCTGCCTATTTATAGTGATCTTTGGAAGGCGTAACTTTTCCGAAGATACGAGGGCGGAGTTTTACTTCGGCGGGGGTGGAAAATCCTGGTAGTTTATTTTTTAAAAGTCACCGGCAGAAGTGGTCGCTAGTTGTAAAAAAGGGACTTTACGGGCCCGGACGTGTAGCGCTACCGAACAGGCCCTAACGGTACCCAGTTAATCCCTTTATGACAGGGTTTTTAAATTTTTCTACACCCGTAAAAGTAATTTCTCCAATAAAATAATTTGCCATCTTGCAGACACGTAGGTACTTTTTACTACCCTAGACAAGATTTGGGGCTCTTAGCATGACGAAATAAAAGCCTTCGAACATCTGCTGTTTATTTCCTACAGAATAAATCTAAAGATGTGGGATATACGGAAGTGCGTCAGAGGTAAGTTAGCATTTTTAACGGATCCGAAAATATCATTAATATTAATAAAAGATCGATTGAAATCGTTTTGTACAAAAAAAGTTGTACAAGAAGTTAGTAACTTCGTCGATGAAAATATGTAAGTTAAAAAGATTAAGTACTCACCTTCTTCTATAAATAAAAATATAATTATTAACAATACATATCTAATTTATATTATTATACATTACAGCTACACAGAGCCTGCAGAAAGTGCCAGTACTAATGTCAGCGATACCTCAAGTGATGATGAGATGTGAGGTGCTTCATGTACTTCAAATTATGTTAAAATACTTAATATTATTATTTTTATTATGTTTTATATATGAGAATACGATGTACGTATAAATTAGTATGTCATAAAATTATTTCAACGAAAAAATGATTTCATTAATTTCTTGTCACAAAAATCGATTTCTTGAAAAAACTAAAGGTCGTAGACAAATTTTGAAACCAGATTTGAATTCAGCAGGAAGAAATCTACGGGAAATGATACATAGCATGTTAAAAAAAAAATTTTTTCTGCCTGTGGTAACGGAAAAACCACATTTTCTGGAAATTGTGCAACTTCGACGAATTTTTTCGAGGTTAAAAACCGTTTGTACCGTAATCTCCCTAATTTTCCCATATTCTCCAAAGATTCAGCTTTCGTTTAAAAAAAAATTCATCGCTCTATCTCATTTCTATCGAAAGTTATTTATTTTTGAATCGTGTTAGGTCAGTTTTTCCCACTGTGCGGCGTTGCGAAGACCGAACGTCATGGCGCAATACTCAAAGAGACCGAAAGGAGTGATAACCGCGGTCTTGGGAATATCTTCCGGTGATACCGGAATTTGATGGTAAGCCCTATGTAGATCAAGGGCGGAAAAAATGCGTTTGTTGTGCAGCACCGTTGGAAAATCGTGCATGAAAGCATGTCAGCCCCGATGATGGGGTAGGGGACGTCTGCTATGCAGAAATTCCATTCTACGGGTCGGCGGAACCCGAGGTCTAGCGTGAGACGTGACTCGCCATAAGTATTAATCACAGTATCGTTTGCTGCATTCAGCTTTAAATCGGCTGGTTTGCCGCGGAATTTGCTGGGTCTCGGTACTAGCGAAATGTCTGCCCCGGTGTCAATTAGAAAATCTAAACCGGAGTTGCGATCGCGGACGTGGAGACGGTTACTGCAGCCAGAGAGTAGATGAGAGTGCTCACGCTCGGGTTTTGGCCGCGCCACTTTTCGTTTCGTTTCGACTTAGCCAGGAACAGAACCTGTTTCGACTTAGCCTGTAAGAGAACCTGTTTCGACATAGCCTGTAACAGAACCTGTTTCGACTTAGTGTTTCGACGGGGGTGTCCCACTTGGACTCCGACCGATTGGACACGTCCCGATTGGACTGTCCCGATTGGACGCGTTCCTTTTCGACTCCGTGCCGATTGGACTCGTGCCGTTTGGACGCCGTGCCGATTGGACGCCGTGGCGGCTGTATTCATGACGTTTGGACGCCGTAAATTTTATAATCATTGCTTTTCGAAGTCTACATACGCTGATATTGTATTGTGAAATATATGGGAACCTATTAAATTTGGATCTGAATTTTAATTTTTATGTGTTTCTTGAGACTCGTGCCTTTTGGACGCCGTGGCGGTTGGATTCATGACATTTGGACGCCGTAAATTTTATAATCATTGCTTTTCGAAGTCTACATATGATGATATTGTATTGTGAAATATATTATTAAATATGATTTGGAATCTATTAAATTTGGATCTGAATTTTAATTTTTATGTGTTTCTTGGGACTCGTGCCGTTTGGACGCCGTGCCAATTGGACACCGTGGCAGTTCGATTCATGACGTTTGGACGCCGTAAATTTTATAATCATTGCTTTTCGAAGTCTACATATGGTGATATTGTATTATGAAATATATGATTAAATATGATTTGGAATCTATTAAATTTTAAATTATGATTAAGAATCTATTAATGAAAAATAATGATGTACAGCTTCGGAGGGGGGTGATTCCGAAGTCTTACTCCGGAAAGTTTATTTTAAGAGCGAGTGGAAATGACATTAGTCTGGGTTAGGTTTGGCTAGATAACTGAAGTTGTTGTTAATCGGACGTTGTTAACCATTAAATTATGATTAAGAATCTATTAATGAAAAATAATTATGTAAAGCTTCGGAGGGGGGTGATTCCGAAGTCTTACTCCGGAAAGTTTATTTTAAGAGCGAGTGGAAATGACATTAGTCTGGGTTAGGTTTGGCTAGATAACTGAAGTTGTTGTTAATCGGACGTTGTTAACCATATATTTCACAATACAATATCATCATATGTAGACTTCGAAAAGCAATGATTATAAAATTTACGGCGTCCAAATGTCATGAATCCAACCGCCACGGCGTCCAAAAGGCACGAGTCTGAAGAAACACATAAAAATTAAAATTCAAATCCAAATTTAATAGGTTCCCATATATTTCACAATACAATATCACCGTATGTAGACCATATGTAGACTTCGAAAAGCAATGATTATAAAATTTACGGCGTCCAAACGTCATGAATTCAGCCGCCACGGCGTCCAATCGGCACGGCGTCCAAACGGCACGGCGTCCAAACGGCACGAGTCCAATCGGCACGGAGTCGAAAAGGAACGCGTCCAATCGGCACCGTCCAATCGGGACGTGTCCAATCGGTCGGAGTCCAAACGGGCATCACTCGTTTCGACTTTGACCTGGATCAGAACGTACAGTTTAATTGTTTTATCTGTTAAATCTAATATACCAAACTTTAATTAATATAAATTAATTATAATATTAATTATATAATGATAGAAGTATTTTCATTTTTTCCGATATTTCAGTTGCAAACTCTAATTGTAAAAAATAAAAAACCCGGAATAATTCGAAGAAATACAGGTTTCATATCAAAGCATTAATTTAATAATGAGGTATTGTCATCAACAATGTCTCCAATTTTTTTCATATTGTTAACTACAGCTATTATTAATTTAAAAAATAAAAACAAATTTCGACGAAAACCGATATACGCATTATATCTAAATGTTTCGAATGTAATTCCGACAGCGCCGATGGATGTAACTGTAGCGTATCCGACTGTGAAACCGAGGGAAACTTTCTCAACATGGTTCGAGACCATTAGGGGCATAATTTTTTTTCTTTCATGAGTACATATTTTTTCCACCTTCTGACCTTAAGATTTTTAGTAGATGATTGTAAAAACATATTTGAACTACTTCTAAATATAGTTGTAAGCGAAAATATTGTGGCTTACTCTTTATTTGATCGTTCTTTTGATCTCTTATGGGCTACATTACAGCTCTGTTTAACACTCGTTTGCAATTGTCACGCATATGTTGGTAATTCTTAAATATATAAAATGTATTAGACTAGTTATGTGAGGTATGTGTATACAAATATAATAGAAGAAATGTCTGTGTCCATGTAATTTAATAAAAACTCATGAAAAATTAATTATGATGCGTTATTACTATTTCCTTCGGATAAAATTGGGAAGAGCACAATATGCATTTGGTGGAGTGTGAGGGTGAGGAACTCTAAATATGGGGTCTCTACTACTGGGGGGTCCCCGTTGGAAATAGTGACCGGGCCAGCGAAGTGTCGAGTATCGATGAGACTCACACAAATGAACGGGAAGCAAATGATTACAACTTTTCTAATTTTTAATTTATTTCTATTAAACTTTTTCCATCGTATTTGTTCCTTTTTCTGATTAAATATCAAAATAATATCCAACGCGATATAATTACGAATATAATTACTCGTGTAATGAGCGACTAAATTTTCGGACACGAAAGTGGACGGCAAATGTGAAAGGAAGAGAGACATAGAGTGGAAGCGTTCGACAAAGATGAAAAACGTTAAACTTGGCTATTTTTGGTCTCATAAATGCACGTTGTAAATGAGAACTTCCTAGTAATGCTCGATAAAATTATAGACAATCTGCTCGGATTAATATTATCAAAATTTATTACAAGAAATAAAGAAATATAGAAGAAATTATTTGTAGTACATACATGTACTGTGACATTTTGTAATCAATGTATGTATCAGTGCATCAGCGTGCGGGAAGGAAAGAGACGCGGAGAGTCGTGGCGCACCGGAACACTTCCAAGGTTTTTCAATACGCTGTCCTCTGCGTCCAAAACATTTCGTTCATCACACAAGTAAATATCATCGAAATTATATCATATTTGGTATCATATTTATTAGAAAAATGTCACGAATATGTTAGTCAAAGCCCCATAAAATAATAATGAAAAATAAAGAAGTTTTGTTATTGGATTAGTAGTGGTCTCACACAGATATACCCGACCCGTATTATGTTACACTTCTCGGCGATTGATACCTCTAGACTCTAGAGTTTTACGGCCCCTCACGGGGTATATCCCGCGCAATACAGTATTTTATCGTTAACTGTCGCAACCAGGCTTGCCATATTGCCCGGGCAAAAGCGCCCCTTACCGCTGCGCCCCTCGCCTAGCTGTGCCGCTGAGCCCGTCTAGCAAAGCCCCACTCTTCCGTCTGTGGGACCCACGGGCTCAGCGGCACAGCTAGGCGAGGGGCGCAGCGGTAAGGGGCGCTTTTGCCCGGGCAATATGGCAAGCCTGGTCGCAACCACGGTTCCGGCCAGCGACGTTTATCCGTCAGGGATACTATTCTTTGACTTGTGCCGAACGTAGAAATGGAATGGGAACCTCGAGGGGCCTCGGTTGCCGAGAAATGTAAACATGATACGGGTCGGGTATATCGGTGTGAGACCACTACTAATCCAATGACAAAACTTCTTCATTTTTCATTATTTTTTTATGGGACTTTGACTAAATTATTCGGGGCATTTTTCTAATGAAAATGATACCAAATATGATATAATTCCGATTATATTTACTTGTGTAATGGGCGATCAAAGTGTCGAGCGCAAGGATCGATGGCGTATGGGAAAGAAAGAGACGCGGAGAGTAGCGGTCGCCGGCACAGTTCAAAGGCCCGCCGCGTCCTCACAATGTAATCTCAATAAAAAACTTTTTTATTATTACTTATTTTTGTATGAGACTTTCACCGATATATTTGTGACATTTTTCTGATTAAAATGATACTAAACACGATATAATTCGCATCAGATTTACATTAATTGCCGTTCATATAATTTCAATGAGAAGTTACGCGGGGTCGTCCATGACACACGTAAATATAATCGGAATTGTATTATTTTTGGTATCAATTTCATTAGAAAAATGTCAAGAATATGATGGTGAAAGTTCCATAAAAAAATAATAAAAAATAAAGAAGTTTTGTTATTGCATCAGTGTGGTCTCCTGGTCTCACACCGATATACCCGACCCGTATCATGTTACACTTCTCGGCAGCCGAGGCCTCTCGAGGTTTAAGGCCCCTCACGGGGTATACCCCGCAGGAGTGAGGATAGCTCAGGGACAATTAGGTGTGATTGCTGCCAGCAAGAAAAGTGAACTTGCCCTCCACCGTCGCCATTCTCCTCACGCCTCTCCGAACTCGCTGTTTCGGCGGGTGGACCGAGTAGCTGAAATTCGAGTCAGGACTGGTCAGGAGAAGCAGAGCCAACAAAGACAATCACAGAAATCCGCCAATGTTAGTTTAATGAATTATTTACAACGCAATCAAATTGTTGGAACAAATATATTTTTTAAATGTATCTCATAATTATATATTTCAATACATTCAATTTTTCCAAACAATACAGTTTGTTTAAGCAAATACAATTTTTAACAAACATAATTTTTTAAATGAATTAAATTTTAAACAAATAATTTTTTTTTTAGTAAACGTCTTTTTAGACATAATTTTGTATGTCAATAAAGTTGTTTAAACAAATTGAATTTTTACATAAATGTTTTTTTAATGTACAGATTTTTATGAATAAAAATTTCTGAGTAAATAAAATTGTTTAAACAAATAAAGAATCCATATTGTTTTTTAAATAGATTTAAATAGATTGAATTTCAATAGAATGAACCTTCAAATTCTCCTCACGCCTCTCGGAACTCGCTGTTTCGGTGGCCCGAGTAGCTGAAATGCGAGTCAGGAGAAGCGGAGCCAACAAGGAAAATCACCGAGATCCGCTGCTGTCTGCAGGAAAATTCAAGTTGTCCCGCACATGCTGCCCTTTACTACGTTCTACAATGTCCCTTTGTACTTTCGGCGCGGTCGACGTAGTCATAAAAAAATAGATTCCCTTGACAATCTTTTTCCCTGCTACGAACTGGTGATGGGAGCTAGATTATGACTTTACTGTAGTACCTTGTATATTTTCCTTTTTGTTGGAAGCAGAACTAGAATGTTGCTCTTTTTCTTTTGTTTAAATAAAAATAATTATTCCGTAATGTGTCTACTTCTTCAATCCTTTCTTTTATTTGACCTTATGAAATAAATATTTTGTACAATCATTTTAATACAGGATTTCCTTTATTTCGTGAAAGTCTGAACTTGGCAAAAAAATATGTACATACAAATTATTTGATACGAAGGTGTATTCAATACGGTGCAAGTTAATTTTTTCATTTAATTAATGCTTTGATATGAAATCTGTATTTCTTCGAATTATTCAGTTTTTTATTTTTTACAATTAGAGTTTGCAACTGAATGGTCGGAAAAAATGAAGATACTTCTATCATTATATAATTAATATTATATTTAATTTATATTAATTAATGTTTGGTATATTAGATTTATATATTAATTACATATTTTATGTAAAACCAGATAAAACAATTAAACTGTGCGTTCCCTATCCACTATCCAGGCCTAAGTCGAAACAGGTTCTGTTACAGGCTAAGTCGAAACAGGAGCTGTTCCTGGCTAAGAACTAGACTAGAGGGCAGCACTATAATGGGCACGGCCAAAACCCGAGCGTGAGCACTCTCATCTACTCTCTGCTGCAGCGGAATCTTTCCACGCGCAGGGTTGAGCACATTTGAGTGCTCTCGAACCGAATCGGTTGTGCCACCAGCAGAGATCGGGACGCCTTCTGCTGTTCGAACGTAAACGGTTGGAGAGGTTTCGCGACGAGGAACGCGCACGAGCGCGTGGCTCGTGAGTTGATAACCGCTGACCGACCAGAGCGGTCAGTACCGCAATATCCTTTTCAATACGGTCCAGCCGCGACTGTGAGGGAGAACGGGTTCGCGTGACCTCTTTGACGGACGCTACCGATTTCTCGGGGCCGATTTTCTCCATGACCGTGTCTGCGAGCTCGGCAAGCTCTTGGAGAGCCGTGAGCTTCGACGCGGCGAGAATGCCGCGACACTGCGAGGGCAGATATTCCAAAAATACAGTTTTTAATACCGCATCGTTAATCAACGCGCCGGCTTGATTCCGCATTTTCGCGAGGAGTTTCGACGGTTTCCCGTCCATCGAAATGCTACCGCCTAGTAGTTGCCGAAGTTTGGCTTCTTCGGACTGAGCGAAGGTCGCGATGACGCGCTCTTTGATGGCCTGATAGGGGTGCGTGGGATCCGGATTGCGCATTAAATCGCTAATTACGGACGCGACTTCCGGATCGAGACCGGCAATGACGGTATCCGCCATGGTCTGCTCGCATGTAACGCGCGAACACCTAAACGTGGCTTCAACCTGCTGAAACCATGTGGCAGGATCCGATTTAAAAAACGGGGGAATCTTTGGGACGCGGTAATGGTCGACGCGGTCGTTCCCCTGGTGCACCGAATACGGCGCGAGTTTCGCCCGGGCTTCGTCGCGCTCAGCCCGCAGACGCGCCACTAATTCATCCGCGCTAGACATCGTGTTCGCTGTCTAAAGCGACGGAACAGTTGAATTAATAGAATACGGCGCGTAATGTACACGAGCGTCGAGAGCAATCGATGTGAACGGCGCGCGATGTATCACGCAATATGGCGGCGGCGCGAAGAGCGTCCACGGGCGAACGAACCAATCAAAACGGCGACGGTGTGACGCAACACTCCCGGCGCGAACGCACGATTCAAAAATGGTGTCGGCGCAAGAGATTCCCGCGCGAACGAGCTACACAAAATGGCGGCGGCGGCGCGAGAAATGACTAATACGAATTTATGTCGCCAATAAAGTCACTACACTTTTACTGCGCACGAGCTCTCACCTACGATGAATGCAACGGGCCACGTCGATCTGCGGCTTCCAGTTGTGAAATGGAACTGCTACGATGCCGTGTGCAACCAGCACGCTGAGAAGCTGCTGCGATGCCGTGTGCAACCAGCACGCTGAGAAGCTGCTTGGCGGCCATGTGCGTCCAGCACGCTGAAGACTGCTTGGCTGCGTGTGTGATGCTGTTTGCGACGTATATCACGTCGGGGTCACCAATGTGGAGATTCGTGCCGGTAATGCGGCAAGACTACGAACCGCGGTTACCGACGACGAATAGAACCGCTCCACGCGGTTGAGCACGCAGCGAGAGGCAAGGTCTTCAGTGAAACTCAAAACTTCCGAGGCAGTCGAATGAGG
This sequence comes from Lasioglossum lativentre, assembly GCA_916610255.1. Classification (NCBI taxonomy): domain Eukaryota; kingdom Metazoa; phylum Arthropoda; class Insecta; order Hymenoptera; family Halictidae; genus Lasioglossum; species Lasioglossum lativentre. The sequence continues at coordinate 37,703,113 of OU744356.1, read as the reverse complement.
TCTGTTTATTAAACGTGCACTGCGTAGTTGCTACATAGTTGACGCATAGTTTCCGATTGTTTGATGCTTTCTTTAGCAATATAAAATAATCTTATTTTTATATATTTAGTACATATACATCTAATTAAATGTACAATATGATTTTCGAGCATACTTTGCTCCGTTGTATGATTGTCTAAATTGACGAAAAGTTTTCGGCCGACAAAAGTATTCATTACCTGTACAGTTAAGTAGGTACTATTAAATTGTTTCTGCATATGTGCACTACCACTTTGAAGTAATGCACGTCTAACAATTTTTTCGCATGCAATGCAAATCGTGATCACATCACTAGATGGATATGACAATCCTCCTCTATCTTTTTGAGCGATTAAACTGTCACTATATGAGCTTTTATTTGCTTTCAAAGCTTGTATACATTGATTGCATAAAATCTTTTTTTGTAATTGCATTACAACATATCCAGCTATATATATAGTGATTTCTGTGGAAAATTCAGATAAATTTCTAATATCTGGAATGTAATCATGATCACTATTATAAATTTCTGTATTATCTGGTGCATCATCTTCACATATTGGATCATCTTCAAGTCGATTTAGTCCACTGGACAATCGTATTACATTTTCTGAATTAACAGTTTTGTTAAATGATGATACATGAAGAATTGAAATTTCTTCTAACGCAATGCAGTTTCCAGTTGATATATTTCTCAACTGGCAATGCGTCAAAATTTTCTTCATACAACTTTGAAACTGTCGGGATGTTGGATTATTGTTGCCACCTCCCCTTGCTCTAATACAACTGAAGAGAAGTTCAACGTGATCTTAGTTAAATTTATAAAAAGGTATATACTTTAATGCTTGTTTCTCTTCGCACCAAGTTTTATATAAAATTTCTGCACTATTAATGCATATTAAAAAGCCCATGAATCCTGTTTTTCTTCGGCTTTCATGCAAAAATTGCCCATCCATTTTTTTTAAGCATGTTATATAATTTTTACATACATTCAATCTATCCCTTATTTGTGTTATGTTATTCATGGATACTGCTTTTTTGAAACCTGGTTGCTTCTGGCTCTTTGAATTTAGTATATCAAATAAGTCGTTAAAAATGTTTAAAAATTCAATTGTAGAACCAGCATCTTTAAAATCTTCTAATTTTAATATGTCTTTGCAGTATTGCAACGAGTCGGCTACAGATCGGCTTAACGTTTGAGCCGCTAATCTGACCTTCATTTTTTGCTTACTATAATTTATGTGAGCCGTGCGCAACTTATTTCCCAAGTGCATGCCTTCCGCTGCTTGTAACTCATGTAATTTATCAAGGTAGTCCCACTTGATGAGTTCGTTGTTTCCCTTAATAAATGTTTTTAAATCCCCAAATGTATTCCGTATCAACTTTAACATATTGCACGGATCTGGAAACACTGTAATTATATCGGAAGTTACTGAAACGTAGATTTTAATGATACAGCATTATTAATGATGCATCCCAGTTTCTGCATCATTGCAAAATTCGTAGCCGTGCCATCAAAAGTAAGACATACAATTTGCATTCCTGCATCATGCAAAGAGGAAATGCATTGCAAAACTAAATTCTTTTTTTGCTCAGCATCCATTTTGTCAATTAAGAAATAAGCAAAAGGAATTTTCCATGCAGCATTTCAGTAGAAGCTACATGTTCCCCCATATCTACATACCCTTTAAATAACTTACCGTCATATTCCACATGCTGGCGAATTGCCATTTCATCAAAAATTAAAGTACCCAATAATTGATAATTAACTTTATTTGCCCGGTTTTTGATAGCAGTTACGGCTTCTGTCAGTATTCCTGGTTTCCCTTCAATACTCTGGTACCATCTACAAATCGTCTTGCTATGTGGTAAGCAGTTATGAAACTGTTGCCGTACATACTCATACGCTTTTGGCGAGTAGTAATGCAACGTCAAAGCAAATGTTCTTAGTTGACCACTAAATTGTTTGTTAACAGATATGCCCCTATTCTTCCGTAACTGTCTTTCAACTATTTTGCAATTTGGCCCACCTATATCTTCTAACATCTGCAATTCTTCAGCTGATAACATATGCTTTCCCCTCAATGATTCCAGGATTCCCTTCAACGAGCTAATTTTTGATTTCTTTCGTCGAAGACTTTGCTGCAGATCTTTTAGCTTTCTTATATAAAATTTCTTTGTGTCTTGTAGTTGTTTCCGAAGGTATTCTTTTTCCAAAGAGTCTTTTTCCACAACTTTTTCCTCTTTCTTCGGTGACATACTTGTAGACTGATCCACAACTAAAAAGTATTGAAAATATAATGCATAAGAAATATTAATTTTGTAGAAAATTATTACACATATTATATTAAATACAATGAAATATTTCTTACAGCCACTGCATCCAGGGATGGGAGATGCTGCTCTATCTACTTTAGATGTATCCAATGCAGAAGTTGATGGCATAATTACATCCTTTTGAGTATCCTTAATTGCACGTTCTAAACAAATAAACAAAAGATGCTGTATAAAGCAATGCATAAGTTGAGCTGAGCAAAACAGACACATCATCGAAACACATATTATTTCTGACTATTCATTAAGGCATACATGAAAAGCACAACACATGTACAGCTCGTTGGCCTGTATAAATCTCCCTTAACACGGAATGTATCCCCCGTGTTATATGAGAATCCAATTTATTTCCTAATCCTAATAATAGTAATATTATTTCATACCTATATGCGGTAGTACATTTGGTTTTAATACCCTTCTACCATGTACAATGTTGAAGTCATTTTCCGTAAAATGTGCGGAACAGATTCTTGCTCCATTTGGAATCAACTCTACATTTAGCTCCATTATATCTGCCCAAAGCGATTTTAATTTTTCATCCTTTGGAAACCTATTACAAAATTAATTCATTATGTAACTTTATATCATTTGTCTCATTTTGATAATACAATATAATTTTTATGTGCACAAATAGAATATTTTTCTTACCGATGATATGAGAAGTTATTAGTATTGTTTACTTTTATTTCTGCCAAAATCGGACGATGTCTCGTACGATTTTTACACATTTTTACAATACACAGCGGCATTGTATAATTTTTAAAACTTCTAATTCAATATAACGTTGCTAATCACAGTTTTCACCGTCACTCTAATCACTTCACGCTATCACGAGTCGGCGTGGCCTGGCATAGCGTGGCGTAGCGTCTTCTAAAAGTACGAATGCGCTTGCGCGATCACAACCAATCGTCAATGGGGCACCAGAATACCACGTGACCGTCGTTCCCCGCTCCCCAAAAGTGGCTTCCCCCGCCGGTGATATGCTCCGTCCCCTTATTCCTATGTCCATGATATATACCTATAGACCCGGTGTAGATAATTTTCCGTGTCCGAAAGATGAAACCAGCTGAAAGACACTGTGACGTCACGATGTACAAGGGGGGTCATGAGAGGCGGGTCAGCGGGTGCGCCATGTACACAGTACATGGAAAGAATGAACAGGATAATTTCAAAGAATTTGGCTTTTTATCATGAAATATTCAATATATAAACTGTATTTGAGATACAAATGTTTATTCTATATGTTTTATTAAGGTATTACAATGAAAAGTATGAAGTAACAATAGTATTATATATTATCTATTTTAATTTCTTATTACTGCTATTTTTACATAATTTACATTTACCTCGCTTGTGATTAGTTATTATTAAACTACGGATCTTTATGTATTTATAAAATAATTGGGTAGATGAAATTAAAAATTGTTGTATAATTTAAAAAATTGAAAATATCAATATATTTTTTACAATAAAATTATTTGTTACACTTATTGATTACTAAATAAAATCGTTTTCGTCAATCTACTGCGTATTTTTCTATAATCTACTTTACATTTTCCAATATGATATAATCTTAAATTACAGTACTTAAATGCTACTAGTTTTATTAATTGGACTATATGGTTTGTCTGCATGCTTGTGTCATACATATGGTCGTTATAATTCTTAAATACAGAGGTGCGAACATTATTTAAAATTTTTACAAGCATCTTTGGTATCACATTTTTTTTAATTAATTTATCTGTTCTTTCCATGAGACGTATTTCCGCCTCAGCAATTTTACATATATGTATAACGTCGTTTGACGGTACAGTCAACGCTTGCCTATTACTGCTATAATTTTTCAAATTTATGAAAGTGCACAGTGATCTTTCATTTTCTAATGCTCGCAAGCATACCTCACATTCGATACTACCCCTCAAGCTTCGAATTACAAAACCTGCTATATATTCTACCACGTCATTTACGTAGGTAGATAAACTATTGGATGAAATTAAAGACGTGATAAAATAATTGTGTTCGTTATGAATTTCTTCGAGCGATTCATCATTTTCTGACGCTTCTTTTAAAGAACTATCGATAATTTTAATTCTATTTTCTTTTGAACCACTTGTAGCTAAGATGATAGTTGGTATTTGCTCAATACAATTAGCTTGTAAGGAGCCAGTGACCCCAGTATGAATTAGCAATTTTTTGTATGCTGCTTGAAAAAGTTTTGAGGTAGGATTATTGTTATGTCCTCCCATACTTCTTACAGCACTGAAAAATACTTCAAGATGATCTTGAGAGCACTTATACGCTAATAAATATTGCAATTTCTTGTTTGCTTCGTTATCTACATATTTATTGAATACCCAGATAACCAACTGCTCCAAATCTGCAGCGGTACTGCGCGGCACTAATGTCGCGTTCTGTATGGGCTGCTGCCGCGACGCTGCTCGGAAAATTGTCCTGGATTCTGGCTTGCCGTAAGAGGGCAACACGGTCGCATTAATGTGTCAAATGCCGCAGAAGAGCAGGTCGCGCTAATGTGGTAGATGTCGGTAAAGTAAATTTTCCATCGTACAAATGTGTAGCAGTGTTACGTCCCGCGGTTGATTTCGATCCGGTGATCGATTATTACGCGGTCTAGGGACGTTTGACAATTATAACTCAACCTTTGAGTCCACGCGGCAAGCTCGTCCGTCGTCTGACTCGGGATCACGACGCCTAATCGCCCGATTTACGCTCAGTTGTATTTACTACAGGAGGGTTGTACACCGTATTGCCGTCAATACCGGCGTAGAGCTGTTTTCTCACGGCCAACTTCCTCAGACTTTCGTCGTACGCGGTGACCGGAGGTAGAGTCAGGGGGATAGGAGCCCTCCAAGTAGTCCCGGATAGGACTCGTACCTTCCCGGTAAATGGGGTGTTGGACACGATGGTTGGCACCGTGTGGACGCCCAGCAGGTCGGTCTAATATGGGACGAAGTGTTCAGCCTGGTTCGCGAAAGCTTTCTGTAGCTGATATCTTCGTCCGGCGCGACGCGGCATGTAGTACCAATCACCAGATAATGGAAACTATAATTAGTAGTGTCGAGCTACCTACTCCGGTGGATCTTGGTGAACGCATCGAGCCCTGGTAGGCTCGGTCATGCGGTGATGAGTACGTAGGTCGGATATTAGGCTTGGTATTACTAATGGTGTGTATTGGTATGACACGCAACGTTAGGAATGGATATGCGATTAAATATAGACTCTAGATGTGATATAATGTATATATATGTATATATATGAACAATGAGCAAGATTATAATGCCTAATACTAGTTTAACTGAATGTAGCCTACGCTAACGGTTTAAGTACGCGCGATAAGAGAAATGATGGGAACTAGTAACGCTTGGTGTAAGAACGCAGGAGAACTACCAGGAGAAGAAGTCTCGCTGGAGTCAGGAACCGAAGTGGTTAATTAATGAGCCGCTCTGAGGTCCTTCGATCTAGATCGGCCGCAGAGTGGGAATAGTTCTATAGTGGGGGTGATAAGCGAGGACGCAAAGGTAGGGATCGCTAGGGCGCGACACGTAATGCTTTCGGCTTCGCGCGTCGTTGACCGTTATGCGTGAGGTATACGTGCGAGGTTATGTATAAGATCTCTAATGCTAACTTAATACTAATGTAACACATCGGTGGATGTGGTGACATCGACCGATGTGACACCTGTACGGCATTCGAAATATTAGTGCGACCGTATTGCCCTCTTACGGCGAGGCAGAATTCTCCGGGCAGCACCGCGGCAGCAGCACATACAGAACGCGACATATGCTGCCCGGCAGCTTTGGTTATCTGGGTATATGCACAAGGGATCGTAAACTGGTTATAAATCCCATAAAACCAGTTTTATTTCGACCCAAGTGCAATGGATCTCTGTTTGGTTCATAGGTTAACGAAGTGATATATTCGATCAGTTCGTCGATTCTGTTGAAAATAGAAGTTTTGTTATATTGCTGTATACCAGCTTTGAAACCTTTAGCTAATAAATTCCTGCTATTTAAAATATCAAATGCGTCGTTGATGAAAATTATGAATCGCTCTGTTGGTTCCGTATCTGTGAAATTGTTATTGTAATTCGTTTCCCTAAGATACTGCAGCGCTTTTGCAACACTCAGAGAGAATGTTTGTACTGCCAGTTTCACTTTCGTTTTTTCTTGATACCAATTAATGTGGCGTCGCGTTATCTTTGTAGCTAGATGCAAACCTTGTTCTTCTTGAATGGTAACTAAATTAATGAAATGCTCCCACTTAATTGGGTTGCTATTGCTATCGTAGAAAACTTTGTGAGTCCCCAACGTGTTCCGAATGAGCTTCAGCATGTGGGGTGTATCTAGAAACAGCTGAATATCTTCTCCTGTTGCCGGATGAGGAAAACTTGGGTTCAAACAAGCTGATGACAGATGTGTTCCAAGACACATTGCCATAGCTAAGTTTGATGCAGCACCATCAAACGATACACTACATATCGTAACTCCACATTCATGGAGCAATTGTACACACATCTTTAACAAATTGCTTTTTTGAATGCCTGATAGGCCATTAATTAAAAAGTATCCTACCGGCAATTTCCAACGGTCATTAACGCAATTTATTAAAAATACAAGTACTTCTGTAGCTTCTATTGGAGTATCACTCTGCTCCTCTGTTCCAATGTCCACATATCTGCAATATAGAATACCTGTATGTATTACTGGAAACCTCAAAGACAACAAATCATTATAGACTAGAAATATATTCTTAAAACTAACCCAATAAAGTTTTCCCCATTCCACTCAATCTGTTTATGTATTGCCATTTCATCAAGCATTAATGCGCACACACATGCTCTGCCTTTAGTTTCACACTCTTTCACCTTAATTCTTAAAGTGTTCATTGATTCTGTATTGAACCCAGGTTTACACTCCACTGAAGAGTACCACCTCTGCAGTGTTCTGGGATGGGGTAATATATTCTGAAATGTGTGCCTAACATAACTATAGGCTTTCGGTGAATAAAAATTTAATGTGAGTGCAAAAGTTTTTAGAGTAGCAGGATATGTAGTGTGTCGGGACTCTAGCAGCTGTTTAAATAGTGTTTTCGTGCAAGTAGGTAAACTTTCCTAAGGTTAAAAAACAGAAAAAGAAATAAAACATACAGTTGGATGCAATAGAAGAAAAAATATTCACATACAACACTTCCAAATACCATGTAAAAGCAAAGCAAAGCAAAGCAATTAAGTAATAAAGTGTTGAAGTTTATACGTACAGATAGTAGTATAGAGGCCTCTTCTGTAATCATCTGTTTATTTTTTAACTCATCTACCAATGTGTGCAAGTTTTCAACTTTTTGTGTGAGCCTTTTATTTTTTTTACGTAATGTATCTATTACTTTATTTTTTTTAGTGATTGTTGCATTAACGATGCCTATATAATTCTCTTTTTCATCATCTATGTCCGAATTGGAGAAATCTCCAACATATGCTTTCCGTTTCATTGAGGCCATCTCCGGTTCCGTATTTTGAATTACTACAGTCGAGGCATTTTGCTCAGGAGTATGTTCATCTAGTACAGTTGGTAGAGCATCACTTTTCAAAGTTCGTCGCGAACTCCAGGAATGTTGAATAAAACTGTCATCATTGAAATGTTTGGAACAAACTTGTGCATTAGTAGAAAATTCGACGTTTGTTTGTTGAATCCATAGCTTCCTTAACTCAGGATTTTTAGGAAATCTGCAATTAATGTAAAGCAAGGGACAATAAATAACAATTAATTATTTCACAACCATTACAAAGAAAATCTTGTATTAGCTACATAATATCAAAAATTAACAGTAATAAAATACTTACTTATGAAATGATACGTTGGTGGCAGAACTGTATTCTTCACTGCAACTTTTAACACAGCACCTTCGCACCATTTTGAATAACTATACAAAATTAATTCGGAGCAAACAGAGCAAACGAACTTGTTCAGTGCTGATCCAAGGTCCAAATGGCGTTGTGTCGGCGTCGGTCTGCCGTGTCAGCCATTTTGAAATTATCTCAAGACTTATCTTGTGACGTCACCTTAGACCATATGTACCTATAGACCCGGTGCAGATAACTATGCCATGTTCCAAGATTAAACCGGCTAGCAGACGACTTTGGTGGACAAAGTGCTATAGTATGTTGAGAAATCGCAGTACCACGATGCTAAAGTGGCAGGGGGGAAAGGGGAGTCATCGCCGTATCTCATTCTGTATATAGAAATATTTATGGAAACTGTAACTGTAATATACATATATACATGTATTTTATTTTATTACTCGTTCAAAAAGTTAAATTTTAATGTAGAAGTTGATAATATGAAATCTGTATTTATTTCCTCACAACTTACTTTATTTAAAAAAAGAATAGCAAGAACAATATACATGTATATGTCGAATACAATACATATATTATATATAATGTACGCAAGGTAATATAAAACAATAATAATAATAATATCAATAATATTTATCAACGTGTAATACATATAATACAAATTATGAATATTCCTAATTACTGATTATAAAATAAAATATTTTTTGTTTACTTATTTCTTATCCTATTACTATTATCGTCTACTTTCTTATTACCTATATAATACAAACGTATATTACAATAATTATAACTTATAATTTTAATCAAATTTACATATGCTCATCGAATTCTTTAAAAACGTTCGTTCTAATATTTCCCATTATTTTTAAAATTAATTTTCCTAGTAAATTTTTTTCGGTTAATCTATTTGTTCTTTCTGCAATTCTTACTTCTGCCTCTGCTATTTTACAAATGTGCAACACATCGCTGGATGGCACAGTCAGAGCTTGCTTGAAGTTACTATAATTTTTTAGATTCATGAAATTGTTTTGAGAGTTCTGGGACTCTATAGCTTTTATGCATGTTTCGCACTTCACTGTTTTTAAAATTTTTTTAACGACAAATCCCGCTATGTATTCTACTACATCGGACACATATAACGATAAATTTCTAGAATAATTTTCGCTCGTGCAAAAATAATTGTGGTCGTCTATATTATACTCTTCTCCAAATGATGCATCTTCCAAATTCTCTATTGTTTTTATTTTATTTGCATTTCTAGTACTCATTGCTAATATAATTGTGGGTACTTGCTCTATACAATTAGCTTGTAAAGAGCCAGTAACCCCAGTATGTAATAATAATTTTTTGTAAGCACCTTGAAATTGCCGTGCGGTGGGATTGTTATTATGCCCTCCCATACTCCGAATGGCACTAAAAAACACTTCAAGGTCCACATACTGATTAAATATATGCACGAGTGATCGTAAACTGGTTATGAGTCCTACAAAACCAGTTTTCTTTTGACTCAAGTGCAATGGTTCCTTGTTTGGTCCATAAGATAGTGAAGTGAGATATTCTATTATTTCCTTAATTCTGTTGCATACAATAACTTTGTTATACTGTTGCAAACCTCCTTTAAAACCTTTACTCAATAAATTTCTACTGTTTAGTATGTCAAATGCATCATTTATGAAAAGAACAAATTTTTCTTATTTACTTTCTAATAATAAGAATAATTACTTTCTCGTAAATATTGTAACGCTTTAGCTACGCTTCTGCTAAATATTTGCGCTGCAAGTTTGACTTTCATTTTTTCTCTGAACCAGTTAAGATGTCTTCGAGTTATTTTAGTACCTAAATGCAATCCCTCTTTTTCTTGAACGTCTACTAAATGTTCAAGGTAGTCCCATTTTATTTGATTATTGTTATTGTCATAGAAAATTTTGCATGTTCCAAAGGCATTTCTTACGAGTTTTAGCATGTGTGGGGGATCCAAAACTAAATAAATAGATTCCTCTGTAACTGGATGCGGGAAAGATGCACTTAAACAACTTGAAGATATGTTAACGCCCCAGATAGCCAAAATGCTCGATTCTGACCCAGGCAGTTATGACCGTGTGGGCTCGTAAACTTGCCCCGGCACAAGCTGCCCTCGGCACGTCGGTCCTGGTTTCTGCCAAATTTGAAGTACCTTATGCCACATTAGTGCGACCGTGCTGCCCTTTACAATCTGGGACCTACTTAAAACTTGGCAGAAACCAGGACCGACGTGCCGAGGGCAGCTTGTGCCGGGTTTGTGCCGGGGCAAGTTTACGAGCCCACACGGTCATAAATGCCTGGTTCAGATTCTAGTCATCGTGTGCCTTGAGCCCGTTCAAGCGACGTTCGACCCGTAAAAATCCCGATACCTGACCCCGGCACGCCCTGCTCGATTTCTGCTCCAGATTCGCTTGGCTATCTGGGGCCTAACGACATCGCCATTGCAAAATTTGTGGCAGCCCCATCAAAAGTAATGCTGCATACCTTAACTCAAGATTCCTCGAGTAATTGTAAACACATGAGTATCAAATTACTCTTCTGGCAACCTCTCATACCATTGATTAAAAAATAGCCTACTGGCAACTTCCACCGATCATTCACGCAATTGACTAAAAAGACAATTGCCTCTTTTGCTTCTACAGTAGTCTCACTGTGTTCGCCGATATCGACATACCTGAAACATACATATCGATTGTTACGAAATTTATTTAGCAAGAAATCATTTTGAAAAATTAGATGCTACTGAAACGCTATGAAAAAAAAACTATTAAAACATACCCTACAAATTTGTGCCCATCCCATTCTATTTTTTTATGAATTGACATTTCGTCAATCATGAGTGCACAAACACAAACTCTACCTTTGCTTTCACACTCTGCCACCTTTAATTTTAGGGTATTTATGGATTCCGTATGAAATCCAGGTTGACATGCAATAGATGCATACCACTTTTGCATTGTTCTAGGGTGTGGCAGAATGTTACTAAATGTATTTCTTACATAGTCGTAGGCTCTTGGTGAATAAAAATGTAGAGTAAGAGCAAAAGTTTTAAGCTCTGGCGGATAAGCACTATATCTATTTTGTACTAACTGCTTAAAGAGAGTTTTTGTAAAAGCAGGTAATTTGTCCTATAGCGTGCAGAAAGAAAAAAATAAAGAAAAGCATAGTAATTCCTATATACAGCATGCAGTATTCGTGCGCCATTCCATTCCATGTGCAAATCCATTCACAAAATGTTTCATATGAATATTGTCATTAAAATTTATACATACAGACAGCATTACACAAGCATCTTCATTAATGACATTATTGTCTCTCAATTCAACCAATAGTTCGTTTAAATCCTCAACTTGCTGAAATAGTTTTCTATTTGTTCGTTGCAATGCTTTAATTTGTTTGTTCTTCCTTTCTAAAGTTTTTGCAACGAGATCTTTAAACATCTTTTGGTCCGTTATAGCATCAGATTTAAGATAATCACCAATATATGATGATCTCATCTTTTTGCAAGGTATTTCCTCAAAGGATGAATCCTTTTCATCAGTAGGAGTAGCTGATTTTAAATTGTCGTCTTCATTGACAAATTCATTATTTAAGCTGGAAGGAAATTATAGTATATGGAAATTATGCAAATGGAAAAATACCAGTAAGCAAAATGCTCAATTTTGGACGGGCATCTGCGTCAGCAAAAGTATCGCTTTCTGCTAGCAGATAGATGGCAGAAGCTGATGGCAGAATGTCAGACATCTAAATCACAATAAGTATCGGCAGGGTGAACTGTCCAAAATCGAGCAGATTTCAAGCATCCTCAGCTTCGAGCAGCGTTCTGACAGCATAATGCTCGCCATCTGCTGTCATCGTACGCTTGCAGGCTGTGTTTGATATCTGCTCACGGTAGGCCTGGCTGACTGGGCTATTGCAAACTAAGTTAAAGTATTAATTATAAAGAAATTTATACCTTGCACTTTCATCTTCTGTTGTAATAGATGGGACGTTTACTACTTCTATTGCTTGTAGATGTGACACTTCAGGTACCTCTGATATGCAAGGTATTGAACCGTATGTTAAAATACGCTTAGAACTGAGAGAAGTTCCAACGAAACAATTATTTCCAAAATGTTTTGAGCAAATTCTGGAATGAGCAGAGGGCTCAAAATTTTCAGAATTAATTGCTTGTATCCATTTTTTTCTTAATTCTGAATCTTTCGGAAATCTATAAATAAATTTGTTTGCATTTACTACAAAGAATTTCGTCTGAGATATACATTGCATTGTACTTGTTATAGGTTATGCGATATTAAGTATAAAATACTTACCTGTGAAAAGATATATTTGTATCACAGTTTTGTCGACTATTACAGTTTTTTATGCAACAAGTTTGCACCATTTTTTCAAATTTTTATCAAATGATGGACAAAAATACTTGTGTACCTCGCTATATTCGCAACTATTTACTGGTAACCACTGGTAACTGGTAACGCTTCTGCCGCGACACGTGCTCTGAAAGCTCCGTCTCATTCACTATCCACCATTTTGAATTATCTCAAAACAAGGCTGGTGGGCACCAGATAATTTTAGATCTTGGAACATCGCATCGTATGCACATACTATACCTATGCCGGGTCTATAGGTATATATCAAAGAGGATTAGATAGAGGAGAAGGTTCCATGTCAGAAACCGAACTATTCAGTTATCCCCTTGCCCCGCACCCCGAAAACAGTCCCCTCATCAATACCTCATTTTACGGTTCGCTCCACATTAAACTCTATGAATACATTTTTTTCTGGGTATACAATTTTTAAAATATGTAACTAAATATAGGAATGAAGAAGATAAAAACCATTGAAAAGTACATTTACATTTATTTTAAAAATTGTAACGATTTCCGGTTGGGAGAGTGCCGACTCAGCCGGCGGTGCAGGATTCTTCGGGACACGAATAAATACGCCTGGATCTGGTAACTCGCGGCTTTTATTTCGTCGTAACGGCTTGGTTTATAATTCGCGGCGGCTTAGGTATCTACTAGTTTTACGGTTAACTATTGTCTTATACATCTACGGATTCATCGGCTTACTAATCTACGGATCTGTTGGCTTATTAATCTACGGTCGACTATTGTCTTCTACATCTACGAATTTATCGGCTTATTACTCTACGGTCGACTAGTGTCTTATATATCTACGGAGTTATCGGCTTATTAGTCTACGGTCGGCGCGGTTCCTCTAGTGCGGTTGATTCGGAGCGACGGAGTCGTGCTCCATTGGGTACGGATCAGGACTGCTCGCAGCTTACGCGGCTGAGCGGTGAGGAACCCCGGTGGCGTGTGCAACTCGGGCGGTAGGGCTCCGGATCAGTGTCGCCAGCAAGTGTCCAAACCGGCACTCGAGGGGAATACAAGGTACCCCCTCTCTGATGACCAGAGCGGCAGAGTCCGCATCGCGCACGCGCAACGTGTCACATACTCTACAGTCTACTCTCCTGAACTCCTCTGCCGCTCTGTGAGAGAGGGGGTACATTTTTTCACCGTGACTCCCCTAACCTGGCGACACTGCTCCGGATCACTGATCTGTATACATGGATAGGAGATTCCCATAAGGCTCCTGTGCAGCAGTTGAAAAAGGTAGAAGAAGGCAGTTCCGATGCCACCGCCTCTACAACTTAACCGATGTACTAAAAGAGAAGGCGCGAAGCGCTATATAATACGAATTGCTTGTATGATGGTTGAAATTCAGTGAAGTCAATCAGAGCCAGAGCAAATGAAAATCATGAAAATAGTAATATAAATATATAAATGTAATATTAAACAAACTAAAGTAATGATTAATGAAGTCCGCAAAAAGTGAATTTGAAATATTTGCCTTTTGTCGTTTGCTTTGTTTGGGATAAAGGAGATGTAGGAGACGCATTAAATGAAATTTAGTTCATAATACTAAAATTTTATTAATTTTACAATAATATATACAAATAAATTTGACGCTAACGAACGATGATCTTGGGAATCCAGAATCAATCTCATTTACCCAAAAATCATTGGCACCAGGCCATAGTCGCATCTGCGATGAGAGCTTGTAAGAAAGGAATCTATGGAATAAAGAATCTTAATTTTTGTTTGTTTAATGTTTCTATACAAAAATATAAAAGACAGAGGAAAATATAGAGAAATATAGAAGAAGAAATATACAGAAGATACAAAGTAATATAAAAGAACATGCCATAGCACCTAAAAGCAGAAATTTCATGCATATGTGCGTTTGCTTTTGTATTTACAGTTAAAAGCTATTTAACATTCTAAAATAATAAAATATAAGCAAAAACGTATTATATACATAAAGGAGTCGTCGCAAAGCCGTTGTTATATATACATAGCCTTAAGAAAATATATACATGCTACATCTAGTTACAGTACAGGTACCTACTGGTTAGCCCAAATAATTGTACGCGTTAAGTAATTTCTTATATTCGTCCCGGTAAGCGAAAGCGCATGCTTTTATGTCTCCGCATACAATCGCAATTCTATGTAACTAGAAATAATAATTTTAATGAGGCCATGTGAGTGGCTGATAAACTCCTCGGCGCTGAGCATTTCAATGTTGTGGCTTTCCAGCCCAGGGAAAACCCTATGATTTTCAACCACCTGTTGAAAAACTCGAGCAGCTAGAACAGCTGGAAAGCTTATTTCAATAGGTGGTTTTCCAGAATTGGTATTACATGCCCGACGGAAAAGAGATTCTGTGGTTAGACAAATTTGTACAACACTACTAGACGGTATGACTAAGTAGCCGCGCGTTATTGCTGCAGTATATGCAGCAGGATTTTTTTTATTAATTAAAATTTTGTCGTCCGTTTCGTGGCATGCGAGCAGGCACTCGAGGCATTTAATTTTTTTTTTTTTTCAATTGACAACACCACCCAGCCAGAAATATATCCTATGGCTTGCTGCGAAAATTCATTAATGTATGGCGATTGCGCCCATGAAAAATTTAAAAATTCGCTCATGTCTAAGCTTGAACTATCGGGTACATTGTTTAGTCCGTACTTTTCGGCCACTGTTGCCGTATGGACAGCCTCATAAACGTTTATGTCGTACCGATTTAGTGTAGCACGTTTTTTCTTATTTTCTCCCGACGAAACATGCAGAATCCGCGTGTTGTCGAGGACTCTTGTGTTACCCGTATTTATTGAAATGTCGTGCCTTACTAGTAATCGCTTGTAGGCAGACACAAATTGGCTAGCCGTAGGATTTGGGCACCACCCACTCCTAGCTCTAATGGCAGAGAAAAACAACTCTATGTGGTCCTGGCTGGTTTTATAGGTCAGCAGATACTTCATCTGAGCTGAAGGTGGTTTTACGTGTTTATCGAAAATATTAAAAGTTGCTAAGACGGCGGTGAAAAAGCCTACAAAGCCCGCTTTTCTTCTCGATCGAAAGATAGGTTTTCCATCTTCTTCTTTCAGTTTGGCTAAGTATTCTATTTCTGCAACTAACTTTGGGCGCCATACATTTTCATTATCCCGCCTTAGAGGGCTTTTTGTGTGAATCCCCCAGGGATTTATTACATTGAAAAAGTCAAATATAGCATCTATGCATCTTAAAAAACGTGAAGTTGCTTTACAACCTTCAAATTGCGGCAATTGCAGTACGTCACAACAGAACTCTATGCTGTCGGCTACACTGGAGCTTAGAGTTTGTGCAGCTAGAGAAACCTTCATAATCATTTTTCTATATTGAATATGAGTTAAGTGTAGCCGATTGCCTAGGCGCAAACCCTCAGTTGCTTGCAACAATGCAAGCAGCTCGAGGTAACGCCATTCGATCTTATTTCCGTCTTTATCGATAAGTACTTTATAATCTCCCAAACAATTTCTGATATTTTTCAACATATGACATGCATCGAAAATTACATTTATATCTGGTTCGCCATGCGTAGGATGTGGAAAATTTACTTTAAAAATATTGAACGTATCGTCGAATGTCTTTTTGTCTTTATCTACATGCATTCTAGCACCCAGTAACTGAACCGTGGCAAAATGCTCAGCTGTCCCATTTAGAGTTAACGAGTTAACGATAAATTTGCTGTGGCCTCAGCATTCAACGAATTTATTAAGAAATAGCCGATTGGCAATTTGCCATGGGTGTCTATCATCACTACCATTATTACTACTGCGCTCTTAGCCTTAAGAAGGTCATCGCCATCGGTTGTGTCTACACCTATGTCTACGTGACCGCGCATTATACCGTCTCGACCCCTTTGGCAACCTTTCTTTATGCTCATCTCGTCGATGACCACTGAGCACAGTAATTTTTTTCCTTTTTCCATAAATTGACTCGACATTTCTTTTAAAGTTTCAAATGACTCCTCTGTGAATCCTGGTTCAGCATCCAAACTGCTGTACCACGTTCTAAGGACGTCTGGGTGAGGAAGAGCTAATTCAAATGTCTTTCTGATATAGGCGTATGCCTTCGGCGAATAAAAATGTACAGTTAACGCGAAAGACCTTAAACCTGCAGGATATTTCTCCCTGGTAAGTTTACCCCCATTCTTCCTATTCTTCACAATTCGATTAAACAGCTCTAAGGAAGTGTTTTCATGCGGAGATAGAGAATAGAAAGCACTCTCAGGCAATAATCTTCCGTTTTTCAATACTTTCACCACATCCTGTAAGGAATTTACCTTCGTTTTGAGGCGTCGTACTGACTGTTTCAATACTCTGTTTTCCTTCGCAGTTGCGTCGAATTTTCTGCGTAAACTGTTTAATTTTCTCTTCATAGTGCATGGACTATTCTCATAGTTGTGGTCGTGGGAAACTGTATCACATAGTGTCATACATTGAAATTTCTTCTTTGACGCACATGTTTTCCTTGGTGTGAAGCATCCTTCTTGACTAACTGCAATGAGAAATAATGCTCAGTACTTACTGTACATAGAGATTTTAGTCCATGAACATTAACATGTCATACCACTTTTCATATCTCAATAATAAATCTTCACATTTCCTTTTTATAATATATGTAATTAACTTAAATAGTGTATTTGAACCTTATTTCAACTTGCATATACCTTCGCTCGTTGCAGGAAAGTCACTGTATTCCACTACTGTGTTTGCCTCTGGGACTTGCTGAATTTTTGAGGCTGGCCCAGTGTCATTATCTGAAATAATCATTACATAAGCTAATGTAGAGGTGTAAAGTAACTTTCTGTCAACATAGACACACTTTCTTACCTGCAAAATTAATTTCCATCAAAATATTCCTCCGCGGTTCACAGTTTTCTTTCTCAGATGTTGTAGCCACATCTTGAGCTTTATCTGAAAAAGATATAACTGTGAATATATCAATGATAGTATTTACATTTAAAACAGAAGGAGAAAACATTCAAATACATTAACTATCAATTTCTGTATATATACTTTTATAACGGATACTCATAGTTTTAATAACTTTTATGAATGATGAAACACTTTCTAACCTGTACAATTTGTTTCAACCGAAACGTCCTGCTGTTTTTGAAACCTTGCCTCTTTTTTCAAAATTGTAGGCATACTCCCTAGTTTCAAACGTCTATGATTAGGAGCGAACACTGCTAAACAGTCTTTTGTAAAATGGTTTGAACACAAGAAAGTACTGTTTCCAACATTTAGTCCTTCCAAACCGATTATTCTCAACCACTCGTTACGTATTGATACGTTTCGTGGAAATCTACGCATAATCGTACGAAAATTATTAATTTAACAAAAATATATTGATACTATTGAAAAGTGATAAGAGGCTATGTTATCTTTACGTACCTGTGTAATGTTGCTTTTTCCTTATTGTTGCTCAAAAGCCCACAATATACGCATTTGCCCATATTGAAAATGTCTGGGAAAATACTACAACTTCAAACTACAACACTTTATATTACTGAACGTACTCCAAACCAGTGATGCCAGAATCGTGGGCCGTGGGTTTTTTCCCCTCCGCTCGCTGAGCCGACTCGACCCCCCACTCTGACGCACCGTCGTCGCCACGTTGCTTCTACTGCGCACGCGCTACACACGAACGTATCTCTAGTCTGTCCGTGTTAGTGCCTGTTCGATTGCACGCGCGCTACACGCGACGACGGTGCGTCAGAGTGGGGAGTCGAGTCGGCTCAGCGAGCGGAGGGGAAAAAACCCACGGCCCACGATTCTGGCATCACTGCTCCAAACCACACCGTGCTTCAAACCCCGATATATGTACTCGTGTCGGCGTCGGCACTCGTGTCGCGTCGGCGCACTGATATTATTTCAGTGGTGCGTCTGCGCGTGGCGAAGTGAGGCAAAGCGTAGAGCTTCACGGGTGATCGCGGGGTGCGGAGAGAAGTACATAGTTCAACGGTGTAGTTGGAGGTGGAGCCACATGAAAACTGGCCAAATCTTCTTCTATTTTTTTCTGGCATCTCCTATCCATAGTATACAGATCAGTGCTCCGGATGCTTTCGCGTCACGGCTTTGAGGAGGACCCCGCTGTGTATACAGCTGGGGCTTTCGGATACTCGCGTATCTCGGCGGAGGGTCTCCCGGTCTTGTATAAGACTCGGGCCTTGGGAGAGGTGTTGTTGGAGGCGTTCGATACTTCGGCTTTGCACGCTATGCGTGTTTCGGCTGTCAGTTTCAGAACCCTTTTCCATTTTTTTTTTTTTTTTTAGAGCAGGCAACCCTGCATAATGAAGCCTGAATAATAACAATGAAAAGGCGCCCAGAGCTATGTGCCCTCTATCCTTTTAGCATCAGTGGTAATGTAACGTTAATTGCAGGAGGGTTAATCTTGATGTTTACTTGAGAATAAGATTAAGAAAATTTTCAAAAAACTTAATAGCATGGCGTGCTCTAGGCAGCATCAGGTTTAGTGTGATGAATGATGATGTATGAGGAGATGAAGAGAATGAGTCTCTATTCCACGGCCAACACCGGGACGCGAAGTCACCGGCCGCGGGATGAGGTCAGCGCCCGGGCTTCGCCCAAGCCCCTACAGGTCGTCCAGTTGGTCCAGGATCCGTAGTAGACCACCCGTCCTGGGTGGATTTGCTCTTATGGGGGCAGGTGCAGGTCCTCTAGCGCCGGGGGGAGCGGCGGGTGGCGCTCCGGCAGGTCCTTGTACGTTCGCGGCAGGATTAGGTAGCGAGTTCGGCGGCGGGTTCGGTGGCAGGTCCAACGGGAATCGCACCTTGGGGGAATATGGCAGGTGCTCCCTCTTGTAGAGCGCCGTTCTGTGGATCAAGGGATTGGGGTGCCCTCCCGGTCTGAAGTTTTTTACCAGCAAGTAAAACACACCGCCTAGCATCCGAAGCCCTGATAATCGGTGAATCTCGATCGTGGAGTGATCCATCGGCAATCTCAAGATGGTCTTGATTGCTTTGTTCTGAATCCGCTGAAGGGAGTCAAGGTGGGTCTTTGCCGCGGTGTGCCACAGGTGCACACCGTAAGTGATGACTGTTCGGATGCAGGTCTTGAACACCAGGAATTTCAGATGAGTCCTCAGCCTCGATTTGCTCCCTATAAGGACCGAAGCCGCGCCGAGCGCCTATAGCTTTCCTTCTTCTGTCCGCCACAGCCGGTCCCCATCTAAGTCCTGAATCCAGTATCATTCCCAGGTACTTGACCTCCCTGCTCCATTTAATTTTGTAGTTGTTGATCCTCAAGAGAGGTAGTTCTTTCTTCAGGTGTTTCCTTCTCCTAGTGAACAGGATAGCTTGAGTTTTATCATTATTTAGTCGTAGTTTCCAGTTTTTGAAGTACTCATTTATAATGTTTAGATGATTTTGAAGAATCCTGGCCAGTCTGATATGGCTGAAGGACGCTGCCATTATTGCGGTATCATCCGCAAAAAGTGCCAGTGAGGTTTCCTCAGTACCCGGAATGTCGTTGATGTAAATAAGAAACAGAAGGGGGGCCAGCACCGAACCCTGAGGAACCCCGGCCTTAATAACTGTAGAATTTGATTTGTTATTGGCCACCTGGACAAAGAAAGTTCGGCCATCAAGGTAAAAATGTAAAAGTTTGATCAACCTGGGATGGAACTTTAGTCTGATTAGCTTAGATATAAGGCCATTATGCCACACCGAATCAAAGGCCTTGTTTAGGTCCAGGAGAACCATCCCGGAATATCGATTCACGTTTACTTGGTGTGTATGAAACTGGGCTGTGCGAACTAGTTGATGGATTGTTGAATGGTGATTCCGGAAACCAAACTGGGGGTCAATGAGGATGTTATTACTGTCGATGTGCGACTTTAACAGCTGATAAATGATTTTTTCAAACAGCTTTCCCAAGACAGGCAAGAGACTGATAGGCCTGAAGCTGGCAGGGAGCCTGTGGTTTTTGCCAGGTTTGGGAATAGGGATGACTTTGGCTATTTTCCACGATTTGGGAAAATAAGCCAGCTGCAAGCAAGCACGGAATATATAATATAATTGTACGAAGGCATTTCTAGGGGCCTCCTTAATTAGTTCAGGGGAAAAGTCGTCACATCCGCAAGCCTTCCTTCTTTTGAGCTCGCCAGCCGACAATTTAATGGATGCTGGTGAGAGAGCTTCGATTAGGTCCGAGCACGGGGTAGGAGAATAATGCTCCGTAAAGTGAAAATTCCTAACCTGGTTGTTAATGTAGGTTTGAAGAGGCGATTTGGCTTTGTAGGCTTCGTCGTAAACCATGTTAAATTGGTCGGCCAACATTTGAGCTTTGACGGGACCGGAATCGTGCATTGCTCCGTTGGCGTCCTGAAGGGGAGGAATGCGAGAAGACTTTTTCATGAGCTTTCTAAACACGGGCCAAAAGGTGTGAGTATTTCTAGCGTTCGTAACTTCATCCTGTATAAATTTCTTTTTTAACAATCTAACTCTGATTTGGATGCTTTTGTTGAAGTGTTTGTAGTATTCGAACGAGACTAGGTCAGCAGTGCGCTGCCACCTCTTCCTGGCGGCATTTCTGAGGCGGATTGTGTATTTGAGCTGTTCATCGGGAGTAACAAAGGGCCTAGCCGAATAAGATGGTCAAAACTGCCCTTAGAGCTTTTTCAATGGCTGTTGAACCATTCGAAAGCTGACCAAGAAAAACCCCTGTGAGCAAAATTTCAACCCCCTAACTTGCCCGTGAGGGTAGTTATAGGGTAAATTAGATTTAGCGCTTTTCCACTCATTTTCCGCTCTCTGACGCTTGCTAAAATTCTGAAAAAAATGTGGCATATTTTGGGTCCCAAGGCGGATTTTATGGAATTTTTTCAGATTTTTTTGTTGCAAACTGTGGCTGTAGAAAATGAAAAACCTCAAAAAAATCGGAAAAATGGAGATTTCTCAAAAATATGAAAACATGCTATTTTGCTGTTTAGTACCCTGATATAGTACGATAGCAGGCAGTGTCCTCCAATTTTTTTAGATTTTTTGTTGTGGGACATCATTGTCAAAAACAAGAAAAACCGAATTTTTTCGACGTTTCTGCTGTTAGGAGGAAAGTTACACTTGTTGGTTTTACTGCGGGTATATATTAAGTAATTGTTAACGTTATTACATTGGCACAAGCAGTTTTTCGACGTAAAAAATGTGATTTATGAGAAATGAAAAATTGTATTCTGTGCGGTATATACCTGAATGTTCGCGGCAGTTACAACATCACCGGTTGGCGCAGCGGTTACGTCTCCGGACTACGGAGCGGATACACTGGGGTTCGAATCCTTGCAGTGACAAAGTTTTTTTTTTCATTCATTATACTTTATTTTTTCAATTTCTTATTATATGGTTTATTTTTATTATTTTAACAATATTTTTTTAATGTTTTAAAAATATTTAAGTAACATTTTTATGTAAAATACATACAAAAATAGTTTTGGAGTATCTATTATTTCCTCGATTCTCTAACTGTATTTGTTCATCATTACGGTCCTGTTTAACATTCTTAACATTAACATTCATTAATCTAGTTTCTAAACCTTTCGTAATTTGTAAATACTAAATACGCGTAGAAGAGAAAGAAGTAGCAGTTGATCTTCTGAGTCGTCATTGTTAGTCCATTGTTAGTCCACAGCTTCCGTTTTTGCCTGCCCTATTAATTACAGAATTATTTATTTCTCAAAAAAAGTAAATATGTGTATGGAGTTTAAAAGAAATAGACTTATCTTTTATAATTGTGGGCAGAATGCAGCAAGAGTGATGGACAGCGTCTTCCGTGATTGTCGTTGTTACTCTTCAGGTTCTCTCTTTATGTGCCCTGTTAATTGCAGAATTATTTATTTATCATAAAAGTAAATATTTGTATGGAGTTTGAAAGAAATAGAGTTATCTTTTATAATTGTGGGTAGAATGCAGCAAGAGAGATGAACAGCGTCTTCCGTGATTGTCGTTGTTACCCTTCAGCTTCTCTCTTTATGTGCCCTGTTAATTGCAGAAATATTTATTTATCATAAAAGTAAATATTTGTATGGAGTTTTGATAGAAATACACTTATCTTTTATAATTGTGGGCAGAATGTTGCAAGAATGATGGCCAGCTTCCCCCTTAATATCGTTGTTGGCTGCAGCTTCCGTTTTCACGTATCCTGGTAATTGCAGAAATTGTTATGTTTTGTAGTCTACATGTATACATATATGAACACTAGTATTGAAATACTTATCGTTGCATTCGTTGATGGAGTAAGCCGAAAATGATGCGTGGCGGTTTTTAGTCTTCATCACTGTCCTCATTGACGATAGGAGTAATTTGATCCTGATTAAAAATGTTGCTAAGTATTTCAGCTGGCCGTATAATGGTATGGAGGTATCGAGCATGTGATAAGTAATAAATAATAGCTGCAACGTGTGAACAACACCCAATAGTACGGTTACCGTTGGCACATTCGCAACAATAGCGTTTTATACCGGAATATCCGATTGAATTGGGTGTATATTCAATGTAACATTTATATGTTTTCCGGTTGATGTGTCGCGATTTTACTTCGAATTTAATAATATTATTTTTTTGGATTAGGTAATTAATATTTATATTATTGTGTTCGTCCATGATTTCTGCTAAATATGAAATTGCTTGTGAAAATTGATAAGATCCCGTGAAAAGAATTTTTAAATCTACTTCCGTCATTTCCGGAAAATCAAGAATATCTGCCGAGGATATTGTTTGAAATGGAGTCTTTTTGCGGTTCCAATTGTTTTCGTTTACTTGAATCGCTAACGTATTTTTTACTTTCCCTTGACTCGACATCCTACTTATTATCTGATCAGAAAGTGTAACATCAGAGTTCAACCGTTTTCCAAATCTATTATTTAGGAAGCACGCAATTCGGAAATAAGAGGCAATTTTTGGGAGGATTTTATTGTCGAGTTGTTTATGTAGAAGCTGGTACTTTTGACCTAGTATACCATGCACTGCTTCTACAACCCAACGAATTTTTGTCACTTTTCGGGAATCATTCGACTCTTTCGTCGTAAGTTGAGAACGTTTACCTTTTAAAGCAGGCATGAGCACTCTAAAACCAAGCTCTTCTAAATGGGATGTAATATCTCGAAAACCTCTGTCGACAATACAAAAGTCTCCCCGCTTCATGAGAGTTTTTAATCCATTTGGATTCTGAAGAATAATTCTCATTATTTGGGCATCATTTTGGTTGGCATAGAATGGACCGACCATGTCTACAATATAGCCATTCGTTGTGCAGATAGTGAAGGGTTTGCACAACGGAACTTTTTTTTGGCCTGAATATGACTTTCGTTGGTACTCGTTATTTGTACTTTTTTGGTGACGAATATATGTCCCATCGAAAATCAACGCTAGGTGGTTGCCGATTTTATGTAATCGTTTTGCAATACTAGAGGTTTCATTCTCTATGAGATGTTCGCGGGTGAAAGCTGCGAAACCAAAATGAAGGGGAAGAATGTCTTTTTCGAAACTATGTATTACAGAACTACAATACTGTGATATTTTTTGTTCGTGATCGAATCCAAGCGTTGCCGCTATAAGATTATTAGAATTGCCCGTTCTCAATTTAAATAAAAATACTACTATGGCTTGCGTTACATCACGCTGTTGAGAGCTTCTCATTGATGTCATCATTTCACGGAGTTCGATGAGATTCTCCCATGTAAACCCCGTGAATACTTTGAGTCTCTCCTCAGATAACGTAAAATCGCCAACTTTATCATGAATAGTGGAGTCGTTAGTAACAGAAAGATATTCAAAATAATCTCGAAGTTCGTTCGCGTCAATTAAACTATTATTTGAATAAATTCTTAAAGTGGGAATTACATCTTGAATGAAACGTTGTTTTATTAAATGTTCTGGACAGCACCGATTTTCTTTGGGAACATATAATCTTCGAAAAATAAACACCTGTTTTCTAGCTTCAGGTGGAACCGTAGAAATATTGGTTTTCGCGCCACACACAAAACAATACGCGTGCGTAGAAACCACTCTAGAAAACGACATTTCTATGTACTGGGGATCTGGTCTAATGGGACGGTTAAACATTGCGAATGATGGGTCACCTGTCGATGAGGACGTACCAGAGGTACTTTCAACTAACGACGAATATGATTCGTTGTTAGACGAGGAAATTGAAGACATCTGAACCGAAGGGGGTTGAAATGAATCCGACGTATCCATAGATATGGAGGCTGAAGGTGCCTGAACTGAAGGGGGTTGAAACGAATCTGACATATCCATAGATGTGGAGGCTCTAGGTGCCTGAACCGAAGGGGGTTGAAACGAATGTGACAGGTCGATGGATGTGGAGGCTGAAGGTGCCTGAACCGAAGGGGGTTGAAACGAATCTGACAGGTCGATGGATGTGGAGGCTGAAGGTGCCTGAACTGAAGGGGGTTGAAACGAATCTGACATATCCATAGATGTGGAGGCTCTAGGTGCCTGAACCGAAGGGGGTTGAAACGAATCTGACAGGTCGATGGATGTGGAGGCTGAAGGTGCCTGAACCGAAGGGGGTTGAAACGAATCTGACAGGTCGATGGATGTGGAGGCTGAAGGTGCCTGAACCGAAGGGGGTTGAAACGAATCTGACAGGTCGATGGATGTGGAGGCTGAAGGTTCCTGAACTGAAGCGGGTTGAAACGAATGTGACAGGTCGATGGATGTGGAGGCTGAAGGTGCCTGAACCGAAGGGGGTTGAAACGAATCTGACAGGTCGATGGATGTGGAGGCTGAAGGTGCCTGAACCGAAGGGGGTTGAAACGAATCTGACGTATCCATAGATGTGGAGGCTGAAGGTGCCTCAACCGAAGGGGTTAAAATCGAATCTGACAGGTCGATGGATGTGGAGGCTGAAGGTCCTTGAACCGAAGGGGTTAAACTCGAATTTGATTGACCCATGGACGAGGAAGCTATATGGGTTTCTATTATTGTCGGTCGCGACCGCAAAGCTCTCTGATGTACACTTTCTTTACAGAAAAATACCAAAACACGGCAACTTTTACATAATACATCACCCACTTGCACCACTTTTTTCAAAATGTTTGTATAGTCTATAGCCTGAACTTCTGTTTTAACGATGTGTTTTTGGCCACGCAGTTTTCGAATTAACCGTTTGCACTTTATACACCGTGGATCGCGATTCAGAGTTTGCGAAATATTTCCAGACATCATTCAAACACTTCAAATGTCCTAGTTCTCTGGAATGCCGTTAAAGACTGATTTCATTTTTCGTGCATTTCCTTGGAGCAAAGCTTTCCACAAGTAAAGGGAAGGGGAACTTGGAAAATATGCGTTGCTATTGGTGACTGAAATACCCATTTTTAATTGGTTGGTACCGCAGGTTAGTTTCTTCGACGGTCATTGTATTCGTCGTCGTTGATCAATGCGCGGCCAGAACCATAAAAATACCTCTGCACTTCCCTAAACTTGAGGTTGTACCCCGAGGAGGCAGTAATTCGCAAGCTGTTGACCCAAAGGTGGGTCCGTTTAGGTATACCTGCATTATGCTAGAGGTTTATGATATGTCTATTGTATAGTAAAAAGAAAGCGATTTCCTTAAAAGTGCAGTATCAATAAACAGCCGATTTCTGGCTATAAAACCTGAACTAAATGAAGGCGAGTAGCAGTTCACTTATAGGGTACTATTCATACATTCAAAATAGTGAATTCCCTAATCCGTATCATAAATGTCCCAAGTACAAGTCTTCCATTCAAATAACTGTAAATGGGAATTTCTTGTTCATGAACCTTACAAGAAAAAGGAATGGCTTAGGTTATTTCTATCTTACACCTCACTTTCAAAATACTCGGGAGTTTATGATACCAGCATTTGCTATTGAGGCCGTAAACGAAAGATTCTAAAAGACGCGACATGCATTGTTTAAAAGATTGTAATTGAACGGGCTAAAAACGGCTTTCTTAAAAATAGTTTCGTTGTCGCTCGCCTCATAAACCGACCCGACCATTTGCACGCCAATTATTTTATTGTACGTGCCGATGGCCGCTACAAACAGGACCGTAATGATGAACAAATACAGTTAGAGAATCGAGGAAATAATAGATACTCCAAAACTATTTTTGTATGTATTTTACATAAAAATGTTACTTAAATATTTTTAAAACATTAAAAAAATATTGTTAAAATAATAAAAATAAACCATATAATAAGAAATTGAAAAAATAAAGTATAATGAATGAAAAAAAAAACTTTGTCACTGCAAGGATTCGAACCCCAGTGTATCCGCTCCGTAGTCCGGAGACGTAACCGCTGCGCCAACCGGTGATGTTGTAACTGCCGCGAACATTCAGGTATATACCGCACAGAATACAATTTTTCATTTCTCATAAATCACATTTTTTACGTCGAAAAACTGCTTGTGCCAATGTAATAACGTTAACAATTACTTAATATATACCCGCAGTAAAACCAACAAGTGTAACTTTCCTCCTAACAGCAGAAACGTCGAAAAAATTCGGTTTTTCTTGTTTTTGACAATGATGTCCCACAACAAAAAATCTAAAAAAATTGGAGGACACTGCCTGCTATCGTACTATATCAGGGTACTAAACAGCAAAATAGCATGTTTTCATATTTTTGAGAAATCTCCATTTTTCCGATTTTTTTGAGGTTTTTCATTTTTTACAGCCACAGTTTGCAACAAAAAAATCTGAAAAAATTCCATAAAATCCACCTTGGGACCCAAAATATGCCACATTTTTTTCAGAATTTTAGCAAGCGTCAGAGAGCGGAAAATCACTCACAGGGGTTTTTCTTGGTCAGCTTTCGAATGGTTCAACAGCCATTGAAAAAGCTCTAAGGGCAGTTTTGACCATCTTATTCGGCTAGGCCCTTTGTTCGGAGTATTAACGAAGGAAGTGGACTTATAGAAACTGGATTTTAAAAAACGTTGGAAAGCGGAAACTTGACTTTGTTAGCTAGATTACGGTAAGTGTCCCAATCAGTTATTGGGGAAGAGGTTGCAAAAGAATGCTTTAACTCAGGTAATAACAGTACGGGGCGGTGATCAGAAGAAAGGTCTTCGGATACCTCGCTTTGGAGGTTGGTAAGTGTGTCTGCCAGGAAGAAGTCTATAGTAGTCGGAAGGTTGTTGGGTCGGAAGAAGGTATGCGAGGGAGGTGTTATCATGGAGTACCTCCCGTTAGTGATATGATTATCGAGTACACGACCATTTGAGTTTTTACCTCTATTTCTCCAGGATGGGTGCTTAGCATTCAGGTCAACTCCTGCTATAAAAGGTGTGTTGAAGTTAGTAATGGCATCCAAGTCGGTGGGGTCAAGGGATTGCCCTGGGCAATAGGCCGAGATCACCGTAAGGTTTAAGCTAATTACCCTAACAGCTATTCCCTCAAGGTTTAGGTTAGGGGCAAGATGTATAGGGTGGAAGCGGAGGTTTTTATGAATAAAAATAGCAACACCTCCTCCGGGTCTGCCATTATTACGGTCTTTCCTAATAACATTGTAATTTGGTAAGGATATGCTGATAGCGGGTGACAACCACGTTTCTTGAATAAGGGCAATCACGACGTTATTTGCTAGCATAAAAACTTCAAGTTCGTTCAACTTGGGTAAAAGGGAACAGGCGTTCCACGTCATAATAGAACCTGGTATTTTAGGGATGAACGCGACCTATGAGAATAGCTGCTGCGCAGCCCCGAATAATACTTCCAGCTTGTCAAACATAGTGGAACACGATGCAAGTCTAGGGCCAATAGCCTTGACTATGGGCATTGCCTTTTTTATAAACAGGAAGGCCTCTTTGAAAAACTCACCGGTTTCGGAGGAGTCAAATGAAGTTGCATTGAAGTTAGGAATAGCTGCAGAGGGTTGGCTTCTGACTACATCACTGAATGTGCGGCCATTATTGACAAAGCTAGATTGAGTAGTTTTGCGATTGGCGGCGGGAAATGTAGGGTTTGCTGGAGTGGGGCGGGGTGTCCTAGGAGCTGACTTCTTATCAATGTATGATAGCAAGCTTGGGCATTGTGAGTAGTTAGCGGTGTGGCTACCACTACAGTTTGCACATTTGGCAGGAGAATCTACTGATTTAGCACAGTCCTTAGTAAAATGGTCAAGTCCGCATTTAACGCATCTTGGGTTCCTATATCAATTGGCGCTAGCATGTCCAAAGGTTTGGCATCTAAAGCACTGGGTGTAGTTTTTTGATTTATGAAATTTCTCCCAATAAATCCTGCAATGATATATGAAGCCTACGGTTTTAATCTGTGATAACTTGGTTCCCGGTGGGAAAGTGACCTTGTATAATGAGTTATTGGGTGAAGATTTAAAGGCTACCACACTAGTTGGGTTAAGGTTAAGAGTGACGAGCTCGGAAACGATTGAATCAGTATCTATTGAGGGAAGACCTTTCAGGACAACGGTAACAGGTTTTTCGCAGGGAAGTGCGAATGTGTGAAATTTGAGGCCAGCTTTTTGGAATGCCAGCTTAGCCTCAGAGAAGAAATGAATACTGTTGAAGTGTAGCCTGACTTGATTTCCGAGAAACTTTAAATAGAAGTTTTTACCAATTTCGGCTTCGAGCTCCTTGCTGAATTTGATTATTTCTTTTTCAGCCAGCCGAATGTAAATCGGGGGGGGGGGGGGGGGCGATTCTCCCCAGTTGAGTTCGCAGGATTCACTACCGGAATATCATTGTTTTTCTTATGCTCTTTCGCTTTGGCTTCACCAGTGGTGGGAGCCGGAGAATCAGAAAAATTTTGAAAAGCGTTTGAGGAAAAAATTTCAAAACGATTCGACGTTGGAACGTTAAACACCACCTAACCAGGAACTGCCAGGGTTGGAGATGTTCATGGCGTTGATTTTTGGGCGCTTTGGCCCTTTCGGAGGTTGGATTTCTGAAGAACAGGAACCTGGATCGTTGTTATTGATCTCCGGGAGAGGGAGCTTCTGTTTCATTCCGACCGTACGGTCTTCATGATTTTCCGAGGTTAGATCCTCCTTCACGGTAGTGTAGGGGATCTCGATTATTTATATTGTGAAATGAGCGTGTTTCACTTTGTCAATGTCTTGAAAAAGACAGTTTATTGCGCTGCTAATCCGTAAGGAATTCTGGAAATGCACTGACTTTATGACACTTAGGAAACAATTTTGACAGAACACTACTCATCCGGTGAACACGAACGAAGAAGGAACGACTTTGAGAACGGAGAATGAAACAGAAACTGCTGACTCTTGCGACGCTGTGTAGCTCGTAATTGAAGCTCGTAATTGAGAGAGCTGAATGATGCAACGCTCATGTGTTTTTCGACAGAAACTGCTCGAACGACTTTGTGAATGTGTTTTTCCGAGAGCTGAATGAGAACGGAGAATGCAAGCTCGTAATTCGAGAGCTGAATGAACGTGAATGCAGTTTCAGAACCAGGGGGTATAAGCTGCCGTGTTAAAAATGTGACCAGTATTTTAGCGCCGCCTGTGCCCCAGGGCCGAACTAATGACAGTATATATAGATATAAACGCTAACTCACTTATACATAGATACTCGCGTGACTCACACAACTCTATATACAGTAGCTATATGTACTTTAATGTACACGCGTACAATTAATCTTTGAAGTGAAAAGGGTAGAAATTCATACAGCTTGAAATAAAATTAAATGTTTATTCTGAATCTATTTCAGTTTACAAAGTTTTTTACAATATTCATTAGCTTCGTCGAACAATGGTACTCCTGATTTTGTAACATTTTTTAATTTTCTATTTAATATGTCATTTACATGTTTTATATATATATTTAACATGTTATGAAAGATTTTTTGAAAAATATTGTATTTTAAATTTGCGGCATGCTCTGTGTGTGTTGTTTCGAAAAATAGATTTTCATCTAAATATTGCATCGTTCTTTGTTTTATATTACTTTCGCATATGTTGTTAACAATTATAGAATGACACATATCCATAAGTAAAGGAATATCGAATAATTTTTCCAATTCCGAAATTTTGTACAATGCTCTGCAGGTTTCACATTCCGACTGTAAATTATTTGCAACAGCAACTAAAATATCTTTTACGTGCGCGTCAGTTACACTGTTCTAAATTTTCCCTTCTTTTCATATTAAGAATATGTTTCGTATGTATAAAATAATCGGAACGATCTTCCTCACAATTTCCTTTGCACGATATCCTTCTACCAAAGTTATTAATAAAAATACTCTTATAGAAATGTGTAAATAAAGTACATGTGGGATTCGTATTTCTCCCTCCATGGCAACGAACCAAACTAAAAAAATTTTCTACTGCATCTTGATTAAAATTTCTACCAGCAAAAGTAATATTAAGAAGCTTTAATTTATAATTTAATTTAATGATATTTTGTAATGTAAATATCCAGTTTTTCAAAACAACGGGATACGTTTTATCTCTTGGTTTTGTTTTTATAAATTTCATTGATTTAATTATTCTAATTCCCTCATTCCAGATGTTCATGTTATGGGAATATGTACTTCTATTGGAGGTTTCATTATAAAAATTATTCAGACTATCAAATAAATTATTAAAAAAGCGTAATAAATTAGTTGTATGGGTCGGATCTGGTGATAATGTGATGCAGTGATCTCCCTGAATTGGTTTATAGTTAGCATAGAAATTAGTGACTTTAGCAAAAGTTAAACTAAATACTTGTGTACAACAAGCCACTTTCATTTTTTAAAGAGATTCTTTCTTAATATGTTGATCTGTAATTTTCGTCAAGAGACGATTGGGTCCGTTAGCACGATCAATATCGTATGTCCCATCAATGTGTTCCCACTTTGCTGTTAACAAATTGACACCATCGAGGGAGAACTGTAAATTTTTTGTTAACAAATTATTTCGTATACACTTCATTAGGTGAGGGATATCGTACAAAGGCATGATTTCTTGATTGTTAATAGAAATGGTCTGGTTTGATGAATTTGCTACTAATGTATTTATGGCTTTAACGTTGTTAGAATTTTGATCACAAACACAGGCAATGACCTGGAGACCAATATTTCCCGCTAATGTTGCAATTTGTTTGAACATGTCTTCAATATCTAAATAACTACTACTATTATTACAGTACGTAAATGCGACAGTTTGCTTCCATGGCCTTGCACCATATACGCCTTTCAGCATCCAAACTGTCGCATGGTCCGCAAACTGTAATCTGCCCTCCTTGTCTACATATATCCCTTCTATACTATCTACAGTCGCATTGTACTGTAATCCCGCAGATAATTTCATCTCGTCAAAAATTAAAATACAGTATTTCTCTTTGACTGTGAAAGATTTAATGCTTTTTTGCATAGCTTCGAAAACACTATTGCATATACCTGATTTAATATCTAATTGCATTATTAATTTTTTTAATGTAACCGTAGAAGGCAATAATAAAAGATCCTGGAAAAACCTATAATTTCTTGGACTCTTCTTCCAAATAGACAATGCCATTATCTTTTCCTCTAATGTGAATGATCTTTTACATTGCACTCTGTTCATATTTCTTCGATAACATAAAAATAAATTTGTTATATGTTTGGGCACAGTTTGCCAGAAGTTATTATGTATGAAATTATCTGCGATTTCTAGCCTCTTTTGGTATCTTCGCTTCTGGATGTTGCTGTGCTTGATCTTCTTCTGCATGTCCACCATTGTGTAATAACGTTTCTTGTCCTCCTTGGACAGTTGGTTAATACTTGTTGCATTAAAAGCTTTCAAAATAGACCCTGAAAAATATAATTCAATCATTGTATTTGTGCTATTTAAATTACATGTAACCAAAGACAATCACCGCATACATTCCAATTTTGCATTCATTTATTAAAGTACAAATCCAGAAAATATCACCACAATCGCACACAGAACTTGACAGAAAATAATAAAAGTAAGTAAAGTTGGCAATTCAAGCATTAAGTATGAAAGCTTAAATTAAACAAACATCTATCATGCTGCATATCCACACAAAACACCTGTGTATACAAGAATTCTTACTTTGTTTCGTAAAGGATTCTTTTCCTCCATTTATTGCCTCATTGAATGTTCTTGAATAAGAAAATACTAGAATATTTTGTACTTTTCATATTTGTTCATAAAATACTAGTTTTTGAAATAAAATAATTACCTTTTCTCCGTATCTTTGTTGATACTGCTCTTCCTTTATGCTCTTCCCTGGGACGCTTTAGATTTTGATGCATCTGAACACCTAATAGAAATTTTTTGTTACTAAAGCTTAATACAAATTGATACAAATAATAAGAACAGACTGCTCCTACCAATCTTCAATTATATGATCACCTTCCACTGGAATGTCAATAGGAGCTGCGCAATGACTTTTGCTCGTTGAAGGTTCATGAACTGCTGTGTTCTCATTGGAACTATGATTTTTAGCAGCTTCCGTTTCACCATACGAGAAATGATGCACTGGAATATCAATCGGAGCTGCGAATATAAAGACAATTTATATTATCACACATATTTATAGCACTATTTCTTAACTATATTTCTTTATGAATACATAATATATAAATAATACCTGGTAAATACAAAGTTGGTACCGTAGACCGAGAAAGGCCTCTCCGAAAAAGATACTTGGCCTCAAAATGTTTATTGCATACTGCCCGCTCCAAAAGTGATTTTTCTGGCAACTGCAGTAATGCTGTGTTTCCAGTCGCAGAGAGCCACTTTGACATTCTCTTCTCGTATTTTGTGTCCTTAGGAAATTTGTATAGATGGCTATAATTGCCGGGGCAATTAAGAACCACACACAGTTTCGCAACCATAGTTACTTTTGCACTACACTGCACTACACTTACTTTGAACAATATCACTCAACGATATAACGTATACAAATACGATATAACGTATACAAAGTATAAAGTAATATATATAAAGCACGTAGACGCTACTGGACGCTATGGACGCTATGGGCGCTATGGACGCTATGGACTGCTAAGGACGCTAAGGACGCTAAGGACGCTATGTACCACGTGGATCGGATCAGCGTGGAGAACATACAGAACCATACAGAACACAGCAAGCGTTTTGCGCATGCGCTCCCATCACGTGATGGGAAACACCAACGCCGCCTGTGCCCCAGGGCCGAAATATAGTGGTTAAATTATTTCCATTTCAGCTTACACCCCCTGTTCAGAACCCTTTTCCAGTGTCCGGCCGGCCGGATATATGCCGGGCCGGTGCACTTTCACTTGCGGGTATCCGCGTCGTCGCGGTCGCCACCTAGTGGCCGCCGCGGGAGCTACCGCGTTTGTGCTCGCTTGTGTACGGCGTTCGGGAGGGGATTTGTCTCGCGTCAAGCGTGATCGTTACAAAATAAATATGCATATACATATTTACACAACTTATATATACATATATTACATACAATACATATTTATATACATAAACTTTTTAAATTTTGTGGATTTTTCTTTTTTTTTATATTTTCTCGCATGAAACGGGCTTCCCCATGACATCTTATAGTTATAAACATTTGCAAAAACATTGAACTATGTAAAGAACAGCATAAATGTAATTCTTTACATTTATTTATAATAGAATACAAATGTTTCGAAACATTAACAGTAGCTAGTAATTTCTCTATACAATCGTTAAATGACTTTTCCCACACTGAAATACAATAAAAAATTTCGGTCTTTACGAAAGATAATCCCTTCGTCTCAGATTTATTTTTAAGTGTCGTGTATAAACATTCTAAACTGAATTTTGAAGTGTCATCAAAAAATATATTTTTACAAATATCGCAGTTTGTTTTTTTAATAAATTTATCGCATATGTAACCTGCAATGTAGAATATGGTATTTTTTTCGCCGAAATTTTCTATCGACAGATCTTCAACATCACCATCTATCACAATTTGATTAAAATCTATTAAAGTGTCTGCACTTTTTTCATTTTGATTAGTATTTCTGTTCGAATGTTCAGCAATTGCACTTAATTTGACGAGAATCGAATTTATATCTGGTTCGCAATTAGTTATATTAGATTATGTTTAATCCGTTATTTAAATATGTTTTAATCCGCTCTCAAAACCGCGCACCGACGGATTCATGTTACAGCCATGCTGTTGCCTAACAACAGCAAATAAATTTTCAAGCGAATCTTGATTTAGTCGTCTCGTTTGTAGTTTCTCTATATGATATATGTTGTGCAGATCATTAAATAAATTTAGCACACTTTCGATGGATAAAATCCACCCATTAATACATGGTGGATTTTTCTTATTGTTTGTAAATGCTATTGAATTTAAAGTTTGTTTCATATTTATTAAAAAATCTGCATGTTCACTCTGTTTGTTTATTGCATAATTCAATTTTGGCAATGAAGGCTTTATTAATAAATTGCTATTAACAGAATCAAATAATTTGTCAATATCAAGTATTAACTCGGCTGTGGTTGACTCATTTGAAAATTGCTCTGGATGTATTGTTTTGTAGCAAAGCATGGCTGTATACATTGATTCTCTAAATATTTGTGCTGCATATTTAACTTTCATTTTCGAAAAATGATTTAGATTAATATGTTTTTCTCTAATCTTAGGTATAATGTTTAATTTTTTAATTTTACTACAATTAAATACCGTTTCTATGTCTTTCCACGTAGCGATTCCCCCTTTATATTTTATGTCAGTTTTGAGCATATTATTTCGAAAGGATTTTAACAAATGTGGAAAATCGTACATACAATGTATTTTGCAATTATTTCGACTGAAATTTGGTTGCGAACCAGTTATATTTAATTTTTTAAATAGCGATTGATTGATAGCTGCTAAATAAATAATAACCTATTGTTTGTTTCATACATTTTGTTATCCATATTATCTGCAAAACTAAAGCTGTTTTTGACAGCATAGGCGTTCTTAACTGCCCGTGGTCTTCAACACCTATAAATTTATCTAAATTTGAATTGTAATGAATTTCCTTGTTTAGATGAATCTCATCAAATGCTAATGTTACGATTTTCTCACTAGCTTTTTTGTTGTTAAATATATTTTTCAGATGATTTAATACTTGCATGTTCAGTCCGCAATGCATTTCAAAATTCTGTTGATAAGTGTGTAATGTCCTTATCGACGGAAGTGTCAATACTTTTAATAAAAATCTATACGCTTTTGGCGAATGATAATAAATACTAAGAGCAAAGTCTTTTATTTCACTGCTGAATCTATGTCCGGCTTTTTTTTATTGTACTTAACTGTAATTGTGTGGCAAATAAAGCATGCGAGATTGGATTTAGAAACTGTTTACTTTGCTGAATCAATTGTGCTGCTGCTATTGTTCTGTTTTGACATTTTTGTTTTTGCAGTCGTTGATACCTCATCTGGTACTTTTTCACAAGGCGTTTATACGCTGCTAACTTTTTAATAGCTTTAGGTGTGGTCGTTGGTGAGCACGTTGCTTTTAATCGACGAGGACTCA
The DNA here is from genome assembly GCA_916610255.1 of Lasioglossum lativentre. Taxonomy (NCBI): domain Eukaryota; kingdom Metazoa; phylum Arthropoda; class Insecta; order Hymenoptera; family Halictidae; genus Lasioglossum; species Lasioglossum lativentre. Next base: position 37,667,019 of record OU744356.1, on the reverse strand, counting down.
ATAGGGGAGTAGCTTTATTAGAAAAAGGTAAAACAGATTCGATTAATTGTTCCTTTATTATAAACTAAACTACAAACAAGCAACAGGTAGTTGCACTCATCAAAATGAAAAAAAAATAAGAAAAAATAGAAAAGTGATCTGCGCCTAACTATTTTAACTGTAAATTCTTTAAGTAATTACTTAAAAAGATTATTGTCTCTAAATAATCAAATTTAAGGATGCGCAGGAGCCAAAGTGGTGCCCCTATCGGCGTAAAGGTGTTATTCTATGTATTTCATAACGTTGTGCGACATCCTTGTCTCTTCTACAGAGCTGTGACAGAATTTATTTTTTTACCTTGTCCTAATTTATTTTTAGTTCACCTCTACGCTGATAGAGGCACCACTTTCGCTCCTTAACATTGCTGTTTCAAAATTAAAAGATTTGTGAACATACAAGTACTTGGTCCTGGATTTTCCATATCCGGATCTTCAGAATTTGTCATAATATTTATTGGTTCTGGATTTTCCATATCCGGATCTTCAGAATTTGTCATACTTATTGGTCCTGGATTTTCCATATCTGGATATTCAGATATAAAAAGATTTAAATTAATCCTCTTTGATTTAAATAATATTACATCAAGTACTTATATGAAACTGTATTTACTTTGTATTCTTTTATCCAGAATATTGTTTATACATGGAATGGCAGTTTTTATTAATAATGGCCTCGGATACATTTTTCTAAAATCAGTGCTTCTAAAATGTTTACTGCAAACTCTGTATTTAGAATAATTTGCGTCTGCATTTTCCTTAATTTTGCATAATCGCAACCACTCTTTTTATCTACAAAATACCATACCACGATATATATTAAAATTGAAATACTTATATAGGTATACTTATATATATTTAAGTTTATATAATACTTACATATGTGGCTCTTTGGGTATATTAAACAAACTACAAACTTTTTGCTTACAAATGCAGCAGTGTATAGGCATTTTGTTGCAGAAAAACAAAAATATTTAGAAATAAACAAAACAATTAAACAAATTAAACAAACAAACAAATTAAACAAACAAACAAATTAAACAAACAAACAAATTAAATTAAATTAAATAAAACGCATTAAAATACTATATAACGGAGGAATTGGGATAAAAATTAAGGAATTTATAAAACACAAGCTTTTCTGGAGGCGATGCGATATCAATCAATAATTTCAATTCTCTGCGCGTACTTCATACATTTATTTATTTATTTTTGTGTTAACATAAATCAAGTAGGCGCTCATTTCGATTAGGGCGACATCACAGTGTACAAGAAAAATATAAGAAGGGAAATAGAACTGATAGAACTTAAATGTATAGTTCGGTTTCCGATGCACTAGATGGCATTGTAAAAGAGAGCTTGTGGAAATATACGCCACTAGAATAAAGCCCGTGGCCACAGAGTCCACTCGCTAAGAGTTTTATCAACACGGGAAAACACGTGGGTTCAATCAAACTCGGAATTGGATTTTTACGTCCGTTCACTGCGAGAGCCGATGAGCCAGAGAGCGCGTGGAGGGAAGCAGCTTCAACATGGCGGCCGCTCATCCCCACCACGGAACGGTACGGGAGTGGGAGAGCGCAGTCCCCACATCACTCCCCCCTGAGTGAAACGGATTTTTTATTAACAACAACCATATATATCAAGTAACAAAAAACAATAACACTAAATATGTACATCTGTGCGCAAGGCACACTACTTATAACAATATAACCATTACCGATCCCGCAACGCATCAACCGCACGCGACCGCGAACTTGACGAAAAAGTTACGTGCTTTCGAGAGTACGTCCTTAGCGGAGGACAACTCGGACCACGGTCCGGCGTACTGGACGAGCCCAACGCTTCAAGCTCCGGAGCCTCCGGTACGAAAAAGGCCGGCTTTAAAAGGTCCGTCGACACCGTACGCTCGGTGCCGTCAACATCAATAGCATACACATGCTCCGAAATACGTTTAACCACCTTGTGTGGTCCGGAGTACGGCTGTTCCAACGCCTTCTTCGCCATGCGCCGCCTAAATACGTGCGTGCAAGCATGCAGCTCTTTAAACGCAAACGCTCGCGTATTCGCGTTGTGAACAACTGGTATAGGACGCACCGCACGCATGAATTTTTTAAATTCCTCAATAAAAACGTTCGGGTCCGGCGCACAATTATCATATAGGAAAAATTCGCCGGGAAGACGCAGGGTAGTCCCGAACATAAACTCAGCAGGCGACGCACCGACGTCCGCCCGCACGTGCGCACGCAATCCCAACATCACCGTGGGCAATACCCGCGTCCATTCGCCACGTGTGTGGCACATAATAGCAGCCTTGAGCACGCGGTGCCACCGCTCGATCATCCCATTGGATGCAGGGTGATACGGAGTCGTCCGAATCCGATCACACCCAAGAACCGACAATAACGCCGTAAACAGCCGCGATTCAAACTGAGCTCCCTGATCGGTCGTCAGCACCTTCGGCGCACCGTACCGCGAAACCCAGGTGTCATGGAATGCCCGCGCGACCGACATCGCGGAAACATCCCTGAGCGGAACCGCCTCTGCCCAACGGGAAAACCTATCAATTAGTGTCAAACAATAGGAAAAACCCTCAGACGGCGGCAAGGGACCAACAATGTCCAAATGAACGTGATCAAACCTGCCATCCGGGGCAACAAAATGCTCGGGCAAATGCCGGGAATGACGCGATACCTTTGAAAGTTGGCACTTGTTGCAACTCCTACACCACGTCGTAATCTGTTTCGTCATATCCGGCCAGACATAACGCTGTCGGATCAACCTATCGGTAACCTTCGCCCCAGGATGGGCGGAATTATGAAATAGATCGAATACCGATCTGCGAAGAGAGTCAGGGATGTATGGGCGAATCGCCTCACCGGAGATCTCGCAATAAACCGCGACGTGTTCCGGTCCCCAAAGCAGCTTCTTTAATTTAAGCGGAAAATCTGGAGAACCGCAAATAAGCTTTAACTGTTCGTCCGCGGCCTGCTGCTCAGCCACATCTTCCAGGCTGACCTCGAGCGGTAAGCGCAGCGCGTCCACTCTGGACAGCGCATCCGCCACGACATTATCCTGACCGGAAATGTAAGAAATAGACGTGGTGAACTGCGCAATGTACGACAATTGCCGAATCTGGCGAGGAGAAGCCTTCTCAGGACGCTGTACGAAGGCGTAGACGAGCGGTTTGTGGTCAGTGAGAATAGAAAATTCTCGACCCTCGACAAAATTCCGGAAATGCCTTACGGCCTCGAAAATCGCGGTCAACTCGCGATCGTACGCGCTGTAGTTTTCCTGAGCCGGAGAAAACCTCCGCGAGAAGAAAGCAAGGGGCTCCCACATACCATTGAGCCCCTGCTGCTCTAAGGCTGCGCCCAACGCGAAACCGGACGCGTCCGTGACAACCCGCAGCCCTGCACCCACGCGCGGATGGACCAATAAGGTTGCTTTGGCGAGAGCCTCCTTCGTCCCCGTGAACGCCTCCCTTGAAACCACGGACCAGGGAATCTCCCTAGTGTCGTTCTTCCGCGAATCGCGGAGAAACTCATTAAGGGGGGCCTGCAGATGTGCCGCCCGAGGAATATTTCTTCGATAAAAATTTACCATTCCCAGAAACTGGCGAAGATCTTTAACCTTCTTTGGCTCCGGAAAATTAAGGATCGCTTGGACCTTGGACGGTAGTGGCCTAATGCCAGATGAGTCTATGGTATAACCGAGGAATTCAATCTCCGTGACACCAAACACGCATTTGCTAGGATTGACCCGCAAATGGTGCTCCTGGAGCCGCTTAATAACCACCCGCAAGTGGTCCGCATGCTCCTCCTCGGAGGAAGAGGCAATCAATATGTCGTCAATATAAACGAATACAAAGTCCAAGTCCCCCAGGACCCGATTGAGGAATCGCTGGAACGACTGACTGGCGTTCTTTAATCCGAATGTCATAAATACAAATTCGAACAGCCCAAAGGGCGTCGTGACTGCTGTTTTCTCTACATCCTCGGGGGCCATAGGCACTTGATTGTACGCCCTAAAAAGGTCCAGCGAAGAGAAAATATTTTTACCATGCAAATTCGACGAAAAATCATGTAAATGGGGAGTGGGGTACCTGTCCGGAATGGTTCTTAGGTTTAACCCCCGGTAATCCCCGCAAATGCGCCATGTACCGTCCTTCTTGAGCACCATATGAATGGGACTCGCCCAAGGGCTAGAAGAAGGACGGCAAATGCCCGCCTCGACTAATACTTTGAACTCTTCCTTCGCCGCCCTTAGGCAATTGTTTATAGTCCGTGCAATTTGTTGTTAAATTAAAGGGGGCCGAAGGCGTTCAGCACTATCAAGCAGCCTGTCGAGGAGCATCGACTGCATTCTGCAGACACGTCACCGGATTGATCCAAACGGCAACAGCGCCATTCACCTCCAAACGTGTAGCACATTCAGGATATTGTTCTCCAACAAGACTGGCGGCTCCTAAAGAAAGCTCTAACGATGTAATTCCGCCAACGGGCGACTAGAACTTGTTGACACGAGATCCAACCACTGAAGATTGAATGTAATGAGGATCTCGGGCTACTACGTGTGGGATGTCGACACACCGTCCAGCGACGTTCCGCTTCTTCTGCTGTACCACGGGAGGTGCTATTGCGGAAAACTGAGATGTTAACTTGAGTGGACCAGGATCTGTGCAGGCTAAAGCAGATTTTGTGGCGTTTCCACTCCAATTGACTTCACCCATAAAATGGGGAGCGAGACGATGACCTACTCGCTGCATTAAGTTGGAGTATGCATGAAAGTCTGCACGTAAGTTCACATCAGTATAGTCTGCAGGGTAAACCTGTTCCGCATTTAGCACAAGGGCGTCGGGTCCGAATTGAAGACCAGGAATGCAACAATAATCACGAAAGACGAGTCTTTCCGCAACTGGAGTTTCGGCGTTAGAGTACCGATTCAAAACACCTTGAATGTTATAAGGCGTGAGAAACTGCGCAGCTACTTCCGGATCTGGGTTCTCTTCCAACATAGGATAAACGCTATGCCAGACATCTCCGTCTGAGTCGATCTTTCCGATGCATCCTAGTAAGGCTACGACGATTGATGGAACCTGTCGTCGTACGGCTAGAACTTCGCGATATTCTTCTGAAATCTCAAATCTCAATCCATATTCATGAGAGAGAACTTCGTATTGGGCTTGCTGTGCTAAATACATCTTATAGTGTATTAGCCATAGTGTCACTCGATAGTATTGGTGTATGTCGCATATGATCTCGATCTGTGACAATTGCCACGTTGTAACCATTTTACTGTAGCTGATAGACGCTACGATGCCAGCTCCTCGTGTGGCAACGGTTAACGGGCGAGCGCAAGCTTGTTTAGCCAACTGAAGATTGCGAAACTGTTCTTCAAGCACTTCATTCGCATCAGCGAACGTGCCAAGCCGTTTCTTAGCCGCATTATGGGCTTCCTCGGTTACCTTAGCTCCAACTCGTTTCCTAAAGGCCTCTTCTGAGGTCTTCTTCGACGCCTTTCCCGGGCGTTTACGCTGGAAGGGTTTGCTGCGTGGCTGTTCAGCAGCATCCTCTTCGGGAATAGATTTTTCCATTGATTTTGAAGTCATCTTTGCAATGAGTAGTTCCGTACAACCGCACGAAATTCGCCCTAAAAAGGTCCAGCGAAGAGAAAATATTTTTACCATGCAAATTCGACGAAAAATCATGTAAATGGGGAGTGGGGTACCTGTCCGGAATGGTTCTTAGGTTTAACCCCCGGTAATCCCCGCAAATGCGCCATGTACCGTCCTTCTTGAGCACCATATGAATGGGACTCGCCCAAGGGCTAGAAGAAGGACGGCAAATGCCCGCCTCGACTAATACTTTGAACTCTTCCTTCGCCGCCCTTAGCTTCTCAGGATTGAGACGACGAGGCCTTTCCGACACCGGAGGACCGGTGGTAAGAATATGATGAAAGACATCGGCCGACTTCAAGGGCCGAAGTCTGGACGCCCCGGAAACATCCGGAAATTCCGCGAGAATATCCGCAAAGCGCGAGGCCGGCAACACAGTGCCAATAACGCAACAAGGGCTGGAACGAGCGGTGGCAACCGTATAAACATTAGTGCTCGAGTCAATAAGCCGCCGGGCTCGAAGGTCCACGAGCAGGCCATAATGCCTGAGCAAATCCGCGCCGATAATGGCATGAGGTACCGCCGCAATGCAAAAGTTCCAGTTCAACGGTCTGCGCAATCCTAAATTCAGGGACCTGAATGACTCACCGTACGTATCGATGGTGGACTCATTTGCCGCGATTAATTTAAACCCAGACGGTTTACCGCGGATTTTGGGGTTCGCGGGAACCAAGGATAGGTCCGCTCCTGTGTCGACCAAATACGACACCCCCGAAACGCGGTCCCGAACATGGAGACGGGGTGTAACCTGCGACGCCTCCGCACCCGTCTCAGCAACGGAAGGCCCCCCTAGTTTCCCTGTTTGAAGGTACTGTATTTAGTGCACCACGGCTTACAAGACGTAGGTGTCAAAGGAAACTTCCGATGCGCATAGCACAATTCAGGTCCCCGAGAGGAATCACGCGACTTCTCACGCCCCCGACGAGCCGGCGTAGCAGTACGAGGACGCCGACGCAGCAACTCGTCCATATCGATGCGGAGCCTACCCAATTCCGCGGACAACCGCGAAAGCTCCGCCGAATTGCGTCTAAGCTCCTCGTAAATCCCCCTGAGGTCGGACCCGTCCGCACCAGACAAGGGCTTCGACCTCATTACCGCTGCCACGCAATGGTCGGAAGGACCCGACGACTCCGCGATTTTATCGGCAATATCAGCCAGCTTATCTAAATCCGTAACGCCGGTGGACGCCAAAATGGCACGATGCCCCGCGGGCACGTGTTCCAAAAATACGGACCGAATAACGGCGTCGTCGCACGTGCCACCATTAAGATTTCGCAAACGGTTTAACACAAGTGACGGTTTCCCGTCCGAAAGAACCTGACCTTTTAATAATTTTCTTAGGTTGGTCTCCGCCGATGGACCATATGTCGCGATGATACGACGCTTGAGCTGTTGAAAAATATCGCCCGGACGCGGCTTTATCAAAATGAGGTCCTTAGCACATGCAGCGACGTCGAAATCTATCGCGCCAATCACGATGTCCGCCATCGTCACCTCAACCGATATTCGCGCCGCGCTTAGCGAACCCTCGACCTGTGCGAACCACAGAACCGGGTCGCTCTTATAAAACGGGGGAATCTTCGGAATCCGATAATTCTCGATGAATCCCACAGGCGAGTCCGCAAACCCAGACCTTCCGGCAGTCGGTGACAAATCACGGTTCGCCATAATAAATGCACGGAAACCCAAAAACAATGTGGCCGCGAATAAACCGAATATCGCGTACAAGATGGCGTCGACCGCCCCTCAAAAACCGATACGAACCGCAAGGGCGGCAATCGAAAAATCAACAATTATGAATGTAAGGCACACCCAAAAGACGTGACCGTCGCACGCGACCCGCAGCGTAAGACCGCGTACACAAGAGACGCGACAACAACTCGTAGGAACGCACGCTACGCAGCAACGCGCCAAGACCCCGCGACCGCGTTCATGCACACATACGCGCTATCACAAACGACAGCGAACGCGAAACACACATACCGCGCGCATACATAGGCCGAACACAGACCATAAACACAACACCACGGCGATGCACAAACACCATCACACAATGTCCCTCCAACAGGAACAGGGCGACGAAAAGGCGCCGGTGACGATGGCTTCACGCAACCCTCCGATGTTCCCTCGTTCCCACGATGAACCACCGCCAGGAACCAGGAGAGACGAAAAAAAAAAAAGGCGACGGAAAGGCGCCGGTGACGATGGCTTCACGCAACCCTCCGCTGCAGTCAAAAAAAAAAAATGGCGAAGAACCGCCAAGACGGAATACCGCGCAGCAGGTAAGATGGCGGACCCAGCCACGCCAACGGCGAAAACGGCCAAAACAGGACGAGGCACAACAAACAAGATGGCGGACCCACGCCACGCTAACGGCGAAAACCGCCAAAATTCAGAAACTCTGGATCGGAAAATGCTCCCAAGCCCTTGACTGTCGACCGACAATGTTTTCGGTCGAACAGTTAACCTCCTGGGCTGAACGGCTTCTCCGCGGTAGGCGACCAGAAACACACGCCCCGCCGCAACACAGTAAAACTCCCCAACAAATACGACGAATCACGTCGGGGTCACCAATGTGGAAATATACGCCACTAGAATAAAGCCCGTGGCCACAGAGTCCACTCGCTAAGAGTTTTATCAACACGGGAAAACACGTGGGTTCAATCAAACTCGGAATTGGATTTTTACGTCCGTTCACTGCGAGAGCCGATGAGCCAGAGAGCGCGTGGAGGGAAGCGGCTTCAACATGGCGGCCGCTCATCCCCACCACGGAACGGTACGAGAGTGGGAGAGCGCAGTCCCCACAAGCTTGTAGGATTGGTGGCACTCGAGTTAATGATGAGGAATGCGGCCTACTCCGCACAGAGTTGAGGAATGGTTTAGAGATAACACCACAGTGTATAACGAGTGTATACTTTATTCAACAAACTTGTAACCGAACACTTGGTAGGACGGCCAAGGAAGGAATGCCCAAATGGCGGGTAAAGCGCGCCAAAAGCTAGGCTAGCGATAGTCTAGATGGGCGACTCGCATGTGGCCATTGCCAGGCGACATTAGCGCCACGGCAATGGGCGGACACGCATGTTGACCCTACAAGCTTGTAGGTATTGGCGTGAGGAGAAGCTGTGTTTCTCCTTTACCAATTATATATGGTCCGTGGTCTCTCGCCCACCGTACCTACTATCCGCGGGAGAGTTCAATGAATCGATTTTGAAGTATAATAAACAACTAAAATTTTATTAAATAAGCCAATGATTATAACTACAGTTAAGCGCGAGCTCTATGAGCTTAGATAGACTATCGCACGAAACACGTTGAACGCCAGATGGCGATGTCGATTTAGAGGTTAGAGCGGACCTCTACGAGCGCGACCGCTCGATCTAAGCGCCAGGGCAAGAAGACCGTGTCGAGCCAGACTGGCCGACACCTGTCGCTAGGGGGTTTGTACGCTGGCTCGGCTGTCCCCACTCCGCCGCACGCGGAGAGGTAAAACCGACCCCACAAGCTTGTGGAGTTTATGCCAGTAATGCGGCAAGTCCACGTGCCGGCATTGCCGACACTGTCACGACCGCTCCACGCGGTCGGTTGATAGGAGCGAAGGAAGGTCCAATTAGAACTCGGTGTTTCCGATGAGATCGGAGAGATCGTTTATTGCAGGCACACCATTGGCACAAGCGCAAGCATGCCACGAGTTGTTACAGGTTATGGTCGTCAACTCGCGCACTGTATGACACGTGCGTTCTCGTTGAAGCGTCGAACAAGAAGAAGGAATGGCGCTCGTGTTCGCGTCGCGCGGGAGTTGGTTACCCCCACTCGCGGGGCAGTGCCAACTGTTTGGCGCGACGCTCCCCGCGGTCGGGGATTCTAGGGAAAATCCCCACAAGCTACAACACCTTCTCCTCTATCTAATCCTCTTTGGTATATATGGTCTAAGGACGTCACATTGTCCCATCATCTTTCGGACACTGAATTCTCGGCTTTCCTATACACATACTATACCTACGCCGGGTCTATTAGTATTGTAGGAGATAACTCGGGTCAGAATGAAAGGAGCGTTAAGATACCGACGTAAGGTAGAAAACGATATATATATTTAACAGGAATAGGGAACAATTAAGAGCAATCTCGAGCGCAGAGATGTTGCCTCGACCTAAGGTTGCAGTGGACTGTCGAACCGGCCGCCCCCACTCTCGCATGTCTCGACCGCAGCGCACTCAGTCGTCTCGGTGCGCACTGCAACCGATCGGGACGCTGTTCTACAGTCGGCCATACCTGACTTTCTGACGCCCTCGGCAGAATACATTAGATCTTACGAATAACGAGATCGTATACATAAAACAAACTTAAATAATCATTACTGAACATATTTTTTTTTTTTTTTTTTAATGATCTTATGAATAACGAGATCGTACACATAAAATAACTTAAATAATTATTACTAAACGTACTTCAATATATACCTATATACAGATCTTATGAATAACGAGATCGTATACATAAATAAACATTTCCGTATCTCATACTTGGCGCCATGGCCTCATATTCGCAGCTTGCCAGACACCGCTGTAAGGTCGTTGCGTGTTTTGAAACCCATCTACATCGGTAATCGCATATCGGTCGTTATCGAGTTTCTTTGCAACTTTGTACGGTCCTTTAAACACCGGTATGAGCTTCTGTGATGCTCCGGCCGTACTATCGAAATTCTTAATAGTAATTAAGTCGCCTACGGAATATTCGTGTGCTTCTTTGCGCTTTTTATCTACGTATTCTTTATTATACGCTTGCGATCGTAAAATCCTATCGGACGCGCGCTCGCGAATCTCGTTCAATTCTAATCGTTTTAGCTCTTTCTCGTCTTCTAAGTATTCGCGTAATTTGTCTGCGGATTTTCCGCGTTGTCTCACACCGAACAAAAAGCGGCTCGGTGTCTCACCCGTGGCTTTACTAAGCGAATTGTTAAGCGCGTACTCGACATCGGCAATAACCTTATACCAACACTTCCCTGCTGAATCATCTGATAGTTTGGCTAACATTGGGGTTAAGGTCCTATTTACCCTTTCTACCTGTCCATTAGCCTGAGGTGAGCCTGTAGCAATTTTAATATGTTTAATTCCATTGGCACTTATAAATTTTCCGAATTCAGTGCTAGTAAAACAGCTACCTCTATCCGTAATTATCGCCTTCGGTCGCGAGTAATGATCGAAGTATTGTTGTAGGTTGCTAATTGCCTCCTTACTAGAAGTCGTCTTCGTCGCGTAAAGTTTCACGAATTTCGTAAATGAATCTACTATGACTAATAGATGCTGCTTAATTAATTTTTTTTTTATCGATCGGGCCCAGATGATCGACATGAATTGTGTCGAAAGGTACGTTGCCCTTGAGAATCGGATGAAGCAAACCTTCAGCTTTCCCACTAACTGGCGAAAATACGATACATTTGAGGCAATTTTTAATGTGACAGTCTACCTTCTCGCGGAGCTTCGGGAACCAATAGTTTTCGAGAATCGCTTGGGCCGACTTCTCGGTCCCGACATGACCTAACTCATCGTGATATCGGTACATGACGTTTCTTTCCATCTGTTCCGGCACGTAAAACAATAATTTATCGAGGTACTTGCGATAGACGAGTCCGTTCCTCATTTCATAGAACTTGTCTTCGGATTGTTCTAATTTAGCCCGAATCTCGATAATTTTTGGATCTTGTCCTTGACATACCGTTACATTCCATTCGAAAGGATTTTCCTCTATTATGCCGACTGTTCGACTAAGTGCATCCACGTGACGCATACGCGTACCGGGTCGGTATTTTAATTCATAATCATAATTGAGCAACGCGATTGCCCATCTCTCGACTCTGCGATTGACGTCCTTTTTCTTGAGGGTCATCGTGACAGCGCTACAGTCCGTCATTATCTTAAATTTTAACCCTTGTAGATAAATTCGGAAACGTTCTAGAGCATAAATTATCGCGAGAGTCTCGAGTTCGAAACTGTGTAATTTCGATTCGCTTTCTGTCGCTCGCCGAGAATAGTAAAATACTGGGTGCATCTTACCATCCGATTTCTTTTGCATAAGAGTCGCTCCGTAGCCCGCAGAACTTGCGTCGCAGTGAAGTTCTGTTTGATCGTTCGGGTTATAAATCGCTAAGACCGGAGCTTCCGTGAGTTTAGTTTTGAGTATTTTAAATGCTTCATACTCCGTTTCCCCGAAATGAAACACCGTATTCGCTTTCGTCAGATCATAAAGGGGTTTAGCTATTGACGCGAAATGTTCGATAAATTTCCTAAAATAGGAACAAAGTCCGAGGAAGCTACGCACGTCGCGTGTGTTCCTGGGTATTGGAAATTTTTCCACTGCTTCGATACCACTTTTTGTCGGCTTTATACCCTGTTCGGAGACCCTATACCCCAGATATTCCACTTCGGTCTGAAGGAAATAACACTTTTCAATTCGTAACTCTAAAAGGTTTTCCGAAAGAGTCTTAAATACTCGTTGAAGTATTTCTAAATGATGTTCTATTGTTTGAGTAGCTACCAATATATCATCCATGTAAATCGCCATATCACCGGTTCTCGTAAATTCGGTCAAAATGGTATCTACATAGCGCTGAAACGTCGCTGGCGCTGTACGTAGCCCGAAAGGCATTCTTAACCACTCGTACTGACCTAATGGAGTCACGAACGATGTGTATTTGACCGATTCTTCCGCGACGTGAACATGGTGAAATCCATCTTTTAAATCTAACAATGTGTAATATTTTTTATTTCCCACTATCGATAATTGATCTTCAATAAGCGGCATCGGGTAGTTGTCCCTCGCCGTCGCTTTATTGAGAACGCGGAAATCAACACACATTCTTGCTTCTCCGTTTCTCTTTTTCGTTATCACGATCGGTGACGCGAATTCGGATTTGCTATTTCGTATGTAACCTTTTGCTAATAATCCGTCTAAAATCACCTGAAGCTTTTTTCTTTCGTCATAAGCGAGTTTGCGCGGGGTACAGTAAAACGGTTGCGGATTGTCTAATCGTAATGTCAATTCGGTTTTCGTTTTTGGCTCCCGCGGCCTCGGATAATCTATGTATTGTTTTTTGAAAATCTGTTTCAACTTGGTTTTCGTTTCGTAAGGGATTGCCGAATTTATTTGCAGATCGTCCACTAATTTATTCTCGTTTTCAATTATATCAATGTTCAACATTTCTCGCCACGTATAATCATCCGTCGGTAGCGTCAAACGAATACCGAATTTGCGCAATATATCGCGACCTAACAGAGCTGGTGTTACCGACGTGTTTTCAGGTACAACATAAACTCTGAGATTCTCTTTCGAAATGTCGCCGATAGAAATCGTAGCATAAACTTTTCCCAAGAAATCTAATTGTACATTTTTACACCCGCAGTAATCTCGATCCGTCGAGTCTAACGGTAGAAGCCCGTGCTTCTCAATGAATCGCTCTTTTACGAAACTAATCGGACTACCGGTATCGAGAAGTGTGTCTAAACATAATACTCGCTGTAAACTTGAGTCCCTTATTTTATACGTTACTGTTTTCCGGTGTTCAACGCTATCTTCGTCTGCTGGATCGTCGTACACGTTGGTTACTTGGGACTTCTCCTTCGTTTCCCCCGCTTCTTTATTTGGGCAGTTCCTTGCAGCATGTCCCATCTCGCCGCAGTTGTAGCAGGATCCACGTTCTCGTTGGGGTTTTGGGCAGTCTTTCGAAATATGTCCCACTTTGTTGCAGTTATAACACTTAATTTGCTTTCCGCCGGTTTCTTCTTTTCCCGACGTCTTCGGTCCTCTTGCATCCGGTTTCGGCTTTTCCATCGCCTTGTCAGCTGTTGATCTCTCGCCTTGCGGTGCGTCCTTCTTACCGCGGTTTATAAGAGAAATCTTCCGGAATCCATTAAGTAAGTCTTTCACGTTAGAGAGATTTTGCATTCTTGCCTGATTCCGTAAAGTTTGATCGGGTATCCCTTCCACCAAATAGTCTAACAGATCGGCTTCTTCGATTGGCACTAAATTACCCAGAATTAGTTTTTCGTGGTAGTAATTATTAAACGACTCGGTCGTTTGCCACGTCCTTAATTCGAATTTCTTCAGTCGATCCAGTTTGCTTGGTCGTTGATCGAACCCATCCTTCATTGCTCCGAGCAGCTCGTCCAAGGTCATTTCCGTATGTTCCGGTTTTGAGCGGAACCACCTTTCCGCTTTACCCTTAAGTTTGGAACTAATAATAATTTTCATAATGGCGTCGTCCACGGTGAAGAGTCTCTTCACCTGGCGCACTTGTTTCTCCCAGTCCTCATAATAGCGATTCGATCCGTCGAATTCGCCTAATAGTTCTCCGACGCCTTTAACGTCGGCCCGCAGTTCCTTTGACGCGTTTCCGCCTTGTGGCGGCGTCTGTCTTCGTAAACCGTCCGCTGGGTTTTCTACATTGACCAGCGCCAGTTCCCGTCGAGCAATTTCCGCTTCCCGTTGCGCTAAGTCTCGTTCCCGACGCATGAGCTCTAGTTGTTGTTGTAAAAGTTCATTTCTATTTCGTTCCATTAGAATCTGATCCTCGTATTGCTCATTTTCTTCGACATGATCGTCCTCCGTCATCCATGTCCCTGCAGGATCTGCTTCCATTAACCTAGCTATTAGGTCCGGCTTCAATCCTGCTAGTGGTAGATTTCGGCGTCTTAATTTCTCCCTCAGTTGTGCTGCCGTAAACCGCATCGCCGCATCCGCCATTTTGATGTTCGCTCACGATCGTTTACTAATAACCCCACTTGAACAAAGACTCGATTTCTTTCCGTAATATCGCACTGTCCGAATTTAGTTCCACCAGTCTCTTACCGTTTGCGCTAAACAACAACGCACACACGGTTATCCTAATCGTCGAATATTGATCGCACTAATGTTCATAAATCGTGTTCGGTAATTTCGTAAAAATACCGTTCACGGTCGTCCGTAAGATCGTACGCGAACACAACGCCCTCTTGACCGTCTTCAACACCGGCCACCCGTGACGTTCCTCCGCGCACGCGCAGTGTCGAACCTCGAACGTTCTCGATCTTTCCACCGAGAAAGAGACAAACGAACGATCGTCCCGTTTTCCCGCGCGTAATGGATGTTCTCTTGTTCACAGGATTGGCGAATCCTGATTAATCGTAATTAGTTTGTACCTAAATCTGATGCTACACACACTACATAAGATGCACACCAGTAAAACGTAACTTAACACGCGCTGCCGAAATTTTCGTAAATGCGTAAATTGTTCTTCCTGTCTAAATTTTCACGTTTTCTCGCGTATCCCACTTCTGAGATTGTAGGAGATAACTCGGGTCAGAATGAAAGGAGCGTTAAGATACCGACGTAAGGTAGAAAACGATATATATATTTAACAGGAATAGGGAACAATTAAGAGCAATCTCGAGCGCAGAGATGTTGCCTCGACCTAAGGTTGCAGTGGACTGTCGAACCGGCCGCCCCCACTCTCGCATGTCTCGACCGCAGCGCACTCAGTCGTCTCGGTGCGCACTGCAACCGATCGGGACGCTGTTCTACAGTATATATGGTCTAAGGCGCGGCCCGTACATGGATATAGGAATATAGGGATGGAGCGTGAGCTAGCATTATGGGCAAGGGGAGTGTCAAACTTTGCGGAGGAGGCAGGGTCAAAATGACACCTGAATTTGATTGGTGGTTTTTCTGCGCATACTCTGTACCGCTCAGTATGAAAAATGTTTACAGATTGCTTACATATATCTGACAAGTTGAAACTAGAAAAGTGATAGTTAATCCTTTGTCCTATAAGAACGTATGACACTCGTGATATGAATTATGTTCCAAATATTGTAATGAACGTTGTTAAATAATTAAAAGTGAAGAAAATGAAAAGTTGTATAAATTTTTGATAACGGCAAATCTACATTTATTGATTTTATGCAATTAGTAGTTACATATTTCATGTTCTTATGTACAATTTCAAATAAATCTGTAATCTGAACAAAATTCTAGAAAGAGGGATTAAAGAAAACTAAAATTAGAGAATATAGAAAGGAAATTAAAACGTGCAACACGAATTAAAGAACATACTAATTTATATAGTGTTATATATGTCGGGGCGTGTAAATTTGTATTATTATTATTGTCATGTTTGTTTTATTGATTGAAATTTATAAATTTGTGTTACTGTTACGTTCGTTTTATTTTTGAAGAAATGCGAGACAAGATCCTTTAGGAAAATGGTTTAGGTCCTTGTTGAACGTGACCACGGGTGGTAGAATGGACACGTTCCTGATGGCTACAGTGTATATAAAAAACATGATAATATCAATGAGATATTGATTGATTTGTGTTGTCAACGTGAGTAGTCTTTTGATATTATCAGAATCAATAAGAATTTTGACGGGAAAAGACGTGTCAGATTTATTCTACTGCATCCGTGAGCTCGTTGACGCATTTCAATGTCTAATCGAACAAGGGGTCGGCGGCCTGCCACGACATCAGAAGTGGGATCCTTGCAGGAAAATTCAGCTCCTCAAGTCTCCTCGCCTGACAATGATGCAATAAATTGGAAATTAATGTTTGAGATGCTATTGGAACGAACACAAGGTTCAGCATCGACAACCATGATAGTTCTACCAGAGTTTGATCCGGACAATGCAAATTACAACGCAAAATCTTGGTGTGGAACGGTAGATATCTGTCTGACGGAGCACCCAATACAAGGTAGCAAATTAATTATGGCATTAAGCAAGGCCCTGAAGGGAAGCGCATCTGCGTGGTTTTCTCAAATAAATTATGCGGGTATGGACTGGAATGAGTTCAAAAAAATGTTCCTGGCTCAATATGACGCTGTTGAAACCCCGGCTGCCGCAATAATTAGAATCAATATGGGAAGACCAAGAGAAGGCGAGTGTATATCTTCATATTCAAACCGTGTTCTGGCGGCATTTTCGAATTTGTACGCATCAATGTCAACAGAACAAATTGCTGTTGCTTCAACGTTGACACATTGCGTACAGTTGGATTCTCGGCTACAGCGCCTTGCATACACGGCAAACATTAACACCCGAGCTACCTTACAAAAAGAATTGATGGCTTATGATTTCCGTAAGCGGCCAGCTACAATGGACGAAAGGGATTCAAAATCTTCGGACAGCAAGAAGTCAAGAAGCGTTGTTACGTGCTTTACGTGTGGCAAGATGGGGCATAAGGCAGCGGATTGTCATCGTCGGCAAGCAGCTATGAAGATGCTGGGACCGAAGCCTAGTACAAGCGGAGGCAACCGTAATAGAACTTGATACGTTTGATAAATGTACTAATAATGAATAGACAGAATGTGCCAGTGTCGGGGTGATAACAGTGAGGAAAGAAACATGTGAAAATTCATGCGTCTTGCTTAATAGTCGTAAGCCATTATTCCCAAACCCAGTTTAGCTGGTAAAGGAGGCGGGGCGATGTAACGGCAGACGATGGATGTATTGAGTCATGAGTTGACTGTGTTATGAGTGATCACGTGGATGATCTGGAGGATGTATTGAGTCATGAGTTGACTGTGTTATGAGTGATCACATGGGTGATCTGCAGCCACATGGGTTGGCTTTGTTAATGGTGATCACATGGGTGATCTGCAGCCACATGGGTTGGCTTTGTTAATGTTGTCTTGAGCTCACTGTGTATTAGAACCGTTTGGCTAGGCTGTCTATTTTGTACTTGATTTTGAACTGTTTAATTGAAAACACATCAATAATGTTTTTCGTACAAGGTCTATGATGAACATGGCAAACAGAGCTAAAAAAAAAAAAAAAAAAAAAAATATAGAAGATGTTTTTGTTTGCAGACGATTATATAAAGAAATTGTAATTGCACACGAGGACGTGTGACAGTCAGGAAGGCCGTGTCGGGGCGTGTAAATTTGTATTATTATTATTGTCATGTTTGTTTTATTGATTGAAATTTATAAATTTGTGTTACTGTTACGTTCGTTTTATTTTTGAAGAAATGCGAGACAAGATCCTTTAGGAAAATGGTTTAGGTCCTTGTTGAACGTGACCACGGGTGGTAGAATGGACACGTTCCTGATGGCTACAGTGTATATAAAAAACATGATAATATCAATGAGATATTGATTGATTTGTGTTGTCAACGTGAGTAGTCTTTTGATATTATCAGAATCAATAAGAATTTTGACGGGAAAAGACGTGTCAGATTTATTCTACTGCATCCGTGAGCTCGTTGACGCATTTCAATGTCTAATCGAACAAGGGGTCGGCGGCCTGCCACGACATATATTTAATAATTAATAAGGATATCATAAATGTCATTTTTTCTTATAATATAATTACAAATAGGGTACAATAAGTTTTTACACATAATAGGTTTATATGTATGTATATCTTTATTTAAGCCTTTTGGCCAAGAAATGGATTCAGTTTTACAACATAATTTACAATATAATTTACACCAGGCTTCTCGGCAAATTTATTGTCCTCTAAATAGAGTCAATTTATTGAAAAATGATCGGTGGCTATTTGCTTTATCTATTTTATTGATCGCTATGTAGTGCAATCTTATTTTAATGTATCTTTTAGCAATCGAACGTATCAAATGTGACGTATGAGTTTCCATTAAACCGTGATCGTTGTTATGATCTCTTAATTTGTTAAATACATTAGCATTGATAAAACGTTGCAGTACTCTATTCATTATTTCTAGTTGAATTAACGGTTTCTGCAACATATTGTCTGTCCGACTTACGTAGCGAATTTCGGTTTCGCATGCGCAGAAAATAATAATAACATCGTTCGCTGGTTGTGTCAGTTTACCGCGGGTTTTAATATTTATCAAACTAAATGGATTAACATTGTTTTCCGCACTTAACGCATTTGTACAAATTTCGCATAATAATAGTATCCTGCTATATATTCTATTATATTTTGCGAGAACTCTGTAATTTCGAGTACATTCGGCAAGTAATTATGATCAATTAAATCAGTATTATTAAATTCGTTTTCCTCTGACTCGTGCAGTCTTGATAAACGAGATGTAGAATTTATAATATCTTCAGAATTTTTCAATGTAGCTGCCGACGACACATGCAAAATGGAAATCTCATCTAAGGAGATGCAGTTTCCAGTTTTTGCTGCTCGTACATCAGCATGGACCATAATTTTTTTCATTGCAGCTTTGAATTGTCTTGCAGTAGGATTGTTATTGCTGCCTCCATGATGCCTTATGCAGGAGAACAACAATTCAATGTGGTCTTGACTGAATTTGTAAAAAGGAATGTACTTCAAGAAGTTATTTTTTACACATAATTCATTGAATAGTAATAAGGCACTTTCAATACAAATCAGAAATCCTAAAAAGCCAGTTTTCCGACGAGAATGTATTAGTAGTTCCCCAGACTCATTTTTTCAATTCATAACGTATAGTTTAAATTCGTCAAACTTATTTTTTATGAGTTCAATGTTATTTAAATTTAAAGATTGTTTATACCTTGGCTGTTTCATATTTTTTGAATTTAAAATATCAAAAATGTCATTAAAAATTAATAAAAATTTCACAGTTGCTTCGCAACCCTCAAATTCTTTGAGTTTCAAATTATGACAAAAGGTCAGAGAATTAGCTGTGGAAATACTAAAAATCTGTGCTGCTAATCGAACTTTCATTTTTTGTTTAATATAATTTATATGTGCACTTCTCACTTTGTTTCCTAAGTGCAAGCCTTCATGTTGCCGCAAGTCATGCAATTTGTTCAAATAAGACCATAGTATTATATGGTTTTCTCTATCAATTAAGGCACTTGTGTCTCCAAAGGTATTCTGAACTAATTTCAACATGTGGCATGGATCCAAAAATGCTGCAACTTTTTCATTCGATACCGGATGTGGAAATGCTGTCTGGAGATCAGATAAATTATTAAAATTACACCCTAAATGTGAAAATACTGAAAAATTGGTGGATGTTCCATCACAAGTAACTGAAACAACTTTCAAGCCTGTTTCATGCAAAGCTTTCAAACATTCCACAACTAAATTTGTTTTGTCGGATACTGACACTCCCCTTGCTAAATAGTATGCTACTGGTATCTTCCAGTGTCCGTTCACACACACAAGCATAAAAACCAAAGCTTCTCGTGCTACAATTTCATGTTCGCAAGCAATATCCTTCCCAAAATCAATGTAGCCACTAAACTTCGAACCATCATATTCTATATGTTCTCTGATTGCTACTTCATCAAACATTAAAGAACCTTTCAATTGATAGGTTGTATTTTTTACCCTTTCACTGATGGATCTCAATGCTTCCAAACTTATGCCTGGTTCTCCATTTAATGTTCTATACCATGCCGAAATGGTTTTTTGGTGTGGCTAACAATTATTAAATTGTTCACGCACATATTCATATGCGCGTGGAGAATAATAGTGTAGAGTAAGCGCAAAGCAACGTATTTTTGCATTATGAGTTTTAGATACACATGCAGCATTCTTTGTGTACAAGCAATTAAAAATTTCGCCACTGGTTCCACCAAGCATATTCAACATTATTGCCTGATCGGAGTTTAATAATTCCTTACTTTTTAGGTCGTTTAAAATTGTATTCAGTATTTCAACTTCTTTGGCTTTCCTCTGTAACTGTCGCCGCGTTTCGAACAGTTTTTTCTGTGACTCTGATTTCACAAATTTTACTCTTTCTCTCAATCGCAGCTTCTCTGGAGAATTGTACACGAATGAAGGAGATACCATTGTTCCCTTGTCTTGTTTATTACATGTGGACGGTTCTGGCGACAACGGACAGTAATCAAACATTTTGGAAGTACCAGCTGTACTTTCAACCTCTTCAGTGTTGGGTATCAAACCTTGTGCTGTAATAATAACAAATATTGTGTTAGTTTAGAAGTAACTACAATATCAATTTATGTTTTTATTATGACAATGAATGTATTTATCAAAAGTAACTTTTTAATAAACATATACATACTTGTGTTAGGTGATAATGTGTCCATATTATTTTCATCAACTTCATTAGAAGAAGTACCTTCTTCATTAAGGGTTTTCTGGAATAAAACAAACACATATAAGTAGAAATAAGACATTATTGTTCAATATGTTTGGTATACTCATAAAAATTGAAAATACTCATTATTAGACATACACGTGGTAATGCATTTTTTCTCAATCGCACATATGATCCTTTCACGTAGAAACTTGTTTCATCAAAATGCATTGAGCAAAGACAAGCTCTCTTTGGGATGACTGTTTCTTTGATGCCTAAAAGATTTAGGCATAAACTACTAATATCAGAATCTTTTGGAAAACTGCAAACAGAATCAAAGTTTAAAATAAAATATATTCTAAGATCATAATTATATTAACTATAATAAAATAATCTTCATACCGATGAAATGTAATTTCCACAACACTACTCCTTTTTTTCCAATTTTGAAAATCGGATCGGTTTTTACATGACGGCACGAAGCACTTCATTTTAATATCTTCTTTTAACACTAAATAGTTTCTGTAATATGGAAACACGACACTGAAGTGAAACGGTAGTAGACGCTTGCAGATGCTCACAGATGCTTGGAAACGTATGAAGACGTTCACAGCAGTTCATAGACGCTACGAGAATGAACAATGAACGCTATCGCCAGTGCAGCCAGCTTATATACCAGTGATGGGCAGCTATGACTGCGGCAAATAATGTGTAGTGTGTGAGTCGGGGGGGACCCCGACTACGCCGTACCTCGAACATACGGTTCATACCGGCTTCTACTATTTTTATCTTGCCAGATGGTATGGCTCTACTCTCTCTGCCATTGCTGCCTTATAATTGGAGGGACAGCAATGTCGACTCCACCGCCACCTCGAGTCCAACCCTTTCCAGGAGCTCCCGCTATAACCTTGATCAGTCGCTGGTACTCATTGTGACGTCTCGGAGTGAGGTTTCCTTTTGCCTCTACTCCGTGACTTCTCTTGTTCGACTAGCCTTCTGCTTGAGTACGTCTCGCGCGAAATTCCGGAAGCTCCTGAACAGTTGTTCACTGACAAGGACTGCTTCCTGCAGCGGCCATTCGAGATGGCCTTTTGCAGTAGCCTCCTGTCGTAGGAGTTCCCGCGCTTGAACGTACTTCGGACAAACGAACAGGATGTGGCTCGGTGTTTCCACTTCGCCGCACTCACAGTGTTCGTCCTCGACCAGCGAGAAAGTTTTGAGCTTCGCACGGAAGTCTCCGTGTCCACTCATGAACTGAGTCACGTAGTGATCAGTGATCACCCAGCGCGCACTAAGACGGTCTGATACATCGCTAAAGTACTGGAAGGTAGTTCTTCCGACCTGCGATGACGACCATCTTCGCTGCCACACTGCCAGGGCCGCTTGTCTTACCTCAGCTAATGCTTCGGCGTGATCTACAGCCCCGCTTGCCAGATCGGCATGACTTATACGACATGTTCCATATTCTGTGTCTAGTTCTTTTCGTATCTTATAGGCGCATATTCGCTCCGCTATCACCAAGTCTATCGGCACTTGACCAGCGATCACTGCGATCGCATCTGTCGATGCCGTTCTATAGGCCTTGATGCAGCCAAGCAGCACTCTCCTCTGCGCTCTAAGGAGAACTAGTCTCGACTTAGAGGTAAGAAGGTCTGCCCAGCCCGCAGCAGCGTACGCCACGATTGGGACAAACAGTCCACGGTACATTATACGCATGGCCCGATGTCTCAATCCCCAGTTCGCACAGGCAATCCTCGCTAGCGCGTTAAACGTTCGCAAGGACTTAGCACTCACATACTCAGCATGGGTCGCAACTCCCATGTTTTTATCGAAGTACACGCCAAGGTACCTTACGGTATTCTTCGCGACGATACTTCTTCCATCTATCTTTATCACGGGCGGCCTCTCCATGTGGAGACGGCCTCTCAGGAGAATCATCTCGGTCTTAGGAGCAGATAGCGACAACTTTTGTGATTTGCACCACGCAGAAATCGCATCCGCTACCTTTTGCCCTTTGAGCTGGAGTTCCATCCTCGAGTTGCCTTTCACAAGCACGAGTAGGTCATCCGCATAGGCAATGGGCTCGCACGCGAGCCCGCTGTTCGATAAGAGCTGAAGAACTCCGTCAAAGACTAAGTTCCAACAGCTCGGACCAAGGATTGATCCCTGCGGACAGCCTTTGGTTACGACTTTCCGCACTTCCCCGTGATTGGACCTTATGGTCACGACACGGTTGGCGAAATAGTCGGCCATCAGCCGATAAAGATTGCGGGGACAGCCTCGCCTCCTCAACTCATTGAGGATGCTCGGCCACCAGAGATTGTCGAATGCTCCAGATATATCGAAGGCGAGCGCCAGGACATACTTCTCCTCGCAGCCGGATACCAGACCCCTCAGCTTTACCACGGCATCTTCCGTGGATCGCCCAGGTCTGAATCCGTATTGCCGGTCAGAGGCGTATTCCGGACTTAGGAATATATCAGCTAATCGCCGGGCGATTAGCTTCTCAAGAACTTTGCCTACTACGGATAGTAGGCAGATGGGACGATAGGACTTCACCTCCATCTCCGGTTTGTCAGGCCCTTTCAGAATGGTTCTGATCAAGCCGACTTTCCACCTGGAGGGAAAGACCCCGTGCTCTAGACAACTATTATAGAGCCCAAGTAACTCGGTACGGATTACTCCGACGGAGCATTTCATAACTTCTGGCTCTATACGGTCCAAGCCTGGGCACTTGCGTCGCTTCAGACTTTTCACCGCCTCTTCAAGCTCCGTGCGAGTGAAGGCACGGTCGTCTTCACTCGCTGGCTCGGTGACGGATTCCAATCTGAGCTGCGCTTGCTCCGGGGTGTCGCTCACAGACGTATCGTCCGGAACTAACGCCTCCAGCAGCGCTGACGCAGTGGCTTCCCAGTCCATCGTGTATCCTTGTGAAGTGCGAATGTTTGAAACCGCTGTCTCAACATTCAGCTTCTTCTGTGTGATCTTGTAAACAAGACCCCACGGTTCTTTATTCCCCTGCTCGGTTACAAAGTTTTTCCAACTCTGCATCCTTGCAGCTCTCAGAGCGGTCGTGTAGGCTTTTCTCCGGACAAGATAATCGGCCTTACGTTCCGCTCGCTCTTCCTCCGAACATCTCGGGTTTTGGAAGGAGCGCCTACATCTGTTGACGCTCTTCTTCCACCTCGTCAATTCTGGTGTCCACCACGGGACAGATTTGGAGTGCCACTGCTTGGTTCGCATGGAGGAGTCGCACGCTTGGACAATCGATGCCTCGATTCCCTGTGCAAGAAGTTCGACCTCCTCTCGGCCATTTGGCCGGAGGGTTAGACTCCTCCTGCTCTCCTGCAGCGCTTGTACGTATCTCGGCCAGTCCGCACTACCTAGGTGGAATCGCCCGATTCGGGGCTGACTCTCATTCCCAGTAGTGAACTGTAACGAAAACTCTATGACTCGGTGGTCGCTGGATGTTAAGTCCCGGTGGACTTTCCAGCGCCGCACCTTGTTGGACATGTCGCTCGTCGCAAGTGTGACATCGATGTACGACTCACCGGACGGGCTGGAGTACGTGGGCATACTGCCAGCCTCGTTCAAAACAACCAAGTTGTGCCGGGCCACGAACTCTTCGAGTTTTCGGCCTCTCGCGTCCGTCCTCAAACTACCCCATAGGGGAGATTTACTGTTGACGTCCGCTGCGATCACCACTTGGTTATGGTTAAGTGCTGCAAGCACCTCTTCCAGTCTAGCCAGACTTGGTTCAATATCCTCAGACCATTGAAAGTACTGGCTGACCAGGTTGACGTAACCGAAATTGCCCTTAACGCAAACACAGGTGAGATGCGTGTCGCACAGATGTGAAAGTTTGACCACGTCCAGATTCCGGTTCGTGACGGCTATTGCCGACATTGGCCGGTCCCCTTCCGCGATCACCCTCGTTTGCGCCCGCTTCAGCCCAGGCAGTATGCCATTCCAGCTGTACGGTTCTTGTGCTAACAACACATCTATCTTCCTGGCATGCAGCAAAGATGTCATTTCATCGGACACATTCCGAGCGCGCTGCATATTATGCTGCACAACTCGGACAATCCTCTGATATGGTCTGTCTTCGGCGCTCTTATCCATAACAGGTTCGAGCTATCGTCTGCTGAAGCGCGGCCTGATAGGACGCGCACAGCTTGTCTCTCGACTTGTGGTCATGCGGCCTGCCGCGTTCCTTGCAGTTAGAGCAGACCGGTTGTCCGCTCTTCTTGCACGCAGCATAGGTGTGACCCTTTTCGGCGCAGTGACCACATACGTCTTCTTTGTACTTGCATCGTTTGGCCGTGTGGCCAAACTTCTGGCACTTGAAGCACCGGGTTACCGAGACGTAGTCCTGTACTCGACAGGACGACCAGCCCATGTAAACCCGAGCTTCCCCACTTTGCAGCCGCCGGCGAACCTGCGGACTGACATCGATGACCCAGTTGACCGCCTCCCTGCCCTTGGGACCAGTTTGATAACTGACCCTCAGGTTAGAGGCAAATTCCTTCTGTGTCATCTCGCTGAGGTTCTGCTTCCACAGATTGGAAGCTACCTCTTCTCTAGCCATCTTTTTAGGAACATCAGTGACGGGTTCCTTTTAGTCGGCATAGAGACCGACAGTCCCTTGTCCTTAAGGCCCTTACTCCCCGTGAAGGCTTGAAGGTCCTCTTTGCGCTCGGTCGCGACTACTATGCCACCGGAGTGGATGAGTCGCACAGACCTCACGCGGATCTTCTCCTTCGCAGGTTTCACGATGGAGAGAACAGTCCGCTTAGTCGCGTCGCTGCTCTGCTCCTTGCCCTTCGGCGGGAAGATCCTTACCACATGTTGTGGTGGCTTCACCGCGTCTGGGGTGACCCTCCGGCACTCGACCTTAGCCGCATCGGCATAGGTCGTGCGTGCATGCTGTCCTGGTGGACCGGTCTGCATGGACCGCGGGGCGGTCCGCGACACAGTCGCCGCGCTCTGCAAAGACGGTCTAGCCCGATCGGCCCTGACCGCTGCGAGCTGTCCTTCTAGGAACCCGTTCCGTTGAACTAGTTCCTGGACAAGCTCGTTGAGCGCGTTCGTACAGCTGCATATCTTGGCCGCCGCCTCTTTGGTGATTCGCGATTTCTCGCTCGTGCACCATTTGGTGACAGCCGCAACATGCTGAAAGGCTTCTCCTCTTACGAGGTCGAGAGGCCGTCCTCTGGGCCCAGAAGTCGCCTCCAACGACTTCCCTCCCAGTTTCTTGCGCTCCGCTTTAGCTGGTGCTGCCTTGGCGGAGCGCTTGTCCTTTTTGGAGGGGACATGTTTCCATGCCTCTCCTTTCTGGGCCATAGTACCCTCAGGGGTTTTATCCCCTTCGGGTGCCTTTTCCTTTTCGGAGGAAGGGACGGGACCCTTCTTCTCCTTTTTGGAGGCAGGGACGGTACCCTTCTTCTCCTTTTCGGAGGAAGGGACGGAACCCTTCTTCTCCTTTTGACCCGAGCTCTCCCCGGACCGAGGAGAGCTCCGCTTCTTTTTAGGGCTCGGCACTGCTGCCTTACCCTTGGGTGCATCGCACCTTTCGAGGGTCACGCTAGGGGAGGGATAAACCTCCTCCTCGGTCCTCTCGACTTTAACGGACACAGGGGCAGCTTCGTTGTCGTCAACTACAACCACCTCTGCTGCGACGACTTCACGCTCGGTTTTGCAACCTCGCGCTGGTCTCGTCGACTTGACTCTCAGTTCGTTTGTTTGATCCATTAGAAATAGAATAAACTTCATTCCGCTGCGTGCACCGGCCTCCTCGGACCCTCAAATGGAACCTGCCATCCAGCTAGGTTGGTGCATCACCCAGAATATAGTCCGCGGAATTGGTGGCCAATTACTCAACCACCTCCACTTCCTCACCCAGTGGAACCCACTTCGCTAACGCTAATGGTATTCCAAGCCGATTGACTAGGCACAGGGCTACTTTTCTCGCCTAGCCACCCATCTAGCCGAAGCAGAGGCCAAAGGTACGTGTTGGAGACGTCACTCCCGCAGGAGTGGGCCTCCTCAGATCCCAGGATCCCCTTTTCCTGCGACAAGGGTCGCCACGCACGGCAAACACGTGGGAGACGTGGACTTTGAGTGGTTATCTCCTCCACTCCACTGCGCTTCGTTCAGTTCGCTAGACTCCGAAGAGAATGCCATCCAGCGGGACCACGTGGAGGCTCAAGCGCAGCTAGGGCAACTAGTGCCCCTTTACAACTCCGGCCTCTCCGGGGATAGGAGCCCATCCCTTAGCAAGTCCTATACAGGCGCACATGACTTTGTAGTGGCGTTGCTGGTTTTCTTCTAAGTGCCAGCGGCGTATTGGTTTCCAAAAGCGAAATCAAAAATGATAAGCTTTGGCACCTCCGCCTTCGCTTACGTACCAGCTGCGAAACCGAGCGAAAGCTGGTCGCACTCACTTTTGGTCATCATCGCTGCACCACGCGACTCAGTGAGATCATGTACCTTTTGGTGGACTGCCAGAGGCGCTCCTCTCGAACCCATGAGAGAGCCTAAAAGCTGTCCCCGCCCTATGACTGCGGCAGTCAAGAAGCTTCCCCCACCAACTACTCTTTCGTACGAGGGGGGAAACGAAGAGCGCAGGGCACAGCTCCGCGGCGAAGGTGCGCGCTGCACGAAAGTGTAGTTGGTGAGGGAAGCCAGCACTTCAGGGGCCCCTACCGTGCCCATCGCTGTTATATACAAACGGATACCATTCCCTCTACTCCTTTTCCCGTTTCACTATCTTATTCCACCACCATGAGGCCGAAAGTACTCCAAAAATATTTCTCCGAACAATTATATTAAAACAGTCTAAACATAGTTAAAAAATGTTTTAAAGTATAAATATATATATATTGTGGTAGATCTTAAAATATCTAATATAGAAATTCTCGATTTCTCCGTTCTGGCTGCACTAAAAGGTTATGTAACGTTGTGCCAATGCGTGGCGCTGCATGCATAATGACGTACTGCGCTTGCGCCGGACACAGCCAATGAAAATTAGGTGTCTTTCTTACCTCGTCCCCCCCTAAAAATTTGACCACCCCGCAACGACATCCTCCATCCCTATATTCCTATATCTATGGGCCCGTACGGACACTGATATATATACTATGGATACGGTATTGCCATAAGCCACTGATATATATACTATGGATAGGAGATTCCCATAAGCCAGCCGTACAGCCGCTGAAGCGCATTGAAAAAGACTTTGGATGCCACCGCCACGATTGAGACACAAATGTATTAAAGGAAATAGCGCGAAGCTTGAAAAATATGATTCACAAGAGCGACGCGCCGCGCCGTCGATATACCTCGTCTGTGATAAGAGACTAAAAGAATAGTGTGTAACAGACCTGCTCGCAGGACTGTTACGATCTAAGCCCACGACCGAATACCGCCGAACGTAACCGACAAGGACCGAGCCGCGTCGCCGATCCAGCGCGGTTCGATACACCGCCCCGCGACCCCTCGTCTACGAACACTTTTGGCGCGAACCGGATGCGTATTTTCCGCGGAATTGGCGGGAACCGGAAAACATACGTCATACACTTACCTCACCGCACCACTACCCCTCACCACCAACCGAGAATTATATAAGGCGCGACAGATTCGGCATAGCTCTCTTATTCCTCGACTGGATTCCCACCAGTCAAGTTCCAGCTCCCGCTATTTCCTGCCTTGTAAGTATCTTCTCCGCTAAATACCTAGTCCGCCGTGATGACGAGTCTTACTGTCGCACAGAACACTCCGAATCACTTCCTCGCTTTATCAGTGAGCACAGCGTGCCACTGAAGCCCGGTGTTTTACACTGGCACACGGCGAGACGCGCTGTCCGCCGAACTCCGACCGCGTTGGAGTCGTTTTGACGTGCGAGGTTCGTCCTCCACCACGTTAAACGTAGAACCGCCACGGGAGGCCTCAACGCCGGCACGCTGTCGACGCTGAGGATCCGACAAACCAGACCCGTGGCAGGGGAGATCGTGGCACCCACCACGATCGGAAATCATCTCCTGCACCCGTGCGATCCTCCGTATTACCCTTCGCGACGCGTAACTAGCACCGCGAGCCGCGACCTCCGCGACAGACCGAGCGACGAACACGGAACTCTTACCGTAAACACGTGTCATTCTTTCACACCCGCACCTAGATTCCCGACGCACGCGATTTATCCGTCCTCTCGCCGACTGTCACTCTGGCACGGCGAGCTCTCCAGGCACGAGAGGATTACGCCGCGAATACGGGAAAACCAGACTCGTTACATGGCGCCCGAACAGGGACCTGGTGCACGTAGCACACCGCGATCACGCCGCGATGCACATATCGCGCCGCGAGTTAACCGAATACACGCCGCGATTTAACCAGTTGCCCGCCGCGATTTTTCCGGGTGCACGTGTCACGCCGCGATTTCGAGGTTAGACCCGGTGCACGTAGCACGCCGCGATTTCGAGGTTAGACCCGGTGCACGTGGCACGCCGCGATTTCGAGGTTAGACCGCGACCGATCGCGATACCACGCGATTTTCGCGGCACTCGCGCCGCCTCGCGACACCGACGCGAACTAGCGTAGCAGCAAGCATGCCCGCCGCGATACAAGACGCGCTACCGCGACGGAACGCGTGACACAGGACGCGCGCGCCATCTAGTGCCGCCGCACGGTACTAACGCACCGCGACACGCGGCGATTCAAAGCGCGCGACGGGAATGAAGAAGAACACGTTACGGCTAACAAAGGACCGACTCATCGCTGACCTCCGTCGAAGAGGATTACCGACCACCGGGGATACCAGGGAGCTCCGCCAACGTTGGGCCGACTATATCGGTGAACAAGCCGCCGAATTATTTACGATGCCCGACGCAAAAATGCAATTGGCCGGTGATAGGCCTGGTCCGTCGACCGAGACACAAGATAGTGCGGACGACGCACCACGAGGGACCGAAGATTATAACAAACCGACCGACAAAATCGATCCCCGGCGGAGCATCGATAAGATACGAAAATGGGGCTGCACGAGCGACGGGAAGGACCCATTCTCGTTCCTCGAACGCGTAAGCGAGCTGAAAAAAGCCTACCATTAACGGATGACGAATTGCTTCAGGGGCTACCGGAGTTGCTACGCGGAGACGCTCAGTTATGGTACCGGAACGTCGAACAGCAGGTACATACATGGACCCAATTCTCCAACAAATTCACGGCTTTTTTCGCGGCAAACCGAACTCAACGGCAGCGACAGCGAGAAGCTCTAGAACGCGTGCAACGTCTCGGCGAGCCCTTCCACTTATTTGCCATTGCGCTGCTCACGCTCATGAGGCGAGCACGAATACCGGCCGACGAGCATTTGGAAATAATTATGGAAAACATGCTCCCGGAATATGTGGCAGTCATCAACCCCGACGCCGTCGCAGACCTCGATGACCTGCTCCAGCAGGTACAACGACTCGAGAGAGCCGAAGAAAGAAAGCGGCGGCGGCAGACCACCCAGGCTCGGCACGTGGCAGCGACCAACGTAGGGCCTCCGCCCGCACAGAGCGCACCGATTGAGGCCAGGCTGGCCCAGCTCAGCAACACGCCACTGAACGGAGGAAATACCGGGGCCGACACGTATCATCCCGACACGCACTGTTGGCGATGCAAGCAACGAGGACATCACCGACATGAATGCCGAAATATTTACCGGAAATTCTGCTCCCGGTGCGGCCGGGATGGGACACTGACACGGGATTGCTACCCAAGGCCGAACCCTCCACCGTCGGGAAACGAGCCGAGGGGCCCGTCTTCAACGGGCGGCCAGCGGCCCCGGCCATAAGGTATACTCCCCGCCCGTTACTACCAATACGCATCCTGGGTCGAGAAACAAACGCCCTGCTCGACACCGGGGCCCAACTTTCGTGCATCAACGAGGAGGTGCAGGAATGGGCACGGCAATATGGCATCTGGCCAACCACTACGACCAGCCTCGTCGGCCTTGCCGACGGATCCGACGCCAGTCCAACAGGAATTATCCGACTCCCGTTCGTCACGATGGGGCACGAATGGGAGCAGGACTTCACCGTCCTGCCGAAGATGGGACCACGAGTACTACTCGGGATCCAGACCATCGCCGCACTCCGGATTCAGCTAAACCCGCCGCCACACATAGCGTCGTGGCCTGCAGAATATTGTCCCGAACCGTGTCACCAGGCTGGCCTTCGCACGCTGCGGGGGATAGACCAGCAACAACTGGAGCACTTCCTCAAGGAGGAATTAAAACTATTCACAACCGTCCCCGGCAAAACTACAATGATACAACACCGTATCAAATTAAAGGATGAAACACCGGTCAAGCAGCGCTACCGGCCCCGGAACCCAGCCATGCAAGCCGTCATCGACCAGGAGGTCGAACAGATGTTGCAAGACGGGGTGATCGAGCCCTCGCACAGCCCGTGGAGCTCGCCGGTTGTAGTCGTCAAAAAGAAGGATGGGCGACCCCGATTCTGCGTCGATTTCAGAAAGCTCAACGAACGATCCGAAAAAGACGCATATCCGTTGCCACAAATACAGGCCACTCTCGATAAGCTGCGAGGCGCGAGATTTCTAACTACCCTGGACCTGAAGAACGGATATTGGCAAGTTCCACTCGAAGATAGCAGCCGTCCGCTCACGGCTTTCACCGTACCAGGGAAAGGCTTATACCAATTTACGGTCATGCCTTTCGGGCTACATTCGGCCCCAGCCACCTTCCAACGACTACTGGACGGCGTAATCGGCCCGGAATTCGAGCCCCATGCGTTCGCATACCTAGACGACATAATCATTGTCAGCCGAACATTTGCCGACCACCTGCAGCACTTACGCCAAGTATTTCGGCGACTACGCGAAGCCGGGCTCCGGCTAAACCCAGAGAAATGCCGATTCTGCGTAGCCAGCCTACGATACCTGGGGCATATTGTCGACCAAAACGGTATCCAGACGGACCCGGAGAAAACCAGCGCGGTAGCCAAACTCGCCGCACCGAAAACGATCAAAGAGGTCCGGCGATTCCATGGCATGGCGTCATGGTACCGACGGTTCGTTCCGAAGTTCGCCGAGATTATCGAGCCACTAACTCGGCTCACCCGGAAAAACGGCAAGTGGAGGTGGACCGAGGTCGCACAAACGGCTTTCCAGACCTTGAAGGACTGATTAGTCGCCGCGCCGGTACTAGCGTGCCCGGATTTCGAACAGCCCTTTACGCTACAGACGGACACCAGCGACTCCGGACTAGGAATAGTTCTCACCCAGGGGCCCGACAACGACGAACGGGTGATTGCATACGCCAGTCATACACTGAGCGCAACCGAGCGCAACTACAGCGCAACGGAAAAAGAATGCCTAGCGGTGGTCTGGGGTATCCGCAAGATGAAACCATACATCGAAGGCTACCACTTTACGGTAGTTACCGACCACCAGGCGCTGCGATGGCTACAGCAGATTGATAACCCGACCGGTCGACTGGCGAGGTGGGCTCTCGAGTTGCAGCAGTACGACTTCGAGGTCAAATACCGACCAGGAAAACACAACCACGTAGCAGATGCACTGTCCAGAACCGAACCCGTACCGGAGGTAAACCTGCTCCGACCGAAACAGCGCACAGACACGTGGTACGAGAGGAAAGTCACAGCCGTCCAAGAGAACCCCGCCGCCGTTCCAGATTACCAGCTACGGGAAGGAAGACTGTACCGATATATCCTGCACCAACTGGACTACAACGAGCCCACCGCCAACAACAATTGGAAAATATGCGTACCGAGCAGCGAAAGAAAGGCCCTGCTAGGAAAATATCACGACGATCCCACCGCCGGACACTTGGGAATTGCCAAAACGATAGTACGGCTGGCGCAGCGGTTTTATTGGCCAGGAATGTTTCAAGAAACCGCTCGGTACGTCCGAAGCTGCGCCAGCTGTCAACAATATAAAACACCGCCACAAGCACCGCCGGGGCTACTCCATGCCAACCCAGGAACAGAGCCATGGCACACGGTGTCCATCGACCTGGTCGGTCCTCTGCCACGATCGCGGCGCGGTCATATATGGTTACTCGTGGCACTAGATAGATTCACGAAATGGGTTGAACTCGCTCCACTCCGGAAGGCCACCAGTACCGCCGTCGCCGCAGCCGTCCAAAAGGAAATAGTCCTACGCCACGGAGCTCCACAGACGGTAATCACCGATAACGGGCGCCAGTTCATAGGAGAACCTTTCACCGCGCTCCTCCAGGCAACCGGAACCGAACACCGGAAGACACCACCATATGCACCTCACTGCAATCCAGTGGAAAGGGCTAACAAGGTGGTCAAAACCATGCTCGCACAATATGCCGACAATCACCACGATAGGTGGGACGAAAAACTGGACGAGGTAAGGTTTGCCATCAACACCGCGTGGCACGAATCGACGGGGTATACTCCGGCCTACCTAAACCATGGCAGAGAGCTGCGAGCGCCCGGACAAATACCAATAGGAGAAGCAACCATCGCACCACAACACCGCTGGAAGATCCTCCGCGAGGCTCAAGAACTGGCCAGGCTCCACCTGGCGCAAGCATTCGGACGGCAAGAGAAGTACTACAACCTACGTCGACGAGGATGGAAGCCCGCCGTAGGAGACACCGTCTGGAAGAAGGGTCACACACTATCCGACAAGGGAGCAGGAGTCGCCGCGAAACTTGCGCCGAAATACAGCGGCCCGTACACGGTCGAACGCTTCGTCTCCCCGGTCATCGTCGACCTCCGCGACGCGAACCACCGGTGGACGCGCCATGTCCACATCCAGGACCTAAAACCCGCTATGAACCCCATCGGGGACACAACCCAGGGACCCGTGGAGACGAGAGTCCAGCCCGACCCGCCCAGAGTCGAGACCGAGGCGAACAACCCCGCCCCCGCCACCACCCCAGCGCCACGCCGCCGAGGGCGGCCCAGAAAAGTAACACCTTCTGTCGCTTTTGTTGTTGATAGGCATCCCAGGATGACACACTTTTATGAGGGTTTGTGGGACATTTTCGACGACGTGGACGTCGAAGGTCGTCCCCACACGCCCGACATAAGCGTAAACAATGAGACAGACCCGCGGAGCACTGCACCGGCCGCGCCGACAGACGCCGCGGAAGCTGCCATCTTGCCACCGGCCGCGCCAACAGCCCCCGCAGAGCCTGCGGGGAAACCGACGAGCGGAATCGCAGCGGCCGCGCCGACAGCCCCTGCGGAGCCGGTAGGGACCCCAGCGGGCCAGGAAGCGAAAGCCTCCCGAGTCATCACGGAGCCGAGGCGGACGGAAGGAGATGCGACCGGAGACCCCGTGACAAGGCCACCATCGCCAATCGAGGCCACCACCCGGAAGGCCACAAGGCCACAACCAGTAACGACCTCGCGTCACTATCGGATCACGAGGATCCTGCCGGTAACATGGCTGGGACCGGAGGTCTTAAAGAAAATACGACAACACCGCGCACCTCGAAGCACGGGCCAGCCAGGGAGGACTTGACCGACAACGCCGGAGCCAGAGAGCGCCTCGAGCGTCGAGCCACCACAACCGGAGGACACAGCGCGGAAGCCAAGGTGCTACACGGGACCATCCGTCTTCGACCCATTCCCGGAGCAGGCAACCACGGCACGCCGCCACCAATACGCCGCCGAAGGGGGAACGAGCCAGGGGGACAATCAGCCCCAACCGCCTGCTGGCCAGCCCGGCACCAGCCCAGAAAAAACTGAAGAGCCATTGGGGGTCAATCCTACCCTGCCGGACCCGCGGACTGCGCGACGGCCGGCAGCAGACCTGCCGGTGCCAGTATGGCCCGAGCTGGAGGGGCTGTCCCTCTCGCCAAGGACGACTTGCGGGCCCGAGGCAAGGGACCTCCAGCAGTATCGCCCGAACCCGGGCCTGTGGCCGATTCAGGAGAATCGTAGGCCGGCGGACCTACCGGGCCCGAAATCCGCCACGCCCGTTACGCCGCCACCGATACGCCGCCGAAGGGAGAAGAGGGACCTCCCCAAGAACGCCCCTCCCCCGTGGACCACGCCAGAGGAGGAGCAGCCCGGGAACGGCGGAAACCCGGTGACGCCCTGGCGCGCCGCCCCCCACGCCCTAACACCCGTCATATATACGGGCAAGCATGCCCCATGTCCCACCACGTGGTACGCACTACCGAACGGCCGGCGAGTGGAGGTGCCGATCCGATTCGTAGCGACCTGGCAATACCGGGCGTCATTGGGTGAGGAGAGGTGGCACCTCTACTTCGACGCCAACGGCAAATTGTTGCGGTGCCGACGGCGTTAACCAGGCGGAGGGACCGGGGCATACTTGCACCGTAAAGGCACGCGCGCCGCAGCCCCCAACACAGCGTGTTCCGTAGTTTGTAAGTTAGTTCTAAGTATCCCAGTACCTCGTTAGTTTGTAAGTATTGCGTAGTTATAAGTAATACAATGTTCCGCTAGTTTGTAAGTATCCAGTTAGTATTACCGTTTAGACTGTTAGTATCCGGTTAGACTGTTTCAGCTCAAGTATCTGCGTTAGATTATAAGGTTGCGTTATCTGCGCTAGGGTATAAGTTTGCGTAGCCGCGTTATATTATAAGCTTGCGTATCTGCGTTAGATTTTAAGTTCGCGTTATTGCGTTAGATAATAAGCTTTGTGATCTCGTTCTGTTTGCTGCTACAAGACTGAGGCTAAGCGCCGTGAAAAAGTACAGCACGCAGAAAATATAGTTTCGTGCCGTCCATAACCTACTGTGTGTTTTGTCCAACCCCGCCCATAGCTCTAAGTAATAGTTATGTAGGAGAAAATTGTTGGAATAAAACAGAGACAGGTTCGCCGCTCGCTCGCTCGCCACCCCGAAGAAGGAGGGGGGTGTAACAGACCTGCTCGCAGGACTGTTACGATCTAAGCCCACAACCGAATACCGCCGAACGTAACCGACAAGGACCGAGCCGCGTCGCCGATCCAGCGCGGTTCGATACACCGCCCCGCGACCCCTCGTCTACGAACACTTTTGGCGCGAACCGGATGCGTATTTTCCGCGGAATTGGCGGGAACCGGAAAACATACGTCATACACTTACCTCACCGCACCACTACCCCTCACCACCAACCGAGAATTATATAAGGCGCGACAGATTCGGCATAGCTCTCTTATTCCTCGACTGGATTCCCACCAGTCAAGTTCCAGCTCCCGCTATTTCCTGCCTTGTAAGTATCTTCTCCGCTAAATACCTAGTCCGCCGTGATGACGAGTCTTACTGTCGCACAGAACACTCCGAATCACTTCCTCGCTTTATCAGTGAGCACAGCGTGCCACTGAAGCCCGGTGTTTTACACTGGCACACGGCGAGACGCGCTGTCCGCCGAACTCCGACCGCGTTGGAGTCGTTTTGACGTGCGAGGTTCGTCCTCCACCACGTTAAACGTAGAACCGCCACGGGAGGCCTCAACGCCGGCACGCTGTCGACGCTGAGGATCCGACAAACCAGACCCGTGGCAGGGGAGATCGTGGCACCCACCACGATCGGAAATCATCTCCAGCACCCGTGCGATCCTCCGTATTACCCTTCGCGACGCGTAACTAGCACCGCGAGCCGCGACCTCCGCGACAGACCGAGCGACGAACACGGAACTCTTACCGTAAACACGTGTCATTCTTTCACACCCACACCTAGATTCCCGACGCACGCGATTTATCCGTCCTCTCGCCGACTGTCACCCTGGCACGGCGAGCTCTCCAGGCACGAGAGGATTACGCCGCGAACACGGGAAAACCAGACTCGTTACAGGTGTAATATACTTTCACATACTTTCACTTTCGAGATAGTGATGTAAATATATAGATGTAATATTAAATAAACTAAAGTAATTGTTAATGAAGTTCGCAAAAAGTGAATTTGAAATATTTGTCGTTTGCTTTATTGTTTGAGATAAAGGAGATGTAGGAGTACTATACAATACTAAAATAAATTTATTAATTTTACAATAAGATATACAAATCTGACTCCTACAAACGATCATTTTGGGAATCCACGTGAGTCCAAGTCGCTGATATCCAAGAAGCATGAATATTAGGCCATACTCGCATCCGTGGTGAGAGATTGTAGGAAAATATTCTATAGAATAAAGAATCTTAATTTTTGTTAAGTCTTTAATATTCCGATATAAACTATGCATCATATAAAAAATAATATGTAAAGCACACAAAGAAGGCAATTCAAATTAAAAAAAAAATTAGCAGCCAGAAGCAGAAAAATAAATATCATGCATACATGCGCTTGCTTTTGTATCTACAGTGTAAAGTGTAATACAGTGTTAAAAGCTATTTAACATTATATACAAAAGGAAATCGTCGTAAGGTCGTTGTTATATACATGTTATGTCTACGCTAGCTTTATTGATGAGCCCAAACTATTGATCGCGTCAGGAAGTGTCGCATGTTCGTCCCGGTAATCGAAAGCGCATACTTTTTACTTTCTGCATACAAGCGCAATTCTATATAACTAGAAATAATGGTTTTAATAAGTTTATTCGTGTGGCTGATGAATTCTTCGGCGCTGAACATTTCAATATTATGATTTTCCAGCTCAGGGAAAAAATTATGATTTTCAACCACCTGCTGAAAAATCCGAGCGGCTAGAATAGCTGGAAAGTTTAATTCAGGAGGTGGTTTCCCAGAATTTGTATTACATGCCCGACGAAAAAGGGACTCTGCGGTCAGGCAAATGTGTACGACACTTCTCAACGGAATTAATAAATATCCGCGCGTAATGGCTGCAATATATGCAGTAGGATTTTGTTTGTGAATTGAAATTTTATCTTTGTTCATTTCTTCGCAAGCCACCAGGCATTCGATGCATTTAATTTTTTTTTTTTTTTAATAGATAATACTACCCAGCCAGAAATATAACCGATAGCCTGCTGGGAAAAATCATTAATGTGTGGCGATTGCGCCCACGAAAAATTCAAAAATTCGCTAATTTCAGTGAAGTTTGTATTATCTTGTGAACTATTGAGTCCGTATTTCTCCGCCACTGTCGCTGTATGGACCGCATCATAAACATTGATATCATATCGATCAAGTCTGGCACGCTTTTTCCTGCTTTCGTCTGATGAGACGTGCAGTATCCGCGTGTTGTCAAACGGCCCTTGCGTTTCCCGTATTTATCGAAATATCGTGACGTATTAATAGTCGCTTGTATGCCGAAACAAATAGGCTGGCTGTAGGGTTCGGACACCATCCACTCCTACCTCTAATTGCGCAAAAAAAGAGCTCAAGATGGTCTTGACTGGTTTTGTATGTTAGAAGATATTTCATTTGCGATTCTGGTGGTTTTATATGTACATCGAAAATATTAAAAATCGATAAGACGGCGGTGAAAAACCCTATGAAGCCCGCTTTTCTTCTACATCGAAATATAGGCGTTCCATTTCCTTCTTTTAAGTTTGATAAATATGTAATTTCTGTAATTAATTTTGGGCGCCAAATATCTTCATTCTCCCGTCTTAGAGGACTTTTCAAATGTTTCCCCCAGGGATTTCTAACATTCAGAAAATCAAATACAGTATCTACACATCTTAAAAAACAGGAAGTTGCTTTACAACCTTTAAATTCTGGTAATTGCAGAATGTCTGAACAAAAATCAATGCTATCGGCAACACTGGAGCTGAGAGTTTGCGCAGCTAGAGATACCTTCATTACCATTTTTCGAAATTCGATATGTCTTGAATGTAGCCGATTCCCTAAGCGCAAACCCTCACTATCTTGCAATAATGCGAGCAGCTTGATGTAACGCCATTCGATTTTATTTCCATCTCCATCAATAAGTATTTCGTACTCTCCCAAACAATTCCTAATGTTTTTTAGCATGTGACATGCATCAAGTATGATGTTAATATCTGGCTCGCCAGGCACGAGATGTGGAAAATTAACCTTGAACATATCGTATAGATTCTGATTCTCTTTTCTGGTTTTATCAATATGCATTCGAGCACCCAGTTGTTCAACCGCGACAAAATGGTCACTTGGGCCATCCAGGGTCAACGAGCACACAGTTACACCTGCTTTCTGGAGACGAATGAAACTTTCCCTCAATAAATTAGCTTTTGATTCAGCATTCAAGGAGTTTACTAAAAAGTACCCGATTGGTAATTTACCTTCATAATAGGTCATTGTATTCGTCTTGAAACACTCTATCAGAATGTAAGCAAAAAAATATACTGTTCCGTTTAAAAAAACAGAGTTGACCTTTATATCACCTTGACGCCTCCACCTACAGAAAAATTGGTAATACCAGATTATGAGCCCCCCGATACCAAGTAAGTTTGGTCTAATGCATTTTCTCCTATCTTCAAAAACAAGCGAGTTATTCAGGTGACCTGTTTAAAATGCCCCACCCTGTATACTCCAATATACTTGTGTCGGCATCAATGGCGTTGAAGGCGTAGCGTGGGTGCGCGGCAAAGTGAGGTGACCTTTCCGTCCGTATTGCCGACGGATCTTGCGTAACCATAGGATACGAGCTGGAAATGGAACTAGGCCTATGCGGCCGAAAAAATTATTTGCGATGCCCGGTGCTACCTACACTTTCTCAAGCAGTATTACTCGGGGTCGACGCACTCAGGGCAATGGGATCCACAATCACCATGGGGCTCCACCGATGGGCATTTCACCCGTGGGAAGAATCAGACACACTGGATATCACCGAAGGACTAACTGAGTGCACCGAGGAGCAGAAACACCGGCTGCTAGAACTGCTCGACAAGGAACTACCACAGTTCACCAACATACAAGGCCCGACACCGCTAACCGAACACCGCATCCGCGTAGGAAATACGGAACCAATCAAACAGAGATACACTCCAAGGAATCCGGCCACACAGGCCATCATCGATGAAGAGGTAGATCGCATGCTCCAGGAAGGAATAATCGAGCAGTCCGCAAGCCCCTGGAGCTCACCGGTCGTCATCGTTCGTAAAGCCAATGGTAAACCACGCTTCTGCATCGATTTCCGCCGAGTAAACAGCGTCACCGAAAAAGACGCCTATCCGCTACCACAAGTACAGGCAACGCTCGAAAAACTCCGAGGGGCCCGTTACCTGTCGACGATCGATCTCACCAATGGATATTGGCAGATACCGTTAACTAAAGACAGTCGACCGATCACCGCATTTACGGTGCCCGGACGCGGCCTCTATCAGTTTACGGTGATGCCGTTCGGGCTACATTCCGCACCCGCAACGTTCCAGCGCTTGCTGGACTCGGTGATCGGCCCACAACTCGAACCGCGAGCATTTGCCTATCTCGATGATATAATCGTACTAGGAGCCACCTTCGAGGAACACCTGGCCAATCTACAGGAAGTACTACAACGACTACGACAAGCTAACCTCCGGATTAATCCCGAAAAATGCCGATTCTGCCGCACCGAACTCCGCTACCTTGGCCATCTCGTCACCAGGGAGGGAGTACACACCGACCCAGATAAAGTCGAAGCGATACAAAGTATCCCACCACCGACCGACCGAAAGGGGCTCCGCCGATTCCTCGGGATGGTTTCATGTTATCGGCGTTTTATTCCCCACTTCGCGGACACCGCCGAACCACTACATCGACTACTCCAAAAACGGCAGGGATGGACATGGCAAGAAAACGAGAACCGAGCATTCGAAACGCTCCGAAAACAATTAGCCACCGCTCCAGTATTGGCCTGTCCGGACTTCAGCCAGCCACTGACACTACAAACTGACGCTAGCCAACACGGACTAGGAGCCGTTCTTACACAGGACATCGAAGGTGCAGAACGAGTAATTGCATATGCTAGCCGCACGCTCAATGGAGCCGAACGCAATTACTCAACTACCGAACAGGAATGCCTGGCCGTCGTGTGGGGCATTAGGAAGATGAGACCCTACCTCGAGGGATACCAATCCACGGTCCTCACAGATCACCAGGCTCTCAAATGGCTGCAGCAAATGGATAATCCCTCCGGAAGACTGGCGCGCTGGGGGCTAGAGCTCCAGCAGTATAACTTCAACATACGCTACCGACGGGGGGAACATAACCTGGTGGCGGACGCACTCTCACGCCGCCCGGAAGAAGCCGGCCTCCTGGAGCCAACAAGGGAACCATGGTATCAACGCATCCGAACAGCCGTCATCGAGCACCCCGAGAAGTACCCTGAGTACCATCTACATGAAGACCAACTATACCGACACATCCCCGACGACGCCGGACTCCAACCAGCCTGGGAATGGAAGAGGTGCATCCCCACCAGGGAGAGAGAAGACATTCTTAAACAAATGCACGACGACCCAACCGCTGGCCACCTCGGAAGAGCCAAAACTTTGGCCAGATTAACACAGTATATATAACACCGATAACCGCAATAGCGACATCTCCCGACGAACCGAGACACACCAATTTGCACGAACTGCACAGGCGCGCGCTACCGAGTCACAACGTAAACAATATAACTTGCGGCGACGAAAGTGGACGGCAAAAATCGGCGACACGGTAATGCGACGGGAACATCCACTTTCGATGGGCGCAAAGGGGTTTTGCGCAAAACTCGCGCCCAAAGTCTCCGGACCATAGAAAATACGCACGATACTCGGCCCGACCGTGGTGGTCGTACAGGCCGGCAGAGGGACCCGCCATCGTGTTCACGTGCAAGATCTGAAACCGTGCGCCCTGGAAGGGGAAAGCGGAGAAGAGGGAGAAGACGTACCGGGGCACGAGCAGCAGCAGCACACCAGTCTTACTCAAGATGCCGAAATGACAGGACCAACCGCCGAGGAAGTGCCGAGAGGAAGCGATCCCAATACTGGGAGACCCCACCGTACGTCCGCGAGAGGCCCAAATCCGGCAGAGGTTACGAGACGGAGGGATCAAGTGGCCAAACCCGGATCGCCAGCGCAGCCGAGCGTCGCCAACCGGACCACCGACGAGACGAGGACCACCGGACCGCATCCGACCACCTCTAAGAGGAGGAACGAGCCGGCAGCTAGCAGCGGAAGCGGCCGTCGCCGGGGACGTCCTCGGAAGGAGCCCAGCACCGCCAACAGCCGCTACCCCGACGAGTACCACCCCCCAACAGCCCCCAACACCCCCCCATCACCCCAGACCCCCCTATTCTACAACAAGAATCCCTGAACGCCCTCGAAGAACTGGAGAAAATGCTCCAACTTCACGCAGGAACCTTCAACGACCCTCCATACCCCTTCTCAGCAGCCCCGCCACCCGCCCCAACACCGACACCACCGACCAGTTGTAGGGAACCACCACCGGTAGCCGCCGTCACCGAGACCCGAGCACTGCCAGCAGCTGTAACCGCCGATCACCACTTCCCGGACAGTTTCAATGTCAATCCGGGCCAGCTGAGGACAAATCATCGCCTCCGCATTCCGGTCCCGCACGGATGGATATACATGCGCCTCCTACCAAGCGGGGACATTAATGTAAGACTCGTGCAGTCACCGGCCGAGAGGTAGTAGATTATAAGGTTCCATAATTATATTAATAGTATGTAAGGTAGTATTAAAAACATGTATGTACATAATTATTTATCATGCATTTCGATACTGCAAGCTTGTTTCTTTTTTCAAAAATCATGGTTTTTGTTATGTACTTACGTGTACAAAACTTTTTTCTGTTTCTAGTTTGTCCGATCTGGACAGAAACAGATCATCATAAATGTGTACAAAGACATAATCGCACAAGATCCTACCATGAAGTACAAGCCGCTCGTGCTGATGATAATGAAGCGGACCGGCATTGGGCGCGAAACAATTTCGAAAACGCTGGCGGAGTATAAGGCCACAGGCGCAGTGTCATCGCCGAACAAAAAGAAAACACGACTAAATATATTGGAGAAGACGAGCGAGGAGGACGTGATCGCTATAAGAAAGAAAGTTCATAGCTTTTCGTTTAATAGAGAGATACCAAATATGAAGAAAATTTTGGAAGCTGTAAACAGCGACCCGAACTTACCAAGCTTCAGCGAATCGTCATTATACCGTTTGCTGAAACGTATGGAATTTAAATATATCGTACGGAAACGAAACAGTGCGCTGATAGACCAACCCCATATAATTTCCTGGCGACAAAGGTAAGTAACAATGGACATTCAAAAATGTTTTCTACAAAATTTAAAATTTCTATCCTCGTTTCTATATAACAAAAATGTATTATTTATTATATTGTAGGTACATCGAAAAAATACAGAATTTCCGGTCCGAAGGTCGTCCAATATATTATTTAGACGAAACATGGATCAATGCAGGGGACTGCAAACGAAAATTATGGGTCGACAGCAGTATAACGTGCCCGAGGAACGCTGAAGAAAGACAGTTAACGGTCGGGATACCTGGCCCCTCAGGCAAAGGGAAACGTTTGATTATTACACACGTCGGGTCAACAGAGGGGTTTGTACCTGGGGACCTTCTTTGCTTTGAAGCCAAAAAGAATTCCGGCGATTACCATTCAGAAATGAATGGTGAAACATTTTTTGAATGGTTTCGACAAATTTTGCCCATGCTGCGAGATGGGGCAGTCATTGTTATGGATAATGCCCCTTATCACAGTGTAAAGAAGGAAAGATATCCTTCTTTAAACTGGAGAAGGGACGATATCATAGCATGGCTGGAGAGTAAGGGCGAAACGGTGGATCAACGGTACGTCAAGATTCGCTTAATGGAATTGGTCGCAAAGTACAAACAACCTAACAGTAATTATGTGATCGATGAGTATGCGAAAGAACATGGACGTACCGTCTTACGCCTTCCCCCTTACCATTGTGAGCTCAACCCCATCGAGCTTGCATGGGCAATGGTAAAAGAATTTATTAGGGCACGAAATACATCGTACAAGTTGGCAGATGTCCGCCAACTTGTCGATGTGGCCATTCAAAATGTGTCCGCCGAAAACTGGAAAAATTTTGTCAACCACGTTGTGAAAGAGGAAAAACGATTTTTCGAACTGGATCATATTACTGATTCGGTTTTAGAAGGAAGCCCCGAATGGTCAAACGCGTCTGATGACTCGGACATCGACGTGTGAATAATATGTAAATAGTTTGTAAGTAGTTTGTAAGTATGTAGTTTGTAAATAGTTTATAAATATGTTGTAAATAGTTTGTAATTTCATTTTAAAATACATTGAATCTTCATTTTTATAAGAGAAAACATTTTAATCGCTTAATTCACAATACTCTCATCCTATGTATCCCGTTTTATTTATGCACACCGTGTATATGAAACTCGCCGTCGAGCCAAGCGAGAGTGGGTAGTAGAGTGGGGATCAGTGTTCCGATTGAGCCAGCTTTTTTCGTGCATGCGCGGCAATTTCAGCCTCAGTAACATAACCTTTTCGATGAAATCGGGTAGCTTGAGCACCCCGCAGATTTTTAAAAAATTATTAGTCTATACGTAGCTCTTTCTCCACTATTAACCTCCATTGTATAATAAAATATTAATAATACTTACCTCGTTCCGCGTCACGTCTCTCATCCATCAGTCGTCTCGCCAATATAACTGCCACAGGCCGTCAGGGCCCTGGCCGCTCTGCTGCGTCATTGTAGATACGCTACTGTTTTGGCCGCGCATGCGCGAATAAAAGCTGGCTTAATCGGAACACTGGTGGGGATCGAAAGGCTCGCTGCGCCGTCTGGCGCCGTCTCACGATCACTCGAGCTGCGCGAAACGGTACGGTTCTCTCGTGACGGCAAGTGTAGTAGTAAGGTTTGTAAACACCGTCGGAAAAGTCTCGCGCCCCGAAGTAAGGGGGGATGTGACGGTTACAAGTCACCTTGGACGCGAGACTTCTCCGCCGACCGCTGCCGCGCCGCTCCCACTCGCTGCACACAACCTCGCACCACCGCCGCTAGGTGGCCACCGCGTTGAGGCACGCTCTCGCGAGTGAAAAGCAGTGGGAGCGGATATAAGTACACCAGTGCGACACCGATTCAGTGCAGTCCGGCAACGAGCAGAACCGTTTCACAGACGTTTCCTCTCCGAACCATTCCAAGACTGTTCCACCCTCCGATACCTTTCGTACCGATTCCGTCTCTGAGGCTACACGGCAACGAGATTCCCCGACTCCGTCTTCCAGGCTATACGGCAGTAAGACTTCCCGATACATCTCTAAGGCTATACGACAACGAGATTCCCTGACTCCGTCTTCGAGGCTACACGGCAGTAAGACTTCCTGATTCCGTCTTCAAAAGGCTACACGG
Source organism: Lasioglossum lativentre (assembly GCA_916610255.1). NCBI lineage: Eukaryota > Metazoa > Arthropoda > Insecta > Hymenoptera > Halictidae > Lasioglossum > Lasioglossum lativentre. The sequence goes on along the minus strand of OU744356.1, from coordinate 37,622,060 downwards.
CAGTAAGACTTCCCGATTCCGTCTCCAAGGCTATACGGCAGTGAGACTTCTCGCAGTAGAACTACGAAACCAAAACTTGTACATAATTATATATATATATATATATTCTAAAATAAGGTGAAGTGCCCTATACCTGGACAGCATGTTTTTCTATTTTAAATTTTATCACTTTAAATAAACAAAAATAATTTTTTAAGAGTTTTAACATACAGTTCAGAGTTTGTAAAGTAATTTAAAATTAAAACATCATTGTTTAGGTTAATATCTTAATTGTATTAACAAGAATAATTCAAACCTATAGTTGGACATATTAAATCCAATCTAAGCTAGTACCTGGACAGAAGTAAAAGTCTATACCTGGACAAATTCAATTTACGAGTTGATCGAGCGAACATAACCTAAAACGGTGGTTGGTTGCGCATGACGAATAGAAGATGCTTTGCGTAATATGTAGTATTCTTATCATAGATTATAGTATTGTATTATTTAACCAAATATATATTTATATCGTTAACCATCGAAGGTGCTTCTCGTTATTTACGAATCCACAACATAATTATGTCTATAACATCGAACTTCATTTAATTTTTAACAAATTACATACAAAAATATTATTCCATTAAATTCTATTCCCTATCATTTTTATTTTTTGTTGTAATGCAATCACTTCCAGAGACAATACTTCTTTTTCCATATTGTCTAATTGAGTGCATAATTTTGCTTTTTCTTCTTTAATTTCATCTTTTTTTGTATCATTAGTTGCTTTAGACCTTATTTTTTTAGATTTATCGTTGATTTGTAACTTAATATCTTTAATTTGTTGTGTAATTAGCTTTTTTCTTTCATGTAATTTTTTATTGATTTCTTGTTCTTTTTCTTTTCTAATCTTGTTTCTCTCTTTTTCCTGTTTGTTTGTGAAATGTTCTTCTTCTATAGCTTTTTTTTCTTAATAACATAATATTAATAATATTATAATATTTTTAGAATATAATTAAATTAATTAATTAAGGGATTAATTTTAATAAAAATTCTTATAATAAATTTAATTGAGTGTAATTTAAAATAGTAATTATTCTTTAAAATTAATTAAGGGATTAATTTTAATAAAAATTCTTATAATAAATCTAATTGAGTGTAATTTAAAATAGTAATGATTCTTTAAAATTAATTAATTAATAATTATTGATATAATTATTATATAATGTACAATATTATAATATTTTCTTACATTACTAATAGAAAAATAATTAATTATATTGTATTGATTTTACATTGATTACCTTTAAATTTAATATTTTTTTTATTTTAATAGTTTAATATAAAATATTGAGTTGTGATTACAAAGATGTTTTTATAATAATATTTTATATTAAACTATTTAAATTTAAACATATTAAATTTAAAAATATTAAATTTAAAGGTAATCAATGTAATTTTAAAGAATAATTACTATTTTAAATTATTTATTATTAATGTATATTAATAATAACATACGTTATTCAAGCTAATAGAAGACTAATTATACGTATATGTAGTTAAATAATTTGCAAACAATACGTTGATTTTATTCACAAACACGTGTCCAGCTTCAGGCGTAAGCATATTGCGTATATGTAAGCTTAGAGTGGGACAGCTACTGTCATGGCGTCCCAGTATGGAGTACTTATATTTGGAAACAGTCCTAATCTTGGACATCTAATATTTGGATTAATAATTATTATTTACGTTAAGTTTGATTGCCAACTTATTTTAAAATATCAGTATTATTATGCGTGATAATTATTTTTTGACTGAGGGCTTAAATTATATCTTTTTTTCTAACAAAAGTTCGAACTATAAATGCACATGATTCGCATGTAAATAGACTATTTTGTATACTGTTTTCAGATGAACTTTGAATTTATTTTTAAATTTCAATTGATGTCATAATGAAATAATATTCACATCTACTTGTAGCTAAGGCCTCAGAATATATATTATAATTATTTAATCTCTTAATTACGGATTTTACTATGAAAATTCAATTGTTCAGATTTAGGTATCACTTTTGGACTGTCCAGACTTAGGGCACTTCACCTTACAGCATACTTAGTAAACAGTAGTAAACACCTATAACCAACGTCTCTTTATTCCGCGTCGAACACCTGGACAACCGACTGGGTCGGCACAATCCTCCGCCTCCTAAGAAACCGTCACAATATGATAATATAATATAATATATGTATGATCAGAGTTAACCCTGTTTTCTCTCTCATATCCACAGCGTGTTTACAAAGTAAAAGTAAACAAACACCGCGCCGGAGTAACCTTACGTTGCCACAGAGCGTGCAAAAATACAGAAAATTCAATACAGTATTAGCAATAGATCTTTGCGAATATCTTGAAAACTAAAAGCGACCCCCCCCCCCCCATATTGGAAAAAAAAGTTGTTCAAAGTGTCAAAATCCATAAAATATTTAAATTTCATCAAAATCGGAGTATAGTGACCTGTTCGCAATAATTGCCAAACAAATATTACAATACATAAACATATATAATACACATAATATAAAACAAATAAATAAATAATATTATAATACATAACAATTATTTATAGCCGGTGGAGGAAGTATTGTCCTTTAGGCAGGCAGCGATGACAGCGACGATTCTGCAAATAGGAAAATGCATTTAATTCATTATTCAATTTGCAAAGGATTTTTTACTCTATTTAAATCTATTTAATAAACAATACAGATTATTTATATATTTAAACAACTTTACGTGCCTATAAAATTCTGTTTATAAAAAAGATGTTTATTAAAAACATAGTTTGTGAAAAAATATAAATTGTTTAAAAAATTGTATTTGTTTAAACAATTTTTCTTGCAAGATTCTGTAAAAAAAGATATACACTAGAAAAAAAATATTTGATTCAAACTTAATTCGTTTCAAAACGATCGTTACAAAATTTAACATTTGTAAAAACTGTACTTGTTTAAATAGATTGTATAGTTAGGAAGAATATATTTGATTGAATGGTAAATGATTAATTAAACTTACATTAGCGGATCTCGATCATTTCCACCGAAACGCGAGTTCGGAGAGGCGTGGAGATTTGGCGGCAGTGGAGGACCAGTTGATTTCCTATGTGGAGGCAGCAGATTTCGAAGATTTCCATTGTTGATTTCGCTGCTCCTTACTCGCGTTTCAGCTACTCGGTCCACCGAAAAGCGAGCTCGGAGAGCTTGCTTGCAGCTTACTGGTGTTGTACATTCTTTAGCTTTTGGGATTTCGTCGGTCTATGAAGAGACTTTGTGTCTTCGATGCTCTTCTTGGCTTGGTCATGAAGTTTCACTTTGTACAAGTGTTTTAATGCTGCTACTCTATGGTCGTAGCAGCTATTGTCTTCATTAAACCAAGCCGGATCTTGAATTTTGCACCTTTCAATGGCCGTCGTGCATAATTTTTCAAGTACATGTTGCTGGTGCCAAAACTTCCTCCAGTAGTTTTGGAATAGTTGCAGCTGCGTTGTAATTATCTTTACAAACGCCTCTGTGGGACGTGAGAGTTTCCTTACGTCAGGGGCATATTCGTCATCGTCGTCGTCATCTGAAAATTCCCTCGTTGTTATGTACTTTTCTGTAGGTTCCATCACGTCCAATGGCGTTTTCATCATGTCATTGCGGCATTCGTTACAATCATATTTTCGCATTATATGGTGTACGATATAACCGGCGAAATAGGTGATGGATGTTTCTTCATAGAATAATGGTCCATTGTTCTTCTCAGCAGAAGTCGCTGCCTCTATACTGTTGTCGTACAAATGTATGGCGCATTCTAGCGCTCCATCGTCTTCTTCATCTGCCGGTAAATTCTCACTTGGTGTGAAATTACATTGGGCAGGTATGTGGGATTCAACTCCAATTAGTGGTGCAGTTTCTTCGTCCTCTTCTCGGGTGTTAGTCCTATCTCCAATTTTGATTAATTGCGAACACAAAATGTGCCGCAAACTCAGCCGGACCACACGCGATGTTGGATTTAAATTGAATCCTCCTCCTTGTCGAAGCTTCGAGAACAAATGTTCTACTGAATCTTGGTTTGCCAAACCTATGGCAAACTGGAAATCACGCGTGATTTCTTCATCGGTGATCGATCTATATACTCTTAAGAATGCCTCGAATGTTTGGTCAGACCCTTGAAGCAGGGCGGTCTCTTCATTAAACCTGCGTCTTCTTTATATTGGCGAATACTCCACTTCTTCGTCCATTCTATTGCGTCCTGTATCGTCTGGTAGACGATGTCATGCCGGTTGCAAATTGGCTTCTTCTTGCAGCTGCTGTCGAAATTATAGCAATTGCAATAATCTATTATTTTGTCCATCCTTTTAATAAACTCTGCAGTCTTTTCCCACGTTATGCTGCGGTCTTTTAGTCCTTTCGGATCTTCGTCCGCAACTTGGATTGCAGTTGCAAACTTTCTTCCAAACATTTGGAACGCACGCTTAACGTTCATGCTTTGGAATGCATTTGGGTGCAGATGGATCTCGGTTATGTGCGGCAGCAATCGCGACGAGTTCAAGGCTCTGTCGTAATTCCACGTTTCATCCATATCCGCAAACGAAATTATACTTTCTTTTGCATCGAATATGTTTCCGTGTTTTCGCAATTGTGCCACTAACCGTTTTATCAGATGAGGGAAATCGAATGCTGCATAGTACGTTGTTCCCTCATAATGGAAGAAGGCATCCTCTGTTACTTCCAATTCTCTGTACACTTTTTGGTTCGTGGTGCACTGATCACACGTTAAAATCTTGACGTGTGCTCCACTCTCTTTCAGTCGTCGCAAGCATGAATATAATAGTTGAGTGAGGTTTTCTGCCTTCAGACCTCCTGCTCCGGAAAGGAAATATGCCAGTGGTTGCCTCCATCTGTTGTGTCCATTAATGCTGTCGACACAAAAGACGAACACGTAGCGTGCTTTTTCGTCACGTCGACCCAATATTCCCAGGTCGACAAGTCCTTCCACTTTATCTAGAGAAGCTGAATATTCTTCCCATGTCTTAATGGACATCTCATCCCATTTCAGTGCACACAATCTCTGCTCCAATGGGAATTCAGATAAACGTCTTTTTATATTATCAAAGACGTGGTCTGCAAATCCAGTGTCTAGATTGTTAATAGCAATCCATCTACGCACTGTGCTTTCTGCAAGTAGATTCCAAGTCTGTGAACAATTTATACTTGTGAATAGCTACTTCAAAAGCCCGGGTGGCTATAATGCATGGGAAGTTTGTTTCGACTGGTGGTTTTCCTGAATTTATACAGCATGCTTTACGGAAGAGCGATTCAACAGTCAAACAAATGTCTACTACACTTTGCGACGGGATAGTTAGAAATCCACGCGTAATTGCTGCTACGTACGACACTGGATTGCTCCGATCTATGTTGATACCTCTATTCACTCCCCCGCATGCCGCAAGGCATTCAATGCAATTAATTAATATTTTCTTTTTTAGAGATAGAATTACCCATCCCGCAATGTAACCCACCGCCTGCTGAGAAAACTCGCTTATATTCAAAGTCTGCATCCATGATAAATTTAAAAATTCACTGATTTCCGATATGATGGACATAACTCTGGAATTATCAGTGAATCCATACTTTTCCGCTGTTCTTACATTGTGGGATTCATTATACACATTAATATTGTATCTATCAAGTTTTGCGTTTTTCTTTAATGCATTTTAATGTATTTTAATTTTAATACTTTAATTCTAATATATTAATTTTAATGTTTTAAGTGCGTGATATTTTATTCTGAATGTAATATTTTATATACTTAAACTAAAATATATTATATGTTAATGTGCTTCCTGACAACCACGCTTAAGGGTTGCCGCACACTAGACCGGCCCGACCCGTACCGGTACCGTTCCGGCGCAACACGGATGGTGCTGTTTGCCGCACACTATTAAATCTTTAATGGTGTGGCCATTGATTTACATTGGAGAATGACAAAACAACCGCGCCGGAACGGTGCCGGTACGGGTCGGGCCGGTCTAGTGTGCGACAACCCTTAAACGGTCTGCCGCCCGCTTCAGCCACAACTGGACGGACTGCTCATGCTGCTTGCGGCTGCCGTCCACTTTGGCTTTCTCCGCTGCACCTTGAATAAGAATTTCTTTGCTTATTAATTGGCACATGAATAATCATTATAATAATAATATTAAAATAAGGCTGATACTTACATATAACAAGGCTGGCCGTTCTATAATTAGAAAAAGGTTTTTTGCCTTTTCAGCCCAACCAGCTGTAGCAGACAGCCAACTCGTCGGTCATAATGGTACTCAGCACTCTCCTGGCGAAGTTATAACTATTGTGCCCCCCCGTATTGTATACTTCCGCTACCTAAAATAAAAAGTTGTTATATATGTTATATAAATGTCAGCTATTTTAAGTGTATTTATTACACAAATAAATTTTGCTTACTGCGTCGTTGAAAGTTTGTCCATCCTCCAAGGCTCTTTCGAATATTAGCAATTGTTCCTCCGTACGGAGAGGGAACTCCAAGTCCGAAAAACGGGTGAAGAATGACCTCCTCTCAGTATCTTGGGCCGGTGCATTTTTCGCAGTCTTCAATTCCCGTACCTCCTTGAGGACTTCTGTCATCAGGATTCGTGTCAGGTGGTTCTGCTCCACCAGCTTCCTCAGCAGACTTTTAATAGGTTCATCCTGCTGCATCGAGACATCGCGTGTACCTGCGTGTAGAGGTGATTCGTCGGAGATACCAGTGTCTGAAAATAAAATATATTTCGATGAAGAAAAGATATGCTAATTTAATATTTAATGTTTTATATTTGGGACCCTTCTTTTTGTACTTATACATACCAATCCTGCTGCCACTGCTGCCCCCCTCATGCCTTATCCGGTGCACGTATCTATCGTCTCTGTGCCTTCCTATTATTAGAGGCGAATCGTCGGAGATGCCAGTGTCTGAAAATAAAATATATTTCGATGAAAAAAAGATATGCTAATTTAATATTTAATGTTTTATATTTGGAGCGCTTCTTTTTGTACTTATACATACCAATCCTACTGCCACTACTGCCCCCCTCATGCCTTATCCGGTGCACGTATCCATCGTCTCTGTGCCTTCCGATTATATTAGAGGCGAATCGTCGGAGATGCCAGTGTCTGAAAATAAAATATATTTCGATGAATAAAAGATATGCTAATTTAATATTTAATGTTTTATATTTGGGGCGCTTCTTTTTGTACTTATACATACCAATCCTGCTGCCTCCGTCATCCTTTATCGGCTGCATTCTAGGATGCTTTCTGCGTCTGTCCGGTTTGAGAAACGATTCCTCGCGGGTCCCACAGACTGAAAATAAAATATATTTTTATGAAAAAAGATATGCTAATTATAGTAAGAGAATGAGATGTACAGTTCTTTTTGTATTTACATACCAATCTCAGTTTTTCGATATAATGTCGGGGGAGTGGATAATAGTGTCTCCTCATCCGAAGAGTTTTCACTGCTGGATCTCCACGGTGGGCGTTGAATTCTTCTTTTTTTTGTCACGCCATTTTCTACCTCCGACGACTGCAAGTCACTTGTCTCTTCCGCCTCCTTTGCTTTTGCTCTTGCCTTCGCGTAGTCATCTAGAAGCATTATATAATTATTATTTTAATTGTACATGTATCGTGTGTAACTACTTTAACTTACCAAAGGTGCTGTTTTTGAATATTTTAACATCAAAGTGTTCCCAGGATGTTTGACGCATTGCGCATTTCTGTATTGCGTTGTTTAATTTTGATTTTTGGACCGGTGGCCAATAGCATTTATCTGCTTCCAGCCAGCTATTTGGCACTGCTTCTACGGTCCCATTTACCAAAAATTGGACAACGGTCTATGCATTTCTCTACATCTCCATTTGTGTCTACAATATCCTAAGAATTGAAAAGCACGGTAAAATTTAGAGACAAATTTAAACATACAATTACGACATAAATATAATTAATTAGAGAATATATTTAGAAAAATAGCAAATAGAATGAAGGAATGGAAATATGACAAATTTTTGTTCATTTTTTACCACGTTTTTATTAGCTCGGTTTCTTGTCTGTCTGTCTGTCTGTCTGTTCGGTACAAATCTTGCAATTGATTTTAAACTAACTTCCTGATGAGCTAGAGACTTGAAATTTTAAACATAGCTCAGAACTGGATGACAATGCAATATTTAAAAAAAATTTTTAAAAAAGCCTATGCGTTTAGGATATATAAATTATTATTAATAAATCTAACCGTTATGCCCCATCGCACTACCTGTACGTCCCCACTCTACTACGTGTTCCCCCACTCTGACTCATTCCCACTCCACTGACCCGTTTCGCACCGAAGGAGCTCAGTCGGCTCAGTGTGCGTCAGTGTGCGTTCGAGCTCCGTGCGGTGTTTACAAAGTCACTACTGTTCGTACGCCACAAGAACTCTCCTGGCAGGAATTCGACAACAAACCGTCAGATTGGGTCATTCCACACGAACTTCCGGTTGTAGCCGAATTATTGGATAAAGTGTGCGACGTCAAAGATAACCATTGGCTGCGAGCAAGGACCCCCTTTGCCCCTCAGCCGTCCCGAGATACTTCTTGTGGACAGTGCGGACAGTACGTATTATTTGTTTACCAAGCGAAAGAACAGTTACACCGAGATTCTTCGTCGAACCTTTCTTGAATAATATTGGTATACACCAATATGGCGGCGCCCATATCTGTCACTTTCTGAAGTGAAACAATGAAAATTACTATAAAATTACTCAACTTTACATGCTCATAACTTTTTAACGAGTGGTTTCCGTGGTCTGGGACTTCGATATAGGAGTTTTCTCGCCGAAATGAACAAGATAAGACATATAATAATCGAAAATTTCTGGGTTCCAAAGAGAAAGTTTACCCTTTTAATCGATAGAAAAATTTCACACACACAAGACTAAGAAGCTGAAAATAATTATTTAAATAAAAATAAATTTTTTAAAAAATACCACGTTTTTAAAACGGACTAAAAAGTATAAAATAATTTAAATATAAATATGTTTAAAAAACGGACTAAAAATTATAAAATAATTTTTCCTAGCCACGTACAGGTTCCTAACAGATAGTCCTGAAAATTTGCGATTGTGAATTTTTAATAGCTATGAAAATACTTGTAAGATTTAAAACGAAAAACGTGGGGCGCAAGATAATAGTAAGGAGTGTAGAGAGTAGCTGCCGTTGAGAAAACACACACAACAGTTCATGTCATTTGTAATGCAATAAAATTGTTAGTGACTTTGTTGAACAATTCATGCATCAATTATCTATGTATTGCATGCGCCCCACGTTTTTCGTTTTAAATCTTACAAGTATTTTCATAGCTATTAAAAATTCACAATCGCAAATTTTCAGGACTATCTGTTAGGAACCTGTACGTGGCTAGGAAAAATTATTTTATAATTTTTAGTCCGTTTTTTAAACATATTTATATTTAAATTATTTTATACTTTTTAGTCCGTTTTAAAAACGTGGTATTTTTTAAAAAATTTATTTTTTTGATTTTACACTTATTTACACATTAGGGCGGTAGACTCGTTTCCAGGATTGCAAGGGTGCGGGATTCGCGTTATCATTTCTCGATAATACAAACATGGGGTTATTCAGTAGTCAAAAACGCTAGATAAAAGATAGATCTAGGGTATTATTTCCATCAAAAGTCCTATTTTTTCGTTTACGAGGCGTAATTTGTATTATTCGGCAGCGTGTGGCTATAAAAATAGCAACATGCTATATACTTCCAAATAAAGCAAATTACGCCTCGGAAACGAAAAATAGGATTTTTGAGGGAAATAGCGCCCTAGATCGATCTTTTATCTAGCGTTTTTTACTACTGAAAATCCCCATGTTTGTATTAGCGAGAAATGATAACGCGAATCCCGCACCCTTGCAATCCTGGAAAAAGCAGTCTACCCCCTTAAGTTCTTTTTTAATTTGATTACAACTTTTTAATGTGTTGCTGGCCGTTTTCACAATTATTCGTTCCGTACGTGGACTCAATTTCTTCTTTGGTCCACCCGTTTTATTCTTCCCATAGTTATCTTGGTCAGATAAAAAGTTTATAACAACTTTATGTGACCTTCCTATCCTACGAGCAATTTCGCGCATGCTAAAATCTATTTCCGTCAGGGCTAAAATTTTACCCCTCTCTTCTTCCGTTAAATATTTACCATGCGGCATTTTAAAGACACAAATTTTTATATTTACTGTGGCAAATTCTTTTTTCAACTGTTATTTTCACGGATACTTCGTTATGTAGGTTAAACGATGCGTTGCGAAACTAAACACAGTGAAATTAGTAAATAACAACGCCGGTGCTATAGTTATGCAACAGTTGAAAATCACATTATCGATTATATCGTCTTGTATAATAGGGCCATTTCAATGAGATTCGACCATGCAACTTGGATTTTTTTGAGAAGTTAGAACAATTGGTTTTGTTATGTAACGCGAAAAGAATTTTTGAAAAAATTGCAATTACTAAAAATACTAAAAGTTGTATTTTACAACTTTTTTATGTGAGGCTCATATGTAAAATGTAGAAAACACGTTTCGTAGATCAGTATCAATAAAACATATTCTGAAACGAATTTTTCGCAAAAGAAATGTATTTCATATCATGATCTACAGTCCTTCGTTCTCGACGGGAAAGTATCGCGGGAGGGTTAATTTATGGCACGGTCGAGTGTCCGTGTTGCTTTTCCTTCCTGGGTCCTACGACGAACAGTTTTCTCATTGTGGAAGTGTTTCGAAGACTGCGTTTCTTACGCATCTGTACGAAACTGGCGAGCACATTGTGAATAGTTGGAAAAAATGCTAGCAGAAAACGTGTCCAACAACTGAGTGGGTCTGCTTTCTGTCACCGGCGCGGTCAAGTAGGGTTTACTTCACGAAAGGCAAACGACACGTGTTTCTCGGACCCGTCCTTTTTTCATTGTTTTACAACGTTCCATAAAACGAAATACCACTCTACAGCCCCTCGTTGAATTTTAACATTTTTGGTCGATCATTTTTGTGCCGTATTGTCTAAATATGCAAAAGGCAAAATGTTTGTTTAGCAACAGGATCATTTCACGCGTAATCGGACACTAAATGTAGTATTGTATCGACGGTGTTTTTTTTGCGAGATTTTTTTTCACGCCTCCCTCCAAAATTGTGCTATGGGGTAAGAAAATAATTCCTGCAATAGTTGAAGTTGATCGGATAAGGGGAAGGCGTGCCTCATTGACGTTGAAGTTGCGAGAAACATGAAATATTGTAGGAATGGGAATATTTGAAGGAAAGACTTTTTATTATGACCAAAATGTAATATTTTCAATGTAACAATTAACTAATTATTAGAAGTGCCAGTCCGGTTAGGCGATCTTCAACCATTGAAGATCTTAGCCACGATTTAATTCTGCGCAACGTAGAGAAAGACCTTTCTGCTGTCGCTACACTGACAGGTAGTGTAGCCATAATACATAAAAATTTTCTTATATTAGGATACATATCGATGTCACAATTTAAAATAAGATCAGAAATCGACTGCGGTATGTCCTGGCTCCGCTGCCACGCCTGCCACTTCACCATCCACAGCCGATATTCATTTACAATGACAGAAACTGGAGTGTTATCTAGTAATAATGTATAGTCGGTAGCTAGTTGTTTCACAGTTTCAATGTCTTCATTACTATATTCGCTTTTTGGCATGAAAACGCTTAGCTGAAACAAATTAAGTACATCAGGAGACAGGCGGTCCTGGAGATCACTTATTATTGAATCTAGAAGAGGGATGTATATAGCTCTGCGGAAATACTCTTCAGCAGATTGAGCAGGTTGGTTATTGGCCCTATGTATTTGTTTTGATACTATTCTGGGGCATTTAATTTCTACATCTAGCTGCTCAGCTACTTCTTTAGCCTCTTCAAAAAGCTGTCGGTAGATTACGTCCACATTTTCTCTTTTATTTTGTAAAACTCTTAAAGTATCATTAATAGCGTCCGTAGCTTTTTTTAAATCAATTGAGTTCGATTGCAGTATTCTGCTTAAAGATACAGTAGTACCTGAAAAATAAAAAGTAAGTGACTGTGACTGTAGTGCATAAACTAAGAATTTATAACTTAATATAAACGGTATGTACTCGTAGCATAAAATATTAACAAAACAACAACATAATTTTAAAGTAGGTTTAGTGTACTCGTATAAGTTCATTTGCCAAACAATAAGAAATAAAATAATTTAGGGAAGTACCCACCTAATACATCACTTAAACAGATGGAGGATATAATAAAGTCAGAACTGCGCAATGTTTGTAGCAAGCAATGCGCATCATTGGCAGTTTTATTGTCTTGCCAAGCAGAAATCTTCTCCAGAGCGCTACAAATTTTGACTAAGTTGTCTCCTTGAAATTGAAGATGCCCATCATGCCTCTCTACCCAACGTGTCTCACAAATACCTTGCATGGCAGCTCCGAGTTCTATTTTAAAAATTTCATGCCTCTTAGCGGATGCATTGGCAAATGCCACAACTTTTCTCATTGTGCCAGATGTATTGCGACAGGAAACTACTTTGGATGATCTTGCCAATGAGTTATTGAGCACATGGTTGTTGCACGGGCAACGTTTAGCATGAATGGCTATTTTCATAAATTCTTGCACTGCACCTTTTGTATCTGATGCCATAACCGAGCAGCTGTCAGTTCCAATACCCACACACCAAGATAAATCTAAGTTAAATTTGGTACACAGATTTTCAACGATTTTCGCCAATGCCACACCTGTCAATCGAGGCTCTATGTCACCTGAATTGTTGTCTTCACGTCTAAGAGCATCGTAGGTATCACAAAAAGTCACAAAATGTTCCTTAATAATACCATTATGCAAATATCGGAATGATAGGCTCAGCTGTCAGATATGTCTGTTGTTTCATCGAACAAAATTGAAAAATATTTAGCTTCCCGCACATTCTGTAAAATGTTTTCCTGGATGATTTCTGCGCAAACATCTATCAACTCATTTTGTACTTGCTGATGTACGTGGCGTTGGATTTTGAAGATTCTAAATGTTGCTGCAATGCAATATCGCCAGAATCAATACGGAATTTTAAAAGGGCTCTAAAATTCCCTTCATCGGCTACTACGCTGTCATAGTTCAGCAATTTACCATCGTCGCGATGGCCACGTAACGATATATTTTGATGGCCACAAAATATTATAGTTTTTACGATTGGTCGCAAACGTTCTCTATTTTCATTTATTTGTTTCAGTCTTTGACTATTTACTTGGTTCATTATGTTAATTTCCGGTTTATGAAAACTCAATAAAAAGTTCTTCCCTGCTTCGACAGCTGATTCGTGGTATTTGTTTCGCTGGTGTGTTAGCAGAACACCATTTTCACCTAGCAAATTATCGAAAGCTTTTAATGGTCCTTTTACGAGTCGACATAAAGGTGTTTTTGTCTGTATACCACCTCCAGGAGCTACGACAAACAAAGCACAGTACTTGCAGTAAAGACCCTGGTCTTTATGCGACAAAACAAGCCAGTGAAACTTGTCAAGGTGAGACTTCTGAGCATATTTTTTTGTTTGTTTTCCTTTTTTATTAACAACACAATGCGGGAAAGTATGATTAGGGGGAGGCTGCCAATGCTTTTCAAGCAACATAGCTTTAGTTGAATCATCTATATTTTCCCTATAACAAGCAATATCTGAAGCAAACTTTGGTTGAGAAAGTGAAGTCTTTATCTGATCAGAATCAGAAGTCGATGTACATATTGTAGGCTGAATATCGTTAGTAACAGGAGAGCATGTTTTTTCTTCATTTATGGTTAATGTAGACAATGTAGCTGTAGAAGCAGAAGCATCGGCAATACAATTATTTTCATCTGTAGTTGTTGTAGGTGAATTTTTCGAGTGAGCAATCTCAAGCCTTGGTTTCTTTGGGAAAAATGAATCTATTTTTTTAATGAACGTTTCAATCCACCACTACCATCTCCTTTTCCCTTAGAATCACCCTGCAAGCAAAACCATGCAAATGTCACCATGCAAATTTCACACCCCACAACAGACAACAGACTGTTGCAAATACATATTAAATATATATACATAAAAACACCCACATTCGCTATAGTACAGGCTGGTGGCGCAGGCGCATTACCTCACAAACAAAGCAAAACCATGCAAATTTCACACCCCACATCAGACAACAAACTTTTGTAAACATATGAGTTATAAGTACATAAAAACATAATAATATAGGTAGTTTTACAGAAACTGATTACTTACCATTTCTTGTAATTAATGAATTTGCAGCAACAATTTTTAAGAATACTTATAAAGGTACACTTATAAACACATTATAGGTAGAAAGAAATTTTAGTTTTTTAACTTAGAACTATGTTATGATATGTTGAAGTTTAGTCGTTCCGATTCCGATTGAGGTTAGGTCTAGCTAGACGTTACGTAGTCGACAAGCGCGCGCAAGTGTGGCGCGGTAAAATTCAAATTTTCGATGCGTTCGTTCCCAAACGTTTGCCATCATACAAAGTTATTATATTATATTAAATTAATTAAATATTGAAGGTATGTAGTTACATAAAATCTGTATGGTGACAAAATATATAAATAAAATCATTATGTTCAATTAGTGGTCCACCTAAGTCCTGGAACCAGCTCAGGGGGGGGGTCATGACCCCCATGACCCCCCCCCTGGATCCGCCGTTGCTTGGAGGTGCCGTAAAGCAGTCCCTGGAAGGCACTTTTCGGCTAAAATCATGCCACAATTGCATTACCTTTAGTTTGTAACGATTTCATAGTTTCGGAATTGAGTCTTCGAGAGAATACTATTACAAAAAGATATAAATCATTCAACCGGTCAAATGACCGGTCGTGGTAGGTAAGACTGACTACAAATTTTTCTCACAAAACAACCAATAAAAAAAGAAGTGAATATTGGAAAACGTATTATACATATATTTTAGGAAAAGTCGCGAATTTTAAAGGCGATGCAATTACGTTGTACATAGGAAATTCTAATCATAATTTTATTATGACCTTGAGACTATAAATAATGACGCTATAGTTTTGTCCAGCTTTTCGGGCCAAATACTCCACTGTGCGACGTCCGATTGATCTAAAACTTTGGATATATCATTTTTTCATGACATAGAACAATTTTTGGGGGGGGGGGGGGGGGGGGGGAGCGTGACCAAAATTTTTTGGTGGAAAAATAAGGTCTACCCTATACATACAGTGACTCCCATTAATATTCGCACGCTTTTAATTAATGACAACTAATTTTGTCATTATACGCACCCAAAACTAATTTTCATCGGTTTGTTATTTCGGCCGTTATAATTTAATGAAAAACGTTGGACTCATATTACACGTCTGTAAAACCAACAATTTTCAAGATTTTAAATAATTCTTTGAGATACGTTCATATATTCCTAAAGGCTGCAATATATCCAAATTTGAAGAAAATTCGAAACAGTAGTCCCATTTCGCACGGAATCAGTGATGGGATATTCCGTGGGCCACGGCCACTGATATATATACTATGGATACGAGATTCCCATAAGCCAGCCGTACAGCGGTTGAAACAAATTGAAGAAGACTTTAGATGCAAGCGCTGCCTAGTTAGACACCGGTGTACTAACGGAACTAGCGCGAAGTTTGAAAGATTGAATTTACAAGGGACGCGTATTAATATAGCAGAATAATATGAACTGCTTGTATGGAGGTTAAAATTTTAAAAAACTGGTTGCAAAAAATGATATTCATGAAAATAGTGAAATAAATATATAAATATAATATAAAAGAAACAGAAGTAATGATTATTGGAGTTCGCAGAAAGTGAATAGTAATTTTAAAAATGTTTCTAAACATTATTATCATTTACTTCATTGTTATAGATAAAGGAAATGGAGAAGCAGTAAATGAAAATAGATTCATAATAATACTGAAATAAATTTATTTGTAACGTGTCCGGTTTTTCCCGTGTTCGCGGCGTAATCCTCTCGTGCCTGGAGAGCTCGCCGTGCCTGGAGAGCTCGCCGTGCCAGGGTGACAGTCGGCGAGAGGACGGATAAATCGCGTGCGTCGGGAATCTAGGTGCGGGTGTGAAATAATGACACGTGTTTACGGTCAGAGTTCCGTGTTCGTCGCTCGGTCTGTCGCGGAGGTCGCGGCGCGCGGTGTTAGTTTTCGCGTCGCGAGGGTAATACGGAGGATCGCGAGGGTGCAGGAGATGATTTCCGATCGTGGTGGGTGCCACGATCTCCCCTGCCACGGGTCTGGTTTGTCGGATCCTCAGCGTCGACAGCGTGCCGGCGTTGAGGCCTCCCGTGGCGGTTCTACGTTTAACGTGGTGGAGGACGAACCTCGCACGTCAAACGACTCCAACGCGGTCGGAGTTCGGCGGACAGCGTGTCTTGCCGTGTGCCAGTGTGAAACACCGGGCTTCAGTAGCACGCTGTGCTCACTGATAAAGCGAGGAAGTGATTCGGAGTATTCTGTGCGACAGTAAGACTCGTCATCACGGCGGACTAGGTATTTAGCGGAGAAGATACTTACAAGTCAGGAAATAGCGGGAGCTGGAACGTGACTGGTGGGAATCCAGTCGAGGAATAAGAGAGCTATGCCGAATTTGTCGCGCCTTATATAGTTCTCGGTTGGTGGTGAGGGGTAGTGGTGCGGTGAGGTAAGTGTGTGACGTATGTTTTCCGGTCCCCGCCAATTCCGCGGAAAATACGCATCCGGTTCGCGCCAAAAGTGTTCGTAGACGAGGGGTCGCGGGGCGGTGTATCGAACCGCGCTGGATCGGCGACGCGGCTCGGTCCTTGTCGGTTACGTTCGGCGGTATTCGGTCGTGGGCTTACATTAGATCGTAACAGTCCTGCGAGCAGGTCTGTTACACCCCCCTCCTTCTTCGGGGTGGCGAGCGAGCGAGCGGCGAACCTGTCTCTGTTTTATTCAAACAATTTTCTCCTACATAACTATTACTTAGAGCTATGGGCGGGGTTGGACAAAACACACAGTAGGTTATGGACGGCACGAAACTATATTTTCCGTTTGCTATGCTATTGCACATGGCGCTTAGCCTCAGTCTTGTAACAAAACTAACAAAAACTAAAAAAAAACTTTTTGATTGTTGTAAAGGATCACAGAACTTACCATCTAACGCAATACGCAAAACTTACACTCTAACGCAATATGCAGAACTTACAATCTAACGCCATACGCAAAACTTACAATCTAACGACATACGGAAAACTTACAATCTAACGAAATACGCAAAACTTACAATCTAACGCAATACGCCAACTTACAATCTAACGCAACAGGCAAACTTACAATCTAACGCAACAGGCAAGGAAAACTTATAATTAACGCACAACTTACAGACTACCGGAAAGATGACTATCGTAATGCTTACAAACTAACGGCGTACCGGAATACTTATACCCTACCGGAATACTTACAATTAACGGCGTACTGGAATACTTAAAACTACTGGTCGCTTACAAACTCGCGGAATACTGTATCACTTATAACTAACGGGGTAGAATACTGTGATACTTATAACTAACGGGGGTACTTACAAGCTAACGGGAACACGCTGTGTTGGGAGGAGGCCGTGGCGCGCGTGCCTCTACGGTGCAAGTCTGCCCCGGTCCCTCCGTCTGGTTAACGCCGTCGGCAGCGCAATAATTTGCCGTTGGCGTCGAAGTAGAGGTGCCACCTCTCTTCACCCAGTGACGCCCGGTATTGCCGGGTCGCTACGAACCGGATCGGCACCTCCACTCGCCGGCCGTTCGGTAGTGCGTACCAGGTGGTGGGACACGGGGCATGCTTGCCCGTATACAGGGTGTCCCAAAACGACTGCGTAAGCGGGAAATGGGAGGTTCCTTGGGTCATTTGAAGCGACATTTTCCTTAGCAAAAATGGCGTCCGCGGCTTTGTTTAGGAGTTATTAACGAAAAAAAAGGACCAACCAGAGCGCGTCTAGTCGCTCGGTGGTACGGTCAGCGCGGCGCGTCGGGGGGAGGAGAGTGTTGTCGGTACGCTGCGATGTCGTAAAAACCAACAGTTTCTCGATTATGTCCCGATTTCGATGAGCTTTGGATATGTTGTAAAGACCACGATTCTGAACAACATTTCCCTTTAGACTTTTTGCCTCGCGTCTTTAGTTTACGAGATATTTGTAAAACCAGTACCGAAAGCTAAGGGTTGTACGGTCAGGTCAACGAACTGTACAGCTGATGGTAGATAGCAGGTATACGACAATCACATGTTTCGGTTTTCCTGCAGATTTGTACGCAGAGTCGATGGGTTACTGTTCGAAAACGTCGTCCGTCTTTCTTTTAGAAAGTTTCTTAAGGGAGGCATAGGACAATAGGGACCCTAAAACGCCACGCCGACCTGACATTTCTACCTCTTGCTGGGTGAAAGGACGGACGACGTTTTCGAACAGTAACCCATCGACTCTGCGTACAGATCTGCAGGAAAACCGAAACATGTGATTGTCGTATACCTGCTATCTACCATCAGCTGTACAGTTCGTTGACCTGACCGTACAACCCTTAGCTTTCGGTACTGTCGTATACCTGAAGACATCTGTGCAGTTCGTCACCGAATGACCCAGTGACAGTGACACACATTTCGAAGCATTTTCAATTACAAGTTTTTACAAATATCTCCTAAACTAAAGACGCGAGGCAAAAAGTCTAAAGGGAAATGTTGTTCAGAATCGTGGTCTTTACAACATATCCAAAGCTCATCGAAATCGGGACATAATCGAGAAACTGTTCTGTTACATCGCGGCGTGCCGACAACACTCTCCTCCCCCCGGCTCGCCGCGCTGGCCGTACCACCGAGCGACTAGGCGCGCTCTGGTTGGTCCGTGTTTTTCGTTAATAACTCCTAAACAAAGCCGCGGACGCCATTTTTGCTAAGGAAAATGTCGCTTCAAATGACCCAAGGAACCTCCCATTTCCCGCTTACGCAGTCGTTTTGGGACACCCTGTATATCACGGGTGTTAGGGCGTGGGGGGCGGCGCGCCAGGGTGTCACCGGGTTCCCGTTGTTCCCGGGCTGCTCCTCTTCTGGCGTGGTCCACGGGGGAGGGGCGTTTTTAGGGAGGTCCCTCTTCTCCCTTCGGCGGCGTATTGGTGGCGGTGTGACGGGCGTGGCGGATTTCGGGCCCGGTAGGTCTGCCGGCCTGCGATCCTCTTGAATCGGCCATAGCCCCGGGTTCGGGCGATATCGTTGGAGGTCCTTTGCCTCGGGCCCGTAGGTTGTCCTCGGCGAAAGGGACAGCCAGGGGGTATAAGCTGCCGTGTTAAAAATGTGACCAGTATTTTAGCGCCGCCTGTGCCCCAGGGCCGAACTAATGACAGTATATATAGATATAAACGCTAACTCACTTATACATAG
Source organism: Lasioglossum lativentre (assembly GCA_916610255.1). NCBI lineage: Eukaryota > Metazoa > Arthropoda > Insecta > Hymenoptera > Halictidae > Lasioglossum > Lasioglossum lativentre. The sequence continues at coordinate 37,602,580 of OU744356.1, read as the reverse complement.
ATACTCGCGTGATTCACACAGGCCTATATACACATATATACCGTAGCTATATTGAGCTATATGTACTTTAATGTACACGCGTAAATTTAATTTTTTAAGTGGAAAGGGTAGAAATTTATACACATTCAAATAAAATTAAATGTTTATTACTGTAAGAAAATATTACAAGAGAGAAACTAGGAAAGGAAGACTGATACAGGAGTCGAAATGAAACAAGTATAGACGGTGAAGCCGTCCGCCAACGAGAGCGATTTATTTAAACAACCTTTTTTCTCTTACGTTTACATATACGTTTCATATAGTACTTACATGCTATGTCGAATAATAAATTTTGAGATTGTACATTTTTTAATTTACCACTTAATATTTGGTTTACATGTTTTATGTACATATTTAAAATATAGTGAAAAATTTTTTTAAAAATACTACATTTTAATTTTGTGGCATGTTCGGTATGCGTTGTATCGAAAAATATGTTTTCTACTAAATATTGTACAGTTTTTTGGCTTATATTACTTTCGCATATATTATTAGTAATAATCGAATGACAAATATCGATTACCAAACCACTATCGAATAATTTTTCTATTTCTGAGACTTTGTAACATACTTTACAGTTTTCGCATTCTGATTTTAAATTTTTTGTAACGGCAAATAAAATATCTTTAATATGTGCGTCGTTTACGCTGTTTAAAAATATATTTAAATTACTAAACGTATGTTCTATTTCTACATTTTGCCTTCTCTCCATATTAATTATATGGTTTGTATAAATAAAATAGTCGGAACGATCGTCTTCACAATTCCCTTTATACGATATCCGTCTACCGAAATTATTAATGAAAATGCTTCTATAGTAATGCGTAAATGAAGAACATGTAGGATTCGCATTTCTTCCTCCATGGCTGCGAACTAAACTGAAAAAGTTTTCTATCGCGTCTTGATTAAAATTTCTGCCAGCAAAATTAATATTTAAAAGCTTTAATTTATAATTTAATTTAATAAAATTGTGTAGCGTAAATATCCAACTTTTTAATACTACGGGATGCGTTTTATCCTTTGGTTTCCTTTTTATAAATTGCATTGATGATATTACTTTAATTGCTTCATTCCAAATGTTTATATTCCGACAATATGTACTGCTATTGGAGCTTTCATTGTAAAAATTATTTAAAGTATCAAATAAATTATTAAAAAAACGTAATAAATTTGCAGTATGGATTGGATTTGGTGATAACACGTTATTGTGATCTCCCTGAATGGGTTTATAGTTGGCGTACAAATGAATTATTTTTGAAAATGTTAAACTAAAAACCTGTGTACAGCATGCCACTTTCATTTTTTTAATGCATTCTTGCTTAATGTGTTGATCTGTAATTTTATTGAGAAGACGATTGGGCCCATTGGTTTGATCAATGTTGTATGTCCCAACAATATGATCCCATTTCGCGGTTAACAAATTAATACCATCGAGGGAGAACTGCAAGTTTTTGGTTACCAAATTATTTCTTATACATTTCATTAAGTGAGGGACATCGTACAAAGGAATTATTTCCCGACTATTAACGAAAATGGTGTGGGTAGACGAATTTATTAAAGTATTTATCGCTTTTACATTTGTTGAACTTTGGTCGCAAACACAGGCAATGACCTGAAGACCTATACTTTCCGATGCTGTTACAATTTGTTTAAACATATCTATAACATCTAAATAATTGCTACTACTATTACAGTATGTAAAGGCGACAGTTTGTTTCCACGGGCTTGCACCGTATACACCTTTTAAAATCCAAACTGTCGCATGGTCCGCAAATTGTAAATTACCCTGCCTATCTACATATATTCCTTCTATATTATCAATTGTTGCATTATAATACACTCCCGCAGATAATTGTACTTCATCAAAAATTAAAATACAATATTTTTCTTTCGCAGTAAAGGATTTAACGTTTTTCCCCATGGCTTCAAAAATACTATTACATACTCCTGGTCTAATATCTAATTGCAAAATTAATTTTTTTAATGTAACTGTCGAGGGCAATAGCAAAAGATTCTGGAAGAATCTATAATTCCTGGGGCTCTTCTTCCAAATTGATAAAGCTATAATTTTTTCATGTAGCGTAAATGAACGTTTGGATTGTACTCTACTTACATTTCGTTGGTAACATAAAAATAAATTTTTGATGTGGGTGGGCACCGTTGTCCAGAATTTGTGTTGTATAAAATCATCTGCCATTTGTAGCCTCTTCTTGTATTTCTGCTTCTGTATGTTGGACTGCTTAATTTTCCTCTGCATGGCCACCATTGCTTGATAACATTTTTGTTCTCCTTGGATAGGTGGTTCACAACTGTTGCGTTGAAGACTTTCAAAATAGACCCTGAAAAATATAATACAGTTATTGTATTTGTGCTATTTAAATTATATATTACCAAATACTAATTGAATGAAAGTAAGAAAAGTTGGCAATTCAAGCATTAAGTATGAAATATGAAGCTCACTCACTCCGTTTGTGCATTCATTTACTAAAGTGCAAATCCAGAAAATATTACCATAATCGCACACAGAACTTGACAGAAATCAATAAAAGTAAGAAAAGTTAACAGTTCAAGCATTAAGTATGAAATATGAAGCTTAAATTATACAAGCATCTATCATGCTGCATTTGTGCACAAAACACCTTTGTACACAAGAATTCTTACTTTGTTTCTTAGTTTTCTTTTTCTTCATTTATTGCCTCATTGAAATCCAGCAGAAGGCATGTTCTTGAATAAGAAAACATTAAAATATTTTGTACTTTTCATATTCGTTTATAAAATACTAATTTTTGAAATAAAATAATTACATTTTGCCAGTTTCTTTGTTGATACTGCTCTTCCTTTCTTCTCTTCCCTGGAACGCTTTAGATTTCTTCTATGCATCTGACCATCTAATACAAATTTTTTGTTACTAAAGCTTAATACAAATTGATATAAATAATAAGAACAGATTGCTCCTACCAACCTTCAGTAATATGATTACTTTTGCTCGTTGAAGGTTCATCAATGGCTCTGCTTTCAACACTCGTGGAATAATCCAATGGAACTTCAATAGGGTCTGCGAATATAAAGACAAGATGTATTATCACACATATTTATAGCGCTATTTATTAACTATATTCATTTATGAATAAATAATATATTACTTTTGCTCGTTGAAGGTTCATCAATGGCTCTGCTTTCAACAGTCGTGAAATAATCCAATGGAACTTCAATAGAGTCTGCGAATATAAAAACAAGATGTATTATCACACATATTTATAGCGCTATTTCTTAACTATATTCATTTATGAATAAATAATATATTACTTTCGCTCGTTGAAGGTTCATCAATGGCTCTGCTTTCAACACTCGTGAAATAATCCAATGGAACTTCAATAGGGTCTGCGAATATAAAGATGTATTATCACCCATATTTACAGCACTGTTTCTTAACTATATTTATTTATGAATAAAGTACCTGGTAAATTTAAAGTTGGTACTGCAGACCGAGTAAGGCCTCGCTGAAAAATATATTTGGCCTCAAAATGTAGGTTGCATATTGCCCGCTCCAAAAGTTTGCTCTCTGGTAAATGCAATAATTTTGTGTTCCCAGTCGCAGAGAGCCCCACTCTGCGGGGGCTGTTGGCGCGGCCGGTGTAAAATTGGCAGCTTCCGCGATGTCTGTCGGCGCGGCCGGTGCAGTGGTCCGCGGGTCTGTCTCGTCGATTATGATTATGTCGGGCGTGTGGGGACGACCTTCGACGTCCACGTCGTCGAAAATGTCCCACAAACCCTCATAAAAGTGTGTCATCCTGGGATGCCTATCAACAACAAAAGCGACAGAAGGTGTTACTTTTCTGGGCCGCCCCCGGCGGCGTGGTGCAGGGGTGGTGGCGGGGGCGGGGTTGTTCGCCTTGGTCTTGACTGTGGGCGGGTCGGGCTGGACTCTCGTCTCCCTGGGTGCCTGGGTTGTGTCCCCGATGGGGTTCGTAGCGGGTTTGAGGTCCTGGATGTGGACATGGCGCGCCCACCGGTGGTTCGCGTCGCGGAGGTCGACAATGACCGGGGAGACGAAGCGTTCGACCGTGTACGGGCCGCTGTATTTCGGCGCAAGTTTCGCGGCGACTCCTGCTCCCTTGTCGGATAGTGTGTGACCCTTCTTCCAGACGGTGTCTCCTACGGCGGGCTTCCATCCTCGTCGACGTAGGTTATAGTACTTCTCTTGCCGTCCGAACGCTTGCGCCAGGTGGAGCCTGGCCAGTTCTTGAGCCTCGCGGAGGATCTTCCAGCGGTGTTGTGGTGCGATGGTCGCCTCTCCCGTCGGTACTTGTCCGGGCGCTCGCAGCTCTCTGCCATGGTTTAAGTAGGCCGGAGTATACCCCGTCGATTCGTGCCAAGCGGTGTTGATGGCAAACCTTACCTCGTCCAGTTTTTCGTCCCACCTATCGTGGTGATGGTCGGCATACTGTGCGAGCATGGTTTTGACCACCTTGTTAGCCCTTTCTACTGGATTGCAGTGGGGTGCATATGGTGGTGTCTTTCGGTGTTCGGTTCCGGTTGCCTGAAGGAGAGCGGTGAATGGTTCTCCTATGAACTGGCGCCCGTTATCGGTGATTACCGTCTGTGGGGCTCCGTGGCGTAGGATTATTTCCTTTTGGACGGCTGCGGCGACGGCGGTACTGGTGGCCTTCCGGAGCGGAGCGAGCTCAACCCACTTCGTGAATCTATCTAGGGCCACAAGCAACCATATATGACCGCGCCGCGATCGTGGCAGAGGACCGACCAGGTCGATGGACACCGTGTGCCATGGCTCTGTTCCTGGGTTGGCATGGAGTAGCCCCGGCGGTGCTTGTGGCGGTGTTTTATATTGTTGACAGCTGGCGCAGCTTCGGACGTATCGAGCGGTTTCTTGAAACATTCCTGGCCAATAAAATCGTTGCGCCAGCCGTACTATCGTTTTGGCAATTCCCAAGTGCCCGGCGGTGGGATCGTCGTGATATTTTTCTAGCAGGGCCTTTCTTTCGCTGCTCGGTACGCATATTTTCCAATTGTTGTTGGCGGTGGGCTCGTTGTAGTCCAGTTGGTGCAGGATATATCGGTACAGTCTTCCTTCCCGTAGCTGGTAATCTGGAACGGCGGCGGGGTTCTCTCGGACGGCTGTGACCTTCCTCTCGTACCACGTGTCTGTGCGCTGTTTCGGTCGGAGCAGGTTTACCTCCGGTACGGGTTCGGTTCTGGACAGTGCATCTGCTACGTGGTTGTGTTTCCCTGGTCGGTATTTGACCTCGAAGTTGTACTGCTGCAACTCGAGAGCCCACCTCGCCAGTCGACCGGTCGGGTTATCAATCTGCTGTAGCCATCGCAGAGCCTGGTGGTCGGTAACTACCGTAAAGTGGTAGCCTTCGATGTATGGTTTCATCTTGCGGATACCCCAGACCACCGCTAGGCATTCTTTTTCCGTTGCGCTGTAGTTGCGCTCGGTTGCGCTCAGTGTATGACTGGTGTATGCAATCACCCGTTCGTCGTTGTCGGGCCCCTGGGTGAGAACTATTCCTAGTCCGGAGTCGCTGGCGTCCGTCTGCAGCGTAAAGGGCTGTTCGAAATCCGGGCACGCTAGTACCGGCGCGGCGACTAATCGGTCCTTCAAGGTCTGGAAAGCCGTTTGTTCGACCTCGGTCCACCTCCATTTGGCGCTTTTCCGGGTGAGCCGAGTTAGTGGCTCAATAATCTCGGCGAAATTCGGAACGAACCGTCGGTACCACGACGCCATGCCATGGAATCGCCGGACCTCTTTAATCGTTTTCGGCGCGGCGAGTTTGGCTACCGCGCTGGTTTTCTCCGGGTCCGTCTGGATACCGTTTTGGTCGACAATATGCCCCAGGTATCGTAGGCTGGCTACGCAGAATCGGCATTTCTCTGGGTTTAGCCGGAGCCCGGCTTCGCGTAGTCGACGAAATACTTGGCGCAAGTGCTGCAGGTGGTCGGCAAATGTTCGGCTGACAATGATTATGTCGTCTAGGTACGCGAACGCATGGGGCTCAAATCCCGGGCCGATTACGCCGTCCAGTAGTCGTTGGAAGGTGGCTGGGGCCGAATGTAGCCCGAAGGGCATGACCGTAAATTGGTATAAGCCTTTCCCTGGTACGGTGAAAGCCGTGAGCGGACGGCTGCTATCTTCGAGTGGAACTTCCCAATATCCGTTCTTAAGGTCCAGGGTAGTTAGAAATCTCGCGCCTCGCAGCTTATCGAGAGTGGCCTGTATTTGTGGCAGCGGGTATGCGTCTTTTTCGGATCGTTCGTTGAGCTTTCTGAAATCGACGCAGAATCGGGGTCGCCCATCCTTCTTTTTGACGACTACAACCGGCGAGCTCCACGGGCTGTGCGAGGGCTCGATCACCCCGTCTTGCAACATCCGTTCGACCTCCTGGTCGATGATGGCTTGCAAGGCCGGGTTCCGGGGCCGGTAGCGCTGCTTGACCGGTGTTTCATCCTTTAATTTGATACGATGTTGTATCATTGTAGTTTTGCCGGGTACGGTTGTGAATAGCTTTAATTCCTCCTTGAGGAAGTGCTCCAGTTGGTGTTGGTCTATCCCCTGCAGCGTGCGGAGGCCAGCCTGGTGACACGGTTCGGGACAATATTCTGCGGGCCACAACGCTATGTGTGGCGGCGGGTTTAGCTGAATCCGGAGTGCGGCGATGGTCTGGATCCCGAGTAGTGCTCGTGGTCCCATCTTCGGCAGGACGGTGAAGTCCTGCTCCCATTCGTGTTCCATCGTGACGAACGGGAGTCGGATAATTCCTGTTGGACTGGCGTCGGATCCGTCGGCAAGGCCGACGAGGCTGGTCGTAGTGGTTGGCCATATGCCATATTGCCGTGCCCATTCCTGCACCTCCTCGTTGATGCACGAAAGTTGGGCCCCGGTGTCGAGCAGGGCGTCTGTTTCTCGACCCAGGATGCGTATCGGTAGTAACGGGCGGGGAGTATACCTTATGGCCGGGGCCGCTGGCCGCCCGTTGAAGACGGGCCCCTCGGCTCGTTTCCCGACGGTGGAGGGTTCGGCCTTGGGTGGCAATCCCGTGTTAGTGTCCCATCCCGGCCGCACCGGGAGCAGAATTTCCGGTAAATATTTCGGCATTCATGTCGGTGATGTCCTCGTTGCTTGCATCGCCAACAGTGTGTATCGGGATGATACGTGTCGGCCCCGGTATTTCCTCCGCTCAGTGGCGTATTGCTGAGCTGTGCCAACCTGGTCTCAATCGGTGCGCTCTGTGGAGGCGGAGGCCCTACGTTAGTCGCTGCCACGTGTCGGGCCGGGGTGGTCTGCCGCCGCCGCTTTCTTTCTTCGGCTCTCTCGAGTCGTTGTACCTGCTGGAGCAGGTCATCGAGGTCGGCGACGGCGTCGGGGTTGATGACTGCCGCATATTCCGGGAGCATGTTTTCCATAATTATTTCCAAATGTTCGTCGGCCGGTATTCGTGCTCGCCTCATGAGCGTGAGCAGCGCAATGGCAAATAAGTGGAATGGCTCGCCGAGACGTTGCACGTGTTCTAGAGCTTCTCGCTGTCGCTGCCGTTGAGTTCGGTTTGCCGCGAAAAAAGCCGTGAATTTGTTGGAGAATTGGGTCCACGTATGTACCTGCTGTTCGACGTTCCCGTACCATAACTGGGCGTCTCCGCGTAGCAACTCCGGTAGCCCCTGAAGCAATTCGTCATCCGTTATATGGTAGGCTTTTTTCAGCTCGCTTACGCGTTCGAGGAACGAGAACGGGTCCTTCCCGTCGCTCGTGCAGCCGCATTTTCGTATTTTATCGATGCTCCGCCGGGGATCGATTTTGTCGGTCGGTTTTTTATAATCTTCGGTCCCTCGTGGTGCGTCGTCCGCACTATCTTGCGTCTCGGTCGACGGACCAGGCCGATCGCGCCCCGGCTCACCGGCCAATTGCATTTTTGCGTCGGGCATCGTAAATAATTCGGCGGCTTGTTCACCGATATAGTCGGCCCAACGTTGGCGGAGCTCCCTGGTATCCCCGGTGGTCGGTAATCCTCTTCGACGGAGGTCAGCGATGAGTCGGTCCTTTGTTAGCCGTAACGTGCTCTTCTTCATTCCCGTCGCGCGATTTGAATCGCCGCGCGTCGCGGCGCGTTAGTACCGTGCGGCGGCACTAGATGGCGCGCGCGTCCCGCGTCACGCGTTCCGTCGCGGTGGCGCGTCTTGTATCGCGGTGGGCGTGCTTGCTGCTACGCTATTTCGCGTCGGTGTCGTGAGGCGGCGCGGGTGTCGCGAGAATCGAAATCGCGGCGTGACACGTGCACCCGAAGAAATCGCGGCGGGCAACTGGTTAAATCGCGGCGTGTATCTGGTTAACTCGCGGCGCGATATGTGCATCGCGGCGTGATCGCGGTGTGCTACATGCACCAGGTCAAATCGCGTCGCGCTCGCGGTGTGCTACGTGCACCAGGTCAATGTTCGGGCGCCATGTAACGTGTCCGGTTTTTCCCGTGTTCGCGGCGTAATCCTCTCGAGCCTGGAGAGCTCGCCGTGCCAGGGTGACAGTCGGCGAGAGGACAGATAAATCGCGTGCGTCGGGAATCTAGGTGCGGGTGTGAAATAATGACACGTGTTTACGGTCAGAGTTCCGTGTTCGTCGCTCGGTCTGTCGCGGAGGTCGCGGCGCGCGGTGTTAGTTTTCGCGTCGCGAGGGTAATACGGAGGATCGCGAGGGTGCAGGAGATGATTTCCGATCGTGGTGGGTGCCACGATCTCCCCTGCCACGGGTCTGGTTTGTCGGATCCTCAGCGTCGACAGCGTGCCGGCGCACAGTGGGGTATTTGGCCCGTAAAAGTGGAAAAAATTCGAATTCTAAATTTTTGCGTATGGCATAAAATTTTTTATGTTTGTTGTAGTTAAAGGTCTGAAGAATAAGGCTACAATATTGTTTTCTCTATTTGTACACCCGTGAAGTAGTAAACTTCATCGAAAGTCGAGAGATCTTGAGGCGCTCTTGGCGTTCTTAAACAGTCTCTAAGACAGCGTCCATTCATTGGCGATTTTCCAGTGTGTTAAGGAAAATTGTGTAAATTCTTGTATTACAAATGTTGTTCAGGTAGGTGTACAGAGCACTTTCACATAAATTTCATTTTGTTATCGTCTAAATTAGTATAGTTATTAATATTTGAATATTACCAATCATTCTGTAGGTTTTTTTTACGATTACAAAACTTTATTGACAATTTTGTTATAGTTCTGCGCGAGTCTGCGTGCTCTTTTTGGTGTCATTACATTCGGTAAAGATTCGTGATTATAAGCCAAGAAAGTTTGAATCTGCATATGTCTGCCTTCAAATTTTACAGCTTATTTAGTATTAAGCGTTTAGCAGCGTTTCGCGTACGCCTGCACGTTCGGCTACGCTTGGGCTGCGTGAGGTTCTTCAGTCTCTTCTGCGGAACTGTTTATATTACTGGCACCTGGTTGTATATAAGAGGTTCTAGATAAGCATTCGACTGAGGTTTTTCTTTCTTCTGTCAAAGTTAATGGTAATAATTTAAAAATGTTCTTATAATATATATTTATTTACTAAAAAGTTAAATAATAATATTTAAATTATATTTATATTTATATTAATAATATTTAAATAAAATAATAATTTACATCATTTCAATATAATTTATAATTCTTTTCAGCTTTTCGGTGCAAATATTGCGCTATTGAAACGGTCTTTTATGGGTTCTCGATAATCTGAGAAAAAAATGTTTCAAACAAAAGAGGAACAGTATTCAAACGTCTACAAATTTCAACATATATAGTGAATTTGATTTTTTAAATGCTAAAATATATTTTGGATTTCATAGTATTGTAGCTGATCTCAAGACGAATCCAACGATATATAATATTATAACTTTGAGCCTATAAATAACGCTACAATAATTTTTTCCACTTTTTCAAGCCAAATACCCCACTGTGCGGCGTTGAGGCCTCCCGTGGCGGTTCTACGTTTAACGTGGTGGAGGACGAACCTCGCACGTCAAACGACTCCAACACGGTCGGAGTTCGGCGGACAGCGTGTCTTGCCGTGTGCCAGTGTGAAACACCGGGCTTCAGTGGCACGCTGTGCTCACTGATAAAGCGAGGAAGTGATTCGGAGTATTCTGTGCGACAGTAAGACTCGTCATCACGGCGGACTAGGTATTTAGCGGAGAAGATACTTACAAGTCAGGAAATAGCGGGAGCTGGAACGTGACTGGTGGGAATCCAGTCGAGGAATAAGAGAGCTATGCCGAATTTGTCGCGCCTTATATAGTTCTCGGTTGGTGGTGAGGGGTAGTGGTGCGGTGAGGTAAGTGTGTGACGTATGTTTTCCGGTCCCCGCCAATTCCGCGGAAAATATCCGGTTCGCGCCAAAAGTGTTCGTAGACGAGGGGTCGCGGGGCGGTGTATCGAACCGCGCTGGATTGGCGACGCGGCTCGGTCCTTGTCGGTTACGTTCGGCGGTATTCGGTCGTGGGCTTAGATCGTAACAGTCCTGCGAGCAGGTCTGTTACATATTAATTACTTTACAAACAAGTAATACATGTCATATAGAGATTTATTTTATGTACAATTATATATTATAGTTATATATAATGAATAATCGTGAGGCCGGTAAATAAACAATGTTCGATAAACAATAATAAGCGATTTATTTTAACACTTAAATTATTTACACAGCCGATCGACCGCCGAATTAACCTTGGCCGATTAGTTTCTTTGGAACAGTGACAGTAACGGTAAGCTTAGTGACGACGATAATGTCTTCGAAAATGTCTACTCTATTGCCGATAGCTGGAGAGAAAAGACAACTGTATATTGACTGCGGTTCGATTTCTACGAGTTGAACGAAAAAGTGATTCTGACTCGCTGCTGCGGGGTGAGTTTCGTCGTTACCTCGCGTATGCCTCGATAAGGCCCCGTTTGGGGGAAAACGCAACCCCATTGGCTGGTTGACTTGAGGGAGGAGGAACTTCCCGGACATCTCTCCTCGGCGGAGTAAGAAGACCCCACCCTCAAGTCAACATCGGAAAATTGCCGGAATTCCCGGGTGACGTCACCTCCGAGCAGCGTAGCGAATTGGGCCTGAGTGGACCACCGCGGGTTTATGGCCCTTGGCCTGCGAACGGACGGTCGGCCAAGGGTACGTACTAATCCTCGGAGCTCGCGGTCCAAGGGTGCCTCGAGAAAGCAACTATAAAAAAATAAACCTAAGTGGTTGCACGTGCGGTGCAAGGGATGCGAGACCTTGTCCGCTGTCGCTGAAGTTAAACAGCAGGCCCACAAGTGTCCAAATCCGGGACCCTCGTATTCTAAGAGCGGATCTACGGATTGACTTTATTGCCACTTTTTCAATGCTGTCAGCTCGAACCTTCGAGTGTCGTGTACGACACGTCGAGGGTTAGCATTCTTCTAAATTAACGAAGGACAGCATGAAATCGGAAAAGGGCATAATTTATGACGTCGAGTTTGAGGAGGACCTTCGCGCATTCCTTCTCACGGGATCGAACATATAAGGTATAAATACGTACAATTAAACAGAATGAATTCAATGTTATTCTTTTATGTCCTATCATGAACCATGATCTTTGTAATCTAAACAATTGTAAGTCAGTAGGGAGGCAGAATTCAGTACCATTCATCCACACTAACATTATTGGTGACAGGATGTAGACTAGAAATCTAGTTAATAAAGAGAGAATTAAACTTTTCACGTTTATTATTTCTTACCACATACAGAAAAGTAAAGACAGCTTCAAAGCTAACCAAAATCTCAAAATAGTAGAAAAATATACATGTGCAATACAAACAAGTAAGCATGCATACATAGCAGCAATACATTCACAAACAGTAGCTTATCTAGAACACGAAATGTTATTTAAAATAAAGCGTTACTGGTGGGCCCAAACTATAGAACGCTTTTCGCATGGAGAGGAATATGGAAGTTCCATTCTTATCTTTAATTTTTGATAAATATTCAATTTCCACAATTAAACGTGGACGCCTCCCCCATGGATTCCTCACGTTCAAAAAATCGAATATTACATCGACGCAGCGTAAAAAACGTGCTGTTGCCCCACCACCCTCAAATTCCGGAATTTGAAGCACGTTCCAACAAAACTCTATACTATCGGCCACGCTTGAGCTCAGTGTTTGCGCAGCTAAGGCTACCTTCATCACCATTTTTCGGTATTCAATATGTTTTCTACGGAGACGATTAGCCAAACGTAGACCTTCCTTCTCTTGCAGTAAAGCAAGTGCTTGTACATATCGCCACTCGATTTTCTTTCCTTCTCCATCAAAGAGGACTAAATATTCGCCTAAACAATTTCTGATGTTCTTTAACATATGACAAGCATCAAATATGACATTAACGTCTGGCTCGCCAGGCACAGGATGTGTAAAATTAACTTTAAATATGTTATCAATATTTTCATGCCCTGTCTTTCTCGGATTTACATGCATTCGAGCACCTAATTTTTCTACTGTGGCAAAATGATCACATGGGCCGTCTAACGTTAAACTACACACAGTCACGCCCGCTTTCTGTAGGCGAATGAATGCCTCTCGCAATAAGTTGGCTTTAGTTTCGGAGTTCAACGTTGTAATTAAAAAATAGCCGATTGGAAGTTTCCAATTTTTGTCTAGCGCCACAACCATTATTACGAGAGCATTTTTGGCCTCTAGAAGATCATCCCCACCACTGATACCGACACCTAAATCAACATGACCCCGCATTGTCCCATCGCGACCCCTCTGACATCCTTTTTTTATGCCCATCTCATCAAATATCACTGCACAAAGCAGTCTCTGCCCTTTATCTTTCAACTCGTCAGATTTTTCTTTTAACGATGCAAAGGATTCCTCAGTAAAACCTGGTTCTGCATTTACACAACTATACCAGGTTCTGAGGACATCTGCGTGCGGAAGCGCTAAATTAAAGGTTTTCCTAATATATGAATACGCTTTTGGTGAATAAAAGTGTACAGTCAAAGCAAAGGCGCGCGGTGCTGGGGGGTATTTGTCTCGTGTGAGTTTTCCCATGTTTTTTTTGTTTTTGAGCATGCGGTTGAACAATTCCAATGAAGCATCGGCATTAGCAGAAAGGCAATAATATGCACTATCAGGCAGAAGTCTGTTTTCCTTTAACCCTTGTATCACATCTTGTAAAGAGTGTACCTTTTTTTCAGTCGTGTGACCTGCTGCTTCAGTAATCTATTCTCCTGCATCGTGGACTGCAATCTTCTTCGCTATAAAACCACGCTATAAACCTCGTACTTGGTCGTACTCCCTAACGCGCATGTGCGCGCATGCGCGCAACTACATTGCGAACAACGCCACCTGAAGAGTAGCGAAGTGTAAAGCACTGCGGGCGTGAAAAGGAGTACGGGGGGATGTAGTACACCGGTGTCTAACTAAGCGCGCTGGCATGTAAAGCCGCTTCAATCTGTTTCACGGCATCCCGTATCCATAGTATATATATCAGTGGCCACGGCCCACGGTTTACGTTTTCCTGAGCGGCCGAGTGCCTCCTCTCTGACATATCGTCGCCTGTCTGCGCGCGCGCTGTACACACAAGCGTACCTCTACTCTGTTCGTGTGAGCTGCCTGTTCGACTCACGGACCTAAGGACTGAGCGTAAAGTAGACTTCTGGGCGAGAGGGGGCGTCGAGTTAGCGGGGAGGGATGGTCGTGATGCGGCCATGTTGGGTGGCTCAACTAGTGTTGCCATCTATATAATGTAGCGGCAACATTTAAAATGTACAATTGAATCACGTATATTCACCGTATATTTTAAGGTGACTCTAAGTCAATTGTGACCATGATTGTGACTTGCGTAATAATTTTGTTTTTATTTGCGCATTTGTTATCATAAAGGATCAATAACACTACGATATATTTAATGGCCAGAAAACAATACCAATTTATTAAAATATGTTCTTTTGCTACTCGCAACATTGTTCTTTTGCTTACATACATAATTATATCTAACCTTAACGTAGTTATTAATGATACACTTTATCAGGTGTATACGATGGTCATACAGTACATTTTGATCGTTACAATGATTCAGTAAATCAATAAATAAATTTTGTGTATTTATCTCTCGCATAATCGTATTACAAATTCTCGCTGCTGGTGGTAATTTATCCTGTAGTACATAAAATCTAATAACTTTCTCCGCCCTCCTACAAATTTTTACCAAATCCTCGGATGGACAGGCAAGACCGCCTCGGCTTTGTAATTGTATTAATTTATACATCGCATTGCTTTCTTCATGAGTTGTTAAGCATGAAATGCATACCGGGCATTTTAAAGATAACGATAATTTTCTAGTTATCCACCCACCAATGTACACTACGACGCGATCCACAAATTCCGTGTACCGAAATGAATTTTCAGATGTCCCCAATGCATAACAATGCAATTCTAATATTCTATTTTCCTCTTCGTATTTGTCAAATTCATTTTTGGTATTTTCATCTACATTTATGTGTGTTGACAAATGACTTGCAGAAGAATTAATAATTTCTTCTGATGATCGTGCACAATAGTGCAATATGGGGATATTTTGCAATGGTACACAATTACTGCTGCCGGAAGGTTTAGTCTCATTATGTATTAATAGTTTTTTGAATATAGTCTTAAACTGACGTGCTGTAGGATTATTATTACTCCCGCCAAGACTCCGTACACATGAAAAAAATATTTCCAAGTGGTCTTGGCTGCATTGATAAAATGGAATGTATTCCACTTTCTTGGTTTCACATAAATCTTTATACAGTCCTTTCAACGATTGGATACAAATTAAAAATCCCAAGAAGCCTGTCCTTCTTTTACATAGGACCATTTGTTGGCCATTTTCCAATGTTAGACCTCTTATGTATTTTTCACATTGTTCTAATTTATTACAAACTGTACTATAATTATTATTATTTAATGGTTGTTTAAAATGTTTCTGTCTTAAGTTTCTTGAATTTCAAATGTCGAAAAGATCGTTAATTTCTTGTAGAAATTCTTCTGTTGCTTCAGAATTCTCAAAGCCATCTAATTTTAAATCAGAGCGGCACACACATAAGACTTTGCTCACTGATGAGCTTAGCACTTGTGTTGCTAATTTAACCTTCATTTTTTTCTTCTCGTACTGTATATGCTGTTTTCTTAATTTATTTGCTAAATGCAACCCCTCTCTTTCTTGCAACTTGTGCAAATTTTCAATGTACTTCCATTCAATTTTTTGTTTCTTTTCATTCAAAATACATTTGTAGTCCTCCAGTGTATTTCGTACTAATTTTACCATGTGGGACGGATCCAATATAAAATAAACTGTTTCCTGAGTGACCGGATGCGGAAAGGTTGTCTGTAATGATACCAAATTTGTATAATCACACTCAAGTACTTGTGACATGCCTATATTGCTACTCACACCATCGCAAGTTACACAAACCACCCTCACGCCGGTGTCATGCAATGATCTTAAGCAATGCTTTACTAAATTAGCTTTCTGTTCTCCGTTGATTTTGTCTATAAGGAAATAACCTACTGGAATTTTCCATGCTTTATTTAATCCCACCAACAGAAATACCAAAGCCTCTTTGGCAACAGTGTCTTCGTCGCAAGCAAAAGCTTTACCCACGTCAATGAGGCCAATACACTTTTGCCCATCAAATTCGATGTGCTGGCGTATAGCGACTTCATCGAAAATTAATGTGACGAATAATTGTTCTGTTAAGCTATCGCTATACGCCTTAACATATCGAATGGCCTCGTCGTTGAAACCGGGTTCTCCATCGACGGACCGATACCATTTATATAACGTTTTAGGGTGCGGTAAGCATAAGTCAAATTTCTCACGAACATAGCAGTATGCTCGAGGTGAATAATAATGAAGCGTTAAAGAAAAAAGCCTCAACTCCGGACTATATACGCGTGCAACAGACTGTTTGCTATTTTTTTTTATCATGCGTTCAAACAACTCGCTGTTGAACTCCGAAATACCTGACAAAGTATGGATTTGCTCCTCTTGTAACAAATTCTTATTTTTTAGTGTCTGCAAAATTTTATGCAGATTCGTAACTTTCTTGTTTCTTCTATTAATTTTGGCGTACAAGGCTGCCAATTCCAACTGATGTCTTCTTTTTAAATGAGTTATATGCTTCCGTAAAATTTCCTTTTTTGGGGAACGAAACAATCTTTTCGGAGATATGCACGTATATTTGTCTACCAAACATACTTTTGCTTCAACCGATTTATCTGACGTTTGCAATGATGCATCCATCTGAAATATAATAAAAATAGTTAATAAATGATCACATTAGGGTACACCCTACTGATTTTGATGGAATTTAGATATTGAAAGTCATTTTTACTTTTTTATAAATAAACCTATCATTTCTTTACCATATTACATGACACCACATAACTTTTCATTTTAAACTGTATATATTAGATAGTAAAAACTTACATGTTCATTTTGGGATTCAGATTCAATTTTTAATATTTTTTCAGCAACTTCCTGTGGACCAGTATTTAATATATGACTTCTCTTTTCTCCTGAAATGGTCATTGCTTCGGCAAATCCAACTGAAGTTTCTACTTTTATTACTGCAGAACTCGTCTAAAATAATAATATTATCACAAAATGAGTTTGTTATTCAAATGAAATAGTATGTAAAGTAAAAGTCTTGCGTTATAGCTATCTGAACATACAGAAGTTGAGGGCTCCTCAGTTGAAATTTCTTCATATACATTAATATTTTGTTCTTTTTTAATTTCTGGTAATTTTACCTATAAATATAAATACATTTATTATAATATATACACTGTCACGTTGCCCTTTTTCCGTCGTACCGAGTACGGGGAAGAACGGCAACTTCCGGGATTTTATAGGCGCTGAGGCCGGGCCGCGCGCGGCCGTGCGGACGCGGTCCACCCGGGACAAACGCACCTCTCGAAATTCGATCAAGGTTGACGTGATTCGACAAGTTCGGGCGCCAGGTACCGGAAGGGTACCGCACGAAACGTTCTCGCGATTTGCTCGCGAGTCAGCTGACGCGAAGGCCGAATATCGAGAAGCGCGAGGTCGAGAGGAAGGCGCGAGGAGTCGGAAATTCGGACACGGGAATAGCGGGGACAGCCCTCACGGCAGGGCGGATCTCACAGGCGAAATTAACGAATTCAATTTTCGCTCTCAGTCATTTAATTATTCGTCAGTAATTACAGGTACGCGGCCACGTGGCCGCAACCGGGAGCCCGCGCTCCTTGTACAGGATTGCGATAAGGTGGAGGTTCGCAGCGCGCGGTTGTCGACGTGCGAAGACGTTCGTCGCACGGGTCGCGACTGTCGCGATCGTTCTCGGGAAATTCGAAAGTTTCCGCGAACGAGATGGTAACAGCTCGCGCGATCTAAGCTCTCACGCGCTCTCCAAGCGATATCTAATTCCCGCGAAATGACGATTCCTACCTTCGCGAAACGCTTACTGTAATGTTCGCGACAAGGAACTATCTCACCGGCGCTATCGGTTCTCCCGAGGAAAAACTTCCGAAAGGCTAACGGGAGGGAAACACTAACGTGGCTCAAAGTACCAGCGAACCGGTACGAGCCCTTGCACGAGGCGGGAAGCGCCTCGGCGTATGCGAAACTCGGGGACAGAGTCGGATTCGGCTCGTGCCCCCCGCGAAACGAACGAACTCACTCGTGTACAAGAATCGAGAATCACTGTCGACTCACCGTTACTCGTTCTAATCCTTCCTGCGAGATGGTAGCTAGGCAGTCGAGGGTCAGCTCGGTGCAGGCACGACACTACGCACTCGATATTTTTCCGCACGCGGAATTTTCCGAAAAACGGTAAGCGTAGTCGACAAGTCGGTGCGCGGCATGGACATAGGAATAAGGGGACGGAGCATAAAGCGTTACTTTAGGCGAGGGGTGTGAAGCCATTTCCGGGGAGAGAGGAGCACGGTCACGTGGTACTCTGGTGCTCCACTAGTGATTGGTTCTAGCATATACGCGCAAAATTTGAAGATGAGACCTTTAGTTTGTTAACAATTATAAATTACGATAGAATATTTTCAATAAAATAAAGAAACAAAGTGTTTTATTTATAAATGCATGTCAAAATTAAACGGTCAAAAGTTAGAATTTGTAGATATGAAAAATCTTATCTGTTTGGTATTTAATTTTACAAATAGATAAAACATTTCTATTTAAAAATAGGAATAACTAGGAGATTATCTTTCACTTTTCTGCACTTAAGAATTTGATTTAACGAATGTGCAATAGTATATAATAGTATAACTTATCACCATATAAGTAAATATCGGTTAGTTTTACAATGAAATATCAACAATGTTATAAAAAGCTAATCCAATTACTTAAATATTAAATTGTACAATCGTTAATATCTATTGCATAAAGGGATCAGGATGTATTATTAATAATTTTCGTAACAAAATTGGGTTTTGTCAATTTTATTATTTAGTATATACATTATTGCCCTCTAAACAAAATTAATTTGTTATATACATGCCGCATAGTTTCTGATTGGTTGATGCTTTGTTTAGCAATATAAAATAATCTTATTTTTATATATTTGGTACATATACATCTAATTAAATGGACAATATGATTTTCGAGCATACTTTGCTCCGTTGTGTGACTTTCTAAATTGGCGAAAAGTTTTCGACCGACAAAATGATTCAATACCTGAACAGTTAAATAAGTAGTATTAAATTGTTTCTGCATATATACACCACCACTCTCAAGTAGTGCACGTCTATCAGTTTTTTCGCATGCAATGCAAATCGTGATCACATCACTAGATGGATATGATAACCCTCCTCTATCTTTCTGAGCGATTAAACTGTCGCTATATGTGGTTTTATTTGCTTTCAAAGCTTGTATACATTGATTGCATAAAATTGTTTTTTGCAATTGCATTATAACATATCCAGCTATATATATCATTATTTCTGTAGAAAATTCAGATAAATTTCTTATATCTGGAATGTAGTCGTGGTCGCTATTATAAATATCTGTATTATCCGATGCAATTGTATCATCTTCCAGCCGATTTAGTCCACTGGACAATCGTATGACATTTTCTGAATTAACTGTTCTATTAAATGATGACACATGAAGAATAGAAATTTCCTCTAAAGCAATATAGTTTCCAGTTGATATGTTTTTTAACTGGCAATGCGTCAAAATTTTCTTCATGCTACTTTGGAATTGTCGGGATGTTGGGTTGTTATTGCTACCTCCCCTTGCTCTAATGCAACTGAAGAGGAGTTCAATATGATCCTGATTAAATTTATAAAAGGGAATATACTTTAGTACTTGTTTTTCTTCGCACCAAGTTTTGTATAAAACTTCTGCGCTATTGATGCATATTAAAAAGCCAATGAATCCAGTCTTTCTTCGACTTTCATACAAATATTGCCCATCCATTTTTTTTAGACATGTTATATAATTTTTACATGCATTCAGTCTATTTCTTACATCTGTTATATTATTCATGCATACTGCTTTTTTAAAACCTGGTTGTTTCTGGCTCTTGGAGTTCAATATATCGAACAGGTCGTTAAAAATGTTTAAAAATTCAATTGTACAACCAGCATCTTTAAAATCTTCTAATTTTAATTTATCTTTGCAGTATTGCAACGAGTCGGCTACAGATCGGCTTAACGTTTGAGCCGCTAATCTGACTTTCATTTTCTGTTTATCATAATTAATATGAGCCGTGCGCAACTTATTTCCTAGGTGCATGCCTTCCGCTGCTTGTAAGTCATGTAATTTATTAACATAGTCCCACTTGATGAGTCCGTTGTTTCCCTTAATAAAAGTTTTCAAATCCCCAAATGCATTTCTTATCAACTTCAGCATGTGGCACGGATCTGGGAACACTGTAATTATATCGGAAGTCACAGTTTGCTGAAATGTAGACTTTAATGATGCAGCATTACTAAAGTCGCATCCCAATTTCTGCATCATTGCAAAATTTGTAGCCGTGCCATCACAAGTAAGACAAACAATTTTCATTCCTGCGTCATGCAAAGAGGAAATACGTTGCAAAACTAAATTCTTTTTCTGCTCAGCATCCATTCTGTCTATTAAAAAATAAGCGAAAGGAATTTTCCATGCAGCATTGGTACAAACAACCATGAAAACCAAAGCCTCTTTTGCAATTGCGGTTTCGGTAGAAGCTACATGTTCACCCATATCCACATACCCTTTAAACGACTTACCGTCGTACTCCACATGCTGACGAATTGCCATTTCATCAAAAATTAGAGTACCAAATAATTGATAATCAACTTTATTCGCCCGGTTTTTAATAGCAGCTACGGCTTCTGCCATAATTCCTGGTTTCCCTTCAATGCTCTGGTACCATCTACAAATTGTCTTACTATGTGGTAAGCAGTTATGAAATTGTTGTCGTACATACTCATATGCTTTTGGCGAGTAGTAATGCAATGTCAAAGCGAATGTTCTTAGTTGACTATTAAATTGTTTGTTGACACGTATACCCCTATTCTTAAGTAATTGTCTTTCAATTATTTTACAATTTGGCCCACCTATATCCTCTAACATCTGCAATTGTTCAGCTGCTAACATACGTTTTCCCCTCAATGAGTCCAGGATTCCCATCAGAGAGCCAATTTTTGATTCCTTTCGTCGAAGTCTTTGCTGCAGATCTTTTAGCTTTTTTATATAAAATTTTTTTGTGTCTTGCAGTTGTTTTTGAAGATATTCTTTTTCGAAAGAGTTTTCCTCTTTCTTCAGTGACATATTTGTAGACTGATCCCCAACTAAAAAGTATTAAAAATATAATGCATAAGAAATATTAATTTTATAGAAAATTATTAGACATATTATATTAAATACAATGAAATATTTCTTACAGCCACTGCATCCAGGGATGGGAGATGTTGCTCTATCTACTTTAGATGTATCTGATGCAGAAGTTGATGGCATAATTATATCATTTTGAATATCCTCAATTGCACTTTCTAAACAAATAAACAAAAGATACTGTATAAAGCAATGCATAAGTTGAGCCGAGCAAAACAGACACACCATCGAAACATATATTATTTCTGACTATTCATTAAGGCATACATGAAAAGCACAACACATGTACAGCTCGTTGGCCTGTATAAATCTCCCTTAACACGGAATGTATCCCCCGTGTTATATGAGAATCCAATTTATTTCCTAATCCTAATAATAGTAATATTATTTCATACCTATATGCGGTAGTACATTTGGTTTTAATACCCTTCTACCATGTACAATGTTGTAGTCATTTTCCGTAAAATGTGCGGAACAGATTCTTGCTCCATTTGGAATCAACTCTCCATTTAGCTGCATTATATCTGCCCAAAGCGATTTTAATTTTTCATCCTTTGGAAACCTATTACACAATTAATTCAGTATGTAACTTCATATCATTTGTCTCATTTTGATAATACAATATAATTTTTACGTAGACAAATAGAATATTTTTCTTACCGATGATATGAAAAGTTATTAGAATTGTTTACTCTTATTTCTCCCAAAATCGGACGATGTTTCGTACGATTTTTACACGTTTTTACAATACACAGCGGCATTGTATAATTTTTAAAACTTATAATTCTATATAACGTTAAAAATCACAGTTCACCGTCACTCTAATCGCGTCGACGCGGCGTGGTGTGGAATGGAGTAGCGTCGCGCGTATCATGGACATAAGATGGCGTAGCATAGCGTCATTCTACTAAAAGTACGAATGCGCTTGCGCGATCACAACCAATCGTCAATGGGGCACCAGAATACCACGTGACCGTCGTTCCCCGCTCCCCAAAAGTGGCTTCCCCCGCGTAGTAATATGCTCCGTCCCCTTATTCCTATGTCCATGGTACGCGGGACGCGAGCCGGGACGACAGTGCTTATTTCGATTCTCGTTACGGCGCGTATCGATTATTGTTCCCCCCACTCTATCGACCTAGCCGAAATTCCCTATTGGCCTACTTCGCTCCCGCGATCTATCGGCATGCAGGACCGTGTCCTTACGGAACCTAGGAGCCCGAGAATCGCTCGCGACATTACCGGCTGCGATAAACAGCCGGCGAGGGTACGCCCTCCTAGGTGTCTCCCACACCACCCATGCTAGAACCCCACTTTAAGCGGGGTGAGGCGACGACGGGATCGCGAAAAGAACGGTGTTCGGTAGGGGTTCTGGTCCCACGTCGGCGCCTTCGGGTTGATTGGCCCGTGTGCGTCGACTCCTTTTATTTTCGCCCGTGCACGGACTATGGTTTTTCGGCCTTCCTGAGATTTCGGGCTCTCCTCTAATTGGTTTCCTGCTTCGGGGAATTTTCGGCGGTCTCGTCGCCCTGGTGATACGCCCCTGCAACTTAGCCGTACTCGGCAAACGTATCGGGCGTCAGCTTTAATTTTCCGGTTTGTTTTTCCTCGGGAAACGCTCGCTTTTTCCGCGTGCGGATTCGAGATCTTCGACTGAGTCGGCCCGGTCCATGCGTACGTTGGTTTTGCATTCTTTTTGGGGCAGAGCAGGGACGTCGCAAACTTGCAACGTCACAACACATTTTCGAGAAAAAGCCGATGAAAATAAGTTTTTGGGAAATTGTAGTGCAAACATAAGAGTATCTACCAACAATGTTGTTATTTGACTCCAAAAATCAACATATTTAAGGGTGCGCTGGAGTGAAAATATCACTATTTCCGTTTCGGCGCACCCTTAAATTTGAAAAAAAACCTGAAATTCACTCCAAAAATGCATGGCATAATGTAAAGAGCTGATAAAATGTTACGTACATACGGTGTAGCATCCTCCCTCAATGTGATACATACTAAAGATGTTCTATCGATATCCTCCTGTTTAAAATGAAGTGAACATACAAATGGACGTTTTGGTAAACCAGAATTTTGGAGTCCCAGAGTGTTTAACTACAATTGGCGTTTCGTAGGACATTTGGGAAACCTAAAAATTGAATTATACAAAAATATTGCTTTTCCATAAACTAAAATTTGTACGTGAAATTCCTTCTTTACGTATATTAATGAGACATGCAATAAAAATTTCAAGTTTCACTGTATTTTATTACTGTTACTTACGCATGGAAAGTAATTTTCATTGTTTTTTCCAATTCTTCTTGTCGATAACTCTTCACCGATGATCTGTTTGTGCATCCGTTTACAATACACAATGGCATTTTTATAAATGAATAAGTATCAACGCGCAGAAAACACAAAAACACGACGATTTACCAACTTTACAGCACTAGTACCGGTCACAAAATGGTTCTGGCGTACCGCGATCGCGTGTATTCTACAGACCACGTGCTACAGACGCTACACTAGTATGTAAAGTCGCCTATAGAGCGCACCACATATTGAGCCTACCAAGATGGCCGACAGGTTGATACCCCTTCCGTTTTTCCCGACGCCCCCGCAGAATTACGCACAGTCCTTAGGTCCGTGGTTCGACTGCTCGACACGATCGCGTTCCTCCGATTTCACGTTACCGAAGATTCGAACGCATGAGTCGGAACTTGGAGATAGCGTGAATTCGATTCCCGGCGCGGCGCAGATTTTGCTATAACTTTTTATCTAAGAAAGATATCAAAGTGAAATTTGGACTAAATTTTTTTTGAAAAATCAGGTTTAATGATGTATACTGAAATATATTTTTTAAATGATGTTTTCGTTGATTTATGGCCGGATAAGAATACGGATCGGGTATATCGATGTGAAACCAGAAGACCACTACTAATCCAATCACAAAACTTCTTTATTTTTCATAATTTTTTTATGGGACTTCCACCAACATATTTGTGGAATTTTTCTGATTAAAATGACACTAAACACGATATAGTTTGGACAATTGTATAAATATACATTATTGTCGTGTTTGGTATCATTTCAGTAAGAAGATTCTAAGAAACTTGTTGGTAAAAGTTTCATAAAAATGGAACAAAAAATACAGAAGTTATAATCTTTTGATTTCGTTAGTACAGTCTTACACGTAGACGGGTATTCAAATTTATTTTGTTCCGCGGCTTTTGTTATCACGTCTTACTATGTAAGTATTTTCTTGCAGGCAATGTATGAAAAATGTAGCGTACCTTACGGTAGGTCAGGCTAACGTGGCGGAAACTTCGCACGAAGAAACGAAGAAATTTTATGTACCAGCAGAAACTGTATCGTCGAAACCTCTCCAACATGGAGAAATCCCGTATTTTTATTTTCGTAAGGATAGGATTGATTATATAGGGAAATTAAATAAGAAGCAAGTAATGCACAATTGAGCCGAAAGAGAGATAATGAGTTTATTGGCTCTTTTGGGGAAAAGCCTTGCGGCATAAAAACCCCAGAAGTTATATTTGTATTTGTTATACATGAACAGTGAAGGTGTGAGCATTAATACATTATGATTAATTTAGATAGTTGTTTGTGTGTGTATATGTGTGCTAAGCACGACCTGGCGGAAACATAATTCCGCGGACTCTTTCGAGTGCATACGTGTGTGTGCTAGGCACGACCTGGCGGAACATAGTTCCGCAGACTCTTTCGAGTGCATGATTGTGTGTGCTAGGCACGACCTGGCGGAAATTGTGACTCCGCGGAATCCCTCATGTATGTAATTGTGTGCTAGGCACGACCTGATGGAGATTGACTCCGAGGGATTCCTTATGTTTATGTGTTTGTATATGTTTGTATGTGTGATTGTTTGCGAACTGCAGAATATTACATGGACCCACACGATAGACAATATTCGTTGCCGCGATCCGAATTGTCGAGAGAGTTTTCGATTGACCGTGCCGAGAGAAACACTATTTCGAACCGTACCGCACGAGAGTTGATGTCGACACTAACTATAGTCCGTCCATTCCTTCGTGACAAAAAATGGGGAAAATTCGGCGCCGTGCAGCCGCGTGACGGTTTACTTTATGGCCTACACGTGTTTATCCTAGGACCGACCCGTGGTAGGACTGTAGACAAAGAAGTCCTGTCTTGACAGTTTTCCGAGACTCGGTCCGTTCTTGGAACCCTTAGTTCGAACACTTGACTTGAACAAGACACCGTTTTCGCCGCGACAAAGTCTACGTTCGCGGCCGAACAGAAACTGTCGGACAGCTTCTTCAAGAACGAAGTTTCGATGCAGAAGAAATGCAGATAGAAGACAGCATCGAGGAGATTAATGAACCAGAAACCTCGCACGAAGAGACGTTAGAATATGTACCAGTAGAAACTGTGGGACAACTGTTAGAAGAAGCCGATGCAGATGAAGTGCAGATAGAAGATATCATCGAGGAGATGAATAATGGAGATTCCCTCGACGACACCTGGGTGGTAGAAAAAGCCAAACCACAACCAGAGAAGAAACAAATTTGTCCAGGAATAGACTTCGTCGATTTCTCATATGTTTTCAAGCAAATGAAAGAGCTTGTAAAACATTCAAAGATAGATTGTGGCACAGAGCATTTCGAAATAATTGGATGTCAACAGAACGGCTTAGAAAAAGTCTATCGAGTACAATGCCAAATGTGCAATCACATCGAAGCCATACGATGCCTTCCGGAAAATAATGACTTACAACAATTTCCGACATAGCCGGAAAAGGCCGCTTCAAGGATCTGAGGGATATTTTGAAGAAAAATTCCCTCCCTCTGCGCACCGGAATCAAGAAAGCCGCAGAATATAGATTCAAAGAAAAGCTGCGATTAAGCGAGCAAATAAAAAACTTGAAAATCGATTTAAGGAATGTACTAAGTCACGTGTTCGGTGAACACAAGGAGCGTCAGAAGTTGGCTTACTTTTGTAAAAAGTATTCTGACCCCGAAGAAATTAACTATGTCCCGCAATTAATAACAACGGGCATTTATCAAAGCATCGAAGAAGCGATGCAACAGCTCTTCGTTCATGCTGAAAGTCTCCTCTACACGTTGAACAATAACGCCGTAGAGTGTTTTAATAACATCATTGCTAAATTCATCGGAGGAAAACGTGTTAACTATGGACGAAAAGGCTCATATCAAGGTAGAGTCGCTGCTGCAGTTGTCCAGTTGAACACGAAAGAGGTGAATAGCAAACTAGCGATGGCAATGGATAAAGAGCCGACAACCATCGTAAGAAAAATGGAAAAACGTCGGAAGTATACAACAGAAATTACTGCAAAATATAAAACAGAAGCGAAAGCATCCTCCTTCGGACAAGGAAAACAATCATGCGACCAGGATTACGGCCCCAGCGAGGCAAAACCAGACATAGAAGAGACAGCATACTATTCCGAGTATCAAAGACACAAGTCTATACTCCACGAGTGGCAAACGATGCGATGCAGGATCGAAATGGAAACTTGGGATCAGGCGCATAGTGAAAAGTGGAAATCTTATAGGAAAAGATTATTAACTGCCTCTCATTTCGGCAAGGTATGCCGATTACGGAAGGATACGCCACGGGCAAATACAGTAAAGTGTATAATGTACCCGCGATTAGAAAATTTACGTTCGCTGGATTACGGAAAGAAAATGGAAGCAAACGCCGTGAGACAATTGGAAGAAGAATTAGGAATCACCATTCAACCATGTGGCTTCTTCATCGATGCCGTCGAGCCTTACTTAGGTGCGACACCAGATGGACTCATACACGACAATACAATAGTCGAGATCAAATGTCCATCATCGGCGGCCGATTTAACTCCCGACGAAGCAATAGAGAAGCTTCCATTGATATCACGCATTTTTCGTGGTGATCACATGAATACCAGTCATCATTATTATTATCAAGTGCAAGGACAGCTCCACGTAACAAATAGGCAGTATGCTTTGTTTTGCTTGTGGACACCCAAAGGCATGAAAGTTGTACAACTCGAGAGAGACGATACTTTCTGGGCACAAGAAATGGAACAAAAATTGAAAATGTTTTATGAAGATTGTATGCTACCGGAAATAATAGACGGTAGATACAACAGAGGCCAGCCGATCAGGGAGCCATGGTACATTAAAAAAGGATGTGCTATGGAGCAAGATACATCCAATGATGGATAAAAGTCCTATCGCGACTGCACCGGCGAGTGCAATACAGCACATATGAAGAGCTGTTTTATGGCCTATCGCGACTGCACCGGCGAGTTACTGGAGGAGCTAGTGGAGGGGGAATGTTTAGTGAGTAGTCTCGGCCCGCACACTTTTCTCATGAGAAAAGTACGCTGGGGAGTCTCACACTTTTCCGGGGTTGCGATGATCCCGGGAAGTAGTGCGTAAATGCATTTCAACCCCCTCCACTTTAAACAACAAAAAAATCCACTTCCCCCAACACTGGCCACTGAGTGGAGGACCTTCTGCGCGGAGTTGAAGTACCTGGAGCAGGTGAGGGTTCCTCGGCCTCTCTTTCACAGAGCGCACCACGCACAGACGGAGCTGCATGGGTTTGCCGATGCTTCGGAGCGAACTTATGCGTCGTCTACCTAAGGACAAGGGACAAAACTGACCAATGGAGGCTCTCTCTTGTAGCTGCCAAAAGCAAGGTAGCACCACTGCAACAGGTGTCACTGCCTCGCTTAGAACTTTGCGCAGCGCACCTCCTCTCCCGCTTGACACAGCGCACCATCACCACATTGAATATGGACAACACGCATATTCACCTTTGGTCCGACACCACAGTGGCCTTGGGATGGATAAAGGCTCATCCATCCCGGTGGAAAACATACGTGGCCAACAGGGTCGCTGACATTCAACGCCGCGTACCAGAAGCGCAGTGGCATCACGTTGCAGGTGTCGAGAATCCTGCTGACTGCGCTTCCCGGGGACTACTGCCGTCACAGTTGCTCGGCTGGACTCTATGGTGGAAGGGGCCCAAGTTCCTTCAAGGTGACATCGACCTCGCATCATCAGGGCCAGTCGAACAGGAGGATCTGCCCGACCGAAGAGGGCCCATAGTCGCTGTCGTCTCCGGTACCCAGAAGGATGAGGAAGACAACGAGATCCTGCTTCGATTTTCCTCTTACACCAGGCTGCTGAGAGTCACCGCTTGGTGTCGGCGTTGGCTAAGGAGACACCACGACTTAGCACTTCAAGCTGCAAAGCCACCAGCCCTGACGACGGCGGAGCTCGTCGAAGCCGAGAGATGCTGGATACGACTGGTCCAGAGGGCAGCGTACAGTGAGGAACACGAGATGTTGCTGCACAACCAGTGCATCCCACAGCGCAGCAGTCTCGCTCCATTGGTTCCGTCACTGGACATGCACAAGCTGATGAGAGTCGGAGGCCGGCTGGGCAAGGCACCACTAAACCCAGACGAAGCACATCCCATTATTTTGCCACCAAAATCCCACTTCACGCATTTGTTTGTTGTTTACACTCACAGGAGCACCATGCACGGAGGAGTCCAGTCCACCCTGGGAGCCACTCGTCAACGCTTTTTTATTCCCAAAGGGCGCTCCATAGTCAAAGGGGTCATCCACAAATGCGTAACCTGTCAACGATGGCGGGCGGAACCAGCTCAGGAGCTGATGGGAGAGTTGCCGCAGCACCGCGTCACTCCCAGGGGGGGTAAGCTGGCGTGTTAAAAATGTGACCAGTATTTCAGCGCTCTCTATGATCTGGGACGGAACTAATGACAGTATATATAGATATAAACACTTACTCACTCATACATGCTCATACACAGATGCTCGCGTGACTCACACAACTCTATATGTCGTAGCTATATTGAGCTGTATGTACTTTAATGTACACACATACAATTAATCTTTAAAATGAAAAGGGAAATTAAATAGGGAAATTAAAGGGAAAAGTAAATTTATACAGCTTCAAATGAAATTAAATGTTTATTATAAACTACTTTGGTATACGTTTACGATTACATTTACGTGTATAATAATTCTTTGCTTCGTCAAATAGAGGGTCTTTTGACAGTTTAACATTTTTTAATTTTCCAATTAATACCTGGTTTACGTGCTTTATGTACATATTAAAAATATAATGGAAAATTTTATTAAAAATACTATATTTCAATAGAGCGCTATGTTCTATATGTGACGTTTCGAAAAAGATGTTCTCTTCAAAATACGCCATAGCTTTCTTGCTTATATTTCGTTCACATATATTGCTAGTAATTATGGAATGGCAAATGTCTATAAACAAGCTACATTCAAATAATTTTTTTATCTCTGCAACTTTGTACAATTCTCTACAACTTTGACATTCAGTTTTTAATGTTTTTGTAACAGCAGCTAAAATATTGGTTACATGTGCGTCATTTACGCTGTTTAAACAAATATTTAAATTATCGAAGGACTCGTTTACTTCAGCATCTTCCCTTCTTCTCATATCAATAAGATGCTTTGTTTGAATGAAGTAGTCTGTGTTCGGGATTCAAATTGGAGAATTTATTCGTCGTTACGCCGACTGTCGATCGACGTTCGATATGTTTCCTTTTTTTTCCTATTGTATGTAGTTAGAGTCGACTAGCGATCAAGCGTTACCGTTTCGCGAGACCGCTGTGTGTTTATCCGCACTCGTCACCGGTAAACATCTCCAATTTGAATCTCCAATCGTCGTCTTCTGGGATCATGCGATCGATCTTGATCCAATCGCGTCCGACCCCGCCTGCCGTACGAAAAGCATTTAAAGGCCCTCCTTGCGAGAGCTCATTCTGATTCTCATTCTCATTATCGCTCTATCATTGTCTTGTTTGGTCTATCGCAGACCACATCAATTTCTACGTTCTCGTGTCTCTAAATTACCTGACGAGCCGCTGTCTAAAATTATTGTCGCGATTCTCTCGACACATTAGTACCGAGAATAAAAGTTCCGAGTGACTCGTGAGTTAAACAATAATTGTCTAGTTCCTCGTACACCTCCTTTTCGTGTTCCTCACGCGCTCACGACTGAGCGGTTCCGGATCCCGGTCATTTCGATCGAACGATCGAGTGCCGAACATTCTGGTCCTTCGAGCCGGATCGCGAGGAAAATCTATTCAGTGGAGTGTACGAGTTTCATCAACCATGGCAGAATCTCTCGAAGGGCACCAGCAGACACAGCGGGCTATCGAACGAGCCCTCACCAACCTCAAGAAGCTGGGGAAGACTAATTGGACCAAGTCCACCCTGCGGACCAGGATCGTCCACCTTCAGGATCAGTGGCGGAGGTTCGAGACGGGGTATTCACGACTCTTCGCTGTCGTCTCACCCGAGGAGCGTGCGAGGATACCGTACTTCCAGGAGGACCAATTCGCTGCCACGGAGGAAATCTACCTGGACACGTTATCGTTCATGACGACGCATCTCGATGCGCTCACCACCGATGCCGTAGGTCAGTCAACTTCCATGGGCGACGGACAAGCGTGTCCGTCGGTTCCCGATTCACAACTTCCCCGGATCAATTTACCGCAGTTCGAGGGCCGTTACGAGGACTGGGAAGCGTTCCGCGATAAATTCTCGGCTCTTATTATTCAAAATCGCTCGCTACACGACGTAACGCGACTGCATTATCTCGTTTCTGCATTGAAGGGTCGCGCTCTCGAATGCGTTAAAAATTTATCGATCACCGAAGACAATTTTAAGATCGCGTGGACTACGCTGAAGGGTCGATATGAAAATCCGCGGCGTATAATTTCCGCTCACCTGTCGGTTTTACAAAACCTTCCCGCGCTATCTCGCGAATCCGCTACGGATTTGCAACACCTCTGCGATCGCGTGTGCAGTACAGTCGAGTCGCTGCAGAAAATCGGAAGGAAGCCAGAGGATCTCTGGAACGACCACCTCGTTCATCTGGTCTCCCAAAAACTGGACGGTCCGACGCGGAAGGCGTGGAAATTAAAAATCGGTGATGACGTAACGCCTCCGCTGTTCGAAACGTTTAAGAAATTTATCGATTCTCGCGCTCGCGGGCTTGAAGAATTTTCGACTGGCTATGATTCCACGCCCTCCTCGCGCTCGGAACCTTCGTCTCGTTTCACAGCTGGTTCTTCGCGAGTCCATGCCGCGACCACTTCGCAGCCTTCCACAACGTCGCGACCTATTTGTCCCGTTTGTAGGGCGTCTCACGTTTTCAGTTCGTGCCCAAAATTTACGGCGCGAAATCCGAGCGGCCGCCGCGATCTCGTTCAAAAGTTCTCGCGTTGCTATAACTGCTTGAGCGGTAATCATGTCCTTCGAGACTGCTCAAGCAAATATTCGTGCCGCGTGTGTCACAAGCGACATCACTCGCTGCTGCATGACGATGCACCTCGTTCCGAGCCGTCATGTCCAGCGTCTTCGCCGCTTCCGTCGGAAGAATCGTCTGCGATCAATTCGCATCTCGCCTCCACCCTCGCGGCCTCGAGCTCAGGCATTCTGCTGGCCACCGCATGGGTACAAATTCGCGTTCCGTCGGGCCGTTGCGTCACCGTACGAGCCTTGGTCGATCAAGGTTCCGAAGCCAGTTTCGTTACCGAATCTATGGTGCACCTATTGCGTGCGAAGTGCACCCGCGTTGCGACGTCCATCTCCGTTGTCGGCGGAGTTCACGCCGGTACCGTGCGTCGCGCAGTGCGTCTCCTAGTAGCTCCTCGCGACTCCGCTTTTCCCTCGGTCGAAACCACAGCGCTGGTTTTAAAATCGCTCTCAACGTACATGCCGAAAAGCGTTCAAAATGACCGAGCCCTCGCTCATTTATCGCATCTTAAGTGGGCCGATTCGGATCCGTCGAGTTCTGCCGCGATTCATCTCCTTCTCGGCGCAGATGTCTATCCGCGTATAATTCTCGACGGTCTCCAGAAAGGCTCAAGCGGGCAGCCCATTGCCCAGAATACAATTTTCGGTTGGGTAATTTCTGGTCCCGTGTCTTCTCGTCTCTTCCAACCTCGGTCGGAATCCAGCATCTCGATGCATCATTGCATCCAAGACGATACTCTGTCGAACGATCTGCGCCGATTCTGGGAGATTGAGGAAATCCCTTCGCATTCCCCTCTCACCAAGGAGGAAGAACAATGCGAGCGGCATTTTCAACTTCACACGTCGCGAGCATCAAATGGACGGTACATAGTCCGTCTCCCTTTCCGTAAGGGCCCTCCAATTGACATTGGTCAGTCTCGTTCTGCTGCCGACAAGGTCTTACATTCAATTCATAACAAATTTCGATTTCAACCCTCACTGGCTGAGGAGTATAAAGAGTTCCTCCGCGATTATGAGAATCTCGGACATATGCGTCAAGTTCCCGAATCACCATCTCCTTCTCAATGCGTGTATATTCCACACCATCCGGTATTACGTGCCGACAGCGTTACCACACATCTTCGCGTGGTTTTTAACGCTTCAAGTGTCACCTCGAACGGATCTACTCTCAACGACCATCTCATGCCGGGTCCCAAATTACAGCTCGATCTTTCTGCCGTCATCCTGCGGTGGCGAACTTTTCGGTTCGTTTATACTGTGGATATTGCGAAAATGTATCGCCAGATTCTTGTTGACGAGCGCGATGTCGATTATCAACGCATCTTCTGGAAGCCCTCTCTCTCCGAAGCCACGCAGGCATTTCAGTTACTGACCGTCACGTATGGCATGACCTGTGCTCCCTTTTTAGCTCTTCGCGTTCTTCAACAATTAATTAACGATGAAGGCAAACGGTTTCCGCTCGCAGTTCCCGTGCTTCGGTCTCACATTTATGTCGACGATGTTCTTTTCGGAGGCAACGACCTATCGGCTATTCGCCAGTCCCGTGACCAGTTGATCCGCCTTCTCCAATGCGGCCAAATGAAACTTCGAAAATGGGCCAGTAATTCGGGCGAATTTCTTGCCGATATTGACCAGAAAGATCATGGACTAGCTTGTTCCAAAACTCTCGCTCCCGACGATCGAGTCAAAATTCTCGGAATCAGTTGAAACCCCTCTCGCGATTCGTTTCAATTCAACGTCCAGCTCTCTGATTCGCTACCGTCCACCAAACGCGCTATTCTTTCAACCATCGCAAGGTTGTACGACCCTCTCGGATGTGTCACTCCCGCGATAATACGCGCAAAAATTCTTATTCAATCATTATGGCGCCTCAAGGTAGGATGGGACGACGTCATCCCTACTCAGCACCTTGAACAATGGAAATCCATCTACTCCAAATTTTTGCACTTGCACGGGATCCAGATTCCACGATGGTTCGGGTTTATTCCGGCAGCTTCGCGAATTGAACTTCACGGTTTCGCGGACGCGTCAACGATCGCGTACGCAGCAGTCGTTTTCGTCCGTTGTCTCTCGCCCGCTGGAATAATTCAAGTATCTCTGGTTGCTGGCAAATCAAAGGTCGCACCCTTGACTCCTTTGATCATCCCGCGCCTTGAGCTGCAAGCTGCAGTCCTCCTCAGTCGCCTGATGCGTTTCGTTGCGTCCTCCCGCGACCTTCTCGAAGTTCCGTGCTACTGCTGGACCGACTCTACCGTGGCGCTTGCATGGTTGCAGTCTCATCCTTCCAAATGGAAGACGTTCGTTTCAAATCGTGTCGCCGATGTACAGACTCGTATCCCTCACGCAGTTTGGCAGCATGTGCCGACTACAGACAACCCCGCCGATTGTGCGTCACGCGGGCTTTTTAGCGAAGAACTAATCAACTCCCGTCTTTGGTGGCACGGCCCATCTTGGCTTCTCGGGGATTCCACGGAATGGCCCCTCCAACCTCAACATTTCACGGTTGAAGACCAGACCGAATCAAAAGTCGTGCTTCACTGTGTGGCCCCCGCTTCCGGGTGGGATTTAGAATCTCGATTTTCTAGTTGGCCCAAACTAATCCGAGTAACGGCTTATGTCCAACGTTTCGTACGAAATTCTCGCTGTTGTCGCCGGCCCTGTCTAAAGGGTCTTCAAGGACGCGCCCTATCCGCTCACGAGTTCTCCGCTGCCAAAAAATTTTGGTTGCGCCGCATTCAAGTGACTCAGTTCTCTGAAACTATTGCCGCTATCGCGAATAAAAAATCTTTCCCATCAAAGGACTCGCTCGCGTCGCTCAATCCATTTCTCGACGAAGAGGGACTTCTTCGCGACGGAGGTCGGCTTCGCAACGCCGCCTTACCCGTTCATTCGAAGCATCCCGTTCTTTTAGCTCCACATCCGTTAGTGCGCCTCATCATTGAGCAAGCCAACGCACGAGCCTTACATGCCGGCTTGCAGCCGACCCTCCAAATTCTTCGTCAAGAGTACTGGCTCCTCCGAGGTCGGAGTCAGGTGAAAACTGTCATTCACGCCTGCATCAAATGTGTCCGCGAACGTGCCTCGATCCCGACCCAGATCATGGGAGATCTTCCTGCCGTCAGAGTATCCCCGCCGAAAAAACCCTTTTCGCATTGCGGGCTGGATTACGCAGGACCAATGAACATCCGCGCCTCCGCTGGTCGTGGGATCACTTCCCGCAAAGCCTATATAGCGCTTTTCATATGCATGGCCACCAAGGCTGTGCATCTGGAGTTAGTTGCTGATTATTCCACCTCCGCCTTTCTGAACGCATACGTCCGATTCTGTTCTCGTCGAGGCCTACCGGAAAGTATGTATTCCGATAACGGAACAACGTTTGTCAGAGCAGATCGGGAATTGACCATGTCTAATCGCGCCGCTCTTCGGAATCCCGAATTCCAAAATCGAACCGCCGGGGATGGCGTGGTCTGGCACTTCATTCCCCCGGCTGCGCCACATTTCGGCGGCCTGTGGGAGGCTGGAGCGAAAAGCGTTAAACACCACCTTCGACGCGTTCTAGGCGATCGAACACTAACGTTCGAGGAGTTCACGACGCTTCTTTGCGCGATCGAGGCCTGCCTAAATTCGCGACCCATTTCACCTCTTTCCGATACTCTCGATGATTTCGTTCCGCTTACCCCGGGTCATTTTCTTATCGGATCCGCCCTCACGACACCTCCGCAACCTTCGTTTCTGGATCTCGCCGAAAATCGCCTCTTGCGATGGCAATTAGTTCGCCATATGATCGAGCGATTTTGGAAATTATGGCAGAACGATTATCTCAATACTCTTCAGCAACGCGGAAAGTGGCGTCGCCCCCGCCCTTCGATATCGATAGGACAACTAGTCCTCCTTAGGAATTCGAACCTTCCTCCGTGTAAGTGGGAGCTGGGGCGAGTCGTGCAATTGCACCCTGGCGACGACAACCATATTCGCGTGGTTACCGTAAAAACATCCACCACATGCTTTAAGAGACCCATTGTAAAATTGTGTCCGCTTCCCGTAGCGTGCGAAGCCGCAAATTAAATTGAATGATCCTTTCCGACCTCCTCTCGTACGAGACCAAGCGGCACGTTTCGCCGTTCAGTCGCACCTCGTCGCCGATATAAAATATTAAAAAAAAAAAAAAATTAATTTTCATGTAATTCGATTTCGTCTTGCGTCTGCGTCCAGAGGACCGCCGCTCTTCGCGCGCTCGTAAATACCGCGTTCAAATTCCGTCAAGGCGGGCGGCCCTAAATTTTGTTTCGGCGTCGTCGATCTTTTCAGGTTTCCCGCATTCAAATTGTATTCACCGTTTCCACGGCGGGTGGCCTGTCGTTCTCTCAAGTCTGGGACTCGCGTGATCGGGCATTGTAACACGCATTCCCTCTATCGTTTAAGTTTTTCCTTTAATTTGTTTTTGCGCTGCCACCCCCGCTTTCTTTTGTGTATTCTGCGTGCGCCCTCACTGCGTTTCGAAACTAATGTTTCGAGGCGGGCGGTATGTTCGGGATTCAAATTGGAGAATTTATTCGTCGTTACGCCGACTGTCGATCGACGTTCGATATGTTTCCTTTTTTTTCCTATTGTATGTAGTTAGAGTCGACTAGCGATCAAGCGTTACCGTTTCGCGAGACCGCTGTGTGTTTATCCGCACTCGTCACCGGTAAACATCTCCAATTTGAATCTCCAATCGTCGTCTTCTGGGATCATGCGATCGATCTTGATCCAATCGCGTCCGACCCCGCCTGCCGTACGAAAAGCATTTAAAGGCCCTCCTTGCGAGAGCTCATTCTGATTCTCATTCTCATTATCGCTCTATCATTGTCTTGTTTGGTCTAAAATTATTGTCGCGATTCTCTCGACACATTAGTACCGAGAATAAAAGTTCCGAGTGACTCGTGAGTTAAACAATAATTGTCTAGTTCCTCGTACACCTCCTTTTCGTGTTCCTCACGCGCTCACGACTGAGCGGTTCCGGATCCCGGTCATTTCGATCGAACGATCGAGTGCCGAACAGTCTGCATGATCGTTTTCACAATTTCCTTTATATGATGTCCTTCTACCGAAGTTATTAATAAAAATACTTTTATAATAATTTGAAAATGAAGTGCATGTGGGATTAGCATTTCTCCCTCCATGACTACGTACCAAACTAAAAAAATTTTCTAATGGATCTTGATTTAAATTTCTTCCTGCAAAATTAATCTGTAAAACCTTTAATTTGTAATTTAATGCCATAATATTTTTAAGCGTAAAAACCCAATTTTTTAATACGACCGGATAACTTTTATCTTTTGGTTTGTTTTTAATATACTTCATTGATGAAATGATTTTAATACCTTCATTCCATAGGCTCATATTACGCAAATATGTTGTGCTGTTACAGGTTTCAGTGTAAAAATTATTTAAACTGTCGAACAAGTTATTAAAAAATCTTAATAAATCTGCAGTGTGAATTGGTTCTGGCGATAGTATAATATTATAGTCTCCCTGATTGGGTTTATAATTGGCATAGAAATAAATAACTTGGGTACAACATGCCACTTTCATTTTTTAAATTTTTTCTTTTTTGACATGTTCGTCTGTAATTTTTGTCAGGAGACGATTCGGTCCATTGGTACGATCAATTTCGTACGTCCCTTCAATGTGCTCCCACTTTGCGACGCACAAATTTTTGCCATCGAGGGAGAATTGCAAATTTTTTGTTAGTAAATTATTCCTAATGCACTTCATTAAATGAGGGACATCATATAAAGGAATTATTTCCCGATTGTTAATACAAATTGTCTGATTCGACGAATTTTGTATTAACGCATTTATCGCTTTAACATTACTTGCATTTTGGTCGCAAACACACGCTAGAATCTCAAGACCGATATTTTGAGCTGCTATTACAATTTTTTCGAACATTTCTGTAATATCAAAATGTGTGTTGTTACCATTTCCATACGTAAAAGCAACAGTTTGCTTCCACGGCCTTACACGGTAGACGCCTTTCAGCATCCACACTGTTGCGTGATCTGTAAATTGCAATTTGCCGTGTCTGTCTATATAGATGCCCTCTACGTTATCAACTGTTGCATTGTAATTTATCCCTGCAGACAGTTGTATCTCGTCAAAAATTAAAATGCAGTTTTTTTCTTTAGATGTAAAGAATGTAGTGTTTTTCTACATTGCATCGAAGACACTATGGCATAGCCCTGGTTTGATATCTAACTGCATAATTAATTTTTGTAGAGTTGTCGTAGAAGACAATAATAGAAGGTCCTGGAAGAACCTATAGTTCTTCGGGCTCTTCTTCCATATAGATAATGCAATTATTGTTTCATTCAACGTGAATGATCGTCTACATCGCGGTATATTCACATTCCTCTTATAGCATAAAAATAAATTTTTAATGTGCTCGGGCACTGTATTCCAAAAATTATGGTTCATAAAATTATTTGCTATTTTTAACCTCTTTATGTATGTCTGTTTTTGAATCTTGGACTGCTTAATCCTCTTCTGCATTTCTACCATTGCCTGGTAGTATTTTCTATTATCCTTGGATAGTTGGATGACACTTGTTGCCTTGAAAATTTTCAAAAGAGACCCTGAAAAATATAATACAATTATTGTATTTGTGCTATTTAAATTATGTTACCAAAAACAATCACCACATAAATCTGTTCGTGCATTTATTTACTAAAGAAGAGTTGGCAATGCAAACATTAAGTATAACTTGACAGAAATTAATAAAAGAAAGAAGAGTTGGCAATGCAAACATTAATTATAAAATATGAAGTTTAAATTATACAAGCATCTATCATGCTGCATTTACACACAGAACACCTCTGTACACAAGAATTCTTACTGTGTTTCCAAAGGGATTCTTTTCCTTCATCTCTTGCCTCATTGAGGCGCAGCACAAGGAATGTTCTTGAATAAGAAAATCACTAGAATATTTTCTCTCTCATATTCGTTTATAAAATACTAGTTTTTGAAATAAAATAATACCTTTTCTCCGTATCTTTGTTGATACTGCTGTTCCTGCATTCTCTTCCCTGGAACGCTTTAAGTTTCTATTCATCTGAATACCTTATAGAAATAGAAATTTTTTGTTACTAAAGGTTAATACAGATTGATATAAATAATAAGAACAGACTGCTGCTACCAACCTTCAGTAATATGATTCCTTTCGCTTGTTGAAGGTTCTTCAATAGCTCTGCTTGAATTAGAGCCATCATTTTTACCACCTTCACTTTCAACAAGAGTGTAATGGGGTCCAGTGGAACTTCAATGGGGTCTGCGAATATAAAGACAAGATGTATGACACACATGTTTATAGCACTATTTCTAAACTATATTCATTTATGAGTAAAATACCTGGTAAATATAAACTTGGAACTGCAGACACAGAAAGGCTTCGTTGAAGAAAATATTTGGCCTCAAAATGTATATTACATATTTCCCGTTGCAAAAGTGATTTCTTTGGCAGATGTAATAATTCTTTGTTGCCAGACGCAGAGAGCCAAATAAATAATCTGTTCTCGAATTTTCTGTCCGAAGGAAATTTATATAAAGCGGTGTAATTGCCGGGGCAATTATGAACCATGCACCGTCTTACAACCATAGCTATTTTTTTACTCACTTTTAACAATTTTACTAAACGAAAGCCAAAAGCACCAAGCAAGACCAAGCCACAGTCAGTAGACGCTGGTAGACGCTTGTAGTGGCTTGTAGACGCTACTGGACGCTACACGTTATGCGCGTGGATCAGCGTGGATCATCTGCGCATGCAACACCAACGCCGCCTGACATTCGGGACACGCATCATACTGGTCAAACTATTTCCATTACAGCTTACACCCCCTGGTCACACCTGCACGTCCATTTCACTCCACCGGGGTGGACTATGCGGGTCCAATATGGTTGCGGACAACCTCAGGGCGAGGGCACAAGGCCTACAAGGGCTTCTCTGCGGTGTTCGTCTGCATGGTGACCAAAGCAGTACATTTGGAAGTGGTGTCAGATTACACCTCCGAAGCGTTCCTGGCCGCCTTCCGGAGATTCATCTCACGCCGTGGCATCTGTGCACATTTGTACAGCGATTGTGGGACGAACTTTTTGGGAGCTGACCGGGAGCTGCGCCGCCTCTTCTCTGCAAGCAGCAGGGAAAACCAACAGCTCAGAGACCAGATGAGCAACCTACGAACAGAGTGGCATTTTAATCCGCCTGCGGCACCTCACTTTGGCGGATTGTGGGAAGCCGCCGTAAAATCCACTAAACACCACCTGCGACGGACCATCGGAGAAGCCCGACTCACCTTCGAGGAGATGTCCACGCTGCTGGCCCAAGTGGAGGCTTGCCTTAACTCAACTGCACTTTCCGACGACCCCATGGATCTGAATGCACTAACGCCAGGGCATTTCCTTGTAGGTTCGGCATTGCAGGCGCTTCCAGAACCGTCGCTGCATGATGAGGGGACCAACCGCCTCACTCGATGGCAGCTGTCGACCAAAATGAGGGATCAGTTTTGGCTGAGATGGAAACGGGAATACCTCCATGGACTCACCACGCGGTCAAAATGGCGCCATACCAAGGAAGATCTCGTGCCCGGCCGTCTCTGCATCATTGTCGGAGAACAGACACCTCCTTCGCGATGGCCCCTCGCTCGTGTCAAGGAAGTTCATCCTGGGACCGACGGACGGGTTCGTGTGGTGAAGGTGGCCACAGCCACATCCGAGTTTGTGAGGCCACTTCACAAACTCGTCGTCCTGCCGATCGACGCGAGCGATCAATGAACGCGTCGATTCACTACACCGCGCGAACGTGCAACTACAACTGCGTAGTACGCGATTCAACTCACTGCGTAGTACGCGATTCAATTCACTGCGTAGTACGCGATTCAATTAACAGCGCAGGCGCGATTCATTGACGATGCCTTCAGCAACGTCACACCTAACCTCACTCGCTATTGTACCACGCACCCGTCGTTGCCGATGTAATCCATGTCAGTCTTGGTATTCTGTTAAACCACTTTTGTTCACCACCGTTCAGATTACATTGTCGCGTGATTTCGGTATAAATTCGTGGCAGATTCATACTCAGTAGCGTTGCGGAAACTCGACCAGTCGAGGCGGGCGGCATGTTTGAGATTGGCGCGCGCGAGCGCCATGTTGTCTCGCCGCGCGACGCGTCCCACTTGACCAATACTGGTGAGACCCGCGATCGTGATCACCGAGCGTATGCCAACGAGGCTTGAGCGGGCTAAATCCCAAGCTCGTAATTGGTCGAATCCAGCCTCGATCCTTCTGGAATATTCTCCAACAACCAACCGGATTACCGGTGCGTGACGAATATTCTAGAAAGGACCGAGGCAATAAAAGAGAGAGAAAACGGTCGACACGCTCTCTCTGTCGCAAACCAACAGCTGTTGAACACGGGCTTGCGATTAAAGGGATCTCATTTCAAAGTCCATTTTTGATTAGACTGCGATATACTTATTGGACATACTTTATTAAAGGTGAAATACAGTTATTTATACACACATTCAGATATCCGTGCTCAATTCACATTCATACAGTCCACTCCAATTTCCGTTAAATTCCGCCATAGTTCCACACATTCAATATCATTCAAATTCAGCCCTTCTGTTCGACCAAGAACGAGACCATTACAGGTAGCATTGACAATGCGTGAGTGACTCTCCCTCTCTTTTGCTTTAAGATAGTTTTACTTTATCAACATGTTTTGTAAATTGTTTTCCGTTTTCATCTTCCAATATAATATTATTCTTCTCTAAAATTCCGACTATTTTATACGGACCTCGATAACGCTTGCCGAATTTACCTGCCTTCGGCTCGATTAAGACGCGTACCATGTCCCCTCTTTTACCATGAAATAGACGTGCTTTTTTATCATAATAAACTTTGGATTTCTCCTTGGTCTGAATTAAATTCCTCGCTGTTATCGAATGCATTTCATTTAGTCGGATAATTAGGCCAGTTAGGTAATCATTATACGTTGGTAATCTGTCATCGCTAGGGAATGAGCTTGGACAGCGAACGACTTTGCCAAATATCAGTTCAAACGGCGTAAAATTCGTCGTTTTGTGAACGGAAGTGTTATACGAGAACATTGCAAAAGGTACCAGCTTATCCCAATCATCAAAGCTATTTCTATAATGGCTAATGTATTCCGTCAAGACGATGTGACTTCTTTCCAATGCTCCATTGGTCTGGGGTCTGTATCCTGGTGTCATAACGTGCTGAATTTTAAAAATTTTAGTTAACTTTTGGATCACCTTGTTAAGAAAACTTGTGCCCCGATCTGTTAATATTGCTTTCGGTGCGCCATATTGCAGTATTAAATGGGTTGCTAAAGCATGAGCTATTGTTTTTGATTTAATGTCCGGAACAGGAACCGCTATGCAGTATTTTTTTAGATTATCCTGCATGGTTAATATATGCCTATTTCCGTCTGGAGTGACTGGTAAGGGTCCTACTGTATCTAATGATACTTTTGCAAAAGGTTCTAATGGCGTGTCTGTTATTATCATGGGTTCCCGCGTCCTTGAACGTATTAACTTCCGATTTTGACAGCTATTGCAAGAGCGGATGAAGTTTCTAATGTCATCTCGCAAGTTTGGTCAATAAAATCTTTCTCGAATTCTGCGATATTCTTAGTAACACCTTTATGGCCACCGATGAGGCTTTCGTGCATTTCAGAAATAATTTTCTGCTGCAATTCCCTGGGTGGTATTTGTACGTTTCCCTGACACAGTACTACTTTAATATTGCTGTTCGCGAACACATCTGTTAGGATCTGTTCTAATGTACCCTGTGGAAGTTTATCTATGCAGTCATCGGCATGAGATATTCCGAATGTGTCTATTTTTGATTGGAGTAATATTTGCTTCAGGTTCTGCAGCCCCCTTTTTAAATTTTCTGTCGTAGGTTCTTCAAAATAGTTCTTTTTAATAACTATGCTAAAGTTTGAGTATTTTCCCCATTTTGTTATTAGAACTTGTCCCATCTTTGGATTGGCTTCTTTCAAGATGTCAGTATTTACAATGCCTAAGTCGGAAAGTAGTTTGTTGATAGAAGTTGTCAATTTGCCATCTGAAGATATAAAGTGTGCGTAATTCGAACGTTGGAATGTTAAATTTTCCCTGGAGAAGGTTATTCCTTCTTGATTTCTATAGCTTAAATGTCTGGGTTATATGTCAGGCGCTATACTTTCATGACTTTGTATATACCGTGGTCTACCTCCCTCCTTAGACTTTTGCAGTGAGCCTCCATTGGAATAGGGTATAGGTTCTGTTGAATTAAGTTGCTCCAATCGACTCTGTAAGTCTCACTCGTCATCGGTGTCTGATTCTGTTTCCGTGAGCGTTGGTTGAAGCGGTCGTAACTGTCAGTTATCGTCATTTGCGTTTGGTTTGGGGTTTCAAAAATTTCGTCCTCGCTATCGCTAATCTCAACTTCTGGGAGTTCATTCGCTATATTCTCGTCTACCAGTGTAGCCTCTTCCTCCTGTGTTTCCCCGCTTACAGAGGATGTACCTTCCGTATCTGGAATCTTAGGATTTCACACCATTCGTGTTCCAGAATGAGATCCCAGACCGGGCAGCACACTCCTGCGACCACGAAAGACTGGGGTATCTGATAGCTCGTCGTCTGAACTGTCACTAGCGTCAGAAAGTTCTTTTGATTCTGGCTGTAGTTTCGATCTAGTTCGCGTCGCTATAGACTCAGGGTCCACAGTACCCAAACGATTCTTGTTGGTTTTTGAACCTATTGGTCTTCCACGACCTCGCTTTTCTGTTGGAGGTACCTGCTTTGACGATAATGGAAGTATCTGTTGAGACTTTTGTTGATCATCCTCGGTATCAGATGAAGATGATAGTGTGAAATCATCAGAAGAGATTATTTCATCCACGATTACCGGATTACGTGACAGGGCATCTGCGTTAGTATTTAATTTGCCTGCCTTATGAACAAAATCATAATCATAATCTCTTAATTTGAGTCTCCAACGGATTAATCTCTGACCCGGATCTTTTATTGAATTAATCCAACGTAAAGGTTCATGATCGCTTACTAATGTGAATTTACGGCCATACAGATAAGGTCGGAAGTGTAAGATTGCGTATAGGACTGTTCGAGAGAAGGGGAAACAAGTCAAACTTAGATTTTCTGGCGGTAATGACAAAATTAATAAATAAATGTAACGTGATCACAAGGATAGACGAGAGAGAAACCACATCCGACCACAAGTACCTAATAACAAAAATTGAAAATAAAATAGGAAATAGAAAAACAGAAATGAGTGAATACAGTAGAAATGAAGTGACCTCAACAATATGGAAACCCAAACAAGAACTATTACTAAGACTCAGGCCAGTGCTAGACAGAAAGATCAGAGATAGGGAACTGGAAGGCAAAGACACTTACTCGAGAAATGACGCTAAAATATTTCTAAACCTTATAAGAGAAGCATGTGACGAAGTTCTACCAAAAATAAATACGACAAAGAGACGTCAATATAATGCGATCTGGTGGACTTTAGACCTAGAAGAAATAAGAAAAAAAGTGCAAAAAATAAGAAGAAAAATAACAAGGCTAAGGGGAAAACAAAGACTAAATGAGGCGGAATTTTTTTAAAGTATATACAAAAGTTATAAGAAAGAACTCAAAAAGCAGATGGAAAAAACTAAAAAAGAAAAATGGAATGAATTTTGTGAGACAATAAATCAAGATATTTGGGGTAAAC
The DNA here is from genome assembly GCA_916610255.1 of Lasioglossum lativentre. Classification (NCBI taxonomy): domain Eukaryota; kingdom Metazoa; phylum Arthropoda; class Insecta; order Hymenoptera; family Halictidae; genus Lasioglossum; species Lasioglossum lativentre. Next base: position 37,558,589 of record OU744356.1, on the reverse strand, counting down.
CATATAAAGCAATAATGAAAAAAATAAATGAAGCAAACCCACCGGCTAATTTATCAAAGGAATTCGCAGAGAAAGTCATGAAAGGACTGTTTCCACAAAAAGAAGAAGAAGAAGATGGACATGAAGCAAGAGAGAGAATAAGACGAAGGGAGGAAGGGACGGAAAAAGAAGAGGAAGAGCAAGAATCAGATGAAGGGGAAGAAAATTTAAATTTAAGGGAAATAACGGAAGTAGAATATATATATATATAATCTATCATTCAACTCTTCGAATTATAAATTGCAAACATGCAGACTCTCTCTCTCGTTCATCACACGTGTACTCTAGCTAGGTTCCGTGGTATTCTACGCAAACGATCAGAAGGTGCTCTGTCCTCTCTCGCTCGACAAGGCGTCCAGGTATTATCGCCGTACTCTCCTTGTCGAGACGAGCGGCCAGGAACACTCTCCCGTTCCTACTCGGCAGGCGTCCAGGTATTATCGCCGTACTCTCCTGCCGAGCCCTGGGCGGCCAGGAGCTGACCCGTTCTCTCTCGTTCGATAGGCGTCCAGGTATTATCGCCGTACTCTCCATATCGAACGAGCGACCAGGAACAGACTCCCGTCCTCTCCCGTTCTCCCGACAGGCGTCCAGGTATTATCGCCGTACTCTCCTGTCGGGGTGCTAGTGCTAACCAAGAGCGGCCGTGGTCCTTACCTCGTCCTCTCTCTCGGAATAGCAAATAGACCCAGGCCCTCTGTGAAGCCTCTATTTATATGAATTCGTTACTATCCGCGAACGTGAAATCAACAACCCCGTCGTTACGCGTGATTCGACTTTTCGCGCGCTCCCCTCGCGTCGCTTCCCCGCGTGTTTGCCTACAAACTACCTTCTGGAAGCTTCTGGAAGCTTGTCGTTCCGCGTTTTGTCTTACTGGTTTCTTCTTGAAATTTCTATACATGCTACAATCTCCCCCTCTGGACACGAAATCGCCCCGATGAGTAGTCCAGGATCTCAACAGGTGATGTCGTCGGAACTGGGTCCGGCTTCCTCCTCCCTCCTTCTCTTTCGTGGTCGGCCGCGTCTGCGGATGGGTACCACGGGTGCAGGTACCTGGTCCCGTTCTCCAGTGTAAGGATGAAGTGCTGAGGTGTGGTAAACTCCAATTACCACCGGCTTGGCCTCCCTGGTTTGCAGCTCATGGCTGTTTGCGCCGATACGCCGCTTCACTGCATATGGTCCGTCTCGCCTCGGAGCCAGTTTAGATGAATAGTGCTGGTCCCGTTTGCTCAGCGTGTGGGTGGTTACCCAGACAAGGTCGCCGGGCTGGTAGTCTGGTCCTTCTCGTCGGCGTTGATCTGCATACCGCTTGCGGCGGTCCTGCCGATCCTCCTGCGTCAGCTGCGCCACTCGCAAGGTGTCTGCTAAGGCGAGCAGCTTCGGTGTGACTTCTGGCAAGAAGTTTTCTCCTTCGACGAGTGCCCTCAGATCACGGCCTGTGTCATCTGGTGTCCGCAACTCTCGTCCAAAGGTGAGATAGGCCGCCGTGTATCCCGTGGTCTCACATTTCGCTGAGTTTATGGCGAAACGAATGGCGGGCAGTCGGTCGTCCCAGGAGGTGTGGTCATTCCGTACATAGATCCCGAGTTGTGCTTTAAGGTCTCGATTTTTCCTCTCCACTGGATTCGCCTCCGGGTGGTAGACAGGGGTGAATGCTTGCTGGATTCCCAAACAATGGGAGACTTGTTGCATGATCCCGCTTATGAACTGCGTGCCGTTGTCGCTGATGATTCGACGAGGCAAACCAAATCGTAGGAGTACCTCGTTGATCAAGACATCTGCACACGCCTCTGCCGTTGCCTGCCGCAATGGGAATATTTCCACCCATCGGGAAGCGGTGTCTTCGATGATTATTATCCAGCGGTTGTCCCTCTTCGTGGCAGGTAAAGGGCCGAAAAGGTCCATGGCTAGTACCTCGAAACGGCGCTGCATCACGGGTGTTTGTAGCAAGCCGGCTGGCTTTACGTTGCTGGCTTTGTACCGTTGACACTCGATGCAGGATCGGACGTACTCTGCGATTTCCTTGGCCATCCTTGGCCAGAAGTACCGATTTATTATCCGATGTAGGGTATGTTGAATCCCATAGTGTCCGGCAGTGGGATCATCATGGTAGGCACGTAATATGTCTTGTCTCTCGTGCACTGGTATGACCAGTTGCGCCTCTTCCGAATCCACATTCGGGGCGTACCGGTACAGCACGGCATCGTGCAGGAGATAACCTCGAGTTGTCCACCTTCTCATCTCGTCGTCGTCTGCAGATTCCAGAGCCTCGATGATCTCCTTCAGGTCGTCGTCTTTGAGCTGCTGTTCCCTCGTTCCGGCAGGTCCGCGGCTCGGCATGTCGACGACGACGCCGCCGAGGTCCATCCTCTCTTCTTCATCCCATGGCTCCGTTGGTAGTCTGGAGAGCATGTCGGCCACCACATTGCAGCGCCCGGGGATGTATTCGATTTTTGGACAGTAGGGTTGTAGTAGTAGTGCCCACCGCGCCAGTCGTCCGCTTGGTGACTTCAATGTCATCAACCATTTCAAGGGCTGATGGTCGGAGGCAATCGTAACGTCGGTACCCTCGATGTAGCCACGAAATTTATCTACTGCCCAGACTACGGCGAGAGCCTCTCCTTCCGTAGTAGAATAGTTCTTCTCCGCTGGTGACAATAGCCGACTGGCATACTCCACAGGATGCTCGGCTTCCTTCTCCCCCTGGAGTAAAACTGCTCCGATAGCATAGCTGCTGGCGTCGGTTCGAAGGGTGTATGGTTTGGTCTCGTCGGCAGTCTGCAGGATTGGTGCGTTCGTCAGAGCCCCTTTTAAATCTTCGAATGCATGTTGTTGTGGCGAACTCCATTCTCAGCTGGTCTTCTTCCGTGTCAAATGAGTTAGTGGTTCCGCGATGCTGGCGAAGTTTGGTACGAACCGGCGGTACCAGGAGCAAGTCTGCAAAAAAGATATTAGTTGTTTCAGGTTCGCCGGCGTCCTCATATCCAGGATGGCTCTCGTCTTCTCGGGGTCTGGTCGAATGCCTTGCGGTGTGAGGACGTGGCCCAAGTATTTAATATTCTGGCAGCAGAATCGGCACTTCTCGCGGTTCATTCGTAGACCGAATTTTCGAAGCCTATCGAATACAGCCTTCAGATCCTCAAGATGTTCAGCAAAGGACGAGGACAGAACCAGTAGATCGTCTAGGTATACCAGCACGTTCCGAAGTCCCAGGCCTGACTTTAAGGGTGTAGACCAATATTTGACCTCGAAATTAGTTTGAGCTCCGTCCAGTAGGGGAGCTGGGTACAGTTTTTACAGAATGGTTCAGAGGCACAGCAGGCGCACGTACCTACACGCTTCCCGAGCGGTGAGCTGTGCCACACACTCTCACTCGAGCACACCAACGAGCATCCACGTAGTGACGTCACGTGTGCGTGTGAGCCTAACTTACCGGCAACACTTGTCATCCTCCGTTTTACCGATACAATGATGGAATTGCCGGGTGACCGAATGCTAAGAACCGACATCAGCGCTCGTAGCGGAAAAATGCCGGAGCTGTAGTTTCAGAGGACCGTCCCTTCCGAGATATGCTTCAGTTCTAGACGTGCCATTTTTTTAAATTAATTTATTTTATCATAAAAACGTAGCATTGACATGCTATTTTTCCCCCGCATTGCGCGAGCTATCGATCGTTTCTATAAAAATCCCACTTCTCTCGATATTTAAGGAAATGTGTGTCTCTTGACAGTGGCAGCACTATCGCGCTGCTCGATGCTTCTCGTGACTCCGCTAAATTGTGTGGAATAATGTAAATTACGCCTCGAAAACGCAAAAGTAGGCCATTTGGGTGAGCTCGCGCAATGGAGAAATCTTTCATCTAGCGATTGTGCGACGTAGGGGTCCCAAATGTGCATTGGAGAGAAATGGCACGTCTAGAACTGGACCCCTTGCAATCTCGTGTACGTATACAGTTTCTAGCGGTGTGTGAGTTCGAGTGTGTGAGTAAGGTCTATACCCTTAAACGGTCCATCAATCGTTGGAACGTGGCTGGGGCGTTCTTCAGTCCGAACGGCATGCGTTTGAATCGGTAGATTCCGAACGGGGTGGTGAACGCTGTCTTGTCCCGATCTTCGGGCCGGACGCCTATTTGCCAATACCCAGACTGCAAATCCAGGGCGGACATAAAGTTGGTTTTCTTGGCCGCATGCAGCAGGTCGTCGATTCTCGGCAGCGGGTATGAATCGCCGACTGTTATGGCATTCAGGCGTCGGTAATCGACGCACACTAGGATGTTTCCGTTTTTCTTTGGCACCAGGACTACAGGTGCGGCCCAAGGTGACTCGCACTCTTCTATGATGTCGCCATCCATCATCTTCTTCAGCTCCTGCTGCAGCAGCTCTCTCTTTGCAGGTGGTAGTCGGTAAGGTGGTACTGCGATCGGGGAATGGTCACCGGTGCTTATCCGGTGGATCGCCTCAGCTGTTGGTGGTCCCGAGCCTTGGAAGAGTTCAGAGTTTCTTTCCAGAAAAGTTCGGAGCATTTTCTTTTCTGGTGGTGCTATACTCACCGCTTCATCCTCCCTTAGGTCCGTTACCTCGATGGTGGCGATATCCGTTCGTGTCGGTTGACAATTTCGCAGGCACCGTTCGAACAGGGCATCGATGCGAGACCATCCAGCTTTCGCCTCTACCCGGTCACGTTTTCGTGAACTTTTGACAGGGCTCAGCAAGGGTGGCGGTGCCGGGAATTCGTCAACTATTTCCTCCAGATATTTTTGGAGTCGGTCCGTCGTCTGCTTCGCCGGTAGCGTGGTCCCAGGCGTTGTGCTTCCTGTTGTTTCCTCGATTTCGTTTTGGAAGTCGAATCCAATGTCCGGGTCTTCCACGAAGTGCCAGCTCCGTTGAGGGGTGTTGATGACTATCCCCGCGTCCTCTAGGAAGTCCATTCCCAGCAACGTACGATCATCCTTGCTGTCGGGGAGGACGATAAAGTGCGTTGGGATTGTTCGTCCTTCCAGGTGAACTTCGACTTCTGTCACCAACACCTCCCGCATTCGTGGATTCCCATCTGCCAGAGCGACTTGCATTTGCCGTTTTGAGAAAGGCAGTCCTTTCTTCTTCAGGATTGCGACCAAGCTCTGGCTGGCTACACAGCATGTGGTTTGCCGTTGGTCGCGGTCTGGGCTGGGCCATGGTGTCGACGGAGCAGAAAGCGGCTCGTACTGTTGGTGCGGTCGCCTTGCTGCAGTCCGGACATTTCGAGCGCACAAACCCTGGTTTTCCGCAGCCGTAGCATTTCAGAGCTGGTCTCGTTGTTGTCTGGGGCGTCTGACTCTCCGTGTGACTCGGTTTCGCAGGCGCTATGAACGTCCGATGTCTGCAATCCGCGGAGTTATGTCCGAATTTGCGGCATACACCGCAGCGTGATCGTTCCTTCCACCGTTGGTCGAATCCTCTTTTCAGGGGTCGGTCCTCTCGATGTTGTGGCTGCTCTGATTTTCGGGCCTCTTTTTCCAATGCCTCGACTCTTCTTGCTCGCTTTACGAGATCCGTGAACGAAGTCACAGAATCTCGCGAAATTCGGTCTCGTAGGTGGAAACGCAGGAGTCCGTACAGCATATCAACTTGTACGTCTTCTGTGGGCAAGACGGGAAGTTCCGCAAGGATTGCCCTTTTCCTGCTAATAAATATATCGGTTGCCGTCTTGGCGTCCTGCGGGTCTCGAAATATTTCTGTGTAGACCTGGTATGCTGGTTTACGGGGTGCAAAAGTAGCGCGGATGAGATCCGTTGTTTCCTTCCACGTTGTTACGGTGGTCCGAACACCTCTCCACCACGTGGCTGCATGCCCTTCGAGGAGTAAGGGTAGTCCTCGGATCGCGTTCTCGTCCGTGATGTGCTCGATGTCTTTGTAGATGGAGGCTGTTGATACGAAGTCAACGACTTTCGCGTAATTATGACATCCGTCGAAACGTGCGGTACATTTCGCAAAGCTTCCTTCTTTTTCGGGTTTGGCCCGCTGGATGGTTTCCAGGACCTGGGAGAACTGGGAACCGGATAGCTGGATCGTGGATGATGACAGGTCAGGTTGGGATAGGTCGTGGTTCAGGGCCTGCTCGTTGGGCGCCATATTTGTAGCCATTTCAATAAAGGATTGACAGGGAATTGCTGGACAAACAAGGTTTATTCGGTTAGGAACATGGATACAGGAAAGTGAGGAATGTATATATATATATATATATATATATATATATATATATATATATATATAATCTATCATTCAACTCTTCGAATTATAAATTGCAAACATGCAGACTCTCTCTCTCTCGTTCATCACACGTGTACTCTAGCTAGGTTCCGTGGTATTCTACGCAAACAATCAGAAGGTGCTCTGTCCTCTCTCGCTCGACAAGGCGTCCAGGTATTATCGCCGTACTCTCCTTGTCGAGACGAGCGGCCAGGAACACTCTCCCGTTCCTACTCGGCAGGCGTCCAGGTATTATCGCCGTACTCTCCTGCCGAGCCCTGGGCGGCCAGGAGCTGACCCGTTCTCTCTCGTTCGATAGGCGTCCAGGTATTATCGCCGTACTCTCCATATCGAACGAGCGACCAGGAACAGACTCCCGTCCTCTCCCGTTCTCCCGACAGGCGTCCAGGTATTATCGCCGTACTCTCCTGTCGGGGTGCTAGTGCTAACCAAGAGCGGCCGTGGTCCTTACCTCGTCCTCTCTCTCGGAATAGCAAATAGACCCAGGCCCTCTGTGAAGCCTCTATTTATATGAATTCGTTACTATCCGCGAACGTGAAATCAACAACCCCGTCGTTACGCGTGATTCGACTTTTCGCGCGCTCCCCTCGCGTCGCTTCCCCGCGTGTTTGCCTACAAACTACCTTCTGGAAGCTTCTGGAAGCTTGTCGTTCCGCGTTTTGTCTTACTGGTTTCTTTTCGAAATTTCTATACATGCTACAAGTAGAAATAATATAATAAGATAAAATAAGAAACTAGAATTAAAATAATTACTCACTCACGCTTGCTAGAGGTTAGGAAATAAATCGGAAATGGGAAGCACGGACCAAATAAAATGGTAACAAAACGAAACTAGAGGTAATTCCAAGAATTGTCCGACACTACTAAGGTTAAAATAACAAGCTTTTTTGTACATAGCACCTTAGATAAAATAAAAAAAAAAAGAGACTTCCGTATGACAAAATTGAGGAACAAAAACTGAATTATATAATATGATTATAGGAAGATATAAACGTAAACGAAAATTCTAAAAATAATGGCCCTCGGCCTCAATACATTGCTGCCATTTAATTGGTAATTTAGCAATTCCTGATTTAAAGAAATGAGTATCACGAGTGGTTATGAACTCAGCGAAAGCCTCCTTTATGGAATCCAGAGAAACCAACTCCGGACTACGGCCATGTAAAAAGCTATTTAAAGCGCGGAAAAGGTGATAATCTGTCGGTGACAGGTCAGGAGAAAAAGGTGGATGACTCAGTGACACACATTTCGAAGCAGCAAATGGATTTACGGCTGAATAAGTGAGTTTTTAATTTAATCAGTTTCTGCTTCTTCTCTCGTTCGGGTAAAGTTGCCATAAGTCGGGTAAAGATTATGTGGATCCTCACCGATTTCAACGACCTTCAAATAAGTTTGATATGGTTATACAACAATGGTTATTCAATCGTGGTCTTGACAACATATCCAAAGCTCATCGAAATCGGAGAGGAGATAGTAGTATGAACATCGATCGATTTTCAATTACAAGTTTTTACAAATATCTCGTAATCTAAAGCCTCGAGGCAAAAAGTCTAAAGGGAAATGTTGTTCAGAATCATTGTCTTAACAACATATCCAAAGCTCATCGAAATCGGGACATAATCGAGAAACTGCTACTTCTTACTACATCGCGCCGTACCTACAACACTATCTTCCCCCCCCCCGCTCGCCGCGCTGACCGTGCCACCGAGCGACAGGGAGCGCTCTCATTGGTCCGTGTTTTTCGTTAATAACTCCCAAACGAAGCCTCGGACAACATGAGACAGCTTGAAATGACCTCAGGAACCTCCCATTTCGAGATTCTGAAGACATTTTGGGACACCCTGTATATATTGGCGAAGCTGCCGTATCGGTAAACGATGACGGCGTGTGCCATGTCCTAGCTATTAATGCCTTGAATAAAGATGTACAAATAGAGTTACCGCCTCAGGAATTAATTCCGTTTGAAATTCATAATTTTCCGGAAGAACAGGAATATTTTGATTCAGATTCAGATCTAGAAATACCGGAAACAACGGATAGAGTCTCTGAAATAGCAAAAAGATTACGCCTTGATCACTTAAATCCAGAGGAAAAAGAGCATGTAATGGACCTCATAGAGGAATTTCCGGAAACTTAGGTTTAGCAGGGTATTACAGGCGTTTCATTAAAAACTTTGCTGCGAAAGCCAAACCACTAACCGAGTTATTAAAGAAAAATGCAAAATTTGTTTGGGGGAAACAACAAAAGGAAAGTTTCAAAGAATTACGTAAGTCCTTATGCAAAAACCCTATATTGCAATATCCAAACTTTAATAAAATGTTCACATTAACAATCCTTAATAACGATCCTTAGTCAGGAAGTTGACGGGAATGATTTACCAGTAGCATACCTGTCAAGAACCTTAACGAAGCCTGAACAGAACTATTTCACAACGGAGAAAGTATGTCCACCGAATGGTTTAATTGGTATTATTTTAGTCTCCATTAGTTCCTCCATCAATATTATTCCCTTATTGTCCTGTTTGTCCGATCCCCATGCGGGGGATTTTGCATTGAAGTCACCAGCGATGATGATATTCATACCTTTTTTTATTTTTTCTTCACAATAGTTTATTATTCTTTTAATTTTTTTTTCGAATTTCCCGGTGGCATAGATCCAATCTCCTGGATTAAACAATGGTTCTGAAATTATCACCGCATCCGCTCTAATTTCTCTCGCATTCTGATCTAATAACTGGTGGGCCATTCTGCAATGGTTCACATTGATTTGTAGTATCTTTAATTTTAGTTCTTTACATAATTCCTCTCGGCCATTTGCCTCACGTATTTTTTATATTGAGGGCAGTTTAGAGCCCCCGCCACATGTTCACATTTTGTTGCCGAGATTCCCTCTTTTATGCACAAAATACATCTTTTAAAGTCTTCTGTACATTTGGCCATTGGGTGTCCATTTGTTCCACATTTCCTACATATCTCTACCCCAGTTAGATTATTTGTACACGTGTACGTCATATGCCCGAATGCATGACATTTAAAGCACCTTATAACGTGTACTGCCCTTGAAATTATACCATTTGTATAGCCTATCTTGATTTTAGTTCCGTCTATTATTTTCTCTGCTTTTATTGCCGATATAGTTATCAGTGCCGTTCCAGTACCCTCGTATCCGTATCTGATGGTTTTAACCTCAATTTCTTCCATCCCTAAATTCAATTTTTCCATAATTTCTTGCTTTATTTCCGTTTTTTCCATTGTTGCATCTATATTTTTAATTTCAAAATCTATTTTTGGCGAGAGTCTCCTAATTTTCTGCTCTTTTCCTAACGTTTCTATGACTACCTTTTCGCAACTTTTGCTATCCCTGTTCACTTCTACCTCAATTATTAGATCCCCTCCCCTCGTTTTTTTGAAACTTTCTATCCCTTCTAATTTCTTTCCTGCACCTTCCTTCAGTTTTTTGACTATATCCGCAAAAGTTTTCCCTTCCTCTACCTTTACTAGAATCGCGTCTGTTTTGGGAATTTCCGGGCTTCTCCTTATTCCTCTATTTTCTTTTTCTTCTCTCTTCTTCTTCCTACTTTCTTCCTCTTCCTCCTTTTTCTTTTTATTTTGCGCCTTCTTTATTTCTTTCTTTTTCCTGTTTTCGACCTTCTCCCATTCACTTTCCTCCTCCTCTTTTCCTCCCTCTACTCCGGATTCTTCCTCCCTATCAGTATTTCTTTCCCACCTTAGTCCTTTATTGTTTCTTTTATTGTTGATTTTCCCTCTGTCTTTCTCTTTATTTTTCTCATCCCCTCCCATTTCTTTATCTTTTTTTTCTTTGTTACCCCTCTCTACTTCCTTATTTCCTGCCTTTATTATTTATTCCCTCAAAAATTTATTTTCCATTAGTACTTCTATACTCCTGGAAAGCGTGATCTATATATTTGTCTAAATGAACTGCGTATGCTCTTGGAGTTCCTTTTTTGTTTGTACTTGGCCCTTTATCTGCTAGGTTAGCTCTTAATTCCTTTGATGACAGTTTTGCTTTTTTCAATAGAATAGTTAAAGCCCTGATTCCCGCTAAAAGTTCATCATTTATACTTATACCTAATTCCGCTAAACTTGGATCATCGCATTTTTTAATTTTTTTACTACATGACGTTACTGAGAAAATGGAATCCACATCACTGTCTGATTCCTCGTATACTCTCTTATTGCCCTCCTTTTCTACTGGTGGTGCCGGAATTTTGAAACCTTCCCCTATTATTTCCGTATCTAAATCCATTAAATCTACCACCCCCTGCTGTTCCTCATTCCCTTTATCCTTCCCCTTCATCCCTGTCACCGGGCTTCTAATCATTTTTACTCACTATTTATTCCCTTTTTCACTTTTCGTTTATTTATTTATTTATTTCCCCCCCTCGGAGTTATCCCCCCTTTCAATCTTTTAATTCCCCTTCTTTCTATATTATCTTGTGCTCCATAATGCTTTATTTTACTATTTATTACCTCTAAAAAACCCTTCCTTCAGAATATTATACACTTTAGATCACCATTAACTAATTATTTTATATCATATAAATGTTTCACTTACCTTACCTTTCTTTTTTCTTATTTTTCTTCTTACCTTAATTCTTATTTTGCGCTTACCTATAATTATGTTCTTAATCTACTTATAACAACTAGGATTAAGGTTTTTCAATTAAATTCTGTTATTTCAAAAAAATTTCCTCACTTTTATTATAATTCTAACCTACACTCTTAATTCTACTCGGAAATATAAACTACGCTTCTTAATTACTATGCTACACGTCTATCTACTATAAAGCCTTATTTTACTAAAATTCTACAGCTAAAAGTCCGCACACTCACCCACTCTTTAAATTAGACCTATTTTTATTCATCTACATCTCGAATTATGCTTATAAATCAATTTGCAATTTTGAAACGGAACCCTAGCCACTTACAACTAAAACAGCCGTGGAACCTTTTCAAACTTGCTATTTGCTAATTATATATTTTCGTTTATTATTTTTTAATTCTAAACTTTCCTATGTTATTATTTTTCCCTTTTTCCCCTTTTTTGGGAAAAAGAGAAAAAATTTTTTTTTTTTTTATTTATTTATTTGTTAATTTCTCTATTTATTTCTTCCTATATCCTTAATCTTAGTTTTTAATTTATTTTTAATTTATTAACTTTGGGTATATCTCCCTGAGATACACTCCCTTTTATTATTTTATATTCCTCCTCTGGATACAATAGTTTTTCTTGTCTCACTTTAGTTTACTCTCTTAAACACTTCCGAACACTTCAGAATTATTCCTCGAACTCAGTCAGCAGCAATATGGTTGTATCCCTGGCAGTTGAAACAGCGTTGACTTTTGTAGCATTCTTTTGCCATGTGGCCTCTTATCCCGCACTTGTAGCAGCGGATTTCAATTTTTGTTCCTTCTCGTACCTTCTGAACTGTCTCTCCACTATTAAATGGTCTTTCATCTATTTTTCTCGTTTCTCTTCTTTGATCTTCCTTTTTCAAGGCGAATCTTATATCATTGATCGATAGGTTCTTTTGTATTTCTAGGACTCGAACATTTTGATCATATTCGGATCGAAGTCCTCTGAAAATATACATTTTTAGTTCATAATCCTCAATGTTCTTTCCTAGCTCTTTACACTGGTTTACCAATGCCTCTGCTCGGTTCATGTACATATCAACGGTTTCTAATTTTTTCATTTTTAGATTCGTTAGTTGGTTGAGTGACTTTGTCTGCAATTCCTCGCTCTTCAGATTTGATTCTCGCCCATAGTTTATCTGCGCTTTTCTCTCCACTATATTTTAATACGTGTGTTCTGCTCATCGTATTTATCATCACCGTGCGCGCCGCGTAATTATCATCGTCCCACTCGTCCCACTCTTTCATTTTTTTATCATACTCAGCATCACCCACCAGTGGTTTTTCTCTCAATTTTTTATCGATCACTTTTTTCCACAATTTCCTAGAGCGTAGAATGCCTTCCACCTTTTCTCTCCATAGGAAATAGTTATGATCGTCGAGTAGTTCGACAGTGGTAATTTTCCAAGGATCTGTCATGGCTGCCGTAGCACTCACTAGCATGTTCTCGAATTTTCTCTGATCTTTTTCTCAGCAACCACACTCTGCTACCACTTGTGGATTGAACACAATAAAGTTAACGTGGTTTGGAAAAAAAGAAATGGTTTATTGGAATATAACTTTAAACAGAATTACTATGTATAACTACGGAAATGATAATGTTTAACACGTGCTCTCGCGAATACAGTTCTCTCTCTCTTGTCTCTCACTCTTACTCTCGCACATAGAACCACTCTCGGTGACGGTTGTCTACAGACAGACTTCTTCCCCGGTCATTCTCTCACCTCACACTCGGTCATCGACAATCACATAACATAGACAGTACATCGCATTTATCCTCATACCGCATTCTCATTACACTCATTATACTCATTATCATAAAACCACATCCACAATATATACAACCAGAGACCATATACATCGCAGTATCGTCCGATGAACAACAGTATTTCCTACCCACAGAAGAATATTTGAGAAGTTGCCATCATCACCATAAACAATTATTGGGACCTGCTATTTTACCTTTATATGAAACAAGGAAACATACAACCTGCGAAACCACTTTGCTGTTGGACCCCACTGCAATAGATTGGAATACCTGCAATATAAAGGTAACCGGACGTTTACAACCTCATTGGAGAGCTTCGAATGCACCCGCCACATGGTTATATTTCATGCCGGAAGAGAAGAAAGCACAAATTTATTGTAAAGGTAAAAGGCCGACTGTAAAAACTTTTCACGGTACGGGTATTTTCAAATTAGAAGCAGGTTGTCAAACGACAGTAAACTCTATGCAATTGAGATCTTTGGATGTCATCCAAACTGCAGAGGATGTAATATTCTATCCTGCTGCATCTTACAATTTGACGTTATTGATACCAGAATTCACAGAACACCATGCTAAAGTAATAGGGTTAAATTCATCGGAGCAGGAACTTTCTACCCATAATTGGGACAACCTCCCAGCACCTATGGCCCTTGATGCCATTGAAAAACAAGTTAAAGAAATTAAGATACACCGGGAGATGATTAATCACCAGTACATTTCAACCTTTTCGTTAATTGGAGGCATAATAACAGTTCTAATTTTGCTGGGCGTACTGATGATAAAATTCAAGATTTTCCGAAATCGACCAAAGGCAGAAGGCAATAATCAAAAACAAACCGAAATAAATATTACGAAACCGTTAGAACAAGAGACACACACGCAGTTTCCAATTACAAGTGTAAAGCCCTGTGCCTCAATCTTCTAAGGACCAGACTACCCCTACCACACAACAGTTACCATGCATCCGGGAAGATAAGTGCTTCAGCCCTATAAAAGCAGGGTGCTGATCTTCAGAAACTATCAGTCGCAGCATCCATGTCGAAAGACACAGTAGCTTCATTGAAACGCAGTATCGCTACTCAAACCGATCAGAACGAGTGTTCTGACAAAGTGAATATTGAAAAGGTGCTCGTTGCACAACCTTACAAACCTACACTTGAGGGAAGGTCGTGAAAGGAAGGAGCACCCTCACAAAATCGATCCGGAAGTCATTGGAGTACGGTCAGCTCAAACGCCCGCATCGTCAACTGACGTTTTTCAAGGTGACTGATAAAAATATCTGTCGCTGGACACCAGGAGAACCGTGGCGTAAGGGTACAAGATGCTGAACACCATTGAACATCGTGGGGTGGATGCATCCTTTCGCTGTGTTGTGCGTGAGGTTGAGGATCAGATGACCGCCTGGGTCATCCCGGAGGACCACACGGAGGAGCTGAAGGTTTATTTTGCAAACTTCAGCAGCCACATGCAGGCGCGCCATCATTTGTGCGTGCCCCTTCTGGCGGCGATTAAACCAGGACTTCTTACGGCAGTAAGGGACAATTCCTACTGGTATCGCGGAAGTGTCATTGGGGTACGTGCAGGAATGGTGTCCATCTTCTTGGGGGATCGTGGCACAACTTTGGAGCGCGAGATCAGCCAGGTGTGGATTTTGCCACCACGTTTTCGGCACCTGCCTTGGCAGGCGAATAAGTTGGTGCTCAAGGGCATCCGCCCGCGTAACAACCGCCCCATGTACACGATAACAGCCATAGCGAGGCATGTGATGCGAGATAGGGGAGGCTACATCACTGAAGTGACGACCATGAAGGATGGACACATTGAGGGACGGCTCTTCTTAGATCGACTTCCGGGACAACCGCCACACGATGTTGTCCATGGTTGGGTCCAGCCTGGTTATGCAGTTGCAACCTAAACTCATCTAGCGTTTAAGTACATTCACCACATTACATTACACTACACTCGATACTTTTCACATTAATTGTATCTAGGACGTTTCCTTCCTAATGAGAAAGCATCACGCAAACTGCGATGTTTCTTCTTGGTGGGGAGATGTTACGGTATGAGAAGAAATTCCGTTGTCTTTCTCACGGGAATCTCTTCAAGATCGTCTCTGGCAGGAAACGTCCTAGATAACAGGCCCTTCTAGAATCTACCCTCTTGACGAAGATCGAGCTCTGGCACGATTTAATGGAAACCCACAAAAACGAGAGTGCAGTCCCATGTAACTGCAGATTAAAATCAGACTACGTGAGATCGGGCTAAAGTTCCCCTTCGATCAAAGTTAACCTTAAAGACTCCGCGAGTTCGGTTTAAAGTCTATTTGGCATTATTAGTACTATCAGGCCCCGCATTGCCAGTGCGTCAACACCGAGCATCTTAGGTAATAATATTGTACATACACATTCCTTATTAGAATATATTTTTGTTATTTTGGTACATCGTGCAACTTTCTTAAACCCTTAATTATTGACCAAAACCCTAATCTAGTAATTGAACGTTCCCACACGATACAATCTTACCGCTCAGATTGTATCAATTAAATTATACTAGTTACGAGGCCTACTAACAATCCTAGCGACTCCCTGATTACGCATCAGGTTCGTTCGCGCCAAACCAATAGTCCAAACAAAGATTTATCCAACCTAGTGGCTCCCCACTTTCGCACTGGGTTCGTCCACGAAAACTATACTATCCTTGCGGCTCCCTGGTTACGCATCAGGTTCGTCCGCATCCTAGCAGCTCCCTGTTTACGCGATTTCGCATCAGGTTCGTCTGCGCTTTATCCAACCTCCTAGCGGCTACCTAATCTTGTATTGGGTTTATCCGCGCCCTTCTACAACCTCCTAGCAGCTCCCTGATTACGCAATTACGCATCAGGTTCGTCTGCATGTCTTTCCTACACCATCCTAGTAGCTCCCTGTTCACGTAGTAACTACTGTTCAGGTTCGTCTACGCTTGATTCTATTCCTCAAACTAACAAATTGTAACCTTATTCCAAGGGTAATAACCCTTCGCCAGCCACACGCGCCACTCGCGGCCCTGGCTCGTAACATATTATTCATAAAAATGATTATTGTATGATTATTAATAACAATTTCCTCCCAATATGCAGTTTTGACAAAAACGTACATCGTACATCGTAATATACACGTCAGAGTTGGGCATTATTTAGATAAAAAATTATTTAAATAACAAATGGAATAAAAGATACTTTATCTCTATTCGTTATTCGAAGGTTCGAATACATTTATTCGAAGCCTTCGAATAAAAGATACAGATAAAAGATGAAAAGATTATTCGAAGTTCAAATAAATCTGCTTCGAATAAAAAAAACTATCTCTATTCGTCGGATAAAATTATTTATTCGAACCTCGTCGAATAAAGATAATTTTTTTCTTCGAACCTTCGAATAAAGACAATTTTTTTATTCGAACCCTCGAATAACGAATAAAAATATTTTTTATCTTTTACTAGCTTTCCCCCGCCACGCTTTGCTGTGGCTCAGTATTTTTTAATAGCATGTTTTTACCTGTCACAGATGTGACATTTATATGCTTTATTTTACAACTATGACACGCCAGTTCTGTAGTTCTCTCTCTCTCTCTCTCTCTCTCTCTCTCTCTCTCTCTCTTCCCGTCTCTGTCCCTCTCTCCCTCTCACTCCCTCGCTCTCACAAATAGAATATAGGTTCTTCTTGTTAAAAGTTATAAGCAGAAACGTGCCCAAAACAGGGCGAAGAAGTTATCTTTGATCACTAATGGCGTAACAACTTTTGAACCAATGGACTTTTTCGAATGCGGTTTGCTCTAAAACCTTCCCAAAAAAAACCTGTGTCTAATGGCTCAAATCTGAGCTTTCTACGTTCAGCCGTTACGGAGATGTTCGACTACAAAAAAACGGACATTTACATTTTTATTTTTTGGTTCTGTTTGCTGTCAAAGTATATCGATTATTCTACATCAATGTTTTCGATAACGCGCCACATTCACACAACTTGAAGTAAGCAGTTAGCGTTGTAGCCGGTGGAAAAAGTCGTGAAAACTCTTGAACGAATGGACTTTTTCGAAAGCGGATTGTCCTAAAACCTTCCCGAAACAACGCTGCGTCTAATGGCTCAAACCTGAGCTTTCTACGTTCAGCCGTTACGGAGATGTTCGACTACAAAGAAACGGACATTTACATTTTTATTTATATAGAAAGAAGATAGATAGATAGATTTGAAATTTTTATGTAGATAAAAATTTTGCCCAACTCTTATACACGTGTATCGAGATATGTCAAATTTGTCCGCACAGTGCATCCGCCCTAGGCTTATTTTCATACGAAACTTATTTCGTTAGAGATACGATGACAGAAAAATCGAGCATCGCACACTGGAGTTGTGGTGACTTGAAGATACCCGAAGCTGTGGTGGGGAAGCTGTGTTGGACCTCTCCCTCTTTCCCCGTGTGTCTTTTTCCATGTTATGCAATACTGTAGCGCTTGACACGAATCGGCCTAATTGGAATCGGCACGTCGTTCGGGCGAGTCGGTTCCGAACGCGATTAAAAAAAATAATCAGTGCGTAAAGTGACAAGTGTTTTATATTATTTTTTTTTGTTTGTTTGTTAATTTTTTAATTATTTTATTCTTTAATTTTTTAATTTTTTCATTTGTTAATTTTTTTATTTTTACATTGTGTGCAAGTGTGTGCAAGTGTGATATTTGCTAATCGAAAGAAAGGAGTAAGAAAAGGAGTGTCCCTACGGAAAAGGATTAAATCTGTTCGACAACGGAGGGGTGCGCGGATCGTAACAGAGGACGCAGCACCAGGTTTGTCAATTCAATTTAATGAAGGGCAGGGACACGTAGGAGAAAGAAATGATAACTGCGACGTGCCTTCGTCATTTGCAAGCACGTCTCAATTATCTGCCGATACATGCGTTGGAATCAACGAGCAAAATGCAAGTCCAGCAACGCATGTTAGTGCGGATGAAAGAGATGTGCTGAATAACGATACGTTCCCTACGTTCCCTGAAACTTCGGTATGCACGCTAGATATTATGTCATCGGAAATGCAAAACGATACGTTCGAAGATATCGAAAGTATCGTTTTGCACGAAGATGGGAACATCGACGTAGATCGTTTACGTTCTGTCGAGATCAGTGGACGCAGCATCGTCAATGTTGGACATGCTTTTGCAGAATTGCAAAGACTGTCCAGTCATTGGCTGAATGAATGCCGTTTCTCTGATCTGGTTATAACGAAAACTCGGATGACTCGGCTTACTGTCGGTAACCTAGTTCGCGTACTATATCGGTATATGACGTGGTCGGTGTGTTTACAGAAATCGTACTGTGGAGGAACTGGTAATAATGAAAATAACTATGAATACTGAGCAAAGGGATTTCCTCAACACAACTTTATTCAAAAGACGTTCGGTGTGCTTGTTGTCTCTAAGACGACTCGTGACTCTCTTGACGACTCAAGCTAGAATGATAAAGTCTCTCGACTCAGTCCCGAAAAGGGAAGAGGAAAAGTAGGAGAAAAGTAGGAGAAAAGTAAGGAGAGGAAAGTAAGGAGAGGAAGGTACGAACGTGCACGGAAAAAGGCCATCGCGGAAGGGTGTTATAAAACACTAGAAAAGCGGAAAGGTTCGCCAGGGCCTGACCGTAGACCTTGAACAGGCCCAAGCGAAACCTGGGGAACATAAAAAGAAATGGCTAGAACCGCGCGAATCTGGTCGCCAGATGTGAACCATGACTGACCAGACCCGCACGGAGCGGAAATACAAGACAAAGGAAAGGACAGGAAAGGAATAAATCTTATTGGAAATTACAGCAGCGTAAGGCAACGCCAAGGCCGCCACAGTACTCTCCGATCGTTGCGTCGGTCGGGTGCTATATTCCCGCGGCCGGGCAATTTCGCCAGCGGGAATCGGTAGTCGCGGCGTTGGCCATCTAGCGGCCGATTCCCGAAGGTGCACTGTGCATACTTTCACCTGCGGGAATTGTAGCCTCCTAGCGGCCGATTTCGGAAGGCGTGCTGCGTACACTTTTACTTGCGGGTATTGTGGCCATCTGGCGGCCGATTTATGATACTGGCGTTGTTCGCGTTTCTGGGCGGTACGCGGTTAACTAGTAACATGCCTGTCGTATTACAGGTCTGTTACAAATACATGAACAATAATAAGTAATGTATGTACAATAATAAGCAGTATCAAAATTTCGGGTGGTAGGACTCCGTGTGGGTGGCCCGCACGGGGTACTACTAGAGTAGGATCACATGGGGGAAGCTTCTCTCCCCCCGGAATAGGGCCGTAGGTGCCAGAGGTAGAGGGGTGGTCGGTTGCATTCGATTTCGAGATCCTGACCACCTCCTAATTAGCATAGATAGGTCACCGCGGAGTTTAGTGCGTATACCCGACATTGCACAAACTGCCGGGGAGTCCCACATACCCCCGTTCCCCTTCCATCTGGGAGAGGAATAAGTTCAATAAAATATACATACTAAACTACAACAAAAATGAAGCAATCACAAATATTTCTTCCTGTATTGTATTGTATTGTATGGATTGCAATAAATTGAAAAGATTGCTTTTGCAAAAAAAAATATAGATAATACATAAAAGTAATAAAAAAAGTTGTAAAAAAGTACTGAAATAAAAAAATAAAAAGTTTATTTTAAATAAATTGTATGCAATGGAAATAATACTAGGAAATTTAATAATAGGAAAAACAATGTACATATTTATAAAAATGTTTTATATTCTTATTTCATTTTTATTTTCAGTATATGCGGAATTTTACAATAAAACAGAAAAATGTTTGTTTTGTCATAAAAGGATTATTACGAGGAATTATGCAATTTGAAATAAAGGATTGACAAATATATAAGAAACTAATAAATTATTTATTGAATTATGCATTCTTCTGCGGTTTCGTTTTTGTACAGTGGCTTACAATTATCATCTTATAAATAAAAATAAGAAATAGTAACAGAAACAATCAGATTTTACATTTTCTCAAATGATTGTTTTTGCAAAAAAAAAAAAATATAGACAATACATAAAAGTAATAAGATAGTTGTAAAAAAGTACTTTTGTTATGTATGTATTTCCACTTTATTATTAATTCAATACGGAGTATAAACACTATTTCACTTTAACAATAATCGAAACTCATCTATATTACACACCAATAACTTATCCTACTTCTTTCCCCGCTCACTCCCTCGAGAGTCACGCCACACAACCCCAGGAGTGGCACGCACGCTGTTAAAAACTAATATTCTTAATTCTAACTTATCTATTAACTATTAGTACCTATTTCCTAATAACACCCTATTAATAATAGCCCTGCACCTAATATATATAAACCTAAATCTAATTGGGCCGCCCTGTATAGCGGGCCTACCCTTTTGAAAGGGCCTCTATAACCTCCGCTTGCTCTTTATTTAAACATTCCCCAAAAATCATAAAAATCGGCTCACCCGAACGGATAATATCATGTGTTTCCCGACGCGATATGTCGACGCTCGTCTAGTCTCTATTCCGTCCTTCCTTTTCTTGTGCGTGAATATCGAACGCGTTCGATATAGTGACGTCACAAGTCAAGGAAGTTCGTCTTCTCTAGTCGAGCGCGCACTTTTCTAAAAACCCTTATATTGCAAACCATTCCGGAATTTGTCCCGTAGTAAGTATATCATTATACTAAATAATTAATTTATTCGGAATTGCATATAGCCATTTAATTGATTTATAACTTTTATAGATACATAATTTTTTACACAGTATTGCAAAATTCTTTGTAAAGATAATATATCTCTCTTTTTAAGTAACAATAATAACAGTATAGATGTATTTAAATTTATGAATTATTAAGTGTCCCGGTTTCAAACAACTACATATACAGGGTGCGGCGCAAATTAGTCACCACGATTTTGCAGCCCCTTCGGATGGTCGGACAGAAAAATGTTTCCCACCAAAGTTAATCAGTATTTAACCGACAAGAAATTGCAATATTTTAAATTTAAAAAAAAATCGATTTTCAACAAAAAATCAAGGTCGCTGTCATATCTTTTAATGGAACTGGGTATTTTTAACTTCATAATATTGTAGGCGACGTCGAAACGAATTCAACGACCTGCTATACGATGACTTTCAGATGACCTTGAAAGAAAATATCGCCATGAATCAATTGCCAGAATATTTGAAATATTTCGACGGTACGTAATAGCAACGCCTCGCATTTGGAGGTAAACAAATGAACGTAAACATTGCTTCAGAACTTAACTCACAAAAAACCAAATTTAACAAATAAAACTTACTAAATGCGAGGCAATAAATAAATCAGAACTCTGTAGTTGCTCGGAAGTGTCCGCTAGACACCGGAACGGAAAAATTTTCTTCTGCACATGTCGAGTTTAGGAAGTCTTTTTGCGCCGCGTAATTAACTCCTAAAGGATTTCCGGTGTGCGCCGCTTGACCTTGCCGAGGCAGTTTAGCCGTAATGACGAGGGACGATGCAGGACCAAGGCTTTATTGCACGGTTTAAACGCATCGACGCTTTACTGTATCTTGCGGCCCTAAAAGAGGCGGCAAGACACAGTAAAGCGGCCTAAACTCGACATGTGCAGGATAAAATTTTTCCGTTCCGGTGTCTAGCGGACACTCCCGAGAAACTACAGAGTTCTGATTTATGGTATAATCCCTTCGGCGGAGACGAGGATCCCTGTTTTCTATCGTAGAGGAAACGCAAGAGTTACACTGCTGCACTTTCTACTTCTGCAAAACACGTGTTTCTGAATAATGTTCCTGTATCCTCAGTTTTGCTTCGTAGTAGGGATATTTGGGGGTGGTCGTCCAAGCTTTTTTAGAAAACTGCAGTCAGTCCAAGTCCAAGGTACACCATGTACACTTCTCAGGAACATTTCCGAATGCAGTGCGTACCTGACAGCTACCACCAGCGGTGCAATTACCGGCCTCACCACTGGACTAAATTATGGATTAGGATTTTAGTGCATCGACTGTCACCGTGAAATGTTCCCAGTGCGAAAACGTTTCGAGAAGTTACAGTGAAAAGTGAAAAGTGAAAAGTGAAAAGTGAAAAGCGAAATTCGGGATGATCTTCATTTAGAATTGTGGTGTTGCAACATTGACTGTGGAAAAATTTCATGGAATCTGTGTGAAAATGAAAGTGAAAGGCTGTCGTATACTTGCTATCTACAACCAGCTGTGCAATCCGTTGACCTGACCGTACGGCCCTTAGCTTTTGGTACTGTCGTACACCTGAAGACATCTGTGCAGTTCGTCACCGAATGACCCAGTGACAGTGACACATATTTCGAAGCAGCAAATGGATTTACGGCTGAATAAGTGAGTTTTTAATGCAATCAGTTTCCGCTTCTTGTCTCGTTCGGGTAAAGTTGCCGTAAGTCGAGTAAAGATTATGTGGATCCTCACCGATTTCAATGACCTTCAAATAAGTTTGACATGGTTATACAACAATGGTTATTCAATCATGGTCTTGACAACATATCCAAAGCTCATCGAAATCGGAGAGGAGATAGTAGTATGAACATCGATCGATTTTCAATTCCAAGTTTTTACAAATATCTCGTAAACTAAAGCCTCGAGGCAAAAAGTCTAAAGGGAAATGTTGTTCAGAATCATGGTCTTGACAACATATCCAAAGCTCATCGAAATCGGGGACATAATCGTTAAACTGATGTTTGGTACGACATAGCGGCGCGGCGTACCGACAACACTCTCCTCCCCCCGGATCGCCGCGCTGACCGTGCCACCGAGCGACTATGCGCGCTCTGGTTGGTTCGTGTTTTCCGTTAATAACTCCTAAACAAAGCCGCGGACGCCATTTTTGCTAAGGAAAATGTCGCTTCAAATGACCCAAGGAACTTCCCATTTCCCGCTTATGCAGTCGTTTTCGGACACCCTGTATACTATATTCCTTCCTTCTCTTCTGTGGTATTGTATGGCTTTTAAATACATCCCTCGCCACTCCACTATATTTGGTTTTTAAATTAAAACGCGCCTGACGTTATTGCACCTTCTCCAGTAGAACCCCATGCTATTAGCACATTGTACAATGTTGTCAGTTTCCATGGAAAATCTATTTTTTCACGAATTGCTGCTAGTATATTTGTACCGGTGGGCACAATTTTCTTCTCTGTATAGAAGTTGTGGATGATATTTCTTATCACTTGCTTGTCTTCGTTAGACATTTGAAATTTCACGCTGGGATGAGGTCGTTTCTTTCCGGGGGATATCAGCGGTCCTTCACCAGAATCCGAACTTTCTTGGCGGATTCTGTATACCGTTCGTGTAGATACACCTGTATAATCAGCAACCCGCAGAGTCGATTGCGATACAGGGTGAAGAACACTATTTTTTTCCGCTTCTTCATCACACTTTTTAATTACTCTTCGCGCCATATTTCGTGCTTCGCTATGCACCGTCTGCCCTTTTTTATGCGTTGACATACTGCACTATGTCTAATAAACTTAATTTAACAAAAATAGTACTAAACTTAAATACTGAAATTTAGTACTAAGTATTAACACTACACTAACACAAATTATAGTAAATAGAATAAAAATATATAAAAAATATGAAAATATAAAATATAATATAATAGGATAAAAATATATAAAAAATATGAAAATATGAAAATATAATATAATAGAATAAAAATATATAAAAAATATGAAGATATAACCCTCTGTTACCCGGTTGCTTCCTGCCGGAGATAGCTCGCCGCTCCGGGGTTCGCGTTACCGGTAAGGAAGTGATCGGTTGAGAAAAGGCGTGTGAGAAATAAATGAGCCGAGTGTGTGCTGAAGTCAAGTCTCGCCGGGCGGTGTTTCGCGGTGTCGGTCGGTACGAGGTTTTCGCGAGGCGCGGTAAGCGTTTCTCGAGCGGTCAAGCGGTACGCGGTAATCGGGCGGCCGGAGGTTCTCGCCATCTTGGCGAATGGCACGGTGGTGACGGGACGGCCGATCTTTATCGTTACGACGACCGGTACGGTGCGGCGGGAGATCGCGGTCACAGCGATCGGACGGTGGAGGGAAGCCTTTCGTCGTCACGACGCTTGACGGAGGAGTGATCGTCGTCACAACGGTCGGGCGGTAGGGGGAAGCCTTTCGTCGTCACGACGCTCGGGGGAGGAGTGATCGTCGTCACAACGGTCGGACGCTGGAGTGAAGCCTATCGTCGTCACGACGTTCGGTCGGTGGAGTGTCGCTGTCACGGCGAGCGGGCTAGGGCGGCGGGGTACTTACCTGTAGTCGTTGTCACATCGATAAGATTGTCGTCACAACGATCGGGGCTTTCGCTGGCACAGCGAAAGGTACTGTGGTGGGTGAAAACTTACCTACGTCACGTAGATGAGTGTAGCTGGAATATCCCTGTCACGGTGATTCGGAGAGGACTAGTCGGAAATCTATTTACTGTCACAGTATCGTACCGGCTGGAAGGCAGTCGTTGTCACAACGACGGGAAAACGGTCGCTCCTCTAGTTTTGCCGGGCCTTATATATAATTGGCTCGGTGGTGAAGGGTGGTGGTGCAGCAGTGTTGAGGGGTAGCTACGTACATCCGGTTCCCGCCAAAATGTGAGGAATTTCGTATCCGGTTCCCGCCAAATTGTGTCTCTAGAGGTGTAGGTAGTGTGGGGCTGATGACGCGGCACAGCTGATCCGTTTATTTGAACGGTTCGGGTTTTCCCGGTGTCGGCCTGCTTTTGCAAGTCTGTTACAAATCAAAACAAGATGTTAAATTAAGTATTCTAAACTAATAGATTGTATGAAATCGCTCGATGTTGACAGAATGATAGCTCAGAGAAAACTGTTCATCTGGTCTGAGAGGACAGTTTCCCTGAGCTCTGTAACAATCTTAAAGAAGTCATTCTGTTTATCTCACTCTATTGATGAGAGAGATTTTCCCGAGAAAATGTCTCTGTTCCCAAAAGTCTTCAGTTACTCCTATCATAAATTTTCTTTCGCTACACTCAAGAGAGACGTAACTCCGAGTTCGCCGGACACTCGGATCAAGTGGAATCACATGTTCTCCAGGCATATTCTGTGAATCCCCTGTGAAACCCTTAGCACACGAGTAGTGACTCTGAGGCACTACTATTTAAAAATTCTATACCATTAGCCAAAATTTTTGTTACACTATTAAATATGTTCGTATCTAATCAATTCCTAAACATTCAAATATTGTATCAGGCATTATATCAGTTTCATAGCCATAAAATGAAAAAAATAATATTTGTAACGAATATATCAGAGACGCGAGACTCCTCTCTCATATACTCACCGCGACCACCGCGAGATGGCCACCGCGAGCGCGCACGGTCTCTCTCGCGAGTACTGCGGCGCCCAGCCGCGGAGCCTTCCGCGACGGCCGCGAGAGGGCCACCGCGGGCTCGCGGTTTCTCGCGTGAGAAAATGTAGCCGCGTAGTATAAGTACGCGCCGCGGAACCAAGGAAATCAAGTCGGGATCTCCGAGCAAACGACCCACAGCTATTAGTGGCGACTCCACGAACACAGTCATACGTAAGCAACGAGAAATGCTAATTTTCCAAGCTGATCGTACATTAAATCACCTGACATGTGTTTCAAATTTCTTACTGTACCCCAAAATGTTATAATATCTAATTCTTGTAATTCTTTTTTCTGTTCTTCAGAGGGTCTCGCAGCCAATAAAAACCATTGGTCAATTGCCTCTGTAACTGTTACTTTGGATGGAAATTGTTCTGCAATGATTTTGATTTGACCTACGTGTTTACTCAGATCTAACGCTACCTTCGGATTTAAAAAATTTAACGCGTCGATAAACTTGTCATTGAATGGAAGCAGTGTCGCCAGAAAGTGCCCAAACCGGCACTCGAGGGGAATACAAGGTACCCCCTCTCTGATGACCAGAGCGGCAGAGGAGTGAGGAGTTCAGGAGAGTAGACTGTAGAGTATGTGACACGTTGCGCGTGTGCGATGCGGACTGCGGACGCAACAATGACATGACATTTCGCAAGTTTTAGGTTATTGCAGCGTATCGTTCTTATTACGAATCGTTCTACAGATTATAAACATGCTTTATTATAAATAAAATGAATTGTAACATGTGGGAGTTTCAGTTGTGAAGTGGAGTATGAATATTGAAAAAAATGTTGAAATCTATAGTACTGAGTTACATTCCAGTAAAATCATAAATGTCATAAAAATAAATCATAATATATTTTAACACTTATAAGGAATGGACATAGCAAGTTTTGAAACTACCTTTTTCAATGCATATATTAAAAAGTATAGTCTACTCTCCTGAACTCCTCTGCCGCTCTGTGAGAGAGGGGGTACATTTTTTCACCGTGACTCCCCTAACCTGGCGACACTGAATGGAAGTCTCTTTACTAACTCTACATATGCAGTTTTATAAAATTGTTGGATATTTTCATAAAATTGTTTGACTTTCTCGGGCTGACTTTCTCTTAAATCGTCTATCAATTTGACTGCTTCTGCACCAATATAAATTTCATCTAACGGCAATAATATGATTTGATCTTTTACATTTAATTTATCCAGATTATTATCCATCAAAAACTCCTGTTTAACAAACCCGTGTGCTATTAGTCTCAGAAATGATTTTTATTCCTCGCTAATTCTATGTATTAAAATGTTATTCGATTGGAATAGGATATTGAAGTTAGAAAATTCATTTAAGATGTTGTGGAGATCTGAGCTGGTCGAAGAAGAGGCCGAAGAGAGGGGGAAGGACCCCATCGGCAACAATGGGGTATGCGACCAGGGGTAGGACGCCAGACCCCGGAGGTAGTAGATAAGTGACCGCCGTAGAGATAGGTTGTCATTAGAGTAATCATTAAGTGTACACGTGTATAATAAAGACAGTGTTATAATCTAGCCAGCTTGTCACACCAGTATTATCTATGGACCCTTCCCGCGGTGAATCCCCGTGGTAG
The DNA here is from genome assembly GCA_916610255.1 of Lasioglossum lativentre. NCBI lineage: Eukaryota > Metazoa > Arthropoda > Insecta > Hymenoptera > Halictidae > Lasioglossum > Lasioglossum lativentre. The sequence continues at coordinate 37,531,902 of OU744356.1, read as the reverse complement.
CACAGATGTAATTTAAAAATTGCAAGTATGGTTTTGTGAAATCATTTGTAAATTGAAAATAAATACTGTTCTCATCCAAAGTACCATCACGATGATCATGATTACTGACAGTTTCCTCTGCAAACATTTTGAACAATGGATCCCATTGGCTTAAGACACTTTTTATGCACGCCGCTTGTGCTAGCCACCTGGTCTTCGATGGGCGTAAAATCTTACGTTTTTCTACCCGCATTAACGTTTTTATATCGCGTAACATTGCTGCCCTTTTGGGACTATGCGAGAAGTATTTATAAATATCCTGTAAAAGTTTATCAATTGAATCGGGTATCCATTTAGTGGCATGTACAGCAACTAAATGAATACTATGGCATAAGCATGCAAATGTGACTATTTCACTATTTCTATCCTTAAATCTAGTCGTTACCGAATTGAGACGCCCTATTTGGCACTATATTGCCTACATTGGCATTATCTACTCCTATCCCAATTATATTATTAACGGGCAAATTTAACTATTCTAAACTATGCATTATACATTTAAATATATTTTCAGCAGTAGCGTCTTTTACTGCAATTAAATCTAACAATTGCGTTTCAATACGTTTGTTATTTATATAAATCTAATTAAAATACTTAAATTTTTTATATTTCCTACATCTGTACTTTCATCTATAATAATAGACAAATGTTTGTTTTCTAGTACTGCTTTAATGTCTAAAACTAGTGACTTATTTACAACATTTTTAATTATAGCACGTATCTTAGTTTTTCCTAATTTCATGTTTCGCATTAACGGTAATTTTGAACCTACAATTCGATTTAATTTATTCACTGATTGTAATGTTATAAAACTAATGTTACGTTTACATGCAAGTAAGCAATATCTAATTTCTGCTCTCTTAATGTCGTTAGTGGAAACTTCGTCTACAACTAAACTAGTACTAGTACCTGCTGTTCCTTCCATGTATTTCTTCATATTCGCCTCATGATGAAGACTGTCTGCGTGTTTTAATAACGTGCTCTTCTTATGGCCACTTACAACCATGTCACATATGGCACACCTTGCATCTCCATTGTCTTGTTTCTTCAACCACGTGGACAGTTTTGGGTGTTGTAGCCATGTATCCACGAAACGTCGTGGCTTTTTGAAGTAAGGGCCGCTGCAGCTGCCGCTACTTTCGCTGCTGTTGCTTCCATCGTTGTCGCCCATATCTTGATCATAACACGTAAAATATTCATTATTATTATATATCCTAAGTCTTTTAGTTATTATTAAATGACTAAAAGTAAATACCCTACGGGTAAATAAATAATATTGTACGTACTGTGGAGGAACTAATGAAATAGGAAGGACTCAGTAATATGTTTCTTTTAGTTACTTGAATATTAAATATTTGACTTACCTGATTTCTCACTAGTTATTGCAGTTGAAGAACGCCAAATGTGGTCGTTGAATAAATACCAGTCGGTAGAAATCAATTAACAACTGGTTGAACAACTAAGAAAAATTATAGTACAATAAATCTGAATAACTCCGAAATGCCAAATAACAACGTGTCGTTGCGCGTATGGGAATGGAATGGGAGAGGGAGAGGGAGAGGGAGACAGTTTCCCCGGTCTCCCGCTCAATCCTCGTCGCGTATGCGCAACACGTCTACGGTCTTAGTGTGGAGGACGGACCGTAGGGCGATGGAATAGGATAGTCGAAGGGGAAAAGGAGGAGAGTATTTCCGAGAAATTGACCGCCGTTCGGCGGTCATCTGGCTGCACTGCTCCTGACCGCTTTCCTCCGTCTCCGATCCTCCGATCCCCGTGGCAAACGCCCTCGGATCTTTCCTGACCTGGCGAGACATCTTCGTGGCACACGCCCCTAGATTACCGCATTCTCCGATCCTCCGATTCCCCGATCCCCGTGGCAAACGCCCTCGGATCTTTCCCGACCTGGCGAGACATCTTCGTGGCACACGTCCCTAGATTACCGCATTCTCCGATCCTCCGATTCTCCGATCCCCTTGGCAAACGCCCTCGGATCTTTCCCGACCTGGCGAGACATCTTCGTGGCGCACGCCCCTAGATTACCGCATCCTCCGATCCTCCGATCCTCGTGGCAAACGCCCTCGGATCTTCCCCGACCTGGCGAGACATCTTCGTGGCATACGCCCCTAGATTACCGCATTCTCCGATTCTCCGATCCTCGTGGCAAACGCCCTAGGATCTTCCCCGACCGGACGTCTTCGTGGCCAACGCCCCTAGACGATCACGACTTCGCGTCTCGAATAAGGCAACCGTTATTAAAGTCATCAAGACCACGTTCCGCGATCTCGCCGTTTTACGCCGTAACACTGTACATTGGCCCAGCACGGGCAATCATTGTTAATTCTTAGTTTTAAAGTACCAACGAAAATATACATTATTTATTCAATCAAAACTACTGCATTCATTCGTGGCCGAAGATACTTCGACACCCGGCTGAGCCGGCATAAATCTCCCGACCTATATCCGTTACATATTCAATAGAAATATTTGAAGTCTAAGCGTGACGAAATTCAAGAAAGCACTTTCGGTCTGTAGCGAAACAGAAAAACCTATAGAATATATCTAGTCACATAGTTTTTGAATTTTTGAGTTTAAACATCTTTTCCCGGTTCGATTACCGATCCACCTGCCATCCATCCATCCTTACAATACAAAAATACGCGTGTGCATAAACAAAATCGCTACTTTATTCCTGATTAATTAGTTTTAATCAGATCTACTAAGACTGCGTAAACGTATGAATTATATAATATATTATACATTATTTTGTAGATTCGATACAGACCTAACCCACGAACTGACATAGAGTTTAATATATTAACTATGCTAATATTCTTAGAACCTTTCAAACAATCAGAACATTTAAAAACACTAAATAACTTCGAACTTGCACAATTAAAACATCGTGTATTGAACTTTTGAACTATTACGAATGTTAAGTGTGTTTTAAACTACAGCGTTAATTGTGAAACCTAAATGTTAAACCTAAAGCAATGATAATAGCCTCCTGTCGTGCAAAAGATTCTACAAGAAAGAGAAACTTGATATTTATTGTAGATCTATTGTCACGTCGCCTAAATTCTACGCCTCCGTCGTAAGGACGGAAGCCTGCGACTCCGGGATTTTACAGGCGAAACGCCGGGCCACGCTCGGCCGCACGATGCGTGGTCCACCCGGGACAAAAGGTATCTCGCAGATTCGGATTTGTCACGAAAGAAGCCGTTAATGGAATCTACTTTCGGGCGCCAGACACTCGGCAGTGTCACGCAAATTGCGAGATAACGGCACGAAGCGCGAACGACCTATCCGAAACTGCGAGAACCACACGATATTCTGTATAGCTCTAGAATGGGCACAGGATTCTACGTGGACGAAGTACGGAGCGTTTCCCGCGGCGGAAAGGTTTCTCGACGGAAATAAGGAACGATAGAATCGGCTGTAACAATTTATTTGTCCGATGGACACGACAGGGCTGCCGGTGAGAGCCGGCAGCGGAAATTTACAAGCCGGCGCGTTCACGATAATTACGCGACAGATTTTCGGTCGCACGCGCTCTTCTATTTCGATCGCGTCGAACCCGGCAGTTGTACAGGATGGAGATGCTACTTTACAAGGCGCTTTTGGCGCGGAATAACTGCCGAATTCCGATGGAATACGCGGTATAATTGCTGGATCGCTCGAGCTTCGCCGTCGGACACGATACGGACCGTTGCGACGTCACACCGGGGAACGTCTCGAAGATAGCGTACAATTTACTCGGAAAATCGGCAACGATACGGCCCCCCGCGAGTTCGCGCCCTCGCGTTAACAACCGGCTCGCACGTTAACCGATCGACGACCGTCCTTCCGTTCACGAAATATGGCCGACCACGCGGCACGGAAACGGCGTCGTAATTTCGCGACGCGAATAAGGACCTCGCGAAAACATTACCGAGCCAACACGAAAAGTTCGTTAAATTACGATAATTATGAAAGCCTGACTGGCGCTTACCAACGGCAACGATAAGTAGGCGGCAGCTGAACGGCGCTCTTTGGTGTTTCGTCCCTCGTCTTTGGCACGCACTTCAAATTTACTTCGTTTGTTAAGCAATGTTACAGCGACTAATTCGCGATACGGCCAACGACCCAGTGGCCCACTTTCGGTAAGCTCGGTAACGCGGAAGCGAGGCGTCCCCCTACTCCCTACCCTATTTCTCCCGTTTGAGACTCGCGGGCCTATCGCGCGGTATTTCCTAGCAGGATCGCATCCTGTCGCGCGGGATCCCCGGCTCGCGGATTTTTCTAATCGCATTCGCCGCTTTTCTGATTGTCGCGGCGACGTCTCGTGAAGAGTGGAGTCCTAGCCGCTCCGGTCGTGGACACCTTCTTTTTCCGGGCGAGGCAGCGACGGGGTCGAGGAGTTGTTCGTCTCGTGTCCACTGTCCCTCGTCGGTGCCTCCAGGTTCGTCGATCCGGACTCGGTACTTCCTCCGATGTTTCGGCACGAAATCCTTCCGGAGCCAGTTCCGATAGAGCCTCGTACGGCGAGAAATAGGGGCCGGGCTCCCCTGGAGCCCGGTTTCGGTCCTGTGAAATTCGCGTCGCCCAAGTGGCGCGACGCTCAAAACGCGTTAATACTCGCCCTTGGCAAATCGGCATGCCCAAGGAGAGCGCTCGCAAACGGCCGTTCGCATCGGCACTGCCAGAGGGCGGCCCGGCCTCTCTTTTTAGGGATCGAGGGACGTCGGCAAAACTTGCCACGTCACACTATATTTCCTATATAATGCCTAAATATCGGTGATAGCAAACTAGATTTTTAGTCTGATTTAATTCAAATGTTCGAAATCATTCTCATAACGCGTCTGACTTGTTATTGTAAGGTAAAAGTTTAAGAATACATTCAATCATATAAACTATAGGTGCCATTTATATTTTATTAATGCAGTAAGACTTCAGTCTTCACGGTTAGTGAGAATCGGAGAATATCATGTGCCCCCCGTAGTTCACGCGGATCCTACTTACTTACGCCTATGTCGACCTCCCCGTCGGGAGTCAAGCGTAAGAGTGGGATCCGCAGCCTTGCGTCAAGAGTGGGGACTCGCCGGTCCCCCGCACCCCACTGACGAGATTCTCTGCCAACTCTCGGCGTGCGGACAATACTACAACAACTACAGCGAGCCAACCTCCGGATTAATCCCGAAAAATGCCTATTCTGGCGCACCGAACTCCGCTACCTCGGCCATCTTGTCACCAGTGGAGGAGTACACACCGATCCAGATAAAGTCGAAGCGATACAAATTATCCCACCACCAACCGATCGAAAGGGGCTTCGCCGATTCCTCGGGATGGTCTCATGGTATCGTCGTTTTATTCCCCACTTCGCAAACACCGCCGAACCACTACATCGACTACCCCAAAAACGGCGAAGACGGTAACCAGGCATTCGAAACACTCCGAAAACAATTAGCCACCGCTCCGGTGCTGGCCTGTCCAGACTTCAGCCAGCCACTGACACTACAGACGGACGCTAGCCAGCACGGGCTAGGAGCCGTCCTCACACAGGACATCGAAGGTGCAGAGCGAGTAATTGCATATGCCAGCCGAACGCAATTACTCAACAACCGAACAACAATGCCTGGCCGTCGTTTGGGGCATCAGAAAGATGAGACCCTACCTCGAGGAATACCAATTTACGGTCCTCACAGATCACCAAGCCCTCAAATGGCTATAACAGATGGATAATCCCTCCGGAAGACTTACACGCTGGGGGCTAGAGCTCCAGCAGTATAACTTCAAAATACGCTATCGACGGGGGGAACATAACCTAGTCGCGGACGCACTCTCACGCCGCCCGGAAGAAGCCGGCCTCCTGGAACCAACAAGGGAACCATGGTATCAACACGTACGAAAGTACGAACGGCCGTCATCGATCACCCCGAGAAATACCCTGAGTACCGTCTGCATGGAAACCAACTATACCGCCACATTCCTGATGACGCCGGACTCCAACCAGCTTGGGAATGGAAGAGATGCATCCCCGCCAGAGAGAGGGAAGACATCCTTAAACAAATGCACGACGATTCAACTGCTGGCCAGCGCGGACGAGCCAAAACTTTGGCCAGATTAACCCAGCGCTATTTTTGGCCAAGAATGCGCCGCGATGCCGCGATGCCGCTCGCCACGTACAGAGATGCCGCAGTTGCTTAGAATACAAAGCACTACAGCAAGCACCAGCAGGAGAAATGTTCTCCACACCGGCCATGGGACCGTGGGACATAGTCACCGGAGATCTCATGGGACCCCTCCCCCGAACGAACCACGGATATACGACCATCGCGGTATTCCAGGATAAATTTACAAAATCGACGGAAGTACGTCCCCTCCGCCAAGCCACCGTTCCTGCAGTCGCCCGAGCATTCGAAGAGCTGGTGCTCCTCCGATATGGATGTCCACGGATAGCCATAACGGACAATGGCCGCCAATTCGTAAGCCGGGACTTCAAAGGACTCCTCCAACAGTACGAAAAGTATACTCCGCAATGCAATCCCGTCGAAAGAACTAATAGGGTATTGAAGACAACCATTGCCCAACTAACGGCAGGCAACCACCGCAACTGGGACCGGAACCTCGCTCCCGCGATGTTTGCATATAACACCGCCCGGCACGAAGCAACCGGTTTTACACCTGCCTACCTTACCTACGGTAGAGAACTCGCCCAAGGAACCGATCGAGCACCGATCACATCGCAAAGCGAGGAAGCGACTACCGACGATTATGACAACCGCAACAACGACATCTCCCGGCGAACCGAAGTGCACCACTTTGCACGAACCGCACAAGCGCGCGCTACCGAATCACAGCGTAAACGGTACAACCTACGGCGACGAAAATGGACGGCAAAAATCGGCGACACGGTTATGCGACGTGAACATCCACTTTCCATGGGCGCGAAGGGATTTTGCGCAAAGCTCGCGCCCAAATTCTCCGGACCATACTGTGAACGCGTCGATCACATATCGATACCTCGTGCGACGAGAACAACAATATCGATTCCCACCACGACGACTTGCGGTGTCACGCGCGATCCTTGTCGTAGAAAAGGAGCACAGGATAATTCCACTTGTGAGATGCGCGCGCATCGATCCCCTCTCAGGAGGTCGATGCGAGCATCAGATTGATCACTCTGCGTCTGGACTAGCTCCGATAAGCACGCACGAGTCACCGCGAGTCAATTAGCGATTAACGCCGGTCGCGTATAGCCCAGAGAGGCTGACTTTAAAATTAGAAGCTCGCGTTTAACGAGTAGATCGTTTTTCCTACCGACCGTTCGGTATAGCCCAGAGAGGCTGACATTAAAATATAAATGCTCGCGTTTAGTGAGTAAGTCGTTTTCCTACCGATTATTCGGTATAGCCCAGAGTGGCTGACATTAAAATATAAATGCTCGCGTTTAGTGAGTAAGTCGTTTTCCTACCGATTGTTCGGTATAGCCCAGAGAGGCTGACATTAAAAATTAAATGCTCGCGTTAGTGAGTAAATCGTTTCTACCGAGTGTTCGGTATAGCCCAGAGAGGCTGAAGTTAAAATTAAATGCTCGCGGTTAGTGAGTAAATCGGTGGTCTACAGATTGTTTCTGTATAGCCCAGAGAGGCTGACGTTAAAAGATAATAGTTCGCGGATAGTGCGCAAATCGGTAAAAGTTCGTGATCGCGCGCGTCTATTGCCAGGAACACGGGGCAAGCTGGCAAGGATTTGTGATTGTGCATACGTGATACAGAATAAAGGATGTGAATACATCCGTCAAGTAAGATTTCATGTCATACGCTATCACGGATCCTCGTTTAACTTGTAACAAGTGAGAAACCTTGCGTCTTGCGCCGTGTAATAGGCAAACAGTGTGGCCGCGAGACCGTCGAGTGGTCAGACGTAATTCTCAGCAAGCGCGTCGAACTTCCACGAATCTCTATCGTAGACAATACACACGGACGGGTGTGTTTCGTGACTCCCGTGAATCAAGGCATAGGATCTTGCGTGCATCCTATTCCACGAAGCTAATGAGGGTGTCCGGGGATCGAGGAGTCGCCCAGGCCACGTAAACGTGCCCTGCCGATAATTCGCTATCTTCCGCATACGCTCTTGTGAGTTTTCCAAGGGATAGGTGCCGCTTGCTCCTCCCGTATATTCCGGCAGAATCGAACTTGCATTCCGTGTTAGTGTGTATCATGGTCAATATAGAGTCTCAAGCGATCACAAGGGGCTTATAGGGTCGTCCGGGGATCGAGGAGTCGCCCAGGCCACGTAAACGTGCCCTGCCGACAATTCGCTATCTTCCGCATACGTCTTGTAAGTTTCCTAGCGAGTAGGTGCCGGTTTTTCCTCTTGCGCTGCGGCAGGAAAATCGGGCATTCTATTCGTAGTGGTCGCGACCGTAATCAAGCTTTAGGTGGACACAAGGAGGTCTCAAGGTCGTCCGGGGATTGAGGAGTCGCCCAGGCCACGTAAACGTGCCCTGCCGACAATTCACTATCTTCCGCATACGTTTTGAGACCGTCCTTGCGAGTAGGTGCCGTTTTCTCCTCCCGTGCTGCGGCAGGAGGAACGTTGCATTCTATTTCGCTGTGACACCTAACGCGAGAGCGAGTCAGAGACGGTCGCGAGGTATTCAGGTATCGTCCGGGGATTGAGGAGTCGCCCAGGCCACGTAAACGTGCCCTGCCGACAATTCGATATCTTCCGCATACGTTATCCTGGATGTCCTAATCAATTAATATCATATACACTTGCTGTGAATTTCAGTCGGATCACTCGTCGCGCTCCGTCACGCTCGGAACGTGGCAAGGTGAACACATTGGATCGAAAGTATTGTTGTGTACGATTCCGCGTGCGGATTCGGTGCGTTGTTAACGTGCTGAGATTTGATAGCGGGTTTGTACACGCACTTCTTGCGTGACGTCAAATCACCTGGCGTACGAAATTCAGCACGTTGTAAACATACTGAGATTTAGTCGCGGTTTGTTACACGCATTTCTTGCGTGACGTCAAATCACCTGGCGTACGGAATAGATACATTGTAAACATACAAGGATACCAGAATATACACACGTTAGTTACACCTATACATCAAATTCTCCAGCATTTACTCTTTTCGTTAAAGCCACTCCGCTTTCCAGCACCTGGAGGCACGAATCTCGTTTCGTCCTACAGGACATAATAGTAATATCGGATACGGTAACCAATCCGATATACTAATCAGATTTAACCATCCGGTAAATGACGATAACATAATAGTTCGGTTACATATTGGTCAAAGAACAGTCAATTTATTAATCCCTTGGTGGGAAATCGTCGACTCTAAACTACTACAATTTAACAGTAAACTGGACACGAGAGCGTGAGCTCACTTTACAATAAAACCGTGGACTTTAGAATTGTTAGTAGCTCCTTCTTTTCCCGGAAAGCTCCGCGGACGTAGAAGGATAGTGTAATTCGAAGTGACCGGTCAACCGACGCTTGTACACTTGAATTCGCAAGAGATAAGGAAAACTAGAATCGCTGTTTGTTCGTTGGAGATCTATAGAGAACTGATAATCGATCGATCAGCTGGCCGTTAGCCGACACCGTCGAGCGCCTGATTGGTGGGTCGCGAGCGCGATCCGTCAATCAGCGTAGCGCTCCGCGGTCGATAATCGATCATATCGATCTCGACGATGGCGGCCAATGACTTAGCGAGCTGTCGATGGATTCCAGATCTCGTAGTTCCAGTGCGATTAGCCAATAGCGCGTGGCTGTACTTAATCGTTACGCTGACGCTGTCGACACACCCAGCCAATCCCGAACAGACGTACATATTATTAATTATTTTATTATTAATCCTACTATAGTATTAAGTTGTTATATACTAAACTCTATATAATTTACTTGTTTTAATCGTCTTCGGACCATATCTCGTAGTCATCTTCTTCATTGTTGTCACCTTCATCGCTGTGTAAATCATCTTCTCCTTTTAGTAGTTGTAGCACTTCTTCTGGCAATTGTAACACTGATTTCCGTGGAATTTGTTGGTGTGAAATCACTGGATCGGATGTTGTCAACAGTCTGTAGAATAAATCATGGTTGGTGTGGTGTCTGGAACGTTTCTGCGTATGGTCTCTTCTGAACTGTTTTATATATTTATTTCCAGCTTCCATAGATTCTTCGGAAAGTTGCCCTATAGGAAGTATCATAGCTTTCACTATTTCTGCCCCGTGAATCAGCACTTTATGGACAGAAGGTGGCATGTAGTACCAATTATAGTTTTCTATGTATAACTTTGCTGTATCTTGACAACATTCACTGAAAGCACTATCATTAATTTCGCGACCACTATTTAGAGCAGTTAATATGTTATGGAAGCGATAGATTAATTGTTCATTCACGCCAGTTATTTCCGAAAATAATTTTGCGTTTCCAAACGCGCGTCTAGCAGTATTGCCGTCATTTGATGTACCATATCCTTGTTTAGGTAGGGGAGGTGGTTGGGTTGTGAGACAGTCGTTTTTATCCATCGCGGAATCGCGATAATTCCAATCTGTCAGCTGTCAAATTTTTGTTTTGACGTCTGCTAGTTTTTGTACTAGCACCGAGGTGTATAGACGTGTTACTTATAGTAGATACGGACATCGTGTGTAAAAATCAATTTCCAAAACTTTTACTCATGTTTTTAAAAACATTATTTTGTTGAGTGAATCAATTGAAAAAGGTGAGTGTGATGCATTTTCATTTAGTGTTTTCCTTACATTTTACGATGAAATATTGAGTTTTGCGCATGTACGACAAACACAGTTTTTTTCTGTAACATTCGGAATGGCATCATGGTTAGGTTATGAGACACCATAGTGGTTGGGTTGTGAGACACTAGTTTTTTGTACTAGAAACGAACTAGAACTGTCAAATATCGTTGTTTGTGTTAGAATTAAGTGTTTATTTGTCATTTAATGTTTGTTTTGGTTTATTTTTTGAATTTATAGTCATGTCAACTCCAAGAAAATCGCCTGCAAACAAAGAAATTAATTTTAATGCCGTGTTTAGTGCCGTTAAAGATCATTTGCTGGAGAAGAAAGGCAAACATTGTGGCAGCGACTTGGTTGACGAAGAGGAAGATGATTATTGAATCCTTTTCATTATATTTTTTTTTTACTTGTCTTCGCCATTCTTTGCTTTTTTCAATTTTTGCCATTCTTTTTTAACTTCTTTGGCCACTTAATGTCTTTAAAATAAATAAAAATTCATTTTTGCTTAAAGTTACATGGGTTTACTTTATATTTTACCACTTTTAGTTGATTTTTTCGAGTGTCTCACAACCCAACCACTTTTTTCAGGAAGCTAAAAAACATGTCCTTGGAAAAGTGGCCATAAAATTTTACTTGTTGATCAAATCACTAAACATTTTGCGTGTAGAAGTTGCGTATTTCCTTCACCTTTCCAACGGTATATAAAACTTTTTGATATCTTGATCAAGCAAAAAGTTACAGCCCAAAAACAAAACCCGTCTCACAACCCAACCACCTCCCCTACATCCACTAAAAGGCCCATTTTAGATTTGACATCTTCTTGTATTTTATGCTTTCTAGCTTCTAATAGTTCCTTATTTGAAAATTCCTGTGTTGCACTTTTCTTCGATGTTGCTTGCCATTTTTTAAAATCCAGTCTGTAGGCTGTGTGAAGCACACACTCAAAAAGACGAATCCGGCAATGTAATTGTGAAAGGCCAAACTGTAAATTTGTAAGATCTTCGGAAAATCGGGAGGAAATATTGTCCAAGTTATTCATCTCGGATATGCTGCATTTGCATATGTAACACCGCATGCTCGATGTATTGGCAAGGGCATTGCAAATTTTGCCATCTACCATAGTTAACAGCATTTTAAAGTTAACATTGATCTGATTTATATTTAATGGTGCTAATGCAGCAATTTCATTTTGTACGCGGTTTTCTTCTTCTTTAATTAGTGTTTCGCTTTCGCGTGTCCATTATAGAGATATCGGTCTACAAAATCGAGAGCTTGGCGGTCTTGGATTTTCCCAATAAACTGTTTTTGAAAATTCTCCAATAAGTTTCATTGGCACCATTGCTGTTACAAAAACACTATCGTCTGATTGTTTGTTATCAGAAGTTTGCCATCCTTGTTTATACGTAGAATGACCAGAGCTTCCGTCCATTCCCCACTTTGATATTAAACACAAAGGTTCTTCAGTTTCTAATTTTCCTTCAAGAAATAGCACTAATCGTTTCACTGTGTGGTTCAAGAGATGTTATACACTAACCACGCACTTAGTATCGGAAATATAAATGTCCTCTGGATATGTTTCTCTTCGTGCACGTCGAAGACTGAAATCAGATGGAAGAACATTACTTCCATGTAATGTACAAAGGTGTCTTGCGTTTAAATACTGCTGACGCTTGAAATGGGATGTCATTATTAATCCAAGTGTTTCTTCTGGTGATGCTGTGGATGGAGGATCTTCTTTTGAATTTAATTTTTTCCATAGTTCATCTGCTTCAGTGGGTGTTGTCTGGACAGCCATTCTAATTATTTTTGCTGCTGATGTGTTTCCAGATTTTTGTAAACTTCGTGCAGCCGCATAGACCAAAGTATCTACTGGGGTATTTTCTAATATATCGTCTGTCCTTCGACGTTTATTTCTTTCGCTTAAATCCGCAAATTCTTTTTTCGGTCGACCCCGTTTGGATGAGGAATCACTATTACTTCGTCCAGCAAATACTCTGTCTGGAAAACAAACAGTTTCCTCTAACCACTGTTGATTTCTTATTAAAAAGTGTGCATTCATCCTATGGGCATCATGCCATCGCTTTTGGTGTTTGTGTATAAACTTCCCTTTTAATGTCCTCGTGACAATTTGTCTATTACTTATGGTGTCATTAATGTTTAATTGCGCGACTGCAAAATCCGTCAACAAGACTGTTAGGTCTGCAGTTTGCGATTCCATACGTTTGTTATGCAGTTCCATTCGCGTTATGCTTTCCATATTGTACAAATCACAATTAAAAAAAATGAAAATTTATAGTTCACAATCCACGATGTATAGTTCAAAAACCACAATATAATTCACAACCCACAATATAATCCACAGTTTAGAGTTCAAAATCCACACTTCAAAGTTCACAATTCGCAACCCACAGTCGGTATATCTTAATCTAAAAATTACAACAAAATTCAGCTGGTTTTCTCTTGGAAATGGCTTTTCTGTTTGAATGCTCAAGGCGTTCTGGTCGATCCGGATCGATGAAAAGTCAAGAAAACGAAAGGTATTTCCCCTACGACGACCATTTAACCATAGACTAAACTTTAAAATTAAAAACCTTTGAATTTCAGATTGGGATTCCCTGATTGTCGAGTTAGGCGTGTAACGAGTCCGGTTTCCCCGTGTTCGCAGCAGAATCCTCTCGTGCCCGGAAAGCTCGTCGTGCCAGGGTGACAGTCGGCGAGAGGACGGATTAATCGCGTGCGTCGGGAATCGAGGTACGGGTATGAAATAACGACACGTGTTTCTACGGCAAAAGTTCCGTGTTCGTCGCTCGGTCTTTCGCGGACGTCGCGATTCGCGGTGCTAGTGTGCGCGTTCGCGTAGTACGGAGGGTCAAGGAGTGCAGGAAGTGATTTCCGATCGTGGTGGGTGCCACGATCTCCCCTGCCACGGGTCTGGTTTGTCGGATCCTCAGCGCCGACAGCGTCCCGACGTTGAGGCCTCCCGTGGCGGTTGTACGTTTAACGTGGTGGAGAGCGAACCCTGCACGGTTAAACGACTCCAACGCGGTCGGAGTTTTGTGGACAGCGTGTCGCACATTTTCCGGTGTACAACACCGGACTTCAGTGGCACGCGGTACTCACCGAGAAGACGAGCATTGACTCGGAGTGTCCCGCGCGGCGGTAAAACTCGTTGTCAGGGAGGATCAGGTATTTAGCCGAAAATACTTACGAGTCAGGAATATCGGGAGCTGGAACTGACTGGTGGGAGATCCAGTCGAGGTATGAGAGAGCTATGCCGAATCTGTCGCGCCTTATATAGCTCTCGGTTGGTGGTGAGGGGTAGTGGTGCGGTGAGGTAAGTGTGTGACGTATGCTTTCCGGTTTCCGCCAATTCTGCGGAAAATACGCATCCGGTTCCCGCCAAATGTGTTCGTAGACGAGGGGTCGCGGGGTGGTGTATCGAACCGCGCCGGATCGGCGACGTGGCTCGGTCTTGTTCGGTTACGTTCGGCGGTACTCGGTCGTAGGCTTAGATCGTAACAGTCCTGCGAGCAGGTCTGTTACACCCCCCTCCTTCTTCGGGGTGGCGAGCGAGCGAGCGACGAACCCGTTTCTGTTTAATTCAGAATTTCGGTGTATACACTTGTTCCTTAGAGCTATTGGAGGGGTTGGACAAAACACACAGTAGGTTTCGGACGGCATGACAACTGTATTTCTACGTTTTGGTCATTGCACAGTGTTTAGGAAGATGGTTCCGATAATGCTTCGGATATAACACTTGAGATTATAGACGAGTGAAACAGAACTTGAGTTTTATGTAACTTTACTTTGAATTGAAAGCACTACTCTAATCTGACATGCGAGGCAAATAAATGTATTTCTATTGAATTGAACACACACGTATTTGACTAGAAACCTTTCTTTATTTATGTTAAAACTGGTATTTACTTTTGATAATAAAGCCTCTAAATCACGCGCGAAGATCCTATTTGATTTTGTTTTAAGAGCGATAGAGAACTGACGGTAAGAGAGAGACTGGTTGTGACACGTGCGGAATAAGAGAGCGAGAGCGTGGTTTCTCTCTTATTTATAATGGTCTTCCTGGAACGTTCGCGAAACAGGAGACGTCCTGTTTCCACGAGCAGATCCTTCGCGAAGAATTTCGGTCGTCGATCGACCAATCGGGGGGTTGGTCCAGAGCCGTGCTCTCGCAAGTATGCGCGCGACGGCAACTGCTCTGTCGCCGGAGCGCGCGCATCTTGAACACACAGTCTTATTCTTGTGACTCAAAAAACTTATAAAATAACGCAACACGCAAAGACTTATAACCTAACGCAGAGCTTACAAACTTACGTAATACTTACAAACTAACGGGATGCTAACTAACTGAACGCTTACAAACTAACGGAATGCTTACAAACTAACGGAATGCTTACAAACTAACGGAATACTTACAAACTAACGGAATACTTACAAACTAACGGAATACTTACAAACTACTTACAGAACTATCGGCGGCTTATATACTAAACGGGACACGCTGTGTTAGGGGCGGCCGCGGCGCGCGTGCCTCCACGGTCCAAGCCCGCCCCGGTCCCTCCGCCTGGTTAGCGTCGCCGGCAGCGCAGCAATCTCCCCTTCCCGTCGAAATAGAGGTGTCACCTTTCATCCCCTATCGACGCCCGGTACTGCCGAGTGGCCACAAACCGGGTCGGTACCTCCACTCGCCGGCCGTTTGGCAGCGCAAACCAGGTGGTGGGACACGGGGCATGCTTGCCCGTATATGTCACGGGTGGTAGGGCGTGGGGGGATTATAAAATTTACGGCGTCCAAACGTCATGAATTCAGCCACCACGGCGTCCAATCGGCACGGCGTCCAAACGGCACGGCGTCCAATCGGCACGGAGTCGAAAAGGAACGCGTCCAATCGGCACCGTCCAATCGGGACGTGTCCAATCGGTCGGAGTCCAAACGGGCATCACTCGTCCTTGGCGATAGAGACAGTTTTTCTAGGTCTGGCCATGCGGGCACCGGAAGGTCCGCTGCGGGCCGCGAGGCAGTCCGTGGGTCCGGCAGGCTGGGGGTGCCCCCTAGTGGCTCCTCTTTGGCTTCTTCTGGTACGGTCGTGCTGGTGCCTGGCCTGCCGGAAGGCGGTTGGGGCTGGATCTCCCCTCGGCCGGTCATCCCCACCTTGGCTTCTGTGGTCGTCAGCTCCGGAAAAGGGTCGAACACGGAGGGCCCGATATAGCACTTCGGTTCCTTGCGGACGCGCTCCGGCTGCGGCGGCTCGACGCCCGAAGGGCTTTCTGACGTGGGCCCCGCCGGCTCGGCTTGTGCTGGCCGGCTGGAAGGCTTCGTGGACCCTGGACGCGTCCTTTTGAGGGCCTCCGGCCAGAGCCACGGGACCGCCCGAATTTTCGTAATGCGGGGGCCCCGCTTTATCCGGCTCCCGGTGACGTGGCTGGTAATGGTGTCGGAAGCTAGCCCCACTGGGACCCTTGGTCGCGATGTCGCCACTGGCCTTGGTCTTGTGGCCTTTCGTGTCGTGGCCTCGGTAGGTAACGGAGGCCTGACCCGTGGCCTTGTCGCTAGTGCCCCTGCTGCTACCGCCGGGCTGTCCCTTGGCTCGATCGGCGCGGACGGTGTGGTCTTTTTGGATTTCGCCGGGGTCCCTGCCGGCTTCGCAGGGACTGTCGGCGCGGCCGGTGTATTTTCTCCCTGTATCGAGGTCCCTGCAGGCTCCGCAGGAACTGTCGGCGCGGCCGGTGCAGTTGTCCTCTGGGCTGCATCCTTTGCAGGAGCTGTCGGCGCGGCCGGTGCAGTCGTTTCTTTGGTTGCAGGCTCTGCTGGAGCTGTCAGCGCGGCCGGTGCAGTCGTCCGTTGGTCTGCCCCGTCATCTATTTGGATGTCGGGCGTGCGGGGACGAACTTCGACGTCCACCTCGTCGAAAATGTCCCACAGCCCTTCATAAAAATGCGTCATTGGAGGTTGCCTATGGAACAGAGCGACAGAAGGTTTTATTTTTCGGGGCCGCCCTCGGCGGCATGGCGCTGGGGTGGTGGCGGGGCCGGGGTTGTTTGCCCTGGTCTCGACCCTGGGTGGGTCTGGTTGGGCCCTCGTCTCCTCGGGTGGCTGGGTCGTGTCCCTGTCGGGGCTCGTTGCGGGTTTTAAATCCTGGATGTGGACGTGGCGCGTCCACCGATGGTTCACGTCGCGGAGGTCGACGATGGCCGGGGAGACAAAACGTTCGACCGTATACGGGTCGCTGTACTTTGGCGCAAGCTTAGCAGCGACTCCCACTCCCTTGTCGGATAGCGTAGGACCCCTCTTCCAGACGCTGTGTCCTACGGCGGATTCCCATCTTCGACGACGCAGGTTATAATATTTTTCTTGCCGGCCGAACTCCTGCGCCAGATGGAGTTTGGCCAGTTCTTGAGCCTCGCGGAGGATCTTCCAGCGGTGTTGTGGCGCGGTGGTCGTCTCTCCTGTCGGTGATTGTCCGGGTGCTCGCAGCTCTTTGCCATGGTTTAGGTAGGCCGGGGTATATCCCGTCGATTCATGCCAAGCGGTGTTGATGGCGAACCTTACCTCGTCCAGTTTTTCGTCCCACCTATCGTGGTGGTTGTCGGCATATTGGGCGAGCATGGTTTTGACAACCTTGTTGGCCCTCTCCACCGGATTGCAATGTGGTGCATATGGTGGTGTCTTCCGGTGTTCGGTTCCGGTCGCCTGGAGGAGGACGGTGAATGGTTCGCCTATGAACTGGCGTCCGTTATCGGCGATGACCGTCTGTGGAGTTCCGTGGCGTAAGATTACATCCTTTTGGATGGCTGCGGCGACGGCGGTACTGGTGGCCTTCCGGAGCGGTATGAGCTCAACCCACTTGGTGAATCTATCTAGCGCGACGAGTAGCCATATATGACCGCGCCGCGATCGTGGCAGAGGCCCGACCAGGTCGATGGACACCGTGTGTCATGGCTCTGTCCCTGGGTTGGCGTGGAGTACCCCGGTTTTTTTTTTTTTATTATTAGCTAGAAGTCCGGAGGCCTGTTCCTAGCAGCTTATGTGCCGCTTTACCAGGGAGCAGAAATGTTGGGGTAGAAAACTGGTATTACCTTTATAAACTAGGAGTTGCTAGATCGCATAATTAAGACAGAAGGGGGATAAAATTTTCAAAAAACCGGATTAAGGTGAGAAATGAGAAAAATGAGGGATGAGGGATGAGAGGGTGAGTGAGTGCAGATAGCAGGCTAGTAACGGGGGTGGCTTACCACAGTAGGCGGTATTACAGAAGCGCAGTGAAAAAAGGGGAGTCGACATCGAGATGTTGGAGGTGAAAAATGAGATTTAGCTGAGAGGCCACGCTGCAGAAGGTATGAAGCGAGTTTCCTCGTGAGACAGACTGGTGGGAGCCGACACGTATTAAGGCGGTCGGTGGTGGTAGTAATGAAGAGGGAATCTTTTTTTGATGTCATATGGGATTTGCTCGGGGTTAAATTCACCGGTGAGACGAACAAGTTGATTCGGATGCAGGTGGACCTCGTAGTTTGCGATGTTGTTTATGCAGAACTGCAGGAGGCTAGGCACTTTGGAGATCTCGTTAACCAGGCGGGTGGGGGTTCTCGTGGGGAGACCCAGGATAATTTTCAGTATGCGGGACTGAGCACGGCTCGCAATTTTGAAATTTGAGACTGCGGCGGCTATCCACAGTTGCAGGCCGTAGGTGAGCATTGTGCGTAGACACACCTTATAGAGGGTCAGTCTCAGGCTACGGTTAAGAGGTGAGCTTTGGCAAATTAGTTTGTGTATGGCACCTGCAGCCGCGCGAGTTTTGGAAACACGGTCTAGGATTGCCTCTCGCCAGATGAGTCTCTTGTCCATGACGACACCCAGATACTTAATTTTATCCTCCCAGGGGATGGCCACACCCTTGATTGTTAGACGCGGCACCGACCCGAGTTTACGCCTTAGTGAGAAAAGGATAGCCATTAGTGAGAAAGAATAACCATTTTAGAGGGGTTGACGGTGAGTTTCCAATCTTGGAAGAAGTTATTGACTTTGTCAAGGTAGCCTTGCAGGTTGTGGATGGCCATGCGGGGAACCTTATGCGGGCTAAAAAGCAACGTGCCATCCGCATACATAGCCAGATGCGAGAAATTGTCCTTAGGAATGTCGTTGACGAAGATATTAAAGAGTAACGGGCCAAGGATGGAGCCCTGCGGCACCCCGGCGTAAACTTGGTGGCTGAGGGAGTCAGACCCGTTAATGGAGACGAATAATTTCCTGTCGGTCAGGTAATTAAGAATAAGCTTCTGAATAAGCGGGTCGAAGCCCAGATTGTGGAGTTTGAATATTAACGCCTTGTGCCAGACAGTGTCGAAGGCTTTGGTAAGGTCCAGGAAGACCGCGGGGACCGACCGTTTTATGTTTAAGTGGTGGGTGACCATCTGGGAAAATCTCACTAGTTGGTGAGTGGTCGAGTGTTTTGACCGGAAGCCAAATTGTTGGTCGATGATCAAGTTGTTGGACTCCAGGAAATTTAGGAGGAGTTTCTGGATGCATTTTTCCAGGAGTTTTCCCAGGATCGGAAGTAAGCTAATCGGCCTGTAGTTATCTGGGGATTTATGGTCCTTGCCAGGTTTGGGAATTGGTACGACCTTAGCAACCTTCCATTTATCCGGAAAATACGCAAGGTTGTAGCATGACGAGAAGATGTAGTAGATGTTCATGACGACTTTATGACCGGCGTTTTTGATCATCAAGGCTGTGATCTTGTCATACCCGGGAGCCTTGTTATTTTTAAAGGATTTAATAGCTTCCACTATTTCGAGGGGTGAGGCGAGCGCACGTCTCGAGGAGAAGACAGAGGGGACCTCCACTATATGTTGATGATGGTCAGTAATGAGTTTGTAGTGGGGTGAGTTAGAGTAGTCAGATCCTGAGAAGGAACTGGCAAAAACTAGGGCGAATATTTCCGCCTTGGCCTTATCTAGGATGATAGGAGAGGGGGAAGCAGCAGAAGTGAGAGGAGGGTACTTAGTACGCGTGCCTGTCAGCAGCTTATAGTTTCTCCAGAATGTCGGATCCGATTTGTTTAGTTTGGCGAGATTTTTGGTGAAGAGCTCTCGCTTGTACTTGGCAGCCCTGTGCTTAATTTCCTTGGTTAGGTGTGCGGTGATGGTAGAGAAAAATCGGCACCCCGTGCGTTGAAGATCGCGGCGGTATTTTCGTCTGAGTCGAATTAGGGCAATCAGGAGAGGGTCTTCACAAAGATGAGGGCGTGAAGACTTTTCCTTGAAAACAGAGGATCGTCTGAGGCAGGCAGTAAGAAACGATTCGATGGTGTTCACTGCAGCATCTATTTCCTCTCTGTCCCTGGGGTGTCCGGTGATTTCAAGTTTACTTGTGAGGTGGTGGTACATCTTCCAATCGACAGTCCGAAGTATATTAGGAGGAAACAACGGGGCTTCCTTGGGACTCAGGAGAACCGGACTGTGGTCGGTCGGGAGCTGGTCGATTACTGCACAATCGAAGTCGCACGAGATGTCCGCAAGAAACAGGTCCAGGAAAGAAAATGCGTTGTTCGAGCGATACGTCGGCGATTTGGATGTGACGACTCTATATTTGGACTTGGACGAATGGTTTTGCAGGGTTTTGCCGTTGCGGTTAGAGCGCCTGTCACCCCTGTCGGGATGTTTGGAGTTGAAATCACCGCCGACGATAAAGGGATATCTTAGGCGGGATAGAGTATCGAGGGTCGCAGGGGTTAGGGCAATCTTAGGATTAATATAGATTGCAGCCAAGGTAAGCGCTGGGGAGGCGAGCCTCACACAGGCAATCTCGATACCATCCTGGGCTGGGATATCAAGGATGTTGAATTCCAGGGTATTTTGAATAAGGATGGCGACACCACCACCCCGCCCGTAAACGCTATTACAGGGCCGGTCAGTGCGTACCAGCTTGTAACCCGGTATGTAGAAGTCAAGGTCAGGACGAAGCCAAGTTTCGGTAAAGATCGCAATATTAACGTTGTTTTGTTGCAGATATATTGTGATGTCGGTCTGCTTGCTTAAGATGGAATGTACAATCCAAAGTAAAACTATGGGGTAGCGTCCACCTATGAAAGGGAAGCCGATACCTGCATGAAAGCAGCGAATTTTTCAGATTCCGAACGGCAGAGTCTTAGTTTTGATAGGAGGGTTTTTGCGGCAGCGAGGATTTTTTCAACATTGCAGACCGCTGCAATCTCCTGGAAGACTTGCATTGTCTCCTGAATCGGAGAGATTGTACTGCTCGGCGCGTGAGCTTGCTGGTCAGGGAAAGTGGTTGCAAGAATTCCGGCGTTGTTCGACCTCCTTGGGGCTAAAACGCTGCTGTAAGTGACGTTAGGGCGCAGCATGGCAGTTTCGGTTGACCTGTGAGGTCCCATTGAGGGGGAAAAGCGTTGCTGAAAGGCAGGTGGAGAATTTCGCTTTGCCCGCTTTTCGAGGTACTTCTCCAGCGCAGGGCATTTGGAGTAGTTGGCTGTGTGATCGCCATTGCAGTTCACACATGTGGGTTTCTCAACCGTAGGGGTAGGGCAGCTCGATGTGAGGTGGGCACCCGCGCATTTCACGCATTTGGGCTGATAGCCGCAGTTGGAGGAGGAGTGGCCGAAAGCCTGGCATCTGAAACACTGCGAATAGTTCGTGCGGGACAGGAATTTATCCCAATAAACCCGTGTGTAGAAGAGGTGGGCGACCTTTCGTACATTGTTAAGAGTCACCCCATTGGGAAAGGCGACTTTGTAAACGCAGTACAGGGAGTTTTTGGCGTGCTTGCTTCCGAGTGGAGTACAGGAAACCGGATTTAGCTCGTGGAGTTTCATCTCCTCAATTAACTCGCTGACTTCCATGCGGGGAAGGCCCTTCAGTGTAGCTGAGAGGACCTTTTCGGAATTGATAGTGTAAGTGTGGAAAGGGAGATTCGCCTTCTCAAGCTTCCCCTTGAGGTCGAGAAAGTGCTCGGTGGTGTTCAATTGTACGCGCACTCTAGAGCCGAGAAATTTTAGTTTGAAGTCGCTGCCATAAGAATCTGCCAGCGACTTAGTAAGGCGTTGCATGTTGCCATCGAAATTGGAGATGTAGAGAGGGGGCGGCTTAGCGATAGCTTTCTTGTTAACGGCATTAGGAGAGTTGAGGTGACTGGGCCTCTCCTGGTGTATGTTTGAGTTGGATTGTGGAGGGGATGAGCCTCGGAGAGAGGGACCAGCCCGGCGTATGTTTACCGGCAATGCAGGGAAGTCTTTAGGCGTTCCGGCAAAGGAGCCTAGGACGTCGAATCTGTTTTTGACAGAAACAGAGGGGATTGACCCGAGGTGAGTCACCTCAGTCATGTTGATATAGGACACTGAGCTGTCGTCAGGGGAACAGTCGTCAGTGGTCTTTGGTTTTTTCGCCAAAGGCGACAGCCGGAGCTGCTTGTTTGTTGGCATATCAGAGGTCAATGGCGCGGACACAGGGAACAGCTTGACAGACGCGGCCTCCGCGGAAGCGTTCGGATTTTAATTAATTACTGTGAGTACTTACGAGTAGGATGTATTGAAGAGAAGAGAAGTGTGTAGAAGAACAGAGAACAGAGTGGAAGAGAAGAGAAAAGAAGAAGAGGAAGAACAGAGAAACACAGTTAACATAGAAAAGAAAAAGATAACAGAAAAAAAAACAACAGAAAGCTAGGCGAAAATCAAGACTGAGAGAGCAGTTGGAGAGGCGCGTCCGCACACGACGGACGCTAACAACCGAGTGGCACAGAAACTGCTGGTTGGAACCAAAAATGGGATCTCGTTGGCGTGGAGTACCCCGGTGGTGCTTGCGGCGGTGTTTTATAACGTTGGCAGCTAGCGCAGCTGCGCACGTATCGGGCGGTTTCTTGAAACATGCCTGGCCAATAAAACCGTTGTGCCAGCCGTACTATCGTTTTGACAATTCCCAAATGCCCGGCGGTGGGGTCGTCGTGGTATTGTCGTAGCAGGGCCTCCCGTTCGCTGCACGGTACGCATATCTTCCAGTTGTTGTTGTCGGTGGGCTCGTTGTAATCCAGCTGATGCAGGATATACCGATACAATCTTCCATCCCGTAGCTGGTAATCCGGAACGGCGGCGGGGTTCTCTCGGATGGCTACGATTTTGTTGCTGTACCACGTATCTGTGCGCTGTTTCGGTCGGAGCAAGTTTACCCCCGGCGCGGGTTCGGTCCTGGACAGTGCATCCGCCACGTGGTTGTGTTTGCCTGGTCGGTATTTGACCTCGAAGTCGTACTGCTGCAACTCGAGAGCCCACCTCGCCACCTCGACCGGTTGGGTTATCAATCTGCTGCAGCCATCGCAGAGCCTGGTGATCGGTAACTACTGTACAGTGGTAGCCCTCGATGTACGGTTTCACTTTTCGAATACCCCAGACCACCGCTAGGCATTCTTTTTCCGTTGCGCTGTAATTGCGCTCCGTTGCGCTCAGTGTATGACTGGCGTATGCGATCACCCGCTCGACGCTTTCGGGCCCCTGAGTTAGAACTATCCCTAGTCCGGAGTCGCTGGCATCCGTCTGTAAGGTAAAGGGATGTTCAAAATCCGGGCAAGCTAGTACCGGCGCGGCGACTAGTCGGTCCTTCATGGTCTGGAACGCAGTTTCTTCGGCCTCGGTCCATCTCCATTTTGCGTTTTTCCGTGTCAGTCGGGTTAGCGGCTCGATAACCTCGACAAAATTCGGGACGAACCGTCGGTACCACGACGCCATGCCATGGAATCGCCGTACCTCTTTAATTGTTTTTGGCGCGGCGAGGTTTGCTACCGCGCTGGTTTTCTCTGGATCCGTCTGAATGCCGTTTCGATCGATGATATGGCCGAGGTATCGTAGGCTGGCTACACAGAATCGGCACTTTTCTGGATTTAGCCGGAGCCCGGTTTCGCGTAGTCGACGAAATACTTGGCGCAGGTGCTGCAGATGGTCGGCAAACGTTCGGCTGACGATGATTATGTCGTCGAGGTACGCGAACGCATGTGGCTCGAACTCCGGGCCGATCACGCCGTCCAGTAACCGTTGGTAGGTGGCTGGGGCCGAGTGTAGCCCGAAGGGCATGACCTTAAACTGGTACTCCCCGGTACGGTGAAAGCGGTGAGTGGACGGCTGCTGGCTTCGAGCGGAACTTGCCAATACCCGTTCTTAAGGTCCAGGGTGGTTAAGAACCTCGCGCCTCGCAGTTTATCGAAGGTGGCTTGTATTTGCGGCAACGGGTAGGCGTCCTTTTCGGATCGCTCGTTGAGCTTCCGAAAATCGACGCAGAATCGGGGGCGTCCATCCTTCTTCTTAACCACTACAACCGGCGAGCTCCACGGGCTGTGCGAGGGCTCGATCACCCCGTCTCGCAACATCTGTTCGACCTACTAGTTGATGACGGCTTGCATGGCCGGATTCCGGGGCCGGTAGTTCTGCTTGATCGGCGTTTCGTCCTTTAATTTGATACGGTGTTGTATCATTGTGGTTTGGCCGGGCACGGTTGTAAATAGTTTTAATTCCTCGTCGAGGAAGTGCTCCAGTTGTTGCTGGTCTATCCCCTGCAGCGTGCGGAGGCCAGCCTGGTGACACGGCTCGGAACAGTATTCGGCGGGCCACGACGCTATTTGTGGCGGTGGTTTTAGTTGAATCTGGAGTGCGGCGATGGTCTGGATCCCGAGTAGTACTCGTGGTCCCATCTTCGGCAGGACGGTGAAGTCGTGTTCCCATTCGTGTCCCGTCGTGACGACGTCGTGATGGAATGGCTCGCCGGGACGTTGCGTCCGTTCCAGAGCTTCTCGCTGTCGCTGCAGTCGAGGCGGACGTTCCGGTACCATAACTAGGCCTCTCCGCGGAGCAGCTCCGGTAGCCCTCGAAGTAATTCGCTATCTGTCACTTGGTATGCGTCCTGCAATTCGCTCACGCGTTCGAGGAACGAGAACGGGTCCTTCCCGTCGCTCGTGCAGCCCCATTTCCGCATCTTGTCGATACTTCGACGTGGATCGGCTTGGTCGGAAATCTTCGATACTTTGAGGTGGGTCGTCCGCGTTATCCTGCGTCTCGGTCGAAGGACCAGGCCGATGGCGTCCTGGCTCGCCGGCCAATTGCATTTTTGCGTCAGGCATCGTAAACCCAGTCAACCAGGTCTGCTTCGAGCCGATAGCAAGCATAGCCTGCAATCGTACGATGTGAGCTGATGGCGAGCATTATGGCGTCAGAACGACACTCGAAACCGAGTATGCTCTCTATCTGCTCTGAATTGGACAGCACTCCGTGCCGCCATAAACCATTACAAATGCGGAAGTAGAAGTATTAGCGTTTGACGGCACGGTGTGCTCGCCACAAGCTGAGGGCAGAATGCGGGCAGATGGAAGGCACATCGTGCCTTCGTTATAGAAGGCACGCCGCGCTGGTCGCTACTAATGTGGTGGATGTCGTTATAGAGGGCAGGTCGATGGTGATAATGCACAGACTTGTGATTAATGTGGCGGATGTAGATTATTTTGCCGATAATGTGAATTTCTATTGTATAAATGTATATCAGTTTTCCTTTTTACCGACAAAATTAATATTGACTCTTGGACAAATGGTAAATATTCATTCGTTTGTTAATCGTGTCTAAACAACGAATTTCTTTTGTCAAATAGTGCGAAGTAAAAGAACTCCAACTGTTGCATTTGTAAATACATAAATTATCTGAATTCATTAATGTTTAATAACGCAACAATTTATACTTTTATATTTTTATTGCGAATAAGTTGTAGAGATTATCCCGATGAAAATGAGACTAAACACATCATTTGGACTATCAATAATAATTGTTCGATTACACTGGAGTTTCGACTCATTTTCATCAGGAAAAGCATCTCAATTTACCCGTAATAATTTTATGGAGGTATATTGAAAAATAAAGTTTATTCGAGCGTGATTCTTAAAAATTATGGGAAGATTTATTTTAATTGTAAAACATACTCACTACAAAAAGAACATTACACATTTATAACACATTTATTTTCATTTTACACATTACTACTAAAAGATTTTTTTTTTTTTTTTTTTTTTTTTAAGAGGAGGGGAATGCCTTTACGCACACCCGGCCTAAAGATGACAGTCAGCCGGGTAGTGTGGGGCTCCCTCCCAGACTGGAAAAAGGCCGGAGAGAATACCCACTAAACCCCTCCTCCTAGGGCCAGTGCAGAGATATTGTGCAAAGACAGAACCGATGCTAAAATCTTCGCTTATGCGCGTGAAAAGAGCACAATATCTCTGCACTGCCTAGGGTTCCGGCACTGCTTACGTTGTTTCTTCTTCTACTACTGCCTGGTCCTCTTGTAACCTTTCCCGCCAATATGAACGTGGGTTGGGATGTTGCCGGCGCCTCTGCTTCATCGCCTTCAGCGCAGCTCGCATTACATCTTCGAATTCCCGGCGAGAGGGCTGGCGAAATTTGTCGTTCTTGATTGCTGCTTCTGTAACATTAATTTAAACCAAGATTATTTCAATAATCATTGATATTAATGGAATAAATTAATAATAAGTAATAATGCTTACCAAAAATGGCCTGAACAATTTTTTTTCTGTAGAGTGGTAGACTCGGATCTGTACCAAACCACGTGTAGGTGGATCCGAGACTATCGTGGAAAATTTCTTTAAAAGAGATATTTACTGCCTCTTTTAAAGAGTACCCTCCGATAGTCACCAGATATGCAACCTAAAAAATAAACATTATTTTTTATATTAATACATGTAATATATATTTACATGCCTCAATTAGATATACTTACTACATTGTGGTAGTCCCCTTCAGGACATTTGTCAAAGTTCTCTACCACTTCTGCCGTGTTGAGAGGTAGAAATTCTGGTCGTTGGCCACATCTTTGAACGTCTAGTATTGCACAGATGCGGCTGTTATAGGGACAACGAAAAATTAATCAATTAAACATCTTGTTAACACAAGTGATTTTAACAAATTTTAGGGATGTTATATTTACTTCTTCCTGTCTTTTTACGA
This sequence comes from Lasioglossum lativentre, assembly GCA_916610255.1. Taxonomy (NCBI): domain Eukaryota; kingdom Metazoa; phylum Arthropoda; class Insecta; order Hymenoptera; family Halictidae; genus Lasioglossum; species Lasioglossum lativentre. Next base: position 37,505,102 of record OU744356.1, on the reverse strand, counting down.
TGCCACCTGTTCATATAAATTCTGCAACATCATAGTGTTGTTATTCATGCTAAAACAAATATAAACATTACACCATTTACTATAAAATTTAATTATTTTAGTAAAAGAAAAATATGCAATTTACCTTTGTGACAACCCGTCGATTTTCACGTTCATCCTTAAACAAATATAAACATTACCATTTGCTATAAGATTTAATTATAATTCATACTTTATTTGAAGAAAAGCGTGAAAGTTACCTTTCCAATAGCTGGTATAGATCATCTCGTCCAGGATCTGGGGATGAAACATTCGTTATACGTATATTTGTGCAGGTTTCTAATGTTGGAGAGAGGTGTGTGGGAGAGCGGTGTGCGGAAGTGGTGGGTGTGTCGATTATTACGTAGGAATGTTCGAGGAAATTGGCAGGAGAGGGTACAAAATTGGTTGGGGATGAAATACCGCAATGCGGCGACTAGAAAATTTATATTTTTGCTTTCGTCAATTTTGAATAACTCAAACAAACAAAATCGTTCAATAATCAACGACTACACATTTTACACAGGAAAGCAGATTTAACGTGATTTATCGAAACAATTTTTCTCATCCCCTGTGATCTCGAGAAGTTGAACTACATTTTTGTCACTTTCAAAGTTTTCTTCGGAACGCTATAATCGTGTAAAAAAGTAACATAGCTTAAAAATTGACAAAGCATCTGACTGTAGAGACCTCACGCTGTCAAATTATTGTTTAGCGATATCGATATGTACAAGAATTTTTGCCCGAGTTATGATCATTTGAAATTGTCGTAATTTTTTGGCTTCGTTGAGGTGATCTACTAATTCTTTTGAGGAGGGTACTATACCGAGTCACATCCAAAACAAATAGTATATTCTTTAGGCCCGCTGTACGCATCAGGTTTCGAGAAGAAATTATTCAAATATACAATGACTTCCATTAATATTCGGACAATCTTTAAGAAACAATAACTTTTTAAATATTGAACCATACGACTTCAACTTTTTTGAGAAGTTAAAACAATTAGTTTACTACATGATATGAAAAAAATTGTTTCAAACTTTGCAATTGGTCAGAATTATAGAGAAATTTCGAAAAGTTGCATTTTACAACTTTTTTATGTGGCCTAGATTGACAATTTATAAAATACGTTTCCTAGATCTGTGTCAATTATGTGCATTGTTAGGCTGTGTCCAGGTGAGGCGTTTTACGCGTGATTTCGGTCGAGCGTTTGGAATTGTAAGCAAAACGCGCTATTGCATTTGGACGGAACATAAAAATCACTAAATAGTATCTCACAATGGCGCGATTGCAAACGCTCGGCTTGAATGTCGGAATAAACGACAGGCATTGAACGATGTAAGAATCCTACGATTTATTGCACTTCGAGGCGGAAAATCGTGAAAAAAGCAATTTTTGCCATCTTTAAACGATTGTAGCTCATTGTTATGTTCGCCGATTTTAATTAAATTTTCAGAATATGTATAATTGACACAAATCTACGAAACGTATTTTAACAATTTTCTTGTCTGTAATTGCAAACAATTACAATTTTGGCCAAAAATTTTTTAATCTTATGTAGCAAACTAGTTGTAATTTCTCGACATAATCAAAGTCGTATGGTCCAATATTTAAAAAGTTATGCGTTTTTTAAGACTAAAAGGGTATACAATTTTTTCAACTATTTTACATTAATGTAATATAGTAAAATGAAACTTACTTGATCCATGGTCACTATGTTCCTTATTAATATTTGAAGCACTGGAACACTTTTACTGTAACTATGTTTATATGTAAATGTTAATACGATGTATACAAGTCGGTAGTCCGGACAAGATTGCCCACTGTCGCGCCGTCCCCGCTCGCTTGATGCCCCTCTCACCCAGAACCCTACCTTACGCTCCGTCCTTTAGGTCCGTGTTTGCGGCGCACAACCTGCACAACCGCACGCGGCGGCCCTGGGTGCTAAATACAACAAAAACAAACAAAATCCATGCTTAATATTTTCGTCTTGAAACACCCTTTCAGTTGAGTACATATAAAAAATCCTCACTCATACGTGTATTAAGTTATAACGTCCTAAATGAAACGATATTCTAAAAAATTCAGGAGATGCTAAACTTATGAATTTTTATTGAACTTCAGTATTTAATCGTGGAATACAGAAATGTAATTTTGGAAAATGAAATGCGAAAAATGATGCTTCATTTATCTACCAACATGTTAGCGAATCGATTTTTCATTTCTCGTTTAGTCAGAAAAATGATTTTTGTCTGCGTTTTTCGCGTTTCAACCCACTGTGCGCCGCGCCGCTCCCACTTGCTACACGCAGCTTCGCGCCACCACCGCTAGGCGGCCACCGCGTTGAGGCGCGCTCTCGCAGGTGAAAAGCAGTGGGAGCGGACATAAGTACGCCCACACGACATCGAATCGGGGCAGTCCGGCAATGAGCAGGAGCGTTTTACAGACGTTTCCTTTCCGAACCATTCGAAGGCTGCCCCACCTTCCGATACCTTCCCGAACGTCCTTCCGATATCTCCGAGGCTACACAGCAGTGGGGGATTCCTTGATTCCGATATCTCCGAGGCTACACGTCAGTGAGATTCCCTGATTCCGTCTTCGAGGCTACAGTGGCTACACGGCAGTAAGACTTCCCGATACATCTCCGAGACTACACGGCAGTGAGATTCCCTGATTCCGTCTTCAAGGCTACACGGCAGTAAGACTTCCCGATTCCGTCTCCAAGGCTACACGGCACACAGTGGTCGGAAATCGCCAAATCGTGTCCAAAAGTTGAAAATTTTTTTCCGTTTCCAGCGAATTTTTCAGATTCCGAACGGCAGAGTCTTAGTTTTGATAGGAGGGTTTTTGCGGCAGCGAGGATTTTTTCAACATTGCAGACCGCTGCAATCTCCTGGAAGACTTGCATTGTCTCCTGAATCGGAGAGATTGTACTGCTCGGCGCGTGAGCTTGCTGGTCAGGGAAAGTGGTTGGCAAGAATTCCGGCGTTGTTCGACCTCCTTGGGGCTAAAACGCTGCTGTAAGTGACGTTAGGGCGCAGCATGGCAGTTTCGGTTGACCTGTGAGGTCCCATTGAGGGGGAAAAGCGTTGCTGAAAGGCAGGTGGAGAATTTCGCTTTGCCCGCTTTTCGAGGTACTTCTCCAGCGCAGGGCATTTGGAGTAGTTGGCTGTGTGATCGCCATTGCAGTTCACACATGTGGGTTTCTCAACCGTAGGGGTAGGGCAGCTCGATGTGAGGTGGGCACCCGCGCATTTCACGCATTTGGGCTGATAGCCGCAGTTGGAGGAGGAGTGGCCGAAAGCCTGGCATCTGAAACACTGCGAATAGTTCGTGCGGGACAGGAATTTATCCCAATAAACCCGTGTGTAGAAGAGGTGGGCGACCTTTCGTACATTGTTAAGAGTCACCCCATTGGGAAAGGCGACTTTGTAAACGCAGTACAGGGAGTTTTTGGCGTGCTTGCTTCCGAGTGGAGTACAGGAAACCGGATTTAGCTCGTGGAGTTTCATCTCCTCAATTAACTCGCTGACTTCCATGCGGGGAAGGCCCTTCAGTGTAGCTGAGAGGACCTTTTCGGAATTGATAGTGTAAGTGTGGAAAGGGAGATTCGCCTTCTCAAGCTTCCCCTTGAGGTCGAGAAAGTGCTCGGTGGTGTTCAATTGTACGCGCACTCTAGAGCCGAGAAATTTTAGTTTGAAGTCGCTGCCATAAGAATCTGCCAGCGACTTAGTAAGGCGTTGCATGTTGCCATCGAAATTGGAGATGTAGAGAGGGGGCGGCTTAGCGATAGCTTTCTTGTTAACGGCATTAGGAGAGTTGAGGTGACTGGGCCTCTCCTGGTGTATGTTTGAGTTGGATTGTGGAGGGGATGAGCCTCGGAGAGAGGGACCAGCCCGGCGTATGTTTACCGGCAATGCAGGGAAGTCTTTAGGCGTTCCGGCAAAGGAGCCTAGGACGTCGAATCTGTTTTTGACAGAAACAGAGGGGATTGACCCGAGGTGAGTCACCTCAGTCATGTTGATATAGGACACTAAGCTGTCGTCAGGGGAACAGTCGTCAGTGGTCTTTGGTTTTTTCGCCAAAGGCGACAGCCGGAGCTGCTTGTTTGTTGGCATATCAGAGGTCAATGGCGCGGACACAGGGAACAGCTTGACAGACGCGGCCTCCGCGGAAGCGTTCGGATTTTAATTAATTACTGTGAGTACTTACGAGTAGGATGTATTGAAGAGAAGAGAAGTGTGTAGAAGAACAGAGAACAGAGTGGAAGAGAAGAGAAAAGAAGAAGAGGAAGAACAGAGAAACACAGTTAACATAGAAAAGAAAAAGATAACAGAAAGAAAAACAACAGAAAGCTAAGCGAAAATCAAGACTGGCCAAAAATTTTTTAATCTTATGTAGCAAACTCGTTGTAATTTCTCGACATAATCAAAGTCGTATGGTCCAATATTTAAAAAGTTATGCGTTTTTTAAGACTAAAAGGGTATACAATTTTTTCAACTATTTTACATTAATGTAATATAGTAAAATGAAACTTACTTGATCCATGGTCACTATGTTCCTTATTAATATTTGAAGCACTGGAACACTTTTACTGTAACTATGTTTATATGTAAATGTTAATACGATGTATACAAGTCGGTAGTCCGGACAAGATTGCCCACTGTCGCGCCGTCCCCGCTCGCTTGATGCCCCTCTCACCCAGAACCCTACCTTACGCTCCGTCCTTTAGGTCCGTGTTTGCGGCGCACAACCTGCACAACCGCACGCGGCGGCCCTGGGTGCTAAATACAACAAAAACAAACAAAATCCATGCTTAATATTTTCGTCTTGAAACACCCTTTCAGTTGAGTACATATAAAAAATCCTCACTCATACGTGTATTAAGTTATAACGTCCTAAATGAAACGATATTCTAAAAAATTCAGGAGATGCTAAACTTATGAATTTTTATTGAACTTCAGTATTTAATCGTGGAATACAGAAATGTAATTTTGGAAAATGAAATGCGAAAAATGATGCTTCATTTATCTACCAACATGTTAGCGAATCGATTTTTCATTTCTCGTTTAGTCAGAAAAATGATTTTTGTCTGCGTTTTTCGCGTTTCAACCCACTGTGCGCCGCGCCGCTCCCACTTGCTACACGCAGCTTCGCGCCACCACCGCTAGGCGGCCACCGCGTTGAGGCGCGCTCTCGCAGGTGAAAAGCAGTGGGAGCGGACATAAGTACGCCCACACGACATCGAATCGGGGCAGTCCGGCAATGAGCAGGAGCGTTTTACAGACGTTTCCTTTCCGAACCATTCGAAGGCTGCCCCACCTTCCGATACCTTCCCGAACGTCCTTCCGATATCTCCGAGGCTACACAGCAGTGGGGGATTCCTTGATTCCGATATCTCCGAGGCTACACGTCAGTGAGATTCCCTGATTCCGTCTTCGAGGCTACAGTGGCTACACGGCAGTAAGACTTCCCGATACATCTCCGAGACTACACGGCAGTGAGATTCCCTGATTCCGTCTTCAAGGCTACACGGCAGTAAGACTTCCCGATTCCGTCTCCAAGGCTACACGGCACACAGTGGTCGGAAATCGCCAAATCGTGTCCAAAAGTTGAAAATTTTTTTCCGTTGTTTAAAAATCTATGTAATAGTATTTTATTTATAAGGTTCCAGAGCACGTTTTTTTGTAACAGCCAATATTTAATACGTACTTCTGTCGGAGATACATAAGTTCAAAGTTAGTAGTTCTAAAAGACCGGCATTTTCAACCATAATTGAAATTATCTCTGTGACTTATTATAGCGCTGTAACGCTGGTTTATCATTCTTGCTATTGTTGGGCATGTCCTAATTTAATATAATATTCTGATTTTATTGCTTTATTTAATTTGTTGAAGCTCTGGGAGATGAAAAAGAGAAATCTATACATCTGGTACATTTCATTAATGGGCTATGCGCACCCAACTACCACCACCACCCATACCACTCACACATCGATAGATCCGCATATACGTATACGCAAATGCAAGGGTTTACGGGAAAAAAAACTGACGCCTCAATATTACAATGAGCAGTTCAGAACTGGTTGATTATGTTTCCTAAGAGTCCTGGCCAGGGTCGTTCAGAGCCCAAATTTCATATTTTTACGTTGTTGAAGAGTAATGGTCTTGATTGTTCAAGACGAGAGGGCTCTCGAATAGCCATGCTTCTCTTGTATCGGCTGTCCACTATTTCTGGCAGCATACAGTGAATATAAAATCTCGACAATTTTGACTGCATTTCATGCTGCCAAAATTCGTCATCTCTGTCTATTCTTACCGATTTCAAGCCCTTGGGTGTCCAGAGACAAAACAGGCAATACTTTTTACCTGTTATGTGCAGTTGTCCCTGCACTTGATAAAAATATGGATTGCTCCCAAAAATGGGATTGAGGCATCAATGAAGAGGCCACATTTCCTTATTTTCAAACCTTCCTTCTTCGCGAGTTGTTCTCGGGCAATTTCTTCACACTGCCGGCCATATTCAATGCTGGGCAGATTCAACACTCTTGGGTATAGCAGTGACGTTACTAATTTACCACCCGGTGTTTTCTTCAGTCGGCGGCACACAATCCTGAAGTTCGATGCCGTGAGTAATTTCTCTTTGCTTGATCTGTGGTCTCCTTTTCAATAATTTCTATTCTTTCTATTCTTCTGCCAATCCTGCAGAATCTCCATGTGCCTCTCCTTTTCTGCATTGAACACATGTTCTTCCATGTCCGGTTTCTCTGCGCTGGGTCCGCAATCCTTGTCCTTCGTCTGGGAAATCGGCTTTCGTTCGCTCTTGGGTAGACATCTTCGCTTTTTGTTACTTTTCTCGCAGTTTTCTTTCCTTTGTTTCTCCAGTTTTTCCAGACATTTTGGCGGCTCCCTTCCCTTGGCCATCATTAGGCGGGATAATGCTTCCTTCGTGTTATATTAGAAGACAGCAGCGGCACATCTCGCGGTGTACGATCCCCTCTGACTCCAGTTGATCCTCTTTCCGCCAGTATATTTGACAATGACCGCATTGAAGCTCTCCACTGAGTTGTTATTGCTGTTATATAACAGACTTTCAGCGTGAGCCATCAATGGACGGAAGATCTCTTCAATCTGATTATACGTTCCGACTTCCTTCAGATGCGGCACCATGTTTTCCTCGTCCTGATTTGCGGTGCGGTTGCAGAAATATCCCAGTCTTCGGCACTCTTTATGCTCCCCGAAGACGTGGCTGGGAATATTCAGCATGTCCTTTTTTAAATTGTTGATTTTGTGGATAATCTGAATCTTTTCCTGCGATCTATAATCTGCAGCTTTCAGAACATCCGTGCGCATTCTGCGAATACTTATTTCCACTGCTTTTCTGTGTCTGCCGGGTTCAATTTTCTTCACAACATCCTTCATTTTTTGGCAGAAGTTTCGTAGCAAATGGTTCGTGCATTCAATCTTTTTCACACGAACCAGCTCCGCTTTGTATGGATCACAATCCAAAATCCTTTTATACACGCTGCTGTCCCCATCAGCAATTAGAGTCGCGTACACAAGACCTCTTTTTTCTACGCTGGTCTCGAAGCCCTCAGCAATTGCGTCGCTCTCCATTTTCGTCGACGTTTCATTTCGTCTCCAGTTCTTGAAGCACGCATGACTTTTTGACTTTTTCTTCCTTTTGGACGCATTGTGGCAAATTTTGCACATCTTATTTCTGACTCCAATAAATAAAACTTTCTTCGTGTGGAATTCAGCTATTACACCGACACCGGACATGGAGTCGTATTTTCCCGTACGGTATGATCTCTTCATCCAACTATCGTCAGCCACGACGGGGATAAATGGAATCCCGGAAGGCAAAACATCGCCTCTTTCAATGGCTAATCGTTTCTCCTCTTCAGCCGCTGCTAGCATCTCTGCTTCTGCAACATTGATGAAGTCTTTCACAATGTTGTCGTGATGCATCCGGTAATACTCCTTTGACATGCATGGAATGTTCATGGCTGAGAACATTTCCTTCATTTGCATGTAACCACCTCCAGTGGTCAGCGTACTGGCGACCGCACTGGAATTTAAATCCATTCCTTTGCTTTCTGCGGATTGGCTGTTTATCTCCGCTTTGTAGTTGCACATCTTGCATTGCACCAGAATTGTTGTCTTCAGGCCCGATCGCCTCATGCCGGTGATCTCCAAATGGGCCGTTGAACATTCAAAAGTCCTTGAATGGTTCCCAATCTTTTTCATCTCTTCGAAGACGTGCTGTAGGTCGACGATGCACAATCCCGTGAAGGGGAATTTTTCACAAGTTTCCTCTCGCGTTGCTGACTCGATGACGAAACAGTCTGTGTCGGTGTCCATGGGTTGAGACTCTTCGATTCTCTCGCAAACATCTTCCGTTGATTGGTCGAGCATTTCTTGAAGAGCTCCTTCTTCGTCGACCCCTGGCTTGGCAACCCCTTCTGCTGTTGCACGCTCTGTGTCGGTGACCATTGGTTCACACTCTTCGGACTTATTGCCAACATCTTCCGTTGATTGGTCGAGCATTTCTTGAAGAGCTGCTTCTTCGTCGACTCTTGGCGCTGTAACCCTTTTTGCTAAAGCTTGCATCCTTCTAAAAGTACGAAACATAAAAAGACGTTGATAACATGTAGTCATTTGTATATGGGTGACCTATGAACGAATCTCAAAGGATTTTTCTCGGCGACCGAGGCCCTCGAGCTTTTTTTTCTCAGAATTTTCCACATTTATTAATCCGTCTCTATGCTCTTGTCACGTCCCGGATGGTGGAAATCTTCCGGTCGCGATAATTAATAAAAAGGGTTCGATCTTTGATCCACGCGGCACGTACGTCCGCGTCTAATCAAGGGCTGCGATCTTAATAGTACCCTTAATTCTGATTCGACGCGAGAAAGGGGGAGTCGAGAGGGAGAAAAGAGGAACGAAAGGAGTAAAGAAGTGACGACTTACCTATGCAGCTTCGATAACTTGCGGAGGAGCCTCCTTCGTATACGCGCGTAGCGCTCGTAGTGCGTGTTCCTTGATACGGATGTCCTCGAGGATCGAGAGTGGGAGATACACCACTCGGATATTGAAGAGGAAAAGGCGGAGGCGTCGATACGCGAACGCGAGCACTAGGTCGAACTTCAAATGACACGGGTCTCTTGGGACACGTCCCGTCGTTCGTCGGCGCGGATCAGCACGCAAGGTGACCGTCCTCGCCCTGAGAACGAATGTCAGGGAGGTGGAAGCAAGAGCACTGCACTACTAATCACGGCGATGGAAATAATTCGGACGCACTGCGGAATAGGGAGAATAGCGAGAGAAGGATGTAGAAGAGACAGAGAGAGAGACACGATGACTAACACTTTTATGATATAGAAATAGAATACAAGGATAATAACAATACGATAATCGCTTAATAAAGAGTAACTAGATATAATGTGATAAAGAGATAATAGTAATCGAGAATTAGAAATAATGGCGATATGTAATCGGACACGTGGTAACAAGATTCGTAGAATTATTATATCTATATATATATATATATATATATATATATATATATATATATATATATATATATATATATATAGTTTAAGTTACGTTTCACATTATCTTTTTCTACCTTTAAATAAATCCTTGCTGAATTAAAGTTCATAACTATACAAAAAGCAGTAATAACGGAGTGGTTATTTAACATATTTACTTTATTTTTTTGTATCGCTAGTATTGTGTTTACAAATCTTAAAGAGATATTGCATTGTGAAATATATGGTTAAATATGATTTGGAATCTATTAAATTTGGATCTGAATTTTAATTTTTATGTGTTTCTTGGGACTCTTGCCGTTTGGACGCCGTGCCGATTGGACGCCGTAAATTTTATAATCATTGCTTTTCTAAGTCTACATATGGTGATATTGTATTGTGAAATATATGGGAATCTATTAAATTTGCATCTGAATTTTAATTTTTACTGTCAAGGCGTGCCTTTTGGACGTCGTGGCAGTTGGATTCATGACGTTTGGACGCCGTAAATTTTATAATCATTGCTTTTTAAAGTCTACATATGGTGATATTGTATTGTGAAATATATGGGAATCTATTAAATTTGCATCTGAATTTTAATTTTTATGTGTTTCTTGTGTGTGAGGATATAACGTGTTTTTTCAAAAGTGAATACGTAATAAGAAATCTTCCGTGCCGTTGTCGAAAACAATATATAAAAATAGTATTTGAGTGTGAATATCATAATACAAATTTACATAAATATTAATTTTGTGCAAATAAGAAACAATTGTATATATCGTTTGACAGATATAGGTTAGAGTGAGGAATAGCTGGACGCTAATTATTAAGACAATGGAAGAAAATTCCACCAGATATTGGAAGAAAAAATACACAAGCACAGTAATGTTGCTTTGTAATACGTGTGACATGACATGGTACCTATGTACATAGCGCTATCTTTGGAAAGTAGTATTTATCTGTTTACGACAAGAAGAGGAGCATTCAACAGAGGTTCATCAATAAAAGAGTAAGTAAAATCCACAATGAAAAGCAGAGTGTGTTTCCCATTACTTGATAAGTAGTTTTGTGCGTTTAAAGTATAGGTACTATCATTGCAAATCCTTGTGCATTTCTGTTCCCGCAGTCTTTGATTGATCTAAGCAGCTACAGTCATCCCAATAAGAGGAAACGAAGGGATGAATTGCTTGTTTCATGAAGCAAATAATTTGTTAACAAATAATTTATTTCATTTCTTCAATCGGAAATCTGACGATTCTGAAAAAACTTAAAGAAGACTTATGGAGAGAAGATTGAAAACAAGATTTAATTACCATTCATAGCTTTATATTGTCATAAGCAACAAAAGCCTAGAATCTTCCAGTACATCGCCCACCATATATTTCTTAAATAATTATACTAGATAATACGCATGGTTCGACAATATACTATGTTCATGATATTTCTTTTTCATTTTACCGGAAATCGCGAAACTTTCCAATTTTTTAACCAATTTTATTTTAACAATTTTTTAAAAACCGAAAAAATCAATAGTTTCGCCATTTCTCCATACATTTTCATGATTAACGATTCTTTTTAACGGGAATCGCGAATAATTTTCAATTGTTTAACTGGAGAAGATCCTTATCATGGATCATGAATTTGTTAAATGAATGACGCAATTAAAACAGTAAAAACCGAAAAAATCAATTATTTTCCTTTCTCTCCGTAGATTCTCACGATGGACATCTTTATTTTACAGAAAAAACAGCGGAGCAAAGGGTGTCCAGTAGGCATGTGCGGGCCGCCCGATATTCGGGCTCGGGTCGGGTCGCAGACAGTCGGGCGGGCTCGATTCGGGCGCCCGATACTTCATGACACATCGGGCAGTCCGAGAGTTTCGGGCAACCCGACCGTTTCGGGCTACCCGAGATTTTCGGGCCGCCCGAGACAGTGACTCAACTTCGTCGGGCGGGTTCGGAAAGAATCGGACAAGTTCGGGCGAGCGAGTTATCGCAATACCCGAGACTCATAGAGAACTTTATATACTTGGTTTCTTTTTATAATTACAGTAGGTGTATTTGGGGAACATGTGCATAATCTATATTTGTATTAAATTTTGAAATAACGCACGTACATGTGAAAAATTTAAAAGACAATATTTCTGGCATTCTGACCAATTTGTTCATACAAATAAAGATTATGCACATGTTCCCCAAATGCACCTACTGTAATTATAAAAAGAAACCAAGTATATAACGTTCTCTATGAGTCTCGGGTATCGCGATAACTCGCTCGCCCGAACTTGTCCGATTCTTTCCGAATCCGCCCGACGAAATCGAGTCACTGTCTCGGGTAGCCCGAAACGCTCGGGTAGCCCGAAACTCTCGGGCTGCCCGATGTGTCATGAAGTATCGGGCGCCCGAATCGAGCCCGCCCGACAGTCTGCGACCCGACCCGACGATTCGGGCGCCCGAAAATCGGGCGGCCCGCACATGCCTAGTGTCCAGTGAAGAGCAGAGCAGTGGTGTTTAGAAAAGATGCTTTTTAAATTTTCCTTCTGTGCAAGAAAAAATCGAAGAGAAATTAATGTATCTGCTCACAGAAAGGCAATTAATTTATTCGGAAAAACAGGAAGTTGTTTGTCGTGTAGATTTACACCGTTGTTTTTGTAGATGGATTTTTTCCAGAACAACTTGCGGGCTCATGTTGCTCCCAAGAGTTTCTTTTCTAGAAACAGGTTTCTGCCGCTACTTATATATTATATTATATATTTTATTTTTCAATATTACATTTTATTTTATTTATTGTATTCTATTCTATTCTATTGTATTTTATGTTAAATGTACTCACTAGTATATAAGCAATCTATTGTAGTCTTTTTTTTTTATATTTAAGGGCGGTGGGGAATGCATTTACGCACACCTGGCCTACGGCCAGGTAGTGTCGGACTCACCCCCGAAGAAGCCGGAGGAATACCGACTAAACCCCACCGCCCTGGCGAAAGCCCTTCTCTCCTCTGAACTGCCAGAAGCCACACGGAACGGATGTGGCATCATCGAAAACAGTGCTCCCGCACAGAAATCATACCGAGAGGTTTCTGCCTCTACTTATCTACAATAAATGAAAATGTAGAAAATGCAGCGTCATTAAAATTAAATTATCTTTTATAACATCATTCTAGCATTAATAACTTCTTGTAAGATAAGATAATAACCTCTGTAGTAACTTCATATACGTTTTGGGCACATACATGATTTTCAGCTACTTTGCGCCACTATAATCTAAAAACGGATATACATAAAAATGGATATCACGAATGTAAGAGAAAATGGGCATAATACCTTCTATCGTGAAAGTGCTTGTAGTTTGTGTTTCCTGATTCTCATTGGACTCATCAATAGACACAATGAGTATCTCTTCTGAAAAGGCGGAAGAAAGTAAACAAAAATAAGAATAATAAGGAATATATATTACTTTTGCTGCAAAGGAAGTACCTATAACGAATGGTATTTCTGGAGGAAGTTCATTATATTCTTCAGTTGACGCAATGGAAACCTCTTCTGAAAAAGTGAAAGTGGATAAAAACAACAACAAAGAAAATATACAGTGGCCTGATGCAAGAAGTGTCAAGGTCATATTTTTGTAAAAATGAGTTCAACCTGGTATTGAATTTGTGAAGAATTACATATATAAAATGACAATCTCAAATTCTACCTAAACATGATTGTAATGGCATTTGTACATGCCAACATCAAAATTTGTCATTAATTAAACTTGTTCAATAAACTTGCTTCTTTGGGGAAAAAACACAAATAGCATAAGCTTTAATTGTTTCTTTATATGTATTCGAAAAATTTGGATAAGCAGAAACTTCTGTGTCAGATATTATTTGAACATATTTCTAAGTGGTAATATCTTTACTTCGAAAAAACTGACATTGACATTTCTTGTACCAGTAACAGATATATTGCTTGCGCTGAAAAGAAAGTACCTGCAAACAATGTTTTTGGAAGAAGTTCGTTACATTCATCATCTTCGTTAGAGTCTGTAATATATCATGTAAAATATAATAAATTTTTCAGATTAAAATACAATGTTGTGTATTATTTCATAGTAATTACATAATGAATAATATGCACGAGTATAATTTATACGAATTCAACATACCTACTGACATTAAATCACTCTCGTATTGCTCTTGTTTATAATCATTGCTGAAGAAACGTAAAAATTGATCTAACGGCAGTGTCCCAGACATTAAATTATGTTGTGCCATTGTTATTTTCTTGTTCTTTGTTTAATTCGTGCGTGTTCGTATAATCCTTATGTTTTCATTGTTCAATAATCTTTTATAATTAGTTTCCTGATCCGCAATCAGATTTATTAAATTATCTGTATTTAAAAATAAAAAACCACATCAAGCTTATGTAATCAAAATGATTAGAAAAATAGATGTATTTCATTACATTCCAGAATCTGGTGAGTTGATATATTTATCGTTGCAATAGAAGCATCGCTATGTGTTTGAACTGTTTGGAAAGCACAAAGTTGGGAGTTTATATGGCTTGTAAATTTTTGTACCTGCATTTAATTTAATCTTAATACTCTGATTATATAACAACATCCTTAAATGAAAATTTTGTAGAAGCTGATTTACAGAATAACCAATATATAGTGTTTAAAAATGTATCTATGTTTGGATCTTGATTATTTAACCACATCGTTTAAAATATTACAATGCAAATCAAAATATGAACGTACACAAAAACAATCAAACTAAACACCATACTGGAATTATAAATGTCCTTCAGAACATCATAATTTTTAAGTACTTCATGCGTGCTCTGTACAGTTTTTGGCAGTGGTGGCCGACACTTTAACTTTTCCCTTGACATAACAGATTTTATGCTGTTATATGATATATGTGCTGCTGCATCTGGATTGGTGCGACAAATATTGTCAAAAATTATCTTGTTATTTATTGAAGGTGTTCTGCGACATTCTTCTAGAATCAATGATTTTAATTTTAACACTTCTGCATATTGCGGGTTGCTACGGTGTGAGTGCTGCTTTTGGAGAACAAATTGTCCATTTTTGTAAAATAGTGTCCCTGTACATTGTTGGCTCTGACGACCAGAGCACCGATAAATGTTGGGATTTTTTGAGTTCTTGTTGTAACAATACCCTTCGTAAATATATACGAAAGTATTCTCTCTTTTACCTTTTAGAATCTCCATTTTGTGTTATATTTCACAGCTGTAAAAGATATATTACAATAATTAATAATATAAAATAATCGAGATCATGAAAATGTAGAAAAAATATTACACAAGAGATTGCATTATAAATAGACAGTGGATGTTTATGCAAATGCATATTTCGAAAGAAAGTAAGTATACCCCGTTAAGGGTATAGACCTTACTCACACACTCGAACTCACACACTGCTAGAAACTGTATACGTACACGAGATTGCAAGGGGTCCAGTTCTGGACGTGCCATTTCTCGCTAATGCACATTTGGGACCCCTACGTAGTCACAATCGCTTGATGAAAGATTTCTCCATTGCGCGAGCTCACCCAGATGGCCTACTTTTGCGTTTTCGAGGCGTAATTTACATTATTCCACGACATTTAGCGGAGCCACGAGAAGCATCGAGCAGCGCGACAGTGCTGCCACTGTCAAGAGACACACATTTTCTTAAATATCGAGAGAAGTGGGATTTTTATAGAAACGATCGATAGCTCGCGCAATGCGGGGGACACATACAATGTCAATGCAACGTTATTATGATAAAATAAATTAATTTAAAAAAATGGCACGTCTAGAACTGAAGCATATCTCAGAAGGGACGGTCCTCTGAAACTACAGCTCCGGCATTTTTCCGCTACGAGCGCTGATGTCGGTTCTTAGCATTCGGTCACCCGGCAATTCCATCATTGTATCGGTAAAACGGAGGATGACGAGTGTTGCCGGTAAGTTAGGCACACACGCACACGTGACGTCACTACGTTGATGCTCGTTGGTGTGCTCGAGTGAGAGTGTGTGGCACAGCTCACCGCTCGGGAAGCGTGTAGGTACGTGCGCCTGCTGTGCCTCTGAACCATTCTGTAAAAACTGTACCCAGCTCCCCTACTGGACGGAGCTCAAACTAATTTCGAGGTCAAATATTGGTCTACACCCTTAACCAGGCATTTCCAGGGCCAAGTCATACCAGGGACAAAAACAGGCAGAATAGAGGACGAGCCACGCTTGGAGCATACCAAGGCCGGTTTAGTTCAATTTTGGACGAGATTCTATGTCGGCAGCCGTCGCTCTCCCTGACGGCCAATGGACCAGGTATTATACGTCGGCTGAGAGACGGCCCAGCAGGGTCTCCACCGAGAAAAAATATTTCGTACTAGAATATACAAGAAAAAGGTACTAAATTTGAAAAAAAAGTACTAGATTTTGAATTCCTTACGGGTGCGCAGGAGCTAAAGTGGTGCCTCTATCGGCGTAGAGGTGAACTAAAAATAAACTAGGACAAGGATAGAGAGATCCTTGTCTCTCCTACAGAGCTGTGACAGAGAGGGAGATATGTCATTCGCAGAAGGGACAAACTTGCTCGAGACGGTTCAAGACGGTTCTCTATGCATTCTATGCGCATAAGGGTGCGACGGAGCCAGAAATCACTAGGAATGGCTGGAAAGTGGCGCCTCTATCGACGTCAAGGTTTATGATGAGAAAGACAGAGAGGGAGATATGTTTCTCGCAGGAGAGACAAAGGCAGAGATTTCGTAATCTCCGGCACCCGATTTCTGGCTCCGGCGCCCGGCGCGGCGCACCCTTATAAAACTGCTAAATTCTATTTTATTCTATTATTCAAAGGAGGAAGGAAGAGAAAACAAGTCCAGCAAGGTTCTATATAGACATTTACTTTATTTGTTATTTTTGGCAGAATTTGCTAACTTTATTAAATTATTCGTTATTGTAAAATTCGTGGCCGTGAAGTGTTTAATTTTTTCTTTAGTTAAAAGTAGTCCATTCATCAGTGGAGTTTGTACTCGATTTCTTATTTTTGTTTTGTTGATTGTTACTGCAGAAAATATTCTTTCAGTTGCTGCTGAAGAATGCGGAAGGCACAGTAAAGCTTTCACCAATATTGTTATATTGGGAAACATTGCCTCTCCTACAGCATTTTGCATTTGGAAAACTTTATTCCAAAAAGCCATAAATTCCTGGTCATCTCGCAGTGCTTCTATACTCTTTAACAGGCGCCATTCTCTGTCAATATCTTCATAACTATTTTCCTTGATTACGTTAGGAAAATTTATAGCAAGTGGTATTATGGAATTAGAAGAATCCAATTTGCATATTTTTGGATTCAGCATTGCCAAACTTTTTAATATGGGGTCTTTAAAGTTGATTCGTTTAAAAACTTCGATACAGAATTCGACATAGAAAGATAAACACTTCACCTTAAAATGTCTTACATCGCTTTCTGCAACTTCACTCTGATCTAAACTCAGTAGACAGGCATTCACTCTTGCCCCTAGATATACGTTTTCTATCTCTAAATACTGAGTATTCTCTGCTGGATTTATATTTTCAATTGGTGTATTGGTAACGTATTCTGATTTCATGAAATATTTCATAATCATTTTCATTTTATCTGTTACAGATGAAATTAGGAGATGAAGACGATATTCAGTGCCCTGATAATCTAAGTTTAGATTTACTACTGTTGGTAAAATAAATGCTAGGAAGAGAAAATAGGCCTTAATTAAGGGATTTTGTAGTACAGTTAAAACTGATTTCGCTTGTTCGATATCATCTTCTACTGCACTCAACATAAAATATGAAACCAAAGCATTCCATTGTTCTACTATTCGTTGTACAACATCATGCATTGAGAGCCAACGAGTTTTACTCAACCTTAGCAAATTGTGTGGTTTTAATTTCAATAATTCTTGAATTTCTTTGAATTCTGAAAGTCTTTTTGGTTTTTTTTGTATGAAATTGTAAATATCTGCACATAGTTCTTCTAATGAATTTGGTAATTTCTTACAAGCTTGAGCTGCGCATAAATTAAAACTGTGACATATGCATCTACCAACATATAAATGTTTATTTAAAGCTTTAAGACGAGCCTGAATACCAGAATGTTGTCCCATCATAACTGAAGCATTATCGGCAGCAAAACCTAATAAATTTACAAGAGGCACCTTCAAAGTATCTAATAATTCTATAAGAGCTTCAAACAAAGCTGAACTTGTTGCGTCAATAACATCAATGATATTTAAAAATGAATCCTCTACTGATTTTGTGGAATTATCGTAATAACGAACCACAACTGCTAAAGATTTATTTGTTGTAATGTCAGTTGACTCATCAATAATTACCGAAAAATAAGTATTTTGTAGCTTTTTTGAGATTTCATTAAGTGAATCTACAGCCAAAGCATTCTGTATGATGTAACTACCTTTAGTATGTCCACATTGTATTTTCTTAAGAATTTCACTATCAGGTGCAATTGTTTTCAATAAAGTTGGAAGAGTATCCATAAGACTCAAAGGCAGATTGTTTTGTGCGATATAGGCACATAATCTTATTTCTGCTTCCTTGACTTGTTTTTCCGACTGGCATTGGGAACTGGATGTAAGCGATGAGATTATACTTGGTGTCCTTTTTTTAGATTCTACATTCTGCTTGTGTTTTGGAGTGTTTGAATGACGAATCATTAAACTTTTACTGCCATTAATACATATGTTACAAAATTTGCAATAAGCAGTATGTCCTTTATTTTTATCTGCACTAATCCACGATTTAAGAATGGGATCTTTCAACCATTCTGCTGTGAATTTTTGCCTATATGATTTTTTAATTTTTTTAGCAGAACTCTGTAAATCTGAATCTGAATTTGACTCGTAATCACTATTGCTTTCATCTAAATTATTTATCTTAGAAGTGGTTTTTTGTGAGTGGGAAGGACCAGCATTGAAATTTTCACTTTCATTGTTCTCTTGATATTTAGAATCAAATTTAAATTTAAAAAGATTTTCTTGTCGCTTATTCATATTTAGAAAAAAATATAAATAATATTTTTTGTAATAACTAAACAATTTTTGTTCAGAAAATTAATAAAAATGCTTTAAAACCGTACTAAACAGACACTTATTTCAATCCCTTATAATAAGGTTCAAATTGCGCTGAAAATAAATAAAATGTGGTTGTTAATATCAAAATATTTAATTTTTAGATTTATTTTCATTGTTAGAAAGATGTGATAAAACGTGATAAGTGTTTGAATAATAAAGAATATGCAGTACAGGGTGATCCACCATCCACCTAACTTGGAACCAGTGTTGGGATTTTGCACGGTTTTCACGCACATGCGCGACGATTTTAGGTCAGTAATGTAAAAGTCTGGCTAAATTGGGATACCTTGGTCACTTCATCTAATTTCGCAAAGTTTGTTATGCTTTGATTTTTAAATAAAAATCCCAGCACTGCTTAGAATCCGCGCGCGCGCGAGAGCAAAATTTAAAACACATTCTACCAATGGAAGGAAAGACGCTTACGTGAATGTACTACCCGTCCGCATTGGGGCGTTGGGGACTACAATTGCTCTCGCGCGCTGCGCTTGGGTTCTGTTTAAATATATACACCCTATTTCTCTAATTATTGAAAAAGCTGAAAGATTGTGCACATGAAAGTTTAAAAAGTAGAATATTAGGATTTTTTATTAAATTAATATCGACAGTCGCTGTTTTCCATGTCATCCGATATTGATGAAATTTTCAGAATGTATATAATTGACACAAATCTACAAAACGTATTTTTAAAATTTTCAATATTGGCCCACATAAAAAAGAGAGAAATTTACAAATACATACCTTCTTTTTATTTGAAAAAACACACTTTATTATTTATAAACTATTCAAATGTTGTTTCAATTTTGGAATCTTCATAAAAAATTCCATAAAAACCAATGAAATGTATTAATAAATGAAACACTTTTATAAGAGAGGAAATTTTATTAAACCTTTCGATAGGCTGTTCAACAGAAGACTGAGAGCGAGATTGTCTTTTTACAAACGCGATATTCTTATATTTAAAAAGAAGTTTGTCAATTGTCATTTCGCCAACGGACATTCGCGGGAGTCAACGGTCTCTCACGGAAAACAATACACTATCTTACATTTAAAACAAATTTTTTTTGAAAACACGGACCAATCAGAGCGCGAGCTAGACGCTTGCTGGCACGTTCAGCGCGGCGCGGCGAGCCGGCAGGCGGTTGGCTGAACATGCCAACGAGCGTCCAGCTCGCGCTCTGATTGGTCCGTGTTTTTCGTTAATAACTCCTAAACAAAGCCGCGGACAACATTTTGCAAAAGGAAAATGGCGCTTGAAATGACCTCAGGAACCTTCCATTTCCGGGAGTTGAAGACATTTTGGGACACCCTGTATATCTCGTAAAGTATTGGTCAGACAACTTCAGGCGTGTGTTCGTTGGAAAAGTGACATTCCGTACTAGAAAAAATTCTTGTACAGTTTTGTGATCGGTCGATTCAGTTGTGAGTTATAGGGTGTAAAAGATGGAGGTCAACAAAGAGAAAATTCGGTACATTTTACAATTTTGCTTTGACAAAGACGAAAATGCAAGGCAGGCGGCTGAAATTGTGAATGGAGTTTATGGTCCGGATACTGTCACGGCTAATCACGCGCAATTTTGGTTTCGTCGATTCCGTTCCGGTAATTTCGATGTTAAAGATGCACCTCGCACAGGTAGGCCTGTCGTCGAAAATGTCGATAAAATCATGGAAATGATCGAAGTAGACCGGCATGTTAGCAGTCGTAGCATCGCCCAGGAACTGAAGATCGACCATAAAACAGTTTTAAGGGTGTAGATCTGGATTTGACCTCGAAATTAGTTTGAGCTCCGTCCAGTAGGGGAGCTGGGTACAGTTTTTACAGAATGGTTCGGAGGCACAGCAGGCGCACGTACCTACACGCTTCCCGAGCGGTGAGCTGTGCCACACCACCGACGAGATATAGAATAGACCTATCATCTTATGGGGCTTCGTGTCTCATGTTCTGAAATACCGACTGTTCAAAAAACCAGAGGATTTGGTATGCCCTCTACGATTTAGAGTGGTCAGTTTAGGAATTATACCGACTTTCAGATATCGAATGCGCAGTTGCCAAATCACATCCGAAAATATTTGTCGCATGGTTGCCAATTTACTGTTACTGCCGTGTAATGCACAGCGCGTATTTCTGCTATTTTCCAGGCTACAGTCACAATTCTGGAAATGTAAACGAAACGAGTCGAGTCAGTCAATACATGATTAATTCCACCTGAATATTTCATCTCTGTTTAAATATAATGCTTTCTATTTCTATAATCATTTTAAAGCTGAATAAATGCTTTTTCGATTTATATAAATAAACTGTTATTTATTGATAGCAAACAAAATAATTATTGTTGTTGAAAATTGAATACCTATTTAACGCTACTTTTTTCTTAAAATTTATTCATATAAACTGTTGTTGGTTTCTTTAAACCTTCTGCTATAAAATACATAATTTTCAAAAGGACGGAACAATATTCAGAAGATCAGTTAACAAAAAATTTTAAGGACAAGTTGTTACCGTTAAGTTGGTTTCGTTACAAGTTGCAGCGTGTCTGTTATTATATGCGTTAATATGAAATATACAATTAATTGTTAGTCCTTTTTCAAATATTTTCATAAGTTATGCAAGAATTTACATTAATTATAAACAATAATTAAATGTGTAATAAATATGTATAAAATTCTGTCTATTATTGATCTGACTTGACATTATATCGCAAAAGCACACAGGAGTTCAGATTTATATAGTTGATCTTTTACCATTATTTTTATCAGTTTTGAAACAGTAATGACTGTATTATTTTATGAAACTAGCAATTACATTTTTATTAGTTGTCTGCAATTAAAAGATAATATGAGACATAATTTTTCGGAAAAATATTTTTGGAGGACTTTGTCTATTTGTTTATTATTTATTTGTCGTTGGACTATTTTTTGAGGATGTTGCTCACATGTTGCTGCTATTATTTATTATTTATCTTATGCTCGATACGATACAGACATAGTTCGGCAAGCAGAGATTTTCACAAAGATTTTTGACACTAAACAAATATTACCGATAATTGACGAAGATAGTGACGAAGATTGAAAGCACACATGATTCCACCGCACACTAACCCATCTACAATTATTAAAGATAAGTATTCCTAATAATACTTCATGTATATGTTTCCTATCACAAAAATAATCAATCCCATAATTAACAGATCACGCAGAGGACCTAGAAAAAATAAAAGACTTGATAATCAAGTCGATGTACAATTCCATGTAAAAAATATTAAGTATAGCAGTAATACAGTCCGTAAATGACTAAGAGGCCGAAAGTCCTCCAAAAATATTTTTCCGAAAAATTGTTTAAAAATAATTTAAACATAGTTAAAAATGTTTTTACAATGATTTAGCAACAATCGGATGGTTAGAAAGCGAAAAAACTTGTGATTAACGAAAAAAAAAAAATTGACCCGGACGGGATTCGAACCTGGTACAAAAAGTCATCAGCGGTTCCTCAGTCGAAGACCATAGCCGCTGCACCAACCGGCGCCGTTGAAACTGTTTTCGAAATATTTGAATATACCATACATAGAATTATTTTGTTTTTGTATTGCACAAGTTTTAAAGTCTGGAAAATATTTCTCTGAACGTAGGAATGTTTAATATTACATAATATATTTTTTTTTAATTCAGAGGAGAGAGTTTTTATTTTTTTCAACTATGACGCACCACACTCAGGGATTAAAAAAAATTGAACATAATACTTATGATAATATCTCATTTTTAAATTACATCTGTAGTAGTGCTCTTTCGATTTCTATACGAAATCTGCATTTTTTCAATTTTTTCGTGTTTTTCGCGTTTTACAACCAGAGTTTGCAACGAAAAAATCTGAAAATGTGTACCTAATATGTGGCTTTGAAAATTGAAATATGGTTTTATTATCTTTTATCAATTAACATTATCGACAAATGTGTTCTTTTTAACTTGCGGAACTTACTTTTTTTTAATTGCAGATTTTTTTGCTGAAGATTCTATATATATATTATATATTTTTTTAAAAGTCTTAATTTTTGAGTTCCACTGTCTTAAGGGTGAAGGTCTTATAAAGAGAACTGCGTTTAGAAAAAAATTAACTACTAACTATATATAGTCGTTGCCATTCGCATTTATACTTTTCACACACATAATGCATATATGTACACTGTTGTACACTTATTTATAATTTTCTTTACTTATTTTACTTTTATTTAGTGTTTTAAATTAGTTATAATATTTAAAAGTTGGTTATTATTACAAAAAAAGAGGGGTTCTACAAACTCTCAGATGGACGCGTACCCTAAGAAAGTTGTCAGCACAAACGAGATATAGGAATCCTATTCGTATATCTCGTTTGTGCTGTCAGCCTATTTTAGTTCCAGTAATACCGACGAGACCCTGCCTGGGGCCCCAAAACCGGTTCGCAAATGGGGTACGTAACCCCAGCAATGATGGCCGCCAAAATACATTGGATGATAGGTCTATTCTATACCTAGTCGGTGGCCACACACTCTCACTCGAGCACACCAACGAGCATCAACGTAGTGACGTCACGTGTGCGTGTGAGCCTAACTTACCGGCAACACTTGTCATCCTCCGTTTTACCGATACAATGATGGAATTGCCGGGTGACCGAATGCTAAGAACCGACATCAGCGCTCGTAGCGGAAAAATGCCGGAGCTGTAGTTTCAGAGGACCGTCCCTTCTGAGATATGCTTCAGTTCTTGACGTTAGGTGGGTTTAAATTCGTTTGATTTAGCATAATAAACGTTGCATTGACATTGTATGTGTCCCCCGCATTGCGCGAGCTATCGATCGTTTCTATAAAAATCCTACTTCTCTCGATATTTAAGAAAATGTGTGTCTCTTGACAGTGGCAGCACTGTCGCGCCGCCCGATGCTTCTCGCGGCTCCGCTACATGCTGCCGAATAATGTAAATTACGCCTCGAAAACGCAATAGTAGGCCACTTGGGCGAGCTCGCGAACTAGATTGATCTTTTATCTAGCGATTGTGACTATGTAGGGGTCCCAAATGTACATTAGCGAGACGAATAACGTCAGGAACTGAACCCTTGCAATCTCGTGTACGTATACAGTCGCTAGCGGTGTGTGAGTTCGAGTGTGTGAGAGAGATCTACACCCTTAACCCTTTGCGGTTCGCGCTACATTCGCAATTTCGTACCAGCCGGTCCGCGCTGCATTCGCAGGTTCGTACCAGCCGGTCCGCGCTGCATTTACAGGTTTGATTTCAGATGCACACATTCTTTGAAATTGTTATTCTATGTCATCGAAACCATCGCGATCATCACTTTCAAATTCATTGTCACGCACCGTTGTACGTCGACTCTGTTGTCTAGCCATATTCTTTACAAAAAAAAATTATCATATGTGTTACGGTATGAGAAGAAATTCCGTTGACTTTCTCACGGGAATCTCTTCAAGACCGTCTCTGGCAGGAAACGTCCTAGATAACAGGCCCTTCTAAAATCTACCCTCTTTGACGGAGATCGAGCTCTGGCCCGATTTAATGGAAAACCACAAATAACGAGAGTGCAGTCGCATGTAACTGCAGATTAAAATCAGACTACCCCTCCAGTTTTGGGGTATATAAACCCTTGCATTTTTACTCTCGTTGGTTAGTACTATTCTAGACACGAGTAGTGTCACGTCGTGTTGCAGTCGTTAGAATCCACGTCTAGTGAGATCGGGCTAAAGTTCCCCTTCGATCAAAGTTAACCTTAAAGACTCCGCGAGTTCGGTTTAAAGTCTATTTGGCATTATTAGTACTATCAGACCCCGCATTGCCAGTGCATCAACACCGAGCATCTTAGGTAATAATATTATACATACACATTGTTCAATTCAGTCGCGACACGACCATTGTACATACACATTTCTTATTAGAATATATTTGTGTTATTTTGGTACATCGTGCAACTTTCTTAAACCCTTAATTATTGACCAAAATCCTAATCTAGTAATTGAACGTTCCCACACGATACAATCTTACCGCTCAGATTGTATCAATTAAATTATACTAGTTACGAGGCCTACTAACAATCCTAGCGACTCCCTGATTACGCATCAGGTTCGTTCGCGCCAAACCAATAGTCCAAACAAAGATTTATCCAACCTAGTGGCTCCCCACTTTCGCACTGGGTTCGTCCACGAAAACTATACTATCCTTGCGGCTCCCTGGTTATGCACCAGGTTCGTCCGCATCCTAGCAGCTCCCTGTTTACGCGATTTCGCATCAGGTTCGTCTGCACGTCTTTCCTACACCATCCTAGTAGCTCCCTGTTCACGTAGTAACTACTGTTCAGGTTCGTCTACGCTTGATTCTATTCCTCAAACTAACAAATTGTAACCTTATTCCAAGGGTAATAACCCTTCGCCAGCCACACGCGCTACTCGCGGCCCTGGCTCGTAACAGAACTGGTGACAGCGGTGGGATTTTCAATTATTTTAGGATCACTTTAATTTTGGGTTTACTACGTTAAATTACTCGTAACTGAGTACTGAGAATATACTAGTTTTCGCTAGTTACGTCTGAATATTATTAACAATATACTAGTTTTCGCTAGTTACGTTTTGAATATTAATATACTAGTTTTCTCTAGTTTAAAAAAAAAAAAATGTTTTTTTTTTAAATGCCGAATTCATCAGCAAATACCTCTTCTGTTGACATGATGAACTTGACGGTTTCACTTGCAAATTCTATGTCGCTGTTGACGCAAAAGACATGCTTACAGAATATTACTTCGACAATTCCTACCTTTAACGGGGAAGACCCACCTTTGATTCGTTTCGCGCAAACTATAGAGGACGGGTTAACTTTGATTCCGGAGGGTACGGAAACCGAGTATCTGGCAATTGTTCTAACTAAACTCGTCGGACCGGCACGTAGAAGTACATTAGAGCACAAGTTTACAACCGTAAAAACATTGGTTCAACATTTGAAGAAACGGTTCGCTCCCGGCAAGAGCTTGTCATATTACCAAGTGGAAATCGCGAAGTTACATATTCGCGAAGGAGAAAGCCTACGACAATACTTCGATAGGACAAGCCATTTGGTTTATTGTACGCGCGGAGTCATGAGGGAAAAATACGAGGTCCATGCCGAAGAATTCATCAGATTGATGGAAAACGATGTCATGGAAAATTTCATCGATGGTTTACCGGATCGAGTTTCCTTCAAGGTGTCGGCTCTCTCTAAAGATATAAAAAATCTGGAAGAATCTTACGACATCGTGCTACAGATAGACAAGAAATTAAGCAATCGGCGACAGTCGCCACGGAATGAATCACCATCAAGGTGGTCCCGCCGAGACTCTTACGACCAGGACACTCATCATCACGATCGACAAGTGTCGTACCCTCTATCTCCAAGTAGATATGACCGAAACGGGGATCGACACGCGAGGCCATCTGGTTTTGAGGAAGAAAGAGGAGGACGAGCTTCTGCCTGGACCTTGCGTCACAGGAGCCCTTCAAACTCCCCCTCCAATCATTCCGACACTTCAAGTGTAAGGGACGGAGAAAAAAGGTATACAATACTAAAAAATGCCGACAAAGAACGTTTTTCAAAGTCGTATTGTTGGCATTGCGGAACATCAGGACATGATGGTAAATTCTGTAAGAATAGTCCACGCAATCCGAAATTCCGACGAGATTCGCGAGATTCATCGGTCGAATCAAACAAATCTTTAAACTTCGATCGCGCTCACCGTACCGGCGACACGATGAGCGAAACCAAAGAAGTTCGCCCAAGAACTGTCCGGTTCGAGGAAAAACCCTTCTCAAGGAAGCACCAGCCCCGCGAATCAACATCAAAATCCCAGAACTGGAATCAGGAAAGGGGGAATTTTTAATTGGTGGCGGAACATCAGTCAATTTGGTAGTCCTTAACGCTTTGGGTACAGGAAAGTATCTCACGCGAAGAAATTGAGATAACGGGACTCACGACTACTCCAATTCGTACCTTAGAAAACTACCTTAAAAACTCCTGCGTTTTTCTACGTAGTAAAGCATCTTACAATTGAAGCAGGTGGACTTATAGGAAACATCGCATAGATGCCCGAACGTCTCAGCAGATTGCAATTACAATAGCTAATCTAAAGGTTAAGAAAGGATATTTACCCACGCATAAAAACACATGATCAACTACCCTGATAGCCAAGTGGACTCCACCTAGAGAGTCGAAAATGAGCACAGTCGCCCGGAACGTGGAGGCAGGCCACGTGGGAGGCAGAGTCTGGAGTCTACGTGGATGCCACCTTTCTCCTGGATACCGCTTCCCCGCAAAATGGCAGCACGGTCGCACTGATTAATGCGGCGAATGTCGTTATACAGGGCAGCGCCGTCGGTAAGGGCAGATCGCACTAATGTGGTAGATCTCGGTAAAGTAAATTTCTGTTGTACAAATATGTGGCAGTTTTCGTTTTTACCGACAATACTTATTTCTGAATGAATATTCAGTCACATGTAAGAAGGGAAAAGGAAAAAAAATAAACCATTTTCTTTATTATTATATCTATTTTATTTATCCTGCGAATTTTTTGTGCAAAATAAAAATTCTCTGCATCGATTGCAGGAGATGTTTACATGAGGAGATGCTACATTTATTTTAATGCTAGAACTGATTTCAATCTCATGTATTTAATTTTTTTGTTGTTATATTGAATACGCCGCAGGGAGTTGGTGACGACACAGGGACAATGGCACAAGGAATAATAAATATTATAATCTTTTATTTATTATTACTATCCTTTATTACTGGAAATTACAAAAAATACAAAAAAGTTACATGGATCTAAATCTATATATTATGATTACACTGTCCAACAAATTTCAATTTTTTTTATGTGTCCGAATTACTGTTGGGTCCTTCTTATAGAGTACTTTTCGCCGATTCCGAATCTGCCCTTAATTTTTTTCCTTTGCGCACAATTTTTGAGAAACGGCTTTGAAAAAAACATATTTTTCAACTTTAAACAAATATTGTGATGTTATTATAAAAGATATTGAATTGCTCATTACAGCAAAAGATTCTGTAGACTTTCCCGAATACAGTGATATCTTAAGTGATTCATATATATGAAGCATCTTAAATAAAGGGGGATTCTTCTACCTTGAAAAATAATGCCTCCATGCGACATGATAGAATCAATGTCGGAAACAAATTTTTCAAGGTAGCTTTCGGCCTTCATAGGCTTGTGTCTGCCTCTATAGATACCTACTACGATTGGTTTGCTATTTTCAATGTTGCTAATTCTAATTTGAATGGGCCAAAGCTGAATTGAGTTTGACTTGTCTAAAGTGCACCCGTCTACATGAAAATCTAATTCCAACCGGTTGGGAATGGTTACAAGAGAATGACATAAATAGTTGACGATTTTAGACTCTACATTGAAATGAATATATTTACCCGGTAGCACGTCATACGTGATGGCACTGTCGCGAGGTGAGCCGACAAGCGTTCTTACATCCGCGGGTAAATTCTGGAAACATGGATGCGTACGCAGAAGGCGTAATAGGCTATTTCCCTGAGTGTGTGATATGTTATTATTAACAAAACAAGACGCCAAACGATCGCGAAACGATGATTCTGACGCAGCGCCAGCAGAAGGCCGGGCTGTGTGACCGCGTGACGGAATTGAAGAGGACGTGCTGGGCATTTCTTGTAAATTTTCACAAGGAATGTTAAAAAATGCTTCCGAATCTTGACGCGAAGGCTCAGCATTTGAATTATGCGCGAATGAAGAGGTGGTGGTGGTGGTGGATGTGTTCTGCACAGTGCCAACATTAACGGGTTTTGCCGATTTGTTATGCTTTAGATTGGATCTCACTTCTTTTAAAATGCGCCATCTTTGGCAAGGACCTAACTCCCGCAATGCTTTTCGCGATATCGACGTTTTCAATACTCTGGGAGACATTTGGGCAAAATGACACCGATGAAACAATATAAAAATGTACAAATACCTTCCTTCCACGTACTGCGCGTAATCCCAGCAAATCACGTTGATCACAATAGTCAGCAGTCAGCAGTAATCAAAAACAAGTAACGTTATTCAAATGCAGCAACACAGACCGCACTCGCGAGTGTAACCACACAGCGTACCACGACCGAGCTAGACCGAGCAAAGCGAACGAGAACTGGAAACTGAACCAGCAGCGGCGATGGTATATTCGTGAGTCCCGTGGGCCGTTTCCCCCACCCAGCGATACCAGAATCGTCGGCCGTGGGCCGTTCCCTCTCCGTTCTCCAACCCATACGCACCGTCGCACAATGGGCCAGAATGTTCACGCCTACTTTACTATTACTTCAAAACTTAAAGACCACATTAAATAAAATATTAAATAAAAAATATATAGTGATGAATAAATAATCAAGGCGACCTCAATTTTTTATTAAAAAAAAAATTCACAATGTAAAGCGCACGCGCGTATGGTGCTGGAAGGGGAAAAGGAGGAGAGGAATAGACGTCCATTTGGATATCTGTCTGGTGGCCGCAGACTTTTCAAAAGCAATCGACACTCGATACTCGATACTAATCGTGCATCGAACGCGGTCCTGACGCATCCACGCGAGTGTTCAAAATTTTTTTGGTTTTTTTTTTAATTTGTTGCCGTCACGATGAGTTATGTAAGTTTTAAATATCTACGATCGTAGAATTTCTAGTTACTGTGGCGACCTTTTTTGTTTTTTTTTAATATTTTTTAATTTTCAAACATTTCAGCTGGATCGCCCGACAAGGCACGCTCCGAAGCCGGCGAGGTACTGTACCACCTCATCCGAGGATGAACCCTTGAGAAAGAGGTCGAGGACCAGCCTGGTTCCGTTGCCGTCGCCGTTGCCGTCGCCGTCGCCATCGTCGTCGTCGTCGCTGTGACCCCAATTAACATCCCGAATCCCACGCTACCGGCTCACCCGACACCAGGCGATATCAGCTCCAGACCAAACCGTCCGGCTTATCGTTCCTAAGAAACACCGACCGTCGGTTGTCAAATTTCAATAACCACCTGTATAAATAGGACCATTCGACCCGGCGACAGTCAGTATTTTGTCTCGTCTCCAAGCTGTAACATATCGTGCTACTATTGTAAAAACTGTGTAATAAAGGTATCTTCTGGTACGCCAGAAGAACTCGCATTTTTTTTATATCGTCCCGTCAAAATTTACGTGACATTTTGGCGATCCTGCCAGGATCCACTAAAGTCAGTGTAAACGAAATCACGCGTTTCGGCCCACGGGAACACTCGACCCAGAGGATCAGCGGACCACACCACGAGCTGCATACGTGCACCTTTGGAACCACGCAAAACGAAGAGAAAACCAGAAGTAAGTAACTCTGGATCCCTTTGTAACGTACAGAACTAGGATAGATAGCTTCTCTAGCAACAGTTCAAGAGACAGTGTAGATTCAGTTAGAATCATGAGTAAACCACAACCGAGCACCTCTGACGCTCAGGTGAAAGAATTATTGGAGACAATTAGAAAACAGAATGAGACTATTACTCGCCAACAAGATATGTACAGCCAAAGAATTTCCATACTAGAAGCCGCTTTACAATCGGTAGACAAAGAGAATAAGAAACGCGTTAAAGAAATTGAGATATTAGGCAGAAATCTAACGGGCTTGAGCATGACTGAGGATGACGATGCGGATTATACTTCCGTCATGACCGAAGACGATTCCGTGATTAGAGCTAAAGTCAAACCCACTGCACCACCTGCACCAACGCGAGAAAATGCACCTGGCGAAACGAGCTTGCAGAGCTCTAACCTGAAAACCAAGGATGCTATACGCTACATCCCAACGCTCAACGGAGATGATGATGTAGGAGTTGAAGACTTTATTAAAGAAGTCAAATCACTTCGAAACATGTGCATGGAACCGATGCTATTGTTGAAAGCAATTAAAGTAGAAAAGATAGTAGGCAAAGCTTTACGAAGTATGCCGAGCTTTACGAAGCACTGCGTACTAACGTAGCCACACAGGCTTCTGCAGACGAATTTAACGAACAACTTCGGGAAATAAAGCAAGGAGCTACCGAAACCGTACAGAATTTCAACATTCGATTCCGTAAAACTTTGAATAAACTAACGTACGCCATTACTAACGAGTATCCACAACCCATAACCAGAAGAGTAATGATGGAGGCAACCATGAAGAGAGTTACGAAAATCTACATAAACGGTCTCAAGAGAGAAATCGGACATATGATATTCACTAGCAAACCCACGACCCTGATCGAAGCTGAAAAGGAGGCTGCCGATGTGGAGAGATACCTCCGAGAAGAACGCCATGACTCGTTCCGTCGCCAACGTCCAGCGATGGTCAGACCACCCGTTATTCCAGACAAAAGATACCAGAGCTATGTACCGCCGCGCACGCCACAGATTCAGGCGACCGCTGTTACCAAACCCGGCCCGTTCAACCAGATGGAAAGAAGACCGCTCATCGACCGACAACAGGTTAAATGCTTCAAATGTGGAAAAATCGGCCACACCGCCAACCAGTGCTCAAATTTTCAAGTGCGAGCCTCAGAGGAACGCGGGCCACCGCGAGTGAACAACACTGTGGTATCAACCGAGGATTACGAATCAACACCGTCACCGGACAACTACCGACAACCCTATTACGATCCCCATCCGGACGACAATGGAGATTTCTCGTCGATTCAGGAGCAGGAGTCAACCTTGTCAGACGAAGACCTGCAGGAATGAAGATCTATGCCGACCACGAAACCAAACAGTTTGCTATGGGACATTCTAAATTCCGAACGAACGAATTCACTAATTTTAGAATAGCCGGTCAATCTATAAAATTTTATATCGTAGACGAAACTTTTCCTATCATTGAAGACGGCATATTCGGACCAAACTATCAAACCATGCGAGAGAATCCACAAACTTGTGTACCTCGAGGGAAAACCTACCAGGGTATGCTTTATCAATTGTGGTGAGTCAGAAAAACAAATTACTAACAATATTGAAAATTCTAACACCTATGATCAAATATCCACCTTTAAAGAAATAATTAGACTTTCACATATAGAAAACAGTTTGAAACAACCGATAGAAAAATTGCTTCTCTTTTATATCGATGTTTTCAACTTAGATAAAGAATTCCTTCCTTGCACCGACCTCACTAAACACACGATAACACTAAAAGAAAATAAGGTCATTAACACAAAATCGTACAAACCACCTGAATGCCACAAAGCAGAAATTAGCAAGCAAATGAACGAGATGTTAGAGAAAGGAATAATTGAACCTAGCGATTCCCCTTACAATTCACCAGTCTGGGTAGTACCAAAAAAATCAGACGCATCAGGCAAACAAAAGTGGAGGATAGTTATTGACTTTAGAAAACTGAACGAACTGACTGATCAGGATGCATACCCCTTACCCGACATAGACGACATTTTATCACAACTCGGAAACGCGAAATTCTTCTCAGCTTTAGACTTATCCTCGGGTTTCCATCAGATCCCGATGGAAGAGAAATCCAAAAAATACACCGCGTTTTCTACTCCCCAAGGACACTATCACTATAATAGAATGCCATTTGGACTGAAAAACGCCCCAGCAACTTTCCAGAGAATGATGGATACCGCCCTACGTGGACTTATAAACAAACATTGCTTCGTGTATCTAGACGATATTGTAATATTCGGACAATCCATCGAAGAACATAACGGGAATTTAGCAATCGTGTTACAAAGACTAAGAGAACTAGGATTGAAACTGCAACCGGACAAATGTGAATTTCTAAAGCCAGAACTAGAGTACTTAGGCCACATAGTAACCTCTGAAGGAATAAAGCCTAATCCAAAGAAACTAGAAGCCGTTCAAAATTTCAAAACTCCTAAAACACCGACCGACGTAAAATCATTCTTAGGACTCGCGGGATATTATCGAAAATTTATACGAAACTTTAGCAAAATCGCGAAACCATTGACCGAACTGACAAAAAAGACCGTACCGTTTCACTGGAACGAACAGACGCAGACCAGCTTTGACACACTAAAAGAGAAATTATGTACTGCACCAGTTCTCAAATTCCCTGACTTTGAAAAACAATTCACTCTAACGACTGACGCGAGTAATTTAGGAGTAGGAGCCATCCTTTCGCAAGACGGACACCCCTGTTGCTATATTTCACGCACTCTCAATCCGCCCGAACGAAATTACTCGATTACCGAAAAGGAACTGTTAGCAATTGTATGGGCAACTAAAAGACTTCGACAATACCTGTTAGGAAGAAAATTCATTATTAGAACCGATCACCAAGCCTTGACATGGTTACAAAATTGCAAAGACCCCTCATCTCGACTGATCAGATGGAGACTACGACTAGAGGAATACGAATACGAAATACAGTACACTAAAGGAAAAGACAATACCGCTGCCGACTGTTTATCCCGAATTCACGCGATTACAGCACAAGACGAACCCACAGACTTACTGTCCAGATACCAAACCTGGGAAACCTCAGACGAACTTCCGAAACCATTAAAGATCGTACCCAATAAAAAGAACTTCTTCCAATTGACCTCAGACCAATTAGGCGCGTACGAAGGTAAAGAAAAATGGCTAAACATATTGAATAAAATCATCGAGAACACGAATCGAATTGGTATAGGAGACAATGATATTTCAACCCAGGATAGAAATACGATCAAGAGAATGCTCATGTTCTTTAACGACACGGACAAAGAGTTAGAATTTGCATGGGAACCAGTAAAAGAATTGACAGACGACGAAATTAAATAAATTATCAAAGAGAATCACGAATTAATCGGACACCCTGGAATACAGAAAACCTATGACCGAATCAAGACTAACTACAAAATACCGAACTTGTTTAAACTAATTCAGGAATACATTGAGACGTGCGACACTTGCCAACGAGCTAAACTCACACGAATTCGCCCAAGAGAGGAACCATGCATAACCGACACCCCGATAGACTCGAACGAAAAAATAGCTATGGATTTGTTAGGACCATTACAAAAGACAAAGAACGGTAACCAGTACATACTCTCAATTCATGACGAACTGACTAAATATCTTATACTAGTACCCCTCAAGACGCAACGAACCGAATCCATATGGGACGCCCTACTGAACCACTACATTTATGTATTCTCCGCACCCAAGAAAATACTAACAGACAGAGGACAGAATTTCATTTCCGAACTAATGCAAAGATACGAGGAAGCTTTTAATATAAAACATATCAAAACTACCGCATTCCACCCGCAGAGCAACGGATCCCTAGAAAGAACGCACGCAGTTGTCACTCACATGTTAAAATCAATACAACAAACATCCACCGACGAATGGGATGAACAATTGAACTTTATTTGCTTAGCATATAACACAATGACACACGACGCCACAGGCTACACACCCTTTGAACTAACGTTTGGACACAAAGCTAACCTACCTTCAACCATTTCCAAAAATCCTCAGCGAAGTTACGAGGACGAAGTATCCTTTCGAAAAAGAGAATGGGACTCACGGTTGAAAAGAGCCCGAGACACCTTGCTAAAGAGTAAACAAAGATATCAAAGAGACCAGCGACGTAAAATTATTAAACCGCAATCAATTTTCAAAGAAGGAGATCAAGTTTTGATACACAATGATCATAAAGAACACAAATTAGACATAGAATGGTTAGGACCATTCACGATTGATAAAGTATGCACACCGTATTATGTCATTAACGATAAGAAAGTACACGGCAACAGACTAAAATCTTATTTTCCAGGACGACAATCCTCCTCGCGGGATTAACTTGCGCACATGTCACTATAACACCGTTAGATGCTCGGAATAACATATTTTTAGAAAAGATAAATAAGGGTTATTTATACAGTAGTACCGCCAATGTGATAATAGGTCTAGACACGAGCGAGATGTTTAAGCAAATCGAGAATATAGTAGAATATAAGAACAAAATCAGTGGATCAGCTATTAACTCTGACTATACCGAAGAATTAGATGCGTTAGACATACGTATTAACAATATTAGACAACTAGCCAGTCATGTAAGAACCCTCATACACCAGAGAACGAAGAGAGGATTATTGAACTTTGTCGGATCAATCTCTAAAAACTTATTCGGAACACTAGACACAGACGATTTGGATTTAATAAATAAAAACATTGACACCTTATTTGACGACAACAAGCAGATTAAAGTCATACTAGCTAACCAGACTTCGCTTATAAAGAAAATGCTTAACACAGAGAGTTTAGAGAATTTGGAACGTTCATATAACAAATTAACGCAGCAATTGAATATAGAAAGCATATTTACCAAACTCATAATGAAAATCGATAACGCCATACAAGATTCGCACTTCCAACTTGACGAAATATTAAACGCGATCATTTTAGGTAAACAAGGTATCATTAGCCCACAGATTATAGAACCCGAAAAGTTTATAAGCAACTACGCGAAGATCATAGGACATCACATTTATAACATTGCCATTACGCCCAAAATCGAACACTTTCAGTTCATACTCGACATCAGTGACTTAACCGTTTTCACGTATAATGACAAATTATTTTTCAAAATTTCGATACCTCTAGTGCTCGAACAAGAGTGGGATATAATGCGCGTATACCCCATCCCGCACAAAAGAAACAATATATTTATGGCGCCCGTGATAGAAAATTCAGTATTTCTAACTTCAAACCTCCTTTACATGAACACTGATCTAGACTATATCACCGAATATTGTAAACAAAAGATAGTCATGATCTGTAAACAAACGCAGCCGATCCACAACGATAATTCCGACAATGACTGTCACAGCGAAATTATTAATTACAAGAAGAACATCAACAATTGCGAGATATCCATTTATAAGATCGACCACATCAGTTTCATACCGCTGCACGCCGAAAATCAATTCTTAGCGATACCCTCTAAAGCAGTAGAAATTGACGCGATATGTTCCGCAAAACATAATATTCAGACCATTGACAGACCATCTGTAATTAGCTCTAACGATTCATGCGATTTATTGTTTAATAACGAGTACATGCGAATAGGCGAAAGCAAAACCGAACTAGCTTACGGTATGAAGATGAAAACCATAGCACTTAATAACAATGATAGCTACATTAACATTTTGGATAAGATCAAAAACACGCCGAAAATTATAAGTAACATTGCCTCGTACCGAACTTCCGCGGATCAACTCGATAGCGAAATATCAAAGCTAAATTTCGAACATAGAATAAAGACTTTGCGATCATATGCTATGAGTACATTACAAATAATAGGATATGTATCGGTAGGATTGATAGGTTTGTACACGCTCAACAAGTTAGGAATACTCGACTGCCTGAAGAACTGCGTTCCCGGAAAACTCTGTTTCCACCTGCTCTGCTGTAAGATCAAGAAAGGGCCACAAATCCACAACGACTTCCAACCAACGCAACCGAGTGTGCCAATCAACCTGTACACCACTGCAAGCCGCCCTTTGGCAATCGAAGACAATGAGGGAGGAAGAGTCTTGATACAGCCCCAGCGGATCCGCTTTAAGAAGAG
The DNA here is from genome assembly GCA_916610255.1 of Lasioglossum lativentre. Classification (NCBI taxonomy): domain Eukaryota; kingdom Metazoa; phylum Arthropoda; class Insecta; order Hymenoptera; family Halictidae; genus Lasioglossum; species Lasioglossum lativentre. The sequence goes on along the minus strand of OU744356.1, from coordinate 37,468,841 downwards.
CATCCTCAAAAAGAACTCAAGGGACTAAGTTCAATCTAAAAAGGGGGGAATGTGACCCCAATTAACATCCCGAATCCCACGCTACCGGCTCACCCGACACCAGGCGATATCAGCTCCAGACCAAACCGTCCGGCTTATCGTTCCTAAGAAACACCGACCGTCGGTTGTCAAATTTCAATAACCACCTGTATAAATAGGACCATTCGACCCGGCGACAGTCAGTATTTTGTCTCGTCTCCAAGCTGTAACATATCGTGCTACTATTGTAAAAACTGTGTAATAAAAGTATCTTCTGGTACGCCAGAAGAACTCGCATTTTTTTTATATCGTCCCGTCAAAATTTACGTGACATCGCCGTCGCCGTCGCCGTCGCCGATGGCTAAACAGCCCTCCGTGGAAGAGCTATTACATACGCTGGCGGGCGTGGAAATGGAGGCGCCAAGTCTCCACTACCCAACTTTCCCCTCTACACCGCCGACTCTCCCGTCGCCTCCTTCGGTGTTGGAACGGTAAGTTGCATTAATATTTTTAAATTTAATAATAATTTTAATTAAATTGTATAGTGCATGGTGTAATGTTTGTATTTGTTGTACAATGGAGCAGATACTGCTCACAATGCTGGAGGAGCAGAACGACCTGCGGCGGCAGCAGTGAGTTTCCAAAACATATATTTCTTAAAGAGTTGTTTAATTTACTAATTTTTCTTTCTTTACACCATGAACAGGGCTGAACGTCTAGCCGAAACAAGAAAGTTGAATGAGACGGTTAATGTTTTGGTGCAGGGGCAAGCGGAGTTGCGGCAGCAACTGGAAATTGTATTGGCGAGGGTTGAGTGAGTCAACGAAATAATTTGTTTAAATTATATATTTCTAGAAAAGTTGTTCCATTTATTAATTATTCTTTTTTTCCACCACGAACAGGCCCGGACGGCAAGCAATGATACAAGAACAGCGAGGGGAGAAGCCGCAGTATCTTCCGCTGGCCTCGGAGAACGATGTGCTGTCGTTCGAATCTTGCACGGAGGAGGATTACGAGAGTGTGGTAAGTATATTGTAATGCAGATATACATGTAATAAAAGTAAGTATTATATGGAAATTAATGTTGATTTTTTTTAGGTTGTCTACTTCGCGTGTCTCGGCGGGTTTAATGCGAAAGAGGCAGTAAACACCTACTTCAAGGAGGCCGTGACAGACGCCTGCGCGTACGCCCATACTTGGTATGGCGCGAACCGCACAAAATCCCTCTCCGACATGAAAATCGTTAAGGCGATTTACGGTGAGAATTGTACATCATTAAGTTTGTTTAATTTCATTATTAATTCATTGTTTAAACTTTTTTCAAGTGAATGTTACAGAGGCAACGCTGCGAAACCGCGCATTCCTGCGGATGATGGAACGCGATTTCGAGAAATTTGCGCGAGACGCATTGAAGGCTGCAAAAGAGCGGCATCGCAAAAAGAGCGGGGAGCCCCGCCGTATTGACTCTCCAAGCGCCTCCGCTACGATCATCGACAAGCGGAACTGCTGGCGGAACACCGTCAGCAGCAGCAGCAGCAGCAACGATCGAGCCACGGCGTCGTAAGTATATGTTTTTTTTTTGTTATTTTACAATTTCTATAAGGTGGGTTCCGAACCACCTTAGGCACCACAGTTTAAATGACGTAATATATTTCCAGAGGTGCCGGCAGTCAACCCGCGACGACAGAGTCCGCAGTCGCGCGCTCTACCGAGTGAGCGCCCAGCGTAAGTATATTTTAATAAAAGTAAATGCTTTTATTAAAGTAAAAGCAAACTAATGTTTACTTTTTTTTAGGTTGGTCGCTTTGTTGGTGACACGACATAGTGGAATAGGCCTACTGGGGATACCACTTAAAAAAAAACGCATTGTCAATAGTACCTCCTGGGTAATGCGGAAATCTATTGGACTCCTAGGAAAAATCTAATCTGCTGTCCAGGGAAGAAGGAGAACGCAGCTGCGGCAACCGGGGAAGAGGATGGCCTCCAATTTTTCGTCTGGTACGTACATTAATAACACCTAGATAATAGTTTTGATTGATTACACAATTTTAATTATCTTAAGATATGTATTATCCGGACCAAATAACATAAAATAATGATTCATTATAAAAAATTAATAAATTTTGTAACGTAATGTTTACTAAATACAGCTTTCTGGGGTGATTATTCTTACATATTATTGATGTGGTATCGGAAAAATTGGTATTAATATTATATATTTAATAAGGTAATACTGAGATTTTCAAGTGTGCGTAATATTTAGCGATGTGTTTCAATTCCAGATAGCACTCGGATGTCCGATGACCAAGATGAAGTCCTAACCCAGAACCCTTCCAGAAGCTGATTTTGTGGCCTCTAATCTTTTTTTACCCTTCTTACCCAGCCAGCTAAATTCCATGGCCAATTTATCAGTCATAACCTGACCTAACCTCGTCTCTCAACCTGCATATACTAGGTTCGCGCCCCGTCACATACCTATTTTTTTTTTATTCATTCTTTCTTTTGTATTTCTAACTATGTAATAATCAATGCTACTTTTGTAGAATACTTTTAGAACCAATATTTAAATCTTTAAAAAAAAATATTTTAAGGTAAAATACGTCAAAAAATAATTTCGGAGCAATTGTTAGTTCATCAATTTTTAGTTGGATCCAACATTTTCTGCGGTAAATCTATGCGTGTCTTCGAGTTTTACATAATCTGTTATAGAGAAAACAAATAAATGCAAGTTGTAGAAATCGCTCCATTGGTATTCAATTCCTTTGATACTTTTGCTTTTTGTACCTCGTCTTTTATGTGGAGGAGGTCTCTAACAGACCTTAGTACAGGCGTTACCTAACCTTGTAAGCAGATGTTCCGATACCTTTTGACGTAAAATTATAAATCCATGAAAACTAATCTAGAAATACAAACTTCCCGTATTTTTATAACTTTTATTGTACATTCATAAAAGTATCTTCCACGGTCGCGGGTGTAGGGTGGCGGAGGTCAGTTTAGTCATAAAACGATATGGAACATCGAAGAATGGACGATTGCCGCGCAGATTTTCTATTTTTTAGTAAACCGTTCCAACGTCTTCAATTAGTATTGTAAACAAAGTATGTTTTCCGTTCTTTAGAATTTACCTTAAAATATTCTAAAACTAGAGGGGCGTTGTTGCTCGTTCGCTTCGCGAGCTCGCGGGCAGGGGTGTTGCCTTTAATTAATAAAATGATTATATTTGAAAAAGCACTCGGCAGCCGACTCCGGCAACTTCCAATTAACAACAAATGCTTAACCTATATTTATAAAACATAAATTTTAAATTTTATTATTAAAAATCTCTTAAAATTGTTTTGTTTCTTTCCACGGTCCTCCGCTAATGTAAACCACGTCTGTATGGAAACACTTGTTTCTTCCGGATGAATAGATGTGTTTGATATCTTTGCTGCATCTGAAAATTAGAATTTCTTGGTGAAAAGCATTGTCCAATAAACGGGAAGATTTTTTAGCATGAATATATTAGGTTGGAGGGAACGTTATGTCGTATTTTAAATAAACAGGTAATTTTCGTAAATTTCAGGGTATAGAGAAGGTATATGTCTCTTGAAAGCCTTTCAGCCATACGGCATAGAGCATGCTGTTGTTCTCAGGAAACCAACCGGGAATCATGCTTTCCTGACGTTTGGTACAAAGGAGCAGGCGACAACGGCGATGGCGCAGACTTTTACCATTCACAAAAGGAAGCTGCGACTTCTATATGCGGATCCGTGGCACGAAGCGAAATTGATAAAGCCGCGACCAGCCGTCAACCCGTTCCCAGGATTGAAATTGAGAGAGAAGATCTCTCTGCCAGTGGAATGTATATCGCACATTGCACGATTCCTCCCATTCCCAGACAGAGCAAGGTTGGAACAGGTGTCTCGAAGGTGGAGATTGGGAACCTTAGCGTCATTCCATGAGATCAGACATCTGGACCTCACCGATTGGCGTTGGCCAGAAAGATGGTCGGGGAAGGAAGTTTCCACAGAGGCGTTCTATTGGCTTGTGCAACGGGCACAGCACATACAGACATTAACTGTGGCAGAAGAAACGCTATCTCAACGCCTGCGTCCACAGATCATACCCATAATCATAAGAAATGCTCCTGAACTTACAGGCATCGACATTACAGCCGCACCTATTCGCCCATCAGCTATAAGACACCTAGCGGAGACGTCAGTTAACCTGGAGCACTTGGGAATAGGCGAGTGCTTGGGGAATATCGAGGCAGACCTGGGCCGAGCTCTCGAAAAGGCAGCGCACCTAAAATCGTTTAAGGCTGCACATACCACATTTGGGGGACGACCCCTACTGCATCTGCGAATAGGTCTGGAATGTTTGACTATCTATCGATGCAAGGGACTGCGTGCGGAAATCCTTCAAGAGGCGATAGGAAGATTCCAGAAGCTGGAGCACTTGGAATTAAATTTTTGCAAGTCACTTCCGGACAACGGCATACTGGTTGCACTAACAGGGAATATGGCATTACACCAGACCCTAAAAACGCTGAAAATACACGCGTACACCTTCGCAGAGGCCCATGATGATCAGGAACCATTGCAAGAAGCGAACGCAATGGACGTAGAAGCAGCAGCGTTTGTGGAGCTGGACATCGGACCTGCAGGACAGGCATTGCCTGAAGTCCAAAGCTATACCCAGCTGTTGCACCTAAGCCTGACGTTTTGTGCATGGGTAACTGAAACAACAGTAAGGGAAATAGCGGAGCGTATACCTCAAATTGAACAACTTAACCTAAGTGGCTGCACCAACATAAGAACTGAAGACGCGCTCAATCCATTGGATGCGTTAACCAGTCTTCGAATCTTGGAGGTCAATCACATGTATCCAACGCTGCAAGCGGATGTATTTGGTCGTTTGCATGCGCTGGAAAAGCTACACTGCAGAAACAATCCAGGAATTAACGAAGAACAAATCTGCGGCGCTATAAGAAATTGTCCCCATCTGACTGAAATTGATGTCGAGGGATGCACAAGCATTGGGAAAGCGTTGCTGGTGAGTGCACGCAACGTGATAAGGAGAAGCAGCAGATCCAGTCCACTAGCGTTGTACATGGGGGGAACCGCGCTGACACGCCAAACAAAGGTGAAGAATAACCTATTGCTGCGGGTGTTCTACGATCGCCGCTTCGAACCGATGTTTTCTTAATGGTAAGTGAAGGATACATACGATGTCGTTAAAAATAACGTTCCGAAACTTTAAACGCGTTTTTCTCGAAACTAGGTTTTCAGAAACGGTGTGCACAATATCTCCGAATCTAACCAACCGATTTCTATGAAATTTGGTACGGATCTTTATTGTAACATTTTTTAGGCATTGACGATCGATTTTTTTGAAATTGTTAACAATTTCGAAAAATATAAACAAAAAACCTTAGAAATTTTTGGTATAGATTCGATAGATCAACAAAAAATAGTTGCAATTTTCATAATTTTCACAAAAACGGAAATGTCAGACCGTCAATGCGTAGACAATACTGTGTACTTTTAACCTTTTTTTGATTTTTTGTTGCAGCTAATCCTGTTCGGCTGGAATCGTGCACACCGATAAGCAATTTTTAAAAAAGTATGTAAACGATAACGAAAATTTACTGTCCAAAAGTTGAATAATACCATTTTTTTAAAATTGTTTCATGTACTCCATAATGTGATAAAATAAACCACAAAAACTTATGTCAATCAAATATGTACTTTTATTTTTATTGTTCCACCAAGTCATTAGTCATTTTTAGACTCGTCAAACTGTCTGGTCCCCTTAAGAGATTTTGAAGTGAAACTTCTTTTGGCAGGGTGTAATCATTTTTCTTTTTCTTTCGTCGACTGTACTGTGGTTTGATAATGCATTAGCATTGTGGGAATTCCCTAATCAACTGCATATGGTTTTTGACGTGTTAAATAATAATTCCTTGAGACAACGTGGCTGATGTATTACATGTAACGTCTACCTTCCTTGAACTCAACATCGTTCAAATATGAAATCAAACAACGACTTATGTGAGTGGTAAGACAAAGGTAATACGAGGCCAAATCATTCTAAAGGTGGGATTTCCTAGGTGCATCCCCGTTCAGGGCCTCGAGTGGGCTAAAAACCGACCATAAATCTGTCTAGACCTAAAGATCGTCTCGATACCAGCCCCTGAATCGGCCTAGCATATGTTGACGCTAACATACTTGTGTTGTAGAAGTGGATTTAACACCTTCCTGCATGTGAAATGGAAATTTTTAATGGGAGAAGAAAGGGTACTTATGTATACGTTTACGAAGGATATTCTTATAACAAAGATTCTAAGAATCCGATGATCTACCGTTGTTCTGGTCGACAAACTAACAAATGTACAGGAACATTAATTCAAAAAGATGATCATTATTTTGTTCAAAAACCACACACTCATCCTAACGAATCGCGCTGTGCAGAAATAGTAAAATTAAAATCAGCCATGCTGGAGGAATGTAGTAACAATCCTTCAGTAAATAATAAAGACATTTTTGATAATATTTGTCGTACAAATTCTGACGCAGCAACATATATTTCATACAATAGTATGAAATCGATAATGTCCAGGAAGAAAAGAAAACCACGACCAGGTTTGCCAAAAACTGTGCCGAATGCGCACGAAATATTAGAAAATTATGATGTCCTGAAAGAAATTTACAAGGGATGTGCAATCTCGAACGATAACAAATACGCTCTAATTTTCTCTAATACTACATTGCTAACTGCATTAGAAAATGCCAAAGAAATATATATGGATTGTACTTTTTCCGTAAGTATTTAACATAAACCATTCATATGATTAATATCTTTCAAGTAAAGAAAGTCTCTACTATTTGATCATTTTTTATCTGTTATTAGGTGGTACCACGAACGCCTCCTTTTCATCAACTCTACACTGTACACACACGTTACAATGACACGGTATACCACTACATATTGATAATTTCCATTACGCTTATCTCACATTGTCAGATTAAAAAATGATGTTAATTTACAGGGAATCGCTACCATTTTCGTTTTATGTGAATGTCGTACTAAGACAATGTACGAAGCAATATGGAGAAAAATAGTTTCTCTTGTTCCACGATTGCAAGACAACTTAGAAACTGTCATGTGTGATTGAATGTGAAATTGAACGATTTTTGAAGATGTTTAATAAAGATTATGAACAACAGCACTATGTTTATAAGACAAGTGGTACGTTTTCATACATTACCAACGCAACGTTGTGATGCGTAGAATGGAACTCGCTTGAGTGGAACATTTAGTACAGGTAAATATCTCTATCCCCAACCTGAGATTAATTCTGTTAGCTATTTAATATAAATCTTTTTCAGAAGACAGATTGCTCGAGTACATGATTAACGGAGCCCTTTGTACTCTATATGTACACGTAGAAAGTACAACAGTCAGTGATATGGATGAAACTACGTTGTTACAAGTTATTTTTCTTATAAATCGTTACTTTGTAAAAGTCTTTCTTCGAAAGTAGAAACAAACAATGTGAATTGTAACTATCATTCTATATTTAGAAAATTGAACTAGGAAATTAAAATATATGGAATTCATCTACCTGTATAAAACTGTTTATTTTAAATATACTGTCATTACATTGTTTTTAAAAACTGTTCTTGCATAATTTTTCCCATGTATCCATGAAATACTTCTGCTCCATGATATCTTTGATTCAATTTCTCCCTCCATTTCTGTTCAAATGCTGAAAATAATGGAAATAAAATTCCATGTATTCGCATATATATTCAACAAATATAACTTGAAATAAACAATGTATTAGAGACAATGAAATTTAATGCTCCGTTACCTTACTCATATTTCCAGATATATCTTGCAAGAAAGTAATTGCATTTCTGTTTCGAGAACATATTCCTGTTATTTGTCGTGGTATTTTAATCGAAACTCTGTATGTCATAAACTAATAAATCTGCGTCACAAAGCAATATTATTATATCTTTTCTCCTGTTTCATGCACTACAAGGATGAATATTCCTCAGATATCCAAATAACTATCTTGTAAATAAACCTCTATTCTAACCTACACCTGTCAAACGATATACATAATTTACAAATAAACCGTCCAATCTGCACGGCGTCCAAATGGAACGCGTCCATTCGGCACGGCGTCCAATCGGCACGGCGTCCAAAAGGAACGCGTCCAATCGGCACGGCGTCCAAAAGGAACGCGTCCAATCGGCACGGCGTCCAAAAAGAACGCGTCCAATCGGCACGGCGTCCAAAAGAAACGCGTCCAATCGGGACCGTCCAATCGGCACGCGTCCAATCGGTCGGCGTCCAAGTGGGAAACCCCCCGGTTGAAATAAACCGGACGCCTGATGGTGGAATCGTGTAATATTTAAAATTTAGAGTCATTCTATTATTTCGTTGTTAACCTTTGTCCAAAATAATGTTTGTACAAAGAACAAATTACCCAATACTTGTTAATCCAATTCCGAAAATATATCCTGTGTTCCCAGATATCCTTGATTATTCCAAACCTATATTCACCGAATCCTTTGCGTTACAGCACCAATTACGTCTTGTGATGTTGAAAGGACATTTTCAGCATACAAATTAATCTTTAGCGAGAAAAGACATCAACTTACCGTTGACAATATGGAAAAAACCATAGTTACATATTGTAATGCAAATTACAACAAACAATAAATGAAAATATGTATACATTGTACAATTGGTTTCATTATTTTGCATATATTTTGCATATGTTTTTGCATATGTTTTTGCATATGCCGTGCATATATCGGTTGGGGAAAAAGTAATCCATTATTTCTCCGCTAGATGGCTGTATTGATATACAGGGTGTCCCAAAATGTCTTCAACTCCCGGAAATGGGAGGTTCCTGAGGTCATTTCAAGCGCCATTTTCCTTTTGCAAAATGTTGTCCGCGGCTTTGTTTAGGAGTTATTAACGAAAAACACGGACCAATCAGAGCGCGAGCTAGACGCTTGCTGGTACGTTCAGCGCGGCGAGCCGGCAGGCGGTTGGCTGAACATGCCAACGAGCGTCTAGCTCGCGCTCTGATTGGTCCGTGTTTTTCGTTAATAACTCCTAAACAAAGCCGCGGACAACATTTTGCAAAAGGAAAATGGCGCTTGAAATGACCTCAGGAACCTTCCATTTCCGGGAGTTGAAGACATTTTGGGACACCCTGTATATCTCGTAAAGTATTGGTCAGACAACTTCAGGCGTGTGTTCGTTGGAAAAGTGACATTCCGTACTAGAAAAAATTCTTGTACAGTTTTGTGATCGGACGATTCAGTTGTGAGTTATAGGGTGTAAAAGATGGAGGTCAACAAAGAGAAAATTCGGTACATTTTACAATTTTGCTTTGACAAAGGCGAAAATGTCACGGCTAATCACGCGCAATTTTGGTTTCGTCGATTCCGTTCCGGTAATTTCGATGTTAAAGATGCACCTCGCACAGGTAGGCCTGTTGTCGAAAATGTCGATAAAATCATGGAAATGATCCAAGTAGACCGGCATGTTAGCAGTCGTAGCATCGCCCAGGAACTGAAGATCGACCATAAAACAGTTTTAACCCTTTGCGGTCCGCGCTACATTCGCAATTTCGTACCAGCCGGTCCGCGCTGCATTCGCAGGTTCGTACCAGCCGGTCCGCGCTGCATTTGCAGGTTTGATTTCAGATGCACACATTGTACGTCGACTCTGTTGTCTAGCCATACTCTTTACAAAAAAAAATTATCATATGTGTTACGGTATGAGAAGAAATTCCGTTGACTTTCTCACGGGAATTTCTTCAAGATCGTCTCTGGCAGGAAACGTCCTAGATAACAGGCCCTTCTAAAATCTACCCTCTTTGACGGAGATCGAGCTCTGGCCCGATTTAATGGAAAACCACAAAAAACGAGAGTGCAGTCGCATGTAACTGCAGATTAAAATCAGACTACCCCTCCAGTTTTGGGGTATATAAACCCTTGCATTTTTACTCTCGTTGGTTAGTACTATTCTAGACACGAGTAGTGTCACGTCGTGTTGCAGTCGTTAGAATCCACGTCTAGTGAGATCGGGCTAAAGTTCCCCTTCGATCAAAGTTAACCTTAAAGACTCCGCGAGTTCGGTTTAAAGTCTATTTGGCATTATTAGTACTATCAGACCCCGCATTGCCAGTGCGTCAACACCGAGCATCTTAGGTAATAATATTATACATACACATTGTTCAATTCAGTCGCGACACGACCATTGTACATACACATTTCTTATTAGAATATATTTGTGTTATTTTGGTACATCGTGCAACTTTCTTACACCCTTAATTATTGACCAAAATCCTAATCTAGTAATTGAACGTTCCCACACGATACAATCTTACCGCTCAGATTGTATCAATTAAATTATACTACTTACGAGGCCTACTAACAATCCTAGCGACTCCCTGATTACGCATCAGGTTCGTTCGCGCCAAACCAATAGTCCAAACAAAGATTTATCCAACCTAGTGGCTCTCCACTTTCGCACTGGGTTCGTCCACGAAAACTATACTATCCTTGCGGCTCCCTGGTTATGCACCAGGTTCGTCCGCATCCTAGCAGCTCCCTGTTTACGCGATTTCGCATCAGGTTCGTCTGCGCTTTATCCAACCTCCTAGCGGCTACCTAATCTTGTATTGGGTTTATCCATGCCCTTCTACAACCTCCCAGGTTCGTCTGCACGTCTTTCCTACACCATCCTAGTAGCTCCCTGTTCACGTAGTAACTTCTGTTCAGGTTCGTCTACGCTTGATTCTATTCCTCAAACTAACAAATTGTAACCTTATTCCAAGGGTAATAACCCTTCGCCAGCCACACGCGCTACTCGCGGCCCTGGCTCGTAACATATGGAAATTTAGACTTTGAAAATGGGTTTGATAAGACTAAAACTAAGCCCTTAGTTTCAAAAGGCATGGCCTATTCCGGATATTAGAGTAAGATCATATTAGAGTAAGATTTAAACATTGTCGAGTGACACTCGACATAGGACGCGCTAGAACGAAAAGCGATATCGACCACACTCGACATAGGACGTGCCAGAACGAAATGCGATGTCGAGTCACACTCGACATAGGACCGCAAAGGGTTAAACCATTTGCATAAAGCTGGATTAAAAAAGAACCTTGATGTCTGGGTGCCACATGAATTGACGCAGAAAAACCTGATGGATCGAATTTCCATCTGCGAAGCCTTGGCCAAACGGAACGAAATCGACCCATTTCTTAAAAGGATGGTGACTGGGGATGAGAAATGGGTCACATACGACAATATCGTGAGAAAACGATCGAGGTCAAAGCGCGGTGAAGCGTCTCGAACGGTGGCCAAACCAGGACTTACAGCCAGGAAGGTAAATACTGCTGTGCTTATGGTGGGACTGGAAAGGAATCATCCACTATGAGCTGCTTCCATATGGCCAAACACTAAATTCGGACCTGTACTGTCAACAATTAGACCGGTTGAAGGTAGCGATTGACCAGAAGCAACCAGAATTGGCCAACAGGAGAGGTGTTGTGTTCTACCAGGACAATGCCAGGCCACACACGTCTATGGGGACTCGCCAGAAACTCCGGGAGCTTGGTTGCGAAGTTTTAATGGACCCACCTTATAGTCCGGACCTGGCACCAAGCGATTACCATCTTTTTTTGTCCTTGCAAAACTACCTTAGTGATAAGAAATTGGCAACAAGAGACGATTGTGAAAATCGCTTAGTCGAGTTTTTCGCCAATAGGGACCAGGGCTTCTATGAGAGAGGCATTATGAAATTACCATTAAAATGGCAACAAATTATAGAAAAAAACGGCGCATATTAGATCCAAATCGGACAATCCAAACCTTGTTAAATAAAGTCTTGAAATAAAGGTAAAAATAATGGATTACTTTTTCCCCAACCTATATTTTGCATATTAATTTTGCATAAAGATCCGCTGTCTAATTATAAACGTATGAAAAAATTATTGTTGAATTCCTTACTTCCACAAAACTTTGAAACGTGCACTTGAGTCGTGCATCAGCCAAGCAACTGTTGTTGCTTGGCAACTTCAAAAATTCAATTTACACTAGCAACGAGCCGTTGCCAAGCAGCAACAACGAACGTATTCATAGTATCAGTATCAGAACAAAATAGCCCAGAACAAAATAGGACTAACTACAGAACAATCGAAAATAATAACAAAACATTATGAATACGTTCATTGTAGCTGCTTGGCTGGTGCACGACTTGTCGGTAGTGTAAATTGAATTTTTGGAGTAGATTTTAAAATTGGAGTAATAAATTAATAACGCAGCTTTTATTTGTGTAATTGATATCCATTGTGACGTGGCAGATTTTGCCAGCGTCCTGCCGAACCCTCAGCGAAGTACCGGGCCGGTATTAAATCGAGATCGGCCGTGCGATCGGTCTCCCTGGACGTTCGAGTTCCAACGGAACAGAATTATCGCGTTTGAATGTCGCGCCGCTGGGCGCGACACGAAGTTTCAGGGGTAGCCGGAGTCAGAAGGAACCCGGTACCTATTTCCTGCCGTGATTGGCGCAGAGTCTCTGGAAGAGACGTTCGGAGCACCTATCGCAGCGCATCATTTGCTAACTAGACGATCGAGTTGGAATCGAGTCCGGATTTACCAACCCGGAGAGGCCGACGAGGACTCTGGTAGTCCTCGCAGCCCCGTACCGTGTAGCCCCGGAAAATCGACAAATTGCCGGAGGCACGGGTCCGAGGGCACGATAGTTGTCCCTGCTGCGAGGAGCCACGCGATAGGCCCGAGCGCCGCCTAGGAGGAAATAGTTGAGGGAGTAGGGGGACGCCAGGGTGGTTTCACTCTAATAGGAGAACTGTTAGCACGAATTTAGTACTGTAACACAAAATAGAGATGTCACTACTTTGCAAGAGTAATTCTCAAAGTGTCCGCCAGATGGAACTGATGACAGCATTTTGGTGCATATTTATTTACAGATTCTTTTTTCTACCATAAAAGTGTTTGTAAATATATTTTCAAAATGGTGAAATGCGTATTTTGTGCGTATATAAATACGTAAAGATAACATAACCTCTTATCAATTTTCAATAGTATTAATATATTTTATACGTAATGAGTGGTTGAAACAACAAATCACTTTACACAAAACTGCTTTATAAAGCACCTTTGTTCCCGGTGAGCGTTGAAACCAGGAAGTGTGCCTACAATTTAAAAAAAAATGGCAAGGTTTCCAAAACAGCAGGACGTTTCGGTTGAAACAAATTGTACAGGTAAAAAAGTGTTCCATCATTCATAAAAGTTATTAAAACTAAGTATTCGTCATAAAAGTATACATACAGAAATTGATAGTTAATGTATTTGAATGTTTTTTCTTTTACAAGTTTTTCTTTCTGCTTTAAATGTAAATACTATTATTGATATATCCACAGTTATATCTTTTCCAGATAAAGCCCAAGATGTGGCTACTATATTTAAGAAAGAAAATGTACCAGAAAGGAATATTTTGATGGAAGTTAATTCTATAGGTAAAAAAGAGTGTCTATGTTGACAAAAGGTACAAATGAAAGTTGCTTTACGCTTCTACATTAGCTTATGTAATGAATATTTCAGATAATGATGCTGAACCAACCTCCATAAATGAACAAATCCCCGAGGCAAGCACAATAGTGGATTATAGTGACTCACCTACAACGAGCAGAGATATACGTAAGTTGAAATAAGTTTCAAATATAGTATTTAAGTTAATTATATATATTATTAAAAGAAAATTTGAAGATTTATTATTGAGATATTGAAAGTGGTATGAAATGTTAATGTTCATGGACTAAAATCTCTGTGTACAGTAAGTACTGAGCATTATTTCTCATTGCAGTTAGTCAAGAGGATTGCTTCTTACCAAGCACATCATATGCAGTGAAGAAGAAATATGAATGTGTAACAGCACGTGATATAGTTTGCTACGACCACCATTATGAAGACACTCCATGCACTATGAAAAGAAAATTTAACGTATTATGAAAAAAAAACAAAACAAACCGTAAATACCGTCCCAAAAGCCAATTGTCTAAGGATAATAAGTGTAACACACACCGACATCGTATAACACACATCGCATATCGCATAACACACATTTTTGCCCCTCAATAATATTAAATTTTACTGTAAAATTAATTTCTTCATATAAATTCAATGTTATCCTTCAATAATATTAAATTTTACTGTAAAATTAATTCTTTATATAAATTCAATACTACCCCACAATAATATTAAATTTTACTATAAAATTAATTTCTTCATATAAATTCTCCATGTATGTTCTGCGATATGCGATGTGTGTTACGAGATATACGATGTGTGTTACGCGATGTCGATGTGTGTTACGCGATGTCGATGTGTGTTACGAGATATACGATGTGTGTTACGCGATGTCGATGTGTGTTACGAGATATACGATGTGTGTTACGCGATGTCGATGTGTGTTACAAGATATACGATGTGTGTTACGCGATGTCGATGTGTGTTATGAGATATACGATGTGTATTATACGATCTCGATGTGTTTTCTGCTGTATGCGATGTGTGTTATGCGATCTCCATGTATGTTCTGCGATATGCGATGTGTGTTACGCGATGTCGATGTGTATTATATGATCTCGATGTGTGTTATGCGATATGCGATGTGTGTTATACGATGTCGGTGTGTGTTACACTTATTATCCTTGGACAATTGGCTTTTGGAACAGTATTTACGGTTTGTTTTGTTTTTCTTTGAGCCAGTTCATTGTTAATTGGTGTGATATGCATTTGATGCGTTCTTAGTATGAAAAAGGTTGTACATAATGTATAACTTGCAATATTTGTAATGAACCAGTGTTATCGCGCCTGATAATATGGTTTAAATTGATTAATAAGTAGAAAGTTGTACATATACTGTTAATAATTGTTATAATATTGAATAAAATGTATTTAAAATGTATTAAAATGTTTTAATTTTTTTATTTTTAAATAAAAATTATAAATTAGCAAGGAATAGGTAGTATGGATTTCAAATTCCCGCGTTTTGATCCGTTAGTTGTGTAACACAAAATTCAGATGGCGTTCGATTTCTTGCTAACAGAAAAATACATTGAGTGACACTACCCTGGGGGACGCCTCGCTTCCGCGTTCCCGAGCAGTGTCGCCCTTAGACCATATATACTTATAGACCCGGCATAGGTATAGTATGTGCATACGATGCGACGTTCCGAGATTAAAAATTATCTGGTGCCCACAAGCCTCGATTCGAGATAATTCAAAATGGTGGATAGTGTATGAGACTGTACGAGACGAAGCGAGTGCACAAGTTTCACTATTTCACTATTTAAGTTCATCAATTAGTACAAATTTGAAAAAATGGTGCAAACTTGTTGCATACAGAATTGTAAAGAACGGCAAAACCGTGATTCAAATATATCTTTTCACAAGTAAGTATTTTTACTAATATCTAACCCTCCTAACCTAACGTAACCTATAACAAGTACAATGCAATGTGTATCTCGGACGAAATTCTTTATAGTAAATGTAAACAAATTTATTTATAGATTTCCGAAAGATCCACAATTAAAGGAAAAGTGGATAAAAGCAATTAATTGTGAAAATTTTGAGCCCGCTGCCCATTCAAGAATTTGTTCGAAACATTTTGGAGGTGATTGCTTTGTTGAGACATCTTTCAGTTCCAGGCGTAATTTAACAGATGGTACAGTCCCTTTCGTATCAGAAGTACCTGAAGTACCATGTATACAAGCAATGGAAGTAGTAAACGTCCCATCTATTGAAACAGAAGGTGAAAGTGCGAGGTACAAATCTCATTATAATCAATACCGTCAGCTTGTGCTAGCACAACCAGCTAGCAGAAGGCGATACTTCTGCTGACGCAGATGCCCATCCAAAATCGAACATTTTGCTTACTGGGAGGTTAAATGTGTATAATTTCTATATAATTTGCTTTCAGCTTAAATAATGAGTTTACCAATGAAGATGACAGTTTTGAATCTGCTGAATTTCAAGAAATACATCCCAAAAGAAAGAGAATATCGTACCTTGGTGATTTTCTTAAATCTGATGTGATAACCGACCAAGAGACGTTTAAACATCTCGTTGCAAAAACATTAGCAGAGAAGAACAAACAAATTAAAGCTTTGCAACGAACAAACAAAAAACTATTTAAAAAAGTTGAGGATTTACAGGAATTATTGGATGAAATGAGAGACAGTGGTGTGATTAATGAAGATGCGTGTGTAATGCTTTCGGTATGTATAAATTGTATTGACAAGTTTAATGTGAAGCATTGTGTACTAATAGCTGTTTCCTACTTCCACTAATTAGACATACATACGAATGCTGTATACTGTATATAGTAACTACTATGTTATTCATTGTTTTTTTCTTTCTTTCTGCACGCTATAGGAGAAATTACCTGCTTTTACTAAAATACTCTTTAAGCAGCTAGTGCAAAATAAATATAGTTCATATCCACCAGAACTAAAAACATTTGCTTTAACTTTAAATTTCTATTCGCCAAGAGCGTACGACTATATAAGAAATACATTTAATAGTATCCTACCACACCCTAGAACAATTCAAAAGTGGTATGCAACTATTGAATGTCAACCTGGATTACTTTTGAAGAAATCAAAGAGATTACTTATGAATGACAACCATACTGAATCCATAAATACTCTTAAAATAAAGGTGGCAGAGTGTGAAAGTAAAGGTAGAGCATGTGTTTGTGGTCTAATGATTGACGAAATGTCAATACATAAAAAAATAGAATGGGATGGTCGAAAATTTATAGGGTGTTTTAATAATACGTTTCAGTAACATTTAATTTTTCAAAATGATTTCTTGCTAAATAAATTTCGTAACAATTAATATGTATGTTTCAGTTATGTCGATATCGGCGAGCATGGAGAGAGTGACACACCAGCAACAGAGGCAATTGTCTTTTTAATTAATTGTGTGAACGACAGATGGAAGATGCCAGTAGGCTATTTTTTAGTCGACAGTATGACAGGTAAACAGAAGAGTAATTTAATTCTCCTATGTTTACAATTACTTGAGGAAGCTCGAGTTAAAGTATGCAGTGTTACATTTGATGGGATTTCGACAAATATTGCAATGGCGATGTCTTTAGGAGTAGCGATATCATCAAATTGTTTGAGTGCCTCTTTCCCGCATCCAATTACAGGGGAATCAATTCACTTAGTTTTGGATCCCCCACATATGTTAAAATTAATAAGAAATGCCTTCGCAACCTGCAAAGTTTTGTATGACAAAGACAATAATGAAATTAAATGGGAGTTTCATGAACATTTGGTAAATATTCAGGAAAAAGAAGGACTGCATTTAGCCACAAAACTAACAAGAAGACATATTAATTGGTTCAGGGAAAAGATGAAAGTCAGGCTGGCAACACAATTATTTAGTTTAAGTGTAGCCAAAGCATTAAAATATTTACGCGAAAACTATTCAGAAAATTTTGAGAATTCTGCAGCAACAGAAAAGTTCCTTCGTATTATGAATGATGCATTTGACATTTTAAACAGCAGGAACATATTAAGTAAAGGTTTTAAAGGGGGGTTACAAAAATATAATAAAGTTGCCGTATACAATAGAATTAATGAAATAATAGAGTATATTACTTCATTAACGTATGGACCACTTAAGACTCCATTGCACTTGAGTCAAAAGAAAACTGGTTTTGTAGGAATTATAATCAGTTTGCGATCTCTCGTGCATATATGAGCCGCTCAATGCACACATCGATTAACTCCACTTTTTGAAAAATCTTAAATTTAAGTGTCAAAGCCCTTGGTATAGTCATAACTTTTTATATTTATAATAACTTTCCTGAATAATAAAGATTAGCACCGTTAAATGGCAAATTTTTTTGGCCATTGAATAATAAGTAATTTATTTCAGAAGCCATTTCGATTAACTCCATACTCTAATGTCTAATAAAATTTTGATTATATTTGTAACAGTATACATCGAGTCTCCCTTTTGTTACTTTAAATATAATATATGTATAATTTGTCTACTGTTACATTAGACAATAATAATGGACCTGCTAAAATTCATTCCTCCTGTTAAACACGATTACTATAAGAACTTGTCAACAAATCGAAATGACGAATCCTCGCATACAACTGATGAAGAAGACATTATTTATAATATTGCTGAATCATCCCAAAGAATAATGCCGCTAACATAAAGCTGTTATGAATTAATTACAAAAATTATATTATAACCGAACTGCCAACATTCATTTTTATGGAAAAGCTGTGATAAAAATGTATAATAACTAACTTTTTCTGTAATAAAAAACTTAAAAATGTAAAGACTAAATTTAACTTTATTACTTTTTTCAGTTGCCAAATCGATTAACTCCACCAGTCACATAAAAACTGTAACATTACTGACGATTGTTTGTTGGCTATTCTTTCTTATTAATTTTATATACCGTTAGATGAAAGCTATATCTGCAATTATGCATTCTACATTATATATTTGAATTCATATTATCAGAGGAATTTTTAAAAACAATATACATTACATCATCGCGTTTCTCAACTTTTCGTTTTATGGAGTTAATCGATGTGTGCACTGAGCGGCTCATATATAATCAATATGTGGACAGTGAAAATGATAGTAAGATGAAATACTTACTATCATACAAAATTTGTCAGGATCACCTTGAAGTTTTTTTTAGTGCCATTCGGAGTATGGGAGGGCATAATAACAATCCCATCGCACGGCAATTTCAAAGTGCCTACAAAAAATTACTATCGCACACTGGGGTTACTGGCTCTTTACAAGCTAATTGTATAGAGCAAGTACCTACAATTATATTAGCAATGAGTAGTGATAAGGCACGTAAAGTTAAAACTATAGATAATTTATTTGTCGAGAATTTTGATGAAGATTCATTCCAAGTACAAGATAACCCAGATCATAATTATTTTTGTACGAGCGAAAATTACGCACAAAATTTATCTTTATATGTATCCAATATAGTGGAATATATAGCAGGATTTGTAGTTAAGAAAATAAAGAGAACAGTGCAGTGCGAAACATGCATAAGAGCTGTGCAGTCGCAGAATTCTCAAAACAAATTTTTCCATATAAAAAATTATAGTAGCATCAAACAAGCCCTGACTGTGCCATCCAGCGATGTAGTTCAGATGTGTAAAATAGCAGAGGCAGAAATTCGAATTGCGGAAAGAACAAACAGTTTAACCGAAAAAAATTTAATGCAAAAATTGATTTTAAAAACAATGTACAAAGTTAAATCGAACGTTTTTAAAGAATTCGACGAACACATGTATGATCGCAATGTCGAATCTAACCATCTTGTACAGTTAATTAAAATTGTAAGCTACAATTACATTAATATACGTTTATATTATATAAGTAACCAAAAAGTAGATAAGGACAATAATAGAATAAGAAATAAGTTAACAAAAACAATTTTATTTTGTAACCAATAGTTCTCAAATTGTATTTTATACCAGTGGTCGGCACGGAGAGGACTCTACAGCTCGATCTAGGCTCGCTCCGCCCCTTTTCTCGCCCCGCACGTCTCGCTCCCCGCGATGGTCCTAGTCCTCGAGGCAGCTCAGGCGCGTACCTATCCCAGACCGTATGAACTGCGCGTGGCGCATTAGGGCGACACCCGTATCAATAGGTTTCCACATTACCATGGAGGTACTATTGTCAATGCGTTTTTTAATGTGGTTTCTCCTGTAGGCCTATTCCACTATGTTGCATGATAATTTCGGAAACTAACTTTGAACAATAAACACGGAAGAGGGAGAGATTACTTTGAAAAATACTTCTTAATTCCATTGCCAAAATTTTAAACAGTCATTCAGACAAATTTCTTCGTGGACGTTTAGATGTACTCGGAATATCAGATATATCGAACGAAAGATTAGATGTCGCGGCTCGGATCGCAGATGATAGCGAAGTGTCACTCAACGTGTGCGCTTTTCCGATTTAATATTCCGCATTTTGGAGAACGAACATTCACATTCTGAGGAGAGGATATCTCGATTCATCTAATCAATGTTTTAGAAAATTCGATACTGTTTTCTTCCGTATTCCTCAGAGGAACTTCTTGCTGAAGATCGCGAAGTTCTTCTTGTTAATCGGAAGCGTGCTCTCTCTCTTCCGTGTTTATTGTTTAAAGTTAGTTTCCGAAATTATCATGCAACATAGTGGAATAGGCCTACAGGAGAAACCACATTAAAAAACGCATTGACAATAGTACCTCCATGGTAATGTGGAAACCTATTGATACGGGTGTCGCCCTAATGCGCCACGCGCAGTTCATACGGTCTGGGATAGGTACGCGCCTGAGCTGCCTCGAGGACTAGGACCATCGCGTGGAGCGAGACGTGCGGGGCGAGAAAAGGGGCGGAGCGAGCCTAGATCGAGCTGTAGAGTCCTCTCCGTGCCGACCACTGTTTTATACTTTTAAATAAATATTGTTTTATATTACCTTGCGTGTATTATATATAATATATGTATTGTATTCGACATATACATGTCATATACATATATATGTCGACATAGACATATTGTTCTTATTGTTCTTTTTTTAAATAAAGTAAGTTGTGAGGAAATAAATACAGATTTCATATTATCCACTCCAACATTAAAATTTAACTTCTTCCAAATTATAATCGACAAAATGAGTTAACCATATTTAAAATAATAAGAGTAAAGTAAAAATGAACGAGTAATAAAATAAAATACATGTATGTATATTACACAGTTACAGTTTCCATAAATATTTATACAGAATGACATGTGACGACGATTCCCCTTTCCCCTCTGCCACTTTACCTTCGCGGTACTGCGATTTCTCAACATACTATAGCACTTTGCCCACAAGCGTCGTCTGCTAGGCGGTTTAATCTCGGAACAAGGCAGACTTATCTGCACCGGGTCTATAGGTATACAGGGTGTCCCAAAAGTACTTCAACATCGGGAAATGGGAGGTTCCTGAGGTCATTTCAAGCGTCATTTTCCTTTTGCAAAATGTTGTCCGAGGCTTCGTTTGGGAGTTATTAACGAAAAACACGGACCAATGAGAGCGCGAGTCGACGCTCGCTGGCACGTTCAGCGCGGCGAGCCGGCAGGCGGTTGGCTGAACATGCCAACGAGCGTCGAGCTCGCGCTGTGATTGGTCCGTGTTTTTCGTTAATAACTCCTAAACAAAGCCGCGGACAACATTTTGCAAAAGCAAAATGACGCTTGAAATGACCTCAGGAACCTCCCATTTCCCGATGTTGAAGTACTTTTGGGACACCCTGTATATGGTCTAAGGTGTCGCCAGATTTTGTGAGCTCAGGGGAGTACGGTACCCTCTCTCCGATGACCGTGGCACGTTGCGCGTGCGCGTCGGGGATTTAGTGGGGCGACTGGGAAACACGTTGCGCGTGCGCGATGGGAATTGAGTGGGGCGAATGGGAACCACGTTGCGCATGCGCGATGGGGACGCAACAGGATGCAACATCGACATGATATTTCGCAACTTTTAGGTTATTAGGTTTTAAGGAATGGACTTCTCAATGCATATATTGAAAAGTTTGATATAGGTAAGATGAAACAAAATGTATAACTGAATACTGAATTTAATAATTATATTGTACATAATATAATAATATGCAATAAAATTGTAGAAAAATATGGCGTATCAGCTATATACATATATATACGCTATGGGAAAGGATGACTATCCTTTACTTACTAATTAAAACTACTAATAACTACTAACTACTTATTAATGAGCTCTACTCATATAACATGTCAACAATATACATACAATATACATACAATAATAAACAAATACATACACATTTAATTAAGCAAACAAATATTCAATATATATCGCTGTCACTGCTACTGTTTTCTGTTGCATCAGCGAACAGGATTCCAGTTAATTCGGATGGAATTGGTTCTCTATGGTACATTGAGCTATTAAAAAATTGTAACATTTGTTCTGGTATTATGAAACTAGAGGCATCAAGGTGCTTCGATTGCAAATATAATTTCACGCGTGTCAGAGCGCAAAGCATGTACGTATTCAATTTATTTCTTTTTTTAATTTTAATGTCCGTTATCATGGAAAAATATCTCTCAACGTCTGCATTTGAATGCGGCAATGACAAGCATATAAAAGCTAGTTTTGCCACTTCATCGTATAATAGATTATTTAGTGAATCTTTTAAATTCGCAACGTTGCTCCAAAATTGTACGACATCTAATTCTTTCAATTTTTCTCTTTCAGATTCTGAAGGCTTTGCGGCTAATAAAAACCATTGGTTTATGGCTTTTGCACCATCCACTTTTGATGAAAACTTTTTTACAATAATTTCAATTTGTCCTACATGTTTACTATAATCTAATGCTACCTCTTGACTTAAAAAGTGTAATGCCTCTACAAACTGATCATCATACGGAAGTCTTTTCGTTGACTCAGTGAAGGCAATCTGATAAAATTTTTGTATTACTTTATAAAATTCGGTGATTTCATTGTTTATCTCTGGCTTAGTTTCTTTTAAATTCTGTATTAATTGCGATGCTTTTGCACCAATAAAAATACTTTCCAATGGCAATAATATAGTTTGATCGTAGGCATTCAATTGACCAAAATTGTCATTGTGCAAAAAGTCTTGGTGAATGAAATGCGTTGCTAACACCCTTATGAATTCCTTACATTTATCAGTAATTTTATGTATTAAAATTGTATTTGACTGAAATAGTATATTGTAATTGTGAAAATGTGTTAATACATAATGTAAAAATTCTAAGTACGGCTTTGTAAAATCGTTTGTCAATTGAGAATATATACTGTCCTCATCTAAATTATTAGAATTACTGTTTAAATTCTCCTCTGCAAATAGACTGAATAATGAGGTCCATTGTTCTAAAATTCTTCCAATACAAGCTACTTGTGCCAGCCACCTTGTTCTTGATGGACGCAAAACCTTCCTACTTTCTACCCGCATTATGCGCTGAATATCGCGCAACAAGGCTGCCCTTTTGGGACTATGTGAAAAGAATTTATAAATGTCTTGCAATACTTTGTCAATAAATTTGGGTATACATTTCGTTGCGTGTACAGCGACTAAATGTATGCTATGACACAAACATGCAAATGTTACAATTTCGCTATTATTAGCCTTAAATCTACTCATTACAGAGTTATTACATCCTATCATGATGCTAGCATTGTCCACTCCTATTCCAATTATCTTATTAATTGATAAATTGAACTTATTCAAACTATTTACTATGCATTTAAATATATTGTCGGCAGTAGCGTCTTCTACTGCAATTAAATCTAACAAGTGCGTTTCTGAACGTAGTATTAAAACATTCCGATTCGATTCCGCGAACGATTGTTTGTCCCGGGAGGACCACGTGTCGCGCGACCGAGCGTGGCCCGGTCTCCAAGCCGTAATTTCCCGTGCGCGGGTCCTTCCTCGCTGCCGAGAAAGGAAACGACGTGACACCATGTAAGTACTTATGGTTGATACAAACTTAAAGATTTCACTGGCGTTTCAAAGCTTTGTGGAAGTATGGAATTCAACAATAGTTTTTTCATACGTTCATAATGCAATCTCTTGTGTAATATTTTTTTTACATACTTTTTCATGATCTCGATTATTTTATATTATTAGTTATTGCGATATATCTTTTACAGCTGTGAAATATAACACAAAATGGAGATTCTAGAAGGCAAAAGAGAGAATACTTTCGTATATATTTACGAAGGGTATTGTTACAACAAGAACTCAAAAAATCCCAACATTTATCGGTGCTCTGGTCGTCAGAGCCAACAATGTACAGGGACACTATTTTACAAAAATGGACAATTTGTTCTCCAAAAGCAGCACTCACACCGTAGCAACCCGCAATATGCAGAAGTGTGAAAATTAAAATCATTGATTCTAGAAGAATGTCGCAGAACTCCTTCAATAAATAACAAGATAATTTTTGACAATATTTGTCGCACCAATCTAGATGCAGCAGCACATATATCATATAACAGCATAAAATCTGTTATGTCTAGGGAAAAGTTAAAGTATCGGCCACCACTGCCAAAAACTGTACAGAGCACGCATGAAGTACTTAAAAATTATGATGTTCTGAAGGACATTTATAAGGGATGCGCAATTTCCAGCGATAATAGATACGCCCTGATATTTTCAAATGTGACGCTCTTAAGTGCATTAGAAAATGCTAAAGAGATTTACATGCATGGTACTTTTTCTGTAAGTATTAAAGGTAAACAATTTATGTGGTTAATACTTTTCAAGTAAAGAAAGTTGTTTGATTTTGATCTTTTCTGATCTCTTGTTAGGTTGTCCCGCGAATGCCTCCTTTCCAACAGCTCTTTACGGTGCACATACGATACAATGACACGGTATATCAATACAATTGATCATTCTTGTTTGGCTTATCTCATACTATCAAACTAAAAAGTGATGAGAATTTACAGGGAATCGGTACCATTTTGTAAGAGATTCGAGTGACCGTGGCCCATGCGGGCCGTAACAGAATGTAATACCACGTGATTGTTAGGAGCGCAGTTTAGGTTTACGGTGCGGACGTGACTTCAGGCTATTTTTGAGATTTAGCGGAACTTCCCGTTTTATGATAATTTATTAGAGACTCCGTATTTTAGCTAAAGGTCTCAATAGCCGTTGACGTACCCTAAAACATCTGCAGACCAAGCGCGGACCATTTAGGGCCTTAGGTAGGCAACGAGAACTCGAGGCGAGGGTACCTCAATAAACGGGCCAGTTTCCCTCGCCTTGTCGCCTCTTGAAGGGCGTACGTTAGTTTTAAGTAAGCGTCTGATTGGTGTTTAGAGGTAACCGCCTACGATGCGAAATTATCTTAAATAGGATAGGCCGAACAGGACGAGTCAGTCGTTGTAGCGCGCACGAGGGTGCCAAAGACTTGGTACGAATAAACGATTTGTTAAATCCCGACTTATTATTTTTCAATCAGTAAGCCCTTAAAATTTTTGCTTTATGCGAATGTCGCACTGCTGCAATGTATAAAGCAATATGGAGGAAACTTGTTTGTCTTGTACCACAACTACAAGATAATTTAAAAACTGTTATGTGCGACTATGAGAGAGCTGCTAATGAAACGGAGCTGCTAATGAAAACGAGCTGCTAATGAAAGGATGTTGGTTCCATTTCACTCAGGTACAATATAACTGGTAACATTATTCACGTATTTTTTTCATAACTTGTCTCACGAACATGCTCAATGAAAAATTGATTGGTCCTTTTCTTATTATTTAGGCTCTATTGAGGAAATGGCGGAAGTTAGATTTACACAGAGCACCAAGGGAGATTCTATCGATGGCAATGACTATTCCGTTAGCTCCATCGGATATGTTTCAACAAGCCTTATATGAAATACAGTTACTAGCTGATCGCTTAAGTGGTACTTACCCGAATGTGCTGCTGTTTCTGGCCTATCTACGCAATGTGTGGCTACCTATTTCTGCTAGGGTCAGCGTATATGGCTGTGCTGTGAGAACTAATAACCTGGTTGAATCTTTTCATAATACTCTGTCACAACGATTCCAAACAACTCGACCGAATTTATGGATTTTTTTAGGTTGGTCTTCACGCATTTTAAATTTGTATAATTCTGTTTATTTCATCTTTACTAACATTTTAAAACAATTTCTTTACAGATAATTTATCAAAATTAATAACTGATGAAACAACTGATTACAAACGGTTAAAAAACAATCTAAAAGTTACACGCATCCGTACTCGAGGCAATAGGGAAAGGAATGAAAAAATTAAGCTAGCCCAGGACAACCTAATCTCCGGAATACTTCCAATTGAACAATTTTTGAACATTTTCAACAAGGAGTGTATTTACGGGTCGCGCCGTTATTTTTCTCCACTATAGTCATTATTTATTGATTTTCGTTGTTAACTGCCGTGTTCTTATTTATTGGTTTTTTATTTATTTTTGTTATTGATTTATTTATTTATTTATTTATTTTCTTGTTGCCTTTATTGTTCCACCCGTTTCTTTCAAATTCGGTAGTTTTTTTAACCGAAGCAGAGTAGTCGCCCGTGAGACGGGAGAAAATTTTCTCCCAAATCAGTGATTATACCGTTTTGGAATTTTGTTTTTTTTCGCGAAGGATGTGATATTAATGAAAATTTCATACGGTCCAAAGCTGGGATACCACTGCGGGAAGAGGGAGCACTGGAAGTGCGAATTGCCGGTAGTGGTACACCAACCTTGGGAATTTATTATACTTTTTTTACATGATTTTATTACTGGTATTTGTTTTATGTGCACTATTTATGTGTGATAAAAATGTATTGATTTCCGGAATGGCACACGCGTCAAGAATACGTGATGAAAAATTGATATATTGATTTATTTTTGAATTTTATTGATTTAAATAATTTGGTGATTTAATGCGTATTT
The DNA here is from genome assembly GCA_916610255.1 of Lasioglossum lativentre. NCBI lineage: Eukaryota > Metazoa > Arthropoda > Insecta > Hymenoptera > Halictidae > Lasioglossum > Lasioglossum lativentre. The sequence goes on along the minus strand of OU744356.1, from coordinate 37,442,265 downwards.
GTTACGAACGGCATTTTATTGTGTAAAATTGATTTTGAATATTTCCCCGTTGTACCCAACCACATATTTTTTGTTTATCGTAATTTTTTTTATTATGTGGTGAAGGGAAGTATGGTTTTTGTCCGTTTGTGCCGTAACCTAGACGGGTATTGTTGACCTACGATAAAACGATCTGTTTGTAGGTTGTTTGCGAAGGGATCTCTCCGATATATTTCGCGACGGCTAGCGCTGACCAAAAGGGAGAGAACCCACATATTTTTTTTTTGTTTTGTACGGATTCAAAATTAGCGATTGAACCTCCTTCATTCCGCGCAATTAGCGTAGGGGGAGAAAAGAATCGGGAGAAAGTCGGAGATTCGCGTCGCTAAAAGAATACGGTGTAGTCGTATAGTTAAGCGTTCCTCCTATCCTGCTGCTAAATTTGTATAATTCTGTTTATTTCATCTTTACTAACATTTTAAAACAATTTCTTTACAGATAATTTATCAAAATTAATAACTGATGAAACAACTGATTACAAACGGTTAAAAAACAATCTAAAAGTTACACGCATCCGTACTCGGAGCAATAGGGAAAGGAATGAAAAAATTAAGCTAGCCCAGGACAACCTAATCTCCGGAATACTTCCAATTGAACAATTTTTGAACATTTTCAACAAGGAGTATCAACAACAGCAATATATTAGCAATTTGTTGTCAAGTGGTACGTTTTCATACTTTAACAATGCATTGTTCCACGTATATTTTAAGTAAGATTTTTTCATTCATTTTTAGATTGTGATAAAAATGATGCACATGATGAAACTCCCACGGATGAAACATTCAGTATAGGTAATAACTCCAACCCAAAACTGACATGAATTCTGTTAACAGTTTTGCGTTCAATTCTAATTTACTCGAGTGATTTATTAATCTTTTTTCAGAAAATAGATTACTCGAGATCACGCATAATGATGATCATGGTATCAGTAATGATGGAACATGTTTCTAATTTTTCTAGTGTTCAATAGTATTTATTATTCATTGCATCAACTGTCATACATAATCTTTTATGATGACTTACTGAAGGAGTCCCTACATATAATTCAGCAGCAGGTGCGTTATATTATACTTATTTATTATTCTTTTATTTTCTTGTTTCAAGTGCGCCCAGGGTAAAATTGTATTATTTGAAGTTTTTGGCTCGTATATTGTTGCTATGATCAACAACTAATAATTTATATATATCATTTGTTTTAGGTAATGATCTTTTTATAATATCTAGCTATGAGGAAAGCGAGTCTTGTGCACATTTAGAGAACGGGAACAAGAGAAGAACAATAGAAGGTAAGTATCTGATCACCACTTCTATCTTATTGATATTTTAATTATGTATTACATAGTTAGTACATTTTATTGGGTCCTTGTTGAATGTATACCTATGTGTTTTAGGTGATGTTTCTTCAACGGACAGTGACACGCAAAGTGATATGTGCACAATGGCTTTGCAGGAATTGCACATAAGTATGGATAATATGACAGAAAGTATGTTTAACCTCTACTGGCATTTTCAGACGGTGTTCAAGTTTTTTAATACATTTTATTTGTTAAAATTTGTTTTCAGATGTTGGTGTTTATACGAGTAGTGAAAGTAATGAACACAATTTAATCGAAGGTACGTATGATTACGAATTCATATCTTTACTTTTGGTTTTCATTCAATAGTTTATCAACATTTTACTTGTAGTTAAGATATATAGTTTTTGTCAGTTAAGCTTGCACACCTTATGCATCTTCTCTATTTTTTATTAAAAATTATACTTAAATCAACATGACAGCTTTGCACCGCACATAATATTCCTTGTGTTATTTCTTCTTTTTATGTAAAAAATGAATCGAACTTTTTCAACTAGTTAAAAAAAAAAGAGTAATTGTAATGACATGCACGAAGAGATTGAAAGCAAAATATGATTTTTACCTTCCGTTAATAGTTTAGTTAATAAAAATGTTTTATCTGTCGTGTGCTGTAGTTAGATTTTCTCCTTTTCTCTTGGGTTCTTATTCAAACATATCTATGTGTTTATAATGTAATAGTAATTTATATCATTTTGTTCGGAGGAATGCATACAACTGTTTCGTGTCAGAAGGAACTGAATAGCTGCTATTGTAAGAGCACAGAACAGCTATACAGATGAAAATGTGCAAATTTTGTTCAAATTCGATTTTTCCAAAAACTATAAGTACTGCAACAAAATGATTTAGATGCTTGTATTCGGCACACAAACATCTATAAAACGCGGTCATTGAAGGTTACAAAATCGGAAAGATTTAGAATTTATCGGACGGTTTAGTAGGTGTACGATTTTAACAACACACCGCGTTTTGTAAATGCCATTGCAATGATTCAATTTTTCTTCAGTATTTCAAAACATTCGGTTCATTCTCTACACAGAAACAATAAATAACACACGTGGAATATTATAATGTGCGGTACAAAGCTGTCATGTTGATTTAAGTTCAATTTTCAAATAAAAATAGGGAAGATGCATAAGATGTACGACTTTCGATTGTACGTTGCCGTAATAACGCGAGTTCGCGAGGGCACGAGATCGACGTCGAACTTCCGCGGTGCGACAGTACCGGCGAGACGAAGGTCGAAAGGAAATACGCGAGAATTGTTGAAATGTGTTTCTGTATATTATAAACAAAATAAAGATCTATTATCATTTAGAAGAAACTGTCGGTTAAATTCAGTTTGTTTATTAAGTATTTGAAAGTTTTTGGATCGACAGTTTTTGTACATAACAAAACCAGTAAGACAAAGTTTGACGAAAAGTCATGGAAGGGAATACTGGTAGGTTATGAAACAAACGGGTATAAAGTGTGGGATGTGGAAAAAGAAAAGTTTGTTATTGCTAGAGATGTAATAATTGATGAAATTAATTTCTTAAAGTCAAGACCAGTAGTGAAAACTGAAGAGATTAAGGGTAAAAAATCTCGAAATAAAATTGAAGTTTCTGACGTAATGTCAAATTCAATAGAAAGGTTTAAGAAATCTGATAATGATAAATCAGATAGTCTAGGTTCAGATCAGCTTAAGAATAAAACTGATGTTTCTGATACAAAATCAAAATCAGTAGGCGAAAATAAAACTGATGTTTCTGATACAAAATCAAAATCAAAATCAGTAGGCGAAAATAAAACTGATGTTTCTGATATAAAATCAAAATCAGTAGGCGAATCAAGAAAGTCTGGTAATGGTAAAACAGACAAATTGGATTGCATAAATTCGTACAGTATGGGTGAAAGTTTTCAAAATACGAATATTAAAATAACCCAAGAAAGTAATTCTTCATCTCAAAACAGTACAAATACCGAATGCAAAAATAATGATAAAAGAATGTTATCAGAAAATAGAAGGAGTGATAGGATTAAAAAGAAACCTCGTGTTTCGTATAGTGAAGAGGATATACCAATAGATTATTTGATGTGTGTGCAATCAATAGTATGTGAAATTCCAAAAACATATAAAGAAATTGATAATAGGGATGATAAGGATGAATGGAAACGAGCAATTAGAGATGAAATTAATTCTCTTTTGATTAATAAAACATGGACTTTAGTACCAAAGCCAAAAGGAAAAAATATTGTAGATTGTAAATGGATTTTTACAATAAAAAAATGATGAATTTGGAAATCCATTAAAATATAAAGCTCGTCTAGTTGCAAAAGGGTTTAGCCAAGAATATTTAGTAGATTATAATGAAACTTTTGCGCCGGTTGCGAGAATTTCCAGTTTCAGATTCATAATTGCTTACGCGAATCAATTTAATTTATTAATCCATCATATGGATGTAAAAACTGCATTCCTAAATGGTAGGTTAAAGGAGGAAATTTATATGAAGGTACCAGAGGGAATTAAAAGTGAAAAAGATCAAGTCTGTAAATTGAATAGATCCCTGTATGGTTTAAAGCAGGCAGCAAGATGCTGGTTCGAAGAATTTGAAAAAGCTCTTAAAGAAAAAGGTTTTGAAAATTCCCCGGTTGATCGATGTATTTATATTTTAGACAGAGGAGATATTTCTAAAAATATTTATATAGTTTTGTATGTAGATGATCTCGCTATTGCAACAGCTAATAGTGAAACTATGAATAGCTTCAAAGACTATTTAATGAATAAATTTTCAATGGTAGATTTGAAAGAGATAAAATTATTTCTTGGACTGAGAGTTCAAAGAACTAGAGAAAAAATAACTCTAGATCAAAGTAATTACATTAGAAAAGTATTAAAGAAATTTAATATGGAAAATTGTAATTCCGTAAATACTCCTCTTGAAAGTAAACTTAATTATGAAGCCCTGAACTCTGATGAAGAGTATGATGCACCTTATCGAAATGTTATTGGTTGTTTAATGTATGTTATGGTGTGTACGCGACCTGATATATGCGTAGCTGTTAGTATTTTGAGTCGGTATACAAATAAGAGAAATAAAGAACTGTGGAATTGTCTTAAAAGAGTATTACGATATTTAAAAGGTTCTATAGATATCAAATTAACATACACGAGAGGTGAAATTAATAACATTTTGACAGGTTACGCTGATTCAGATTGGGGAGGTAATGATATCTCCGATAGAAAGAGTACAACAGGGTACATATTTAAATTGTTTGAAAAATGTACAATAAGTTGGAACACGAGAAAACAATCGTCAGTGGCAGTCTCGTCGACTGAGGCTGAATATATGGCTTTATTTGAAGCGGTTAGAGAAGCATTATGGCTAAAGTCTTTGGCAATTAGTATTAAAATAAATATATCAAAACCCATCATAATTTATGAGGATAATAACGGATGTATTAGTATAGCAAACAATCCTACAAGTCATAAAAGATCAAAACATATTGATATTAAATATCATTTTACCAGAGAACAGGTAGAGAATAAAATGATAATATTGAAATATATCCCGACAGGTGAACAACTGGTGTGCTGACTAAACCACTTACAGGACAGAAATTCATGAAGATGAGAATCGGAATGGGTGTCGAATAATTTATTAAGATTGAAATTATTTTCTTTTCCTTGATATATATATATATATATATATTGTTTGTTCATTTAATTATTACAATGTTTAAGTGGTCTGATTAGGTTTTACTGGGTTTTCCTAATCCTATGCAACAAATGTTGGACCACATGTAAATAGCCCCAGACATTGCACAAGGAAGGCACTTCTTCATTAAATAATAGATTTAATTTTGAGGGGGCGTGTTGAAATGTGTTTCTGTATATTATAAACAAAATAAAGATCTATTATCATTTAGAAGAAACTGTCGGTTAAATTCAGTTTGTTTATAAAACCGTTATTAATTTGTTCACGGAATCGTTCCTCGGTTATCACGTCAGAATGATCCTCGCTTGACGAGTTTCTATTAAAACGAGAAGACGTGTTTTCGCTTGTGCTTCTTTATTATTTAATAATAAACTTCATTAAACTGAAAGCAGTTTATCAAATTCAATTTAATAATCTAATAAGAATATCAAGCTAATCGCACGCGACTATCGAAGCGGACTGCACTTCTTCCGAACGCGACTTTTCCGGGGAAGACTTCCGAGTCGATTACTGAGGGGAACTGCCCTAATTGCTCAAAGCACCTTCGAATTAGGCGCGAGCTCCTTGCTCGAGGAGTGAAACGCCTCGGCACACGAAGATTCGAGAACGAGACGGAAAACGTATCGTTCTCTCGCGAAACAATAGATAAGAGGACCACTGCGTGGACTTGCCGTTCTCTGCTGTTCTTAGAACTCTGCACTGGTCAGTCGTTGTCCCGGCGGCACGCTAATCCTTTCTTTTCGCTCGTTCTTACACTCGGAACTCGCCAAACGGAAACCAATCGCGTCGTGACGGCACGAAAGCTCGCGCAACAATCAGCAGCAGACAGTCAGCGACAGAGGTCCCCCACTCCCCCGTCATTCGGTTCCGCGACGTGCGTGCAGTCAAAGAGGCTTAGATAGAGGCGAAGGTGCTGTGCTCTCTTTTACAGCGCTATCTAGTATGTCAGAAACCGAACTATACGTTTGAGTTCTATTCAGTCTATTTCCCTTCTTATATTTTTCTTGTACACGCCAACTGAAATCTTCGCGTCCCCACGCCATTCTGCGCCACGCCATTTCTGATCAAATCGCTGTGAGTGGATCATTGCAATATTTCCTTGTATTTTTCGTTTGGTATTTTTGAAAGTAGATCAAAATGCCTATACTTTGCTGTATTTGCAAGCGTAAAGGAGTTAAGAACGTTCGTAGTCTGTTTAATATACCCAAAGAGCCACATATGTAAGTATAAATATAAAAAGTTTTTGTAAATGTATAAATAATATGTAAATATGTATAAATTGCTGTATAATATAATATGTAAATATCTATAAGTTGCTATAAATATGTATGTATATATACGTACATTTCTTTTGAAAATAAATGTAAATGTACTTTTCAATTGTATTTTATATTCCTCCTTCCTAGCTATATAACATGTATGTGTATGAATTAATGTTTTAAAATTTTTTAAATTGTATAGTCAGAAAAAAATTTAGTCGCGAACCGTAAAATGAGGTACATATTGAGGAGGGGACTGTTTTCGGGGTGCGGAGCAAGGGGATAACTGAATAGTTCGGTTTCTGACACGTTAGGAGCGCTGCGAAACGAGCCACTTAACATAGGGCTCTTACGGGACCTTCGCCTCTATCTAATCCTCTTTGCGTGCAGTGATGCCAGACGGGACACCTTTTTTCGCGCATGCGCGACGATTTCAGCCTCAGTAAAGTACTTACGATTCTCGAGGAAATGTGGCACCTTGAGCGCCACGCAGAACTTTAAGAAATTGATATGATTTGATTATGAAAAACGAATGTATGACAAGTGTATTTGTATATAGATCCGTATATACATATGAAATATTAAAATTTAATATATATTTATACATATAATAATATTATTTAGACTTATTCTATATTTTGAGGATGGGGAAAGGAAGTAGTGTTAAAATAATTAAGCAAAATAAATAATAAACAATAAAATATTTTATTTGCCAGACACAATTACAGAATACCAACATTTGTTGCTAGAGCAAGGAAAACTGGCAAAACCTTACCAGTATTGTCAAATCAAAAATTATTACAAATAAAAAAATTAACAATAGATTAAATACATAAAATAAAACAAAATAAAAACAAGCTAGTTGCTGTCGCATGTCACGTGCTTTTTTATACAAATTTTGTGCACTATGAAGTTCAAAATGCCGCGAATCTACTTCGAAATTTGTACAATTAATATTTTGAGCTTGGAAGCTAGTACGAACTACGCAAATGGAAGATATCGTATCGGTATTCAAAAGATTTCTTTTTTTAGTTTTAACATCTGTAACTATCGAAAAAACGCGCTCGGCCTCAGCATTTGAGTGGGGTAGAGAGAGAGAGAACTATTTCAATTAATAATTTCAAATTTGGGAACATCTCTTCGTCATCGAAACTTTTGTGTTCTAAAATCTTAAACCACATAACATCAATTTCTAATGAAGCTAATTTTGTTTTATAATCTACATCAAAACACGATGGTAGAATTCGCCATTCGACAGCTAATTCTGTAATATTAGGAAGGTTTACGCGTTTGGCAATATCTGATAAATCAGCAATGATGAGTCTGCCTTCATTATATAAAGCAATTTTGGGATCCAAAAAAATTAAACTTTTAAGAAATGTGTCGCGCAAAGATAGACGTGCAAGCATCTCTTGAACTGCAGTAATGTAAAAATTCAAACATGTGGACCGAATTTGTTGGGCACATTCGAAGTCTAATGATTCTAAAATGCTTGTGCATTCCGGTCCCACATATACGTTTTGTAGTTCTACGATATTATTTGCGTCATTTAAATCTAAATTAATTACGTCTTCTAAAACTCCAGGTTTGATAAAATTTTGCCCTATTTGACAAATTAGCTGCCGGCTACTCTCAAATAATTTGTGTATTAAAATTTTTCTCGACTGAAGGTATTAAAAAAATGCAATGAATATTTCAAGAAATACATATATGATTTGATGGACATGTCATTCAAAGACTCTAAAATGATTTCGGCAGATTTTAATTTATCTTCAGCTACGGCTAATATGAAAAAATGTTTTAACACGTCCCAATTTTCAATTAATCTAACGACACATTTGTGTAAACAAAGCTACCTGGTATTAGATAATTTAAAAATTTTGTGATTTTCTACTTTGAAAAAATTCTGAAATTCAACCAGAATTGCGCATCTCTTAGCACTGCCCGAAATATAAGTGGCAACTCCTCTAAGCAAATTTTCACATTCCGGAGGTAATTGATTGCAAGATTTACTGGCTATGATCGCGGAAGTGTGGCAAAGACACCTTAAAGTTATTAAATGTGGTACTTCTGCTTGTAAATGTGTCATGAAAGAATTGTTACATCCAATCATGACAGATGCATTGTCGCACGCCATTCCGATAATATTCGTAATGGGAATACTTTTATTATCTAAAAATTTTTTAAAAGTTTGAAATATACTACTCGCGGAACAATCAGCACTGTCTAACTGCATTAAATCTAATAGCTGAGTGGTTACTTTATTGTTTAACGGAGATACAAATTTATCTAAAACACATTTTTAAATTTTCAATTAAACGCTCGATTTCGCGCTGGGCAATTACATTTTTAACTATACTGGCACACTTACAATTAGTTCGAGCAAGTGTAAGATTCTGCACAACTTCGGGTTCCTTGCAAACATCTTGAATTGAAGGAGTTAAGTGATCGACTGTTTGAAAAGCTACATTATGTTCAGCATAAAAGGCTGATAATTTGATTTCTGCACGTTTCACTTTATCTTGGAGGGATAAAACTGGGATATTAGAACTACTACTATTACTGCAGGTGGCTTCGTTTCGAATTAAATTCATACTACGTATATGTTTGACCGTCCGCGAGTGCCTAATTAACGATGCTTTGTAACATGCGACAGCAATATTGCATGCAGTACAATGCGCTTTATTTTCTAGTGGAGAAGGAGCTAGCCATTCTTTAAACATATTATCCTTCCGCCAAGAATATTGAAAACGGCGAATTCTACGCCACATTGCAGCTCTTTCTCCCCTATTATGTGACATTTTATATTAAATAATAATAATATCTTACTACTACACTACTACCACAGAAACTAGCAGGTCACTCACTTACTCACTACTCACTGAACACTGAACTCACGCACTCGTCCCGTTTCGCGGAGAACTTATCTTGCTGGCGTCGCGTCGCTCTGAAGACTGAAGACGTTTTGTAATTTAGTTTTACGAATCCCCCCAGGGTGAATTCTTTACCCAAAACTGCACTGATTGGACAGCCAATGACAATTATTGCTAGCGATCAGGTAGTTTACTAATTGGCCAGTTCACCCTCATCCCCATCGTACCCGTACCCTGCGCTTAACTTTGGGAATCCCGGTCCGCGGAAGTGACCGTGGGGTGTTTTTAGTATACAGCGGATTATAGCGGTATTTTTCGCCGGACCGTCAGGTACTATCATAATCATAAAGCCTTGGCCTTATGTGCAAAACCTTCGGAAAGTCCGGGGTTTACGATTACCACTACCCTTTACCTATTACTCTTTATTAAGGCTGGAAACGAAGGATTTTAAGGGACGGGACGTCGGGACATGCATTGTCTAAAACATCTAAATAGTATGCGATAAAATCGTCTTTCTCAAAAATGTGTAGCTTTGTTCTGCACGCTAAATGTTGATACAAGTTTTTATACTAATTTTTATATTAATTTTAAACGGGAACTACGAGTGGCAGCTACATTAGCTGTATATTCCATTTCTAATATTTACGCAAAAATTAACGCGAATACGAATATGGGCGAGTATCATTACTAGACTGCGGATCTTTATGCATTTATAGGAAAATTGAGCAAACGAAATTCGAAATTGTTGGAAAATTTAAAAAATTGAAGACGTTGTTACGGTATGAGAAGAAATTCCGTTGACTTTCTCACGGGAATCTCTTCAAGATCGTCTCTGGCAGGAAACGTCCTAGATAACAGGCCCTTCTAGAATCTACCCTCTTTGACGGAGATCGAGCTCTGGCCCGATTTAATGGAAAACCACAAAAAACGAGAGTGCAGTCCCATGTAACTGCAGATTAAAATCAGACTATCCCTCCAGTTTTGGGGTATATAAACCCTTGCATTTTTACTCTCGTTGGTTAGTACTATTCTAGACACGAGTAGTGTCACGTCGTGTTGCAGTCGTTAGAATCCACGTCTAGTGAGATCGGGCTAAAGTTCCCCTTCGATCAAAGTTAAGCTTAAAGACTCCGCGAGTTCGGTTTAAAGTCTATTCGGCATTATTAGTACTATCAGACCCCGCATTGCCAGTGCGTCAACACCGAGCATCTTAGGTAATAATATTATATATACACATTATTCAATTCAGTCGCGACACCACCATTGTACATACACATTCTTTATCAGAATATATTTGTGTTATTTTGGTACATCGTGCAACTTTCTTAAACCCTTAATTATTGACCAAAATCCTAATCTAGTAATTGAACGTTCTCACACGATACAATCTTACCGCTCAGATTGTATCAATTAAATTATACTAGTTACGAGGCCTACTAACAATCCTAGCAGCTCCCTGATTACGCAATTACGCATCAGGTTCGTCTGCACGTCTTTCTTACACCATCCTAGTAGCTCCCTGTTCACGTAGTAACTACTGTTCAGGTTCGTCTACGCTTGATTCTATTCCTCAAACTAACAAATTGTAACCTTATTCCAAGGGTAATAACCCTTCGCCAGCCACACGCGCTACTCGCGGCCCTGGCTCGTAACAACGTCAATATATGATTTCTCCTCTATTAAAATTATTAAGGGGGGAACCCTATGTAAAATGAATTTTTTTAGCATTTGTTTTTTGCTTAAATAAAAAAAGTTAGAAAGCTATCAGAGATGTTCTTGTACGTTATTTTCAAAATAAAGTGAAGAGTTGTATTGAGCAGGAGCGACGCAGTCTTGATTGCACTAAAGAGGCTCGTGCTTCTCGGAAAGAAGAAAAAACGGCTGAAATGCAATATTTTGATAAACAGGAAGACACAAACTTTAAACGCGTTTTTCTCGAAACGCAAAATTTCGCACGCCGTGAAACGTAGCTCGTAAACTAATTACCCGATCTTTATGAAACAGGATGTATATATTCTATAAACAATTGGCCTCAGCATGACGAGCTCCGATTTTTTTATTTTTTATTTAAAATAAAGTTATTATCAATTATTTATATCAGAAAACACGTTTTTTTCATAACGTCGCCATTTTTGCAATTTGGCAAATTAAAAAAAAAGAAGAATTCCATTTGGATTTTTTTGTTTCAGATCATTTTTGTGCCCTGTACGTTGCCCTGCGCAAATACAGATTGCCATATTCAAGCCGTTATTCCACTATTATTATTAACAATTAAACTTAAAAAAAAATATTTTTTGTTATACTATAACATGAACAAATAATACCTGAAATTTCAAATCAATCCAGGCATTACATTCTTCAAAAAAAATTTTTGAAAAACAGGCCATTTACATAGGGTTCCCCCCTTAAGGGAAGAAACAACATTCAATTTAGTTTCTATTTCCTGCAATTGATGCAGACAATTTTTATCTTACATAAAGATCCGCAGTCTAATCATTACCATTTCCTACAACAAACTTAAAAAATAAATTTCTTTGAGAAGCATTATTTAAAGAGTTCCTAAAAATCGTTTCATTTTATTTTTATATCTTCCTAATGCTTCTGAACACAGCTATTATAATTTAAATGTTTTCGATCAATTGATCGAACCTTTGCGCCGAAAACATTTAAAATTTGATTTAACATCTTACGATCGACATTGGTTAACAAATCAATATTAACGTACTAAACAATAAATTACAGGTGAAAATTACTGCTACTTTCAACGTTTGTCACGCTTAATAATAATTGATTTGAGAAGTAAAATTGTCGGTGTTAACTTCTACAGACATGCGTGTTGATATTAGAAATAGTATTAAATGGCTAATCCATGTTTGGTTCTTTGACTTTTGCACTCCTAAGTCGTTCATTTGGACTACTATGCGTCCCGTCAATTATACCGGCACATCCCGCCGATATAGCTGCCTCGGGGCTCTGCTCAGTGTCGCCAGTTGAGCCGAATCCGGACTCATTTACTCCCCTAATTTCCCCCTTCCACTATCCCATTCCAGCACCACGTCCCACTGAATCCCCGTCGCGCACGCGCAACGTGTCACATATTACGACTCTGGCCATCAGAGAGGGGGTACCTGTATTCCCCTCAATTTTCTCGACCTGGCGACACTGCTCAGATCACTCTCACTGCTGCTATTCTCGGTTTCGTCAGGGAGAAAGACCCCAGCTAATTCCAAAGGTACTTCTTCGCTGTGGTACATATCAGAATTAAAATATTGCAACATTTGGTCCGATATATTGAAGGTGCAAGCATCCATGTTCTTCGACTTTAAATATAATTTAATCCTGGTCATAGCGCAAATCATTTGTGTACCTAAGCTATTTCTTTTTTTATTTTTTATATCCGTGATCATTGAAAAATATCTTTCCACATCCGCATTGGAATGTGGTAATGATAAGCATATAAATGCTAATTTTCCAAGCTGATCGTACATTAAATCACCTGACATATGTTTCTTTCTTACTGTACTCCAAAATGTTATAATATCTAATTCTTGTAATTCTTTTTTCTGTTCTTCAGAGGGTCTCGCAGCCAAGAAAAACCATTGGTCAATTGCCTCTGTAACTGTCACTTTGGATGGAAATTGTTCTGCAATGATTTTGATTTGACCTACGTGTTTACTCAGATCTAACGCTACCTTCGGATTTAAAAAATTTAACGCGTCGATAAACTTGTCATTGAATGGAAGTCTCTTTACTAACTCTACATATGCAGTTTTATAAAATTGTTGGATATTTTCATAAAATTGTTTGACTTTCTCGGGCTGACTTTCTCTTAAATCGTCTATCAATTTGACTGCTTCTGCACCAATATAAATTTCATCTAACGGCAATAATATGATTTGATCTTTTACATTTAATTTATCCAGATTATTATCCATCAAAAACTCCTGTTTAACAAACCCGTGTGCTATTAGTCTCAGAAATGATTTGCATTCCTCGCTAATTCTATGTATTAAAATGTTATTCGATTGGAATAGGATATTGAAGTTAGAAAATTCATTTAAGATGTAATTTAAAAATTGCAAGTATGGTTTTGTGAAATCATTTGTAAATTGAAAATAAATACTGTTCTCATCCAAAGTACCATCACGATGATCATGATTACTGACAGTTTCCTCTGCAAACATTTTGAACAGTGGATCCCATTGGCTTAAGACACTTTTTATGCACGCCGCTTGTGCTAGCCACCTGGTCTTCGATGGGCGTAAAATCTTACGTTTTTCTACCCGCATTAACGTTTGCATATCGCGTAACATTGCTGCCCTTTTGGGACTATACAAGCATGCAAATGTGACTATTTCACTATTTCTATCCTTAAATCTAGTCGTTACCGAATTGAGACGCCCTATCATGACATTGGCATTATCTACTCCTATCCCAATTATATTATTAACGGGCAAATTTAACTGTTCTAAACTATGCATTATACATTTAAATATATTTTCAGCAGTAGCGTCTTTTACTGCAATTAAATCTAACAATTGCGTTTCAATACGTTTGTTATTTATAAATCTAATTAAAATTCTTAAATTTTTTATATTTCCTACATCTGTACTTTCATCTATAAAAATAGAAAAATGTTTGTTTTCTAGTACTGCTTTAATGTCTAAAACTAGTGACTTATTTATAACATTTTTAATTATAGCACGTATCTTAGTTTTTCCTAATTTCATGTTTCGCATTAACGGTAATTTTGAACCTACAATTCGATTTAATTTATTCACTGATTGTAATGTTATAAAACTAATGTTGCGTTCACATGCAAGTAAGCAATATCTTATTTCTGCTATCTTAATGTAATTAGTGGAAACTTCTTCTACAACTAAACTAGTACCTGCTGTTCCTCGAGTTCCTTCCATGTATTTCTTCATATTCGCCTCGTGATGAAGAGTGTCTGCGTGTTTTAATAACGTGCTCTTCTTATGGCCACTTACAACCATGTCATCTCCATTGTCTTGTTTCTTCAACCATGTGGACAGTTTTGGGTGTTCTAGCCATGCATCCACGAAACGTCGTGGCTTTTTGAAGTAAGGGCCGCTGCTGCTGCCGCTGCTTTCGCTGCTGTTGCTTCCATCGTTGTCGCCCATATCTTGATCATAACACGTAAAATATTCATTATTATTATATATCCGAAGTCTTTTAGTTATTATTAAATAATTAAAAGTAAATACCCTACGGGTAAATAAATAATATTGTACGTACTGCGGAGGAACTAATGAAATAGGAAGGACTCAGTAATATGTTTCTTTTAGTTACTTGAATATTAAATATTTGACTTACCTGATTTCTCACTAATTATTGCAGTTGAAGAACGCCAAATGTGGTCGTTGAATAAATACGAATCGGTAGAAACCAATTAACAACTGACTGAACAACTAAGGAAAATGATAGTACAATAACTCTGAATAACTCCGAAATGCCAAATAACAACGTGTCGTTGCGCGTATGGGAATGGAATGGGAGAGGGAGAGGGAGACAGTTTCCCCGGTATCCCGCTCAATCCTCGTCGCGCATGCGCAACGCGTCTACGGTCTTAGTGTGGGAGACGGACGGTAGGGCGATGGAATAGGATAGTGGAAGGGGAAAAGGAGGAGAGTATTTCCGAGAAATTGACCGCCGTTCGGCGGTCATCTGGCTGCACTGTTGCTCACCAACTGATCACTCATCTTGATACAGTAAACGCGTCAACACATATTGTATATCGATCACCGCTGTCTTCATTTAAGGGTGCGTGGGAGCCAGAACAGAATTTAGAATTGACTTCAGCAACAGATGCGGAGAAACTAAGAAGCTCCTGGACAAGGATAGACAAATCCTTGTCTCTCCTACAGAGCTGTGACAGAGAGGGAGTCTGTCACTCGCAGGAGAGACAAGGACAGGAAAATAACCAAGCCATAACTAAACAGCCTGATTTTCCGATGAAGCTCATCCCATTTTTTGAAGGGAAGAAGCGATATTTTATAATAATTTTGGTGTTGAAATATTCTTTATACTATGCCGGGTAACCGTACAGATCGTTTTTTTGGAAAAAGTGTACAGAAAAAAATTTCTTCTACACAAACGTACAGTTTTATTTTTTATAAAGTTTCAAGAGCCAAAATGCAAAAGAGGGCTCTGTACGGTTACCCGAAATAGCACAAAGAAAAAATTGAAATTTTAAAAAGGAATGACTTGACCGGGTGTGGTTTTAATTATTTTAAAAAAAGATACAAATATTATTACTGTACGATACTATTTATTGAAAACGTACACGTTTTTTATTATGACGGGTTTTCCAGTACTATCCCGCATGGGGTTTATGGTGTTTATCATACGCCGACGGCCATCCTGCCGTCTGTAGTATGGGTGCTGCTGCGGTGTTTTGTGCTGCCGCTGCTGCTGTTGCAGTTGCTGATGTTGTTGCTGTCGCTGTCGCCGTCGCCGTCGCCGTCGCTGTTGCTGTGGTTGCGGTGGTGGTGGTGGTGGCGGTTGCTCCAGCAGCCACAGAAGCCGCCACTCCTCCCTTCGCCGGCGGCGCTGTTGCCCTCGCCGTGTCCGTAATCTGTCTCTCTGCAAATTACATAATTCGATAAATAATAATAATAATAATAATTTCGATAAAAAAAACGAACTTGAATTATATTGTAACTTACCGCATCTCGTGCCCTCTGCAGTAGAGAAGGCGATGGCGGCGACGGCAGCGGCGGCGGCAGCAAAGCCACCGTTGTATTGTTCGCCGGCGGTAGCGGCGGAGGCATATGATACACGTGGTACCGTAGTGCGTACATCATTTCTGCAAATTTAAGAAATATATTATATTTTTGGTGCAAAATATAGTTATGATAACAAAGAAATGTGAAATGAAACTTACCATTATAATTATTCATCTCCTGTGAAAAAAGAAAATGAAAATTAAATATCTAATTAAATTTCACTTACAATTAGTCTGCGGTTATAGTGGAGCGGCGAGCAGCGATGATAGCGACGCGGTGAGCAGCGCAATGGAAACAAACCGATGTAATTAAATGAAAAAGAAAAAGAAAGAAAAAGTAGTTTGTTTTTGTTTACGCTATCATCGCTGCTCGCCGTTCCACTATAACCGCACCCTTAGGATTAAAATGAGGCACTTAGTTGATCGTTGCTGCTCTGCGGCTAGACTGAGACAGTCGGGAAAAGCGGAAAACGCTTTTTCGCTGCAAGTATGTACATTTTCCTGATTGGCCTGATCGGAGTAGGAGGAGGAGGAGACGGTTCCTATTGGGTCCCTTTTGGGAGGTTTTGGTGGGAGAAAGTTGGTGGGAGAAAGTTGGCGTTGCACAGTAAGGGCCTGCAGATAATTTATGGTGAACAAGACCCTAGAAGACGATTTTCTACAGTTCAACAAAACTTCACGGTTTGACATGTTATCCTCGTATAGTGAAATCACTGATGACCAACTATATTAAGCAGGACGATGTATAATGTATGTTTAAGCAGGACACATTAGCTTTTGATTGATATTATATTTAAAACCACGTATTACCACAAACCGAAGAAAATAATAAAAGTAATAGCTAGCGCGCGCTATATATATATATATATATATATATATATATATATATATATATCACGTCGTCCGTCGATTCGTCCTCGTCAGAAGGACGAGAACGCTGGCGACACCGGGTTTTTACAGGCCCGAAGGCCGGGCCGCGTTCGGCCGCACGAAACGTGGTCCACCCGGGACAAAAGTTGTTCGCCGGTTCGTCGTCCCTCAGAGTCCTCGTTGAGATATTCGGGCGCCAGGCACCGAGGTGCCACGCGAAGCTTCTACAGCTGCGAGCACTCTGAGAAACGTTCGAACGAGCCGGCGACAACCGATAAGTGACCGAGATGTTTTCGCAGACGGGCACAGGGGACTACGCGGGGCGAACGCGGGGCGAACGCGGGGCGAACACGAGGCGTTCCCCGCGGCGGGAAGGTTTCTCACGAAAGAACGAGACTCGAGGTTTCGGCTAACAATACTTTATTTTTCGCGAGATAACAATCGCACTGCCGGCAGCGGCCGACAGCGTTTTGAGGTTAGCCGGCGCGTGACAGGTGGTCGGTGAACGCGCGAGTTGCCCTTCACGGGCCTTTCCTGAGGCGCGGCGAACTCGGTAGCTACGCGATGTAAGCGTCGGCGTACGCGATACCCGCGTTCTACGCCCGAATTCGGATGTTCTGCGCGCTTATAATTTCTTCTCGTTGGCGGAATGGATTGCGAAAATGCGACGAGAGCACGTGGCGGCGACGCACCGTGGAACGACACGAGGTTCGAGGGAAAACTACGACGTCGCGCGGATTCTCGCAAACGTAATATAGGGCTTCGCCCCCGCTAAATATTCTTTTCCGCGCGTACGTCGCCCGACGGGACCGGACCGTTCGCGAACTTACGATTTCGCGATCGCCGGCTGCGCTAACCCACGTCGGGGTTTCTGCGACGCGAATTCAGACCCGACACGCTTCCCGAGCCAACGCGAGCACAATCACTAATTCGTAATAAAGTCGGACGTTAGCTTACCATGAATACTCGATGAGCGGCGGTTGTCGGGCAGCTTCTTTCGAGCCCTCTAACCGGCAGTACTTCACAACGATTTTACAATACTTTGATTTTACAATTAGTTTGACTATTCGTCACTTTGGGCAACGAAGAAGTGCTCCTCTACGCGATGGCTCGGGACCGCGGAAGCGGAGCGTCCTCCCCTTACCGCGCGCTTCCCCCCGCAAACGATTTGGCCTATCGCTACTCGATTTTCGGACGGGGCTCTAGCCCCGCGCGACGGTCCCTGGCGATCGGCGATCCCTCGGTTCTCCGACAGCGGTGCCCGATGATTGGTGGTTCTCCCGCGGCGGCGATCGGCGCGAGCCACTCCGGCAACTGATCAGGTTGTCTTCCGGATGAGGCGACGGCGAGGTTGCGGAAGTTCCTGATTCGGTACTGCTCGTCCTCGTCGGCGCCTCCAGGCTGTTTCTCCTGGGCCGCGTTGATCCCTCGTCCTTGGTGCGGGAATTTCGCCGACGTCGCTCGTTCTTCCGTTCTTTCGGCAGGAAGGGTGCCTCGGGTCCCCCCCTGGGGCCTCGGTTACGGTCCTGTAGACTCGCATCGCGCAAATTGGCGCGACGCTCAAAAACATAAGTACTCGCCCATAGGTCTCGTTTGTGCCCAGGGCGAGCGCTCGCCACTGTCCATCTCGCATTATTACTGCGTGAGGGTGACCCGGTCTTCCCGGTTTCGGAGGACGTTGGCAAATCTGCCACGTCACAATATATATATCTTCGCGCGTATAAATGTATATTTTCAAGCATACAAAAATGCCACTGGCCAAGAGATACTACAAGCCTGTACATTGTATCTCTACAATGATTACTGTGAGCATGGGAGGTGTTGAAATTGTTTTCAAATCACACCACCAATATATCGGTGTGAATAGCGGATTGCAATAGCGGATTGCAATAGCGGATTGCAATAGCGGAACGTGCGACTCACTTACTTGAAATGGGGTGCACTGATTCTTAAATAGCACATTGCAACTCATTTTCTAATATGTTGTCGGTATGATGATTCTAAGCAACATTTCCTTATACAGTAGACTCCCGTATGACACGAATTCCTATAAGGTGCTAAAGATATTGCGTTCATTGTTTTCCTATAACGCAATTTCTCGTACAACACGTTATATGATAAAAGTTGTAAAATATTTGTAAGGAATAAGCCGTATTTATTTGTAAAATTGACAGACGTGTTTATCGCGGGCGCACTCGTTTCGATCTGCCTTCTTTTTCAATTCGTTGGCAATTGTAAATTTATAATTCTTCTGTTATTTGCGTTATGTATGTACACACGTACATACATACGATACACACGTACATGCATACGATACACACGTACATGCATACGATACACACATACATGCATACGATACACACATACATCATTAACCCTATATATTTTATTTCATGTTTCAGATTGTTGAAATAAAAACATTTTATTTTGTGATTCAGGTTGTTAAAATAAAAATATATTATTTTGTGATTTAGATTGTTCAAATGAAAATATTTCATTTTTGAAATTATTAATTCTATTCAAAATACTATTTTATTTAAGTTGGACAGAATCTACGACGTTAAATAATATTGCAAATATTTATCTCCCCAAATATTACCCACCTCTGGGAAAAATGCAACACGATTTCGAATATCTCATAAATGGTTGAACAATCAAAAAAATATTTAAAAAATATTACACGGATAATACACGGGTATCCTTTATTTTCAATATACGTGTATTGAATTTCAAAGGTACACGTGTGTGATAGCAAAAAGGAACCGTCTTTTGCCGGAAAACGTAAACACTTTGGTTTTTCTTTATCAAAGTAAACAGTTAATTGATTGAGGTTTATTAACAGAAATTATGCTGTATTTTCAATACACGTCAAATGGGTATCTCTAGTTACTACACATCGCGTGTGTAATTTTTATCAGAGAAGGCCGAATTCAAGAATGTAAGAGACGCACAGTGTGTCGTCCAATGGAAAAAAGTCCGAAAATCAAAGTGCACGATCTGCAACTTTATGTATCCTAAATTGTTCCTAACAAGACGTCGTTTATAAAACTGCCTTCAATTTTAACTGAATAAATCAATTTGTTATTAAAATTGAGGCTCAAACTTTACTGTCAAATTCCGTGCATTTTTTTAAATATAATGCGTCCCTCGCAAGCTATTAGGTTTTTTAATTTGATTTTTATAGGGTGTGTTTAAGACCTTCAATCTCCCAAATTTTTTTTTTAAATAATCGCAATTTGTCCTAATTTTTTTATGTTTAACATTTATCAACTTTGATTCGAGTTTTAAAAAAAGTATACCGAGGTAACTCCATGAATTTTTTCACAGTAATTGGTGGCATATTAAACTTTAATTTCGCGTTGGTTTAAATCTGCTCACATTTGCTCACGTGGAGAAAATAATAAAAATCTATACTAAGACGCTCGCGCTCGGCGACTTTCTGTGTAGTCTTTTTAAGAAATTTGTTGCAATTATTTACTTATGTGTTCAATTTTGTTCTTATAAATTATATATTTAGTTTTAAAATTGTTTAAATATTTACAATCTTTCAATTGAGTATTAAAGAAAGTACCAAAAGGTTTCTTTTCTAATTAAAATGCATTTCCTTTCGGGACGATATTCTGCAATTTCTTTGAAAGCCTTGGGCTTATGATGGCTATGCGGCCGAAGCCATTCGGCTCGCACATGGCGCACCATGCCAAAAAATATAAGCAATGGTATACGGCCTTCCTTAACCTTTCAAGGTTGGTTCGAATTTTTACGCTAGCTTCACTTTTAGAGTTGGCCAGCATCTGGCTTTGCCTGTCATAAAAATGGGCAAGCTAACGGGCGAACGGTACAACACCTTCTACCTTCATTATTGCCGTCCGTACTATACCTTGTCGAGTGGAACAAAATTACTAGAAAAATAATACGGTACTCCCTTTCGGAGCCATCGATTTTGAACAATGTCTGTAGGAGATAACTAATTTTTAGGTCATTATGGATAAGAATTCTGAAGTCGAATGTTTTACATTAAGAGGACCTGGCGGGCCGTTGAACTGTGCCGGCGACTGCGACTCTCCGCGTCTCTTCTTTCCAATACTCTGTCAATTATATCATATTTGGTATCATTTTCATTACAAAAATGTCAAGAATATGTTGCTGAAAGTTCTATCAAAAAATAATAAAAAATAAAGTAGTTTTGTTATTAGATTAGTAGTGATCTCCTGGTCTGACACCGATATACCCGACCCGTATTATGTTACATTTCTCGACGGCCGAGGGTTCTCGAGTTTCGCTGTCCATTGCTACGTTCGGGGAAAAGTCAAAGAATAAATAGTAATAATAATAATAATAATAATAATATATTATATTCCCATTGCGGGGTACAAACGCGGACCTCCACTCATCTTAACCTCCAACGCTTCGAGATTCGCTATCAAGAGAGAGAGAGCGCACACCATTCACTCATTCCTCACACATTCATTCCCTGGACCTCCCTAACTATATTTTCCGAACTACTATTCCCTCTTCCTCCCCCACCTTTTCATCTTTCTCCATTCTTATTCCTTCCCTCACACCTATCATCATCCCTCCCATCGCTCTCCCTTTCCTTCCTCGCCTCTTTGCATATTGCACTTCCCAAATGTACCCTTTTGTCGCCTTTCGTCTCACCCCCTCCCATTCCTTTCGGTCCGCCCAAGTTTCACTCATTATCACTACATCCCAATCCTTGATTCCCTCCCAAAAATCCCTATCTTTATTCTTCACCCCTGCCACATTCCAAAATGCCACCTTGTATAGCTTCCTGTCCTCTCCTATCCTTCCTTCCACTTTTCTTTGTGCATGTTCCTCCGCTTCTCCTCCTTGTGTTGTACCCCTCTTTACTTGTTTCCCTGTTCCCCAATCCATTTCTCTTCTATTTCATCCCATCTTCTCACTCTATTGCAGTGATGGGCAGCTATGACTGCGGCAGTCAAGAAGCTTCCCCCACCAACTACTCTTTCGTACGAGGGGGGAAACGAAGAGCGCGGGGCACCGCTCCGCGGCGAAGGTGCGCGCTGCAAGAAAGAGTAGTTGGTGGGGGAAGCCAGCACCTCAGGGGCCCCTACCGTGCCCATCGCTGCTCTATTGTTTACCCACATCCTCATGTACCCTATT
Organism: Lasioglossum lativentre; assembly: GCA_916610255.1. NCBI lineage: Eukaryota > Metazoa > Arthropoda > Insecta > Hymenoptera > Halictidae > Lasioglossum > Lasioglossum lativentre. The sequence goes on along the minus strand of OU744356.1, from coordinate 37,420,284 downwards.
TGTACACTCTTTCCCTCCCTTCTCTCCCTCTCAGCTTCCCTCTCTACCTTCCATTTTGCCCTTCTCTCTTCCTCAGTCAGGTGGTCTTCTATTCTTTCACGTCTTCCTTTTAATTCCCTCTTCGCCATCATTACTTTCCTCAAAGAATAAATAGTATCCCTGGCGAATAATTTTCCCTGGCCGAACCCGTGTTTGGTACAATTATCGATAAATTAAGCAATGTAAAAACATGGAAAAAAAGAAGCTATGTATTGACTTACTTAGTTTATTAAAAAAAAAAAAAAAATGTAAGGAAGAGCCGTAATCGGATTTAACGGATTTATTAATCAAATTGGGCACACGGATATTCTTTTTGTAATTCGTTTGGCGATCGCAATTTTGAAACTCAACCGTCATTCCCGATTTTCCATTTTCATAAATCTTGCTATATACAGGGTGTAACAATCGCATCGCCACATCAAAGACCGGACTGCGGTTGATTAGGGAAATCCCACAATGCTAACGCATTATCAAGCCACAGCACAGCCGATGGAAATATAAATAATCTGTTCGGAACGTAACACATGCATACAGCATTCGTAATTCAACTCTATAAAAAGTATAAAAAAAAATTCCAACAGAAACCCTTGCAGTGTGTTAAAAATGAAGCTGGTGGTATTGTTTTGTATCGATCGTCAAATGTCTATCGATTATATCTTGATATGCATGTATACAACTTCAAGGAATTTCATCTAGAATCCATCGCCTATTTACAATGGTTATTACTGTGGCGGTTACACACGCCTTTGACACGAGACTTCCCCGCCGATCGCCGCCGCACCGCTCCCACTTGCTACACACAGCTTCATGCCGCCACCGCTAGGCGGCCACCGCGTTAAGGCGCGCTCTCGCTGGAGAAAAGCAGTGGGAGCAGACATAAGTACGCCGATACGACTCCGAATCGGGGCAGTCCGGCAACGAGCGGAACCGTTTTCCAGATGTTTCATCTCCGTACCAAATACTGCTCCACCTTCCGATACCGTTCCGACCGACCTTCCTACACATCTCTGAGGCTACACGGCAAAAGATTCCCTGATTCCGTCTTCAAGGCTAAAAGGCAGTAAGACTTCCCGATACATCTCCAAAGGCTACACGGCAGTAAGACTTCCCGTCTCCAAAGGCTACACGGCATGTAGTTTATAGCATGTGAGCCCTTGCAGGCTTAGCCGTACCTCGGATATACGATCCATACCGGCAATTTCGCGCTTTAAGTGCCAGATGTTATGGCCTTTCTAGCGAGATCACGTGGCACCAAGGGATACAGCACGTAGATGGTAAGTATGCTTGGAAAAACCCCCTCTTCACCACTTAAGGATCATCAGAAAGGTAGACCGCCCCATATTTCAGGAGGTAACTCGCTTAGCCGTTCCACGACAGGCGCACCGATGCTACACACGCGTGCATACGCATACGTGAGTGTGATGATATATATATAGATATACCTACCCTCACGTACACGCAGGCACACGCATTCGCAACTTGTGCCCTGGCAATGGAACGTTTCCAGCGGGGGCCACGAGGAGGCGGAGTTACCAGCACCGCGGCTACGATCTCTAACAGGCTCGGCAACGGTATGGCAGCCGTTCTTGGGCCGATTTCACCCTACGATCACAAACACCCAGATGTTGAGGTGTTGCCTGCGAATGATCGTCAGGGTGGACAATGATCGTCAGGGTGGAGGCTACACGGCAGTGAGACTTCCCGATTCCGTCTACGAGGCTACACGGCAGTGAGACACTCCCTAGAAACCAACCGTCCGAACGGACCGTCAGAACCGCCGCACCCAGCGTTAGCATTAAGAGCCAACCTTGTATACATACATATATATATGTGTACATTATCGAAATATAGCATTCTGATTAACCTCGTTAAGAACCAGTATCTCTTTATTCCGCATCGAACACCTGGACAAATCGACTGAGTCGGCAAACTCATCCGCCTCCTAAGAAACCGTCTGTATCGGAACGGGTTGCAATCCGCGCGATACTTTGCGAGGAGGTGCCGCACAGTGGGCTGGATCAAAGATTTTAGTGACATTTTGCCAGGAAATGAACTTTCACATATCGATGTATAATCAGTTGGTATTGGTTTTCGAATGTCCACTGACCTCAAAAATGGAAGAATTAATAAAATTAAATGAAAATTTGTAGCATGTATAGAAATTTCGAGAAGAAACCAGTAAGACAAAACGCGGAACGACAAGCTTCCAGAAGCTTCCAGAAGCTTCCAGAAGGTAGTTTGTAGGCAAACATGCGGGGAAGCGACGCGAGGGGAGCGCGCGAAAAGTCGAATCACGCGTAACGACGGGGTTGTTGATTTCACGTTCGCGGATAGTAACGAATCCATATAAATAGAGGCTTCACAGAGGGCCTCGGCCTATTTGCTATTCCGAGAGAGAGGACGAGGTAAGGACCACGGCCGCTCTTGGTTAGCACTAGCACCCCGACAGGAGAGTACGGCGATAATACCTGGACGCCTGTCGGGAGAACGGGAGAGGACGGGAGTCTGTTCCTAGTCGCTCGTTCGATATGGAGAGTACGGCGATAATACCTGGACGCCTATCGAACGAGAGAGAACGGGTCAGCTCCTGGCCGCCCAGGGCTCGGCAGGAGAGTACGGCGATAATACCTGGACGCCTGCCGAGTAGGAACGGGAGAGTGTTCCTGGCCGCTCGTCTCGACAAGGAGAGTACGGCGATAATACCTGGACGCCTTGTCGAGCGAGAGAGGACAGAGCACCTTCTGATCGTTTGCGTAGAATACCACGGAACCTAGCTAGAGTACACGTGTGATGAACGAGAGAGAGAGTCTGCATGTTTGCAATTTATAATTCGAAGAGTTGAATGATTGATTATATATATATTCCTCACTTTCCTGTATCCATGTTCCTAACCGAATAAACCTTGTTTGTCCAGCAATTCCCTGTCAATCCTTTATTGAAATGGCTACAAATTGTAGTTGTACCAAGCTTTTAAAGTTGAACGTTTTAGAATGTACGTTTGACACCCGAAGAATGTCCTTTCTTTTTCGCGATATTTTGACGACCCTGTTCAAGATTTCAGCCCCGTTTTTTTTCTATATTAAAGAGCATTATTTTCTGTTAAGAAACTATAATTGCAGTTACAATTATTATATGCAATGTATTAAAAATTTAATGTTCAATGTAGGACAGAAAAATGTCAAAAATTTTACAATTAACAAGCAATATACCATATTATAAGCAACTACCTTCTCTAATAGGACACCGTACAGGTCACCCACACGGTGTCCCCCCACCAGAGGGCCGCTCAGCTGGGCGCCACGAGCCCCAGATCGTGACACCCGCGACGCGACCCGCAGCGGTGAAGTCCAGGCGTTGTCTATCCGTCCCTCCGATCTCAATATTCCTGTTCGAACACACGAAGTTCGCATGAATCTCATCTGTAACCTGACATAAATAAACATTAATAAACTGTTCAACCATTTAATAATACATAAATTCATCTAATTTTGTATACATACCAAGTCTGAGATGGCAGCTGTCCTATATGAAATCCTTTGGCGATGCATTGGCAGCACTCTGGAGAGTCCATGAAGGAATCTGAAAATAATAAATTTTCAATCGCTGAAATAATCAGCGATTCCGCACACTATTTCACAGTGTGCGGCCCGACATCACGTCGGGAAGCTCCAGCGATTCTAATGATTCGCGAGCTGAATGATCAATAATAATTTGCCAATTTTCAATCGCTGAAATAATCAGCGATTCCGCACACTATGTCACAGTGTGCGGCCCGACACTACGTCGGGAAGCTCCAGCGATTCTAATGATTCGCGAGCTGAAAGATCAATAATCTGGCAATTTTCAATCGCTGAAATAATCAGCGATTCCGCACACTATTTTTGACAGTGTGCGGCCGGACATCACGTCGGGAAGCTCCAGCGATGATTCGCGAGCTAATTATGATCGGCTTTGCTTTTTCATTGTCGGAGGGCTCTCGAATGGCCATACTCCTTATGTATCGGCTGTCCACTATTTCTGGCAGCATACATTGAATGTAAAAGCGCGACAATTTCGACTGCATTTCATGCTGCCAAAATTTGTCGTCTTTGAATATTTTAATACATTTTAAACCCTTTGGTGTCCAAAGGCAAAACAGACAATATTTTTTTGCTGCAATGTGCAGTTGTCCCTGCACTTGATAAAAATAAGGATGGGTTCTGCGTAGTGCAGTACCTGCATCATCTTCAAACATTCTGCGTATGAGAGGTATTTTTTGTATCGCTTCTTCTGGCGAAAGATTTTCTGCCGTTTTCGGGCATTTTATTTCGACGATACCGTCGTTATCGTCGATTATGCCGTCCGGCGTTGCTCCCAAAAATGGAAGGGCGGTATCGATGAAGAGGCCACATTTTTTTATTATTATGCCTTCCTTCTTCGATAGTTCTTCTCGGGCAATATGTTCACACTGCCGGCCATATTCAATGGCAGGCAGATTTAAAACTTTTGGAAACAGCAGTGACTGTACCATCTTGCCGCACGGCGTTGTTTTTCGTCGACGGCACACTTTTCCGAAGTTCGATGCCGTCAATAATTTATTTCTGTACATTAGCCACTTCAGGCTCTTTGCTTGCTCCTTGGTCTCCTTCTCGATGCTTTCTCTATTATTCTGCCAATCCTGCAGAATCTCCATGTGTCGTTCCTTCTCTGAATTGAACACATGTTTCTCCATATCCGGTTTTTCTGCGGAGGGTCTGTAATCCTTGTCGTCCTTCGTCTTGGAAAACGGCTTTTGCAAATATTTAGATTTACAGTTCTTATTTTTCTTTCTTCTTTCATTTTCGGCTGTCCTTCGTTGCTCTAATGCTGCTACCAATCTTGACGGTTCCTTTCCGTTGGCCTTGGTTAACCGGGATAATACTTCCTTAGTATTGTATTGGATGACGTCAGCAGCACATCTTGCGGAATATGATCCTCGTTGACTCCAATTAATCCTCTTCCCGCCTGTATATTTTGCAATTACTGCATTCACGCTTTCCACGGAATTGTTGTTGCTGTTTTGTAGGACTTTCCGCATGAGCCATCAATGGACGGACGATATCTTGTATCTGTTGGTAAGTTCCGATTTCCCTTAGATGCGGCACCATGTTTTCTTCAGATTCTTCTGCTGTGCGGTTGCAGAAGTATCCTAGTCTTCGGCAGTCTTTATATTCTCCGAAGACGTGGCTCGGAATATTCGACATGTCCTTTTTCAGGTTTGTGACATTCGCAGTGTTCGAAGCATTTTCCTTCGCTCTGTAAACCGCAGCTTTCGCAACATCCATGAGCATTCTGCGGACACTATTTTCCACGGCTTTCCTATATTTGCCGGATGGAGTTTTTTTCGCAATATCTTTGATCTTATTGCAAAAATTGCGTAACAAATGGTTCGTGCATTCAATCTTCTTTACACGAACCATCTCCGCTTTATATGGATCGCAATCCAAAATCCTTTTATAAACGCTGCTGTCACCATCCGCAATCAATGCCGCGTACACGAGACCTCTTTTTTCGATGCTGGTTTCAAATCCCTCAGCAATTGCGTCGCTCTCCATTTTCGTCGACGTTTGATTGGATCCCCAGTTTTTGAAACACACATGCTTCTTTGGACTTTCCATCCTTTTAGATGGAAATTCAATTTTTATTTCTACTGGTTCGATATCTTCAATTACTTCTTTAACATCCTCGGTCGATTGTTCTCTTTCTACAACAAATGTGGCTTCCACCACTCCATGCGTCGCAACTCTTCTTGATGCTGCAGCACACTTGCGCCTGGTTATACAAAATATGTAACATTCGTAAATATTCTACCTAATAGCACATATACAATAATAGTAAAAATCCAATCAAAATTGAGAAAAACATGCGACCAAAATCCTAATTTCACATGGACTACAACATATTTCAATTAGAACAAAATCGGCGATGGTGCCTGCAAAAAGTGATCGATTCGGTATGGAATGACCCCAGAGCCGCTCTAGTCAGCATGGTGCGACCGCTCATCAACTGTTTCTAGTTTCTAGAGATAAATCACGGCGTTCGAACGATCTACATACCGCGTGGACTTTTTGATGAAGAATGAGTACATATCTGTGGTTGCAAGAAAGAACGGTAAATATAGCTATCATGGGACCCACCTCGGATCACTTTGACCTTCACATATGTTGTCAAGGACAACATTCTGAACAACTTTTGTTATTATATTTATCCGTCGCTCGATCATAGTTTTCGAGAAAATTGCAAAAAACTATTGCTAGTACTGAATTGAATTTTCTGTATTGCGTATGCATATTACCGATTTTCGTATGGGTGGTCGGGCCGGCCCAACGGCCGGCCCTCTCCGCCCCCTCTAAAAAACTAACCACAACTCATTCTATTCGCATAATCTTTGTATTGTAACTGTCATCTAGAATTTGATCTAGTAATTAAGACTAACCTAACCCAATCCTAACCACACCACAACTCATTCTATTTGCATAATTCTTCCATTACAAGATCAAATTCTGGATCACAGCTACAATGCAAAGATTATGCGAGTAGAATGAGTTGTGGTTAGATTTGGGGAGGGGGCAGAGAGGCCCGGCCATCAGGCCGGCCCGACCACGCATACGAAAATCCAGGAGTAGTATCTCACTCTCGTCATACATATATAGGGTGAACTTAAAATAGTCAATAAGTATGCAAAATAATAATTTTAATTACATTTCTAGATTATGTAATGGATACATAGTGCTCATTATGTTAAAAAATAATTATCTCGGAAACATTTTCGTAATTATCTCGGAAACTAAGTCCGAGCGAGGGATAGTTATAATGACAAAAGTTGTTCAGAATGTTGTCCTTGACGACATATGTGAAGGTCAAAGTTATCCGAGGTGGGTCCCCTGATAGCTATATTTACCGAAAGAACACCGCATGTCACATACTTTCACTTTCGAGATATTTCCGTTTTGATCATTAATTTTTTGTGTAGGACATTTTTTGAGCCTTTCGAATTTGTTTTTATGACTTTTTGTCTGTTAAATACGTAAATCCTATACTCTAATGCATAAACTCGAATTTTTGGAAATTGTGACATGCGGCGTTTTTCCTTACCACTACAGAATTCATTCTGCGGCGATTCACAGGAGGTACAATTTATTTCACCCTCCAGTGCTTCACCAGTTTGGGTTTTCCTACGAAAAAGGCTAACAGACAAGGGCAGGACATGAATTTTAGTATTTTGCTGGTCTATTGTCCACATTTAGTTGCCAGAAGTCGAACCTTAGTCGAGTCATCGTGGGGGCCTTCATTTTTATTTATCCAAGTGCTTTGTTCGTGTCGAGGGGCTTCTCCGATTTATTGCCTGGTACGGTCATTACTTGGGAAACGCGGATTTCCGGCGTACGTCAATCGAAGGTACAAGCGAGTGACCTTCGAGTTATACCTGCGAGTTATTGTTAGTTTGGGGCGGTCTGCTTTCCTTCCATTGCACGTTTTATCAATTATCTTACACGAACGTTAGAATTTTTATATGCAAAGAATTCTCGACAGTTTTGCATGCTATATAGATATATCAAATATATTTACTTCACTGTTACGAGCCAGGGCCGCGAGTAGCGCGTGTGGCTGGCGAAGGGTTATTACCCTTGGAATAAGGTTACAATTTGTTAGTTTGAGGAATAGAATCAAGCGTAGACGAACCTGAACAGTAGTTACTACGTGAACAGGGAGCTACTAGGATGGTGTAAGAAAGACGTGCAGACGAACCTGATGCGTAATTGCGTAATCAGGGAGCTGCTAGGAGGTTGTAGAAGGGCACGGATAAACCCAATACAAGATTAGGTAGCCGCTAGGAGGTTGGATAAAGCGCAGACGAACCTGATGCGAAATCGCGTAAGCAGGGAGCTGCTAGGATGCGGACGAACCTGGTGCATAACCAGGGAGCCGCAAGGATAGTATAGTTTTCGTGGACGAACCCAGTGCGAAAGTGGGGAGCCACTAGGTTGGATAAATCTTTGTTTGGACTATTGGTTTGGCGCGAACGAACCTGATGCGTAATCAGGGAGTCGCTAGGATTGTTAGTAGGCCTCGTAACTAGTATAATTTAAATTATACAATCTGAGCGGTAAGATTGTATCGTGTGGGAACGTTCAATTACTAGATTAGGATTTTGGTCAATAATTAAGGGTTTAAGAAAGTTGCACGATGTACCAAAATAACACAAATATATTCTGATAAAGAATGTGGATGTACAATGGTGGTGTCGCGACTGAATTGAATAATGTGTATATATAATATTATTACCTAAGATGCTCGGTGTTGACGCACTGGCAATGCGGGGTCTGATAGCACTAATAATGCCAAATAGACTTTAAACCGAACTCGCGGAGTCTTTAAGGTTAACTTTGATCGAAGGGGAGCTTTAGCCCGATCTCACTAGACACACGACGTGACACTACTCGTGTCTAGAATAGTACTAACCAACGAGAGTAAAAATGCAAGGGTTTATATACCCCAAAACTGGAGGGGTAGTCTGATTTTAATCTGCAGTTACATGGGACTGCACTCTCGTTTTTTGTGGTTTTCCATTAAATCGGGCCAGAGCTCGATCTCCGTCAAAGAGGGTAGATTTTAGAAGGGCCTGTTATCTAGGACGTTTCCTGCCTGAGACGCTCTGGAAGAGATTTTCGTGAGAAAGTCAAAGAAATCTCTTCTCATATCGTAACATCTCCCCACCAAGAAGAAACATCGCGGTTCGCGTGATGCTTTCTCATTAGGAAGGAAACGTCCTAAATACTATTTAATGTGAAAAGTGTCGAGTGTAGTGTAATAAGTGTACTTAAGCGCTAGATGAATGGAAATCATGTTGAAACTGCATAGCCCAGTTGAACCCATCCGTGGGCGATATCGTGTGGTGGTTGGTAAGGAAGTCGGTCTAAAAAGAGTCGTCCCTCAATGCATCCATCCTTCCTTGTCGTTACATCTGTGATGTATCCTCTCCTATCTTGCATCACATGCCTCGTCATGGATATCATCGTACTGATGGGGCGGTTGTTTCGCGGACGGATGCCCTTGAGTATCAACTTATTCGCCTGCCAAGGCAGGTGCCGAAAGCGTGGTGGCAAGATCCGCACCTGGCTGACCTCACTGTCCACGGTTGTACCACGATCCCCCAGGAAGATGGAAATCATTCCTGCCCGTACTGCGATGACACTGCCCCGACACCAGCAGGAATTAACCCTCACTGCCGTGAGGAGTCCTGGTTTAATTGCTGCTAATAGGGGTACGCACAGGTGGTGGCGCTCTTGCATGTGGCCGCTGAATGTTGCGAAGAAGATCTTCAACTCCTCCGGGTGGTCCTCCGCGACGACCCAGGCAGTCATCTGATCTTCGACCTCACGCACAATGCAGCGGAAGGATGTATATACAATGCGAGGCTCGATAGTATTAATCATCTTGCCCTCTTGCACCACGGTTCTCCTGGGGTCCAATGACAGATATTTTTATCAGTCACCTTAAACAACGTCAGTTGATGATGCGAACGTTTGGGCTGACTGCTGGCCAACAACTTCCTGATGGATTTTGTACTAGTGCTCCTCCCTTTCACGATCTTCCCCTCAAATGTAGATGTATAAGGTCGTGCTACTAAAACCTTTCCAAAATTATACTCTTCTTCAGAACACTCGTTCGTTTGCGTAGCAACACTGCGTTTCAATAAAACTGCTGTGTCTTTCGACATAGATGTGACGACTGATAATTTTCAAAGCTCAGCACCCTGCTTTTATAGGGCTAAAGCACTTGTCTCTCCGGATGCATGGTACTGCTGCTAGGTGGGGGTAGTCTGGTCCTTAGAAGATCGAGGCGCAGGGCTTTACACTTGTACTTGACAACCGCGTGTGTGTGTCTTGTTCTATAGGTTTCGTAATATTTATTTCAATTTGTTTGTGGTTGTCCTCTTCTACCTTGGGTTGGTTTCGGAAGATTTTAAATTTTATCATCACTATGCCCAACAAAATTAAAACTGCTATTATGCCCCCAATTAACGAAAAAGTTGAAATATGCTGGTGTTTGATCATCTCTCGGTGTGTCTTAATTTCTTTAACTTGTTTTTCAATGGCATCAAGGGCCATAGCTGCCGGAAGGCTGTCCCAATTATTGGTTGGAGATTCCTCTTTTGATGAATTTAACCCTATTACCTTGGCATGGTGTTCTGTAAATTCTGGTATTAACAATGTCAAATTATAAGATGCAGCAGGATAATATATCATATCCTCTGTGGTCTGAACTACATCCAATGACCTTAATTGCATCGAGTTTACTGTTGTTTGACAACCTGCTTCTAATTTGAAGATACCTGTTCCGTGAAAAGTTTTTACAGTCGGCTTGTTTCCTTTACAGTAAATTTGTGCTTTCTTTTCTTCCGGCATGAAATATAACCACGTGGCGGGTGCATTCAAAGCTCTCCAATGAGGTTGTAAATGTCCGGTTACCTTTATATTACAGGTATTCCAATCTATTGTTGTGGGGTTCAACAGTAAAGTAGTTTCACAGGTTGTATGTTTCCTTGTTTCATATAAAGGTAAAACAGCAGGTCCCAATAATTGTTTATGGTGGTGATGACAGCTTCTTAAGTATTCTTCTGTGGGTAGGAAATATTGCTGTTCATCAGATGATACTGCAATGTATATAGATTCTGGTTGTATATACGATGTCACCTTCGAGTGTCCCAATAATTGTGTGGATGGGCAAGGATAAATTTTGTAAAAATTGAAAACTTGATGATCCAGTAATGGTACGGTGAGTTCAAAAACTATTCTGTCTTTTGAAAAAATTATGTCTAATTTGGTGATTCTTTCAAGTTGCTCAGTTAACAACTCCTCAGGTGAAAAAGGAAATTCTCGTGACGACGTCTGCTTGATTATTAATTTTATTCCTGTGTTAGAGTTCCGAAAAGAATATTGCTAACAGTTCCCATGAAACCAAATGGAGCATTGCGTCTAGATGATTTTACATTGAGGTATGGATGATCCCCTATTGTAGATTTTATTAAACTCCGGTAATAACGTGTATTCTCTTCTTTTTTAATTAGTCGAGGTCCAAGGTCTTCATTAAGGCATTTTGTTGCTTCATGTCGTTTACATAGCTGATTGACTATGGACATGAGTTGTTCCACTGGAGGTGCATGCTGTAAATATTTATTTACGTCAAGTGAGGTCACCAGGCGCCATTGAGTTTGGTAAATTCTAATGTCCGGCAGCTTCTCAAAAAATAATCCCGTCTCTTGATGCAATGGTACTATGATTGAACCATTACTTCCTAGTTGTTGACCCATCGTCAGTGGTAGCAGAAGCAAATAAAACAGTGTCATGGTCGTTCCCAGCTGTTGGTGCAAAATAAGCGTGTTTTAATTTATTTTGATGTTTGGTAATTGTTGTCTTATGTGTTTGTAACATTACATTATTCAAGTCCGTCACGTCTATTATTTTGTACGGTCCGATATAATGGGGGTCGAATTTATGAAGACGAGGTTCCAGAAGTACGTAAACAAACTCGCCCACATTGAATGTGGCAGATTTTGTTCGGCTATCATAATAACTTTTAGAGCGATTTTGTGCTTTATTTAAATTATCTGCTGCTATGTTGCGAATTTTTCCTATGTTTGTTATGAGTTCCGTTAAGTAATCTCCATATGTTCTTAAATCTGCACCGGTTGGAAATGAGGTTGGTTCTCGAGCTTGTTTGCCAAAAATTAATTCATATGGTGTAAAGTTGGTGGCTTCGTGAACCGATGTATTATAGGAAAACATGGCAAAGGGTATTAATAAATCCCAGTCTTCGTAATCTTCCATGTAGTGTTTGAGGTATTCTGTGAGAACAATATGGCTCCGTTCCAGTGATCCATTAGTTTGTGGTCTGTATCCAGAAGTGGTGATTTGTTTAATTTTAAATATTTCCGAAAGATTTGTCATCAGAGTTCCAATAAAGCTGGTTCCCTTATCTGTGAGTATTGCACCATCTGCAATGGTAGTGGCTCGGATATTGGGTATTGCTACTGCAATACAATACTTAGTTAAATTATCCTGCATGGTAAGAATATGTCGGTTTCCACTAGGTGTAATCGGTAATGGTCCCACGGTATCCAGCGAAATCTTATCAAATGCATTCAGGGGTGTGTCGGTGATCAACATAGGTTGACGAGTTTTTATCCTGACTAGTTTCTGTTCTTGACAACTTGTGCATTTCCGAATATGATCTTGAATTTCATTGCGCATATGTGGCCAATGGAATCTTGATCGAATGCGGTTGTAAGTTTTTGTAACCCCTTTATGTCCTCCAATTAATCTATCATGTGCTTCTTGGATGATTTCTTGCCTGTCTTCTATAGAAGGTGTAGTAATAATGCAATTGCATATTGTAATTTGTTGAGTTGAATTTATGAAAACTTCTTCCATTGCTTTGAAAAATTCAGAGAATGGTAATTTATGATGATCCCCGGTGGCAGATATTCGGAAGGATTTTACTTGCTTTTGTTCCAAAGTTGATTGAAAGTTTTTCAAACCATTGACTATATCTGCTCCCTTCACTTTGTCATGAAAATTATCGGATATTATAATACTAAATGTTTTAAACAACCCATTGTTTGAAATTAAAACTTGTCCCTTTCGCGGTCGTGCAGCTAAAAGTTCTTGTTTATTTATTAATCCGGTATCCAATAGTAGTTTTCCGACGGTGGTTATTAAGTTGCAATCGGCAGATGTAAAATGTACGTAATTGTCCTCCTCAGCGGTAAGGGTGTTTGGAGAAATGGTGATCCTTTGTTTCGGTTCCGGTGGTTATTCCAGGTCAGTTTCGGAAAAAGAGCTATCCGAAGCGGCGTCGAAGAATGGGTAAGGGTCGGTTGTGCGGTCAGGTAGTTGTCGTGCACTTGCTTCGCCTATTGTATTGTTTGGTAGTTGAATTACAGTGGGCTGTAAAATTCCATCTGTTTCATGAAATGATTCTCCTCGTATATTGGGTAAAACCTCCTGTGGATTGTTTATATTCTCTATGACGGTGTTCCCAAGCGGTTCCTCAAAGGAAATCAAGTCCTCGGACAAATTCGTATTTTTATCCGTAGAAAAAACTTCTGTGGAGTTTGCCGCGGGTAAAAAATGGTATGCGGTGTCCTGGTTTTCATCCGGCATCGACACTTCTCGAGACAAACTCGGAAGGGATCTGTTTCTGTCTATTATTGGCGAGTGTTGCACTCTTCCAAGGGCAGGTTCTTCTATTTCATCTGAACTGCTTGAATCCTGGTATGTCGGCCGTCTTTGTCGGTCTCGATGTAGTTGCCTAATTCGTTGCCCAATTGCATCGCCGCCGGTGTCCGATTTCGGTATCTGTGTCTTGAAGTCGGGGTCCTGGAGCTCCTTTGGTATAAGTGGAAGGCAGACGGTAGTCGGGTTACGCGACAGTGCATCCGCATTTTTATTAGTTTTTCCAGATTTGTGAAGAACTTGATAGTCATACTCTAAAAGTCGGAGTTTCCATTTCATAAGTCTTGATGTCGGATCTTTTACAGAATGTAGCCAAACCAACGGGCGGTGATCGGTAACCAGCGTGAATTTTGTTCCATAAACATACGGTCGAAAATAAATAACGGCATATACCATTGCTAAACATTCTTTCCCTGTTGCTGAATAATTTTTTTCTGCTTTATTTAGGCTGCGTGATGCGTAAGCAATCGGTAGATCATTGCCTATTTCACCTTGGCTAAGCACGGCTCCAATGGCATATTCAGAGGCATCTGTTGTAATGATGAATGGTTTGCTGAAATCCGGATATTGTAATATAGGTGCTTGACAAAGTTCTTCTCGTAATTGTTTGAAGCTATTTTCTTGTTCTTCAGCCCATTTGAATTTTTTGCCCTTTCCTAAAAGATCGATTAATGATTTTGCTTTTGTAGTAAAATATGATATGAATCTTCTGTAATATCCTACTAGCCCCAAAAATTGTTGAATATTCTTCTGAGAGGTGGGTATTGGAAAATTCTGAACAGCGTTTAGTTTCTTAGGGTCCGGTTTTACTCCCTTTCTTGAAATGATATGTCCAAGATATGTGACTTCTTTCCGTAAGAATTCGCATTTATTGGTCTGAAGTGTCAAGCCATGTTCTCGTAGGCGATTCAGCAATTTCCTGACTTTAATGTTGTGTTCCTGTAGTGATGAAGCGTAGACCACGATGTCATCCAAATAAACGAAAACATCTGTTCCCTGAAGTCCAGTTAATACCTGGTCCATCAGGCGTTGAAAAGAAGGTGGTGCATTTTTCAAACCAAACGGCATTCGTGAAAATTCATAATGCCCATTAGGTGTAGTAAAGGCTGTTTTCTGTCGGTCTTTCGGATCCATTTCTATTTGGTGAAAACCGCTAGCAAGATCAAAAACGGAGAAGTATTTGGCTCCAGAGACGATCTAATATTTCTGTAATTTGAGGTAGTTGTTCGACCGCGTCCGTAATTATCCGCCGCGACGAAGAGAGTTTTCCCTGTTCTTTGTATCCGAGTCAAGGACGCAAACTTGAGGACCGAGAATTTATATACGAGGACGCCCTTTATTTATGATTTTAGTGCGGGTCGGTCCCAACGTAATCATGTGCGCGCCAAACCTAACGGTCGGTCGACTGCGCGTCGCCGGGGTATTTCCGGGGTCCTCGAGCAAAAGACGAAAAAGACGGTTGGACCCAGATGTTTGTTTTCCTTTGTTATCGAAAAGGCTACGTTCGAGAGGAGTCGGAGAAAGTCGCCGGAATAACTTTTTTCCCGATTCATTGGACAAGGGACAAAAAGTTAGTAGTATCTTGCGAAGCGCGAGCGTGTGCAGTGCGAGCGAGGTGCGCGATACTGTCTTACATTGGCAGATGAATTAATATACTTTCCGATCGAACATATATTCTCATACGACTAACAAGGGGTCCTCAGAGTCAATCTCTGCTAGGGTGTGCCAAGCATAACCCCCTTATAAGTCATATACATCATACATGGGTCCTCAGAGTCAATCTCTGCTAGGGTGTGCCAGGCACAAACCCAAATACTCTCGAAAGAGTTAATCAAAACTATATTTCTCAAAATGCGTATTTAATATACGCACACATACATTCGACGGATCCCACGGAGCCAGTCTCCACCAAGCTGTGCAAGGCACACATATTCATTCGTATGGGATCCGGCGGAATCGATTAATACTTAATTACGATATCATATCATGTATAAACGCTCACACCTTCACCGTTGTTTCTTTGTATTTTTCTGTAACATTTTATTTTCTGGGGTTGTTTATGCCGTAAGGCTTTTTCCCCAACGAGCCTTTTCGGCTCAATTCTGTTTTATTTATTTATAATTATTCCTTACCAATTTACACGTCCTCATATTAATTTGAAACACGGAACTTCTCCATGTTGGAGAGGTTTCGACGATACAGTAGTGGATACTTATCAGAAATGGTTTTGTCGTTAAGCGCGCGGAAATCTATTACCATACGCCAACGTTTGTTTCCCTGTGCATCTGGTTTTTTAGGTACAATCCACAAGGGTGAATTGTACGGAGATTTCGATGGAGTTATTATTCCTTCAGATAACAAGGCATTAATCTGTGTTTTTATTTCATCCTGATGTACGGGAGGGTAGCGATATTGTCTCGTGTTGATAGGGACCTCATCAGTTGTATGTAAGGAGTGCTTGAAATCGGAGGCCTTCCCTAATTTATCTCCAGGGAGGTAAAATCGGTCTGGAAATTCCTTTATCAAGGTGGTGATACTACACATTTCTTCTTTGTTCAGGTGGTCTAAGTTTAATATTTTAGTGATTCCCTGTATCCTATCTTCTCTAGTTTTAAAACCGGAATGGTGTCGTGCTTCTGAATAAATATCTTCGTCCGAAGTACTAAAAATATCATAAGGTTCCAAAATTTGCGGTTCTATTTCTATGTCCAACGCTTCTTCACTTGTGTTAGTTGCCATAACATGACATTTTCCTCTGTCATTCATGACTGCAGCTTCTCCTATGTATAGTTGATCATGTGTTTTTATGCGTGGTAAATATCCTTCCTTAACCTTTGGATTAGCTATTGTAATTGCAATCTGCTGAGACGTTCGGGCATCTATGCGATGTTGGATGGGTGTTTCCGATTCATTCTGGTAATTGGAGAATCGAATAGGTCTGGTAGGTTTACTTCTTAGTACCACTGTCCCATGGTAATAAGAAATTTCTGCTTGTTCCTGTTTCAAAAATGGGCTTCCTATAAGTCCATCTGCTTCAATTGTAAGATGCTTTACTACGTAGAAAAACGCAGGAGCTTCGTGAATATGTAAAATCGTAGTTCCTAAGGTACGAATTGGAGTAGTCGTGAGTCCCGTTATCTCAATTTCTTCGCGTGAGATAATTTCTGCTCCTGTACCCAAAGCGTTAAGGACTACTAAATTGACTGATGCTCCGCCATCAATTAAAAATTCTCCCTTTCCTGATTCCAGTTCTGGAATTTTGATGTTGATTCGCGGGGCTGGTGCTTCCTTGAGAAGGGTTTTTCCTCGAAGCGGACAGTTCTTGGGTGAACTTCTTTGGTTTCGCTCATCGTGTCGCCGGTACGGTGAGCGCGATCGAAGTTTAAAGATTTGTTTGATTCGACCGATGAATCTCGCGAATCTCGTCGGAATTTCGGATTGCGTGGACGATTCTTACAGAATTTACCATCATGTCCTGATGTTCCGCAATGCCAACAATACGACTTTGAAAAACGTTCTTTGTCGGCATTTTTTAGTATTGTATACCTTTTTTCTCCGTCCCTTACACTTGAAGTGTCGGAACGATTGGAGGGGGAGTTTGAAGGGCTCCTGTGACGCAAGGTCCAAGCAGAAGCTCGTCCTCCTCTTTCATCCTCAAAACCAGATGGCCTCGCGTGTCGATCCCTGTTTCGGTCATATCTACTTGGAGATAGAGGGTACGACACTTGTCGGTCGTGATGATGAGTGTCCTGGTCGTAAGAGTCTCGGCGGGACCACCTTGATGGTGATTCATTCCGTGGCGACTGTCGCCGATTCCTTAATTTCTTGTCTATCTGTAGCACGATGTCGTAAGCTTCTTCCAGATTTTTAATATCTTTAGAGAGAACCGACACCTTGAAGGAAACTCGATCCGGTAAACCATCGATGAAATTTTCCATGACATCGTTTTCCATCAATCTGATGAATTCTTCGGCATGGACCTCGTATTTTTCCCTCATGGCTCCGCGCGTACAATAAACCAAATGGCTTGTCCTATCGATGTATTGTCGTAGGCTTTCTCCTTCGCGAATATGTAACTTCGCGATTTCCACTTGGTAATATGACAAGCTCTTGCCGGGAGCGAACCGTTTCTTCAAATGTTGAACCAATGTTTTTACGGTTGTAAACTTGTGCTCTAATGTACTTCTACGTGCCGGTCCGACGAGTTTAGTTAGAACAATTGCCAGATACTCGGTTTCCGTACCCTCCGGAATCAAAGTTAACCCATCCTCTATAGTTTGCGCGAAACGAATCAAAGGTGGGTCTTCCCCGTTAAAGGTAGGAATTGTCGAAGTAATATTCTGTAAGCATGTCTTTTGCGTCAACAGCGACATAGAATTTGCAAGTGAAACCGTCAAGTTCATCATGTCAACAGAAGAGGTATTTGCTGATGAATTCGGCATTTTTAAAAAAAAAAAAAATTTTTTAACTAGAGAAAACTAGTATATTAATATTCAAACGTAACTAGCGAAAACTAGTATATTGTCAGTACTCAGTTACGAGTAATTTAACGTAGTAAACCCAAAATTAAAGTGATCCTAAAATAATTGAAAATCCCACCGCTGTCACCAGTTGTGTTACGAGCCAGGGCCGCGAGTAGCGCGTGTGGCTGGCGTTACAATTTGTTAGTTTGAGGAATAGAATCAAGCGTAGACGAACCTGAACAGTAGTTACTACGTGAACAGGGAGCTACTAGGATGGTGTAAGAAAGACGTGCAGACGAACCTGATGCGTAATTGCGTAATCAGGGAGCTGCTAGAAGGTTGTAGAAGGGCACGGATAAACCCAATACAAGATTAGGTAGCCGCTAGGAGGTTGGATAAAGCGCAGACGAACCTGATGCGAAATCGCGTAAGCAGGGAGCTGCTAGGATGCGGACGAACCTGGTGCATAACCAGGGAGCCGCAAGGATAGTATAGTTTTCATGGACGAACCCAGTGCGAAAGTGGGGAGCCACTAGGTTGGATAAATCTTTGTTTGGACTATTGGTTTGGCGCGAACGAACCTGATGCGTAATCAGGGAGTCGCTAGGATTGTTAGTAGCCCTCGTAACTAGTATAATTTAATTGATACAATCTGAGCTGTAAGATTGTATCGTGTGGGAACGTTCAATTACTAGATTAGGATTTTGGTCAATAATTAAGGGTTTAAGAAAGTTGCACGATGTACCAAAATAACACAAATATATTCTGATAAAGAATGTGGATGTACAATGGTGGTGTCGCGACTGAATTGAATAATGTGTATATATAATATTATTACCTAAGATGCTCGGTGTTGACGCACTGGCAATGCGGGGTCTGATAGCACTAATAATGCCAAATAGACTTTAAACCGAACTCGCGGAGTCTTTAAGGTTAACTTTGATCGAAGGGGAGCTTTAGCCCGATCTCACTAGATGTGGATTCTAACGACTGCAACACGACGTGACACTACTCGTGTCTAGAATAGTACTAACCAACGAGAGTAAAAATGCAAGGGTTTATATACCCCAAAACTGGAGGGGTAGTCTGATTTTAATCTGCAGTTACATGGGACTGCACTCTCGTTTTTTGTGGTTTTCCATTAAATCGGGCCAGAGCTCGATCTCCGTCAAAGAGGGTAGATTTTAGAAGGGCCTGTTATCTAGGACGTTTCCTGCCAGAGACGCTCTGGAAGAGATTTTCCTGAGAAAGTCAAAGAAATCTCTTCTCATATCGTAACATCACAAATGCATGAAAAAATGGGTGAAAAAAATCTCGCAAAAAAAATTACACCAAGTATGGCTAAGGTCCACCCTAGTATACAGTCAATCGCATAGTTTATAACACACACTTCGTTAATACTTTTTTATAAATGGACCAATCGACCTCAATTTATCTGCCAAGCTAGATAGATTGGTTTACAATATATAAAAGAACTGAACCTGTAATATTACTATATAAAACTTCCAAAGAATGATTAGTTTTTTAAGTATTTCAAAAATTCAAGTCAGTCAGTCTGCTGTTTAGAAATCCATAGGGTGTTCGGAAAGTATCGCACGCCACTGTATACAGGGTGTCCCGGGTTTTTCCGGCCAAACTACGGGAGCATGTTTGACAAGCAGAAATAAGAAAGAAATGTTATTTGAAGTTCGGTTAGAAACGCTTCGTTACAAAGTTATAATCAAATGAAATTGAATTTGGTAACGGCGGATTTCACTTCGCAAGCTTGTATTACCGTCCAAGGGCGATATTTTGAAATGATAAGATAAACACGTTCGACTTTTCATACTCTGCGAAGTAAAATCCGCCATTACCAAATTCAATTTAATTTGTTTATAACTTTGTAACGAAGCGTTTCTAACCGAACTTCAAATAACATTTCTTTCTTATTTCTACTTTTCAAACATGCTTCCGTAGTTTGGCCGAAAAAACCCGGGACACCCCGTATAAACGAAGTTTGTGCCGGTTTCTCTATCGTCGAAAATAAATGTGACAATGAGAAGCAGGTAACAAGAATACTGATGTTTCGTTATTGCCTACAGAATGACTGCAATGAATGTTTCCGCTGGTAGTAGCATTTGGCACGCAGATGTTTTATGGCCCACAGTCAATTACGGCAAAAGGTGCACTAATCATAAAACGGCTCTACTAATAATGTCCAACAATCTTTTTACGTGTTGGAATGGCAAGTTTGCTATCTAAAAATAATAATAAAAATTGCAGATGATCAAAATCGCAAAGCAAATAAGGGCCTAGCCGGATAACATGGTCCAATCTGCCCTGGGTGGTTTTTCAACCTGCGTCCAATTTTTTCTTATTTGGACTAAACGAACTTTTACAAAATTTTCATTACACATCGTGTAGTAAACGAACTCATCTCGCTTGGCACAAAAAACTGAGGTCGTTTGGTTCATTTATAAAAAAGTTATTTTAATTAAATTATGGGACTGACTGGATCTATTTCACAAATGTATCGGAAACAATATTGGATAATTATACAGAATAGGGTAAATCTCATCGATTTTAATGAAACTCAAATATGTGTAGAAATCATAATTATAAGCAACTTTTTCCTATACATGTTACCGCCACTCATCACCTAGTTTCCAAGGTATTCGCGGAAAACTGATGGAACAGTGACTGTGCACCCCCTTCGGCCCTCTCCGCCCCCTCACCGAGCTAATCTAATTTTTGTAGTCTTTCGCGACCTATGAGCAAATCTCAAAGGATTTCTCGATATCTTAAAAATTGTTGATTTTGAAGACATGTAAAAAAACGTGTCACCTTTTTAAATCATAAGTGAAGAACTATAGAACCGATAAAAATGAGTTTTTGGGAGGTTATGGTGGAAACAGAAGGGTATCTACGAAAAATTATTTAATTTGGAAAAAATGTTTCTTTCACCATTTATTTTGCAATTGTTTTAAACAAATGCCGTGTTTTCATAGCAGTCCACTCGTTAAAACATTGAAAAAAATGTGGATACAGCCCCAAGTGTCCCCTTTACGGACCTTTTTTGAAAAGATGGACATTAGAAAATTGATGCAATTAAAATTACTTGAAGTAAACACTGCACCGCAATATACAGCCTCGGACGGCCGCCAACGCGACGCGACGCGACGCTTGGAACGAGCAGCGAGAAGCGGCTGGGCGGCTACATATACCGCGTTCCAGGCGCCGAAAGAAATATTTGTTCCAAATTAAATAATTTTTAGTAGATACCCTTCTGTTTTGTTCAGCCAGTGGCGGCGACCGCGCAAATTTGCAGGAGAAAGGCGAAGTGTTACCTTAGTGCTAAGATGGAATACATCCTAAAACGCGCGCAATCCGGCAAACAGCTGAACGCTCTCATAAGAGCAATAGCGATTCTGTGGCGGTAGCCACAGTTGTGAACGAATATGTAGACGCTAATGTAAATAGGAACCGCGCGGTTTCCCCCGTTACTGGACTAGGCTATACACTATTTAATGGACAACGGTCACTTACCTTTCCTTCATTATTTGCCTTGTACTGCTTCTTTTCTTACCAAGGCGAAGTCTTCGGGATGAATTCCCCTTCAAATATCGTGTCGACGAGGATGGGACACAATCTTCATCACTATTTTTCACAACTTTTGGCATTTTAAAACGCGGGTAAAATGCAATCGAATAAAATGAAATAAAATAAAATAGAATTATAATGTAATATAATGTATTGTATTTATAATATATTATGTAATATATTATAAAATTGGTGACTCAAGATGATGCATTCACAACTGAACGCATCCCTGTTCGTCACAAAACTGCGTATTACGCGCTTTAGGTGTCCAGCCGCTGCTTCAGGTCAGATTTTTAAACCTACCGATTCGTGAACATATGCGAAAGCTATTGTTCTGATTTTCGCGCCTCGGCCAGCGGGCGCGGGAAATTCGAAAGACGAACGAAATGTTCGAGCTTCCGTTAGCAACCGCTGCGTTTTCACGAAAATCAGTGGAGCCACCGTGGTCGACCGATCGACGCGGACCCGACGTCCGGCCCAACCGGGCCCAACAGGTCATTCGAGATTTTCATTTTCACGAAGACACACCGTAAGTACATATCGCGAGTATTACAACGGGATGATTGAAGTGAACAGATGTAACGTTTGTGGGGCAATTATTTAAAAGTTATGAAATAAAATCTTAATTAAAATTAAATAAAAAGTGTTGCAGTGATGTGTAAAATTTACAAGTGCGCGAGAACGTATTTTTCGGTATCGTTTCGGATGCTCAAATAAAGATTGTGAGTGTCTGTGGTGTGTAATAACTCGAAAGAGTCGGGTGCTCAATCGTTTGGACATACAGTGAGGCCGCGGCACCGAAAACCTGGCAGAAACTCGAAATATGAAAATTCGAGAATTCATGATTATACGTCAGTAAAAAATAATGATGTTTCAAAGGCTAGGTTCGGCGGCATTTGAGTACAAAATTGGTCATTGCCATTCAGTTTAGTTACAGAGTGAAAAGTAAATGTTCTAATACGTATATTTTTATAAGTACGCGACAATATTTATCAAATGGCTTGTTCGTGTAGTGGGTGTAAGTGGAAAGAGAAGGATCACATATCGTGGTATTTAGAAAACAATAAAAATTGCATACATTGGTAAGCTTTCAGTTATGTTCCCAGTGCGTCCGAAACAATTTTTTTTTTTGCAAAATGCTAAAAAGAAAATGTTGCAACTTTTTTACACTTTTTGAGAAATTACATTCTTTTTACCTGCGGTACCATCGGTTTATATTTCGACGATATTAGTTCTCTGATCGGACTGCACTGCTCAGCCCACGCGCATCGCAGACGCATGGGAACATAACTCAAAACCTTAGGAATGTATACAAAGATTATTTCTTCAAGGTAACAAAAAAAAGTTCACTGTAACTAAATATTTCAATATTTTCTAAATACCACGATATGTAATCCTTCACTTACCACCACACGAACAAGCCATTGGGTAAATATTGTCGCGTACTTACAAAAATATACTTATTAGAACATTTACTGTTCACTCTGTAACTAAACTGAATAGCAATAACCAATTATGAACTGAAATGACACCGAATTTAGCCTTTGTCGAATTTTCACATTTTGAGTTTCTGTCAGGTGCCGCGGTCCCACTGCGTGTCCCAACGATTAGATACCCGACTCTTTCGAATGATCGCACACCTACAAATACGTTCTCGCGCACTTGTAAAATGTATACATCACTATAACACTTCACCACGCGTCCAACGAATCAAGTGAATGCAATGCAAATAAACATCGTGGATTTTTCGCGTATTAAATAAGAAAAAAAATAGATTTTATTTCATAACTTTTAAATAATTACCTCACAAACGATTCTTTAAATCTATTCATTTGTCTCTTTCATCGATATTTTTGACATATTTTTAACATTAATTATTGTTTTACAGAAAAATGGAACGAACAACCGAAAGACTTAGGGCATTAGTCGTTTATAAAAATTCTGCCCCCTCGGGCGAAGCTAGACCCTCGGCCAATAATGCTGGGTCCAGTAACAACACAGGGACGTACAGGACGAGACCCTCATCCTCCGACTCGGACGAAAATCCGGTGGAGGTGGATTGTCCGGATCAGAAGCAGGAGGACGAAAAAGTTTCTTACGTAAGTAAATGTACAATAAATAATTGAGAAATGCTTTCGGTAAATAATAATAAAAAATATTTTTATGTTACAGTCGCAACTGAAGAAGTTGATAAAAAGCATGCTATACAGAAAGCAAAACCGCGGGCAACGGCGACCAGGAAGTGGCGAAGCAGCTCAAGGAGCAGTGAGAGGCCAGCGCGGAGGTAACCGCCGCGGAGGAAACCGCCGCGGAGGAATCCGCCGCGGAGAAAACCGCCGCGAAGGAAACCGCCGCGGAGGAAACCAAGACGTGTACCGCGGAGGCTACCGCCGCGGAGGAAACCACGACGAATACCGCGGAGGCTACCGCCAACGCCAGCATTCGCGCAGAGGAATGAGGGGAGAACCACGCGGAGGTTACCGCGACGATTACCGCGGAGGCTACCGCGACGACCGCGACCGCGGGTCTACAAACAATCAGCGCGGATGCGTCATAAATGTATATAATTGATGTTCTGGTAATTTTTTATTTAATAAATATGTATATGTATATTGTATGTATATTTTATGTATATTTATTCTTGTTCCCTTACTGGTTACAAAGGGTTCCCGTTCCTTATATAGTCCAGTCATTTCAAGGACAACATTCTGAACAACTTTTGTCATTACAACTACCCGGCGCTCGGTCTTAGTTTTCCAGATAATTGCAAAAAACTTCGTTACAATTTTCCAAATTTTCATTAATATATTTTCAAATCGATATTTAACAAATTTAAATATTATAGATTTCGACATTTTGAACAACTTTTTCCTTTTCCAATATACGGAGGTCGCTTTTAGTTTGTAACGGATATAGTTCGGGAGAAAGTGCCGGCTCAATCGGGTGTCGAGGATTCTTTAGCCACGAATGAATACAGCAGGCTTGTAGTAATAAATAGTGTATATTTTGGTCAACACACGTCGCTGGCCGTGTCGTAGATGCGGAGTTGGAAAGCGTGGTCCGGTGACCTTGACTAGTACAATGATATCTTAGAGTAAACGCGGAGTTGCAATCGTCTAGGGGCGTTGGCCACGAAGACGTCGTGTCGGATTGGGGAATATCCTAGGGCGTTTGCCACGAGGATCGGTGGATCGGAATGTACGGTAATCTAGGGGCGTGGGCCACGAAGAAGATGATCCGCCAGGCAGGGAGAGATCCAAGGGCGTGTGCCACAAGGATTTCGGGATCGGAGAATACGGTAATCTAGGGGCGTTGGCCACGAAGATGTCCGCCAGGTCAGGAGAGATCCAAGGGCGTGTGCCACAAGGATTTCAGGATCGGAGAATACGGTAATCTAGGGGCGTTGGCCACGAAGATGTCCGCTAGGTCAGGAGAGATCCAAGGGCGTATGCCACGAGGATTGCGGGATCGGAGAATACGGTAATCTAGGGGCGTTGACCACGAAGATGTTCGACAGGTCAGGAGGGATCCAAGGGCGTGTGCCACGAGGATCGTAGGATCAGAGAATACGGTAGCGGTCAGGAGGAAAGTCTGGTGTTCTCGGTTGCTGCGTAACACGGTGTTCGTGGAGTAACCACTAATAACGGTCGAGGCTGCTCGGAGAAACCCGACTTGTCCTAAGTAGCTTCGCGGCGCGTATATGTATCCCGCGGATACATTTTCTCTCGCGAGAAACCGCGAGCCTGCGGTGGCCCTCTCGCGGCCGTCGCGGAGGCCCGCGCGGCCGTGTGTCGCGGTACTCGCGAGAGAGACCGTGCGCGCTCGCGGTGGCCATCTCGCGGTGGTCGCGACGAGCATATGAGAGAGGAGTCTCGCGTCTGTAATATATTCGTTACAAGTTTTCGAGATACAGTAAATGCTCGTTCGTTGCGAAAAGGCCGGAGGTTTGAGTTCGCAACGAGCGAATAGGGACGCTATTTTTGATTTATGACTGCGTCGAGATACACGCCGAGCGCGCCGAGCGAGACTTCAATACAGAGCCGAACATAGAGAAGGACAGAGTGAAATACGGATCGAGTGACCGAAGCGTGTCGCCGTCGCCGGCACAGTTTAAAGGCCCACGAGTTCTTACAATGTATGTAATGGCAATGATGGAATTGTTCATTTTCCATTAGGCTTATGAGACTTTCACTAATTCATTTCTGGCATTTTTCTAATTAAAATGATACCAAACACGATATAATTTGTCCCATATTTACTCTACATGTGAAGCATAATTAATAATTTATCATACATTTACCACATACTATATATAGCATATGTTTAAATAAACAACTTAACATCTTAAAAATATGTTCTGAAAGAATTAGACTTGAATTTTGCAAATTAACGGAGTTACAGCCCGTAGGAGCACAGCGCGACGTACTGAATTTGGCCTCTTCGTACAAGATTTGACCGTGCGCCGAGAGCATTTTTCAGTTTATTATCGTGTTTGGTATCATTTTAATCAGAAAAATGCCAGAAATAAGTTGGTGAAAGTCCCATAAAAGCCTAATGGAAATTAAGAAGTTTGAGTACTCGATTCACTCGAGTCAATGTTGTGGTGTTCATACCGATATACCCGAGCCGACATCAATCGTTGCCGCCGTGCGGAGCGACTCGGCCGACTCGGCGTTGACAGGCAGTGGAATGGGTAGGCACGTCGCAACGAGCGCATAGACGATTCTTCGCAACGAACGAGCATTTACTGTATTCACAATTTCGTGGCCGGCCCGACCACGCTGACGAAATTGTGAATATCTCGAAAACTAAAAGCGACCTCCGTATATTGGAAAAGGAAAAAGTTGTTCAAAATGTCGAAATCTATAATATTTAAATTTGTTAAATATCGATTTTTCCAACGCGCGTTACGTGCTATTCGGAGCGTGGTACACTCGCCTCGTTTATTGTGACCGGAAGGAAGCAGAGTTTCGAGATCGGGCGTTTGAATTCGGCGTGGGATGTCTTGACGGTGACGACTCGAACCAACCCATCGTCGCCCGGATGACACGCTACGATCCGGCCCAGTTCCCAGGTGCTTGGAGGGTTGTTGGCGTTGCGAAGCAGGACGATCTGGCCGACCTTGGCGAGTGCCTGTCGGACCTTCCATTTGGGACACTGGTGGAGGGTCTGGAGATAGTCGTTGGTCCAGGCCTTCCAGACGTTCTCCGTGAGTCGCTGGACGAGCTGCCAACGAGACAGCCGATTCTCGGTCAGGTGTCAGGACGGAATAATCATCGATGCACTCGGACGTCGGAACGATTGGACGCGAATTGAGGCAGGCCTCGACACGGCAGAGGAACGTCGACAATTCTTCGTATGTTAAGGTATGTGCCCCGATGCACCGCTTTAACCCTTTGCGGTCCTATGTCGAGTATGACTCGACATCGCATTTCGTTCTGGCACGTCCTATGTCGAGTGTCACTCGACAATGTCTCAATCTTACTCTAATGTGATCTTACTCTAATATCCCGAATAGGCCATGCCTCTTGAAACTAAGGGCTTAGTTTTAGTCTTTTCAAACCCATCGTGGAATACAGTTCGAATTTGTAGCACAACTAGAAAGCATTTTCATAGTCTAAATTTCCTTAAAATATTTTTTTTTGTAAAGAATATGGCTATACAACAGAGTCGACGTACAACGGTGACGTACGGCGTGACAATGAATTTGAAAGTGGTGATGGTGATCGTTTCGAGGACATAGAATAACAATTTCAAAGAATGTGTGCATCTGAAATCTGGTACGAAATTGCGAATGCAGCGCGGACCGGAAAGGGTTAAGTGGTGCTTGACACTTTTGACCGCGGCCTCCCACAATCCACCGAAGTGGGGGGCCGTGGGGGTAGGAAGTGCCAAGCTACGCCGTCCCCGGCTAGTTTGTTCTGTAGCTCGATGTCGCGGGTGACGGCGCGGTACGCTGTTGCGAGTTCGCGGTTCGCCCCGTGGAAGGTTGTTCCGTTGTCGGAGGACATAGAGCGCGGTAGGCCTCGTCGTGCGACAAACCGGTGATAAGCGGCGAGAAAGGCTGCGGATGAGTAATCGGAGACGACTTCTAAGTGAATTGCCTTCGTGGTGAGGCATACAAAGACCGATATGTACGCCTTTTGCGCTTTATGCCCCCTCCCCCCTCCCCCCCCCCCCCCACGAGCGGTGCGAACCTGGATCGGGCCTGCTTAATCGACGCCGGTGTGAACGAACGGTCTCTCGGTTTTAGTGGTACGAGAGGCCGGCAGATCCCGCATGAACTGGTGTGGGATAGCGGCCTGCTCTCGAGTGCATGGAACGCACCCGTGCAGGACAGCTCGTACTGTCGCACGTGCTCGCAAGATCCAGTATTCATGTCGGAGGCACGCGAGGGTGAGCTGCGGGCCTGCATGAAGGTGAGTAAGGTGGATATGTTTAATAATGAGGGCGAGGAGAGGATGGGAGCGAAGGATGGTGGGTTCCTTTGTTTTTTCAGGGAGCTACGCTTTGGACAGCCGTCCCTTGGCGCGGATGAGCCCGTGAGAGTCGAGGTATGAGTTCAAGGACGACAACGGGCTTGATTTGTGGACCGTCCCGTGAGCGGCGAGTGTGCGCAGTTCTTGCGGAAATGCATCGGTTTGGAGGGCCTTCAACCAATGGAGCTTCGCGCGTGCGACCTCGTCAGGGTGCAGAGCGATTGTGGCACTGCTAGGAGAGATGGAACGCAGCCTTCTTATGAAGCGCTGCACATATGCGGTTACGCGCAGGAGCTTCGACCACGAGGAGTATCGCGTGGCCAAGTCCGATTGACAGAGGCTCGAGACCAGGCTGGTGACTGCAACGGGTCGCGCTTCGCACTCTGACTGGGATTCGTAGTCGAAGGAACAACTCGGCCAGAGTTCGGGGGTCTCTCCAAGCCAAGCTGGCCCGTGCCACCAAAGAGAGTGGTTCTGGAGTTGAGTTGGAGAGATGCCCCTTGACGCGCAGTCAGCAGGATTTTCCTGCGTTGGAACATGGTGCCAATGTACATCTGGAAGGCTCGTTTGGATCTTGGAGACCCTATTGGCGACGAAGGTCTTCCACTTCGCCGGAGATTGGCTGAGCCAGGTGAGCACGATGCTCGAGTCGGTCCAACAGTGGGTCTCGCACTGTTGGTAGGGTAACGCTGCGCGTATAAATGTTAGAAGCTTGGCGAGTAACAGCGTGGCGCTTAGTTCTAGGCGAGGCACGCTGATCGTCTTTACCGGAGCAACCCGGGATTTCGCGACGAGGAGCGCGACTTCGACTCGGCCAGCTTGAAGCACGCTGCGAGTGTAAACGGCTGCAGCGTAGGCCGTGGAGGAGGCATCGGCGAAGCCGTGAAGACTCCGAGCCCCGACTGGGCCAGACGCGATTGGCCGAGGGATCTGGATCGCCTCTAGCTCCGGAAGCTGGCTGAGGTACTTCAGCCACTCATGGTGAAGTACATCGGGAATGGGTTCGTCCCAATCGCATCGAGCCGCCCACGGTCGCTGCATGAGGAGCTTGGCTATGACCACGACTGGAGCGATCCAGCCGAGCGGGTCGAAGAGACGCGCCAGGGCTGACAGGACCGCTCTCTTGGTGCTGGTCGGCTCGATTTGACGATGGATCCGGATTTGAAACCGGTCGAGCGCGGGGATCCACGCTATCCCGAGGATCGGGATGGTGTCCATGATCGAGATCGGCTTGGTCGACGCGAGGCCGTGATCGGAAGGATCGAGATCGTCGAGCAGGGACGGGGTGTTGCTTGTCCACTTTCGCAGACGGAAACCGCCGGCGTGGAGCATTGCGATCAGTTGATCGCGACTTCGTGTTAGAAGGTCGGGGCTGTCGGCACCGAACAAGCAGTCATGGACGTAGGTGTGGTCTTGGAGTACCGGAGCAGCGAGAGGAAACCGCTGCCCTTCGGCGATGGTGAGCTGCTTGAGGACTCGCAGCGCTTGAAAGGGAGCTGAAGATGTCCCGTAAGTTACCGTCTGGAGCTGGTACTCCGTGACCGGTTCGGTTGGCGAATTTCGCCACAGGATTCTTTGGTAATTGAGATCCTGCTCATTTACGTTAATTTGTCTGTACATCTTAGCTATATCCGCTGCGTACACATACGGATATTGCCTCCAGCGAAGCAGGATGGCGATCAAATCGCCTTGGAGTTTGGGACCTGACAGCAGGTGGTCATTCAGGGATTGACCATTGGTTGTTCGGCATGATGCATTGAAGACCACGCGAAGCTTTGTCGTGGAGCTGGCGCTCCGGAAGACCGCATGGTGCGGAATGTAATAGGACTGATCGGAGGAGTGGAGTTGATCCACCGGAATTTTCCGCATGTGACCCAGAACTTCGTACTCGCGCGTGAAGTCCTGGTAGAGGGTCGCATGGGCAGGGTTGGACTGCAGTCGTCGTTCGACGCGCTGCAGGCTACGAAGAGCGGTGAGGCGTGATTCGCCTAATTCAAGAGGTGGTTCGCGACGAAATGGTAGGCGGACGACATAGCGTCCATCCGAACTACGGGTATGTGTTTGTCGGAAATGTTCTTCACACTGGTGATCGTCCTGTGTCAGGAGATCACCAGCCGAAATCTCTTCTAACTCCCAGAATTGTCGTAGGGTTTGGTCAATCGCGTCTGCGGTAGCGCAGTGATGCACGTCGATGGAAGGTGAGAATGGAGAGGATGCGATGGGACCGGATAGGATCCACCCGAGGGTGGTGTTCTGGGCAACCGGAGTTGCAGGTAAGCTCCTTCGTATGCCTCCGACGATGAGTTGGCTATACAGATCGGCCCCGATGATCAGGTCGATCGGCTCCGAGCTCATGGCGTTCCTGTCGGCCAGCTCTACGTCTGAAATATGAGACCAATTAATATCCGCTCGTTTTCTAGGTGGGACATAATTGGTGAGCGTTTTTAATATCACCGCAGTCGTCGAGTAGGCAGGTCGATCCTTCGTCGCTGGAGAAATGGTGATTCCGACCGTGGAGTGCGCGACGGATTGCGTTTCGCCGATTCCGGTGACTCGAATGAGTTGCCGAGTTCGGTTGAGGCGCAGCAACTGGGTCGTCCGTTCTGATATTAATGTAGCGGCGGAGCCCTGGTCCAGGAGCGCTCGGACGGTGATACGCCGACCGTGTGGTAAATGGACCTGTACATGGGCAGTTGATAAAAGCATGCCGTAACGAGTCGGCGAGTCGGAGACCAGATGGGCGCTGATCGTTGGCTCGTTTTCGGATACGACGGCCGGGTTCGGAGTTGCGACGCGGGGATTTTCGGCGGTGCGTGGAAAATGTAAGAGCGTGTTATGCCGCTGCTTGCATTCCTTACAGTAATGTTGGCTCGTGCATTGCGCGCTCGCGTGTCTCGCCGAAAAACAATTAATACAGCGTCGCTGGTTTTTAATGATGTCGTAACGTTCGGACGGCGATTTAGCGATGAACGTCGGGCATTTATAAATCAGGTGATTCTGCCGACATACAGAACACGTTAAGATGGAAACGGCGGTCGCGTGGGTGACGACTGAACTCGGTTTCGGTCGTTTAACGGTTCCGATTTCGTTCGAACTTCCGCTTGGGATCGGCGCCATGGCTTCGAGAGCTCGCGCTCGCGACTTGAGGAACGCGTCGAATTCGGTGTGTGTGGGAAACTCGGTTGTATCTTCGAAATTGAGTTCCCAGGCTTTCCGCGACGACCGGTCTAATTTTTGAACCCCTAGGAATACGATAATGTCGCTCCACTGATCGACGGGACGATCGAGATTCTTCAGCGCTTACGTGGAAACGTTAATTCGGTCGTGTAAATCTCGCAATTCTAGCGCGGATTCGGAAGTAACTTTCGGCAGCGAAAATAAAGTGTTAAAGTGCATTGTGATCAAGCGGCGCTTGTTCTCGTATCGCGATGTAAGGAGTTTCCACGCGACGGCGAAGTTTTTTCCAGTGATCGGGAGATGAGCGATCGCGTTACTCGCGTCGCCTTTTAACGACGAGCACAGGTAATGTAACCGATCGACTTCGGCGAGCGACTTTTCGTCGATAACCATGGACGTGAAGCGGTCGCGAAAACTTTCCCATC
Organism: Lasioglossum lativentre; assembly: GCA_916610255.1. Lineage (NCBI taxonomy): Eukaryota > Metazoa > Arthropoda > Insecta > Hymenoptera > Halictidae > Lasioglossum > Lasioglossum lativentre. The sequence goes on along the minus strand of OU744356.1, from coordinate 37,388,866 downwards.
CTTCGAACGATCCATCGAAAGACGGCAGTTGAATTCGCGGTAGATGCGCGATGGGCCTGGACGTTGGTATTGGAGAGGTACTTACTTCGTTGCCTGATGCCTCATCGGCGGCGGTGGCAGTTTTAAGTACCTCGCACATGAAATCCGACGCTTCAAGATAATTTTCTTCCGCTCTCTCGAGGAGGTTATCGGTGAAATAGGGGTGACTGGCTCTCGTCTTCGGGTCCGAGGCAGCGGTGAGTCTTGCGTTGAGCTTCTGCGCTTGGTTGAAGGCTTCCTTCAGAATGGTCAGCCGGTTCTGCGTGGTCGCAGGGGTCATCTTGGCCTGACCCATTTTCTTAAAATTTGGTAGAGCCCTCTCGATGGATCGGAGGGTTTGGTTCTGCTCGGAAAGCAGCTCATCGAATTGACTCATGGCGTCGACTTGAGGATCCTTTTCTCAATGGCGGCGTTTCCGGCACGTGGCTCCTCGATTCCAATCCGGCTCGAAGGACCAAAAATGTCCGGGAATGGGTGGCTGGTACAGCCTTATCGGAAGGCTTGGATTTCGAGGCGGGACGGCGGAAACGGTTTAGAGAAAGGGCTTTCAAGTGAGCCGGGATTCGACGGAGTTTAGGATAGGGATCGCGCACGTGGTCGGTCACGCCCGAATAAATTATCTCACTTTGTAAGATTGAGTGTATTTGGAAGCGCCCTTGTATAAGGGGAAATAAACTATTGGTTTTAACAAAAATTTGAGTGATTTACACCCTTGGCTCGGTAATACGATTACGGTTTTTGCTCGGTATGATTCACGCGCACGTGTTGTCACGATGACGGTTCGGAGAAGAGAGAGTGAGTTTCCTGGAATCGGCCGCGGATCGCCTGCTCGCGAGCAGGAATCCGATTCGCGGACCGGGCGTACACCGGTAAGCTAATCAGCGCGGCGCTTAAGCGCGCGCTGGTTAAACGCAGTTTCGCGAGGTGTTACAATTACGATTACGATTCCCGAACAGTAACCTTTTAAAAACTTTTCGCATATTTAATAAAACAGAAATTTAAAAAAATGTTTGACGGCGTTAATTTGACCCCCGCCGAGTTATTTTGGGTTATAACAGCCAAAATAATAGGTTTCGTAAAAAATGTGTAAACAGTATTCTCGCGATAAATGCCCGAAAAATCTGGACAATAATTGTCCCAGAACTGTACCCACACCTGCGGGGTATACCCCGTGGGGGGCCATAAACTCGAGAGGCCTCGGCCGCCGAGAAGTGTAACATGATACGGGTCGGGTATATCGGTGTGAGACCAGGAGACCACTACTAATCCGATGACAAAACTTCTTTATTTTTAATTATTTTTTTATGGAACTTTCACCAATATATTTGTGACATTTTTCTAATTACAATGATACCAAACACGATATAATTCGCATCATATTTACAATAATTTTCCGTTCATATAATTTCAATGAGAAATTACGCGGGGTCGTCCATTACACACGTATATATGATCGGAATTATATCATATTTGGTATCATTTTCATTAGAAAAATGCCAGGAATATGTTGGTGAAATATCCATAAAAAATAATTAAAAATAAAGAAGTTTTGCCATCGGATTAGTAGTCGTCTCATACCGATATACTCGACCCGTATTATGTTTACATTTTTCACGGCTGAATATTGCAATGAGAAGTTCAAAACTGGTCGATTATGTTTCCTAAAAGTCCAATCTAGGACTGTGCAGAGCCCAAAATGCATATTTTTACGTTGTCGAGGAGTTATTTGTAATAATCGACAGCGTACTGCTTGTCACGAGGTATAAACCTGTATTATCGTCCTACATTATCGACCTTAGTTTATCCTCTCGTCTCTGGTCACGTTCAGTTTTGCTGGGAAAGAGACTGTGGCGCTCGTAGTGATAAATGTCGTAAGGTCGAGATGCTGTTTCAGGAGGTTGAAATCCCGTTTTAGGAGGGCTCGTTTTTCGTGTTTAAACAAACGAGTAATCAACTAAATATGCATACCACCGTCTTTGTAATTTTTTTTTCTAGGACTATGCAGAGCGTTTTTTTCAATACTAACGCTAAATCTCTTGATATTTAAGAAAATCTGTCAATGGCGGCCATCTTGTGACGTCACACTTGCTTCGAACGGCATGAAATTACCGAATATTACAAATAACTGCACGGTAGCGTAGAAATAGGCAATTTGTGCTGTGCATAATCCTAGATTGGAAGACTTTTAGGAAGCACAATTGACCGCTTGCGAACTGCTCATTGCGATATTGAGGCGTGAATTCGAGCCCCCGTAAACCCTTGCATTTGCGTATACGTATATGCGGATCTAGCGATGTGTGAGTGGTGATGGTTTAGTGCGTCGTCCCCCTTAAAAATACGTAAAATGTAAAAATAATATATTGTACAGAAAATTCGCCTGCTCTAACACCTCTAAAACGTCCTCCTCTTAAAACTAAGCCATACATTACTTAGTAACGAAACTCTCCCAAACATTTGAAGTTTCACGTTTCTGGACGTCCAATGTTTATGTTATTCTGCAGGCAAGTCTTGGACTAACTTTTGTATTTCTTTTCTGCAGTCAGTTCGAACAGAACCATCGTGTTGCATAGTAGACTGCTCATTCGAATCTTTTTTCCCGTAGTCTAGTTGTTTCTTGTAATTCAGTGCAATATTCGTTTTATAGTTTATATTTCGTATAGTCTATGTTTCGTATAGTTTATGTTGTGTGTGTATTGTTTTGAGTACCGTTAAGTTTATTCAGTATCTGATTAATTTTATTGTGTGGTTTCTTTATTAGTGTAGTTATTTAAGTGTTTTTTTTTTATATTTAATGATGGAAGCTTTCCGTACACATGGAGACTTGTATTATATATTGAAAAATTTATCTAAAGTCATAGATGACTATGAATTCCTACATAAAAAAATATGTGAAAGTGTAAATATTTCTGCAGAAACTTCGCATGCGTTAAAAGGAAGTTTACAAAAATTTTCGTCGAGATTGAAGCTGAGGTGGGTGCAGTCACATTATGTGGAAATGCAATTTCTAAAACGAAATAAAAATTGGTTGAAAAAGAATTTTCCGTATCCAAGTGATATAGTGTCACAAATTTCATCAAGTTCACAAAGACCGGGACGAGTAGCAGAAAAATCGTCGATAGTGAAAATTTACAAAGGAAAAAAATTGTTTTCTCAGTGCAGCAAGAGGGAAAAAATTCTAAGAACAAAATCTTTAGTAACAAATTTTTCTTTAGAAGAATTACTCAGTGCAGCAAAAATGAGTCTTCGAACGCATGGATTACATAAACAATCACATATTTTACAATGCATATTGGAAAATCGAAGTTTAGAAACATTTGTATCTGCAGATCTGTCAAAATATCAGTATACACTAATTAGAAATGCATGTATTATATTAAATAACAACCCGTGGCCTTCATATTTCAAGATACAAACAGAAAAAAGAATTTGTTATCCACCAAAAAACACCATTCAGATAAGTGAGAGCTATGCTGAAATACAGCTACAAAGTTTATTAGGCCATACGGCAACTAGAATAATACAAAATGTGGGAAACATAACAGAAAATTCCGAATTAATATTAACTTGTAAGTGGGGCTGTGATGGAGCTGCAGGGCAGCCAAGGTATAAACAGATACAAACAGAGCAAATAAACGAGGATAATATTTTTGTTTCAAGTTTGGTTCCCCTCAAACTACATAATAAGATAAATTCACAAGTGATATGGACAAATCCCTGCCCATCATCATCCTGGTTTTGCAGACCAATTAAATTTCAATTTATCAAAGAATCGCAAGAAACAATAGAACAGAGGAGCGCCTCGGCACTACCCTGAACGACAGAAGAATCGCGCCGTGGCCGAATCTTCTAGAAGACCCTGGAGTCGAGAAACTTCGAAATTCATTAGTAACGCGTTGTTGATAAGGTTAGCAACGAAACGATATAAATACCGCTAGAGTATCGCGGAACGGGCACTTTTCGCTGCGCCTTTGGGAGAGGACGAGGTAAGACCACGGCCGCCCTTAGGTTTGGGACAGTACGAAGCAATGCTATCGGACGCCCAGCAGCCCAGGAGAGGACAGGGGTTGCACCTGGACGCCTTTCCGGGAGAGGACGGCCATGAAGGCCGGCCGCCCGCCGAGAGGAGAGTACAGGGTAGCTTCCTGGCCGCCTGAGAGTAGGATCGTCCGGGTCCTCTGAACGTTTCGGAGAGGACGGCCATGAAGGCCGGCCGCCGAACGAACAGAGGTTTCCAGACGAATCCGAGTCGTCGTTTGAGAGTAGGACCCTGGTTCCTCTGTACGTTTCGGAGAGGACGGCCATGAAGGCCGGCCGCCGAACGAGCAGAGGTCTCCAGACAAATCCGAGCTATCGTTGTAAGATAGGACCCTTGGTTCTTCTGTACGCTTCGGAGAGGACGGCCATGGAGGCCGGCCGCCGAACGGACAGGAGAATTCAGGAGATTCGAGTCATCACCGATTCCCCAGAAGGAGAGTACGGTTGAAACAAACCGGACGCCTGATGGAGGAATCGTGTAATATTGAATTTAGAGTCAATGTAGAATTTCGTTGTTAACCTTCGTTCAATTTTACCTTTGTACAAAGCTCCACTTTCCTAATACTTGTTAACTAATTTTTCGAAAATATATCCTGTGTTCCCAGATTTCCTTATTAATTCCAAAAACCTACCACTGCGAATCCTTTACGCTACAACAGGAGATTAATCAAATAAACAACGAAATTCGAACCTTAAGACCGCTTCGAATAAATAATAGTTCCATAGAATATGCCATGGCTTTAACCATGGTGGATAATAAAATCTGCAATACCATGACAAATACGAAATCAGCAATGCGTTGTTACATATGCAATGCATCACCAACTGAAATGAATAATTTAGACCTCGTCAATTCGAAGCCTTGTAATAGTGAAAATTATTCTTTCGGGCTATCATCGCTCCATGCTTGGATTCGATCCTTTAAATGTCTTTTACATATTTCTTACAACTTACCATTCAAAAAGTGGACAGCAAATACCGACGAAATAAAGAAAATTCGGAAAGAAAGAAAACAAGATATACAACAACAATTTAAAGAAAAAACGGGTTTGTTAATTGACTTCGTTAAGCAATGATGGGGGTCATCTAACGATGGAAATACCGCAAGAAGATTGTTTTCTAATCCAGAAATTTCTGCAGAGATCACAGGAATTGACATACAACTAATTAAAAAGTTCCATACGATACTACAAGTAATTTCGTCTCCATATGCAATAGATACTGACAAATTCAAGGCATACACCCAAAATACCGCAAGATATTTCGTCGACCATTATGGATGGTATTATATGCCAGCCTCCGTTCATAAACTATTAATTCATGACGCGGAAATAGTGAAACATGCATTACTTCCGATCGGCCAGTTGTCGGAAGAAGCTCAAGAAACAAAACATAAAGATTTTAAGAAGTTTCGAAATTACAAGACCCGGAAAATTTCAAGAATAGCAACAAACGAAGACATACTTTACAGACTACTATTAACATCTGACCCACGCATATCAACCATAAGATTAAAATCATATGAGAAGAAGAGGAAATTATTAGATCCTGAGGCTATGTAGTTACTTAAATGAGGACAGTAAAACTTAATTTACAAAGTTAATCATCACTATACATATAATAGAGATTTTGTTACAATGTTTAATATTTATTATATGATAGTTCTATGTAATCTATAAACTAATTATTCTTGAAATTTAAATTACCTAAGAGGTTTCAGTGGCTCAATAAAAAAAAAAAAAAAAATTTTTACGTTATTAAAAAGATAGAATTTTTTAATATTTTTCTATGCAAACCGCACTCTGATATCTTTAATGGTTCAAAACTTACACGTATACTAAAATGTCACTAAAATCTTCGATCCAGCCCACTGTGTGCCGGGATCACACAGCGCTGTGTGCGAAGTTGAAGGAGGAGAGAAGAGAGAAGGAGAGAAGTAGGGCAGCGGAGAGCTCTAAACGAGGTATCGTGAGAGGGGAGATCGGAGCAACTTTCGATTTGCTCGCCGGGAGACTCACACGACTCGCACCGGAATTAGAGGTGGTTTTTAAATAAACGACCGCAGCGTAAGCATGGGACGAGTCGTCGCAAAAACCGTGCAGTTCGGCCGTTTCTGAGCTGCAATCGAGGCCGGTCCAGCGAGGTAAGGAGAAAGTGTTTAGGGCGGTCAATCCGTTGTAAACGGAAGCCCAGCTTACAAAGAGATCCTTAGGGAGGGCTTCGTCCCAGGAGACGCGCGGACGCCATAGATCCTGCAAAAGGATCTTTGCCTTGATTGTGACGGGAGTCACCCATCCTAGCGGATCATAAATTTTTGATATCGCAGACAGTATTGCGCGCTTCGTGCTGGGGACCGACGCGGGGAGATTTGTCTCGATTCGGAACGCATCGTCCGACGGGTTCCATCCTATTCCGAGCACCTTGACGTGGTCGTTGGTGGCTAGCAACTTGGTGCATGCCAATCCGTGGTCGGTCGGGTCAATGTCGCAAAGGAGTTCAGTGGTGTGACTCGACCATTTTCGAAGTTCGAATTTCCCGCAACGGAGTAACTCAACGACTTGATTGCGGCGCGCGCGAACAATTTCGATAGAATCGCCACCGAAAAGAACATGGTCTACATAAATCTGGTCACGCAGGATCGGCACCGCAAGAGGGAATTTTGACCCGTCGAGTTCGCGGAGTCGCTGAATAATTCGAAGCGCGAGGAACGGAGCGCAAGTCATGCCGTAGGTGACTGTGAGCAGGGCGTGATCGACGGGAAGATTTGTCACCGCGTCTTGCCACAGTACGCGTTGGAAATTGACGTCACGAGGGTCGACTAGAATTTGTCGATACATCTTTGCTACGTCCGCAGAGTAGACGTAGCGGTGATGACGCCATTTGAGAATGACGGAGGGCAAGTCCGTCTGCAATTTTGGTCCCGCGAGAAGGTGATCATTCAATAATCGCCCGTTGGAAGTTGCGCTTGACGCATTGAATACGACGCGTAAATGTGTCGTGGCACTCCCGGGCCGATACACAGGATGGTGAGGTATGTAAACAACCTGAGGGGTCGGGGGGAGTTCGGCTGTCACGTGTTGCATGTGGCCGAGTGCCTCTTATTCCCGCATGAACTCGCAATACTCGCGTTCGAGTTCGGGATTCTTTGGAGATTTCCGAGTCAGTGAGGCCAGAATGCGTTCTGCCAAGATCCGAGAATGACCGATTTCGAGTGGAGGATCGTGAACGAACGGAAGACGGACGCTGAAGCGTCCATCCTGAGTGCGCGAGTGAGTTGTCATGAAATGTTCTTCGCACTACCGTTCCAGTGGAGTCAACCGAGAGTACCGAGGAAGTTTTTCCACCTCCCAGAACCGACGCAGCTCTGACTCTAGGGAGGACGAGCATTGGTGCGAGAACGCGATCGAAGAAACTAGGTGTGCCGATGAGGAGCTATCCTCACCATCGACGGGAGATGAGGGGACGGGCCCCGAGATGACCCATCCAAATATGGAATTCTGGGCTATCGGTTGTCCCTGACGGCCTTTACGAATCCCGTCGAGAATGACGTCACCGTAAAGGTCGGCGCCGAGGATCAATTGAATAGGCTCGGGACTAAGCGTTTTCGAGGGAGGAAAGTCGCGCTTGAACTTTGCTGCTGGTGAGATTGGCCTTCCCAATCTTTCGGAAATTCTCGACCGTCCGCAGGATTGTCCGCTGCAGCATAGCTTGCCGTTGGAAGTCCGCCATTTTGGAAAAAGAACGTGTGAACTCCGATTCCGTTCAACTTCGAATCCGGCTCGAAGGACCAAAATTATGTATCGGAACGAGTTGCAATTGTTGAATATATCGACAGTTCAAAATTGTCTCGACTTTCTAAGAACTATCCTTGAGATATTTGAGGATAGTATAGGGACTGCCAAATGTGTCGCAGAAGGGTCTTGCCTGGAAAAACCCTCGACACTTAAAAGACAATGAAGCTAGGAAAAGGCCCGTAGGTATAAGTGGGTCTCATTTTATGTTTCTGACTACCCAGGTCAGTTTAGTCCAGTCGAACTCAGATCCTTCTCGAGGAAACACGCTTCTTTCTTAACGGTCCAAATAAAGTAAACGTTGACAGATAAACTGTGTTTTAGTTGATTAAACGAACCCATATTCCAATAGCAATCCGCGCGATACTTTGCGAGGAGGTGCCGGGATCACACAGCGCTGTGTGCGAAGTTGAAGGAGGAGATAGAATTGACACGGAACACTTGAATTAGAACAACGAGACGTGGACTGTATTTTGAATTTGTAGTAAATAGTACAATCGAAAATCACTTAAACTTTAAATAGAATTTCCGCACTCGGAATCGGCACGTCGTTCGGGCGAGTCGGTTCCGAACGCGGTTACGCAATTCATAATTGCGAAATAAATATCGCGTGTGTGTATAGTGACAAACTGACAAAAGTGTTTTATATTATTTTTTTTTTGTTTGTTTGTTAATTTTTTTATTATTTTATTCTTTAATTTTTTCATTTTTTCATTTTTTACATTGTGTGCAAGTGTGTGCAAGTGTGATGTATGCTAATAGAAAGAAAGGAGTAAGAAAAGGAGTGTCCCTACGCAAAAGGATTAAAGCTGTTCGACAACGGAGGGGTGCGCGGATCACAGCAGAGGACGCAGCACCAGGTTTGTCGATACAATTTAATGAAGGGCAGGGACACGTAGGAGAAACAAATGACAACTGCGATGTGCCTACGTCATTTGCAAGCACTTCTCAATTATCAGCCGATACATGCGTTGCAATCAACGAGCAAAATGCAAGTCCAGCAACGCATGTTAGTGCGGATGAAAGAGATGTGCTGAATAACGATACGTTCCCTACGTTCCCTGAAACTTCGGTTTGCACGCTAGATATTATATCATCGGAAATGCAAAACGATACGTTCGAAGATATCGAAAGTATCGTTTTGCACGAAGATGGGAACATCGACGTAGATCGTTTACGTTCTGTCGAGATCAGTGGACGCAGCATCGTCAATGTTGGACATGTTTTTGCAGAATTGCAAAGACTGTCCAGTCATTGGCTGAACGAATGCCGTTTCTCTGATCTGGTTATAACGAAAACGATTCGTCACGGTCTCAAGACGCAGTATTTTGTCGATTGTCGCATGTGTCGTTACAAAGATAGTTTCTGGAGCGAACCGACAGTCGACAACATATTGGATGTCAATAAAGGTGCCGTTTTCGGTACTATATTGACGGGGACCGGTCACAAGCAGTTGGAACAATTTTTGGCTGCTGTGGATGTTCCATTCATGAATAATAAAACGTATGTACATTGTGAAAAGGAAGCGTCCGAAGCTTTCGCTAAAGCCGCAGAAAAAGAAATGCGAGCGGCTGGCGAAGCGGAAAGACAATTGGCAATGGAGAGAGGTGATATCACTGACGGTATTGGACACATACCTGTGATAACAGACGGTTCATGGATGAAGAGATCGTATCGCAGTGGCGGTTACGATTCTCCATCCGGAACGGCTATTATCATGGGTTACTACACGAAAAAAGTATTGTTCGTTGGTGTTCGTAATAAATATTGTGTTGTCTGCGCGAGAGCAGCAAATAAAAATACGACACCAACAGAACATTTTTTTTATAAGAACTGGGGGAGCAATCAGAGCTCCACCAGTATGGAAAGTGATATTATCCTCGAAGGCTTCCGTAGTAGTATTGAAATTTTTATAGTAGATTTATAGTAGATTTATAGTAGATACATTGGGGATGGTGACAGCAATGTTTTGAAAAAATTGAGGGATTTCCCACCGTACCCGGACATTATTGTAGAGAAGTTTGAATGTACAAATCATCTTCTCCGCAATTTGTCCGTGAGAGTACAAGAAGCGGGTAGCTTTGGTGGTCGAAATGCCTCAAAATTGAAAACCATTGTTAAAAATAGCGTAATGAAAATTCGAGCCGCTATTGTAAAGGCTGCGAAGTTTCGCCGCGATAGTAACGTAGAATGGCATTACAAAATTGCTGGCTTAATACAAGATTTACATAATGTACCCAACCATGTATTTGGCGAACATATAGATTGTGCCTCGTTGCAATATTTTTGTAACGGAATTCCCAAAGAAAACGAGGAAAATCTTGTTCCCGAATTACGTAAGGCAGGGATATATTTAAAAATAGAACATGCGATGAAACGCATTATAGACAACGCCAAAAGTTTGTTATATAACTATACCAGCAATTCTGTAGAACGTTTTAATGCCATTATTAGTAAATTCATTGGCGGCAAACGAACGCATTTAGCACAAAGAGGCTCTTACCAAATGCGTGTACAAGCAGCAGTCGTGCAATGGAATAGTTCCGCAGCGATGACTAGTGCTTGTCACGCACTAGGTAAAGAGTCTCCAGCACATGCAAAAGTGCTTGAAGACAAATATATTGCCGAAGAGGCAAAACGCGATAATCGTTTGCGCGCCGCAAAAGAATCGGGTATCGCTGTTCGTAAATTTCGATATTCTGCCAAGACGTCTGGACCCGATAAAGATTATGGTCCAAACGCGGAACGGCCGGATATCGATTTAAATATTTACGAACAGCTGAAAGCCGATCACTACCAAAGGTTACAAAATGTACAGCAGAATCGAAACGTATTGGAGTATGTTACGCGGGGTCAACATGAAAACCCGCAGTGGCATCACGAACGTCAGAAACTGCTTAGTGCTTCCAATTTCGGAAGAGTTTGTACCAGAAGGGAAACAACCTCGTGCCAAAGTCTCGTAAATATTCTTTACCCCCCTCGACTAACATGTGCCGCTGTTGAGTGGGGTAAAGAAAAAGAGATATTGGCACGAGAGGAATTGCAGAAGATTATGGGAATTCAAATCAATGATTGCGGGATATTCATTGATGCTGAAATCCCATATTTTGGCGCGACGCCTGATGGCATTGTTGGAAGCGATACCATCGTTGAAATCAAATTCCCTTATGCGGCGCGCCAAATTACTCCTATTGACGCAATTCTTAACAAAGTTGCAAACGTTCATCGGTTTTTCGATAAACACGATAAAAATCGTATCGCTAGTCGCTCGGAGGCACGGTCAGCGCGGCGAGCCGGGGGGAAGAGAGTGTTGTCGGTACCCCGCGATGTAACAGATAACAGTTTCTCGATTATGTCCCGATTTCGATGAGCTTTGGGTATGTTGTAAAGACCACGATTCTGAACAACATTTCCCTTTAGACTTTTTGCCTCGCGTCTTTAGTTTACGAGATATTTGTAAAAACTTGTAATTGAAAATGCTTCGAAATGTGTGTCACTGTCACTGGGTCATTCGGTGACGAACTGCACAGATGTCTTCAGGTGTACGACGACCTTTTCGAACAGTAACCCATCGACTCTGCGTACAAATCTGCAGGAAAACCGAAACATGTGATTGTCGTATACCTGCTATCTACCATCAGCTGTACAGTTCGTTGCCCTGACCATACAATCCTCAGCTTTCGGTACTGTTTTTACAAATATCTGGTAAACTAAAGACGCGAGGCAAAAAGTCTAAAGGGAAATGTTGTTCAGAATCATAGTCTTTACAACATATCCAAAGATCATCGAAATCGGGGACATAATCGAGAAACTGCTGTTTGTTACGACATCGCAGCGTACCGACAACACTCTCCTCCCCCCGGCTCGCCGCGCTGTCCGTGCCTCCGAGCGACTAGGCGCGCTCTGGTTGGTCCGTGTTTTTCGTTAATAACTCCTAAACAAAGCCGCGGACGCCATTTTTGTTAAGGAAAATGTCGCTTCAAATGACCCAAGGGACCTCCCATTTCCCGCTTACGCAGTCGTTTTGGGACACCCTGTAGTATGTGTGACCGCTAAGCCAATATTCTGACTGCAGCCGAAAATGCTTGTGAAACGAGGCCTGCCTAGTCCACTCTGATCCAATCGGCCACGCAGTCGTATCGAGATACGTCACCGCAGTCCTGCCTGGGAACCTTCTTCTCAGTTTCGCACCAATACAATGTCACCACTTCGGGCTTCGGACCCATACGAAATGGCATCTTGCCACCTCCTACAATCGCGTAGTAGTGGGCGGTAACGGTTTAATATCTTGGCCCACTGCTGTTCAGCTATCGCACGTTCGCGAATAGCGGTCAATCCTTCGGTGTACTTGCAATTAGCTGAATCGCCGCACAGTGGGTTGAAACGCGAAAAACGCGGACAAAAATCTTGTTTCTGACTAAACGAAAAATGAAAAAACGTTTTGCTAACATGTTGGTAGACAAATGAAACATTATTTCCCGCATTTCATTTTCCAAAATTACATTTCTGTATCCCACAATTAAATACTGCAGTTCAATAAAAATTCATAAGTTTAGCATCTCCTGAATTTTTTAGAATATCGTTTCATTTGGGACGTTATAACTTAATACAGGTATGAGTAAGGATTTTTTACATATACTCAACTGAAAGCGTGTTTCAAGACGAAAATATTAAGCATGGATTTTGTTTGTTTTTGTTGTGTATAGCACCTACAAACATTGATGAAGCAAAGACTAATTTTCAAGCTTTTTTCCACTGAAGTAGAGTTGTAAACCAAATGCCAGGAATTACTGCATTAGTAAATGTTATTGGTAGATATGCCTACAATAAAACCAAAATGGTTTCAGCAGCAAAGGTCTGCAATGTATCCTACAAACGACGATGACGGGAGTGAATGTTAGCATGGTGTCTTTAAGCCGTACCAAGTCGCAAAGTAATGCAGGGCAACTTCCCGAAGAATCTATGAAAGCTGGAAAACCCTAAAAATGAGGCTAGCGTAAAGAATAGTTTCTGCGATGACATGCGAATTACTTTATGACCACCGTCCGACGAAAACACGAGGGAACACCCACGGTCAACATGAGGAAAAACCCACGGTCAACACGTGCTGGAAGGGTCTCTTCATACTAGTTATTGCACCTCCTACTCGAAAAACATAATAATAGATACCATTTTTACCAACAAATTTCCGTATGGTTAATTCAATGATAGCGATAAAAGATAAACATAAAAGAATGTCAAGTATGGATTTAACACACTGGCCAAAAACTGTGGACATTATATAAAATGTTCGTGCACTTTGTGAAAGACCTGCCCATTATAGACATGCAATGCTGGGGGAGCAGAGTTTTCGCGCGAAAAATGGCATCGAGATCGCAGAACTGTTTTGATCGTAGTCGGAGTAATTTCTTCTCGTTCGCTGTCACGATTTGGGAAAATGCGTGTGTGGCGTTTAGTGATTGTGTAGAATTAAGTGTGATATTTTGTGTTTCGAAAATATGCTGTAACAGACCTACTAAGCAGGCCTGTTACTAACGCAGATCAAATATTCGAATACAACGGATCAGCTGAGTCGCGTCACCAACACGACACCGCCCGCGCCGCGCAAACCCCGCGTCTAGAAGCTGTCACGGCAACTGACAACACCCCGCACTAACCGCACCCCTAGAAACATAATTCGGCGGGAACCGGATGCAAAATTCCACATATTTCGGCGGGAACCGGACCTACTTAACTACCCCTAAACACTGCCGGACCACCGCCCTTCACCACCAAGAGAAATATATATAAGGCCCGGCAAAACTAGAGAAGGCACCGTTTTCCATCGTTGTGACGACGATTACCTTCCAGCCGGCAAAAGACTCCGTGACAGAATCTTTCCGACTAGTCCGCTCCGATCGCCGAGACAGCGATACTTTCCTTCTAGCTCAACTACGGGACGTAGGTAAGCATTCACTCACCCCTAGCCCCGCATAGGCACCGATCGTTGTGACGACGACCGCAGGTAAGTACCCCGCCAACCTAGTCCACTCGCCACTCCACCGACCGCACGTTGGGACGACGATAGGTCACTCCCCTCCACCAAACCATTGGGACGACGAGGAGTTTCCTACCACTGACCGCACGTTGAGACGACGACAGGTCACACCCCTCCACCGACCGCACGTTGAGACGACGATAGGTCACTCCCCTCCACCAAACCATTGTGACGACGAGGAGCTTCCCTCCACCGTCCGGTCACCGTAACCGCGATCTCCCGACACACCAGACAGTGTCACGCCACCGACCGACCACTCGCGTACCACAGACCGCTCGACCGCTAGAAAACCGCATACCGACCTACACCGTGAAAACAGCGACCGGCGAGACTTTATTCAAACACAGACTCGGCTCAGTTATTTCACTATACCTTCCCCGATCGACCACTTCCATATCGCGAACCCCGGATCGACGAGCTATCTCCGGCAGAGACACAACCGGGTAACGAAGTTGTTACAATGCTTCGGAAGACAAGCACATATTCGCACGTATTCGCGTGAGTAAATAATAGTGTACTGTGGATCCGCCGAAGGAACAGAAGACAAAACCTTGAAAAATTTCTAAGTATATTTTACGTTAATATTTTATAATATAGGATTAGCATTCTTATGTATAATAATTTTTCATATTTTGCAACTTCAAATTTCTCATGTGAATGGGCAGGGAGACGATGACTTGGTACGGGCCTAGCGACGAATGTCCCTTTAAATTTCGTTTGGCTCGAGGCACACACATGATCATGTTCTGTCTCATCGATACAGTCGGGTGGACTGTAGTAGCAGGCTTTTGTCTATGTATACATATGTATACAGTGACACCCACTAATATTCGGATACTCTTAAAAAGACGATCACTTTTTTAATATTCGACCACACAACTTGGATTTTTTTTGAAAAGTTAGAACAATCGGTTTTGTTACGTAACTACAAAAGAATTTTTGAAAAATTGCAATTGGTCGGAATTGCAGAAAAAATACTAAAAGCTATGTTGTCCAAATTTTTTATGTGGGCTCATATTGAAATTGTAGGAAACACGTTTCGCAGATCTGTATGAATTAAACATATTCTGAAAATTTCATTAAAATCGGTCAACGTTGCAATGAGCTACAAACGTTTAAAGAAGTTAGAAATTGCAATTTTTCGCCATTTTCGGCCTTTAACAGCAATAAATCTAAGGATTCATATATCTTTCAATGCCTGTCGTTTTTTCCCACATCAACCGATTTTGATGGAACTTTTACAATGCATATAATTGGCACAGATCTAAAAAACATATTTTTTAAATTTTCAATGTACACCCACTTAAAAAAGTTTTAAGATGCAACTTTTAGTATTTTCTCTACAATTCCGACCAATTGCAATTTTTGGAAAAATTGTCTTTTCACATCATGTAGTCAATTAATTACTCAAACTTCTCAAAAATGTTCACATCGTATGCTGCAATATTAAAAAAGTTATCGTTTTTTAAAGAGCGTCCGAATATTAATGGGAGTCACTTTAACTCCACACAAATTTTGCAAAACCTTTAACAGCGTATATCTCAATAACTATTTGTCAATGGGCCGCTGAACATTCGGAGCGTATAGGGCACGCAGTGGCTCAGTGGGTAGAGCGCGCGCGCCTACGGACTCCGTGGTCGCGAGTTCGATCCCCAACGCCGGCACCTCTGGAAATACTCCATGTGCTCTGTAAACTGTGTTGCCCAAGGTGGTTCGGAACCCACCTCATAAAAACTGTGTAGGTCCCGTCGTGAAATAATTCCGAATAGGAATTTACAAAGCGACGTAAAATAATATAAAAAAAAAAGCATTCGGAGCGGCCCGATGCAGGTAAGTCGGTTGCAGGCCCATCAGCGACCCACGCCATTTACCTTTGACGAACGTTCGTCACAAAAATCAGTTCTAGTTGAGAGGTTTACAGAGCGACAACCAAACATGCAAGACTAGCGTCTTATTGAGTGCGTGAAAAGTCGGGAGTTTTTATATAATTTCCGCGGCTCCAAATATATGGACTCCAAATACAAGGGTGTCGCATGGCGGGAGATAGGCGAGGAATTGAATCAACCAGATTAGTATTCACTGAATTTTAATAACAAATTAATTTACACACTCCTATCTATAACAATTCTATCTTAACCATTAATACTGCACTCCCATTCATCGCTCGCGCACACACTCATTTTCACTTTATTTCCTAGTTATCTATACCTAATTTCTAGACTGCGGATCTTTATGCAATTATGGCTTCTGAAAATTTTCTAAAAATGATAGACTATAATCCGACAGAATTTAGTACGATTTTAATTTATTTCAGATCTAAAAAGGGTATTATCACGGAAAATAAGATTTCATTTGATTCGACTTTCTCAAAATTCGTATACAAAAATTTCAAATTGCATAAACATCCGCTGTCTACTAATTACCTATCCCACATTTTTTGGACGAGTTAAAACAAATAGTTCACTACATTACGTGAAAAAAGTTTGTGGGCCTATATTAAATATTTAAAAAAGACATTGTGTAAATCTGTATCAAGTATTTATATTCTGAAAATTTCATCAAAATCGGTCAACGTTGCAAACTGAGCTATAAAGTTTAAAGATGGTGAAAATTGACGTTTTTCACTATTTTCGGACCGTAACCGTAACAAATCTGAGATAGAGGGTGAGAGAGTGTGAGAGAGTGTGAGAGAGTGGAGTGAGTGTGAGAGAGAGAGAGAGAGAGAGAGAGAGAGAGAGAGAAAGTGAGAGAGTGAGAGAGAGAGAGAGAGAGGGAGGTTTTTAAAGTGCCCCAATCGTATACTCTGAGCCACCATGAATATCTATACTTTACGTCGCATCGGTGTGCGAGTCCCTGGACATGAAGAGGTAATCTTTAAATGTGTCTCGAACTGCGAAAGCCTCTCTTGAGGAATTGCCTCCGTGATGGCTCAGAGCATTCCAGGAGACACTCTGGACATCCTCTTGCGGCAAAGCGCGTGTCACACCCGTTCCGCCAGTTGCCTCGTAGGACCTTATAAAATTATGCAATATGAACGTCGTAGTAATAATGTAATCTATGTTATCCGGCTTTCCTTGTATACGTCTATTAAATAATCTAAACTTTTGAGATAAAATCCCGAACGCGTTTTCGACAACACGCCGAGCAATTGACAGCCGTCTGTTATAATGTGTTTTGGCCTCATCTCCTTCCGCGTTGCTGCCCGGATACGGCCTTAAAAGATTATTTTTTAAAGGGAAGGCCTCATCGCCCACAATAGCGCAGGGCGCGCAGATCGATGTGCCCGGCAAATTAGTGTCGGGCAACATTCGATATGTCCCGTCCTGCATACCTCGTCCCAGCTTTGATTGAGCAAAAATCCCCCCATCACTATTTCTGCCAAAGGCCCCAACTTCTATGGCAATAAAATTTGCGTTCGCGTCTGCCACGGCCAGAAGAATAGAAAATGTCTTCTTATAATTAAAATACATCGATCCCGAATTGGATGGGGCTTGAATATTGACATGTTTACCGTCAATTGCACCCAAACAATTTGGAAACTGGCACTTGATCCAAAATTCTTTTTTAATCCTTTCCCACATTTCCGTGGTGGGTATCGGCATTGTCTCCGACAGCAATCTCCTTGTTATTGCTCTGCACGTTTCTTTTACATCCTCCTGAACAGTAGTACGGCCCATCCTAAAGCTGTAACTCAGCGTTTTACAAGAATCGCCCGTTGCTAAGTATCTGAAATAATAACAAAATATTAATTAGAAATTATTTCCCCTAACAGCGTGCAAAGCCCGGTGGCAAAATTTGCGGCACCAGTTCCGAAAGTTCCGGGCTCGTAACAATGGGGTGCAGAGCGGGCAGGCGGCAGACACACACGTCCGAAAATATAAGTACGAAGATATTATGCGGTTCCTAATGCCGTATTTTCAGGAGAGGGCAATGCTTTCTAGTTCCCAGAGGTGAGAATTTGATTAATTAAATGCATACTTTAAAATGAATATGATTTTTCACTCTTTACTAATTGTAAATGAATACACACCAACTGTTAATAAAATTAATTAAAATTAAATTGTTGAAAATAAAATATTAAATACCACATTAAATTAAGCATGCAAGGAATTAAGTATACATTACACATTTGTTTATAAAAGCGAAGTATGATTGAAGAATGTCTAGTTCAGAGTGAATAGTCCTATGTTTAGTTAGTTGCGGCACGCATAGCAGAAAAGTAGTATATGTGTGCGAGGTGACGAATGTTTTAAGAGTTTAAAACGAAGATTCAGTTTTGGAAGAACTGAACTGAGAATTCATCTACTGAAAACCCGCAATAAAACAAAATTTCAATGTTTAAATAAATGACTATATTTTGTCACGTCGTCCAGGATTTGGCCGTCGCTAGGAGGGCGAAAATCCTAACGACACCGGGTATTTACAAGCCCGGAGGCCGGGCCGCGTTCGGCCGCACGAGACGCGGTCCACCCGGGACAAAAGTTGTTCGCAGGCACGTCACTTCTCGAAATTTGTCTAGATTTTCGGGCGCCAGGCACGGACGGTGCCACGCGAAGCTATTACAGCGGCTAACGTTTTAGAGAAGCGTTCGGACGCGCCTGCGACAACCGATATTCGATCACGATGTTCCGCGAACGGTCGCAGGGTACTACGCGGGACGAACACGAGGCGTTCCCCGCGGCGGGAAGGTTTCTCACGTAATAAGACACTCGGAATTTCGGCTAACAACTCTTTATTCTTTGCCTGTTCACAATGGCGGTGCCGGCAACGACCGGCAGCGTTTCTAGGTTAGCCGGCGCGTGACGGGAGATCGGTACACGCGCGGTTTGCCTTCTTCGGACCCCTTCGAGACGCGTCGTATCCGGCAGCAACGCGGTGGTAGCGTCGGCGTACGCGATACTCGCGTTCTACGCCCGAACTCCGATGGAAAACGCGTAACAATTAGTTTCTCGTCGGCGTAACAAGTCGCGAAAATACGGCGAGAGCACGTGGCGGCGTCGCACCGTGGAACGAGCCGAGGTTGGCGTGAAAACTACAACGACGCGCGGATCCTCACTAAAAAAAATAAATAGGGCACGGCCCTCACCAAATAATATTGTCCCCGCGCGTTCGTTGCCCTACGGTTTGCGCAAATACCGGCAGCCTCGTAGCTGCTTATGGGTTTCGGCGACGCGATCACGAACACGCGTACCGAGCCAGCGCGAGAAAAATCACTCTACCGATATGGAACCTGACGAAAGCTTACCCGGCAACGGCGACGTACGCTGTTCTCGTCTCCCCCTCCGGCAGCTGGTTGCACTAATTACTATCGACTTTTACAATTACTCGCGACTGTTCGACAGTTGAGCCAACGAAGAAGTGATCTTTCGGCGCGATGACTCGGGAACGCGGAAGCGGAGCGTCCCCCCCCTTTCCGCGCTCTTTCCCCGCAGGCGATCCGACCTATCGCGAATAGATGTTCGGCCGGGGCCTAGCCTCGGCGCGACGGTCCCTGGCGATCGGCTATTCCTCGGTTCCCCGGCAGCGGCGTTCGATGATTGGTTGTTTCATCGTGCGGCGATCGACGCGGGCCTATCCGGAAACTGGCCAGGTTTTCCTCCGGACGAGGTGACAGCGAGGCATCGGCGATTCCGTCTACGGCACCGCATGTCCTCCTCTGCATCTCCAGGGTGTTCCTCCTGGGCCGCGTTGATCCCTCGAATTCCGGTACCGGAGTTTTCGCCGGAGCCGACCGCGTTCCTCTCCTTCGGGGAAACTTTCCTTCAGGTCCTCGCCGGGACCTGACTACGGTCCTGCGAAATCGCGTCGCGCAAACTGGCGCGACGCTCAAAAATATGAGTACTCGCCCATGGGTCTCGCTCGTGCCCAGGTCGAGCGCTCGCTACGGCCCATCTCGCATTTATACTGCCAGAGGGTGACCCGGTCTTCCGATATCCGGTCTCGGAGGACGTTGGCAAAACTGCCACGTCACAATTTATAATAATGTCATATTCAGATTGCTTTCATTATCAATAAAAAAACCCATTTTGTTTCTTTGAAAGTTATTGAATTTTGTCCAAAAAACAGGCATTTCGTGACACTGCGAAACGATTAATAAATATTTCAATTAAATAATATATACATATATGTATATGTATATAATAAAAAAATACAGTCAAAAATATAATTATAGTAGAATTTTATAAAATATCGAGGTTATTGCAAACTTCTCTTTTTTCGCAATGATGCTCTAATTTTAATGTTTCTCTTGGATGTCCATTTCCTTCCGAGACAGTGGCGTTTCCGTGTAAATAAAAAATGTCCACATCAATTATATCATAATTGTTTATATCACATTTAAGTGTTAGCTTTGCATACCCGGATCTTCTTCTTCGACGTTCAGCACCCTTTACTGCTTCTCGTAACGTACAAGTCGTCTAAATCCTGCGGAGTAAAAAGGAATCGATATGAATATTTTAATTAAATAATTTATACATATGTATATGTTAAAAGATACTTATATTTTTTAATGTTCAAAACTAGCCGTACACAAAATTGCAGCTGTATTGAAAAATTGAAAATGTACCCGCCGCCAGAAGTCAAAACTAGGAATGAAGAAAAATGCAACCCTTACAAGTCCGCAGCTGGATGCAATGTTAACTGACAGTTTTGTGCATGCGGCGAACTTGTATTTAAATACCTCCCTGACATTAGAGTTAAATGGTGCGGCTAGACTCTTGTCTAGCTTTGAGGGTTGTGCGCACCACACACATGGAATTTAGGAGGTCAGGTCCTAATTTATTCCTCTTTTTATTTTTAATATCAGGGAGCAACGAAAAAATTCTTTCTGCCTCGGCATTGAAGTGTGGCAGACATCGGACTGCGTTCACCAATGATGTGAGGTGTGGGAAAATATGACAATTGTCCGAATTATTTTGCATTCCGATGTCCATCTACATGCCGTCGAAAGAGAGCAGTGCCCAACGATCTTTTTGGGATTGGGATGTGCCGAAGTACAAAATGTCCCACTCATTTTGCAAATCTTCGGCACTAAAATTTCCCAATTTTTGGGCAACTGCAGCGACATTGAGGAAAGAAGAATTCCTGTCGCTATTGAACAATGCAATGGACGGCTTGAAGACCGTCAATTGCGTAAGAAATTTATCGTCATGGGGCAGACGGTTTCTAATTTCATTGCTTACAACGATATAAAATTGTAAGCAATTGTTCCGGAAGGAGTGTAACTCAACTTCGGTCATCCCATGACACAATGCCTCGTCCAATTATCTTTCGGTGTCGGGTCCAAGACGCACTTCATTCAGTGAAACTTGATTTGATTTCAAAGAAAAATCAATTCCCCGAACATATCGAAGGTGTTGTAAAAGGGGTTTTTTCAAAAAAAATTTTAAGAAGAAATGTAGCAGTTTTCCAGAAAAGGGCTGCAACTCCTGCACCAGGGAATCTTTACTTTGAAACGAGGCATTGAACTCATTTAGAACATTCAGGACGTATTCTAGAAAATGAAAATATCCTTTTATGTCGGATCTGCTGAGCAGAGAAGAAAATTTCTCAGCAGTTCCCAACTTCTCTGAAACTGAATATTCTAAAAAAAAAAACTACGGAGATCTTCCCAAGTATCCAGAATCCTTTTGACACACTGGTACCTTGCCAGCCAGCGTGTCTCGGATAATTTAAGAATTTTGACAGGAGATTTATTGTAACTCTCCCGAAATTGACGAAAAATAGCTGCCCGTTTGGGGCTGCTATTAATGAAAGATGCGACTCCCCGAAGTAAATCGTCGCATTCCTTAGGTATGCTATTGCAAGCAGCAGTTGCCGCCAATGCTGCGGAATGGCAAACGCACGGCATAATAACAGCATTAGGATTTTTTTCGAGCAATTTGCTCTTAAATGAAGAACGGCTTCCCATCATTACAGAAGCGTTGTCGCAGCTAAAACCAGCGACGTTCGTTAGCGGAATTTGCATTTTCAGCAAATAATTTTCAAATTTGAAAATCTTTTCCGCTGAACAATCGCTAGCGTCAAGATGAATTAGCCGCAACAGCTCTGTCCTTACAGACAAACGACATGGCTCAATGTACCTGACTACTAATGAGAGCCATTTGTCGTTTGTGGAGTCTGAAGTTTCATCTTCATACACCGAAAATTTGGTATGCCGTACGTTTTGGTACGCACCGTCCATTTGAAAGAACATATTCTGCCGGGTCCCAAGAGGAACATCCTCCATGAGAACTGGCAGAGTATGTTCTAAAAATGCTAGAAAATTCGGGCCGTCCAGTCTATCGGGTAGAATATACGGCCCGATTAGTCTATCGCCAAAAATGCCGGCCCATAAGTTGACCGACCAGCGGGTCCGTGCTGCGCGGTTCCGAAGCACCAACGGATTCTCGACGCTCCACATATGCAGATTGCGGCCGTTGAAGCACCCTTCTCTTGTGAAGAGTGACTCGTCGGTCCACAATATGTATTTGAGGAACTCCGGATTCCGCGACACTTCGTCCAGCAGCCAGCTGCAATACCTGACCCTCAGCTCCAAATCTGCAGGTAGCAATTCTTGCACCCGCACAAATTTGAACGCGTGCATCTTGCGGTCCTGCAATATCCGGTGTACTGACGACCGGGTGATGCTAGAACAAAGAATACATGAAAATACATAAATAACTATTGTTAAATAACATTTCTTTTCACTTTAATGAAATAACTTAGCGGTGTACTTTGACTTACTCTGTCCGGAGACTAATTTCGCGCACGCTCACGGTGCCATCCTCTTCCACGATGTCCATGACGCGGACGTCATTTCACATGGACCTCGTTGTCCTCGGTCGACCGGTGTCCGAGTTATCACGGTCGAAGTGACCCATAGAATACAATCTGTTCACCATTCGCTGAATGTAGTCGTGTGTCGGTGGTGGTTGGATATGAGGCGCCTCTTCCCTGATACGTCTTGCACCGGCACTCGCATTATATCCGCACTCGACGTACACGCTCTGCATTCGGAAATGGTCTTGAGATGTGTACATGGTGTACCTTGGACTTGGACTGACTGCAGTTTCCTAAAAAAGCTTGGACGACCACCCCCAAATATACCTACTACGAAGCAAAACTGAGGATACAGGAACATTATTCAGAAACACGTGTTTTGCAGAAGTAGAAAGTGCAGCAGTGTAACTCTTGCGTTTCCTCCGAACCGCGCAGCACAGACCCGCTGGTCGGTCAACTTATGGGCCGGCATTTTTGGCGATAGACTAATCAGATAGTAAAATATGTATTGAAAAAATTAAATATTTTATTTGGCAGAAGCAAAGAATACCAACATTCGCTGCTAGGATAAGGAAAACTGCAAAAACCTTATCAGTATTCGTACACAAAACAAAAAGTATATTTATATTATTTTGTCGAAACACCGACGCAGCTCGACGTTCCACCTAATCCGCATGAATCTCATCTGTAACGTGACAAAAGTAAAAATGAATAAACTGTTGCAACATATAATACATAAATTCGTATAATTGTGTGTACATACCGGGTTTGAGATGTGCGGTCGGATGGCCTGGTACTCTCCGTCGATCTGATAAATCCTGGCTGCTGCATCAAAGGAAGGCGAATCTGGAAATAATACAATTTTCAATCGCTGAAATAATCAGCGATTGCGCACACTATTTTGCAGTGTGAGGACCGACATTGCGTCGGCAAGCTTCAGCGATTCTAATGATTCGCGAGCTGATTACTATTGGTCTTGATTGTTCAAGACGAGAGGGCTCTCGAATAGCCATACTTCTCTTGTATCGGCTGTCCACTATTTCTGGCAGCATACATTGAATATAAAATCTTGACAATTTTGACTGCATTTCATGCTGCCAAAATTCGTCATCTCTGTCTATTCTTATTGATTTCAAACCCTTGGGTGTCCAGAGACAAAACAGGCAATACTTTTTACCTGTTATGTGCAGTTGTCCCTGCACTTGATAAAAATATGGATGCGTTCTGCGTAGCGCAGTACCTGCATCATCCTCAAACATTTTCCTTATTCGCGGAACTGTTTTTATCGCTTCCTCTGGCGATAACTTTTCTGCCGTTTTTGGGCATTTTATTTCGACGATACCGTCGTTATCGTCGATCACACCGTCTGGAGTTGCTCCCAAAAATGGGATTGAGGCATCAATGAAGAGGCCACATTTCCTTATTTGCAATCCTTCCTTCTTCGCGAGTTGTTCTCGGCAATTTCTTCACACTGCCGGCCATATTCAATGCTGGGTAGATTCAGCACTTTTGGATATAGCAGTGTCGTTACCAATTTACCACACGGCGTTTTCTTCAGTCGGCGGCACACAATCCCGAAGTTGGATGCCGTGAGTAATTTTGATCTATGCAATTGCCACTTCTGGCTCTTTGCTTGATCTGTAGTCTCCTTTTCAATGGTTTGTCTACTCTGCTGCCAATCCTGCAGAATCTCCATGTACCTCTCCTTTTCTGCATTGAACACATGTTCTTCCATGTCCGGTTTCTCTGCGCTGGGTCCGTAATCCTTGTCCTTCGTCTGGGAAACCGGCTTTCGTTCGCTCTTGGGTAGACATCTTCGCTTTTTGTTACTTTTCTCGCAGTTTTCATTCTTTTGTTTCTCCAGTTTTTCCAGACATTTTGGCGGCTCCCTTCCCTTGGCCGTCATTAGGCGGGATAATGCTTCCTTCGTGTTATATTGGACAACAGCAGCGGCACATCTCGCGGTGTACGATCCCCTCTGACTCCAGTTGATCCTCTTTCCGCCAGTATATTTGGCAATGACAGCATTGAAGCTCTCCACTGAGTTGTTATTGCTGTTATATAACAGACTTTCAGCGTGAGCCATCAATGGACGGAAGATCTCTTCCATCTGAGCATACGTTCCGATTTCCTTCAGATGCGGCACCATGTTTTACTCGTCCTGATTTGCGGTGCGGTTGCAGAAATATCCCAGTCTTCGGCACTCTTTATGCTCCCCGAAGACGTGGCTGGGAATATTCAGCATGTCCTTTTTTAAATTGTTGGTTTTGTGGATAATCTGAACCTTTTCCTGCGATCTATAATCTGCAGCTTTCAGAACATCCGTGCGCATTCTGCGAATACTTATTTCCACTGCTTTTCTGTGTCTGCCGGGTTCAATTTTCTTCACAACGTCCTTCATCTTTTGGCAGAAGTTTCGTAGCAAATGGTTCGTGCATTCAATTTTTTTCACACGAACCTGCTCCGCTTTGTATGGATCACAATCTAAAATCCTTTTATACACGCTGCTGTCACCATCAGCAATTAGAGTTGCGTAGACAAGACCTCTTTTTGCTACGCTGGTCTCGAAGCCCTCAGCAATTGCGTCGCTCTCCATTTTCGTCGACGTTTGATTTCGTCTCCAGTTCTTGAAGCACGCATGACTTTTTGGCTTTTCCTTCCTTTCGAACGCACAGTGGCAGATTTTGCACATCTTGTTTCGCACTCCAATAAATAAAACTTTCTTCGTGTGGAATCCAGTTATTATCCAACTACCGTCAGCCACGACGGGGATAAATGGATTCCCGGAAGGCAAAACATCGCCTCTTTCAATGGCTAATCGTTTCTCCTCTTCAGCCGCTTTTAGCATCTCTGCTTCTGCAACATTGACGAAGTCTTCCACAATGTTGTCGTAATGCTTCCGGTAATAATTCTTTGACATGCATGGAATGTTCATTGCTGAGAGCATTTCCTTCATTTGCATGTAACCACCTCCAGTGGTCAGCGTACCGGCGACCGCACTGGAATTTAAATCCATTTCTTTGCTTTCTGCGGATTGGCTATTTATCTCCGCTTTGTAGTTGCACATCTTGCATTGCAGCAGCATTGTTGTCCTCAGGCCCGATCGTCTCGTGCCGGTGATCTCCAAATGGGCCGTTGAACATTCAAAGGTCCTTGAATGGTTCCCAATCTTTTTTATCTCCTCGAAGACGTGCTGTAGGTCGACGATGCACAATCCCGCGATGGTGAATTTTTGACGAGTTTCCTCTTGCATTGCTGGCTCGATGACGAAAGAGTCTGTGTCGGTGTCCATGGGTTGTGACTCTTCGAGTCTCTCCCAAACATCTTCCATCGATTTGTCGAGTATTTCTTGCTGAGCTCCTTCTTCGTCGACCCGTGGCTTGGCAACCCCTTCTGCTGTTACACGCTCTGTGTCGGTGACCATTGGTTCACACTCTTCGGACTTGTCGCCAACATCTTTCGTTGATTGGTCGACCATTTTTTGCCGAACTGCTTCTTCGTCGACTCTTGGCGCTGCAACTCTTTTTGCTGAAGCTTGCATCCTTCTAAAAGTACGAAACATAAAAAGACGTTGATAACATGTAGTCATTTTTATATGGGTGACTATGCAAGTATAAGCATTTAGTATAAACGTTTATAGTGTTCTCAGCGATGATACTAATTGTTTTATTAGTAGCCAAACGTCGTGACGCGGAGCTCATCAACGCCGCGCTGTTAGGGTACTGTCTTTTATGGCCAATACGCTTGGGGATTTCCACGGTCGTTGGGCCCTCGGTCAAAAATATAAATGGAACCTTTTGAGTGCAATAAAGGGAGACAAAGAAGCTTTTCTTCGTTTCGTCTACGACTAAACACACCAAGAGTAAGGAGTATTCCAAAAAGTGTCTGATTTCACGGGGAATATCCACCACAACAATCCTCCTTGTACATGTTAGAAGGGTGAAAGACCAAAAATTTTGCCCTTCAGATTTTACTTCCATCGAAGGGATATTACCACAAGCATATTACCACAATACAGTGTTTTGTCGATAATTGTCGCAAATATGTAGCCTATAACTACCCCAGAACTACAGTGCGTATCGGAAGTTTAGACGCACTTGCTTTTCTTGTTGTTGGGTAAACCCCATGATGGGTCGGGAAACTCGAGAGGCCTCGGTCGCAGAGAAGTGTAAGATAATACGGGTCGGGTACATCGATGTTAGACCAGGAGACCACACTAATCCAATAACAAAACTACTTTATGTTTCATTATTTTTTGATGGTGCTTTGACTAACATATTCCTGGTATTTTCCCAATGAAAATAATACCAAATACGATATAATTCCGATGATATTTTCTTGTGTAAAGAGTAATGAACGATGAATGTTTCGGACGCACGGAAGAACAGCCTATGGGAAAGCCTTTGAACTGTGCCAGCGCGCCACGACTCTCCGCGTCTCTTTATTTCCCATACGCAATCCTACTTTCTGTCCCAGACTTTCGTTATTCTTTACACAAGTAAATATCATCGTAATTGTATCATATTTGGTATCATTTTCATTAGCAAAATACCACGAATATGTTGGCGACAGTTACATAAAAAAATAATGAAAAATAAAGTTTTGTTATTGGATTAGTTATGTTTACACTTCTCGGCAACCGAGGCCCTCGAGTTTCACTGTCATTTTCAACGTTAGGCTGAAGTCAAAGAATAGTATCTCTGGCCGATAATTGTATCTGGCCGGATCCGTGTTTTGGACAATTATCGATAAAACACTGTACAAGCTGTACAGTTTATTAATAGTATTGAAAATGTACACTACCTCTCTTTCATAATTTTCTTTGCACTGCGTCTCCATCCGCCATGT
Source organism: Lasioglossum lativentre (assembly GCA_916610255.1). NCBI lineage: Eukaryota > Metazoa > Arthropoda > Insecta > Hymenoptera > Halictidae > Lasioglossum > Lasioglossum lativentre. Next base: position 37,361,356 of record OU744356.1, on the reverse strand, counting down.
CGAGGTTTTCTTACTGCATGTTGCTTCACATGCAGTGTCGACACTGATGGTACAAAATCTTCCGCACTGTTTCCCGCAATTTTAGTCATTTTTATTTAAAAAATAGAATAAAATAAGAATAAAGTAGAATAAAATAATAATAAAATAGAATAAAATAAGAATAAAATAGAATAAAATAAGAATAAAATGAAATAGAACTACAATTAATATAAACTAATATCGAATATAAATCGCGTTTCGTGTAATTACTGTTACAGGAGCATTCACGACTGAATGCGTCTCTGTCCGTCAGTAATCTGTGCACTCAACTGTTTTCGAAAAATGTCAAAAAGGCAACACCGGCGCGGCGGTTCGGCACAGTCGGGAGTGGGGGAACCGGCGCGCGCAGGTAGTGGGCGTGCTCCGGCTACTGGAGGGCCTAAGAGTGTTGCTTCGTTACGTTTCTTAGAAATTTCAGAATTTATGTACAATTTTCATAAGTTTTTATAAACTATTATTTCATTAGTTTTTATAAACTAATAAAATAATATTACCACAAAATTGGATCATTCCACGCGAAATCGTCGACTTTTGGAGTACTGCTCGAATTTTATACAAAGGCCGTACCCGCGTTTGGTGGTGACATTCGCCCCCGACGGGTTTTTAATCGATCTTTGGCCATTCGAGAGACTACCCAAAAATACTCCTTTCTGCCAGATTGCAGCCTCACATCCCACCTGTACGGGTAGTTATTGAGGAAAATTGAAAAATCAGTTTTCGGCACATTTTCCCCATTTATTGACAATTCAAAATTCTGAAAAAATTCAGACACGTTTCGGATACCAAGCCACATAGTAGGTATCATTTTCAGATTTTTCCGTTGCAAACTCTAGTATTACATTTAGGTTCCGTTATTTAGAAGAAAATAATAATATTGTTAGTACTCCAAAAATATTTTTCCGAAATGTTATTAAAAAATAGTTTAAACATAGTTAAAAAATGTTTTTACAATGGTTTAACAACAATTATATGGTTTGGAAGCGACAAAACATCTGAAAAAAATTGACCTGGGCGGGATTCGAACATGGGCCAAAAAATCAAGAGCGGTTCCACAATCGTTGACCATAACCGGTACACCAACCAATACCGTTGAAACTATCTTCGAAATGTTTTCATGTACAGTGTTTTATCGATAATTGTCCCAACCACGGGTCCGTACAGGAACAATTATCTGACAGGGATACTATTCTTTGACTTTTGCCGAACGTAGAAACTCGACACCGAAGCTCGAGAGGCCTCGGCCGCCGAGAAGTGATCGAGTACATCGGTGTGAGACCAGGAGACCACTACTAATCCAATGACAAAACTTCTTTATTTTTCATAATTTTTTTATGGGACTTTAACCAAAATATTCGTGGCATTTTTCTAATGAAAATGATACCAAATATGATATAATTCCGATTATATTTACGTGTGTAATGGACGACCCCGCGTAACTTCTCATTGAAATTATCTGAACGACAATTGATGTAAATATATGATGCGAATTATATCGTGTTTAGTATCATTTTAATCAGAAAAATGCCAGAAATATATTGGTAAAAGTCTCATACAAAAATAATGAAAAATAAAGAAGTTTTGTCATTGGATTAGTAGTGGTCTCCTGTCTCACACCGATATACTCGACCCGTATCATGTTACACTTCTCGGCGACCGAGGCCGCCCGAGCTTCTTGGCCCCTCACGGGGTATACCCCGCAGGAGTGGGGATAGTTCAGAGACAATTATGTGCCAAACATTTGGGATATTTATGGATAAAATACTGTACCATACATACTATTATTTCGCTTTTGTATTACGCAAGTTTTAGAGTCTGGAAAATATTTCTCTGAACATCGGAATGTTTAATATTACATAATATATTTTTAAGGTTCCGAAAAGATAAGTATAACTTAGGAAAAACGCTGGGAAAAGTGGTTTTTAATTGTTTCCAACAATAACAAATATTCCTATCTACTGACAATTATCGTAATAAATATATATTTTTTGTAATCATTTTTTAATTAATTAAAATAAAATTTGAAATTGTTTATTTGTCACTCATTCAGTAGTTTTCCAGATAATTCAAATCACAGATGGCTTTGATTATAACTTTCTCTGTATTTATTCTTCACATCCTGAATATTTCAAGAAATACTCGGTCTTCGGCTAAACGAAGAAATGCTGGTGTGTTTCCCATTATTGCACTAAAAATATTTTTACAACAGGCCCAACGATCTCGGAAATCCCCAAGCATATTGGCTATGGAAATGGCCATAAAAGACGGATTGCGTCACCCTTCGGCTACCAATAAAACAATCAGTGTCGTCGTAATTGACTCTAGGCAATAAAATCTTTGAAAACATTCATCGCGGTCATTGTACAGGTAAAAAGGTAAAATGTAATTTATTTTATTACCTGATCATTCGCTCATCTATTGTCACATATAGAGGAACCGGCATAAACTTTGTTCATATAGGGTAGCGTGCGATAATTGAAACAGTAGACTAAAGCTCTTCAATTCTTGACAACATTAGCAGGACAATGTAATAAATTTGTCAAAATTGGCAATTGATTGAAACGATAGAATGAAATCTGAAATTTCGGTGTTGATGTTGAAGCGCCTAGGTCAGCACATCGGTGATTTAAACTCGTCCAATAATGAGAAACAGACCAGCATTTCTTCGCATACTTTGTTAGTCGAAAACGGAGTATTTCTTGAAATATTCAGGATATGACAAATAAATACAGAGAAAGTTATAATCAAAGCCATCTGTGATTTGAATTATCAGGAAAAGTACTGAATGAGTAAGAAATAAACAATTTCAAATTTTATTTTAATCAATTAAAAAATGATTACAAAAAATATATATTTATTACGATAATTGTCAGTAGATAGAAATAATTGTTATTGTTGGAAAAAATGAAACCCACTCTTTCCGGCGTTTTTCCCATGTTATATTTATCTTTCCAGAACCTTAAAAATATATTATGTATTATTAAACATTCCGACATTTGCTGCCAGATCGAAAAAACTGCGACGAGCACCGACTGCCTAGGCCCAGTAGCACGAGCTGCCTTGGTCGCAGAGTAGTGCAATAAACACGGCCGGGTAACCCGACACAGGGTCAGGTACATCGGTGTGAAACCATTGCTAATTGAGTTGCAAAACTTCTTTATTTTTCATAATCTTCTTATAGAAGTTGCACCTGCTGATTCCTAGCGTTTTTCCGATTACAATGACACTAAACACGATATAATTTGGACTGTATCTAATGGTTTTATCATTAGAGTTATTCGAAGCCTTCGAATAAAAAAATTATCTTTATCCGACGGATCTCGAAAACTATTTATTCGATACGCGTTGACTAAAGATACATTTTGTATTCGAACCTCCGTATAACGAATAAAAATTATTTTATCTTTCATTCGTTATTCGAAATTTTTATTTAGATAAACATTTTGCCCAACTCTGCGCACACGGTGGGCTGGATCGAGAAAGGTGGTCTTTTACTAGAACTCCTGAACCGTAAGACATACGGGGATGAAATTCGCACTAAAATTCATTAAAAAATTATTTCTATCTACTGACAATTATGGTAATAAATATATATTTTTGCAATAATTTTTTAATTAACTGTTTAAATTTTATTGTCTTAAAATAATATTTAAAGTTGTTTAGTTGTTGCTTGTTTAGTATTTATGTAGACAATTTAAATGACCGATGTCTGGTTATACATTGTCTTATATTTCTTGAAATTTATCCTTCATATCATGAATATTTCAAGAAATACGTCACGAGTCGCGAATACGCAAATGCAAGGGTCTACGAGAAAAGAAACTGACGCCTCAATATTGCAATGAGAAGTTCAGACCCGGTCGATTATGTTTCCTAAGAGTCCTCCGCAGCGTCGTCCAGAGCCCAAATTTCATATTTTTACGTTGTTGAAGAGTAATTTGCAATAATCGGCAGCATACTCGCTTCCGAAACAAGTGAAATGTAACAAGATTGTCGCCATTGACACCACCTAACGGTTCCGAAATTTTCCACTACTAGCGCCACTGTCTCTTTCGCAGTTACCCTATACAAATGCATGGGACAGAGACACTAACGCTAGTAGTGGAAAATTTCGGAACTGCAAGGTGGACTTTGTGGCGGCCATCTTGTGACATTTCACTAGTTTCGGAAGCGAGTATGCTGCCAATTATTGCAAATTACTCTTCAACAACGTAAAAATATGAAATTTGGGCTCTGGACGACGCTGCGCAGGACTCTTAGGAAACATAATCGACCGGGTCTGAACTTCTCATTGCAATATTGGGGCGTCAGTTTCTTTTCTCGTAAACCCTTGCATTTGCGTTTTCGCGACTCGAAACAAGCAGTATTCTGCCGATTATTGCAAATTACTCTTCAACAACGTAAAAATTTGAAATTTGGGCTCTGGACGACGCTGCGCAGGACTCTTAGGAATCATAATCGACCGGGTCTGAACTTCTCATTGCAATATTGAGGCGTCAGTTTCTTTTCTTGTAAACCCTTGCATTTGCGTATACGTATATGCGGATCTGGCGATGTGTGAGTGGTAGGGTGGTATATTCTATAAAGTTTCAGCTTCTCTAAAGTTTCTAGCGACTCTCCGCGTCTCTCCGCGTTTCTTTCTTTCCCATGCGCTCGAAACTAAAATCATTCATTACACATGAAATTATCATCGGAAGTAGTAGTGGTCTTCTGGTTTCGCACCGATGTACCCGACGCGTATAATGATTACACTCCTGGGACAATTATAAATATTATTTCTTATATTTGTTTCAGAAATATGACTGATAAAACAGCAGCGCTGGCGCCGGCCCCACCGGCCCCACCGGCCGCACCGGCTCCGGCCCCACCGGCCGCACCGGCTCCGGCCCCACCGGCCGCACCGGCTCCGGCCCCACCGGCCCAGCCAGAAACAGAACTAATTGTAAGTAACCTACGTTACCTCCTATTTTTCACGTTACCTAACAAAACCGATTGTTCTAACGATGCATAAATTTTTATATGTTGCAGAAAAAACTAATGAAGGCGGTACGAAAGTACGCCTACATCCGCGGCGGCGGACGCGGCGGGCGACGCGGCGGGGCAGGGCACAATATTAACGTGCAAATTTTTAAATAAATAATTATAATTATACTACGTTGTATGCTCTTTGCCCTGTAATCCCCTCCCTCCTCTCCCCACTTTCTCCATTTCCTCATTTCGGTAAGACTTCGGAATCCTTCCCACGTAATTTCGAAACAAGATATACGTCATTCTATTCGTTTTTGCATGCCGAACACGAAATGTAATTGTCATTTTTGGCGGAAATTAATAGTTTTCGAGATATTCGTGAAAAACTGCAGCTATCATACATTGAATTTTGTATATACGTGCACGTCCGCGCTGTGCGTGTGCGTCAGCATGATGCGATCGCTCGTCAACTGTTTCTACAGATATATCACTACGACCGTCGAACTAAAATAAAATAGTAAATTGTATTATATATATAAAAAATATTAAGTTGTATATGAATATGTATTTCAAATAACAATAAATAAAATTTATTATAAAAATTTAACAAAAATTAATTAAAAAATTTAAACGCTACCCAAATCCCAATCTTTGCATTTTATACGCAACACAATAATATTTACTATTTACAAGAAAAACGCTGGCTAGTAAATCTCTGAACACACTGTACACATATGTTCATTCACTGCCAAAAAGATAAAATACAGCCCTAAAAACAACAAGTGTCTCTATGAAATATTAGATATTATATTGATTTTCGAAAATGGAAACTTTATCGTTAGTATTTCTCAAATTGATACGCATTTTCTAACTATTTCCTGAAAATGAGAAAGTAACAGTCGTGTTGTGTTGTATCAGAGTTATCTGTTCCATATAGTTGGACTTTATTTCAACTATCTATTCAGTTTTATTACAACTTTTAATTATTTTGAGTACATATTTTTTCATAAGATAGTCGGAGTCGAAATCGTCAGATTCGATACATAACCTCTCTGACACACTCACACACCGCTAGATCGACATATACGTATTCGAAGATTGCAAGGGTCCACAATATTCGATGCCATTTCTCGATAATGTACAGTTGGGGCTTGTACTTAGTCACAATCGCTAGATAAAAGATCAATCTACTCAAGATGTATCCCAAAGTGGCTCACTTTTGCGTTCTCGAGGCGTGATTTGCATTATTTGGCAGCATGTAACGGAACCGCGGGCGGCGCGGCGCTACAATGCTTGGAGCTGTCGAGTTTACACATGTTCATACAGCTGTATGTTGCCGTATATTGCAAACCATTTCTCGAAAACGCAAAACTCAACCACTTTGGGATACATCTGTAATAGATTGATCTTTTATCTAGCGATTGTGACTACGTAGAAGTCTCAACTTCGCATTATCGAGCAATGTAATGGTTTGCAGTGCATCCCGAATCCTTGCGATCACTTGTACGCACATGTACACGCCGACCGAGCGTTGTGTGCGTGAGTGTGCCTCCACACTTTCACTCGAACACAGCGATTCTGCGTCATCGTCAGCCACATTGTGACGTCACGCTTGCTTATGAAGCCTAACTTACCGGCAACATATTTTCTCCCTTCCTCTGTTTTACCATGGAGGAGGTATGGTAAATGGTATTCAGTATTCAGTAACCGAATCAGTGGAAACTGACACCAGCGCTCGTAGCGAAAAATGCCGGAACTGTAATTTCACCGCTAGATACATACACGCACATATACGTACACGAAGATTGCAAGGGTCCACAATATTCGATGCCATTTCTCGATAATGTACAGTTGGGGCTTGTACTTAGTCACAATCGCTAGATAAAAGATCAATTCACTCAAGATGTATCCCAAAGTGGCTCACTTTTGCGTTCTCGAGGCGTGATTTGCATTGTAGCAGCTAAACAGCGGCGGAAAAAAGCCAGCGTTTTTCTTCGCCGCCAAACAAAAAGGAGACACACACCGCGTCTTTCTCCTTGTCACCGAGTCAGCTGCTAGCCCAAAACATAAACGCAACGCGGACAAAAGTCGACAGGTTATCGAACCTAAGCCGCGTAGACAAAGGTCCCCCGTCTCTCCCCGCTTCACCGCGAGCGGATATATAACACCTCGCAACTGTCATCGAGACACAGATTACTGAGCAGTCAAAAAACTATCAGAACGTTCTCGCGATTTATATTGTTGTAGTACATTTTAAGAGCTGACAAATAAAGTGTAATTGTCTATATACCGTCTCCAATTATTACTACAGCATTATTCGGCAGCATGCAGCTGTATGAACAGTATTACTCGACAGCTCCGACAGCGGCAGCACTGTAGCGCCGCTCGCGGTTCCGCTACATGCTTCCAAATAATGCAAATCACGCCTCGAGAACGCAAAAGTAAGCCACTTTGGGATACATCTTGAGTGGATTGATCTTTTATCTAGCGATTGGTACCACGTACAAGCTCCAACTGTGCATTATCGAGAAATGGCATCGAATATTGTGGACCCTTGCAATCTTCGTGTACGTATATGTCTATCTAGCGGTGTGTGAGTGTGCTACCACATTCGCGGCGAAGCAGACTATACCCTTAAACGGCAGCCCTGCCGTAAAGCAATACACAACATGGAAGGTGCTAAAAATAGATTGTGGCTGGCGCAAGCGCACAAGCAGCGCACACGGATACAGTAGAGGTACGCTGGTGAGTGTAGCGCGCGGGCGCGTTGAAAAGGAACGTAGAGGCAATAGTAGGCTATGGTGGGGGTACCACAGGCTATGGTTTAGTACCACAGTATGTATCACGATTCTGGCATCACTGCTGTAGGGGCAACGGTAGGTCGTAGTGGGGGGGGGGGGGGGTCTAGATTCACAGCTTAGTACCACAGTACCACGATTTCGGCATCACTGGTGCCACGAAGATGTCTCGCCAAGTCGGGAAAGATCCTAGGGCGTTTGCCACGAGGATCGGAGGATCGGAAAATCGGAGACGGCGGTAAGCGGTCAGGAGGGAACCTGGCTTCTCGTTGCTGCGTATGACTGTGTTCGTGGAGTCGCCACTAATAACTGTCGATTACTTGGTCGGAGATCCCGACTTGACTTCTTTGGTTTCGCGGCGCGTACTTATACTCTGCGGTTACATTTTCTCTCGCGAGAAACCGCGAGTCCGCGGTGGCCCTCTCGCGGCCGTCGCGGCAGCCTTCGCGGATGGGCGCCGCGGTACTCGCGGGAGATCGTGCGCACGCGGTGGCCATCTCGTGATGGTCGCGGTTTTTGCGAGTCTACGAGAGAGGAGTCTCGCGCCTCTGACATATTCGTTAGAAGTGTTCACTTAATTTAGTACCCGACTGTATGTGTTATTATTCCCATTTTTCTTAAACCCATCCCAACTTGTCCACCATGGAGATGGAAGACATGTCAAAAAGTCCCACTGCACACAGTGTGCGGGTTGACGGGAGAACTCCAAAAGATGAATAGCTGCAGCTCACAACTGACCGTGGAGGTCTTCAAGGTTTATAACACATCATTGCTATTGAGGCATAGGAAGATGTCCGAGTCATTCTTCGTGGCACCGACAATAAAATAATAAAGAACTAAATGCATTAAGGAAAGGCTTTCTCTAACAAATAGCAAGGGAGTCACGTCCGTAAAAACAGGTATATTTTCCATTTATTGTGCTACGTTGTCAAACTTTCGATGCCGTGGGTGTGAACACGTCAAGGAAAACGACCTAATTGGTCGGTTTACCTGAAAATCGCTGACCAATTAGCAAAGTTTTGGGCAAATGTACACATTGAGGAGTTTTCCTCCTAGAACGCGGAAATGAAGATGTCTGAACATAAAATGCCGAAAATAAACTATTGTAAAGAATGGAGCCATGCTTTATCTAACATTATGAATTGGACGCGCTAAAAACAGCTTTCTGAAAAATAGCTTCGCTGTCGCTCGCCCAATAATGACCCGACCATTTGCACGCCAAATGTTTTATTGCACGTGCCGATAGCCGCTACACTATCACAGAATATCATAATTGCTACTATAGAGTTTCGCCCGACGCGTCGGACGAAAAACAAATTTATTTAATTTTCGTCCGACGTCGGTTACCCCATAGGGTAGTCCCATTGAGACCCTTCTCGAAGCACTTGAAAAGGTTCGGCTACCGCGGACCTCGACCGTTTCGTCCGATATCGGGCCCACTGTGAGCACATCGGCCGACGAATCCGCCGTAAAGACACCAATACAGGCGTTCGAACCACTCGTGCGTGTGTGCCGAAGTCGGACGTCGGACGAAAACGGTTCCACTGTGATCGTACCCTTAGAAGTTTGCAACGTCGACGTTTTTTTCGAGCCCGAAAACTAAATATCTTTGCCTGACGCGAGTTTCCGCTGGCGGCAACGATCACGTCGGGCGGAGATATTTTGCTTTCTGGCTCGAGGGCGTTCTCAAGATTACAAATGGAATATTGCGTTTCGAGAACAAGGGCAAGTCAACAGAATCTTTTTGCTGTGACGAACAATTCAATATCTTTTGAAATAAAAGCTCGATATTTGTTTAAAGTTGGAAAATACATGTATACACACATATGTATAGCATCATTTTTATGTAAAAAATGCCACGAACGTGTTGGCGAAAGTCCCATTCGGGGGTGGGCGAAAATAAAGCTACACTCCCAAAGAAAAAGATAGCACACACATGCTTTCTTTAATTTCTCGCGTTACAATTATGGCATAGGGGAGGTGCAAATGATACATAAAGACTACCGTCTACTAATTCATAAACATAACTTTTATTGACTTTTCTTCCTTCTTCTTCCTTCCTTTCTTTCTTCTTCTGGCCTTCCAGTGCTTTTCCTTTTACCGTAGTTGTATGCAGCTTTTCTGCTTCGATTAATTTGTTTCGCAATTTCTGTACTCGTTACTTTCCGCTTTCTTAAAATGAGAATTGCGTTTATTTCACTATCAGACAATCTTTTACCGCAACCCATCACGCAATGCGACAGATACTAATATCAAGAAGCACTGAACACTGACTGACCACTTCAAGATCCTTAAATCTCGCGACATATTGAAGAAAATCAAAATAAACCTTGAGTATGCTATCATTTTGTCTCTGTACATTTGTGTGTTTACATTCCTCCTAAGAGAATATCTTTTAGAAATTCCAATATAGATATTAGTAGAAGGTAGTCTTCATGTATCATTTGCACATTTCCTATACCATACTTAGTGCGTGAAGCGGGCCCTAGGATTCGCGAATGCCGCACATGTGGCGACCAAACATTGGCGTTTTCCAGCCATCTGGAAACCATTTCAGGACTTTTATGGCAAGGGACTGCATTGAAGGTACCTGCAGGTACAGACGGCAATACCATGAAACTAAGTAGCTGTTTTCCCGTGTGGAAATCAGGGACTTGATGGCAGCTATAAATTTTTATAGCAGCATTGTGCCAGGATACAGGTATTTTTTCGGTTTCCTCAGTACGTAGGGTGCCCCAAATAAAAAAGGAACTGTAAGCCATTTTCCCCAGAACCGTCAAGAAACACAGTCATTTTCATTATTTAAGTGTACACAATGTAAATATGTTCCATCGTAAAACCCTCCGTGCGAAGGAACAAGCGCGAGTCCAAATTCAGGTAAACTATGCACCAACGACGTTGTCTATCGTGGCCGTCATAAAACATGAAGCTAAAGACCTTCCAGATGTACCTCCAGAACCAAAAAATACTAGTATTTATGCCGGTTTCGGTAGAATATATCGATTATAGCGACACCGGTATTTTAACGTTTAGGGTCGCTAATTCGGGCGAAATGCCCATGCCTCTCTTCTTTGTACAATTCCTCATTTGTCGCCATTTCCGAGGATACAATGCATATTCGGTTACACGGTAGCCATACATGTCTCTTGGTGTAATGGAAGAAATTGTTGTTTGATGATAAAAAAAACCCGGCCTTTGGAGATTAAAAAATAGCTACCCTGTACGGTAGATGCGAGCAAATGCTCCCGAGGCTGTCGCGTCCACAGAGGATTTACTGTAGTACGAATTTAAGAATCCGTGAATGCAGATACGTGAGAAATTTCGTATTCGTTTTTGATTATCTTACGTGGTTTATGTCTCTCGTGTGAGAATTTTGTTTCTTGAGATTTCATTTCAACAAGAGCTGTCGCAGCATCACTTCCAACTTATGTAGAAAGTTTTATGACGATGTCGTCGCTGCCAGGCCCCGGGTGATTCTGTTCTCCATTTTATTGAAGGGTTTTTTAGAGTCTTTACCTAGGCTCGGTTCGAGCTTGTTTATGAAGGGTCCATTGACACATCTTGCAGCAAAAATTAATGTTTCTCATCCCCAGTAGCACAAGATATTGTATTTGACGAATATTGAAAAAATGTTTTTTAAGCCACACTTTTTTATATGAGGTACATATTGAATCTAAATATTGTACACATGGTGTAGGAACAAGATTTTGATAATAAAATATCTGTCCTTTATTCAGAATAACGCGACAGAAACAACAAAAACAAAAGTATAAGTATGATATACAGGGTGTCCCAAAACGATTGTGAAAGCAGGAAATTGGAGGTTCCTTGGGTTATTTGAAGCGACATTTTCCTTTACAAAAACACGGACCAACAGAGCGCGCCTAGTCGCTCGGAGGCACGGTCAGCGCGACGAGCCGGGGGGAGGAGAGTGTTGTCGGTACGCCGTGATGTAACAAACTACAGTTTCTCGATTATGTCCCCGATTTCGATGAGCTTTGGATATGTTGTAAAGACCATGATTCTGAACAACATTTCCCTTTAGACTTTTTGCCTCAAGGCTTTAGTTTACGAGATATTTGTAAAAACTTGTAATTGAAAATCGATCGATGTTCATACTACTATCTCCTCTCCGATTTCGATGAGCTTTGGATATGTTGTCAAGACCACGATTGAATAACCATTGTTGTATAACCATGTCAAACTTACTTAAAAGTCATTGAAATCGGTGAGGATCCACATAATCTTTACCCGACTTACGGCAACTTTGCCCGAACGAGAGAAGAAGCAGAAACTGGTTGCATTAAAAACTCACTTATTCAGCCGTAAATCCATTTGCTGCTTCGAAATTTGTGTCACTGTCACTGGGTCATTCGGTGACGAACTGCACAGATGTCTTCAGGTGTACGACAGTACCGAAAACCAAGGGTTGTACAGAACGGTTGTACAGAACGGTTGTACAGAACGGTTGTACAAAAGGTTTTCACACTGTTCACATTTGCAATATCACTTGTATTGCAGCACAAATCACAGTAATGAGGTAATGCGATCAGTAGACTGCGGATGTCATGCATTTGTAGCAAAAATGAGTAAGTGCATTTTAAAACAATAGAGAGATTAAAATAATTTATAAACACCAATGTATTATTTTCAACTTGATCAAATGATTAAAGTAAAAGTCAAGTATCCGTCTGGCATCTGTCCCTTGCAATAGCAGCAGCCATTTTTCATTTTGCATAAAAATCCGCAGTCTAGTGACTAATTTAAATATTACTACTAAAAACACACATTTCAGCAACCGTGAACTTAGAATTGACAAGTCTTTGGAGATGTTCTCTCTATCGCGGCTCGAACGACACTGATTTTACCCAAGATTTTTCTGAAAAGTTTAGGGAGGACATTATGCGTGTCGAAAATGCACACTGTAACACGCTTACGAAAACGACGGTGTGGACAGACGAAAAAAAAAAGGATACGAGAGTGACCGCTGTAAGACTAGAGTTTCTGGCAATCACATGTTTCGGTTTCCCTGCAGATTGGTACGCAGAGTCGATGGGTTACTGTTCGAAAAGGTCGTCCGTCCTTTCACCCAGCAAGAGGTAGAAACGTCAGGTCCGCGTGGCGTTTTAGGGTCCCTATTGTCCTATGCCTCCCTTAAGAAACTTTCTAAAATAAAGACGGACGACGTTTTCGAACAGTAACCCATCGACTCTGCGTACACATCTGCAGGAAAATCGAAACATGTGATTGCCAGAAACTCTTACAGCGGTCCCTCTCGTATCCTTTTTTTTCGTTTGTCCACACCGCCGTTTTCGTAAGCGTGCTACAGTGTGCATTTTCGACACGCATAATGTCCTCCCTAAACTTTTCAGAAAAATCTTGGGTAAAATCAGTGTCGTTCGAGCCGCGGTAGAGAGAACATATCCAAAAACTTGTCAATTCTAAGTTCACGGTTGCTGAAATGTGTGTTTTTAGTAGTAATATTTAAACTAGTCACTAGATTGCGGATTTTTATGCAAAATGAAAGTTGGCTGCTGCTATTGCAAGGCACAGATGCCAGACGGATAATTGACTTTTACTTTAATCATTTGATCAAGTTGAAAATAATACATTGGTGTTTTTAAATTATTTTAATCTCTCTACTGTTTTAAAATGCACTTACTCATTTTTGCTACAAATGCATGACATCCGCAGTCTACTGATCGCATTACCTCATTACTGTGATTTGTGCTGCAATACAAGTGATATTGCAAATGTGAACAGTGATCGTGAGTGTGGAAAAATTGCATGGCATATGTGTGAAAGTGAAAAGTCCGGATCGTTGACTTCACCGCACATCCCCCGGGCTGTCGTATACCTGCTACATATCTACCATCAGCTGTGCAGTTCGTTGACCTGACCGTACAACCCTTAGCTTTCGGTACTGTCGTACACCTGAAGACATCTGTACAGTTCGTCACCGAATGACCCAGTGACAGTGATACACATTTCAAAGCAGCAAATGGATTTACGGCTGAATAAGTGAGTTTTTAATGCAATCAGTTTCTGCTTCTTCTCTCGTTCGGGTAAAGTTGCCGTAAGTCGGGTAAAGATTATGTGGATCCTCACTGATTTCAATGACTTTCAAATAAGTTTGACATGGTTATACAACAATGGTTATTCAATCGTGGTCTTGACAACATATCCAAAGCTCATCGAAATCGGAGAGGAGATAGTAGTATGAACATCGATCGATTTTTAATTACAAGTTTTTACAAATATCTCGTAAACTAAAGCCTTGAGGCAAAAAGTCTAAAGGGAAATGTTGTTCAGAATCATGGTCTTTACAACATATCCAAAGCTCATCGAAATCGGGGACATAATCGAGAAACTGTAGTTTGTTACATCACGGCGTACCGACAACACTCTCGTCCCCCCGGCTCGTCGCGCTGACCGTGCCTCCGAGCGACTAGGCGCGCTCTGTTGGTCCGTGTTTTTCGTTAATAACTCCTAAACAAAGCCGCGGACGCCATTTTTTTTAAAGAAAAATGTCGCATCAAATGACCCAAGGAACCTCCCATTTCCCGCTTTCACAATCGTTTTGGGACACCCTGTATAAAACGTATCCGTATTCGCAAATCCTTAATTGTAAGCCGTAAATCGTGATCGAGTTCTTTATTCGTATTGTGATTCGTATCGTTGCGTTCTCGAGCAAAAGCTACTTTGCGTCTTTCGCGGCCTGCTTTTATCATCGCACACACAGGTACGTCTCGTCACACCTACATGGTCTTTTCGTGACCTAGCCGGGGTACGGACGATGACACTGTCCTGGGTTTACTTGCCAATTCATTGCCCCGGTCCTCGACTGTTTACAGCACAAAGTAACGCGTGTCGTTTGGTGTTTTTAGGCGCGTGCGGCGTTTGTTGACGGTATAATACAAACATTGTTTAATTCGTTACTTCTTACTCTTATTGTTAGACACGAATATGTAATGGTAATTCGCGCGATCAGCGAGCTGGACAAAGCCGTCACGCGTCATGCCCGCAAACGTCAACTTTCGGCAGTTAAGAGATACAAGCGCCTTTGTCTCCACTGTACGGTTGTGTGTATGCGTGATGGGGATCCCCTCACCACGCCCGATTTCTTCGAAAACGGTTGCGCCGAAATCAGATCACCTGTTACCTCCTTAGCGAGTACACGCGATTCGTATAACCTATTGACGCAATAAATGTGAACTTGAAGTCGGAGAACCCGGTTTCAATAGTTTAAAGCAGTTTTTTATTCCGATTCATCACGATCGAGAACCTCCTTAGTTTGCCTCCTATCGCTCGATCCCGGTGCCTCTAATCATCATTTGCTCCAACGCTAACGGTGTAACAGTTTTATGGTCCTTCGAGCCGGATTAATTCGAGTTAGGCAACGAACGCGAATCTCGTGAGCGCAATTTGAATCGGACCAGTACTGGTCGCAAAGTCGTGATCCAAAACAAGTGCGAGGTGACCTAGTGACGAACTTGTTGAATCACCATGAACACATCCGTAACGGAAACTTTTGAATCTATCCTGGAGGCGCAAAATCAGGCGTGCACCCAACTGAGCAAGATACTGACTAACGTGAAGAAGAAGGGGGAGGGCAACTTCACTCTTCCATTTCTGGAGTCGAGGCTGAAGATGTACCAAGAGACCTGGCAAGAAATAAGGCAGGCTAACGGCTACCTACAAGCTGCCCGGAAGGCGGATAGGACCAAGGAGGACCTCCCTTATTTCAAGGCGGGGACGATGGACCGAGTGGAGGACGCGTACCTGGATGGCTGGGCATATCTGCGGCAACACATCGAAACCTTGAGTGCACCGGTCACTTCGCCGACCGCGAATTCAACGATGGCATTGCCTACAACTCCGGTGAGTCTTAACCGTTATGTTAAGCTACCGAAAGTAGAGATTCCTACGTTCGAGGGGGATTTCGCGAAATGGAAGCCATTCGAGGCGCGATTTACCTCCGCGATACTTCGAAACGAGTCACTTACTGACTCCGTACGTATGGAGTATTTGCTCGGTTGTTTATCGGGAGACGCGCTCGCAATCGTCGACAACCTTGACGTTGTGGACTCTAGTTTTCAAATCGCGTGGGATCGTCTTCGGGAGATATACGACAACGAACGGGTTGTGGTCCACGTACTACTCCAGAAATTGTATTCGTTAAAACCCATCAAGCTGGAGCAGCTGGACACGCTGAAGCAATTTACAATCCACTTCAGGAACACCCTCGAGGCGCTTCATAAACTAGGTCGGAAATCGGAAGAAGATCATCTAGTTTTCCTTGTGTCAAGCAGGTTCGATCACGACATGAGTTTAGAGTGGCGTAAACACCTCGGGAACTCCAGAAAGTATCCGTCATACAAAACTCTCGAAGAGTTTATGATTACGCAAACCGCGTCGGTCGAAGTCACGGGACTACCAAAGCAACAGCTAGTACCCCCCGCGAAGTCTACGGAAAAGTGGCGTCAACGGTCAACCACTCACGTAATAGAAGAGTCGGCCTCTACCAGACCGACGTGTTTGTGCTGCCCCGGATCGCATTCGGTTCGCGATTGTAACGAATTCAATAGACTTACCCCCCTCGCGCGGTTCGATCTGCTGAAAAACAAGCAGGTGTGTATCAACTGTCTCAGCGCTGAACACACTGTGTCGAATTGTCCTAGCACGCATGACTGCCGAGAGTGCGGCGGGAGGCATCACACGCTTCTACATCGCGGAGAGACACAGGGTCAACAGGCACGCGGCTACCGAAAATACGCTCGTACGTACCGCGACTCGAGGACAGACTCGACCCCTCCTACGACACATGCGACCACAATCTCGTCGATCCAGACCGAAGAGCGACCGTCGACTTCACTCGAGACCTGCAATAACGTTGCGACCAATTATATCGAAGCCGTTCCGAACGGCGGAAAAACCGTTCTGCTCGCAACAGCACTCGTAAACGTGTACGCGGGGGACGGCCGATCGCGACTGGCACGTGCGTTGCTCGACCCAGGCTCGCAATCCTCCTTTGTATCGACAACTCTCGCGCAGCATCTTCGCCTGCAAAAAATCCGATCCCCGATCTCCGTTACGGGACTTGGTGGCGGCCACGCGAGCAACATAGATTATAGTGCTTTGATAAGCATAGGCCACGCCGGAGCGTCTAAACCGATTGTGTCAACACACGCGTTCATTGTTCGGAACATTTCAAAATACGTCCCCCCCCCGATTTTCGTGGACGGTTACGGAGCTTTCGCGAATCTCGCGCTAGCCGATCCCACGCCTGAATCGAGTCAGCGCATCGACTTACTGTTAGGCGCGGAGGTGTGCGCTGACATTATCCGTCCCCAAATCCGTCGGGGCCGGAAGGGTGAACCGGTTGCACAAAACACGGACTTCGGATGGATTTTGTACGGACGACTAAAGGACGCGACCGTTAACCGCATTGCGACCACATCGCATCACGGGGCCGTCGGGGATCCGCTCGAAAAAGCGTTGTCGCGCTTTTGGGAAACAGAATCCGTCCCAGAAACGCGCTCCCTCACACCACAGGAACAACAATGCGAACAGCACTTTACGGAAACGTATACTCGCGACGCTACCGGGCGGTTCATCGTACGGTTACCGTTTAGAACCTCGGTGGCGGCTGACCATCTCGGAGACTCCTTTCGCGGAGCCTCAGCGTCGCTAAAGCGTTTAACCCTGAAGCTCCAACGTAACGGTGACGTTAAACGCGAATATACGAACTTCCTTCGCGAATACGAAACGCTCGAGCATATGACGCTTCTTCCGTCGATAGACAAGACGAGAACGTATATTCCTCATCGCGCCGTCATTCGTGAAGACAGCTTGACGACCAAGCTACGCGTAGTTTTCAACGCGTCAAACAAAACGGCGAGTGGCTACTCGCTCAACGATTTACTCCACGCTGGACCGAAACTGCAACGGGATATATCGAAAATCCTACTCGATTGGCGCCTCCACCAATACGTTCTCGTCGCAGACGTTGAAAAGATGTTTCGACAAGTTCGCGTGCATCCGGACGACCGGAAATTTCAATGCATCCTTTGGGAGAACGAGACGAACAACAAGCTGGAAGCGTACGAATTGAACACCATCACGTATGGTACAGCGTGCGCTCCGTACCTCTCGATGCGTGTCATTCAGGAGCTCAACCATCTCGACGGTGCGAATTTCCCGCTCGCGCTTCCGGTACTAGCCAATAACGTTTACGTTGACGACGTTTTCATAGGAGCTCCGGATAAACAAATTCTGGAACAAACTCGCAAACAGGTGTGTGAGTTGCTAGGACGAGGTGGCTTCCACCTCCGAAAGTGGGCTGGTAACGACCCTGGAATTCTCCGTAATATCCCGGCAACGAAACACTCGCTCGCTATAGACCTACAGATTTTTGATGAGTCAGAACTCAAAGTCCTCGGAATTAAATGGACCCCCTCGGATGACGCATTCACGTTTGATTTGCAGCGATTCACGACCTCCGAAGTACGAATGACGAAGCGCGAGTTGCTCTCCGAAATCGCGAAATTGTTCGACCCGCTAGGTTGGTTGTCGCCGATAATCATACGCGCCAAGATCCTGATGCAGCAACAATGGCTAGAAAAAGTGGAATGGGACGAGCGCGTATCCGAGACAACACTGGCCACCTGGAATGCGTTCTGCACGGATTGGCGTGCGCTCAACACCCTGCGAATACCGCGGTGGATACACCACGGTCCGGACACCGTTGAAGTACAGCTCCACGGATTTAGCGACGCGTCACGCGCCGCGTTTTCATGCGCGGTCTACGCACGTGTGATGTCCCTTAACGGCGATACGCACACGACGCTCCTTGTCGCCAAGTCGCGAGTAGCCCCAATTAAAACTCTGTCGATCCCGATTTTAGAGCTCAGCGGCGCGGTGATGCTAACAGAACTTCTCGATCACGTCACCAAGTCGATCGGGATATCCGCGCACAGAATCATTTGTTGGACGGATTCGACTATCGTGTTAGCCTGGCTCCAAAAACATCCGTCCACCTGGAAGACGACAGTCGCGAATAGAACGTCGAAAATACACACTACGGTGCCCACTGCGACATGGAAGCATGTACCCACGCGATTTAACCCAGCGGATTTAAATTCGCGCGGTGTAAACGCCGCGGATCTGCTTACGTCAGACTTCTGGCTCAAGGGACCCGCATGGCTGCGGGAGAACGAGGAGTGTTGGCCGCCACAACAAGTCTACAGCACGGAAGAAGGACAACGCGAGACAACAGTCCATATGACAACAAGCGACGAACAATGGGACGCTCTCTCTCGCACTTCCAGCTGGCCGCGGCTAATACGTGTGTTCGGCTACATGCGCCGATTTATCGACAGAACACGCGCGAAAACCAAATTTCTGCACTCGTATCTGACCGTTCCCGAAGTCCGTGAAGCGGAACGATCTTTATGTCGCACTATCCAAGCGACTTCCTTTTCCTCGGAAATCAAAGCGATCGCGGGGTCACGAACATTAGAGACGCGATCGAAGTTAGTACGGCTTAACCCGTTCTTAGATCAATGCGGTATTCTACGCGTAGGTGGCAGACTCCAAAATTCCTTCCTCCCATGGGAAACAAAACACCCGATTATTCTGCCCAAACACCACGTCTCGGAACTGATTATCAGGGATTCTCACCTGCGTACACTCCACGGCGGCACTCAACTGACCGTATACACCACGCGACAAAAATATTGGATTTTGAGCATTCGAGATACGGCCCGTCGCGTCATCAATCGATGCGTGAAATGTACGCGATGGCGTGCCGAGACCGCTACGCAAATAATGCAGAATCTCGTGCCGTCTCGCTGTCGTCCTTCCCCGCCGTTTTCAAACGTCGGGATAGATTATGCTGGACCATATCAGGTACGCGAAACCGCGGGGCGCGGAAAGAAAGCACACAAGACGTATATAGCCGTGTTCATCTGCCTAGCCACCCGCGCAATTCACCTGGAATTGGTCCATGACTATTCCACGGACGCATTTCTTGCAGCTTTCGACCGCTTCGCCTCTCGCCGAGGGGTCCCAGCCACGATCACAAGCGACAACGGAACTAATTTCGTCGGCGCGGCACGCGTAGTCGCACGAGACTTCGCCGCAGTTACCGACTCGCCCGAATTTAAATACCGATGCGCGGAATTACGTATAGAATGGTCATTCTATCCCCCGGGCGCTCCGCATCACGGCGGAATGCAAGAAGCAGCTGTCCGATCGGTGAAACATCATCTTCGACGAATCATCGGATCATTCACCCCCACTGCCGAGGAAATGAATACGTTGCTGTGCAAAATCGAAGGCACATTAAATTCGCGTCCGATCACCCGCGTACGAGACGACCCTGATTGCCTGGAGATAACCCAGACCTAACCCCGTCGGTCACTGATCCACCCATCTCGCATCTCTCAAGATGGCAAACCATACAAAAGTTCCACGAGCTCCTGTGGAAAACCTGGTCCCGCGAATACTTGCAGGAACTCCAGTCGCGGTACAAGTGGAACATCGTCAAAGCCCAAATAAAGGAAGACGATATCGTTCTCATTGAAAACCCCCTACTTCCCCCCAATCGTTGGGAAATGGGAAGGATAACGAAGACGTATCCGGGAAAGGACAACAATGTTCGCGTCGTGGACGTACAAACGCAAAATTCGGTCTATCGGCGACCCATCACGCGAATCTGTTCATTACCCGTGGCTTAACCTCTGGCGTGCGGTCGGTAACCCGGATAGATATACTAACTGAGTTTGTTGCAGGAGGAATTTTAAATGTATTTGTACTCGAACGTTCCCGAGGTTATGGAATCCCTTCAGACGCTTCCGATGTTCCGGACTACTACGAGTACGCATCGGGAAGCACAGCTACCGACGACAAGCACTGGCGAAGGATATCCGCTGCTAGACCCTCGCCGGTTGAAAATGCTGCACCGGCTATATGCGCCAGCGAGCAAGGATTCGCCAGTCCAGCCGACTCTGTCTACTATTCGGAAGATGCTAACCTCCTCCCTCGGACGCCCTAGACAACCCTATGCTTATGATGTTAGGTGTGGAAGTGTGCAAGTATGCGTGGGAGAATGATAGTCTGGGTGAGAGTGTATACGACTGATGGGGCGAGTTAAAAAACTCACCACTTTTGTCTACCTGTATTCAGTTGCGCGACCGCGCAAGGCGGGCGGTGTTGTTAGACACGAATATGTAATGGTAATTCGCGCGATCAGCGAGCTGGACAAAGCCGTCACGCGTCATGCCCGCAAACGTCAACTTTCGGCAGTTAAGAGATACAAGCGCCTTTGTCTCCACTGTACGGTTGTGTGTATGCGTGATGGGGATCCCCTCACCACGCCCGATTTCTTCGAAAACGGTTGCGCCGAAATCAGATCACCTGTTACCTCCTTAGCGAGTACACGCGATTCGTATAACCTATTGACGCAATAAATGTGAACTTGAAGTCGGAGAACCCGGTTTCAATAGTTTAAAGCAGTTTTTTATTCCGATTCATCACGATCGAGAACCTCCTTAGTTTGCCTCCTATCGCTCGATCCCGGTGCCTCTAATCATCATTTGCTCCAACGCTAACGGTGTAACACTTATAAAAACTCAAATAGTATCAAAGCACCTGGGACCGTCGCCGTCCCCTCGTCGTCGGTTGTCGCAGGGACTCTCCTCCTCGCCTCCTGGCGTGCCTGATACACATAGTCACGATGCCTAGGAAGTCGAAGGTCCTTCTGTCCTTGGACCTTTCTTGTAAGGTCTTTCGTATGGTTTCTAGAAACATAATCACACACGTGTAAGTCAACATGTAAGGCGATGTAGCGGCCTCCTACAATCCTGTGAGAATTAATATATATAATAAGTAACAAAATAATCAAAGAACGATTTTTCCCTTTTCAAGATGAATCGTGAGCGTCCCCTTGGACCGTGATCTACGGTTTTATCCTATCCGCTGCAGCTATGGTTCGTTGCCGCTTCGCCTTCTCACGGAGGTCCTCTACCTCGTAGCGATCGTTTGGCAGGACAGTTTGGATCCGAAAGGGTCCTTTGAACTTTGGAAACAGCTTCCTGCTGCTGCCCGTTGATGGTTCGCTGGTAATCTGCACCAGCACCAACTCACCCATCGTATACTTGCGAGCCTCTCTCCTCGTGCGATCGTATCGTTCTTTCTGGGCCATTTGCTCCTCCGTGATGTGTTGGCTAATTTCTGCTCTTAGATGTAGCAGATCCAGTTTGTCCATTTCGTCCTTCACGGCGCTGAGAATTTTCCCTTCGGCGACCGTCTTCATGTCGCACCCGATGAGGGCTTTCATCAGTGTCGTGTTGATGCTTTTGTTCTGCATCAAGTTTATGGCACTTTGTACCCTTTTTACCTGTCTGTCCCAGTCACGTGGGTCTTGGCCAGCCGCGCTTGCCGCCAGTGCGTCGACGATAGTTTTATTGTATCGTTCGCATTGTCCATTTGCCCTAGGTGTGGCCACTGCGTTAAGTACGTGCTTAATCCCGTATGCGCCGCATAATGTTTTAAATCTTCGCGAGGTGAAACTTGTTCCTCGGTCGCTGATTACCCTTGACGGTACACCGAACAGGTGCATAAGGTCCATCAGCACTTTCTCCGTGTGGCGAGTCTTTTGATTTTTTGCCGGCTCTACCAGGGTGAACTTTGTGAAAGCATCCACCATGACCATCAGGTACTTATTACCTTTCCTACTTGTTTCGAACGGTCCCACGTGGTCGATGTGAATCGTGTGGAAAGGCACCGGCACTTTTTCTATTGTGTTGAGCTTGCATTGCTTTTTCCCTGCGGTGTGCTTATAGTATGCACAGCTTAAACACGCTTTGACGTATTTGTGACAATAGTTCCGTTGGATTCGCTCTATCGTCTTCTCTGCACTCGAGTGTCCGGCATCGTCGTGGTATAATCTGCATATCTGTAGTCTGGCGTTTCTCGGGACCACCCAGGCTTTGTTGTTGTTTGGTAACCGGCAATACAACATATTATTCTTTATCAAGTATTCCTTGAAGTACTGCCTCGTTTCGTGTGACTGCTCATTGACTTTGACGATTGTCCTGATCCATGACGCTTGAAGAAGCTTGTTCCGAAAGGAATCGAAAGAACATCTGATAAACAAAATAAAACAGATTGACCCGGGCGGGATTCGAACATGGTCCAAAAAGTCATCAGCGGTTCCACAGTCCGAGACCATAGCTGATGCACCAACCGGCGCCCTTGAAAGTAGCTTCGAAATATTCGAATGTAACGACATGTATTATTTTCTCTTTTTGTACTACGCAAGTTTTAAAGTCTGGAAAATATTTCTCTGAACGTAGGATTGTTTAATATTACATAATATATTTTTTAAATTCAGAGAAAAGAGGTATAACTTAGGAAAAACACTGAAAAAAGTGGTTTTTATATTTTTCTACTATGACACACCACACTCAGGGATTTGAAAAAATTGAGCATAATACTTATGATAATATCTCATTTCTAAATTAAGTCTGTAGTAGTGCTCTTTCGATTTCTATGTGAAATCTGCATTTTTTCGTGTTTTTCGCGTTTTACAACCAGAGTTTGCAACGGAAAAATCTGAAAATGTGTACCTAATATGTGGCTTAGTATCCAAAATGTGTCAGAATTTTTAACTATCAATAAATGGGGAAAATGGGCCAAAAACTGGTTTTTTTGACTTTCCTCAATAACTACCCTTATAGATGAGATATGGGGCTGTACCTTGGCAGAGCGGGGTCTTTTTGGGTAGGCTATCGAATGGCCAAAGCTCGATTAAAAACTCGTCGGGGGCGAATTTCACCACCAAACCCGCGGGTACATATGGCCTTTGAAAATTGAAGTGTGGTTTTATTATCTTTTATCAATTAACATTAGCGACAAATGTGTTCTTTTTAACTTGCGGAACTTACTTTTTTTTAATTGCAGATTTTTTTGCTGGATATTCTATATATATTATATATTTATTTAAAAGTCTTAATTTTTGAGTTCCACTTTCTTAAGAGTCAAGATCTTATAAAGAGAACTGGGTTTAGAAAAAAATTAACTACTAACTATTTAGTCGTTGCCATTCGCATTTATACTTTTCACACACATAATGCATATGTAACTTACTCTGTACACGCATTCCCACTCGCGCCACATTTACACTTCACACCATATTAGCAAATTTGACAACTAATGCGTATTCATTTTTTGATTTTAAATAATTTTCTTTACTTATTTTACTTTTATTTAGTGCTTTAAATTAGTTATAATATTTAAAAGTTGGTTAATATTACAAAAAAAGAGGGGTTCTACAAACTCTCAGATGGACGCGTACCCTAAGCACCGACGAGATACTGTTAAAGACTGAAAGCCACCGACGGCATCTCGTCGGTGTAGAAGACCACTGAGGAGATTCTTGTCGGTGAAAAGGTGAATCATCACGGAACCATATCGGTTATCATGAAATGTTACATTCTCCGACGAACGTATTCAAATATTTCAGACAATATTTTGGCGTTGATTTCTAAAATATTAAAATCAAAACTAATATCAAGGACAAAAAATTCCAAGAAATATTGTACGTAATACTTCAAATTTCATATGAGATACCTCAATTTTTAATATAAAAATATTTCATAAACGAGCATTATTTCCTTCACTTGTTTTTATACATAATTGTTCCAAAAATCGATCTATGGGAACAGAAGTATGTTGAAAAACATAGTAAGATCAAGAGTTAGATCAAGACTTTACTGTAAAAAATTACATGGAAAAAATGTGAAGGGAGTGCTTGTCGACATCGTTGGTAAAAGGAATTATTGTAAATATTAACCAGTTCGAAATAATAAATTTATCAGTGTATTGTGTTCAATAAATTAATGCGTGCGAATGTTCATGGTTTAAAAATTATTCTGTGCCTCGAGTTTTATTACCTACTTTTACTAAAAAACTAGATAGCAAGGTGGTCAAGGGAGTGCTTGTCGACATCGTTGGCAAAAGGAATTGTTATAAACATTAAACAGCCAGAAATAATACATTTATCAATAATTACTATCACGGCGATCGAAATCAATCGATATTAGTTGGAGTGGGGACAGTTTCACATCACCGCGCAGCGCAGGTGCGCCTGAACTCGGCGCGCACTCTGTTAGTCAGACGGGCCAGTGATTCCGGCAGGAGCGGTGGGGCGCTCCGCGATCAGGAGGATCTGCGGAGGACCTGCGGAGGACCTGCGGAGGACCGGTGGAGGACCGGCGGAGGACCGGCGGAGGACCGGCGGAGGACCTGCGGAGGACCAGGGACAAACCTGCGGAGGACCAAGGACAGACCTGCGAGTGACTGACCAGAGGCTAACCAGAGGCTAACAAGTGGTTTACTAGCGATTTACCTGTGATATACCAGTGCGAAATACCAGTGCGATTTACCAGTGCGATTTAACAGTGGGATTTATCAGTGGGATTTATCAGTGGGATTTATCAGTGGGATTTATCAGTGCGATTTAACAGTGGGATTTATGAGAGCGATTTAACACTGTGATTTATCAGTGCGGTTTATCAGTGCGGTTTATCAGTGCGGTTTATCAGTGCGGTTTATCAGTGCAGTTTAACAGTGCGGTTTAACAGTGCGGTTTAACAGTGGGATTTATCAGTGCGATCTAAACAGTGCGATTTAACAGTGGGATTTATCAGTGCGATTTAAACAGTGCGATTTAACAGTGCGATTTAACAGAGCGATTTAACAGTGCGATTTAATACTGTGATTTATCAGTGCGGTTTATCAGTGCGGTTTAACAGTGCGGTTTAACAGTGCGGTTTAACAGTGCGGTTTAACAGTGCGGTTTAACAGTGGGATTTAAACAGTGGGATTTAAACAGTGCGATTTAACAGAGCGATTTAACAGTGCGGTTTAACAGTGCTGTTTAACAGTGCGATTTACCAGTGCGATTTACCACCGGGCTGACAACCTGGCTGACAACCTGGCTGACAACCTGGCTGACAACCTGGCTGACAACCTGGCTGACAACCTGGCTGACCAGTCACTGACAAGAGGCTGACCACTAGTCATCCAGCTGGCACAATTTCAACAATGGTAAGTTAAACAATTTTCTTTCTAATTGTGAGGGTTGTCCGCTTTATAGCACAGGGTGGGCCAAGGGTTCTACAATGCTTTTGTTGATTACCCTTGGCCTTCCTACAACAATTTTCTCCGTCAACTGTTAATTCAACGTACACCGTCGTTTATTATTTCTGATATAGTAATTGAAATTTCCGTCGGAACTTTCAGTCTTCTCAAAATGTATATTTCTGATTTAAAATTGGTATTCCTCCGATCGGATGTCCCTCAGGGGCTCAGTCACGGATAGGGAAACCGTGAGTGAGTACGGGGTGTCGCGTCCCCGGGGCAACCCGAAGCGCTTATAGGCCGTACTCGTGTGCGGGGTTAGTTTGGCTCTCGTGAGCTGGTTAGATTTGCACGCGTGTGCGAGGCATGTAGGCCGTACCCGTGTACGGGGTTCATATTTTCATCTCGTAGCATTTTGATCATCGTTGTTTCTATTTCTGACGTCGAAGAAGAGGACACACCATCGAAGACTACGGCGTATTTTTAAGTTAATTATATTTGCTGAGCAATTATTGTCTTAGCTTCACCCCCGAACCAGAGCCTTCTCTGCTCTGGTTCATGTTTCTTCTTTGCAAATCAAAGCCTTCTGCTTTGATACTTCCCTCTTGTGCGACTTAGTTTACTTGCCGACAATAATTGCTCGATCTGCGTGCGTGCGTGCGTGCGTTGATTATTAAGATTCTATATCCTCGTTTGTAAATATGTCGAGTAATTATTGTCGTAACTTCACTTTGCTCGGCTCGTTTTTTTGACTCCGACACAGCCTTCTGCTGTGTCGGACCTTGCTTATATGTACCAGACCAGTTGGTAGCGGTATTCGGCGTTGATACATCGAGAGTGGGTGGTTGAGAGGCAGTGTTCATCGTGTTACACTGTTAAGTGAAAAATCCTCTCTTCTGTAATCCCACCCGAGTTCACCTCAACGATTGTTCGTTGCCTGGTGGCAGGTGGTTGCTGGAGTAAATGGGATATCGTTTGAACACGTCTCTTGGCTGCAAGCATTGTACTCGTCGCGTCAACCTCGAATCAGAGCCTTCTGCTCTGGTTCGCACTTGTTTCTCTCTTTAAAAGAATCAGAGCCTTCTGCCTGATTCGCCTTTTGCCCCCGTGGATCGGAGACTTCTTCTCCGATTCTCACCTTTTGCTCCGCAATAATTACTCGACATACTGCGTTAATATAAGATCGTCGTTGTTAGGAAAGGGAACCAGAAGGAATATTGAATTCGTTCCGACTCCCTTTCCGGGTCTCTTGTGCAGCAACCTCCTCGTGGTGAGACCTGGGCAATCGGTATTATCCTCGATTTGTCAGAACTTCTGGTATCTTACAAATAGAGGATAATATCGAGCTAATAGCTGCACACTTAGAATTTCCGTTTATATTGTATACTAGAATGTAAGACATGCTAGATGTTCGGGATTCGAGATCGGAAATTTGCCGGCTGTAATGCTAACTGCCGAGCGACGTTCGCTACGTTGGTTTTTCGGCAATGTTTAGATTCGCGTAGCGCTCACCCGTTACCGTCGCGCGTGAACGCGCAATCTTTGTCCACGTTCGCGCCGCGTAAAGCCAAATTCCTCGATTTCGATCTGTAATATTGCGACAAACAAGGATCAGGCGATAGATCCTGAGCCAATCCCGAGCGACCACGCGTTATGTTCGACTATGATTTAAGGGCTCCTCATGTCGGAGCGAGCTCTCTTCCTCTCCAGTTTGCGAACAACCGTCATCGCGCACCTTTAAAGCTAGAGTTAATTTTCGCAACCAAAAGTCTCGCGGCAATATCATCGTTCGATCTCACGTTTCTCTCGCACGGTTCTCTCTCTCGTTTCTCCCGAACCGCGTCGCGCTTCGCGATTCTGCCCGCGAACAAGATATCCGTCGATCGCGTGGAAGATCTCCGTTCGCGGCAGCTCCCGGTAAGGCTGCTCAAGATTTCCGTCGCGCCCCGACGGCAGAAATCCGGTACGCAGCGGTTTGCGTGCGTTACGAGAGCGAATCGCGCGGTGAAGTGCACCGGTGGCCGAATAAAGTGCAGTAAAGACAATTTAAGATTAGTTCTCTTTCCCTTATTCCTTTCGGTGTCCTCGCGCGTTCAACCCTGAACGATCCCGGCAATCAGGCGAATTCCGACCGTCGGTCGACGCCGAACACTAGATGTAAGAACAAATGTATTGAAAGATTTTCAATAAAGATTTTGTAAATCAATATCCATGATTATTTCAAACCTATTCCCTTCCATAACATTTTGTAATGTCACCTTCCCTCTAAACAAAACGTTTCGAGCTGGTTCATTTGATTTTTCTATATGTATATTAACGCGAATAATAATAGATTACTTCCAGCTATTATTGTTCTGCCACTTTCCCCAAGTGCCCCTATACAAAGTAGCACGGTCTAGTTTTAGTGAATATTAGTACGACTAAATCCACATACCCACACTGCTAAGGGAGTCTTACGTAGTTCACGAGCAAACGTTCTATTTAGGTAGAGAGCGCGGAATCACCGACGAGTATATCGTCGGTTGTGGAACTTTTAGTGACGTGGTATTTCAGATCACTGTAAGTTCCACTTATCCCCGCGCCCACCTGTGCCCACTTTTTGCGCCGCGCAATAGCACAGGGGCTGGCAGTTCAGTCATGACAGGGGCAGTCATGGCAGGGTGCAGTGGGCACGTCATTTGTCGCAACTCTAAGAGGCGGGATTGTCTACCACTCGCATATTGGGAAAGTTCCACATTAAACCGATTCGATACTTCGAATTCTCACCGTACACACGCGAAAAGAAGACTATACCGTACTTCACGGCCTCGAATATTATTACAGATTCGGACATTGCAAAACCCAGTTTTGAAGGGCGCGATAAAGATTAAATTCCGTCGACAAAGCTACTGCACTTTCAACGTAAAGATACCTCGTCTTTTACCTTACGGGCCGACGAGGCGTTCGATACGCTGTATACACATCGCGTATGTTTACTAACGCGATTAAACCATTACGTTGTGGGGGGTTAGTCCAAAAAAAATACATGTTGGTGAAACGCAGTGGTACGTTCCCTGCATTTAGCGCTCACACGCCACCATTGGCCAAGGCACACATCGCTACGTTCAGATGAAGATACGATTTCCGCCATCGTAAGTCACGCACCAACACCATGGATCGCATTAGATGCTAATGATCACCATGGCATTGTCGTGCATACCGCCACAGGTGACGTAACTTAATACGTCTTCTTTTTGCGTACGGTACTTTCGTACGACAGCGGAAACACTTGTTCCATTGCTGGAACGGCAAACAAAGTCGTGTGTTATGGCACACCGCGGGGAACTGAACGTAGTAACGTGCACCGTGATTTTGCGCGAACTGCTTACGGCAACCTGGCCTCAGAACGTACCAATACGTTTCTTCTCTACGTAGTGGTCCGGTGGACGTATGCTCCACGTTTTGACGGTATCAAAAACTCTAAAGTAATATCCAGATACAACTGGATATCAATAATGTATCTCCGGAATTTAATGGTCCTATGCTCCGTGCGCGACTGACTCTGCAATGTCAGTCCTCTACTCTAATACGAGGTCGCGACATTTAATCTCATCTTTTAGGTGCGTTTTCCAATATGCGTGTAGCCCCGATCGTTCAGGCATCGCATCCACTTTAATCCCGCCTTAACACAACGCGTTCGTATTTTTCGCGACACTAAGACAATCGCGACAACAAATTCTCACAACGCTAATTCCTCGCACAGATATGGTGTTTCGCGGTCTATTGCATTCATTCGCGGCATGCAGTAAGAATGGCAAAGTCTACCGGTGGAGAGGACCGGTTCCTCCACTATCTTTCTTTGCCATTGTCAAAAACGGTAGCTAAACAAATTCTATTGTCGCAACGCTAATTCACAACCCGCTGTGATTTCCTCGGATCTCTAACCGAAATGAAGTAGAGGCGAAGCGAGATAGCTAGCGACTGGGTTTCCAAGCCCATAGAATCCACCCCGGATCCAAACGCAATGACACCATCCACCTGCCTGGACGTCGCAACGCCAGGACAGATGCACCCCTTCGCTCAAAACGTTAGTTCAACTCGCGAGTATACGCTCCACGAGCTGGCCGCTTTGAGTATAGACTGATCTAGTAACGCTGGCTTTTTTACCCAGAGATGGTATCACGCGGTCACGTGCTGCGAGGTCCCCTACTTGAAGAGTAGGTGCTGAACCTCCGCTAATCTCGCCCCAGACATTCTCTACTTCAATTTCAATTTCCATAAGTGCAACCCTAATTCAACCCGTTCCGATTTTCTCGCAACTCTAATCGAAATCGCGTATGCCTGCGCCACACCCGGCAGCTACTGCGACCATTTTTGCAGTGGTTCGTTGCAGCTGGAGCATGGGCATCTGAAATATCGAAAGACTCGAACGCAAACGCGATTCTTTTGCTGCGCAACACTAATTCAACGAACAGAGAATCCAAAAGACTACTTTATATTTTCTGCAAAATAACTAATAAGAAAATTTCAAACTCTTATAAAATTGGTAGATCTTAAATATTGCTTCAAGCAGCAATCAAAATGGGAAAGGGAATCGCGACTATTTCATTTGCAACGCTACACTTTGAACAATCTATATTGAAATTGATGTGAATCGCGAGTATTTCCGCAACGCTAACTTTGATCTCTGTTCAAAATCGGCTAATGCAACACGCGTGGTTTCTTTCGCAACGCTTCTGAAAATCGCGGACGTGCCCATCTCGGCTGATCGCTGGGGCGGCGATGCCTGCCCATGTGTAAAACCAACTACTTCTACAACTACTATTTCTACAGACGAGTACAGTGTGACAAGATATTGAGTAACGAAATAACTTCGCATTCGAAGATGCGAGGCCATTGTAGTTGCCCTCTTGAGCAACAGTTTGTCGGGGCCTCTTCGGCATATAGCCTCTTCTTTTTTTCTTCGGCGGTCCGCCAAGCAACTGAAATCCTAAACGTGCTCGCAGCGAAAACGATCGACAACTTCAGAGACGAATGACAAGTTTCGAGAGAAGCCGATCGTTCCGCTGGTGCGATCGAGCAGGTGCGCAACGTTTCGAGGCCCTAATCCGCGCGCGTTCGCGACCGCGAGAAGCTGCACGAGCAGAAAGAATCGAGCACGAAGCACCCATTCGAATGTCATGCCTCGTTCGATTTAGCTCCGTGACGAAACTTCCAGCTCTTCCAGTTACTGACTACCGTGCGAATCGCGGCCTACCCGAAAGAGAAAACGGTAGCCAGCCCTGGCCCCTACCTACTTAGAATGAACAGTCACACCAAGAAGGAAAGCTACCTACCTACCTAGCCCTATATTTAAAAAAGGGCAAAAGTCACAAGCTCTCCAACACAGTTGCTACACGGTCCTCACACAGACGCCAGGGTGCAACAGCCTAACACCTAGGGAGGTCGTCCCGGGAGGCCTCCGTCACCCTACGTTCGAATCTCACGCAAGCACACTCTAAGGTACGTACCAGTTTTCCTGAAATCGACTGACAATGGTTGCGATCATTGCGGGATAAATTGAAATAACAACTGTATTGTACACTGAATTAAACTACGCGTAATTCTAAATATTGTTTTTAGTAAATTGAGAACACATTCCACGAAGATCCATGTAGCATGTCACAGATCAATAGGAATATGCGCTACTGAATCTAGGTTAAAAATATCTAACACACACACACAAGTGGAAAATGCGTCGTGCACGATACGGTAACCAATGCCAGTCGCCACACATATGATT
Source organism: Lasioglossum lativentre (assembly GCA_916610255.1). NCBI lineage: Eukaryota > Metazoa > Arthropoda > Insecta > Hymenoptera > Halictidae > Lasioglossum > Lasioglossum lativentre. The sequence continues at coordinate 37,329,646 of OU744356.1, read as the reverse complement.
AAAACAATATTCCATGTGCCCGTTGCTCTCACCCTCCCGAGTAGCGCCTGGGCACGCGAGAGGATTTGAGCAACGAACAGGGAATCTTAATATTCTGAAAATCCTAACTAAAAGAATCCGTTAGATTTTGTACGGGCTAATGTTCTTGCATTCTTGCAAAATGATTCTACTTTCAATTCAAAAAATATCAATTTACTAATGAAATATTTAATCATTCGAAAGGGTAATAATATTTTATTGTCGACAAAAAGAGATTAAGCAAGATTTTAATAAAGCTTCTAATAAAGATTTTAATTTATTAATTTATTTATTCTGAATATTATATAATGGATATATTTAAAAACATTATTTATTTAAAAACTAAATAATGGAAAAAGTACTCTACTAAATGTAAAGTATTCGTAAAGGTAATATAGATTAATTTGCTTTGTCTAAAGAATCTATCCGTCACGAATCATCTTTTTGTACATGGTATCTATAATGCTTCCGAGCAATTCAAATAATTTAAAAATACGACAGATTATCTTGATGATAAAAAAACGACTCTAGTAATTATGTTCCAAATTACGGAAGATTTTTATCTTCTCGCAATTTGGAGATTCAATTATCGAAATTTTTATATTTATAAAAAAACGCGACGTACAAAAAGACCCTACCTAGCTAGGAAACAGATTACCACCCGTGAGAACGCCTGGCGTTTTCAACGGTCACTGTACTCGTCAAAATCAACTACTAATGAAATCTAGTAATAAAAAGGACAGTTGTTTATTCACTCACTACTTGTTGGAGGAAGAGAAAGCTGCGTTAGAGTCCTGGAAAAAAAAGAAACAAGATATTAAAAAATCGAATCGTACAATTCCATCGGGATATAAAGAGTGTATTTAAGGGATTCTCGAAATAAAAATAGAAAAGCGGTGGGAACTTATTAATGTAATCTAATATAGAGAATTTATTAAACTTGTGTAATATGGACAATTTTTCATTAATACTTTGAATAGAAAATGTTCGATAATAAAGTTTAATTGTGAAGATATCTTGGTACTCACATTCTCTCCCCCTTGAAGGAAGTACGGCACGTTGGCCCTCGATCTCGGGTACCGATGTCGTCATTGGTCATTTAGTTAGGTAGCTACAGGCATCCAGGTAGGCAGCGTCAAAGTATTCTGCACCCTTAGGGCTCTATAACAGAATAAAATGTAGAAAATGTACCAGAACTATAAAAATATTTTGAAGAAATATGTACAAAATGTACTAGAGTTATAAAAATATTTTGAAAAAATATGTACAAAATGTACCTAACTCCTAAACACGTTCACGAATGAATTCTATAAAAAACGTGGAAACAAGGTATCCTCGTCGGGATACGGTTGCCTTTAAAATATTGGTTCGAAATAAATAAATTAGAATTTGTTTAGAACTTTCCGGAAAGTACAATACATTAAAATGAAACAAACAGAAAAAAATATATATATATATTTGATATTATATTATATATTTATATTATATATTTATACATATTATACCGCAAAAAAATTTAGGGAAAGATCGAAAGGATTGGGGATTTGTAATCCCGGTGAACAACGCTTTCATTGCGATTAAAAAATATATTAGAAGCTATTGTTACGTGAATTAAACAATGAAAGAGTTTCATTAATAGCTTTTTTCAATAAATTGAAAGTGAAGTAATAATTGAAGACTATTAATTTTTCCTTATTAATTTGAAAAAAGATGTTAAATAACAAAGTTTAATTGGGAAGATATATTGGTACTCACGTTCTCTGCTGCTTGAAGAAAGTACAACTCGTTGCGTCTCAAACTCGACTATATCGATCTCGGCTATCGATATCATCGTTGAATGGATGGATCCTTTTCACACAGGCTATGTGACTGAAAGAATAAACTCATTAATTTTTCAAACGACCAATCGTCCAAGTCTAAATCCTAATTAATAGGAAATAAATAATTCAAGTTGAATATAAAATTTAAATTAATTTGAACGGAAAATAAATAAATAATTAAAAATATATAAATACAATTGATCGTCGAGACACAAGAATAAATTATCGCGAGAAGGCAGGTATCCAAATTTAAAAAACAAAAACACAAAAACTACTTCCCATGTAAGAAAAATATTGGGAACCACCCCCCCCCCCCCGAAGGTTCCTTTAAAAATATTGAATACATACTAAAGTATTTCTCCGAGGATCGTTTTTATTGCGCCATAAAAGATTTCATGAAATACCAGGGGAGGAAAGAGAGAGAAGGGGCACAACGACATTTTACTATTTTAATTTGTGATTGAATGAATGTTATACAAACGAATATGTTAGTACTTACATTCTCTCCACCTCTCTTTTGAACGGATGTATGGATGGATGGATGGTTTTCCCTTTGGCTCTGTAACAGGAAGAACAAATTTATTTAAATTCAATCGATCAACCGTCAAACAATAAATCTGAATCAATAGAAAAGAGAAACACTTTACCATCTTTCGCACGCAAGTGACAGAAATTAGACGCGAGTGAAAGATCGCGGGAACGACCGATAACGGCAAGCAGGGAGAATCGATCGCGTATCGATCGATCGCGACATGCTTCACGCGGCATTCGTAGAGCGCGAGATTCAAACCTCAACAATGTACTACAATCACCGACGAGATATAGAATAGACCTATCATCACCGACGAGATATAGAATAGACCTATCATCTTATGGGACTTCGTGTCTCATGTTCTGAAATACCGACTGTTCAAAAAACCGGAGGTTTTGGTATGCCCTCTACGATTTAGAGTGGCGAGTTTAGGAATTATGTCGAATTTCAGATTTCGAAGGCGCAGTTGCCAAATCACATCCGAAAATATTTGTCGCGTGGTTGCCAATTTACTGTTACTGCCGTGTAATGCACAGCGCCCATTTCTGCTATTTTCCAGGCTACAGTCACAATTCTGGAAATGTAAACGAAACGAGTCGAGTCAGTCAATACATGATTAATTCCACCTGAATATTTCATCTCTGTTTAAATATAATGCTTTCTATTTCTATAATCATTTTAAAGCTGAATAAATGCTTTTTCGATTTATATAAATAAACTGTTATTTATTGATAGCAAACAAAATAATTATTGTTGTTGAAAATTGAATACCTATTTAACGCTACTTTTTTCTTAAAATTTATTCATATAAACTGTTGTTGGTTTCTTTAAACCTTCTGCTATAAAATACATAATTTTCAAAAGGACGGAACAATATTCAGAAGATCAGTTAACAAAAAATTTTAAGGACAAGTTGTTATACCGTTAAGTTGGTTTCGTTACAAGTTGCAGCGTGTCTGTTATTATATGCGTTAATATGAAATATACAATTAATTGTTAGTCCTTTTTCAAATATTTTCATAAGTTATGCAAGAATTTACATTAATTATAAACAATAATTAAATGTGTAATAAATATGTATAAAATTCTGTCTATTATTGATCTGACTTGACATTATATCGCAAAAGCACACAGGAGTTCAGATTTATATAGTTGATCTTTTACCATTATTTTTATCAGTTTTGAAACAGTAATGACTGTATTATTTTATGAAACTAGCAATTACATTTTTATTAGTTGTCTGCAATTAAAAGATAATATGAGATAATACCTAATATGAAACAGGGGATGAAATAAATAGTACCATTTTATGTATTAAATATATATTTATTAGATAAAGTAAATATATGTAGGATTCAGAAAGTAGAGACAGTATGAAGGAAAGAAATAATATATTGATACATACTATTTATCTACATATATGTATACATACTCTTGTAAAAAATTATTGTCAAAAGGCTATTACCGGGTTTGGTGGTGAAATTCGCCCCCGACGAGTTTTTAATCGAGCTTTGGCTATTCGATAGCCTACCCAAAAAGACCCCGATCTGCCAAGTTACAGCCCCATATCTCATCTGTAAGGGTAGTTATTGAGGAAAATCGAAAAATCAGTTTTTGGCCCATTTTCCCCATTTAATGACAATTCAAAATTCTGAAAAAATTCTGACACATTTCGGATACCAAGCCACATGTTAGGTATCATTTTCAGATTTTTCCGTTGCAAACTCTGGTTGTGAAACTCGAAAAACACGAAAAAACACGAAAAAAATCGAAAAAATGCAGATTTCATAGAGAAATCGAAAGAGCACACCTACAGATTTAATTTAGCAATGAGATATTATCATTAGTATTATGCTCTATTTTTTTCAAATCCCTGAGTGTGGTGCGTCATAGTTGAAAAAAATAAAAACCACTTTTTTCGGCGTTTTTTCTAAGTTATACCTATCTTCCCTGAATTTAAAAAATATATTATGTAATGTTAAACATTCCTACGTTCAGAGAAATATTTTCCAGACTTTAAAACTTGTGCAATACAAAAACAAAATAATTCTATGTATGCTATATTCAAATATTTCGAAGACAGTTTCAATGGCGCCGGTTGGTACAGCGGCTATGGTCTTCGACTGCGGAACCGCTGATGACTTTTTGTACCAGGTTCGAATCCCGTCCGAGTCAATTTTTTTTTTTTTCGTTAATCACAGGTTTTTTCGCTTTCTAACCATCCGATTGTTGCTAAATCATTGTAAAAACATTTTTTAACTATGTTTAAATTATTTTTAAACAATTTTTCGGAAAAATATTTTTGGAGGACTTTCGGCCTCTTAGTCATTTACGGACTGTGTTACTGCTATACTTAACATTTCTTACATGGAATTGTGCATCGACTTCACTATAAAGTCTTATTTTTACTAGGTTCCTTATTCAGTAATAAATCCAGATAACTTGGATGTTGCTCACATGTTGCTGCTATTATTTATTATTTATCTTATGCTCGATACGATACAGACATAGTTCGGCAAGCAGAGATTTTCACAAAGATTTTTGACACTAAACAAATATTACCGATAATTGACGAAGATAGTGACGAAGATTGAAAGCACACATGATTCCACCGCACACTAACCCATCTACAATTATTAAAGATAAGTATTCCTAATAATACTTCATGTATATATTTCCTATCACAAAAATAATCAATCCCATAATTAACAGATCACGCAGAGGACCTAGAAAAAATAAAAGACTTGATAATCAAGTCGATGTACAATTCCATGTAAAAAATATTAAGTATAGCAGTAATACAGTCCGTAAATGACTAAGAGGCCGAAAGTCCTCCAAAAATATTTTTCCGAAAAATTGTTTAAAAATAATTTAAACATAGTTAAAAATGTTTTTACAATGATTTAGCAACAATCGGATGGTTAGAAAGCGAAAAAACTTGTGATTAACGAAAAAAAAAAAGTCGAAGACCATAGCCGCTGCACCAACCGGCGCCGTTGAAACTGTCTTCGAAATATTTGAATATACCATACATAGAATTATTTTGTTTTTGTATTGCACAAGTTTTAAAGTCTGGAAAATATTTCTCTGAACGTAGGAATGTTTAATATTACATAATATATTTTTTTTTAATTCAGAGGAGAGAGGTATAACTTAGGAAAAACGCTGAAAAAAGGGGTTTTTATTTTTTTCAACTATGACGCACCACACTCAGAGATTAAAAAAAAATTGAACATAATACTTATGATAATATCTCATTTTTAAATTACATCTGTAGTAGTGCTCTTTCGATTTCTATACGAAATCTGCATTTTTTCAATTTTTTCGTGTTTTTCGCGTTTTACAACCAGAGTTTGCAACGAAAAAATCTGAAAATGTGTACCTAATATGTGGCTTTGAAAATTGAAATATGGTTTTATTATCTTTTATCAATTAACATTATCGACAAATGTGTTCTTTTTAACTTGCGGAACTTACTTTTTTTTAATTGCAGATTTTTTTGCTGAAGATTCTGTATATATATTATATATTTTTTTAAAAGTCTTAATTTTTGAGTTCCACTGTCTTAAGGGTCAAGGTCTTATAAAGAGAACTGCGTTTAGAAAAAAATTAACTACTAACTATATATAGTCGTTGCCATTCGCATTTATACTTTTCACACACATAATGCATATGTACACTGTTGTACACTTGTTTATAATTTTCTTTACTTATTTTACTTTTATTTAGTGTTTTAAATTAGTTATAATATGTAAAAGTTGGTTATTATTACAAAAAAAGAGGGGTTCTACAAACTCTCAGATGGACGCGTACCCTAAGAAAGCTGTCAGCACAAACGAGATATAGGAATCCTATTCGTATATCTCGTTTGTGCTGTCAGCCTATTTTAGTTCCAGTAATACCGACGAGACCCTGCCTGGGGCCCCAAAACCGGTTCGCAAATGGGGTACGTAACCCCAGCAATGATGGCCGCCAAAATCCATTGGATGATAGGTCTATTCTATACCTAGTCGGTGCTATCATCTTATGGGACTTCGTGTCTCATGTTCTGAAATACCGACTGTTCAAAAAACCGGAGGTTTTGGTATGCCCTCTACGATTTAGAGTGGCGAGTTTAGGAATTATGTCGAATTTCAGATTTCGAAGGCGCAGTTGCCAAATCACATCCGAAAATATTTGTCGCGTGGTTGCCAATTTACTGTTACTGCCGTGTAATGCACAGCGCGCATTTCTGCTATTTTCCATGTTACAGTCACAATTCTGGAAAAGTAAACGAAACGAGTCGAGTCAGTCAATACATGATTAATTCCACCTGAATATTTCATCTCTGTTTAAATATAATGCTTCCTGTTTCTGTAATCATTTTAAAGCTGAATAAATGCTTTTTTGATTTATATAAATAAACTGTTATTTATTGATAGCAAAGAAAATAATTATTGTTATCAAAAATAGTGTTGAAAATAGAATTACCTATTTAACGCTATTTTTATCTTAAAATTTATTAATATAAACTGTTGTTGGTTTCTTTGAACCTTTTGCTATAATTAAATACATAATTTTGAAAAGGACGGAAAAATATTCAGAAGATCAGTTAATAAAAAATTTTAAGGACAAGTTATGTTATTGTTAAGTTGGTTTCATTACAAGTTGTAGCGTGTCTGTTATCATATGCGTTAATATTAAATATACAATTAATTATTAGTCCTTTTTCAAATATTTTTATAAGTTATGCAAGAATTTACATTAATTATAAACAATAATTAAATGTGTAATAAATATGTATTAAATTCTGTCTATGTATAGTATTGATCTGACTTGTCATTATATTGCAAAAGCATAGAGGAGTTCAGATTTATATAATTGATCTTTTACCATTATTTTTATCAGTTTTGAAACAATAATCACTGTATTTTTTTGTGAAATTAGCAATTACATTTTTATTCGTTGTCTGCAATTAAAAGATCACTATATTATATTGCAAACATTATATTGCAAAAGCATAGAGGAGTTCAGATTTATATAGTTGATCTTTTACCATTATTTTTATCAGTTTTGAAACAATAATCACTGTATTATTTTGTGAAATTAGCAATTACATTTTTATTCGTTGTCTGCAATTAAAAGATCACTAACTAATATGAAACAGGGGATGAAATAAATAGTACCATTTTATGTATAAAATATATTTATTAAATAAAGCAATATGTAGGATTCAAAAACTAGAGACAGTGTCAAGGAAAGAAATAATATATTGATACATATATGTACTATTTATGTACATATATATATATACATACACATTAGGGTGGCTTTTATTTGTTCTTGTCAAAAATTTTTTCAAAATTTCTTTTACACGGCACCCCACAGAGTTATTCCGAATAATTAAAACAAAATCTGTGCAAAGTTTGAGCTCGATCGGATACCGGGACAACGTACCCCAACTAGATTAAACATTAAAATAATTAATTTAAGGTTCATAAAATCGTTTTTCTCGAATATCTTTTAAACTATATATTTACTGCGTCCAAAAAAATGTTCAACAAAACATGTTGATCTGGACAGGCTGCGTATTTTATATCGTTTTACTTTTTTTTGTAAAACACACGGTTTCCGAAAAATTGAAAAAAACCTTGGACCCAAATCCAACCATTTTTTCTGAAAGGAATCGGAAGAACATCTGATAAACAAAATAAAACAGATTGACCCGGGCGGGATTCGAACATGGTCCAAAAAGTCATCAGCGGTTCCGCAGTCCGAGACCATAGCCGCTGCACCAACCGGCGCCCTTGAAAGTAGCTTCGAAATATTCGAATGTGACGACATGTATTATATTCTCATTTTGTACTACGCAAGTTTTAAAGTATGGAAAATATTTCTCTGAACGTAGGATTGTTTAATATTACATAATATATTTTTTAAATTCAGAGAAAAGCGGTATAACTTAGGAAAAACACTGAAAAAAGTGATTTTTATTTTTTTCTCCTATGACGCACCACACTCAGGGATTTGAAAAAATTGAGCATAATATACTTATGATAATATCTCATTTCTAAATTAAATCTGTAGTAGTGCTCTTTCGATTTCTATATGAAATCTGCATTTTTTCGTGTTTTTCGCGTTTTACAAACAGAGTTTGCAACGGAAAAATCTGAAAATGATACCTAATATGGGGCTTAGTAACCAAAATGTGTCAGAATTTTTTCAGAATTTTTAACTATCAATAAATCGGGAAAATGGGCCCAAAACTGGTTTTTCGACTTTCCTCAATAACTACCCTTACAGATGAGATACGGGGCTGTAACTTGGCAGAGCGGGGTCTTTTTGGGTAGGCTATCGAATGGCCAAAACTCGATTAAAAACTCGTCGGGGGCGAATTTCACCACCAAACCCGCGGGTACATATGGCCTTTGAAAATTGAAGTGTGGTTTTATTATCTTTTATCAATTAACATTAGCGACAAATGTATTCTTTTTAACTTGCGGAACTTACTTTTGTTTAATTGCAGATTTTTTTGCTGGATATCCTATATATATTATATATTTTTTTAAAAGTCTTAATTTTTGAGTTCCACTTTCTTAAGGGATCAAGGTCTTATAAAGAGAACTGCGTTTAGAAAAAAATTAACTACTAACTATTTAGTCGTTGCCATTCGCATTTATACTTTTCACACACATAATGCATATGTACACTGTTGTACACTTGTTTATAATTTTCTTTACTTATTTTACTTTTATTTAGTGTTTTAAATTAGTTATAATATGTAAAAGTTGGTTATTATTACAAAAAAAGAGGGGTTCTACAAACTCTCAGATGGACGCGTACCCTAAGAAAGCTGTCAGCACAAACGAGCTATAGGAATCCTATTCGTATATCTCGTTTGTGCTGTCAGCCTATTTTAGTTCCAGCAGTACCGACGAGACCCTGCCTGGGGCCCCAAAACCGAGTTCGGAAATGGGGTACGTAACCCCAGCAATGATGGCCGCCAAAATACATTGGATGATAGGTCTATTCTATATCTCGTCGGTGGTAATAGCACCGACTAGGTATAGAATAGACCTATCATCCAATGTATTTTGGCGGCCATCATTGCTGGGGTTACGTACCCCATTTGCGAACCGGTTTTGGGGCCCCAGGCAGGGTCTCGTCGGTATTGCTGGAACTAAAATAGGCTGACAGCACAAACGAGATATACGAATAGGATTCCTATATCTCGTTTGTGCTGACAGCTTTCTTACGGTACGCGTCCATCTGAGAGTTTGTAGAACCCCTCTTTTTTTGTAATAATAACCAACTTTTAAATATTATAACTAATTTAAAACACTAAATAAAAGTAAAATAAGTAAAGAAAATTATAAATAAGTGTACAACAGTGTACATATATGCATTATGTGTGTGAAAAGTATAAATGCGAATGGCAACGACTAAATATAGTTAGTAGTTAATTTTTTTCTAAACGCAGTTCTCTTTATAAGACCTTGACCCTTAAGACAGTGGAACTCAAAAATTAAGACTTTTAAAAAAATATATAATATATATAGAATCTTCAGCAAATAATCTGCAATTAAACAAAAGTAAGTTCCGCAAGTTAAAAAGAACACATTTGTCGATAATGTTAATTGATAAAAGATAATAAAACCATATTTCAATTTTCAAAGGCTATGGGTACATATATGTACCCGGGTTTCGTGGTGAATTTCGCCCCCGATGAGTTTTTAATCGAACTTTGGCCATTCGATAGCCTACCCAAAAAGACCCCGCTCTGCCAAGGTACAGCCCCATATCTCATCTGTAAGGGTAGTTATTGAGGAAAGTCAAAAAATCAGTTTTTGGATCATTTTCCCCATTTAATGACAATTCCAAATTCTGAAAAAATTCTGACACATTTCGGATACCAAGCCACATGTTAGGTATCATTTTCAGATTTTTCCGTTGCAAACTCTGCTTGTGAAACTCGAAAAACACGAAAAAACACGAAAAAAATCTAAAAAATGCAGATTTCATAGAGAAATCGAAAGAGCACACCTACAGATTTAATTTAGCAATGAGATATTATCGATGAAATACTACCGATAATTAACGAAGATAGCGACGAAGATTGAAAGCACACATGATTCCACCGCACACTAACCCATCTACAATTATTAAAGATAAGTATTCCTAATAATACTTCATGTATATATTTCCTGTCATAAAAATAATCAATCCCATAATTAACAGATCACGCAGAGGACCTAGAAAAAATAAGACTTGATAGTCAAGTCGATGCACAATTCAATGTTATTGAATTGCACAAAAAAATGTTAAGTATAGCAGTAATACAGTCCGTAAATGACTAGAGGCCGAAAGTCCTCCAAAAATATTTTTCCGAAAAATTGTTTAAAAATAATTTAAACATAGTTAAAAAATGTTTTTACAATGATTTAGCAACAATCGGATGGTTAGAAAGCGAAAAAACATCTGATTAACGAAAAAAAAAATTGACCCGGACGGGATTCGAACCTGGTACAAAAAATCATCAGCGGTTCCGTAGTCGAAGACCATAGCCGCTGCACCAACCGGCGCCATTGAAACTATCTTCGAAATATTTGAATGTACCATACATAGTATTATTTTGTTTTTGTATTGCACAAGTTTTAAAGTCTGGAAAATATTTCTCTGAACGTAAGAATGTTTAATATTACATAATATATTTTTTAAATTCAGAGAAGATAGGTAGAACTTAGAAAAAACGCCGAAAAAAGTGATTTTTATTTTTTTCAACTATAGCGCACCACACTCAGGGATTTGAAAAAAATAGAGCATAATACTAATGATAATATCTCATTGCTAAATTAAATCTGTAGGTGTGCTCTTTCGATTTCTCTATGAAATCTGCATTTTTTAGATTTTTTTCGTGTTTTTTCGTGTTTTTCGAGTTTCACAAGCAGAGTTTGCAACGGAAAAATCTGAAAATGATACCTAACATGTGGCTTGGTATCCGAAATGTGTCAGAATTTTTTCAGAATTTGGAATTGTCATTAAATGGGGAAAATGATCCAAAAACTGATTTTTTGACTTTCCTCAATAACTACCCTTACAGATGAGATATGGGGCTGTACCTTGGCAGAGCGGGGTCTTCTTGGGTAGGCTATCGAATGGCCAAAGTTCGATTAAAAACTCGTCGGGGGCGAATTTCACCACCAAACCCGGCAATAGCCTTTGCTAATATGATGTGAAGTGTAAATGTGGCGCGAGTTGGAATGAGTGAACATATGCATTATGTGTGTGAAAAGTATAAAAGCAAACGGCAACGACTAAATAGTTAGTAGTTAATTTTTTTCTAAACGCAGTTCTCTTTATAATTCGATCGAGCTCGAACTTTGCACAGATTTTGTTTTAATTATTTGGAATAACTCTGTGGGATGCCATATAAAAGTAATTTTGACAATAATTTTTTACAACAGTATGTATACATATATATATGTAGACAAATAGTATGTATCAATATAATTTCTTTCCTTCATACTGTCTCTACTTTCTGAATAAAAATGTAATTGCTAATTTCACAAAATAATACAGTGATTATTGTTTCAAAACTGATAAAAATAATGGTAAAAGATCAACTATATAAATCTGAACTCCTCTATGCTTTTGCAATATAATGACAAGTCAGTTCAATACTGTACATAGACAGAATTTAATACATATTTATTACACATTTAATTATTGTTTATAATTAATGTAAATTCTTGCATAACTTATGAAAATATTTGAAAAAGGACTAATAATTAATTGTATATTTAATATTAACGCATATGATAACAGACACGCTACAACTTGTAACGAAACCAACTTAACAATAACATAACTTGTCCTTAAAATTTTTATTAACTGATCTTCTGAATATTTTTCCGTCCTTTTCAAAATTATGTATTTAATTATAGCAAAAGGTTCAAAGAAACCAACAACAGTTTATATGAATAAATTTTAAGAAAAAAGTAGCGTTAAATAGGTATTCAATTTTCAACAACAATAATTATTTTGTTTGCTATCAATAATTAACAGTTTATTTATATAAATCGAAAAAGCATTTATTCAGCTTTAAAATGATGATAGAAATAGAAAGCATTATATTTAAACAGAGAAATATTCAGGTGGAATTAATCATGTATTGACTGACTCGACTCGTTTCGTTTACTTTTCCAGAATTGTGACTGTAGCCTGGAAAATAGCAGAAATACGCGCTGTGCATTACACGGCAGTAACAGTAAATTGGCAACCACGCGACAAATATTTTCGGATGTGATTTGGCAACTGCGCCTTCGAAATCTGAAATTCGACATAATTCCTAAACTCACCACTCTAAATCCTAGAGGGCATACCAAATCCTCTGGTTTTTTGAACAGTCGGTATTTCAGAACATGAGACACGAAGTCCCATAAGATGATAGGTCTATTCTATATCTCGTCGGTGGTAATAGGCCTGCAAACAAGCTCGCATATGCGAGCCGAGTTCGAGTCGAGTCGAGTCGGGACTCGCATTTCGAGTCGAGTCGAGTACTCGCACGAAGCGTGCGGCTCGATCGATGCGAACCGCTCGCACCGCCGCACAGTGGGCCAGATCGACGCGCTAGCTGTTCATGAGCTAAAAAATGAAAGTCCTCATATCGATTTTTAACCAATGCACAGTGATTCTTAAATGTCCATTACATTCGAAAACGATAATATTAATTAAAGTTATTAAAAACTCTTGTTACAATAAGCGTTCAAAGTTCAAACTTTTTCAGATACGATTTATCACCGAAAAAATTCCGTTTCTTCATAACGATGTCCTGGAAAACCTACTGAAGATTAAGTGCCCAACATTTTTTTTTATGAATAGTGTATATCTATGTTGAGAACGCCCCAGTAACTAAACGTTAATGTTCATAATTTATTATTTTAAAAAATGCTTAGTCTACTAAGGAAAATCGTCAAAGTTTTTCACCTTTGACAAGGGAAAAGAAAAAAGGCAGGGAGAGGCAGGAGCTCTAGCAAAGTGGAACATGTTCAGGAAAGTCTCCTCTAAAAGATCCTGAAAAATCTCGTCCACCTTCGTCCACTTTTTTAAATTATCATTGTTTAAAGCGTCGCGTGACACGCAATTCCGCGGCGAGTCGCGGCGCTCGAGACGCATTGACGACCACACAGTGGCTCTTAAGAGTGGAAAGACCTAACCCAAACCTATCTTATGAATTTTTTTATACTATACAACCATTAATAAACAATCGAACTTCTTGCTAGCTCAGTTGAATCATTTGTATTTGAGAGAGCATAGCATCAACATCGCAGCATAGCATCACAGCTGTTTTCCTACATTGGAAACCTGTATTTTATCTTTGTTAAATAGAATTATTGTATAGATTTTTGTTTATTAATAGATAAATATAATTATAAACCGCAAATCCGTATGATTAATTGATTATAGTCGGTAACTGTCTAAAATATAATACTTATTTTTGTTTAAATATTTGTAATATTTTAAATAAGACAGTAATAACACGTTTTTGTTATTTCAGTAATTGTAATAAAATTCCTCGATTCAAAAATTAGAGATTACTTTTGTATGAAAGCCTAAACAGCCAGTTTTCAATTAATTCATTATTCACACGATTTTTCAGACATTTCCGGTGGTGTGACAAAAAAATGTTTCCTACAAAAATTAATCAGTAGTTAGTCGTCTACAAATTTCAATATGAAAAATTTAAAAAAAAATTTTTTCTTAATCAAAAATTGAGGTCACCTTGATTATTTATTTATCACTATATATTTTTTATTTAATAATATTATAGCTGACGTCAAGACGAATTCAACGACCTCCTTACTGTGGTCTTGAAGTTTTGAAATAACGCTAAAATAGGCGTGAACAGCTAAATCGTCATTCTGGCCCACTGTGCGCCGCTCGCACAGAAGCGAAAGGTTCGCGCTGAAGTGAACAAAACCAAATTGATAACGACTTGTGTCTGTTATGACTACGGACGAGGTACAATGACGGTGCTATGACACAGACGATTATGACTCTATGCAGAGAGTATATATATTGTTACGAAAGTCGGTTTCCTTTAAATAAGAACACGTTTCTTTAAACCAGTATACCAGTAACACCAGTATGCCGGTAAACCCGTAACAATATATAAATCTTGAACGTAGATACATAAATTTACTCCATACGTATAATTATTATTTGCATTCTTAAAAATTTGTATACACCTAATTCTTTTTTTACACGATAGATACCTTCCCGAAGAATACGTGTAAAACAATATATTGCATCTATGGAAAAATAGAAGATTGATTCCAGTCCTAATAAATCAGCAAAAATAAGCTGAAATCAGCAGAAAGCTGTCAATATCTATTGTTTAAATCACCTTGTAGCCATTTCAATAAAGGATTGACAGGGAATTGCTCGTCCTCTCTCTCGGAATAGCAAATAGACCGAGGCCCTCTGTGAAGCCTCTATTTATATGAATTCGTTACTATCCGCGAACGTGAAATCAACAACCCCGTCGTTACGCGTGATTCGACTTTTCGCGCGCTCCCCTCGCGTCGCTTCCCCGCGTGTTTGCCTACAAACTACCTTCTGGAAGCTTCTGGAAGCTTCTGGAAGCTTGTCGTTCCGCGTTTTGTCTTACTGGTTTCTTCTCGAAATTTCTATACATGCTACAATCTCCCCCTCTGGACACGAAATCGCCCCGATGAGTAGTCCAGGATCTCAACAGGTGATGTCGTCGGAACTGGGTCCGGCTTCCTCCTCCCTCCTTCTCTTTCGTGGTCGGCCGCGTCTGCGGATGGGTACCACGGGTGCAGGTACCTGGTCCCGTTCTCCAGTGTAAGGATGAAGTGCTGAGGTGTGGTAAACTCCAATTACCACCGGCTTGGCCTCCCTGGTTTGCAGCTCATGGCTGTTTGCGCCGATACGCCGCTTCACTGCATATGGTCCGTCTCGCCTCGGAGCCAGTTTAGATGAATAGTGCTGGTCCCGTTTGCTCAGCGTGTGGGTGGTTACCCAGACAAGGTCGCCGGGCTGGTAATCTGGTCCTTCTCGTCGGCGTTGATCTGCATACCGCTTGCGGCGGTCCTGCCGATCCTCCTGCGTCAGCTGCGCCACTCGCAAGGTGTCTGCTAAGGCGAGCAGCTTCGGTGTGACTTCTGGCAAGAAGTTTTCTCCTTCGACGAGTGCCCTCAGATCACGGCCTGTGTCATCTGGTGTCCGCAACTCTCGTCCAAAGGTGAGATAGGCCGCCGTGTATCCCGTGGTCTCACATTTCGCTGAGTTTATGGCGAAACGAATGGCGGGCAGTCGGTCGTCCCAGGAGGTGTGGTCATTCCGTACATAGATCCCGAGTTGTGCTTTAAGGTCTCGATTTTTCCTCTCCACTGGATTCGCCTCCGGGTGGTAGACAGGAGTGAATGCTTGCTGGATTCCCAAACAATGGGAGACTTGTTGCATGATCCCGCTTATGAACTGCGTGCCGTTGTCGCTGATGATTCGACGAGGCAAACCAAATCGTAGGAGTACCTCGTTGATCAAGACATCTGCACACGCCTCTGCCGTTGCCTGCCGCAATGGGAATATTTCCACCCATCGGGAAGCGGTGTCTTCGATGATTATTATCCAGCGGTTGTCCCTCTTCGTGGCAGGTAAAGGGCCGAAAAGGTCCATGGCTAGTACCTCGAAACGGCGCTGCATCACGGGTGTTTGTAGCAAGCCGGCTGGCTTTACGTTGCTGGCTTTGTACCGTTGACACTCGATGCAGGATCGGACGTACTCTGCGATTTCCTTGGCCATCCTTGGCCAGAAGTACCGATTTATTATCCGATGTAGGGTATGTTGAATCCCATAGTGTCCGGCAGTGGGATCATCATGGTAGGCACGTAATATGTCTTGTCTCTCGTGCACTGGTATGACCAGTTGCGCCTCTTCCGAATCCACATTCGGGGCGTACCGGTACAGCACGGCATCGTGCAGGAGATAACCTCGAGTTGTCCACCTTCTCATCTCGTCGTCGTCTGCAGATTCCAGAGCCTCGATGATCTCCTTCAGGTCGTCGTCTTTGAGCTGCTGTTCCCTCGGTCTTGTCCCGATCTTCGGGCCGGACGCCTATTTGCCAATACCCAGACTGCAAATCCAGGGCGGACATAAAGTTGGTTTTCTTGGCCGCATGCAGCAGGTCGTCGATTCTCGGCAGCGGGTATGAATCGCCGACGGTTATGGCATTCAGGCGTCGGTAATCGACGCACACTCGGATGTTTCCGTTTTTTTTTGGCACCAGGACTACAGGTGCGGCCCAAGGTGACTCGCACTCTTCTATGATGTCGCCATCCATCATCTTCTTCAGCTCCTGCTGCAGCAGCTCTCTCTTTGCAGGTGGTAGTCGGTAAGGTGGTACTGCGATCGGGGAATGGTCACCGGTGCTTATCCGGTGGATCGCCTCAGCTGTTGGTGGTCCCAAGCCTTGGAAGAGTTCAGAGTTTCTTTCTTTTCTGGTGGTGCTATACTCACCGCTTCATCCTCCCTTAGGTCCGTTACCTCGATGGTGGCGATATCCGTTCGTGTCGGTTGACAATTTCGCAGGCACCGTTCGAACAGGGCATCGATGCGAGACCATCCAGCTTTCGCCTCTACCCGGTCACGTTTTCGTGAACTTTTGACAGGGCTCAGCAAGGGTGGCGGTGCCGGGAATTCGTCAACTATTTCCTCCAGATATTTTTGGAGTCGGTCAGTCGTCTGCTTCGCCGGTAGCGTGGTCCCAGGCGTTGTGCTTCCTGTTGTTTCCTCGATTTCGTTTTGGAAGTCGAATCCAATGTCCGGGTCTTCCACGAAGTGCCAGCTCCGTTGAGGGGTGTTGATGACTATCCCCGCGTCCTCTAGGAAGTCCATTCCCAGCAACGTACGATCATCCTTGCTGTCGGGGAGGACGATAAAATGCGTTGGGATTGTTCGTCCTTCCAGGTGAACTTCGACTTCTGTCACCAACACCTCCCGCATTCGTGGATTCCCATCTGCCAGAGCGACTTGCATTTGCCGTTTTGAGAAAGGCAGTCCTTTCTTCTTCAGGATTGCGACCAAGCTCTGGCTAGCTACACAGCATTTCGCTCCGGTGTCCAGATAGGCGCGTCCTTTTTCGCCTGCGATGTTGACCGTTACCGTTGGTCGCGGTCTGGGCTGGGCCATGGTGTCGACGGAGCAGAAAGCGGCTCGTACTGTTGGCGCGGTCGCCTTGCTGCAGTCCGGACATTTCGAGCGCACAAACCCTGGTTTTCCGCAGCCGTAGCATTTCAGAGCTGGTCTCGTTGTTGTCTGGGGCGTCTGACTCTCCGTGTGACTCGGTTTCGCAGGCGCTATGAACGTCCGATGTCTGCAATCCGCGGAGTTATGTCCGAATTTGCGGCATACACCGCAGCGTGATCGTTCCTTCCACCGTTGGTCGAATCCTCTTTTCAGGGGTCGGTCCTCTCGATGTTGTGGCTGCTCTGATTTTCGGGCCTCTTTTTCCAATGCCTCGACTCTTCTTGCGCGCTTTACGAGATCCGTGAACGAAGTCACAGAATCTCGCGAAATTCGGTCTCGTAGGTGGAAACGCAGGAGTCCGTACAGCATATCAACTTGTACGTCTTCTGTGGGCAAGACGGGAAGTTCCGCAAGGATTGCCCTTTTCCTGCTAATAAATATATCGGTTATCGTCTTGGCGTCCTGCGGGTCTCGAAATATTTCTGTGTAGACCTGGTATGCTGGTTTACGGGGTTCAAAAGTAGCGCGGATGAGATCCGTTGTTTCCTTCCACGTTGTTGCGGTGGTCCGAACACCTCTCCACCACGTGGCTGCATGCCCTTCGAGGAGTAAGGGTAGTCCTCGGATCGCGTTCTCGTCCGTGATGTGCTCGATGTCTTTGTAGATGGAGGCTGTTGATACGAAGTCAACGACTTTCGCGTAATTATGACATCCGTCGAAACGTGCGGTACATTTCGCAAAGCTTCCTTCTTTTTCGGGTTTGGCCCGCTGGATGGTTTCCAGGACCTGGGAGAACTGGGAACCGGATAGCTGGATCGTGGATGATGACAGGTCAGGTTGGGATAGGTCGTGGTCCAGGGCCTGCTCGTTGGGCGCCATATTTGTAGCCATTTCAATAAAGGATTGACAGGGAATTGCTCGTCCTCTCTCTCGGAATAGCAAATAGACCGAGGCCCTCTGTGAAGCCTCTATTTATATGAATTCGTTACTATCCGCGAACGTGAAATCAACAACCCCGTCGTTACGCGTGATTCGACTTTTCGCGCGCTCCCCTCGCGTCGCTTCCCCGCGTGTTTGCCTACAAACTACCTTCTGGAAGCTTCTGGAAGCTTCTGGAAGCTTGTCGTTCCGCGTTTTGTCTTACTGGTTTCTTCTCGAAATTTCTATACATGCTACAACCTAAATTAAAATTTACAGAATATGCTCACCAAATTAAATTGTTAGAAACGGAATTCGATCGAAGATTTTTCGATTTTAAAAGCTGTGAATTACAATTTCGTCTTTTTACTTCACCTCTGTCTATCGATATTGAAATTGTTGATGAAAACTTACAAATCGAATTAATTGAAATCCAATGTGATTCTTTGCTGAAGCAAAAATGTGTGGAAGTTGGAATTCCAGATTTTTATACATATTTATCTGCAGATCGGTTTCCTAAAATGTTATCGTTTATTACGCGTATACTGGCTATGTTCGGAAGCACTTATTTATGCGAGCAACTATATTTTCTTTAATGAAAAATAACAAAAAATCAGAAAGGTCAAGATTAACCGATCAACATTTATCATCAATTTTAAAAATTGCATCAGCTCAGTATATTCAACCAAATTTTGATGACTTGCTTTGTGAAAAACGATGTCAAATATCTTCTAAAAAGTAACATTAAACTGTGATTTTGTTTATTTCTTATTATAACTTTTATTTTTTATAAAAAATATAAAATATTTATAGTATAAGTTTAAAAAATAACATGAAATATGAAATGTCTATGTATATATTGTATATTGTATAATATACAATAAAATGTAAAATATTTTTAGTTTAAAAAATGACATGAAAAATAAAACGACTATGTACAATTTAATTTGGTGAGCATATTCTGTAAATTTTAATTTAGGTGATTTAAGCAATAGATATTGACAGCTTTCTGCTGATTTCAGCTTATTTTTGCTGATTTCTTAGGACTGGAACCAATCTTCTATTTTTCCATAGATGCAATATATTGTTTTACACGTATTTTTCGGGAACGTATCTATCGTGTAAAAACAGAATTAGGTGTATACTGAAATGTTTGATAATATCATGCCGCTATAACTATAACTGAAAATTTTTAAGAATGCAAATAATAATGATACGTATGGAGTAAACTTATGTATCTACGTTCAAGATTTATATATATATATACTCTCTGCATAGAGTCATAATCGTCTGTGTCATAGCACCGTCATTGTACCTCGTCCGTAGTCATAACAGACACAAGTCGTTATCAATTTGGTTTTGTTCACTTCAGCGCGAGCCTTTCGCTTCGTGCGGGTACTCGACCTGACTCGCACACTCGAGTCGAGCTAAGCTCGACTCGCACTATGCGAGTACTCGCACAGCCCTAGTACGTAACCCCAGCAATGATGGCCGCCAAAATACATTAGGTCTATTCTATATCTCGTCGGTGACTCTAGTCACTAGAGTTTGAGATATCATGTCAGCCATGTAAAAAAAATTTGTTTCGAGAAAAGTTTCTCATACCTTATTATATGAGAATGGCATACTTACGACTAGCTCCATACAATGGTCCTTCCTCGTGTTCAAAAAGTCCTGTTTACTTTCAGAAAATGCAAAAAATAAAAAATCAATTTTTTTAGTGGTGTAGACTAGAATGAAATCTGTATTTCTTCGAATTCTTCCGGGTTTTTTATTTTTTACAACTAGAGCAATTAAAAGATTGGAAAAAAATTAAAATACTTCTATCATTATAATTAATGTTATATTTCATTTATATTAATTAGAGATTTATATATTAGATCTATATCTTAGTTACATATTTTATATAAAACGATATAAACTTTTCGTGTGGAGATAGGTTCTTGTCCGGACTGAGTGTGGAGATAGAAGCTGATCCAGGCCACCGACGAGATACTATTAAAGACTGCCAGCCCCTGTGCTATTCAGCGAGACCAGTAACCTATTTGTAAGATACCAGAAGTTCTGACAAATAGAGGATAATACCGATTGCCCAGGTCTCACCACGAGGAGGTTGCTGCACAAGAGACCCGGAAAGGGAGTCAGAACGAATTCAATATTCCTTCTGGCTCCCTTTCCTAACAACGACGAACTTATACTAACGCAGTATGTCGAGTAATTATTGCGGAGCAAAAGGTGTGAATCGGAGAAGAAGTCTCAGATCCACGTGGGACAAAAGGCGAATCAGGCAGAAGGCTCTGATTCATTCAAACAGAGAAACAAGAGCGAACCAGAGCAGAGGACTCTGGTTCGAGGATGACGCGACGCGTACAATGCTTGCAGCCCAATTCCGGCCAGCAACGATACCCGACGTGTCCTCACCAAGAGCGATGGCCAAGAGACGTGTTCAAACGATATCCCATTTACTCCTAAAACCACCTGCCACCAAACAACGAAACGTTGAGATGGCTCGGGTGGTATTACAAAGGAGAGGATTTTTCACTTAACAGTGTAACACGATGAACACTGCCTCTCAACCACCCACTCTCAATGTATCCACGCCGAATACCGGTACCAACCGGTCTGGTACATACAAGCAAGGTCCGACACAGCAGAAGGCTGTGTCGGAGTCAAAAAAACGAGCCGAGCAAAGTGAAGTTACGGCAATAATTACACGCAAATCGAGCAATTATTGTCGGCAAATAAACTAAGTCGCACAAGAGGGAAGAATCAAAGCAGAAGGCTTTGATTCGCAAAGAAGAAACATGCACCAGAGCAGAAGGCTCTGGTTCGGGGGTGACGCTAAGACAATAATTGCTCAGCAAATATAATTAACTTAAAAATACGCCGCAGTCTTCGTTGGTGTGTCCTCTTCATTCGATGTATCCTCTTCGTTCGATGTATGTTCTTCGATCGATGTATCCTCTTCGTTCGATGTATGTTCTTCGATCGATATATCCTCTTCGTTCGATGTATGTTCTTCGATCGATATATCCTCTTCGTTCGATGTATGTTCTTCGATCGATGTATCCTCTTCGTTCGATGTATGTTCTTCGATCGATGTATCCTCTTCGTTCGATGTATGTTCGTCAACGTTAGAAATAAAAATGACGATGATTAAGATGCGACGGGATGAAACTATGAACCCCGTACACGAGTACGGCCTACATACCTCGCACACGAGTGCAAATCTAACCAGCTCTCAAGAGCCAAATTAACCCCGCATACCAAGAGGAACTTGTAAAAGTTCAGAACCAAATTTCAAGTATAAATCGAGTAACAAAAATGACGATAATGAAGATTCGATGAGAAGCAACTATAAAACCCGTACACGATTACGGCCTACATACCTCACACACGAGTGCGAATCTAACCAGCTCACGAGAACCAACGTAAAGCCAGCTCATGAGAGCCAAACTAACCCCGCACACGAGTGCGGCCTATAGGCGCTTCGGGTTGCCCCGGGGACGCGACACCCCGTACTCACTCACGGTTTCGCTACCTGTGAGCGAGCCCCTGAGGGAAATTTCACTTAAGATATTTGAGAAATAATAAACGACAGTGTATGTTGAATTGACATATGACGGAGAAAATTGTTGAAGGTGGGCCAAGGGTACACAGCGAAAGCATTGAAGTACCCTCAACCCACCTCGAGCTAGCTTATAGTAAATTCACACACAATTCAATTACATGTACAAGTTATTATATTTAGCAAATCTTAAATTCTACAATAAAATGTTTTTGGACATTCTAAATGTGCAGCTATTAGCTCGATATTATCCACTATTTGTAAGATACTAGAAGTTCTTACAAATAGAGGATAATACCGATTGCCCAGGTCTCACCACGAGGAGGTTGCTGCACAAGAGACCCGGAAAGGGAGTCAGAACGAATTCAATATTCCTTCTGGCTCCCTTTCCTAACAACTACGAACTTATATTAACGCAGTATGTCGAGTAATTATTGCGGAGCAAAAGGTGTGAATCGGAGAAGAAGTCTCCGATCCACGGGAGGCCAAAGGCGAATCAGAGCAGAAGGCTCTGATTCTTTCAAAGAGAGAAACAAGTGCGAACCAGAGCAGAGGGCTCTGGTTCGAGGGTGACGCGACGCGTTCAATGCTTGCAGCCCAACTCCGGCCAGCAACGATACCCGACGTGTCCTCACCAAGAGCGATGGCCAAGAGACGTGTTCAAACGATATCCCATTCACTCCTAAAACCACCTGCCACCAACCAACGAAACGTTGAGATGGCTCGGGTGGTATTACAAAAGAGAGGATTTTTCACTTAACAGTGTAACACGATGAACACTGCCTCTCAACCACCCACTCTCAATGTATCCACGCCGAATACCGGTACCAACCGGTCTGGTACATACAAGCAAGGTCCGACACAGCAGAAGGCTGTGTCGGAGTAAAAAAAAACGAGCCGAGCAAAGTGAAATTACGGCAATAATTACTCGTCATATTTACAACGACGATATACAATCTTAATAATTAACGCACGCACGCAAGTCGAGCAATTATTGTCGGCAAATAAACTAAGTCACACAAGAGGGAAGAATCAAAGCAGAAGGCTTTGATTCGCAAAGAAGAAACATGCACTAGAGCAGAAGGCTCTGGTTCGGGGGTGACGCTAAGATAATAATTGCTCGGCAAATATAATTAACTTAAAAATACGCCGCAGTCTTCGTTGGTGTGTCCTCTTCATTCGATGTATCCTCTTCGTTCGATGTATGTTCTTCGATCGATGTATCCTCTTCGTTCGATGTATGTTCGTCGACGTTAGAAATAAAAATGACGATAGTGAAGATGCGACGGGATGAAACTATGAACCCCGTACACGAGTACGGCCTACATACCTCGCACACGAGTGCGAATCTAACCAGCTCACGAGAGCCAACCTAATGCCAGCTCATGAGAGCCAAACTAACCCCGCACACGAGTGCGGCCTATAGGCGCTTCGGGTTGCCCCGGGGACGCGACACCCCGTACTCACTCACGGTTTCACTATCCGCGAGTGAGCCCCTGAGGGATATCCATTCGAAGGAATACCAATTTTAAATCAGAAATATACATTTTTAGAAGATTGAAAGTTCCGGTGGAAATTTCAATTAGGTTATGAGAAATAATAATCGACGGTGTTCGTTGAATTGACAGTTGACGGAGAAAATTGTTGAAGGTGGGCCAAGGGTAATCAACAGAAGCATGTTAGAACCCTTGGCCCACCCTGTGCTGTAAAGCACATAACACTCACAAATAAAAATAAAATTGTTGAGACTTACCATTGTTGAAAGTGGTGCAGGTGGAGTAGACTAGTCAGCAAGGCGAATAAACACTTGGCAGCCTCTGGTTAGTCACTGGTCAGCCAGGTGGTCAGTCACTGGTAAATCACGGGTCAGCCAGGTGGTCAGTCACTCGCAAATCACTCGTAAATCACTCGTATATCCATCGTAAATCACTCGTAAAACACTCGTAAAACACTCGTAATTCACATGTAATTCACATGTAATTCACATGTAATTCACATGTAATTCACATGTAATTCACTTGTAATTCACTTGGAATTCACTTGGAATTCACTTGGAATTCACTTGGAATTCACTTGGAATTCACTTGGAATTCACTTGTAATTCACTTCGAATTCTTAAATCTCTGATCAGTCACTGGTCACTCCCAGGGTGGTCTCTGGTCAGGCTCTGGTCCTCCCCAGGTCCTCTCCTGGTCCCGGCGCCCGAGCGCTCCTGCCGGAATCCCTGGCCCGTCTGACTGACTGAGCGCGCTCGCCGAGTTCAGGCGCGCGCACCTTTGTAGCGATGCGCAACTCCCCCCGCTCCATCTAATATCGATCGATTTCGATCGTCGTGATAGTAATTATTGATAAATTTATTATTTCTGTCTGTTTAATGTTTATAACAATTCCTTTTGTAACGATGTCGACAAGCACTCCCTTGACCACCTTGCCATCTAATTTTTTAGTAAAAGTAGGTAATAGAATTCGATGTACAGAATAACTTTTAATCCATGAATATTCGCACGCATTAATTTATTGAACACAATACACTGATAAATTTATTATTTCTGGGTGTTTAATGTTTATAACAATTCCTTTTGCCAACGATGTCGACAAGCACCCTCTTGACCACCTTGCCATCTAATTTTTTAGTAAAAGTAGGTAATAGAACTCGAGGTACAGAATAACTTTTAAACCACGAATATTCGCACGCATTAATTTATTGAACACAATACACTGATAAATTTATCATTTCGAACTGGTTAATATTTACAATAATTCCTTTTACCAACGATGTCGACAAGCACTCCCGTCACATTTTTTCCACGTAATTTTTTACAGTAAAGTCTTGATCTAACTCTTGATCTTACTCTGTTTTTCAACATACTTCTGTTCTCCCAGATCGATTTTTGGAACAATTATGTATAAAAACAAGTGAAGGAAATAATGCTCGTTTATGAAATATTTTTATATTAAAAATTGTGGTATCTCATATGAAATTTGAAGATATTTCTTGGAATTTTTTGTCCTCGATATTAATTTTGATTTCAATATTTTAGAAATCAACGCCAAAATATTGTCTGAAATATTTGAATACGTTCGTCGGAGAATGTAACATTTCATAATAACCGATATGGTTCCGTGATGATTCACCGACAAGAATCTCCTCAGTGGTCTTCTACACCGACGAGATGCCGTCGGTGGCTTTCTGTTTCTTACTTCGACGACAATATATCCTAGAGGGCGTAAGAGAACGGCAAAATTTGTTTGACGACACGATGTCCCGTAAGGCTGGCATCTCGTCGGTGTCCAGGCTAAGCACTAGAGTAGAGGGCAGCACAATAATGGGCACGGCCAAAACTCGGGCGTGAGCACCCTCATTACTCTCTGGCACGGCCAAAACCTGAGCGTGAGCATAGCAGTATATAGGTTCTGCCAGAGAGGGCAGGTCAGGCAGGTTGAACTTATTTTGAGGTTCTTGTCCGAGACGGAGTGGATGTAGGAGCTGTTCCGGGCTAAGAAATGGGACCAGTGGCAGCACCATAACGTGACCACTTTGTAATAATGAGGTGATCACTCTCTTATTCCTCTCTGATAGCAGAGAGTGGCAGAGACTCTCTGCTTATAGTAACTTTTACTTTCGGAGTACATTTTATGAAGTGTTCAACACTGATTCAGCCCGTTGAATATATGAACTTGTTTTTCAATCTATTGACTTCGTAAAACATTCTGAAACCTATTGAAACTATGGTTCGGATAACACATTTTTAAGAATTGTTTATATTTTCAAGACGAGAAAGGAAAATGTCACCAACGAGAGGATATTTACGCGACTTAAGCGATTCTGGTAAGAATTAAATAATTTTATTTCAAATATACATTTTCTATTGAATAGAGATCCCCCAAAACAACATGTGAAATTGTATTCTCTCACTAATTCAAAACTGATGTATAAAAATTGTTGTCAGGTTCAGAATCAGATTATCAATCAGAGCCTTCTAGTTCAAGTCATAGTGGTTCACCATCTAATACAGCAAATTCTGGTCACGACAGAAATTCCGATGATGAAAATGATGCTAGATCGGGAGGATCACATGTTAGTGGAAGGTCTTCTAGATCAAGTAGCCAATCTGCAGAAGGAAAAGCTGATTCTAGACAAAATTCCAAAAGTCCCTCTCCGACTAGGTCAAATTCCAGGCACTCGAGTGTATGCTCTGCGAGGAGTGAAAAATCTGGTTCACAAAGGTCCAGAAGTGGTACTCCAAAATCAGTTGCATCTAATAACAGTGACTCGCAAAGATCGAGATCAGGTTCTCCACAAGAAAGGAGATCCGAAAGTCCAAAATCCGCAGAGTTAGTAAATAATTTTTCTATCAACTTTTCCTTTCATTATTGCTCACACATATAAAATTTCAGAAATTTGAATTCTCCTGGACCTGAAGGTAGTAAACCAGCAGATTCTGAACAGAAACATGACAGCCCTGAAGACAATAAAGAGGATAATGAATCTGAAAAGTCTTTGAAAATAAGAGGTTTGTAACTGGAGAAAATTAAATTAACAAAAATTATTATTAATTACATTATAAGTAATTACAAAATATTATTTTCCTTGTTTTACAGGTAGCACAAAATCAAATGACAGCGATGGGGAAGGTAGTCCAATCCAAAAAGAAGATAACAGTGATTCTGCATCAGAACAAGATGATGCTATCAAAAGAATAAAGCCATTAATAGATTCTGATTCAGAAAGCGAACCTGCAGAAAAAGGAGCTGTAGCCCCAACTGCAGATGCTCTTTTTGGAGATGCTAGTGACATTAGTACAGATGATGAAAAAGAAAAGGAAGAGGAAAAGAGGGAGAAAAGTCGTAGTAAAAGTAGAAGTAGAAGTAAAAGCAGAAGCAAAAGCAGAAGTAAAAGTAGGAGTAGAAGCAGAAGCAGAAGTAGAAGTAGGAGTCGTGGCAGATCTGACAGTGGTGGTGAAGGCCCAAGTCAAGGAGTTATTGAGGATGTAAGTATGATAGATATTAATACCTCGACATTTATTTTGTATAAAGGAAGAAGACCAATTTTCGATTGTCATACTGTAACTTTTTTAGGATGTAGATAAGGAAAAGGAAGAAGAACCGGAACCTCCTCCAGAAACTAGAATTGATGTAGAAATTCCAAAAATTACAACAGATTTAGGTCGTGAAATACATTTTGTAAAGCTTCCAAACTTCCTTTCAGTAGAAACACGACCATTTGATACAGAAACATATGAAGATGAGATCGATGAGGAGGAAACTTTGGATGAAGAAGGTCGTGCTAGATTAAAATTAAAGGTGGAAAACACTCTTCGTTGGAAAGATGTCTTTGATGAAAATGGTAAAATTATTAAAGAAAGCAATGCCAGATTTGTAAAATGGTCAGATGGTAGCATGTCTTTGCATCTGGGTTCCGAAATTTTTGATGTATACAAGCAACCTCTTCAGGGTGATCACAATCACCTGTACATCCGTCAAGGAACTGGTCTCCAAGGTCAGGCAGTTTTTAGAACTAAATTGACATTCCGGCCACATTCTACAGAATCCTTCACTCATAGAAAGATGACAATGTCACTTGCCGATAGATCACAAAAGACTTCTGGTATAAAAGTATTGTCACAAGTAGGAACCAATCCAGATCAGAATAGATATGAAATGATTAAAGTAAGTTTAATTTAATTAATTCAATTATACCATCAAAGTATTCAGAGACAGTATTATCATGCAGTGATACTATTGTATCAAAAATTGTTGTTACAAGTTTTGTAAATTGAAAATATAACATTTGTAGAAAGAAGAAGAAAAATTACGTATAGCAATGAGAGTTCAAAGCAAGACCAAGAAGAGTACTACGGGTAGTAGAAATCCTGCAAGATCTGTTGGTGGCTATGGTGGTGATACTTATCATGATGATGGTTCAGAAGAGGAAGGTGCCATTTCATTGGCAGCAATTAAGAATAAATATAAGAAAGGACTGAATACCCCTGTAAAAGGTAAGTTTTTAATGGTATATGTAAATTATTTCTAAAAATACTTAATTTGAACAATTCAAGAATTATAATTGTACTTTTACATGTTTAGCATCAAATATATATTCAACGGATGAAGAGGGATCAGATTTTGAAGCTCTCAGACCAAAGAAAAACATTAAAGGAAAAGTTCTGAAAGATTCAGATGAGGAGTCAAATTCTGGAAGTGGTTCGGAAAGCGGAAGAGAAGATGACAATCAAGGCGATAATGCTAGCGATTAAAATACTAAATTTTCATTAAGATTACCGTGTTTTTGTAATATACAAAACGAATAAATTAATTTCTGATTTATTTATACCTATACCTAAATATACTTATACCTAACTTCCTTCAAATCATTTCTGAGACTTTGTGTTACTTTGTACATTCCTCTCTGTTTGTACCAGAGGTATCCTCTCTGTTTGTAGATATTCCTTTGTATCACAGGTATCACTACTTTGTATGCAAATCTAGGATGATCTAGAAACTTTTGACTCCAAGTAATTGGCAGCACTGATGCGCACACACTATATACAGGATACTTGTGTCACGGAAACATTTTTATATAACGAACCAATCTTCTCATAATTGAAAATTGCTACATTCTAATCTGTAAGTATAATTACTGTTTTCATTAATAATCATAACCATTTGGACTAAGTTCTGTTGTCAAAGTGCATAAATATTTACGATGCTATAATACATATCAAATTTTATTTAATAAACATCATTCTTTAATTTTTTTAACATTAAATTGTAATAAATGTTAATCAGACTTATTTCATGTCATTTTTATGTATCTAAATTACAGTATTAATTTCGATATATGTCTGCGTTAAAATTTTATTTTCTTTAAAATAACAGCTATTAAATATAAGTTTATATAAGATATTTACAGATAAGAAATATTATTTATTATATTGTCCCTATGTTAAGAAATAATTTATTGCCTGGAAACACGACAGTTTATTAATGTATTACTTATTCGTGTGATTAATTGTTTTATTGCCATAGAGCTGTTAAGTCAATTTAACCTGTCTTTTCTTACGATAGTGGAACATAACCTTGATTTGCTTCACTTCTAAATATATATTTAAATAGGAAGTGTTTAGACACGACATTTTTTGTATAATAATATTTTATTTCGATATTGTTAAACATTTTGTCTACAATTAATATTTTATATTAATAAATGAATTTTAATTGTTTTAGGTTTATACACAATGGTTGCCCATACTGTACTCTTGGATTTCACAGTGCCATCAAATGTAATAGCAGACATAGAGAAGCGTTCCAATTTGAAAGTAGCCATTGCTAATGTTCTCAAAGAACATTTTGATGGGCTTAAGCCATTAACTGAACCAAATCTTGATGGAAGTCTATTAGTCCTTTATGAGGGTCCTAGAGGTAGTCTAATCACTGTTCGAGGATATACCGAAGGCTTGATCACTGTTAACATTGAGTATTATAAAAAAGACGATGAAGATGCACTCTTAAACTTTGAGGTATAGTCGCTTACATTAATTACTATAATTGTTTTTTTTTGCAATACCTAGTTGCAAACTTCATAATATTTAATTGCCTCTCATGGGTATTAGATATGAAATCAGCTTTGGTATCTCTCAAATATGGGGTCAATACAAGGTATATTTTGTTACATATCAATTTGTTAAGAAATTATGAAAATGGCCATATGCAAGATGCTTCCAAGCATTTGAAATTATACATGTAACAAAGCATTACTCAAAACATTTGAGGTTTTCATTTGCCAATTTTTGATATGAAAAAGTAAAGTTACACTGTTAAATATGTTGTAAAAGATCATCATCGTTTGATGAGTGCCAATAGAAATAAGTAGAAATTTTACTATATGCGGAAGAAACACGTGTAACAAAGAGGACCTTGTAGCAGTGGCAATACCTGGAAACGGACGTTGCGATGGCTCTGAATAGCCAACGCAGTAAGTGCCTGCCACCAGTAAGACGAGGAACCATATATGACCTCTATCTGACACTATCAGGTAGAAAGCGCTTCCCCAATTAGTTCCCATACTTAGTTATCTATAGCACCTTATGAATGTGCGAATCGTTTTCGTTGCACTCTAAAACGCCAACAGCTCCAATTGATTAATTTGTTTCCCGTCGGCGCGGTATTTTTCCCCAGTGTTTCTTTTTTGGTTCTTCCGCCAAGGGATTTGAAATTACCCTTATGACGCATATGTAAAAGAAGAGTTGTTACGATTGGTTTAACAAGATAGTTTCTGTTCTTTTTTTTATTCATCGGTTCGCTTATCGCGGCCACCTTTAGTCGATCAGAGAATTGGAGACGGCGTTGCAGGCGGCGGCAGCCTCTACGCGTTCGCACATGCTTACACCAATTAAACGCGGTGGACCTTTTGAGAGATACTTTCCTACCGCCGGTGAGTTTTTTATTTATTATTCTGTTTACGGAACCAGCGGAATTCTATCTCCGCATAATTGTAAACATTATCGTGCGTCGTCAAAAATAATTATTTTGGAATCATTTCTTCGATTATATATGGCCTATTTCATTGAACTATAAACATTCTTTTCATTATTTTTTGCTTGAGAAAAAAATTATGATATTTGCGCTTTAACTGTTTAAAAAAAATATATACTCTATTAGAATTGTATTTCGGTTAGTAATACTATTTATGTCCCTTTTTTAAATATATTATCATTTTTACTTCCATCTCCTATTAAAGGAAACCATTTCAACTACATACATATTTATATTCGCTTTACCAACACCATTGCAGTATCTATGTAAATGGTTTCCTAAGAAAACAACAAGTACAGAAAGAGACATAAGACAAGCATACTCTAGAGTACTAAATAATGTTAAGAATTGTTAATTTTAATACTAACCTTCCACTTTACAGCTGTATTTATCCATTGAATGAAGTTACATGTTCCTCTAATTTTTATGCTACATTAGAAATATATAATATTTACTATAAATAATGATATAGATTAGTACTATGCACCTGAAGCTCCTAAATCCTCGATATTTTGATTGTTGGTCATTTTATTGTATATAAGAAAAAATTATTTATTCTTTTAACATATTTGCGCTTTGCATCGCATGCATCTACTAAATGCTTTCTTATGCAATAATTAATCTGTGCAATTAAATTTTTTTATTAAACAATTGTTTTTTCTTTTAAGATGACAGACTGCTTGAATATGATATAGACAAGCTGGTCTTTGAAGCACGTTCACCGTACCAAAAAGTGCAAATTGTTCATTCTAAATCACTAGGGAACCTGTTGGTCCTCGACGAATTACAAAGTGAGAAAAATAAAAATTGAAAATTCTTAAAATAAAATGTTAAGAATTGAATTAGAACTAATATTATAAATTCTTTAATAATATATATATTTCTTTTAGATATTTCTGAAGCAGATCTTATTTATACGGAAACTTTGATGCAACGTGGAAAAGAGAATTATGCAGGAAAAGAAATAGTTATTTTAGGAGGAGGTGATGGAGGATTGTTGTGGGAATTGCTTAAGGAGAAACCAAAATTTGTTACAATGCTGGAAGTACGTCTACTTAACATTATAAAATAATAAAATAAAATTCTGTAACATAATGTTATAGGGTTACTTTATCAATGATTTCCTATTTTCAGATTGATGATGTTGTTATAAAAGCCTGCAGTCAACATATGAGAAGTGTATGTGGAGACTGCCTAGATAAAAGAAAGGGAGAAAACTATGAAGTAAGTTTCAGTAGCTTAATCTTTATGTATTTTCTGAACAAGAAATGAGGAATGAAAAATTTATGCAAATTTATGATTTTTAGATTATTGTTGGAGATTGTGCAAAGGCCTTAGCACACATGATTGAACAAGGTCGACAATTCGATTATGTCTTTGGTGATCTTACAGATATACCAATCAGTACTTCAACACATGATGATGCATGGGATTTTACCAGACTTATTCTAAATTACTCAGTGAAAGTCCTAAAGCGGACTGGGAAATATATGACCCACGTAAGTACATTACAATATAGTATTTATCATTAATACAATTCCTTTGAATGATAGAAATAGAAATGATTGGAGGAGTTCTATCATCTAAGTCACTAACTCTTAAAAATCTACAATTACACATCTGTAATTGCAATGTAATATTACTTAAAACTTCAGGATTATATATAAACATAACCATAAACTTGTCGAAGAGCCTCTTCCTCACGGATTTTAATGAAATTGAAATATGTTGTCAAAGTCATCATTCTGAACAGCTTTTTACTATACATGTTACCAGCGGTCGCCTTTAGTTTCCAAGATATTCGAAAAAAGTAAGAGAGAAATATATATGTATTTAGGAAAAAGTTGTTCAAAATGCTGACTTTGATAACATATTTCAATTTCATCAAAATCCGTGAGGCAGAGGCTTTTCGACAAGTTTACCAACATAACTTATATTTTATCTTAAAGGCTAATGGAGCATCTTGTCCAGAAGCACTAGAAATGTTCGAGCAGGTCCTCTCACAGCTCTGTGTACCAGTAACCTTTACTAAAGACAGTGCTTTTATACCTTCTTTCTTCGAGGAGTGGGTCTTTTACCAAGTATCGTTTGAATGATGGATTAAATATATAACCCCGAGGTTCCTGGGGAGGCATGCTCACAACCCATTTCCTCCCTTATGACCCATATTCAACTCTAATTGCGGATGTTTTGCTACTGAATTGGTCTGTGGAAAAAAAGATCCCAATGCTGGACATAAAATCCCAATTGACTCTACCACGCTGGCGTCTGTACATAAAGTAGGTGGTGGTTATCTGATCTTATTTAATTGTTTAGTAACTAATAAACTATACAAAGGTGCTCAATTATTTTTTCTAATAACTGTCAATAATCAAAGTGAATCGCCCAATGATTTAACACGAATAACTCCAAAGAAAGTAATTCAAAACCTTTATTACTGTACAAATATATATCATTAATTATAATTAACCCTTATATTATAATTAACCCTTTAATGATCTAATTTATTTATTAACTTTGTAAAATATAAAATAAACCATATCAGATATAAATGGACAAACGTAGATGCACGCAATTTTTATTGGATATGGAACACAAGTACAGTTCATAATAACCATATAATTATAAGAACATTAATATTAAATATAATTATTTAATGAACAATAATTAATATTAAAACTGTTTTATATATACATATCTTATGTATGTATACATATATATATTTCTAATAACAAAAATGTCAGGTAATAAGGGGTTAAGGAATATCTACGGAAATAACAAATTAACATACAAATAAGATGTTTGCTTTACTGTTTTTGTCTGTTATTTGAAACTTATAAAAAACTATTTATTTTTAACGAACACCTAAGCCAGAAAAAGGAATAGAAACTAAGAATTCATTAATTAGTGGTAAGTAAAAGGAATAAATTATAAGATAATCATATTAATTATAAACCTAATATTATATTTTTGATTAATGGATTAAAAATTATCGTACTATACACAGTATTACGGTATACTTAATCGTCTTATATTATTTTAATATCACTGTTTGTGCACATTAACATCAATAAATAAGAGTCCCTGTATTATGAATATTCAATTCACAATTAACAGTTCAGAAATTTTTCTGATTAACAATTTTCAAATATTAATATACTATTATAAACCTATTTGTAATGGAAGATAATATTGATTTAACATATAAATAAATAAATACAGTTAAGTATGCAGAGAAGGTAAGAATGATTATGTGTTATTTAATTAATGATGGAAGATTTTATATATCATAAGGGAAATTTCTTTATCTGTCTGCAAGCTAAGAATAGACATTAGAAAATATATTATAGTGGAATGACTGTTCACTTAATTAAATATTGATTATAAGTTTCCAACTGAAACTTAGTACAGGAATGTGTTTTTGTTATTTTAAGTGTTTTGTTACTTCATGAATAGTTGGCTCTGTTTCTGTTTCTAAAACTATTTGGTCCAACCACTGTTGAACCTGCTCTGGCAGTCCATGAGAATTTTGCTGCTCTTCCATAATATTTCTTCCAGAATTTCTAAAACTTTTGCCATCGTCTTGTTGTTCAGTATTGGCATTTTGAAAATTGAAATCATTATTCCTGAACTCCGTGTTTATCTTTGGAGATAGGTTCACACTTCCTTCAGATTGTTTGTCTTCAAAATTAGAAACCTCACTGGTATTTTCTGTTAGATATTCTATGCGAAAAGTTTTCATTCCATTGGTAATATTTTCCACTTTTCTATCTTCTGCTGTAGAAGGCACTTCCATCTTGCCATTGGTGGAAATATCCTCTGAACCTTTAACGGATTTGTCGAAACTGACATGATCTTTATTAATGTCTTGATATTCCTGAATTTTATACGGCTCTAAGTCGGTGATTGCTGTTGAATTAGAACCTATCAACTCTATTCTTCCAAATTGTTTAATCTGTTCTTCAAGAGTATTTCTGTCATCTAATATTGTTATAGATGGAGGTAGAATTTCAGGATTTGACAATGCCAAAGATATTTGTTGTCTGTAGAGTGCTTCCGACTGACGTAAAAGTTGTTTCTCTCTAGCGTATAATGACTGTCCCAGTTGTGCGAAGGAGACTTTGATCTCCTTTTGGACCTTAAAATTGTAGTAACAAATTGTATAATTCACAAAGTGTTTCGTAAAATTCATGTCTTGTCGATAGCACTTAAAAATGAAAAATTGAATGCAAAGAAAAATTAAAACTTAACCTTAAAATACTAATCCTTTTCTAAAATTTTATTGAAACAATTGATGAAAACAGAAGAATATTACCTCAAGAAAGTGTTTCTCCAAAAATGTTTTCTTGTCAGATATTAATTTTCTTCTATCCAGATTGCTGTCGTTGTCGGTATTATCTTCATTTTTCTCTATCATATTATTAATTTAACGCGTCCACTGGAATACTTCGTTTTACCTTAAACTTCTGTTAACAATAAAACAGAAAAATCAATATTCTTCAAAGTTTAGCTACTTGTCAAATACATGTGGAAAGCAATTTGACATGAGTCTAAAACCTGATATGAAAACTATTCAGGTTCTAATTATACACCACCCGTTAGATTAGCGGTACTGCCATCTTGAAGTTCACGAAATTCAAAATCGTTACTCGAGCTGTTATATTGTAGTTTTGTTACATGAATGTAATCAATATAAACCATATACACATATAATTAAAGATGCTACATTCTGCAGCATATTTATGAGCAAAGAGAAAAAGCAGGTGTGATAATATATTTACTAAAAAATTGATTTTAAGGTAAATATGATTTAACCCAGTAAACAATTTGCCGACAGATTGGCGGCAGAAATAATTTTATTGAATAATTTCTAATAGATAGATACTTAATTACTTTTATTATTGATTTTAGGGAAAATCGTTTAAATAAATAACAATTTTTATAATATGTGTTTTATAATGCTGCAAATCTGCAAGGAGACTCTGCTGGTTTTCTGCCACGTCAGATTTGACTATCTCGGACATTCTAGATTCTAGGACATCTAGATAGTTGTCCCATGCAATTTTTGTACTTTTTATAATTGTTAAAAATAGACAATAAAATATGAAATCTTTACATAACGTTTACATTATTTTGATATGCATTGTCTTATATATGTTATATTTAAAACTTCGAAGAGATTTTTAATGATCGTCTTTATTTACCAAAAGAAAATTTCGTCGTACAGATTCCTTTTTTCTATTTCCCTTTTTCGAACGTATGTAACTACAATAGCTACTATTCAGACGGCTAATAATAGTAATTTTCAATTAAATGTACAGTCGAGTTTCGTTCGAAAAACATTTTTAATATTTATCGACTAAATCTAATATGGGTCGATAATGATTTCTTATTAACAATTAACAATATAATGGATATCTATTACCATATTGTACCTAAGCGAATCTACGACTTTTTATTAAGAATAAAATTTGCACGAACATTTTCCGTGGAATCGTGCGTAAGCCGCGATATCGATTTTCGGTTTTTTTTTAAACAGTAAGGCGAAAAAAGCATTGCGGCTCATCGTTCAATTCGACGATAAAATGTAACAAATAGACAACGAATTTGATGCATTTATAACATGTTTGCATATACAAAGCGCAATAAAAAAATTTAAAAACGTGTTTCGCTAATTTCGTAAATATATAATTATACTTTTGTTTCCAAACGAATGGAACCATCGCTCGCTTCCGACAATTGATCAACGAAAGTTTAATTTTCCATAAATATCCGCAGTCTAGTGGTAATTACGGCAGCACAGATATGTGTATTTCGTAACTAAAATTCAAAATGTGCAGTTATTTTCATTTATCGTACACGTCCGACACCGCTAAAATAAGTTAGCAGCTAAATTTGTAACCAGGCTTACGCGAATAGCTTCCTAATTTCCCAAACTATTAACAAAGACGTTGATAATGATAATTAGACTGCAGATTTTATGCAATTATAGCACGCATGGTTGTTTAAAATAGAGCAAAATGAAATTTTTAAAATAAAATACAATAGAATTTTCGTGTTATTTGAAACATAATTAGCGAAATAAAAGCTTGTGATTGGACAAAATGTCCGCAGTCTGATATAATAATAAATAATAATGATAATTACAACTGTTTTCGAACTATTCGCGTACACCGAGAATTTCTTGTACTTATATAAATACAACTAACGATACGCTTACGTTAACATACTAAACACGATTTCTGAACACTTTAGTCATATCGTACCATTTTTTTTCTCCCTTTAATGAGAAGCTCCCTATCCTGCAAACCACAATCTAACAATTACCTAGTCAATTAGTAATAATACAAAAGGGGAGAAAACAATATCCCGTTGAAATAATACGATTTTTGCTCGCTTTGTGGAACATAAAAACATCCTCTCTTTACGTCGACGAGAAACGATATTCCTACGAGAAATTACACGGGAAGTGATAGCATAAAAATGACGTTGTTACGTTGGTTAGCTCGTTAAATTAATGATAGTCAGGGAGGAATAGTAAAAATCAGAACAATTGATTCCATTCGGAATCGAGGAAAGTCGGCGGCAGTTAAAGGGGTGTTAATTCGAGCGACGGTTGGCCCATTTTCATTCGCAGACTTGCCACGTCGTCTTCTATTCGTACCAATAACTTGAATTTCTTGAATAGAATAAAACAGTGATATCAGTTGTCAGTTTAAATGTTAATTAGACAAGAGTTACGATACGTGATTCATAAGTTACCGTTATGGCGTCTCCTGGCGTTGTCTTCCAGGCGTAGAACATGTAACCAGGTATGCACAGCATGGATGATAAAGCCGTCATCCAGCCGAGCACGTGCGACCACCATGGATACTCGTAATCTAAATACTTCACAGGTGTCCATTGTACCAAATTGAAAAAGAAGACCCCCTGCACAACGAAGTTTAATATTAAGGTTTCATTAAAACTCACACAATACATTAAAAGGCGCTTTAATTTCTAATGACACCTCTGGTTAGCAGAATTAAAACTGTCTAGGAATGTCTGCCTCAAAAATTAGTATTGTATCAAAATTCTGTTATCAACTTACAACACAAATCAAGGGAGTGGTGAACGTCCAACAGAGTTTCCACCACATCAGGGGATAATATCCAATCATGTCTCTGATGGCGTCGTAAAATCGGTCGACACCGAAGGCCCAGCTTATCGAAATGCATTCGAAGAAGATTAAGAATAAAAGACAAAATCCGGAAACGGCGTACGAGTCGAGGATCTGGAAGACGTACATGCCACCTTGAGATATACAAGAAAGTCCTATAATGTACGATAGCACGCAGACGATCGCTATAAAAATTTCCTTGCGACGGCGAAGCAGCTGTGGCCACTCGTCAACCTTGAATCAACGAGTTTACAAAAATTAATATAACCATTCTATTGCTATGTTCTCTTTACTTAACAGACATTATCATCAATCAAATAAATCAGAAGCTTTGTCTTTTACATGGTGAAAAAAAATTTATTTAAAAACGGTAGCTCACCATGGCAGTAACAAACCCTTCCATGGTGCAAAATTGCGAATCCAAGCCGATAAGTAGAAGCATGAAGAAGAATAAACAAGACCATAATGGCGCTCCCGGAAGCTGAAGAACCGCCGAAGGATAAGCCAAGAAGGCCAGTCCCGGACCGGAAGCAGCGACCTCTGCTACCGGTTTTTGTTGCTCGTGGGCCATGAAACCCACCACGGAGAATATCACAAAGCCAGCAAACATGCTGGTCGATGAATTCACCGAACATACTATCAAAGCGTCCTTGTAGACGTTATTTGTGAACTTGTTGTAACTACCAAGAGCCACTAGCGTGCCCAAGCCCAGACCGTACGAGAAGAAGATTTGGGTGACTGCGTCTATCCATACCTAGAAAATACGTTATGTTCGCGTTATGTATATATT
This sequence comes from Lasioglossum lativentre, assembly GCA_916610255.1. Classification (NCBI taxonomy): domain Eukaryota; kingdom Metazoa; phylum Arthropoda; class Insecta; order Hymenoptera; family Halictidae; genus Lasioglossum; species Lasioglossum lativentre. The sequence continues at coordinate 37,291,057 of OU744356.1, read as the reverse complement.
ACAATAATTTTAGCAATAATTAGCTTGCGAGCCATTTTAAACACATTTTCTATAAACCGTCATACATGACGACCATTATTTAAAATTAATCTTATCCGTGTAATAAATGTTCAGATAGCGAACACGCCATTAGATAAGATACTAATTTTAAAGAAACCATTCACACATTTACCTCCGATTCTCTTAATTTCGAGAGATTCGGACTGATGTAGAATCGAATGCCCTCCATGGCACCGGGCAAAGTAATCCCACGAATCAGAAGAATCGTTAATAAGACGTATGGGAAAAGCGAGGTGAAGTATACGACCTTTCCGGTCCACTTTACACCCTTCCAAATGCAGAAATAGCAAAGGATCCAGACCAAGAGGAGGGTACCGGCTAGTTCCCAACGAATGCCACCCATGTGCTCTACACCGTCGCTAATTTGGAGCGCTCGTCGTCTGGAAAAAAGCACACGCGTACAAACTCATCTTTCCGTTTCGTTTAGTATATTAAATCTGATTCCGAACACTTACTCCCAAAACTCTTTCACCGGATCGGTAAGGTCCGTGACCGTCACGTTGATGCCGTTGACAGAACATATCTCAACAACGCCCAAGCCTCTGGGATATCGGATCGAGGACGCTTTAACCCACCAGCAGGACAACGAGTCCCTGTCGTAAGGGTTCACGCAGTTCTTCGTGTTCCAGTAGTTGTTGCAGGTTCCCCAGGGTAGCTCTGTTTCAATATGTTTCAATTATTCTACGCCACGCCATAAATACACACATATAGTGTTAAACAGAGTTTTTAATATTAAGAAGACGCGTGTCTTCCTTTTGTCGCAATTATTTTTTTCTCGCTTAACAGGCTTCTCAGGTCGAATCAATCATTACCTAAAACGCCTATAAATATTATTTAACTTGATAAACAAAAATATAATGGAACCTACCACTTCGCATGGACATGAAGAAGTAGAAGATTGCCCAAGCAAGGATGACGATGTAATAGACGTTCATCCAACAGGACATGACAGCGGCGGCATACCCAATGCCTTTAAAAAGCGGCGCTATCTTAAAAACACCGAGGCCACCGACGGTAAGCATTTGGCCAAGGGCAAGCTCCATGAAGAACATTGGTATCCCAGCGAGCACCAGCGTCAGAAAGTATGGTATTAAAAAAGCGCCTCCGCCATTTTTGTAACAGAGATACGGAAATCGCCAGACGTTACCCAAACCGATCGCCAAACCAACCTTTGTAACACAGAAATGAATTAATTGCTTATGCGAACATCATTGAAGAACAATAGTAAAAAGACAGCGATGAAAGTTGAAACATTACCACGCTCAAAATAAAATCTAATTTAGTACTCCATGTGCCACGTTCTGGAAGTGGCTTCTGTTTGCTGGACGTCAGATTTAACGCGGTTTTGTCAGGATTTTCAGGATCCCCGAGTTCGGGTTCTCTCGATGCGTCCGTCATTTTTTACTAGATTTCCGTCACCTGACCTTGAAGAAGTTCCGTCGTTTCCGGTTTCCTTTCTCGCGTGTTCCTCCACACCTCGCGTAACTACCGCGAATGCATAACAGAGCTTCTGTCGACAATAATACAGGTCATCCACATACTGCACTTTTCATGTTACAGATTTTTTTTTGTGATGTTTAAAAAATATTTATTATTTGTAAATAAATAAATAATATTTTTAGTCTGACACTCTTTTGATATCCTTTTTAATATTCCTTCAATTATTAACTTTTCAGTTTTTCTCGATTACACTGATTTAAGTTTGTTTTCTTGAAGAAGCTTGACAGATTGAAAATCTTATCTCTTATTCATATGTGGACGCTATGGTAGTTAAAGTGTTGATTATTTAATTGTACTTTCTATACAAAATTTATGAGATTGATTCAGATTGATTCAGTTGAAAGAGAAAGAATAAAAAATTCCTTCTACTATTTTAAAATTTCTACGAGACACTGTTCGAGATTTTCTCAAGGTTCTCTCGAAGGATGCAATTTTTGGTAAACGATTCGACCGAGTTCTTGTTCCGATGCCGGATGCGACTAGCGGTTCGTCACGTGGAAAATCTGCGGAAGATTATTACCCTTAAATACTCAAGCATACTAGGTGACTTGAAATCACGACGGAGAATTCACCATGCTGCTTCTGATACGAAAAGAAATGGTTCCACGTTGTCTAACCAAGTGCACCGTATATCAAAATTTGATCACATCGTCTTATAATTAAAGATGTTTTTTATAAAAATAATTCTGCAAATAACCTTTCTATTCTGAAGATTTCACGAATCTGTGTCAGTCATACAAGATTTAAATAGTTGCACCTCTTAACCTGTTAATCTACGTAAATAACGATCTAGACTGGACCGAAGGCAAAGAGAATCACTTAATATTTCGCGAGAACAAATGCAAACGAGAATGTCAAATTATCTCTTATTTCCACTTAACAGATTAAATAAAAACAACGCGCCAATATGTAGCACAAGCAGCACCAAAACTATTGCGCACCATTTCATCTTTCGGTTCAACATCTCTTTCTCTAATTCACCTAGCAGTTGAAAAATAACAACCAAAACATCCGCAAAAAATATTTTCCACAAGCTGTATTTTACAAGTTTAAATTCATCAAAAATTTTCACTGTGATAAGTCCTTTAGAATCGTTGCAATTATGAATTATGTACTAAATGAAAGTTATCGAGTATTCGCGAAAACAATTGGGTATGGTGATAAAGTTGAATTTGAAGTGTTTGCTGAGGAAGTCCCCTTGAGAAGAACGGTGAGCAACAGTTCTTCCGGTTCTGTGATAGAGGACCAGAAGACAGCGCGAGGACCGGCACTCACGTCGGGACCAATAAGAAAGAATTAAGGCGCAAAAGTAGCATCGATGCGACACGGTTAAATACGAATGTCCGGCTGGGGAACCCTATGATGAATATCCCGAGCCCGTTCCCCCAAAGCTCCATCCTTCCTCGGCCCCTTCGCGGCCGATCTATTGCTCGGCTCCCTCTTCCTCTTCCACGCTCATAAAAAACAGCTATATTCTAATTAACCGAGAACGCGTTGTTCCGCGTAACCGACATCGTTGCGATCTTGAATTCATCCACCGCATCGGTTCTAATTGCAGCCCCGAAATTTAGCAGGAGATAGTGGATATCCGATTGCGCGCCGCGCTGATCCCCTCTGGCCAATCGTAACCCTCGAGGACTCAACAATATCCAGTTACCGCACGTGTTACAGTTCTTTCTATTTTACTGTACAGAGAAGATTTATATCGCATACGAACCTGTTTCAAAACAATCTTCGATCTGAGGACACTGTCTTTCAGATTGTTGGAGCTCCCGGTACCACGATCTCTCTTCTTCTTCTTCTTCTTCTCCTTCTTCTTCTTCTTCCGGTTTCGATGGTCCCTCGCGAGTTTCTGGCGGGAAGTCGGTGGACAGGAAACTTATGCGTAGGAGGATAAATAATCGCACGAGAGAAACGCTGTATTTGGAACTTTCCCGACGAGAATTTGATGCACTGTCACTGGGCGCACTCTTGATCCTCCGCGCAACAGCTCTCGATCGGGTTAAACGGGCGGCATTACGGGAAGCGAAGCTGATCCTCTCGACTATAACGTGAAATGACAAGCACTCCGACTCGTAGAATCCTCTGATTCAGCGACAGGGTTTCGATCAAGAACTAATTTCTCTCGATCCCGATGGTCGCAGCCACGATACGATCATCGATCACGTTTTCTTCTAAGGAATCTACTTTTGCGTTTCGATTGATCCCTGCGTGAACGGACAGGTCTGTCGAAACTTCTTCTATATCTTGTCTTCCTGGATGCTCGTTTCCTGTTTTCGATGTTTTCTGTCAACTTTCGAAGCCTGTTTCGAGACGCGTCTTCGAAAGGCGATGCGAGTGCTCGGCCGGCCCGCTCAGAACTGGAATCGGGAGTTCGCTTTCGACGGCGAACTAGCTGAAATATCGGGGGTACGAAATCGGGGGATCCCCCTTTTCCTTTTTTGCCCCCGGTCCACCCTTGCCGTTTACATCGGTGTCACGCGTTTATTCCGCGCGCGGTCACTCGCAGCCGGCCAGGGCGCTCGCGCTCGCGCGAACACACGCGCGCAGAGCAAGAGGGGACGAGGAAAACATGGAGAAAGAGGGTCACCAAGATCGCAACAGTATATCATCATCAAGTTGACGGCTATCCTGACTGCTGTGCTCTTTATTGTCAACGTTTCGATACATGCGCGCTCGTACGTGTTTTCTTTTTACACGGTTGCGCGGAGAGCGTTCGGTGTATGCACGATTAGTGCATAGCTACTTTTGCGCTTTTAGACCCTTCCGTAAATGACCCGATTAAGGAGGTATTCTGGTTTTTCATTTTCATAAAATCGACTTTTTGCATTTTCTTTAGATACTCGTTCATAAGCTTATGAAGTGAACACTTTTTGTTTAGCAACAAAAATATTTTGTCGTCTGAAAAAATATAGGGTAAGTGAAATGTAAAAGTCATATTTATTATTGAATTTATTAATAGAGGCATTTACTGGATCGTCTGATGTCACGAGATTTGAATGTTCTGATGGTCATTTTTACGAAAGCTTAGTTATCTAGGGTTGAACGAGGTTTTCACGAAATCCCTATTTTCGAAATCATTAGTCGATCAATTGTCTTGAAATTTTAAGAGGATCTTCAGCACATACCCTGTTATCGAACCAACCAGAATTTGTTAAATCTGTCGTTTTTTTTCTTGTTTCCTTATCGTGTTAAAGGCAAAAAAATATTTTCAAAAAACGATTCTGTAAATAATCAAAATTTGATTTGGTTCAGATCATAGCGTTGTACATATAGCAAGGTTGGTTGATGATTTTCATTCATGAAAGTTTAATCGAATATATCCGCGAGTGAAATTCTGTAATCCGCGTGGAACAACCTAACGAGTTCAATTTCTTAGTCAACACGAATTGCTAAATAATTGACGCACCCTAATTTCGCTCGTCATCATCATCATTAACAGAGTCTCTCCACCGCGTGTACCAAACTTCTATACTTTCTGACGAAATGGAAGAGCGTGTTAAAGTAGGTGAGCAAGACTAGGAAGCTAGTATATCCGGAGGGTTCACGTGACACCGATCTATCGCTACATCCGTTCTGGGTACACACTGTAATATAGATCATCAGGATGATCGACATTAACTCACACAAATCCCGAAGCACATACTATAGATAGAAACTAGTTGTTGGGTCAATCCGACGGCACATACAGATATCCGAAAAGTCGAAGATAGTCATGGGAAACTTAGATACTTCCGCGTAATCGGAAGTAGCGTCGGAGGCTTTTATCAGTCGACAGAACCATGTATAATTCGATCTCTTGAGCTCTCGATGTCCGGGAGCACTCGAAAATACGATTATAGGTTTTTCATATTTTTTAAATGTTTTTCATAAAACAGGAAACTTTCGGCGAGACTAATTTCTATACCTTGCGCACGAGCGCGCGCGCGCGCGCTCACATAGTTTGATTGCTCGTTAACGGGCAGTACGGCAGAGGGGAGCATCCCCAATGACTAGAGGATGTGCGGGAAGTGGCGCGGGAACCACGTTAAGAATCGCTTTGCGGGTCAAATTTTTTTTTACGAGTCGAACCACCTTTGATTTTGTCAAGCCAAGAAAAAAGTTTGATCGTACCGCTTTAACGGGTCGAGCGCCACGTGATCACATGTTTCTTTTTTCGCATTGTTTCACTTTCTAGTTTACTTACTTACTAAGCCAATGATCTACCAGTTTACTCAGTTTAATTTTTTGCATTTTACAAATAATTTTATTACCTTTTGTGGGTCCTACCGGTTTATATCCCAGAATATAAAATTATATTGTGTCCAATATATCCAACATGAAAAACTAACCATTGAAAGCCTCTTAAAGTAACTTTCTTAAACTTTTGGAATCTTTATTTAGAAGAAGATTATTAAGCTTCTTTGAGACATAAAATTTCAAATCAATCAATAGTAGAGATTTTGCACATTTGAATAATGTTAAAAAAATACACTGTATTCTTCATGCAATATAATCTATATAATTATTGAAATAGGTAATAATACATGGACATTTCTCTTATTTTACTGAAATATTTTATATGTAGATATACAGGATGTCCCGTAACTGGTGGTACAAGCGAGTAGGGGGTGATTCTACGTGAAAAATTGAATCGAAAATGCAGAATAAAATTTTTTCATATGACGCTTTATTATCGAAAAAAATTAGTTTGAAAATTTATCGAGTACGCGTGTACTACTTGATTTAGCTTCAGTTCGACGGATTTCATTGTAGATCACCTCCATTTTTGTTCGTAACCGTTGTCAATGGATCGATGGACAAATTTCCAGAATTCGTCTAATTTATGAACTGTTGGAAGTGATGTCCACGGTGTTGCAAACATAACTGTGCTCTCCTTATTAAATTGCATCGAACGTTTACGCAAATTTTCAAATTAATTTTTTTCGAAAATAAAGCTTCATATGAAAAAATTTTATTCTACATTTTCGATTCAATTTTTCACGTAGAATTACCCCCTACTCGCTTGTACCACCAGTTACGGGACACCCTGTATATTAACAGAATATTACATATTGATACATTTTACAGATAATATGTTAAATTACATTTATTTTTTAAATATTCTACGATTTATTTAAGGTAAAAATAAATTCTAAGTTTGTAGCTATTCACTCGGTAATATCCTCGATTTATACTACTTTCTATTACTGCGTCTGCCTATGTTTGCAATATATACATAATAAAAGCACAGGTGAGTCTGTGAATTGTTCTGATCCCGACATTTATTTTGAAAGACCTCGAAATTGCTGCAATAAATGCGATAAAATCTATATTTCCTCATGCAGAAATAAACGCATGCTTTTTCCATTTGTGTCATAATGTTTATTGAACACAATTAATACACTGATAAATTTATTATCTCTGCGCTTATAAGAATTCCTTTTGCCAATAATGCTGTCAAGCACCCCCTTGGCTATCTTACCACCTAATTTTTTTAGTAAAAATGACTAATAGTACTCGAGCTACAAACTCACTTTTAAAGCATGTTTTGCGCATGTCAGAGTAACTTTTATGCATGATGATTTGGAGTATATAAGATACCCGATTCTCACTAATATTCCCGTTTCATATGTTGTGTATGCTTGTGCTGTGACCTAGGTCACCAGTTGGTTGTTCTATTTGGGTAGAGTCGGTATTGCAGATCGTGCGACACGAAACACCATAAGGTGGCTGGTCTACTCCAACATCTCGTCTGTGGTACGTTCTAGTTCTGTAACCGCAAAACTTGCCTTCAAATGGCACGAGCAGGTAAATTCTAATAATTTCGCGGTAAGGATTCAAACGCCTTAAACACTCGAACGCGGCTTTAGGTAGAAAATAAATCAAAACAAATAACTGGTTACGGGAAAATTTTCTCTGTATTTCTTGGCAAATTTGAAAGTGATCCGTCTATATACGAGAAGTCTGAGAGTGTCCTCCGCTCTTCTTCTGATTCTTCATACTCTCTGCTTCTATCAAACCTCCGGTTCCAGGATGCGTCATTGGTGGAGCGTCGTGAGGTCCAATCCGAAGGGTAGTCTCCTCCCCTAAACTGATATCGCGTAGCAACTTTGCGTGGGAAGATGCCGTGGATGCCTTCCAGTTTCCCCACCTCGGTGCATAAGGGCACAGACGAGATCTCGTCTGTGGTTTAGCTGCGTTTCTAATACTTATTCTGACATTCAAATACGCGCGGTACCGTAACTACAGTAATTACTAAGATGGCGACGATCTCGTTTAGGGCGACATCACAATCCCTACCAGAGAGTATATATATATAGATGAGAGTGCTCACGCTCGGGTTTTGGCCGTGCCAGATTTCCTCTCTGTCCCTGTCTGTCCCTACTCTTTGAAATTGGCAAAATAAGTTTTGTAAAATTTGGCAACCCTGAATGTTCTGTCACCGCGTGAGCCCGTGAGCCGCCTCACTCCATTCCCTCTAACCTAAAAACCATATTCTAGATTAATTAAAGCACCAATCTGTTTCTATTCAATTACAAAGCGAAGTTCGAGAAATTTGCGTTATTAAAATGGCAGAAGCAATGCGCCAAACTGTGGCTGGTATGCTGAAAGGCATTGAAAGGTACATTCAACTTGTCAAATTCTTGAGCACTCACATTTGCTTTTTACATTCGTATAGATATCATAAAAAATTAGTTATACTGATTAACTTGTTTTCAATAAGTAGAATATACATCCAGTTACTTTTTGTTATGTATATAAAATATTAAAAAATTTTTTTTCATTTTAATTACAATTTAATTGTTTATAAATGGTTTATAAATTGTACACCAATTATGATTTCGTACATGTTCTAATTAAGTAAAACAAATACAATTTCAGGTATAATCCAGATCATTTAGCAACTCTCGAAAAATATGTTGAAATACAATCGAGAGAAAATGCATATGATTTAGAAGCTAATTTAGCAGTTTTAAAACTCTATCAATTGAATCCGCATAAATTCAATATGGATATTACTTGTCAAATATTGTTAAAGGCTCTGACAAATCTTCCGCACACTGACTTTGTTCTTTGCAAATGTCTTCTCAGTGAAAAAATCGTAAGTTATTTATAGATTAAATATGTTTATAACATTATATGTATTTCCTACATATCCAAAAATAGCTACCATATTTATTTATACAATAAATATTTAATGGGTATAACCGCTATAGATAAAGAAATATAATAATTAATATATAAAATAATTTGTTTCATAATGCATGTATATTTAGAGTAAATACATACTGTATTTTAAAAATTGATCAGTATCTCCTAAAAATCAGTCTGTTTTTAAAATGATTTAATATATAAAAAAATATATTATCCTTATATACTTCAAATAGTCTGGAGAACATTATATAATATCAATTACTATAAAATTAATAATAATAAAATAAAATTATTTTTACAGATGCAAGAAAGTCCCATTCACGAAATTATGTATTTAGGAGATATTTTAGAACAGTGCGACTTTCAACATTTTTGGGACAGAGTCCTTTCAATGTCTGATCTTTGTGACAGAATTGTAGGATTCCAAGATTCGATAAGGAAGTTTGTTTGCCATGTAGTGGGAATAACTTTCCAAACAATAGAAAAGAGTCTTCTGGCACAACTACTTGGTGGTGTTGACGGTAATATCTATTTTCACAAAGAAGAAAAGTGACATATATCAGTAGCTTACTTTGTATAAATTTAATTTCAGATAATACCCTGAAACATTGGGTGAAAAAATATGGATGGAAGGAAGAAAGTAAAACGATTATCTTTATCGCGAATCAAGACGAAAACATTAAGACAAAAAATATTACAGAAAATATAGATTTTGAAAACGTTGCTGGCTTAATGGCTGCTTGTCTTTAAATCTTAAATAAACGGTTTTTATACAAAAAATCGAAAAAGCTTTCCTTTCACTTATAATTGTATGTAAATAATTTTGATTGTATTGATCCCCGCTTCCTTTTTATAACACTACCATACCTTGTACTATACATATAATTCCACGACACATACAAATATCATAAAAAAATATGCGTATTATTTTTAATGATTTTGCACAATTTTAAATGCAAATAAATTTTATCAATATTTGTAAAAAATAGTGCAGTTAATATTAAATATTATACATATTGAAACGATACATCCAATACTATAGGGACATGTCTTCATGATACAAATTCACTAAAAGTATGTTAAAAATTCTACATACACAAATTTGCAGGTTTCATTAAAAGATTATCGTTAACTACAATTATTAATACTCGGTTCAATTATATGTACTTAATCTTATGGAATGACTTACAAATTAATGCATCACGATACATTGATCTAATATTTTATCTTGCATTACTACCATTAATATCATGGAGTAAACCCAAAATAAAATAACAGCGATAAAAAGCTGGTAATAAACAAAATTTATACAAAACTATTACTTTACAAAACAATGCGTTCTTTCACTTTTTCTTGCTGTATATATATATGTATATATATATATATATATATATATATATATATTACTATGTTTTAAAAATTTAGTATTACAAAAAATTGGAAAATTAAAAAACATTCAGTTTCAAACGATAAAAAAATATCCTATATATTAGATTATTTATATTTCAATGTATTATGAATTGCACCTTTTATGGATTAAATAATGGAAAGATTCTTGACAACTATAAGAAAATAATTATATGGCAGAGAAAGCCACGAAAAAGCAGTCATTGCTTAGAATTATAAAGAATGAATCATATGTGTGCTTAAATTTCATGATCAATCAGGTACGCATCTTTTCTGAAGGTATATTTAGGTGGGTTTTGGCATGGGAGCATCCACAAGATTGGATGACCCTTACCACAAACCTGAGACAGTAACACAAAAGTACGCGAACTGTTTCTCTTATAATGATGACTACTTTGCACACGTTCCATTGTGTTTTCTTCTCCCAGAATAACTAAACATTGGTCTACCAGTACTGCGATGACAAACATGCCAAACAACGCTGATTCCAACACCAATATAACACAGTGCAAGCTGTAGAAAAAATCCTCATTAAAATCAACTTTTTTTGTTGACAACCTATTTTAATATTTATGATCGAAAAGAACTCTCTGAATAAATGAGAAATTATTTAAATAATTTTTAAGTAATACTCATATATATAAAACATACATGCGCGTCTGTTTGACAGCCATATCATTGCTGCAACGTGAACATTCTATAACCCATGATGTTATCACCAAGCCTAGTGCATAGATGGCCAACATCCCAACATAGACCAGAAACTGGATAAAGTATTTTTGATTTCTTTCTCCCACACAGTTGTTTATCCTTTGTGGAATGTTATGAATAAACCATTGTTACATATATTGGAAACAATATATACTTAACATATATAATATAATATAAAATACATTTTAAGAAACAGAACAACTAAATACTGAAATGAAAAATATATAATTTTTCTCAGATTCATCATTCAAACTATACAAGAATAATCTTATGTATTTTTTTCTGCAGTGCGGAACTAGTTACACATATTTAAGTGTTCTATTTCTCAAGAGTTACCCATTACATTATGAGTAAACCAATTATTATTAATATCTAAAACTTATAGAAATACTAAGCAATCAATGGATAATAAATATTAAAATTCAAAAATGAAAACAGTTTCTTTATTAAAGCAAAGAAATATCACAAAAAATCTAAAAAATAGAGAGAAAATTATAAATTAAGTGATGAGCTATAAAAAGAAAAATTAATATAAATAATATTCATGAATTAGTAGTATATAGTTTATGGCATACCAGGGACAATGATGATCCCATCTTCTAACACATCGTTTACAAATTCTACAATGATGGGCTTTAGGAGGTCTATAAGTTTCGCACCTAGTACACACGGTCCAATTGTCTCTTTCATCACATTCAATCTTTGTCTCTGAATTATCTGTATGAATATCAGAAAAGTCCATAGGACTTTGTGGCAGTGGTACAACACCAGGATCACTGCAGACTGCCTTCAAATGTGACATTATCAATAATAATACAACAGTGTTGAAAGCCACTACATGGAAGGGACCCCACAAACTGTACACAATGTATAAAAAAATATTAATTACAAATCATTGCATATTGTCGAAAATATTTTCTTAATGTTATTTTTAAGCATTTTTAGGCATTTTAAAAGTGTAGCATTAAAAAAAAGTATATACATATATGTCCTCAATTGTGTATGTTAAATTTAAAATAGGAGAATTAAAATATTCATGTTTCTACAATTATGATAATAAATACTAGATAATAGGACATCGTGTGGAACAAATAATACTTTAGATAAACATAAACTCAAATTATATTAAGTGCTTACCTGTCTTGTAAACTATGCAGGATAACCCAACGTACAACGACGTAATCTGCATAAAAGACAGCAATGTATGTGACTATGATGCATACAATGCCGCAGGGGTCTCTTACGAACATTTTTATTTATTCCATATTCCTTAATAACAAATATATCACCTATTTATCATGACAGACCAGAACGGATTCATGTGATTTCGTTTTTCATTGAATTTACTTTACACAAATTCTCGATTTTTACGATTTCCATTTAATGTCAAATTTACTTATTTTACAATTGCACTGAAATGTGAACTGTTAGTATCTATTTAACAAAAAGAAACCGTTATTTTTATTAGTAAATAATGCAAAATCATCACTGTAAATGTTGAATATTTTAACCAATACCAGAGAGGATACGAGAGTGCTCACGCCTGGGATTTCGGTGCCCCCAGTATAGTGCTGCCCTGACACCAACTTTGTGTGCAGCAGGAGCTACATTTTACAGCGTTGTCAGTCTCTTCGAGCCAGTCATGAAATGTTCCAATTAGGTATTCATGTAATGTTATATATATAGTATGCACCTCATATATGGTCTATATAAGGTATGCACAATCATGCGCATTCTGATAATAATCCCATGTGGGGTTTTATAGCGTAATAAAAAAAAAAAAAAAAAAAAAAACATTCACGTTATAAATATTTATAATATACGTTATGGACATGTACAATACAAACATTTTATATGAATCTACAATGAATAAATAAAGAAAACGTAATAAAAAAGCATATCTGCGTATACAATATATTTATTGAACGATTGATTTTTCCCGAACGACGGACTTGTTGTAGAGTTATACTACTGATTTTCGCAAAAATTTAGTTTGTCATTGAGCTCCCAAATAACCAGGCCTGCCGTGAGCAGTGGTGAGCAGTGGTGAGCAGAGCCTGCCGAGTGCAGAGAACGGGCAGAATACTGTCGAGGCTATTCTTCGAGCTGCTCAAGGCAGGATTGGCTCAATTTTGGACGCGCATCTGTGCGCGCAGACGGGACTTGTTCCGCCGTCAGTTGGAGCAGGGCAGTAGGCATGGGCAGAACAAAGGCAGAATGCTGGCGGCTGGACCCTAACACGCAACACGGTCGAATAAATTTCTATTGGACCAATAATATACAGCACTCGACCTTTTTACTGATTTTACTGACAATTCGAAATACCGATTTTTTAATGCAGAATTTTATTTTGTGCACATGCAAATTTTACTTATTCTCATATTTATGTTATTTTTCATAGACTGCGGATCTTTATGCGAAATAAAAATTGTCTGCATCAATTGCAAGATCTGGAAACTAAAAATTGCATTGCCATACCATTTTTTTTACAGTTCAATTTCAATTCATTCAGACAAGTTCTGAACTTCTCATTGTAATATTGAGACGTCAGTTTGGGTTCCCGTGAACCCTTGCATTTGCAAATACAGGCCTCGTGACAAGCAGTACGCTGCCGATTATTACAAATTACTCCTCGACAATGTAAAAATACGAATTTTAGGCTCTGCACCCCCTTAGATTAGACTTTCAGGAAACATAATCGACCAGTTCTGGACTTCTCAGTGTAATATTGGGACGTCAGTTTGGGTTCCCGTGAACCCTTGCATTTGCAAATACAGGCCTCGTGACAAGCAGTACGCTGCCGATTATTACAAATTACTCCTCGACAAACTAAAAATATGAATTTTGAGCTCTGCACCTCCCTAGATTAGACTTTCAGGAAACATAATCGACCAGTTCTGAACTTCTTGCAATTTTGTGGCGTCAGTTTGGGTTCCCGTGAATCCTTGCATTTGCGAACACGCGACTCGCAACGCCGCGCTTGCTTCGGACGACTTATATTTTTAGTATCTATTTTGCAGTTACCACCCTTCCGTTCTCCATCCCCAAAATCAGAAAATTATTTAAATAGCGATTCGAATAAAAGATACTTTATCTTTATTCGTTATTCGAAGGTTAGAGTAAAAAAAGTTTCTTCATTTGACGTGTATCGAATGAAAAAAGTATCTTTATTCGACGATTATCGATTAAATAATTTTATTCGTCGAGATATTTATCCGACAAATAAAGATCATTTTTTCGCCACATCAGTGCGACCGTGTTGCCCTGTTAAACAAAGGCAGATTCAGGGTCCAGCTGCCAGCAGTCTGCCTTCGTTCTGCCCATGCCCACTGCCCTGCTCCAGCTGACTGACGGCAGAACAAGTCACTTCTGCGCGCACAGATACTCGTCAGAAATGAAATTTTTGGTTGGCTGGGAGGTGGCACCAAATTTTGAAAAATTTTTCTCTTTACAAAATTTTCGAAAGTTATGTTATTATAAGTACAGAGTGTATTGTGGTGAGATAAGAAGGAGGTCTCTGGCAGGAATGCGGTGACGTAATAGGTACGAATGCATCATTGGAATGGAATATGTATAGCCGTTTGGATCAGAGTGGAATGGGGACGCCTCGCACTATTTAACAATAAGTATTTACTCGTCTCTAACAGAAATATTGGCTAGAGCGCTCACACATCAATGTATGTACAGAGCTCTCTGCTATGTAGCGTGTGGCGTTTACCTATATAGAGATAGACTTCTCTTGCCCCTGTGCCGTCGCGGGAACAATTGTCTCATCTCGCGACGAAACATAGACAATATAGAGACAAAGATAAAATCTTACAATTAGACAATATAGAATATAGAATAATGTAGAATCTGGTAGAATATACATAGAATCAGAGTATATAAGTATATAGGGAAACTATTTTTTTATGACTGCGTCGACCGCGCCGGAAGTACAAAGGGACAGTCCCGACCGTAGAAAAGGACAGCGCATGTACATATATAAACACGGTCCGCGTGTGGCCGAAGGCCGAAAGCACAACTGGGCACAACAATAAATAGCGTATCGACGGGACAATGCTAGTGCAATAATAAAATTTCTTTATTCTTTACTTATTTTTAATGAAATTTTACCAATTATTTTCTGTTCCACATTGTTAAATGGAAATATTTTATTTTGTGGTTTAGATTGTCAAAATAAAATATTTTACTTTTGAAATTATATGTTCTATTTGAAATACTATTTTTTTCAGCCAAATAAAATCTAAAATATTAAATAGTTGATTAAAAAATACTATTTGAAATATTTATTTTGCCAAATATTGCCTATGTACCTCTGAGCCCTGAGCAAATTCTATCTATATATATATATATACAGGACTCTCTGCTATATATATATACAGACGTGACTGATCAAGCGGTTTCGCTGTATGAGTAATTGTCATCAAGTTGCATCAATTGGCAACTGACAACAAGCAATAGGTTATGTGCAGCACTGCATCCATTGCTGTTGACATATGAATACATCTTATTGTTATACATATTACATATATATGTATCTACGTTTGCCAATTTTTTGTGATTGCTGATTTATTTATGTAAATATTTTATAATTTGTTTACAATGTCTGCAAATAATTCGAAAGATGTTATAACAATAGATGATAATGAATACAAAGGTTTGTTTTTTAAATTTAGAATAAATACGATTTATTTATTACCAATTGTTAACATAGAAGTTGTAAATTCACATATCTATAAAGACTGTCAGAGCTTCCAAATTTGACATTTTTAAATTAACTTTTTATTATTCTTTTATTCAAGCATAAAATACATGATATGTATACTACTCTAAAATCGATGATTCAAAATCATAATTATTTTTCCAGCGAATGATCTTTACTTTTCTTGCATTTGAACCTTTTTTCAAAGTAAATAAGATACTTATAATGACATCATATTTTTCTTAATACCTGATAATTAAAAAGTTTTTAAAGAATGTTACAACTAAATAATTATTTTTCAGCTAATGAAGAAGATGAAATTGCTGCTATTGATTATGAATTGAAGCAGATTGAGACTGAAATGCAAAATCTTGAAGATCGCAAGAAGATTTTAACTGAGCGCAAAGAAAAATTAAGGGACAATGTGCTTTTGAAGAAAAGTTTATCGATATCAAGAAAAGATTGGAACAAAGAGACTTTCAGTTGGTCTAAGGATTTGAAGAAAGCTTTGAAAGATACTTTTAAAATTGAAAAATTAAGAGAGTTGCAATTGCCGACTATGAATGTAACCATGTCGAAAGAAGATGTTATTTTGGTTATGCCCACAGGTGGTGGTAAAAGTCTATGTTATCAATTACCTGCTGTCATCAGCAAAGGCATCACGATAGTGGTTTCGCCACTGATATCGTTAATGGAAGACCAGTTACATGGTTTACAAAAGATTAATGTGAAAGCTATGATGTTGAGTGCAAAAAGTAATAAAGAAAATACAAAAACTATAATGAATGCGCTTGTAGATAAGAAATCCAATCTCAAACTAATTTATGTTACTCCAGAATATATGGCAAAGTCTAATCGTTTCATGAGCAAGTTACAAAAAGCTTTTGAACTCAATCAATTAGAACGTTTTGCAATAGATGAGGTTCATTGTTGCAGTCAATGGGGACATGACTTTAGACCAGATTATAAATTTTTAGGAATTTTGAAATCTATGTTTCCAGGAATACCAATTCTTGGGTTAACTGCCACTGCTCCAGCAAAGATTATTGTAGATGTTCAAAAAATCTTAGATATTCAAGGTTGTTTAGTTTTAAGAGCTACATTCAACAGACCTAATCTATTTTACGAAGTTCGTCGTAAACCAGCAGAGAAAGAAACATGTTTAACTATGGTAGACAATTTATTGAAAACTAGATTTAAGGACAAGTCTGGAATAATTTATACAACTACTATTAAAGATGCGGAACAATTAACAACTGATTTGAGGGCATTAGGCTTGAAAGTTGGATGTTACCATGCGATGCTAGAGGCAGAATACAGATCAGAAGTATATTCGAAGTGGATATCTGGAAAATATCAAGTTGTAGTTGCTACTATTGCTTTTGGATTAGGTATTGATAAACCGGATGTACGATTTGTTATTCATCACTGTATTTCAAAGTCAATGGAGAACTTTTATCAGGAGAGTGGACGTGCTGGTAGAGATGGAAAGAAATCAGCTTGTATTGTACTATATAGACTACCAGATATATTTAAGTTAAGCACAATGGTATTTCAAGATAAAGTTGGTTTACAGAATTTATATAAGGTACTAGCATATTGTTTAGATCAAGTTTCATGCAGACGCAGTTTAATTGCTACTCATTTCGAAGAAACTTGGAACAAAAATGATTGCGCCGAAATGTGTGATCATTGTAGAAAATTTAGTGACAAAAAAGAAATAAATATTGCACCATACTGTAGACAGTTATATCAAATACTGACTAAAGCAATACAAAGTGAAACAAGATTGACTGCCTTAAAACTTCTAGATGCTTGGTATGGTAAAGGTGCAGTAACGTTACGGGTTTCTTCTGTTCCAATACCAAAGTTTACAAGACAATCGGGTGAAGCTATAGTAGGACATTTACTTGTAAATGGTTATTTACAGGAAGACTTTCATTTTTCTGCATATTCTACGATATCATATTTGAAACGTGGAGCCAAAGCTGCATTGGCACTTGATAATAATCATGTAATACTTTTTAAATACGATTTACAATAATGTATATGTGGGAGCATGAAATAAATATAAAAAAACACATGGCAAAATAGAAAACTGGAATTATACGGGACAGTAGTCGGCCAAGATTCATTTTTTAACTATAGACGACGCGACGGAAACCGGACAATTGTGAAAACGCTCTATTTAGCAGTGATAAAACTTTGATTTGCGAAGGTTGGGTTTCTCTTGAATTCGAATTACGGAGGTAAAATAACATACTACTGATATGACAAATAAAGTGAAAATCTATGTATATTTCGATTTATAGAGGTTTTTACAGAGAAGCAAAGGGGAATGAGGAAAATTGTTGCCTCATTTTTTAATGTGGTTTTTAAATGACTTTTATAAATGTATTGGACAAAACATAGTCTTGCGCTTCTAATGATAGTAATAATATTAATTGTCAAAAATTGAAATTACTACATTAATTTTGGAATTTGCTAAATATACAATTTTTCAATTGTATTATCAAGACTATATATATAGAAGATTATTGGATCTTATCTTGAAGAATGTTCTCAAATATCAATAAAAACTTCTTGATAAAAATTTGCATTTTTAAATTGTATTAGATAATTTGAATTTTACTGCGTGTACTTATAATAGGGTTGATCATAATTTTTAATTTTAACACGAATTACAATGACTTGCAAAGTAAAAATGTGAGATTATTCTAGCTTGTAACTCAAAGATTTCGAAATGGGGGAGAAAAGTGATTGAAATTTAATAGGAAGAAAAGATCAATAAAAACAGTATATAACGCCGAGCAACGGTATGTCGGTGGCTCGGATAGTAAGCCAACCACCAGGTTCACGATCAGATGGAAATATTGATCCTGGATAAGGGCATCTGTGTTCCGTCTGTTGGCAAACACGTTTTACCACACCATCCCTGAGCTCTGACTCGAAGCGATACATTTGATAGAAAATTTGCTTGTTAGAATTTCGACTGCGAACGCGACGCAATGGTGGTTTATTATTACAAGTGATAGTCGTATTGAATATGTGGTGTATTATTTCGTTACTCGATAGTCCGATCATGCATATGTGCAACGAATAGTGACGTGTCAACAATATTCTTTTAAATCCATGTGTTCGTTTAAATGGAACATGGCTTCGTAATGTTATCTGGAGGATGTTAAACACAATGGGATCTCATTCGTCTCGGATTTTCATCAGAATTTGACAAAAGCTTAACAATATGTTACCCTCATAACAGAAGGGTGACTTCGTGCAGGTAGAGACCAAGAAGTCATCAATCGATGGCTGATTCTATCTATACGTATACAGCATAGGCATATATAGTAGTTATTATATATTAGCTCCGTGTATGCATCGAGGCTAATTGGCGTGATAACGTTCGCGCACTCAACTGAGGAAACAGCAATGGGTAACATTGTAGAAATCAGTTGGTCGTAATATTTTGATGCAGATCTATTTGCGCGCTTCTGCGCGACGAAGATTTGACCTCTGGTGTTTCCATATCATTGCGGAAACATTGAGGCATTTGATAAGAAGAAACGAAACGAATGTATAAAGTTAAATCATATCGCATCAAAGCATTAAATGATACTGCGAAATCAAAATCGGATCAGCCGGTATTTCTTAAATAGTAAGGAACTAATCGTACACGATGCCTTGTAATCAACGCAACGATCGTCATTTGGATCCTCTTACGATCCCGTGACGATTAAAAACTGCGTGTGACAGAATTTATTATAGTGAAAATTCGCAATGATGCTTTCGAAATATTAACTAAATGACCTGGACACACCGATACGCTTCGAACGAAAATGCCTCTGCCAAATATCCTCAGGAAAGCAAGCAGCTATATTTTAGGGGACTGCAGTCAGGACAATCGTCGCACCGTCTACCAGGATGGCGAGGCGTTATTCTGCAAGAATAACGTCTGCGTTCATCCGCCGACGTTGATGAGACAAAATTCCGATGTGGTACACCATCCTGGATACATGGCGATCACCTGCAGATTCAATAAGAATTCGAACGTACCGACGTTGCATCTCAGTTGGATACCTAATAGTACGCTTCGCAAGCATCCTGCAACGTTAGAAAATATAAACGCAAAGAAGCTCGATTGCGCCGCGCATAGGGACGGCGAGACGGCCGGTCAACCTGCACAGATATCCGAGGAGAGCTGTAATTTGAAGTGCGACTATGAAAACACCAGCGAGAAGGTTGACGTTTGTTTAGAGGTGAAGGAACCCGTCAGTTGTGGAGATTGCGAGCGTGTCTGCTCCGGCGGGTTTCCGCGAACTGCTGGACCAGGTGGTCTCGATGACACCAAACTGAAGGATGATGACAAAGAACCGAATCATTTAGGCGACGACAAAACTATATATCCTATCCCATCGGAGACCAAAGAAACATCAAACGAGCCTGGCGATCTCACCGAAAAAACTCATCGGTCTGACACCTCACCGACTGTGATACGTGAAAAGAGCAATTGTAGTAACGATTCAAATCGATCGTGTTCCGAGTCTGTAAACGAGAAACATGACGAAAGTCAAAATTTTAACGATGAAAAAACTATCAAAATACAAGAATATGATGGGAAAAGCATGGATGAAGAACTTAGATACCCCTATTATGATGATGGTAGTCTCAAGAGTCGTAGTATGTCGCTAACATCTACATGCAGCCTGTCTGTCGGTATGCCTTTAGATTCTATTTAATAAATTATTAGTACAATCAAGATGTTTATGCATGTGTAACACTACACTATAATTTAATGTATAATAATTTATTCTCAGCATTGACTCTATACTCTATTGTCTACAGTATAGCCATATCCATATTTTGTTAAAAATGTCTCTCCTCACTTTTTGTGATTACAACATTATCAAATTGGTCATTTACATATTTTATTTCTTATATGCAGTAAAATTTGTGTATTATTTCAGTCGCCACTTCTACTGCAACCTGTTAATATGTTTTGTTGCAAACTGTGTATTTAGTAGAAAATTTTCAGATTTTTATCAAATGCAAAAGTAGATTTATTTGTATCTTAAATCTATGCAATTTCACCCTATCAACATTTATGTTGTTTCTGTTACTTTTGGCATTTCATTAGATAATATGCACACTTGCAATTGAAATTATAAATTGGCACAATATTGCTTTTAAGAAAAACTGCTCAGTTTTCAAATATGTATTTCAAACCATCTATTTCATTGATAATGTTCTATCAATATTTATAAATAGCCATTGACATCAAATCGATTCTATTTTATAAGATAAATATATATGTTACATAAATATGTTCATAAACGTATATATTCAAAGTGTATGTAACATGTAATTTATGTACAATAAAATATATATTTTTAGGGTCTCCTAAGAAGAAAATTAATTTTTGTCTAAGCTGTGCATTTTTATCTATTATTATTCTGCAGAAGTTTATACATTTACAACATTTAATATTTTGAGTGCTGTGCATCCATAGGTGGTCATTTCTGAAAGAGAAAAAAAGCAAAGAAATATGTGGATACAGGGCACTCAAAGTATTCAAAATAATCAGACTATTAAAATGTACACTTTAATATATAATGTCTCATACAATTACTTATTTTTTTAATTTTTTGGAGCTGCCCATAAAGAAAATTAAAGTTGATGCAAAAAATTTTTTCAAAAATGTCTGCAGTCTATTAATAACATTGACAAATATGAATACTTTAAATTACATTTATTATTAATGCATCAATTTTTTCAGGTGAGGAGGTCCCAACATGGATGAGATCACCAGAGCTTTTGGCTTTACAGCATAATCTTACGTTTCCTGAAAGCGCTACAGCTTCTCCTGTCACATTACGTAGAGCACATAGATGTAGACGGTTCTCTGTTGATCTCAGCGAAATGAGATCCTTGAGGTTATTCTTCGCTGATCCAGCCTGTACCTCTGGTCAATTGGTAGTTGCTAGTAGAGAGAGTCAATATAAGATTCTGCATTTCCATCATGGTGGCTTAGATAGATTAGCAGCAATTTTACACCAGTGGCATCAATTGCTTTACCCAAGACTAAATGAGGATACCGAAGAAGGCCTACCGTACAGGTACCATTTATATATTAATAGTATTCTGTCTGTTCTACATTAAGATATACATAACTTTTACACACACTTTTTAAAATTAACTACCTGATTTAAAGTATTCTGTATTGCATTAAGAACTTCTTCACTACCCTTTAATGACATAGTTAAGAGCTCTTCGTATCTCTTTTTCTTCATTTGTATGTACAAACTTGTGATGATTTTATCCTAATCTGAGTATTGCTTAATTAATTAATTGTTAACTGCTGTCTGCTTAAACTACCACCAATTTATTTCATAGTTCTTAAAAGTCTCTTTTCAGTAACAACAGCAAATTTAACCATGAACCAATAAATCAACCCAGATAACATAATCTAATCATGATCATTTCTTTTGGAACTATCTGTTAAGAGAAGATTTTAGTTCCTTTTATACAACAATTATGGAAAATCCTATTAATAGATTTCCTATATGTAGAATATTAATTTAAGCTAATTAAAAAGCACATTTTCTTTACGACTAATAACTAAAAAATTGTTTAGAAATGATATAGAATATAGAGCATCTTATAGAACCGCAAACTGTACATGGTACTTTTTATATTTCAGACATTTTATGGTGTGCCGACCAGAGGTAAGTCGTGATGAATTGCATCCAGAAGAGGGACAGGTACCAATGATTACCTCGTTAGCATGGAAAGATTTATTGAATGAGAAAGGTCAGCTAGAAGATGATCTTGCACTTCGTAAAGGAATATTCTTTGGAGGATTAGAACCTGCATTAAGGAAAATTGTATGGCCATTTCTTCTTCACTGTTATTCATATCAAAGTACTTACGAAGAACGGGAACAAATAGATGTCATTTTGAAACAAAAATATGAAGAAATACAAAAGCATAGAACAAACATGAGTCCGAAGCAAGCGGAACATTTTTTGCGGAATGTGGTGTGTATCGTAGAAAAGGATGTAGTTCGAACCGATAGAGGAAATCCTTATTATGCTGGTGAAGATAATCCAAATATTGAAGTAATGAAGTACGTTTACGTTTATATTTACGTTTACTATAACAATAAATTACAATTTTCGAACTTATCTGTATTATCGATGTATTTTTTGTTACAGGAACATTTTATTAAATTATGCAGTTTACAATTCTCGATTAGGATATACACAAGGGATGTCTGATCTGTTGGCGCCGTTATTGGCTGAACTCAATTCTGAAATAGAAGCTTTTTGGTGTTTTGCTGGTTTAATGGAAAGATCTGTAACTGTATGCACGCCTACTGACGTTGACATAGACAGAAACTTGTGTTATTTAAGAGAATTAGTTAGAATAATGGTACCAGACTTTTATGCACACCTTCAAAAACATACAGATGCCTTAGAACTTCTGTTTTGTCACCGATGGATACTTCTGTGAGTAATTAATTCTATAATTACTATAACAACAATCGTAAATAACTTGATGCCATATACAGTATGTATTATGTCTTTTACAGGTGTCTAAAACGAGAGTTTCCAACCGAAGTAGCGTTAGTAATGTGGGAAGCATGTTGGGTAAATTATTTAACAGATCATTTTCATCTGTTTCTCTGTCTTGCTATAATATGTGTATACGCAGATGACGTAACAGCGCAAGACCTTAGAACGGATGAAATGTTATTATATTTTAGCTCTTTAGCAATGTATATGGATGGAAATCTCATATTGAGAAAGGCTAGAGGCCTACTGCATCATTTTCGTCAGCTTGTTCGTCTACCTTGTACATTAGTAGGACTTTGTCGTCCTTACGGTCCAGGAATGTGGGATTGTACCCATGACCCTGTCATAGAATGCGTGGGCCATGAAATTGCATCGTGCCCACACTTGTTATTGCAATCAGTATACGGCCGTACTTTTAAATGCTGTTCTTATGTGAAATAAATATGTTACAAAAACTTCAGTTGACTAACGTGCTGTGAGTAACAACACAAGATGATGAAAGTAATGTTTGACTCTTGAACTAGGTATTTGTAAGAAATTCTTAATCGACTTAACACAACAAAAACAAGAGAATTGCACGTTTGTATTATCACGTTCTGATTTGCATATCTTCTCAGTTTACAAATACTGATTTAAGTAAGGACTAAAAAGACATCTGATATCCAATGTTTTACAATATCTACAACAGCTCCTACAAAAAAAGTATTCTGTACTGAACAATTAGATATTATAGAATTCGTATGATCATAACGAGTTTTGATCAAAAACCTGTAGTACAATTAAAGACTGATGACAAAAGGATAATGGAGTAGTACAAGCAGCCTAGCTTTCTATATCTCCAAACAAAAAAGAAAGCTTTTCATCACATGAACATATTTATTAAATATAATTAACAAATGTATCATTCAGCAGCTTGGTACAGATTTTATGAGCCTTGATCTGAAACTAAAATCTAATCTGACATCAGCAAACTAAATCAAATATTACTTGATACACATACCGCGAAAATATTTATTACGTGTTCATTCAAATTTCTTGGTCAATTAACTACATACGTGTTCACGTTGTGATATTCATTTGTATGATGTATAGTTAATGTTCGTTTTACAAAACAATTTTCACGTTATTGTTAATTGCACATATTTACTATACATATTGTATCATTTGTATCACATTTCATATTTATCCTTAAACGCATCTAATTTTTTTACAAATAGAAAATCATGGTAAAACTGTAAGGTTAATCTATATAAGTTCATATACAAGTACCTCGCTGAACATATTTTTATGTTTTCCGACTCAAAGTGTATTTATTCGTTTTATTTATTTGCTCTTAACAAATTAATAATATAAAATAAAAGAGTACTTTTTTTTAAACATATATATATATATATATATATATATATATATATATTGAAATATTTTGTTGTAACAAAATATATTATAGAAAAATCGTTATTTGTGTGATATCTTATGGTCTCATGAACAGTTCACGTGAATAAATTTTATATATTTAACAATTCTCAGTAAAATTGATAAACTTCATATAAATAATTAAGTACATTTACTGTGCCACTTTATGTTGTTAGAGTATTATACAGAGAAATCTATTTGTGTTGAAAATTGACTGCACGTCTAACTAAAATATAAATGAACAGAACTATATGTATATACATATAAAAATAAATTGGAATAAGCTTATATAATAATTTGTTCATCTTTATTCATTTATTCTTAGAAAATATATGTATACATATTTAATTTGCTGTATATTATACGTATACAGGTACATGGTATGAGAGGCATATTGTGAATACTTCAGTGGCAGTTTTACACATACCATGTATCAAAATATGTTCTACAATATTCAAATTATATTTATTTGACTAATAACATTCATTCAGTTTATTTTATTCTTGTGTGCGCAATTTAAATTGAACATAAATTCTAGATCACACAACTGAGAACTTTCTTTTTGTTTTAATAAAAAACACAAAATAGGCCATCCATTTTTACACCGACTGCACATATCAATTACAAGTCTATTCTTTTAGCCTTCGTATCGACTAACAGTTAATGAACCATTAATTTTTGGCTACAAAGTATCACGTATTTGAAAGACATTTTCTGTACAGTAAAAACTGTATCAACAATGATATATACTAAATAAAAAATATACAAAATCAAAGGATATATCATACAAAAGTTAAATTAAGCTTATGCATTTGGCTCATACAAATGATTAATCCCAACTTCTACCAGTGTATTGTCAGTTTACTGTGACACATTGTGCCACATTATTATTATTGTTATAATTATTATCATTATTATACTTTCTTATAAGAGAAAAAGGATAACTTTTGACAATGGTGCCAAAAATACTAAAAATAACATTTGCATATAGATACTGCTTTCAATTATATTAATATTTTCTAATATAGTTTGTTGACGTTTGCAGTGATTTGCCTTTGTAGCTCGAGCCGACTCGATTCTTTGGAAAGCTTAAAGCTCAAGCCGTGAAAAAATTCTATCGAGAGAACTATCATTTCTCGAGGCCCTTGAGCCATCAAATCCCTCGAATCTCCTATAATTCGATGAAGTTCGACAGTTATAGCTTTTTCCATTACAAATCGTAAAAACATGATGACCACCAACACTACAGTTAGCAGATCTACTTTAGTTATCCGAGACGATATTTATTGTTTTAAGTTGAGACCAATTGACAATGAAAATTCAATTTGTATGACAGTGGCAGTAGATTTGTGAATTGTCTAGGTCCCCAATATTTAACAGTTTCGGAGGAGTTGTTGGTTTCAGCTGTAAGAAATACCGTGGTGTTTTACCATGCTAGAGGAAATGAGTTGTAGACTGCCCACTGTCTTGATTATAATAACTTACAAGAAGGCTTTTACAGCTTCCAGTATTATTAGGGATAACTATGGTTGAACTATATACTGTTAGATGAAATATATATGCAATTTCTAAATTAACTCACCTATATAATGAATTTCATCTAACAGTACATAGTTGAACCGACTATATATAGTGAGATTCGAGGAAAGGTGAGCAAAGACAACAATAATGATGGCGATGAACTCTTACAGTCTCATGATAATTCATTGTACATAGTTGGAGATAAAGGAAATAGAAACATTTTGCTCCAATGCAGTGTACTATCAGAAAGATATGGTACATGACAATGTTTTATGAAAGGACGAACTATATTAAATACTTCAAAGTGCTTATGACCCAATTATGTTGCGAGGCAAGATAGAGTTGTGTTCTGTACCCTGACATCAAATGCAATCCTGATGAAGTTATAAAATTTTTGCAACAAGGTGCAGGGTATGTTTAGATAAATGTAAATAGCACCAAAGATTGGTTCTTAGTGAGGGATAAGGAACGGTTTCTAATAAACATTGACAGCTTAGCAATTGTGATGTGACAAACACATTTTGATGCAAAAATAAGCTCATTCCTGATATAATAGCTAAACTAAGTTGCGGGAACTCATTTGAAAGTACTTGATATGGTCTATCGTTGTGGTAGTTTCGAATGCCAGTCTTTTAAAGAAGATTCCAATGATAAAGCTGTAGAAATATAAAGATAGTGGCTGTCAGGTCTGTCACAGGAATTCTGAATAGCACAAATCAGAGTACAACAGGTTTTAGACTAGCTAAAATTCGGCACAACATTGTATGAGATCCTGACCATTATATTGGATCTAGAAGGTCTGGACTTTTAACACATAAGGTAACCAAATACATATAATGGTCAAAAGAGTTTCTGACATGGATTATAATTAGAAATTCAGTAATAGACGCTATTGGGAATGAGAAAGATTTGCTGCACGAAGATGTGAGTTAAGATGTGATTACTGGAATTGAAGAGTAGTTTCTAGTATCGTGCGGCAATGACAGAACTATCAAACATATCGATACTGCTTGTCTAGTCAGTCTGGCGATATAATTTGTTATATTAATATAGTCCATAAGCTGTATTGTTTTATACTCTAAACAGCATGTATATGATAATCGTTTAAAAACAATTTTTTTAAATTTCACACATATTTTTGCATAAAGTACTAACATAATCTTAAGTATGCGTATTACCATAAATAATTCAGTCTCCAATTCATTAACATTTAAGATACGAGCCAGATTTTTAATAATTCTGTATCATTAAGTAATCCTTTTTCTTCTTTATGTTTTTGATTTTATACTTCAAAAATCTTCATTATAAATTTAAACCTATATGCTTCACGTGTATTTGCATAAAATTGACAGACACTAAAATTATACAAGCAACGGCCCAAATGATGACAAAAATGAGCCAAAAATTACTAGAGAATGGGCTTGCAAATTTATTTACAACACCCTGACCTATCACTTTTTTTGTTTTCTGTCTGGCATAATACACCAAAAAGGTTGGAATCAAATACTGAATTCCAGCTCCAGCGTATGATCCAGTGATTCCGACTAATATTGATAAATCTTTGGTGCTCATTGCTATCATATATGGTGGCAGTATTGCTAGTATTGGTAAGACTAATTTACGAAGACACAAATATGATGAATCCTCATTGAAGTACAAAGATTGTAAATTATTTCTAAGCGTAATAGCTATAATAGGGAAGCTAGTACTCAACGTAAATACTGGAAATAATGACAAAAAATATTCTATAAGAATAATAAAAATATTATTACTTTTGGAACAGTGTCCAGATCCGCGAGGACTAAAATCTAGCGTATAAAGATCATCTAAATGTTCAAAAGCAAATGCTCCAGTTAATGCTAATAAAAGATAAAAGCACGCTATTATGAGATAATCCAATGCCAAAAATCGAGTTAACGTAGCTTTGTTTGCAATTGGAGCCACCAATGCTGGTAAAGAATGATGACACATAAAAGAATAAATGCAGGCACCGAATAAACTAGGTATACCTGAAAGATTGTATTAGATTGAATTATATTACTTATACAAATACTAGAAGATATATATGTATATATATATGTAGTATAAATACATATTCGTCAATTGTATAAATAAACATATGCTTACCAACAATATTTGCTGCTGCAGGATTCCCTTGTGCACCGTGAATAATTAAATTTTTTGAAGCATATGCAATCATGATTGTAAATGCAAGCCATCGCATTGTTGATGTTAGTAGTTGGAGATATTTAGTCTTTTGAATATTGAAGAACACAAAGGGTCCCAATGAAAGAACAAATATGCTCTGAAAATAGTATTTGCATTGTAGCATAAAACTATGTCAATCCCTAAAGTGTAGACTTTAGACTATGTTTTACATGTATAATGAAACATACAAGAAATAACCTATATGCACCAAATCGGTTCAGAGCAAATGCTTCCCAACAAACTTCAGTATCCGGTATTGTATCGTTGCATGTCAAATTTGCTGGTTGATAAGTGCAAGCGACATTAACTAGGGTCTTGGCAACAGCTGCTCCATAAATACTTAAATCTCCATAAAGATAAATAGCAAAACACAGATAAAACAATGTTGTACCAAACTTATTGAAAAAAATTGATGCCATTTGTCCCATTTCTATTTTATCACGAATTACATAATATCTGTAAGTCATATCTGCTCGATCAGGACTAGTTAAACACGGTGTAACAAGTGGAGTATCTTCAGAGTCTGAATTCGAAGGACTAGGTTCGCCTAAGGTTTCAAGAACCTAGAGTTGAAAAATAGAGAACAATATAATCTATTCTAATTAAAAATCTGCATTGAATAAGTATTGGAAAAAGGTAAGAAGCAAAAAGTTATACACATAGTAGAAGTCAATAAAAATAATCTAAACACCTCAGCTTCGGATTCGTTGAAAGGTAAATCTTGAGAGAGACTTGCACGTTTTCGATGTTGAATGTGCCGCCACGTTACTATGGCATTGGCAGATGCCATTACCTCAATGACAAATGTTACCGTGATAAAGCTACAAATATGAAATAACATATAAGTATATTTGTAATTAACATATCTGTGGTTGTTAGACAATAAAGACAATATCTGTGTTCTAAAAAAAAATAAAGCCAACGCATCAAAACAATTTTTCAATGTCCAAGAAATTAAAAAATTTACTTTGTGCATTTAAAATAAATAAACATAAATCTAAGAATTTCAGTTTATCCTGTGTATTATGTGAAAAAGTCAACAATGTTTATATCTCATATTTTTATTGCAGCAGAATTATACTGTATGTCTTATATGTAAATATATCTTACATATCTAATTATGTTAATCTTCAGAAAATTTATCTATCAAATTAATATCCAACCTATACAGAGCAATGAGATCCATTTTGACCAAAACCCAAAACTTACATTTCTATTATACTATATTCACTGTATGTATGATAGTAAGCTGATGTTTCAAACTTTAAACAGCAATATCTCCAAAATAGAAATAAATGAGTTGTACTGTTTTGCCTTACGACTACATATGTATACAGAGTGTCTCATGTAACATTACCACCTCGATGGACGTTATTATTATTATTATTATTATTATTATTATTATTATTATCGGCAGCAAGAAATGTTACGTTGGAAGATGAATAGTTTGGAGCAGTGCATGTTCGAGTGACAATTTCTTTGTGAATAGACGCATAAAGGACTCGTGAAAATCGACTCTATCAAAAAAATATTAATACATTTGGAATGATATTGATCATCCAGTAGATTGAAAGAGGTAATAAAAATATCAAGTGTGGCAGCATTAAAGCCACTGCACAACAAACCCGTGCTCAAGCATTGAAGACATCAAATCCAAGTAGATACCTCTGCATCAATGAATGCTCGAGCTTCAGTTCAATCTGTCAAAGCTGTCCTTAAGGTGATAAATTATGTGAATTACGTGAAAAAATAATGAAGTTAGAAAATACTTTCTGATTTGAATATTGCTAAAGAACCATAATTTTCTTACTGATGTTAGCTTTATTTAAAGAAAAGATTCAATATAATGACTAGTTATAACACAACATCTTCGAAATTTACTACTTACGGATACATTTAATATAACTGTGCACAAGATTACAATTTTGGTAGCATTACTTATCATTGTTTTAATCCAAATAGGTTTTCTTTCATGACAAACTTCCAATTTGTTGAAAGTGTTTGAAAACATTACTAAAAATATGATGAGACAGATGGTTTCAACTAATTAATTTCTCCGTATACAATTGTTCTGCCAGTATTGCATTTTCTTTAGACTCGAAATAAACTAGTAATATGTTTATCAGGACAGTACCAAACTACTTTTCAACTAACACTTTCACAACACTACAACACACAATCGTTTTTGTAATCATACTGTTAGTATACTGAGTAGGGCTTGAAACCTATAAATATAACTTTGCACAGTCAAATTTTGCAAAAACTAAATGAGCATATACCTCGATAACTATTTGTTGGCGACATATGGTTCCTTTCAAACTTTTTCTCTTCTCGTGTGAGTATTATTTTTCTTTATACCTTGTATAAATGTTTCTTCTTTTTTATAACTATATTATAAACCATATGCATAACTGCATTAAGAAACATATTGCACAGATACTTGTGAGAAAAAGCTGTTTTCGAACACAATTAGACATTATTTATATTGCACGACAACATTTCAAGCCGAGGATAATAATAATCATGTTAATCTAAATATGACTATTAGATGATACATCCTATATATAAAAGAATGTTTAGTAATAGTATACCTTATAAAGGCTAATATTAAAATAATACTTAATCCCAGGGCCCATCCTGCTCTGCTGAAAACAGCGGGTAATGTCAAAGCTCCTGTGCCAACGATTAGATTGAAAACATATATGAGACCAACCTGAAATAATGTATGGATATAAATATAAAACTTTGTAGACTATAAACAAATAAATGATTTAATTGACATATAAGAAAAGCTTTATTTATGATCGCAGGTTATGTGATATCATTTATTGAAAGCACAATAACCTAAAACGGGATTACTATTTAGTATTTAGCTTACCCATGTTGAATATTGGTCGCTGGAGTATTGTTCAGGCATCTCGATTCACGTTATAAATTAAAATGAATCAGTTTGCTCGAGATGCCGTCCACCGTTGTTACATACCTATGTCATTGACCCAGCTGTCGTTGTGTACTTTCCCAGAAATGATAGGAGAGCAACTACACTGGAATCACACAATATCAGAGATTGTTCCTCCTCTCTTAGATTTGAAATTTGTTTTATCGATCACCCGAACAGTTAATATACAACATATTCTCCATAGATTTTGTGTTTACATTTCTTCTACAAAAATGTAAAATTATTCGTTCATTATAAAGAAAACACATTGATTTTAATATTTGAATTTAAAGTCGTATCGGATGTTCGATCCGATTGTCTGTGACCTCTGTGACACGCTCTGATTTTGATTGTGAGTTGTCCAGGCGAATTGTGCTGCCATCTACTTATATTTAAAACGCACTTTGCAACTGTCAAATTTATGTGAATTGTAATCTAAAATAAGTAAATCGTATACTGTAATATATATCCAACATTAGTCTATTTGTGTAAATAATTATATTTTATTCGCGTACTTATATATTCATATTTTAAGCATTTCCCGTAAATTTTAATATATGATCTGTCCTTATTTGATTATATATATCCTGATATTATATATATATATATATTTTTTTTTTTTTTATATATATACCTAAAACAATTTTATATATATATATAATATAATTATATATAATATAATATAATTATATATAATATAATATAATTATATATAATATAATATAATTATATATATATAAAATTGTTTTAGGTAAATATATATGTATATGTATATAGTATAAGTATTACAGAGAAACAATACTCGACAATTGAATGTAATGTTTTACTCGCTTGGAAAGAAAAAACGATACTTAAGTATATGTAACTGAATTATATAAAAATTGAATTGTTTTTAATCTTTGAATTCTGAAATAATAGAATTTTTGATAAGAGAAGTAACAGATACCATTTCATTGAAAATAATTTTTATTCGACTGAAAATATAAACCTAGGTCTTAGAGTAATATAAATTTTTACCACAAATCTTACGTTACAATAATGAAAAACGCCAAACAGTATAAAAGCTACGGTTGTGTATAAAAACTACTATGTGAATTCATGCTAAATGAAACGATAAGTGATGACCGTTTTTAGCGCACTTTAGCTATACGACATACACTGGAATGGAAATTAAGGACACGCTATCCAGAGTAAAAGGGTGTTGGAGAAACAGCAATTTTAAAAAAAAAACACAAGAGTCAAAGCAATAATGTTTTTAAGAGTTTTATTTTATAATCCCATAAGTCTAAAGTAGTCTTTAAGATGTGTACGTGAATGGTCTTGCACAATACAATGGGAATAAATTATAATACTTTGGCTACGCTTGCGGGGTCAAAACCGTGTCTTTTTATCATTTGTTTGAGCGAACTTCTGGGATACTTTTCTGAGTCAGCGGTCTCCCCCATTATTTAAAAAAAAAATAAGAACAGAAAGAAAGGAAAGAGCCATCTTCTCCCTCAACGATTGGTAACAGTAAAAAATAGAAGTTATTAATAAGACCTATCTCCGCCGGGAATGATGAATTGTTGAAATACTGACAACGAGTGTCTTAAATATGCCACGGAGCAGAGTAGCGGAATGCATACAATAGGAGGATACAATATTAATAGAAACTTTCGTACAGTCTGAATTCTTAGTCAACGGATTCATTCTGTATCGAAAACGATGCTGCGAAAATTAATTTACGCAATGCTCTTCAGCTGAAACTCGCGCGCGACTACAAATTGGTAAATACAGCATATACGCGAGAAAACCCAAAATACATAATTACTTCATCGATCGTAGAGAGTGGAAAAACATCGCGATGACATAAAAAACGTGTTTTCTTTTTTTTCGTGAGGGTGGTTAGCTAAAAGCTACCGTAGGCATGTTATTTGAATATATAATACAAAGGATTCGATAGGATAGGAGGGTGTTTAGGAATTTGGGGAGGGGGTACGTTTAAGATACCATAGTGTCTAATTAAATGATGAAAAATGAATGGAGCAAAGATGTTTAGGATTGCCTCTGCGCTTGTTATGTCCCACGTACGTCCGAATCGAAAGAAGCTATATCTTCGTCCCGGAGGAATCAAAGGACAATTATTATTGCGGAAGTTGATGTTACGTCCGCCTGCGAAATAAGACAGAGGCCGCTCACGGGGTTTCGGGGAATGATAGTATGCAAGAGGAATATCAAAGATGCGCTTAGAAGCACTTCCTGTGGACGATGGATGGTCCGGACTCGTCGTACTCTTGTTTCGAGATCCACATCTGCTGGAAGGTGGACAGCGATGCAAGAATTGATCCACCGATCCATACGGAATATTTCCTCTCAGGCGGGGCGATGATCTTGATCTTCATAGTTGATGGAGCTAGGGCAGTGATTTCTTTCTGCATTCTATCGGCGATTCCAGGATACATGGTAGTGCCACCAGAGAGGACAGTGTTAGCGTAAAGATCTTTACGGATGTCGACATCGCACTTCATGATGGAGTTGTACGTGGTTTCATGGATACCACAGGCTTCCATACCCAGGAAGGATGGCTGGAAGAGAGCCTCGGGGCAACGGAATCTTTCATTACCGATGGTAATAACCTGACCGTCAGGAAGTTCGTAACTCTTCTCCAAACTGGAAGATGATGCAGCGGTGGCCATCTCTTGCTCGAAGTCGAGGGCAACGTAGCAAAGCTTCTCCTTGATGTCACGGACGATTTCACGCTCAGCCGTGGTGGTGAACGAGTATCCTCTCTCCGTGAGGATCTTCATGAGGTAGTCAGTCAAATCACGGCCGGCCAAGTCCAGACGCAGGATGGCGTGAGGCAAAGCATATCCTTCGTAGATGGGAACAGTGTGCGAAACACCGTCACCAGAGTCCAATACGATACCGGTGGTACGACCAGAGGCGTACAGCGACAGAACAGCCTGGATGGCGACGTACATCGCCGGTGTGTTGAATGTTTCGAACATAATTTGTGTCATTTTTTCGCGGTTAGCCTTAGGATTCAAGGGAGCTTCCGTAAGGAGTACCGGATGTTCCTCGGGGGCTACTCGGAGTTCGTTGTAGAAGGTATGATGCCAAATCTTCTCCATGTCATCCCAGTTGGTAACAATACCGTGCTCGATAGGGTATTTCAGAGTTAGAATACCTCTTTTCGATTGAGCCTCGTCACCGACATAGGAATCCTTCTGTCCCATTCCAACCATGACACCCTGGTGGCGTGGTCTACCGACGATGGATGGGAAGACGGCGCGGGGAGCATCGTCTCCCGCGAAACCGGCCTTGCACATACCGGATCCATTGTCAACTACGAGTGCAGCAACTTCTTCGTCACACATGTTTGGTTTGATAGTTTATCTGCAAGAAAAAACAGGCATGTCAAATACTGTTCTCGTAATAGTTTGATGTTTAATTAAGTTATTTCTAAAATTCAGTAATTCTCTAAAATCTCAACATTTTTTCATTAATTTATTATTTTTTACAACTTTCGTTTCTTCAAATTACTAATATCCTTGGTGCATATTTTATTTTATTAAAAGAGTACTTCCAGCATTCTATAATTTTTTCTCAGTTGTGCTCCAAAATATTATATTCTGCTACCATAATTATTTGATCTGTAACACTATTTGTTAGTTGTATGTAAAAACTCAATTTCAATATTCCCCTTTACAATTGATATATCTAGTTGTGGTACCATGTGCTGTAAATCAACATTTTATACATTTTCAAGATGGCGTCGGGCGACACGTAGCACGTACTGTTACATTCAGGTAGCACAAAGTTTGATTATATTACTAATATATTTGAGAATGTGAAATAATTGTAGGAAATTTTTGTCAATGGTTTTTATATACAAATAGAAATAATCTTTGAGAATTCAGAAGAGAACAAAGTGTTCGGTAAAACCGCCGTTACTGGAACTGGAACCGCACCCTGCCCCGCCCATCCCCGGCATTAAACGGTCAATATCTGACATATGCCTCTAAACAGCAATATTCTACAAAATTTCGAGATTCACTGTACAGAACGCAAGGAAATTTGTAGAATTGATCGTAACATTCAATTTGAGACTTTGAATTTAAACCGCTCGGTCGTGAAATTCTGAATACTACGGAAAACCGGTACTTTCCCCCCATTGAAACAGTTCGTTTCCCCTTACGCTAGGAAATGTCACAGATGCGAATTTCCTCTAGAACGAACAGACACAATTGAATCGAAATTCGCGACTGCGACACAAAAACACACTAAATAAGAGCACAAGTTGTAGATATATCTCTCTCGAACCTAACAACACCCACTTCTCGATTTAGAAATCCACGCTCGGACGCAGAAGCGGTTTTGCCTATTTAATTGTCGAGCTTCGTTCACTATCTCGAGAGTCTGTTTGCACACTGCAGACTCGAATTTCAGTAGAACGCGATCTATCGGATCGCAGTCCGGAATAATGTATCACTGAACTTAGGATGATGATGATGATGCTCTGGACTTACGTTTCTCGTTTAGTATAAAAAAAAAGTTATGTACAAGTTAAAGGAGCTTCGGGTCTTCGGACGTGACACTACCGCACAACCGACCGATCTAGCACCAAACACAGAGTGTAGCTGACAGCCGGCTCGCGGTGTATTATATGAACAGAGTCGTTGTTCAGGACCCCCACTACCTAGCAATCGGCCAATAAGGATAGGACACCCTCGGCCAATCCTGGCTTTCTTTACCATATATGGAAGTGCCCTGTTACGGAGGGGTTCACCCGCCCCCCTGCCTCCCCCCCACCCAACCGGCGCTCGTCTCCCACGCCCTCTACCAACCGTTCAAAGTATGCATGTCTCACCACCCTTCGTGGATTCATCCACCAAATTCTCTAAACCGCACATCTTATAACTCTCTCTCTCTTCTCCCCCTACACAAACTTCTCTTCCGATCACATTCAATGTCAACCCATCTTTTTTCCATTCGAATAATAAATAATCGTTTCCGGCACACGGGAATGCATTCTTTCTGCTAACTCCCCCGCGAACCAGATTAACACATATAATTTTCTTACCGGAAATTTAATCGATTACCACGGACAAAAGCTTTCTTTGATGAAACAAAAAAAACTTTTTAGAGTAAATTTATTTTAGATTTCTTTTGTCTTTGATATGTATCGCGAAATATTTCAAAACAACATTAATACCGAATAAATAAGAAATATCGAACAGCAGTTTTTTCGGCTACCGATTCATTCATGGTCGATGCAAGCGTACACGTAGGTTAGTGCAACGCGCTTCAGCGTAAGTACTGCTATTAATAAACGACCGCGTCGCGACCACCTGTCTTGCAATACGTCAGAAACCACTTGACAACGACAACTTGTCGTATCGTACCGACGCTACGCGAGTACATACTACGTTTCTAAAGAATCTCTTCTATAAAGAATTATTTTATTTTATTCAGCGAACGGAAAATGCTTCGTCAACAAGATTTGAGGGCGCGAAGAGAGCAACGCCCTGCGATGGCATCATGGCTGCTCGGGACAAAAACCGGCAATTGTCCTCGATCTTTTTCGCCCCGTTAAAATAATGACAGATCGTCGCAAAACACCGTTCAATTGATATCAAAGCTAAACGAAATAGATTATAATGTGCATGTACCCACCTTTCGGAACGGAAAGAGACTTCGGAAATAGTCGATTGATGATCGGCAAAGAGACACCGCAAGGATACTATCAGCACGACGAAGCGAGACTCGACAGCCGCGAGTTGCAAGCACTGTGAGCAAGATCGTGGCCGGTACCGTGTTATGTGGACTTGCCCAAAGGTGTGGTCCGCATAAACGTTATTCGAGTTCCCCGTACAGTCTCTCACTGTACCTTCTTTTTTTCAACGTGTTTTTCGAACTTACGCATATAATACGATCGATCGAATAACGAGCACGCGGTACATTGGAAATTTAACGAGAGTTTGTTTATTTTAATCGTTATATCGGTTAATACAGTTTTGCCTGAGCACCCCTATTTCAGAATGGAATCGTCCAGCCGGCTTTCCCCACCACTTCGATTCACAGCTCTTGCCATATATGGGCATAAAACGAGAGCGGCTTGCTGATTGGTCTGCTGGCCGGCTGCCGGCTAGATTCTCCAAATGCCGCTTCAAACTGTACGATACGGGGAGCATAATGCCTTCTGGAAGCGTACACTAGCGTAAGGGCTTTCCTGACTAACCGTCAGAGCTGTTTGTAGTAGTGTGCGCGTACAAATGTGTGCGGAGATTACAACCGTTCTCTGTATGTATGTGTACGCGTGCGAACCAGTACCGGCAGTAGGTATGAATCAGAAAAGTTTCGCTGCACACTTTAGATTGATCAGCATTTTATTTTATTTAATGAAAGCCCTGTCGCATTTGTTCACACAGACGAGGATGCCTTAAACGTACGCTTAGAAATCTGTTTATCAATTTTCGGAAATATTTATGCACACTATGTCCGGCCTATTCCCTTTAAGCAGATCGAGAACACGTAAATACACGTTTATAACTATTGTCCAACATTTCAGTATATTTCGATGAGGTCTTATGGCTTGTTTAAAATTTAGACATTGAACGAGACAAAGTGACTCATTTCAGAATCTTTTGTTTTGTTATTTTACTAAAATTCTGAAGACTTTGCGAAATATAATGAGATAAGTTCATTTCTATGCATATTGCAATAAAAGTACACTTCCAATCTTATAAGAATTTAAAAATAAGTCAATTTAAGTAGCTATGGAATTAATTAAACTGTAATACATCGCATCAGTTATTCGATTAAACAAATCGTTATAATTAGACAGCGGATTTTATGCATTTATAACCGATAATTAGAAGAATTTCATAATACTGTTATATTATTTTCAACCTGTTAAACATATATTAAGACAGAAATAAATGTCTACTTTACTCCAGTTTATTGCAATTCGAGAAGAAAATTTTGTGAAACAAAATTTATGAAATCGCTATATAGCTGTATCGTACATTAAATGCGAAACAGTATTGCTCGGAAGATTCCAAGAATTTCGTCTGCCTATCTTTCAGGTATACGCCGTTAGGTAGGATGGAATATTTGAAGAGAATGGAGTCAAAGTAAAACATGGTTAACAAACTTTATCTTTAACTTCATATTAATCCGTATAATTTCTCCAAGATATGTATGTAAAATGTCCAGAACTGTGAATAGGTTTCAAACAGTAGCGGATTTGGGGGGGGGGGCGTGGCTAGTAGCCCAAGGACGGAAAATTTTTGGAAAAATATCACAACAATAAAAACAAATAAATAAAAATGTTAACCAATTTAAAATAAAAATGTTTGAACGACGTTGTATGAAATTACAAGAATTACAAGAAATTAAAGTGTAGTAAGAAATTAAGGTGGGGGGAAATAATCAGGTCTGATTATCCGTGCATATTCGTCCAGCAGGTTGCGCTTAGAGAGCAGATGACGTATCCTAATAAACGTTCTATAATTTCTGAAGAGTGAAAGAACGATTCACAATGTCGTCGGGGCGACCGAAACCAAACCAAGTCGTCGCACATCCTCCCACTTAATATGTGTTGTGTGCCATCTCGGCCGCCTTTTTCATGAAACAAGAGCTAAAAATAGACTCAAGGGCGCGGATAAGGGTGCACTGGACTAGTCCACGTCACACGAGCCCTACGCTACGGTCGCACCATTTAGTGTTCGCATCTATTAGACACGGAAGCTGTTCCCCGTTCCGGTGTGCGTGCAGTGTCTGCTGCAAAATCGATAGACGGGTTCATGTAGTCTACTATGGTAGGTCGGACTTACGACGAGAAACCACGTGTCGATGAAAACGTCAAAGATTGAGCTTCTCCCGTTCGTTATATTTTCTGAAAAATATTTTACAATGTATTTTGCAACGATTATAATCGCGATACGACCCCTTACCGTGAAAAAAATTTTTATTAATAATTTATTTATTCGGAGATACAAATAAATTCCAGTATCTATTGATTAAATTATTTTAATTTTTCATGGAAACAATTATTTAAATAAACGCGAATCTTGCAACGTATACATTTCAGAAAAAAGAACAGTCATACCTCTTTGACGAAACAGTGCTACGATGACACAATCGGTGAATCATTTCTGCTTAATAAGAAACCGTGATTCGATAAAGTTTTTTGAAGATTTGTCGAAACTTTGATTTTTTACACGTACGTGAAATTTTACTCGATATATGTTTCATACGAGGTCCGAATGCTGCTACCTATATATATATAGTGTGCAATTTAAATACATGCCGGGGATTAACACGTCACATGCGTGGATAGGTCGCTTCGTCTATGTTCAACCTAACCTCAACCGTTCAAGTCGGTAGTCGGTGTCGGTGGTCAGCTGTCACACGTGTGCGATACTTTCAGTGCATGTACTTTTATTGTATGTAGTAGAACTGGTCATTGTTCTCAATGAAATTTCTGCATACCTCCTCATAAAAATTAAGAATTACACAGTCAGCGAATAAAATGTGCATGTGTACGAATACAATGCACATGTTTTTTTTTAAAATCATAATTAGACTGCGGATCTTTATGCATTTTCAAAAAATGCTAGAGTATAAAATTTGACAGAATTTAATACGATTTTTATTTATTTTAGACCTGGAACGGCTACTGCCACTGAAAATAAGGTTCCATTTGATTCCACATTCTGGAAATTCGTCTACAAAAATTGCACGAACAGCCGCAGTCTAAATAGTCATAACCGATGAAATAAAGAGCAAAACGAAAATTTTCAAACTTTCTATAATATCAATCGGCGCCTATGAAATGAACAAATTTATTTTTAAAATGTGGAATGCAGCAGGTATATGTAGATTCTGGTGACTGACTGTACAATGCAGAATGCATATTTAGTACTGTACGAGATACGATGTGATCAGTCTTCTCCGTTACCCGAATTGGCCTTGCACGGGGAGTTTGTTTACTTTCGATTAGAGGCTTAACCCTTGGACGACGGAGCGCGGGTCCACTTTGACCCGGCATTTCAAAATCATCACCGAGCTACTCAGCGTCATTATTATGTTAATAACGCGGTATATTATGTTAAATATTGCTCACAGAAGAATGGTATTTTATTTCGATTTGAGAGAACCGAATTGCAGTGAATTTTATTTGAAACTTTCGTCACGATTCTGATTCAATGTGGCGAGAGGGGTTATTTGGTTTAAATTTTAAATATATAATTTTAGAATTGTTGAAAAACTGTGTAAACGGACCTAAGAAACTACTTGAATTATATCCAAGTAAGGTGTAGATTGTAGACGCATTGTGGCCAGCCTGCAAACCCAATAGTCCGAGAAGCCTCGACCTTGCTTACCAAATAAGGTCCCGTTCAAGGTCTTCAAGGCCTTGCGTAAGGCTCCGGCGCCGACGACGGTGCCATCGGCATAGCGATTAACCGATTATGTCGGTGCTTTAGTCATCGGTCGTTTTCAAGTGAAAGTGGTGCAAGTTTTTCCAACGGAAATCACTTCTCGTTCTGGGTTATCTGCCCTCCACGGCATGCCCTTTCATCCGTCCTACGAGCGGATTGGGCGTGTCTGTCCTATGCGGACACGTGCTGTAGGTAACGTCTGGCTCCAGTCGCGCAGTACCACCGAAATCAATACGGAATGCGACGGTAAGTTCAACGCACCCACCCAGAAGAGTGCTCAAGGCTCTTTCTCATCGGACTAGCCGCATGCGTTCGGTCCAGACAGTGAAACTATCGGGAATCACCATAACGAGGTCAAAGACCCTTTATCGTTACATCTTTTTCAGAATTTTCAAATCGCGAAAGAGAAACAGAGTCAACGCTGCGTGGAGAGTCTCATCTACAATACCGTCATCGAACCAGTAGGGTACACCCCTGCCCTGCCAGAAAATATTCGATCGATAAGATTATTTTCCCGTACACTAAAAGCGATAAATACTTTCTACTGTTCTACACAGGCTATTCCAGCTGTTTCTAATAGTTCAACAAACATATGTTGAGTAGTTCTAAAATTGAATTTGTTTGTTCATGTAAGAGCTCCTTTTCATGGAACTTATTTTTCGACCTTCGAATTTTTTCGGAATACACCCTAGGGTTGTGACACTGTGAATTTTTTATTTTTGAAACTTGATTCTCTCCATTATAGTACATCGTAAATATACATTTCTATATA
Source organism: Lasioglossum lativentre (assembly GCA_916610255.1). Classification (NCBI taxonomy): domain Eukaryota; kingdom Metazoa; phylum Arthropoda; class Insecta; order Hymenoptera; family Halictidae; genus Lasioglossum; species Lasioglossum lativentre. The sequence goes on along the minus strand of OU744356.1, from coordinate 37,249,689 downwards.
TCGTTGAATTTTTCTTTCGATGCCTTATAACTATATGCGAATAAAATACAAGGTCATCGTAAAAAAAATTTGAAAATTGGATTTCAAAGAAAAATTTTTTCTTTAACATTATATTTACTTCGTCGAACAATACAACTTTTGTTTGTCAGATTTTTTAATATTTTTATTAATAACAAAGGTTTTTACAGAATTTACTAAGATATTTACAATATTTACAATTATTTACATATAGATATACTACATATTTATGTTAAAAAAAATTCTGTTTTAGAATTGAAAAGAAATATTAAGGGAAGAAAAAAATGGAAGCATCTTTATGATTTTAAAATATCCTTTAAAGAGGTTCGTTAAAATATTTTATGTATCTTTTGATAATGTTTCCTTTTCTGACACCAGGAAACTGTTTTCTATTTTCGGCGACAATTTGTAATATGTATTGCTTTTCTTCCTCATCTTTTGTTAATATTTAATATATTAAAGTTTGACACCACGTTCAGGTATGTCGTTTACAACTTTTAAATCTTGGACGATGCTTAACCCATATTTCAAATCGTTCTCATCTTCTCATAAATGGGGATCATTTTTTAAAAATTCTGTGGGAATTGAAAATCTTTCAAAGATTTTTGTTGTATGTTGGGAAATGAAATAATCAATATTTCTGTTACTGTAAATTTCTACATCATATGGAGTAATTTTAAATCTTTTGCAAGGTTTATCTGTCTCAATATTCAGCGCCTCCACCATTTGCAGTTTTGTGCACTTTTCCACAGTTTTATCAAAAAAATGCTAGTGATGCAGCCTAAGAAGATAAACACCATAGATGGTTTAAAATTTTTTATTCATACGCTGCTTATTTTTTCATCAATATAGTGATATGCATACAGTTTTTTTATAAATTCTAAATCTTGACGTGGAGTTTCCATTGATATTGGCGCTCGTGTCCACGCCTTTACCTAACAGTAACAAGAAAAATGCATATATCACGAATTTCAATTTCTTCTTCATTAGTTAGACTGAATTGATTTTTAAATAAATATATTTTCAAACAATGTAAAGCTTTCGCCATCCATCGAGCGCGGTGGAAATCTCCTGGGTCATGGAACCTTGTATTTCCTGAGGGAACCCCACCCAAGAAAATAATTGTTAACCCCAAAAATTCCTTATAGTCTTCTCTTGGTTGTCGTTCTTTCTGCAAAGTATCTATAGAAAATTGGATGATTTCTTGAACTTCCATTTCGTGAATTTTTTGGCGGTTTCAATCCTGCACGTAGGAACAAACAGTAATATTTACTACTTAACAACCTGTAATCTTGATGAAGGTATTACTTACCCCATTAAAATTTAGAAATCTTATTTGTAAAAATATGGAAAACTGTGTCAAACAAAATTTGTATTGTTCGACGAATAATGCTAAAGAAAATTTTTTTTTTTATATCCAATTTTTGATATTTCAAAGTTGTAAGGATGTTTGTATCACCATGTGAATGACTGAGTGTTAGCGGGCATGTGTTGGTTCGTGTCATATGTTTAACTGCTATGTATATATGTTTTTATCGATCTACGCGTTGCGTTAACGTTTTGATAACAAATGTGCGTTACGTTGTGGTTTTGTTACTAAAACACCATCAACCAGTTCCCCGTGAGCGAGCAACCGATCAACAACCATTACGCCGTATCGAGCCTCCTTACAAAGTTCCGAACTTTTTTTTTACGATGACCTTGTATTTTATTTGCATGTAGTTATAGAGCATAGAAAGACAAATTCAACGATATATAGAAATGTATATTTATGATGTACTATAATGGAGAAAAGCAAGTTTCTCAAAAATAAAAAATTTTCAAGCTCGATGCGGCACGTTTTCTCGTTGTTCGATCGATCTAAAATTTTGCTTAGATTATTTTTTTAGCTAGTGTCATAATCCTAAAAAATTCGAAAAATTTTCTTCGCCAAGAGTAAATATAAGGTCTACACTACTACGCATGCGTAGTATGTATACATAGGTACATACATGGAACGGACCGCCTTCAAACGGGTTTGCGAAAGATTCCTATATGAAGTTTTATCTTGAACGCGATTCTGTGATATTTATCAGCTCGATGATAGACAATTTTTTCTCTTTTATTCGTTATTCTTTAATCCCAACAGATTCAACAATTTTATTTCCCTGTTTGTTTTTGTGCAGTAGTGTGTGATATCGAATAAAAAGAAGTTTAAAATTTTACTCGTTGTCTCTACTTTTATCAGATATGCAATCGGATATAAGGGGTTCTGGCCGTACATGTGAAATAAACAACAATTACGTAGACGTAAATTGTTGTCTTAAAAAAATATTGTTTCCATTAATTTCTATGTTAGGCCTCAAACGTTTTTTGAATTGTTATATTGCACTCGGTTTACAGTATTCTCCAAATTTTAGTCTGAGTAAATAAATGAAAGTGTGTAATAATGAAATTATGGAAATTGTGCAACAAGTGAAAACGTTTAACAAATCCGACCGCATGACTAAAATTAGTCATTTCACCGACCAACACCAACGAGATCGAGCGATCAATAGTATTCATATTTAGACAGCGGATTGCATGCATTTATGGTAAAAATGAGTAGGTGTAATATAAAACGCTAAAAACATTAGAGGAATTTAAAAATACTGGTGCTATAAGAAAATATTAAAGGAAGAAAATAAATTTCTAATTCACTACAGTTTGTTGCAATTCAGGTAGCAAAAATTTTTATTTTGCACAAAGATCCGCTGTCTAGTCATATTACTATAATCTATATGTTTTGAAGTAAATAAATGCCTCTATATAGTTTCTTTAAATTGGAACGAATGAAAATAATCCAAGAACATTATCACTAAAGATGAAATCATAATTTATGATATAAGAGAATATAAGCAACATATTTACGAAAACTACAATTAACAAATATACCACTCGGCGGGAGGTAAGTTTCTTAATGGTTAATTGTTGACCGCGAGTAACAGTCCCCGTTGGTGATTGTCAAGTATGCGAGGAATCCAGCTAGAGACATGTGATAATACGCGATCACTATATTTAGTGTTGACTTACGGCTCGTCAGATTCAGAAACAGTGACGTTGCGCGTCGTTCCGAGCAGCTGACGATAAAGAAAATGATAATGGCCGGAGCCCAGACGGCAGACTTGTTATTCGCCTAAGACATAAAACTCAACTTCAACTGCGAGATTCCGTCGATGATTCAAACGGACTGACTTGCTCTTGAAATGAATTAATTCGTAATGTGGAATCCACTGTGTTACTCATTCACTGGTTATTCACATATTAAGTGCTTTCTTATTTTGAGAATATTCAATTCAAAGTTTCACCGGAGCTGTATTCTTCACGATTATATAATTAGACTGCGCATCATTCAATATTTATGCAATGTGTCAAATTTACACATACGTGCATCACATATTATACAATGTAAAGTAAAAATCCAGTGATTGAAACTGAACTAACACTTCATTGCAGTTAAGTTTCGATTGCGAAGCAACGCTTCGAGAAATGAGGATTCCATTTCTTGAAAATCTCCATTCCACGATCATTTTCTTGCGAGTGAAGTGATGACGCGTTCCACCTCAAAGAAATCGAAATATAAAAAACCTGGAAAGTGATATCTGCTAGAAAAAATCGGATCGCTGGGAATTTTTCGTCTCTCCCAACACACTTCGTGATATATATGTAGATAAGATAATTGCTTACTGTCGTGGGACGACGGCGTTTAAATTTTTATAAACTTCTAACGTGTCATCTTTTTCTGAACTGTATCTTTTGCGAGACTTAATTACACAATTACGTGTGACTGATAATGATAATTATACATGATAACGATAAAGATATATGTATATTATACCTGGTCGTTTATGCATTGTTTCTTGTCATTGTCAACTTTTTTACAGAAAATAGATTCAAACCATTTTAATAATTAATACCTACGTAAAATCAAAAGAAAATAAGCCTTTTTTAAATTCTTAATTGAATATATCTCTTTATTTAATGAGATAACAAAATAATATATTTCGAATATAAGTTTATCCTATTTTTTCATGAACGAATACACTTTATATTCACGGAAATGAATTTTTTATTAATTTTAAGTATCGACAGTCATAGGAATAGTTAATAATGTTTTTAAAGCAACTTACAAATTTGGAAATGAATCTTTAATTTTATGTATCACATGGGTCATTCACATACTGTTTCGGATTTTGTTCTTTGAATATGTTATAGTCTTTAGTGACCTATGACAGAATCTCAAAGGATTTTTCGGTATCTTAAAAATAGTCGATTTTACAGACATATAAAAAAAAGTGTCACCCTTTTTTTATTATAAGATTAGTACTAACAAACCGACAAAAATGAGTTTTTGGGAGGTTATAATGAAAACATCAGAGTAACTACTAAAAATGTTTTCATTTGAAAAAAAAAATGTTTTTTCACCATTTATCTTGCAATTGTTTTAAACAAACGCAATGTTTTGCAAAAGTGTCCACCTGTTTCTAAAAAAGCGGACACTTTAAAATTGACGAAATTAAAATTATTTGAAGTGAACTATGTACATATAACTCTTGTACCATAAGAGATATCGGGATGAAATTTGCACTAAAATTCATGAAAAAATTGTTCCAATCTACTGATAATTGTCGTACTAAATATATACTTTTGTTTAAATTTTATTTAAAACTGTTTATTTGTTACTTATTTAGTACTTTTTCCACATAATTTAAATCACTGATGTTTATACATTTTTTTTGTATTTCTTGACATTTATTCTTCATATTATGAATATATTAAGAAATACAAAATAAACAAAAGTAGTTACGTGAAAAAATTGAATTCCTTGGATATTAAAGTTACGTTTATTTATTTTTTTTATCAATGTGGAAGGGTAACTAACAATAAAATCTGTTGGACAGTGAATTTGGTCAATGAAAATTTCCATGCGTCGCGGCATCGAACGGCTCGCGGAGTCATCGGAGTGACAATTTGAATAAGCGGAAGGACGAAATCGTCGTTTTTGGTAATCCTGACAATCCACGACCGTGTTCTAAATCCTTGACTTCGCGTGAGCACGCACACAAGTATGCGAGGAAACGGAGTCAAGAACGCAAGTAGCCGGTAACACGTGTGTAAGTGTATGAACATGAACACATTCGTTTTACCGGTTGTCTACCTGTTCTGGGTCAGTCGCGTGTGCAAGGTCAAATCCCAAGAATCTCCAACGTCACTGGCTGAACTGAACACCACGAATCTTGGATTCTTGAGGCCGCTGCCACGGCCGCCACAGCCTAGAACAGAATAAGTTTCAACTCTGAAATCATTTTTCCCTTCAATTCGTCGACTCATCGCCACCATTGTATTACCTCTTTACAATCACATTATTATTGTTCTTGGTTCTTCGTGTCATTTCAAGAAGAACAGAATAAATTACTTTGTCATTTGCAACACATAAATGGCGCTAGTGTAGTGTTCTTATTACAAGAGCAATACCAAATATTCAATCAAAATATTTATTTTAGGGAGGAATTATTTTCATGTATGCATTCACAATTGTGTATATGTATATATATTTTTTCTAACGTAATTGCTTTTGTATTTCGTTCAAAACTAAACATAATATTGTTCAGAATGTATTCGGAAACTTAGACAATATTCATTAATAAGGATCCAGTATTAATTGTTCAATATTCGATATTCGATATTCGATATTCGATATTCGATATTCGATATTCGATATTCGATATTCGATATTCGATATTCGATATTCGATATTCGATATTCGATATTCAGTATTCAATATTCAATATCCAGTATCCAGTATTCAATATTTAATACTCAATATTCAATATTTAATATTTGATAATTAATATTAAGAAACAGCATCCCTATATCTATAAAAGTATAATATGTAGATATCTACAGGGGGTGTGAAAAGTATTCGTGCACCCTTTAAAGGTGAATAACTTTTTCAAAATTGGATCAGACGGTTTCTTTTGAGATCTTAGGATTCATTTACTAGGTAAGAAATAAGTTTTCGATTTCTATGTTTTTAAAATTTCCACGTATGACCGACGCTTCTTGGCTTTATCATTTTTCGGTTTCGTTGTATTTGCACTATGTATACATACAACGATTTTATTACCGCTCTTCCTCGTTACCATAAGTGTCGAGTTTTGCGGTGAAACGGCGGTTAACTTCTCGTTGTGCGATGTGTTTCTTTTCAAGAAACTTATACGTATACGCGGTGTCACAAATTGTATTGCCATGGCAACTCGAAGTAGACTACTACACTTTTGGATCGGTGGAGATTTGTTAAAAAAACGTGGCCGCAAAATTTACATTGAGCATAATTTTCACTTTAAATCATTTTCACTTTCATTTTACAATCATTTTTCAAGATAATAATTGATTTGCGGCCTATGGTGCTTGTGAGACTTTTGTTTTTCGTGTCGAGTATTAAACGATGCAATAGAAAAAAAGCTTGACCTTGAAAATTATGCTTATGGGCAATATTACGGCTACTTTTTTTAAACAAATCTCCACCGATCCAAAGGTGTAAAACCAGCTGAAGAAACCATGCCAAAACATTTTGTTACACCCGGTACATACATACACGCTTGGCTACGCGACACGGTAAATAGTAGTCATAGTGAAAAATTATGACATTCTATAGCCGAGTATTTGCGTTGCTCAAACTTGGCGAAAACATCATAAAATTTCGTTGTTAAATATTTTTTCTTATTTGAATTTTTCATTAACTTTGCTACTTTTAAGCCAATATCTTACTGATCGACACCCATTTTACATTTTGGGGAGCAACAAACAATCTTTTTAGATTTTACCCCGCAATGGAGGGGATAGGCAATTTTCTTAGATCTTAAAGCTCCCATTTTCTTAGATAAGGACATTACTGTATTAAAATAATAACTGTTATTAATGTGAACTGGTGAATTTTTTAAAATAAGAACATTGCAAAAATCGACAACGTGCTTAATTTTTTGAAAATAAGATTCTTGAAATCAATACATACAAAAATTACGATGGTGAACTGGTAATTTTTATAAAATAAAAATATTGTATAAAATCAACAACATGCTTAATTTTTCGAAAATGAGATTCTTGAAATCAATGAATACAATAATTATGGCGGAGGTGGTGTTGGTGAAGGTGGGGGGGGGGGGGGGGGGGGGCGACAAAATAAAGTCAAGTTTCGATCAGGGAAATAATTCGTTAAATACAATTTTGTGTACTATATTGTATGCGATACCTATGTAAATCATTAAGTATCGTTCCACGTGATGAAACTTGAAGGTACAAAAACTTAAGCAATTATCCGCTTTCTGTTCTCACGACAGCATTGTACGCGGGGACGGATAATTTGAGGAAAAGTGCGATCTTGCAAGGAAAGCTTCTAACGGAATAAAATTATTCGATGGAGGTTACGGTCACCGTAGCTTTCACGTAAGCTCCTGCAATCTATGTACATACAGGGTGTATAGTAATTATATGTCGCGACTATTATAGCGAGATTCTACACCGTCGGTTTGGTTGAAATATGCTGCAAAATTTATTTCAAGGTCGAAAGGTCAACAATTTTTTTTATTGCATCTTATTCTACTCATCGCAAGGATAAAAAGAGCAAAAGAAACCATTGGTCGAAATTCAACCGTTCTCTCCAAAAATGATGATGAAAGTTTTTTCATTATCAAACGGATTTTATTCTTATTATATTTTCGATGTAAAGAGGGTGTCTCACGTAATACTTTTCACGATTTTTCAACTACTTGCGATAATCTGAAAAAAATATTTTACACAGAAGTTGATCAGTTTTCAATTGGGTATACATTGCAATAAAAACGTTTCAAAATTTGTTTTGATTATTGTCAAGGCCAGCTTCATTTTTTTAAATGGCACTTGGTATTTTTGACTTAACAGTATTACAGCCCGTAGCAAGAAATTAAAATTTCAACAATGAAGGTGGCCTTGTCAATAATAAAACACAATTTTTCGAACTTTTTTTTATTGCAATGTACAGCTAATCGAAAACTGATCAACTTTTGTTTAAAATATTTTTTTGTCAGATTAGCGCAAGTACTTGACAAATCGTGAAATAATTTCCAACTACTTCATCAATAGCACGCTATACATATAAACTATAAAAAATATAATATAAATAAAATCAGTTCGATAGTGGAAAAACTTTAGCATAACTTTTTAAGAGAACGATCGAGTTTTGACCGATGATTCCTGTTGCACTTTTTACCCTTGCGATGAATACATAGAATACGACGCAATAGAAAAAAATTGTTGATCTATTGACCTTGAAATTAATTCAAATCCGATGAAATTTTTTTTATGTACAAAAACAATTACCTTATATTCTAGTTGAGAAATATCAGTTCAAGCATCTACTAGCTTCCACGTAGTGAGTACATATGCAAAATTATTTCGGTAATATCTCGTTAACTATATTAGATTTAGGACATATGAAGGTCACTAAATGTTTACTCGAAATTTGATATTTTATTGACTTACGATACAAAAAGTAGGTCTCAGTATATTATTTTGTTGTCATTACCAGACTGTGGTCCTTCGTGCGTTTATACTGAAATTATTATTATTATTATTATTATTGAAAAACATTAATGATATTTTTACCATAATTTATAATAAGATACGACGAGATTTCACGCTGATAACCTTGACCTTGACATGGAACTTCTTCAGCAGTATAGAAATTATATTTCCATAATTTTTTACTAATCTACTTACCGGTGACTGAAACCTTTCCAAGGTTCCTCATGTTTTTGACAACATACACTCCGCGACAAAAAGATAGCACACTATCCAATTTTGTTAATTTTCGCAAATATGGTTGAATAACTATAGTTTTCGTATTACATAGGTTGTATCTGTGCCCTGTGCAGGGTAACTGCTTGTTCTCTGTTTATAGGTTTACGGTTAAGCCGAAAACGTAAACAGTAGTGCTGCCTGCTGCGGCAAAATGATAGCACAAAGTCAAATTTGTGTGTTTCCAGTTAGCATCAAGATGTCAAAGTGTTCAGATCGATAAGTATTTAATATTGTACGTGTTCTAGAATTAAAATATGTATTGTGAAATTTTCAACAATGGGTCTCGGTAAAATATTGACTGGTCCTGAAATATTAACAATTCAAAATTTGCGTAAAGAAAATTGTTCCATTGCTAAAATTGCGAAACTGTTGAAACGTAGTCGCAAAGTTATTTACAATTTCTTAAAAAATGTAGACACATATGGAAAAAAAAAGCGCAGGTCGCCAAAGAGTGACAACTGATCGTCATATGCGTGCAATTTTAAGAACTGTATCAAATTCTGCTGCTACTGCAAGAGAAATTGCAGCAGAAGCTGGAGTAAATACTAAGATACGTAATGTACAACGTATTATAAAAGAATGTAAATACATAAAACGCCAAAAAATTAATGCGTGAACCACCGCTAACTAAGCAACATAAAGAAGCTCGTTTACAATTTTCTGAGAAGTATGTTCATTGGAAGAAAAAATGGCGAAGAGTTATCTTTAGTGATGAGAAGAGATTTACGGTAGATGGACCGGATGGCTACCGTTATTTCCACGATATGCGTAAAGAACAAAAAATGTTATTCTTCTTTATTCTTTATTCTCGAATTAGGTACTATGGAAACACGGAAATTAAGTTTATAAGTAGAAAAATGAATAGTGCAAAGTACATTAGTTTAATCGACGAACAATTGAAGAGACATGCTGTAAAAATTGCGGGCACAAACTTTATTTATCAGCAAGATAATGCAAGTGCTCATACCGCGCAGATTGTAAAAGAATATTTTCCACGAGAAAATATTCAATTTTTGGAGTGGCCAGCCAGGTCTCCAGATGTAAATATCATAGAAAATTGCTGGGTCCATTTAGCCAAATCGGTATATGCCGGCGAAAGACAATTTCGAACCCTCGACGAATTAAAAACCTGTATTGAACGAAACTGGTTATCGTTAAGCAGAAATGTGATTAAAAAATAATATAAATCTATACCGAAACGTTTATTCCAAGTTAGACAAACAAAAGGCGGAGTTACAAAATATGAAGACATTCATTTTTTATACATATACTTTATTTTTCAGTTATTTTAAGAAATGTGTGCTATCGGCGTGGTATCGACGACAATAGCATAGGGAAAAGTTATTTGCAATTAAGCCCCTGACAACATATGTCAAGGTTAAGGTCATATAGGAGCATCCTCCCCTAAAAATAAGTTTTACCAGTAGAATTCTTGTAGGCGGTACGTCTAAATCTCTGGACGAACATGGTTTGTCGATTTCATAGACATAGACTTGAAGAGAATTTCTATTCGTACTGACCGACGCTTTTGACACGTCCTATACATACACACGCGTGTGGACATTAGGCCAAGTGCACCGTTCTTGTTGCATACGAAAGTGGGACGACTAGGACAGTATACGTTATCTATATGGTAAGACAACTTTTAGCGTCCTCGTCGAGAAAAGCAAGGTCTTTCCTTATCTGTGTAACTTTGGAGCTAGTTGAACATTTACGTAGCTGAACGAGGCCTCTCTACCGGTTACTCACCATCGATGGAAATATTAAATGCCTTGATGCGATGACCCACAATTCTGTTGGCAAAAATTATGCTTCAAGATCTCCTTTCGCGGATCAAGTACGGCTTTCTTTTTTTTGGAATCGAGCTACAGTTTCGTTTAGACATCTCGCACTGATTGTGAGGCATGAGGAAACTACCAGATATAGTTTATCCGATATTTTCAGGCGAATGATAATAAGAATTCGAATTATACATAACATAATTATTCAATAACTCAATAAATATATAACGTTTTGTTTTTTGTACAAACTTTACCAGTATTTGCTATGGATCAAATTAAAATTAAAATATTATATAATTATAACTTCGAAAATTATTGAAATTTAAATATATCAAATTACCAAGAAATTGCTTCTTTTAATAAAAAGTCGAGATGAACCAGTCTTTTCAAATGTTGTTATGGGCTTTTTATTTATTGAATTTTTAGTAGTTATAAGGTATTTAATATTGAATCAATTGTAATAAATAGTGTTGCAAAATGTAAAAATACTGTAGAACAAATTTGAACATCGAAATTACGTCCCAAGTCCAACACTTCTACAGTAATATCTCTGTAACTGTCACATCGTCGTGTCTGCCGATCGACGCGCTACATTCTTTGTAGTGTGCCGAACGTGGAGAAGGATAACGATTGAAAGAGAAAGAGGGGCTTCTCTTGCTTTCCCGTTCGTCATCCTCTTTCGCGCCTGAAACTTTAATGGTTTATGAGTAATTAGAATCATAATTATATCGTGTTTGGTGTCATTAAAAAAAAAATCAAAAGTTAGAAAACTTGCAATCTTTTGTTTCACTAGCATTAGTGTGAGTCTCGCCGATACTGGTTCCAAGGGGATACCCCCAGTGGTGAGGATGAAATTTGGACAGTTACGGTAGAGACCTTTGCGACAGTTACGGAGTGTAATGTTGTATAGGATCGCCCTACTACTGTGCACCGCGCCACCGTAACGAAATACTTCAGTAAACTTCAATAATGTCCCATGTCTTACAGAGACAGATTATGCGTCCACTTTCTTAGATATGTAATAATAATTTTAAATGTGTAAAATTTATTGAGAATTCCTAAATACATATTGATTTATTTCCTGCGTGTTAGACGAGTTGTCCTCCTTCATTCATGAAGTCGCAAGTGTACGGTCTTGAGATTTCTAGATACGTGCCTACTCCCTTTCTTCTCTGTCCGTGACCGTCTCGTTCTACTGAGAATGAGAATGTCCTGATCAGAGTACCCAGCCATTCATGCGGCAGTTTTTGTCCGTCGACTCTCAACGAACATCCACCACTTCGTTCTAGTTCCATTTAACCGTACTTTTAGCCTGACAACGACAATCATCGTCCGGTTACAACACTATCAGAAATGAATGAACCAAACGACTGCACTGCGCACAGCAATTACACATATATATGTATGTATATTAGATCCACCGGAAAATGCTGTTTATTTTTACAAAATTTACTTTCAGCTCTTAAACAGTTATTTCGTGTCGTCAACAGTCTATAATTCGTAGCTGAAGATTTCTTAATAAATTCTTCCATAGCGCCAGCAATGTGAAAGCAATCCACTATTTTAAATCTTGGCGTAGGCAACAAAAATGGACAAATTTCACAACTTCAATACGTAAGATATTTTCTATACATTTTTATTTGAAAACTATAATTTGGTATAATAGTGTGCAAAAAATGGGCATCCAAGAGGGCAAATAATGTATTATTTAAAAAATTAAATTGACCTTGAGATCACCTAGGCCCCTCCACCTAGAACGCCGACGTATACATCAGAAAATGTCCCCCTCGAAAGACCATTTCGAAGAGAACTCAATCGGCCACTTTATAAAGATCACCCTGTATATAAATTTTCGATAATCTCGAAAACGATTAGAAATTTAAAATGAAAAGGTAAATTGTAATCTTTGGTAAAGAAATTATGACCGAATCCACCTGAATTTGAATAAACCATGGCGTGGTCTATTGTGGCTGGTGGCCGAAGATGTCCCCTAGTGGCTTTCCTTACAAGCTATAAATAAGAATTCAAAAAGCATTCGTGGTTATAAATAGCTGTTTCCGCTTCACCAGGTAGGCAGGATCGATTGACTCTTCAGCTTCGTCAGAGGACAGGGTCCGGTACTACTAGGACCTTTTTATTCTCCATGTATATCGATTCCAACTTCCAACAGGATGAATTTGTTCGTACAATGGGTAATAAAACTCGTCTTGACAACAACTACAACACTATGAAGTGAAAAATATATGGTCCCACTTAAAAATCATCGATGACCTTCAAAAGATCTTGAAAACGACAACAATAAGAACATAGCAATTTCAAGGAAGGTTTCATATTTTGGGTTATCACGACATTGCTGTCAATGCAATTATAGGTTTTTTCTTTTTTTTTGTCATTAATAATGTGTGCAATTTCATTGATGAGATAATAAACATATGGCTCTAGTTGAATATTTCTGTCAAGCGTAACGACATTATACATCCTAAGAAACCAACTTCTGATTGAAAACTGAATTTTCTATGAATATGCTAGAGTATACGAGACTATACCTGACTACACTAGACTATATTAGATTATACTACAATATATTAGAATATTCTAGATTATACTAGAATATTCTCTGGCTAGATTATACTGAAATATTCCAGAATATACTAGAATATACTAAATTCCACTAGAATATATTAGAATATACTACTAGAGTATACGAGACTATAACTGAATACACTAAAATATACTAGAATATAGTAGATTATACTAGAATATACTAGAATATACTAGAATATACTAGAATATACTAGAATATATTAGAATATACTAGAGTATGCAAGACTCAACCAGAATATACTAGAATGTACTAGATGATACTTATTGTTAGAATATATCAAAATATACTTGAAAATACTCGAATATACTAGAATATACCAGAATATCTTAGAATATACTGGAATCAACAAGAATATACTAGACCGTGTCGTATATCGGAGAAGAGGTTGTTTCCAAGGTAAATGAGCATTTACAACATCGAATCAAATAATTACTATATATTACGATACTGAACCGATATCTTATCGTAGAAAATTTTCCATTTCAGTGTGACGATGGCAAAGAGTTATAACGTCCATATTTGTTTTCATCATGCTTTTATAGTTATATTCTTGTTAGTGCGAATAAGTGATTGCCCATGATTTCCATAACATCGTTAATTTTATTCTAATTGGGGTTAACGCTTGGTCCGGGACAACACGGTATTATTTGAGAGTCCGAGTAAGGGCAAAACTGGACACGAATATGTGTATAGGGGGAGGACAAGGAGTAACAGACACGTCAGAAGCATGTATGTAAGTTGCGTGGCGGAAATGTAGAGCCAAAGAAGGAAATGAAAAAAGATACGAATTATGTAAGAAGAAGGAGTGTCGGCAATACACTTAGGGGAATGCAAGAAAATGCGCAACTTGACACCGTTTCGAGGCAAATGGTATGTCGACGTCAATTTTCTAACAATACAGAACTAGTTTTCAACCCGTGATTCTTTTCTACCCTGTACTGGTTTGTGATTATTTCAGGGAATTAACTGCTGAGTTAGGTCCGGAAGAGAGTCTAGAAGGTTGAAGTGGAACAAATCGCACCCCGGCAAGAACAGTCACACAGCTTAAAAAATAACGATTTTGAAGTTGGTAAAATGGTTCTTGAAAATTTTTTTGACTTCTAATAAAGAAAATATACACAATTTCCTGCAAAATAATATACAATTTAAAAAAATTAAGTTCCGCTAATTAAAAGAAATACACATTTTTCGTTAATGTTTATCGCTAAAAGATAATGAAAACCCATTTCAATTTTCAAATTTCCAAAAAATTTTTTGTTTTGACTTTTTCCCCATTCTTCCAAAAACCGTACGTTTTATGGAAAAAAGTAATACGACATAAAAGACGCAGTCTATTCAGATCTAGAAATTTTGTTACACATATTTTTCGATGCAGTCAACAATTTCGTAGATGTTCGAGAAAAACGATTGTATCAGCATTTAATTAATTATTTGAATGTTTAACGATCGATGAACTTTGCACAGATTGTTTTTTTAATTAATCGGAACAATCCTGGGGGTGCTGTAAAAAAATTCAAATGTCGAAAATGAGAGCCACCCCTATTCTGCATTCCCTTGTCAGTATGTTTCGCGTTGTGACCCGACTAGAATTTCAGTTAGGCAGGCCGTTAGGTCCACATTAGGCTAGCCTAATTTCGCGTTAGGCCATAATGGGGCAGCCCCATTGGCCAGGCATGCGGAATGTAACGTGGAATATCAACGACTTTTAAAAATATCTCAAGAACTAATAATTTTTTTGCCATAGTATCCTAATAATTTTTTACGTAGGATGAACAGAGAAATCGAATAATGCAACAAAAAATATGCATTCCTATTTAAAGAAATGATGCAATTGTTAATTGCACATGCACAGTTCCACCTAAAAAAAATCTAAGGACCTACGAATGTAGCGCTCCGTCAACCATTTATCTTTCTGTTTTGATATTTTTCCTAAATGCATTAATGACGGAGTTATTGCCTGAAACAATTTGCGTGAAACACCCTGTAATTTCTAATGTTTTGTAACAGTAAATAACATAATGTAATATATCGTTGAATTCGTCTCGGGACATGCTATCGTAGTACGACAACAAAAATATATATGGTTAGGGTTAGGGTTATATATTAGGGTTATATGTATATGATTCCATTTAAAAACTTATATTGTTTTTGAAATCCCCCCTTCCCACCATCATAGTCCCGAAAAAATGACATCATATGATTGTTCCCTTCATACTGAACAATTTTTGTTCAGATATCGAGATATTTCCGTTCAAAGATAAACGAAACACAATGTATATGTATGCTATGGCACCTGTTAGGAATGCCCAACCGATGCGTGCACTCGGCCATCCCCATTTGGACCACGTATGGCTACTGTTAGGAATGCCTAACTTAGGCGTACACCATTCTTTCCGCATTAGGCCCATGTATGGCAACTGTTAGGAATGCCTAACTTAGGCGTGCGTTCGGCCATCCTCATTTGGACCATGTATGGCAACTGTTAGGAATGCCTAACTTAGACATACACCATTCTTTCCGCATTAGGCCCATGTATGGCAACTGTTAGGAATGCCTAACTTAGGCGTGAGCTCGACCATCCCCATTTGGACCACGTACGGCACCTACTAGGAATGCCTAACTTAGGCGTGCACTCGGCCATCTCCATTTAGACCACGTATGGCTACTGTTAAGAATGCCTAACTTAGGCGTGCGTTCGGCCATCCCCATTTGGACCATGTATGGCAACTATTAGGAATGCCTAACTTAGGCGTACACCATTCTTTCCGCATTAGACCCACATTTGTCTTTAGGCATGCCTAACTGAAATTCTAGACGGGGAATTTCGTGTGATGAGGAAATATTGTAAACAAATCGGATGAAAATAAATGTATTTTCTGTAACGACCTTGCGCTGGTATCGTCGTTATCCTTAATATCTGTGTCACACCGAGGAAGCTGAAATTAATCGGAACGGAGCTTAAATGCTTCGCAACATTGCTTACACGGGTTGTAGTTGATTTCAATTAGCCCACCCTATACATGTGCGAGTTTACTATCAGTGTGATCAAGCATGGATAATATGTGGGTCGACAACTCGCACAGGCAAACGTCTCTTGTTCGATGACACAAAGCGTACTTCCTACAGTCAAATAATTATTCCTACGAGCTCAAAATGTAACACCTATACGTTGTTTTATAAAAATTGCAGAACCGGCTTTACAATCAAGGATAAAATTAAATGGACACCATTTATACGATTAATAACTTTTTCAAATTGAAATTGCTCCTGCTCCTTGAAAAGGTATAAAAAATTGCACAAGAACGGTATCCATATAAACCAAAAATATTTTTGATCTCCTTACGATTTAATGCAGTGGTGGGCACGGTAAGGGCCCCTCACACGCCTGCTTTCCCCACCAACCTCTGTTTTACGCTGCGTGCCTCCCTCCATGGTAACGGCGGATGCTGGTGGGGGACAGTGGGCGCTATGGTGGGGACGGTTTTATCTCAAGTGGGACAAAAAAAGGCCCATCCTCGATTTAATATGTTCCTTTTTTCTGGGAATTCCAGTTTTGTCAATAAACACTTTTCTTATTTATAAGAGTATTAATTATTATGTTCAGTACACTACAAAATTGTTTACCAAGAAGTTCAATATATGCATACAAAGAATAGAAAAGTGTAAATAATAACTAATTAACAAGCACGTACGAAAAAAATGGCGAAATAATCTAATGAAAATAAAAAAAAGAATAATAATAATTGTTATGTTACAACTTACAACGTATATCACTGTCATTATAAATATGTAACTTCAGCTTCGAAAATGATTTGGTATTTTGCAAATGTATTACTTTGACTGGGATATTCCTCATGTTCAAATTTTATATAGAAAATATTTATTGCCTGTATTAGTTATTGTTTATAATTCTACGTGTACATCATTTCTCTTTTCAGGTTAATTTAACTAGATATTGTCTGATTAAAATATCGTGTGATTTATATATTACTCTTTATTAAAATATTTTTTAATAATTCTTTATAATAATGCTTTTTTAAAAAATAATTCGGTTGAGGATCTTGTCCGTATAATATTAGAATTTTATATATAGGTTGCTAATTTTCAAAATATATGCTGAAATGCCCGAAAAAATTGATGCATTATAGTATTCAACGAAAATGTTCAAAGTTGAGAATTTGATTTTTTTTTAAACTAAAGACAATGGATAAGTTTTGATAACCTTATTCCAAAAATTTCGTTTACATCCCTAAAATCTTTATTTAATACCAGTTCGGTTTTTTGAAAAATATATATTTTCCTAAATTCTCAAAAACAGCTGGATTATCGCGGCGACCGTTTTATTGATCACTCTGTACAATACATCCAATTACACATACAATAGTGTTAGCATTGTCGCGTAAATTTTCTACGACGGTAGTGAGAAAACGTAGTGTACTTGAATCACCGAGTACATTGCACTTCTGCGCGAAATGGGACGCAGTGTATCGCTCCGGGCAAATCGAAGGAGCGCGGAAACGGGTCTTGAGTAGTCTTGACTGTCTTGTCCTGAGGCTCGAGTCTTGAGGGACAGTGTCCAGTACCGTATCGTCACGCGAAAGTTCCCTTTCACAAGATTACATTAACCTTAACCATTACCAATGGTTAGACGGCGGATCCTTATGTAAATTCCCGTCTTCGTACTTACACGGAACACCAACAATTGATACCAAAAGAGCATAGATTTTTCTCTCTAGATCGAAAGTATATATGCTTTCGGTGGTCTTTTACTTCGGCAACATACTTTGGATGTGTTTGTCATTTTTTTCAATTCCGCACTGTATATACCGGGTGATTCACGAGGAACAGAACACCTAAATAGCTCCACTAGGCTTGAAGGTAGAAGAAAATATTGGAGAGAAAAGTTGTACTGTTAAAGGAGGCAAATATGATGACATAGAAAAATTTTCGGATTGTTGTCGGTTTCAAGGACTTTTGAAGATCTTCGATGATTTTTACCATATATTTTTAATTTCATAGTATTGCAGCTGATGTCAAGACGAGTTCAATGATGTGGTACTATGACCTTAAAATGTCCTTGGACTCGCAAATAGGTGTAGTTTGACTACTCTGTTCGATCAACGGAATTTCTTAAGCCATTAGCTCTCATAACACGTGTACCGTTAACGGAAGGTGATCTCTAAGCGTACGCTAACAAGATTATAAACAAACTTATGTTTTTAGAAGAAACATTGCCCATATCTTTAGAAGATATTCCTTTAGATGTTCGTCGAGTAATGTGGCACCAACACGATGAGAAGTAAGAGAATTTCTGAATAATAAATTTCCAAATCGCTGAATAGGTTGTAATGGACACATACTATGGTCAGCTCGTTCACCCGATCTAACTCCTCTTAATTATTTTTGTGACGAACACTCAAAAATGATTAGAATTTATCTATATAATTATAATTAAATTTACTTTTAATAAAAATTCAATATCACCCCTCAATAATATTAAATTTTCCTATGAAACAAATTCTATTAAAATCTCTCAATGAAAATTCAATACTACATGTATATCTTGATCAACCGAATACACCAGAGAACATATCAGAAAGAATAATTAGATCTTGTAGATCAAGTTCAACAAAAACATAATTGAAAGTGCAATTGATCGCCTTGCAAAACGTTTAAATGTTTGTGTTACTGCTTATGGTCATAATTTCGAACATTCAATTTAATTCAAACAAAATGATTGCACATTTTGAAGTTATCATTGCTTTATCATAAATTGTCTGGTTCAAGGGCATTTGAAGGTCATAGTGTACCACATCATTGAACTCGTCTCGACATCAGCTACAACACTATGAAGTTAAAAATATATGGTGCCATTTAAAAATCATCGACGACTTTCAAAAGACCTTGAAAACGATCGATGAGAACAATCGCAACATTTTTTTATATCACCATATTTGCCTCCTTTAACAGTACAACTTTTTATAGATTATTGATATAGTTAGATATAAAAGACATGGTTACCACTCATCTGGTGGTAATGTCTACATAAAAAGTTAATTTAAAAACAATATCTTCACATTTTATTGTTCAATAAAATTGTGTTCTATGATAGAATCAGAATCAATATTGTTCGTTGAAAATTTTGCGTATTGGTAATCATTGGCAGATAAAAAAGAGAAATTAAACGAATAAAACAAAAAATTTTCAATATAAATAAAATCGATAGAGCATCTAACCTATAAACTTGTCATGTAAAATAATTTTAATTTCGAATTGTAATAATCATCTATCAGTGTTACAATTTTAAATCATTATGAATGGTTGTGTACACGTTTATTGCTTTACGATTTGTTTTGCGAATTCCAATTTCTGGTCAACAAAATAATGCACGTATATAATTTATGAGTGTGTTAAAAGGAAGTATAACAGAAAATATGTTCATTGAAAAGATGCAAATGAAATTGTTTGTGATTTTGTAGAAACTAGATCGCTCGTGGAAAATTTACTTTTTATGGTATCATGCACAAAGATCCAAATTTATAAATTACTAAAAGGAATAGGAATTAATTAGATTAATGGTGAACGTAAATGCGATGAATGTTAATTATAAAATACTTTGCACCGACAGACATTTGAATAGAAACAATTATGGTAAAATTTAGATTTGTGTAAACATCAATTTGTAAAGGAAACATCAAATTTTCTTATTATTATTTAGGGTTAGAATAATCACAAATAAATCATGACAATTAGAGTGAGGATCTTTATGCAAATCCCTATTTTCATAGAAAATGTCTTCACGTTAAAATAAAATAAAAATACTGTATGTAGACGTTTCTGTATATTTTTGTAAACTTTATGAAGAAGTTTAACGATAATAATTCTGTTTAACATTATCTTTTGACATTTCCACTAACAAGCACTAGCAAATTCTAAAATGTTTATTCGAATACTTTATAGAGGAAAAAGTATCGTATCTAACAATAACAGGAACGTTACGGTACTTAAATAATATTGGTATATAAATAATTATACAATCGTGAATTTTGGAATAGAAAAATATTTTTTATATCAATTTTATCTCGACATTAAACGAAGATTCTATTGATATTATTGAAGGAATTACGAAGCTAGATACTTCGTAAATATGATATGGTAGTACCAGTTATCGTTATCTATTTGTTCGAGATAATCTTCATAAATACATACATATTTTCTTGTATACAGACAAGCTTAAATCCAATATACCTATAATCAATATACTCCTAATTTGCTATTTAGATACATTCTCATTCTCTTACATGTTTATTAGAGACAAAATAACATTTTTTATGTCAATCACAACAAATTGGAGTGAAATAGAAATGTATTTCCTTTATAAATATGTTTAATAGGTTGAAAATAATGTAACAGTATCTTTAAATTTTTTAAATTACACCTACTAATTTTTGTCATAAATGCATAAAATCCGCTGTCTGGTTGTTAGTTGCAAAATTACAGTGACAGCAAGCTTCTGATTCTTAAACACGTAATAGCCGCAACACGTTCGAGGGTTTGCGTTAATCTTATCTCTGTTTCGAACAATTCGTTGGATAGTGAACCATTATCTTCTACTTGATGCGGCATCATTAAACTGCAACATATTGCTACGTTGTAACATAACACCGAAACAACGATATAATTTGTTAATTTGTTTTCTAAGTGAAATCTAAAAATTTCCTCACCGATATAATCATCCCCATAGACATAGACAAAAGGGGTATTTAGAAGAGAAGTATTGCCGATCGAATTTCTAAAGAAGGCCTCGTACGGTAGATATTAAAGGGACCACCATGGCGAGTCGTTTTGGCTCTATGGTGTTTCATGGCCCTGGCTAGATCGATGAGGAACGTCTGCAGTGGCCAGGCCACCACGCCCAAACCGGGAGGGAGTGCCATGACTCACCCCATACAGAGAACCATGAACGGGTGGGGACACCCCCGTGGCGCTGCTACGTGGCATTGAAAGTGACGAGCCACCGTGCAAATTCACCCTCGCTTCTTGTCGTAGTCGACAAACGTGTCACGTGGGCTCCTAGCTTAGGGACGTGCATGGAACCACGCCGGGTATCACGTGCGTCGACCTAATCCAACAGCGTGCATAGTCCAATTTTGGCCCATGGACAGCCTTGATTTTCATCCGTCGCGTCGCGTAGCATTGCGGGAAAAGGGGATAGGCTCTTCCGATTACTCATCGGCTCGACCACGTTGCCGACACAACATTATCTATCAGTGAAATCAGAATCGTTCTGTGATCAGTAAACGTCATCGACATTACACACCATGCCACGTACAATAATTATCATTTTACGCGAGTACATATGTATGTATATTAGGGTGGCTCTTATTTACTCTTAGAAGACAATTTTTTTTCGGCACCCTCAAGATTATTCCAATAAATAAAAAAAGAAATCTGTGCAAAGATTGAGCTAAATATTAAAATAATTAAAAATCGTCTTAATATAATTTTAATTATAATAATAGATTTTAATATCATATAAAAACGTTTTTCTCGAATATCTTCGAAATTGTTAACTGTATCGAGAAATATGTTAGACAAAACCTGTAGATCTGGACACACTGCGTCTTTTATGTCGTATTACCTTCTCCCCTAAAACAAACGGTTTTCGAAAAAATTGGAGAAAATGTCAGGACAAAATTTTGTCTGAAAATTGAATATTGAAATGTGTTTTCCATTATTTTTTATACGAGCCATCCTATTGTGTACATTTTGGTGTGATCGTTCCTATTTACAAAAATTTTTCCATCGATGAATATTCGCGGCGAAGGCCATTTGCACTAAAAACAAGCTAAAAAAGCTTTCTACTTGAAACGATGTTGGTGACGGATAAAATTAACATTTGTGAAAGGTATTCAAAACTGTAAGGCAGGGTCTTCGCAGGTAGTCCAAGTGATGAGTTCAGCAGCAGGTATTGAACGGAACGCTTTCTTTCCTGTTCACACCATTCCTCCTTTTTTCCCATATTATTCCGAATACATTCCAAACCTGTAAACTCATTTAAAGAAAAACTGAACATTTAATGAAACCAATGAAAGTTTTGTTTAAACAAGTCGGGAATTGCAAGCAATACACGATTTTCCTCGTTTAGGGAGTGGCTCAATTTCCTGTAGCGTCCGATTGACGGGCAGTGCAGCGCGGAGCCGGGAATTTCACGTATAAACACGCCAAATAATCTGAAATGTTACTCACCCGCTGAGCAATCGTTTTCGTTTCTTCGTATATGCCCATATATGGAAACGTTCGGTTGTTAACTTTATCAAACCGTTGCGTTGTGTTGCGTTGCAACGTAAGCTGTCTCATATTGCAGATAGAGTGCGATACACAGAGGGGTTATCCGAACAGATACTTTTTATTGATGTCTTCCTTTTATTTCATCAAAGTAAATAAATTCCAGATGTAAAGTATAGTTGAATATGTATTGTTTTTAAAGCACATCACTATTAAGTCCTGAAACTACACAAAATTGTTAATATCCTTAATTCGCTTTTTTTTTTCTTTTTAAATAAACATTAAACGAAATTAATTTGATAACGTGCAGAATTCTGTGAGTAGCGCATTCGTTATATTACTAGACAGCGGATTTTTATGCAAAATACAAATTTTCTACTTGAATTGCAACAAACTGGAGTGAAATAATTTTCTTTCTTAATATGTTTAATAGGTTGAACATAATATAACAGTATTTTTAAATTCTTCCAATATTTTTACTGTTTTAAATTACACCTACTCATTTTTGTCAAAGATGCTATATATTATACATATATATATATATATATATATATATATATATATATATATATATATATATATATATATGTAAAAACAATTTTATTATCAAGGTATTGGAAGCAGAAAACCACATGGTTAAATTACCACAGACTTGTTAAATCTTTGAAAATAAATAATAAAACCCGGTAAGATATAGTTTATTATTTATTTATACATTCACTACCTTTCTTGTAGTTGAAATTATTAGTTGCATAATGTAAGAAAATAAAAATATTCTTTTGAAAGAGATCACTGTCAGATTCTTAAAGATCGTAACAAATATTACAAATAATCGTATTTAATAATTCCTGCTTTGTTCCGGGAATATTTTATATATACATTTAATATGTTCAAGATTCTAAAAAATCTGACACATTCAAGGTATTGCCTCACACATTGGTGGAAATGTTTTTTGATTTTTCAGGTGCAAACTCTAGTTGTGAAATATAAAAAATACGAATGAATACATAGACTTCCTATCGAACTTTAAGAGAGACAACTTTTATATTAATTCATCATTTGTTATTTATACATACAAGTCTGCCTGGGTGATGGTCCTATCAAGGTTATATTTCCCGAGTTCTTTTAACTGGAATGATATGGTTTTTTCAAGACGAATACAAAGATCGATTATATGAAGGTCATTCGAGGTCACTCAAGGACGGCTGCATGGAAAAATATATTTTATGTAAGATGAATAAAGAAAATAATTGCATTTCTTGTTTCACATTATATTTTTCTACGCAAATATACGAAATTAAATAATGAAACAATTTGGTAAGTACATATATTATATGTTCGAATTTATTTCAACCTCCACTCTTATAATCTGTGTAGTTATGTATCTAATTAACAGTGCTATTACTATTTTTTTTCAAAAGCTTCGCATAGTGCAGGTATTTTATTTGTAGAACTTTCTAACAATAAATGAGTTAATGTTCATCGTAATGAAAATAAATATTTAACTGCAGACCAAGAATCGTATCTCATATATGTACAATACATACGGGCACCCAATAATCAACATATACTGAAGACATAAAAGTACTTCTCTGGGAATTTATTCAGGACATTGATATATTTATATACGCGTACCACAAGAAACGTCAACTGAAATCTGGATAACAGCGTTTTTATAATTTACATGATAAAAATAAAGTACAATATCACTATGACTGTTAGCTTTATTTCTAATTTTTGAATGTGCTGAAAAGAAAGGTCAGCGTTGAGATTATTTTCGATGTGAAGGTTTTTGGGACAGGCTACGTAACAACCTGTCGAAGAGAAATTGGCCGTGCACCTGAAGTCAATGACTTCGTGGCTTGGTTTAATTGACCCAACGACGGGATCTTTTTACGGCTTTAGGAATCAAGGCCACCGCTGTGTGTCGGTGTGTGTACACGCCTCACACAGGTACATACATCCGCACGCGCTAAACGCCTTTCCGCAGATGTAACCGATCGACTAGAAAATCGTACATGGAATTATGGGATGACTCGACGCGACGGCCTGATTAAGGGGAAGCCCGATTTAGAACGCGAGAAATAAGGCGATATTAGTGATATTTATTTTTTTGCTCCAACAAACTAATATGAGGCATCTTTCAGAAATAAGTAGAACTAGTTTTCATTGAAAAGTCTATTGTGGAAATGGAGATATATATATGTATTAACAATTGTGTAAAAAGCGTTTTGAAATTTTCGGAAAATTAGCGGACCGTCGACAAGAATAGTTTCCCTTTTCTGCGGTAAATACACATAGGCACATATGTACGCGCGTTATCCTACGGATGTTGGCATCCTCTGACAATGAGATAAACGTTTCCCAAACGACAAACGTTTCTGGCTTCCTAATATCGCTTAGCTCTTTCACCGGTCTTTCACTTGGCATACCGGGAGATCTTCTGCAAATTAATTAAGTTCGTCAACGCGCATATCACGTTGGAATTGGAGCGACTCGGTTAGAGCAACAACGAGGGTGCGTTCACACCCACGTACCAAGCGGAGCATGTATAAAAGAGCCAAATATGGACGGTTTGCACATCGCCTTAAATCTTTTACTATAAATGGCCTTGATCTCTTAACGATAGACTACGCGCGTTTAATTTCTCTTTGATGTTCAACGTGGTCTTTAGTGACCCGATAAAACTCGTTCTATTCCTGGATATACATATATTATGAGTTGTCGCATATTATTTCATGTGTAATTTTATTTTGAAAATGAACTTTTATTCTGTTTTATATCATTCTAAAATTCTACTTTCCTTCTTCCGAACACACATCTCGAACTTTTTCATTTGGTCCAAAGTTACTTTGATTTCAGGATTTTCAGGTTACAAACTATACCGAGTGATTCACGGGAAACTGAACACTTAGATAGCTCCGTCAGGCTTGAAGATAAACGAAAATGTTGTATTGTTAAAGGAGGCAAATATGGTGATATAAAAAAATGTTCCGATTGTTGTTGTTTTCAAGGTCTTTTGAAGGTCATCGAAGATTTTTAAATGGCACCATACATTTTTAACTTCATAGTGTTGTAACTGATGTCGAGAGGAGTCCAAAGATGTGGTACACTATGACCTTCAAATGACCTTTGAATTATTTGAAACGAAAGAAACTTTTAATTAAATGAAAAACTTCAAGATGCGTCTGAAGGAAAGAAAGGAAATAAAATTTCACGTAAACAACAAGCGTCATGACTTATGCATCAACTCAATAAATTACGATTCCTTCGTCATAAACGGTTTTGCCGAAGAAAAACATACAGGATGACCCAAAAATGTTGTACTTCCTTGAAACGGGTAATTCCTGAGGTCATTTGAAGTAACTTTTTCCTTTGCAAAAATATTCTACGCGGTTTCGTTAAGGAGTTATTAACGAAAACAATGGACCAATCAGTGCGCGGCTACAGCGGACGAGTGTCGATTCAGCCAATGCCAAATCCACACTCGACGGGACCTGTCGCCGAGCCGGAATCTGTCTGCTGTAGCTGCACTCTGATTAGTCCATCGTTGCTTCAAATATTTTTAGGAATCATGTCTTTCAAGGAAGTACAACATTTTTGGGACACCCTGTATAATAATTTTTCTGAAGGTGTATATAGGACATAGGAACAATTTTTAATTTTGCAAACGTCGTAACTGAATTGTAGATCTTTATGAGTTCATCTGGTACATATATGTGCAAGGTTTAGAACGAAAGCTTCCATATTAATAAAAATTAGAGGTATGTTTATTTTATTTTGATCACATAAATTCTTCTAGTTGAATTAATTCTAAATTCGTCTACTTTCATACAGGATTTTCGACAACGTGTAATAATAAATATTTTACATTAGCTATATATATAAAAATTTCACATACTTATTATATCAAAATAATCCTTTAATCAGGCATTTTACTTATATAAAAATACATATATACGAATGGCATATTTCAAAAGGTAATCCTATGAGACAAATAGAGACAAAAATTAAAACATTAACTTATTCCACTATATCCTCACAATACTTAACGTAATTCGTTTGTATGAAACGTAATCCGTATATATTTTTCATATGTGCATGTATATTTGTATATCTTTATATTTGAATCACAAGTTATCATAAGTAACAGACAAATTTACGCGGTAGATTCAAACATTGAATCTACTATTCAATTGTATGCTTTATCGTATTTGACAATGAATATGGTTTCCACAATCATAACATTAACACAGACGAGTGTATTACCTATACCAATATCTTTATATTTCGAAATTAATTAAACCATGTTAAAAAAAGTGATATTCTAAAATGAATTGTTTTAACAATAATAAAAATATAGTTCAATAGGAATATGGATACAGAACAATAAATTTAATGTTAGACTAAAATCTGAATATGACATAAATAAAAATTGCCTCTCTTTTAAACTTATATATTATAACCCCTACTCACGTGTACTAAATTTATTCATACGCTACTTCCGGTCTGTGGATGAATGGTAAACGATGATATGCGATTACTCACGAAATACTAATAATGAAAATCAGACATTCTAAGCAAAGCGTGTAAGATTCTAGGAAACCATCAATCGCGCTTATATAATTATATGAATCATGCTTATACCACTTATACATACAATATAATTGAAAAGCGAAATTCTACTCTAATTCATTTTATTCAAAATTGATCGCACGTAGAACAAATTTTCTGGTGTTTTATGCTTATATGCATGTATACTTATAGCATAAACAAAATATACATATCAAATTATTGCATAATATAACCACAATGTTAAAAATACAGATTGTAACTTTCCCTCCATGAATAATTATCAGAGAGTGTATAATATTATATCTCCAATCAACATGACATTTTTAACAAAATAAATATGTACATTGTATCACTGAAAATCATTTCTCATAATATAGAATTACTTCTACAGTAGTGTTTCCTTATTTGTATTATTTTTACCTTGTTATTATCATTGTTAATAGAAATCAAGAGTTGGTTGACATATTTAATGTAATCGACGATTAATTTCAATAATTGAAATTTTCAATGATCGTAACCTTTGTAATCATAAGAATTACTTAATTAATCAAATTACAGATTTGTAATAATGAATGCTCTCATCTCTGTAAAAATTGCACAACGTTACAAGATTTGTGTATCTAGAAACGTTGACTTTAAAACATGTCACTGACGCACTCTACCAGTGAAAGAGAGAACTATTGTTGTGTGAAAATATTAGAGTGTATATTGCCAATTCGCCTAATCGAGCTTTGTTTTCTTGACAGAGAAATATATCGTAGTTTGCATGATACAAGGCATCGAATCTTAAAAAATGATCAGGGACGTGATAACATGTACTGTTTAAAAATGAATTCGCAGTAAGGCTTATTGTTAAAAGATAAGATTCATTCAAGAATGACGAGAGATAACAGGTTAGTTTTGTTTACGTGTTTGTAAAGTGACATAACTGTCTTCATTTAGTATATAAATGACCACGTTGGAAAATGAATATTCCATTGATATTGCTTTATTAAATTTAGGAAACGAGGACGCAATGCAGAAGAAGAGTCTAGCGAATTTACTCCATTAAGCAAAAGAATCAATAATCTTCATATTAATAACTTATCGGGTATGCAAGAGAGTATGATAGAAAATATGGATGCAGACTGGAGCAAGAAAACCTTTTTACCTTCGCCAAATTATTCGGAGCTCTCCCATGGATCGTCGCTGTACGACGGATGTAGTTCTAGCCAAAGTAGCTATACAGCTGAATATAAACCGGATCTTGATGTTTTTGAAAATCCTTTTTATTATGAAAGTAATAAGTTGTTATTTACCTTATACATGGAACGTGTACAAAGAACATCCGATTCGTTTTGATATACTTATTTTTGAACTACAGTAAACTCTCGATTAACCAGTTTCTACGGGTATGAACTTGAAACTGGCTAAACAAATGATCAGACAACTCAAATACATGGATAAAGTATCATTATAGGTTGCAAATTAGATTACAAGATGTATGTGTTGTACATAAATGTTTATTGATTGTACACCTGAAAAAAATAATGGCAAAATCTTTATGAAACTACTATAATGCACACAGATACTGGAAATCCATCTGCAGGTAAAAATCTCTAAGATTCTGTGGGGTGAAACAGAGAAACTAGATAAGGGGGAGTTTACTGTATAATTATTACTGCACTGCGGATCTTTATGTAAAATAAAAATTTGCTGTATCGATGACAAAACACAGGAATTAAATAGAAATCTATTTCTTTTTTCAATAATTTGAATAAGTTCGAAATAGTATATCGACATTCTTAAATTGCACATACTTGCTTTTGTCATAAATGCAGAAAGTCCGTAGTCTAATAATTATATTAATCATGAAGCATTTTTTACACGTCATTACTTCATTCCTTTTCAATATATTTGTATCACTACACTAAATTGTTTGGATGCGTGAAACGAGTATCATCTAGGAAATCTTATAGTTTCAACAGGAATTAAATTATTTATTATTATAATGTAATTAAGTAGTCAATTTGTATGTTTGAACGTAAAAAATATATATTTAAAATTCCATGTTAATTCAGCACTCGCAATGGGAATTTACAAGTTAAGGTACTGATTTCAGCTGAACTCTTAGCGGTGATTGTAAAACAACAAAATAGGCATGTTCAAGTGTTTGTGTAAATAGGCATTGTTTATAAATATTTGATAAAATGACCCTTTCATAAGTACATACTATAGAAAAATAAATAAAAGTCTTAAAAGTATTTTTAACATTAAATGTATTTATAAACAATGTCCATTCCCATAAACATTTCAATACACGTTTATCTATAATTGCGTAAAATTTACAAAAAGTTTAAAAGAGTTCGATGACTCGCTGGCTGTGATTTTTCTTTGTCAGCCAGAAAAGCGTAGGATTAAAATTTTTATAAGTACGAACAATGAAACTATTGATAAGAATGTGTTAATAATTATTGGTCATTTATATTACATTATTATATAATAATATACAACTATTACATTAAATAGCTGTTTCTAATAGATTTGTTTTTATTTGTATTCTCGGTAACACCGTGTTGGAGAATTGTAAAAGTGCGGAATAATTCATATATTTACTACACAACAGAGACTGCGAAATAATAAAAAAGAAAAAGGTACATTTAAATTAATTCTATTTAATATTTATACTGATACAATGCAAGTATCTTACAAGATTCATATCGAGCGGTCATTACATCGAAAGATGGCGACTATCGAATTGCTCTCGACAGTTCGATTCTCGACCTAACCTCACTTCAGTGGCCGCTAGGTGCGCGCAGAGTTAGTGTCGACGAAGTGACGAGAAGTGGCTGGGAGTAGGATAGAGCGACGGACAGGTGTTTGTCTGGAGAAATTTCGAAAATAGTTCCGAAAATCTGTGATTTTCGGAAAGATTAAAAATATATTTCTGCGGTAGTTGGAAAATAGAATGTTACCGTAAGAACAAACTGTTTAATGTGCAAGCGCGCAGGCGCCGCTTTCCCCTTGCTCTCTCGATATACTCCGCGCGTAACCGCCGCCATAGTTGATATTTCTTCGATAGAATATTAATAGCAGCCGCGCAAGTTTTCGCGGTTAGAAGTATATTTTAATTTATTGACTGAAAAGAGGAGAATTCGTTGAAGTAAGACGGTGGGACGAGATCGTTCGGGATAAAGCCGGGTGTCTAGGGAACGAAGAACAGGAGGGTGTCTACTTTCACAGCTCGTGGTTTTCAGGAGAGTGGTCACATCGCGACGAACACATCGCGCGGCGCTCCGAGTAAACGTGTGACCATCGTCGCTGGTCGGGTGGCTATGTACCGTTAGCTCGAATTCATTCCCCGTTGGCCGACCCGAGAGACCCACGCTTACCTACCGACCGACCATACTCGATCGAACTACTCGACTGTCGTAAAGCCGGAAATGAGTGCGCGTCGCGGGCCGCTGTTGCCGCGGAAAATCAGCCAATAGTGCGCGAATTAATCGCGGAGTCACGAGCGCTCGGCTCGTCCATTTGCTGCGAACGTTTGTTCGGTGGTTTTTTTTCTTAATTTCGTATATATGACGTGTGCGTCGTGAGTAGACTAGAGTAGCCGCACGCGCGCGCGGCTAATCGAAAAGCAGCTTGTGGCACAACGTCGAGAGCAGCGTGTACCTACGTAGCGCGTAGAAATGAGAAAGTTGCTGCCGCTGCGGTGAAGACTGAAAACAACGTAGCCGACGACGAGCGAGCCGAGCGAGCCGAGTCAGTCCAGTCAGCCAGCCAGGCGGACGGTCTCAGTACTACGCGAAGGTGTTCCGACGCAACAGTCGTAGCAGTACACCGAAAGGAGTGCACAAGGGAGTTCACAGCTGCTCGTGGGTAAGTAGGACATCCTCGTGGATGATTCTCTAGTAGTAGAGCGTAGGGGAAACTCGCGTGGTGGAAACAACAACACATTGTTGGATTGTTCGGACGTAGGTTGTAGGCTAACCTAACTGAAGAGGATATCGTCCGTCCGTCCGTCCGTCCACCGAGATCTCTTTACGCGCTTTACTCTCCTAATGCGAAACGTGCACACGAGAAACCGCGAAACAGTGGCCACAGAGCACCCACCCCAAGACACTAAAATCGTCGCGGGGCCCTCGTCGTGGCTCACGGCTTGGCTCGGGCTGGCTTTGGTGGGGTGGTTGGAGGTGCGGACAGTGGTTGAGAGGCTGGTGGGGTTGGAAATTGCGTGGTGGTGGGTGCCCGCCGAGGTCTCGGAGGCCCCTCCGTGGCATCTCGCTGCCTCTAACCCGTCGAGGTGGGGGTGTAAACAACAGCCCTGCCTGTCTGTGCCTCTGTTGGCTCTACTCTCTGTCCTCCGTTTCGCCTCTGCCCTACCTGCTCTCTCGCCTACTCTGCAAACTCACCACGATCTTTTTCCTACCTTCCTCTCCGTGTAACATCTCTCCCGATGCGCGATCGAAAGACCACCAAAGGAAGGGAGGGAAAAAGGGAAAGAGAGGGAATATAACCGTCGAGAGAACAAAGCATCAGCCTCGCGGACCTGTGCTATTTTCTCGTGTTCTTCATACCACGGATCTCCAATATGGCCGATGCATCATCAAACCTGCTGACGTGTAACCTTGCCCAACGTCGCGTCGCCTCGTCTCGTCTCGTCTCGTCTTGTCCCGTCCCGTCCCGTTCCGTCCCGTCCCGTCTCTACCTACCCAACTGCCCGACACGCTGCCGCGCATTCGCGTTCACACGAACCGTAATAACCCTATTGTACTTGATTCCCCATTCACGGAATACAAGTATCAATATCCCCTTTTAAACACTTTTTTTCTTTTTATTATAAATAGGTAGGTGATCGCGTGATTTTGATCCTGGGTGCGTGTAAAAATGCGTCAGATTGCACAATGCCCCAGCGAGAGCTATTCCGTTCCGCGTACGGTGCCCCTCCGCGCGCGCGATATCAGAGCCAAGCCTGTATGCAGTTATGCGAGACATCTAGTAGATAGAATTTCTCTAGAAACCACGAATCTACAGAGTGGAGACATGCTCTCTCTCTCTCTCTCTCTCTCTCTCCTCGTTGTGTGTACAAGCGGGAGCGAGAGAGATAGAGATATAGATATAGAGATGTGTCGAGCCTTAAGAGAATCGGCGCCATTACGACATGCGCGTCTTGCAACGGTACGTCGCGTCGGCGAGGCTGACCGGTCAGTCGTACACGCCATTCCGCGAAAGCCGAAAAACGCATCATCGGTGGTGTGCGTCCGTTTCTGCGTGTTCGTACTTTGATAGTTGTTTTCCTTTTTTTCTTTGTTCAATTAAGTCGCGCAACCACCCACAACGACTTGCAGCCACGGAGTAATCGTCCGTTCGACACGGGCACCCTCCTCGATGCGTCGAAAGGAGGAGAAGTGCACGGGTAACCTAACCTCTCTCTTTCATTCGCTCTCACTCTCTTTCTCTCTCTCTCTCTCTCGTTCTCCCATTTTCTGTTCCTTCCCTACCACCGGGTAGATCAAGGGCGAGAGTCATCGGTGTGTCCCACTTCGTCTGCCACGATGTCTGGCTTCGTATGTTCTCTCCCGATATTTCGCGTTCCCCTCTCCGGGGAGTTCCCAGTATGTCGAGGTTCGTCTCCCTTCTTTCTTGACATGCCCCTACCCCTTCGAGCTTACGGAACACTCTTACGCATCTACACACACACACACACCAACACAGAACTATCGTTCCTTCCCGTCCTATTCTCGCGCGGGCGATGTTTCTGTGTGTTGTTGGCCCGCGCGTCGGAGAGAAAGAGAACGCGAGAGAGTCTCGGGGTCTATTTCGCGGTGGGTTCCCGTTTTCCCACCTATGGGTTCCCCCCTACCCTCATCGTGTTCCTACCCCCTACCCCCGTGGGGACACCATCGTAGTGGAGTGGGGTGCAATCCTGAGCCACTTCGACGACTATCCTCCCTGCTCCCGGATCCCTTTGAGGTGGGGGAGGGGGTGAAGTGGGGGCTACCTCATCCCCCACCCCACCCCACCCCATCCCACCACCCCCCACATACCAACACATGGTCAAGAGGTCTGAAGTTAAGACTTCGACGGCGGAGATGGTAAGACGATGCCTCGAACTTCAACTTTGAAAACGTCTTTGCTGCTGCACGAGATGTGGACAGTTTCAGAGACGAGGGGAATTCATATGTATAAGGGTGACGGATTACAGTGGGTGGGGAACGTGCCAATTCATAGTCGAGTGTACCAACACTCCCTGAATCTTTTAATACGCTGACAAGGTCAACCTTGATCTTGACGTACTAATGCGATTTACCAGTACATATCTATATCGTAGCACACACGGCACATCGAGTGTAGCGGTACATATTACGTACACATACGTGTACATACTTACGTGGGGTATCTCTTGTTTGGACAAATACACGCTACGCTCACGGGGCACGTGCTGCACGTACTTTCGCATGGCAATTGTATAGCAACTTTCTCGCCACGTGTAGCACATTCGTACCGAATACTCGTAGGGGGCTGTCTTAAGATATTTGGCGCCCGTTACTAACAATAATGCATCCTTCTTCATAAGAAAATACACCGAGTGACCGATGAAGTTTCACAAAAGATTCAGAACTAGAAAAAGTCAATATATCATCAATAAACAAATAAAAATAGAAAATTGCCGTCCTGCAACTACATATAGCCCATTTAGTCCTGTGCATAGGGTGGCCCTGACTGACGTACATATGTGGAAGGTAAATACTAGAGCTCCTACTACCCGCGCATGCAAGTACTCGGAACACTTGTAACTTTGATTCGAGAACAACATTTGTGTATCAACATCAACATTCGAATATTCGAACTTAATGGGGGGTATCCGAGGTCCGATAATTGTAGATTTAAACAACAGTAAGAGCCCTAGTAAATACCCAATAAACGTTCAATTATCCAAATTTCCAATTATAATAAATATTTTGAATTATTCAAATATTAATCCTTGCATACTTTTGGAATTTCTGTTCATTCAATCTCGTTAACCTACTACGTTCAAAAAGTTTCAAACCTTTGATTTGAAACTTTTCAAGTTTTACGGTACAATAGTGTGGTTAAATCGGTTACACCATACGACTCCAGTGACAAAACTTTTTCATTTATTAATAGTTGATAAGTTTTTCAAAGTGAAAATTTACGTAAGCAAATATGCACCGAATTTCATCATACGTGGTCTCATTGTAATTGAATAAATGTCAGAAATATGTTGGTAAAAGTTTCATAAGAAATGGATGAAAAATAAAAAAGTTTTGTAATTACATTTATTGTTTCAACGGTCTCTTTCTTTATCATTAACTATTGTTGCCCCCGAAACTATTACATATTGTCACTTAAACAAGTAAAAATGATCTAAGTTCTATCGTATTTGGTGTCGTTTTTCATGAAAAACTAAATATTTTGTCATTGCATTATTATTGTCTGACCGATATACCTGACTATGTACCATGTTACATTTTTGGGAGTTTGAGCTTCTTGGCCCCCGGCGAGGGAGGGGGTCTGTAGTACTACCCTCAGTGGCGGAATTAGATGGGGGCTATAGGGGCTGTAGCTCAGGGCGGCAAATTTTTGGAAAAACACCAAAAAGCACAACAATAAAAACAAATGAATATAAATGGTAACCAATTTAAAAATAAAAATAACATGTTTTAATGACGTTGTATGAAATTACAAGAATTACAAGCGAATAATAAGCTGTATGCTATTGATAAACCTATGGGGAGAAATCGTAAAGGGAGCAGGGGGAACGAGGAAGGAGATGACCCTTTCAGGGGCAGGGAGGGGGTGTAGAGGTAGTCCCTAGGCGGCAGAAATGTAAATCCGCCACTGATTACCCTTAGTTGAAAATATGTGATTAGAATCGTAAGTATAATTGTTAAAAAAATTATTCGAGCGATTATTAGAACTGAATTATCCGGGTTTATTAAAAACACATATTTGTTTTCATTTTATACAAATAAATCCCTTTTACCGAATAGAAAGCAATGCACTGTTTACCTTTATGAGAAAATTATAAATCAATTTAATTAGTATGATCAAGTATTAGAATACTTCTTAATATCTCGAGCGATGAAGATAACAATAGAAATTACCGGAAAAAAGATTCCTCAATGCTTGAAGATTATTCAACCTTTTCTCAAATTAGTGTGAAATTCTCTCATTGTGTTCCTTATTAAAAAAAACAAATATGTTAACTTTTGTATTAACAAGTTTCTTTGTGTATGGCGAGTTTTATTATTATACATATTTTTGGCGTTATCGTTAATGTCAAAATATTCCATACAAAATGTGTGTATAGTAACAATGATAAACTCTTGGTTGCTTAAAGTTTATTAAAGTTAAAAATTTATTCAAGTTCAAGAAAAAAACATTTAAACATATTTATTCAAATATTCAAAAGTATTTGGTACAATTCGGAGGTTGGACTGTATTTACTGCCCTAAAGAGAAAAAAGAAAAAAAAATGCTTTCGTGACCGAGAAATTGTTAAATTACTTATAATTGTTAAATTAAATTAGAAGTTTAGAATTCATTTAAAGTTATTACAAAATGTTGACCTCTCTATTTGTACGCCTATGAATTGTGCGAACTTTGAAATTGATCGAATTCATTGATACACGATATTGATTTACAATTTGTTTTTCGCATTTAGCAACATGATCGTGTATAAACATCGTGAACTTGCTTTGCTTCGGCAACAGTGTCCAGCGAAGATAGATTAATGGATTAGAGAATAACTCTGTGAGTTCTATGAAACACGGGATCTGTTGAAACCGTTCGAAGGTCGATGCACTTCGACAGCAGCACTCATGCGTCAAAGTGAGTGCAACTGTGTAATACGTATACATGTATATTTAATCTAAGTACAGTATTCTCGCGATAAATGTCCCAAATGTCTGGACGATAATTGTCCCTGAACTATCCCCACTCCTGCGGGGTATACCCCGTGAGGGGCCATAAAACTCGAGAGGCCTCGTCCGCCGAGAAGTGTAACATGATACGGGTCGGGTATATCGGTGTGAGACCAGGAGACCACTACTAATCCGATGACAAAACTTCTTTATTTTTCATTATTTTTTTATAGAACTTTCATCAACATATTCCTGGCATTTTTCTAATGAAAATGATACCAAATATGATTCCTTTGATATTTACTGTCCGTACGCCACAAGAAATTCCTCGAGACGGCTGAGGGGCAAAGGGGGTCCTCGCTCGCAGCCAATGGTTATCTTTGACGTCACACAGTTTAGCCAATAATTCGGCTAGAACCGAAAGTTCGTGTGGAATGACCCAATCGGACGGTTTGTTGTCGAATTCCTGCCAGGAGACTTCTTGTGGCGTACGAACAGTACGTGTGTAATGGACGATAAAATTTTCGTGCGCATGGAAAGACAGCGTATGGGAAAGAAAGAGACGCAGTCGCCGGCACAGTTCAAAGGCCCGCCGAGTCCTCACAATGCAATCCCAATAAAAAAACTTTTTTATTAT
This sequence comes from Lasioglossum lativentre, assembly GCA_916610255.1. Classification (NCBI taxonomy): domain Eukaryota; kingdom Metazoa; phylum Arthropoda; class Insecta; order Hymenoptera; family Halictidae; genus Lasioglossum; species Lasioglossum lativentre. The sequence goes on along the minus strand of OU744356.1, from coordinate 37,213,060 downwards.
TACTAATTTTTTTATGAGACTTTCACCGATATATTTGTGACATTTTTCTGATTAAAATGATACTAAACACGATATAATTCGCATCATATTTACATTAATTGCCGTTCATATAATTTTAATGAGAAGTTACGCGGGGTCGTCCATTACACACGTAAATATCATCGGAATTATATCATATTTGGTACCATTTTCATTAGAAAAATGCCAGGAACATGTTGGTGAGAAATCCATAAAAAAATAATGAAAAATAAAGAAGTTTTGTCATCGGATTAGTAGTGGTCTCACACCGATATACCCGACCCGTATTATTGTTTACATTTCTCGGCGACCGAGGCCTTTCGAGCTTCCCAGTCCATTTCTACGTTCGGCACAAGTCAAAGACTAGTATCCCTGCCGGATATAAGTGTCCCTGGCCGGACCCGTGGTTGGGACGATTATCGCGAGAATACTGTACCTACTATATCAACTTTTTCAATAGCCCACTTCTTATTTTTTTCTTCCCGTGGAATTTGCAATCACGTTTCATTCAATGAAATTTTACAAAATTTTTGTGTAATTATGCAGGGTGGAGCATGTATGTAACTGGAATCATTTCGATTATTGCGTGAGTAATGATTATAGTGAAAAATATTTCAAATGCGATCCACATGTTTTCGTGGGGTGACTTTATTATTACAGAGTGTGCCAAAAATATCGCACTTCCTTGAAAGGGGTGATTCTGAAGGTCATTTGAAGCAACTTTTTCGTTTGCGAAAATGTTCTCCGCGGCTTTGTTAGGGAGTTACTAAAGAAAACCACGGACCAATCAGAGCGCGGCTATATTTAATATATTTTTCATTAAAATAATTACTTACTGTATACATGTTCCGCCCTGTTCAGGCGACTGCAAAATTACTTCAATTCATAGCAATTATTATTTTTTGTTAGGGTTCTTACTACTGCACGGATCTAGTGTTTATTATCCGCTTGTCGAATCTTCTTGCTGAAAATAATTTAGTTATATAATTTAATGACGTAGTGTGTGTATATGCATATACAGGGTGTCCCAAAAATGTTGGCACTTCCTTGAAAGGGGTGTTTCCTGAGGTGATCCAAAGTAACTTTTTCCTTTGCGAAAATGTTTTCCGCGGCTTCGTTGAAGAGTTATTAACGAAAAACACGGACCAATTAGAGCACAGGTCCCGCTGAGCGTGGCGTTAGCATTGGCCGAATCGCAATCCGTCCGCAGTAGCAGTGCTCTGATTGGTTTTTCGTTAATAATTCCTTAACAAAGCCGCGGAGAACATTTTCGCAAAGGAAAAAGTTATTTCAAATGACCTTAAGAATCACCCCTTTCACGGAAGTAGAACATTTTTGGGATAGCCTGTATATGTACATATATACATTTCTTTATTTACGTATTTATATAACGTACATATATATATTATATATATATATATTTCGTTTTTTCATTTTGGAAGAAAATGTCGCTTATTAACGATTAAGAAAATGTTGTAGAGGGAAACAGAAGCACGTGCCTACAAGATGGTTATTCTTTTGGTTTTCAGATTTAAATATTGTGGAAGATGAATTTCACACCCTTTCCCGGCTTTCCGGCAGGCTCGCTACCGACGGGCACAGTTCACCAGTTTGCAACCGCTAAGTTCGCTCAGAACCTGCCGACTGGGGGTCAAGTGGTCGGCGTTCTCTCTGGCGGCGAGGGTGGCGTTCATTATTTGAGGCCGGTCGATCCGAACGGTTTCGCCGTAGCTCAAGGGGGTAACAATCAGCAGCAGCAGATAATCACGCTACCCATTACCGTACCTGGGAAAGATGGCACGCAGCAACAGCAAACCGTCCAGATCCAGGTGGTCAATCCCAGTGTGTCGCAGAGCGGAAACAGTGGTGACCAGCCGAAATATCACTTGGCCCCAATCTCTTTGGGGCAATTCCCCCAGGGTGCTGCAACAGTGCTTACCGTCGCGTACAGCCAACAAGGCGCAGATGGGGTGCAAATTCAAGTGCAGCCACAGAACACCGTGGCTACCACACAAACGTAAGACTTGTCCTTTCGTTTTCTTTTATTTTTTCGTTTCGTTTTCTTTTTCATCCGACGTTCTACATTATAATATATATATATATATATATTTTACAACTCAATCGTAGAAAAAATTAAATCGTTAACTATTACATCTAGGACATATGAAGGTCAATACATTTTTACGCAGAATTTGATACTCTATCGATTGGTGATACAAAAGGTAGGTCTTTCGATTTAAGGAAATCAAAGTGACCTTGAATATTCCGAAACACCATCGCGCACAGACAAAATGTTTACATCGCAATATTTCCCCCTCTATACCATGCAACTTTTGTATATATCATTTTTTCATATTATTATAAATAACGCAAATATGCAAGGTGTGCTAGTTAGGTGGTTCAGTCATTATTCCGAATAGGGCGGCATTCCACATTGAAATATGTTGTTGATCCTAATAATATATTTTAAGGTCATTAAAATCGCTGGTTTACAGTATTTGTATGTGCAAAAAATGTTAGATTTACTTAATTTTATTAGGCTTACAGGGTTACATACTAGTACAGTATTCGATATAAGTGCGATCGAAAGATTTACTCCACGAGTATTCTGTATAAATGGTGTAATTTAAAATGTAAATTTTTCAAAAAAAGTTTTGTCAATTTTCTTAAATGTAATGTTTCTTGAGTATTACGGACTGTGTGAGGTGTTACTTATTCTAATAATTACCGCATATTTTTAAACACATTTTGAAAAATAATAATATTTAAATGATTGTAACACACTAAGTAGTGTGTATTCCTATGTATTACTATGAAAATGTAGTCAGTATGTTGAAAATGCTCTTATAAAAGGAAAATACGAAATATACAAATTTCATTTTATATTCAAGTATACCTGTAAATACAAATTAATAAGGCATCCTTGCTACACTTTACAATAATCTATTATACATCTTATTTCCTTTCAAAATAGTGAAATACTATCTGTGTTAATTTTAGGTCCGACCAGACAACCCAAAGTACGTCGACAGCAGTTACTACGACATCTCAGCAGACTATTCAGCAAACCGTGCAGCTCCCAGGTGCGCCGGAAGGGTTAACCGTGGTGGCCCAGATTCCACAGGACTTGATTTTACGGGAGGGTATGGATGAATCGAAAGAGGACGTAAAAGAAGGAACAACACCGGTGGCCCTAATAAAGAGGGGTAGTATTAAGAACCAAGGGAATCAAAGTGGAGAAGAGTTCATTACTTCTATGCCTGCTAGTTGGCAAAGTCTTGCAACTCCAGGATCAACTGTCGCTGAATACCTGTCCAGGTTGCCTACTAGTACCTTACCCATTAGCTTACAACACTTCCTGAAATTCTCGGCAGAGACAATAAAGAGAGAAGCCACCATCGAGTCCAGTCCTTTAGGGGTTGATGGTTTGGATACAACCGGAAGCGCTGCATCGGGAGAGCAAGCTGTGCAAATCACAGTCGCTTCCGGGGAAACGGCGATCATTCCTGATGTTGTTGAGGAACAGGAAACCGGAGCGAAGCCTAAGCGGAAAAAGAAGTATAAGAAGAAACCGCCGAAGCCAAAAAAACCGAAACCCGGTCAAGTCAGCATAGTGACAGCCCTCGACGGTACAACCTTGTTCTGTTGCCCGCAGTGCAACATGGCATATCCTGAGAAAGAACTATTAGAGCAACATCTCATCGGACACAAAATCGAGAGGAGATTTATATGTGACATTTGTGGTGCAGGTTTGAAACGCAAAGAACACTTAGAACGGCACAAACTGGGCCACAATCCGGATAGACCTTTCATCTGTTCCGTTTGCATGAAAGGCTTCAAACGAAAAGAACACTTGAACCTTCATTTTGTTATACACTCCGGACAGAAAACCGAGGTTTGTACCGAATGCGGCAAAGCGTTCTACCGCAAAGACCATCTTAGAAAGCACGCCAGGTCTCATTTGGCCAAGCGTATCAAAGAAGATCCTTTGAACACGGCCGACGCTTCCCAGAATTCCCAACAGCAGGCAGAACAGCAGCAGGCCGAGCAATTGCAACAGCAAGCAGAGCAGTTGCAGCAACAGTCATCGGTATCCGAATTGCAACAGATACAAATACAAGTGGGGCAAGGTTCTCAAGCTCAGATCCATCAGATAGCCGTTAGTGAACAGTCCACTGTTGTTCTTCCGACTGCAGCTGAAACTGGTGCGATGGCTATACTTCATCATCAACAGCAGCAACAGCAGCAACAGCAGCAACAGCAGCAACATTAGCAGCAGCATACCGCCCACAATCAACCTGGGCGGTACTTCCGGTTCAATCATCAACAGGCTAGAGGACGTGCAAGGCAAGGCGTGCTTGCCGATTGAATTCTATAATCCCATAGTCAAATTGGTATCGTGTAAAGAAAAAAAATTCTCGTTGATGGTGGTTATCGTTGCCTAGTAGTGGTGTTGCAAAAGAAAAAAAAAACACAAAAAAAGATTGAGATCTTTCTTTGTATCTTCAAATAAAGATACTTTTACTGACGAGCCGTCGCATTTCAAAGTTTGTACACCATCAGCTTCTCCGAAGGAAGTCGTAGGTCAGACTAATGTACGATTATAATATATTCTGCAAAACGCACTGAGCTGACTGACGAACGAAGTTCGTACATAAAATACGATGTTTCTTTTTTGCGTACACGTTCTAGCGTACGTGTAAGGAAAGAAAAAAAAAAGGTTGGAGCGAGTTTGTCTTAACTCGTTTTAATTCAATATGTTTTTGTCGCTAATCCAGTTCCATGACGCAAGTTAGAAGTAAATAAAGAAGTTTATATATACATATATATATATAAATATAAAAATATATTTTTGAAAGCGCGGACTGGATTCGCCAGACAGAAGGCAATCGAGTTTTCGGCTGAAGTTAATTTTTCTTCAATGATAAATAATTAACGGGAGGGAAAGAAGAGCGAGCGAGCGAGCGAGCGAGCGAGAAAGAAAGAAAATACGTAATGTGAAAGGTAACGAGTAATTCACAAAGCAGGGCTGTAAATACAACCAGTTTACCGTGCACAAGAAGGAATAAGACTGTCGTGCAAATATGAAGTGAATCTATTTATTCCATTTATTCTAGACGATCGAGACACAGAAAGAGAGTGTATATGTTAATCTATGACATTCGACTAATATTTGAAAAGAAATGCTATGATAGGTTGTGCGAGACAAATGTAAAATTGTACATTTATCCCCATTTACATGATTAATTGATCGACGTTTGATTTTTTCGAGAGGAAGAATCTTCTATTGCTATATTGACTGTAAATTAATCCGTAAAGGTACACTTACGTTTTTGAAAGTTGTAAAGAAGAATTAAGAATACCGATTGATTATGGACAAATTTTTATAGCATTGTCATACGAATACACAAATATCAGTTTGCATATCGTAAAGATAAAAGGTATTATTACATACGATTAACGATTCAAATTCTGTGCATTTAAATTTCGGTATTTCGCGAAAGGGAAGCATTTCTAGAACTAACTATGATATTTTTATAATTCTGATAAGTTAGTGTAACTTATTTTGTATAGTATTTAGTCCATTTTATTTACTAAATCGATGATTCTTTTGCGAGAAGACTTTGCAATCTTCTTCTTTGTGTTGATCGTGATTGACAAATGTTTGTATTATCATAAGTTGCACGACGAAAGTACAGCAAAAGAAAACAGTTTTTCCGGGGTTGAGCCGAATCTGATTTTTACCGGTCGATCTCGAACACACTCAAAATTGTTTGAACAAAAGATGTATGTATACAAAAAAAAGAATACTTTTTATTGTAAGTATCATTACTAAAGGCAGTGGGTATAGCTGTACAAGAAATATAATTATTATTTTATTATCATATTATTATAGCTATTATTATTATCATAATCAGTATGGATAGTCTATAAGTCATTTTCATTGTTACTTACATAAATATTGGAGAAAAATGCTAAAATAAAACATACATTTAATATAAACAAATTTCTCTTGATTAACCAATTATAAGAATTATTTTCTTTTTTGTATTATATACTCGTACACTTTTAATTTGTATAATTATTAACCGTGGAGTGTTACTAAGAACTAAGATGCACTTATTAATTAATATATTATTTTAAACAAACGAATGAACTAATCACTTGTACAGGGAGAATTAATCAACATTTTTAACTGCATAATTTGTACATTCATAAAATTCGATATAAAACATTTATATACCATTTACATACTAAATTTTTAATTTGATCAATAAAATCATTTACAAAAAAAACTTATATTTTCCATTACAATAATTCGGCATACTCGTACATATATTTCAGCGTAATTATTGTAATAGGCAATCAACGTTAATTGTTAATTACAAAAAAAATACCTAATCACGAAAGAATAGGAATATATTGCTCGTTATAAGTTTTGTGTTATATTGATACTTCTTTTTCCTTCAGCTTACCAGGGTGCTCCCCGATATTCCCAGAGGATGTACAGTGGGTCAAACAAGTATTTGTACACCTATATTTCCTGGTTCTGAATTCCTGTTAAAAAAATAGCATGTTAATGTACCGTACATGTTCTAACGGTTTGTTATGCACGGAATCGATATATTTAATTAGAAACATCAGTATAATTTATCATTCAAAAGAAACGAAAATTTTATACTCAACAAAATGTTTGTAAATGTTGTAAATTTAAGTCAGTTACGTTGTAAGAAGAGTAACAAAAAATCTAACTGTGAGCTTTAGAAGTTTTTTCAGTTGTACGACGAGTAATATACATATAATTTAGAAGGAACGTTATAGTACTTCAATTATAAGAATAATAATGATATGTTTTGACGTTGTCGTAGTTAATTGATTTATATAGATATAGAAATATTAATAAGTTCTGATCGTGCTGTCATATATACTAGCAGAGTAATAAATATATATTTTTGTACTTACTAATAAATAAGAATACAGAATAACAGTTGGTATGGTTGAAACTAATAGATAACTGAAGAAAAATAATAATATTCTTATAATTGGAGTACTTTATAACTGGAGTGCAATTATAAATATATATAAATATAATATAATTTCGTTCATTTAGGATTATTTTTGAGCAGTAAATTACTAACGTTTCTAACTGAACATATTATTTCTATACAGAACAAAGCACTGACAATTGTACATTAATACAAGAAGTTATATGCAAAAATATTTGGGTAGACAAATCGTTTTTTGAGCCATTGTATCGTCCGACTCCCTCCGACTCGAATGCGACGAGAGTACAAGTACAAGTATAAGAGAGAAAAATAATGGCAGGTCGCCGCCGCGCCGGGAGCGATTCGAAGTTAAAACCCCGGTGGATTCGGGCATTTTCGTCGGCGCGATCGGAGAAGAGAAGAGGGCCGGAAGAGAGAAAAAATAGTTAAGAGGCTGGCACAGTAGAGGGCGGACTGATGGGGTGGGGGCGGCGACTTGAGGGACAGGTGTCAACGGCACATACATAGAGTTAGAGCGGGGGATCGTTTTTCGGAAGTTCTCGGTTCGGTGAAAATCCTGGCCAGGCGAGCGCGGGCTGCTAAGTACTAGATGGTAAGTTGATCGTTTGTCGAATTCGCGAGATCGGCGGAACCGGTGCGCGGTGGTTGGTCGTGTTCGGCGTGTAGTATAGCACGGCCATTTTCTGCTGAATTTCGTGCGAATTCGGCCCCCGCGTATCGACTAGGTAGGTGCCGAGAGGGGAAAGTCTCGGGATCTCTCCCCTCGCGCTTCATCCCACTGCGCGCACGCTACCCATACCCATACCCATCCCTCTGACCAGATCATCATCCCCCCCTGCGTCCTTGTCCCTCCCATTCTCCTCATTCTTCCCATCCTCCGATTCCCGTTCTTCGCGCTGCCGCGCCGTCCCTCTACGGCCACCCTTCCCCCGCATCGCGACAATCCTGGCCGCGGTACAATGTTCGTTTTTTAACGTCTTTTTTCCGTGTTCTACCCCTCTCTCTATAGCTGTCTAAACTGTTCGCGATCCTCGTTACACGAACACCGATAGTTCTACAGTGTGTGATCTCTCGTGAAGATTTCCCTCTCGAATCGGCCGTGCGGTTACGAGGAACAAGACCGACTGTTTCTCCCGTCTCCCGTCGTCTCGTCTCGCGTGTGTACCTTCATCGTGACAGACGGAGACGGAAACGGTTGACGTAGCGTCGTTGTCGTTGTCGTCGGCGTTCGACCGTGTGCTTCTGTCGTGCTTCTCTTGTGCTGCAAAAATCTGCCCCTACGCTTCCTCACACTGTTTTACCTCTCGGAGACCCCCCTCCGAGGAAAGGATTCGATTCCACGGCGAAGAAACATGGGGAGAGGGACGTCGCTGTGAGTAAATACATACTCTCGGGCGTCGTTCCCGAGGAAGACGCGCGGCGTACCGCGAATATCGTAGCGTGCGGACGTCCGCGGAATTCGTTTGCATCCTGACAATAAATTCTCACAATGTATGTAAATATGTACGATCTCCTGAGCTCTGTCGTTTGAGCCGACGACGACACTGCGACCTTTGTGGCGATGTACCATTTGAGCACATGTTACCGGCTGACATTTACAATTTGTTCGACCGCTGTTTTCCGTATATATCGTACTACTACACCTTAGTATATCGTAATAATAATAAATCGTGCCTGGAGTTTGTCGGCAAAATGGTAAAGGACGTCGGTTGATGGACAAACACTATCGCTTGCGGCAAATACCCTGTAAACTTGCTACTGTTTCAAGTGTGCTGCCGTGTCTGTGCGATCATGTCGATTCTGATTTTCTATCACCTTCCAGATATTTGATTGACGGTTTGCAATGAATTTCCCGCCGTTCGGAGGCCACTTTCCCGGTACTATTCCGAGTATCCATCAGTTCGCGACCGACGGTTCCGGCGGTGCGGGCGGGCGCTACGCCAATCATTTTCCCAACCAGCCTCCTATCGGAGTGCCGGTTATGGGAAAGTACCGTCCTGAGAGCAACGGTGTGCAATCTGCTCAGTCCCAAGTAATGATGAACAATAAGGCTAGCTATCCCAATAGCAATGTTCATCATTATCCAAACGTGCCATATTCTCAAGCTCAACCGGTTCAACAGCGGCCCTCGAATTCGCCTGGAATGCAAGAGAAGCGCTCTTATCACCAGGTAAAAATCTGTTCCCTCCTCTAAGAAAATACCTTCCACTGTTGTATCGTATATAGACTTTATGGCGATCGATACTTTTCAGCAAGCGACCGAAACCATAAATCAACAAGACGTTTGCAATCTTCTACAGGATAAGGATAAAAATAAGGACAAAAAGACAGACGAGCAACAGCGCAATGGAGAAAACACGACTAATGGGAACCAGCAAGATTATACGATGCATCAACATCACCAGCAACACGCTCATACTCAAACTCCTGCGACTATGCCTGCGACATGGCAATCTCTGGCCACTCCTGGTTCCACCGTGGCGGATTACCTCAGTCACTTACCAGCTAGTACTTTACCTTTAAGTTTACATCATTTTTTAAAGTACTCCGCAGAAAGTATTAAGAAAGAGTCGGAAATGGCACAAACCACTTCGGTAGCTGTAGCAACAACAACAACGCCTAATATAATGATGTCTCCGAATAATAAAAAGAAGAAAAAGAAGAAGGCTCCGAAGGAGAAGAAACCGCGTCCAAAACCTGGTGAAATTCGCTTAACTACAGCTTTAGATGGCTCTACGTTGTATTGCTGTCCGGAATGCCATATGGCGTATCCTGAACGTGAATTATTAGAGCAACATTTACTAGGGCATACCTTGGAACGAAGATTCGTTTGCGATATTTGTGGTGCAGGTTTAAAAAGAAAAGATCATCTTACACGCCACAAACAGAGCCATAATCCGGAACGGCCGTACGTTTGTACTGTTTGTTTGAAAGCATTCAAAAGGAAAGAACAATTGACGCTGCATTTTGTTATACATTCTGGAGAGAAGCGTCACGTATGCACAGAATGTGGAAAAGGATTCTATCGTAAAGATCATTTAAGAAAACACACCAGAAGCCATATTGCGAGGAGAGTGAAAGCTGAGCTTAGCCAAAATGCTGGTAAGGTTTCACAATCATTATACTTTTTATTCATATCCAAACAATAATATGAAAACATATTTTATGTGCGAAATGTCTGTTTATTAGGTACGCAGCAAAGTCAACAACAGAACAATGTCTCGAACATGCAGACAACTGCTGTCACAGCATCGTCTGTTCTTTCTGGCGGACATCCAGGTCCTCTCCTGTCCTGAGCCCCGCCACCAGGGAACTTCCAGGTTCCCCATCCGAATAACATTCTTCATACGCATACTTCTCATCATTCGCTGCATCATCATCATTTGACAACAGTCAACGTGGCGCATCAATCGAGCGTCACACCACTTGCTACGTCCAGCCATTATCAAACGCACGAGCTCAGTTTCTTAGGACATGTTAAAGAGTTCTGAGATCAGGGGAAGACCTCAGTCAAGAGGTAACACTGAAAAATTATACGAGCGTTACTAGCGGTGAATCCTTGACTGCTTTTCATGATTTTGGGCTTTAATGAGTTCTCAACAAGTATGATAATTACTCGTAATGCCGCTGACTCTCTATGTCCTAGTACAATACTGCAAAACCTGTCGTTTTACAAGAGTTTCTCAACCGTACGCATAGTTTTATTACTAGCTGACTTTTAGATATGGTTTTGACATGATACAGTGTAGATCTTATCTCAAAAAGTGTGCCATATATATACATATATATGATCAAAAAGAAGCAGAGAATGGCATAGAGAGTGTTTCCATGCACATGTGAAAGAGAAACTATAATTTTCTCTAAAAACATTAGAATAGAGCCTGATATAAGAGTCTTGCCATACTGTATTTACGTATGAAAAACAAAACATATTTTTATGAAGGCTTGGTGTTAAATACACAGAAGCTAAGTAAGCTATGGAAGCTTATCAACAAAAAAAGATATTGTGGAAGATATTTTACACATTTTTTTATTATTGCATTGTAATGATTCATTATTACATCGTTCAGGTTTCAGTAAGTTTATTTTTTTATTGTTTATTTTTAAACCGTTGTATGCAAGTAACAGTATCCATTTTTATAAACTTCGCGAAGGGAGATCTGTATATAAACACGCGAACAACATCCCACCGATTAATAAGTAATATCTCTCGGTTCTTCCCTAAGTTAAATATTTTCAAAAATTTTATTCGTAAGGTTATTTTGAAAGAATTAATCGAAAGTGATCTACAATTTAAGATTTTCGATTTGAATGAAACTTCCTTGCTTTGGCAAAACCATTGGAAAACATGGCTAAAAATGTGGCAATATTTTAATCGATAAAAAAATGTTTTTGTTTCGCGTTTTTTAACATTATTTCGCTAATACTATACAAAGTTGACAGTATTTTATATTTTACGATACAGCTCCAAATTTTTGCTTGTACGTTTTACATTTACATATATAAGTATGTATAAATATATGTATACATATATATTTATATACACATATATTTTTACGATCTCACAAGAATCGTAATATAAAAGAAATCTTTTACAGCGTAAGATCATTACGAGTTTACGTAGTTTTTTTATATATCGTTTTTTACATTGTTTTTATACATATTTTTTCGTTAAATCTTTTTAACCTTCGTTGAGCACTGATTTCGTTAATAATAATAAGGTTTTTCGCTTGTGCGCGAAACACTTGATACTTTCCTTGTTTATTCCTTTCCGTATTGTACGTATCTACATCTACACACGAGCTGCCTTGTTCGAGCAGTCGCCATTAAAAATACTAGTTTCTTTTCCACGTATTTATACATAATCACACTTGGAAAGTTATCCTCGCGGACTGTGATCGTTTCGGACAAAATCACACTTGTCTGACCTTCCTTTTTTGTCTTATTTCTTAATCTCTTATCAATTACGTACTATTTAGTATTATTTATCGTGCCATTTTTTTTTTGAGCTCCTTTTGCCGATACCACTTCTTGCCATAAGTGACATAGGTAAGCACTTGATCTAAAGATTATCGACGGTTTTATTTTTTAATTGTTATATGCAACAACAACAACAACAACAATATAACGTTGAATATATACGATATGTATATTCGCGTGATATAAAATAAAAGAGTAAATAAAGCAAAACATAATTAAACGTAGTTAGGAATGTGATGCGCAAATACTAGAGGGAGAAAAAGACAAAGTAAGAGAAAGCAAAGAAAAAAAAGAAGAAATAAAATTCTTCATATTCGTTGGGAGAACGACGCGTTCCAGAGATCCACCGCTATTTATTACAAAAATAGATAAAGTATTTTGTAATGATGAAAAATAATAACATAGAAAATATATAAAAATCTATTGCCGATATATTTTTCATTACTAGTTGAAGCGTGAATGTACAGACTGTTCATCGCAATACTATACAGAATTTTTTTGGGAACTAGTGATAATTTCATAAAAAAACATACCGTATACAGTTTGAGTTTGCGTGCATATTTTGAACTGCGAACAAGTACAGAAAAAAATGCTGGAAATATGTAGTTGTTTTCATTAAAAATTCATGGTCGGCTTAAGTTTCCAATGAATAGAAGAAACAAGTTGAACGATCTACAAATGACATTGAAATGATTGAATCTCAACATCCACATATAATAATTATACGTACCTACATTTTTATATTACGTTGCAATCTAGCCGAGACGCTTTTATCCTGGTCTCCGTTGAAGGAATCCAAGGTGTCTGAAACTTTGGCTGAAAAGAATGATTTAAGAATAGAATTTTCAATACAATTTTTATTGAATTATCACGAACACCTAAAATGCTGTTACGACGATCTCTCTGTACACCCATGTTTTTTCCACTCTCAAACTGATCCTTCAGTTGTTCGCTCCAACCTGTTAACAATAGTTTCGAGTTGTAATAATAGTCTTCTTCCATAGAAAGTTCATTATGTAACTCTTCCGCATCATGTTTCTAGCGTCATACGTTCTAGCAAGTAATATGAAAAATTCAGGATCCGCCAGACCTCAAGTATAAGGATGTACTAAAAATATATTATATATATACATAAAAAATATATATATATATATAAAAAATGAGCTGTACTATTATATAAAAAAAAATACTCCACCGCCATGTACTTGTAACCGTGAGAACAGAGTGAGAGGAGGGGAGGAAGGAGAGGGAGAGAGTGAGAGAGAGAGAGAAAGAGAGAGAGTGAGAGAGAGAGAGAGTACATCTTAGATTATACGTTTAGCGAATAAGTTTGTATACAAGCAAAAAAAAATGAAGAAATTACTATGAAAGGGGATAAAGAAGCGAGTGCTGGATAGAGAGGAATGAGTCGAGTGTAAATGCATGCGACTGTGTGAGTGTGTATGTGTGAGTGTACCTGCACGCGTATATAAAGCGGGCGACAAAGAAAGAGGAAAAATAGATTGCGAGAGAGAGAGAGAGAGAGAGTGAGAGAGAGAGAGAGAGAGAGAGAGAGAGAGAGAGCCTGTGAGAAATTACAAAAAAGGAGTAGCTGCATGTATTGTAACAGAAATATGTATATCAAAGTTTCTGAAACACGGAAATGGACTATGCGATAAGATTATTGACAAATAGCTTTACGATTTATAAGAAACGGAAAGAAGAAAGCGAGCGAGCGAGCGAGCGAGAGACTATGAGAGATTTTTCGAAAGTCGGCATACGATTTTTTGAGTGATGAAACAAATGAGAGGCTCAAGAAGCGGTCTATTTTGAAGGTTAGCCAGGAGAACCTGATCATGTTCCCACTTTCGACGAGGCGGATAGTTTGAACGCTCCTTTGGTATAAATTGATAAGCAGAACCGACCGTTTCGTCGAGGTGTCGGCAGGCTTATAGAGTTGGTGTTCCTAGAGAATAAAAAATCGGAAAAAGAAAGAAAGGAAGGAAGAAGTGGGAGGAATAAAAACAGTTGAGAACGCGTCTCTAAAGAAGGAAGAAAAACAATTCTCCGGTGCCTTGGCATAAGCGCTGGACTGTTTCCGCACCCGCGCACGTTATTCCAACCTAAATCGGGTCTGAGGAATGGCCCCGTGCGTAGCTTTTTCCGGGACACCCTGTATTGTATGATGCTCCGTTCCTTCTTCCGTCTCCCGTTTCTCGGAAAACTTTTTCGTCGTTTTTTCGCCATACCAGCTATGTATTTTTTTGCGCTACGAAACGAGAGCGAAATGACTAAACAAAAAAAAAAAGAAAAGAGAACGGGTCGACGGGCGACGGAGAGACGAACAAAATGAAATATTTTTTAATAACGCGAAAATGATCGAGAGAAAACTGTTTTTACAAGACCGTTTCTTTTCTGCGGCAACGGAGGGAGGGAGGGGGGCGGCGGCGGTGCGAGAGGGTCTGTCAATGTAGTAGAAGATGGAGCAAACAAGTTGATCGGCTGACGTCAGTCGATTTTAGCACATCCTCTTTCTTAAGTTTAATCGACGCTATAATTTCTGTGGAAATTGTTCCTTCTATGGAAACAGCAGATTTCTTTTGTTAGGAGTTGAAAGAGACACGAAGGTAACCTAAGAGAATGATATCGAAGCCACGATTCGAAGAAATCTGCAAATCGAAATGTTCAGTTTCTATCCTATTTTCGTAACGCTAGAGCCAGAACAACTTTCTGTTTTTATACTCGATAGTAAGGTCTAGTTAAAAGATAAGTATCGCGTTTTATAGAGCATAAGTAGTAATAAGGGATAGGCCTTTATTGCCCAAGTTGCACGAGCTAATAATACGTGCAAGACAGAAGAATTGCGAGCAAGCGAGAGAGAGGGAGAGAGAGATGATAAAGTTGAATTTGCGTATATCACTTTATGATCGAGAAACCGTCAAACGGAAAATCAGAAATCAAACAGAATCATGCAGGAATTTAACGCGATGTTTTCTGTTTCGTCGAATGTGTCCATTTATTTAATCCTCTACGGGCTATTTTCGATTTGAAAATATATTTTCAGTAACTATCGTTTTCAAAAACTGTTCTTTCGAGAAGGAAGAAAGCTTTTTCCCTTAGAATCTTTCGGTCTGTAGAAGATTAATTATACAAAGTTCGACTACTGTCATTATTAGACTGCTGATTTTACGCAGTTACGACAAATATGAATAGGCGAAATATAAACAAGTAAAAACATATTTACGAGTATTTCAATATATCTTATTTTCGATTTGTTAAAATTTCTAAATAATTTCCGTTATGATATGTGAGATTTATCGATCAGTAAAATAAACAACAATTATATCGTAAACAATTCATCGTTACTTGCAATGATTTATTGAAACTTGTTTCTGGGAACGAAAATGATTTTTACGACTGAATGTAATAATAGAAGAAACACAAGTTTGTTTAATTGCTAATTGTTGAAACCGACTTGGGAAATATTAAGATCCGCAGTCTAGTTATTATTGCTTTTTTTCTTGTATATCGTTTAATATAAGACAATAGGATATTGAATCAACAATTGCTCGAAATGCAATATCAATACTCGCGAACGATCGTCGATGGTCTTCTTTGCGGAGACCTTGAATTGAGAAGATCACGCGGTAAATTTCAAGCATCGATTCCGTTATTTAACAGTAGTTATTACAAACAACAAAACTGACTGTGTCTAGAAAGAAACATAATTGCTCGGAACAGAGAAGAGAAAAGAACTGAAGAAAAAGATTAAAATACACTTTGCTGTAAATCAAACGTGATTTTCTGCGAGATATGAGGGTGAACAATTGAGAACCATATTTTTCTACGCAGTCTCGAAACTCTTAATCGTACTAATCGATAGAGCCGAAAGCGGAAATATGATCGACGGCGCCAGCGAACTGTATTTAGCACACGCGAGCTTTAAAGTAGCATGTCCGCTGTTACAATTTCAATTTGGAAAACCTACCCGTCGCAAAATGTGAGATTTCCATTCCTTATATAGGTTTAGTACGGTGATGGGCGCGATAGGGGCCCCTCAAATGCTTGTTTCCCCCACCAACCTCATCTCTTTCATGGTACGTGTCTCCCTCCATGGTAACGGCGGATGCTGGTGGGAGACAATTCAGACAAAAATGCCCATCCCTGGTTTAGTATATGAACCCTCTCCGGATCAAAAATATTTTAGGTCGAGCTAAAAATCTGAAAATTTGTAATATGATAGTGCCAGGAAAAATAATATTTTTCACCTGAGATGCTCCACCTGGCTTGCGGAAGATGTCGAATATATTTGACATTGCACCTCGAACACAAAAAAATTTTCATAAAACATTTATTCAGACTTGTATTGATACTGACAATTTTTTTTTTAAATCGATCACTGTATATATTTTATTTTTCGTTCAAAAATTTGGTACATATTTTCACAAACTCGATGGTCACTTCACTTCAACTCGTAAATAACTGACCAACAAATCACTAATAAACAAAATTCCACCGTAAACTTTTGGCCTTCGAACAATGCATTCGTGTAATGTCGAACGTATTTGACAGAAACACGGAGAGGGTTAAAATTCTTCGGAGACTTCAGCCCTTGGACAGCAAAACGTGGGTTTGTTTTGACTGAAACTATCAAAATCGTCATTTCATTATTCAGTCTCTGGTGTTCAGTTTGAAATGGCTCATTGGAAGCAATAGAAAGATTAACATATGTAAGAGATACCTTAACAAAAAATCTTTAACTTTTGTTGACCGGATAATTTTTTAAGAAGAGTTACTCATGTAACACATCGAAACAGGACTATTTTCGGGAATTTTTTACGAAAATCTCATACTTGCGATTATTTTGCTATATGCGCTAGCGAAAATCAGAGTATACAAAATTATGCTAGTCTCTGAAAGACCCTTGTACACCATTGCAGGGTTAGAATGAACAAATCGAGCAGTATCGCATTCTTAATAGATTTGCGCAGTTCCTGGACTTGATCTCACGAAAACAAAGATCTGAAAGTGACGAAATGGTGCGACATTAACAAAAGATTTTTCATTTATGGGAAAACAATTATCAAATGTGATACTGTCATGACGAATCGAAGTTCACATAACTGCGGAACATGTACAGTAAAGTCTTGATCTAACCTGGATCCTCGGGTCCGTGTTCTGACAGATCGTGTAGGACTACTATTTTTTTGAGAAATTGTATTGTGTTTAGTGTCACTTTAATCAGAAAAATGCCATAAATAAGATGGCGAAAGTCCCATAAAAAAATAATGAAAAAAAAGAAGTTTTGTAATTAGATCAGTAGTGGTTCACACCGATATACCTGACCCGGTATCGTATTACGTGGCAATGTTTACACTGCTCGGCGACCGAGGCAATCCGAGCTCCCCTCCCCTCGCGGGGTATGACCCCAGTGGAGGGGGTAGGCGAATTCACTAAGATCGTAAAGTTCCGTTCGGCTTCGATCAAGACTTCACTGTATATATATCTACATTTATCTGTATATGCGTAAAATTACAAGTCTATTGATTGATTAATTTTGGAATTGTGTTACGCGTTGATTTGAGTAAAGTGATTCGATACTTATGCTTAAGGGGGTATTCTGGTTTTCGAGGCCGTTTTTTCACCGATTTTTAGGAATTTTTTTCCAGAAAACGCTATCGAACTTCTTGTATCAGAATTTGGCACACACATTTACACAGGGTATTTGAAGTACATAAGTTATTTTTTTAAAGTAAAAATAATCAAAATTACATGAATTATAAATTTTCTTATAGTTTCTTATAGTTCTTGTAATGATGACTGTTGAAAAAGATACCGGTCCTTCTGCTGACCGAAAACAAAAGAAAATTAGGATTTATATTAATCAGTATGATTTGATTTTTATTGTACTGTAATACTATATCTGCAAGATACTAGATATGTATAACGATTAATGTATCTGGAAGTCACCGCAAAGCCGGGAGGCAAGCGGGAATAAAGTATTCTATTCTAATCTCTCTCTCTATCCTCTATTAATCGAATAAAATAAATTAAAAATCTAGAATATATACAAAATGGCGAGATTTTGAACTGAAATCACTCTGTTTTTTTTTTTAAATATTCTCCCGACTTTAGTACGTTAAAAAAATTAAGAGGAACAACGATGGATTTTAAAAAGTGTGACTCAAAATTTCAAGACAATTCGTCACTTAAAACTTGAGATATGTTCAATAATTTTTAGAAAAAACCATTTAAAGATTTAACTATGAATTTATGAAATTTGAGTTGCAAACAAATCCTTTTGCATACATGTTCTGCAATACTTGTACTTTTAAAGAAAATGCAAGAAAAAATCGATTTTTCGAAAATGAAAAACCAGAATACCCGATTTAAAAATTAGTATGAATAAAAATACTTCTCATTTTTAATATTCCGAATATTATAAAATTATGTTTTATGGAATAATCCCATGAAAAGTTTGCAGGCGAAATTCAGAGGCAGGCCGAGGGCGGGGCGAGGGCCCTGTCCTCGTGTAGAGAGCGGGTCAGTCGCACTAATGTGGCGGATCTAATCTGGCTCTAAGTGTAAATATCGGACAAGATCGGAGTAAACCTTGCTGTAGGAGGGAAAACGGAATTTTATATACACTTCTAAATTATATAATTTTAAGTTTCATGTATTTTCAATAATTTAAATATTTACAGATCTTAAAATAATGACAATTACGATTTTTCCCGATATTTGCCCTCTTCGCGCGATTCTCTACAAGAGGACAGGGTCTGCCCTCGTTTTGCACTCAAAATGGGTCGCAATTTGTACACAAGTTTTGGTAGCAAATTCATAGCAAATCCTGACCAGACTGTTTACTGGGTGAGCTCTCCGCTTAAATTTTAAATAGTTTCAAAGACTTAATGTAATAATTGTTTCGCTACAATTGACATAAATACAATATAAATCGTATCAGTATGGTTAAATGATGAAGAAACTGAATAGTTCCAAAAAGACGATAATAAGTAGGTGAAAAAATTAATAAAAACAAGTACACACAAATGGTTTAAGTATATTCAACTAATGTATAGTTGTTGAAAAGATTTGCAATCCGAGGGCTAGAAACGAATAAACGACAGATAATGCATATTAGGCTGTTACATATGAAATGTCCAACTTTTATCAGTGATTTAAACAAATATTTTTTTCCAAATAAAATTTAATAATTGAAGTAAGCATCATTGTAATCAACACATTTCGTGAACGAATTACAGGGCAAATTTATTTCGCAATTCACGTTTTTCATTCGATGAATGGTACAGTTGAATCAGTTTTCATAAAAATACTTTAAATATTTTAGATTAGATACAGTCGGTTATAAAAATCTATATATATCTGACAAGTTTTGAATACTTAAAACAGAAAGACAAACATTTCGGACATTTTATGGCCTGTAATCCATTTGTTAATTAAAATTGAACAGTTTCTAAAATAATGATGATATTTTCATCTGTGTTTATAAGGAACTATAAATAAATAAACACTTGGTACAGATATGTTAAAAGGAATTTTTCTATGCGCAGTTTCCCATTTTTGTAGACGTATTTCAAGGAAGTGGAGTCAATTAGAATCTTATTGTCAGTGGTAATAGTTTATGTGCATAAAAAATTAGTAGAAACTGTGTTACATTCTATGAAACTTTGTATTTGGTATTTTTCTGAAAACTTTTATAACAGATAAACAAATAAAAATCCGCAGTCTTCCGATAATAAACATTCGACTATTCAATGTTAAAGTATTAAATAAATCGATAAGTGTGCACAATCGTTTTTTTTTTTAAATAGGTGAAATTTATCAGTTCTACATAGTATACATTGTAACTGACTGCATGTACAGAGTGGAGCATTTAAAACAAAAGCATTTAAAAAATTAAACTATCTAAGGCAGGCCTGGGCAATTTGCGGCTCGCGAGCTACAGACGACTCCTCCCCCCACTCCTGGATCCTCTCCACCAAACTTCTGTGAAGTGAAGGAGGAGGTTTGTATCCTCGCTGTCACGCGAGGCGTGGCGCGGTGGGGGCCACATGAGATGGTTGATGGAGGGGGTACCGGTACACTGGTGGTGGGGGTCATGGTTGGCAGCGGGGAGGGGTCTCTGATCTAAAGTCCTTAGCGGCGAGCTAGAGCCTACATAAAAATCACGTTGATTGATTAAAAGTAAGATCAGCTATCCGAGTAAGCAAATGGTTTATAACATTCCATATGTAACAACCTAATAACTCACATGTATTTTTTAAGGCTGAATGTACTTGTGACGTGGTCATGTACTAGTGTCGCTACTGAGTCACTACACGCAAGGAGCTCCCTACGTACTAATATGGCGGTGCCCATACCTGTCACTTTCTGAGGTGAAACAATGAAAATTAGTGTTAAATTACTCAACTTTACATGATCATAAATTAAAAACGAGTGGTTTCCGCGATCTGAGACTTCCATATAGGAGTTTTCTCGC
This sequence comes from Lasioglossum lativentre, assembly GCA_916610255.1. Taxonomy (NCBI): domain Eukaryota; kingdom Metazoa; phylum Arthropoda; class Insecta; order Hymenoptera; family Halictidae; genus Lasioglossum; species Lasioglossum lativentre. Next base: position 37,192,576 of record OU744356.1, on the reverse strand, counting down.
AGAAATCAACAAGATAAGACATATAATAATCGAAAATTTCTGGGTTCCCAAGAGAAAGTTTACCCTTTTTTAAATTTCTTTCATGTATACATAGTTTGAAATTGTAACGCATGTATGTTTCACATATACGATGCTGGCAGCGGACTTGTTATTGGTTGGTTCATGCAAAATGAGAAAGCAGGTATTACGGTGGAAAGGCGTCGGATAGAATATAATAATAAACTTCGGATATGCGGTGATCTACTTTCGCATGACGTAGAAAAGAATTTTTCAGCGCACGGCTCTCTTTGTAAATGACGAGCTAAACAGAAAAGGATAGACTTACGGCAAACACCAAGTATAATAATCGATACGTCAAGTGAGAACTTGATTTCACAATATAAAAGGCCCCGAGTAAATTTAATTTTCTCTCCAAAGGCGCATGGTTTTATTAAAATTAACCTTTGGTTTCTATCCATAAAGGTGACCAAGATTCGATCTCAGAAAAAACATCGGGTCCGTGCTGTTTCTTAAATCGTACAGTTCTACGATTTTTTTTGGGTTAATTTTCGGATTATGGGACCACAAATTGTGGACTTTCTTAATATAATCCCGTAGATTTTGACGAGAAAGTGCCCAAAATCCCAGTTTCAATCCTAGGAATTCAATAATTCAAGAGTTATGCGTGTTTAAAGTTCAGCAATTTTCATCGTTTTTAATCGGTAAGGACGTCGCCATGTTGGTACGTAGTGATCGTCGCGTCTCGTTTAACGAGCGCAGCTGCTAGGGTACCACAAGCACGCGCTGATGTCGATAACGTAGATTTCCAAGCGTAATCGGACCGCCCTGCCGAGCGATCCTCTCCGCCCCCTCGCCGATTTAACCACCAACGAACTTGAACTATACCTTCTCTTTGAGATTCTGTATATGATTCTGTATATTTTCTTTACTGTTCGATGACAGCTTGTCCCAGAATAAAGTGTACATCTCAAAGATAGCCACTCTACATTACCGACGTCATTGCGTGCTCGTGCTGCCATCTACGGCACCGCTCGGTAGACGACGCGCGTCGCTCACTACGTACCAACATGGCGGCGCCCTTACCGATTAAAAATGGTGAAAATCGCTGAACTTAAACATTGATAACTTTTGAACTACTGAATTCCTAGGATTGAAACTTGGATTTTCGGCACTTTCTTGTCAAAATCTACGGGATTATCTAAGAAAGTCCAAAATTTTCGGTCCCCTAAACCAGGGTTCGGAATTATTGACTCGCGACGGCCGATTCTCCAAGGCTACGCTCCCTCGACCCGGCCGTCACGAGTCAATAATTCCGAGCCCTGCCCTAAACCAAACAGGTAGCGCGATAGGTGTATGTGAAAGTGGTGAACACGCATATTGTAGATGCGTATTCTTATGTGGAAGCAATTTTTAATTGTTAGCGATAAACGGTGGGGGTGAAAATTGGCATTTGTGAATTGAAAAGAAGAAATAAGGAAACAACAAAGAAGCGCTAGGTATTGTTTTCTTTTCTTCGTTTCTCCATTCGTTTTATCGCTCTTGCTGATCCTATGGCTTCACCCTTTGAGTCATTACGCACTGTTCGGCAATCACCAGAGTCAGAAAAATTCGTATATAAGTTCGTATGTGTTCAGTGTCGCTAGATGAAGACTTATCTCCCACTCTAAGTTACCCCCCCTACGACGCCATTTCCCCCTTCCTCGGCGGCGCGGTGAGCATCCCCACCCTTCCGCCATGGAACGGTCACGTGATGTCATGCGTGCACCCAATTCGCGTTGCATCTGCGTCTGCGTCGTGACTACCAGAGTTGCCAGATTAAGACTCGTGTCCCCACTCTACCTTCCCCTTCTACGACGCTATTCCCCATTCCGTATCATTTCTATGAATTTTTCAATATTTTCGATATTTTCCATCGTACAGGATGTTTGTTAAAACATAAATTTTGATTAGACGGGGTATCAATTATCAATAGGCTGCAAATATTTCTACAAACTTACATTTTTTCTTGACTAATTTACAAAAGCAAGAAATTAATCTTATCACAAAATAAAGTGAAAGAAGTAAACGGATACATAAAATGCAGATGAACGAGGAGAATATAACATGATAAAAGTAAAAAATTATAATTCGAAAAAAAGCGGCAAGCTAAACTAAATTAAACGTTCAAGAATTTATCTAAATGAAAATCAATGATTCACTGGCATGTTCGTAGTGTTCCTTGATTAACTTTGAGCAATGTAAAAGCTTTTTCAGTTTGAGATTTGTATTCAGCATTTTCCATATATTTAAAACCAAGATATTAATTTATGTTCATTTTTATGTTGAAATTTCAAAGTATTTATATATTTCATAGTGGTGTGCGAGACAGAAACGGGAACGATTTTCGGGATCGGGTCGGGATCCCGAAAATGTTCGGGATTTCTTAAAATCACTTAAAATCACACGCGATGGCAACTGTACGCGTGACTTCTCTTTACACGATATTTCGAAAATCAAAATTATACTATAGGAGACTCTTCTGATATTAAAAGATTCCGTACAGTATCAGAAATCCCGTAGATTCACGGGAAACCCGAACACCCCCGGGAATCCCGAATATTCTCGGGAAACCCGAACATTTTCGGGATCCCGTCCCGACCCGATACGCGTCTTCCCATCCCGTCCCAAGCCTCGGGTATCGGGACTTCCCGGGTTCTCGCACACATCTAATATTTAAACAAAAACGCGAATTGAACACAACACTGTATGGTTGATTATAACCGCAATATCCTCAGCGTCTAAACGATGAGTATATAATGAATTAGAAAAATCTATTAAATCTGTTAACTTTTTATTTGCAACAAAATTTAGTGCTAATTTCGTGTACGAGTGTACAAATTGATCATTAGTATGTTTATTCAATATATGGAACATGAGAAAATGTATAGTAACGAAAAAGGTGAGTTCTTAATCTTGTTTTCATAAATTAGTCTACGTACAATGTGAATTACATGAACATTTGTTGCCTATTAATGAAATTTACATATAAGGAAAGGTAGAATCACGGCCCCATACGTAAATACTCGCGACAAGCGAAGTGCATCCTTTCTCTATGGTAACGGCGTACGCTGGTGGGGGACAGTGGGTGCTATGGTGGAAGACAGTTTTGTCTCAATTGAGGCCCAGACCGTGTTCAAGAGTGACCGAATCGCATTATGGGATAACTTAATATTGCGAAAATTTTTAAATTTGCAAACAATAGATTATGGATTTTATGCGTTTATGAGAAAAAAAATGAGTAGATCAAATGCAAAATAGTAAAAACATTTGAAGATACTGTTACGTCATTTCCTCCTTATTAAAACGATTCAGACGAGAAATAAATGTCTGTGTAACTCCTGTATCTTGAAATTGATGCAGAAAATTGTTATTTTGCATAAAAATCCGCAGTCTAATAACGAATATTGAAAAATAAATAATTACATACATTTTACGTTTAAGATGGTAAAAATTGGGATACATTGGGATGTAGTCAGTTTATTAACAAGAACTTTTGGGTGACCTTGAATTCTGTGAACGTTGTCTTCTCGCGACTAGCATTTTTGTACTGACGCCCTTCTCGCAAATAATGCCTCGATTTCGCATGAACCAACAAGCGCCGGTGTTACGTGTATATCTGATCGGACAATTCAGCTGCAGCGGCGCACGCATGTGTGTGTGCTAAATTGTTCTCTTTTTCTCGCACGTGTAGCTTTTTTTTTCTCTGTACGCGTGTGCGTAATAGTATGATGACATCAGCACAGCACGTGAAGCGAAACGAAACGACGGAAAAGGAAAAATATGGAAAGATATACAAATTCCTCGACATAGTACAAAGCATACAAACTTCTCAGTTCTTCAATAGCCTAGGGGATATATGATAAGTACGCATAAAGGATAAGTCACGGACACGTATAAAATAGATGTCTGTCGAGTAGCCGGAGAGTCCGCGACGCAACGGGAAGTCTTTGATTTCCAGAAAGGCGGAAACATACTATGATTGAAATCGATCTTCGATATCAAAAGAAAAACAGTGATTTGGTTGCATGCATATTCAACATATTTCCGACGACGCACAGTGGTCCGATACAGTAAATACGTCAACTATAAATTCATACCTCTGTTATGTGGACTTCAAAAAATATTTAAATAAATTTTCACTGAAACAATATGTTATACACTTTCTAATGCAAGGTTTTCACACATATAATACTATACTGCCATCTAACGATAAGTTTATTACGATATGAACGTTTTTCTAAGCACGAACAATTTCGAGGATAAATGTGGCTTCGTTACGGAAACTCGCGGACTCTAATTTAAGCATTTCTTGTTATTACATATAAGCAAATTCACTCAAATACAGTAACACCTTTTTTTTACGTGGTGGTAATAATCAGTCATTGTGGATTCCCCGCCCCCTGGGGGGAGCGAAGGGGACATGCGGGGTTCCCCCAGACCACGGGGTGCCCGCAGGGGGCCAAGATCTCAAAACCGAACGCCACTGGCCTCCCTCCCACCTCATGATATCCCGGGGGGGGGGGGGAGGGAGTGAAGCTCCCCCAAAATACAATAAGATTATTTGTTATTTCTATTCGAGCGATTCAATGAACTCACATATAAGGAACGTTTTGAGAATAATTTATTTGGATTTCGCACAAAACAAAGCCACTTTCTCTATGTTGTTTTTAAAATAAAAATAATAAATTAGTCGAAGTTGTTCATTATTCCAAATTATTTTGTTTCACTTTATTCCACATTATATATGTGCTCAATAGATTGTTTATTCCAAGTAGAACGATTTTAATTGAACGTATTATTATTATTATTATTATTATATTATTCACCTCAAGAAAATTAAACTTTGTCAGTTAATTTGTGACTAACGCATTATTAAAAACCTACGATTCAGAGCTAATCAATAACATTCTGAATAGCAGCGACGACTTGAATCGAGAACTTCTTTTAGGGTTATTATTTAAACAAAAATTTTTTTGATTTTAACTCGCGTTTTCACGGACCACTGTACAACAGTTTTACGGGATACATATTTGATTTCATCATCTTCCTGAAAATATACGTTATAGGCTAACGGATACATATATTTACTGAACATCTAAATGCAATACTACCAGAGATACTACCTGACAAGTCATAAGAGAAATATTCTTGCAATTTTTTACGGAGAATGAAAAGGCTGATATTTTATAGAGATACACTAGAGATAGTATTAGACTCTAGACTCTAGACTATTTAACCAGTATACAGGGTGGACGAAAAAAAACTGAACGTTTTAAAACAATTTATTATTTATTTATGTTATAACTACACTATATTCAACAGTAGAACTATGAAAATGGCGGGTTTCAAATTTTTCAGTTAACGATTATTAAGATCATAAAGAATTATTCAATCAATTAATTTCTTCAGACACGTATATTATGATTAAAATCAAAAGATATCACGATAAATATAATTTTGCAGGGTTGAACAATGCTTTGTTTCCTAGTAACAAGCAATCTTCAAAACAGACAGCAGCGAAAACAATTTTGTTAAAAAGATTTCCAAACAAAAAATTTAAAACGTCCGGTCGTTCATTGTTCACCGTGTACTTAAAATATTTTCATACACATAACGCATTATGCAACATTTTTTTTAAGATGATGGAACCAAGTCACTATATAAAGTATATAGTTTTATAAGATGAACATAAACAAAATGGTACAGTTGGTCGCAAGAGTATTAAACCATCTTAAATATTATGAAAATTTGATATGAAAAACTAAATCAAAGCCTATTTTTAAAGAACACTTAATTTTATACAAAATGTGTCCCAAAAATGTACTTTCTTGAAAACTGTGATTCATAAGGTAATTTGAAGTAACTTTTTCCTTTGTAAAAATCGCCTCCGCGGCTTTGTTAAGGAGTTATTAACGAAAAACATGGACAAATCAGAGCGCGCTTACAGCGGACATTGGCGCTATCATTGGTCGAGCTGCGGAATCCGTAGCAGCGCTCTGATTGGTCCGCGTTTTTCGTTAATAACTCCGTAACGAAGCCGCGGAGAATATTTTCATAAAGGAAAAGTTATTTCAAATGACCTCAGGAATCATCCCTTTCAAGGAGGCACAACATTTTTAGGACACCCTGTATTGTCGTGACTGCATTTTCGAAATAAATACCACTGACGGAAAATGATCGAAAGCTTTCGTTCCAAGTCGTGGATTTTCCGGCTATCCGATAGATAGTAACGATAATAAAAAGAGAAAGCAGAGAAATAGTGGTTTGCAAGAGCATTTTACCTAGCCGTACATGTAAAGAATTTTTTGGGTTCGACTTGATCGTTTCGATTCCATTTCTATTTTCTTCTTTGCCTACAATAAATGCATTTGTACCGCAGTCTTCCAGGGTACAAACGGTAGAGTGACGAACCGTTCGTTTGTTGGGGTCTGTAAATCAAAAAGAGGGAAAAAGTTGAACAGTAAAGATAGAAAGAGCAACCTAGACGAAAACAAGGCGAAGCGAGGTCTAGGGATAGAAAGAGAAAGAGGCATCGAGAATTAATAAGAATAATTCTGTATAACTATGATACGAGCCCTCTGATGATCTCAGTGTTTTATTTTTGTATAGAGTGCATAAAAAAAGAAAACCATGTAATCTTCAGGAATGTAAAAGCGAAGAAACAGGCACGACTTGAGAAACATATAGTAAGACTTAATGTAGATGACAAGAAAAATAATAAAAATAAAAGGAAGAAACGTGTATGGGAAATATGTAGGTATAAATACAGACGAATTTAGGCTGCGAGGATAGAGGTTTAAAGTTTGTGAACGTTTTTTCCAGACATTTCCCAGTGCTGCTTTATGTAATACACTATGTAATATACAATATACATGGTGTCCTGTTTAAGTGAGTACAGCAGGATATCTCGGAAGGACCTGTATTTATTAAAAAAGTGTTCGTACAAAAGTTGTTTGGTAGGACGGGCTACATCATGTGGTTATAATTGTTTTCTTGTGGGTGGAGTAGTGGAGGAAATCTGAAAGTCAACCTACAAAAAGTAACACCAGACACCGAGACAAATCCAAAAAGGTGCTATATGATATTATTCTGATTTTGATAAAGGAAAATTGTTAGCTTACGTTTTGCATCATATTTGCAGTAACTTGATACGGACGCAACCGACGCGACGGTGCTCAGCAGCGGCTGCTGGCTGTTGACCGGTTGACCGTCGCGCGTCGACCGCTGTAGGATGTAAAGATAAGCCAGTGATGGGCACGGTAGGGGCCCTGACCAGTGTCGCCAGGTCGAGAAAATCGAGGGGAATACAGGTACCCCCTCTCTGATGGCCAGAGTCGTAATATGTGACACGTTGCGCGTGCGCGACGGGGATTGAGTGGGACGCGTTGCGCGTGGTGCTGGAATGGGATAGTGGAAGGGGAAAAGTAGGGGAGTAAATGAGTCCAGATTTGGACTCAACTGGCGACACTGGCCCTGACTTGCCTGCTTCTCCCACCAACCTCGTCGGCTATGGAGGGACGTATGGGGGAGGGGGGGGCGAAGGCACTGGAAGGCATGAGGCAGGAGGCACCGCTGCGCAGCGAAGGTGCTCGCTGCACTAAAGAGTAGTTGCTGGGGGAAGCTCCACGGATCCTTCTTCACTGCGGCAGCGGCAGTTAAACATGCCCATCACTGACATAAGCTAACAATTTACCTTTATAAAAATCAGAATAATATCATATAGCACCTTTTTGAATTTGTCTCGGTGTCTGCTGTTATCTGCGGTGTCTCGGTATCTGCAGGTCCTTCCGAGATATCCTGCTGTACTCACTTAAACAGGACACCCTGTATATGTATATATATATATATATATATATATATATATATATATATATATATATTACATGCATATATATATATATATAAATTGTATGAAAAATCAAAAGAAGAAATGACAAATTGCTTGTTTTTATTTGCAATCCCTACTTCCTTCTATAACTTTTTACAAAAATGTCAACAAATTCCGTATTTAAAAAAATAAAAATTACGTATTTTTTATATTCTTCGATGGTTAAGGTTCGGTTGAGGGGACCAGAAATTTGGGACTTTTTAATATAATCCCGTAGATTTTATCGAGAATCTCGTCGTCTAGCGAGCAGTGCCGCAAGATGGCAGCACAAGCACGCGGTGACGTCGATAATGAAGAGCGGCTATCTTTGAGATATACACTTTGTTCTGTGACAAGCTGCCATCGAACAGTAATGAAAATATACATAATTAGGGTAAACTTTCTCTTGGAAACCCCGAAATTTTCAGTTATTACATGTCTTATCTTGTTGATTTCTGCGAGAAAACCCCTACATGGAAGTCCTAGACCGCGGAAACCACTCGTTTTTAAGTTGTGAGCTTGTAAAGTTGAGTAATTTAACATTAATTTTCACTGTTTTACCTCAGAAAGTGACAGGTATGGGCGCCGCCATATTGGTACGTAGGGAGCTACAAAACCGATACACAATCTAACCAGAACTAACCCACACCTAACCCCGGCTACTATCAGCGCGCTGGTACTCCCATCTAGCGTCGCCACTGAGTCACTACACACAAGGAGCTCCCTGCTTATCAATATGGCGGCGCCCATACCTGTCACTTTCTGAGGTAAAACAGTGAATATTAATGTTAAATTACTCAACTTTACAAGCTCACAACTTAAAAACAAGTGGTTTCCGCGGTCTAGGACTTCCATGTAGAGAGTTTCTCGCAGAAATCAACAAGATAAGACATATAATAACCGAAAATTTCGGGGTTTCCAAGAGAAAGTTCAGCCCATAATTATATACAGGATCTCGAAGAGAAGGTATAGTCCAAGTTGGTTGGAGGTTAGGTCGGTGAGGAGGGTAGTGACGACTACGCTTGGAAATCTACGTTATCGACATCAGCGCGAGCTTGTAGTACCACCTCGCGGGTGAGCTCGTTAGACGACGTGCGTCGCTCACTACACGCCCTTGACGGTCAAAAACGCTGAAGATTGCTGAACTTTAAACACGTATAACTTATGAACTACTGAATTCCTACGATTGAAACTTGGATTTTCGGCACTTTCTCATCAAAATCTACGTGATTATATTCTAAAAAATCCAAAATTTGTGGTCCCCTAAATCGAAGAGCAGCTAAGAATTACATCAAACAAAATAACTGATGATGAAAATCGCAAAATAGTAAAATAAATGAGCAAACATAGGCTGAACATCGTGAAAAACTGAAATTTTCAACATTTTTAAGCAATTATAACTCGTAAACCAATTTCGATGAATTTTTTAGCATGTCTATAACTTATATGAATCTACAACACATTTTTTAAATTTTCGTTACCAACGCACATAAAAAACGTGTAAAAAGCAACTTCTACTATTTTCTTCGTAATTCGGACAAACTGCAATTTTTTCAAAATTTTCATTGCATATCATCTAGTAAACTAATCCATCTAGCTCGGTATGAAAACTAAAATCGTTCGTCCATTTACAAAAATGTTATTCTGATTTAAAGTGTGTGCCATCAATTATGAGACTGACTGTATATGTATCGCGGAGCAGTGCCGTAACGAGGGTATGAATCGCCTGTGGCAAGTGTCTAATTTGCGCCTCCCCGTAACCCAATAATGACAAAAAAAATAAAAAATTTTAAATACTATTAACCTCATCAAAATGAAGTCGCCCGTATATAAAATTTTGATGTGCGCCCCAAACCCAGTTGCGCCCGTGGCGGGCACCTCTTTCGCCACGCCCTTGTTACGGCACTGTCGCGGAACAACGTTCAGTTCAAATTATTTTCATTTCACTAATAAAAGGTATAGGGACACTTTAAAAACGTCCCTAATAGGGACACTTGAGACTATATCCTAATTTTTCTCAAAGTTTCAATTTTCCCCTGCTTTGAAAACATTACATTTATTTCAAACAATTGCAAAATAAATGGTGAATAAAAATTTGTTTTCGACTGAAATAATTTTTATTAGATACACTTATATTTTCACTATAAGCACCTAAAAACTCATTTTCATTGGTTTGTTAGTTCAGCCAATATAATTTAATGAAAAAAAGTTGACAGTTTATTTTACACGTCTGTAAAACCAATTTTTAGGACCACTATCCAAATTGTAACACAATCCGAAACAGTACTTTGGAAAGTGTCCGATTTCGCGTGAACTGACTAAATAAAAAGATTTAGGAATATACAATTTCAACACTTTACAACATATTTGCGCCGTCTCACGAACCTTCAAAGAATAATCGTGTAGATTCATGTTTAAAAAATTTATTATTTTATGTAATAATCATTTATTATTTTCATTGTGATTACTACAACCAATAACAAAACGGTTTTTTACCATTTTTCGTGTGTTCTTGTGTATATAATTATGTACATTTTGGAAGCATTACGTAATAAAGCCAATACGTTTTCTTAATAAATATAAATAATGTACAAAGAAAAAGTCGAAGTAACAATTTTATATGTATAAATGTGCGCATAATATATATAATATATAATATAACATGTATTAGTATATATTGTACATATGTATCATATAAACTATAAATATTAAATAAATGGTTAACGTGTATTTATAGTCTTGGTATTCGTTTTCTGGTATAGTAAATCTGTTAAAGAAATTATCACTATTTCAGTTTCAAATGCAAAGGAACATTGCAAATACGCCGCCGTTACAAGATTCCTAAACTTTTTTTAACCATTTTATCTTTTAAAGCAGTATCAGTCATGCAAATCTTTTTAACATTATATGTATGTACAGGACTGCGTTCGGAGAAAAATATTTTACTAAAAGAAGTATATATTTTTTAACCATAATGCTTTTCTAGAATTACGTCTCGCAATGTTCCTTTCCTGCTACGAACAAAAAAAACATTTCTTTAATCAAGACTCAGTTATTGATTTAAATCATTTTCTCCCTATATTGTGCAAACATTATATTTTTTTCATTAGGCACGTTATCCAAAAGGTTGATGCCATTACTGCAATGAGAAACAGAAACTCTTATATTTTCTTTTTCTATTGCATTTCTATGATTCTCTCCTACGTAAGTCACAAACGACAAAAGGTATCAAAACATGCCCGAAGTAAAAGTTATATCGGATTTTTGGGCCCATAAATTTATGCAAACAATTCATGGCCCAGAAATACGGATGATTTATGGGCCCCAAAATACGATAAGTTTTACTACTACAATCAGTTTTTGGTATGTTTTATCGTTTGTTAGTAAATATAGTAGTAAAAATTAAACTTTGATTGTATTTTTACTATTAGAAATGTTCAAGTCAATAAAACAAATTTTTCTATAGCTCTCATTTTCAGAAAAGCAATTTGTACAGGTTATCGTAATTGATTAGTCAGGAAATAAAAACACATTGTTGTTGCTGGTTTATTCATTTATGCAAAAGCGGTCTTGTATTTTTTTTATTGGTAGAGTGCACTTTATTATCAAGTGATGGCATTTGTGAATTTATGAGATGCAAAAATATGTATTTTATTCTCATTGCCAAAAAATAATAGTATCATTCTTATATTTTTACTACAAACAATTTTGTAATCAATAAAACAAATTTGTATTAATGTGTTTATATAAAACAACAATGTATTAAATTTTACTAAATTTTGTAATTGTTTAACTGTACCTCAATTATTTCTTCACTAACAAATACGAATAGTAAAATGTTTACTGTCTGTTTCAATCATTTGCTTTATCAAATCTCTTCGATTACTTGATGAATATACAATAGAAATAACTGATAGGTAGTCTGAATGTATAAAAGCTCAAGTGAAAGAAACAAGTGCAATGTTGACGAACAAGTAAGCAAACAATTTTTTCGATCGACAGTTGTAAATACACTTCTCATCAAGTTAGTGTGCGAAATCATAAAAGGTGAAATATATTGTCGATGCGAATTTTCTAATGACGTTCATTTATGAAGATCGATCGTGTACAGTAGCTTTCATTTTTCAAGATTTCCGATATTTTTTTTTCACCACTTCTCTCTCTCTCTCTCTCACGCGCGAATCGAAGGTTTCAATATCGCAGGCCTTCCGACAACTTTCCAATATTTGAAGCTCCCACCGCGTTCCATATCTTCATTAATGTCCAAATTAATAGTACTTCGTTATTGTATTATAATTTCTTCCACTTTACGCTGCATCATCGTCTTCAATTTTCCATCTAAAAGGAATTTCCATTTCGGACAACCTTAATATCGATTTCAAAGTTCAAAGTAATAGTCAAAATATATTTTGACTATTCGGATTATTTTGAGAACTATTTGGGTTTTTGCTTCTACTACTATTATGACTTTGTAAGTGTTTCTTCAAATGATCCTTTCTATAAAAAGCTTTTCCACATTCTGTACATACTTGATTTTTGCTACCCAAATGTATTATCATATGTCGAGCAAGGTGCTCATTACGTTTAAATGCTTTACAACACATGTTACACTGATAAGGCCTATCTTTATTGTGACCTTGTTTGTGGCGGTCTAAATGTTCTTTACGCTTTAAACTCGCACCACAAATATCACAGATATAAGGTCGCTGTCGATGCTCTTCAAGATGTTCGTGCAATGCATCCTGATCTTCAAATCTATACGCACATTCTGGACAATGATAGACTAATGTACCTGAAACAGTTACAATATTTATATTAAAATTTATAATAATAACAATTAAAAACAGATACAATAGTTTACATGAGCTACAAAACCAGAGTTGAGCAATGTTTAATGCAATTAATGATTAACAATTACAATTGAAATATTTTTTTATTAATTGAAATTAATGATTATCTGTTCAAATGAATCATACACTAGTTTGCATACTTTCTAAATAAAAATGAAACAAAAAGTTGTTGGACAACAAAATTTAAAATATTGTATGTAAATTAAACAAATAAACATCAACAGTTATCTGTGACTCAATATAAATATTAATCAAAACTATAAGTTTGGTAAAACATATTCCGACATGCATAATTTACTAGATGCATGTATCAAGTACAATTTCAATTCAATTCAATAAAACTAAAATTTAATGGCTACCATGTATAATCAGTGATTGAAATACATAATCAGTAATTCCATTATTTCCTTTTAATTCTTATACACCTTTTGGATAAAAATTCGGCTACTTTATGCTTTAGATTGTGCAAAATTTGTTGTTTCTCTATAATTGTATTGAAATTTGATATACTTATTTCGAATATGAAATATAGCTGAAACACAATTGGTTGAATTAAAATGTAAAAGGAGAATGGATGAATATTAACCAAAAATCTTTTATGCAACTATTTTTGAGTAATCGAAAGCATTAGTTTCCGTCGACTGAAAAATTTGAATTGGATAATGCCCAACTTTGTACGAAACGTATGCATTTACCATTGATATGTTGTGGTTCAACTTCGTATTCAATTTTTGGTCGAACTTCTTGACAATTACGTGTTGGGTTACTTCCAGTTTCATCATATTTACTTACATACGGTAATCCTAATGTATTAGAACACCGTGCTAAATACTCAGACGTGAGTTTGAAATCAATCTGTAATGGATCTGTCATTGTTGCTGCATCCACTTTTTGAGTGGTTTGAGTTCCAGAAGACTGGCGCGTGATTTGTGGACATACTTCTTTATTTCCACAAGTATTCTCATTTCTATTCTCATCCGTTTGCTGAACATGATGCGAAGGATGTCCAGAATATGCATACCCATTCATATTAGGTGGATTGTGTTGGTGAGTATGAACATCTGACGAATACTTTATATCACGTGGATCATAAGCCATTTTTTAGGTAAATCTCTTTAGCGTCTGTCTACAAAAGAATATATGTATATATACATACAATAGAAATACAATTCATTTATGACTGAAGTTTACGCGAATGAATACAAGAATTACTATTTTAATAAATGCAAGGTACATTTCTGAAAAATTTTTCATTCCTACTGTAATAGTTAGCTTTCTGTATGAAATTTTAAACTAATAAGTTTTGCTATTCTCATAGATATCAGATAAATTTGAATGAAACCATGAGAAGCGATTTATCAACTCGAATACGAATATCAGTTTCGAAAAATGTGTAGAAGAAACGAGCATAAATTTTGTTATAAAAGCGACGTAAATGGGAGATCTTATTGAGCAGGTCAGGACAGGTGTCCATGCACTGATGAATACTCGTGAGAAAATTCAGTGTATTCGAACCAGATATAATAGTAATTTTAAAAACAGGTTATTTTTTAATGTTAAATGTATGAATCACGTTTGCTCACCATTTACATGCAGAGCTATAGTTGCAAAACCAGCACGTCGCTGGTCACTATTTGTTTGTATTGAGCTTAGCCATCTTTCTATATATGTATCAGCTGCTACATAAATTCCGAGTGTTTCTTTCACGAAGCCATCCGTCTCATATAATTATATTTTTCCATTGCGTGCCGACAGTTACCTAAATTGTTTACAGAATATTCTATCGTTTACTTGAATGTACGACGAACTTTTTAATCGCGATCAGTATACATTTCTCCAGAGTACCCATCTCGAAATGCGTAACGATACAACGATCACAATAGAGAATGTACAACCTACTGCATTTAAAAGAGGCGGCTATTTAAGGCGTTCGACAAAAAAATACGATTCGTTACGATAATACACGTGTATGTTCAATCAAAACAGTTTGCTATTGATAAATCGTACAGTATATAATTATTCATATATTACATTCAATCGGATTTAACTTGTTAATAAATTCTACATTTTTTTAATTAGCAATATATGTTCACTCGTTCGTAGGTACCTATAGTATGTATATGTATGTTATATCGTACAGCAGTATCCCCAAGTGGAGTACATACATGGAATTGTTTTGCCGGTATATTTTATACAGTTTGAAATGAAACCTTCATCTTCGGACCGACCGGAAGAGTGTAATTAAAGAAATTCAATGTGTTGCTAATATTCCCAGCATTGCAAATAATGTCATCCTTGAAAATCAGAATGACCAGCAGGTGCAATTGCATTTTCGCAATGATGACATCTTGCGGTAAACAGATCGAAATTACTGTCGTATAATTTTTAAAATTTTTGCATGGAATTGGACAATCGCAGATCGTAAACGTCATAGCTGGTCATAGTATGTATGGATTATGCAGAAAATAATAAGCAATTAAAATTCTTTTTTCGCTAGAAGAAGAGTCATGCGTATTTATTTTGTCGCTTATCATTTCGTTACAATGTCACAGAATACTATATGTATATACTGTACTCTGTGATAATGTTATGTTGTACGGATTACGGATAGATCAGAGAGTGTTGACACTCGCGCTCACGGTTTCGGTGCCGCCAACACAGACAAACATTACGTCTTATGGGTTTTTTGGTCTAGGTTGGTCTAGGTTCCCAGCATGAAGTAAGAGTTCGTGGCTCGTGGTTCCCAGGGGTCATGAGTCATGAGTCATGACGACCCTTGTATTGTATATAGGGGCTGTGGCTGTGGCCGCATGCGAGCGACAAGAGTTGAGTCGCCTCTCTAGAGGATAGCGTTCTAGAGTCGAAGGCGAGTCAACCGCCATTTGGCATTAGCTTTCGTACTAGATTGTAATGCCAGAGAGAGAAAGTGTACTACTGATCGAGTCCCTGCGTGATTAGCTTCGCACGTTGTTCTGCGATGTGATATCCCGCTTGGTTTCAAAACTGCAAAACTCCTTCTAGATACGCCACGAGCAGATACAATGCTGCAGCTTTCACGGCAGGGAAGTATAAATTCCCGAGCGCGGCTTCACTGATGTAGGAAATGGATAAATATTAAATAATGAAGAAGGAATTTATGATTGAAAAGGCTTTTCTGTATTTCAAACACAAGCTTTCTGGAGGCGATGTGATATCAATCGATGATTTTTTATCTCTGCGCGTACTTCAAACATTAATTAATTTTGTTTTTCTCCTTTTTTTTTCGTCAAGCTTCTGTTTCAGGATGCATCTTTGGCGGGGCGTCCAATCAGAAGGGTTGATGGTCTTCTTTCTTCTTATTCTCTCTCTCTACTCGAGTGACCTTCTAATTTTTATCACATTATTTGTTAACTACGCATTCACGGGACCATAACAACGGATCTACTCATTTCAGCATTCAAACATGCGCGGCTAACACAAATTTTAGACAGTACCACACCAATACGCAGGATGGCGCTCGTTTCAATTAGGGCGACATCACACCTTCCCCCTTAGCAGAAAAAGATGTTTCATGAAGAAACAACTTTTTATATACAAACATTTCGCATAACAAACATAAAACAGAATTTAACAGTAGTAACTAACAATTAGTATTGAACAATAAAATGTTGATCACTGTAATTGGTGATTAATAATAATGTTATTAGTGAGGAATAGTTATAGTAATATTTATTACACACGAGAATACTGGTATAAGAAAAAACATGTACGAATTAGTAGGGAAGGTAAATACGGTAATGTAATTATAATAATAACTATTAATTGTACACAAAGTAGAATGACGATCATAATAATGATCTCGATTATAATGATTATAGTTATAAAGGAATGTGGTAACGCTGAATATGAAAATAGATTCTACTAGCGACATAGCTTAAATATATATATAATTACACGTATTCGCCTACATTCTGCATTCATAGTATATGTTTCTAAGGGTACATAATTAAGCATTTTCGCTAAGGCGCATTGAATTGTTATCGTAAATACTATTAAATATCTTACGGGTCAGGTCGCGGATCAGGTATTAGTTCGGGCCTAATATGGGCTAGCTTTAATTTATTTGTATGAACTATCTTCCTATGGGATTGATTAATTGCGATTTCAGCATTGAGGTCATCGAACACACGGGTTATCTTGTACGGTCCGTCCCATTGGGGGTCAAACTTAGAAATTTGTGGTTCGTGAAGTAAGTACACATAGTCGCCGATCTCGAACTTGTGTGGGTTGACGTTCTTATCATAAAACTTTTTACATTTAGCTTTGGTCATCTCGAGGGTTTGGGCGGCGGAGGCTTGTACAGTAGTAATAGTGGAAAGTAAGTCGTCAAAATATTGAATGAATGTTCGGGGTACCTGTTCGTCGGCAAATTCTGAGGGGATACGGGCTTTCCTACCGAAAATGAGTTCATGGGGTGTAAATCCTGTAGACTCGTGAACTGACGTGTTGTAGGAGAACATGCAGAATCGTACCCATTTATCCCAATCTCTCTTGGTGCAATAATGTTTCAAATATTCTATGAAGACGTGATGGGCGCGTTCGAGTGAACCTAATGATTGGGGGTGATACGCGGTAGATTTGATTTGGTGAATTTTAAAAATACGGCAAAAGCATTTCATTATTCGGCTCATGAAATTGCTTCCTTGATCAGTGTGAATAGTTTTTGGACACCCGAAACGCGAAATAAATTGTTCTGCAAGTGCGGAAGCGACGGAGACTGCGTCTATTGTACGCAGAGGAATACCGTCCGAATATTTTGTTAAGTTGTCCTGAAGCGTCAGAAGATATCTATAACCGGATTCCGATACTGGTAGGGGCCCGACAATGTCCATCTGTACCTTATCAAATGCTTGTTGAGGGGTATCCGTTATACGGAGTGGTTGTTTAATCCCTTTCCTTACCAATTTAAATCTTTGGCAACTGGTGCAAGTACTGATAAGGCCCATGATGTCTTTTCTCATTCCCTTCCAATAAAAGTCTTCACGAATACGATTATATAATTTAGAAATCCCTTTATGCCCGCCTACTGCAGATTCGTGATATTCTTTAAGAATACGATCCTGGTCGGTCTTCGAAGGAAATTTTAAGTCATTCGAACATACGGTGATGGTATAGCCTTCCGTCGAGAAAACTGTTTTAAATATCCGTTCTAAGGCAACCCACGAGATTTGGTCCAAATTGTTGCGATTTTTAGACACACTACAGGTGAAGAGGCCGAGTCCCTCCATTAAATGCTTCAAACTACGAATACATAGTTCGATGTTTGCAACAGTAGTAGGTGAGTTGGGGGTTTCTTGGGTAATTAGATGGAAAATATATGTTCGACCACATTGAATAGCAATGGCTTCGCCTACATTGGCATCTATATTATATAATTCATGGATGGAGAATTTCCCTTGTTCGAGTAAGTCATTACTGATTGCGGAAGTTAGCTCGTAGTTAGCTGGAATAAAATGGATTATGTGATCTTTTCTTAGAGACAGGAAATCTTTACTGTAAGTAAAACATGAAGAAGCTAAAGTGTATAATTTGTTGGTGTCGGAATCTTGGGTAGGGATCTGCAGATCTTTGTTGTATTTGTCGTGTTCCTTTGAACAAGTATTAGTGTCAGTTTGGATTGCGTCCGAGTCAATCGTGTCCCATAAATACTTCCCTCGATGCGTGCACTGCAGCCTGTCCATGGAGACGGTACGGGAATTTGCGCGCGTACCGGAACTACCGACATAGCGTACAGGCGAGATTTCCCTCGTTGCGAGTACGGGTTGCATCATCGCTTCTCGTTGCACTGTAGCTTGTCCATGGAGACGGTCGAACATTGCGCTCGGACCGGAACTACCGACACAGCGTACAGGCGAATTTTCCAACGTTGCAGGGAAAAGGGTCCTCACTTTACTCCCCGGGACACGATTTGCAGTCTCGTCTAGTTTGGTGGTCATGCTAATATTGTAAGATTTTGGTGTGGTTCCCTCAACCGTTTGGGTGTTTGATGCAGGTTTATTGTTTGACAGGGACAGATTTCCTTTCTCCTCCACCGGCTTCTTGCTAGCAAAGAAGCAGGCGGCTACGAAAGCTTCACATTTCGAACATTGAGGTATTTTGCCAGGATTGCCGCTTACTTCGAAATCAGTAACCGGTAGCTTGTTTGCGCAGAAAAGCACCTTTTCCTGACGTCTCAAGTGACAATCCCTTTCGAGCTCTACTGGGGTTTGTTGCAAAACCTCATCAGGAATGTTACGAGAAAGAGCATCCGCGTTAGAATTTATACATCCCGGCTTGTATACAATATTATAATCATACTCGTTTAATTTGATTCTCCATCGCATCAATTTAGAGGTTGGGTCTTTGGCGTTATGAAGCCAAACTAGAGGTCGGTGGTCTGTAACAAGGGTAAATTTACGGCCATAAAGATAGGGACGAAAATGGTTGACGGCAAAGATTATAGCAAGTAGTTCTCTTTCGGTAGTAGAATAATTTATTTCAGTGTCGGTCAGTGTCCTTGATGCATAGGCGACAGGGAGGTCTTTGCCTATATTACCCTGACTGAGGACAGCACCGAGAGCATAGCTAGAGGCATCTGTGGTTACTACAAATGATTTACTAAAATCTGGGTATTGTAAGAGAGGTTGCTGACAGATCGTATCTCTTAGAATTTCAAATGCCTCTTGTGTGGCATAGTCCCAGAGGAATGGGGTGCTCTTTTTCAACAATCGGGTCATTGGTTTTGCGATTTTCGCGAAATCTTTAATAAATCTACGGTAGTACCCAATTAATCCTAAAAACGATTTAATTGCCTTTCTGTTCGAGGGGACGCGGAATGTTCTAACGGCCTTAACTTTTGCGGGATCTGGTTTCACTCCTTCATTAGTGATAAGGTGTCCTAAATAACCTATTTCTTTACGAAGAAATATGCACTTTTCGGGCTGCAGTGCCAACCCAGCATTTTGTAAGCGAGCTAACAGGGTATTTAGTTTTTTGGAGTGTTCCTCTAATGAACTGGCATAAATGACAATATCGTCCATGTACACGAATAATTCAATCCCTTGTAGGCCGACGAGGATATGATCCATGAGCCTTTGGAAGGTGGCTGGCGCGTTGCAAAGTCCGAAGGGCATTCTGTTAAACTCATAATGTCCAAAAGGGGTGGAAAATGCGGTTTTCGCTTTAGAAGAGGGGTCCATGGGAACCTGATGAAATCCTGATGCTAAATCGAGTGTGCTAAAATATTTAGCACCTCCTAGTTGATCGAGGATATCAGTAATATTAGGAAGGGGGTATGCGTCACTAACTGTCTTTTCGTTAAGCCTACGATAATCAATGACCATTCGCCATTTAGGTTTACCCGACGGACCCGGCTTCTTTGGTACAATCCAAACAGGCGAATTGTACGGGGAATCTGAATGTTCAATGATATTACCGTTAAGGAGATCTTGTACTTGGTTTTGAATTTCTTCCTTATGGATCTGTGGATATCGATATTGTTTGGTGTTGATCGGACTTTCATCGGTGGTGATTATCTTATGTTTCACGGTGGTAGTGGACTCTAATTTATCTCCGGGCAAATGAAATTGGAACGCATAAGTGGAGATGCTAGACAGGATGTTAATTCTCTCTTCCTCGTTCAGATCATTTAATTTGAGAAAGCTAGAGAGCTTCGCAAGCCTCTCGGCAGAAGTGCGTTGGCCGTCTATACCGGGATTTCCGATTCGAGCTGAACGAGCTAATGGGGGTTGGGCTTTAAAACTTTCCAATTCGGCTGGGGGTAAGGTAATATTTACTTGTTCGTAGGTACTATTAATGGCGAACAGTTTTATGTGGCCTTGGTCTTGCGAAACAATAGCTTCTCCAATGTAGACTCCCGGCCCGCAATTTATTTGTCTAACATAGCCCTCCTTTAAATTTCGGGTTTTAGTGGCAATTTTAACTAATTTCTTAGTTCGCGGTGGTAAGTCGAACGAGGGGTGATTACAGAATGGGATTTCTTTATTCTTTAAAGTTATCGAACAGGGCATTTTTTCTCGAAAAGCTAAAAGAGCTTGTTGTTTAGTAAGGAATGCCATTCCAATAATTCCAGCCTGTTCTATGGGAAAATCATGGTCAATTACTTGAAATTTTATTTCGACGTCCAACATGTTGAGAGTGATTTCACCATAGGTTCGGCGAGTACCCGCCCCAATGCCACTCAAATGGTAAATGATATTAGTATTAACGTGAGCTTCTGCAGAAATCGCGTTTTCTTTAATCAAATTTAATTGCGAACCGGTGTCGATGAGAAAATACCCTTGACTATTATAGAAAAAGTGGTGATCTAAAATTATGACGGGGAGTTGTGTCGCTCGTTCTCGGCTAAGATTGTAGCTAACCTGGTAGAGTCGGGTCGCGCCTTTATAGCTACACCCTTCGTCGCGCCGTCCCGAAGAGCGAGGTTGGAGTTTAAATCGCGCATAGGTGCAGTGTATGATGCTGTATGGCCATCACGCCGTTCCCGATCACGTTTAGTAAAGCAATTAAATTCATTGTGGCCTCTCCGTTTACAATAACTACATGTAAGAACCTCTCGCTGTTTAAAATTACTGCAGTTGTCTGATATGTGGCCCGGTTTCCGACAAGTACGGCAATAAAGGGGCGAGCGACGATCACCACTGCCTCGTGTTGCCCGGATTTCGTTTACGCGAATCGTCTCTATATTATCACGATAGCGTCGCGTCTCGAGTCTACGTTCCTGGTCACGTTCTCGACGGTCGTGTTTCACGGTTTTTTCCCGACGAATGCGAGCTCTATTTTTTTGATGCTCTTCCTCGTCCATCGCCAAATCGATGGCTGCTTGAAGAGTCGCGGGTTTCCCTTGGCGGACTTGCGTCTCAATTGTGCTACTTAATCCCGTAACATAACAACTGCACGCATTATCTATGGCCCTAGTCCGTACTCCATGTGCGATATCTGACCTTTTTTTCCTATCAATTGTGTCAAGTATGTCGTCTAATAATTCATTGACTCGATTCCCGTAACGAAGTGCGGATTCTCCGTGTTCCTGATACATGTTAGACATCCGCGTTTGGAGGGTATCTAAAGTGTGTCTCGGGATAAATGCGCGCTCTAAAGATTTTAGCAACTCTTCCAGGCTATGCGTATCTCGTCGTCGTCGGACATGGCTTTTCGCGTCTTTAATTATCTTCTGTTCTATTATGTGGATAAGAAATTCGCGTTCGTTCGGTTTTACCGCCTTCCACATATCGCGACATATTTTCGTGAATTCTCGTACCGGTGGAGATTTCCCATCAAATTTAGGCAGTATCTCCGAAGCTAACTTTAAAGAAATTTGGCACCCGGCATTGAATTCGACGTTAGAAACAGAGGAGGTGGAAGGTGACTCTTCTATGCTTAAATTTTCGTACCGTTCAGGAACAAGCGATGGAGGTCGGTACCCCGGTGGTCGAACAAATGGTCTGTCGATTTCAAATGGTATGATCTGGGAATCTTGGCAAGGGTCGAGCTCAAGAGAAAAGTCAGAGGAGTTATCGGAGCGCGAAGTTCTCCGTGGGCACGCGACAATCCACGAGCTAGTCGATCGGCTACAGTTACTCATGTTGCTTAATCTAAATACAATAATTGGTCTAATCCTAACTGGTCACTCGAGATAGAAATGAGGAACGCGCGTCTTACGGTTGAGGTGACTTGACGATGTCCACTGGTGATGAATTCCGGGTGGGTAGGTTCGCTTAGGCGTTGCTCTCTTTTTCAAATTGGTGTTGGATGTGCAGCGATCAAGATGGCAGGTATAAGCAGGTATTCGTCTTTTTGCCAGTGATTTCAGGGTTGCTTTAGGCTAGCTTCCGTGGCCGCTGATAATCACCTCTTCCGGTATTCACCCGTCGCTCCTTGGGGAAACCACGAAAACCCAGGAGGGAAGAGTGGCACGATTATTAATTGAGTTCACGTTAAAGTTCACAGTTCACCTGATACCCTTTGTTCACCTGCTCTATTATTTCAGTTCGAATTCTGGTTTTGAATGTTTTCAATAAAAGCGCGCACTCGAAAATTGGCGTATCCCACCGCTGTCACCACTGTGATATCCCGCTTGGTTTCAAAACTGCAAAACTCCTTCTAGATACGCCACGAGCAGATACAATGCTGCAGCTTTCACGGCAGGGATTCGTACGCCTTAAATACTGAAGTATAAATTCCCGAGCGCGGCTTCACTGATGTAGGAAATGGATAAATATTAAATAATGAAGAAGGAATTTATGATTGAAAAGGCTTTTCTGTATTTCAAACACAAGCTTTCTGGAGGCGATGTGGCAAACATTAATTAATTTTGTTTTTCTCCTTTTTTTTTCGTCAAGCTTCTGTTTCAGGATGCATCTTTGGCGGGGCGTCCAATCAGAAGGGTTGATGGTCTTCTTTCTTCTTATTCTCTCTCTCTACTCGAGTGACCTTCTAATTTTTATCACATTATTTGTTAACTACGCATTCACGGGACCATAACAACGGATCTACTCATTTCAGCATTCAAACATGCGCGGCTAACACAAATTTTAGACAGTACCACACCAATACGCAGGATGGCGCTCGTTTCAATTAGGGCGACATCACAGCGATTGACATTCCTATAATTACTAGGGACAAATCCTACAGTATGATTTTAGTATCGTGCCCAACGTTACCGACACCTTATGAAATTCCCGAGTACACATCTACATCATCTACTCAATGGACAGAGTCTCTGTCCATTACATTATTATACATTATACATACATGGTTACATGGGTGCGCAGGAGCGAAAGTGGTGCCTCTATCGGCGTAGAGGTGAACTACGAATAAACTAGGACAAGGATAGAGAGATCCTTGTCTCTCCTACAGAGCTGCGACAGAGAGGGAGATATGTCACTCGCAGGAGAGACAAAGACAGAGAGTAACCGCGCGGTTTGATTTTTCGATGTAGTTAGAACAATTTTCTGAAGCGAAAAAGCAATATTAAATAATTTTTGTGTTGAAATATTCTTTGTATTATTCCGCGTAATCGTGCAGAGCCCTTTTTTGGAAAAAGTGTACAGAAAAAAATTCTATAAAAACGTATACTTTGATTTTTTATAAAGTTTCAAGAGCCAAATTGAAAAAAAGGGCTCTGTACGATTACGCGGAATAGAACAAAGAATATTTAAAAAAAGAAACGTGAGAAAATATTGCTTGTTCGCTTCAAAAAATTGTTCTAGCTTCATCGAAAAATGAAGCCGCGCGGTTACTCTGTCTTTGTCTCTCCTGCGAGTGACATATCTCCCTCTCTGTCACAGCCCTGTAGGAGAGACAAGGATAGAGGGAGCTAAATTTTACGGCATGTGTCAAAGGGGGGTGGCGAACTAATACCATCAACCACTCACGCATCGCTAGATCCGCATATACGTATACGCAAATGCAAGGGATCACGGGGGCCCAAACTGACGCTTCAATATTGCAATCAGCAGTTTGTAACTGGTAAATTATAGGGGGAAGCAGAGCCCAAAATGCATATTTGTACGCTATCGTGGAGTTATTTTTTATGCAAGTTTGGCGTCACAAGATGGCCGCCATTGTCAGATTTTCTTAAATAACGAAAGATTCGAATAAAAGATACTTTATCTTTATTCGTTATTCGAAGATTCGAATAAAAAAAGTATCTTTATTCGACGAGGTTCGAATAAATAATTTTATACGAGAATTTATCCGACGAATAAAGATAATTTTTTTATTCGAACCTTCGAATAACGAATATTAATTTTTTTATCTTTTATTCGTTATTCCAAATTTTTATTTAAATAAAAATTTTGCCCATCTCTGGTTTGAACCCACTATATGGGACGCCTCGCGGGAAGCAGAGAAGTGGAAAAAGTGACTTGAGTGCAGTGGAGTTAGTGGGATAAGGATAGTGGTTGTTATGAATTAATTTTTATTTAAAATTTGATGTTGAGATAATTAAATAATGGGCAACATTAATTTTCTTTATAATAATAAAAATTAAAAGTATAATTTCGCAGCTCCTCTCCCTCGCGTTTGCCCTTCACGGGCATCTCTTGCCCGGTTGCTTGTATCGGGCGCAGCTGGGGAAAATAATAATCATATTTATTTTTAGAGTATGTGCACAATTTTAAAAATAAAATATTTTATTTGATGCAGTCATTTTTGAAAATAGTATTTTATTTGAATAATACTGATAATGCTTGTATTTTCAAATTGTTGAATAGAAATATTTTATTTTGTGGATCAGATTGTTGAAATAGAAATATTTTATTTTCTGAATCAAATTGTTGAGATAGAAATATTTTATTTTGAGGTTCAGATTGTTCAAATAAAATACTATTTTCTTTAAGCAAAATAAAATCTATTTGACACATCTGTTTCGCCAAATAATGCCCACCTCTGGTATCGGGTCGGCGGCTTCTATTGTCCCGAGGTTTGTAATGTTGTGGCCGGCGCGGCGGTCCTCCCTCCGGTATCTTTCTTGATACGATGCGATGGCGCCTACCGTTCTCTCCTTTCGTCTCGAGGGTTCCTCCCGCGGTGTTATTTCCTCCCGTCGGCGACTGCCCTCGCCTAATCCGTTCGGGGTCCGTGGGTTGGCCCCACGGCGGCCTCCCCCGGGCTGGCCTCTCCCCTTTCGCTGCCCTCGGTGACGTTGGCGGTATATCAGCCTTTTTAAAATCTTTTTCACCCCGGACTGTAACAGAAAAATATTTGTCAATATTTCCTACCGAAAGAATTTTTGAATTAGTAATCTACATTTACTTACGAGGGTCACCTTGTTGGCGCCTTGGTGGTTGGTTTGCTCGGACGAGGCTTTTTCCGAGGAGGCGATGCCCTCATAAATGGCCAGCAGCTGCATTGTTTTTGTTAGTTTCTGCGTCATTTTCCTGTAACAGAATAATTAATATTATGTCGGCCTGCGTTTGGCTCTAAAATATTGATGAAAGAGACAAATGAGTAGATGTAAAGAAACGTTTGTGGAGTGATAATTTAAAAGTTACATTACGTGAAGTGTTGTAGCTATGTGTACATTATACATGTACGCGAGAACGTATTTTTCGGGATCGTATAGGATTCTCGGATAAAGGTTGATAGTGCCTGCAGGTGTGCAATAATTCGAAAGAGTCGGGTACCTAACCGTTGGGACGCGCATTGAGGCCGCGCCACCGAAAACCTGACAGAAACTCCAAATATGAAAATTCGACAAAGGCTAAAAGTTCGGTATCCTTTCATTTAAAAAAAAAAATACGTTCAAATACGTCCCCACGATTGCATGATTACCCGACTGTTTCCAATTATTGCACACCACAGACACTCACAATCTTTATTTGAGAATCCGATACATTCTCGAAAAATACGATCTCGCGTATGTAAATTGTACGCATCACTGCAACACTTTTCACTGTTTATTATGATTTTATTTCACAACTTTGTAATAATTGCCCCACACTCTATTCATTTGAATCATCCCGTTTTTGTACTTACGTTCTGTTCATGATGTAATCGTGGTTCTGTTCTTTCTAATTGCAAGATGCAAATCATGAATGACGTCGATTGTTCAAAAACCGTGGCACCACCGATTTTCATGAAAACTTTGCGGTTGCTAACGGAGACCGTTGGCCGAGACACGCAAATTATAAAAAAAGCTATCGCGTTATGTTTGAAAGTCTGCCCTGGAGGGGATTCAACACCTTAGGCGTTTACCATGGACATAGGTAAGCTGCTTCACTCCCCTCGCCTACAGTCGCAACTATTGCTCCGTCCCTATATTCCTATGTCCATGGCGTTTACTGACGAACATATACAGTCCTCGACAAAATAATAAGACACCTAGCATATTTTTTAATTTCTTATATTTAAAGGTGGAAAGTGTACACTACGTTATATCCCGAATACTACATACTATCTCCAACGTAAACACGCAAAATCTTAGGATCGTATCGCATACCATAGCAAAATTAACGAAAGATATGTAAACATGGACTGACATTGCTTCGACAAAAGTATAAGACACCAACAGAAAAACGTTTGATTAAGCCAATAAAAATACAAAATTAATACTTTGTGATACCTCCCTTGAATTGTATTACATCTAGTAATCGCTTTCGGATAGTTTTATATAACTTTTTGATTCGTTTTTGTTCGAAATGTGTTCATGTGTGATTTATACTTTCTTTTAGTTTGTTTACGTTATTATATTGCCTACCATTCGCGTAGACTCGTCTCGACAAATCTCCCCACACATTTTCTATAATATTTAAATCGGTAGAACGAGCGGGCCATTCCAAAATATTAATATTTTTTGAAGAAAAGAATTGTTTCACAGATTTTACAGTATGGATTGCTGCATTATCCTGTTGAGAAATATAGTCACCGTGCGTGATACGAGCTGCATGCTTGTTTAATTGATCTGCTATTAGTTGAATCTATTTATGTATTACTATTCATCCGACCTGATAAAAAGTTTATTTGTGTTTTTCCATAGTAACCAATACCGGTCCATATCATAACACTGCCACCACCCATTTGACGGTGACTTAAATGGAGTTCTTCCTTTCTGCAATCAGGAAAGTAGTAGGCCCAGCCGTCAGGACCATCTATTTAGATTGAATTTTTTTTCGCCTCTAAAAATGACTTTTTTCCACTTTTTCATCCAGTGGACGTGTTCACGAGCGAACTTTAGTCGTGCTGCTTTGTATTTCTCCATTAAGGGTGGCCGTTGTTTTAAATTCTTCCGTTTAATGTATTTGCTTCCTTGTAAAATGCGATGTACATTTTTTAAATTTGTTTTCACACCTGCTTCTTCGGCTATTTGTCTTGCTGTGCCCTTAAAATTCGATGCAACACGCAAAATTGCACGTTTATCACGTTCGGAAGT
Source organism: Lasioglossum lativentre (assembly GCA_916610255.1). Taxonomy (NCBI): domain Eukaryota; kingdom Metazoa; phylum Arthropoda; class Insecta; order Hymenoptera; family Halictidae; genus Lasioglossum; species Lasioglossum lativentre. The sequence continues at coordinate 37,164,909 of OU744356.1, read as the reverse complement.
AACGCTAGGTCTTCCACTTCTTTTCGTTTTTCCATAAGTACTTGGATTTTTTAACATATTATTATATATCGCGCACCTACTTCTGTTTAATAATTTCCCAATTCTAGTAATACTGTACTTTTCCAAGCGCAACAGAACGATTCAATCGACCTCAGTTTGATCTAACTGCTTTCCTCGACCCATTATTTATTTTTTATTTTAATAAATGTACTTATACTGTAAGAAAATTACATGATTCAACGTCTGAATATGTTCGCAGTAGAACACTTACTGGTAGAAGTCATCTGAGTGGAAAATAAGCCAATGTCTTCTACTTTTGTCGAAGCAATTTTGTCGAAGTCCGTGTTTAATTTTGCTATGGTATTGCGATACAATCCTAAGATTTTGTGTGTTTACTTTGGAGATAGTATGTAGTATTCGGGATATAACGAAGTATACACTTTCCACCTTTAAATATAAGAAATTAAAAAATATGCTAGGTGTCTTATTATTTTATCGGGGACTGTAGATGCGTTGATTGATGATTAGTTTTGCGATTTCTATTAGTTCTTACTAGTATATACTATATTATTCTAGTGAATTTCATATTATTTTAGTTTATTGTAGTTTATTTTAGTTAATTTTATTGTTATTGTGTAGTGTAATTTTATTGTTTTTTTTCTTTCTTTCGTATTTTGATCTATTCTATAAGATGTCTGAACTTGTAAAAAATAGTGAGGAAGATTGTGTTCCATTCTTGTCGGTTCGAAAATTGAAGAGTCGGGATGCATCACACAAACTTCGCCTTACTAAAAAAAGGAAAGTACAAGAAAAATGATGATGGAGAGGTAAGTGTACATTTGTATTACTATTTAATTTGTAGTGGACCTTTTGCCGTAATTGACTCTATGTAAATATGGGTCTAAAAATAAACTAGAATATGGGTAAGAGACTCGATGTCAAATATAAGTGTAATTTATTCAACAAGTTGAAATTATATATACATATATATATATATTCAATGGCAAAAGGTCCACTACAAATTAAATAGTAATACAAATGTATACAATATATACATAGAACGCGGAGCTACATAGTCACGTTCAGTCACGTTGGAGAAGCAGGATCGGCGACGCGCTCGTCGACTTGATCTTCCATGATCTTCCACGAGAACGGTTGTGCGCAGGCGCGGTAGTTCCCACTTTGTAGCGCACGCGCAGTGGTAACACCGACCCCACATATTGCATTCCATGTGCTGACGTTATACAACAAGTGTTATAGTGAAGAACATGTGTTTAAAAAACAACATATTAGTGTTTCATGTTTACATATGCCTAAACTTTCAAAGTAAATATATTTGTTTTCAATTGAATTGAAGATATTTATCTGTTAACTATTTAATGTGTGCTGTGTGAATCGCTTTCTCTAGGAATATTGTCACTACGATCAAAATAACCCGATGAAAATATAACCTCTTAGTAGCAACGACGGTACTATTTAATGTTTTACATATTATTATCGGTTTAGAACAAACTAATATGTAAATTGTGGCATTGATGTTTATAACAAACATTATATTGATAATATGATTATATCATAATCACAAAATTTTTTCGTAATTATAAATAAACACTAAGAAAACGATTGTGTATGTACGAGAATCTGTAGTCTATAATTATTAAATACAATAACATTATTTAACTATTGAATGAATTATTTAACTGTACCATCTAAATTTACTTGTAAGCGATTTGTTGTAGAAAAATGCTTTAAACAAAAGTTGTTCAATATTAAACATGCTATACAACATTAATTGCTATTGCTATGAAGATTAATATACATATTCAATTATAATATAAGAGTAATGAACGATATCTAAGAAATTATTAAAGTATGAGATATCAAAAATTAATTATTATCAAGATACAGTGGAACTCCATTTATCCGAACCAGCATCGTCGGAATACCTAATTTACTGAACTCGTAGCTGAACTTCTATTATGTCCATTAATCGTGGCAAATATTGCTTATCCGAACTGTATTCAAATAGGTGTGTATATATCCTAGCGCATGAATATCAGCTCCTACTATATAAACAAAAAAACAAAATCCAAACAATCCAGCTATCCAATTCATTGCATCCCCTGAACGAGAATTGTGAAACAACTGATTGTGAAAGACAATGTAGCACTTTGTACATGTAAAGTTCATGTAAGAATTGTCTGCTCAATTATATTTTTTGAGAATAATTAAAATACCTGAAATAATAATATCTGAAAACGCAGAGGATTGTATCGTTACAGCATGTATTATAATTTTGGAAACATCTGTACACGTATCACTGCTTTCATTGATCGCCAATGAACTTGTATTTAATATAATGAAGAACATTTTGAGCATTAATTAAATTAAATATCAATCAAATATCTCAGTAACTATTACTGTTAACCTAATATGTTTTAATAGTTTTACACTTAGCATTCATTATTGGCTAGAATTGCAAGGCTGGATACAAATTATAATTTAAAAAATGTCCTTACTTAACACAATCGTGATCCGTGGTTGTTGTATGAGACGCTTAGCAGAACTCCACATATAATTTCCAAAAGTATGAATACCACGGGAGTCTGCTATATAAATGACACTATATAGACACTACATTGTCGGTATTCAGTTAATAAATTTAAAATGACACCGGACTATGTTCCTGGTCCCAAATGTGTTAGTACCAAACAACTTTTATTTGAAACATACTTTTATGAAACAAATAGTTTACAAGTAAATTTAAGTGGCAAAGTTAAATGACTCACCCTGTATAATTTCAGTAAAACATATGCTGTATCATTTATCAAGTGGCATTTTTAGTATTTAACAATGGAAGGTAACCAAGTAATAGAAAGAAAAACTATAAAACTGGTTATACATGTATTCTTATAGTAAACATCAAATTGAAAGATTACTTTACAGACATTCGTCACATGAAATCCAAGAACTTTATCCTTGCATTTTTATTTGAACAAATGTATTTATTTCTAAAGGGATACATCTGATCCTTATACCATTTTTCGTATACAGAAATGTGCAATATTTCTCTGAGATTACACACTATACTAATGATTTTACGTATATTACAATTCTCAGGTAATCTTCATCAATGATCTATTTTGATCATTGTTTCACGATCATCGTTATTTTTATTATTATGTACTCTTCCTGTCCCATATCATGATATATATTTTTGTTTTGTCCTAAATTATTGTATGCATGACTTTTTTACACTTTATTTTAAATTAATCTCATCGAGAATTTACAACTCTAAGCATACATTAATTCTGCAGAAGAGTTTCGCTACACTTTAATTTTACAGGTAAGCATCCACCTTTTATGACACCTTGGCTTAATTTGTTTTCAATTTTGTTCTGTAATAATAACCACATATTACTATTTCAATGACTAGCAGTTAATTACTTCGCTTTGTTTTTTTAATGGCTGATAGAAAGATCTTCAGAAATATATAGCGTAATATTGTACCGAAGAAGTACAAATAATCTTATCCACATTTTAGTATAAAAATATATTTTTTCAATCTCATATTTTTTGTATAATCTAAGTATGAAAAGTATTTTTAATATTCGTATTACTATACTTTTAAATCAGTATCTGTTCTTTTAATATTAGAAAGTATATAGATCTGTTTGTTTCTTTTAAGATATGGTATTTTAATTTCCTTGGAAATAATTAAGAAGAAAATATACATATTATGAAGAATCTAACATCAAAACAGCTGCAAAGAATAGAAAAGAAGAAAAAGAAAATGGCTGCACTTTTGGAAATTACTAAATTGAATGATAAGGACAGAGAAGCGAAGTCACTTGCCCTTAAAAAGGCGGTTGGTATAGCTATTGAAAATATAACGTTTATGGTGAATTTTAATTGTTGTATACTGTTTCAGTCTGAAGAAACAGAAATGTCCAATGATGCAAACAATACCGAAATTTCTGTGGAAGAAAGTTCTAATCGGAAACGACCTTGTAGCGTAGATGTAAAAGAGACTTATTCAGAAGATTCTACCGCACAAGTAGAAGTGGAAACTATGGAGGAAACATCAAATCCGCTTGCTAATAAAAAACCTAGGTTTGTATGAATTTATATGTAATTAATATTTACAAAATAGTTTCTAATAAAAGTGACTAATTAAATTTCTATATTTTACTGTACAGATTAAGTGGAGATGAATATTTAAAATTGAAACAGGAACTGAGAGAACGTAAAAAGAGACTTAAAACGATACCTCGGTTTCGTTTAAAAGCGGTCGGTGAAAGTGCTAGTTTAAGTATTAATATTAAAAGCGAAAATAGGATTCCTATTTTCCTTAGCGATGTGCAACATTTGTTATTGTATTCCTTACATGGACATCACTCTCCGTACATGCCGACAAGATGGTGTCACCTCGAGAAATATAATAAGGTAATGGAAATAGTAAAAACTTGATATAAACAAAATATTTAAAGTTACATTAAACATACTTAAAGTATTTTTAAAAAGGTTACACATACAGTGGTTCTCGTTGTCGAAAGCCTCTCCCTATATCATTTTATGGCGTACGAAAGTATGTTTCTACATATAACAACAAAATTGGAGCATCGTGTAGAGTTAGTAACACCTACAGCATATGGAGGATCAGTTGTAGAAGATCTAGCAGCAGTTCCTATAACTGGGATACAGAGCGACAAGTTGATTAAACGTATGTTCATAACATAAAAATAATTTTCTTGTACCTACATTGTTAATACACTAACTACTACAGAATTTACAGATGAGTCATGTAATTTAAAAAGATCTAAAAATGAATTGTTGTACGACTCAAATATTTTGCTTCTCTTTAATGACAGAAAAAAATGTCCAAGGAAAACATAAAATAATACATTTTAACAACTTTTTTATTCTTTTTCCAGAGTATGGAACTCTAGAGGCTGCTTTAAAAAGTACAGGAGATGTAGTAAAATTATTAAAAACTGTTTTCCCAATGAACTGTATAAGATCAACAAATACTGATTCATCAAACAATGCATCTGAATTACCTGTTACGGACAGGTTTCCTAGAACAAGGTTGCTTTTATCTTTATGTCAAATGGTCGAAGAAAATTATCCAGTACCTTTGAAGGGTGAATTAGCCAAAAAGTAGGTACTAACTAGGGTTGGGCATCAATTGATGAAAATTTTTTATTTGATTGACTAATTAATGCTTGTGATTAAAAGTAATTAATCCTAAAAAATAGCGACCGATTTATTCAATTGATTAAGTTAGTCGTCAATTACTGTTGCTGATACCTACGTAGACTATACAGTAAATGCTCGTTCGTTGCGAAAAGGCCGGAGGTTTGAGTTCGCAACGAGCGAATAGGGACGCTATTTTTGATTTATGACTGCGTCGAGATACACGCCGAGCGCGCCGAGCGAGACTTCAAACTTCAATAGAGAGCCGAACATAGAGAAGGACAGAGTGAAATACGGATCGCGTGACCGAAGCGTGTCGCCGTCGCCGGCACAGTTTAAAGGCCCACGAGTTCTTACAATGTATGTAATGGCAATGATGGAATTGTTCATTTTCCATTAGGCTTATGAGACTTTCACTAATTCATTTCTGGCATTTTTCTAATTAAAATGATACCAAACACGATATAATTTGTTCCATATTTACTCTACATGTGAAGCATAATTAATAATTTATCATACATTTACCACATACTGTATATAGCATATGTTTAAATAAACAACTTGACATCTTAAAAATATGTTCTCAAAGAATTAGACTTGAATTTTGCAAATTAACGGAGTTACAGCCCGTAGGAGCACAGCGCGACGTACTGAATTTGGCCTCTTCGTATAAGATTTGACCGTGCGCAGGGGGCATTTTTCAGTTTATTATCGTGTTTGGTATCATTTTAATCAGAAAAATGCCAGAAATAAGTTGGTGAAAGTCCCATAAAAGCCTAATGGAAATTAAGAAGTTTGAGTACTCGATTCACTCGAGTCAATGTGTGGTGTTCACACCGATATACTCGAGCCGACATCAATCGTTGCCGCCGTGCGGAGCGACTCGGCCGACTCGGCGTTGACAGGCAGTGGAATGGGTAGGCACGTCGCAACGAGCGCATAGATAGACGATTCTTCGCAACGAACGAGCATTTACTGTAATCAGAAAAAATTTTACATTAGAATCGTTAATTATGTAATGAATTAAATAAATAAAAATCATTAATTGTATTAAGTGTTGCCTAACTTTGTTACTAACGATATCAATATTCTAAGATGTATTTTAATTAAAGCAACAAATGTTCTTGACTTTTAGGTATGAAAGTTATATGATGACAAAAGATTCATATTTAGAAGCCACTCCAAGATCTCCAATGTTTGGTCTGGACTGTGAAATGTGTAGAACTACGACTGGAGAATTAGAGTTAACGAGAATATCCCTGGTCGACGAAAGTATGAAAGTAAGTTTAAAATTAACATTATCTGATTAACGATCGGTATACAGATTTCGTGAAATTCTTATTACAGATTATTTACGATAGTCTGGTTATACCAGAAAATCCTATCACGGACTATCTCACTCGGTTTAGCGGCATAACGAAAGAGATGTTGGCGGATGTATCGACTACACTGTCCGACGTCCAGCAAGTTCTACGAAACTTACTTCCGGCTGATGCTATTCTCGTAGGCCAAAGTTTAAATTCTGATCTGCATACCTTGAAGATGATGCACCCGTACATCATTGATACATCCGTAATCTTTAACATTACTGGTGACAGGTTATCATCTTTTCCTTATATAATTTTTTGATCCCACCATGTATTAAGTTGGTGTAAAACTAACAGTCGATTTTGATTCAGAAATAAGAAAATATTCGACTAAATACTTTTACACTAACTTAATAATATTGTTAAAAGTGAAAATAATAATTGTTGTACACAATATAGGTACAGAAAAACAAAGTTGCAAACATTGGTTAGGGAATTTCTGGGTGAGAGGATACAAGAGGATAAAACCGGGCATTGTTCAACCGAAGATTCAAAGGCTTCAATGAAACTAACAAAATTGAAATTAGCGAACAGCGTGGATTACGGGGATGCTGTATTGCTTGGACGATGCGATATGGACATACTGAAGATGGAAGTAGATCAGCGTGGAAGTGAGGATAAAAAAGCGGAGGTCCAGAGATATGCCACTTCTCTTTTCAAACATGTAACGAAGAACGAGAAAACAGCTGCAATTGTAGGCAGTGGAGAAGTTATGAACGAGTACTCCAAATATTTGTCTTCTTCCCTTAATATTATGGACGATGATAATTTCGATAAGAATGACCAGGTGTGTTGTACAGTTGTTCTGTAGCTCAAATTTTTTATTACACTGACGTTTTGATAACCAATAGTTTATCAGATCTATAATTTATTTGAAAATGAATTGAAAAGTGTTCATGAAAATTGGTGCTTTAAAAGCGCCTGGCTCTCTTTAACCATTATTTATGTTTACAAAAATGTACCGTTGTACATATTTGGCAAAGTCTACAGAACCCAAGTATGCAAAAAAACATGGATTGGTATAGCTTTTGCAACACAAGCAGAAACAATTGTTAAAGTTAAAAATTTGGCTTATTTTAATATTAAATATCTCAGAAGCTACAGATAATGGTGAAAAACTACTTTCGAATTCCAGTTCACATTAAAATATCACATTAAAATCTATAAAAATCACCTATTGGCTATTGAAACGCAAGAAAATTAAATTTTTTGAACAGTTGGTACATATTAAATTATAATTTTGGACTTGTTGCAGGTTCGGCTCGTTGTCATGGACGATGATAAACAGGCTGTAACACGAGCTTCTCAAATAGCAATGGAGCACGCTTTCACTTTGTGTCACGTTAGGATAGAAGAAGACAAATTGAAAAACGATCAAGTGGAGAAGACATTTCATACGGTGAACAAATGGGTGGGTAAGCTATGGGAACATACGGCACTGAATGGCTTAGTGTGTGTCGTATTCACGGGAGAAAATAATGCAGCGAATGGTGCCTGTTTTTTGAATATAAAAGGAGAAGTTTCAGAGAACTGTGTGACACGTATTTAAAAAAGTAGTTTTCAATTTGTATAACATGTACATTCCTTTTTGGAGGAAATCATCAAAGAAATATGACTCTAATCATAGAGTATAAATTATAGAATATATGGAACTAGAAAAGAATTATGTTATTTTGATTATCTTTTGCTAGCGATGTACAAATGTTGTATTGTTAATAAACTTTTTTATTCTATATAGTCTAAATTTACCAAGACCGTCTGTGTGAATTGGTATAATTCACAAAATGCATATTATAAGTAAGTAGACTGCGAACCTTCATGCACATCTCTATGTTCATAGATTAATGTGTAACACAGAATAAAAAAAAATGTGTTCCACTCAATACAGTAAAAGCTTGATTCTTGTCCGGAGCGTGGACACGATTCTTGTCCAGAGCCTACCCATTCCACTGCCTGCCACCGCCGAGTCGCTCCGCAGGGCGGCGACGATTGATGTTGGCTCGGGTATATCGGTGTGAACACCACGACATTGACTCGAGGAATCGATTTTAGAAATCTCTGAATTTTCATTATTTGTTTATGGGACTTTCACTACCGTATTTCTGGCATTTTTCTGATTAAAATGACACCAAACACGATATAATTTGAACTGTATTAAGTGGTTTTATCGACCATTAAAGTCTCGAAGGCAACGAACAACAGCGCATTGGAGAGAAAGAGACGCGAACAGTCGACGTCGCCGGCACAGTTCAAAGGCCCGCGTGGTCTCACCAGGGCTTCGGAGTCGGAGTCGGAGTCGTGGAGTCGGAGTCGGAGTTTGGGAGTAATTACTGTTCATTGCAGTCGGAGCCGGAGTAAGAAAAAGCAATATATCGACTCCTGGAATCGGAGTCAGAGTCGGGGAAAAATATATCGACTCCTGGCTCCAACTTTGGCTCTTTTGTATATAAATCATTAATAAATTTCTCAAATTGATACGCATTTCCTAACTATTTCCTGAATGTGAGAAAGTAACAGTCGTGTTGCGTTGTATCAGAGTTATCTGTTCCATATAGTTAGACTTTAATACAATATTTCTACTATCTATTCAGTTTTATTACAACTTTTAATTATTTTGAGTAGATATTTTTTCAATTTGGAGAGTTGGAGTCGGAATCGGAGTAGAAATCGAAGTCGGAGTCGAAATCGGCGTCGGAGTCGGATTCGGAGTCGGAGTCGGATTCGGAGTCGGACGTAAAAAAAAAAGATGAGTTGGAGTCGGAATCGGAGTTATGAATATTGTCTACCGACTCCGAAGCCCTGGTTCTCACAATGATATGACAATGATAGAATTGTTCATTTTTCATTATTTGTTTATGGGACTTTCACTACCGTATTTCTGGCATTTTTCTGATTAAAATGACACCAAACACGATATAATTTGAACTGTATTAAGTGGTTTTATCGACCATTAAAGTCTCGAAGGCAATGAACAACAGCGCATTGGAGAGAAAGAGACGCGAACAGTCGACGTCGCCGGCACAGTTCAAAGGCCCGCGTGCTCTCACCAGGGCTTCGGAGTCGGAGTCGGAGTCGTGGAGTGGGAGTCGGAGTCGTGGAGTGGGAGTCGGAGTCGTGGAGTCGGAGTCGGAGTCGGAGTCGTGGAGTCGGAGTTTGGGAGTAATTACTGTTCATGGGAGTCGAAGCCGGAGTAAGAAAAAGCAATATATCGACTCCTGGAGTCGGAGTCAGAGTCGGGGAAAAATATATCGACTCCTGGCTCCAACTTTGGCTCTTTTGTATATAAATCATTAATAAATTTCTCAAATTGATACGCATTTCCTAACTATTTCCTGAATGTGAGAAAGTAACAGTCGTGTTGCGTTGTATCAGAGTTATCTGTTCCATATAGTTAGACTTTAATACAATATTTCTACTATCTATTCAGTTTTATTACAACTTTTAATTATTTTGAGTAGATATTTTTTCAATTTGGAGAGTCGGAGTCGGAATCGGAGTAGAAATCGAAGTCGGAGTCGAAATCGGCGTCGGAGTCGGATTCGGAGTCGGAGTCGGATTCGGAGTCGGAGGTAAAAAAAAAAGATGAGTTGGAGTCGGAATCGGAGTTATGAATATTGTCTACCGACTCCGAAGCCCTGGTTCTCACAATGATATGACAATGATAGAATTGTTCATTTTTCATTATTTTTTTATGGGACTTTCACTAACTTATTTCTAGCATTTTTCTGATTAAAATGATACCAAGCACGATATAATTTCAACTTTATTTAGTGGTTTCATAAATTATAAATTATGCTTCACATGTAGAGTAAATATGGGCCAAATTATATCGTGTTTGGTCTTGTTCTAATCAGAAAAATGCCAGAAACAAGCCAGTGAAAGTCCCATAAAAAAATAATGAAAAACAAAGCATTTATATATTTTTTTTTTTGTATAAAATATGTTCGTTATATTATGGTATATTTATGCTACATTATTTTTGTAAGTGATTAAAGCATTCTCTTCGAATTAAAAGATATAAAATCTTCATATATGTCAGACTTCTCATCCGCCCGGCTAGCTCAGTCGGTAGAGCATGAGACTCTTAATCTCAGGGTCGTGGGTTCGAGCCCCACGTTGGGCGATTTATTTTTTCGACTATTTTATTTTTCTTGTCTCACGAGGTATCATAATCAAATTATTATTGTTACGAATATTTTTTTAACTTTGTAACTCTCATAGCATATTTATAAAAGTCAAAAGTAGATTATAAATCTACTGATAAAGGAAAAATTAAATGTGCTCAGTCCCATGAGCCTGGAAAATGCCAAATTCAGCAACACGAAGGTAGACAAGCGCTTAAATGTGCGAACTGCGGCCAAGAGGGACATCCGGCCTCATACAAAGGATGCCCGTTCATCAAATTCACGCTCCAGAAAGAAAAGGAACAAGAATCCTACCGCCGCTCCGAATTCAACGCTCTAGCAGCAGCTGTAAGAAAAGACACATCCTACGCCCAAGCAACCAAGGTCTCAGACCAGCTCCGACAGACATACTCCAGCCCCGGACAACAAACTATGTACACCGATCTAAGGCCCGAGGAACCAGCCCTTTATAGGCAAAGATCAGATCGCAATACACAACAGCAACAGAATTCACAAGCCCCAGCATGGGTTCAAGACCTTAAAGGTGAAATCATTGGCTTATTCAGTAACCAACTACAAACGCTCGCGACCCAAATTGCAACCAATTCGCAAAAAATAGAGATCATATTAAATTATTATCTTACGAATTAAAATTCACCCCATCCAACCAACAAATCAATCACATTAAAATCGCTACAATCAATGTAAATTCGATAGTTACGAACCACAGGAGACTAGAGCTCCTACACTTCATACAAACACACAACCATGATGCTTTTTTCCTTTCCGAAACAAAGCTCACCCCGAAACATAAATTGTCATTCGAAGATTATGAAATCATCCGTAATGATAGATACAACGCGAAACAAGGTGGTGGTACAGCCATACTGACAAAAAAAGATATCCCAATACACATAATCAAACTCCCATTGGTATTCCAGATTTTAGAATTCACAGCAATAAAGATCCAATTAAATAACAGTAAAAATTTATTCCTAATAAGTGTGTATGCGCACTTCGACAATAGGAACATATTTATAGCAGAATTAAACACACTTTTCGACTCTCTGAAACTCCACTCAGAAAACAATTTTTTTATTGCGGCCGGTGACTTAAATTCCAGAAGGAAGGCTTGGGGAGATAGAGTAGACAACCAGCGGGGCAGATATATGCGCCAATGGGAAGATAGCCAGGCAATTAAATTCAAAACAAAAACCATTACCCCCACCCATCCTACATATAAACCAGCCCAATCATTCTTGGATATAGGCCTTGTAGACGCCCGACTGTCGCTAATAATAAACGGCACCAACGACAAAGCCCCGACACTGCCATACGATAGTGATCACACCGCGCTATCAATGACATTTGAATTCCCTGATACCAACTCCCCCCTCTGGACTAAAAATCCTGAAACTTACAGATACAATTATAAAGCCACCAAATGGCCCACCTTCACAAAAAAAGTAGCAAAAGCGTACAAACAAAAGATCCCGAATAACCGCAACCTATCCATTTCAGAAATCGATTCACACCTAGAAATATTTAGCAATGTAATCTCTCACTTCATTGATGAATGTATCCCAAAAATCAAACCTGGAAACAACATCGACAAATACATGAATAGTAGAATATTAAAGCTACAGAAAACCAAGAGCTCACTAGTCTCCCTGGTACACAGCCTGCACACCCGCGACCCTTACCTAATACAACCTCTTTCCAAAGCAACCAAAGCACTTCAAAAATACACCTCCAAAAAATTACAAAAAGAATTAAAAAAATTAGTTGAACGCTTCTGGGTCAATCTCACCAAAAAAATTGACTACCGAGATTCAGACACCTTCTTTCCCCGAATTAATGCCATATTTAGACCTAGATAGCCAACCGTAATAGAGGACCTTCACATCCTAAAAAACAAAAAAACTTATCACAAAGAAGTGGATGCAATCTAACACAAACCAAATCCACAAACGAACACTACATTTTTTCCTCCCCGGCTGAAAAACTCGATATAATAGGAGCCTTCTATGAAGCTGTAAACTCCCCTAAACAGCTCAATGCTAATACGCCGCTCAAAAACATTGTCGATACCGCAGCAGAAACTATCAAGAGGCAATTTACCTCCACTCGTGCCTCCGGAAACACATTTACCCCCTTTAATGACTCTAATAGAGCGTACAACCCAACTTTCACCCTAAACCAGGACCACCCTTTCTGTTCCACCCGAGCAGTAGAATACATTCTAAAACACCTCCCGAACAAGACGTCAAGCGGCCTCGATAGTATCCCGCCAATAGTGCTGAAACACCTCCCCAGAAATATGATTCACAACTTAACCATACTATTTAATAATGCACTAAACCACTACTACTTCCCGGTAATGTGGAAACAGGCGAAAGTCTTACCCATCCACAAAAAGAATAAAGATCCTCATGATCCCTCCAGCTACCGTCCAATAAGTCTCACACATAGTTTAAGCAAAGTATTCGAAGCAATCATTAACCAAAATATAAATACCTTCATCTCCAAAAACAATGTTATACCGGTCAACCAATTTGGATTTAAGTACCGCCATTCTACCACTCACGCTATACATAAGCTCCTCTCAGACCTCAACAGCACAATTGCAAACAGCCATTTTGTTGGAGCCGCTCTCCTTGATTTAGAGAAGGCGTTTGATTCCGTTTGGCATAATGGACTTTTATATAAGTTAAGCAAAAAAATGTGTCCTAACTGGTTGCTCTTTACCATATGGGACATGATTAGAGAAAAAACTTTCACCACCTGGGATGGCAAACTTCTATCCCAAAACAAATATAAAATCTTAGAGGGCCTCCAACAGGGCACAGTTAATTCGCCGATATTATGTAATATATTCCTAAGTGATTTGCCTAAGCTGTTTAATTTTAACGTAGACGGATTTTCTTACGCATTCTTACGCAAATAAAGTTAAAACTGTTCGCGATAACCTAGAAATACTCACGGAAAAAATTAACAAATACTATACGGCCTGGAATCTTAAGCTAAATCCCAGCAAATGTGAGACCATTCTATTTAGAAAACCTCTAGATCAACTTTCATCCAAGCCTATAGTGGGTAGCAAAAATTTTAGTATTTCAATCACAGTTCCTGGCACAAACACCCAAAAACCTATTCCACATAAAAAAATAGTTAAATACCTTAGAGTACATATAGATTAGTTGCTGCGAGGAAATAAACACATAGATATACAAATTAACAAAGCAAAACAGGCATTCTTCGCAAACAGCCGAATTTTGTACAATAAACATTTAACTCATACAACGAAAGTCATCCTAATCCGGCCAATTATAGCATATGCAGCCCCAATTTGGTGGAACTGCAACCACACAACTATGGAAAAGATCCGGTGTTTAGAGAGAAAATGCAAGAGCGTGCCTCAAAATGTATCGCACCCAAAGTTCCAATTGGCAACATTATGTGAGCAATAAAGCGATCTACAACTCGGCTGATATCCCAAGAATTGATTCCTTTATCATAAAAACAGTACCATCATACTTCAATAAACTCCCCTCCATAAACAACAGTATAACACAAACCCTACATCATCAAGACACAGTCATCTCACATTGCCAGATTTCCATCGGACACCCCACTCCCCAAGCCTTCTTATTCTGCGATAAAACCGGATTAATTCAAAACTCTGAAAACGTAAACCTAATTTACCACTGGAAAAGGAATAAAGCAGACAAACGCATTTCGTACCACCACCTTGATGTTGAGTTGAACAAAGATTTGTTTTTGTTCCTGTATATATGTAAATAAATTTATACTTAAGTTAGTTATAAGTTCAACATAAAGACTGATACGGGGTTTTAATAAAAAATTTTTTTTCACCCACCTTCACCCCCCATACCTCCCCTAGTATAACTTACTAATTTAGTAAAAACACTTGTTACAGTTCCCATTATAATAACCACCGTCCAAAGATTGTATTTCTAAGAGTTTCGCATGCGAGCGACCATTTAGATTAACAAAGCAATATTGCGTGGTATTTTTTTATATGTTTGTTGATACTAGTTATAAGAATGTACTATTTTTTTTTTATTCTCCTGCAATAAACATTTTTCAAACAAAAAAAACGTAGAGCATGAGACTCTTAATCTCTGGGTCGTGGGTTCGAGCCCCACGTTGGGCGATTTATTTTTTCGACTATTTTATTTTTCTTGTCTCACGAGGTATCAATGAAATTATTATTGTTACGAATATTTTTTTTAACTTTATAACTCTCATAGCATATTTATAAAAGTCAAAAGTAGATTATGAATCTTTATGCGATCATTCATTTTCAAAGATTACTGTATTTTACAGTGATAAAGGAAAAATTTCTTTAACGCACCAGAAGATATTCTGTGATGAAAATAAAATAGATGTGTTATTCACTGATCCTATTCTGCATATCTTCTTATAGTTTATTACAAAGAAATGTATTACGCATATTAAGTAGGTACTATTAGAAACGGAATATGTATTCATATGATAAAGTGTTTCGTCGCGGACGTACGCGTCGATTTCCGAATACCGCCGGTGTGCTACCCGCCAAATTAATATTGGATAGCTGTTTCAATGAATGAATACGGATCAACGCGTTATACTAGTGGAGGAAGTGCGTTTCGTTTCGTCCAAGGCCTGCTATAGAGTATAGAGGATTCGTCAGTAAGAGTAATCTAGCAGGTCCTGCCTTAGACGCGTTGATGATCAGATCGTTGATGATATCGAAAGGTTAGCTTGCCTTGTCCTGATTTGGAACAGACAAAGTTATCGAACGAAATTCTCGAATGCACGAAAGACTGTACGAACGAACTAGATGAGACTGTACGAAAAGACTGAATCAAAGATTGGGTCGCGTCGGCACGGTTCGAGTTTGAGAACTGAACTGCCTGTCCCCGCTTTGTGTCAAATCGTGAAGTCTTGATAAACTCCTCTATGTCATCGAGAGGGCGTTCTTCGTGTGGACCCCTCTATGTATGCGAGAGGGGGCGTTCCTCATTACGATCTTTCTATGTGGCGACAAAATGTTCACCGTGAGGATCCTTCTATGTATGCGAGAAGGAGTGTTCCTCGATTTGGGCATTGGTGTTTTGACCGAATGCTATGCGAACGAAATGCACTGATTGGTTCCTGCCGAACGTTGCATTTTTCCAATCAGCACCCTCACTTTTGTTGAGGCTCCTTTTTCCTATGGCTCTGAATAAGGCTTTATATCGGAAGAAGAGTGGAGCGATACCCGACTCTGTCAACGGCGACTCTCGGGAATTTGAAACCGGACCATTCGGTCTGAAGTGATCCTTCGCAGGGACCAGATTTATGGCACGTTGTAAATATAAGACGGCAAGAAATTAACATTTAGGCGATCTCGAGTGGTCGCCAAATGAGGCAATAGTTTACTTAATCTGAGTGCGTATACAACAAGCTCACGAGAGCAAAACAAAATTCCGCACACCAGTGCAAACCTAATAGCCGTTCACGAGAGCCAAGCTAACCTCGCACACGAGTACGGCCTGCCTATCGTGTACACTAGGGTGGACCTTATTTTTTTATCAAAAGATTTTTTTCATGCCGCCACCCAGTAATGTGACAAATGTTGAGAAAATGATCTGGAAAAAAATTGGGGCCGATTGGATCATGGGAAGAGGATGCGAATTGAATTTGGCCTTTTTTTTCTTTAAGAATCCAGAAATAGCATAAACAGTTGTTAATAGAAAAAACACCTGTGATCTTGAAAACTTGAAAAAATGACCTTGAAAACATTTTTTTTTCTCTGATACTATATATTCACCTCCTCATATACTACAACTTTTGTTTGAAGAGTTTTTTCATATATACATAACTTACACAGATATTAAATAAATTCATTTAAACGTTCATACATACATATATCTTGTAGAAGAAAAATATACCAAAGTACGTAGGTGTTTAAGGTACATTTTAAATTTTATCTGAAATATGTAATAGTAACATTTCTAATAATATTTTGAAATGTTAGGTTTGAATGCCTTCGAAATGCAGCTGTACCCGCTGTCAGGTAATCAGTCTATTCTGAATAATTTACCGGGCGTTCAGTCCTTGAAGGACCATTGTGTACGAGTTCGTACCCCTCAGAAAAGGAATTGATATATTTTCCTTGTCGCCATCATATACACGAAATTATATTACGAAGTGTATATGATGAGAAATTAGAAAAATCATCGGGCCCAAATATACCTATTTTTAAAAATTTTCAAGCTGTTTGTTCCCAAATCGATAAAACAAATTTTAATCTATTAATAATGTTGCAGAAGTGCTGGAGTTTGTAATGCACACTTTAAAAAACGAACAGCAACCACGGGAAGATTACCATAAGAATTTATAGAACTCGTAATTATTTTCTTAGGCGCAAATTGTGTCAAAAATTACGTTTTTCGAGCTCCGGGAGCTTTTTATCACGCTCGATGGATGGCCAAAGCAATATATTGTTTAAAAATATATTTATTTAGAACGGAATTTATCTTGACCAGCGAAGTGGTCACTGGAATTCGTGACATTTTTATTTTCCTTGCGAATTTATACTTAAAAGCGTGGATACGAGCTCCAGTCGCAATAGAGGCTTCGCGGCAAGATTTGGAATTCCTACATTTGTACGCTTACCGTCAAGATGAAACAATAAGCCGTACTGTGCTGAACAAAATAATTAACCATTTATGGTATTTGGCACCAGAAACGGCTGCATTGTCATTTTTTAATAGTGCCGTACCATATGAAACAAAAGTACAAATGGTAGAAGCAATGAATGCCAGTGCAGAGAGCGATGACGAAGGAAGTATTAAGAAATATAAAATCCTTCCAAATGATGTACAATATTATATGGGGAAAAAAATAGACCATTTTAATTTTCCACATTCCAAACGATTATTTGAAACTTTTTTAATACCAACAACATTTTTGGAAAAAGATCCTTGTACATGGAATAATGACCCTGATTTCAAAATTGGAATGAATAATAATAGTTCAAGAACTGAAGGTGGTCAATGATACCGCTGAACGAGGCGTTAAACTAATGGAGGATTCTAATAAAATTTTATCAAGAGACGAAGAGGAAAAACAATATATACTACAAACTGTGATGAAGATGAAATATCGAAAGCAGTATCCTGACGTCACAAAACAGAATTTGTCAAAGGAATTTTAAAGATTTTTTAATATAGACAGAAACATCTGATCAATTCCTTCATGCATTTTTAAGGCGCATTAAAGACTGCTTGTTAACTATGAGTTTTTTTGGAATTACATCGAAAGGGTTAACACAGTCGAGTCTAGGGCAGGATCTGCTTGGTCTTACCGAATGTCCGCCAGCAAATCCGGGAAAAAATACTTTGATATCACCTCTTTTCGTAATTTACACAATATTCATAATAACTTCTTTTTCCGGTATTAGAACTGTTTCTCTTTTGTAGATATTGGAGCGTATTAATGAATTTATTTAATATCTGTGTAAGTTATGTATATATGAAAAAACTCTTCATACAAAAGTTGTAGTATATAAGGAGGTGAATCTGGTATCAGAGAAAAAAAAAAGTTTTCAAGGTCATTTTTTCAAGTTTTCAAAATCACAGATGTTTTTTCTATTAACAACTGTTTATGCTATTTCTGGATTCTTAAAGAAAAAAAAGGCCAAATTCAACGATATATTATAACATATATTTATATCAAGATTTAAAAAATTCAGAATTTTCAAATTTGCTGCACATCCTCTTCCCATGATCCAATCGGCCCCAAATTTTTTCCAGATCATTTTCTCAACATTTGTCACAATTCTGGGTGGCGGCATGAAAAAAATTTCGCAAAATAATTTTCGTCAAGTATAGCTAAGGTCCACCCTAATGTACACGAGTACGAATCTAACCAGCTCACGACAGCCAAACTAACCCCGCACACAGGTACGGCCTATAGGCGCTTCGAGTTGCCTCGGGGACGCAACACCCCGTACTCACTCACGGTTTCCCTATCTGTGAGTGAGCCCCTGAGGGATCTCTGATCGGAGGAATACCAATTTTAAATGAGAAATATACATTTTTAGAAGACTGAAGACTGAAAATTTCAATGGAAATTTCAATGAGGATATGAGAACTAATAAACGACGGTGGTCGTTGAATTACCAGTTGACGGAGAAAATTGTTGAAGTTGGGACAAGGGTAATCAACAAAAGCATTGTAGGGTAAATATTACGTTTAGGGGAGGCAGCTCCGATGACATTGACCTTGACATATGTTGTCAAGGACAACATTCTGAACAACATTTGTCATTACATCTACCCAGTGCTCGGTCTTAGTTTTCGAGATATTTGCAAGAAAATACATATTGCTAATACTATATTGAATTTTCATTTAAATACTGAATAAAATTCTCATTTTGAGATAGATATTTAACAAATTTAAATATGTTATAGATTTCGACATTTTGAACAACTTTTTCCTTTTACAATATAGGGAGGTCGCTTTTAGTTTTCGAGATATTCACAATTTCGTCTGCGTGGTCAGGCCGGCCCTCTCCGCCACCTACACGACCTAACCCAAACCTCAGTCTGTTCGCATGATCTTTGCATTATAGTTGTCATCCAGAATTTGAAATAGTACTGGAAAAATAATGCGAACAGAGTGAGGTGTGGTTAGGTCGTGGAGGGTGAGGAGAGAGGCGGCCGTCGGTCCGGCCCGACGTAGTCTTTCAAAATTGAAAGCTTACCCTGTATATATGTATCACCCTATATAGAGTGAGAGCCTGTTTTCTCTACGTTGCTACGGAACGTGCACGAATACGGAAAATTCAATTTAGTACTAACAATAGTTTTTTGCAATTATGTATTTCGAAAACTAAGACCGAGCACCGGGTAGTTGTAATGACAAAAGTTGTTCAGAATGTTGTCCTTAACAACATATGTCAAGATCAAGGTCATCGGAGCTGCCTCCCCTAAATGTAATAATTACCCATTGTAGAACCCCTGGCCCACCCTGTACTTTTTTTTTGTGGGGAAATGCATTACGCACACTCCGGCCCCCGGGGGAGCCGAGGTTATGTGGGAACACAACACACACTGATAAATTTATTATTGCGAACTGGTTAATATCGACAAGCACTCCCTTGACAATCTTGCCATCTAATTTTTTACAGTAAAGTCGTGATCTTACTCTGTTTTTTAACATATTTCTGTTCCCACAGATCGATTCTTGGAACGATTATGTATAGAAACAAGTGTAAGGAAATAATACTCATTTATGAAATATTTTCATATTACAAATTGAGGTATCTCATATGAAATATGAAGTAGGAATTCTTGATTTTCCTAAAATTATGCTTTAATACTTTCTTACGTACAATATTTCTTGGATTTTTTGTCTTTGATATTAGTTTTGGCTTTAATATTTTAAATCTTAAAAACCAACACCAAAACAGTGTCCGAAATATGAGAATGTAATATTATTATAATTTTTTTTATATCGTTATTGTGAGAATACTTCCTTTGTTTAGTTATGTCACTATTCTTATCGGGGTTCGATATCATATTATTAATCATGGAAGTTAGATGTCTGGCCATTCAAGATGCTCAATTCAGAGCAGCAGGCGCGTTATTATCGACCTTATCGTTGAACGTCGTCCGGCTCAAGTTGCAAAACAGGGAGATTTTAAATTTCGAGTTCGCATTGCAAAATATTAGAATGTAAATTGACAAGCTTCCGTTGCAAAATATTGCGGTATAGAATTGCAGGCTGGTCATAAAAAGTATTATAACACATTGAATAACATCTCTGCGTTACGAGACCGAAGTTTGATGTTGTAAACGTACTTACCGATTGGATGGGCCATTTAAATTCCATATTTTACAATTTTCATAAAATGTATCGTTTAATAGTTATTCGGGGTAATCAAGTTAGCTGGGACACCCTGTATAACTTATAGGGATTTAAAAAACACATTTCTGAAATTTTCGTTACTAAGCACAAATAAAAAACAGTTGTGGAAAGTAGCTTTTTATTATTCTTTTTTGTAATTCAGATGGAACGTGATTTTTCCAAAATTTTCATCATGTGTCATCTAGCAAACTAATCAATTTAATCTAACATTTGTAAAAAAGTTATTCTGTTTTACAGCGAGTGCCATCAATTATGAGATTGACTCTACATATAATCGTAATTGACAACATTTTTTAGTATATTGGACGTATTTTTTTTACCTTCTATATATGTCAGATCTATTCTCAATGTTAAGAAAGAAGCGATCGAACGAAAATTTGAACGGATCATTTCAATTCTTAAATTTTATTTCGAACGTTGTATTAAGGTCAAAGGTCTAGAGGAGGTCCCTAAGTCCCGGAGACCTATTTTCGCTCTCTGCTCCGGTATAAATGCTATCGACCCTGGACAACTCCACCCGGCATAGTCTAACTTGACCTAATTTCGTCAAGTTCTACATCTGTGCGTCCTTGAACCGATACCTGTTTCACAACTTCCGAAGATGAGTCTAACACGCACGATGTTACTACATTTAAAAAAAAAAGAAAATGGCAAGAATTTAATTTACTTTCAATTTTGATCACATAAACAAGTCTCCACATTTCACCACGCAATAGTTTTATAAAAAAATTTTTCATAAAACATTTACTTAGATTTGTATCGATACTCAGAATTTCTTTTTAAACAATCCGATCACTGTAATATATTTTATTTTTCGTTCAAAAATTTGGTATTTTCACAAACTTGATGGACACTTCACTTTAACTCGTAAATAACTGACTAAAACAGTCAATCGACAATATATTGTTTAAACAAATACCTTTTGTTAAAATTTTCTTGCCCGACTAAATTTCCCATTGAAAAACACACCTTAAAAAAGTTCAATTTTTGTCGACCTCCGACTCTCGAAATTATTTTCAAACAATATTTTATTCGAATCATTTTTCACTTCAATCACATTGTTTGAATAAAATAATAAATAATTTCACCTCAAGAAGAGGTGTTACTGAAATAATTAAATTAATTATTAATTTTAGATATGCCAATTTTTGCAGATTAATGATTAAAGTTTAGCTGCACATTCGCTTTTAAAATTGTTCTTTAAATCATTCGACGGCCTCATCGTTTGTTTACCGCTGTTCAGATCGTTTTTTTTTACGCGTGGTCACGACAACGGCAATCACGCCAAACCAACAGTCTGATTTTACGCCCGAAACTCGAAACATGTAATCGATTTTAATAAACTTTTCATTTTCTGGATACATACTACATTTAGTACACAAAGTAAATAGAATTTTGGAGTGTACGAATTATTTGATCTAGTGAAAGATGAAATGAAAAATTATTTGAATTTCATCTGAACTTCAAATAATGAAATAATTGAAAAAAAATTATTCGGCTGTTCAAATAAACTAATATATGATTATTTCAAATGGCATGTAGCCAACATATTATCGTAACGATTATTTTTCAAATAATTTCTTTCGATAATGCCCAAGCCTGCTATAAATATATGTATATTAATATTGTGTTTATATTGGACTCAAAAATTAACTCAAACTTTAAACTCTAAACTTTAATAAAGTATTGAAGGTTTACAGTAATTTAGGCTGGCGATGCATGACTATCCTTTCATGTTCCATTGACAAAGGTGCATTGACTCTAATCGTAAATATATTAGCGTAGGATCGAAGGCCATCAACTTGCGAATCAATTAAACGCAAATTCTTCGTCCGCTTTTGGTGAAACAATTGATCTTCGTCGACACAAGTCAAGGTAATCGTCGACTCAACGTCCCCTTAATGGGACTCGAGACACCTTCGCACGAGCCACTCCGCGCCAAATCGCATAGAATTTGATATTTCAAGGACCATAGGATTTTTTCAAGTTCGTCAGATTTATTGTGTGTTCAAAAATAAAGTTTTGTCGAATTTTTGCAACTTATAATTTTTTTCAATTTATTTGCTTCGTCTTATTCTAAATTGGTCGCAAATTCATTATTTGTGTAATGTTTAAATTATACAGATTCGCATAACAAAACATCGATCACCTTGAGATCTCCAAAAATGTGACTTTCAGAAGAATTTCTTCCTTATCACAATGTTTGTTCCTTCAATCCTAATCACATTATGTTTCTCTGATTTTTATTCTACTTTAGTAACAAATGAGATAATTGTGCTGAAATTAGATAGGATGCTCTGTGATTCGATGTGTTAAATAATTTTCAAATATCGTAAGAAATACATAGACAATAATTCTTGTTCGTGTTGTTTTTATAAGTTACGTCACAACCCCTCATTGCCTTATATAGGGGGTCCCAAAAATGTTGTACTTCCTTCAAAAGACTGATTCCTAAGATCATTTGAAATAACTTTTTCCTTTACGAAAATGTTCTCCGCGGCTTCGTTAAGGAGTTATTAACGAAAAACACAGACCAATCAAGGCGCGGCTACAGCAGACGAATTCCGGCTCGGCCAATGCCAACGCCATGCTCACCTGCAACCGTGCTCTGATTGGTCCGTGTTTTTTTGTTAATAACTCCTCAACAATGCCGTGGAGAACATTTTCGCAAAGGAAACAGTTACTTCAAATGACCTCAGGAATCACCCCTTCCAAGGAAGTACGTGTTGGGACACCCTGTATAATAATATCGAGTTCAGACTTGTGATGAAGATTTGAAACAGAACTAATTAAACATTAATTTCTATTATATCGAAATAAAATTATATTCTTTTGCAATCACTATTTAGCCCTTATAGCGAATGTAAACAAACGATAAATTTGATATTTCCAGTGATTTAGGAAATTCTTAACTACGAATTAATCGTGAATATAGAAAACACACTTTGTCTACCTGACAAAGTTGAATCTTTTTTAATGGGGTAGGTAATTTATTTAATGATGTATTATTAATATAAGGATTAATGGTTGATTTAAACAATTTAGTGTAATAATAATTAATTAAACTTGTAAAATATGTAAAATATTTTTTAAATTTAATTGAGTGTAATTTAAAATAGTAATTATTTTTTAAAATTAATGCGAATATAATTCTATTTTCCCTCCAATTATTGAAATAAAAATGGGGCAATGTAAAGTTTGCCGGGTGATTCAATTAGTTTATAATTACAAGACACACATGATGTGTGTGGAATGAACTAAATTAGTGGAAATATTTTCTACATTCTAAATATGAATTACTATTAAGACAGCAGATCTTAAAATAAAAATTTTCTTCTTGGATTGCAAGAAACTGGAGTGAAATATAAATTTATTAACTGTCTTAATAATAAAAGTTTAATTAAATAAAAAAAGTATTTTTAGATTCTTTTAATGTTTTTACTGTTTTAAATCACATCTACTCATTTTTCTGATAGATGCATAAAATCCGCTGTCTAATAATTACAACGACAGAAACTTGATGAGAATAGTGTTTGCATTCAGGGGTAGCATTCGGTCGACTTTCTTGCTACTTCGAGACGAGCGTTGCGGCGCCTGATAAATTCTCTTCGGGCTCGGTGGTGGAAAGGAGAGGTGAAATTGTTTATCGGACTATAGCCAAAGGGTAGTGACGCCCGGCGTCTGCGCGTCGCGACGGTTTCTATGTATAGCTAATGATACAGCGGGCGTTGAGGGCATCGGTTCCTGCGTGCGAATCATATGTTCATTGCAAGCCTGGTCATCGGCCAAGGCGCATGAGTTTTCATTTCGAAAACGTGGCCCAGCTTGATAAATCGATACCTCTTGAACTAAAAAATCCAAGTTCTGGTCCTCTCGTCGCATGATACTCCGCTCCGCGCGGAAGTCGCGCATCGTTCGCGACGTGGAAAGTGTTTTACCTCAGTTAATGCTTCAATTAATAGAATTTAATCGTCTGTTATCTGATTTCGGTAAATATCAGTGAGAGGGTGCCGAGATGATTCAAACTTCGAACCTGTGACACGTGGTGCGTATTTCGGGTCTGTGGCTGCACGAAACGTTCTTTCGCTTGTATGCACTACCAACCGATAAGGGCGGCGGTATATCGTGGTGTTGCTGTTTACACAAGAAGGTAATTAGCCAGTGGTGGAGAATGTGTTGTCCCCTTTAGCGTGTCAAAGTTCGTCGGTTATCTACCCTTAGCTTCAAGAAAGCTGTGATAATCATACCAGGAAGTTAATCGTTTCATTGTGCGCTATACTTCACCTTGGGAATATACAATTGACACACCGTTGGATGAATCTCTAAGCATACAAGAAGCATACTTGATCACCCCAAATAACTATTAAACGATACATTTTTATGAAAATTGTAAAACATCCTTTACTTGCCTTTTTTTGTGGTTAGAGGCCTTTCGGAGATTTCAAGGTCACCTGCATTTAATTAAATGACCTATTTTTTGAAGATCTGAATAAAAATGTATTGACCTTCGTATTAACAAGATATTATCGAAATAATTTGCCATTTGTACCTACTACCTGCAAGCTAGTACCCCCATTGGAATATGGTAAGCACATGCAAAATTATTTCGATAATATCTCGTTCACTATCAGATTTAGGACATAAATTTTCACTCCGAATTTGATAATCTTACGATACAAAAAGTAGGTAATTCAAAATGAAGGTGAACTTGAAGCCATTTAAATTACATGTTTCACAATTTTCATAAAATGTATCTGGAAAGTCAGCTGGGACACCCTGTATTTGTAGTAGCTTGACAAGTAGATTGTTTTATACTAGGCTTTTGCTAATTCTGTTTCTCTGCACGAATAGAAGGGGGACCGTGAACAATTTTCCAGAAAGTGGCTGTTATTTGTAAACAACATGCCGCATTTATAGATAATTAATGCGAGCATTGACTCGCTGTGACTCGTTTTAATCAACAATACCGAGTGTGCTGCACGATATTTACGGGAAATAAAAATGACGCACTTCATCGAATTATTTCACTTTTTATTGAAAGATTTGGAAAATGTTGAACGAGTTTATGGAAAATTATTGTCCTCTGTTGAATGGCAGCATCAAGAATTGGTTACCATATGTTGGTACGAATTTTATTTCCTATTTTTGAAAGATAAAATACTAGAACATGACTCATTAGTTTTCAGTGTATTTCCCCTAATTTTTCATAACGTATTAAATGTTTTTTGTATATTCTTATATTTTATCTTCCAAAAGTACGAAAAGAAATAGAATACTTTGACTACACATCTTCCTGAATCTACAGAATATGTAAATTTCTAAAATACAAGAGAACATATGCAGAGTGTCCCAAAAATGTTGTACTTAAAAGGGATGATAGCTAAGATCATTTGAGGTAATATTTTCCTTTGCGAAAATGTTCTCCGTGGCTTTGTTCAGGAGTTATTAACGAAAAACACGGACCAATCAGAACATGGCTACAGCTTAGCGGGGCGTTGGCATTGGCCGAGCCGGACTCCGTCCGCAGAAGCCGCGCTCTGATTGGTTCGTGTTTTTCGTGAATAACTCCTGGACGAAGCCGCGGAGAAGATTTTTGTAAGGAAAAAGTTGCTTCAAATGACCTTGGGGATCACCCCTTTAAAGGAAGTAGAACATTTTTGGGACACTGCATTTTCAGGTTTAATTAATTGTATTGCTAGAATTTAGAGTGGAATTGTATTGTTCCATCAATTTTTTGTAATCAAAGAATATCTTTACTGGGATCTTGCAGATTTTTCAAATTCTTTTCACGTTATTACACATTTTGCTCGGACTCGACGAAATTGGGTTAGAGAGATCTAAAGAGCTATTATTTGCGAAATTGATCAGATTGTGATAAAGTGTAGAGCACACAGTGTTTAATAGCGTAATTCTAGTGCTCTTTTAATTTATGGCGGTTGTAAATTACGCTCCTTACGAAACACCAACCAAACCAGACTAAAAGAAGCCGGCGACAAAAATAAACATTTGGATTCCCGTGCAATTATCTTTGTGCTGTCTCTGGCGACTACGGAAACACCGATTGTTTAATTATCGATAATCACTTCCCAAAGTATTTTAATCGCGTTCACGGTGTTTTCTTTTCGATACGGCTCGACAGCGTTTCCACAGATTACGATAACAAATTGACTGACTAAGAAACTGCATTTCCACTATTTGTTATTAAACAGTTCGTCTTCAAGTGGATCCGGGCTGGCCAAAGCCTATGAAAGTCCAATTGTTGAAAACGATTAGTAAATTAAGATTTCATGAGGGTATTCTAGCCTCGAGTGGAATTTTCAGGCCTTTTTCGAATGTTTAAAGAGAAAAAACACTGTTTCATATTAATTTTTTGGACAAATATATAGCTATATTGTTATATAAAGCTATATTGTGTTAAAATAGTAATTATATTGCATTGTTTACTGTATCCAAATTGTTTATGTATTATATAAACCTTATTTGGTTGAAAGCAATAAATAAATAATAATAATAAAAATATATTTATAAAGTAAAGCGTGAAAGTTGGGTACTATGAAATAATATAATCAACTGTGTAATATCATGTTACAAATCGACAATGCAAATAATGTAATATTACTTTAAGAAATATTTATTTCATGTGGTAGCTTGGACTACTTTATTAATATTAATATTATTTTTACAAGAAAATTGCTCTTTCCGAATTTCAGAGAAAAATATTTCGTATATTATAATTTAAATTTAATCATATTATTATACATATATGTAGATTAATTATTATTATATTACACATTAATATAATAGATTTAATTTAATTACAATTATAATTATCATAATTCAATATATTCTTTCGTTTGCATTTCGATAAAAAGTTATTGGTTGCTTTCAGTAGTATAGGCATGCGATGATCAGACAAGAATCCGTAAAAATTAACGTAATCTCGTTAGAATCTTAGGGGAACGCCTAGAGGTACAGTGTGGCATACACAGTAGACTTTTCTTTGTAAGTAAATGTAATACACGGTGAATACATACTTATTGCTTTGAAATTAAAATCAGAGATGAATGACGGGTGCATGTACTATCAAGCTGGCGTAACACGAGAAAAAAAAGATCAAATAGGGTAATATAAAATTTACATATTTACACAGATTATTTTATTACACGACAAAATGGAATTTTTAATGGATAATAATGTTCTCTGGAATATGATAAAACATCTAATAGGATAAAGAAATTTTGTATATATCCAGTTTTCTTTGAAACATTTATATTTGCGTGAGAATTCATAGTCCACTAATTATTTAGTAATCAATTTTTTTGTCTAATGCCATTTTGTATTAAATGGCTTATATACACGAAATCTTATTCTAAAAGTTTTTAATACGAATGTTCCTTAGCTAATTAGTTAAAAACCCTTTTTCCTTAAAGAATTTCCAAATCATTTCAGGGGTTATTCTAGTCTCGACTTTTGAAAAAATTGATTTCTATTGTATTTTCTGAAGTATACATATATGTCATCAAACACTGATGTCTACTAAAGAATTTATTTCAATTTCAAAAAATAACAAATTTCTTTTTATTTTCTGATTTGATTTACATCTCAAACTATTTTCCACTCTGTTCTATTATTTTTTATAAACCGATGATTCTTAATTTTATGTTTGCTGTATGCTGTCGTGAATTTCCTCGATTTTTGATCAGAGACCGAGGCAGCTGGTTTTCCGAGAGAAAATGCAGACAGAATGATAAAATCGTTACCGTTCAATAGCAGTAGTGGAATGTGGATTTTGCGCAGGAGACCGCGCACCCTCTTTTCCTCTTCCTCCGCACGAGGGTGAGGGACTCGCCGGAGAGTGTAGATCTTTACGGTGAACTGTAGACGGTAGACCAGTCAGAGAGTATTGATCATACAATGGTAGCAACGGTGGATTTCAACCCGTGGCCACTGCTCAGCTGATTACGCGTTCCAATATGATACGCATTCAATTGAATTCAATTTGACACGTCCAGTTCATGGCAATTTTCGAATAGTTTTTTTTAAATCAACAATTGAGGATCGTCCAGTAAATTGTTAAAAAGTAACTGCAATTTCATGTATAATTCAATAAATTTTTAGAATTAATATAACGTAACAATCTCTTTGGTAATTATTAATAATATATCATATACTATTATTAAGATTACAAAGATGTTTGCATGAAAAATAATTATTATGATAAATGTATTATGAGAAAAATGGCTTTAACCCTAAATAAATTCAATCTCGTTATTTTTACAATGCAACAGCTGACGATCATTTATTTTTCTACCGCGACGCACTTTACCAAAAAATCTGTAAAAATTCATGAACAATGCCTATACCTAAACACCGATGCTGTACAAATATAAATGATGTTGCTCTCATACTTCAATGCGAAATCTACATTTTTCTGATTTTTCTTGAGGTTTTTGATTTTCTACAACAGGATGTTCTACTTAAAAATCTGATAGAATTACTGTATATGGATCTAGGTATTTGTACATTTTACCCAACTACTGTCCCGGTCGATAAATTTTTTTTGTTATTGCATTGTATTCTGCTTTTAGCCCCATGATGCGTAGAATAGAATGTTTTTTCCGATTTTTTCAATTGAAAGGAAATGTGACCTTGAAATTCAAGGTCAAGGTCAATTTTGCGTCAACTTCTTTTTACAGACTTCCGAAGATGTAGAATACGCCTATGGCAGCCGAGACCAAACATTTCTTTACACCCTGTACACCTGATACAAAGGTAAAGGAAACGTTTCTGTCACATAGTTCGAATTCCACCGATCGCCAACAACGTTTACCGGTCAACTCGAGATTTCTCCGAAGCAAAACAAATTACGCGATTCGACAGGTATACCGCGAATAATAAATCGATAGCGTCGCTTTGCAGTTATGGTTTTCAGATATCAGTGTTAAAATTACACGTAGTGGTGACACGTTGCAAACGTCGAACCACCATCTGGGAAGGATTTGTGTAAATCGATACGCAGGTTTACAAATGGCGAGTATTTTGCCATCGTGTGACATACGATCACGTATTGTTACTCGGATTGCAACTATGTCAATCGTGGGGTCGATTAGCTTTTTGTTAAACTATGGCGGGAACAGTTGGAAACATTTTTACAATTAGTAACCTCAGCAACGCAAATCAATTAATTCGAGGATGTCAGTACATACAATTTATGGGGGATGAATAAATATATATTTATGTATAGAACACATGAAAAAATTTAATATACTTATAATAACAATGTGTTAACTGTGTGATGTAAAATAACGTTAGAAATTCAATGGTTTGAAACGGTTTATAAACGGTAAGAAAATATTTTTTTAAATAAATAAACTTTCAATAAAGTAACTTTCAATTAAATAATAAAGTTAATACAGATTTAGTTAATCATGCCAATGTCTACAAGATTACAAGTTATTTTAATAATAATCGTATGCAAAACCATATAGAGGCTGTCCCAAAAATTATGCACTTCCTTGAATGAGGCGATTCCTGAGGTCATTTTAAGTAATTCTTTCCGTTGCAAAAATGTTCTCCGAACCTTCGTTAAGGAGTTATTCCCGAAAAATACGGACCAACCAGAGCGCGGCTTCTGCGGACGGAGTCCGACTCGGCCAATGTCAACGCCGCGCTCAGCTGTAGCCGCGCTCTGATTGGTCCATGTTCATAACTCCTGAACAAAGCAGCGGAGAACATTTCCGCAAAGGAAAAATTTCCTTCAAATGACCTCAGGAACTACTCCTTTGAAGGAAGTATGTACATTTTGGAATATTCTGTATATACTTTGTTTAGTAATAGTAATATGCAGACAGTGGATCTTTATGCAAATTAAAAATTTGGTACCTGAATTGCAAGAAACTGGAGTGAAGTAGAAATTAATATGTTAAATATATTGAAAATAATATAACAGTATTTTTAAATTTTTCTAATGTTTTTACTGTTGCAAATTACACCTACTCATTTTTGTCATAAATGCATAAAATCCGCTGTCTAATAACATATATATGTTAACAGAAAATATTAAACGTTTAAATTTTAAAGATTTCTTTAATATTTTGTTATTTCTAAAAAGTGCGTGTATTTAAATAGAAACGGTAGAAATAACGATACGATTCGCGGTAATAGCAGGCTCTA
This sequence comes from Lasioglossum lativentre, assembly GCA_916610255.1. NCBI lineage: Eukaryota > Metazoa > Arthropoda > Insecta > Hymenoptera > Halictidae > Lasioglossum > Lasioglossum lativentre. The sequence continues at coordinate 37,134,126 of OU744356.1, read as the reverse complement.
ATTTTCCGTGTACAATTGACAACTCGATATTGATTGCGGATGTTACTCGTTCATGGTAAGAAATTCTGCCTTGGCACTGGCGAAATAGGATATTTTAAACGAATTGCATATTAGTATCAAGGTCGCAATACGGCTGTGTTGCAGTTGTTGGAACAGTTGTGTAACCCAACTCTTTGCCATCTTTCTCGAAACACGATTTGATTCGATATCGAACAAGGATACCTCGAACGCGAGCTGCTCGACATGACGATTTCACATGCGAGTTCGATGCCACGTAATATTTTCAATAAAGTCAAGCAACTCGCTGTTGTATAATTTTTCCTGTCACGTCTGTGCATACAGCGCGTAACAAAAGGATAGGACACTTTTATTTCATGTTTCGCATAATCTTTGGTCGTGTGCAATTTATCCGACAGATTTATTTGACAATTACACTACTTTAACCCTCATACTTACACTCCTAATCTCCGCAACCCCCTCCTGGGCCCACTGGAGACTGGGGAGAACCCAGGAGTGAGGAGAGTCGTCGTCCGCTCGTATTCCCCTCTCGCGCTGACCGATCGGGTGGGGATAGCCGATTCTACGTCACCGACTCACTGTCTTAGAGTAATTGTATAAGTTTCAATATCCGTGTACTTAGAAGTATTTTTTTGCTTGGTACTATAAATTCTTCTACCGATTAAAAAACATACAAATGTATAGAAAAATTGTTTCATTTCATTTTTAATTTGACCCCTACATATATTATTATTTTTTTAATAACATTTTCCCTGAATAACTCCTTACTGTATGTATGGAACAAACGTCTAGTATACGTCTAGTATAAATTTTAGTTCAGTTTAGACGAGTTTAATAACACTAATACTTACAATTATATGTACGACATACACATTCTCTTTCTTTAATCATACGAAATATGTAAATGCGTAATGTGTCCTATCATTTTGTCTCTGTCTGTGTGTAATAATGATAAGGCGATGTGTGATAGGAAAATAAAGATGATCATAGAGAACTTTATTAATGAGGTAGATATAATATTGCGAAAGTATGCAAGATGTAAATACGTAAATGGTTTCTGTTGCAAAATTGGTGGAACAAAGTACCATTGTTTGGAATATTAGGCAAACCGATAAACTGAAACCAAGAGTGTCTAAATTAGCAGTTGATGGATTACTTGACGAAAAGATAAAAACATTTCTCGAGTAAGGGGAAAACGAAAAGTGTTAGGTTTCTTGAATAGTATCATGCAATCTTTTAATCCTCCGTATGCTTTTCAAGTTTTCCCTCGAATTTACAGTTCAAAGTAAAACATATTTTCACGAGTTATTAAACTCTTTCAAATGTTAGAACGAAGAATGATAGCGTTTCCTGAATATTTCGTTATTTTTGTATACAATAGTTGGGTTCTAAAACGAAAAATTAATTGAATTGTTTTTAATACAGAAAGTAATTAAATCTATAAAATTAATCCATTGAATGCTTTACGGAGAATTCAGTGAATCACCCAGATAACGGGATCACTTTAATAATAAATAATCAAATACGGAATAAATTACAGTTGTCACTTGACACGTTGGGAGTGGTTGAAAAGTACTATTTATTACGAGTTGCTGCAAGGATTTGTGGGCATTCATAACTTTATTAATCAAATAATGTTTCTAATAAGACTAATAATTGCTTTTTTAAGTGGAAAAGCTCCATCAGACCTTTATATTTTTTAATAATTTGTACACTGTTAGTATAAACGAACATGAAGCGTCGCATTTTATTTACTAGATTGTCACTTGTATGAAGAATGTATAATGAGACATTGCACACTATTATAACAATTACATGCTAATTTGTATTTACTTGAATACTGTCTTGTAATTATAATTAGCTAATTTTTTTTCCTACGTTAACCTTGTCTTTTTCAATGCAACCAGAAAGATAACTATAATTACATTGAAAAAATTTGAAAATGGACAAATAGAAAATATTTGGTAAAGTATAATAGATTGTACAGGAAGTAACAAAATGTATTGTCATGGCTAATTCGGGTGATTCTACACCTTTGGATTGGCGGAGATGTGTCAAAAAAGCATCCGCAAAATTGACCTTGAGCATTTTGATAATTTTCAAGGTCAAATTGTTTCCCTATCGCATTGTTTAATACTCGTCACGAGGAGCAAAAGTCGCAACGGAACCATGCGTCGGAAATCAACCGTTCTCTTAAAAAACGACTTTAATGTTTCGTAAACTATTTTATTCTACAATTAATTTTTAATTTAAATTGAAGGGGATTTCGAGTTTAAATTAATTTTAAAAGAATTTATGTATATGTCCACAGGGTGTCCCAGTATTGGGAAGAACCGTGGATTACACACGAGACAATAAGTCGAAAATATGAAACAAACTTTTTTAATTGAAGATTGACAACATATTTCAAGGTCATAAAAATCGATGGGGAGGACCAACTGCTAAATAATTAGCCAGAGTATTTTTAAATTCTTCCAATGTTTGTACCAGTTTTGAATTACGCCTACTCATTTTTGTTATAAACGCATAAAATCCTGCTTATCGCAAACATGTAATGGTATGATCAATATATTAGTTTCTTGAAGGTACTGAAAAAAATTTTTTCAAAAAATAATATGTGTATAAATATTCACAGCACTGTACTGTTATTCGAAGGTTTGTCTGGACTGGCACGTGCCTGTATCAACGTAGAAAATATTTATCACGTGATTTCTAGTAGACGGGATACTGGCGGCATGGCGGTCACTTTTTAAACCACAGAAGCGCATCGACTTACTGCCGCTTGATTCATTCTGCAAGTGACTTTCGCGTGACACGTGTTTTGGCGCGCAGACAGAGCTCCACAGAGTATCGGTTTCGTATACGCGAGGACCATCTTCTTGTCTCCAACGCAACGGTGCGGCGGTTATCAGTCGATCGATGTTTGCCTCGAAGTGAACGAATCAGTGTATCCTCCTTCGCGTGCTACTAATTCTCCGTTAAAATTCTTCAGCTGCGCCGTCGATAAGTCCGTCACGTTCATGCAATTTCAACTTTCAACTATGAAAACAACTTTAATTGGTCGCATGTCCTTTCTGATAATTCTTGTAACTGTATGTAAATTACGCCCAATAATAGGAAATTAAATGTTTGAACCTCGTTTATGTCTAGTACTAAATCATTTTAAAGGATTGAAAAATAATCAGCTAAAAGAAACGTAAAAAGCTCCTTTTAAGTCATATAGACTCATATTGAGTCATTTAGAATTAAATAAATTTTTTAAGTAATCTGTTGACTATCAGGTTCGATATGATATGATATGATATGGCTGAAAATTAGGAAGTTTGAAAATTATACAGGACGCACCGAGAAATACATACTGCCTAAATATTGAATAGCTTCGAAGACTATACACGATGACATTATTCATTTTTCGATGGACAAATGGGTAGAGGACATGTGAAGGTCAGCCGTGCTTTCTTTTGAGAAATGCAATCATCCGTTTTTAATGCTCGATAAACTAGTCGATGTAGATCGATATTTTCTTCAAAAATGTATCTCGTGTAAATTTGACCATTATTAGGAAAGATATTAAAATATTTTCAATATTGATAATTTTCGGATATGTATGGTTTAATATTTATGAAAAAGCATGGCACCATTGCTCTATTCGATTCCTGTTTTAAAAATTCTATTTTACGTACTTAAAATTTTGAGCGCAGCGTGTTTATTTATGAAACATTTTTTTATTGTGTTTTCAATGGGATTCTCACTTTTATGAATTTATTTATTAAATTAGACGATAATATTTGTATAGCACTTATACACAAACAAATTATTGAAAAATTAATTTTATTGACCTACCTAGGTGCATGTCACCCCTTGATATGATAACAACTTCAATTTAGTTGATTGATGTTTCTGTCTAGACAGAAACTATTACTGAAGTCTTTTTTTATCTTCTATTTTTGCTTTTCCTGTCTATTTCTTTAATCGTCATGTAAGATTTTCTTTTATGCTTTAGAAATATAAATATTGAAGTTTAAGAAACAGCAATCAACAGTTATTATTCATAGATCAATGAAACCGCAGACATTTTATGACTAAAATGAAGTATAGATTTTTATATTTTGTGTGATTAGTCAAAGAAGAAATTAAGGAAAATTAAACGATCTTTTCCATATGGATTATACAGCTAACAAAATAACTACATGTCAACATATTCCGTCGCTCTATTGTTCATATCTCTTTTATTTATTTGAATGTTAAAAAGTTAATTGACTGGCGGCTATATTAAAAAAATATATGGATTTCAAACTCGTTTATCTGTTGAAATTTAATTATGATTCACGGTTTTTGTATCCTTTCAAAACAAGTTTTGTGTACGTTTAGTAGAGTTGTTAACTTACTTTTACCATTTTCGTTAAAATTCTGTGAAACTTAACGAATTATAACAAATCTTACAAATATATAAAGATTAACTTTATGAAATTTTATACATTTATAGAAGAATTTATAGAAACAAATATCCACTACAGTTAAACATTTCCAGTCTATAGTTCATTTATTAATTTTTTAGGAACATTCTTGCTTTACATGTAAATAATGATCCTGCACATAGGTGTGACACAGAGTCGACAATTAATGTTACAATGTCACGTGACTAATCCTGTACTGGCAGAAAGGTTAACTGGTAACTTTTTCCAAAATGTTGTATTTCCTTGAAGAAAGGTGATTCCTAAGGTGATTTGGGATCACTTTTCCCTTTACGAAAATGTTCTCCGCGGCTTCATTAAGGAGTTATTCACGAAAAACACGGACCAACCTGAGCGCGGCTTCTGCAGACGGAGTCTGGCTCGGTCAATGCCAATGCCGCGCTCAGCTATAGCCGCGTTCTGATTGGTCCGTGTTTGTCGTTAATAACTCTTTAACGAAACCGCGGAGATCATTTTCGTAAACGAAAAAGTTATTTCAACTGGCCTCAGGAATCACCCCCTTTAACACCCCCTTTAAGGAAGTACAACATTATTGTAAATCGGTTCAATCGCCGTATTTTTTCTCGCAGCTGAAGGATTAGTAAAACTTTATACATCTGGATGAACATTCCACATTTATTATATTTTAATAGAACAACTGTGCTGAAGTTAAGTGCTAAAGTTAAGTGTAGCCAAGTAATGACACCTAAACTATTTTCGCACCGAAACACAATGGCGTCGTCACTTCTTGACTGTTTCGGGTGCAGTTTGCTGTGGGTTGCCAGCGAGTGGATCATTTCCTACGCATTCAAGCTTTGTCGAAATCATACGGCCACGCACACTCACCTTGCAAACATGCGTTTACTTCCGTTTAGGGAGAGGCTCTTGGAGGACGAGCTTGGAGCGAAAGGTGAGAGGAAATATTTATTAAAAGAAAGAATAAAAATTTTGCTAATATAATGTAAACATAATTTGATTAGGAAATGAATTTTTATAATATAAAAATAAATTACTATTTTTTGATACTGTCAAATGGCATAATCATTCTGAAACATAAATATTTGGACTGCATTTTTATTTTCTTTCTGCAGTAATTTAGGGTCGCATAGATTATTTTTGAAAAGAAAACATTTATTTAGGGAGGAGTTGAAATTACTTTTCAGTTGTAATAAATTATTTTTACTTGACCACTTCTACGGTTACGTGTTACTACTTACTACATGTAACTAGTGTTTCTTGTTAATTCTTCGTTTTTTAAAATTACAAATTATAAACAAAAATTTGAAACACGAGAACACAAATAAAAATTTGTTTATAGTTTTCAGCATAATACAATAATCAATTTCTCAATAGAAGATAATATTCTTACAGTAAACTAAACCGTCGTGGTATATACTTATATATGTATAAAACTATATCTTTATATCTATATATAATTATATAGATTGGTTGCTAATAAAATAATGTGCTTACATAATTGTACTGTCTTAAACAGCGAAGTCTTTCGCAATTTAGCGAACAAGAAGGCGTTGTGCGATCCGTGACTAAAACACATTCTGGCACATTTGATTGGAAGGACACGGTGGACCTTGAAAAAGAGTACAGCTGCGTTTCAAGGCTTTATCGATGCAGTGCAATTCTATTAACTAATTTTCGCACATTTTCCTATTGTTAGACAGCGGCTATGCCACACGTGGCAATTGAATTCGCACATTTTTCGCAGTTTGCGTCGACTATTTTCGTTCTTTAATAGTCTCCTGGATCAAGACTAGTTCTATACGTTGTGTAAAGGATTTTTTTGGGTACACTCAATTGAAAGTAGGGTTCCTAATAGGGGTGGTTCCTGATCTGACCCGACCGGACCCGATCACTACCTGACTCGATTAGTAAGGTTTTAAATCGAAATAATTACATAATACGATTTTTAACTAAATATTCAAAACAATTGTATAGTATTAAATATTAAATTTCATAACAATTGTATATAGTATTCAAATATTGTTACACAAAGTGGACCATTAGGGGAAGGGTAATGTGGCCTCCAGTTATATATTTCTATAATACTATCTAAGAAAATAAAATAAAAATAAAGAAACTAAAATAACAGAATTTATTAGACTGTGAATCTTTATAAGTTTATGCCATGTGCACTAAAATATAAGAGAAAGTGTACATTAATAGAAATTAATAATTTTTATCACAAGAAACCCGTCAATAAATAAAATGAATTTTTCGTCGTTTTTATTTGCAAACAAATTAAATACGATAATGGGAATATGTGCGCAAAGATTGTCAGTCCAACGTTTACTATTGTTTAAAAGACCAATTGTATAAGACGAAGATGACATAATATTTCATAGTTGAAATCGATCATTATAGTACGAAGACATGAACTATGAATTTTTTATATCTTTTTCTAAAAACAGGATGCGTCCACAGAAAAGAGAATTTCAGTTCCCCAAAATCAAAAGCATTCTGCATACGAGACGTTCATTGTGACTTCAAGGTTTTGTTGTACGCTCGCACGTTCGCACGCTCTCGCACTCTTATCTCAATTCGCTGTTTTTTCCTGTCACCCTTACCTCCACATTTCTTGCGCACATTTTTCATTCGTCACCGTATACTGTGATTGTGTGGTATACTTTTACCGTTCAATCTAGTAGTTAGTAGTGCATGACGAACTATCGCAAACAGACAGATAGAATTTTTCTTTATTATTCTAAGCGAAGTCAATAAAGTGTTCAGTGTCTGAAATTGACAAAATTTGCAGATTAAAATTTCTTTTTTTCGTTACTAGAAATTAAAATATATTTAATAGGAACTGACACCTTGTATAATATTTTATCTGTTCTTTGTAACGTGTATTCCAAGTAAAATTTATATGACCCTAACAGTTATTGAACATAATTAATAGACTGCGCATTTTTATGCAAAATAAAAATTTCTTACCTGAATTGCAACAAACTGGAGTGAAATAGAAATTTATTTGGTAAAGATGCAGATTAGTGACGACCTCGCCGATTTTGATGACCTTGAAATATTCTGCAGACCCTGTTTTCTCTGTCATCTCCGCAACGTGTTTACAAAAACAGTAAACTGACGCTGGGTCGGAGCAGGCTTACGTTGCCACGGAGCGTGCACGAATACGGAAAAATTCAATTTACTACTAGCAATGGTTTTTTGAAATTATCTCGAAAACTAAGACCGAGCACCGGGTAGTTGTAATGACAAAAGTTGTTCAGAATGTTGTCTTTGACAACATATGTCAAGGTCAAGGTCATCGGAGATACCTCCCCTAAAGTAAACATTTACCATTTATTTGTACGTATATGTATCTCGAAAACTAAGGCCGAGCGGCGGTAACATGTATAGGGAAAAGTTGTTCAGAATAGTGACCTTGACAACATATTTCAAGGTCATCGAAATCGGTGAGGTCGTCACTAATCTGCATAATTACCATTTATTTTCTTCCCTATTATGTTCAGTAGATTGAAAATAATATAATAGTATGTTAAATTTTTCTAATATTTTTGATATTTTACAGAACACTTAATGTCTAATAATTAACAATTTGAATCTATTATCAATTCAACAATTTTTAATAAAGAGTCCACTGTATGAAATTTTAACCAATGACTTTTTCAATTAACAATTTTTCTTGCAATATAAAATATAAATTGTGATAACAAATTCAGAATTATTGTAATAAACGAAGTAGAATTTGTTTGAACAGAAGATTCGTATGGAAAGTATATGTATTGCTAATATCAATAAATTGAGAATCATTGCGTGGATTATGTTAAGTACATGGGAAAGAAGTTGCATGCGGGTGAAAGTAAATCAAATGGAAGGCTTCCCACTATTGTAAGTTTGATTCGTTGAATGGAGGGTGGCCAAATCAAGTTGACTTTGCTCCACTGTGCAGATGTAACTATTAAGATTTCTTTTGTGCAATTTAATTATTTAACTTCGATTATTATTCGTTTGACTTGTGTAGCAAGTAGACGCTAACATTAATATGCATATTTATCAGAATAATAATTAGCTGATCTATTAACTCATCATTAAATCCTGAATAAGGAAACAAGACAATTTTTATATAATTATTTATGTCCCAGTTATTTATTTCACATGTCCCAAACCTAATGGTTAACAATAATAATATCCCTCAACCGGAATATGGCAAATACATATATGTACATAGAAAATTATTTCGATAATATCTCGTTAATTATTAGATCTAGGACATATGAAGGTCAATACATTTTTACTCAGAATTTGATACTCTATTGACTTACGATACAAAGATTTAAAACGTGGGGCGAAAGATAATAGTAAGGAGTCTAGAGAGTAGCTGCCGTTGATAAAACACACACAACAGTTCATGTCATTTGTAATGCAATCAAATTGTTAGTGACTTAGGTGAACAATTCATGCATCAATTATCTATGTATTGCATGCGCCCCACGTTTTTCGTTTTAAATCTTACAAGTATTTTCATAGCTATTAAAAATTCACATCTGTATGGGGCATGGGGTTAGGAACCTGTACGGGGCAGTGGAAAAATTATTTTATACTTTTTAGTCCGTTTTAAAAACGTGGTATTTTTAAAAAATTTATTTTTATTTAAATAATTATTTTCAGCTTTTTAGTCGGAGCTCGAACGCACACCGAGCTCCTTCCCACAGGGTGGGAACACTGGGAACACGTAGTAGAGTGGGGACGCTGAACGCGATGACGTACTACCGAGCGTCACGCGATGGGGTATAACGGTTAGATTTATTAATAATTTATATATCATAAACGCATAGGCTTTTTAAAAAAAATTTTTTAAATATTGACAGACAGACAGACAAGAAAGCGAGCTAATAAAAACGTGGTCAAAGTCAAAAGTAGGTAATTCGATTCTAAAAAATGAAGGTGACCTTGAAGCTATTTAAATTCCACGTTTCACAATTTTCATAAATATTTGGGATAGTCAATAAGTTACCTGGGACACCCTGTATATTCTATGTTAGAATGAAAGAAAAATATTTGTTTCAACACGTAGGCATTTTATGGTAAAGATAAAATAAGATTACTACTAATTCTTGTTAGGATATAAGTAAGTGCATAAATAACCACAGTCTAGACATTAATTTTAGACATGATGGTCTAAACAAAAAAAAAAATATTTAATTTTCCATAATTATAATTGGTATTTTAGTATTTGGTTTATTACAAAAAGAAATTGGAAGAGGATAACTAAAATAACAATGTAGGACATTGAATACTGTACGTACAATGTTGTGCATTTACGTAAATTAAGTAAGAGTTCAGACTATAATCTAAACAGCTACGTCTTCGCGAGTTCAACTATATCAATCTTGCTTGTTGTGATTATTATTACACCGTATTGCATAAGTAAATAGACTATTACCTCGAGTGCACATCAATTGCTGTTGTCATAAGTTGTTAGTTTAAGTCTGCTACATGAAATCAACAACTTGAGTTAAAAAGATACATATGTATGTAAATGGTTAAACTAATTTTCTTGAACAGAAAGTGAAACGTATTATTGACGTAACCAAGATGAACGTGTGAAACCTCGATTGGTCTAATTAATTAAGAATATACCTAACCTGAACTTATCAAATCGATGTATTCCCGATTTCATAACAAAATTTATTTGCATTGTTCGAAGTAATATTTAAAATTAATTGAATGCTATTAGAAAAAATTAATAAATATGTGCTACGTGAGGTCCAGAGAGATCATTGGTCAAAGACGAGAGTCACAGATAAAGCAAAAACAGAAAAAAGAAAAATTTTTAAACTTGTACACTTAATTTTGCAAAATAATCTAGAAAAATATGTTGTTCTCAAAATAATTCGATTATATTCTAGAGTTTGCCAATTTTTCAATGACTAAGTTTGTGCCATTCATTAATCAAAGTGAAAGTATACTAATTTAGAAGCTGTAACATTAATAATCCATTCATTTGTCTCTCTAATGTACAAGTTGTTTTGTTATTTTCATTCGCATCGCCTGTTACAATCTTAACTTTTATAGTTTTTACACTGTTGCATCATTTGTTAAAATTTGAACGTTAAATAAATTCCAGAATTCGTTGTATACGATCAGTAATAATTCTACAATAACTATTAAGTTCTGCCACGTGTCATCAATAAAATGGTAATGAGTTATTTATAATTAGACAGCGGATTTTATGCATTTATGACAAAAATGAGTAGGTATAATTTAAAACAGTAAAAACATAAGAATTTAAAAATACTTGTACAGGGTGGCCCAAAATTCCTTCAATTTCCTGAAATCGGCGATTCCTGAGGTCATTTTAAGCGACATTTTCCTTTGCAAAAATGTCTGCCTCGGCTTTGTTAATGAGTTATTAACAAAGATGGTCTGGCGCGCCACCAAGCTCCACTGAGCGAAGCGTTAGTGGTGTCCCTCGAAAAAGCAACGAACAAGAGAAGGAGCAGAAACTGATTGAATTAAAAACTCACTTACTCAGCCGTAAATGCACTTGCTGCTAGGAAATGTGTGTCATTGGGTCACTCGGAGATGAACTGCACAGCTGGCTTCAGGTATATGACAGTGCCGGAAGCTAAGGGACGTACGGTCAGGACAACGAACTGCACATCTGGTGGTAGATAGTAGGTATATGACAACAAAAAGGCCCAACGAATGTGCGGTAAAGTCAATGATCCGGACTTTCGCTTTCACTTTCCAATCGATAAATAAATCAAATGTTTGTTTCACACGGATGCCGTGAAATTTTTCCACACTCACGATCACTATTCACATTTGTCAACACATATATACCTATGCACTAATAACAATTGCAATATTACTTGTATTACAGCACAAATCACAATAATCGGGTAATGCGATCAGTAGACTGCTGATTTCATGCATTTTAAAACAGTAGAGAGATTAAAATAATTTAAAAACATCAATGTATTATTTTCAACTTGTTGAAATTATTAAAGTAAAAATCAAATATCCGTTTGGCTCCTGTCCCTTGCAACAGTAGCAGCCAATTTTCATTCTGCATGAAAATCCGCAGTCTAGTGATTAGTTTAATTAAATATCGCTATTAAAAACACACATAATAGCAACCGTGAGCTTCGAATTAACAAGTCTTTGCAGATGTTCTCTCTACCGCGGTTCGGACGACACTGATTTTACGCAAGATTTTTCTGAAAAGTTTAGGGAGGGCATTATGCGTGTCGAAAATGCACGCTGTAGCACGCTTACGAAAACAACGGGGCGGTCAGACGAAAAACAGGATACGAGAGGGACCGCTGTAAGACTAGAATTTATGGCAATCACATGTTTTGGTATTCCTGCCGATTGGTACGCAGAGTCGAAGGGTAATTGTTCGAAAACGTCGTCCGTTCTTTTACCCAGCAGGAGGTAGAAATGTCAGGTCCGAGTGGCGTTTTAGGGTCCCTATTGTCCTATTTCTAAAAGAAGGACGGACGACGTTTTCGAACAGTATCCCATCGACTCTGCATACAAATCTGCAGGAATACCGAAACATGTGATTGCCATAAATTCTAGTCTTACAGCGGTCCTTCGCGTATTCTGTTTTTCGTCCGACCACCCCGTCGTTTTCGTAAGCGTGCTACAGCGTGGATTTTCGACACTCACAATGCCCACCCTGAACTTTTAGGAAACGTTAGTTCAGATTTATAGTAAATTGTTGTTTCATTTGCAATATCGGTTACTTAATTGCGTAAATCATTCATTGTTGACACCGCTTATTGATAGTGTTTCTGTGTTCAACCATAATTTATACTTTTATGGTCGAATAGAATAATTATTATATTAATTTTTTAGCCTTATTCTCCGATTCCGTTCATTATGTATTGTGTCATAATGAGTGCGTTTGTTATACAAGTAATCGCATTCACCACTGTTTGTCATACGCGTATGGTAATCGGCCGTTTGACGAGAACATTAGGTACGCAATAACGAGTGACAATATGTTACACGTAAGTACCGATGCAGACTTCGAGGTCACGTTCGTAGCATACATCTACAAAGAAAAATGTCGAAATATTTCCAGCAAGAGACGCACGGTTTCAAACGATTCTCATCGCAGTTTTTATTGCCGTAACACTTAATTGTAATTTGCAAGGAAAGAAAATGCAGATCATTATATTCTCACATTTATTCGTGTAATACATTTTACATTGCCATTAACGAAATAGATTCGTTTGCATGCGTCTTTAACTCGAGAAAAACCAAATTTATATCTATAAATTTTTTAATAATCCAGTAAATAATAGTGCAAGGATTGACATTTTGTACTCACAATTTTTGTTAATACAAAAACTTCGAGACTCGTCAAAATGACTGGTTTTAATTTTCAAATTTGTTTAATAAGATATGTTTATGAACAAATATGATTACTAAGAATGTATTCATGGGAATTATTATTTCTTTTGGGAGAAACTAAAGTCTATAAACTTTCACAAATCTGACGTTGTAAATTCTATAGAGCATTATAAACATTTAGGCACGTATAAGTAATATTTTATGCGGAGGGAGGGGGACATCGTGGGCGCATCCATATAATTTTTAAATTTATTTTGGAAATTTAGATTAAAGTTCAATCACACCATGTGTTACAGAATTTAAACTTTCAAATGTATGAATGAAATGTATGTATGAATATATGTATATATGTACACAATTTTAGATTAGTATTCAAATAACTGTGTTTTCTGTTATTGTACTTACTCTCGCTGCGTTTATCGTGTCTGACTGAAATGCGGGCGGGCCTAAGCACTCTTAATTAAATTACATGGCCTTGTGAAAGCTAACTTAATTTAATCATCCGTGTGCAGTCAGACCTTGTTAACGTTGATAATATTCTGTACAATTTTCGCGAACAAAGGAACGTTCACTTTCGGCTAATATTATCATCAACATGCATTTTCACGACATGCAAGTGATTCTTACAGTTTTCAAATGTAACTTTAACTCTACCTTCCCCTTCTACGACGCTGTTCCCCCATGCATCCGCCACGGCCCGGTCACATGACGCGATCCATTTCTGTCACGCATGTGTGACAATGTCACGTGACTAATCCGGTACTGGCAGAGAAAGGGTAACTTTTTCCCCTCGATTCTTTCTCATTCATTTATTTATCTCGGATATGTGTATGTGAATAAGTATGTATCTTGAGTTTCATTATTAAGTAGCCATAACAGGCCATAAGAATAACGTTACTTCCGAACCCGACTGCTGATGTTACAAACGTGCCCGGTCATGTAATCTAGCTTCCCAATATGATTACGATTTTTCAATAACGATACGCTTATAATAATTTCAATTAACGATCAGTACGCGACATTCAAAAGAGTCCAATTAGAGATTACAAAAAGGAAAAAGTAGTTAGTTGAATAAGGAATATTTACATCGCAATTTTAAAGCACTAAGAACAAATTATTTTGTTCATTATACAGGGTGTTCGGGTCGTTATTATAGCTAGTGTTTTTTTTTCGAAAATTATTGTGATTCCTAAAACATGGAAGAGTAAAAAGTTATACTGTTTTTTGCAAGCAATGTAATGGTGTCTCTAATTTTTTTCAACTGCATAATTTTTTTAGAGATGGAGGTCATCTTCAATTGTAATTAGGAGAGCCGAAATGTGCATTCGTGCACTAGGAAATCGTATTGAACATTTACCGTGTAGCCTCGTCAATAAAGAATACTTGTAAACACTTTGGCAGGAGATATTCGAAGTATTTCTTCCAATCTTGTGTGACCTTGAAGGTCATTATGTCGTATACGAATCAATTCGTTTTGGCACACGCACACCCGCAGTAATAGGCATGTACATTTACCCTGTTAAACTTTGTTAAACTAGTTCGGTGTGGGTTATTTCTACCACCGTAAATACCATCCGCTCTAACAACACTCATATACAGAAATTACGATTTTAAACTTTCTTTGGTTCGCCACACTGCACAGTGGGGTATTTGACCGATTTCAACGGCAAAAAGTCGATTTTAAAAATTTTACATGTATTGTAAAATTTTTGTTGCTTGAGTTAGTTAAATATCTGAGGAACAATCTCCCATAATTCGTTTTCCCATTCATCTATCCATAAAGCAGTGAAATTTGTCTGAAGTTTGATTTTCTGTTATACGCTTCAATTTCTCAACGAATTCACATATTAGTAATTTTTACCTTATTTACATAAATTAAATAGATTTTTGTTCTATCGAAGTTTTTTTAGCTAAGATATATTTTTAAGAGAATTTCACTTTTGTACTATATACATTTTTGTAGTTATTAATATTTAAAGATAACCAACGGTTCAGTCACTTTTTTAAGATTCTAAAATTTTGGTGATAATTTTGTTATACTTCCCGGTGCAATCCGGTGTTAATTTCTCTGTAAAGTTTTATGATTAAGATGCAAGAAAAATCGGTTCCAACTCTTTCCAACTTTTTGTTTTATAGTTAATTTATGAAAAAATGGCCATCGAAAATCGCAGCATTTGTCACATACCTGTATGTTCGCATCCGCTATATCTCCGTAAAGTAAGTACTTAATAAGGAATTATTTGAAGGAATTGTTTAACACACAATATACACTAAAATAAGAAAACAGTACACACATAAAATTTAAATAAAATATAGGAATTTTTTAAAAACACTTGGATAGCTCTCACTGCACACGTTACTCTTTGACAGAATGGTTCCAACTGAATTCAATCAAAACGAAGAGGTTTAGCCGAATGCTTATCTCTTTTGTAACATAAACATCTCGCGACTCCGTCATGTAAACAGTTCCTTCGATTGGTCCTCGTAGTATTACAGAGCCTCAACATCACCAAAGAACAAGCACGTGGAAAATGCATACTTTTCGCCATGGCTATACAGTGTATACAGGGTGTCCCAAAATGTCTTCAACTCTCGGAAATAGGAGGTTCCTGAGGTCATTTCAAGCGCCATTTTCCTTTTGCAAAATGTTGTCCGCGGCTTTGTTTAGGAGTTATTAACGAAAAACACGGACCAATCAGAGCGCGAGCTCGACGCTCGCTGGCACGTTCAGCGCGGCGCGGCGAGCCGGCAGGCGGTTGGCTGAACATGCCAACGAGCGTCGAGCTCGCGCTCTGATTGGTCCGTGTTTTTCGTTAATAACTCCTAAACAAAGCCGCGGACAACATTTTGCAAAAGGAAAATGGCACTTGAAATGACCTCAGGAATCTCCCATTTCCGGGGGTTGAAGACATTTTGGGACACCCTGTATATTTTAAAAACAGCATTCTTTGTAATCAGTATTTTAAAAAGATATTTTAAATGTAAATGATTATACTTTTCGATAGTGTACTTAAAATAGACGAATAGCGTAAAAATATTGATTATAATCCGCAGTACTTGATTGAAAAATAGCAACAAACTCTACAATCTGATACGCTCCTCTTTATGGACAGATTTTGCACTCAAAACATCAATTTTTTGCAAAAACGGTATGTAGTACAAAAAGTAGAAATCTTAAGCTTTAAAATGGTTGCTTTTTCATCAAATTTGGATAAATTTTCACGAAGTTACAGCAGTTTTAATATTGAGCGAATTTTGAAATAGCTGTAGCCGCTGAAATCGGCCAAATACCCCACTGTGCACTGTATAAAAATTGGAATTCACCGAGAGATCTGCAGTTCTGCGATTAGATTTTCGTGGTTGGAATTGCTGTCCTCTGAACGATGTTCTTGGAGCAAGAGAAATTTTTGCTAAAATTGTTTGACCCCGATAGGAACCGCAGCTCCAGCTCTTTGACTCCTATGACTCTAATTTTAGCGAACGTATGATTCATTCGGCTACAAGGGGTCTTACAAGACCCCGCAAGCGATAACGATTTTTTAAAAGCCTTACACTTCACATATTTCAAGGAATAGTACCTCTAAAAATCATTCTGCACAGATTTCATATTGCTAGACTTTATGTAAATTTCCTTTTTTGGAGAAGCAGTTAATGAGACAAAAATTACAATTATACGTTATTTTCCTACTTATTAGGCGAATTACAAACGACATGAAACAGTGTCGTGTTTTATTAATAGACAACGGATCTTTATGGAAAATAAAAATTTTCTACTTAAATTCTAACAAACTGAAGTGAAATAATTTTCTTTCTAGATACTTTTAATAGGTTGAAAATAATATAATAATATTTTCAAATTCTTCTAATGTTTTTACTGGTTTAAATTGCACCTACTCATTTTTGTCATAAATACAAGAAAACCGCTTTCTATTTTGTAGGACTTCATGCCATGTCATACATACAATACATTGGAATTCTTTTTTACAAATTATTGCAAACGAAATTTTAAGTACAGCTATTGTAAAAGAGCACTTTGTTTACAACGGAAAGTATATACTGTTATTATAAAAAGCACATGAAAAAGCATGATAACATAAAATAATATGGACAAACATTATGTAACAAACATAATAATATAAGCACGTACAATAAGTACCTATAATAAGACTAGTATACAATAAGAAATGTGTATTTTTTATACGCATTGTATATTAGTATACATATATTATTAGAACCTCCTTTCTTATTTTGGCTGTCTTCATTTGACAAGGTGTAACCTTGGTCGAAGTTTCTAAAATAGACGCATTCACGTACGTGTTTCCCGGAAATCGTGGTGAATTAACACTTGTTAATTATTCACTAAAAATGCAAAATGTTATTAACATCGTCTCACGATTATATCTTTGTTTGAAAGGAGGCATGTGATAAGTGATGAAAAAGACTAAATATCTTTTAAAAAATAATGAACGGATTGCTACCGAAGAGTGAGTTTGTCCATTTTGTTTTTGCTAACAGTAAATGTATAAATTTTGGATACGAGTATCTAAACGGAAGATAAAGACTTCTTTTGAATAGGCTTATTCATTCGTGAATATGGTGTTCGAGGTGATATTCCTTTTTCGATAATTGTATGTTGCCTATATAGATACATATATTGAAGCGCTAAGCGCAAAAATATATTTCAGTAAACAATTAGAATTATTAATAATAATAACATTATAATGCCGCAGATGTGATCGATATCTGGTTAATTCATCAATACTAAAATTAACTAGATTATAATGTAATATGAAAAGTTCATTAACTACAGGTGAAACTTGTGCGAGACGCATGGAATTCGCGCTGCCTTCAATATGTCAATACATATAAATAATTTATTAGCGAATTTTTCGAAGGGACAAATAACAAAATAAACATATGCGTGTATGTTTATCACTCGTAATAGTATGTCAGAATCTGAAACTTTCTATTTGTTTTGTAGAAAGCCTTATCTTGAGTTTAAGTGCACTATTGAATGTTGTCGTTCTGCATTTTCATTTTGCATTCAAGTGCACCTTATCGGAGGGCAAGGTAAGCGTTGTTTGGATGTCAGTGTTTCGAAGTAGAGATATGTAATATGTAGGTAGTAAGCATTCCACGATGCCTTCCTACTACACCACGTCTGGACAATTGTTGCTCCGTGAGTCGATGACGTAGATCGGTAACCCCCACCCGGCCGGTCAGCGCGAGAGGGGAATACGAGCTCGCCTTACTTGCCTTATGGGCGACCGTGTAGGCCCCTCGGTCCTCGGGCGATCGGAGCGTGATAGTGGGGGTAGCTGATTCTACGTCATCGACTCTCCAACCACTAATTGCCCAGGCGTGTACTACACGTTTCCTGTTTGCAAAAGTTACAGTCATAACACAACAAATTCATGCAAAACAACACTATGAAAAAATTTAAACAATATGGGATTTCGTAACGCATTACTATATCATTCAAAATTAACGTGAACAAGTCTATGATTTATACAACTTGAAAATTAATCAAATTGAACTAATTTCAATATTTCGAATATTATCCTCTTGTTTCAAAAATATTGTTTTTCATCAACATATATTTTAACAACGACTTTTTATATCTTAGAAATCATCAATTCTGTAGCAGCTTGCATTTTTAGTTATTTATACGAAATCTTAATGCATCTAGAAAAAATAGATTAAAAAATATATTTTAAAAAAATGTTTAATATCTAATAAAAGCAATATAATATAATGCTCACTTAAATTTTTATTTAAGCGCATAGGAAACGTGTTTAATTGTATATTGTCATTTAATTAAGATTAATTAGGCGCACCCGCATTTCAGCAACGTACAATCGATCCAGCTAGAGAAGAAGAAGACACACTGTTTAAATACTAAATACTTTTAAATTTTTATACACCTATGTAAGAGTTGAAAATTAAATAAATTCGTTCTATAACGTGGTGTTATAGATTTCCATTTTTCAAAATAAATTCGAAAATATATTGGAAAATGGATTTGTTCTTAAACGTGTAATGTACTTAAACATGTTTATAATGTTACAAAAAATATGCCGTTGCACTTGTGAGATTTTATAGTATCGTTAGTAAACGAATAATATTTGTATAACTTCTACTGTTAGAACAGACAAAATTCTTAAAAATGTAATTTTCTTTGCAAAGTATAATTTTTCAAAAAGGAGGATAGAAACGGTTTGTGAACTTGTATTATTAAACTATGTATGATAGATGTCACGCGCAGGCGATTAGTCCACGACGACCGTGTAGCGGCGCGCGCGAAAAAAAACATCTAAACAAACAACGACGAGCATCGCACAGTGGGACAAACCTATGAATTCTGTGCCAAAATCAAAGAACTTTCGATAGAGCGATGATTTTTTTTTAATTAAAGCTGAAACTATTATGGTACGAACGTTTTATCCAATTATGGTTTTGTATAACATGGAATTGTGGTTTATCCAATATCACGCACGGATAGATTTTTTTTTTGACATGTCACACATCATTTCCTGTAGATTTTGTTACGTTGAATCCAAATCCGGTCGAAAAATTTATCTACAGTATACAGTAATGCGGATTCACAATTCATTTTTTGATCTAAAATTTAAGAGTTTCTATCACCGTGCTATTAAAAGACATTAAGAAACAAGTTTTAGGTAATGATGGTAAAAGAAATTTTTGATTTAATTAATTCCATTACCATGGAAATATCCGCATTATTTATGACTATACTGCGGATTTTATGCATTCATGATAAAAATGGGAAAATCAACTGAAAAACAGTAAACACATATTTAAAGAATTTAGAAACACATTTACATTATTCTCAGCTCCTTGAAATCATTAAAAAGAGAACAGCGTGTCTATGTGGCTCCTATACCTTGCAATTATTACAAACAATTTTTATTTTGCATAAAAATCTGCAGTCTACTTATGACTGTACTATAACCAATATACTGCGGTTCGATAATAAACAATATATAAATATACAACGTACCTTGTCATTAGGTAACAATTTATACTCGTAAATACGAACTATCATTTTCAGTAAAGACATGCAAAATTAAGAGAATAAGTTCATTATTCTCCAAATAAAATACCATTTTATTTATTTATTATTGCTTTAAACCGAGTGGTTTATTTAGCAAGTACAATAATGTTACATGTAGCTTACATTACATAGGTGTTGTTTCTAAATTCTTACGGAACATTGTTTGAGAAAATTATAAATTATTTTCAGGCCTTCTGTATCAGGTTTACATAAGAAGTAACTAATACAAATAGGAAAACAGTACTGCCTTTGAGAAGGTTTGTTTTGATTTTCAAAGTAGTGCAGACAGTTTAAAATAAATCAGATTATGAATACATATACTATTTATTATTTGAAATACTATTTGACCCAGGCCCGACGACTTGGCGCGAGATAAAATATTCGTTCGACCGAATAGCCGAATTCCTTGTCCCCCATGGCCGCATCGTAAAGCAAACTGTATCTTTCTCCCGTCCTGTCGCTCTAAAGCGCCTCGATGACAGTTCAAGGTATCGATAAGGTCTGTTCTCATAGTCCTCCGACATTCTTCGATGCATTGCCCCGGGACCTTTACCCATTGTTTATAAATAATTGTCGTCGCAGAGTTGATAAACGCGAACGCATACGTTTACATTAAAGTGAATCCCACGAGACTGACTCATTCATGGCAGTGGCCACGAGCACGATCGATCTGTCAGTCGAGCGAGGCTGCTCGCCGTGGAAGGGTAGTTGCGTGCTCTCCGTCTCTATCGACTTCACATAGTTCATTCTCTATATTTTACTTATTCAAAATCGTGCAATTTTCCTTCAGCAAACAAACCAAGAATTACTTCTGTCATTATTCATATAATAATACAATTTTTCCGTTTCATTAATTTTAATTTATTTTTGATTTATACAATAAAAATATTTTGATACGATCCATTCAAAGAATTTTTACTAACGTTATCATTTATATTATAATTGAAACATTTTGGTGAAACTCATGCAAGATAGTTCGTTAATGAAACTTATTTCTGCTAATTGATTCACTTATATTTAATTCGTTAAAAGTGGTGAATTGCATAGTGGAGTTTTTATGGAGCCAGAGAAGCCACAATTGTTCTTGCAAATGAATTTTATATAGAATACAATTTTCGTGTATTTGATTAGAAATTATACAGTAAATAATGAAATGTTTCTTGAATAAACGGAGCTAAAATGACAACAATTTTGTGTAACACGACAGTGTGTTGAGAAAGTGAACAATTTTATTTGATAAAGGATTGTCATCGAGTGGAACAAGTGTTTTCTTTTTAGTGAGAGCCTATAGCAATAAGGAATACCCGAATTGTTTAATTGTATCGCGCAGTGTGTTGCAAGTAAAATCGAGTGATTTGTGTTGATAGTCAATGTTGACTACATAGGTTGCAGTTAATGGATAGGAAGTTTTATTCGTTACTTATGCAATTGGTTGCCCGAAACTGACAGGATTCTGATGCGTATTGCCAAAATGACAGTTGCTTACAACGACGGTAAGATACATGCGATACAAAGAATGTATAATATTTATAGAAAAATTAGTATCTAATAGAAAATCTAATCTTTATTCCTATTCTAATTCAATTTAATTTTATGTGAAATATACAGAGTGTTCCAAAACTGTTGTATTTCCTTGAAAGGGATGAATTTTCGTTTGCAAGATGTTCTTTGTTAAGGAGTTATCAACGAAAAATACGGACCAATCAGAGCGCGGCTACTGCGGGTAGAGACCGGCTCGGCCAATGCCAACGCAGCGCTCTGCTGTAGCCGCGCTTTGATTGGTCCGTGTTTTTCGTAAATAATTCCTTAACGAAACCACGGAAAACATTTTCGGAAAGGAAAAAGTGATTTCAAATAGCCTCAGGAATCACCCCCTTCAAGAAAGTACAACATTTAATCTAAATTAATTTAACCAGTAGGCGGTGCAGTTTATTGCTTTACGAGCGTTATTTTAACATTTATTTCAATTACATTTATTTGATGGAATGTAAAAAGATTTAAGCCACTGTTTCCAGTTTTCTTTTATCAAAATAACCACGGGCACATTTTCATCCTCTAAAAAGTGTTTACATATATTTTAGCAATGGTGTGATCACGCATATTTTATGCAGCACTTATGTTGTTTTTACAAAGTTGCTATTGCATTTGCATAATAGCACCAGGTCAGAGAAGTTATCTTTCTCAAAATCAAAATGTTTCACTGTCAAAAATATAATGTTATTTACTATCCCAAGGATGTATCGACTTAAAAAACAAGACACTAACTAATTTGTTCCACAAAAAAAGGAATTTGAAAAGTACAATGAAACTGCATATCTATTTAGTAGAAACACATATTCTATTGTGGAAACTCGAATTAAATTAACATAATATTAATGACATAATAATATGTTATTATATATTATTTAATATTATAAAATTACATCAAACAATAATATTAATGATCTCATTTTAGTTCGCCACATAAAATTGTTACAAAAACACAAATAAGTTGTCATTACAACATAGTCGAAGATGTATTATTAAATATTATTGTTTTAATATTAACACTAAATACACTATGTGCAGTGGCCATTAATAAAAAATAATTGATTAGTCTTCACTATAGACAAAAATTACAGATTCTGTAATTTACCTACCACTGCTAATGACGGATAAATATGATAGATCTCGAACGAAAGATATTATAGTATCTATCGTAAACACTGCCAAACCTTTGTATGATTTAGATTGAAAAGTTAACTTGGCGTTTGAACAGCCATATACTTCTCAATGAAAATGTATAAAAATAAAAATCGATCTCAATGATGTCGGTCTTCATCGCATGACAATCATTTGAAGAAGTGACTCACGGAAGACACAACAAAGATACGTGAAGTATTACCTCCTCTGTTGGCAAATATGATTGCGACATATAGTTTGTTACACTCCCTTTTTGGTAACATACTGATTGCTCCTAATTAAAATCAGTACAAATAAAAGAACAGAAACAATATTGTGTCTTTTAATAATTTACTTTTCAATTTAAGTAACCACCTTCAAGATTTTATTTATGTTTACAGAAACTATCCAGTATTTCATTTAATCTTTAATAAATAAAAGCTACAAACAAGTTTGCGGGCTCTTTGACCTGGTAGTAGTTCGATCACATTTTTTTATATACTTATGAAAAATGTATTCAGGATTTGATAAAATAATTTTATAATTCATTGAAATATTATTCTAAAACATTTTTATAGTAATACCAATTCAATTTTCCTTGTATCATATTATTTATGCTTTATAGTTTTGATATTCAATTTTTATAGTGCAAAATTAGTTCCTCAAGGAACCTACATACATATCATACTATAATAAATGTATATTCTAGAAGATTCATAAAAACTAAAACTTTAAATAAAGCAACAATCATGAAAAAAACTGTGACCAAAATATATTTAAAAATTTATAAACGGTCACCCCGAATATATTGAAATAAATATTTGATATTACAACAAATTTTGTAAATTTTGATATGCTTGTCCTGGGTGTATAGGGCAAATTAGAAAATATACGATTCCATTAAAAAAACACACGCACACATATCACCTTCATGTGACCACCACGCGTCCATTTATTAAAGAATATATTTACACCAGATTGTAGCTCTCTCAAAACCGTTCACTTCTTATCTAAACTATTTTTTTATACAACATACGGTATTGAAATAATTTTCATTTAAAGATTAAAACCGGTCACACTGTACATTCTAGTATTTGTGGATGGGGGCGTATTGTGTTCTACACATTCGAAGCCTTTTCGTCGTATGGTTATTGTCGAAAGAACTCCTCTTCAGAAACGAATGAAAAGCCCTTTCAAGTCTAGAGTCCAGGTCCTTTCAAAGTCCACGAGTGTTAGGTTCGTTACCTGATTTACGACCCTATCCAAGGTTGATTAGCGTCTACCATTTGGCTTCACGTTTCGGACGACGAAAAATATATTCAGAGTATATACAGGGTGTTTAGCAAAATTGATCTTGCTTCTGCATATTAAAGGGAGCATCAAAGCAATGTACCGCTGTTTTCCTACAAGAACTTATTAGGAAAATTAATTAAGACAGTCAAAATTTCCAAAAACTTGATAACCATTTGTTTACGACATACGGTTCTTTTCAAAATTTTTCTCTTCTCGACGAGTAGAAGGTGATGATGTAAATAATTTCCTTTGTTATAAACAATTTTTCGGCGAATTTCTTTTACAATTGTCCATCGATCCAGAGGTTTAAATTCACCCCTGGAAAAGGGATGATCATTACTTTCTTTACACTCTGTATATTTCGTTAACCATTAGGTTTAGGACATATGAAGGTCAATATACTTTTACGCAGAATTTATGATACTTTATCGATATGTAATATTAAAAGTAGGTCTTTCCGTTTAAAGAAATCAAGGTGACCTTGACATCTCCGAAACGTCTTCGCGCACATAAAAACTGTTTATGATAATATACTTTTTATCTTTTTCATTATTAGGATTCTTTATTCCCATTGTTGCTGTCACTGTTTTCACAATTTCCTCTTTCAAAATTTCGATTGCATACCTTTTTATGAATTTTTCCCTCAGTTTCCCTTTATATGTATTTTATTCCAATGTTTTTTTTTCTCCTTTCAAGTGTCAGTGCATAAATTGTCGACTATTTTTTCTTTCTACTCCTATTTCAATTTTTTCTGTGGCAGAGTATTATGAAAAGTTTTTACTAGTTTTGGCACGAATTCTTTATCAGTTATTTATTTATCTCGTATATGTGTATGCGAAGTATCTCGAGTTTCGTTATTGAGTAGCCACAACAGGCACTATAAGAATGACGTTACTTTCGACCCCGACTGCTGACGTTATAAACGTGCCCAACCATGTAATCAAGCTTGGTAAATATTATGTTTACCATTTTTTCATGTAATAATCCTCTGTCCATTATCGTTTTACTGCTCAAAATTACTTTTTTCCTTAATACTTGCTTCATTTCCACGTATACATTAGTTGTTGCGTCCTTCAATACTAAAAATAACTGCTATATTTTGCTAACTTTTTAATAAAAGACAAACGACGGCTATGGGGTTACTCAGAAAGGCGACCTTGACAACATACGTCAAGTTTAAGGTCGACCGAGCTGCTTACCCCAAACGTAATACATATTTACCTCTAGTTTCCCAATATGATCACGATTTTTCACTAACGATATACGTTTCCATTTCTGACCTTGTGTGACCTTGAAGGTCATTAAGTCGTATACGAATGAATTGGTTTCGGCACACGCTTCCATATGATATGAAAAAATACATAGCATTCCATTTAAGAAATTGGAGGTCACCTTCATTTTTAACAAAATAATGCAGACGAAAAAAAATTACAGACATCGTTACATTGCTTGCAAAAAACAGTATAACTTTTTCCGAATTCCCTTAATACAGATTTTCTATCGTTTTATATCTCTATATCTGATATATTCGGAAACAAAATATTCAAACTATTTTTTTATGTTGTGAATCAGATTCATCGACATTGTCACTTTGACAAGTCGGTAGCAAAATTATGTGTGTTTAAAAATCAATGTTGTGAGATCCGCTTTCTTTTCAGCGATGCGAGCTACACATATTTTTCATATGAAATAAATAATTTCTTTCTGTCCCAGTTCTCGTGTTAATATATCCTGTCCGCGACTGCATCTGAGAAATGTCAGTTTTCTTTTCTCGTTTGATTGCAGGTGACAGCTCGCGATGCGTTCGCTCCGAGTCTGAGAAACTACGGCAGAAGATTCAAAAGTGTATAAGGAATCGGATTTACACGAGCACAGTAATCGTTCCTTTGATGGCGAGGCATTCTTCCAAAGAAAAAACGTTATTCCGAATTTCACCGAAGGACATGACTCAACAACCACTGATTACAACGGAAGAAATCTCACTACAGGCTTCGGAATCTGCTGGTTCCAATATGGTGGTGATCGAGGTACGAAATATAAAATGAACAACTGCAATTTATTCGATTGTAAGAAATTTGGGTAATTATGTATGCAGAAAAGGGGATTCCTTATCGATTTTCATGGCCTTGAAATATGTTGTCGAGATCGTCACCCACAAAAAATTTGAGTTTATGCAATAATTGAGCTGTAGAGAATAAGATGTATGTATTTACCAGAAAAAAGTCAGGAAAACAAATTCGAAAGGCTCAAAAAAATAATGCAATTTAACCGATGTCCTGTACAAAGAATTAGCGATCAAAACTTTAAACGGTAATATCTCGAAAGTGAAAGTATCGTCGGACCTGCTGAGCGACAGTTATAGCAAAGGTGCTACAATTTATGGTTCCGAGGGGGGTTCTCTCAGTAGTGAGCATAAAATTTTCACAGTTACGGTAGAGACTTTTGCGACGATTACGGAGATAATTAAAAATTTTTGGTTTCACTGCAGCGAATTCCGCCATTTCAAACGAATTTTTATTATGTCTGGGTTAGGTTCTTTAGGAATTCTTAGGTTCGGTCAATTAAAAAGGGCAGAAGTCGCTATAATGATTGTCCGTAGTTTTTTTCAAATATCTCGAACACCAAGGACGAGCGGAGCGGCGCGGCGCACAGTGGTCGAAACGAGCCCGCTAGCTGGACAGTACTATTGTAGTATTATTTTAAAACTTGAAGCCATAGTAAAGTAGGTCGTTGGACTCGTCTTGACGTCAGCTACAACAATATATAATAATAAATATTTGGTGATATTTAAAAAATTAAATTGGGATTTATAGATGACTGATTTTTTTGTCAAATTATCAGAAATGCTCGAAAAATCGTGATGGCAATTGGGCATTTGCACCGAAAAGCTGACAGAACTGTTTTAGCATCATTCTATAATTATTCTATTATCGCACCGCTATTAAAACACGAAGTAACGATACCTGACGACTCACAGTGGTCAAAATGGACTTTCTAGCTAGACCAAACTGTTTTGTCCTTTGTGGTTTACGTAGAAGAGAATCACAGAAATGATTCGTAATATATCAACATCGGATTACTAAAAAATGTTTCAACTTCGAGTGCGTCAGCCGGTGCAAATAAAATTGATTTTGTGGACACCCTAGACTTGTATGAAGAAGTTCCAACAAGTTCCAAAGTGAAACCTTTTAAAACTTTTTTTTGCGGGGCTGTCAAAATATAAATACTACATATATGCATTTTAAAGTATTTTCATTTTTAAGCAAATAAATAATGTATTTGAGTTTTATTTGAATTTTGTACTTACGGGTCATGCTAGTATCGAATAGTGAGGTGTCGAACGATAATGAAGAAATACGAAGTTAGGAAATGCTTTGCGGGTGGGGGCATATTTTATTATAGGGTAATAAACAATGGTAAAACCAGCTGCGATTCTTCTTACCTGGTACCTACCTCTCATTTACCGTAGCGGAAAATTTTCTGGCAGCATTACCATTTTATGGGTTTTGTCCAGCTAGCGGGCTCGTTTCGACCACTGTGCGGCGCGGCGCGGCCAAACCGTTAAATTCTGTGCCATAATCAACGAACTTTAGATAGACATGAGATAGAGCAATGATTTTTTTTTAATTGAAGCTGAAACATTGTAGAATATGGGAAAATAGAGAGATTATGGTACGAACGTTTTTTAACCTTGAAAATATTTGTTAAACTTGCAGAATTACAAGAAAATTGTGATTTATCGAATAGCACACGTGGATAGATTTTTTTTGAAAAATTTGTCTACTACCTCAAGATTGTAAAAAACATCGATTTTTGTGAAAAAAACTAATGAAAACATAATTTTTTCATTAAAAGGATTTGATAACCCACTGGTTTGAAGGTATATTGTATTCTCATATATGGAACGCTATAAAAATAAAAATAATGAAGGGTCATTCCGTTCCAAATCAATCACTTTTTGACGTCACCATCGTAAATTTTGTTCTAAACGAGATATGGTGTAATCCATGTGAAATTGGGGGGGGGGGGGGGTTAAGTCATCATTTTGCAAGTTTCGAATTTTTTTTAGAAATGACAGGCTTTCGAAAGCAATTTTTGTCCATTTTGGCGAAAACGGGCCTCACTTACAAATTTTTATCTCAGAAACTGTTTGTCCGATTGAGCTACATTTTTTTTTGTTTTATTCGGAAAGGATTGGGCCATTATAAAATAATTTTTTCAACCTCGATAATTAACTTTATAATGTCGAAAAATGTAAACAAATTCTTTTTTTACGTTTCTTTCGACGAGGGTCCAGAATGATTTAAATTTTGAAAAAAATATGTTTATATTCTCTGAAGTATACCCCTCAAAATGAGCCCTTGCAAAAGGATGGCGAATTGAAAATTGGCGTCACAATGAGCTGGAAAACATAGATGGTCTCAAAACAATACCAGCAGACTGTATACGACTAAATGACCCTATTTATACCTCGAGAACAGTATTAGTGACCACTCTTCAAATTTCATTAGTTTTTTCACAAAAATCGATTTTTTTCAAAATCCTGAGGTGGTAGACAAATATTTTGTACGGATTTGGAATTAGCGTGACAAGATCTACGGGAAATTATGTATATAAGATAAATTACAATTTTCTTGTAATTCGGCAAAGTTCAACAAATATTTTGAATGTTAAAAAACGTTTGTATCATAATCCGTGTATTTTCCCATATTCTGCAATATTTCAGATTTAATTTAAAAAAAAATCATCGCAAGTTCTTTGATTTTGGCAGAGAATTCATCGGTTTGACCCAATGTGAGGCGCAGCGGTGACACGTATAGGGAAAAGTTGTCTAGAATTTTGACCTTGAAAGCGTATTACCAGGTGATCTAAATAGATGAGATGTCTCCTTTTCTAAACAATTACAATTTCTTTTAAATTGTCAATATAGGCCCATATAAAAAAGTTGTAAAATACAACTTTTAGTATTTTCTCCGCAATTCCGACCAATTGCAATTTTTGAAAAAATCTTGGTTAATATAACGTTTCAGGGAGGTAACTCGGATGAGCTTGACATATGTTGTCAAGGTCACCTTTCTGAGTAACCCCCTAGAGGTTTTAGCCGTCGCTGGTTTTTTTATGAAAAAGTTATGAACAAAAAAAGTTTGCAAAATATAGCAGTTATTTTAAGTAATTATCTTTCTAAACAAGCATAAATGAGAAAATTTGTGTAGTAAGATAGTAAAATAATCATCGAATGTTCCATATATGCAATGGCAGATAAGGTGTTAGGGTAATAATCCATTTAACAATGTTGCACTGCATCCATATAAAAACGAAAAAATGTGCGTTTATCTTTGAATAAATATAGGCCGGCCTACCTGGTGACACATGGAGGTACTGCGTAGAAAGAGAACGACTCGCCGAGAAGTCGGAGTTATTCCGCGCCATGCTCGTCGGTCCTCTTGCACCTGCACCGAGCGATCCACCGCCTTTACTTCAGCTGCAGCACGTGGAGAAGCGTGCATTCGATTATCTGTTCAGGTAAATCGTCGACTACCACCTGATCCCGTAGTCGTTCCATCCACGCAACCACGTCCATTCAAAAGAAATTCTAATTTTGGAAATTTCGTCATGAGTAAAATCTCGCGTTTGAAAAAATATATAATCGATTTGATCGAATTTCTTAACGCATTAAGTCCGAAGCAAATAAATAAGACGATTTTTACATGAAACATTATTTATTGCTTTTAATTCTGTACAGGAAATCGTGTAAATGGTACCAAAAGAATGTTTGGACCCATGCTTTTTTGTAGGACAAAAATAAAGAATGAAAGTAACTTGTAATAATGTTATAGACATGGATAATGTAATTTACATACTATTCTGTCGTATATAAAAATCTATTACACAACAAGATATGTAAAAATAAATTCTTATGATTTAAGACGAAATTGGTTTATCGTAGAACTATGAATAGTTTAATTTCTATAAATTTCAAAATATTCGTAAAAGATTATAATGGAATATAATAGAATATACTGGAATATACTGGAATATACTGGAATATACTGGAATATACTGGAATATACTGGAATATACTGGAATATACTGGAATATACTGGAATATACTGGAATATACTGGAATATACTGGAATATACTGGAATATACTGGAATATACTGGAATATACTGGAATATACAAGAATATACTAGAATATACTAGAATATACTAGAATATACTAGAATATACTAGAATATACTAGAACATACTAGAACATACTAAAATATACCTGAATATAGATTATACTGGAATATACTTGAATACACTCGAATATATTGGAATATACCAGAATATACTTGAATATAGTAGAATATAGTAGAATATACTATAGTATACGTTTTATTATTAGAATCTTCATTTTTTAAATATACTATTTGGAAGGATCCGAACGGTGTTAAAAATCGAAATTGTTATAAGTAATTAATCCTTTGTCGACGAATACTATCGTCATGGAAATGAAAATTTATCATACTCATGTAATATAAAAAAAATTTCATTAAACATTCTTGGTTTAACTCTTTATATAGTTCTTTAGAATATCATTTTGATTATCTTGTTTATGCATAGGAAAATACACTAGAAAAAATTTTCGTCTTTAAAGAATTAGATAAAGCATATTATGTCCAACGTTGACTAACATTGACTAAAGTTAATGCTAATTGCACCATTAAATTGATCCACTATGTGTTTTCGAAAATAATACAGTCGCTTTCATTTCCTCGTTCGACATCCAAAAGAAAAAAAAAACGATACAAGTACTTAATTGATGTAGAACTATATGTATATTTATCGGTATAAATTTCAATGAAACACGAAAAAACATACAACTTTTCAGTAATCGATCAAACGTTCAAGCGATCAAGTAGCAAATGATTGGAAATATAGTGTTTCATAATTAAGTTTCGGATTTTTATTTTGCAAATCGCTATTTTCACAAATTAGTTTATAGAGATCGCAAACGATGTTTTATTGTAAAAATTTATTCTATATTTGAAACACCATAAATGTATAAAAATCCACAGTTTATTTGAAAAAAAAGACTTTATATTTTCCGAAAATTACAAATACATATTTAAAAATCTGCTGGGTATCTTTCCGTGTCAACATCATGTCGGCCGCGTGTTTGTGGACGCTTGTAATATCCGGTACAATCGCATACTTCTGGATTATTTTTCTGCTTACATACTCATTGGTGGTCTGTTGTAAACGAAAATTGACTAGACCTCGGTTCACCAGAAAGGAGCGTTGCAAATGCAGATTGCGGAAAACTGTTTCCTAAGACACGCACACCTAGATACGACCCGAATCAAATATTACCAAGAAATTCTGAAAGTTACCTAGACATGTGCCGATTTGAACAGTTTCGGAAGTAGTTGTGTTATGTAAGAGATTGACTGATCATCTTGTAAATTTAGACAAACTCTTTTCCGTAAGGATAAAAGGTTTGGTTAAATGCTGAAGTTGTCACTCGCGTCAGCTTGAAGCCGATCGATTTTCTGCGCAGATATCTTCTCGGCGATCCGATAAATTTCCAATCCGTGACGACGGCTAGGGCCACCCTCGACGCAGCTCATCAATACTTGTGTCCGGAGTTGGTGCATCTTGCTGTCGAGTATCTCGAACGGAACTTAAGCCCGAGCACCGTACTCGAGATCTATCAAGGACTCAGTCTCTACGCGAGTCCAATACCATCCGACATCTCGAGATCGTTCAATGTACCCACCGCACCACCAGCCCCTGGAGACGATGCTGGCGAAATAGGTACTGTAACCACTTCGAATTTTATCAGAGGAATCAGTCTTTCATTAAAGCTTCGTTGTAATTGCAGCTGAAGTGTGCACGCGGCTTCTTCTCGCCTGTCTGGACGAAATCGACTCGCACCCGAGGGTCGTATTCAGCCAGGAATATTTCGAAGAATTGAATGCGACGGAGGTAGAACAATTAGCATGCCGCGACACCCTCAAGTTGAAGAACGAATCCATCTTGTTTTACGCGTTGGAGAGGTGGGCAGCGTCCGAATGTCGAAGACACGGGGTCGAACCATCGGCGAGCAACAAAAGGTCCGCGCTCTCCGACAAGGTCTGGTACAGCGTGCGGTACCCTCTTATGGCCGATAAAGAGTTCATCGAAGGCCCCATGGCCAGCGGAATACTCTCCAGCGAGGAAGCCGCCGTCATCCTCGGACATACTCACACTCAGGACGGGGAAGAGGTATGCATTTATAGTATGTATTAACATGCTAATGTTCATCAATAATCGGATAACGGACCCTTTTGCCAACACGTTCAATGTCGCGCGAATTTTCTGTTTCACACACGCGTTATCGATAACTGGACTACGGATTTTATGCATTTATAACCAGGGCTTCGGAGTCGGTAGACAATATTCATAACTCCGACTCCGACTCCAACTCATCTTTTTTTTTACCTCCGACTCCGAATCCGAATCCGACTCCGACGCCGATTTCGACTCCGACTCTCCAAATTGAAAAAATATCTACTCAAAATAATTAAAAGTTGTAATAAAATTGAATAGATAGTAGAAATATTGTATTAAAGTCTAACTATATGGAACAGATAACTCTGATGCAACGCAACACGACTGTTACTTTCTCACTTTCAGGAAATAGTTAGGAAATGCGTATCAATTTGAGAAATTTATTAATGATTTATATACAAAAGAGCCAAAGTTGGAGCCAGGAGTCGATATATTTTTTCCCGACTCCGACTCCGAAGCCCTGTTTATAACAAACGTGAGTAGGTGTCATCGATGCGATTATTTTCACCACAGTAAAATTATTAGTGAAAAATACATTTTTCACTCTCTTGTGTCTTGCAATTGATGCACAAACTGTTTTATTTTGCATAAAGATCCTGAATCTATTGATAACACTTGTTATACATACATATACTGATAAAAATAAAAAGGTAAAAAGTGTTGTGTCGGTAAGGTAGAAAGTGACACTGAAATGATGAAAAATATTCTTTCGAGTCGCCGAAAATCCTTTTGGGAAACATGTTTTACATGCAAAATCAGGCTATATTTAAAATTCCATCCTTTGCATATAATGGTGTTTCGAAAAATTCTGTTTGACAATCTTTTCTCTGTTTCTGCTGCCAATATTCTAACAATACGCACACCTTTGCTTTCTGTGATTTTCTTCGTGTTAGGACCCCACAATCTATATGGTAGTGCTTCACTCAAATATCTAACCACGGTTAAACAAATACCTTGTGAATCAAATTTTCCTTTTGTTGTTTATATCTATTAAGCGTTATTACTCTACTACAAAATGTGCCCATGAATCCTACGCGCGGCTTTTTACTTGCTCACAATTCTATTCGAGCCAGATTCTCAAGTGCTCTCTTCGGACATGTATTTGGGATATTTGCAGTAAACCGCCGCTTCAGCACAAAGACCTTGTGATAATCTCGATTACAAAAGCATACATCGTGCCATTTCCGCAAGAGTTCCATTAGCTCTTTTTGCGGCTCCATTTAGCTGCGAGGTGTAATCAGCATTTAACTGTCTCTTGATAGCTTCGGATTCGAAAAATTCCGTAAATTCGGATGAGGTTGCCAGTCCTTAATTTCTTCCCTTTTTGCCCTGACTCTAAGTACGTTAACTCGACGAATAAAGTTCTTAAATGCGTTTAATACCTCCACAGAAGTAAATCTTTTTTACATCAACACCTTCTACTCATCGAGGAGAGAAAAAGTTCGAAAGGAACCATATGTCGTAAATAAAAGATAGTTATTGAGATATAAGCTATTAAAGTTTTTGCAAAATTTGATTGGGTTAAACTTTACCTTCGGTAAATGCGGCGCCCTAACCTGTAAAAACCGGTGAAAATCGCTGAACTTTAAACACGCATAACTTCTGAACTACTGAATTCCTTGGATTGAAACTTGGATTTTCGGCATTTTCTCGCCAAAATCTACAGGATCGTGTAAAAAAGTCCAAAATTTGTGGTACCCTAACCAAACATTAACCCTTTCACCAACTTATTTGTGGCATTTTTTTTAATTAAAATGATACTAAACACAATATAATTAGAACAGTATTTGGTACGTAGAAGAGGATAGTGCTCAAAACACAAAATGGGTGAACAGTAATACCTGTACCGCAGAAATATATTTTACAGGCCAGATGTTGAAAAATTTAAAGATGTTCCCGTATTTTTGCATTCGCAAAAATTCTGTGTAATTTGAAATCGTTTCGTACCTATGTTGGGAGGTGAACCACGCTTCCTTATCGAAACTGAGCCCATATCTTACTACTGAAAATAATGTCCCTGATTACTATCAGGCACTGCTCTTTTTTATCTGTCCTTTGATGTACTAATCTTGCAGATTGTTCAAATACAACTTTTACGAAATGCGGTTATCCAAGTATAAGTATTTCAGTCGGCGATAGTCTGTCGCGTGGCACACGGATAAAGGCGTAACATTCGGATAAAGCTTTTTTTATTCTTTGAGTAACTTAATCACGTTGAAATTATAATTTAAATTGTTGTTACGGAGTGTACGATGACACACAAGACGCAAGAGTTACAGAAGTCCAGCGTACGCTTCAAGAGATGCAGAAAGATGGGACTGTCAACAATCGCACGTGTAACAAATTCATGTTTCGTGGTAATCAATCGTCGAAAATCTGTGCGTCGATATATTAACTATGAATAAATCGTGCAATTGCAATTAAAAAACGGTTTCGCTCGTTCTGTTGCATATTGTAACTTCGCAGACCAAACAGTTTATTTTCAAGTAGCTCGTATAATAAATTTAATATTACCAACTAATTTAATATTATGAATTACATATTAATCAAGCTTAGTAGTAGATGAAGTACATCAAATTATTTAGAGTGTTTAAAGTTACTTTAGCAACTCGAATATCGCATCTACGTATAAGTAGGAGGGGGGGGGGGGGGGGCGGGTACCCAAAAATTCGGGTTTGGGTCGGGCCGGGTATTTTCCCTCAGGTCGGGACCCGAAAATTCATGATACTCGAGTAGTACTCGGAAATTATAGTGCTCGGGTTGGGTTGGGAATCCGAAAATTTGAATGTCATAGATTTTCGGGTTTCCGACACGACCCGACTTCGCGTTCGGTTACTGAAATGCGAAATCGGTCAGGAACTTTTGCACTGACCCAATACCCTCTCTTCCAATACTTTCAACGTTGGTGTGATGAAATATGAAGTTGTTTAAACTGACATTCTTTTCCACAGCTAAGAAGTCCCGTTGCTGGGCCACTGTCCAGGCTGTCGAGTGCCCCTAGAATCACTGCAAACGCTTACGAGAGCCGAGGGTGTACGATGTCGAAATCGGGGAAGAAAGAGCGACAAGACAATCGGAACAACTGGAGGAAGGAATGCGCGACACAAGGGCAACGAACTTGCGTCAGAATTGGCACCTACATCTTGCGAGTTCTTGCCTGTATCTTCGACTGAATAACATTAAGAAGCCCCAACATGGTAGGAGGTAGAATAAAACAAACGGGAAGATGTCTCACCGGGAGACAACATCTTTTCTACTCTGTTCTAATGAGCTTTCTTGTCCGACTCATTTTCTTCGAGAGTTGCATAGAGGCCAGAACCCTTCGGTACACGGATGGGTCTGCGGGATCCATAAGGAAAATTGTTGTTCATTTAATTTCTTGAAATTACTTGATAGTTTAAATAAATCCGCTTCCTTTGTTTGTAGTAGTTCCTTTGCGATAGAGCGACGACCTCGTTACAACGAGAAAGAAAAATATTTATTAATGATGATGCAAGCGAAAGATTTTCTATTTAGACATTGCGAGCAGTTCTACAGTTTCCTTTCGATATTTTTCTCGCAACAATAAAATCTCTATCCCCTCTTCTTCTGTTGAAGTTGACCGCTCGACACCTATATAGTGCCAGAACGAGAGGGTATCTATCCGTTCCAACGAAAGATGTCGCCGCACCACTCAAAAACAATGTCAAGCCGAATAGGTACTGATCGCCCATCAGGAGATTCCAGTGACTTCGACAGTGGGGCGCAGGGGGATTTGCGAGACCCCACTCTTGACGCCAGGCTGCGGACCCCCACTCTTACCGATCCGGCCAATAGCGGAAGACGTGTGGCGCGGAATAGGGATATCGCGTGGTCCCTATAAGTATCTCACTGCCATCTCCTGATGGACGATCAGTACCGTCATCCGCAACACGTCGGAAGCCATCGTCCTATATCGAAAGAAAACTGTATTCACCCGTGCATTCGAGGGTTAATAGACTGCAGATCTTTATACGAATTTTAGAGTTTTCTACCTTGTTTTATGAAGAAGAACGGAAATGAATATTTTATTGAATTTCCATTAACCACTGTAAACGCATAAACATCTGCAGTCTAGTGATCAGAAAAATATAATTTATTTACAAACTACCAGAGTTTTCCAACGAATCGATCAAAATATTTTCATACCAAACGGGTACGCTACGGATAGTAAATATTTGAAGTGGTTTGATTCAGAGTTGGGCATTAATCAATTAAACATTTAAATTGGATTGATTTGTTAATGCTTGTGATTTTTAATCGTAATTTTAAACCGTTAAAAATCGCGGTTGCTTCGATGTGATTCGAACAAACAATAAAAACTTGTTCTTCAAAAGCATTTTAGCAAGCTCTCCTATGACAATATTATTTTACTGTTTGTTCGATTGTTTTACATAATAAGAATAAGTATTAATTAATCGTTGATCGTTAAATATAATTATTTTCAACACATTTACTACTATGGTTATTGTTTATAACACAGTAAAAGAATAACGAAAAATTGCAATAGAAAAATGTTTTAATAGTGTGATAATATTTATTTGACTACTGTTGCAATACTTATTTTGCAAATTTTGTTTCTTCGTGAAAAGAATTTTAATAGTTAATAATCCAATTGATGATTGAACAACAAACTTAATTATGTATCCTATTGGTTCTTGAATACCTACTGTAATTAATTTCGATTACACATCAGTTGAATTGAAAACTGAATAGTTAATTGCAATTTATAATCAAATATTAAAAATTTAATCGTGTATTGCAACTGAAAAATTAAATTAATCATTTAACCGGATTGAGATTATACATACATCAGTTGAATGAATTTACTCGTTAATTGCAATGAATAATCAAATATTTTATTTGCAATTGTTAATCGTTGATAACATTACATATTGCTCAACTCTGATTCTATCAATCTTTGCCTCTTTTTATGGTAAATGAGCTGCAAGAGGCTAACACGTTAGTTAACATTTGGTATACTTTTGTTTTTTAAATTAAGGTCTTGCATATATAACGGTCCTTATTATGACGAGAAGTTTCTTTGAGCGGAAGGGCCGTTTAATTGTTATTAACTTGCGTGGAGTTGTCGATATGATCGCTTTGATATCAATTTGTCTATGAAGCGTACTTCTTTACCGTTTACAAATATTATTCAGATATATTTATTTTAAGGCGTGCCGAATGTTGGTCTTAGAAAAAGGTGTTGCAACCAGTTCAACACATTGCGAGAACAATTGTTTTAGTATATCTACGTTATTAATTCCCTTGGTCGTTACGATAAATTAATTAACACGATTTTAGTATTTTATGCCGATACCAAAGAAGAATTTCATTTATGTCTCCAAATACGATGTTTAAACAGTATTTTCACATAAACATTTCAAAGTTTATACGATTTTATCAAGTCTAAATGATTATACTTCGAAAAGTGTTTTATGTATTTGAAATGCCAAACGACACGTTATGCAAAAACATAACATATTGTTTACGTGTATGTGATGTTTTAACACGCTTGAGTACGAGTTCTCCATAAAGCGTTTTGAGTATTTATAATTTTAACTATTTAGTTAAGATACAGTGAGCAGTAAAAATATAAAATCAACAAATAAAGCAGAGAAAGTCAAATTTTACAACTATTTCGAGTTTTGTCGTTTCAGAATAAAATTGTTGGTTATCAGAACTCGACAAAATGATCAAAGTGAATAAATTCAAAAGATGAAAGTTCTACATAATGAGTCATATGTAACTGGAACCATTAAATAGGTATAGATGGTTTCGAGGCGTACATATATAATTTGACATGATTAGATTATGTATTTACAGACATACGATGGTTAAGGTTGTCTTTCTAAATGATTTCTCGTTTTCAAGAAATATAATTTTCGAAAAAAGATTTTCAAGTTATGTCATTTACAATTAGAATGATTAAAGTTAAAATACTTCCTATTTAAAACAATGGTTCTTTTATATGACGAGGTTAATACTTTTCTATGCAAAATCATATGTACTGATTCGACTAGCGTAATAAAAATTGTATGATATTGTTTAAACAGACATACTTTATCTTTGTATGAGCTCTGATTATCTTAAATTATAATCTTTCAAAATCATTTAAGTCCGATCTGAATAGTTTTTCATTACTTAGACAGCCATCGTACAAATCATTACTTACGCAGCCATCGAAGTGGTTCTAATTACATGCTCTATTTGCACACAGTAAATTCAATCAGGAATGTAGAATCATAAAGCTTGTGTGAACGAGATACTTTGCGTGAATTGCATTGTATGAATATTTTGCTGCCTATTGTACAAAAATTTCTATGGAGACACCATTGGTCAAGAACATGACGCAAGCTCCTCCATGGAATATTTAATTTCTTGTTGCCACGATTTAGCATGTATCCTGTTACATGTTACAGCGGTGTTATTTAGGTTCGTTGTGTTCATAGTTGCTGTTCAAAGCATATAGCATTTAAATTAGCAGTTATAGCGTGGAACCATGGCTGGTCCGTGTAAGCGTGTAAAGTCTAACAACGAATATTTCATGTTTGCAGAACTTTTTTGTACATCGAAGCATTGTTTAGAAAATTATGGAATCTTTCTATTCTCATGGTTAAGGAGAAAGTCACTCTAAAATTTTTCTCAACGAGAGTATCTATTTTTTTTAAATTAGGCTTTCATTTACTGAAGTTGAAAAGTAGATGATTACTATCAATAATTTATTTGTGCACAATATGAAATTGCGACATTATCTGGTCACCTGAGATAGAAATATCCTATATACTATCAACAATGATATGTGAATCAATTGACACTTTTAATACATGAATTGATATTGATTAATAGACTGCATGGGTTTATCTGAATTCATATTCTCAAGCTGTAATTTATAAGAGGAAGTTAAACAGAAATTACGTATTACTTCTATGAACAACTTCTTTTTCATTAATTGACTAACTTCTGCTCAAAAATCAAATATGGAATTGCTACCTTTAAACAAAATTCCTTTTGAAAAATTAAATTAATATTTCTTAATATAATAATAGAAATTAACATTTCTATTATCTATATTTTAAAAGATTTCTTTTTAAATGGACATTGAAGTAAAAATAGCATATCCGATGGTTTCAAATCAATTCTGTATATTGAATTTAGGTTTCAAAAATTAGCAAAATCGTGTATTACGGTGTTTTATAAGTTTCATATTTTCTATTCTGTAATTTTTTAATTCCTGTTGAATATTCCTCCTTAAATTATTGAAAGCGAAAAATGCTGTTCATTAAAATTTTTCTTTTTATTTGAAGGAGGAAGGAAGCGTTTGTATCTTTTTCTTCATTATTAAGTTACATAAATGTTAGTTCATGTAAATCCATAAATGGAGTCGAAACGAAATCAATTTGATAACTTGATACGATTAAACATCTATTAGATACCGATAGCAATAAACAAGATGGAATTTTCATTTTTCACTTGCAATGTTATCTTGCTGTAAATTGTCAATCGTTGAAGTAGAAAACCTTTGTTTTGTCCAATGTTTAAAAATTGCATAAATTATGTTTCATTTATATGAAATTTTGAAGTACAAATTTAAAGGTATACATGTTCCAACACAAACAGAAATAGTATGTATTTTATTTCTCGAATTAATAAGATGATGATGCAAACATCCATAATTAATAATTAGCACAATTTATAAGACTGTAAATGATTGCTTCCTCCTTTAAATTTAAGAATCTTTAAATGGCGCATGTAAATAAAGATGTAATTCGTAGTAGATTTTATAATTATCGAGTTGTATTGGTTAATGTGCTGCGTACCGGCGCAAAAGTTGCAGGTAATTACTCGGCCATGAGTGATCGTAATCTTTACTCACGATTTGCGAGAATTAATGTCATACGTCATATGTACATGACTGCGTAAGCGTGTTCTGTCGTTACCATTATACTGTAGTCATTAATCACGTGTTGCTATTTGATCGGTTAAATTTTATTCGCCGCGACGTTGCTGTCAGATTACGTTTGAAGATTGAATGTTTCTCTAATCAATTTCGCTGAGTCTATTGTGTGTTAACGATTATTTATAACTCGCACGATCGTTGTACCGTTATTGATTAGTAAAATCGAAGAGTAGGCGTTTTAATTCGTTTCGTAATGAACAGACTGGAAATTACTGAAAATAAGAGTGAAATTCACAGATATGTAACAATACATATAACTATGCAAATAAACTTTGTGCGTATGATCCATAACTCACATTATTTAATATTACCTGAAGGAATATTAGCACTAGAACTCAATAGTTCAAGTGACTCATTCTCTAATTACGAGGGAATCTTTGGGGAATTTTTCAGAGGAATAGTGTTGTGTATTATAATGCTAATCTTGGTGTGCTTATTATAACCAAAAAGGAAGAACCCTCTGTTATAACTAACGTTCGAAGAATTTATTCGAATATTTTTAAGATATAATAGTAATAACTATATTTTTAAACATACAGTTCATATCAAAAAGAAAAGCCAATGAAGACTTTTTATAAAATTGAATTTTGTATTAGGAGAATATGATAGCGAAGTAGGTGGCA
Organism: Lasioglossum lativentre; assembly: GCA_916610255.1. NCBI lineage: Eukaryota > Metazoa > Arthropoda > Insecta > Hymenoptera > Halictidae > Lasioglossum > Lasioglossum lativentre. The sequence goes on along the minus strand of OU744356.1, from coordinate 37,093,362 downwards.
CGAAAATTCAGTAGTACAAAACTCAACGACCAGCCGGATGGCCAAAAATTTTTGTTTTTGTAAGTTTCGCTATTTTTGCAATTCCAAATCAGTACAATAACTCATTGACAAGTTAGAGGGGCGTAAATTCTTGCGGAAATCAGTAGTATAACTCTACAACAAGTCGGACGTCCAGGAAAAATTGGTGGTTCGATAAATAGCAGCAGAGAGTAATCTCTAATAGCAGATATGCTTTTTTATTACATTGTCTTCATCTATTCATTGTAGATTCATACATAAAATGTCTGTATTGGACATGTACATAACTTATATTCTAAACATTTATAACAAGAATGTTGAGACTGGCACAGAGAGACGATATTGCTTGTTCGCCTCAAAAAATGGTTCTAACTTCATTGAAAAATCAAGCCGCTTGGTTACTCTCTGTCTTTGTCTCTCCTGCGAGATACTCCCTCTCTGTCACAGCCCTGTAGGAGAGACAAGTATCTCTCTATCATTGTCCTAATTCATTCGTATTTCACCTCTACGCCGATAGAGGCATAAGTTTCGCTCCTGCGCACTCTTATGGACTTTTTTGTCTAGGCTTCGGTGTCACGCCCAATGTTACCGATAGTTCGCGGGATTTCCTAGGTGCGTTTTGCGATATCAGCGCCTCTTATACTCCATTCGTCATACTTCATCAGAACGCGAGCGGCTGCGTTGCTACGATACGATTTGGTATATCTTTCCTTGTTTTTCACTTTAGAAGAAAGAGGCAAGAGCATCGACCAAACTCAACACGTGCATCGATCGATTTTCTGTAGCTGTTCGACGCACACGTTTGGGTTTGTTTCTTCACTTCGAGATCTCTAAATGTTGCACCAGATGCAGACGCACGTGATTTTTGACCCACGATTCCACATTTGGTATACTTTTGCACTACAAAATTACATTTCCATGCTAATTCATAAATTATTTTTAAAAAATAGTCTTTCACGATGATGATTCAAAAAACAAAAATGTTTCTATGCTTAACAATAACCATAATTGAAATTGTTTTGTAAAGGTAGTTTTAGTAAAATTCATTGTCATCAGTTTTTTAGTTCAGCCATTATAATTTAATGTAAAAAATGTTGACAATTTCTTTTACACGTTTGTAAAACCAACAATTTTTAAGATTTCGCAAAATTATATATGTCATTACACATTATAACATATTTTAATTTAAACAAAATCCGAAACAGTTGTCCGAAAAGTACGCAGTGGTTCGAAAAACGCCTGGCTCTGCGTCTCGACTGCTTCGGAAGCAGTGGGTCAAAAATCGCGTGCGTCTGCATCTGGTGCAACATTCAGAGATCTCGAAGCGAAGAAACAAACACAAACGTGTGCGTCGAACAGCTACAGAAAATCGATCGATGCACGTGTTTGAGTTTGGTCGATGCTCTTGCCTCTTTCTTCTAAAGTGAAAAACAAGGAAAGATATACCAAATCGCATCGTAGCAACGCAAACTTGTGCGTCCAAGGGAGTTACGACGAATGGAGTATGGATCGCAAAACGCGGCGTCAAAACGCACCTAGGAAATCCCCTGAATATTCCGTATACTTCAGTTTTACTACGGCTGCTGAATATGATTTGGAGGCCACACATGTACCTACATGGCGCGTGTATTTGAACAGTGGAAATAGTATTTATGGAGAATGTATTTCAAAAATAGGAAATATAGTAAAATTAATTTTGGTTTATTGGTCGTATCATTAAAGAAAGAATATTGCAATAGTTTTACATACTTTAAACTGATGATCTACTTTCTTTGCAATTATTTAATGCGTATAGACATATTTGTTATTTTTGTCTTTTTTTTCTTTTAAAATAAGTACTTGCAAGTTTAATTATTATGTATATGCCTGATTGAAAATATCTGCATTATAACGTTTTAAAATTATATCAAGTTTTCTGTATATAACGTAAACTTACTTCATGTAATTAAAAAAATTAAAAAATATTCAATTTTCTTTTCCGTATCTTATTTTAGTATTTTAAAAAATAAAATATTAATTCTTCCTCTCGATTTCGAAATCGTCATATTTATTTATATAGTATAACAGTGCATACAATTTCTTTTGTGTTTATGTATGCATATACATGCATCAAATTTTACAAAATACCAATGTATTACTTAACAACTATAGGAAACGCAAATGATAGTTTGAGAAACGTATTTTGTTTAGATGTCCAAAAGTAGTAGTTCACGTCATCCCTAATTGTGAAACAAAGCACAATTTGTGAAGATGGACAGCTATGTGAGCAGTGAGCAGTCATTTTTGATTCGCATCAAATGTATGGAAAAGTGTTCCGTTTCCAAGCGCGCATCATCACGCATCATGCGCATTAACGAAACGGAATGATATCAATGCGCGCATCACATTGAATGCGATCCATGCGCTTAATGCGTGAAACGGAACGGACCCCTCGGTAACCTCTACCAGCCTCTACTTTTAATCTAAGGAAATTTTTAACAAATTATGTCACTTTATGCAGTGTTTTTCTATCTACCAATACTAGAAACGTGAACAACCATTTATGACAAATTATAGCGTCTCTCATGTTTCGTTTAACAGTAATTACTAAAAATGAAATCTTGCGGTTTCGTGGGATAGCTATATATGTACATATACATATACATGTATATTAGGACGGGGAACAATAAAAACACAGGATATATTTTGCTTGTTTTATTATTTCCAAATCTTGCTTAGAACCTGAAGAAATTCTTTCACAATCTAATAATTAATTAATGATAATTAAGTTTAACATTAACGCCTGACAACGACGAAGTAAAGATTATAGATATATATATGTATATTGATCCATATACATATATATATTTATATTTATGATTATGTATGTATATAAGCTAATCCTTGCCCAGACACACATTGTTGATATGCAGTGTTTCGCTTTCATCATTCAAATTTATTCTTTTTCTACAGGCATATAAATAAAATCTTATTGCTTAATATTTTTTTTAAATATATATATGTATATACATACACACACAGACACACGCCAATATATATATACATATATACATAGGCATACATAATATATATTGTGTACATATACATATACATATGTATATTCGTGTATGTATGTATGTATATATATATATTTTTATTTTTATGTATCATTACCGTTACATATGATGATATGTTTTTGTAGTCCCAATGATTAATATGCACGCATTTGTGCAAATGCCTCGACGTGAGACACGTATGGACGGATTGATCCAGATATGCATAGCGGACGTTCCGAATGATCGAGCCAGTTTCGTACCATCGTTTAGTTATCAATTAATTTTTTCTTTTATTTACACGGTTAACGTTGCTCCCACTACTCGGGTGACATTGGCAACGTGCAATTTCTCGAATTCTCTCGTTATGTATAGCTTTTTGGTTCTCGCGAACCATGCTCGTTTTTCAGGGAAAAATAATAATCGGTCTGGTCTATCTCTCTCGTGATCGACTTTCGGAATGTCCTCGCGTATCTGGCAGTATTTTGACGAGGCCTCTAAGATTGTCGTTCGAGCCTCGCCCCGTGAAAATGTACTTGTTAGATGTCGCAAGTAAAATAAGAAGAGAGACTCGCGGCCATTCTCACGGTTGTTTCAGCGTTCTGCTGTTTCACCGATCGCGGTGAGGCATATCGCTCAAAAGCCCCGTCGACATACTGATATACATATATATATATAATATATGATATACATATATATGTATATATATATATATATATAATATATGATAAACATATATAATATACATACATATATAATATATTAATTATTATTATTTGCTCACTAAACATCAGATTCTTATGTCTGTAATAATTCATATCGCTACGGTAAAGTTATTATTTTTTTTTAGATATCACAATAACCTTACACAGAAAGCTGCAACTAATTTCTTATTACATTAATATTAATTATTAATATTAATATTATTATTAAATATTATTATTCGTTATTATTAATTATTATTATTGTTGTTTTTATCATCTACCTCGTAAATACGTCGGGACTTTATTTCTTTCTCTTTCTCTTTCTTTCTTTCTTTCTTTCTTTCTTCCTTTCTTTCTTTCTTTCTTTCTTTCTTTCTTTCTTTCTCTCCCTCCCTTTCTCACACACACTTTTTTTCTCTCTCGCACTCTCACTCTTTCTCTCTCTCAATTTATCTAGTAACGAAAACACCAAAGTAACTGTTACGCGTGATTCTTTTCATTAGGGTAATTGCTTTTTTATACGTGACTCGTGCGCATGCGCATAATTTCACGTTATCCGTTGGTAGAGGATGGAACGTTTTCTCGCGTGATTAAGTAACGATTTCGGCAGAAAGAAAGTCAGCCGGGTTTTTCTCCTGCTTCTTGCTTATGCTATTTCCGAATAGTAGTCGTTTATCACGTCCCCCCCTTTTTTCTGTTTGTCGTCAAACATTTACGCTTGTAATTGTCCCCCCTTCATCGCTTCCTCGATTCCGGTTGGGAGACTTCTCCCAACACCAAGCATCTCTTTACGCATTGCATAAATCGAGAATAAAATCAACATTCGTCTTTCACATCTTCTTCTACTGTATTCTAAACTATAGTCGATTACGAAAGAAACAAAAATTTTAAAATGATGATACTTGAAATTTTTTGAAAATTGTGATGCTTGTATTTGTATACAAGAACATACAACATATTGGAAATAAATATCAGATACAATAACCAACATCGGAGCAACAAATTTAATATCGAAGGATTCAGAAGCTCTATACCTTGTCCAAAGAGACGAGGCAGTGAACGTAAACATTCCCTTTCTTCGCCGCGGCTCGGTCACGTGACGCGTTTCGTCTCCGTGTCCGGTACTGGCAGAGAGAGGGAATATATTTTTCCCCTCGATTCTTGCTCCCTCCCCTCATCTGCACACGCTGGTACTTTACTGCATCGTCTCGTTGGACAAGGTATAGTTAAGGCAATAGTTTTTCACTTCAACACTCAACTCTGGAATTGCACGTTGGAAAATTGTTATTACCATAAAAATAACTTGGTAATTTGTTATTACCATAATTTGCAACAGCAAATCTTGTAAACATTCCGACTGTACAGTAAATTTCGGAACTTATTAATAAGAAAGAAATATTTCAATCAATGAAATATTTACATTAATCAACGACCATGAAAATGGTTCGTTTTTTTCGTAAATCGTTAAGATCGTGTAAATTTCTGTAGTCGACTGTAGTCGTAGGATTGAAAAATGTAACCGTTTAATTTTATTTTCGATTGACAATGACAGAGCTTCGTGCGTCGCTCGTATATTAAAAACACGCATGGATTCGTTGGAATAACTTCTATCTTTCAACATGATATAGACTGTCTGTACATGGGAGAAATCATGATAACAGAGTCGTTCGAATTTCCTGATAATGCGGTCAATATTCTATTTCGATTATTTCTTTAGAAACTGATATCTTTGTCAATAATAATAATAATAACAGAATAGATATTTCGAGAATTTCAAGTTGCTTCTCCTGGCTGCATAATAAATTTCGTCGTTTTATTATAATTTTCAGCCAAACAAATAACAAATATTACCGAATTTCATTTTAACCGATAAGTTAATTTCACTCTATAATAAGAACTTTTCGTTTTCTTTTTTAAATTTGTTTACATTTATGTAGACCTTTTCAACTAATTTTAATTATAATCGAATCGCAATTGATGATAATTACAATTCAGCATAATGCCCCCATCCTTATGACGTCAATAATTTAACGAATGCTTCATATAAATATACGCAGATTTACAAATTATTCATTATGTTCCGCCTGATGGTCCATCAGGAGATGGCAGTGAGAAACTTGTAGCGACCACGTGATACCCCTACTCCGCGCTACACGTCTTCCGCTATTGGCCGAATCGGTAAGAGTGGGGTCTCGCCATCTCCTGATGGACGATCAATACATATAACTCATAGTGAGTATCATGATTTCAGTTTAGATATGTTTTTCGTTACGAATTGTTTAAGTCAACTTATTTCTTCTCAAATAAGCATTTTTCAAATAAGTGGATTTTTATGTATTTATAGTTGACAAAAATTTTCAAAAAGTATAAGAAACTTCCATGGGATTTCGTTTGACGTTCTTTGTTAATTTATACAGTTTCGAACAGAATTGCGTCTATTAAGATATCAGTTGTTAAAAAAAATATTGTTTTCCCACTTGCTTCAACATGCAAGGACACAGTTGCTAAGATGAAACACTAAAGTGTTTTATTCGACCTTGATCTTTGCATTAAAATCCGCAAACAATTTCCATCGTTTTAATTTGCGGTAACCACAGATAAATCCTTTTAAATTGGTCATAATAGTACTCGTTCGTCAACGATCGTTCGCGCGGCTAACGAGTGTACGTGCGATAACCAGGTGTATAGAATACGAAATGATCGATCGTTGCAGATTAAACGACATTGCTGGTCGCGAATGGATCGTTGATCGAATCGAGTTGTGTCGCGTATGACAGCGATGGGCACGGTTAGGGGCCCCTCAAACGCCTGCTTCCCCCTCCCTTTCGTGCAACGCGCGCCTTCGCGGCGGATGCTGGTGGGGGAAAGTGGGCGCTATGGTGGGGACGGTCTTGTCTCGATTCAGACAAAAATGCTCATCCCTGGCGTACGACGTCCAACAGTTTCTTCCACGAACAGACATCGACTTTTATAAATGTTACAAAGGTATCACAACTCGGGCATCTTAGCTTCTATTACAGAGTGTCCTGTAACATCCGTGTGTTCCATGAGTCGCCAACGGTTATGTTATATTGTTATTACTACACATGACCGACGAACGCAGCAATTGTGGTCGAACGATTCTCTATTCCGTTCGTTATTTCTCTGTGAACACGTTCTTTTTCTGTTTACCGTTATCCTCACAGTCGAGGATACACAATCAGACTGCGGATCTTCACGCGCTTGCGAGTACTATGTGTTGACATAAATTAATAGCATTTTCTCATTTTATCACTACCACAACGAGGAATCTTCTAATCGACAAAAGAAATGTTTATGGTCATGTTCGCGCGGCGATCCGCAGTCTAATTATCTTCGCCATTAATTTCAATTAATTCCCACGCTTCAAATATCTTTTATACTTATAATATCGATACTTTCTTCCGAATTGACTATAAAAGTTTTCCTAACATTCTCCATTACGCGTTTAGTGTCTTTTTGTTCAGAGAATCATTAACGTGAACGTTCATTCCCTTTGTTCTCCTCGCCTTTTTTGTTCGATGTTTTCGATGCTCGTACCACCGGTGAACGGTGTACCGTTGTCACGGGAGGAATCAGTGACCTATTCATCGAGAGATGCATCGAAAGCTTTCGAGCACCCGATATTTTCTGTTCCAATGCAATTGTTACAGAAAAGGCTAAACTTCGATTTAGGGGACCAAACACTTTTCACTTTTATTTCGTATAATCCTGTAGATATTTACGAGAGAATGCTGAAAATAAAAGTTTCAGTGTCAGGAATTCACTGGATCAAAAGTTATGGGTGTTTAAAATTGAGTGATTTTTGAGTAAGTGCCCCGCCATGTTGGTACATAGTGATAGTGGCGGAGCTGCTAGATGGCAGCACAAGCACGTGGTGATGTCGATCATGTAGAGTGGCTATCTTACGCTTCATCGTCCAATGAGTGGAGTCGCTAGGTGGTAGCACAAGCACGGCGAACAAATTTTACCTATACACGTACCTGTCGCTCTTAGTTTCCGAGATATTTGCAAAAAACCTTATGTTGGTCAGGGTAAGATTGCAAATCTACGTCATCGACATCACATGCGTGCTTGTGGTGCCACCTAGCGGCTTCGACATACCAACATGGCGGTGCCTTTACCTGTCGAAAACGCTTAAAATCACGCAACTTTATACACTCATAACTTCTGAACCAGTTAATCCCTAATATTAAAATTTGGATTTTCGGCATTTTCTCGTCATAATCTACAGAATTATATTTAAAAATGTGAAAAATTTATGGTTTCCTCAGGTGAAGTTTAACCCGGGGAAAGATTGCTTCGAGAAACAATCGATTAAAAATCTACGAATATATATTGAAAACTATACGAAACGAAATGTAAAAGAGTTTCGATCACTCAATTCGAGATTGTACTATCGATTCGAGTATAAAAAGGCCCGGCACTAACGATAAGCCTATTTCCATGGGAGTACAGCAGTTAATAAACTGCAAATTGAAGAAGGTGTTCCATCTCACACAATCCAATCTCAATTTGCTGCATTTCCTGGCACAATTCGATACCAGGCCCGATACTCTTCCCTAAATGTCGTGTTCCCTGCTTCTGTAACAATGAATTACTCTCGCATAATTGAACGTTCCGAACTTCACACCGCCTGGACTATCAAATTCTTTCCGAACCGCTTGCGATAATAAAGTAACGCACGGTATCATTAGGTGAATATTGTGAAAAAATTACAACAATTTTAAATATTTTGTAAGTAAACTGAATTTCGCTAGAATTCATAAGATTTAAAACTGTTGAAGCAATAATTGCTTGCAATATCAATGTCAGCAACAAAGTGAGAAATTGTCATTCCTAAAATGAAATTGAAACGTTTTTGTTCGAATTCAATGACCGTGGGGCTGCGCAAGCTCGCATGTAGAAAGATTTCGTGTCACAGTTACCGTAGTATAGATTCTGATATTTTTCATCATGTATGCTGCTATCATCCCTCCCTTTAGTTCTCCCCCCCCCCCGTCATATGCACATCGATGTCACAGTAAATACTGTACTTTATGCTCTGTTCGCACCAACAGTGTAAATATACGAGCTGCTACTCTGTAACTGTCAGTAGACTGCGGACTCTATGCATTTATAAATATTTTCATTTTCTAGAGCTCAACATAGTGATATATATTTAAAAAGATTGAATGACATTCTTTCCTGCGGGATGTGTTATCAGCCCCGAAACGATAAAATATTTTAATGTCTATATATTAATCTACAAAGTATTATTATATTTGCATAAAGATCCGCAGCCTAGTAATTACGCAACACGGGCGCATTGGCAGATGTTTACACACGGCGAATAATTAGCTAATTAACTAACGAGATTTGTAAATTCCAATTTTCAAATAAACGTATTAAACAAAATTTGATAGGCCCTGGCTGTCACGAAATTGTTAAAACTGTATTTTAACTCTTTGGTTCGTTGAAGATCACAAGAATGATTTTAAATCAACAATTTGTAAGCAAACATTTATTGCTTAGAAAAAGTTAGTATAATTGTAATGTATCGACGCCACCTAATGGCGGTACGTAAATGTTTGCACTCCCTGTAGAACAACGATGTGCACGGAGGGCCCCCTTCACGAGCTTGCTTCCCCCATCAACCTCCAGCGCACGTGGCGCTTTTCACGGCCGGTGGTGGGGGACAGCGGGCGCTATGGTGGGGACCGCTTTGTCTCAATTTAGACAAAAATGCCCATCCCTGTACTAAAGGATCATTTTAAACACCATCAGGGGCAGTCTTCCGTGAATTACAATAATTAATATATATTAAACGAAGAAATGTAATTTAATTTCTACTATAATAGTACTTGTGCAAAAATGTATTTTCTTTTTGCAACAGAAATACATAATTAATAAATTACCGTGTAACAACGTTTCTCTATGTTTATCCTTACGTGAAATTTTTGGAATCAGTATAAATTAGTTTCGGTGTGTAAGCATTTGTTCATTCGTCACCCGTAATTTCACAACTTTTTCCTACCACAACCTTACTTCTTACGTGCATACAGGGTGTACAAAATAAAAACATAGAATAAATTACTTTCATATACTGAAATTAATAATACGATACTTTCACTGTTTGAAGCTTTTATCAAAATAGTTGGAACGCGGAGACGCGAATATGAGTATGTATGTATTTCGATGCTCCTGAATTCTCATTTCTCATTCTTCGTCCCTCAGCTCGACGAACTCAAAGAGCAAGAATTATGCGATCCACATAATTTCAAGCACGGTAAAAATAGTACAAATTAACGAGTAAACCGTAGTTCGTTTTCTGGACAGAAATATCATTCTTTTAATTACTGTTCATTAACTTTCTATTCCTCAGTTTTCATTTTCCAACTTGACATTCGATTCGAAGAGCGGGAACTGCATCGTTTAATGATAAAGTAATGCAATGTGCAATATCGGTTAATGTAATCTATAGTTAGTTTGTTGAACATTAGCATTTTCCCTTGATTTCTCGATATTCCCCCGTGCAGTGTTTGTGTCAATTACTCGCCGTGTAAGTCGAGTGTTCGTTTCTTGCCTCGGTTCACGATATTCGTCGGTGCTGGGCACGGTTGGGGCCTCTCGAACGTTTGCTCCCCCCACCAACCTTTCTTTCGTGCAGAGCGTACCTTCTTCGCGTTCGCTGGGCGGAGTCTCGCGTCTTCGTTGCCCCGCCCACGCGTAAGCGCGTCCTATCTGGGACAGTGGGCGCTATGGTGGGGACGGTTTTGCCTCGATTTAAGCAAATGTGCCCAGCACTGATCTTCGTCATAGCTGTCACAGCGTCTTCTCCTTAGTTCGTGCCTCGTTATTAGGACGAATGTGTGGTCATCGTTGAAAATTGATTCCGCGATCGAGGCTCGGACGGTTCCAATTCACTGTCGTTGGCTGCCGGCATTTTCATTTAAATTTTAATCAAATCGGTTCGTTTGATTTCGAGCGTCAACGTTCTTCCCTTGCGTGGAAACTTCACGTAACGTCGTGCTCTCCCCTCCATAAAACAATTACTATTCGTGGTTAACGCTATACTTGAGATTGATCGATCATCACGGCGCAGCGTAAGCTCGAATATTTTATAATATTTATATTCATTGCTAAGCTTCCAAGATAATTACACCAATTTTTTCATACTAAACAATTGGTTCGGTTTCAAACAAATGCTAAGAAATCCTCCGTTTAGATATGTATTTCGAATTTCGTATGCACTTTCATAAAATCATTAACTATATCGTTAATAAGATTCCAAACTAAATTTTATTCAGACTAAAAATTGGTTCAACGGAGCTTCGTAATTGTACCAATTGTGTCAGACTCAAAAAACAATGTGTGCGCGTTACTTAAAAACATTTTTGCCAATAAGAAATGGTTAATCTTCTACTTCTGGGACCAAAAATTGTTTACTTTTTTTATACAAACCTGTAGATTTCGACGAGTAAATACCGAAAGTCCAAGTTTTAATGTTAGGAATTCACTGGTTCTAAAGTTATACGCCTGTAAAGTTGAGCGATTTCAAGCGTTATTCGCAAGTAAGGGCGCCGCCATATTGGTGTTTACCGAGCTAATCCGCTAACTGGCATCACAAGCACCTAGGAACAGCCTGATGCGTTGCAGATTAAAATTAGAATATCAGGAACCTTTCCAACAACTAATAAGATCTAACTAGGTTTTCGACAGCAGTTCCATAAAACAATACTTTCTAACTGACAATCTAACTCGATACCAATCTTTAAGTAAAATTCTATACCAAAAGTACCCGCTACTAAATGCTTTTGCTGCCACCTAGTGGATGAGCTCGATAAACACCAATACGGTGTTGAAATCGGTCAACTTTACAGGCGTATAACTTTAGAACGAGTGAATTCCTAACATTAAAACTTGGACTTTCGGAATTTTCTCGTCAAAGTCTACAGGTTTGTATAAAAAAAGTGAACAATTTTTGGTCCCAGAAGGAAAAGAATAGCCTAAGAAATTACTCACGAACGCTAGAACTACCACTTATTCCAAGATATTTACTTGACGGTTATTAATATTATAGAGATTCTATTGTAAAAAATTATTGAATAAACTGATTCACCAATGCCCATGTTGTAGTGAAAGTCATCTGGAATCTGAATTTCCGTGATCTTGTAATTTTCATGAAACATTTTCAAACATTTTTTAGTCCTCGGTAGTTCTAGTGATGTAAACACAGAAAATACGCAATGATCTGGTATGAAAATGATCGTTTATGGTTGCCCTCTTGAATACAATGACTGCTCGCGATTTTCTCATGCCACGCAACAATTGCTTAAAAGATACCTACGGTGTTCACGATGACGTAAAATAGCATCTTTCTTTCTTTGGGATTGTTTACGCGAGTTTTATGAATTAATAAATAGTCGAATATCTCAGGTACTTATGTTTAAAGAACGTTCACTAGCGAGAATGAAACTGCGTGCGAGCTGTCGAGAGCGGACATCCGCAGCTGATTCGTGATCATGATCATTCGTAATCAGCCTGAACCGTCGGCGTCGTCTCGATCGTCGATGATTCACAGCGGATTTTTTTGATAGTAGAGCCGGGGAACTGGCTGGCCTCGGTCCCTACTAGCGCCCCCCCCCCCCATCAATCGACTGGTATTCTATGAAAGAAATAGCATCCCACCACTTCCCGACTCTGGTGCTGAAGATTGGGAACCAGAAAATTTATGGTGGGGGGCAACAAGTTCCCCGGCTCTTTTTCATACGGACAACCCGCGTGAACCTAACCCGGACCAGGGGAGGAATTTATTCCGGATTACCTACTAATGATTTCAACCCTTTGGTAACGAAATATACCGTTCAAAGTAGTTAGGACACTATTTTCGGACATTGTTTCTCTCTGCGATTGGAAATAATACCGTGCGTTGCATTGCTAATTACTAGACTCCGGATCTTTAAGCAAAATAAAAAAAGTTTGTGCATTCAATTGCCAGATACAGGAGCCAAATATAAATATATATTTTTCACTAATAATTTTCATATAGTGGAAATTATATATTAATATTCTTAAAGTTTTCTAATTTTTTCACTGTTCTAAATTGCACGTACTCGTTTTTGCCATAGATGCATAAAATCCAGAGTCTACTAATTAAAAATTATAATTAATTTTCGTTTCTGAGAACGAATCGTAATTCTGCATCGATTCTAAAAAATTACTCGTTCTCTCAACACTTTTAAGAAGAAGTTAAAAATAATTAAATTATTCTGATATTTTCACTACTTTGTATCATATCTATCAATTTTTTACATAAATGCATCAAATCTCCAATTTATTAATGAGTCATTCTATTCGAGTTACCTGATAAATGACCTTTACAAGTCATTGTAAAGAGTATGCAGAGTTTATGGTATAATTAATGTTAATTTTGTTGATTAATACATTTAATTACAGTAGAAATAATTTATGACTGGACCTGATACGATAAAATTTTGACACTTTATCTCAAGAACATTGAAAACATCATAAACCTTCATCTTATGAATACTATTACATTGGTACCTATGTAGTTTAAAAATAAAAATTTTAAAAAGAAATCTCAAATACTAAACATTTTAAATTGTTTACACATTTTTAATAACTACACGAAGGTTAAAAAGTGAATTCTTTTGTGACAATATTGGGTAAGCCGAATGTTGTTTAAATGTGTATTAACTTTTAAAATTTATCTATCTCTTTATGGTGCTGGTTTGGCAATGAGTTAATAGACTTCTTGAGATAAAAGATTAACAACTGAAAACTTTTAATAAATTTTCTATGTAGTGGAGATAGTAATGTCATTCGTAAAAATATAAACCAACAATTTCTTTTGTTGTTTGTTATTTAGAAGAACATTGTTAGGGTCTTCTTAAATATATAATAAAAATATATTCCAGTAACAATTGCAGGATGAAATTATAGCGAACATAATGCACATTAAAGTTTAGCCAGCATTGTTACTACTATACATTTATGAATCATTACACAAATTCCTATTTTATCTATTGTTGGATAAATGTCTATTATTGGAAAATACGATCCGATCGATATAAAATTAAAATATTATTAATTTTGATTAATCGAGACGTTTCGCTGTGTTTTACAAATTTTCACATGTCATAAATGCACAAAACTTCAAATTTTAGTACTTTCAATCGAATTAGATTTTGTTATGCATAATTGATAAATAATCCTCCGCACACAGATAAATAATGCTTAATAGAAAGCAATTTATTTCACATTAAATCCTTGATATTTAATTAAATCTGTGTGATTATATAAACAAAATATTTTCTGTCCTTTTATTTTTATACAATTTACTTTCCTGCGTTATTCTATATCTCAACCTAACGTGTTACTACCAATATAGCCTGACACCAATACTATTTTGTACAGTGTGTCTGGGTTATCCGGAAACTGTTACATGGCTCGTACTCGTAAGCCATTAAAAGTTTAAAAATATTATCTGCACAAAAGTTCCTTCGGTTCGAAGACGTCTTTAAGGAATTTCACCGTAAAATAATATATCAGAATCACAAAAGTGTAACATTCTGGTAGAAAAAAAATCTATTAAAACTAACATGCAGCTCAACTGATAGATACGCTTCGAAAAAAATCTACAGCAATTTTGCATATTTGTAATTCCTTAAGCAGCATTTTTTCCTTCACATTGTACACATTATTTTCGCTTTTTTTTTTTAAATTTCATCCATTGCATTTCAAAAATTTATTCAGAACAGAAATACAATAAAAATCTTATCATAGAATTTTGTATTATTTTTAATTCCAGAAATAAATGCATAAAATCCACGATCTAGTCCTAATTCTAGCAATTTTTATAATAACCAAAACAAATAGATACTTGAAATATGTTTTTAAAATTTACTTGTATATCCTTATATTTATCGATTAGTTGTTAATTATTTTGTTGTATTTAGAACACGTCCGCGACAAGGATATAAATATAAAAATCGGAGTAGAATTATTCGATAGTGTTACGTTCTAAGTTTTCAGACTTTTAAAGCACAGATCACCGTAACGTAAACGAATCCGCATAGCTCAGTGATGAACCCTTAATTACTTTGAACAGCATACTCGTTATGTTATGCGACGAGTAGAGTAGGGGTCAATGTACAATGGTACAATAAATACGTAAAGCTAAGAATACTTTGCACAAATAAATACGTAGCTTAGGGTAACATTAAAGTATAAACTCGTTACGATTACAGTACGACAAAGGGGTGAACAGCGTTCAACAAACAAGTTCTCTATAGTTTTAATCAAATTAATGATTATAGCAATTATTGTAGTAAATACGATTTTCTGTTAATTCTGACCTCAGTCTACCAAGGCAAAAGGATCAAAATCACCGTCAGACGATATTCAGTTCCGCTAAAAATACGTGTATGACGAGCATAAAACGGACGTAACGATTCGTGGATAAACTAAATACCACAGAAAGCGCGCGAGCGACGCCGCATAATTTAATAACTACGCGGAAACAACCTACAGATCGATTTATCCTTCGTAAATCGCGACATTAACAAACGAAAAATTAAAAAAAAAACTCGGAAACATTATGATACTCTATCAGCACACTGCGGATTTTTATACAAATCTTTCGAATTCGACAGAAATTTCAACCCTCGGTTGGTACGGCGCGTTAGAAATTTATTATTTGAACGTAGCACATAATGCTATAATTTATGCGAAAAACGCAACCAACGCAACGGTTAAATAGAAATTTCTAACTACACGGAATTTTAAATAATTGTTGATGCCGTAAGGATCTTTATACAGATTCTCATTTTCGTACTCCATTGTCCGAAATATTGGAATGAAGGAAAAATTTCTTTCATCGACCACTCGAGACTCCTTGTGAAGAAAAAGAAGATTTAAAGTATTATTAACGTTTATTAAAATACGTTTTCTCTAGTGGTTCAGAAATTGCATAAAGATTTGCAGTCTAGGCATAATTGCATAAAATCCGCAATCCGTTTTACAGTGTAGTAGACTCTACACGAACACGAAGAAGACTCAATGCTACCGTTGAGCTTGCAATAAATAGTGTTTAAATTATTAGAATCGAGCCTAATTTCTTGAATATATATATATATATATATGTATATATATGTATACGATATAGAATAACTACGGTCCCTAGTTCTCATACTTTCGGAATGTATAGAGTCCACGATCTATTTGTATCACGTTGAAATACGGGACGCCTAAAAAGTTAGGGTACAGGCATTGCCGAAATGGTGTTCGCCATTTTTCCCGAGCGGCAAAGCCCGCATTCTGTATTTGTGTGCTAGAAAGGAAAAAAGAAACATTGATATGTCTAGTTGTACATGATTCGCGATTGCTCGCGTTCTCATTTATCACTTTCTTCGCTGACTCGGCAGCTTATCGATATGCGCTCGCTGTTTGAACCCCGTGAAATTAGTGTGCGATCGTGATCTCAGCCGTGTTCGACTTCGAAAGCATCGTTCTCGTTGTTTCCGTGGTTTGCTAGTGTTAGCACATTATGGACACTCGGCTTCAGTTTAACCGACGCGACGCGACGTTTCATCGAAATGACGGACAAGAGCTGGGTGCAATAAAAAATAATTTTTCTCGGGAAAAATATCGTCGTTCTTCGTTCGAGACTGATCCGAGTCAACGGTTTCTGGGCGTCCGTGTTGAGTTGATCTCGTTAAGGACGGATTCGGGGTCTGTTTCAAGATTTCTTTTCCGCGACGTGTTGGTTCGGTTTGTTTTTTTTTGTTCCTGTTGCGCACGGTTTCTGAGCACGATTTCCACGGTTTCTCGGGGGTTCATAGCTTACCAGGCCTAGCGTTGGGTCATCTTCGATCGATAATCTTTGAAATATCGTCGGTTTTGCAAAAGGTTTTCGGTTCTTTCGAAGGCTAGACCCAATGCTAGGAATACGATCGTCTCGAGGCTCTCGTGATCTTTGGATAGATATGCGTTTCGACGTCTTTGGCGTGTTCGTCAACTTAGTTTGTTTGTTTGTCATTGTTTCCCTTAGACGAGGGGATAATCCACCTTCAGATACGCTTTTGTGAGCTTTCGATAGTGCGAAACTCGGCGGATAGCGATGGTGTTTTTGTACCTCGAGTCTCGCGAGGTATACTATGCGTCTCACAGTATTTATATTCCCTTGAATTTTTGTACGTTCGCAATCTTTGTTCTTCGCTTAGCAGATTGGAACCACAGAATCTCTGCTCTGTATGTTCTCCGGATCACTCTGTTCATTGCTTGGTGCAGCATCATGCCCAGCTGATCTATTTAGCATGGTGATCGCATATGTATACATATATATATAGTATATATATATATCTCTCTATTATATACATATACGTATGTAAAAAAGAAACGGAAAAATGGACTCGTCAGAATAATTCTCTACTTACGGTACAAAATATCCGATTCACATGTACCTACCTATCTTTCTCTCTTTCTTTGTTTCTTTCTTTCTTTCTTTCTTTTTCTCTCTCTCTCTCTCTCTCTCTCTCGTTCATATTCATTCATTCATTCGATATCTCTTTCACTTGCTCGTTCTTCGTTTTACGATGTCTCATCATGTGATATACATATACATTTATATATATATATATACTTTCCATATTTATATCGATTTCTAATATTCTTACGCGAATGCGACTCTCTAATGTTATTTATTAACTGTATAGAACGGTAGCGTACTGCCTACTGATATGAGTTAGTTTCACTTGTAAAGCACTTTTAAATTCAATCTAAACGACTCGTCGATCGCGAATAAGCTGCCCCATAGTGGTTCAACGGAGAACTGGCAAACGAGCGTCATTGGCGTCGCGAAGACACGCTCCTTTTCTTTGTTCATTGCTGATTTTCTTTATTCGATTCCTCTAACCTTTTTCTGTTTTCCCAATGAGCCGAATTTCCATCCTTTCATTTTGGATCCTAATCTCTTTTACCTTTCATCGTTCGAATTCATTTACACGACCACTGTCCAAAGTAGAAAGATGCAAATTCGGCCGATCAGGAGTTGTTAATCTTCCGACCCGAATTATTGAATGTCCGGTTACACATAGTTGGACACGTAACGTTCGATCCGTGACACAATAATTGATCATTGATCACGATATCGCTGAACATTCGGCGCTGAACACTTCCCTAGTGTTCTCTCGTTGCATTAGCGACGTCGCGCTGATTCCCGTGGCTCGTTCCGAATCCTTCTTTTTATTTCTTAAATTGTACTTGGGGATCGCGAGTATCTTTTTTTCAGAATCAAGTCTCTGTTTTCAAAATCAATTTCGCGGGATCTTCTCAAGATAGACCGATCTTGCGTCACGGTAATATTTGAATGAATAGAGAAAGGGTCTTCGGTAAAGATGTCATATTGTTTATCCAAGGAGCAACTGGATTTAACTATTCGCACCTCGACAAGAACAGTGTCACAACTGAAAAAAATAACGATTTTGAAGTTGCACCCGTAATATCATTTTTTAGAGCCTAATCGAATTTACTTATAAAAATATTTTTTTCTGAAAGATTCAAAATGTCTGTACTGTTTCGAGATGAAAATTTTGTAATATTATAATTTAGGTCACTATTATTGCCGGAGTGCGTAGCGATCGTGAGTTTCTCAATCTTTACATTTGCGGTAATCGAACAATGTTTTGCCAAGAATAAATTCTTAAATTTAAAAAAATGAAGAAAAATATTGTTAAATCAGTGAGAAAATAAAATTTCGATATCACAACAGTAGAACGTGTATTATCCGAATACCGGTTATTCAAAGGTTTGATTGTCAACGAATTGTTCAAAATTCTATTTCGATTATATTTCGAAATGCGAATCCTTTTGTTACGTATTACAGCGTCTAGCATATTATTGAAGTTATACAGAAAATGGTAGGTTTTAATATTAGGAGGAATACATTGCAAACAAAATTTCATGTTATTTAGAGTGTACGTTTCAATGTTGTAAAAATTTCCAGTCGTTTTATATTGTATACATATTTGCAAAATTGGTTCTTTTCGAGGAACACTTTTATCCACGGACCCAACAAATGAATTCCGATAATTGACGTTCTCCTAAATATCTATTGTTGATACAGTACCGTAAATCCTTACTCGTATTTCATTCATTTTAAAGACGAACAATTCACTATTGTAAATTTGTTCTTTGAAAATAAGATTCACAACTGATAGAACAACGTATAAAACATACTGTTCGTTCAGCATCGGTAAAGACGAGTCAAATCGACACGAGAATTTCACAACAATCGAGATTTTCATCTATTCGAAACCTTGATAGACTCACAGAAATCACTCGAAATCGGACTGAGACAGCGTTGCCAAATTTATCATGTTCCGGACTCTACTGATCGTTCATCGGGAGATGGCACTTGTAGGGGCCACGTGATATCCCTATTCTGCGCTACGCGTCTTTCGCAATTGGCCGAACAGTCGACGCCCCTATGTGAGGTCACGCCCATCTCCCGATGGACGATCAGTACTAGAGACGGCCGTGAATCGATCTTCCGAATCGTTTTCGAAAGAGCAAACTTCAGTCATTAAAATGTGACTATATCGAACAGGTATTGGTATAATAAAATACCTGCAATCAGGATTTGTAACGCGAGATCCAGCAATAAAGAGAGAAATATGATCGAAACGAGCGGTGGGAATGCGCCATAGCAGTTTATACATAGAATAATAGATCCCTAATAGACGGAGCAAGCCGTAGCCTATCCATGGAAAAATCGTCTGTCGAACAGCCCTCTCCTCTGTCCTCCTATTACACGGTGTGTATCCCCTTTGTTTTTTCTCTTTTCGTTTTAGTACAAAAGTAGCAAAAGCTTGGCCGTGAGTGCCGAAAAATTTCTGTGTTTATCATATCTCTTTTCCTCTTTTACATCCTGCCGGGCGACGTCCTCTAACGGGTGAGCCTCGAATGACAAGATATCCCGAGCAAACTGCGTTTATGTTCGCTTGAGTATCGTTTCTCTTCTCCTCGGTGTGTTAAATAGTTCCTAAGCTGTTGTACGATATCTTCTGGGACCGATACGACAGAATCGCGCGACCATCGGCGGTCGGATCACCTATAAAACACTGTCTTCTCTTTCACTCTGTTAGGATGGGATCTATCCTAGCAGCGTTTTGCGATCCATAGGTATAGATGCAGACGCGATTCCGATGAAGTTTCGCGAACGGAGTATAAGAGACCCCCATGATCGCAAAACGCTTACAATGATCCCATCCTTTGTTCTCTCGTTTTCTCTAGCACTCGCTCGCACGATCACACAGACACGCCTATCCTCGTCAGATTCTCTCGCTCATTTTCTCTCTATCTTGGGCAGTACAACTATATTGTTTAAATCGTAATATGATATGTTAAGTTAAGGTCAAGCGAATACGTTGCCCTTGGAAAGGCATTTGAGAGCCTCCGTGTGTTTGTTTTTTTCCGCGTCGGTAGTCATGGTTTTCGAATCCTCGAATAACGTGAAAAATAGAACAAGTCTTGACGTGGTGGGACCGAGAAAATCTTTTAATGGAAGGGGGGCCGTAGGGGTGGGGGTTGTCTGGTGACGAGAACAATTCCCAATGGGGGAAAAGACGGGGAATCGCGAAGCATACGTACAAATTTTTTCTATTTTTTTTTATCTTTCTTCCTTTTTCCCATATTTTCTCTATCTCTCTCTCCTTCTCTCTCTCTCTCTCTCTCTCTCTCTCTCTCTCTCTATCAGTGGGGGAAATAAACGTAAAGACGAATGGTAAAACGAGCGGCGGCTTTCGCTGCTCTCTCTCTCTCTCTTTCTCTCTTTCTCTCTTTCTCTCTCTCTCTCTCTCTCTCTCTCTCGCTCTCTCTCTCTCTCCCTCCCTCTGAATTCGCAAATGTAAGGCCTCGCTTGGGTTACAACTTAGGCTATACTTTCCGTCGTTTTCAAACATCACAATCTAATGACGCGTCGAGCGGGTACGTCAGAGACGAATTGACTACACCATCCTCCGTTTTTTCCCTCCCTCCCTCCCTTTTCCTTTTCCAAAGAAACAGCACAAAGGACACGAGGAGCTCCTTCTACACGGAAAAAAGTTAACATTCAGTCGCGGCCTATATTTGTATAGACATAATATCTATAATATATATTTTATTTGTATGTATATATATATATATCGACGATTTTCTAATATGTCGGAAAATTTGGTTGATATGTGTTTGTGAATCTCGACAATGTTCTCGCGGATTCAAGCGGCGGCTGCTAGTTTAACGCTAAAATCGTCGGATAGAAAGCGTTTGTTGAAATCGTCCGGCGCGGCGTAGCCGTAGTCTCCGCGTAACGGTAACAACAACAACAACAAAAAAAAAAAAAAGAAACGGCCCCTTTCGGTCGCGATCAAGTTCTCGTCACGATCGAGAGATCTTCCGGGAACCAGTCTCCACCTCGCGATTACTTTCACCGTTCTCAAATTCGAGAAGACATATTATTATATCGGTTATACATATTTCGTTCGTGGTCGGGACGATCGCAAACGCTTTCCAGGGCACTTGCCTATTTCAAACGACCTGCTCGACAATCCCTTAATTACTAACGATATGTATCAGAAGAGTGACAACCCTGAAACCTTATTACCTCTCTTTCTTTCTTGCTCCCCCTTCTCTCTTACTCCCTCTTTATAATCTCATCATTCGTCTATCCGTTTGACTGTGATTCGACGACACGCTTTCCGAATTCGAAGCATCGTTGACGAATGAACAATTCGAGAACCGTTCGTTCTGCCACGGCCGGAACATGCGATGCGACAACACATCGTAGCATATAGAGACGGCCGTGATATACGACTCCAAATCACTTGAAATCGGACTGAGACAGCGTTGCCAAATCTACCATGTTCCGGCCTGGCCGGCACGGCGGTGGTTACTGGCATAATTCCATCGAGAGATTTCCCGGGATTACAGGGTTAATCGCTGAGAAAAGGACGACTCGTCTCGCTCTGAATTTCGTGACGGTCCAGTTCCCTGGGAACGGAGTCTCCACTATATGAATTGTCACTTCACGGTCATGGAATGGCCCTGGTTCGGTTCGGTTTGATCTACACTAGCGAAAAGTGTTTGAAAAATAAAAATGTTTAAATAAAAGTTTCTTTACGTGTGTTTCTTGCGATATTGTACACATTCAAGTAAAATATTGTTTATTAGCAAATATTACAGAAACAAATCTGTTTTGAATTTATTAGAAAATTGTTGAGCTTACCCAAATAATAAATTAAAGAATAAATAGTACCTTTGGTCTGTAATTGGTACGTCAAGGAGTTAATAATTTTAATAATATAATCGTCATAAATGAAATCTACAATCTACAATCTAGTTTTAATTAAATTTCAGATCTTTAATAAAAAAAAACTCTTTGATAAAAATTTACTTCTTTTTTTCATGATTTTGGTAAGTTGAATATAATGTAATTGTGTCTTCTCAAAATCAAGGATTTATAGCTAATTTCGTAATTAATTATACCATGATAATTTCAATTACTAGTCAAGACATTATTTCAGGCAATATACTAGTCTTCCTTTTAAGATTAGTATTTAAATAAACATTATTCGCGAGTCTTTTTTCATGTAGCACAATCATTGAAAAGCATATCGATAAGCTTTCGGTAAATAAAGTGTTAAATTCGTGTAACGATTTTACCGTTTTACATTTCACAAATGCATAATCGTTGCAAATTCAAATGCAACGGCGGAAGTACCTTGTGTAAATAAAATGTTGTTACGAACACTTTAATAATAGTTACAGAAGTCTACGCAATTTTCCTATGCATCTTCGTTATATAAATATAATCCTTTAGGTACATATTTTCTGCCAATAATAATAAATCTTGTGAAACTCACGTTATAAAATAAATAATCCTGTACAGAAGAAAAAATGCAAACCACATTGTAATTCTATAGTACCTCGAGCATAATTTTCATTTTCGTTGAAACAAACGTAAGGTAACTGTAACTTATCAGTGACATTGTACTATAAAATCCATGTCTATGCGACTTTTATAACAACGATAAATGTTCGATTAAAATCTTTTTACTTTTATTATAAAATATTGTAGATTGGTTTCGTATCAATTCTTTGGTAAAGTCTACAACATTCTCCGTTGTAAAATATATACAAGAGGATAATGTTCAGCGTCAAAAGTTTGCTGCGAAAGTTGCTATAATAAAAGTAGGTGATAATATCAGTCACCTTTTTTAAATAAAAACTTTCATTAGTAAAGACAGATTTTAATATCTCAAAATTTCTTATTGGTGAGAAACTGTCTGTATCATTTAATACTTTAGCAAGTACGTAATAGTCTTTAAGTAATCAATCATTGGTAGCTAAGAATTGCTTAGTAAATTGTTATTCGTAAACCTATGCAATCTAATAATTACTTTTCAAATGAATATTTAGCAAAAGAATAATTCAACTTCTTTTATACATAGTACAGTTATAAAAAAATTAAGGATGTTCTGGAGGTATATAAAAACGTAACAAAATTTTTGAAAATTTGACAAGATATAATTCTTACTAAATTAATGCAATTACCAAAGTTTGGGTTCGATTCACTGCACCGTTTAAGAATTATATCAACTTAAAGTTTGCACATTTTAGCACATCTTCTTATGGAGAATTCATAAAATTCCACTTCGCAGCCTATTTAAACCTTGAAAAAACGCAACTAGAAACTTCAGTTTTTTTTTATATATGTATAGTAAAAATTATGTAATTAATTATGTTCAAAATTTATTAGGATTCACTAAACAGTTACAGAGCAAAAAATTATAAACTGTTACAAAACGTCAAATTTATCGTGTTGTCATCTCAATAATAACCATGAATATTGCTTTCTGAAGTATTTTTAATTTACTTAAATATTTATTTTTACTTTTTATTCCGTAATTATATATATTGAATATCACAAATTTATTATCTTGAAGTTCAACTTCACTTCTGAACGTCACTTACAATGTTTTATAATATGAAGACAATTTGATTAAAAAATAAATATAACATGAAATTCACTAATTAAACGATAGCTTTTTAAATTAATCTATTTTTTTAATGCAAAATATACTCATGAATGGCTTTCATTGCCAATATATTGATGGATTTCGAATTTCTTGTACTTTTGTCACCCATTGTACCTCCAGAACATCCTTAACAGGCTTTTGGTGACTAAAATGCTCAGACTTGACAAACTCAATATCCTAAATAAGAGCTGCATTATGACGACGATTATGGCGAAGTCTGTCTGCATCCGTGATCCTGAACGATAATATCAATGGTAGACTCGTTCGCCATTCGTTTCTCAGCGATTCGACCACCGGTCAATTAATAAATGCCCAGTGGTGGGTAGAGTAGAGTAGAATAGAGTAGAGTAAGAAAATTCCGCTTCGAATTCGCGAAAGCGCTCGGTCGATAGAAGCCGCGCGAGACCTGTAGAAACATCTGTGAGAACCTACGTGAGAAAAATATGAATCTTCCGAGAGTTCTACGAGGTGCCTCGATCGCCGTTGAGAGAACGCATTATTATTTTTTTTTTTTATTCCCGTTCGTTTCCTCGTTGAAGAGCGGCACGAGGAGGGGGTGGAGTCGCACCCCAACGGAATCGTGTCTGGATCGAGAACGCATCTTAAAAAGGAACACGCATCCTGGATGCGGCAGCTACCTTCGAGAGTGTACGGTATATATGTGTGTATGTACGTACGTACGTACACACACACACGTATTGTAGAAAAAACGACGAGGCGATAGAAAACTATCAGGCAGGCCCGAACAGCTTTTAGAGGATAGTGTGAAAGAAGCGTTAATTTTATTTTCCGTGTTCTCTTGTTGCCACGGGGACTCGGGGTTGTTCGCAGGTTGTTTTCTTTTTATCCTGGGATTGTTGGATCTGGTTGGAGAGAGGATGTGTTCAACGTTATTTGTGTTTGTTTGGTTTTTTCTTCTTCTGTTGTTTGTTTTCCATTTCGAAAATCGGGACGAGACAAACACGCACGGTACGATTACAGCATGACTCGACCAACGGGAAGGCACTTGGGCAAATTACGTGCCGAGTTGGCCGTTGTGTATCTAGTGCGCAGGACGCAGCTCGCGCCTGCGCTACTACAAACGACAGATCGTTTAAAAGTATTCTCTCTTTTTTTTTTTCTCCTCGTTATCTCCCCTCCATACAAGATCTTTAACTTTCTTTTTCTCTACTTGCTTAAATCCTATGATATGTTCGCATTCGTTATGTATATATGTATGTATAAGATTATTACGTAGTGTACTCGATCACGCATACTCTCTCTCTCTCTCTTTCTCTCTCTCTCTCTCTCTCTCTCTCTCTCTCTTTCTCTCTCTCATTCTCTCTTTTTCTCTTGTTACTTTTTTTCTTCTTTTCTATTCGACAACATTCTCGCACGCACGCACGCACGCACACACGCACGCACGCACGCACGCGCTCTCTCAAGTCAACCTGGCATTCGACTTTTTCTCTCGTCTAGGATTACTTTAAACTCTCCTTAACAAGATACATAATTAAATGTATATGCTCGCGTTTCTTGCGACGCGCCAATCATAAAACATAAATACACGCTTCTTAGGGCACCTTTGGTATTAAGCTTGATGTACTCGTCTTCGTCTCTTTTCACGTGTCTATATTATGCAATTTTGTCCACGAACACCCACGACCGCCTCTGCCGGATTTTACGGGTACCACGTCCAATTAATATTTCCATCGATTAGTGAAATTTTCCTCGGGCATCGAACGCGAGGAAATCGAGTAGCTGCAACGATACACATATACTTTGCGTCTTTTAAATTCTTTTATCGCGAGCAAGCCGCTTTAACCGTTTCCAATTCTCTTGAACCGTCAGTTCTGATCGGAAACGTTGATTATTAATTTAAACAATTTTTTTATGCAACCACCTCTTCATTCTTGAAATAATACGCGTGTAATAACCAGAATATTAGTATTACTAACTTCTATGTAGCAATAGTTTTCTCCAACTATTTTCAACTACAGTTTGTACAATATAATAAATAAAGAAATAAATACGATTATACAATAAAAAAATTTTGAATAAGCAGGGACACGTCCCGTATAAATATTAAATTAAATTAGCTTAAAAATGTCTACTTTAAATATGAATACAATTTACAGTACCGATACAAAATAGAAATAATTACCCTATACCACAGGGTATATTAAATTTGATGTACCCATCGTACAGTGAAAATAATGATCACAAAAAGTGTTCCTACTTGAACCTTTTTTAACTATTTTATAATTAATTCAAACTCTTATCGACATAGTTGGATCTGTCGGAAATCCAAAAACGGTTAAGTTCCTTATTATTCTAAAACTTTAAGTTGGACGCAAGGTCTTAGAAAGCTGACATAAACCAGGTGTTCAGGCGTGTTAAAGCGACCGTGCTATCTAATATTCTTTCTCGATCTTGTACAATTTCAAAAACAATCTACCGAAAATGTTGCTGTCGTGCTTAGCGAATCGATTTCCTATGTACATACATCGTGTTCGAGATACATTCTTCCGGAAAGAATCCTGAACCTGCGGAACAACGATTCTTTCCGGCGAAAATCAGTTTTGTCTGTTCGATCGAATATGTACTAATAATAATTCGTTCGAGGACGGCGCGGGGCTCGCTCTCGAAAAAAGAATCTCTCCTGCGTCTGTGGACGACTGTGAATTTACGCGCGCGTGTGTGTTTGTGTGTGTGTGTGAACAAGTGTTACATATACGTGAGCGTGTGACTTTGAAGAGTGCCTTCCTTTTTCTTCGTTCTTACGTGTTTAGAATACGCGGTGTCACTCAAAAACGAAATATCGATGGGGCCGTTTAGGTTCTCGATTAGGTGAACTTGGACCCACCCCCTCCCCCGCGTGCTCTAACCCATATAACCACACCCCTTCTCCTACTGGCCGCGTTCTTGTTTCTTCATCGAACGTGTAACGTTCGTTCTTCGTCGTCGTCGTCGATCTCAATCAAGACTCGGTGGAAAATAAATAGAGAAGGTAATACACGGCTACGAATCGATAAGTTAAGTCGTTAAAAAATATATATACCTAGGAATATTATTATACGCGATTATTTGGGCCCCCGCGAGTCGCGAATGTAACGCCGCGTATGCGCCGCGCAGAATTTACAGAATTTGCCTACTGGTGCTTGCCGGGGTGCAAGGGCTCCCCCCCTTGCCTCCCCTCCTTTGTAATTCGTGGTATTTTTATTTTTTTTTGCCTTTTTTCCGTCCGCTTTTGTTCACGTATCTCCGCGTACTTGCCCCCCTTTCTGCAGCCCTTCTCTTCTCTCCGTCTCCTGGTTCGAAGGTCGTGGTCGTGGTCGTAGTCGTGGTCGTCTGTCCGTACTGATAGTTTCCGTGTTGCCATAGCGAAGACGAAGGATCCAAATTTTCCTTGACTCGTTTACCGTTTGCGTTTTTACTTTCTCTAGGGGATTAAGAACGCTCGAGCACGATCCCTTGTTTCCCTTACATGCCGTTGATGTCGATCTTAAGGTTGCCCGTTTTCTTCTCTCTTTGATCCCTGGAAAAACGAAGGGTCAGATTAATAATACTGGTAGAAGGGATGGACAACGACCTCGGCGTCGTTGGTTCTTTCTCTCTCTCTCTTTCTCTCTCTCTCTCTCTCTCTCTCTCTCACTCTCTCTCTCTCTCTCTCTCACTCTCTCTCTTTCTCTCTCTCTGTTACTGTTACTGTTACTACACTCTCTGACTCGATTCGAGAACCCTTCTAACTGGGAAGACCGCTCGGTGAAACGTTCGCTTTCGTACGTGATGTGCGGTTTTTTCTTGGCAGGCACTGTCTCTTTGCCAATTCCATTTTTTTTTTGCCCCCAACAGATTGAAATAATATGTTTGCGATTTAATAGATATGTAGAAGGTAATTGGAATTCGTAAACGTAGAATTTAAGCGATCGCAACGAAAATAGACGGCTAAAGTAGGAGCTTCCGTGGAGAAGAGTTTCTGTGAACAGCTGTGGTCGAAAGGAAGTTGAAAATTCTTTATGCGTAATTATACGTTATTTTATAATTTTTCTTTTCTTTCTTTTAGATACCACACCGACGAATGATACGTAAGTGAATTTTTTTTATTGGTGCACACCGACGGACCAACTTTTAACAATGCGAAGAATAGGTAAATAAAAAGGTTTCAGATATTCAATTTCAAATAATTGATTTTTAAATAATGTGTACATGACATTTAGATGCTGCATACAAATTGGCGGACTTTTATCTTGTGAAATAATTGTAAACAATAGTTCTTGGCTTGTATTCTTTGTACTTTTTAACTGAAATGAAAAGCTCACTTTGAAAGCGCAGATTATCAAATTAAGGCTTGCCCCACATCGAAATATAAAGAATAAATCATTTTCAAGAAAAATGGAACGATATAGAACTAACTAATATTTTTCCTATATATTCAGACATAATTCGTTATCGTAGACAAAAATTTGTTGCGTATTGTATTTAATGGCACATTTTGTAGATGGCGTTGAATGACCTATCGATGCAAAAAGGTTCTTCCTTTAGGTATGATGAGATCATATAAAAAATCGTACGAAAAAGAATTGCAGATGATTCCATGCATAGCCTTATATGCTAGATTATACATGAATCTTTTTATTGTTTAACTGTGAACAAGTTTACACAGAGTTCCATCGAATGCAGTATGCAACCAAAATTTGTTTATAATGCTCACTCATGCCCAAATACATTGCAAAAAGTGTTTTTTAAGTCTATATCATTTGTCTTAGTAATAACTTCCTACAAATAATCTATATGTGAGTAATATAATGATATTCTATGTTCTTTATGAACATACCGTATTTATTTATAATGAACATTATTATTTACCGTAGTTATTTACACTGTATTATTAATTTCAATTATTTTCTTCTTCTTTTGTATGCATCTAATAAAATTCTATATTATTGTTTTAACACGTGCAACATGGACAGGATTATTATTACTATTATCGTTATTAAAACGTGGATCACAATTGTATCGTTTCGGTTTGGTTCTACAATTATACAGGGTAGGTTAATTTGAACTGGAATACCTAAATTATTTCAGTTGCTATTAAAAGTATGAGAAAATAACTAAATAGAATGTACATGGTTTTAAGGTGTGCATCCGATGAATTTTCACCTTCAAGGTCACTTCAAGGTTATGGTGTGTAGATCGTTGAACTCATCGTGACTCCGACTACCACATCGCGTTATGAAAGATACAGGTTAATACGCAAAAGAGTGCGATGACCTTGAAAAACCAGCAACCTTGAAGTGCCTTAAAGCAAAGTTCAAAAACATTTTTTCCATATTGAAAACTACAGTTTTTGTTCGATATAAGACGATGGCTCGGGACGGCTAACGACGTATTGCGGATGAGGGTATCTATTCGACTTGACATTGTTCTCGAGTGGGCCGAGAGTTTATGCAAAAGGATAGAACAGGCCGGGGCAGCTAGTGCTCCGAAGGTCGATGACGTAGAATCGGTTACCCCCACTATCGCACTCGCAACAGCGCGAGGGGGGAATATGTAAGGCCAGTGCCGCCAGATCAGGGGAATTGACGCGAATCGAGGGGAATACAGTTACCCTCTCTTTGTCATTACCGGGTGATTAACGACGCAGGCGCAACGCGAATTGAGTACGCGCATCACGTTACAAAAGTGGGCGGATAATATCGTAGAAGGGGAAGGGTAGAGTGGGGGACAAGTCTTAATCTGGCGACACTGCGCAAGGCAAGTAAGGCACGCTCGTATTCTCCTATCGCGCTAGCCCAGGGGTCGGCAACCTTTTGAGTCGGAAGAGTCAAAAATTACAATTTACCAAATTTCAAAGTTTTTAAAGAGCCACAAAATATTTTCTTGCCAACAATAAATAGTACTCGCATAAATAAAGTTTTAAAATAAATAATATTTGCGTATGGAACTAAAGAGCCGCAGCTTCACATCCAAAGAGCCGCATGTGGCTCGCGAGCCGCAGGTTGCCGACCCCTGCGCTAGCCGATTCTACGTCATCGACTCTCGAAGCATCAGTTGCCTGGAATGACATACCCTCTCGTTCTGACACTAATTGTAAGCGATTTGTTGTTACGAAAAAAAATTGTTGTCGTTTTATATCGAATGAGAACTGTAGCGTATTGAATTCAATAAATCAATGTGAATGATTGATCCGCGACGTACCACAGTGAAGAAGTGTAAATTTGCCTTAACAAGTTATCATAGATTATCATGAGAGATTGTAATTGAAAAATAATGATTTTCCAAATTTCTTTCGACCACCTGTGTAAGTAATGTAAGAGCATCGAAGGAAAACGAAGCGCAAGTAGGTATGATGGGAACACAGAAAATTGATAATTTTCACGGAACAAAAAAGTGTGTGTCTGGAGCTTGTTTCCAATGACGACGCAACGAGCTGAATACGTATCGGCTTTCGTTCATCGTGAAAATCGAAACGGATGAACGACGTATGAAAGGAGCGTTCGATCGCTCATCGCGCCTCGTTTGTCTCCATTCCATCAATTTCACGGGGTCTCGTTCGTTCGCGATACCTCTGATTTACAATCGCGAGAAAAACTGTCTGGGTTCTAGTACTAGAGAGTTGTCAGCGCCGAGGATTATCGCGGTTCCCGAATAAAAGCAATCCCCTGTCATCGAATCAACCGATTCTACAACTTTTTTTTTTCATATTTCTCTATGTTTTTTACGCGGATACAGGGTGTTTCGGTACGTAGGGGTCACGATCTAGCGTATAATGTATACATAAATAGATACAGACGCCGGCAAAAGTATTCGTGCACAACAATCATTGTTTATCAAATTAATTTCATTTTTTCTATTCTCAATCATTTAGTGAACAAAATTTTGTCGGCTACGGAAATATTAATAAATTTCCTTTTGCGTGGACGAACACTTTCGCGGACAGTCGATAAGCAAAATTAAATGTAAAATATAAATATGCGCTTGTATTTCATATTGCATGGTTAAATAATGCATACGTACAGTGGCATGCAAAAGTTTCCGGCCAGATAGATTTTTCACTTTGTATTGCAAAAGCTATGTCTACAGTCACTCACGAAAGGTTCCTTCTGGTGAAAATAAAACAGAAATATCATTAACACATTACCTACCGACAATCATTTAATATTGTGTTTTAGAAATCTGTCATTCAAAACTAAAGGTCTCTCTAACAATCTTTGAATAGCCATTTTACAGAATGCTTAACAAGTCCTCAGTAACACAATCTGAATTTTTAAGCTTCTTTTTCACATAATACAGTCAGAATACAATGGGGAAACTGATCGATAAGCTTCCGGTAGGTAAAGTGTTAATTTTGTGTTAATACAGCCGTTTACTTGTATTTTAGAAATTTGCAAATGTTGTAGACGCATGACGCAGAGTCGCCAGATCAGGGGAATTTATTCGAATCGAGGGGAAAAAAGTTACCCTCTCTCTCTGCCAGTACAGGATTAGTCACGTGACATTGTGACGACAGAGACGAAACGCGTCACTAGACCGCGGCCGAAGCGTGGGGCGTAGGCGTCGTAGAAGGGGAACGGTAGAGTGGGGACACAAGTCTTTAATCTGGCGACTCTGGTATGACGATCCGCAGTTTAATAAGTAGAGGTATGATTTGTTATGTATAAATCGAATGCCAGGACGCGTAGTGGCTTAAGTGGACGAGGCTCGCGGCTACGAACTTCGTGGTCCCGGGTTCGAATTCCGCCGGCACCTCTGAGATTTTTCTCAAGTGATACAAAACTGTGTCGCCTGGGTGGTTTGCAATGTGGAAACCCACCTTTAATAAACCGTAGGTCCAACTAGATTGGCGGAGTTGGGGAAGTTGGAAAAGGGGTGTTGAAGCGTGTTGGCATGGAATTATTATAACCCTGAGGGGGGAATAATTAGCAAAAACATACATATAAATCGAATGCTGTTGCTTGGAAAAGTATTTAATTCATATAAATACGTAAAAAATTCTTTGATGTTCGCAATCATATTAGGAGAGTTTCATCTAGGATGAATAAATTAACAAAATAAAATAAACATTAATTATCTGCATTAACGCATTTACCAACACATTACCTACCGGAGACATAATATTAATAGTTTCATAGTTTTAAAATCTTTCCCTAGATTATAATCCCGACAAAATTATTTATTTTTCATTTGTATCAATTATTTTAGTCTAACTATTCCGTTCGTCGTTGCATTTGTAAGCCTGAGAATAAGGAAATTTCACGATCATATTTATATGTAAGTACAGTATAAAGTTGGGTTGAAGGAAATTTTTAAACTAAAATGAGTGTAGGTATTTAACAAATTTATGAAATTGTGTTTTTCTAGTGACGCGTAATGTTTATTGCTTGTACATTGCAATTGTACACTTTCCCGTTCCATCTATCGAAATAAATGTTTTTCATCAATTTTAAAATTTTTGAAACTATACGAAAAAACATGCATGAAAGAACTTCGAAGAAATGATTTTATTTACAAAATAAAATAGTGGATATTCGCGGATAGTAGCAGCTAATTTATAGAGTTCTAGTTACAAGATTCATACAATAGGTTTGTTCTACGTGTTCTCCCAATCAGCTGCTATTTCAAGTTTTGGTTAAAGAAAATTAGTTAAATTTTAATCAAATAGAATAATAAAATAATAATATAGGGTAATAGAGTTTAGTTCAAATTCAGTAAAATGTAATATTTTTAAATTATATACAAGGTGTCTCGAAAATGTCGTATAATCTTGAAAGGGGCGGTTCCCGAGTTCATTTGAAGTGACATTTTCCTTTGCAAAAATGTTTTTGTGAAGGAGTTATTAACGAAAAATACGGACCAATCATGGCTG
This sequence comes from Lasioglossum lativentre, assembly GCA_916610255.1. Classification (NCBI taxonomy): domain Eukaryota; kingdom Metazoa; phylum Arthropoda; class Insecta; order Hymenoptera; family Halictidae; genus Lasioglossum; species Lasioglossum lativentre. The sequence continues at coordinate 37,060,664 of OU744356.1, read as the reverse complement.
CTGTTCTATTTAGGAGACCACAAATTTTGGACATTTTTTAAGATAATCCCGTAGATTTTGACGAGAGAATGCCGAAAATCCAAGTTTTAATCCTAGGAATTCAGTAGTTCTTAAGTTCAGCGATTTTCACCGTTTTTGACTGGTAAGTGCGCCGCTATGTTGGTACGTATCGCGGAGCCGCTAGATGGCAGCACGAGCACGCGATGACGTCGACAATGTAGAGCGACTATCTTTGACATGTACACTTTCTTCTGGGACAAACTGTCATCGAACAGTAATTAAAATATACAGAATCATATACAGGATCTCAAAGAGAAGGTATAGTTCAAGTTGGTTGTGGTTAGAAATCTACGTTATCGACAACAGCGCGTGCTAGTGGTACCACTTAGCGGCTGAGCTCGTTAAACGATGCGCGGCGCTGACTACATACCAACATGGCGGCGCCCTTACCTCGTGAAAAACAGTGAAAATCGCCGAACTTTAAACACGCATAACTTTTTAACTTCTGAATTCCCAGGATTGAAACTTGGATTTTGAGGTTTTGCCGTCAAAGCACGGCTGAATAATTGAGTTCTAATTCAATCAATTTCTGCTCCTTCTCTTGTCCATTGCTTCATCACGATGCGACACCAACGCTACGATAAGTGGAATCCGTTCACTATAGCCGCACTCTGATTGGTCCGCGTTTTTCGTTAACAACTCATTATCAAAGCCGAGGCGGACATTTTCGCAGAGGAAAAAGTTACTTCAAACGTCCCGAGGAACCACCCCTTTCAAAGTTTTTCGACATTTTTGGGACACTAATAGTTTTTTCATATTGTTACAAATAAGGAAAATATTCAAAGTGGTGAAAGTTATTGGAGCAGCAGGACTTCTGCACCAACCCAATAAGTGCATAAATTCAGGAATCCATAAAGATCGTTAGATTATTGGACCCTCTCTACGACTATGAAATTCGAAGTCGAAGAATCGTTGGCTTTGGTTCTTCGCGAGGTAGCAAAAGGTAAACGTGAATAATGAAAGTAAATGAACATCGAACGATCTACCTTTCCTTTTAATTTTCTTCTAATTGTCCACGAGTTACCGAGGCCGGTTCGCGGGCAAGAAGCGCGTTAATGAATTCCGCCATTGTGTAAGGAAGGATGAAGAGACAACCTACATTTGTGTCCCTTTCCCCGAATGAGGTTCTTCCCACGGCTGAGGAGAAGAGACGCTTTGCCATTGAGTAATTTACGTACCTCATTAGGCCAGGCCGTGGCTGCGTCCGGACTGAAAAGCTCTCTTTCACGGGCTTTCGGTCAGAAAGAGGGGGCAGTGAAATGGGGGATGCGGGGGAGGAGTAGCAGATCTTTGGTAGCCGGGAAGGAACGAAAGAAAATGCGGTACGGTCGTGTCCGTTTATTCACGGCGGAAGTTGAAGAATAAAAGCTTTCTAATATGTTGGACATTCCTTCAGCAGCCACGTCCGGCATGCAATAGCGTCGCGCTGCCAAGATGACGCTCCTTGGTCAACGAAGTGAATTAGTGACGACACGTTTCGTCTCTCCAGCCACCCCCACCCCCACTCCCCCACCCCCTTCCATCTCCTCGAATAGATTGATTATTGATCTTCTAATTTCGGCGAGGAGTGTATATTAAATTTAAACTTCTTGTCTGATTGGTTACTTTTTGCTTTTGACGATCTCAACTAAGGTCGATCGATTGATATATTATTCGATCTTCGCGATTCGAGATTCGCGAATATATTCGGATGCATGCCCTTAATTTTTTACAACACTGTGCAACTTTTGAGGTCTTTGTTAATTGCATTTTTCAGCCTTGTTTCTCTTTTATCACTGAAATTTGACATAATTTGACTCTATTGTTGCATTATCTCTTTTGTAACTGAAGATTTTATTTACTTCGATTTTGTAGTTTCTTCAACTAATTAAGTTTATACTTTCTGCAACCCTGTTTTGTGTCACAGTAATGCCTCAATGTATGTATACAGTATTCTCTCCGTAACTGTCGCAAAGGTCTCTACCGTAACTGTCAACATTTTATCCCCACCACTGGGGGTTCCCTCTTAGAACCAGTCAAGCGACAGCACGCTCGGCGATCGAGCCTGCGAGAGGTCGAGTATCAGTGAGACTCACACTAATGCAAGCGATGCCAAAGATTACAACTTTTCTAATTTTTTTCTTTTTTTTTATATAACACTTTTACCATTGTGTTAATCAAGTTTTTTAAATTAAAATTACACCAAACACTATATAAGTACGATTATAATTATTCATTGTACCTTCACCGCAAATTTCAAATCAAGTATGATATGTTATACAATATTGTTAATTACTTTCGGTGTGTTATGTTTCAAAAGAAGTTGAAAATCGCTGCTGCCACACATTCGAGTTCTATTTAAATTGTGAAGTCACATTTTCATTACTACAAATTATTCCGTACCAAGATTTTCGAAAAACATAAAATTACGTAGATTGTGTTACTGTTTTCGTCCAATTAAATTTTTTTACCACTTTCTGTATTAATTTTTATCAAAATATATAAAATAATTGCAAGGTTACGAATTTTTATCTAAAATAAAATTGTCTGAATATGATTCGGAAAGATTGAGGTTAAACGAAAGTTTATTTTCCTTATTAACGATTGTAGTATTTTAAGATCACATTCCTATTTTACATAGAAGCATAAAAATTCGCAATTATTTTTTAGACAACAAATGTTATTTTTCTGGTATGTCTATGTATTCCTATAAAATAGTACATTTTATTACAAAATGATCAATATCACACAAAGTTATTTCATTAAAAATTACTTTTTTCAAAGGATTTAGTAACGGACACGATTTAGAACATCAAAGAATTGTGGATGGATATTAAATTTTCCTGTGCAATGACAGATTTATACGACAGTTCATACCTCTAATTATTATTCGACACGATGCATATTAATAAAAATTCAGAAGACTTTTCTTTTATTTTTACCAGAAGGAACCTTCTAGTCAACACAATAAATTTGTCCATCACTCTGATTTGATAAAACAAGCTATAAACATTGGAATATGTGTACAAATCCATAGTCCATTACAGTAGAACCCACTTTACATGTACTACATTTATTTAAGCAAAGTCATGTCTTATAAGTCTCATTTATTTATTGAGTTCGACTGTAATAGACCACCTGAGGTTCACTAAAATGGACCATCTCGATAACTCGGCTGCTATCGACCAAAAGATAAAGTGCATCGGACTTTTATTTGATGTCAAGAAGTGCATAATTTCGTATTAATAGCTTGTTTCTAATGAATAATATACTTTTTTTATATATTGGATTGAATAGAGTGTTTTAAATATCTTTCAAAGCAGTAAATATTGATATCACCCGTCAACATTTCTCAGCATACTGATTAAAATATCTTCTGAACTAATTTTTGTAGAGAATATAAAAAGCAATGAAAATATGCGATTCCATTAAAAAAAACTTATATATCAGCTTCACGTGACCTCTATGTGTCCCATTGTAAGGAAAATATTTACACTGGACTGTGACCTCCTCAACACCATTCAACTATTTCGTTAAACTTTACCTGAGGAAACAAGAAATTTTTAATTTTTTTTATATCAACCTGTAGATTTTGACAAGGAAATACCGAAAATCTAAATTTAATGTTAGGAATTCACTGGTTCAAAAGTGATGAGTTTTAAGCCGGTGAGGGCGCTGCCATGGTGGTATGTACTTACTCAGCGTCGCTAGGTGGTACTCTAAGCACGCACTGATTTCGATAACGTAGATTTCTAACCACAATCAAACAACCTAACCACAATAAATTTGAACTATATTTGTTCTTTGAGATCCTGCATATTTTAATTACTGTTCGGTGACAGCTTGTCCCAGAACAAAGTGTACATCTCAAAAATGACCGCTCTACATTATCGACGTCACCGCGTGCTGGTAGTGCCATCTAGCGACGACGCGCGACGCTCACTACATACGAACATGGCGGCGCTCTTGCCTGTCGAAAACGGTGAAAATCGCTGAACTTTAAACACGCATAACTTTAGAACCAGTGGATTCCTCAAGTTGAAATTTGGATTTTTGGCATTTTCTCGCCAAAATTTACGGAATTGTATAAAATGAAGTTAATAATTTCTGGTTTCCTCAGGTAAAGTTCAACCAACCATTTTTTGTATACCATATAACATACAGTATTAAAATAATTGTCGTTTACAGAGTAAAACCGGTCACCCTGTATAATATCCTATACGCGTTTACCTACAAACGAACTGTTGACACCAGTACCAACAAAGTACTGATATATACCTACAGCCAGTCTCATAATTTATGGCGCACACTTTAGATCAAACTAACATTTTTTTTTTATAAATGCACCAAAAGACTGGATTACGATAAAAAAAACAGTTCATGTTGCTTTGCATAACTTCTTTATTTCGGTTTATAACGACAATTTAAAACATGTGCTTTGCAGATTCATATAAATGCTGAAAATTGGTTTACTCGTTATAAACCATTAAAAATTGTGGAATTACATTTTTTCACGATTTTCAACCTTTATAACTCGCAAACCAAACTACCAATTTCGACGGAATTTTCAGCATGTATAAGTTATTACTTATAGCTATGAATCTACAAAACATATGTTTTACATTTTCGTTACGAGCCTATATACATTGTGAAAAGCAACGTTAACTATTTCTTTCGTAATTCAAATGAATCGTAACGTTCCCAAAATTTTCATTATGTACACAGGATGGTCTACCTGAATATCTCCTCTATTTGTGATAACATAACAAATGTTTTTAATGCAACATAAATGATATATCTCAAGGTGAATTCTTATCTAATGTTATTTTTATCTCAAACGAAGAGACATTTAGGTGGCCTCCGCATGATATATTATCTATTAAACTAATCCATCTAGCTTGGCAGATAAATTGAAGTCGCTTGGTTCATTGATAAAAAAGTTTTCTGATTTAACTCTCCGTATGCTATGCCGGCCTAGAGTCTTTACGATCCCCCTCCACCATCGAACTCCCCCTTTGCGACTCTGCATGAGAGTGAGAAAGAGAGAGAGAGAGAGAGAGAGAGAGAGAGAGAGAGAAACGTTACGGATCCCATCGCTATATTTAGTAGTAGAGGGGGAAGTATTTTGAGGGGAATACAAGCCCCGGTGGGGATGAGCTCGGGCGACCGTCAATTTGGATTAGTGAAATATCGTCGAGGGTCAGAAACGACTCTGGCATAGGCCTAGAATTCGCAAGAGTCCAAGGGTCAATGTGTGTGCGCCATCAATTACGCCACTGACATGACGGTATCTCTTGACACCAAGCAGCAAATTTATCCGGCGGCCGAGTTATCCAAGTAGCCGGTTTAAGCGATTTACCCTGTATTCTTATCCATTGCAGTTTTAACAAGTGAAGTAAACTAATAAAACTAACATTGAAAAAAAATAAAAGAATCTCATTATGGTTGAAGAAATCCCAAATTCGCGTATCTCCAAGAGCATTATTAAAAATTGGCTTGAACAAAAGAATATAGTCCACGATTGTTTTCACCTCTGTCTACGATTTCGAGGAAATTCGCAATAAAGTTTGCCTATCTGGCCGAGTGATTCGTAGCGCGTCGCCATTGGTCGAGATCCCCCCGAGGACTGATTGGCAGCGATACGGGTTCGGTGCAAGGGTGCTCGAATCAAATGCACACATTAAAGGGGTGCGTCCAGGGACAGCTAAGATAGAAAAGAAGAAGAAGAAAAAGAAAAAGAAGAAGTGGGGATGAACACGGAAAGACGAAAAAAGTAGGGAACACGGCAAACATATACGACAGAGGCTCTGCGGCGCAAACTGCAACGGAAGCAAAAGAAACGAGCCGAAACTGAACAACAACGGAGCGGAAGAAAGCAACTGGCGTAGACTTCGATGCAGGCAAAATGGCGGCGGCGGCTGGATCAACTTGGACGGTGTAGCGAACGAAAACGGGGGTTGGGGAAAAAAGAACGGAAAAATAGAAAAGAAACGAATCGCCATGGCGGAAATGGAATTAGCTTGTACGCCTGACCGGTCGCACGCGCGTCTCTCGCGAAACGCAAAAAAACGAGGAAAGAAAGACGGACAGAAAGAAGAAGAGAAAGTATAGATCGACTGACGCGATCCATAGCGACGGATAAATGACAATTGTCGATGCAAGTGGAGCCAGCTTCGGTGAAGCCTCCGATCGAGCTTCGATCCGACGTATTTCGCGATCTGGATGTATATACTGAAATTTCGCTGCGAATCCTGCTGAGGCCACTATTCTGTTAGGAAGCTGGAGACAATGTCCCTGGGGTCGCGTCGGTCATATGGCAAGAGGAACGTCTCCGCGACTGATATCGCTCGAAGCGGATCATCGAAACTGACTCGATCAAATCTTACGAATTAGGTATTATACGTGTACTTTCGGCAATTTCTCTAAATAGTAAATTTTAAATCAGACTTTGATCGAATTATCGAGCAAGTTCGAATGAATATTCATTGAAAGATGGTGGAAAGAATGGTATTGATAGAATTCGTCGTGTTTTTCTTTTCAGGGCCATTCTGACCAGCTCCCCTCGTCCACTGTATCTGACAACGAAAACGCAGACCTGTGCTTTGGATTCTTGCAAGATTTTCTTGGGAATTTAGTTTCGCGGATTTAGTATGACGAAAGATTGTCGTTTTACATGTAAGCCGTTTAATGCAAAAGTAACGTGACATTTCTTCTTATTTTTATTTTCAAATAACGGCACTATTATCATAATATATTATTATTGTGTTTTTTAAAACTTTTACTTCGTCCCTCATTATCCCGTAATTAACTTTGTTTTTTTATTGAATACCGCTTTTACGTTAAACGGTTCATGTACGGAGTGTTTCATCGCACGGACTACCATGTTTACAAACTCATGTTTTTTTATAAACTTTATTGCACCGAGGGGAGTATTATAACATTTAAACGAAAATAATCCAGGTTTACTTCCAGCATGGGAACAGAGGATAAAAACGATTTTTTTAATGAAATGGAGGGTATATGTGTTTGATTGATGTGTCAGATTTAGGAATTTTTTTTGTTTCATTTGCATACAACAGTAAACGCAATAGTGGATTTTTTTAATAACATTATAAATATTTAAATATATTTGAACAACGTTTGGAACAAGAGTGTAATTAGATTTCGTCTTAGTCCCTCATTTTTTTTAAATAAATTGAAAAAGGTTCTCCTGGTTACGCAAATTAAATTGGAAATACATATCGAAGAAAATCGATGCGTCAAGGGTGTATCGCTCGCTTCGAATATTGTTCAAATATTTTGAGCACAAAGAGTTCTGAAACTTTGGGAAGCCGATATTTTTATTGAAAATTCAACTTTCCTAGACTGTGAGAAATTTACGAGTATCTTTATTTCATTTGGAACGTATTAAAATTATTAAGATAAGAAATATATTCCTCCCACACGCCTATTTCTTGAATACTTGACCCAAAAGCTATTTATTTCACATAAAGACCTGCCGTCTACTTATTGGTTAACTTAATAAAATAGATGTTGAACATTTTTAGGTACCATTCCATTATAAATATTGAAATTACCCTTCATTTGGCGTACAACTGGATTCTTTTCAATTCTGCACATTACAAAGCATCCCTTTAAACACTAAAATTAAAAAGACTTGGGCTAAACTTCACCTTACGGGGCCATAAATTTTGGACTTTGAAATCTACGTTATCGATATCACATGCGTGCTTGTGGTGCCACCTAGCGGTTCTACTCGTTTACCAACATGGCGGCGCCCTGACTTGTCGTAAACTCTTGATATCTTTTAACTTAAAACACACATAACTTTTGAACCAGTGTATTCCTAACGTTAAAACTTGGATTTCTGGAATGTTCTCGTCAAAATTTACAAGATTATATTTTAAAAAAGTCGAAAATCTGTGGTATCATAAGATAAAGTTTAACCACAGATGTGACATCGATGAAACGGTATCCGTGGCCGCAGATTGAAACGTATTGGACAACGTTGAGGCGTGATCGTGACACGTGATGAGACAACGGATGAGCAAGAAACAAGTGTTGCGTTTTCGTGGTCGTATATGGTCGCGCGTAGGTAGCGGCTAGCGTAGCATAAAATGAAACCTACTTCGATCCAGAGATTTGTAAAGCCCACCTCGGCCATTTTTGACTTTGCATATTCGATTCGTATTGCTCCCCGGTCGGAGGAGAGGAGTAAGGATCCTTGGAGAGTGGCCATCGCCTGGGCCGCGAAGCGAACGTCTTGATATTCGACAAAGGCCACTGGCGACCCTCCCCCCGTGTGCATACGAAGCCGGGAGAAACCAGGAAAACTGTGCATAAATAAGAGAAGCGTACAATACGTGCTCTAGTTAGTTATGACAGACGGTACTCTGGTAAAAGAGAGAGGGTGGTTGTTGGATGTTATTGCTTGGCAATTGGCAATGGCGCCGCTGCCACCGGCAGCGACCAGGCACGAGGCTGTTGCACGAAAAGGAGATCTATTCCGATTACCACTGATGTTCACTTTCTACTTCTACGATAGACCCCAATATAACGCGATCAAAAAACTCTACAAAACTGTACAATCTACTACCACAGAAGATACAGTTTTCCTAAACTATTTCTGATCGTGTCGTACGGGGTTCTACTGTATGAGCAAACTAGATTGCGGATTTTATGCATTTATGAAAAAAATTACTTCATCTAACTATTTCATCTAGTCATTACAATTATTGGAAAGAGAAATAGATGTAGCATTAATGCAGAGAATTTTTATTTTCCATAGAAATCCGCAGTTTAGTCGTAAAACACCTCCAAGTGAAAGTACTGGTGCAAGATTCTTTTTATGCTAGTTTCGATTTGTTTGGATTTGGCAATTAAAACTTTGTACATCATGTTCCACACCTTCTAGTGAAAGTCTACTGTTTCGAGATTGGATCTTGTACTGTTTTTGCTTTGTTCGTGCTTACTAACAGAGCTGATTGTATAACCAAATGTTACAACACCTTCGAGCGAGTATGTCTAATGTTTGAAGTATTTTGTACCGCTTCCGCTTTATTTATGTCTTTCAGTGAAAATGTTATGGCACCTCCAAGTAAAAATCTACTCTTTCAAGAAAGTATGTTTTGTTCTTTTCAAGTTGCTCTCGCTTTGTTTGTGTTTCACGGTGAAAAGAATTTCGAATCATGCACCATGACGCCTCTAAATTTACTGTTTCGTATCCTGTATCTTTATCAAGCTCCATTTCTATTTCTTCAGTGGATCAGATTGGTTATTCTCAATGGCAGGTAATGCATATATTAATAATTATTTCGAGGAAACATGCAAGATGTTGTGGGTGTGCTAAGGTTTGGCTTTGCACTTATCTGTTTTTGTTACAAGTTTGCTTTTGTAAACTACAGGTCGCTCCGAAAATTTTAAAATTTCACGAAATCCATAACTGCAGTACGAAAACGATCCATGCTATTTGTATAATGCAAAACACTGATTGTATCTAATATGAATAACTCTTTCTATTTTAGTAGAATTTATAAGTATTACTTCTGCACCTTACTTATTCAATATCTATTCGTTTTAATGTGCTATTACCAATTATATATGTTCTTTTGTGTTATTTTTGGACATTAGAAAGTAGTATTTATGATACTTGTGGCTCTACTTCTAAACTAAAATAAAATTGTATGTAAACATTGCGACAATATTTTTACGCAATAATATGTACTTTTGTCTAGTTCACGGTTTCCCAACTTTTTTCTATTTTTACAACATCCAAGCATAGTTACACATATTTTTTGAATAATTGAAAATCCAAAATAAATTATTAGGATACTGTAATGAGGGTAACTTGTTGGTTCGCGATTAAAATTGTTTTTGGTATTGAAAATTGATTAAATAATCTTTAGCTATGCACCATAAATACGTGAAAACTATTAAATAATCTCTGGTAGGTATTGTGTTAAAAAGTTAGATTAAAAATAATGGACATTTTGGTGGTTCACCCGAAGGAGATCTGATAAAAAGGACATTAGAAACTGTGAGCCTAAAAGGATTGAAAAACTGTAGCAAAGTTTTTGAATAAAATATTCTCTATCGAAGAAACGCAATCTTTCTTTGAATAAATCTTATCTTTTTCAATGATAATTCACTTTCATGAATAAATAGATATCGTATTCACACGCTTCTGTTGGGTTGGTCACAATGTGTCGACGTTCTTCTTTCCAGCATAGTTTAAGCAGAGATATGAGAGATCATACCTACTTTTAGCATGGAACAGAACCTAACCCTTCTTTATGCTAAAAGTGGGTATTATCTATTTCTGTCTACACACTCTGGTTGAAGTATAAGGTACAAAAACAAATAGTTTTAATAAATAAATGTACTGAAGAATGAACAATGTTATCGAATAAAATGAATAACGTTGAAATTTGACAGAACTTAGTTGAAAAAAGTGAAAATCGTCAAAACATGTTTTAAAACGCTAGGTCGAGTAATAAATAATTTCGGTTTCTAAGAACAAATTGTAATGATGCTTTTTTTCATTCTGCGACTCATTAGCAGCGAGTTATTATAGATAATGGAACATGTGTAATTGGTTGAATCTACTACTGCTGGTCAAATGATAATTGGTTTCAAATTTTTATTGTACTATTATTGAAAATATTATATATTCATTGTATATGATTCGATAAATTTTTTTGCTTAAACTCATATTGTAACAAAAATCGTAACGACTCAGAATAAATACAATTTTGTTATTTTTATTGAGCTACGTATATCAGTTGCATTTGATCCTAGGCAATTTTAGCGTTAAAATATAATTGTCGTTGATTTTCTTGATGTGTTAAAATGGAAATTATTTATGACTCGATCCGTTATTTTAGCCAAACCCGATAGCAGATATCACTTTTTGTCTTCGAAACAACTCTCGTCCACAAAAGATTCGAGTCGAATCGGTTCGTGGCGTGTACGAAGACCGATTACCGATGAATTTATAACTTTGGCCATAAGGGCCAATTGGATCGTTAGGATACTATTAACGGGAATATCGGTATCGATTACGCTTGATTTACCGTAGCTCTACCAGGCACCGCGTAACCACGGTAAATTTCGATCTTGCGAGGCGGAGGTGGCCGTGTCACGACACGGTTCACGTTTTTTATTATTTTTTTCACTCTCACAGTCCCTTCTTTCGTCTCTTCTTCAAAGTCGATCAACGAGAAAATAACTCGAATTTGTGAAAATTATATTATTATTATTCATTATTCATTATTTATACATATTTTGTCATTTCTAATTTTATAGACTGCGGATCTTTATGCAAAACTAAAAATTTTCTTTGAAACAACTGTTTTATGCTATTAATAATTATTGTCAATATTTTTTATCATTCTTAACACATTACCTACACATTTTACAATTCATTGCCAAAGATTTCTCAATAAATTTTTCAGTAACAATGTCAATTGTCATTCCAGAATCAACATGCTATTTCCCCACAATGTAATCTTATAATTTCTTTTGGGTTCCATTATTTAGAAGAATATTTTTTAAATAGTTTTAATTTCCCTGTTATTTCGTTACTAGAATGTTGTTGTTTTTCGTGTACCTTCCCACTAATAATAATGAAAATGATAATAAAAATCTGTTGGTGATACACGTTCCTCTTCGTGCGACACCTCGTGCGTGCCAACGGGTTATGGCGACAATAAACGCCACTAATGTCATCATTACTGGTATTGATTACGGGTACTAGCATAGGTGCGTCTTGATGTCTACGAGCTACGACTGGTGGCTAGGGATGGGATCAAGTTCAATTAACGAGTTCATATTAACCGATACTTTAATATTACAGAAATCGAACATGCATGTTGAAAGTATAGAGTGAAACATCCAATTACCTTGAATAGCTATCTTGTTCTTTATCATACGGAAAAAATGTTACTTCATTCAAAAAGACATAATGGTATTACTTTATGGTAAGTAATCAATTTTTCAGTTAAACTTTACTTTACGGAACCACAAATTTTTAACTATTTTAATAGAATCATGTAGATTTTTACGAGAAAATTCCAAAAATCCAAGTTCTAATGTTAGGAACCCACTCGTTCAAAAATTATGCGTGTTTAAAGTGTGACGATTTAAGGTAAGGGCGTCACCATGTTGGTATTATGTATACGTTTAACGACCGGTGCAACTAGGTGGCACCACAAGCACGCGGTGATGTCGAGAACGTAAATTACCTATCTATATATAAGAACTATACTTTCTCTTTGAGATCGTGTATATGATTCTGCATATTTTAATTACTATTCGATGACAGGAAATCGAATAACATCTGAAAGATAGCCGTTCCACGTTATCGACATCACAACGTGCTCCTGCTGCCATCTAGCGGCTTCGCACGTTAGACGACGCGCGACGCTCACTGCATAGCAATATGGCGGCGCTCTTACCTATCAAAATCCTTAAAGTTTAAACACCCATAACTTTTGAACCAGTGATTTCCTAACGATGAAACTTGGATTTTCGGCATCGTTTCGTCAAATTGTATACAACCATACAAACAAATAGTTAAAAATTTCTGGATCCCTGAAGTGAAGTTTAGCCGCTGAAGTCCAGTCCAATCCAATAATCTGCAATAACATGACTTTCTCATAATCTTGAATTCTATTTAAAACAACTTTCTATATATTCTTCAAAGATTTGTGAATAAATTCACAGTATTCTTTCTAATAATTGTCTAAAACTGTTGAAACGTAGTATGAACTTGATTCCCTCTCTACTCGTGGCAAAATGATCAGCGGATGTTTGTGATACTGTTTGGAGGCGGTGCTGTTAGTACGAAGCTCTTAATGTTAATATTTTTATAGCTGATAAGGTCCCTAAAACCATCAGCGATTGCGTTGAGACAGTTAATTGAAATAAACATAGTGGAGTGTCAATTAAATTGCAGATTCAACGCATCTATAGGTACAATTCAATTTCGACAAGCTTTAGAGATCTTTCATTTGCAGTATTACAATAAAATCTTGAATAATAGAAGAATTAGTAACAAGAAATTATAGTTGCATAAAGAGCCACAATTTAATGACGATGATGCGAGACGGAAGTACTCCAATAACTCGGTTTTGCTTTGATAAATATAGATAACATCAAATACCAGGTGAATCACTCTATGTACAAACAAACTAAACGACACACCGCTTCTGTGAAATAATCGATTTGCTTTAACGATTATTCATTCATGCTAACATATCCCTCCAGCACAAAGTAGATCAATGAATGGACGAACACCTGTACGATCACTCTTCTCCACGGTTTCAGCTAAAACACTATACACATGAAGCCATTATAACTCTAACTAGTCAAACGTTGCATTAAATTCTATGTATTTCTCTCCGACACTGACACACGATAGCCAAGTAAAATAAACAAAATTCAGTTGATTTCGAAGGCGGAATGATCGCGCGTTTAACATGAATGAATAATACAAATGTGTGGGACAAGAGAACAGGTGTCATGTGACGCCGGTTAACCCTTGGGAAATTCATGTTTCCGATTGTTGCACAGTTGATAATGCTCGGATCCATCTAGAATTTTTTTATCACGTTTCCGAAGTCATTTCTTCAGTTTATTCGAAATCATTCGATAACTTTTGTGATAGTTTTGTCGAAACGGACATTTTGATAATTATAAAACTTTAGAGGTATACATAGAACATATTTCGGTATACTATATAAAACGAATTTATTAAATTTTCATTAGGGACTCGTTAGATAAAAATATTGTAAAATCGACGTTTACTATTTCCTTCGTAATTTCGCCCAATTGCAATTTTTTCAAAAATTTTATGACACATTAAATGGTACACTAATTCTTCCAAAATTTCAAAAAAGATTTATGGTTCAATTGAAAAAAAGTTATCCTATCTTTAAGGGTGTACGAAACAATGCACCAAATAAAACTAATTTCAATATCATTCATTAGTAATATTTACTTTCAAATCCTATCTTTAGTACATAATTAAAATATAAATTTAATGTAACCCATAATTCCTTAAATAAACTACATTTTGATTTTAATTATTATTATAATTTATTAAAAATAAGATCTTTATAAAATCAACAAAACAACAATAATAAACTAGTTCCTCTAATAAAAGGATTTTTGGATTGACTGTATACTCTACGTATCCTCCATATTTTATAATATTCTATAATTTCGGGGTTGATTTTACCTCGTGAGATATGATTGTTTATGGGTCAAAATGGACCCAAGCATCGTATTCCAAGGATTAAAAAGTCGAGTATGGTTAACGGGAACAGTATATGCTTGATTTTGACACGATGTTTGTTGCGGACGAAAGCGAATACTAGGAGGGACGGAATTTTCAAGTACCCGAACTCCGGTTCGGGTCGGGTCGGGACCCGATAATTCGTGATACTCGGGTACCCGAAGTCTAAGTCAGATCAGGTGGTGCTCGAGTCGTGTACCCGAGTATCACGAATTTTCGGGTCCCGACCCGAATTCGGGGGGAAATACCCGACCCGAACCGAACCCGAAATTTTCGGGTACCCCCACCCATTACTAGCAAACACACGAATTGTCGAGAAGCATTCCAGATTCTTGGAGGGAACCGATGTTGTTAGCATAGTAAACATGTTGGTTGGATGAATGTGAATGTTAAGGACGCGTTGGATCGTTTGGAGAGGAAATGTAGCTGATTCGTCGGTGACCTATATGGTTCTTTTAAATTTCTAGTTGCGTAATTGTTTCCAGTGCAGAGTGCGGTACTCGGTACTAAATTCGTCGTTTCCAGTTCATTGCTGCGTGGCCTGGATACGCTCGAAAAAATTGAACGTATCTAGGAAGATCGTTCCGGCGAACGAGTCATCCAGTTTCGACTCGTGAACTTCTCGTAGTTCGACGAACCTTGTTCTCTACTCTATACAGGGTGTCCCAGCTAACTTGATTATCCCAAATAACTATTAAACGATACATTTTATGAAAATTGTAAAACATGGAATTTAAATGGCCCATCTCGTACGGTACTTACTTTTTTCTTGGCGGAGGAGTTTCGGAGATTTCAAGGTCACCTTCTAAGTCACCTTCAAGGTCACCTTGATACTCCATTGACTTACGTTACAAAAAGTACGTCATTCCATAAAAAAAGCAAGTACCGTACGAGATGGGCCATTTTAATTCCATGTTTCACAATTTTCATAAAATGTATCTCTTAATAGTTATACGGGGTGATCAAGTTAGCTGAGACACCCTGTATGTGCGTGCACTATGTGAATTGTACTTTTGCAGCGCTGGTAATATTTGGTTGGCGCGTTTAGATTTTTGATGACCATTATTTGGCGTCGTTTCAGACTATGCATGGTGATTCAGTTAAGTTTGCCACCTACATTATTTGTAAACTATTTGGTATATAAAAAAATGGTTGAAATGAAAGTTGCGTAGTTTCAGGAATAGCATACAATTTAATAATTATTTTTCTTCTGTTTTGCTTTCTCATCGAGATTTAAATGTCACCTTGAGTTTCTTTATCGTAAAGGTTAAATTTCGTGGTTAAAAACTTACCTTTACAACAAAGAAACTCAAGGTAATTTTTATATCTCGATGAAAAAGCAAAACAGAAAAAATCTAATTATTACTCTTGAAACCATACAACTTTCGTTTACCAAACAGTTTACATGTAATTTAGGTGGCCCGCTTAGCTGAATCACTTTGTACAAAATTATCGATAAAATTGACACGATCGTGAAATTGGCTATTCTGTTCAGTATATTAGTTTGACTATTCTGTTGAAATTTTTAGAAGGTCGATTTTCTTGTGGACGGAGTTTTTATTCTCAAAAGGCAGACTGTTTTAATGGCGGCGAAGGGAGGCTCTTGGTACAAATGATGAAATTTTGTACATCTTTGGGGATTTTAGTATAATTTCCTTATTGTATAACAGCTGCTCTCTATCTATGGGTCGTGATCCAACATTGGCTCCGGCTAAGTTAGGTAGTTTTATAAAATAAATGAGAGTGTATTTTATTCAGATTGGTACGTTTTTTATTACAAGTACGAAAATAAATGTACTTAATAATTTCTCAGACGATCATCTTTATAATTCCAGCTCGTGTAAAATACAAAATCTGAAATCAGTTATTTTTATTGACCCAGAAAATGTAGGATTAATAATATCCAAAAAAAAATACAAATTGACCTTATGACTGACTTTAAACCATAGAAAATGAATATTTTCTACGATTCCATGGAAAAGTACACTCAGATTCATTCGCAACTCGATTTCTACGTTTTTCAAAAATAATTATCAATCTATTTTGCGAGATGTATAAATGTTTTATCACATCTGCTATAAATCTCTAGAAAGTTATGTCAGCCGCTGGAAGGTGAAAAACAATAGAATGAAGACTTGCAAATATTGGCCCAAGGATTAGAACAATTCTTTTCTTTAACAAATCAAAACAAAAGTTCCGTAAAAAGTATTCTCCATGGATTTTAGTGAATTAATGTCAACAGCAATCAAATAAAAGCCGCATATTTTAATGTTGAATATTGTCACTTTTTTTAAAGAGAATAACGCTGCGCCGAGGTTAAACTTTATATTACGAAACCACAAATTCTTGACTTTTTAAAAATATAATTCTGTAGATTTTGACGAGAAAATGCCGAAAATCCAAGTTTTAACGTTAGGAATTTACTGGTTCAACAATTATGCGTGTTTAAGGTTGAACGATTTTAAGGGTTTTTGTTAGGTAAGGGTGCCGCCATGGTGGTACATTCTGAGACATCGTCCAATGAGTGGAGTCGCTAGGTGGCAGCACAAGCACGTTGGACAACTTTTCCCGCGCAATGTCCTTACCTGTTGAGAACTCCTAAAATCGTTTAACTTTAAACACGAATAACTTTTGAACCAGTCAATTCCTAAAGTTGAATTTGGATTTTTGGCTTTTTGTCGTAAAAATCTATAGGAGTATATAAAAAAAAGTCCAAAATTTGTGGTCCCGACAGGTGACGTTTAACCCGCGCTGGTCACAGAATGTTTAGGCACTGCGGATTTTATGCATTTGTGAGAAAAATGAAAAGATCAAATACATAACTGTAGGGTCATTAAAGAATCAATCAATATTGTTCTACTAGTTAATATATTATTTAAAATACTTCAAGAAGGAACACATTTTCATTTAGCTCCTGCTCCTCACAATCAAGTCAGACAATTTTTAGTTTGCATAAATGATTGTTTCTTTTCGAAGACAAAATCAATATCTCGCAAAACATATTCCCCAAGCATTTCCTGACCTACTCCGTTTCCCACAAATCGAAATACTCTTCCCTTCATCATCGGCCGTTTCATCAGAATCAATCGTATGAAACATGCGAATCACACCAATCGGCTGCCACAATACAATGCCATATACTAGATAGAAAGGGATCGAAACTTGACGGGACTTTAAATCAATCCAGGCGAGACGTCGATGTGTCGAATATATGGGCGAAACAAAAACTGGATACGGTTAATAAGTGAAAATCACGGCGAGGAGCCAACGGCAATGGAATCGGCGTGCCATTAAATTCGCGAGAATACAGGTCAAAGCATCTTGCAGTACGATGAATGAACTGGATATGACGTCAGTCGGGTTCGAATCTGACGCAACGAGTCCCTATCGATTTCCTCTTTGCATTCGACGCTGATATAACTCGCGAGAATAGAACAAATAGGAATTACTTCTCGTCCTCGACCTTCCTTTCCGGGATTAAATGGGTTCGATTTAGGCCGCTAGCGCGGAGCTTTTTTTCTCGCCCTCGAACATTATACACCACGAAAAATAGAGCCAACTTTGTCCTTTGTGAAAATCTTCTCCGCGGCTTTGTTGCCGAGTTATTAACGAAAAACGCGGACCAATCAGAGCGCTGCTACTGCGGACGGATTGCGACTCGGCCAATGCCAACGCCACGCTCAGCGGGACCTGGGCTCTCATTGGTCCGCCTTTTTCTGTTAATAACTCGAAAACAAAGCCGCGCAGAAAATTTTCGCAAAGGAAAAAGTTACTTCAAATCACCCCAGGAATCACCCCTTCCAAAGAAGTACAACATTTTTGTTCTACAATACAAAACACTTTCTTGTATCTGAATGTTGGGACCTTGTTCTAAACTTTAGATATTTACAATAAATTATGTTAAACCCTTGTAAAATAAACACAGTCAGATCTCAAAAGTAATAGTTTCTCTATCACTTTTAAACTAATGTAATCTCTTCGTTCTAGGTAATTTGAAGACGATTAAAAAACCAATGTTAATTAAGCAAGAAAATGTGAACGATCTTGAAGATTTGACAAAATGACTTTAAGTGAAAAGAAGTGATATATCAAAATATGCGTCGTTCTGAATCAATTAACTTTGCTCCGGGGCAATGTCTTGTATCAGCGAAATTAATGGAGATATTGGGGATTGTGAGATGGAAGAAATACCCAGTATACAGCAGATTTTTGATCGCCGTTAGATCATTTGCACAGCCCGTAAAAGAATAGTCGGCGAGCGGGAAACAAAAGAGAAAATCGACTAGTTACGCTAGCGAATCCGAAGGCAATGTAAACGACGCGACGCGATGGTCATCGTCGCGTAGTGTAATTAGTCTGTGGAATCTCGTTACACCGCAAACCTCCCGGTTCCACGTATGAATTCGCAAGTAGCTGTCCGAGTTAATTACACGTGGTTCCGCGAACAAGCTGATGCCTAGAATTTTCGGGGGCTCCGCGATTTTCTGCGAGCTGGACTTTCTCTCGTTATGAATTAGTCTCGCTTAGCTCTTACAAGTAAAAGCTTATCTTTGTTTCGTCACTTCCGGGCATTGTCAGGGATCCTTGGCTGAGCTGCGTTGCGTAATTGCCTTATGATCATCCGTTAACCATCATCTGTCCATTCTGTCAATTTCTCACAGTTTTCAAGGACATTGAACAAAATAGTATTAGAGTTTTCATTCCATATAAGTGGACAATCTTTTTTCCACAACAAGAAAATCTGTGTTCCCTCTTCTTCTTTTAAATTTGTCCGCTCGACACCGCTTAGTGCCAGAACGAGAAAACAAAGACAAAGGGAAGAGATGCCCATTTAAAAAATGGTATAGCTGCAAAAATCATGTACATCTATGCAATCATAGAAAAAAATACTATCATGGGTATAGTGAATCATTCACTCTTTTTTTTCTAACATTTTCGGCTAAACTTGACTTACAGGATCCAGAAATTTTTCACTTTGTTTTATATAATTCTGTAGGTTTTGACGAGAAAATGTCAGAAATTCAAGTTTTAATGTTAGGAATCCACTGGTTCAAAAGTTATGAGTGTTTAAATTTCAGCGATTTTCAGAGCTTTTAACCGGTAAGGCCTCCGCGCCGTGCCGCCATGTTGGTATGTACTAGATGGCAGCGTAAGAATACGGTGATATCGATAATGTAGAGCAGCTATTTTTGATGTGTACTGTTCGTACGCCACAAGAAGTCCCTCGCGACGGCTGAGGGGCAAAGGGGGTCCTCGCTCGCAGCCAATGGTTATCTTTGACGTCACACACTTTAGCCAATAATTCGGCTGGAACCGAAAGTTCGTGTGGAATGACCCAATCGGACGGTTTGTTGTCGAATTCCTGCCAGGAGACTTCTTGTGGCGTACGAACAGTACACTTTGTTCTGGGACAAGTTGTCATCGGACACAAATTAAAATATACAGAATCATATACGGGATCTCAAGGAGAAGGTATAGTCCAAGTTGGTTGGTGGTTAGGTTGGCGGCCCGACTACGCTTGGAGATCTCCGTTATCGACATCAGCACGTGCTTGTGGTGGCACCTAGCGGCTTCGCTCAATAAACGACGCGCGACGCTCACTACATACCAACATGGCGGCGCCCTTACCTGTTAAAAACTCTTAAAAACGTTACACTTTAAACAAGTATAACTTTTGAACCAGTGGATTCCTAATTGTAAGATTGAAACTTGGATTTTCGGAATTTTCTCGCCAAAATCTACAGGATTGTATAAAATGAAGTTAATAATTTCTGGTTTCCTCAGATGAAGTTTAACCCCTCAGATTTACTACGGATTATTCGTAAAATTATATATGCAAATAAATAATAAGTGTAATATGTTCTGGAATCAGAATTAGCAGGATAATATAATGTATTCAGGGAAAAGTTCGAAACAATATGATGGAGAGGTATATGAACCCAGAGTGTACTATAAATTATAAAAATTTTCAAAGTTGTAAATGCTTAAGTAATCGTTCTTAAAAAATGCTTAAGAAATGTAGAACACTGATGAGATGACACAATTTTTACTTTGGATTTGAAAATTAAGTGAGAATATTAATCAGTGTAATAAATCTTCATATTTCAAATGTTCTTGTTCCGAACCAAATGTCTAACTCATTTTTCTAAAGAGTGCATCGTCTGATTCATTTGTTTTATTATTACAAACATCGAAATTTATCCGAACAATGTCATGCAGTTCTTGCTGAATAAGGATTTTGCAAAATAATAACTTCACCAAGTATTTAGCCACAGCTTTGGGAAGTTTAACCACGAACTTCGTTTACAGTTCCCAAGTTTAAACGGGTGTACAGAATTTGGTCCAAGTTTATTCGCAGTCCTTGCTCCGCTGTAAATAATTTTCAACGGATCCTGCAGTTGCATGAAATAGCGTTCCTCGAGTAAAAACGAGTATAGCAACTAAAGTACAACACGGAAATTTTACGTCGAATACTTTCATTCATAAACATACTACCCCTAGCAAAAAGCAATGATAAACAAACCAAGCGTCTGTCATTATTAGACAGCGGATGTTTATGCAAAATAAAAATTGTCTGAATCAATTTTAACAAATAGAAGAGAAAGTAATAATAAACGCTTTCAATATTTTTACAATTTGGTATTTCAGTTAGTCATCTGCATTATAATCCATAAAATCCGCAGACTACCCATTACAACAACCCATATATTTCACGTGAAAAATACTTGCACTAATGATAATGGCAAATGTAATAATCAAATTAGTTGTGCATAAAAAATTCTTTAAGAATTCATAGAAAAATGAATATGTTCTTTTTTTGAAAAGGCACATAACCAGAAATTTCAAATTCCAATCTTTCGCTGCGCTATTTAAATGTTTTTGTTATTATATCACACCAAGTTTATTAATTTACTAATGTTTTCTTGTAGTATCGTTAATTCTTCCAGCGCTAAATAGTAAATTATAGATCGTAATAATAATTGAGAATGCGAGCTCGACAAATGTTAGTCATTATTAAGCAGCGATTGTGGGAAGCAGGAGTTAAATAAAAATTTATTTCATCCCCTAATAATTTTTTTACACTGAAAACAACATAACACTATTCTTAGGTTTCTAATTTTACACTATTTTATATTTCACCTAGCCAATTTCTTCATAAATGCATAAAAATCCGCAGTCTAGTCGTTACATATTCTGTACCGATGTTTTGAAAAATGGGAACGGAAATTATTTTTAATATGTGAGTAAATCATTTCCTAAACAGTCGCATCTTTACGGTTTTGATCGAATATTTTCTGGCAGAGGTGGTAGAATGGAATTCACCAATCGGTGATATTCGCTAGTCTGTATGCGGAACATACAATTCTAGTAGAATTAGAGTCCTAGCGGAGAGATTGACCCTAATTATGTTCTAACTGAGGAAAGCCTAACGTAACTTCTCCAAGAATCAGAACGCTATATGTATCGCGCGACTGGCGCGGTGCTGCGGTGGACATGGTCTACGTCATGCTCTTCCTTCATCTTTTCAGCGCTGCACTGCCAGCACAACGGAGTGCTGCGTGACATTTAGTTGAAAGCTAAAAAGACCGGGCGTGACATCGGATAAAGGATCGGTCTAGGAGATACAACCATTAATGTTAGATTAATCCCTAAACAGTTCTTACGATAGAAATCAAGATTTGTGGGTTACCTCATCCTTCATTTTCCAGCTTAAGGGTCAAACATCTAAAAATAGGCGATCCTTAGATATCCATAATGGGAAAGCGACATGATGTAGAATTAAAGAACTTTTTGCAATGTATTAGAGTATCATTCACAAGGAGTGGGATAGCCGATTTTAATGAAACTTTTTGTGCTGATTCTAGAGGCAAAATAAGCACACACGTGTCCGAGGTTTTTTTGCCAATGATCATATTTTTACGAAGATATTTAACATACAATTTTTGCATTTCTCTATATAAGGGTGTGGTCGAGGGGTGGTACAACCCGGGCAGGGGATGATTCTACATCGGAAAAATAAGTCGAAAAAAGCAATACCATTTTTTCGTTTGACGCCCCGTTTTCGAGATAACCGAACTCGTCTGACGCGTCTGATCGTGGCCAACCAATTCTACTTGGTTCTAATTCTACTACGCGACAGGTCGTTAAAGTGGATTTCGATGAATATCATAGAAAAACTGTGTATTATACTGCGATGTAAAGTATTTTATGATAGTTTAACGAAAATGATATTCGAATATTATGTACACATATAATGGTCAAATATTATAAAAATACATTGCAAACTAACTGTATAAAAAAAGAAAAAAATATCAAAGTGTATCTCTTGTACCAAAACTATAGTTTTTATGCTAAACCATAACTATACATATACAGGGTGTTCCACGTAACAGTTTTCACGATTTTTTAAGTACTTGCGATAATCTGACAAAAAAAAATTCAACAAAAGTTGATCAGTTATCGATTGGCTATATATTACAAGAAGAAAAAAGTTCGATAAACATTTTTTTTATAGTATTGTCAAGGTCATCTTCATTTTTTTAAATGGCACTTTGTATTTTTGACTTAACAGTATTATAGCAAGGTTGCACGAAGGTTGCAACGCTACGACAGTATCGTAAGAGCAACCAATGCAAATTTACTACGAAGAACGGAATTGTGCCTACAACAAAACGGATTTCAATCCGAACATTTGATGTGACTGTTTTACGAAATCGTTTGCGTTCATTTAGTAAAGATTTCTGAATTGAATGTAATTTCGAGTCTTAATAATAAACACAAGTTATTATCACCCATTCAAGAAGATTGTCATGTTTTGTTGAAATTTTCATTTCTTCGCCTTCAAGGTCATCCCAAGGTCATGGTATACTAGGTCGTTGAATTCGTCTTGATACGGGCTATAATACTGTTAAGTCAAAAATACAAAGTGCCATTTAAAAAAATGAAGGTGACCTTGACAATACTATAAAAAAAATGTTTTTCGAACTTTTTTCTTATTGCAATATATAGCCAATCGAAAACTGATCAACTTTTGTTGAAAATATTTTTGTCAGATTATCGCAAGTACTTAAAAAATCGTGAAAACTGTTACGTGGAACACCCTGTATTTGCTTTAACTAACTCTGATTATTATAATGTTATATACAATTGTAACTAGATTATATTTATTTATATATTCTATTTCAGTCATATGAGAGAAAACAATGAGCACGAGAAAAGCCTGACTGGAACGTTATACATATTTTTTTCTGTGACATCATAAAGGTTTGTACGATGGTGCGCGTATGTGTGAATTCTATATTGTAAAAATTATATCTGATACGTTCATAAATATGTTGTCGTGGATAAACACATAGAATGTAGAACATAGATGCAATTTCGTGGAACTGTTTATTAAAAAGATTTTATGAGCTGGATCTCTCAGACCTAATGCCATTATATTTTTTATGGGGTCACATAAAACGGAAAGTAATGGCTACTGCACCTTCCACGAAAGACCACATGAAAATGAGAATCCGTGTGGCTTGTGCATCAGGGACCTTATATATTTTATAAACTGCTTCGAATAACATGAAGAAACGGATTAGAATAAAGATTTCCAAAATATTTTCATAAAATATTCAAATGATTTATCAATAATTTGAATGTTCTGCAAATAAAATATACAATTTCTTATTTGGACGAATATGTTTTACTACATTATGGTAATTCTGTAAAGTATGAAAGACGTTTTCGAATAAATGCTGCTTATTTGAAAACATACGAAAGTGTACACTACTTCCATTGAATACGAAAAATTTAATTATAAAAGTTTTTTGCAACATTAACAAATAACGAGTTATTGTAGATGGTAAGCTGTATTTACCCACCATACACATACAGGGTGTCGCAAAAATGTTGGAGAACCTTATTTGAAGTAACTTTTTCCTTAACGAAAATGTCCGCCTCAGCTTCGTTAAGGAGTTATTAACGAAAACCGCGCACCAATCAGAGCTCGGCTACAGCGGACGGAGTATGGTTCGGCCAACGGAAACGCCGCGCTCAGCGCCACCTGCCGCCGAGACAGAATCCGTTCACTATAGCTGCGCTCTTATAGGTCCGTGTTTTTCGTTAATAACTCCTTAACGGACCCGACGCGGAAATTTTCGCTAAGGAAAAAGTTACTTGAAATCACCTCAGGAATCACCGTCGTTTCTAAAAACATTTATTATTAGACTGCATAATAAAAATGAATAGGTCAAATATACATAGAAATGCAGATTAGAAAAATTTTCGAATACTTGCATTATTTTCGACTTATTGAAATGATTAAAAAAGAGAAAATAATTTCATTTAATTGTTTCGAAGAATTTTGTGGCAGTTATTTATCTATTATTTTTGGAAGATTATTAAATAATTGTCGGTAGATAAAGTGTCAATGCTCGCCAGAGGATTAAAGAGAAGATGGGTTCACGTTCGTAATAGGACAGTTTCTGCTTCCAGTGTATCGAGTTATTAGGAAACTACTTGTTTCGATGAATTTCTGTTGTCCACCCTGTAGACGTAATGTTGAGGTACGAATATTTCAATTATAACGTAGCTTGGCGGAAAAGCCCAACGACAGCCATCGATTTACGTTCACCGATCCATACGGCTTTGACAAATTAAAAAACATCGAAAGAAGTTCCACGGCGGCGCTTCGAGTTCGTGACGAATTACGGATCTAATACGTGGCCGCACACGTACCTTGGAATCGTGGGAAGGTTCCGCATGGCGGATCACGTGAAAATAATTTACTATGCGAGCGTAACCGTAATGCCTGGGGGAATAGCATACTTCGTGGCGATTATTTGCTCGTTGTGTTTCACGGGCATGTAGGCAAAATGGCGCGCGATACCACCGGCCAAAAGCCGGAACGATCTTTGGACCAATTGCGAGCCATTTAATTAATCAATTTTACCACTTCGATCGAATCGTCATCACCTCAAACGGAGTGCTAAAATATCGGAGCAAGCATTTTGATTTTAAAAACTAAAGATAAACAACTATATAATATATAATTAATTATGAAAATATTCGGTCACCTTGGTTATTAAACGAATTCTATAGAAAATCGTAGACTTGCGAATAAAAAGTAAAACAAAATCTACTTTTCAAGTAAGTACACTTGCCCTATAGTACCTTATTATACTATACTTTATTTAATATAATTAGTTTCTAATTTATAGACTTACAATTACAAGCAAAATTCGATTCATACTTGATATTTTAACTATTGGAACTCTCTTAAAAGGCACCTGAATGACAAAAGGCCCCTTAAATAACAATCTTTAAAGAAACAATGGAATTATTGATTACTTTGGGTGGTTTATTGATTCACGATTGAAACTGAAAAGTTTATCAAAGTAAATTCTTAGCTGTAAACTATGATCTTTAAAAAGTATGCAATAACTGCCGGCAAATACTATCATGTACAGGGTGACCCAAAAATGTTGTACTTTCTTGAACGGGGTGGTTCCGGAGATCAATTGAAATAACTTTATTTCCTTTGAGAAAATGTTCTCCGCGTCTTTGTTTAGGAGTTATTGACGAAAAACAGGGACCAATCATAGCGTGCCTCACAGCAGATGGATTCCAGCTCGGCCAATGCCAACGCCAGGATCAGCGCGAGTCGCTGTAGCCGCACTCTGATTGGCTCGTGTCGTTTTGTTAATAACTCCTTAACAAAGCCGCGGAGAACATTTTCGCAAAGGAAAAAGTTACTTCAAATTAGCTCAGGAATCACCCCTTTCAAGGAAATGCAACATTTTTGGGGCATCCTGTAGATCAAGATGGTCGAATACTTTTGTGACGAACAGTAGGGTTCACTCTTGGTAGCAATTTATGTCAAAAGCTTGTCGAGAATAGTTTCAATTAATAAACGAATAGTCTGTGCAACATTTGAATTCGATCGGACAACGGAAAACGAGCCCTGCACGCATACACATTTAAATAATTAAGTGTCCATGAAAACATTTTTTCCGACTATCTTTTAAATTTTAAATCATTGAGTACATCAAAAATACGTGTAGAATTGAGTTTTTAGATTTACATAGGATACATATTGTTTGTTCCATTAAATTTTTTGAACGAACGGTTTTCGAAAAAAATGGAAAAGTTCGCATTTGGACGATCGAAGTGTGTTTTTATTAACTTTATAAAGAATAAAAGCTGAAAGATGTTTATCTTTCATTTCGAACTTCGGGAGCATATATTTTTATTCATACCATACCTCCCCAAGAAAGTGTTCACCATCTAGAGAATGGCTCTTTAGAGTCAGAAATAGAAAATTTTTTAGTCTTCATAAAAATAAAATAATCAAAATACATTTTAATTTTCGAAATTTCAAATAATACTGTTTAACTGTTAAGAAAACCATTCTACGTACGGAAAAAAGTAACAGAACATCTGCATACGTGTTTAATACATTTTTTTATGTAAACCGATTTCACGAGGATTTGACTAAGTTAACTAATTATTTTAATGTTCAAAGATCTGACGGCATTTTTGGTTATCTAAAAGAGCTTGCATTTTACACACAAAAGTTGAAAATGAGAGCCACCGTAATGGATAGTCTATGTAGTAAAATCGCAATCGGCATGATTTTTAAACGAGTTTGGAAAGACTGAGCTTTTAAGCTAATAGATAAAATTGTAAGATACTTCAATAAGACTCGGGGTAAGGTTATATTTTTCATTGAACATTTAATTTTTTAGCAGTTACAGTAAACTCTTGATGTAAGCCGGAGCCTTGGGTCCGAGCTCCGACATACACAGTGTAGATTTTTTTGTGACCTCACCGAGCGACCGCGCCAAGCGTCGAAAAGGACATTGCATGTAAACACGGACGGCGCGGCCGAAAATTTACTGCATACCGGCAATTAATACAGTTTAAATTCTATCGTATTTAGTGTCATTTTAATAAGAAAAATGCCACAAATAAGGGCTGAACTTGCTCTTGGGGGCCCATAAATTTTCGATTATTATATGTCTTATCTTGTTCATTACGTCGAGAAAACTCCAAATATCGAAGTGCCAGACCGCGGAGTGCACTCGTTAAAAAGTTATGAGCGTCTAAAGTTAAGTAATTTTCATTGTTTCAGCTCTGTTTTTGACAGATATGGGCGCCGCCATATTGGTAAGTAGGTACCTCTTGCGTGTAGTGACTCAGTGGCGACGCTAGATGGCAGCATTAGCGCGCCACCTGATAGTAGCCTGGGCATGTTGAAGGGGGAATTCGAATTTCTAGTTTTAGTGTGTACCGAAATGGCTGCTGCACGGTTTAATTTCTCTAGCTTGCTTAGATTTGAGGAAGAACGGGAAAAACGTTGTTACGGGAAACTAAAAAGTGTCGTTAAGGTTTTGTTCTGGGTTAGTTCTGGGTTAGATTGTATTTCGATTTTGTAATTGTAATTGTGAAAAATTTGGATATCATGGTTGTGTGAGTTGTGAATGTTAGAGCTTTGAAATTTTTGTGAATAAAAAGTAGCTGTAATTAATTTTATAGAGTTGGGAAAAAGAGGTGTAGTTGTAGTTGTTTGAGATTGGGTCTGGGTTAGTTCTGGTTAGATTGTGTATCGATTTTGTAATTGTAAGTATGAAACATTTAGATATCTTGATTGTGTGTAAATTATCTTATCGGCATTGCAGAGTTGTGGCGCGATGTGCGGTGCTACGCGCCATGCGATAATGTATCCGTAACATGCGCGATATGGTGGCGCGCTAGTGCTGCCATCTAGTGTCGCCACTGAGTCACTACACGCAAGAGCTCTCTACTTACCAATATGGCGGCGACGATACCTGTCAAAAACAGAGCTGAAACAATGAAAATTACTGAACTTTAGATGCTCATAACTTTTAACGAGTGCACTCCGCGGTCTGGCACTTCGATATTTGGTGTTTTCTCGACGAAATTAACAAGATAAGATATATAATAATCGAAAATTTATGGGCCCCCAAAAGCAAATTTACCCCCAATAAGTTGCTCAATAACAATAAGAAAGTCTCATAAAAATAAAGAAATTTTGTAATTGGATTAGTAGTGGTTCACACCGATATACCCAACTCGGTATTGGATTACGCGGCATGTTTACACTTTAAGTACCTACACTGCTCAAGCTTTTCTGCCCCTCGCGGGCATGTCCCCCTAGTGGAGGGGGTAGGTGCACTGACTAAGATCGTTCAGCTCCGACCGACTTAGATCAAGACTTTACTGTATCTAAAATTAATACTTATTTAAATCAATATTATAGTAGGTTTTAATGAATGTAGAGACGATTACTACAATTTAGCAGTTCCTGTTGGGTTCAAACGTAAACCCTTTAGGTGAATATACTTGAGGAAAGGAAGATCCGAACCCCCTAATATGGCAGTGCTCTCTTTACACTACATATTCGAAGCAAAGATTGAATTAACAAACTGGGAAAACGGAAATTCCTACTACCCCTTCAAACAGAGAACTTAATTAGTAGTTCAAATACGCAAGCTTGTGAACGCAGAATAATGTAACAAAACTGTATAAATTTATATATACATATATATAAATTTTAATGTACAAAATTTAATCTGTTAACCATATGGTGTTCTCGAGTCAACATTTGCAGAAACGCGATGCAAGATAAATAACAGTAATGTAACGTACATGCAATACAGTTTATAATAACTAGACCGCGGATTTTATGCATTAATGACAGAAATGGGTGGTTGTAATTTAAAATAGTAAAACTACTCGAGACAATTTAAGATCATCCTTATGTTATTCTCGATTTATTAAAATTGTTCAAGATAGGATGCGGTATCTATATCTTGTAATCGAGGAAAAAAAATTGTTATTTTGCATAAAGATCCGCAATCTAATAATAATAAGTCTCCATCACATAATAAAGTAAAAGAATTGTCGACTGAATTAAGAAGAAAATTGAAAATTACCGAATGGCGATAACGAACACAAATGACGAGTTAGGTGGTCATCCTACAAATCTTTTGCGTAATGTAATAATGCGTAAAATACAGCATGTATGGCAAATGCGAGCCTCCACTAAGCCTTGAGATACTCGAAATACATAGAAGTTTAAATCTCCGTGTTTTTATGTATTTAGGGCATTTACGAGACTGTCTTAGAGCTGACCTTTTGAGAAACTCCGTCGACAAAACATCATCCCCTGAAAAGGAACTAGAAATGCGTTCTTGTCACCTATTCGACGAGCAAATACACATCGACTGATAACCGCGACAGATACGACATACAGGGTATCCGATTTTAATCTATACATGCGAATTACAGACGAATTCCTCATTATGTAAAATACAAATGGTTCACATACGAAGTGAACGGTTTCAAGGAGAATACGAACAAGTGAAGATCATATAAGATGACCTTGTATACTGGTACATGTATTTTATATACAGGGTGATTCACGCAAATGTAACAAACAATTTTTTTAGTTATGGTTAGAAACAAAGGTTGAATTTCACTTACAGGATCCAGAAATTTTGGACTTTTTTTATATAATCCTGTAGATTTTGTCGAGAAAATGCTAAAAATCCAAGTTTTAACGTTAGGAATTTACTGGTTCAAAAGTTATGCGTGTTTAAAGTTGAGCGATTTCCAGAGTTTTTAACAGGTAAGGGCGCCGCCATTGTGGTAGGTACTCAGCGTCGCGCGTCGTTTACTGAGCGAAGCCGTTAGGTGGCGTCACAAGCACGCGCTAATGTCGATAACGTGGATTTCTAACCATAACCAACTTGAACTATACCGTCTTTTTGAGATCCTGCATATTTTAATTACTGTTCGATGATAGCTGGTACCAGAATAAATTGTATGTACATCTCAAAGATAGCCGCTCTACGTTATCGACATCTCCGCGTGCTTGCGGTGCCATCTAGCGGCTCCGGTCGTTAAACGTATACGTAATACCAACATGGCGGCGCCCTTGCCTGTGCAAAACCCCGAAAATCGCTGAAATTTAAACACTCATAACATTTGAACCAGTGAATTTCTAATACTAAAACTAAGATTATATATGCAAAAAGTTGAAAATTTCTGTGTCCCCTAAGTGAAGTTATAAAACAGTTGCCTAAATGTTAATTGAAAATCGAATTACCGAGAGCTGAATAAAGTTATTGTTGAGAATGAAAGAATTAATACTAATCTAAGTAGCTGATTAACACTTACAAAATTATATTGAACAGTTCACGCCGAAAAATCCTTGGCTTGGAAGACATTTTAATCAGAATATTGCAGAGTGTCTTACAGATTAAAGATCTTTCGACATAAATAGCTTGATATAATCTGAATAATTAAATTTCGTAAGAAACAAGGAGCTGCATCGATCAGAGAATAGAGAAATGGCATGATCGTCCATCGCTGTTCTAGACAGTGTTTTGGTCTGGGTTACTTCGGGACTCTACTGTAGTAATGATCCGCGTTTATAGATTAAAATCGGACCCCTGCGGGTAATAATAGTAAGCGAGGAGCGTGCGTCTCAATAAGGGCGCACCACCGTCTGGCGTACGAACTTCTTAACGCGAACGTTTCGCCTGTGGGATGTTCTCTAACCTGCTGAAGATGTCCTTGAGTTCGTGCTCAGAAACGAACTGGCCGAGGTTCGCCACAAAGAGGGTAGAACACGGTGCATTGCTGACGGCTATGTTCGGCTGTGACGAGGGCGAACCCACCGGCGATGCCAGTGCCGGCGAGGGTAAGAAATGGGGCAGCGACGCGTGTATCGACGTCAGCGTCGTAGGATGCGGCAGAGACATAGGCGCCTGAAATAAAACAGAAAAATCATTTCTTTTTTTATCGTCGACAGACATCGATTCAACGAAACTCGAGTACTAACAGTAAGCCTACTACTCCGGTCAAACGACCGGTCTCTTTATTTTACGATTATTGAGATCAGCAACATTCTCTCATAGGGTATGCTTGTATACTACCTTCATTTTCTATGTGTTACTTTCAAGTTACATACCGATATATATATATATATATATATATATATATATATATATATGTATATATATTTCTGTTTTTACTCACGATGTGACGAAAGTATTTTGTTCTATTCAATTGTCTATTGTCAGTTCTTAGTTCGCACATTAATCGTGTTAAACTCCGTAACAAAAATTCGGACTACAGAAGGTGAAAAGCAAAATAGCGCAAAGTATAAATTAATTCAATAGCGGATTTTATGCATTTATGACAAAAATGAATTGGTTAAGAGAGTAAACACACCAGAAGAATTTCGTAATACTGTTACATTATTTTCAGCCTATTAAACATGTTAAGGGCGAAAGTTAATTTCTATTTCAATCCACTTTGTTGCAATTCAGGTAGACAATTTTTATTTTGCATAGAGATCCACTGTCTATTTATCAGTTTTGTAAGGTAACATATGCCATATTCAATTGACATTGAAATAAACTTTATTTAAAAGTAAAATTAGATATCTAAATTAAAATTGAAGACCTTAAAAATTAGCTTTGTACCTCAAAATTATATATATTTGACGAAATTAAGAAGTTGGAAAAATTCCTAAAAAATATCCTAAAATTAATGATATTAATTTTAGAGCAAACTATATACATATTGGCCCAAATAAAGTGTTACTATCGACCTAATTTAAAATATTGCTACAAGGATATAAATTTGAAACAGGCATATTTAAAAATTTTATTTCAT
This sequence comes from Lasioglossum lativentre, assembly GCA_916610255.1. Taxonomy (NCBI): domain Eukaryota; kingdom Metazoa; phylum Arthropoda; class Insecta; order Hymenoptera; family Halictidae; genus Lasioglossum; species Lasioglossum lativentre. Next base: position 37,028,632 of record OU744356.1, on the reverse strand, counting down.
TTTATAACAGTTCTTAAAATTTTTGCAACTTTCAAGATGATCATGGTGGCAAAGTCCGGTTATCTAGGTTCCTCGAAAGATATTCGTCTTTATAGCACCGCTGAGTATACTTCCTCATTATACTATTTTTATAGTAGTGGTACACTGCCGTCTTAACTACACCTTATAATTTACATAAACATAGATATTGCTTTAAATCATCTACAATTTTATTGCTTCCGTGTTTAATAAAAAAGAATTATTATTATTTATCTACTAATAGCAATTTGCAACCTGTTCTTAAATAACAATCCCAAATGAAATTATTATTTTTTTTTTATTATTAGGTTACATTGTTCAGCGTGATTTATTGATTCACAATTGAAATTGGCAGTGCTGTTAATAAAAATATATAATATAATAATATCACTATTTTTTTTTTTACCGATATGAAGTTTGAACAGTGAGGACATGATAAAGTCTTCCAATAATTATGCACGAGAATTAGAAAATAATAATATGCTTGGCATTATTCAACTAATCTTATTACTTCCCGGAAGTGGTGCCCTCAAGCTGGATTCTCACTATTCGTTAATGTAGTGGGTTGGTGTTCTTTGTTGAAATATCTTCAATGGGACCGCCATTGCGTGGACATTGCAAATGTGACTGTGCAAAACCCATTAAGGAATATTTTCACAGCAGCTAGTATCCGGCTGTTTTAATTGTGAAATCCGAGTTCATCTTTAAGAAGATAAACAGTACAAAAATTCTAGGAAGTCCTTAAAAATGTCATATATTTCGAAATATTGTTAAGACTGCTATTCTTGCAGCAATTTGTAAAGACAATTAAATAATTCGATTTATACGCGTGATGTAATTTTGTAGTTTTTGAACAATTGATATCGCAAGTTAATTTCGTACAGTTTGTCTCTTTTTTATGAATGTGTTTAATTATTAAAATTTCTTCAAAAAGTCCCCGATAAAACGATTGAATTCGTAACGAAAGTCATGGATAATAATCAAGCAATGATATATTAATAGTATCATATTAATGGTATTATTAAGAATTTACAGACTGTGGATCTTTATGCATTCGTGATTTATAGAAATGAAAGTTCCCCTTTTTTGGTTCATTTTCAAATACCAACGTAATAGAGGATAAACTTGTTACTGAAAAAATGCTGCGAGTTGTGCACTTCGATGATATCGGCATACTATCGCGAACGGAGGAGCTCGGTGATGCAACAGTCGCTAGAAGAAACGTAGCAGAGTGCAGCAACACAGGATTTCCGAGACCAGTGGCGCAACGTGCAATTACAGGCGACATGTTGTTAATGTGAAATTACGAATTGATTGCGCGTCACGGTATCCAGTGTTGTGTGTAATCCAGGACGCAAGTGCATTATTAAAACGAAGCGAATTCTGTTGCACATTTAATACATCGAACTGTAAATTAATTGATTTCAAATATTGGCCGGCGCGGCGCGGCGCTGCGCTGCGTGTATTCAAAGTTGCCCGTGTAAAGAAAGAATAATATAATTCGCGTCGATATGTTCGGACCTGGAATTCCATTTATTATTATTATTGGACCACTGATTCGAACGTCTGCGAATTATGCCGCAGTACCATCTGACACAGTCCTTGCGTTAATTAACACACGATCCATAACTCGATCGTGGACACCGGTTTCAATTGTGCGTATTCAGATTACCGAATAATTGCATAAATTCGACTTTTAGTCTGAATTATTTAATGTTATTAATATTATTACAGTCGCGTAATGTGCAAATATTGGGGAAATTCACGGTTCCTTGAATGTTCAAAGTACGAGAGTTTCGTATTGTCGATTGGTCTATCGGTAGTAACGTAATTACACAATGAATATGGTATGCAATTAAAAGAGATTTAAAGATTTTCCTTTCGTACATAGTTTACCAACTTTCCAGCCACAAATTATCTATTTAAGAATGTATAATTGTAAAGACAGTCACTTTTTAATCTTCAACAGTTTTGCATAATGTGAATTGGTTTTTGTATAAACATGTTTTCCGGTTTTGAAGAAAATTTCGTACTTTCTCGTCTGGCGCGAGTCCAAATCCCAGTTTTTATTTTAATCTCTTTTTTCCAAATATTTCACATAGAGAAATTGAAATCAATTTTGGAACATTTTTTCGTATCCTTCAGAGCTTTCAAGATACTTGAACGGTTACACTAATGCCACATAAACCGGTCACACTGTGTGTATATTTTCTGTAGTAAATGTTTTTTTTTTAATTTTATATATTTTATATTATAGCATTCGCTGGTTTAGCTTGGAACAGAACCCATATTCACTTTTAATATGCTAAATATGGGTATAGGTTCTGTTCCATGCTAAACCTGGGTCTGTCTCTGTGTATACTGACAAAAGTGGTGGCTCTGACTGTATTATATTTGAATAGCAATTTATTTGAAAGCAGTTTATTCTAGTGGCTTTAATGTCCTTTATAAACATCATAATTTGTATATCTATCATAATGTATCGCACCCTGGCAAGAACAGTGATCTATTTCCATCGAAATAGTGCACACATCTTTCAGAAAAATATTTTTGGAAGTAAATTCGATTAGCTATATGGATGTCTCCATCAACTCTGAAGTCACACTATTGTTGCCACTATAAATATGAACTAGCTCAAAAAGAAAACGATCAGTGTTCCAACTTCGAAATCGTTATTTTTTGAATTGTGTCACTGTTCTTGCCGTGGGGTGCGTTGTAGAGGGATTACGAAAAAATGTTAAAAATTGTTTTGATCCGAAAGGAAAGTATTTAAAAAATTTCTAAAATACGCCGAGCGTGTCCTCCGATTGCATGCGGGGATACCAACTTGGAGGATCACGAAAGTTTCGAGACTCGAAGTAGTTAATTACAGTGGCAGGTTAACGATCGCGATTGTTAACGGTAAACAAGTACGAATCAACGGGTTTTCCAAGGTTCCGTAAGGTTTTTGGGCGTGCTGGTGCCATCTGCACCGTTCGACGTAGCGCCTGCGATCAGAACGGTGTGGTACAGCCGGGTACGGATTCACCAAACAGGAGATATTGATTTTTAATATCGTCTAGTCCTGTGCCAGGTTAACGCGGGTACCTATCACGCACTATCGCGAACGATATCGCCCAATGGCGGACTCTCCTTCCGTCTGCACGATCGAGTGCAATAATGTTTTCCAGGTCAGAATCCGAAATTGACCATTGCTATTACTAGCACAATGTGTTTCGATAGTTCGAACGAAATCGTAAACGCGATTCCCAGACGAATTACACGGTCCAAGAAATTTCAACTTTTTTGGGGGGTTTCGATTCTCACTATGCAATTCTTATAGAGTTTTTTGCGCTGATTCCGAATCTGTCCTTAATTTTTCACCTACACGCACAGTTTTTGAGAAATTTGAGTTTGAAAAAAAAAACATATTTTTAGACTTTAAACAAATATTGTGATGTTATTATAAAAGATATTGAATTGATCTTTACAGCAAAAGATTCCTTAGACTTTCACGAATGCAGTGATATCCAATATTAATACATTACGATTGTTTAAACATGTTTAAACGATCATTAAAGACGGAGAGACACCACTTTTGCACCAATTTTTGACGATATTTTCAAAATCTAAAAAAATAAGGGTCCAGCGGAAAATCGAACTATACCACGCAATAGAGCAGACTTTTATCTTGAGAAACCCCCCTGTGAAGTTTAAAACATCGACGTTTTTACCGAACCAGAAAGCAAAGTATCTTCGTCCGACATGAGTTGCCGCCAGTGGCGCTCGAGACGGAATACGGAGCGGCGAACGACCGTTCTAGTGGTGAGCGCCACTGGCGGCAACTCATGTCAGACGAAGATACTTTGCTTTCTGGTTCGGTAAAAACGTCGATGTTTCAAACTTCAAAGGGAGGTTTCTCAAGATAAAAGTCTGCTCTATCGCGTGGTATAGTTCGATTTTCCGCTGGATCCTTATTTTTTTAGATAAATTCGAAAATATCGTCAAAAATTGGTGCAAAAGTGGTGTCTCTCCGTCTTTAATGATCGTTTAAACATGTTTAAACAATCGTAATGTATTAATATTGGATATCACTGCATTCGGGAAAGTCTAAGGAATCTTTTGCTGTAAAGATCAATTCAATATCTTTTATAATAACATCACAATATTTGTTTAAAGTCTAAAAATATGTCTTTTTTTCAAACTCAAATTTCTCAAAAACTGTACGTCTAGGAGAAAAATTAAAGGCAGATTCGGAATCAGCGCAAAAAACTCTATAAGAATTGCATAGTGAGAATCGAAACCCTTTTTGGCTGTTGGACAGTGTTATTAGATTTGTGCAAACATCGCGTGGTTTCAACCCTTCGAAGGGGTTGTAAATTGGTAGCTGCAAGGAAAAACGCCACATGTCAGAATTTCACAAAAATTTCAATTCATGAATCAATTTAGCTTTAGCGTAATTCATACGCATTAGGCAAAACAACGTAACTCCTCAAAATGAGGAGTTGTGATTGCTGTTTTTTTTTCTAGTTTTATTAATCTGCTCATACTAAAGTAATTTTGTACGAAATAGAATGATCAGAAATATATTCTACATTTTTATTTTACACGTCACGACGTAAGACGTGCGATACATACTGGGTTGTACTACTATATTGAGAATGGCTTCCACCGTCTTGCGACCTATTTCCAACGCATTCAGCAAAATCACTTAAATGAATTTTTGTTCATTTTTATTTTAGAATGAATTTTATTGTACTATTTCTTCAGAATACTGTTTTCCACGGAACAACCGTATGAAGTAATTAATGTATTTTAGCGATCGTTTTTTCGGATGAGTGTCGTTGATGTAAGCGTATAGATAGCGTTAGGAAATTTTCCTCTCTATAGAACCGACAATGAGAGGGTTTATGAAAGCGGACCGCGAATTTCGCGAATGAAATGCACTATTTAGGTGAATTGCTGCCTCATTATCTCATTAAGTGGCTTCCCCGGAATATTTTCATCCCCCTTAACGAAATTCTGAACCCGTTCAAACGAAATGTATGCTATTTTCTCACATTAAAATTAAACGAGTGTTTGCCATACTCTGACGTTTCCCTCTAAACATGGAATAAAGATAAAAAAAAGTACGTAGGTTAATATATTAATTTTTCTTTCACTTCTGTCATTTTCATTGTAATGTTACAAAACGCTAAATAGTGGAGAAGAGTATACTCTACGTAATGTTATTTAGTGGTGCCAACTATTTATAATTTAGTACATAATATAATAGTCCTTAATCTTCAAAATTAGTTTTTGCACACCGAATTTCATGAAAGCTGTATATTAGCTCTTATCTAAATTACAGTTTTAATCGCGAAATTTTCAGCACACTTACAATTAGTTGAAGTTCACCGACTTGGCAAGATTGATGGCAAGTAATTTATAATAATTGCGGTATTAAGCTTGTCGTGCTCAAATTATAGGCTTATAAAAATAGTTTCGAAGATCGGCTACCAATACTGTCGAGTGTAATCGTAAATAAGTACGGATATTAATATTTTATCGTTCAAGAATCGAAGTTAATGGGATCGTTAATATTTGCATATGAGTTCCTCTTAAGATTATCCTTCTCTCTTTTCAAGTTTTATACAACACTTCAATTTCTTCTTAATACTCTTTAGATCTCGTAAACAAAGAAAAACTGCTTGATTAATGATTGTAAAAGTTTTTCATAAGATTATGAAAATGGTTCTCTTATTCGTAACATTACTTACACAATATTTAAGACAAAAGATGAAAATTTCGGATTTACGTGGTCCGTAAAATGAGAAAAAGGAAACTTCTTTGAAACGTTATACAGGGTGTCCAAAAAATGTTGTATTTCCTTGAAAAGGGTTATGGTTTTAAAGTGCGAAGGCTTTAGTTTACACTTTATGGTGAATGTGGCCCCAGAAAGCTGTGGAAGACGTGAAAAATTTCAATAGTATAAAAATATAGAATTTCTCCTATTAAAAAAACTGGAAAATTCATCTAAAGATAACTATACACTACAAGACAAAATTTCTTTTTAAAATGAAAAGCGTCCTCCAGCAAGGTTCAGTGTTCGACCGAAGAACCCGCTAGTCGGATCGCAAATCTTTCTACGTGCGTGTCTACCTGCTAGGTTGTACCGTATAGTAATCGAGTATAACGATCATGTATCACTAACGTGCATCGGGGCGCTCGTCGGCGGCTCCAGAGCTTTGTCTGCAGATAGTCAAAGATAGGAACGTACGGGGACCTGAGGATGTAACGCCGGATGGACCAGCGTCGCATGTTGGAGTGTGCCCGGTAATTCTCCAGCTGTTGAGTACGCCAGTGGATGGTGCCACAATTCAGGACCACCAGGGAAGAATGGGCTCCCTAGATCTGCAATAGAATACGTGGTTAGTCGAATGCTTTACCGATGATGCGACGCGACGGCGCGGCGTGTCCGGTATGAGATCGAACCGTTCGCGTTCGCTGCGATTAACACTAGAACTATCATTTCAGAATCGCCCATTTAGATATACATGTCGTAATGGAATAACGAAAAAACAATGTCACTTCGCGCGATAATTCAAAAATTGTTACAAGTAGGTTGGAAAAATCGTGTTTGATATTTCACATTTTATTTATGTTTAATCCGTATAATAAGTTATGTATAACATTTCAGATATTCCTCGATGTTGCGTAAAATTTCCATCATATGTTTTGAACGCGATTACTGTAATTCGTACATATGTATAATTGACAAAACAAGCTAATGCTTGTATAGCATCTAAATGCATTATAATTAATGCATGGATAAAGTTAAATTTATAGTATAATATAAATGTACAAAGGTCTGATGGTCGTCCGTATCGGACCTTCTGTACATCCCAAGAACGTCCAAATAATGTCCGTATGTCCGAGATATGTCCTAGATACGTCCCAGGAATGTCCCACAGAGGTCCCAGTTAGGAAGTTGGACGTACATGGGACGACCCGTGCGAACCAATATGGACCGTTCCTGGGACGTACGTGAGACACATCTGGGACATAAGGACATTAATTGGACGTCCGTGGGACATACCTAGGACCTATCCACGACGTACGGACGTTATTTGGACGTTCCTGGGACGTACGGCTGGACATATTCAGGACGTTAACAGGACGCAGGACATTTAAAAACCTGTGTACGAAATGTTTTTCTAATGTTTAAAACTACTAAGCAACGTTTATTAAAACTATTTTTGTATGTATTTTGGTTAAAAATGTTACTTAAATATTTTTAAAATATTAAAAAAAAACTTTTCCACCGACAGGATTCGAACACCGTTGTACCCACCCCGTAGTCCGACACCTTAAACCGCTTTTTTTTGTTCTCTTTAAAAATATAATATATAATATATACACAAGAGGAACGATAGAAACAATAAACTTAAACGCGCAAAAAAGTATAACAGGGGTAAATAATTTATAATCTAAAGTAAAGGCTCGGAAATCCGGGCACGCACAGTTTAATACTATAATTATATATATACTGCACTTATTGCGACTTTGAATGCTTAGACTAAGTATGGTTTACATAATTAGTAACAGTTGTATATATATATATATACACAAAGGCACGGGTAGGGAAACTATACAATCTTTGGTCACCTTAAACCGCTCCGCCAACCGGCGATGTTGTAAGCATTACGAACATTCTGGTTATGTCGCGCAGAATACTATTTTTTCTTTCCCTTAAATCGCATTTCTTAGGTCAAACAATTGCTTGTTTCAATGTAATAGCGTTAAAAATTACTTAATACACATCCTCGGTAAAACCAACAAGTGTAACTTTCCTCCTCACACTTACAACATACATATCCAGAACCGAAAAATAGCAGTTATAAAACCAATATTCGTTCTCAAGAATCGTAACCGTAACCGTAACTCCTAACAGTTATAATTATAAAATACTTTTGATTCTTCATAAATTCATAACTGTTTCGAGAACCGGAACCGATATCATAACTGTTTGCCATCCCTGTTCGAAATACACGAGAACATTCGAAATTTGGTCTTGAGAACATTATTTATATGTATATATATATATATATATATATTAACTAGCTTTCCCCCGCCACCCGTTGCTGTTGCTCAGTATTTTTTAAAAGCATGTTTTTACCTGGCACAGATGTGACATTTATTGATGGCCGCGAGGTTCCTCTCTTCCTCCCTCCCACCTCCCCCCTCTCTCTCGCGCCACCACCCCCTTGTCTCTCCCTCTCCCCCCCCTCTCTCTCTCTCTCTCTCTCCCTCTCCCTCTCTCCCTCTCCCTCTCCCCATCCCCCACTCTCCCCCACTCCCTCGCTCTCTCAAATTGAATATAGGTGCAACGTGGTGCTATACGACTGTTGTAATGAAAATATGCAGTCCCATTAAAAAAAATACGATGACCTTGAAATCTCGAAAAAAATGACCTTGAGAAAAAATTCGGGCTATCACCGTATTCGCGCCTTTGAACAGAATATTTTCTCCCTCTGACATTTTTTCTATCATACAAAATACGCGATATATTTAAGGTGGTCAAGTTAGGTGAAATACCCTGTATACATATAGAGATAGAGATATGTCTCACGCGTAAGAAATAAGCATTCCAAGCACGTACAAAATCTAAGTCACAAGTCCGGAATTTAAGTCCCAGGGACGTCCGTAGGACGTAAAAATCGGACGTCCGTGGGACATCCGAAATTTAGGTTCCAAGGGCGTCCCAGGAACATCCGCGTACCATTTATGTATGGACGTAAACTGGACATAAAACGGACGTCCTATGGACGTCCGGTGCTATCTGGGAGTGAAGAAATTTAGAGAAAATTTTGCATTCTAGTTAAAATAACACAAGAGAGAGCCCACATCTACATATATAATCTAATTAAAATATGTTAATAATGAATATATTTAAGATTTAAAATATGTTAAGATTACGTAGGCCACCTGTTTTTCATAAAAATCGTTAAAAAAAATAATTTTTCTCATGTCTATTAATTTCACATATACATATATTCATAATATTTTCAAATTATACAACGATCGAAACGATGCTACCATTTTGTCGCACGAAACCGTATCAGTTTTCAATTATTTTGTCACTTGAACGATTTAATTTTTTGCAGAAATATACATATTTATAGATTTGTCGTAACAATGTTGTTCCCATCAATCGAACGTATCGATATTTCTTGTTTCAATGAAGCCAAAACTATATATGCATTTCGTGAATAAATTACGAATCCCCAGTCCTCGTGCACCGAACAAAATTTCCTTCAAAAGCATGTGACACGCGAGCCGAGCGACTGTCACGAAATAATAACAGTCAATCAAAGCATTTCAATCGATCTAACAACTCGTGTCTAGTATACCCCAACGCGATCGCGTTGAAAGAAACAATCGTCGCTCGCAACTGTTTTTCACTGAAAAATTATTCCAACCACCGATATGTAGCCAGTGATGAGATTTAGTGATGAGATTGGCCAGGTTTTGTTATATAAAATTCTGAATAAAATAGGTTACCTTGTTCTCCCTGCAAAATTTTTAAAAATTCTTATGATTTGATTGTGAAAAATTAACGTATAAAATGTGTGTGTGTATTTTAACTTTTACTAAAACCATATCTAAAAAATTAAAAAAAACATAAGATTATCTCCCTCTTGAAAAGAAAGTCTTAAACAATCCGATATTACTTCAATTTCTTGTGCTTCGAGTCCTTTTGTTACGAAGCATGTCTCTGTATTTCTTCCATTTTTATTTTTTCGTATTTTCCTTCCTATCTGTCTTTCCGACGTTTTTATATTATTTTATTTACTTTTGCCTTTCGCAATTGTGCTTCCTGCTTCATAGCGCTTTTCTCGACTTTCATGATAAAAAATGTCTTCATCTTTGTTGCTTTCAGAAGAAAGCTAGAAATGATATAAAACCTTCGAAGCTTACATATAAACCAATTAATTTTTCATTCGAATTATCTTTTTGTTTAGTATGTTTATCAATTACACAACACAAAATCAAGGATACTATCGATTTTTTTAACGTTTCCCTTTGAAAACATTGGCCAGTTCTTAATAGTAGTAGTGTGGGTTAAAGTAGGGGTTAGGGGACACACCTGTAATCCCTAATTACTGGATAGGTGGAGATCTCTTAAAAAAATGGACCGCAAAATTTACCTTGACTCTTCTTTTCAAGGTCAATACAATTGTTTTTTATTGCGTTCTATACTATACTCATCGCAAAGAACAAAAGTCTCACAGGAACTATAGGTCTCAAGTGAACTGTTTTCTTAAAAAAAAAACAACTTTAAAGTTTAACCAAAACGGTATAAACGTGGTGAGGATGATTCTACATGAGAAAATAAGACGAAAATATAGAATAAACGTTTTCGAGACAATTAGCTTAAAAAATCCGTCGAGTTCGCGTGCATAGCGTTCTTAGGAAGTAGAATTAGTAGGTCATGAACAGACGCGTCAGACGATTCCTCTTCGATATAGCACGTGTGTTCGCCGAATTTTCAAACTGAAATTTCTCGAAAATAGAGAAAAAATTTCTTCACGTTTATACCATCTTGGGACACCCTGTAGACATATGGAATAAAATAGTTTACGAAACTCTAAAGTCGTTTGATGAAAGAACGGTTGACTCGAGACCCATATGGTTCCTCCGAGACTTGTGTTCGTCGTGATGAGTACTATAGGATGCAATTAAAAAACAATTTTGACCTTGAAAAGAAGAGTCAAGGTAAATTTTCTTAACAGATCTTCACCGATCCAGAGAATTACGCTGTAGCGGTCGGCACACATAATTTTAAAACACCCTGTACTGCTGTGTGCGCGTTAAAGATATAGCTACCTACTGATCCTACGTTCACCTGCGGAAGTTAGAAAAATTGGTAAACTTTCATTTTGCTGAAACGAGTGTATTGCCATTGGTGGATCCACTCGGTGAAAGAATTCGTGGTCCTTGGATTGGTAGGGTGAGCTGATCGTTTGTCATGGAATCACTCGGCACCCTTTGATTCTCTGTTCGTTCCCACCTGAGCGAAGCGAAGGTAGACCGGAAGTGCTCGCCCGTATTACGTTCGCGACTTGGAGACGAGGGGCGTCTGGCGTTCCAGCAAAATCAATGCAAATCGGTGTAAAGCGGCTTCTACGAAAACGTTTGTTTCTTACGGCTGAAGATACGTCACGAACGAGTAATTATGCCACCAAGATTGTCGAGAATGACCAAGGTGCGCAACATGACGTTCTTTTACAATGTTACAGCACGACCGGCTGTCGAGAGCTCCAATTCAACTCAACTCGCGTAGAGGCGGGTCAATAAGGAAGCAGGTTTTGACAATTTTTATTTCCGAACCAAGGGTACAAGCTACCAAGGTTTAACTGGACATGGAGAGAATGTTATACAACTCCACCATTTTGTAATTTTATGTAGAATATACAAACTGTATGTATGGTTCCTAATAAACAAATATTGTATATTAACAAAAGATAAACTATATTTAATGTAGAATTAAAGAGAATTCTATGAATACAAGAAAAATGACTATATGAATGTTAAGAAATCATCAGTGATGATTCGGCTCACTTTTTAAATATACAAACAGTATTTTTCAACGAACTGTACCTTGGTTACGAAACTTTTTTGCTCAATAACTCTGATAAAAGTTTGGATGCACTTTTTCTGCGGCGATGCGTTTAACATGACTGATGTAAATCAGTTAAAAAGTACACGTTGGCAACATGTTTTATTCGTATAGTTACCTAACGACTACTATAACACTTACGTATTTTTTTCTAACCGGACGTTAGTTAGGGAGGTATAATTTACTTAATGACCAAGGTCCCTCATAATTTCTCAGTTTCATGTTCACGGTTAGTCGTGAGATTAATGGAAAGGAGTAAATGCATCAATACTTAAAATTATTTTCTATTTTTAAAACAATAATGATTGAGAAAAACGAAGGAATGCCAGCTAATATATTCTATTTCTGTATGTAACAATTCTGACGATTTTGATCTCACAAATTCTTCGATTATTATTATTTTCTAATTGCAATACAATCCAAATATTGTACATACAACAACTGTTTTTTATCAAGTGTTCCGACATTCAATGAACAATTTTCAGCAAATCTAATAAATCGGTTTTAAGAATTACCCTCAATTGTTTACAAATTTAATTTTAAAGAAAAGTCAAATATTCAACTTTAAACATATGTTATGCTGTCTGTAATAAAACAATTCTACAGAGATTTCCAAAGACAGTAATAATGTACAGGGGGCGCACCGATCACCGCAAGATAGCGCTGATGACGATGACAAACGAAAAGCAACGAAGTGAAGTAAGGAGCACATCCCAGCGAAATTGGAAATTATTTAAATTTCTGTGAACAAGAAATGCAATACTTTTTCCTAAAGTGCTACATTGTTTTAAAAAATTTAACAATTTCGCATTTCCAAATCTGCACTCTCCTGTAAGTTCACCTAATTCCTGCAATCCTTCGGACCTATTAACATTCATTAAATCACGGGCTTGAACGCTCATCATTTCGATAATCTTCTAATTATGTATGTATGTACTGTTACCATCTTGGGGCCAGCTAACGAGTTCCTTTTATGAATTGTTAATAGCCCCCACGCCTTTGTTAATTCCACGAAAGGTAGCCTATCTGGAACGATCACGGCCGCGGAAAAACATGATCACTCGTATCCATATACACGGTGTCGCAGAAGAAGATGCTATCTTTATTACGGTTGCTTTTGAACGACTCTCGTGAAGATTGCGATCTTATGAAATTTCTCGAGGAGATCACACTCGGATTGAAGCTCGAATAAAATTGCTATTTTCTTTACGAACATACATATCCAGTACGCTTGTAAACTATACCTATAATTAGAAAATTTTACCCCAAACGAAACAGCAAAAGTTCTACCTCGAGTTTAGTATTGATTACTACATATATGTATGCGTTCATGATAAAAATGAGTAGTTCAAATGCGTCATAGACACTGTTAACTGACTTTCAATTTGTTACGATTATTAAAAAATACAGTTTTATTTTAATTCCTGCTTTTCGCAATTGGCGCAGAACATCTTCATTTGGCATAAAAATCCGCAGTCTATTCATTACAGTTAACGAATTTACTGTAATTCCAATTTGACAGATTGTCTTTTTCGAAATTGAGAGAAGGGAAAATTTCCTTTCACTAACATCTGTTAATATACATGTTTCTTAGTATTCCATAAAAAACATGTTAAAATTGCATACAAATCTGTAATTCTAGTAACTAATAAATTTTAAAAAGTCTAAAAATGAATGGTCATACTCTTTATATAACTAATAAAATCAATAATCTGCATTTAGTCTAAGTACAGAGCATATTTTACAGTTCACATATCTATAGTCGTCTGTAAATATCTGTTTCGAAAAGAATACACCCCAGTCACGAAAATAATACGACATAAGTAACAATAGTTGCCCACTCCATTCCTACGTGTTGCAAATCTGCGATTCACTTAATGTCTACATTGACAAATTATAAGATAGTCGTAGAGAACTAATAGTATGACCGTAATTAACGTGTTTTCTCTTGGAAAACAAACCGCACAATGATCCCCAAGATGGATGTGACCTTCAAAGATGGATAAATAAAAAAATATTGAAACGACGTTAAAAACAACGTCCATTGATTACCATTTAACTCTATTTTGTGACGCTAAATTACATATGTTGTTCTATATTTTTTCCCAACGAATTATGGTGGTTTGTTCTTAACATGAAGATTATAAAAAAAATTTTGTATGAAATTCTAAAATAAATCTCATGGTACAAAGTTATAAGCAAATAAATATTGTGCAAATGTGAAGTTGTTGGAAATGCGGCCATATACTCTTGTAAGTTGTGCTCGCTGCGCCCTCTATATCAGCGATGGGCACGGTAGGAGCCCCTCAAACGCCTGCTTCCCCCACCAACCTCCCTTTCGCTGTCTCAATATCAACCCAACCGAAGTAATAGATTCTCCATCACATTTATTCAATTATTTATAAATGGATGTATGTTTTATTTCTGTTCAAACCTTTATACACTAGAAATGTTACTATATAGTGTCGGATAAAATTATAAGTTAATCTCTTTTCTAGTTCTCTTATTGTTGTAGTTGAACCATTTTTGTTTTCTGTTACAGAATTACGTAAAACACAATATGTACATGTAAAAAGAAATTCTACACTATTTGCGGAAACAATTAGTATGATTTACTATTCCCATTTTCCTTATTATTTGCTAAGAATAATTATACAACATGACAAACGTGTAAAAACCAAAAACCTGTTAATCTTTTCTTTGACGATTAATACGATTTTCATTAAGAGACCAACATGATTAAAGACTACAAGAATAATTATACAACATGACAAACGCGAATATTGATGAACCTGGTAATCTTTTCTTTCACGATTAACACGAGTTTCCTTAATGGATCAGTGATCTAAAGTTGTAAAATTTTTAAGAGAACGATATAGCAAATATAGTTTACATCAGTGGTGCGAAACTCGAGCAATATTATTCTAATTTGTCATAGAGTTTGTCATTGTCCAATATGGCAACAATCAATCGTAAGATCCATTCACGTCAAACTATGCATTGGCCGATATTCGCGCTAATTGCCTGACATTGTCAACAACGTGAACGATGTGTTGTAGTGCGAATGTTGCATGGAGCAGGTGGCAGCCGGCTCCTTGCTATATTGTGTACCGTCGCGTCGAGTGATTCGATATTGTTATCCGAGATCAAGCAGTCTCAGCTTCGTTTCGTTTCGTTTGTAAAATGCTTGGTCCAATTTAATCGTTCGCAGCTTTCTTTGTTTGTTTCCTTTAACATTCTCAGATCAAAAACGCGTATGCGATCGACATTGTGCTCAACAACTTTCCATTCACAATGTATCCTGACGCGATAAGAAATGCTGAAAAAAGGTTTCCAAGTGTGTACACTCCAGGACAAAAAGATGACACACATTAAAATTTACATGATTTTAATTCATATTCGCATTACAACTTTTTCTACATACTATTTCAGGGCACGTTTGATAATATATGTACAAGTAAATACAGGGTGTCCCATTCAAATCGACCCAGGCGAATATCTCCGAAACTTTTAATGATACTAAAAAATGTTTCAGACAAAAGTTGAACGGTATCAGGGGCACCCTTTCAATACTCGATTTTTTCTATGTGGACGCGTAGAGGTCATGTACAGGTCAACTTCGTCTTTTTAAATGGAATCGTATTAGTATTTTATAATGTACTATTCGATGCTACTATGGTGTAAAATTTACATTTGATTTCGTAGAATTTTGTCGAAGTGAATATTGCAATATTGTATGCTAAAAACGTGCAATGATATGGAAAATGCATTTTTACCCGTTCTCACTGCAAAATTTTAAGAAACGTAAGATCTGCTGTCTTTTCGTCCCGGAGTGTAATCGCCTACGGAATAAATAAGGGTTGATGCATAAATCTTGTCCCCTATGCTTTAAATGCAATTGTATTTTGAAAATAAATTTTCCATATGTAGTGGATGTACAAAGTGTTCGTACACCTTTTAAAAAACGAATAACTTTTTGCTGTAAAGAGTATTTTTATAGTACCCTCATTCTTATATTACCATTAGGGTCAGTCATAAATAATATCCTTTTCGATATACCAGTATTATTTATCAATAAAGTGAACAACGATTGCAGCGTAATTAATTATGTATTCGTTGATATTTACAATAACTTATTTATCAGATAATTCGAATATGATATATAAGCCCTTGTAATAATAAATACGCCATTACAATTTGCTCCCAGAAACGGAAATTATATATAACTTGGTCAAATATGTACATACAAGAAGAAGTAAACTTTTCACTATCCTACAGCATTTAAAATTTAAAAAAAGCTCGCATCGTATACGGCGTGTTCAAATTTTTAAGTGATAGTATTGTATTATGCAGTCCTCATACGCAACGTGGTTTTTAAATTGTAGCAACGGTTGCATAACAGGAACAACAGTTTCACCTAATGCGACCCACAGACATGTAAATACAATGTGCAAAAATGCAAAGTGTGGAAGTAGCAATTTGCTGTCTGGTTGCAATACGTGTTGCAGGATGGGAACGTATTGTTTTCGTACATCCCAAAACATATTCAACACGTTACGTTCATTGCTCGCGAGCATCATTCTTTCCATACTAGAACACATGCTTATTCTGTGTAGATACGTAGAATATGTAGTTGCATATTAAATTGTTGATTCAATAAATAATTATATTAACTCGAACCATTTATTGTATATTATTTTGTTAATTGAACCATTCCTAATGAACTTTTGAACATCGAAAACAGATTAAAATGGTCAGAGAAATGAAACAATACACAGAAATATTACCAACTACCTACATACGTATACAGGGTGTCTCATGCTAAATGTCTGGTTCATTTATTATAATATGAAAAAATTCCAGACAAAATTACAGTATATCAAAGGGTGTATGTAACAGTGGAATGAATCTTTGCTCGAGGTAATTCTTTTCATGAAATTTGAAGATCATCGAAATTTTTTCATGAGAACCCTATATTTTGTCTTCGATATTATTATAGGGCATAAAATAACCATTCTGTTTCCATCATATAATCTCAAGATAGTTGTGCCTGAAAGCTTTGGCCAATTTTCTTAGATCCTAAAGTTCACGTTTTCCTAGATCATGACTTTCGTGTTTCCTGTAGTGATCAATTTAGAGATTCAGAGCCATGTTGCATTTTGTTATAGAAATTCAATTTGTTTTCTCTGCCATATGCCAGCTCGATAAAGGAGACGATTCCGTTTGCGAGAGTCACCCCTTATATAAAATATTGCCTCGCGATCGGACAAGGAAGATCTATCAGTACCTATAACTTGGCCGCGCCGAACTTCGTAATTACGGATTTTCCTGTCAGCTGGGAACATCTAATTTTCTCTGAAATGTCTACGCTTTCCGTGCAAACACAAACTTACCGTAATGATTCGTACATAATTTGAAACATTACGCGAGCACGAGAGTGCGATTCCAACTGCTGGCGAATCGTTTGACGAATGTTTTGGTCTTTTATTCGCTTTTGTGGTTAGTAGTGGCCACGATTTCAAAAATACCGATGCAAACATCTCGTCAAATATGAAAATCCGTTTTTATAGTGTATGCACATATTTGAAATATTTACTGTATTTCTTTAAATTGCGAACAATATGGATCAACACTGACAACTCTGTTTTGGTTAAAAAGTTGTTTTCGCGGACACTGTAACAAACGAAATTTTGACAGCACTGTAATAATTTCAACGAAGTTTGCTTTGTACTTTGAAAAAAGTACATATTAGATAGGTAACAAAACATTGTTCTTGAATTTTTTGGTAGGTGTCACACAAAGAGTTGCTTGCAACCCCTAAAAAAACAAATTTTTTTATGTCCTTAATAATTTGGTCACAATTATGAAAAAAATATATGTGAAATGCAGGAGGTAAGTTTGAGTATTTTCGTGTTTTTTCATCTGAATATATTGATAATTAATATCTTGACAACCGAGAAAAAAAATGATAAAGTTTACGGTGTTTACCCTAATATTACCTTCAAATAAGAGGTTAGCGATTTGAAATTTTGGGGATTATCATTCAACCGAGAAGCATCCTGCTAAATTCTAACGAGTAACGAGTAACGAGCAATTTTATCAACAACGAATAACGTACAATCGAACCAGTGGATTGTTGACGTTTTACAGAAAGACAGAAACTCCTGAAAATTATTAATGTTTGATAAATTGGTATTTTATTGCTATTTCATAAATTTCCAGATGTCACAAAACAAATAAACATTCAGCCCGGTAGAAATGAGCAATCTCGTGAAATTCATAGAATGTACATTCGGAACATTTTAACGGCGAGCGTAATTTTAATGGAAGAAAAACCGAAAAGTGGATCGTTTCGAAGCTACGAAAATAATATTATCCCAGAGTAATTTTCCAGGCGAGTTATTCGACCGCGGTCGATTCTCTCCGCTATTCCCGAAGTATTATTTCTGTTCAAAAAATCATTCGAATAACCTGCCCTCCCCCCCACCCTTTGCATTGCTAAAAACGCCCTGGCACCAGTAAATAATTCAGAGGGCCGCGTCGCACATACACATACCATTCGCATTTTACTGCACACAGAGGGTTTTCGTACGTGGCAGGACCTTGCACTTTATTGATTTTAGGCTGACCTGCGATTCCCACGGCGAACCGTAAGTTCGAGCGAACCCAACCTGCCTCGATACTGTTCCCTTCCCTGCCGCCCCTCCCACCGCACGCCACACGGTTTTCACGGCTTTCCGTGTTATTTGCTCGGAATCATTCAACTTTTCTTTCGTGTTAAATAAATCGTCGATTCGGATCTACAAATGCCGACCTCAAATTAAAGCTAGCGAATTTACAGTTGCGATCCAGACTTTTTTCTCACGCTTTGGAACTTTCGGTTTACGTGCCCCGAAACCGTTTATTTTTTCACTCAGTCAGTTCTGCAATCCTTCTATTGGATTTAGGAAAGCAAAGGAGAGTGTTCAAATCAGACACCTAAAATATCTTTTTCTTCTTTTTTTGTATACATATATTCTTATAACACTCAAAATTTGTTCACCCTGGTCCATCGCGGTTGTGTGTGGGTTAGGCTAAAGTGGATCTTTTCAAACCTATTTTCAAAACCTATATTTCACTATTGCTTCTTAAAGGTTCGCCTGTTATGCATACATATGTATAGTTTCCCCTCCGGTCCTCGTAACGTGTTTGTAAAAACAGTAAACAGATAGCCGGGCCAGCACACGTTGCCACGGAGCGTGCACGACACGGAAATTTCAATGCAGTAGTGGCAACAGTTTTTTGCGAATATCTGAAGAACTGAAAGAGACCGTCTATTTTATGTATAGGAAAAAGTTGTTCGCAATGTCTAGCTGCATAACATATTTAAATTGCATTTTGCATAATTCCTCTTTCTATAAAAACAGTATGAAAATTCATACTGCTTCCTAAATGGAAATTTAAAATTGAAAGTATAATATTTGTAGAGCTATTAGAACCATAGATTTGATGTATTTAGTAGAGTCTACTTAATGATTCATTTTCTTTTGGTCGCGATGAAATTATTATTTTCATAATTGTATCATTTGTATTTTACAGTCGATGAATGTGAGCCGTTAAAAATCTATCTCATCTCATTTAATGTACTCTTTTACAAGAAGCGTATTCGAGAGATTTAGAGTGGAAGAGCCGTGGAACCGCGCAGGTAAATAATGGATACCTGACACCTTTGTCTCATCAAAACCATGAATTTAATATCGCGAGAACTGGACATCGCAAAGCAAACGTGCAAGTTACTATACGCAGCCAGGAGATAATATTTACACAACAGAATGCAAATGTAGTAAACACTTTACCTGAATTTCCGTGTAGAAAAATGGACAATACGTATTATAATTACAGTGAATTTCATGGAAAACGAGTAACGTTTTTTATAAACATTTTCAAGTGACGGTAATAATATTAGTAACTTATTAGTCGCGAAGCAAGCCAATTTTTGTGAGATACAGTGTATACTATATTCGTGCCATAATATAAAACTTCAGATTTGTTTCCTCTTACACTTCTAGTCCATTTATTTATTACTATTATTTTAGGCTATCTACCTTTCTATTAGCCATTATAACAACTTTATAATAAATAGATTTTTAGTTGCACATTGGAATTTAGAAATGACAGCTAATTTTTGTATATTTTTAAATTGTCTGCATAATATTCATAGTTTTCAGCAATTTACGTTTTCTAAGTTTCCTTCAACATTAATGGTTGTAATTATATCTTCATATTTCACCGTCTAAAGATAATACGAGAGGTACGACTATCTTTTCTTTTTCTATTATAGAACCCATGCTTTAGGTTGTTTAGGTTTAGGTGAAATGTAACAATTCTTTCAAGTCTGTAGTTTTTATTTAAACTTTTTGAAAGCTTTTAAAAGATTGCTGATGCCCGACAGTCTCGACAAATAACTCGGTGCGTTACCAATGCGCCGAGGAATGCACGTCTGCGATCTCGCGAATTGCACGGGTGGCTAAGTTTTCACACGCTACAAGGTGAAGTGTTCTATGCCGAAGGTTGTCGTGAACTCTGGCATACGCGTTCTACGCAGTGATTTCAGAGTTATATTTAAATAACATATGACTATTGTTATACTTGTCAGTTCAAATCAAATCCTTTTTTAATATCACACATGTAAAGATTCGATTGGAATTTAATTTTAATTATCAATACAATTTATTTCAATGTTAATCAATGTGATTACTATCCCCAATTATTCTTAAACGAGTGGAGAAGTAAACATATATTGACGATAGTATTATGTGATGTTTGATCAAAATGTGATAGTAATCATTTACTGCGTTCATATGCATTATTCGTCGATGCTAGAAAAAACTCAAAAGTGCAGATGACAGTCTTATAAATAAAATGCATTTATAACAGAAATGAGTAAGTGTAATTTGAAAAAGTAAAAACATTATTATGTACTGTTATACTATATTTATCCTATTGAACATATATTAAGAAGGAAAATGAATTTTTCAATTCAGGTACACAATTTTTATTTTGAAAAAATTTCAATTTCAACGATATTAAAATCAATTGTTCGTCCGTTTTTATTTTTCTACGTATAAAAGAAGCTGAAAATTTAGATAAAAAATTGGAGTTCCAAGAACTGTAATTTTTCTTAAAAATCAAAAAGTCAATAACCGTAATTTTTTTAAAATTTCAAAAATGTGTGTTCGATAAAACTTGACGGAGATATACATATCTTTTTGCACGTACTTTCAGTACGCAACATTTCCAGACCTAATTTTCATCCTCTTTAAGCTTGTTAAATTCTCCTGGGGAACATAAACCTCGAGATCATGGTTTACCGCGACTATCTCAAAGCATCCTTTTTAATAAAATAGCTTTTTATTAAAAAGTGGATGGGCTTCATGATAGTAAACGATGTGAACGATAAAAATTTAACACCAATAAAGATGATAAAGATATGTAGAAATTTTCTAGTTTTTTTATTTCCTTTAGACGTATAGTGTGCGCTAGTAGAAATACATATATAAATGTGTACAAATACTAGAATAAGAGAAATATATTAAAAAATATACCATTACTTAAAAAAACAATAATTAAGTTTTCAAGGGCAATTCAATGATACATGTTACAATGACTATATTCTACAAAAAAAGTTGATCATTTCATTATTCGGAACTTTGATAAATGTCATATTACTTTATGAGTTTAATAAAATTAGCTTTTTAATGAAATATGTAAAATTCATGGATTCCATCTTCTACATACAAAGTTTATCGTTTGTTTATGGTTTAGTAGTCAAAATTGATAGTTTGAAAAGTTGTTTACGTTGAAGATGGAAGAGTTTGATAAGAATACACGAAAAGTTGCGGAATATTAACATGATCGAGGATTACTGTAATTGTATCCGGCCAAACTTGATCTAATACGAAATTTTTTTTGTATTTTTGAGTCTGAATCATTATTTCGTACATTTATCTATGGCAAAATAGAATATTAGTGGTTGCGATCGTGTATTTTCTGTATCTTCAATTTTGATCTTCAATTTTCTGAAAATATTATAAGGTAGCTTATTGAAACGTACGTTGTAGAAAATTCATAGAAATATTAAGTTTTTATCAATTATCAATTTCCATTTTATACTCGGATGTAACAAACTTTCCACTCAACTCAATCGCCAAGACGTACCTACGATATTTATGGGAACAGCCGGTGGCTTGTAAAAGTGGATTAGGGAGCCACATATTCCCAGATCGATCCCCCAGGGAAGCGCGTTCGAACGAAATCGATTAGCAATTATTTTCGATAATGCATCGCGTGACGAGCTTCATCCCAACGGGATCACGTGGATTTAATTGATCTCGCACTTCCACGTGCACCGACGCGACGTTGCAAGTTGGAAAATCTTGCGCGCGCATTTCCAATCGTTAGTGTCTGCACCGCCATTCCGTGACAAAAATATTGATAAGCTGTTATTCTTTAGGTTCCGTTAAAGCGTAAACCTACCATGGCGTAAATGCATTAGGGGGGAGCCCTATGTAAAATGAAATTTTGTAGCATATTTTTTTTTGCTTAAATCGATAGAAAATTTCCTCAGGAATACGATAAAAAATGTTAGAAAGCTATCAGAGATGTTCTTGTACGTTATTTTCAAAATAAAGTGAAAAGTTGTATTGAGAAGGAGTGACGGCTGAAATGCAATATTTGGATAAAGAGGAAGATCTGTTCTATGGCCCCGGAATCGCAGATTAGCAAAAAACTGCGGTAAGTTAAAATGAATTACGATTTTTTCACAATTTTTCTGCTACACAAACTTTAAACGCATTTTTCTCGAAACGCAAAATTTCGCCCGCCGTGCAACGTAGCTCGTAAACTAATTACTCGATCTTTATGAAACTTCATATATATATATTCTATAAACAATTGGCCTCAGCATGACGAGCTCCGATTTTTTAATTTTTTATTTAAAATATTGTTATGACCAATTATTTATATCAGAAAATCCGTTTTTTTTTCAAAACGTCGCCATTTTTGCAATCTTGCAAATTTAAAAAAAAGAAAAACGTCATGCTGAGCGTTTTTGCATAAACTAACGATTCCATTTGGATTTTTTTGTATCAGATAATTTTTGTGCACTGTACGCTGCACGGCGCATTTGCAGGATGCCATTTTCAAGCCGTCATTCCACCATTATTATTAACAATAAACTTAAAAAAATATATTTTTTGGTACACTATAACATCAAATAAATGATATCTGAAATTTTAAATCAATCTACGCTTTATATTAAAAAAAAAATTCTTGAAAAACAGGCCATTTTACACCTATTAAACCTACCTCCACTTGAAACAATAAAAAAGAAAAAGGTGTCTGAGCTGCCAAAAAGGTTGCCCACTTTGTTACATCCCCCTTTCTCGTATGAATGACATTTCATGGCCAAGGTTCAATGGGCATAGCTCGTGATCAAAACTACAGTTGTTTCGCGCGGTTGCGAACGTATCCGAACAATTACAGAGAAAAATCGCACACCGAAAAATTCACATGGCATGTAATGGACGATGCTGCAGGTTAGGGGTATCATCGCGTTCCTTCACGAACGTTTTCCGTTTTCACCTGATCGTTTCGCATTTAGGAACATAGTCCTCGATTTGTTGTTCGAATGTAATTCTCTGGTCGACTCTTTCCTTTATTTCCGATGTTGTCAAAGTGAATTCTACATGTTTGATTTTCCTTGTCAAGAACATATATAAACAAACATAAATTCAACTGCTCTAATTTCGTAAAAAAGAACAGAGACCTTCTGGGGATGTAAACAGTCTTTAAGTACAAGAGGTTGTATTTTAGTTCGACTCTTCTTATTATTTATTGTATAATAACCAGCATTCTCTAAACTGTGTTTTTTCAACTGACATGACGTCCGCGATAACTAAAAAACTCGTAAAGTAGTCAACTTTGGACGAAGTTCATTCATTTCTTTATATGTATATCTCTTTAGGAATTAAAAATATGTATTTGAATTTTTATTTATAATATTTTTTTTAACAATACAAATTTAACTAATCGGTCGAAAATAAGTGAGATGTATGAAACTTAAGAATCAGTAATTTAAATATCAACAGTTGTAGAGAGCACCCTATACTGTAATATTACAACAAATTTCAACTTACAAATCATATTTTGCAGTAACATTCTCAAGATAAAACTTTATAGTATTTGACGAATTTGTGAAATGGATATTTTTCACTAACAATGAAATGAAAAGAGGTACGAATAAATTGAACATCCGGCGTACTTGCGTAATCGTTTCCGTTCGTTTGTTGTATTGGTGACCGATATACTTGCGAAGAGGGTTGAAAGGGAACATCGCGGCAATAAAATTCACTGTTTTAACCGGCTTTCCTGTCTCTGGATGACTTCTACTTATTTCAAGAAATCTCTCCAGCATCCCAGGCGCACGGATGTATATTTATTGATAACTTAAAACAAACATTCAAAGAGAATCCTCTCGAATTCCGGTCCATTCCTCTTATTCGCAATCGAATTGATCGCATCGTTTTATTTAAAAGTTCGATATTTACATGAAATTAATTATTTCGACACTCATTTATTTAAATTGTTAATAGTTCTCGATATACAGGGTGATTTTTATATAGTGACCGATTCAGTTCTCGTCGAAATGGATAGACAGACATCTTCTGATGTATACGTCGGCGTTCCAGATGGAAGGGCCTAGGAGATCTCAAGGTCAATTTAATATTTTTAAATAGAACCCTATAGTCTGATAGCGACTTGTGTGACGAGTTCGTTACCCACGGAACAAGGTCATCTCCAAGGTCATGCTAGGTCACACGGACTAACTCGGAGTCAACACGTAAAGTAAAGTTTGTGTCGATAATCTAAAGACGATTAACGCGTATAAAATATCACAATCAGCATTAATGAAATTGACCTCCATTTATGTGTGTATTTAATGGAGAATTGGATCAAACGAGGGGAACACTTGGATAATATTGTGTTCCATAATTAACATTATCAAGTAGAATTTATGTTAATCGTTCGTAAAATATGTAAATTATTCGATATTAATTCGATAATTCGCCGCGAATTATACATTGAAAAATATGCGTAGAACATTTATTCCTGTTCGCTCCACTTTTATCGTCCATTGAAGGTTCTACAGCAGGCTTGGGCACCTAGTGGTCCGAGAGTCGATGACGTAGAATCGGTTACCCCCACCCGGCCGGCCAGCGCGAGAGGGGAATACGATCTTGCCTTACTTGCCTTACGGCGAACTCTTATTCCCCTCTCGCGCTGGTGCGAGTCGGCCTGTCGATAGTGGGGGTAGCCGATTCTACGTCATCGACTCTCGGACCACTAGTTTCCCAGGCCTGTTCTGGAGGTACCAATTAGGTCATCTTGTGTATACAGTAGTATACACAGATGAAACGAATGTATCATACAGAATGAATATTTTTGTTTACGTATTTTTCGTGAAATTCCCGTTACGTTGCGAATTTCGCATGCGTTCGAATGCACATTAGATGTTCGAATGTATGAGTGTATATGAATGATCGATTAAGTCACTATCGATGTCTACTGTTCGACGGGGTACTAATAAAATCGCGGAGAGAACGCATGCCCACACGCACTAAATTGGCCGGACAGTGGTCCAAGTACGGTCATTAATTCGTTTATTTAAATGTTAATCGTTACAGGGTTCTGTAATTGTAAACCGTTGTCGGTTATTGCTGAGAACTGTTTCGCAATATCAATTTCAAGTTTTAATTTTTATTAGCAAAGTTGCGAGTCTTTATGCAAATTTCTATTTTTATACTAAACTTTAAGCACGACATGTTTTATATCGTAAATAAGTTGTCAATGAAAACCAAAGTAAGGTTAATATTGTTTCCATCAAAACCATCATTTTGAATTAATATACTCGTTTTGCTGTATTTTAGAGAGGAAAAGAGTATTCGGTTCGAAATGTGGAAATGTTGTCGATAGACAAAACATTTTTTCAAGGTCACTTATTTCGAGATTTCAAGGTCATTGATGTTTTCTTAAATGGAACTACATATTTTCATTGCAACAGTCATATAGCTCATAAAAAATCATATTCAAATATATTGACCTTCGCGTGACCTTCAACGAGAAAATCATGTTTGTATGGGAAGAAGTTTCTTTATTTACCGTCCCCGAAGGAGTATTGAAGTTAATGGCAAACATTTCATGATTTGCTCGTCGAAGGTAACGCGAAGGTCAACATATCGCATATCGTTGAATTTGTTTTTGTTATGAGCTACAAGACTATTGTAATGAAAATATGTAATTCCATTTATAGAACACTTCGATGACCTTAAAATCTCGATAAAAGTGATTTTGAGAAAATTTGTTTGCCTATCAGCATATTTGCTCCTTCGAACTGAATACTCTCTTCCTCTGACCTTTTTCCTATCATAACAAATGAGCGAGATATTTAAGGTGGTCAAGTTAGGTGAAATATCCTCTGTATATGTTTGTATTAATACCAACGTATTCTTACATTTCTTACCCTGTACATGTTCGTATTAATTTCAATATATTTCACAAATTATACAACTCGAGAGAATTATACCATTATACAATGGTATCAACCTTTGCAAGGTTATTCAATCCCCGAAATCATCGACGTAGATCTTACCCATAAATTCTTCTGTTCTCACTCAAAATAACTTCTGTCGCCACTTAAACAAAGAATTGCTTACATAATTATAATAATTGATATACAAGTCCAGCACAGCTTACAGCTTTGGCGTTCCTAAAGATTTTTGCTGATCCGCAGAAGTGCCAAAACACTAGAGAAATTTAAATGAAAATTCAACGAACCGACAACCTTTATTCTTAACTGTTATTTTCGTCGTCATTGTCAAGAATTTTTATGAATTAATAGCATACTTTGGCACACTGTCCGACGCGTCGCGTCGCGTCGGTGTCGGGAACGTGTGAGGGCGGGCCGGGGGCTGGTTTGGGTCATGTATCGGAAAAAAATAGAAAAAAAAACTATACTGAGAAAGAGAGAGAAACAACAGGAAGGAAGATACGCTGTAGTCGGTGCAGTGGGTGAGAATAGTAGTGAGACGTATCCAGCGAGTGAACGAGTGGCGGTGCATACTTACGTCCAGTTAGAGGGTGCATCAGAGCAGGGTGCGAGGTGGCTGCTGCAGCGGCTGGTTGCTTGGGTTTGCTAACCTTTGTGTTACTTTTTGCAAATTCCAAACGTATGGTTTGTGGCATATCAGGATCGAATCTAACCCCCTGCTGCAAATAGATTCCCTAAATTAGTAAACCGGGAGCACACGTGGAGGCTTGGATTTGGTGAGGAGAGAACAGATTGTACGCTTGATTGATGTTTCATTGTCAGATTCAAGCGTGCCCGATTCAACTTTTTCATCGGCTCCTCGACTTTCGTTTCCAGCTTGTCGCATACACACTAATTCACCAACTTTATCGTTAACAGTGACATTCGTTTCAAACGTTCTCTGCTACCTAACTGCTAACCCTCAACTGCTGAGATAGAGTCCTACGACGTTTATTCATTCAATGTTGGCTTCATACAGTCATGGAAATGTTCACTCTACAAGAGGTACGAAAAAATCAATAAAAGAATCTGCATACGTGTCAATAATAAATTTTTGAAACGAGAAAGTAAGGGTGTAAATTTTTGAAATATACTTTTCAACATATTTTTTTGTGATCGATATCGATTTTCACATATTAAGCTCAGTTGAAATAGTTCATCATTTAAAATTTAGGTGGAACTGCTCTAACCCTGTGTCAAAATAGACTCAAATTCCGCTATCCCAGAGCAAACTCTACGTAAATGATGACATGTTTATATTTATTTGAAAGAAAATTAATATATATATATATAAAACAAAACAGGAGCGTAAAATATCTATAAATATTTATACTGTAGATGTATTGCACATATAGAATTCATTATTACAATAATGATAAATAAACTTTGGTCAATAAGGCGCCAAACTATTATACAGTTTGTGTAATAGTTTGGGATTCGCCTAATTTGTGAAATTCGGGGGCTGTATATTTAATTTTATTCAGTCAACAAAATGATTATCAGTATTTCATGTGACCGCTACGTTTCTAAAAGATGAGCCGAAATTATTTTCTTTGCTGAAAAAGCGTGTGATTTTTTTATTTCGGCATTACTCTCATTTCTCTTTTTCAGTTGTTAAATGGGATAGCGCAGAATTAACGATGTGCCGATACACGTCACAACAGCAGAAATAGTGTTCATCTTTGTTTAGAAAAATAGGTCAGTTAAGCCGAATCGAAGTTAATATTGATTAATTTCTCGTTTTGAAGATTTTCGTGGGCCTTAAAGATCACTCGATTTATAAGTTCCAAACATCTTTTTATGGGATCATTTAAACGAAATGATGTACACGAATCAACTAGAAACTTTTTACCAAGATTAAACTTCATCTCAGGAAATCAAAATTTTTTCATTTTTTTAAATGTAATCTTGTAGATTTTGACGAAAAAATTCCAAAAATCCAAGTTTTAATGTTAGGAATTCATTACTTCAAAAGTCATGCGTTTTAAAACGTTTTTGACAGATAGGGGCGCCGCCATTTTGGCATGTAGTGAGCGGAGCCGGAGATCCTACGCTTGGAGTACTGACTCTACATACCATCATGGCAGCGCTCTTGCCTGTCGAAAACGCTGAAAATAGCTCAACTTTACACGCGCATAACTTTGGAACCAGTGAATTCCTAACATTAAAACTTGGATTTTGGCATTTTCTTGTCAAAATCTACAGGATTACATTGAAAAAAGTTAAAAAATGTTGGTTTCCTCAGGCGAAGTTCAGTCTTTCACCAGCTAAATAATTCGATGAGAACATAGCAGATGAAATATTAAAGACAATAATGAAAAATTTAATTAAAAGAGCCAATTGTTATGGACTAATTGAAAATGAACATCTAATAGTATTTTCAAAATAGAAAATTTACGATTGAGAATTTGTCAATAAATCTACTTTATTTTCGTAATAAATTGTTGAATAATAGCAATACTCTTGTTCGTAAACCCACAGTTTATTTTGGGTAATATAATCCAATAACTTCACTTGAAACCATTACTTAGGAGGAAAATTATTCAGCTTGTTTTAGACATTTCAGAATGATTAAAAGTCTCTCAATAGGTTTCCGCTAGTTAAAATATTATGAAAGCAGCAAACGTTCAAAATTGGAGGTGCTCGTGATGGAGTGGCAGGATACTGTACAATAAAATGTCTGTTTTACTTAATTTCTTCGAGTACCATTACCAGGGGTTGTTCAAATTAATGCAATCAATGTTTCCAGTACTGTATCTGTTACAAACAACGTGCTAATGATGCTACTTAATTGAAACTACAATATAGAAAATCGATCTATCTGCTAACTTACGAGAAACATAATAACAATTTCAGAATCCACCTCGGCACTTAATGGTTAAACTTCTCCTACACAAGAATTGAGGTAACCTTAAATCCCATTAAATAAATCATTTAAAAAACATTCGCTCTGAAAGTAGTTGTTCAATTTTCTTTTACCCGGTATCATACGCACTCCAACTTGTAACTTATTAAAAAGACTCTATCTCTCAACCCCTGCAAATTGACTAAAAACAAAAAAACATTATTCAATTCTCGAGAATCGAAATGAAACGTTATGTTCCTCCCGTCGCGTCGATATGCAACTTTTTAGTTTATTCTCACTAACATTACAGAAATATTTATTTCTGTGGGGTTGATTTATCATGAAGCAATTTTGGAACAACAGCTGGCAACGAAAGATTCGGTGAAACGATCTTCAATTGACGACGTAAAACTGACGACGCTAGGGATGAGGATCAGAAAATTACAGGGAAATTAGCACAGGGTTCGTGTGTGTATGTGTGTGTGTCTGTGTATAGGTATCCGTGTGTCTATATACGTGGGCACTGACACAAGTGGGGGTGGTCGTTCGTTAGTCAGTTCCAGGGTGTTCTCAGCGATCGTGTCCATCCGACAAGAGGATGTTTCGGATTTCTCGTAAAGAAACTGGTTACACAGGGTTATCAGACATTGCAGGTTGCGTGAGTTCAGTTGCGGTGGTGTGGTAAAACAAAATCTCTATGTATGCAAGTATACATATATACATACATACATACATATATGTATATGTACATATACATATACAGGGTGTCTCAAAAATTTTGTACATCCTTGGAAGGGGTGTTTCTCGAGGTCATGTCAAGTCACTTTTCCCTTTGCGAAAATGTTCTCCGCGGCTTTGTTGAAGAATTATTAACGAAAAACACGGACCAATTAGAGCCAGGATACAGCGGGACCTGTCGCCCAGCTGCACTCTGATTGGCTCGTGTTTATCGTCAATAACTCCTTAACGAAACCGCAGAGCAGATTTTCACAAAGGAAAAAGTTACTTCAAAAGACCCCAGGAACCTCCCTTTTCAAGGAAGCACAACATTTTTAGGACACCCTGTATATATGCTACGTTCTGATTTTACCGTGTATGCGCATGGCAACGCCTTGCTATTCATCGAGCTATCGGAGTTTAACTTTCTGCAACTCGTGTAGATAATAATTAAACTGTGGATCTTTATGTGAATTTCTACTTTCATAACAGATTTAATAAAAATATTTCTATTACATAGAAATAGTATTGATGTATATTAATGTACATGTTTCCCTGGATTTTAGAATATTTCATCTACTATAAATCTGCAAAAATCAATAGTTTAATAACTATTAATAATTCTGAAATAAAGAAGATTAACCTGAAAGAATGTTTGTCTTTTTCTAGTAGTCTATTATTTGTATTAGTAGATTATAGTAGTTTGTAGGTTGGCAACTAAAAATATTGCACGTATTAATATGCCTTCTAAATTGTTATAAAAATAATGTTTTTGAAGATTTGAAGGAAGTGTACATAGGGTGATACAAATAAAGTGTTGTACGTTGTTTTCTCAAAACTATAATATAACAGCTATCAATTTAATCTTTTTCTTCAACTATTCACTGGAACAAAGAGGTAAATTTTAAACAAATTTTTATTCGATAGATAATTAGTGGATCTTTACGAAAATGTCTATTTTCATACGTAACTTTATGACAGCTAAAATAGGAGAAGTATTTCTTCCATTGATTAAACAATTTCTATGGTGGATGTAAAATAAAATTATTAATAATTTTTAGTATTATCAATATTTTAATATGCACGTTTCCTTGTACTTTAGAATAATTTATTATTATAATTCTTAAGAAAAGTGTTCTGAAATATTTAACGCACACTAACAAACTCTCGTCATAGGGTGCGAGTGTCTGTTTCTAAAAACAAATCTAAGTGTAATATAAAAATTAATATTGTTGCTATTAGAAATTTTCAATCAAATAATTACGTAAGGAAAAAAATGAGTCCAAGTTCATTGTGGATCATCACGAATGCGGTATAGTCTTTCTATATTAGAAATTCATTAGTGCAAAAAAAAAATGAAAATTTTGCCAATAATATCTCTACATATAGAGACTGAACGGAATGCATAAACCTTAAACAACTTGAATGTGGATATGCTTTCATTATAATTTTCACGATTATAACTACACTTGATCGACCACGTTGAAAGTTCTCGTCAGGTCCCGAACAGTGAGCAAGTAGCAAGGCATTGCCGTCTTACACCGGTAACGCATTTGTACAATATCAACTCTAAATAACAGTAAAACTTCTGTACAAAGACGTAGGTATAATGCGAAACAAAATCGCGGAGATTCGGTGGTCGAGAAGAGCGAATGAAATAGTGGGGGGGGGTGTCCACGCTTGTCAGGAGGCAAAACAACACCATATAAATATACATACATACATATATAGTATAATATATATTATAATATACATATAGTATATATATATGTATATCGATAATATGTCACACGGTGCAACCAGCGTTATTACAGTACGGTCTTGGTACGTATACAAATAATAATAGGTATTTCTACTGTATGTCCCAAGTAAATAAGGAAGAAGCTAATGGTAGAGATAGAGACAGAAGGAGATGTGTATATATATATATATATAATATATATATATATATTATATATATAAAGAAAGAATGAGAGAAAGAATAGACAGAAAGAAAGGTAGTGTATGTGTGTTGATAGGTAGTACTTGATAGGTAAAAGAGCTACGTAGCATTAACCCGTGCCAGCTGGAATCTAAGGCAGGGTGTTACTTTATATATTATACATATATATATTTGTATATGTATATTTGAAAAAAAGATTGAGAATTACGGGCTATGTTTGTAAGTATGTGTATGTGTACATACATATATATATATATATAATATATAAAATATGTGTAGTTGTAAGGTTGCCCTCGGGAGCTCTCGCGTTTAATCGTGGAGCCCGGGAATTTCTCTTTCGATGCGTTCATGAAACGGGCTATTACCTGAAGATCCTGTTTCGCCGCTTCTGCGCCGGCCCTCGTGTGAAATGTCACGAATCCCACCGGCTGAAATCAAACATAATAAATACATCAGTCGCTTAATTCATGTTACATACTTTGCCAACTATTAGATCTATTTGTGGTATATAAATCTCGATAAATTAATTTATGGCTCTTAATCGGGTTACCTGCGGGTACCCACATAAACGTGGATCGTAACTGACGTATAATTTTAACAATAAAGCTATACAATAAAAGGGCTGTGAAATGCAATCAAATCAATAAAAAATACGTTGTTCGTAAATAAATGCCATTTATTATAAGAAGAAAAGGCTAAGCTTCACTTTAGAGATCCAGAAATTTTTAACTTTTTTTATAGAATCCCGTAGATTTTGTTGAGACAATACGAAAAATCCAAGTTTTAATGTTAGGAATTCACTAGTTTAAAAGTTATGCTTGTGTAAAGTTGAGCGATTTGAAGCATTTTTGACACGTAAAGGCGCCGCCATATTGCTGTAGCCGCACACTGATTGGTCAATAATTCTTGGTTAAATAACTCCTTAACAAAGCGCGGAGAACATTTTTGTAAAGGGAAAAGTTACTTGAAATGACATCAGGAATTACCCCTTTCAAGCAAGATCAATATTTTTGGAACACTCTGTATAGTTTAATTTTTGAGCGGAGATTTTAAAGTATGGTATTCGATAAATGATCAAACCTTTATAAATTAATTAAAATATAATAATAAGCACTTTCAATATTTGTCTAAATATTAATAAGTATATGTAATAGTTTCTATTATTAATATACGCTGAAATAATTCGTTCAGCAATCATATTCACGATTTTGATCGAATATTTTGTGCCAGGTGCAGTAGACGTAAATATTCGAAAGAGGTTGCTATTTAATTTCTCTTTGTACTAACTGAGCATGTACACATGTATATCACTGAAGCTATATGTTTCACACGTTTGTTCGGTGCTATACGCTTTCCCAGCCCAGCGGCACTATAAATACTTCCTTTCAAGTAATAACTGAATAAATGTCTCCTCAGCTGTAATAAATGGACAAGTGTTACTTAAATTTTCTTTACAGAACTGGTGGGTGATGCGAGCGACGCGCGATTCATGGTGTCATAAAAAAGGACAATCATTCACAACCACGGAACATTAAATGAACCGAACAAAGGGGACAGAGCACCATACACCCTCATAAAAGACTGCAATTACTGTCGTCGTGTAATTAATCACGACATTCTTCATTTCGTTTCGGTGTTTTTAAAATACAATCTGGACAAACAGAACTTGATGGAATGCACAGATTTTGTATCTTATAATTGTAAAACTAAAAGTATTTTTGACTTATTTGGGTAATACCCAATTGAAAATAATTAATTGTTACTTCATTTGAACAGACTAATGATTTTTCTTCAGATTAGCTGTTTCGTTATTTGGAATTTACTTGTATTCATTTTTCATTTAAAATACTCTCTAATTCTATCATACAAAACCAATTAAAGTTACTATTATGCAGCTCAGTTAATTCGTTAATTTCATTCAACAATTTATATAAAATTGTGTTATTCTATTTGACTTAAATATTTGAAAATAATTCATTCGAACTAAACACAAAGTAAAAATCCTTTTTTATGTTGTGTTACGAACGAAACATAATTTATTGATTTAAAGAATAAAGCAAATATGAGTGATGTACTATCCTAGCATCGTTTTTGCAACTATTTCCGAAGACTGTACGAGGGTTAAACATCTTGGAAAACTGTATAATATTGTTTGACTCTGGAACGTGAAAGTTGTATAAACTTTATCGTATTCCCGTAAAATGCTTATTTTACATTACCTTATAAAAATAACAGGAACGTATTTATTCAACAATTTTAATATGGATATGTTTTAGGGCGGGAGTAATTTCAAAATTTGCGTGATGACAGCAAAAGTGCGACATTAAAAATGCGACACCAAAAAGTATGACGCTAAATTTGTTAATAACTCCTGAACAAAGCCTCGGAGAACATTTTTATAAAGGAAAAAGTTACTTCAAATGAATTCAGGAATTTTATGCTTTAGGTTTTTTTAGGGCTGGTCATTCCAAAATTTGCGTGATGACATACACACACACACACACACACACACACACACACACACACACACACGATACACGATACACGAAATTTTGTTTAGAGAGTCTTCCGTTGTCAGAATTAGACTCGTTGCCAGTTGTGATCTAGACATAAAAAATCTAACGTTCCTTTTCTCGTGTATCGATAGCTGCACGATCAAGGTCGTCGAAGGTTCGATCATTTTTCTGGAGATCCTGCAAGCTTGATATAATAAATTCCTCGGCAGATATGTGTTCCCCGGGAACAAGTCGCCATTCAGAGACAAGCCTTTCAATTAATCAACGCTAGAAAACCGCGTTCGCTAATTATCCGGCAACATCGATTACGACGCTCGGCGAGGAAGCAACGACGTCAGTTTATTTATCAGAGAATAAGTCCATGGGAAAAAAGTTTATTTAATTTAAATAATTCGCCAAAAATGCATCTTTTCCATCTCAATAATTGCAAGTTTAAACATTTCGAATCCATTATTTTGATGATTCCCGAAATTCCAGTGTTAAACAATATTTGAAGCGAACGAATTTTTTGCATATTTTTTCAATATATTGTGAGAACTGGAAGTCTGTGACAAAACATGACAACGTCACGCGATTGAACAGACCTTTTTCGTACGGAAACCATCAGCGACAGCTGCGACATAGATTTTATTTTTGATTGGAAAAATAAAATAGTTGTACGTGATAGGAGGTACTGTCAGTGACTTTCAACGCTAACTATCGCTGAAAAGGATACATTTGTATACAGATTCTTTCACATCAGAAATAAGAAGTTGAAGACGATATCCGATTGTTTTTTTTAAATATATCACTTTTATACCCAATATAATTTCTATTATATGTATATTAACTTCACATAGAAAATTTTTTAATCGACTCGGACACGCTAATATTTAAATCTTATTTAAATTATGTTCCCGAAAAAAGTTTTGCGTTTTCTACAAGGAAGACTGATAAAGTATGATTTATATATTTTTTGTTCCATCAACACGATTGCTGTGGCATTGAGAATCACTAGAGGTACGCGTGTTGTATGGAACTATAAAATAAACTCTATGTTTCAACTTTCCTTAATGGTTACCGATGTAAAAGATCTGCTCTATCGCGTGGTGTTGTCAGAATTGCAGTCCGTCATTTTTCAAAATAAAATGAAAAATATTTTAAAAAGTAGCGTGTCACGGATCCACTCGCTTCAAAGATTGTTTGAACACGTTAAATGTTTATAACCTTTTCACAATATGTACGATTTCATATGGGAAAATTTTTAGAGACTTTTTCTATAGAAATAGTTTTTATAACTTTTACTTGGTCCTCAACGAAGCTTGAAACTTAATAATGTGAATGTTTTTCAAGTTCTAAGTCCTCAAAGATTGAAAGTGACAAAGAAAAATGGTTTTCACATTTGTCTTCAAATAAATTGTCTCCCACACTATAGTGAGGCTAGCCGATTCTACGTCATCGGCTCAGCTCCCGCCTTTGGCATGCTAAAAGTAGGTGTAGGTTCTGTTCCATGCTAAAAGCGGGTATAGGTTCTGTTCCATGCTAAAAGTGCAGTAAGAACCTCGGTCGTTATATCCTCTGTGATATTAGTATAATAAAATGTGTATGCTCAACGCAACTGTGGGTATGTTCTACATTGTACAATCGAAAAGTAATGTAAGTGACCTGAGACTTTTGCACGGTACTGTACATACACATATACATGCATAATATCGACAGAAATTATTACTGTATGTTTCGTGTCGCGCAGATCGAATAAAATTCTTGATGTACCGAGCACCGGGGTTCGTGATTTTTCATTTCGTGACATACGTTACGTTCCCGGAATTCTTATCGGAATACAGAATTTCCGAACGTAATATACTGTTCTGCCGAGCCCATTTTTATCAATACGTCCATCGTGCAGCTCGTAGATATAGGTTAATAGTTTTGAACCCGCCACATAAAGAAGCACAATCAATTTTCGCGTTTCTTGCTTCGACGTTTCCGCACGCGTTAAAATCAGAATCGTTATTTTTGTCGACGTGTACCTTTCGGCAAGTACTTACACACCGTGTCTCACGATATACGCCGATGCTCGGTGATTTTATATGTATAAAGTAAATTAGTTGGAAATATACAGGGTGTCCCCCTTAAATATCTACGAAATTGTTGTTGAAACTGGAAAACATTTCACATCCTTTGATGTGAATGTGGACACCTTTTCTAAAAGAGTTGGTCTTGTTGGACACATAACTAAAAAGATACCAATTTCAGATTTAAAATCGTTAAAAGTTAAATACATAGCTTTCCAAAATTATTTCTCTATTGTTTCTTGACACAAAACTTGGCAAACTAAAAAAACAATTAGCATCATTTGATTTTCAACTAAAAGATCAATTCATACCTACGAAATATGCAAAATTTCTACTCTTTTCGAATCCATTAAAACTTTTTGTCAATAAACCAATTAACGTCCTCGAAATGTGCAAAATTTCTATTCTTCTAGAAAATATTTCAAATTTATCTTGGGTGCAACGAAACTCATCCAAAGGTACATATGTTCAACAATAAAAGAAAGAAGCAATACAATTCTTTGTCTCCACGACGTTCGTATATTCCCTTAGCTTCAACATGGAAATTCCAAAGCATGAAAAGTAAACTGTCAATGAAAGAAAAACGAGCCTTGCTTGCAAATTACAACCAATTTACCTTGCAATAGTAGGACGAATGCAATTTAGTCGGTCGGAGGTAAGGAACAAGTACGAAGAGGAGAGAGAGAGAGAGAGAAAGAGAGAGTGAGGGACAAAAAAATAATTCGTTCCATTTGCAAGTACTTTTAAAAACTTCGTTCGTCGCAATTGAAGTCGTCTCTTTTCCCGGGAACGAAAAAATATTGAATAAAGCAACTTCTCATGAACGCGAGTTGTTTCACGTTTTTCGACTGCGTCCCGTTGTCGCACGAAACTGCTGCCCCAGTAGTCGGCCGCTATTATAATTTCTCAACCCCTTCGATTATGCGGAATTCCGCTACACACGGTACACCCTCGTCGAGTGCCGTATATGAATAACGCCGTACTTGCACTTTTCCACAATCGTGCTTACCATGTACAAATCTATTTTTCTGCGCACTTCTCTTGTCTACACTATTCCACACTCGTCTCTTCACTGGGAAACTTCGTGCCCGATTTAAAAATAAGACATAAGCGGTTACATTCCGGGGCAAAAGATAGCACGCATTATGATTTACATGATTTCAATTTGTCCTCACATGGGGTCCTCACAGGGTTCGTTTAATGACGTATGTATAAGTGAAATCAAATTGGATTATACCAACCTGTTTAGTTTTATTTCACAAAATTGTCATTGAGGAAACCAAAATTTTTTAACATTTTTTAATATGATCCTGTAGATTTTGACGAGAAAATGGCGAAAATCCAAGTTTCAACGTTAGGAATACACTGGTTCAAAAGTTGAGCCAATTTAAGCGTTTTTGACAGGTAAGGACAGTTTTCGCAGTCTGCTTGACAAATGAATGTTGGCTGACTACCATCCAGTGTAATGCCCATTTTCGACTTCGCCGTTATTCCTTTCACCACACAATTTCCATGCTTTCGATTATACACGAAATTACCTAACACGTCAAAGTTGAAAACTGTGGCGTTTTACCGGACGGTAATCTGTCAACATTCGTTTGTCAACCGAACGGTGAAATCTGGACAATATGAAAACGCTTTTAGAACTATCAATTCACGACCATATTCGATAAAGCTCGCCTCAAAACGCCACTCGGAATCTCGAAATCTCGGGAATTCCGATATTTATAGTCTGTGCCATAATGGATGACACACACTTGAAATTGGAATAACTTTTTTATAAACGGACAGAAGACTTCATCTTTTCTGCCAAGCTAGATGGATTAGTTTACTAGACGATATGTAACAAAAATTTTGGAAAATTCTAAATGCGAAAAATCTATTATTTTAAACAATAAAATATCTACTGTAGCCGGTAGCTATATAGAATAAGAAATTCTTATAAACAATATGTGAATACAATCGAAAACTGTGTAAATCCTTATTATTAAACTGCGGTATTTCAATCAAATTAACATCTCTCCTGGCTAAATTCTATAGCAGCGGAATTATACATATAAAATTCTATGTTCGTTTTCTATGTGGTTCCGAAATGTCCGAAATGAAACATTATTCAACTTTACTGACAATGAGCTACATTTATAAATGCACGATACATATTTATATGTAATATACTGAAAATCTTTACACAAACTCTATCTTCACAGTACATTTGATAAAAACTGCAATAAGATTCTTTTATTTCGCCAACTAAGAAGTTTATTGCATTAAAAATAAAACAGAAATGTCACTAAACTTCTGAATACATAAGTAACCGCATTGTAGACAGAAACCTGCAAGATAACATTTTACATTTTTTAATAGATCACTCGGACTGTCGAGAGAAATGAAATGTCTCCATTGTCAAAGGAAAGTTGTTCAACTATCGCAGTCAATTTTCTTGGACGAAGCTCTGCAACGAAAAGTGATCGTGCATAGTACAAAGATATATAAAATTCATAAACATCGCGTCAACCACTGACAGTGATAAGTGAAGCTTGAAAACGAGACGCGTCGGTTTCATGTGAGACAAGAGTGGAAAACGCTGTTTGCTTTTTAAGCAATTCTACAAATTTCTCTCGAACAAAAAGAGTCAATGGTTGCCCATTAATTTCACCATGAAATCTTAGGAAACAATCGAATGTCGTTGTAAAACAGTTAGAAAATTAGAAAACATAATTAGTTATGCGATGTTTCAATAGCTGGCTTCAAACATTCTTGGCACAGAATTATATAGTTATACAGTTCATGTATAAAATTATTATAAAACATTACTTAAAACATTAGTTAATGAATAACTGTGGTTGTATGCTTGTGTAGTTGTATGGTTGCATACAGTTGTACAGTTATGTAGTTATGTTGTAACATACAGTAAAGCCTTGATCTAAGAAAAACCCACGGGTCCGTGCTCCGACATAGATCGTGTAAGACTATTATTTTTTTGTGACCTTGTCGTCTTCGATTGCAACGTGTTCGACTCGGAATGTTAAGGCGAGGGGTAAACGCACGGTTTCCCTTGGCATAAAAGGTAAACCGGAACAGAGTTTCCCCGCAACAAAATGAACTTGTGCTGCACACGAAATAAGTTGGTACACCGCGCGTTTCGTGCAATCAGGCCCTCGCCGACCGCCCGGTCACTGGCACTGTTCGGTACGAATCAATACGAGACAGTTTCAGCTACCATTTGTTTGTTCTAATTGCCCCTTCGTCGCGGTGGCAAATTGCACACACCGTTGCGTTCGCCCGTTACGATTTTCATAGAATATTGAATTTTCCGGAATTCGAGCAAATTTCTGGATACGGTGTAATGATCGGACTGCGGATGTTTATGCAGTCATAGTATACCTACTAAAATGCGCGAGTTCAGTGTCAGAATTGTATTGTATGCAAACACTGCTAACTATGCACGTATTTACTTATCGTTTTATAATTCACGTATCTGAAACTTGGAATTATTAATTAATACAAATAATTTAACTCGCTATAAAAACAATCTCTCGAGATCAGACTTGAATATTATTTTAAATAGTAAATAAAAATGGTTCCTTTTATTTCGTACGTGCACTTTTCACAGCAAAATATTTCACTCGAGAGAAAAAGTTTTCAAAAGTGGCGATTAAAATATTTCTTCCGCAAAATTTTACTCTGCATTGCACGAGATTTCGCTTGAATTTAATTGCCGTAGGGACACGAATAAAAAAATTTATTTAATAATTTCCTACAAAAGAATTCCTAGGATTTCAGTAATATTGCAGAATGAACATTTTTAATGAATACTTGGAACCAATTCTAT
Organism: Lasioglossum lativentre; assembly: GCA_916610255.1. Lineage (NCBI taxonomy): Eukaryota > Metazoa > Arthropoda > Insecta > Hymenoptera > Halictidae > Lasioglossum > Lasioglossum lativentre. The sequence goes on along the minus strand of OU744356.1, from coordinate 36,988,441 downwards.
AATTCCATTATTAAAATTTGTATTAATAATTTCGATATCTATCGATTTTAAAATATTTTTACTAGTCCCTTAAGATGAACTTGTATTAAAGTAGATTATATCTACGTCGGAACCTTTTGCCGTTCGCAAATGTATGCAATGTGAATTGCAGATATCTAATTCAAATTGACGTTTTGCAGCGAGGTAGCTTCTTCTCGTGACAATAAAATGAAATCTAAGTTGATAACAATTCTTCAATTACCAAAAATAGTTTTCATTAATGCTAATTTTGGAGTCACAAGCGTTTTTCATGGATACTATTTTAGCGATTCCCAAAACTGCTTTACACGTGTCAAAAAGTTATATGAATCATATTAGGTGTTATCGATTACTTACAAACAGCAAAAATACATTTGAATCTCCTACATTTGACATAATTTCTATCAACTTCTACGCATTTAGACCTAGAGAACCACTCCTACCAAGGTTTTCCGACATTTTTGAGACACCCTGTATATTTGTAATAATTGCCGAATTATGTGTTATCCTTTCACTGTACAAATTTTAATTGAAAAATATCCGTGCTCTGATGTTCAAAATATAATCTTATGCTTACGCAGAATTGATTTCAGTACTAACATTGATGCGAAATTTTCGTGTAAACGGAAAAGTTAACATAACAATATATTGTTAGCTGTAACGAAATCAATTTGTCTATGAAAATAAAAACATACGTATCTACGTGTTTCAATATAAAATATACTTTAATATTTTCCCATCGTGATAAACGCTGATTTAAATTTCGATAATTGTTTTAAAGAATAATTTCGAAGCCAAAATTATATTGAATTGTTCGGAAAGGTCGTACCGATTTTTAAGAGAAATTCATATGCGAAAATATTCTATTTATCATCAAGTTTATTCGATAATATAACATCCATCCGGTTCAATGACGTTTCGCCAGGTGCACTCTAGTTTCATTATGCTATTTCCACAAAATTTTGCGCTTTACGAGCAACAAAACCGACCCGGTGGCATTTTTATGTCTCCGCCAGGTATTAAAATTTTTATTGCTAACAAAATTTTGCAACTACTGAAATAGGTGATAAATTCGCATAATTTGGTAGCTAACCAATTGGATGCCAGTCGTGGTAATCTGTACTTTTCATTACAGTAGAACCTCGATTATCCGAACTCTCTGGTACCCGAAGGTGTTTCACATTTGAAGTATTCGATGTAACGTGGTCCGTATACTGCAGAATTTATCGTATAAATCGGTAACGGCTTGATTTAGCATTGTGCTCGAGTAACTGTTCTATTATCCGAACACTCGTGTTTCCCTGATTAGTTAGGTCAGGGGTGAGGAACTGGCGCCGTGAGCCAATCCATCCCCACTCTTCTCTCCGGCTTTGCCCCCTCTACTTGGCTGCTGAACGGAGGTGGAAGAGTGGGGTATCGTGCTCATTACTCTGGCACATAGTGGGAGAACCGTCGCATTAGTAGTGGGGGTTCTCTTCTCTTGGCGGTCACCCCTGAGTTGGGTTAACCGAGCTGCTACTGTATTCGTAATAAATTCACGATCTCCCTTGTGATTTTAGCGGATTAAAACTAACAAAAACATTATGCCCACCTCGAAACCGTGCAACTTTTCTTTGAAACATTTTCTGATATCATTAATCATTTCAGAGATACTATTTTCGAGTGGTTCGCTTCGAACGTAACACCCTATGAATGCAGTGCTACTTTTAATATGTAACATACGCCGAAATAATTCGTGCAATAACCACGTTCGCGATTTCGATCGCATCTTTTCTGCCAGGGGTAGTCGGGTGTGTTGGCATGATTGGTGAAGCGGCCTGTACAATTAATGTCGACTGTACAGCGAACACGTTCGATATATCTACGAACCCCCCATTTTGCTAAATTTTTTACAAACGTCTATAACGAGGACGATCCATCGTGAACACGGTTGGCCTGACGCGACGCGGTGACGTCACCTGGCATTCTTCGGAGGAAATGCATTCCTTTTACGCGATCGATATCATCCCTGCTGCGTTATTTTAGAGAGCTTCGGGATGCGGGTAAAGGGCAAAAGCGTCGCGTAGCTATCTACACGAAGCGAATACACACACACATACACTCACATATATATATATATTTAAACATGCACACACATAGTAGAAATATACTCACACAGGAGGCGGACAAGAACGTTAATGCTTTAACGGAGTGGAGATTTTATAGCGTTAGCGATGCAGGTTGTCGCGTGCGTTGGTTCTACCAACGGCGCATAAATTAATGCTATCTCACTGGATTATATACCAGGTCCGAGCCGACATGATGGCTTCCGTGGAGGTATAAAATTGACGTATTTTTTCCCCCTAGGAATCGATTAGCTGTTTTTCCATGTTACTTGACTCACGTAACACCGGCCGCCATCGCTGACGCCGTCGTTGTCGGGGCCGGGACTTCGTATCCCATCGTCCGTCACCTCTCCGCAAAATTGCAATTCTTGTAATTATTGTTTACTGCTTTCCTACTCTTAAACCCCATCCAAACAGTTTGATTACACTCCGCGATAACACACTATACAGTAAGTACCTGAGTCTCTGTCGTCAGGAAGAATTTGTTGCTCCCGTATATACAGTCTTTTATGGTTTAATCATAATTTTTCAATCACAGCGTTTTATTGTTTAATCGTAACTCCTTAACAAAGCCGCGGAGAACATTTTCGCAAAGGAAAAAGTTAGCTCGAATGACCTTAGGAGTCACCCCTTTCAAGGAACTACAACATTCTTGGGACACCCTGTAGAAACTTTTACACTAGAAAATATTTCAAGTTTCAGCTACAAGATTTATTTACTCTGTCACTATTTTCTTCTCTCTAGCATGACAACAACAACAAATATACAACTGGAGTAACCTCCATCTTTTCGAAGTCGGTTAAAACGAAAAAACAGGATAACTTAACTTTTCTCTAGTCTACATAAATGGTCTTAAGTATGGCTCCCTTTGTTATATTGGAAAAAGAAGATTAAATGTTTAATCTTATCACAGGTATTTTATTTTTAATACCTACATAATCGACAAGAATGATTATTAACCCTTTGCACTCGGAGCTAGTTTAACTCAAAAATTAAACATTTCTTTCGACATAAAATAATTCCAGTCTATATTATTTTTTTCATTTTATGGATATGAAATTGATATAATATCTCGTACAGTAGATAAATGTTTAGTAATTGATTAGATACCAACATATTTAATAATGTAAACAATATTTTGAAAAATGGTACAGCAATTTTTAGTGGTGACTCTGAGTCACCATTCGAGTGCTAAGGGTTAAATTGTGAATATTTATGGCAACTTCAATTTTTACAGATAGCTAATATTGAATATGGAACGAGGTAAAAATTCCTCTCATGAACTGAAAGACTGCGTTTGGCAAAATTGCATTGTTACGTCCTTACATTATCTGAATTCGTGTACCGAATTTCGCGGAGTCATAAATCGCGTTACGCTTTCTTGCAATGATACTTAACGAGCGTCGGTGAATACGAAATTAGTCAAAACGCCTCGTTAAGATAAAGAAATGAAACTTGAACTCCTTATGTATACAATATGTCCCACGAACTCTGTCGACGTGAAATAACCGTCTTTGTTATTTCAGACAATACGCAGGAAATTTTACTGATGAAAATTGTAAGATTTCAAGAAACAGAGGAGACTGGAGAGACCATAAATCTACGTTCTCGACATCAACGCGTGCTTGTTGTGCCACCTAGCGGCTCCGCTCGTTAGATGACGCGCGACACTCACTACGTACCAACATGGCGGCGCCCTTACTTCTCAAAAACAGTGAAAATCGCTGAACTTTTGAACCAGTGGATTCCTAACATTAAAACTTGGATTTTCGACATTTTCATGTCAAAATCTACAGGATTATATAAAAAAGGTTAAAAATTTCTGGTTTCCTCAGGTGAAGTTCAGCTCACTTAAAAAAATACTTATCAATGATATAATAACACAACCCACATTTTTACTGACCTCAAAAATTAATAGATATAAGTCATTCGCAACAATCAACTGATCTTCGTATTTATGCGCACGCGACAAGAACATAATTGTTATTTCTTTTTTGTTCCTGTACGACTTACACAATTCAACAGCTCTGTATAGTTTCCAATATTACAGAAAAATATTACTATAATTTTTTAAGAGGACAATTGAGTTTTGACCGATGGTTCCGTTTGCATTTTTTGTCCTTGCGATGAATAGAATACGATGCAATAAAAAAAAATTCTTGACCTTTCGACCTTGAAGTTCAATCAGGTTTCTTACATCAATTTCCATCAAACCGTACAAACCGAATCACTCTGTATTTTCTAAATTGACTGATATATAATATTAGATTAGAGAAATTTAATGTTGTCTCGATAGATTGCTGGGATAACGCACAGGTACGGTGGCGAAAAGAATTCGATCGTGCAAACTCGCGCTTCGATCGCAGACCGAATTCTATTGAAAGTTGCCGATCGCAAGTTTTCTCATTTGTTCGTTCGGTTACCGAGGAACAATCGCGAGTGGAATCTCGATACTTTGTCGAACTGCTCCAGCTTGATAGAAAAGCATCTGAAACCAAGAAAGGGAATCGATCTTCCTGAGAAGAATCACCCGTGCGCCTGAATCTACCCTCTATTTCGGGGAACGAATATGGAAAACGGCGTATTGGCCGGGGTTAACCTTTCGCGCATAGAAATCTAGGACAGATCCATCGTCCTGTTAAAGCCGTGTGGAACAATTTTTCTTGTCGCGAGCCACGCGAGAAGATATGGCAATGATAACACCACGTGTAATCAGTTTGTTACAATAACTGTAAAATATTACTACAGCTACGTAGCAAGATCACTAAATCACTAATTTTGTTTTGTTTGTTACGAAATCGTTAAAAACCATCTGAAAGGTAATTTTTGTTATCAAAATAATAATAAATGCTTTTAATAACTTTCAAGTGAAATATGCGCACATTCTGGATAAAAGTCACGTCTTAACCCAGGAGAGGGGTTAATTTTGTTCTGAATATTATCCGTCTACAAATATATTTGAATAGTAAAAAAAATTTTAATAATATGTATATTCATCGCTTTACACTAAGATTTATTTATAGAAAATGTATAATTATTGTATGCCTATACAGTGCGAGTCAGTTCATCGGAATTTACTCGTAACCTACTTGTTGCATCTAATAATGTTTCAAACAAAGGTTGTTAAACATTAACCGGTACATACATACATCAAGGTGACCTTGAGTTTTTGAAAGATCGATTTGAAAGAACGTCGAATGTTGAATAAAAAAGTATTAAGGCATGTGGCTGGGTGAAAAAGTAATAATTACCGAGACATTCTTTAGTTTTAATTCTTTTTTTACAAATTTTTTACTAATGCATTTCTGACGTTTTTCTGATTAAAACGAGTCTAAACACGATACAATTTTCATCACGTTTACTCGTTTAATCAACGATTCCGTAGAGCCTCCATTATCCGAACATATAACATACATATTTATTAGACACCGTTCAGAATATTCGTCGCGAGTCTAACTCGATGTTGCAGTGCAAAATCTGGAAGCACCGATTGCTTCCAAATATTTGTATTATGCAGTACATTTTTATTATTATATATGTCATGTGTTTAATTCATGTTTCGCCATATATTAATATGTAATAATACATTCTTGCTTGAATCTCTTTTGTTCGATTGTCCACAGGCTTTTTCACTACTTTTTTATCACTACTAAATTTTGTAGAGAAAAGAGATGCTTTATTCAAAATGGCGTTAGCAAGTTGAATTACTACATTTATCAATGGACGACAGTCGCGACATTCGTTTAATATACTGGCAGTAAAAGATGTTTCGTATAAAATATTATGCGGATAGTATGAATTTTTAATTTTCTTGTAAACAAATACTAAATCTCACAAAGAAAGAAATATTGTGACTTACCGATGCTGTTTTTCCATTTTTACTGGTGATTTTCAGCAGGGACCCCTCGTACCCCTGAAACAAAATGGAATTCAGAATATTATTACACAGTGTAGGAATACATAAGAACGTGGTGTAATTCCGACGAATTTAATGTTCTTCCACCCTTATCAGTTGGACATTGTGTTTTTTGAAAGTCTTAATCTTTCAATAAACCCTTAACTTGTGTTTCTTAAAAAATGAAAACAGATGAATAATAAGTACGTACGATTAAATATAGATGAATAATATTATATGTATACATATATTGATAGAATATACAAGGTAAGTCAATAAGGACAGAATAATATTTATAAGAATCACTATTTGTATAAAAATTTGAAATTTATACTGGCATAAAACAGCATTCATTATTACTATATACAATAACATTTTATATCATCTCGTCGAACAAATTGGGAATAAATTATTATTAATTGACATCGTCGAATTATTCAACAAATAATAGCTTTCAATGGTCTAATTATTGATATCAATTATTATTGTACATAATTTAATAATTATAATTAATTTTAATAATTACAGAATAATTTTAACAAGTACGAAATAATTTAATCTAGCATAATTTCTCAACTTCCGTCATTTAAATTATACCCTATTATGATTATAACGATTTTGCTGAAAATGCTGTATCCAAGAGACTAAACAAAAATTCAATGTTTACATACTACGTTTATATACAATGTTTATATATATTATTGTTTGTAATTCTGGTACTATAGTTTCGAATTCATCTTTTTCCCGAAAGAATTTTATTAGATTAAAACATACTGAATCAGTTCAGCATTTAAAATACAGAAAGCAAACATTGTCGAAAAAATTGTTCGAGTTTTTGCATCGTAATGAAATGGACAATTTTTCCATGCTCGTGCTCGTTCGCGAAATTCGTCCAAACAGTTTCACATCATCCTTTGTTGGTTTTCCATTAAAATCATTTAAATGTGTTTGTACGACCAATGACGTTTCTTCTGCTATAAACTCACCGAAAACTTTAAAAGTGAAATGAACGTGTGCATCACTGCACGAGCAGCTACAGAAATTCGGTTATTTCGTGTACGAATGAAAAAGGGGACTAGTGATTTCGTTATCCTTTCAGGCGATCAATTTGTCAACGGACAAATTGCACTCGTATCGAAAAATAATATTCGATAATATACTTTGCGTTTTTATAGGAAACTACTCCTCCATCGCATTGTACAAGCAATAGAGCGATTTTACGAATATGTCATAGGGAAACTAAACATTTTTGGGACACTCTGTATAATTATCATGAAATAGTCGGCTCCGCAACAAAGTTGTAGTCAAAAACACTAATTGAACAATTGATTCAAGAAGCAAATTATGAAAAAAGGATTGTAATGTCTTAATTAATTATGTCTCTAGTTTACTTTCTTTCTTCCGGGAAGAATTTATTTGAACGGGACGACTAAATAATCAGTTGAACGACAACAATTCAGGAGTGTTTAATTACAACTATAATTGGAAACGAATTTAAACGAGGATTGAGCTAGCTCCGCGATACATTTTGCGGAGTGTGATTTCTATCAACTAAAATTGGTTTCGACGATTCATCCGCGTGCCACACGGAATAATTCTGCGGAAGAATCCTATTACAAAGCTAATCGTAAATTTATGATTATGCTGGATAATCGAGAGAAACGCGAACCAGAATAACCGAGTCGCGAACAATAACCGACCGGTGCGGCGCGGCGTACCAACGACATTCGAATTATTCGAGCAAATAAGTCGTTTCGATCGGATACAAATTAATGTGTGAATTGAAAAAAATATACAGAGTAGAGTGTATGTATGATGTTTTCATTATAAAATACATTTCTTTCTCAGAAACATATCAATCTTATTTAAGATGACTAATCTTGAAATAATAAAGTACATTTCACTAATCTATTTCGACTATTAATGCAGTTTTTAATCAATTATAAACCTTTCTAGAACCATTTACACTATTACCACGAATATGTAAATGTTTTGTACAATATTTTACAAAAACATCAGTTTTATTAAATTATTTTAACGAATATTGTAGTTCTAAAACAATTTCAAACATTTTGGCCTTTATTCATTTTATTAACGTAAAAATGAAAACACAGTTTTCACTCAAATTATTATAAAATATTACTCGATATCAGAACCTTTTGTTTCTGTTATTTTCTGTACTGATTGATTCCAGAAACAAATCACCAAAAAATGGCTACAAAATCAAATTTCAGTTTGTAAAAATTGCGATTGTTATCGTATCCATTGCTATTTAAACTTTCTTTTGAATGTCACTGTCGAATCGGATCGAATGAAAAATATCGCTACGAAAGGTAAATTCATAAAAATGGATTTTCCGAAATGAAGGCAATCTCGGTTCGATATGTTGAGCTGCGTAAGAGTGGCACAGAATAGATTGGTTGCCACAGGTTGGCACCTGTTCTGATTCCGATCGAATTACTGCTCGAAGAATTGGACAGGGACGTAAAAAATATTGTCCAGAGTCAAGGACACTCGGAATTTTTACAGAAACCCTCAAGAGATCGAAAGCAAATGAAACTTGGAGAGTTGCGCATCAAACATTAAAAATTACTCCGGCATTATTAAAAATGTAAATAACACTCGGATTCATCGGATATATGTACTTAATATTAAAAATGTGTTATTTGTCGGAAATAGAGTATTTCCAATATTCGTTGATCATCCTCAAGCTAAAATGTAAACGTTGCACTACACGGTACGTGGCCAAACATTTCTAACTATGTTTACTTATATACACTAAAATTTATTTTTCAGACGCAAAATATGTCTCTTAGAAAATGATCAACATTATGATCGAAACGTCGAGAAATTTGATGTATTAATTGCACATTTGCTGTTGGTTTTAAAATGATCGAACTTTGCGCCGAAATCATTATTATCATTATACATTATAATTTCGATCGAGAAAAATTCTCATTTCACAAGGCTATCGTATTTTTTGGTAAAATATTTTAACAACAATCAAATAATATAGGAAGGTTGATTAGGTTATATTAAAAAGAGATTTCTACAAGGTGGCTTCACAGAGATCACAGCATGAAATTTCGTAGGTAGTCTGAGAAGGCAGCAATTATTTTATTTTAGAAATTCCAACTGCTAACACTGCAAAAATTCTACTAAAATCACTTCCCGTGCACTTCTCTTACAATTATTAAGACATTTTTTTCTCAACCTCGTAAGGGAAGATGTGGAACCTGGAGATTCAAAAACTTTACGTTTGCAAATTTCTACATTTAAACGGAGAGAAATTTGTAAAAACAGTTATTTTAAAAAGAATAACAATTTTTAAGGAAGCAGTATTTAGACGGGCACATCGATTGGAGGCACACAAATATGGTCGAGCACATTAACTGAGAGCACACTAATGTGTTGAAAAAGTTTTTAGAGGTAAACTAATTGGAAGAAAAACCCTTTACATTCTTGTGAAATATTAACGTTTTTAACTTGAAAAAGAATATTCTAATAAAAAGAAAGAGATTGAGATTCGATATACATAAATCTTAAACAGATGAAATCGGTATCAAATAATTCAACAATTAATTCATGAATTAACAAGTGATCTTAATGGCAGGATTTAATTGGGACAAGCACCCTCGGTGTTCCATCAACGTAGTACATTTCCTAATGCTGTCACAAGCCTTGTATAGAGGTTCATATCTAATGCGTCCAACATTCGAAAGCAACAATCGAAATTTTTGGACCAGCAGTTTTCCTTGGAAGCGTCGTTGCGATTCCAATTTCGTATGTTTCGAGTGTTCGAACAGATTCGCATAACTCGTCAGCGGAGCGAGACTGACGAATGATATATGGACAGCATGTTACACGATTCCGGCGCTCTTTACACCGAGCGAACACAGCACCCTGGCACCGTCGCGCGTCGCGTCGCGTCGCGCGTCGTGTCGTATAATCCCAGCACGCTGCGCGCTGGTTCGCTGGCATGGTCCCGGCTTTTACTGGCACAATAAACTTATGAGTACCCGTGTTATATTTGTATGTACCCGCTCGTTGCGTTCTCGCTAGAAAACGCGTGTTAATGAAATCTGAAATATCGTCCGGTTCCCGACGCTCCCCGTGATCCGCCAGGGGATATTTCACCGCGAAAATAATGGATGACAAGTCGAAGATTGTCGTGCTAGGCGGACAGCTAAGCTACCGGCGCGGCGCGCGGGGACGCGCGTTCCCGTTCGTTCATTTGCTTTTACGGCGAACGCTTAATAGCCGCGTAAACTTGCGCCTTTGCTGTTCCGTGTCATCTTTTGAGCACTTGCTCGACGATATTTCGCGATCAACTGCATACGCCCGTTCAAATTTTGACACATTCGAAGTCGAAACGACCCCTCGGAATTTATAACGTCGCTCTTGACAGTCTCTGCTCTATTATCGTCTACTACTGGCTAGAAAGTCTACTTACTTACAATTAGCAACTTCGTGGAAGATGGAAGCGGAGTCAATGATCAATCTCCGGTAAAATAAGAAATATTATTTTATTAAACCTTTAATCGAATTTTTTTTAATATTTCCTAGTGAAAAAGTGCATTCAAGACATCTGAACTGTTTTTTAAAATATCGATCACCTACAATCCTTTGCGAAACAATCCATGAACTTGTATTATCTTCACCTGAAAGTTTAGACCAGTTTCAAAAATCACGTTTGTTCCCTTTCATTTTGTATTTTTACGCTTTACTTAAACGATTGGTTAAAGTCGTAGTTTATTATTTATTTTAATTATAATGTTACGTTATATGGTAACGTTCATAGTTTATTACTACATTTAAGACGATATCTGTCGTTCTATAGAATTTTATTTTCCTTGTTACCTTCTTTGTGATTTTTTAATACAAACTTTATACAATTCTTGGTCTTTTACAATACAATTTTTTAGTCTTATACATTCTTTAAAGTCCGAATCTTCAATTGCTTGTTACGCAAATAATTATGATCGCAATTGTATCGCGTTTGGTGTTATTTTAATTAGAGAAACGAGACGAACGCGACGGTAAAAGTTCCATGAACAAAAAATCAAAAATTAGAAAAGTTGCAACCTTTTGTTTCGTTTGTTCATTTCAACGGGGATCCCCCCAGTGGTAAGGATGACATTTTATCAGTTTCGGTAGTGATCTTTTTCACAGTTACGGAGAAAATACTGTGATGCTAAAAATGTTCTCCATTGGAAATAATACATTTGCGTAATACTATTAAAATTAGAATTATTAATTGTGATTATGTAAAGACAATTTTCTGACATTGAAATATACTGTATCTCTTTACTTTTGTTAATAAACTTATATGAGTGTGTTATTTGAGTTCTTTTGTAACTGATAATTATATTTTAAGACCTTAAATTGTATTCAGATAATTTATTTTCTATTGCAGTTGACCTTGCATGACCTTGAACACCATTCATAATAGGTCATTTCATTCGTCTTGAAACACACTATCAGAATGTAAATAAAAACCATACCGTTCCATTTAAAAAAACAAGGTTGACATTCTTATCTCCTTGACGTCTCCACCCATAAAAAAATTAGTAACATCAAATTACGAGCGCTTCGATATCAAGTAAGTTTGGTGTGATGCATTTTCTTCCATCTTCAAAAACAATATTTTTTGTTAATCGAACAAATAAGGCTTTCAATATACTAATTATTTAAATTTAACTTTACACGGTATTGAAATCAAACGTAAAGGATATACAAGTTCGGCAATGCAATCGTTACACGAGTGTTATTATACTATTTAACAACGTAACCACTGTTTTCAATGTAAAAAATTCTTGAGAAGCGTGAAAAATATTTAAAAAAATTTCTAGCAATGTGCAGTAGATTTAAAAAAATATTTTATCGTTGCTGCTTGACACATAAATCGGCTATTCGTTAATATTTTATAATTTTTATAAAAATCATGCGTTTAGCATTAATAATACGCTATAAGTGGCAGACAATCGGAAGCAAAAGATAACATTTTAAAAAATTGATTGTCCTGAATAGTCGATTAAAAATGTCTGTTTTAAATCACTTTAATTAATATATTCATTTAACGAAGTCACTGGTGATGCTGTTCGTTTTCTTCGCTTCGAATGTCACAGGATTTATTCCCCAATTAGAGCGACTAGATACTCTCGCGAGCGACCGTAGCGTAGGTCAGACGTCAACAGCTGTGGGGGAGAAGGGAGAATGCATTAAAAGAATGCAACGTTAAGCGAAACTGGCGAGAAGGACGCGAATGCAACGTCCGTCGACATTATAAATATTCGGGTTCGAGCAACGGTGAACTATTCAAATATTAAAGCGGACAAAGAAAACTGGAGCAATCCAAGCGTATATTTTTAAATCCTCTGCGACGGAAATGTTCTCTTTCGTTTGAAATGACCAACCGATTGCGATGAAGAATGACAATGCACGGATCCATCGAAAAGGTCTCCAGACTCAACTAATACCGCAGAATGCAAAATTAATAAAATAAAATATCTTTCCAAATCCTCGATCAGGGCGTGACTTTGTTCATTTCCCGTTACGTGATTGGACTGTGGCGGAAGCGTCGTAGAAGGGGAAGGTAGAGTGGGGAGACAAGTCTTAATCCGACGACTCTGTTACATTCTTGTTTGTATCCCTTACGTTCCTTTTGTTAATGTGTTACATTAGAACAGATTCATCTGTTTTACAGACAATTATTTTAGTTTTAATGTAAAATTTTTGGTCGTATAATTATTTTTCATCGGTATACACACATTCTCTCATCTCTGAAATCTCTACTACAAATCATTCCATAATATTTTTGGTTTAGGAAACATGGGTAACAAATTTTGACAATATTGGGAAATTCTGTGATGAAATAGTGAAACATTTAAAGAATTTAACGCGTTCGTTACTGATTCGAATTTAGTGTTGAAAGACACTCGGAGAATTACGCCTGGTCCGAGTTCACAGATTCTATCAACTCCACGTTAATTATCCTTCGTTTTATTTATTGTAAAACTTCTGCGGTTAAGTCGCGCAGAATCCACTGTAGACTAGTTTGTTTAATGAAAATCGCATTGAAATTACGCAAGTTCGTTCGCGATTGTGGCCTACGAATGCGACAAACCTCTGCGCTAATCTAATCGTCTCAGAAGTACTTCTCTCGTAGTCTGTGTAACATTATGCAAATTTCCATCTTCGTGAGTTAATCTACAAAGAAAGGAGGTTAAATAGAATATATTTCCTTTATCAAAGGTTTCCTAAGATCTAAGATAAAGTAAAATTTACATTGTGTTCGTGTACGTACGGCATACGGTATGCGCAGCGTTAATAATCCGGCCCTTAATGGCAGATTTTATATTTTTGCGACACGTGCGAATACATACTAATATTATAGTCACACGAAAACTACAATCAAGATTTCGTACATTTCGACATTATTTTTAATACTGTAATCCACCTGCTTTGCGGAACTTTTTTCATAGTGTGTACTGTAAACATCAAGCTGTTGTTAAAAGACAAACACAAACAAAATGCGTAAAAAAATATGGCCATTGAACTAGGACCTGCATGAAACAGACAACTTTCAATCGAACATTGTAAATAAATACATATATCTTTTATCAAACTGTTATTAATTAATTGGAGAAAAAAATATAATTTCCTACAATTTGAGGATATATAAGTCCCTTTAGAACACAAGATGTTCAAACGTAAGCGAACACAGGAGAATATATGGAAAAATTTCGGAAGACTGTAAAAACAAGAAAGCACTAATAACTGTAGTTGTAGGAACAATCAAGAAGGCACGAGAAAGGAAATTCTGGATCTGGTTTACAGTGAAACCTATTATTCGTCGAGTGGATCCATTTTTCCAACTTTCTTCCTTGGTGGAATAGGTCTGTAACAAAGGTAAATGAATAATTGCGGGTAAACGCAGGCTCGTTAGGAGTGAAAACAGGCGAGCGGAAATAGCATCAGCGGCTGATCATCGCTTGACTTTCGACCCAAGGCGAAATTTAACAGGAATAACTGTGGCGTAAAATAACTAATTGCTCGGTTTACGTTTCAAAATGAAACTTTCCCCGAGTATACCACTCTACAGGAATATTCTTGCCCGTACAGTTATCATATTCTATGCTCTGTTTGACTAGTAAACAATGTGCTGAAGAGGATCACCCTATTGTCTGCGATGCGTCAATGCGGTATTGTTCCTTAGCAATTTTACCGATGTACACGATCTTTATTGAAAAATTTTAAGATGCGAATAATCTCAAGACCCTTTTACGTATCTACATTGTCGGCCCAAAGCATTCTATATAGGATGTCCCGAAAATGTTGTACGTCCTTGAAAGGGGTGATTCCTGAGGTCATTTGGAATAACTTTTTCCTTTGCGAAAATGTTGTGTGCGGCTTTGTTAAGGAGTTATTAGCGAAAAACACGGACCAATCAGAGCGCAGCTAAGGGTCCCGCTGAGCATGGCGTTGCGTTGGCATTGGCCGAGACAGAATCCGCCCGCTGTAGCCGTGCTCTGATTGGTCCGTGTTTTTCGTTAATAACTTCTGGTTAAGTTTCAATGGTAAAAATTTCATAGAAAAAAGAAATCAGTAATTAGAAAAGTTGCAATGTTTTGCCTCGCTTGCATCAGCGGGAGTTTCGCCGATACTCGCAGGCTCGGTCGTCGAGCGTGTTTGCCACTTGATTGATTCCAAGGGGGAGTGGTGGGGATACAATTTTGACAGTTGCGGTAGACACCTTTGCGACAGTTACGGAGATATCTCCAAAACAAACATCGGACCTATTTCACGAGGTTCTCAAAATGTCAATCTATGAAAATTGATGTTTTGAAATTTTTAAATGGCCATGCTCCCGAGGGCAGAGGTAAGAGCAGTTCGCGGTAGTAGGCGATGCCCGATGGTTCCCGTTCACGTTTTCTCAATGCGTCAAGCGGAGAGCACAAAGCAGGTAGTGCGCTTCGACGTCTAGCATTATGGCCCGGTCTGTATCGGGTATCATACGCGCATTACGAAATTGTCGAGGGATTCCAGAGCGAGCCAGAAACGCGAAAAGTCGATTCCTCTGCGCGGGCACAATGCCCGAGCAGTAATACAACATTCTGGCAGTGATATCTTTGACCTCGTACAACGGATCGTCAAAAAATATTGCTCGCAACTGAGACTCTCCCGAGGCTCTCTCCAGTTACGTCTCATTTTTAACTTACATTTACAACTTAAGGGGTGGTCCCGTATGGACGGGTCAAAAATTGATATTTTCTATTGTATTTTGTCAAAATATAGAACCTCAAAAATACTTTCCCAATATTGTATGCTTCAATTTGTTGAAATAACAAAGTTATGTGGATTCTAGGAGAACGATGCTCTGGGGCAGCGGTGTCAGTGCGTTTGCTTAAACTTCACCCGAGGAAACCAGAAATTTTTAACTTTTTCAATATGATCCTGTACATTTTGGCGAGAAAGTGCCAAAAATCCAAGTTTTAATCTTAGCGATTTTCACAATTTATGACAAGTAATTTCAATGCTGCCATCTAGCGGCTCCGCTCGTTAGAAGACGCGTGACGCTCACTAACTACCAACATGATGGCGCCCTTACGTCATGGTCATTGTCAGTCAGGAGGCGGAAAAAGTGATTTCTGGGAATTTTTTTTTTTTAAAGACTATAAAATTTTATCCTAAACATTTGTATGTTTAAAAGTATTGATTAATAATTGAAGTTATGGCTGACCTTCCGGAGATACTCTTAAAACGGGACAAATTACGATGGATATTATTGCTAGGTATTAGTTTATCTGAAATTAAAAACTAGGTAACATTCGGGTAATATACAATGTTATCTAGCCTTTCAACAAGACACTTTTCGAAATACTGATTTGAGTGTTTTTTTTATGAAGAATAAAGTAGACTGTTTTTAGACGATAAAATATATATTACACAAATAGTATATTTAATAAACTATCTTAGAAACCATTTTAACAGAAAATCAAGAATAATAAGGTGTATACAATATACATTTCAACTCCTAGGTCTTTTACAGAAACCTTTTTCTTATTTTATTGTGTTGAATTTGCCATTGAAACTGTGCCCTCGTATTCTGATATAGTCTGTACATTGTATATTATAATAAAAAGCAAACAATCGATATTATCCAACCCTCATTGTGCTGTTCCCTCTTAACCAGGCTCTAACAAATGCATTCATGGGAAGTTCGTCGTAACTCCGTATAACTACCCTTTCGAAAAAGTAACGTAACTGAACCGCAAAAAGCGAAAAAAACCGGTTCACGAAAGGATATTCTCTGAAGGGTCGAAGTTTATCATTTTAATATTACATGTACTCATTACCGAAGGAACTCTAGCTCACAATTAAAATTGCGCAGATAAAATTTACATAAACCCCATTTATAAAAGAGTAATAATAATGAAAATTAAAACCGTTCAATTACAGTAAATATGCCTCATATTTCCAAATACTTCTATAAATGGAAAAAGTACAAAATACATAACGACGAAAGAAAGTTTTCAACCAGTTGAACGTAAATGATTCTACATACTACTGTGCAATTATTTTGTGCATTTTATGCATTTATAATAAAACCGTACAGAACAAGTATATAAAATTCAAAAGACGTTGGAAGGAGTCAATGATGTTGTTCCATTATTTTCGACTTTTTAAGACGATTCAAAGCGAAAATGTATTTTCATTTAACTACGATTTCTTACGATTGACTTGGATAATTTTTATTTTGTATAAAGATCCGCCGTTTACTCATAAATGTATAAGTACTCGTCACATGACTTATTGAAATTTTTGAGAATTGTTATTTTAATATATGCATGAATAACTAAATGTATTCAATAATCTGTTAGAAATGCATGTTTATAATTGTCTGGGATTGCGTGCGATTATCGGTGCGTATGATGAATGGGATGATTGGATTTGAATGTGGCGCGTAAACCTGGTGGCGATGCGTAAGGAGAAACTGAACGAGAACACGCGTCCTGTAATAGCTATATTAATCTTCTAAATTAATAAAGAAGTAAGCACGACCGACGAGAGATAAAGTACGAAAACCACCACATAATCAACAATAATTTCGGTGATTGTAAAATAAGATACATATCTGAAATATGAGACATTTTTACTGAAACGAGTGGTTTTAGTGTTAAATTTGTCAATCTTCTGCATCGTAAAAAATATCTTTTGTAGACTAGAAAATTGTTTATGATAAAAATGAATATAATCACCATTATATTTTGTTGATATACATGTGTCGTGTTTTAGGAACCTGCGCATGCACAAAGATCCGCAGTTCTTTACTTGCTTCTATTAAGATTTCTCTTCACGAAATGATTTATACTTTACACGGATTTATGGAAGCGGGAGAGGCAATATTTTAATCCGAAAGTGTAACGTAAAAATTATTACATCGCTGAAGTATTCAACGGCGTAATGCTGAACGTGGCTGTTCGTGGGAAGAAAATGGGTCAATACAATTTTATGGGAGGTTCTCCCGTGATAACAAATGCACCGCGGCATTTATAAGATTGCATTTTCTGTTGAACTCGTTTTCCACAAATAGCTGTGCTTAAAAAAAGCAACCTTTATTATCTTAGCCTAGATCTATAAAGAATGCCGGGAACTGTGGTAGAACTAGCGCGAAATTTGAAAGTTCATGTGCGAAATGTACATGCATACAATCAAAGAATTCATAATCCATAATTTAATCCGCTATTTTATTATTGACTTTGCAAACTAATTAATCTATTTTTACAAAAGAATAACGATTATTCATGGTGAAAATGAGCAGGTTCAATTTATCGCAGGAGATAAAGAGCTTCCATGTATTAGTACTAGCTTATCAAAATTATGGCACCGGGTATTCCAAAAATGTTGCACTTTCTTGAAAGGGGTGATTTCCGAGGTCATTCCCGGCCCGTGTTTACACGCGCTGTCCTTTTCTACGTTCGGCGCGGTCACAAAGAAATAGTAGCGCCACACGATCTAAGAAACAGCACGGGCCCGAATGTTTTTCTTAGATCAAGAATTTACTCTATATGAAAATGAAGAATTGGAAATTTATCTCGGAAACTAGAAGAGACGCCTACTATATGTATAGGAAAAAATTGTTCAAAATGTCGACATCTATAAGGTATTTAAATTTCATCCAAATCGGAGAAGAGGACCGCTTGGTAAATATAATTACTCAACAACTTTCAATTGTAACTGGTAGACAATTTTTTGTTTTAGAAAGTGAGTTCGTGATAAGTGATTATTTAACGAGTTGAGAGAATGCTACCTTTTGTTGAAATTACGTTTTCCTTAATTCTAAGTTTCTATTCATTTAAAATTCGTTCAGGCGTGTCAAACTCGCAATCGGCAAAAATCGTAACTTTCAAGGATATGTCCATAAGACATTAATCATTGCTTAAAATCACTGATTCGAAATCAACTAGCAAAGTTTCAAATTCATAGATTGAAGCACCCCCTAGAAGGCTAGCTTTGTCAGGACAGTTTGTCATTCGATCAAATAAGCAATACCGGAATTAGTTTCGACCCAAGGCGCCAGATGAGGGGAAAAAGTTACCCTCTCTTTGCCAGTACCGGACACATGCACGACAGAGACTGAAACACGTCACATGACCAGGTCGCGTTGGGGAATAGCGTCGTAGAAGGGGAAGGTAGAGTGGGGACACGAGTCTTAATCTGGCAACTCTAGTTTCGTCGACCCCAAAAACCCCTAAAACCGTTCTATTTATAATTAATGATGTATGATTAACGGAGACATGAATTTTGTCCAGCCTTTTGCGATTCTGGGCCACGGTGCACTCTGCGCTCTGCGTCGCGGCCGAATATCGCAAAGTTCTTTTCCGTGGCGGTGCTCGGGTTCGCGAGAACTTCCCTCCCGATCGATCTGGCCTGTCAGTCAAGGCGAAACTGGCGATCGATAACGGGAGAGCTGGAATCGTCTCGAACGCCGCGCCGCGCCGCGCCGCGCTGAGGAATCGCTGGTGCTGGTGGTTACACGCTGACGTAGAAACAGAGGAGGAAGCGAGACCCACGGACGATAATAATGAATCCCGCTGATAGATTTTCGCGAAATCAGCTCGAGTGGCAATCATTTAATTGGAAAATCCGACTCGCGATCGGTTCTACGGTTGAAAATAGTCCTGCGGTTCTACCACGGTTTCTTCGAGAGCAGAGGGAAAAATTTCTGCACCGGGGCGGCGCGTCATTTGCCTGCGGTCATCTACGAATAAACTAATTTAGCGGTAGAAGAGGAGCGGTAAATTTCATAGAACACACCCACAACGATGGCACACGTATTTACGAGTTGGCCGTTCGATCAAAACTGAATGAAACCTCCACTAACAGGTTTATGCTGTGCTCTGCTTTCGAGGACGGATCTAATCGAATAGGCGCGAGTAATCGATATCGCCACTATTTTTGGTATTTTTTACAATGGCAGACCATACACTGACACACGAAAGTATTTAAAAAATTATATATTTATAGTAGAGACAGAGACGGTAGTTACAGGATAATGGATATTTTTTTCCGTACACGTAGGCATTGGATTTGGCTGGGATATACTAGTAGCATTTATGGTTGGCATTTTGTTGGGCCTTCGTTGGCAGATTGGTTGGGCAACCGTTAGAGATGTCGCCTTTTTGTGCAGTTGGGACAACGACCATGACCAACGTAGGGCCAACGTAGAGTCAATGTAGGCCCAACGTAGAGCCACAGTAGGGTCAACGTAGGGCCAACGTCACTATAATACGAACGACCAACTGGGCCCGCTAACATATTATTCTGATCGTCTCCTTTACGGTTGTTTCTACACTATATCATAAATAATATATAAACAATGTATTTCCACGGTAAAAATTAAAAAAAAATGGAAAAAACTAATTATAACCACGTCGGGCTTGAACCTACAGAGATATCTTGAGCATTGATCCTATGATCTGGGTTACTAGATATGTCAAATTTAAATCAAAATATCTAAACGAATCTAAAAACGCGGAGGCTCATTCTGAAGACATCCGATAGGGTTTTCTTTTCCCTTGGAAAATGGAAACATTAAAGAAATAAATAAATACCAAGACTGAATACAATAAAGCTTTAATGGGCCAACAATTGCGCGACAGTGACAAATTGCGAATAAATATCCATAAATAAAAAAACAAAAAATTCAAATTGGAATATAATAATTAACAAGTTTTTAATTATAGTAATGTTTCTAACGTCTGATATTTAGACGTACAATATTTAAATGTTGGCAAACATTGGTTGGGCCACTGTAGTATTATCATACGTAACTTTCTTGTTAATTAACCAACTATAATAATTGTAGACCCAACGTTGGATATTCTTTGGCAAATTGTCATAATTTTGTTGTTGGGGATTTGTAGGCAAAACCACTAACCATATCCCAAACAACTCCTAACCGTTGGCCACCGTTGGTCAACCATAAATTCTAGCGCCTTGCCTTCCCCTTGGAAAATGGAGAAATTAAATAAATAAATAAATTCCAAGGCGGCACACAATAAAACTTTGGTGGATCACGCAAAAATCAGAAATTGTGAGTATATTCAGAAATACGAAAAAAAATCAATTTGGAGTATAACATGTTTTTGATTGCTGCAATATATTTCTGGCGATATATTTAAATGTTGGCAGATTTTCGTTGGACCAATGTAGTAGTATCGTCATAAATTTCACGTTAATTAACCGACTATAATAACTGTAGGCCCAACGTTGGATATTCGTTGACAAATTGACATAATTTTTCGTCGTAGGCCCTATGTTGGGGATTTGTAGGCAAAACCACTAACCATATCCCAACTAACTCCCAAACGTTGGCTACCGTTTGCAAACCATAAATGCTACTAGGGATGTTTCGATATTGTGTATAATCTTGGAAATAGCAAAATTGTCAAAAAGAAATATTTTTGATCGATGAGGGGAAATTTTGAGGCGAACAAAAACCTCTGTGTCATGCGATGGTTAACTGTATGTCGGACCCAGACAAGAAGAACCCCATTGCAATGACAAGTTTAACGATAAAAAGCAGAGAACCGGCGCGCACTCTGGTGGAACGATAAAATTGTTCTCGCTCCATTTCAAGATTTTCCTCGAAAGTTAAACCCATTGTGCCCCCTCGAGCGTGGCGTGGGCAAAGTCAAAGAGAAAAAGTTACACGAAGCCTTTCTCTCCGCTCACCGTTCACAATTATCATCCCGTTGCGTCTTCAGTCTTTTCTCAAAGAGCCAGAAAACATTTACGTTCGATCATTCGAAAATAGTGAATATCCAACTGTCTCTAACAAAATGGAAGTTTCTCTTTCATTGCGTTCCGTGAACTAGAAGCTGATACACAGTAGATTTTGGTACGATAAAGGCTTCAATGAATCATTTCTCTTAACCTTAATACGCTCCCCAGAAATAGTTGCATAAAAGATCCTAGGATAATATTGTACCCATGTTTGTTTCCCCCTTAAAATCATTCACGTTTCAATGACATACGTCTCACAACACAGAAGGAGATTGATCGTTTTACAGTATTTAAACAGGCTAAACTTCAACTCCAGAAACCAAAGATTTTAGACTTTTTTAAATGTAATTACGCAGATTTGAGCGAGAAAATGCCAAAAATCCAAGTTTCATTCCTAGGAATTCAGTAGTTCAAAAGTTATGCGTGTTTAAAGTCCAACGATTTGAAGCGTTTTTAACAGGTAAGGGCGCCGCCATGTTGGTATGTAGTAAGCATCGCGCGTCGTCTAACGTGTGGAACCCCTAGATGGCACAAGCACAAGCACGCGGTGATGTCGATAACATGGATCGTTATCTTTGAAATGTTATTCGACTTCCTGTCATCGAATAGTCATTAAAATCATACAGGATCATATACACGATCTCAAAGAGAAGTTATAGTTCTTATATATAGATAGCAAATCTACGTGTTTTCACAAGTAAGGGCGTCGTCAAAAAGTTACCCTCTCTCTGCCAGTACCGGATTAGTCACGTGACATTGTGACACATGCACGACAGAGATGGAACGCGTCGCGTGACCGGGCCATGACGGAAGCGTGGGGAAATAGCGTCGTAGAAGGGGAAGGTAGAGTGGGGACACGAGTATCAATCCAGCGACTGCTGACTAGAAGAAGAAACAAAAACGCGTTTTTATCGTATTAACGAAAAGAAATTCAACTCGGACAGGCTGTACGAATTTTCATTCTATTATTATGACTTAAGAAGAGAAAAACTTGTGAAAAAATTATGAAAAATGGGTGGGGATAGTGCGATGGTCTGGGCCAGTGCTGGCAATAAATGGTGTCGCGCCGATAACTGGAGAAGAAACAGAGGGGATACAGCACGGCCGTTCGACTACAGGCCGAAATATGGTAAATTTGGCAACGCTGACTCAGTCCGATTTCAAGTGATTTGAAGTTGATCGTGTTATATCACGGCCGTCTCTATGTTATGCTACTGTGCATATGCAGTAGCTTGATGGAACTGATCCCAGATAGCACAGACACGTCTTAAAGACGTCTGTTGTTGGACGTTGAGACGTCTTAAAGCCGTCTGTTGTTGGACGTTGGGACGTATTCAAGACATCTCCGAACGGCTTCCGAACGTCTCTTGAATGTCTTTTGTGTCTAAACGGTACGTCTTTAAGACGTCTCTAAGATGTCTTTCAAAAGATTTAAAAAAAGTAAACGTATGCCTAGTATACGCAGGTTGAAAGTCGAGCGCCTGACGCGCTGACCCAATCGGACTGTTGGAAACATGGTTAATACTTTCTGATGTAATGCGCTGACACAGTAGCAATACTGATCAAGTTGATTTCATTTTTTAATTTTTCCTGTGAAACGTTCTAGATTTATCGTGCCTAATAAACTTATAGAATAAATAAAACGTAACAATTTTAATGTTTAGTTTTTCGCGTAAAAAACGTCGAAAAAATCGGTTTTTATTTCTTTTAACTATGATGTCGCGGACTTAAAAATCTGAAAAAAATTCTAGAAGCAATGGCTAAAAAATTGCAATTAGTTGAAGTAACAAGAAAAAGAAAAAACTCACGTTTCTTAACTTTTTAATCCGAGACTAGTCTCTGTTTTTGTCTCTCCAAACAATTGCAATTTTTGGAAACCAACTCGTTATCGGTCGAAAATGTTAGAAATTCTGAAGAATCTGCGATCTTTAATTGTTTATAACCATAACAACGTCGATGCTGATTTCGATGAAATTGTATAAATAAGCTCAGATGACAAAGTTAACAAAAGTGAGTTTAAAATTTTTTCATCATTCCAAGTAATGGCAGAACTTAGAAAAAGTAGTTTAGTCATTGTACAGTAAAGTAGTCTCTTCCATAACATCTCCAAAAAATTCAAGTCATTTATTAGCCTCGAAAAAGATGTCTTTGAGACGTCTCATCTCAGACGTTCAAACGACGTCTTCAAGACATCGGAAATTAGACATCTTTAAAACGTCTTTTCAGGACGTAAGACGTTCAGACCTACAAAATCCGTAAAAAAGACGTCTCTGAGACGTCGCGTGCTATTTGGGATGCTCCTGCCTGTACTAGAGATTTTCTTGTTGCGAGAAAATATGGTCGTCCTGTATCGAATGAAAAATGTACAACGTGTTCCATTCCGAATGCTACGTAGTTTTTGAAAATAGATTAAAGATGGCGCCCATGTGCTATCACTTTCTCCAGGAGTGTAGCTGGGATCTCGGCGATTTTCGTCGTTATGTGTCACGGAACAACGGTGGATCTCCGAGTGGACACAAAGATCGATGGAAGAAGATGGTCCGACTTAAGGATCACGGTGTGTATCGAGGTCGAAGAACGATCAGGACTTACCTCGTATGCTCTGAAGAGCAGATAAAGCTCCCTCGGCTTAGCGTCCATCGGCAAGCCGCTCACGAACAAGGTGCGCACCTGGAAAAAGAAGCAGAAAGAAAGCGATAATTGAGTTAATTAAGCTAATTGTTGGGGACCAGGGGCCGAGCGATGGAGGGGAGGCCGGGGAAAAAGAAACAGAAGATACGGAGCGGAGTTCCGTACGGAACGGGAAAAAGGATTCGTGTCGGGTCGAAGGATGGCTGGAGATAACCGGGAATTAGCCTGCTCTGTTTGACTGGTGCTCTCACAGGGGCGAAGCGATAGCTAATTGTCAAATTAATAGGAAACGGTAATGCGACGGGGAACTCGCTCCCTTTGTCCCGTTTCTAATTTAACGACTGATTTCGCCTATACCTTCGTTTATTTCATGAAATTCGTCCGCGTCGAACCCTTTATGGGCTGGGTACGACCCACCACGAAATAATAATAGGTTCGCGATCGTGTGTCGATTCGATAATCGTATTGTCAGCGAAATTAAAAATATACAGCTGTTCTAACCAAATACGAATCGATCTTTTTTATACTTTTGCTAACAAGAGAACTTTAGTAGCAACGCCGGAATTCTGATCTGTTTTAACCCTTTGCACTCGGAGCTATTTCAACTCAAAAAACGAAAGATTTTTCCATTCTAGAATATTTCCATTCTATACAATTTTTTTTAATTTTTTGCATATGATACTGATACAATATCTCGTGGAATATGTAAATGTCTAGTAGTTTATTAAATACGAACAAAAATAATAATGTGAGTCTGCTGACAGTCGCCCAACTAATTTTACTGTGCTGTGACTTCCAATAAATTTTCGAGAAATTGTTACCACCAATCGTTACAACACTCTTTTCTTCGTATGATTGTTATGGTATCAGGTGTCCCAAAAATGTTGTGCGTGTCTAAACTATATAGAACAGATGAGAAATATTACAATTAATTCTTCTTACGTATTATGTAATGGTCGCATTAATGATGAATGTACTATAAATCATCAAAATAAGTAACTGTTGCGGCAAAAGTCAATGTCTGGCTCGACATAGAACCAGAAAACGTAAAGTACCGTACAATGGAAAAAGTGTGGGAGCTGTGACTAGCTCGGTATGCTAGCTCGGACCGACTGACCTGCCTCATTCCTTCTTAGTTCTTGGGCCCTTTAGTGCGGAAAAATGGCGACGCTCGAACAGCAATAAATCGCAAGTCAAAAAAACGTGTTAAAAGATCTTTCCTCCTCCGGATGTTTTGTGCATTACGGTGTATACTCCAACATAATCCCTTCCGCCAACAAAGTGTTAAAATATGAAAATATACATAATGTTAGTACGTTTTGGTGCTGGTTTGATCGAGAGAAAGCATGTCTCTATTTTTGATAAGTTTTTAAAGTCAGGTGTTCCGTATTAGGTGCAGTTGCCAGTTGCTCTATATATTGAGCTGGATCCCATCGAAAGTGTCGATGCTTCGGCTGAAACGTTTCTCATTCTATCAGAATGAACAGAGATACGAATTTTGTTCAGCTTTTTGCAATTCCGACCCATCGTACGCCGCTATGCAACGAGTAATCATGGGAACTATAGCAATAGGTGAAATGTCTGACCGTTTTGTCCCGATCTGTATAAATTGCATTCCATTTAGAAACGATTCTGTATGGTTCGTAAAAGCCGAGACGTGCTCTAATCTGTCAGTGATACCTTTTTCGCAGAGGAAAGTCTTGCCTTGGACACAGACCGGTGTCTGTCTCAGTTGGCAGCTCGCCAAATCAGTATGTAATTTACCGTCTCAGTTTTGCTTACTTCCGCGGTACGCCACAATGTGTGTTCTAGTCCCCGAGACCGAGTAACTGGGTCAAGAATGAATCGAAAGCGAAATAAGACGATTCTCGGGACTTGCAATATTTGACACTGGATACTCGGTTTGACGTTTCTGCGACAGACAAGTACAAACAAACAGGACTGTTTGTTTGGCCTGCCAGGTTCAATGATTTCAAAGAGGAGAGATATTGATTCGAGGTCGTCGGAAATGTAACATTCAACTTTGAATTATGGAAGCACACTCGAGACAGTAGCTAATAACTCAATCGCATTTTACGAGAGCAAAATTTGGCTTCGGTTAAGATCGGAGTTGGCCAAGATTTCGAGAAAAAATCTTTCAAATACTAAATAGAATACAGTCGTAAAGAAAAGTTAACGCGTAACTCTTTCTTCTACAATGTCCTATATTCCACCACGTACAGTACCGCAACGAACTTTCTGGCCAATACTCCAAACTTACTCCCGAATTACTTCATGATTATTTTAACAGTGTGGCCGTACCCCTAGCTCAAGTAGTCCCATTCACACCCTGGCCATGCAGTCCGGGAACTTGGAAGTGATTAAAGTCCCTTTTGATGTAGCGCAGTCGTTAAGAAGGTCATTAATAATTTTCTAGTGGGCAAAATTAAAAAGCAACCGATGAGATCGCATAATTAATTAAGGATGATAGCCAACAATACCATGGGTGATTTATTTTAATGGGACCAACATGTATATTGGATGCCTTCTTTAAAGTGAACTCACTAAATTAGTTCGCATGTTACAAAAACCAGCGAATTAGGAGAAAAATGTAAACATGAATTAATTTTGGTGGGACAAGATGGATAATCGTAATTGACAAAAGATATCAAAAAATAGTTGAGGTAAAAGTTATATCTCATCTTTCAGCCTATAAATACCCAGATAGCACACGACGTCTTAAAGATGTCCATTTTACGTCCATTTTAGGACTGAAAGTCTTACGTCCTAAAAAGACGACTTAAAGACAACTTTTTCGGGACGTCGTTTGAACGTCTAAAATGAGACGTCGTAAAGACGTCTTTTTGAAGGCTAATAAATGACATGAATTTTTTGGAGATGTTATGAAAGAGACTACTTTACTGTACAATGACTAAACTACTCTTTCAAAGTTTTGTTATTACTTGCAGTGATAAAAAAAATGTTTAAACTCACTTTTTTTTAACTTTGTCATCTGAGCTTATTTATACAATACCATCTAAATCAGCATCGACGTTGTTATGAGTTACAAACAATTAAAGATCGCGAAAATCGCAGCTTTCTCACGGTTTTTAACATTTTCGACCGATGACGAGTTGGCTTCCAAAAATTGCAATTGTTTAGAGTGCCAAAAAAAGACTAGTCTCACATTAAAAAGTTAAGAAACGTGAGTATTTTTCTTGTCACTCCAACTAATTGCAACTTTTTAAAAAAATGTTGTTAGCCATTGTTTATAGAATTTTCTTCAGATTTTTAAGTCCGCGACGTCAGTTAAAAGAAATAAAAACCGATTTTTTCGACGTTTTTTACGCGAAAAACTAAACTAACCTTAAAATTATTACGTTTTATTTATTCTATAAGTTTATTAGGCACGATAAATCTAGAACGTTTCACAGGAAAAATTAAAAAATGAAATCAACTTGATCAGTATTTCTACTGTGTCGGCGCATTACATCTGAAAGTATTAATGTTTACAACAGCCCGGTTGGGTTAGCGCGTTAGGCGGTCGACTGTCAACCTGCGAATACTAGATTCGCGCACGGCACACGTCTACTTTTTCTTATCTTTTAGAAATCGTCTTAATGTCGTCTAAAAGTCCTCTAAAAGTCGCCTAAAAGTCATCTAAAAGACGTCTAAAATTCGTCTTTAAGACGTACAGTTCTGTAACATAACCCGTTCAGAAGACGTTCGTGGGACATTCAAGATGTCTTGAATGTCCGACAACAGACGTCTATAAGGCTTTAAGACGTCTTTGTGCTATCTGGGATGTGTGCGAAAATTTAAAAAATCATTTTTCTGAAGAAAAATGTTCTTTTAATGATCTTTTCAAAAATCTTTTCGGTACACGCATTTATGGGCTGAAAGATGAGATATTATTTTTGTCGTCTGCAATTTTACAGGCCAATTTACATGTACCTTACTTACTGACTGATCCTTGTACGAACAAAATTGCTTTGATTCAATCTAGCTCTTCTGGTTGCTGAATTGGCAATGAATGCGTGCAAACATCAAAGATCGTGTTGAAATCTTCGTTCAGACAATACTCGCGTTCGTCGCAACACTCGGAACACGTCCCAGAAAGCAGTGTGAATTCTATTTGAAAGATTTTCCGGAATAACAAATGCCGAGACAATAGCATGGATCGATTCAAAAGGGACACCTAGTGCAGCGCGTGCATACATATTCGCGTGTACGGGAATCGCACGGATCAATCTCACCGAGTGCCTATGTACAATCGATCCGCATTTTCCCACGCATTATCACCGCTAGCAAGACGGCAGGTTTTCCCAGAGGAACGCGACCGAATCGGTGCGCAACGCGTCCGACACAATGCTGCGAACACGTAGACGTGGAAAACGTCGAAAACGTGGAAACAATGCGCAACCGCTTTCTCTGCGTCCGCGTTCTACTGTGTACGCACCACGTTCAACGAGAGGCGAAAACTAGCAAAAAAAGAGGTAAGAGGAAAATAGAGCCGGGTAAATTGTTCGCGGAGGAAAAGAGAACGTTTCCCCCTCTCCCGGTTCGATGCGAGAACCGATAAAGATGGGCTCAAGTACTTCGCAACCATTCAAATATTCGAACGTTCGTCGACTACATCCGAATCCCATACGAACGCAGCAGTGCTGACTTAAATTTTACCAAATCTGTCAGAGTGGGGACTAACATATCCCCCTGCGCCCCACTATCGACACCACTGCTATCTCTTGATGGACGATCGGTACATATCACTATCCTCCTGGCGAAGTAACATAGACGTTTAACCAGATCATTAAGGGGGAAGCCCTGTTTAAAATGAAATTTTTTAGCATTTTTTTTTTTTTTGCTTAAATCGATAGAAAATTTCCTTATGAATACGATAAAAAAAGTTAGAAAGCTATCAGACACGTTCTTGTACGTTATTTTCAAAATAAAGTGAAGAGTTGTATTGAGCAGGAGCGACGCAGTCTTGATTGCACTAAAGAGGCTCGTGCTTCTTGAAAAGAAGAAAAAACGGCTGAAATGCAATATGTATTTTGATAAAGAGGAAGATCTGTTCTATGGCCCCGGAATCGTAGATTAGCAAACAACTGCGGTTAAAGTTTCTTGAAAAACAGACCATTTACACAGGGCTCCCCCCTTAACGGGGTCATCCCAGTGGCAGCTCCAAAAAATCGAAATTACAGTAACTTCCCTATGAATCGGGAAGTTAAAAATTTTTTTGTACAAATTGCTTGCATAACATTCCTAGAATATGCAGGTAAAAAGATATTTCGATACTCGAAGTCGTTCGACTGTTATAAACGTAGAACGGAGCAGCTGTTTGTCTCATTACGATTAAAGTATTAATAAATACCCAGTGAAATATCAATCAGCTGGACATTAGCTGGACATTTTGTGTGGAACAGAATAAATATCTAAGTAAAGGAAGAGGTATATATATAAATTACAAAATTACATTTAAAAATCTAAAATCAAAATGAATACATATACAGGGTTGTGCAAACGTAACTTTAATGAAAACTTATTTCTTACAACAAAAAAAAAAACATACGCGTGGCAAACCACGCGCGGCAGAAGTGAAACTTCTTGCAGTCTAGTAATGTTTAGAAGTAAATTAAGATTGGAAATGGTAAATAATCCTAATGAAGCGACAACAAGATCAGGAACAACTAATACAAAAAAAAATAATGAAGCGACAACAAGATCAGGAACAACTAATACAAAAAAAAATAATGAAGCGACAACAAGATCAGGAACAACTAATACAAAAAAAATAATGAAGCGACAACAAGATCAGGAACAACTAATACAAAAAAAAAATAATGAACGATCAAAATTTGCGACGCAAAGATGGAGAGCGTATGGGAAATGCTATGAACTATGTATCTTACTTTCCCATACAATTCATTTTTTTTTGTATTAGTTGTTCCTGATCTTGTTGTCGCTTCATTAGGATTATTTACTATTTCCAATCTTAATTTACTTCTAAACATTACTAGACTGCAAGAAGTTTCACTTCTGCCGCGCGTGGTTTTCCACGCGTATGTTTTTTTTTGTAAGAAATAAGTTTTCATTAAAGTTACGTTTGCACAACCTTGTATATGTATTCATTTTGATTTGAGATTTTTAAATGTATTTTGTAATTTATATATCCTATACCTCTTCTTTTACTTAGATATTTATTCTGTTCCACACACGGTAGGTTTTTAAAATCATAGATATGTAAATTATGCTATGGTCCAGTGTTCTTCTCTCTGTAATATATTTAATTATATTGACTTTAATTAATGTAAACGTAGTTGTACGTACTGTCATAACATAACCATGTATGTATTTCTAACCTTTTCGTTTGATCCTACTACCGAGCGGCGGTAAAATCCTATCGCTGCAGCATTTTATTCATTGCGATATATACCAAAATTTTCCCTATCATTCCTAGATCGTTGGTTGTCCAAGCGGTTAAGGAGTTGGACTACCAAGCGGGTAGACCCGGGTTTTGAATCCCGTCGGGGTTAGGAATTGTTTTTCTCCGTTTATTCTCCGTTTAAATTTTTGCACCACTCTCGACTTCCGTAACATCACTTCGGTAACATCAGAAAATTGTTACCCTCTCAGCAAAGAAGTTTCACTTCAAAAAATTTCCAAAAAAGCAAAAAAAAGTAGCTGTCACATGGGATGACCCCGTTAAGAATCTCAGTAGACTCTCAATGTATACGTATGTTTTACTTAATCTTCAATTTCCTCGTTTTCTGATGCAGTACCAACAGAAGTTTTTTTGCATAACATAATTGTCTTGAGACAGGTGGTACGAGCAGGCAACTGGTAACTTTATATGGAAAAATAAACGAATATCATTTTTTCGGTTGACGCTTCGTTTTTGAGAAGAACGACTTTGAAAATTCGTCGAGCTGGCATGTTCTTCCGTTTACAGGAAGTAGAATCGATTGGTCATAATCGATAGCCGCATAATTTTTAAACTCATATTTCTCATAAAACGTTATTTGTTCATTTTCACTTATTTTTGGAAACGGAATCACTGCTTGCCCGCTTATACGACTCGTCCTGAAACACTGTATAGTCAGTCACTTAGTATTGCGTTCACACGAAATGTGAACAAAGTTCTACTGTACTTACTGGAAACGCTTCGCGACTAATGAAATGGAGTGAAATTGGCGAGCACACGTCGAACTTGATCCCATCCCTAGCAATGAGGGCACGTGATCTCGCGAAAAGCGGGCAAATTGTCGCCTTCTTATTCGCATAGCACCGCGCACCGCGCACCACGACACGCTGCTTACCTCGGCGTGTGCCGGAAGAAGGAGGCTTCACTCGCCGCCCCTGTAACTCCTTCACGTTGATATTCACGAGCGCCTATTCAATTTAACCTTGCACCCATAAGCATCTGATGTATGGTATGCCACCCTCACAGCGGGCTTTTCGGGTGGACGAAATCGAGTAACGTTTCAGTAGCCGAAGCATCGACACTTTCGATGGGATCAAGCTCAATATGTAGGGCAACTGGCAACTGCACCTAATACGGAACATCTGACTTTAAAAACTTGTCAAAAATAGAGACATGCTTTCTCTCGATCAAACTAGCACCAAAACGCACTAACATTATGTATATTTTCATATTTTAACACTTTGTTGGGGGGAGGGATTATGTTGGAGTATACACCGTAATGCACAAAACATGCGGAGGAGGGAAGGTCTTTTACCACGTTTTTTTGACTTGCGATTTGTTGCTCTTCGAGCGTCGCCATTTTTCCGCACTAAAGGGCCCAAGAACTAAGAAGGTATGAGGCAAGTCAGTCGGTCCGAGCTAGCCTACCGAGCTAGTCACAGCTCCCACACTTTTTCCATTGTACGGTGGAGTTTAAATAAACGTTTAAGTATAAAGTTGTATTTAATCTCCTAACCTCGTCATCCTAACATATTAACTTCACTTTTTCTGGCAGTACATTGACTTCTGCAGCAACAGTTACTTATTTTGATGATTTACACTACATTCATCGTTCATGCGACCATTACAGAACACTTAAGAAGAATTAATTTTGAAAGCATGGAAAATGATAAAAATATTTTTAGTTGCACCACGCCCTTTCCTCTCAACTTGTTAAATAACTCTACTCTGCTTATTACGAAATTACGTCCTAAAACAAAAAATGGCCTCCCGGTTACAGCTGGAAGTTGCTGCAGCTAAATTTTTAGTTAGTGTTACTTAACACTAGGTTTACGGAGCACGGATTATATGTCTTTTACGTTAGGTGTGTAAAAGTTCCATATTATAATATAGTTTATTTATTATCAACAGAAGTCCATCAAATTGATGAAACGAAACAATTCATTTGACTTCGATCGATGACTAAAAGATTCAAGAAAACTAATGAAATCAAACAAACGATGAATTTTGAACTACGCAATTACTGTTTCATTAAAAAGAGTTTGGTTAAAAGTTCAATAAATTTTCCGAAAAAGTTTTCCGATACGTAAAATCTCGGTCACTGAATTTAAAATTAGAATGTTATTTCACTCGATTATTACCAGCTCCGCAAAATGATTTCCGGAAAATATACAGTGTGCAGTTAAACCGCGTAACTCGCGTCCATTTACATCTATTCTGGTGTCAAACAACGAACGTAGCCAAAAAAAGAATTCATTCGTCCATTTTTATCCTCATCACGTGTACCCCGTTAATCCTCTCCTCGTATTAATTACTCGGCCCGGCCCGGCCCGGACCGGGAAAACGACGGCCCGACGACCAGCTATTACTTCCGGCTCAACTGGTTTTTGTGAAACATTAAAAAGCGTAGTATCCTGCAGCGAAACGACCGGACCAGAGAGAAGAACCCTTATCATTAAAACACGCCGAGTAAATGTTGTCTCGCGGACAACGGAAAACAGACAATTTTCTCGTAATAACAACAAATTGTCAAGAATTCCAAACTATACTTCAACACAGTTTCTTTCCAAAGTAGTGTCATAATCGTCTGATATACCCCGCAAAGCAATTGTTAATGCATCAATCGCGCAAACAATTGTAAGCAAAGTGATTCCACGATAATTCGTTCATATAATTTTATGTAATTTATTTTCTTTGAGACGAGTAAGATGGGTCTATTGTTTATTTTGCATTGTTATATCTATACTATACTGCATTTATATTTTAGAAGAAAATATGCGATTTCATTGAAAAAATAAAATTCATCTGAAAATTTTCGGTGTATCCAGAGAAAATTATTACTGATACGTAGGTTGTATAAAATATGTTATCAAACACGAAAGCATGTCTGTTAACATCGACAGACACTCGAATGCATAATTTACTACTCGGAAACGTAAGTAAAACACCGCACCGTTTAAATATTGCCAATGTCAACTTTCGAAGAAGCTTCTGTCGGTCGCGAAATCACTAAATGGCAGATCTTTATGGAAATATAACTTGTTATGGATGTATATCTATGAAAATGAATCTAAACAAACTTCTTTGCCTTATTAGGGGCTGAACAATATCGCAAAGATGTTAAAAATCTCATTTTAAACATTTTTCTACTACGGCGACTATATTTAAAGACCAAATATTCGATAAATGCATAAAATCTGCAGTCTAGTGCTCGTGTATTTAGCTGTGTAACTATACAGAGTGACCCATTTTAAATTCCCTCCGGCAAATGTATCTCGAAAAATATGAATGATATGAAAACATGCGTTAGATAGAAGTTGCATGGTTTCGCAGGAACGCATCGAACTGTTACTTATTTGACCTTGAGATGACTTTGAAAATGCCTATAAAGGTCAACATTGAATGTTTAAATTGGAACCTATTACGAGAACGGCTTGTGCTAAAATTACGTTCCATTAATGTTACGAGAGAAACTCGAGATGTCAACAATAATATACAATAAACAGCATGGGTTTCAATTTAAAAATTCAGAGTTGACCTTTATAGGCTTCTTCGAGGGTAGCAGGTTAAAGTGTCCCCTGCGAAACCATACAAGTTTTCGTATTCATATTTTTCGAGATATTTGCCCTGGGAATTTAAAATGGAACACACTGTATAATCATCTTTCCCGAAAGCTAATTGCCCGAATCGCTAGAGTCTAGAGTGTATAGAGTGTCTAGAGTCTAGAGTCTAGAGTCGAGAGTGTCTAGAGAGGAAAGATGGCCAGTCCTGCAATTATCTCGAGTCGGGCGGATCGCATGCTATACTTTCAGCCGATAGCGTTTCTTAACTTTATTAATTGGCGCCGCTTCATCCTGGTAATTTAATGCATCTACATCATTACAAGTTGAGCGTCTCTCACGGTGCCATTACATGGACACGTGCGCGCGTCATAAGTTAACGCAATGCAATTACTTAAGCTGGGTTCACGTAAGACGCTTGGCTATCGTTCCACTATGAAACTCACTCTTCTTCGGAGTCTATTAAAATTGATCCACACTTGTCAGTAGCCTGCTCGAGCTTATGCAAATTCCTATTTTTGCAGACGAATCTCAAGCAATTAGAGCTGATTCGAACCGTAAGTAAAATTTGAATTCCCTAATTAAAATACCAATTTTAATGCTAAAACTACCGATAGATCAAAGTAGATAATTACGAACAGAAAATGTATACATAGATATTAATAGACTTTCATGATACCATCGATACATTTATTATGCTTAACAGTAAATCAATGTACTGCATACATTCCCGCAGAAGCACTTTCTATTTAATCATTTTTGTTAATCGATAAGGTACATTAATTTATTAATAAGATCACTTATCTGATATGAGGTTCATTATACACTAAATCTTTGCAATAACACATTATTGGGAGGAACTCTAATTTATTGTGTCCGTTGGAAGCAATTAAGACTCGTGTCCCCACTCTACATTCTGTGCCGCGCCGCGGCCCAGTCACGTGACGCGTTCCGTCTATAGTCTATGACGTGCATGTGTCCGGTACTGGCAGAGAGAGAGAGAGTAAATTTTCCCTTCCCTCATCTGGCGCTGGGCTGATCATCGGTGTGTACGAAATTTGTCTAAAATGACCATTAAATTAAAGGGACAAAGAGAACTCCACTTAGCTTTTTAATTAACATTTCCTTGAAGCATTATTTGTTATTATGTTTAGTGACTGTTGTAGTATAGTTATACCTTGAACACTACATTTAAACTACCCTGGTTATACCATTTCATAGATTGTAGAATATAAAGGATGCATTGCATACCTGAATACAGATTCAAATGCAACGAAAGTGCAGAAAAATATGCCAATAAGATGCAGTTTGAGTAATTTGACATTTTCGAGCAGCGTAGCTCAAACTTCGAGTGCAATAGATTCAACAATGAAAGATAAAAATCACTTATGTTTGTTTGAATTTACTATTAAAGGTCAGACATGTTAAAAATGTTTCGATATTGTTCCTAGCGACAAATTTCGATTTACCCTGTTTATTACAGACTGCGAATTTCTATGCGAGCTTCTATTTTTTATAGATTATTTTATACGAACTAGAATAGAAAGTTATTCTTTATTGTAAAAATAATGTGTAGTTACCATAAATGGATAGAGATTTACGAGAGTAAATACGAGAGAATTTATAGGAAATTTTGAAATTAAATTCAAGTCATATCAGGGCGGCGAAAACACCAGCGAAATGCACACGAATTGCGTCTCGATTTGAAGAGGAAATAATACCATCAACGTAACAGCCATTCACAGGCGTTCGTGGTGGATTCAATCGTCTGTGATCGATTGTTCCGCAGAAATTGCA
Organism: Lasioglossum lativentre; assembly: GCA_916610255.1. Lineage (NCBI taxonomy): Eukaryota > Metazoa > Arthropoda > Insecta > Hymenoptera > Halictidae > Lasioglossum > Lasioglossum lativentre. The sequence continues at coordinate 36,952,741 of OU744356.1, read as the reverse complement.
TTTCCTTCTCGGGACTACTTGAAGGACATCCCAGGCAGGACAGTAATAACGTTCGAAAGAATGTCACTACTGTATCTGCTCTGACGAATCAGTTTCTTGGAAATGGCTAATTATTGAGTTGACCAAAATGGAATGTCGGTAAGCTTGCCGACAACAGATTGCTAATTCTCAAATTTTCACATTAGCAGGAGGTGCCGGTGTATGTAACAAGCTAAAGAACTGATCATTTCAAAAAAATTTGATTTTTTCGAAAATCTAGTTCGAGTCTCTTATCGCCAGACGCAGATCATACATCATCTCGTTAAAAAAAATAACAGTGGAAATTTTGAAAAATATAACTGAGAAAAAAACAAAAAATTGTGATGGAAATGGATAATGGAAATATTTTAGGTAACTCACTGTACAGAAGAATATCTATAATGATTGTAATTATATTTTTGTCCTTCACGTTCCAAAAATTGAAGACGAAATTTGCAATAGTTGTGAGATGATCCGATACTATGTACGGTATACAACCGGAAGGACAATTGGAATACAAGTTTGTCGAAGACGTAACAATGAGAATTGTCGTCACGATTGGTTGCAGGAATATGGGCGCGGACTCGATCATGCGTGATAAATTGTTCCGCAAAAACTTCATCTCGGTGTTTGTTCCGGTCGAAGTTTCTCGAGTTGGATTCAATCATGAGAAAATACTTGGATCCTACAAGGAGTCGAGATCATTCGCCGATTATCTCAGTGAGTGAACGTTACTAAAACCATAATCGCCAGGTGTAAATGTTATTTTCTCTTTATTCGTTATTATAGTTTTCAATGTTTCTTTAATACCTTATTACAAACTATGCATTATTTAGCTCTATTATACAGTCAGTGGTTTATAGTTTTTCGTACAATTTCGTGATTGTCGAGTAGTGGACACAATAGGGGTAGTTCCCTAAAGTAGAATACTGCGTTTTGTTTTATTCTACGTTATTTATAAATTTACAATATTCGAAACCAAAATAAAGTGAAAAATAATCAACATTTCCGTAATAATTAACTTAAATTAATATTGTACTTTGGTTACATGATTTTAAGAAATCGAGTAAATGGTTCCTCTCAGTATTACGAATCTCATTGACGATTTATAAAAATTAATTCCGCTATATTTACATATAAAGATGATTTAGAAAATTGAATATCCTATTAGAAAAATGTCAACAGAAAAGTAGACTTTTTTCCTATCGTACCAACAACCAACGCACCATGTGAGTTTATTATCATGATTATCATCCCGCATTGTCTCGCTTCAGGTTATTGACTCTTACGCTACAGTGTACTATAACTAATCTCTTTGGGACTCTTTGTGCATAAAATTACTAATCAACTAATGATTCCTGCATAACTCAGGAATCATTAGAGTTTTATTATCTACTTAATTATCTCAGTATCTAAATATTAAACGTGAATTACTTTAATTCTCTGAATATTTAAAATCTGAAGAATGTAGTTCGTTTTTTGATATTTGTAAATTTTGTGCAAGGTGTACAATATTTTATTTTTTCCACAATATATTCTGATCGAAAAGTCCTCTCGCATGTTTTAAAGCGTAACGTTTTAAATGTTTAGATGTTTCAATGCTATTAACAAAAATTGAACAAATCCATTTTTTAAATCCGAAAATATAATAAAATTATATCGAATGAAATATTATTATATTCATTCGGTTGGCCACAAACTCTTGCTGTTTTACATTAATGGTATTAATTACAAAAATAAGTGTTATAAATGAACTGAATATCATCGATAATATGCTCATACTATTATTAATATTATTATGTGTATATCAATATTATCGAATAAAACTTAGAGATCCGGGTAAGCTTAAATAAAAAAGAAAAAATGAACAATGTTTATATTTTACAAAACTAATTAAAAATTGTTTACGTAGATGATTCTACTTGATAATATTTAACGTTGAAGGAAGTTATTCATTCAAACAGTAGTTTTCGAAGCTTACACCATTCGCAAAAGATAGTGAGTGGCACAAATATTTATCGGCAAGTAGAAGTTTACAGTCTGCGATAAAACAGTGACAAGAAATGCATTTAGCAGCGGTGCATCGCATCGTTTGACTACCTATATGTAGATTTAACGACCAGTCAGTCCGCTTCCGGTAAAAAAATAATAGTCTTTCTTTGTTGTTCCTATTGCTTCATTTTTTCTTAACATTAACCCTATTTCGTCTGTTTTCATCGTTACTATTATTTCTTTATATTTCCTTCCACCTAGAAAAAGTTAAATTAATTTTGCACCGCAGTGGAGGAGATATTAGTTTTTTGTAGATCCTGCGGTTTCCGTTTTCTTAGATCAAGGCTTCACTGTATTCATAATAATTCAAAATATTAAAAAATAATTTATACATGTTTCTTTTCAAAAATATTCTGCAAAATATTTTTATCTATCCATCTCCTCTCTCCTCATTATTCTTCTATAATATTAAATACAATACTGAAAACGTTTATTGTATCACACGAATATCGAGCACGTTATTGTTCATATTTGTCTTCTGGTCTTACTATTTTAAAATTATTTAAAACGGATAGTTGTTGCAAAAAACAAACAATTTTGTTGCAAAAAAAAACAAGCTGTTGCAAAAAACAAACCCAGACCAGCTTATTAATTCACAGGAAGCATTTATTCATTCTAGTTACATAGTACATTTTCTACTGCATAAACATACACAGTCTATTTGGTTACGAAAAGTAGGCGAATACTTGAGACTATACACCAAACAATTTCCACTACTTTTCATTTGAAAAATACGAAATACGTTTTTTGATTGGTAACAATTACGTTTTTCTTTATCATTTTACGCAATCGCCTAACAATTGTTTCGTCATAAGCGCATTGTGGAAACAAGTTACTAGAAAATAAATTGCTGAAGTATAAACAACGTTTGGGAAATATGTATTTCGAAAAAGTTTTCGTTCTCTACCCCGAGCCCCGAGATGTCACGTGTTTGCCGTTCTCCCAGAGCCACTGCAAACAGTCCCGACAAAAGGAGAGTGGAAGAGTTTCCGTGAACTCGCGGGGAACAAGTTTCCCGGAAACAAATCGTTGAAAACTAACAATGCTTTCGAAATGCTGCATAAATATGTTCGTATTCGTTTTCCTGGTTTGTCGCGGCTTTATGAGGTTACCCCCCGTACATCGCGGACACTTCGAACGAAAGCAAACGAGGAATGATTCTACAAAACAGGTTGCTGAACTTTCGAATCGAATCTTCGAGTAAGTCAAAAGAACTTTTTCATTTCTTGAAACACAGTGCGCTTTCAGAGGAGGCGAGCAATATTTTATTATTATGTAACTATCTAAACTAACGATATGCGAAAAAGAGTGACATTAACAAAATGCGTTAACCGACGTGCTCTCTAGCTACGACTGGACACGACTGGCGACTTCTTGTATTCCCTCTGTGCTCGTCGCCCTTGGTTTACGTTTTTCCGTGAGGTCTACGAAAGTTTCACTACGACGCGACGCGACGCGGCACCCGTCGTTGCTTGTTTACATTTTTTTCGCGAGCGCGGCTGCACGCTCGTCGTGGCCTAATCTTATTTGAAACTACCTACCTACATGTGTACTTATATGTATACATATAGTCGAAACATAGACAGCACGAGGGAGTAAAGGGCTAACCTAAAATTCTCTACGCTATACATCGTTGTCTCTTTATTTACCCGGTCCCGATAATTGTATCTAACAATTATAGTTCCTCTATAGTAAATGTTTATTAAGAATAGTTTGCCTTTCTTAAATAGTACTCTGTGAACAGATGTATTTGAAGAACGAAACTACACTTTAATTGCTGTGTAGTACATGTTCCTGATGTTATAAAATACAGGAAAAAGGATTCGCAGGATTAATTACTTAACTGTTGTTGCTGCGAGGATTAATTGTGGAACTTCGAACTCACCTGTAACAGAAAATGAAAGAGAATGTTAATATACGTTCGTCATTTCATAATAATTTTATATAATTTTATTTTGATCGAATTTTTAACACTTTCTATACTATAATAAATGCAGTTCTAATTCCAGAATGTTTATTGTCGCTTATATCTTAATTTGAATGGAGCTACGTGTTTTAGACGTTCGTTCGATACAGATCAAAGTTTCAAGTTAGTTCACTACCCTAATACATATTTATATTTTATTCGTATTTTCTTATTTGCATGATCTATCTATCTCCTGTCTCCCGCGTACAATAACCTCTGTATGCCATGCATTTAAAGCACATATAAATGCGGGAACACTTCGAACATTTAATAAGATTTCTATTTCACGTTCTGGCTCTACACCTGCCCATTGTTCAGGCAACATTATACCAACGTTTTGTGAATTAAATTAAATCAATTTGACAATTAATGAAAAAGTTTATCTGTAACTGGATTACGCATAGCAGATTCATTTACATATTTCTGTCACCAAAAGATATTATTTACAGTCGGTTCAAGTGAAATGATGCATTGATTCCTTTGACTAATAGTCGTAACAATACTCGACCAACATTCCGGCGCGGCGCGGCGCGGCGGCTTCGCTCATTATACTGAGTATGTACCACATATGTAAGTACCTATATGGCGGCGCCCTTACCTGTCAGAAACGCTTAAAATCGCTCAAGAACGCATAACTTTTGAACCAGTTAGATGCTAACGTTAAAACTTGAATTTTTGGCATTTTCTCGTCAAAATTTACGGAACTATATAAAAAAAGTCCAAAGTTTCGGTCCCCTAAAGTGAAGTTTAACCCTGTAAGTTTATTAATGACAAAAACAACGTACTCAAAGTTACATAATTATCGATAAACAATTAATAAGAAATATTGCAAAATAAAAGATGAATTTTTTAAATATTGAGTAAACAAATAATTTTTTCTCGAATCTTTTTGTATTGACTACATTCCTTCATCGAAAACACACAAATTAAAAAAAAATCATTGTCTTAGACCCTCTAGTTATCGAGATATTAGCACAAATAGTGTTTTCACTACAACTGTGAGGGCTACTTTCACCTACTTAAACTGAATGTCAGCAGCTAAAAACAATACGTGTAAAATATTTTTCAACAAACTATATCCTGTATAAATTTCATTAAAGTCGAAGTGTTACACTTGGGTAATGTCCCTTGTAAGATGCATGCATATAGTGTTGTAGGGACTAATCGATCCCTATATTACCGATCGAAGATGTATGGTTATGTGAGGGTAGATCAGTGGTTTCTGTAATTGTAGTATTTCAGTTTTTTTTGTAATAAAGTTTTTATTATTTAAAACGTATCTACATTATTATATCAATTAAAAAAAAATTTTCGGGGTGGCGTAGTAGCATGAAGGTTGGAGACCTTTGCTGGGTTAGATATGTCGGAAGGTTCGTCTTTATTGTGTGGGTGTGGTTTTGATACCAAAGATATTAAACAATACAGTGTGTTAAGAAAGTGACGGGTTAACAGGTTCTTTTATTCCTACGAGAAGGAATTGTCGCCGCGAATGCTAGAAGATGCTCTGGGGTAGAAAGTATTATTTTCGACACGGTTAGATGCATTCGACTCGGCCGTCGTCGCCCACACTGTTGGCTTCATCAAATCAGATAAACCGCACACAACGAAGCATTGTCTCTGGCTGGTGAATAGGAGCGTTTGTAAGTACGTACATACTGAGAGGCCGCAAACACAAAGGCCGCAGATTAGAGCGTGAAGCTTCGACATGGATTTCGCGAGCCGCTTTTCGATGTTCTCGAATTACCAGTAAACCTTGACTCGGGATTCATCGAACCCGCAGGAACGTAAACGATTGTTTTACCCATTATTACCAACGCCGAACAACAGCACTGTTGAGTCACGTGCCCGCCGCGCCGCGCCGCGCCGTGACGTTTGCCTAACCCTAACCCTAACATCGCGACGATCGATTAATGGAATCGATTAAGGCTGATTAAGAGCTATTCAGGTCTAGAACTTTGCAAATATCGGTTGTTTAATTCTTAAATCTTCGAAGACGTGTCTACAAAAGGATTGGTCCTAACTCGTAAAAATAGCGAAGTTATAGATGTTTGAATTAACTATACACACCTACAGTGTGTTCGCGGTAAATTGGACCAGTGTTTTTATTGTAAATAGTAAGTAGTTAGAATAAAAAATAGAAGAACGTACAGTACATATATCTTGACTTTTGTGACCGACTGTAGTTATTTACGAGGAATGTACGAGGTTCAAATAACATTACGATTTATAACACACATTTCACTCGAAACAACCACCGGTCACAGTTTATTTACGAACCGTTACAGGTGGAAAACACGAGAAAACGAAATTCGAGGAGGAATTCGGGAAAATTGGGGCAAATGTATGTGCAAATATTAGAGTGAATAAACTGAAAGCGTGTATTTGGTCAGTTGAGCTTAACGGTCAACCTGGTAAATCAATACTTAAATATTGCATAGTTTTTCAAGGATCAAAATTAGGTGTGATAATTTATACAGTCAAACAAAAAAGTCTCCCGTACACCCATTAAATCGGAATAATGTCTTCAATCCTCAAGTGAACTATTGGGGCCGATGCGGCCACAATCAATTATTTCATGTGTAACTATTAATAATATAGCTATTTGTGGATTTAGGTGAAAATTTACTATCCCACATGAAATAATATTCAATATAATTTAATGTACGATTGAATAATTGCATTTTTAAAGTGCATTTTGAAAGTCCAGTCAGGGTCACCAGATTAAGACTTGTGTCCCCACTTTACCTGCCCCTTCTACGACGCTATTCCCCAACGCGGCCCGGTCACGTGACGTGTTTGGTCTGTCGTGCATGTGTCCGGTACTGGCAGAGAGAGCGTAATTTTTTCCCCTCAATCCATGCTCCCTTCCCTCATCTAGCGACTCTGGGTCCACTTAAGGTCCTTAAGTTGAGGGTTAATAAAATGTATGTAAACGACTTGAATTTGTTCAAGAAGTTGAAAAGACCAGTTTAATAGCTGATGTATGCAAAAATTTGAAAAATCTAAAAATAGGATTGAGTTTATTCACTATACATATGTACAGTCAGTCAAGAAAGTGTTGGACCATTGATTCTGCGTTATTTAATAAAAACTGGTCGGAGATTTCGAAAATTGGAGCAAGTTGCGTTGCGAAAATACCAGTACAAGTAAATAAACAGAAATTCTGTGAGCCGTTTAGGCGGAATATCAATTACGAGGAGTGGACACGTGTCCGAGAACATCCGACACCATTATTTTCAAGAGTTCTGCAACCTGTCCGCGATCGTAAGGGAGTCGATATAAATTACGAGGCCGGCAGAGAATCGGCCATTACTCCCACGGTGATGGGATTTTAAGGGAATCGGCGTGAATTTAAGAGCCCGTCGGTCGGTTCCTTTATTACTATGAATAATTCCGAGCGTCACGAACTCGTTTCACCATTATTTATATGTATTTACGGCGCTGGTTATTTACGCGGGGCCTGGTTGGACATGGATCAACGCGGCTCCGGATCGTCGCGGCGCGGCGCGTCGGTTCTTGATCAAACATACATACATACATACATACCATCCGACCGACCCCATTAGAAACCTATCTACGGATCGTTTAATCGTGTGTTATTTTAAATTGCTCTATTCATTTGTGCCGGAGATTAATTATCATCACGCGCTGTTTTCCCGTGTAATTTGCAGCTACATTATATTCCGTGTGTCCCCACTTTTACAGCGACACCATCGGAATAAGTCACAGCATGTCGTGTTATATTGTATATAGGGTGATTTTTATAAAATGACCTCTATTGAGTTTTCGTCGAAATGGATATAGACATATGGGAAAATCGATTAAACGAAAAATGTTCTGTTCCGAAGAAAACATCAACTTCTGATGTATACGTCGGCGTTGTACGTGGAGGGGCCGAGGTGATCCCAAGGTCAATTAAATTTTTTTAAATGGAACCTTATATTTTTTTCCCTACAGTCTGATAGTGTCTTGTGTAACGAATTCGTTAACCACAGCACAAGGTCATCCAAGGTCATGCTAGGTCACACGGACCAAACTATTATGATTAAGGAAAATAACGTGTTTATTAATGCACTATTACATAAAATGCTCAAAATTATTGCCCCCCGCTATTACACAATCTACATACAGGGTGTCCCAAAAGTACTTCAACATCGGGAAATGGGAGGTTCCTGAGGTCATTTCAAGCGTCATTTTCCTTTTGCAAAATGTTGTCCGAGGCTTCGTTTGGGAGTTATTAACGAAAAACACGGACCAATCAGAGCGCGAGTTCGACGCTCGCTGGCACGTTCAGCGCGGCGAGCCGGCAGGCGGTTGGCTGAACATGCCAACGAGCGTCGAGCTCGCGCTCTGATTGGTCCGTGTTTTTCGTTAATAACTCCTAAACAAAGCCGCGGACAACATTTTGCAAAAGGAAAATGACGCTTGAAATGACCTCAGGAACCTCCCATTTCCCGATGTTGAAGTACTTTTGGGACACCCTGTATAATATACATATTACATATAATATACATATAATATATAATATATAAATATAAGACAAGAAAGTCATGAAACCATTTCTCGACAGATAAATGTGAGAATGGTAATAGCTAAATGAAACGATATTTATTTTCCTATGGATAAATATCTGCGTGATCACACAACCATATAATGAGATTATTATAATTGTTTACGTGTCAGGATGAGTCACATAATGATTGTATTCTATATTTCGACAATGTACACTAAATAATGATTACAATTCCGTAATTGATCGAGTGCTTGTATTTATGTAAATTCGAGCGTTTCAAGATTAGTTGATTATTATTAAACTACAATTACAGTTAAAAACATTCATGACTCTGTTAATTTAAATGTGCAATTAAATGTTTTTATGCGCTCATTCCTTTCTTTGGGTCTTATATTCCAAGGTTACAATAATTATAAGTTCTTTATCTGTGATAATTTCACAGAAAAAGAAAGAAAATCTATATTTATTGTATATCTACGTTTACTTCAATGCTTGAATATTGATTAAAAAAGAATAGAATTCTATTTGAAGTGTGCTAGGGGTTGATATCATGCTGAAAGATAAATGACCCGACTCAACTCTAGTTGAGGTTACCCTCGTTCCGAACATTTCCCTTTAAAGTTTTTGCCGGTCTATTTTAATTTCCAAGATAATCGCAAAAAACTGTACCTACCACTACATTAAATTTTCCGTATGCGTGCACGCTTCGTGGCAACGTTTGCTAGTGCCTGGTCCGGCCATTTGTTTACTGATTCTGTAAACACGGAAATCGGAGAAGAGGTAGCACATCGACAACTTTACCCAATTCTATTATTCTTATTCATGTGTGTAATTGAGGATGCGCATGTTGGTTAAAGTTAATGTATTCATAGAAATCGAGAAAAATACCGACAAATGTGTACGATGTAGTTTTTGATATTGTTGCAATGCGAAAGACATAAAGGATACTTTTGAAAATGGATTGTTATCGGATTATGTGGCAACAAAAGAAGTTTGATGTCGTGTAGTGTGGTAAAGATGCCCCCCCCCCCCAGATTATCAATATTTGAATAAGCATTTAGTGGTAATGTTATTAATACTAGGCCTTACTGAAACTCCAATTTTTAATTTTCTTTTGTGTGCACTTCAAGGTCGAAGACTCGTTTTGTTCGTTTCCAGTGGTGGTAAAACGATTCCACAAATGCCTCATATACATATTTACATGCATCGCCGCGGTCGAACATTTTCATTTTTCATTGCAACAACACGTTTATTTATATACATATACTGACGTAATATCGTGGTTACGTCAGCGGCGCGCGAACCTCTAAATTAATCGTAGGTGCAGCACGGCGAAGGAAACGTTAAAAAGGGCCGGTGGAAGCCAATGTGCAAGAAGCGTGCTTCCGGCTGCGAGACAAAATAAAATACCGGAGCTCGGGTTCGATGAGCACCGGACTCGTTTTCAACGGGCCTATCTTCTAACAAAGAATCTCGTGTGCACGTTACAATATAGGGAAAATACGCCTGCATCATATTAGGTACATCTTGAGCTCTCTTTTCTCGGGAAAACCTGATGCTGACGAAAAATAACTACCAACCAAATACCAGAAAATTAAACTTTCCTTTCCTAGAAAACCAACTTACGCCAATGGGCAACATTATAAGACACCATGGAAATAACTGGAGGAAGGGCTTGCTTTTATATTAACCCTCACACGTCGTTCCTCGGGGTAAAAATTCACCCAGTTACTATTTTTGAAAAAATCTCCCACGAGGTTTCCCATTTTTATTTTCTTTTGCACATTCACATTTTATATGACCGAAGCATAAATTTGAGATTCTTCTTTCTTATTCGGGATCAATAATCCAATGATTTTCAATGCACCTTTCCAATTATAAACTGTAGATACTCCATAGTTGATTTAACAAAGAACAGGTTTTTTTCTGACATGGTTGAGTACATAATCTTTGACGCTCCGTACAATCTTCATTTCGTAGAGTTTTCCACTAATACTCTGTAAAATTGAAATCGCCATTGGGTATTCACGTATCTATGCACAGAAAATATATGAATAATTTTTGTAATCTGTAGGTAATCACGAGTAGAATGACGCGAACACAGAATTCTTGCTTTGATCAATAATTAGTCGTAGAGGTAAGTACTTGGTAATTATAATTAAAGAAATTGTAGATATACAGAGTGTCCCACATAACTGTCGCGACGATTTTTTGGGCACTATCGGTAGCCAGATAAAAAAATTAATTAGTTTTTAATCGGCTACAAAATGCAATAGAAAAAATTCAGAAAATAAATTCCTTCAAAAAGGATTTATTTTTTTAAATGGCACTAGTTACTAGGCCCTAGTATATACTATGACCTTGACATGACCTTAACAGTGCGGTCTTAACGGTAAGGCAGGCTTGAGTTGTTGATATTTCTTTCGAGAGATCGATATCTTGACCAATATCGATCAGGGGATCCAGATTCCAGATATAGTTATCAATATGTCTAAGCCCACATATATTTTTCTCAATTTTTCTACATATACTTTGAAAGTATAAATGAAAGACCACGCACAAAAATGAGGGTCAAAATGAAAATGTGGGTGAAAATAGACTCGGGCATCACTGTCCAAGAGTTAAATAGAACATCAACATACACACCAGAAAAGCAATCCGGTGACAATAATTAACATTGGACGAACATAAATGGCGATAGCTGTTTCAGCCAGGGGATCTGATTTCGCGTGTAATTGTAAGCTGTACTGCTAATCACGGGACACCGAAAAGAGTCAGAGAAATGATTCTTGAGGAATTCCAGCGGCGCACCGGCAAAGTGGAAAGTGACTTGGTCGAGAGAGTAAAAAGGTAATATTTCCGGCTACTGTAACAGCCGAATGCACTCAGCAATCACAGAGAGTAACGAGCTGAGAAAGAAGAGAAGAAAAGAGGCTTTCACGCACGGCGCCGATTTGTTTGTCTCCGGTCGAATAGTTGGCTCGTAGCAAAGAAAAATCGATGAACGTATAAAAAAAAAAATGAGAGAGAGAGAGAGAGAGAAGAGAAGAGTGAAAAAGGAACGATAAGATCATGGTGTCAACGTAGTCAGGCTGCCGAGCGACTCGTGAAATTGCTCGGATGCGCTCCAAATGCGATGGTACTCGAGACACCGCGGCGGACCCCGTTTTCTCCGACCTCTAAGCGCACGTGCAACTCTGTTTCGTTGCATTTTCGGCCGCCGCGCCGCGAATAGCGATGGGTATCCGGACCTCTTAAGTGTGATCGAACACTTGTCCGAAATTTTCAGAGTCAAGAAATTCCCAAACGTGTAACTCAGTTGCCCTTAACCTTTTCTTCTTGAGAAACATTCGGTAGCATATTAGTCATGTCTTAAATACCCCTCAAAACTATAATACACAGGGTGAGTCATTTAACCGTGCCACCTAAATTTACTCGTAAATTATTTGTTGTGTATCAAGTGTTGTGTAGTCCGCTATTTTATCGTGATACGAGGGTCACCTTGAATTTTTGTATCGTGATTTGTAATATTTGAACTTGTTGTTGGAAAGAGTAATGAATAATGAATACTAGAAAACTATAAGGTATATGTATATAGTAATTACCGAGCTATTCTTCTTGAAGGTGACCTTCATATCTCGATAAAAAAGCGAACCCATCAAGAAACTAATTATTACATTGTATAGTATACCCAGCCAAACAATTTTCGTTTGAAAATTTGTTTGCTACAACAAATAGTTTACGAGTAAATTTAGGTGGCATAGTTAAATCAGTCACACTGTATAGTCAACCCTTCTATAATACGGTTAATTCTTAGGATCCGGCTTCGATACAAAAAGAAAATATGCAATATTTTTTTAATGAATCATTAATATGAACATTTCAAGAGATATTATTTAAGATTCTTTTGGAAGCAAGTTATATAAATGGAGCCTCAATTGAAATTTTGTCTAGGGCGTGATAAATTATTACTATAAATAATAATAATAATAATAATAATAACTATATTATTGATAGAGATTAATCCGGCACTGACTGAAGTGCAGAAAATGATATTTATTCAAAAGGACCCATCGCTACATATCGGTAGTGCAGCGTGGTAGCACGTTGGAACGCATCTAAATCAACACTAAAATCAACTCCAGCCGCGCGCAAACTTGTGAATCGCGCTTACAGCTGCCAGAAATGCAGGTCACCATCGGCCCACTTGATCTGGGGCACCGAGCTTCCTGTTCTCGAAGCTCGTTTCCCTCAAAAAGTCGTTTCCTATCTTACGATACGAAAACTGCAAGCTTTCATTGCACTAGCAGCATTGTTCGAATATTTGAATATGAACATTTCTTCGATACAATAATAATGATACCGTATTTATTTACCGGTATTGTATGTAGTTGCCACTCTATAATAACGATAACAGTCTATAACATTAACTTTGTTATAGATTTAGTTACTGTTTCGGATTTCGAAATTCAGATTAGTTTATCGTTTCATTTTCAACTAATTCATTCACAATATATTTTTGATGTACATAGATCGATAAAAACTTAGAAACTTGGAGAACTTGAAAAAATATAAGAAATAAAAATTGAATGTTCACAATATATGCGTAAGGACATAGGGAGGTCAACGCTTTATTTTTGAATACATTGGCCGATGCAGTTTTCAATTCTCTACAAAAAAGCCACTTATGGATTAAATCTCCATTAATTCGGAAAATAATTTAATTTGATTAATACGTAATGTTCTGCAGTCACATTAAAATATTTCTCAAATTGACAATTTTGACCATAGTGGCTCGATATCTATTTTAAGAGAAGAGAATTATACCAGTGCATTCAAGAATATTTCATCTATATGTACATATCCACCTACGACAAAAATACTTATACATAAGTCAAGTTACGAGTCCCTTGACACCATTCAACTTTCATGTCCAACATTCGAGGAAATTGATTTAAATGGGGGACCCTTCCATTCGTTATAGTCAGCTTTAAAAGTAAAAATAAATGTTTTTTTATATATCTACATATACAGGGTGTCCCAAAACGACTGCGTTAAATTGAAATGAGAGGTTCCTTGAGTCATTTGAAGCGACATTTTCCTTAACAAAAATGGCGCCCGCGGCTTTGTTTAGGAGTTATAAACGAAAAACACGGACCAATCAGAGCGCGACCTAGACGCTCGTCGGCACGTTCAGCGCGGCGCGCCGGCAGGCGGTTGGCTGAACGTGGGACTTGAAGGAACCTCCCATTTCAATTTAACGCAGTCGTTTTGGGACACCCTGTATGTATACACGGTGGCGCATTTAATCGACCCAGTCGGATATCTCCGAAACTGTTGATGATACTAAAAAATGTTTCAGACAAAAGTTAGACGGTATTAGGGGGCACACGTTCCGACGTAGATATGTTTTTTCTATGTGGACGCGTAAAGGTCATATGAAGGTCAACTTTGTTTTTCGAAATGGAATCGTATATTTTTTAATGCACTACTCGATGCTACTCGTTATTCCCTACATAAAAGTACTAAATCACTTCTGGCGAAAAACCAATTTTTTCACCGAAAGATGCTTATTTTATTTCTTAAAAGATCAAGTTTCATGATTCTTGACCATTTGTTTGTTTAACGTCGCATCACTTTACGAATTGTAAGCAAGCACTTCAGTTTATAATTGTGTGCATTGTTTACTTACGCGTTACACACTTGAGATTGCTTTTACATACCTAACAACCATTACACAAGTAGAAAGCTACTTATCGTGCTGGTATTTACAATACATACAGAGTGTCCTTAGTTTCTCCTACCAAACGGTGCCATTCTCCAAGGAAACTAGATTTTATTATGTAAATAAATTTCTATAACCATGCGTTGGATTTTATTTAATGTGCATTAAAAATCTTTCCGTGGCCTGAGACTACAAGTTTCAATTTCAGTATTTATGAAGTATGTACATTGGCAATTCTTACACCAGACCACAAATTAAATTGTGAGTTCGCCACTGGTCTTACTAGATGTTTTACTGTTTTTATTTGCGGTATTTCAGAGTTACTTACAATTAGTTTCACGTTAGGTATGCAATATTTTTATTAAAGTGAAAGTACTCGTGATATATACATATTTACATATTATGTGTGAATAGACTCAAAAATGCTTTCCACAAAACTTGTCGACCTACAACATAGTAAGGTATGAACAGGTTTCAGCAAGACAATTTTTTATGCAATTTCAAAGTGTTACCTGTTTTTCTTAAAACAAAATCGGCATCCATGCTACAAATCACATTAATATTTTACTTATCGGAACCATATTAACAGTTCCTTTTTAATAACTGTACTGTACCTAAAAAAAGCTAAACTTTCTAATAAATTACAATTCAAGAAGAAATTTAAAAATTTGAGAAATTAATAATGTATCTTGAAATTGTTATTCGTGGTAGACTCTTGGTAAGTGAAGCATCGGTGCGACAAATTAAATTTTTAACGGATTTGAATTTTGTATAGTATAGTAGAAGACATAATTTCTAAACAGACTGCATAAATATCGCTGATGTATTTTGTATTAAAAGATCAAACGGTACATTGTAGTTGAATGCTTTTATAAAAACTTTATAATAATGCATTTACAAAATTAGCCCGTGTTTAAACGATATTCTTCTCCACTTTTACTCGAAGAACGCAACTGCACCATTCGGCGGGAAAAATCTGGGGCACTCTCTATACTCTATGGTCATAATTATGTTCTAACCATTATTGTTTCAAAACTAATTTACCACCTCGCAAACTCCGCGCGTATGTGTAACTACATCGGGTCACGCGGGCTTGAAAACCTTTCGCGCGTTGAAAAATGTTAACATGCGACAAAAATTAAGAGCGCCGGACGTAATATAATTAACCGAATTATCACATAATTTTATAACATTTTGTGCAATATAGCACTGAAGTACCTCCCCGTAAATTATTCGTTACTACGCCTGAACTTTATTAAAGCGATGAAAATTGAATTTTGTAAATATACTCATTTTTCACATTGATCTGTAATTTATATTGACAGATTTTCGCAAGCATAGGGTAACAATTTTACAAAAAGTAAACATCCTACAATTTAAACAGGAATTTATACAGGGTGTCACAAAAATATTATACTTCCTTGGAAGGGGTGATATTCCTGAGGCCATTTGGAGTAACTTTTTCCTTTGCGAAAATATTCTCCGCGGTTTCGTTAAAGAGTTTTTAACGAAAAACATGGAGCAATCAGAGCGCGGCTAAGAGCGGAGGCATTCCGTCTTGGTCGCGGCGGAAGCGTGGGTAGTAGCGTCGTAGAAGGGGAAGGTAGAGTGGGGACACAAGTCTTAATCTGTCGACCCGGGTCACATGTTTTAAGTTTCTATTATTACAATAATGTGATTTGTTTTTGGGATTATTGTTTACAACTTCGTCGCGTTCACATACTATTGATGTTATCATAACAGAAGAATTTGTTTTTAACTAATAGGATAAAAGACATTTAAAAAGGACAGGAATTTCAACATGGTACAAAACTATCCTTTGATTGAATTTTCACGTTCAAAATTCGAAAAAAGAGAATTCTGTGTTGCAGAAGGAAGAGTACAATTCGACTACTTTAATTACCTTTACACGCGATGCGATTGTAAAGATTCATTTATTTTGGATACGTCGTTAACGTGCACCTATAGACGACGAAGTCATAGATAACAATTCAAAAAACCAATTACATTATTGCAATATCCGATAATTAAGACATACCACTACCATTGAATTTACCTTTTTTCATAGTTTCAAAAT
Source organism: Lasioglossum lativentre (assembly GCA_916610255.1). Classification (NCBI taxonomy): domain Eukaryota; kingdom Metazoa; phylum Arthropoda; class Insecta; order Hymenoptera; family Halictidae; genus Lasioglossum; species Lasioglossum lativentre. The sequence continues at coordinate 36,936,390 of OU744356.1, read as the reverse complement.
ATGATAACGAAAATACTGTCCGAAAAATACGGAATAATTCTTCTTTGTAAGGATAAATGCGATTGTTTACATTTTAGAATATGCTATTTTGTATTTGGCTAATACACAGTATATCATATTGTTAATACTAATCGTACTGTTGCACCATAATTTTATAAAAATTACAAGATCTTTCACAATGTTTGTAATAAAACGTGCTTGAATAAAGAAATTTTTTATAAAAACATGGGCGTGAAAAAAGAAAGAATATTCGAAATTGGGAAAACTCGCTCTACAATATAAAATAATTCAATGAAAAGATGAATGCAAAATTATGGTATAACGTGGCCGAGAGTTTTGTACAGTAGTACATACATATATATTATACAGTGAATCGTAAATTATTCCCTGGTATACTACCCTCTGCAACGGATAGCATACTACTCTGGCTGGACAGCGCAGACTCGACAGCGCAGCGTAACATGTGTCCGACAGTTTTATTCCGTTTTCCCCGATGTAGCAAAACGACTGTTCGCTGCTTTTCAAAGAAAAACGACGAAGCAGAGGCGACTATACATTATACATATGTAGAGAATAGAGACCCGTAGTAACTATCGTATAGTTCTATGGAGGACGGCCTCGCGCGATCGGGCCACGTTTCACAATCGAAGAAGACATACACCGCACCGGACCAATGGCGGCCAGCATGAATAATAAAACTTGGCGAGGTCAGGATAATTGTAATACTCGATTACTCGGCGATGGAACCGCGTCATGTGCTCGATCCTCACATTCATTTCGCCGTCCGAGCGCGATCTACATGTATGTCCATGTAGTACCTACATATACACTTCACGGCTTTTACTTTCTATGCCAGTCCATCAGTCCACATAATAATCCGGTCTCTCGAACCTTCCGGTATACGTATAGCGCACAGCGAAAACCACAACGATTCATAAGTTGGACGATCGAGTTACCCACTGCACAAAGAAAGTTCAATTTTTTTCGGCGAGTCGATGCAATCTTTTTTACTGTCCTCTCGCTTTCTCGAGCTGTTCTATACCGATTTCTTAAGGGGGGAGCCCTGTGTAAATGGCCTGTTTTTCAAGAATTTAAAAAAAAAATGTAATGCGTGGATTGATTTGAAATTTCAGGTATCATTTATTCGTGTTATAGTATGACAAAAAATATTTTTTTTTAAGTTTAATTGTATAATAATAATCGTGGAATAACGGCTTGGAGATGGCATCCTGTATTTGCGCCGTGCAACGTACAGTGCACAAAAATGATATGAAAAAAAAAATCCAAATGGAATCGTTAGTTTATGCAAAAACGCTCAGCATGACGTTTTTCTTTTTTTAAAATTTGCAAAATTGCAAAAATGGCGACGTTATGAAAAAGAACGTGTTTTCTGATATAAATTATAGATAATAACTTTATTTTAAATAAAAAATAAAAAAATCGGAGCTCGTCATGCTGAGGCCAATTGTTTATAGAATATACATATATATATATATATATATATATATATATATATATATATATATATATATGAAGTTTCATAAAGATCGGATAATTAGTTTACAAGCAACGTTGCACGGCGTGCGAAATTTTGCGTTTAAAGTTTGTGTAACAGAAAAATTGTGAAAAAATCCAAATCCTCTTTATCCAAATATTGCATTTCAGCCGTTTTTTCTTCATTTCGAGAAGCACGAGCCTCTTTAGTGCAATCAAGACTACGTCGCTCCTGCTCAATACAACTCTGCACTTTATTTTGAAAATAACGTACAAGAACATCTCTGATAGCTTTCTAACTTTTTTTATCGTATTCATAAGGAAATCTTCTATCGATTGAAGCATAAAAAATATGCTAAAAAATTTCATTTTACACAGGGCTCCCACCTTAAAGCGTACTACAAAATTGTGCCTCGTTGTTAATTAAACTTTCGCGTTACACTATACTGTAGCTTTATTTCTGCACACGATCACGGTTGACGCGTCAAAGTTTTCTCGTTCCTCGAGTATTCAAGACAAAACATGTTTTTGATCATCTGGTTTTTATGTAGGCTCGCATAAACATCCGGGGTCGTCCGTTTATAGTCTCTCTCGCTTGTGTATTCGATACGGAAGCATAAAAGTTCGTAGTCTATTAACCATAATCGTAGTTTTGAATCTCTTTGATAGGGTAGCAGATTGGCCGATTGTTAATTAGTGTGCCCAGTGTGATCGTAAATGGTACTAGGTGGACGTTGAGTTTGCGCAGAATAATGGCGGACTTTGCAGCGGTTCTTTGGCGAGCTCGGTCCCTTCACGGCATAAAACGCCCGTAGTTTTGCGCTCATTAATATTAATTTCGCAGCTCCCGCTGAAAAAGCGACCCTAGGTTCTCAGGTAAACTGACGACAGGCCTGCATGCATCGGCGATGTCCGCCTGCATCGTCATAAAGAAACAGGGCCGACCCCCTAGCTATCGTTCTTTACACCGTGTATCTATACGTGTATGTATACATATAGCCACCTCCTTCGCTTCTCTTTCCTCTTTCCTCTTTCCCCTTTTCTTTTTCCCGCCACGGAATCGTAACAGTTGCTTCTGACAACTTCTGACGGCTGTCATTACACGTTCAGTTTCAACTTTCAACTGCGCGCGCGACACACCGGCCAACAAAACAGAAATTTGTTCGCAAAACAAAAAAAAGAAACGGAAAACAAAATTGGCTCAATGAAAAAAAAGAGTAGTGCATGGAAACGTCTAAAACTTTTCATGACTTTTCACCCCACGCTGCAGCGAGAAATGCCTTTAAAATATTTCTCAACACCATTTTTCGCTACTTTTTATCCTGCGACGCGTCGCATCAATATTTTTTTAAAATCAATACATGTATTTCACACAAAGCTTAACCTTATTTTTGTGGTTTCCACGCTGCTTCTAATAAAAAATACTAAACTATAAAAGACTCTTTTATTTTTTACCCACACAGGCAATTAAAACTAAAAATAAGAAGAATCTATTGGACTCCATCTTTCTTAAAATTTCTTTTCAAAAATAGATGATTGCATAAATCAAAGTGCGATACAGTCGGAGAGAAATGAAAATTTTTTCAATGTTCCGAAATATACGTTGGATGAGTTTTCTACCGAGAATCGTGTAAAGTGAATTTTAAACGGTAAGGAGTTGGTTAAATCAAAAGCTTTTATTTACATGTTTTTGAAACATATGGGACGCATATCGTTGTACGAGCGGTAGTGCAATCGTAGTACAAGTGATTCTAAATGAAAAGATTAACAAAAATTTGGTATGGAATTTTGTCACTGAATGCTTTGTTTTCGACGAAGACGGAATAAATAAAGTAGTATTTCACGTATTTTTCGGATAACATCTCTGAAAACTGACCGGAGCACCCCGTACATTACGGATTTTTGCTTGGACTGCAACAAAATTGATGACAGTGGTAATTTGTAAAACAGCGAGCATGTAAAGATTGAAATTTCATCACGCGTAACAGAAGAGATTTATCATCGCAATATCGAATACGCGAACTCTTTGTCGAACAATACACATCATGCCAGGTAAAAATTTTTCAAAACCTTCCCGCTGTCCTAACAATTCTTGACGTTCATTTTATCTTCCGTCAGCTTGTAAAGTTCATGGATGCACGGTGCAGTAAGGTTGGCCGAATAATCGAAAATTCCTATATTGGGACGCGGCGCACAGCGTGTGCAATTTCGCCCCAAAAGCGGACAAAATATGAAATCGTTGTTTGATTTTCACGAAAAATGGTATCTTGAGTTTTTAACTTAACCGTTTATTAATTTTCATTAATAAAATAATGAAGTTTTGGATTCTGTATTAAAATTTTAACATATTATCACATAATACAAGACAATTGAAGAACAAGTGATAGGATATTAATACATGCAAACAGTTTATATTCATAGTTTATTTGTTTAAAGCAGAACTATGTAGAATTAATATCATTTGATATAAGAGATATCGAAGAAACACCTTTATTTGTATAAATATCTTTTACAAAAATACACGACTGTGATTGCTCTGGACCGAAAAAGGCAATTAGGACCCGTGTCACACGATATCTATCGATCTTATCTTATCGTTAGAAAAGCATAGGTTTCTATTGTTTATACAAACGTTATTTATAAATCGAAGTTTAAAACTTTGGATTCTGGAACGGCAACACAAATCAGTAACAGGATGCATCTAATAATATTACATTTAAATTACAAACATGAATAATTTATTAATAGCATTTCATTGGTGATCAGCTTAAGAATATTCTCTTGTTAGTAGAAATTTTTAAATAATATTTTATTTAAGTATACTTATTGACTGGATTTATTGCATCTATGCCATATACAAACGTTAGTGTAATAAATCCAGGACAAGTCTCTCACACTTAAATCGCGAGTATCTTTTTTTGGGTAAAATTTCAGTAAAATTTTCTTTTGGGATATTATTATAGACATATTCAGTAATAATTTCCATGCAAAATCGCCGTGTTTTCGCGTGTTTCTCACTTATTAAATGAAACTAAGAGTTGGTCAATGTGACTTTTCTACGCAAAATCGTAGTGTTTAAGCTCTGTACGCTCTTATACTGAATCAGGAATGTCATACTAACGATATAATCTCATTACTTAATCACAGAAGTACCCATTTTCAATAAACAGAACTCACCCAAAAGCGTACACATTCGAGACAGGTACAATATGTTCTCATTATCGTTCAAATCATTTGAACGAATAAAAATCGACATGAAACTATGATTCCATAATGTTGTAATCGGTTTTTTTCATTAACTTTTATGGTTTCTTATACTTTGAACTATTAACTAACGAAATTACAACTCATAGAAACAATATCTGTTACTTTGAAAAATAGCATTCGCTTGCATTTTGTCCGCTTTTCGGGCGAAATTGGACACTGTGCGGCGCGGCACACTCATACAAGATACAGTGACTCCCATTAATATTCGGACGCTCTTCAAATAACGATAACTTTTTTGATATTTCACCATACGATTTGAACTTTTTTTGAGAAGTTAGAGCAATTAATTTACTACATGGTGCGAAAAGAAATTTTTTCAAAAATTGCAATTGGTCGGAATTGTAGAGAAAATACTAAAAGTTGCATTTTACAACTTTTTTATGTGGGTGTATATAGAAAATATAAAAAATATATTTTTTACAAAACGACAGGCATTGAAAGATATATGAATCCTTAGATTTATAGCAGTTGGAGGCCTAAAAACCTTGAAAAATTGCAATTTCTACCATCTTTAAACGTTTGTAGCTCATTGCAACGTTGACCGATTTTAATGAAATTTTCAGAATATGTTTAACTGATACATATCTACAAAACGTGTTTTCTACATTTTCAATATGAGCCCACCTAAAAAAGTTGTAACACATAACTTTTTGTATTTTCTCTGCAATTCCGACCAATTGCAATTTTTTTTTCAAAAATTTTTTTCACGTTTCTTAACAAAACTTCTCAAAAAATCCAAGGTGTATGGTCGAATATTAAAAAAATTACTGTCTTTTTAAGTGTGTCCGAATATTAGTGGGAGTCACTGTAAATATGCAGTGCATAATATCATGCACACGTTTACGGCAAGAACGTCCACGCCATTTTATTATTTAATAATCGACCAAAGTATCGCCGACCATACATCCAATTCCAGAACAAAATGGGGACCATCCGAAACTCGGGGGAGAGGTATAAGGTCACGCGGTATTTCGAAGTGCACACTGTCGTTCTGGTCAACCGTTTTCATAAAGAATGCAATATACGGTTCCCGTTCCCATCTCCGGAGAGTCGAAAATTGAACAATTTCCCGACGAGGCTTATGCCCTCGTAAATTCCGCGACTAGAGTTCAATGGAAACTCTGCTTTCGAACGCTAACCTCCAATGCAAGCAAGCAAGCAAGCAAGCAAGAGTTATAGCGAGTAACACGACGACGGTTTTACCAATAGGATAATTAATTGTGAGTATAGTGTTCGGCAAAATAATAAGACGCCTATACATGTTTATACAAGATGATCGGTTTTAATCGCTAAATCAAAATTACTTTAATACTACATATACAGGGTGTCCTAGACCACCTGTCCACCCCTATTAAAATGGTGGGCAGTAATTTTTATTGAAAACTAATAATAATTTAATAATTTAATAATTCCGGTACTAACCGGAAATAAGATTTTCAGACCGGAAGTCGTTTTTTTTCGGTAGTAAAGTAAAGATTTAATTTTTAATAATCATTTCCATAGTTTATTTCTGTTAAGTTGTTTATTATTCTATTTCAGAGCAGGTATTGTCCTTTACTGTTTGTCCTAAAAGTTGTGTAAATTCATTATTAAAAATTAAATCTTTAATTTCAAAAATGTGAATTCATACATTGGAGTTCATTTTCTGTCCAATGTAGGCATTTTCCAGAAAAACGTATGAGACAAAACTTTTATTATTTTTTTCATACAATCTGAATATGCAGTGAAAAATACCGGGTCCCATTTTAAAAAAATGACTTCCGGTCTGAAAATCCTATTTCCGGTTAGTACCGGAAATTGCAACTACCACCATTCGATAGAGCGTACCCGAATTAGTTATTAAATTTTTTTTAGTTTTCAATAAAAATCACTCTCCACCATTTTAATAGGGGTGGACGGGTGTGCTAGGACACCCTATATGTATGTATATGCCAGGGTTTCCCAAACTTTGTCTGCAATGGAACACTTCGCAGACTCGGAAATTTTAACGGAACACTTAGCTTATTTTTTAGGTTGGGTATATAATCTTAAAACAAATTATTTATTTAGTAATTATTTTTAAATATAAAACTATAATATAATTATTATATTCAATATGAAGTAGAAGATCTTTAAATGTGTTGCAAACCTTGCAAATGTGTATAAAACCTTTCCAAATTGTCGCGGAACACCTATTCAGGTTCAGCGGAACACTGGTGTTCCGTGGAACATGGTTTGGGAAACCCTGCTATATGCTATATGTTTTAAAAAAATAGCTTAGATAAACGAATGGTCTTGAGGGGGTAATAATCTGCTCTAAATAATTTCTTCATATATGGACGTATTTTTAATGGAATCGTATACAATATGATTTAATGCTCTTATCGATGCAGCTCAGTGTACTCTACAAAAAGGTTAAATAATTATTATTTCAGGAGCTATTTTGATCGGAATGTCGGAAAATGGTCACACATAGTAGGTATCAAAAAGGAAATGAGAGTGCTCGCGCCCGAGGTCGTTTCTGCCACCAGTTTTGTCAGTATAAACAGAGACAGAGCATACCCAGGTTTAGCATGGAACAGAAACTAATGTTAAAAGTGGGTAGGTATACTAAATTAGAAAAAAAATTACATTTTCTACTGGATATGTCCCGTCCAATTTGATGATGTACCACTGTCCGTACGCCACAAGAAGTCCCTCGAGACGGCTGAGGGGTACAGGGGGTCCTCGCTCGCAGCCAATGGTTATCTTTGACGTCACACACTTTAGCCAATAATTCGGCTAGAACTGAAAGTTCGTGTGGAATGACCCAATCGGACGGTTTGTTGTCGAATTCGTGCCAGGAGACTTCTTGTTGCGTACGAACAGTACAGGATGTCTGTATACAATGTGTCTTAATAAATAGGATCACCTAAATATTTGTTTTACTCGTTGTTGTATGAAAACACTTCTTGAGGCAAAGTTGTACTGTTCTAAAGGGTGTAATGGTGGGAAGAGTTTTATCCTTACAGTCACGTTTTCTTTACAAGGATATCGGTGCTTTTTTAATGGAACCTTATATATTTCTTTCAACGTCCTTAAAGAGCATAAAAGAGGAAATTCAACGACCTTCATAACCATACCATACCGATAATTTAATCTCGAGATACCTGCGTCCGAATTTATTAACAGGGTCACTGCCGGCAGTATTATTATTGAGGTCGTTAAATTTGTTTTTTCATGTTCTACAAGGATACAGGGTTCCATTTCGAAAAATAACCATGACCTTTCAATCTCATGAAAAGAATAACATGGAGAAGAAACTGTTACCGTCATTACACGTACAATTTTGTCCTGAAAAATTTGTTTATACAAGAACAAGTAAGAGATATATAGACGAATCACCATATACATATACCCAGAGGACACACAAAATGATTTAATCGATTGAAGTGATTATGTTGGCAATACTAGCCAAGAAACATAGAAACGTAATACCAAATATTGCATTTTTCTATTAAATTTTATTTATTCATGAAACGCTCATTTATCCTTGCCCTTGTAAAGGTTCTAATGCTATCAGAGTACAGTGGACCTAGAGTCGCCAGATTAAGACCCGTGTCCCCACTCTACCTTCCCCTACTACGACGTTATTCCCTCATGCTTCCGTCACGGCCCGGTCACGTGGCGCGTTCCGTCTCTGTCGTACATGCGCCAGAATGTCGTGTAACTAATCCGGTACTGGCAGAGGGAGGGTAACTTTTTCCCCTCATCTGGCGACTCTGAGTGGACCTTTAGAACAGTGTCGCCAGATGAGTCCGAATTCGGACTCATTTACTCCCCTACTCTTCCCCTTCCACTATCCCATTCCAGCACCACGTCCAACTCAATCCCAATCGCGCACGCGCAACGTGTCACATATTACGACTCTGGCCATCAGAGAGGGGGTACCTGTATTCCCCTCGATTTTCTCGACCTGGCGACACTGATCTAGTATCTGAACCTCTAATGTCTAAATAGTTTAAAGTCTGAAGCCTCTAGTATCTCGACAAGCTTTAAATTTAAATAGCTCAATTTCAGGCGATCCGTATGCAACACTGTTTATTGTATCAATCGATACACAGAGATTGAATCTGGCATTGTAATTAAGTAACTGTTCTATTATACGAACTCTCATGTTTCTTTTTTTAGTTCGGATAATCTAGGTTCTACTGTATATAATGTGAGATATAATACAAATACATACGAAAGTAATATGTATTAGCAAAAATTGTAATGCACAGCTATTGTCATCCACACAATCACTTATGTCTAAAAGTTGGACGCGACCGCGACCGTTTCAGAATCAAGGTAATTCGGTCGCTATTAATGTTAAGGGAGTCATCCGATGTGGCAGGTCCAAAAAATCGAAAAATTTCTTTTTGCACAAATTGCTTCTATAACATTCCTAGAATATGCAGGTAGAAGGTTATTTCGATATTCGAAGTCGTTCGACTGTTATAAACGTAGAACGGATCAGCTGTTTGCCTCATTACGATTAAAGTATTAATAAATAACCAGTGAAATATCAATCAGCTGGAGATTAATTTGTGCACGAAAAAAATGCATTCAACACATAGCAGACTAATGGTGACTTAACATTTTGTTTGTGTAAATCGTACTTGAATCTTTCAACGAATTTTTCTCAAAACTGTATTTTTCATATTGGCGACCATGATATCTCAAAAGCTATTGACTGGATTTTGCTCAAATTTTTATGGTATAGTTCTCGCCCGTACCAAAATATTTCTGATTTCTGCCATAGTTTTTTTTAAAACCGTGTCAAAAATTCAATTTTCCATATTTTTATATTATCTTGGTTCCGGCGATAGCCCCAGGTCTACAAATTAAAATGCCGCTTGATTTTTTGATTTCAGATGATTAAAACCTCCGGAATCATGGTCGCCGTCAACCAACTTTTTTTACACATGAGTGTCTTCCGAACGGTGCAAAGTCGATTCAACTCATTATTTTGGTTTGAAAAAATTCTGTGAGACTGTAAAAGTGTCAATAAATGTGTGGTAGAAATTTCAAGATTGTATGTTTTAAGGGTCCATCAAAAAAAATTCCCGAAAAAAGCAAAAAAAGTAGCTGTCACATGGGATGACCCCCTTAAAACACCTGGAAAGGTAACAAACGATATTTAAAGTTCCACTGCATCGAAACGCAAAATTTTGGTCTCGAGGAGGGGTTCGGTTACCTGTGGCATGGGCGGAAGCGTATTGTTCCGACGCGACGGGATGCAACGAAGTTGCCTCCCTTGCGATATTCTAAAGATATCGTAAAGATCTGAATGAGAGCCATTCGATCGAGAGAAGTCGACCGCCGCGCGCCGGATCGATATTGCGGTATCCAGTCAACAGGGTTGTTGTTGACAAGAAGAAAGAGGACAGATCTACTCGAGACGTTGACGCGAGAGCATCCGTCTATTATTACGCTGTTCACATTAGAGACTATCCGCTGGTTATAAATAAACAGTTGTTTTATTGTTTCCTGGCCGTTACCAGATAGAATGTGTTCACTGGCGAGGCGGAGGAGCAGCAGTCTCCGCAAGATTGGTGTCAGAAGTGGGAGCTTCACCATTTGTCGACAATGGTAGTCAAGAGACAACTCGTAATACGATTCATTCATAGAATTAATTGACGCATTTGGTGGATCATCCGATGTCACAAGATTCAAATGTTCTGACCATCATTTCCACGAAAGCTTAGTTATCTAGGGCGTTAATATGGCCTTCGATGGTTGATTACTGGAACTCTTGGAATATGGGTACAATACCAGACTCTATATAAAATATGAAATAGAATTTATTCTATTTAATATATCTGAAGACACGTTGTGAGGCACGTTTTACTCAGCGACAAAAATTCGACACGGGTGAGGATCGCTCTGGAAAAACGGACGATGATCTACTTGTAAGAAACAATTGAGAGTTGAGAGTCCCATGACGCGGACAGCATAGATACAATGTATGTATCATTTGAATAGGCGCTCGAAAGTAAAACGATAGAATATCTTACTAAATAATAGTAGATTATTTTTGTCAATTTGTTTCTTAAATAAATTCCAACAGGAACAATTACCCTATCAGCCTATACGTATGTAGGTGGCAAAATCCTAAAGCCACCCCCGCGCCGCGCCGCCGAGTACAGGTGACAAGAAGCGAGAAAGAGAGAAAAAGGAAAACCCCATCGAACAATAATGATTCCCTCGATTCCGCATCTTGACCCTCTTCCAACAATACCGCCGGTTATCGACGTCGAATCGGTTATCTCCGATTTCGATAACGGTCAATAGTCCCGGCGGCCCCTCTCCTCCGGATGAAAAGTTCCGTACAAAATGGCCGGACGGTTGCGGGTGTCGGGTCACGGAAGAAAAGGGCCGACCGAAAAAAGCGTTTCCAGCGAAGAAATTCTGAAAGAAGTCGCGGGGTGGGCTATAAAGACCGGCCCTGGCCCGAAGCCACTGTGCATCGAACATGACCGAGTGCCGTCGCGTCGCGTCGTCGGCGAAAGAGAGCAAGCTCGCCCTCCCACTCGCTGAGGAGAGAGATCGACGAGCAACGCGCAACGTGGGAGAATAGGCGCGACGAGGAATCACGGAGGAAGAACGCGAAAAAGGACAAGCTATCGCGAAAAAAGGGAGAAGAAATAAGGGAAGAAGGGAGGAGAGGGAGGGAGTGAGTCCAAGGGGAGGCGGCGGAGGACGGTAACAAGAGCCCATAAAAGAGGAACAGAGCGACATATGTAATGAAACGAAAAGAGATACCTGGAGGATGTGCAAACCGGCGCGGCGGGAGAGGGCGAGGGCGAGGGCAGACTGTATAAATAAAGTGACACAAAAGAAGAAAGAGACAGGTCGGTATAGTAAAAAGAGAGGGGGATGAATGGAGGACGAGGCGGGTCGGAGACGGCTGCGGTCGACGGCAGAGCGGAAGGGAGGCTCGAAGCAGACAGGGTGAGAAGGAGAGGGTGAGGACAGCTTGGTAGGGGTAAGGGAGTTGAACGGAGGGGGAAAGAGTCGGCGAGGGTACGCGTAGAAGAGGGGATTGTCAGAGGAAGAGAGGGAGCGAAGAGGGAGAAGAGGGAATGGGGGGAATGGTAGGGGATGGGAGACCGAGGGTGGTGGGAGGCTGAGGTCGTTCTGGCGACGCCGTGTCTGTCCCGACGCTAGGTACGAGAGAACCCAGCACAGTGGCCCGATCACTTATTCATGCGCTCCGAAATGATTCCAGGCTTCTGTGTTGTTAGCCGATGTGCTGCGCATCGCGCCGAGCCGAGCAGAGCCGAACCGCTTCGCGACCAGCCGGGCCGAGCCGAGCAAAGCCGAGTTGAGCAGGTGAATTAAAATGTCCGACCGCCCACCAATGGAGCGCGCGATCCCGCTTTGCCGAGCTGAAAATGCTCCGAAGGAACGGACCTTACTTTTTAACGAGGCCTGGCTTTTCAGTCGAGTGCTCATCTAATTGAAACAAGAGTCCTTCTTTTTAAAATACATACATACATGCAACGACGCGACGCGACGGCTAGTGTTTTGCACCTGTGGGAAATTGTTCGGAAAATCCTCCGTCCACTGCGCTGCTGCTGGTGCTGGTTGGTGGCCGCGATCGCGAGCCAGGTGCCCGATCATCGGCTAGAAATGCTGTCCGATCGATAGTAGACTATGTTAAGAGTATATGAATTTCATTTAGTCAAGGTTTGCGACACGGACCTCACTTCTTTTGCTATTATTCAGAGAACGTTTTTCCTTGATGCATTTGGAGCTATTGAAATGCTAGAAAGAAAGACTCGAAGTTCTTTCTGTGAAGTATCATGAACCTTTACTTCCACGGTCACAGCTGCAGCTGACCATTTTGTGCTTCTCCCGTAAACCTGCGCATCGTGTGCAGTGACCCTTTGACCTGTCTCTCCACCTCCATGGTTGCCAAGTTGGACTTAGGAAAAACGAAAAAATACTATCCAAGATTTACATTAGCAATTTTCCGTCCTACTAACATTTAAACAATCAATATGACAAAATTCATATTCCTTGGGACGGTAATGTATCGTGCACATTGCATTTTTGGATATACAGTTTTCTTTCGATATTAAACGACGATGGTTTTTTTGCAACAAGAAACTCTATCCCCACTTCTTCTTATACGTTTTACTTCATTTAAAAACTTTATATTTACCGGTTCTATCGTTTCAAGTCGAAAACTATGAAATGTCAAATGTGCAAAATCCTATTTCCAAAATGTTCATTTGTTTCGGTGTGATCGAGAGATTGAGAAAATATCACGCAAAGATGAATTTCAATTTGGAAAATTATCTCATTTTCAATTCAGAAAACGACCACTTTGACCCACATAGATAGTACATATGTTATGGAAAATGGCACGAAATAAATCTGGTTAAATCGTCCGCAGCACTGTTATACTGTTATCCCCATCATTCATCGCTCCACGTTTCAGAGAGGTTCTCATGAATTCTTACTTGTGTCAGCCTAATTGATTGCTAGAAATTAGAAAAGTGGGTCGGTGTGAATTAATGAGCACGAATTCGTTTATCAAAATTTTCACATATTTATCATTTTGTATATATACCCGGTTGTCCTACAAGTTCGGCTACAAAACTACGTACTAACTTGTTTCGTAAACTAGTAGCGCGGTTAAATAAGTGAAAATTCAGGAAATGATAATGTATTAACGAAAAGGTGTTCGTACAGTTTGTACATGTTCATATTGTCTAACAACATTAAGCGCGGACTTTATACGTGCACATGTGGTTTTATATACAGCGTGACCCACGTAACTGTCGCCACGATTTTTCGGACAATTCCGGTAGCCAGATAAAATAATGATCGGAACAAAATTAATTAGTTTCTAGTCGGCTACTAAATGCAATAGAAAAAATTCAAAAAAGAAAAAGGTCACCTTCATTTTTTTAAATGGTACTACATATATTTTAGTACATATTACTATGACCATGACATGACCTTAACAGTAAGGTCTTAACAGTAAGGTAGACTTAATTTGTTGATATTTCTTTCGAGAGATCAATATCTTGACCAATATCGACAACTCAAGTCCACCTTACTGTTACGACCTCACTGTTAAGGTCATCTCAACGTCCTGTCGCCAAACCGGAATTCGTTTGCTATAGCCGCGTTGTGATTGGTCCGTGTTTTTCGTTAATAATTCCTTAACAAAACCGATGCGGAAAGTTTCACTAACAAGGGAACATATTCAGTTGATACACGCCGATTTTGATGAAAGTTATGTAAGATATAGTTCTTCGAAAAATGTTTGACACCATCCACTCCGAGGGGGTGAAAACAGCCCTCGAACTCGGGGGTCAAAACTACATTTTTTGAGATATCTGGGAAACTAGAAGTCGAAAAAAATGTCGAAAAATGATTTTTTTTTATGTGTATTTTTTAATGGCAAATGTAGTCGCGCAAGAATTTTTTAACAAACTTTTTTTTCTCAAAAAATGTGGTTTTGACCCCTGACTTCGAGGGCTGTTTTCACCCCTCAGAGTGGATGGTTGCCAATAAAAATATACGTATCAAATATTTTTCGTACAACTATATCTCACATCAGTTTCATCAAAATCGGCGTGTATCAACTGAATATATTCCCTTGTAAGTAAAAGTTACTTCAAATCACCTAAGAAACCACCCCTTTCAAGGTTCTCCGACACTTTCGGGACACCCTATAATGTAGAAATTTGTCTATCAGGTACGCGTGTTGCATCACGACTGGATACGTTGCAACATCTTTTGTAGCTGTACATCATTTAGTTTTCCTATAATAAATTCCAAAAGATGATGTATTTGTGTGTGATTTGATGGGAGGAGGGCAGTCGTTGAGACGAGTGAAATTATTACGAGACGAAAGATATAACAATAAGTAAGATTCCTGTGCAGAAGAATTTGGCAGGAGTTAGTGAATCGACGCGAAGTTGGCTGTTCGTTGACATTGTTAGATGAGTATGAGCCGTTCGGATCATAATTCGAGGAAATTCGAGAAAGCGAGAAAAGCGACCACTCATTTCGTCGACAAGCGCGTTAAACACTTGGTATGTACCGTGTTGTGTTTGCGATCTCGTTCGAACGATCATCAAAGTGGGTATGTATCGCGGACGATGATACGAATGAATAAGGGCGGTGTTCGCCGTCAAAAGTCTCGTTTGTAAAATATGCATGCTCCACATTCTATGCAGCGACACTGTAAATAGCCCGGTTGTTGCGGTTCCGAGCGAGATAAACGATCCGCGGCTGCTGCACTCTGAGCTCTGAGCTCTCTGAGCTGCGAGGATTCAAATCGCTTGACCTTGCTCTCCAACGTGTTCCAACGATCAAGTTGTTAATTCCAGTGGATCGCTCGGGAATATCGTGACTATCTGACAGAATAATAACTTACCCGAGCATCGTTTCTCTCGGTAATTGTACATGCAAGTTGGGCCACATCACCGATTCCGAGAATCTTAAAATATGTTGTCAAAGTCATCGTTCTGAACAACTTTTCCCTATACAATCAGTAAAAACTGGATTGTGAAAGCAAAAGGATATTGCTGACGAATTTCAGATACCCGTTAGCACTCTGTCGACAATTTCAAAAAATGAAAGAAAGCATCATGCAGAAAATTCTCTGTTACCGACTAACAGAGCAAAAGACCATAGACACGATTTTATTAACCCCTTGCACTACGATTCATTTTACGGATGCAGTGATTAGAACTTATTTGTCGTTTCTAATTTCATAGGGAAAAAAGAAGTTTGTATGTAATTTATACCTATGGAGTCTTCAATGGTTTCAACAATAAGAAAATATAATTTTGTTTCAATTTAAAGTTTAAAGAAAATTAGTAGCATGAATATTTAGTAGACTATCTTCGAAATCTTCGTCACGAGTCCGACTCGGTATTATAGTGCAAGGGGTTAACATCTGCTGAATAAATTCAAAGTTATAGTTATTTGGCATCTTTTCCAGCCTTGGCATCTTCTCCCAAATTACCTTAAGACTTATGGCGCAACGCGACTGAAAAGCCTTACTTAAGATGCTCTGAAACTTTCTCATTACTTGCAGATTTTTCGAGCGATTTTTTCAATCGTTAGGAACACAGTTTTGTGCTGAACTTGTCGTAAAAATAATTGACGCTGAGTTGTTTTTTTTTCTTCTTTATTATTTCATAATTTGTATAATAGTCATAAGGAGATGCACAAATATTAGTTCACCTGTATGTAAACTCACGACCGTCTCTACTACACGTCGGAACATGTAATGTGGCAACACCGCATATAGACAGAATATCAGTCCGATCAAGCTACTGCATACACGCAGTAGCATATACATAGAGACGTTTGTGATATGTATAACGCGATCGACTTCAAATCGGACTGAGACAGCGTTGTCAAATTTACCACGTTCCGGCCTGTACTAGAGACATCGATTTTTGTCTTATTATAGTATTTAATTATATTTGGATCTTTTCTATTGTCATTTGCCATGTCTGAATGCAACATGGAAATAAGCACGACTGCTTTATTTCTTTGAGGAATATAATATGAAATCCATACAGAGTTAAACATTTTTCCCTTTTGGATACATTCATTTCTGCAGGAAAATGCGATCTGTGAGATCTCCTGATGATGAATGTTTCGACAAAGATCATTTGGTAAAAAGATTGTTCATTGAAATATTTCTGCTCGATCCTCTACACCAGTGATGGGCATTTTTGTCTGCCGCAGTCAAGAAGGATCCGCGGAGCTTCCCCCACCAACTACTCTTTCGTGCAGCGCGCACCTTCGCTGCGCGACGGGGCCTCGTGCCTTTTAGTGCCTTCATTTACCCCCTCATACGTCCCTACGTAACCGACAAAATTGGTGGGAGAAGCAGGCAACGAAGGGGCTCTTACCGTGCCCATCACACGCTCTACATCAGTGATGGGCACGGTAGGGGCCCCTCAAACGCCTGCTTCCCCCAACAACCTCTTTTGTACACAGCGCGCGCCTTGATCGCAATGCGCGAGGCCTGTGCACGTGGCGCTCCTCGCGGCCGCAATGCGCGATACGCGAGGCTTGCACCCTGCTCGCATCGCGACGGACGAAACGCGTCCTTCCTCCATAGTAACGGAAGATACTGGTGGGGGACAGTGGGCGCTATGGTGGGGACGGTTTTTCTCAATTCAGACAAAAATGTCCTTTCTTGCTCTACACGTACACCTAATGTAGGAACGAATTCCCTGACCACTCTTTCACCTTGACATTTTTCGCCATTTATCTTACTTTTTCCTGTGTAAGTGACATAGAAGAAGTCCGCTAGCCTCGGTATCAAAACAAAGTTGCCAGCTACAAGGAAAAGAGTAAAATAATGTATTACATAGATTGTTCCGAATGAATTGGTCATTTTCCACAATTGAAATGTTCTAACAAATGTATTAACAGATACCCACACCATCGATAAGATACATTTTACAATTGTATCGCGTGTCGCATATCCTACACACAAATAGGTGTGCATAAGTTAATTAATTTTTATTATTTTAAATTTAAAACATAGTTTTGAAGTGAAACTTCTTTTGCCGGGGTGTAAGCCTATTCGCGTCACGGAATTCGCGACACGAAAATGTGGAACGGAAGTGGTGGGGATGATGAGTAAGGCCAGCGTCTTACCAACACCATCTGGGTGGTGTTGTCGTTACTCGCTTTCGTGTCGCTGGCAGCTTTCCTATATACCCCCTCTACTCACTGCTGAGGCTGGGGAGCAAGGCCAGCGCGTGCTATGGCGAAGACACCGGTGGAACGAGCAAAAAAGTTTTGTGATCGAAAACGTGCTGACAAGCCACCTAAACAGCCAGCAAAGTCTAACCGCCAACGTTGTCGCGAATACAGAGCACGACAAATATCATTACGGGCTAATATTCGCGACATTCTAGATAACAATATCAGTGACATTCCACAAGCCATATCTAGTCAACAGCGATCTCAGGATTACAGAGAAAGGAACGCGGATTTGCGAATTGACGCTCAACCATCGGTTACTTTTAATTCGATCGATACGCCATACACGGATTGCATTGCACATCGAAACATTCATAAACAATTTTTTTTTTAATTCACAGATAATCCGTTTGGTTTTGTGTGTTATCTTTGTGATCGTTTATGGTTTCAAAGTGACTTGAAATTTGCAAATCAAAATTACGAAGAATTACTGCGAAGCGTCGATCCGGACGTGGATCTTACTAGTATTGTGATATGCAAGTGTTGTAACCAATCTCTCGGTCGTAATCACATCCCTAATCTTGCGAAATTCAATGGATTCAGATATCCGGAAATGCCACCAAATCTACCACCATTGGATTTAGTGACAGAAAGACTAATTTCTCCACGCATTCCTTTTATGCAGATAAAAAGATTAAGGCATGCACATGGCCAGTACGGCATTCTAGGACAGATTATAAATGTTCCAATTTTTTGTAATTACGTTGGTTCAACAATTACCCAGAGACATTAACGATGATTATTGCGTTAATGTTCATATTAAAAAAAAAAAGGGGTAAACTTTACTTTCCGAACCCACAGATTTTCGATTATTATATATATCTAATCCTGTACATTTCGTCGAGAAAACACCAAATTCGATGTCCCAGACCGCGGAAACCACTCGTTTTTAAGTTATGAGCATGTAAAGTTGACTAATTTAACACTAATTTTCATTGTTTCATCTCAGAAAGTGACAGGTATGGGCGCCGCCATATTGGTTAGTAGGGAGCTCTCCCGTGTAGTGACTCAGTGGCGCCCCCATATTGCACACGTTACGGGTACATTATCGCGTAGCACGTAGCACCGCACTTTGCACCACAACTCTGCAATGCCGATAATATACATTTACACACAATCAAGATATCTAAATTTTTCATGCTTACAATTACAAAACCGATACACAATCTAACCAGAACTAACCCAGGCCTAACCCAGACACAATCTCAAACAACTACAACTCCTCTCTTCCCAATTCTATAAAATTAATTACAACTACTTTTTATTCACAAAAATTTCAAAGCTCTAATATTCACACCTCACACAACCAAGATATCAAAATTTTTTAGAATTACAATTACAAAATCAAAATACAACCTAACCGGAACTAACCCGGAACTAACCCAAAACTAACCCACAATTAATCCAGAACTAACCCAGAACAAAAATTAAACTCTGCGGTAGCCATTTTGGCACACTGTAAAACTAGAAATTAGAATTCCCCCTTCACATGCCCAGGCTACTATCAGGTTGCGCGTTAGTGCTGCCATCTAGCGTCGCCACTGAGTCACTACACGCAAGGAGCTCCCTACTTACCAATATGGCGGCGCCCATACTTATCACTTTCTGAGGTGAGACAATGAAAATTAGTATTAAATTAGTCAACTTTATATGCTCATAACTTATAAACGAGTGGTTTCCGCGGTCTGGGACTTCCATATAGGAGTTTTCTTGCCGAAATCAATAAGATAAGACGTATAATAATCGAAAATTTCTGGGTTCGGAAAGTAAAGTAAATTAGGATTATTTACCATTTCCAATCTTAATTTACTTTTAAACATTACTAGACTGCAAGAAGTTTCACTTCTGCCGCGCGTGGTTTTTTTATTTATCATGGGTCAGCCATTTACTTTTACCAGTTTAAACTCGGATATGGTGCGGCTGAACCAACACGAAACGTAAATATTGCTTTTGGAAAGGTACTGTGAGCGATCGAACCACTATTCGTTGATTTGAAAAATTTCAGTCTGATGATACAAATTTCGAAAATGAATTTTGGTTTGCTATTTAAATAGTAGACAATTTTTTATTTTATATTATATTCGGTAAAAAGGCAAAATAATTCGTCGGTTTATTAATATTTTTTTAAAATGTCATTAACTATCGACTCGTTTTACATATTTGCTAAGAGATTTCCAAAATTTTGGATCACACATTAAGAGTAGAAAAGAATGATTTTTGAGAGTGGTTTTTTGAAAAATTACCCCTTTGGAAACTCATACCAAAAATGATCCGGAAGAGAAAAATCGGGAATGCGTGAAATATTAGTACAAAAGGTAGGATTAACGGCATTCAATTTTATATGTTACTGTATTGTTTTCCATCTCGTTTTAAAAATATTGGCGGTCTGCCGATCTAACTTCAGGCTTTACACAATTCATGTGCAATGCATGCCAACTGGCTTTCTTTTTTATTAATCAATCAGCAAAAGACAATTTAGGTTCATGAAATCGTGACATTTCGTGCGCACAAACTTGATATTATTTGTCAGAGGACAAGAGCCAGGGAAATGCAATTTTAACAAAATCATGTAATAGATGTTGAAGTTAACCTATATTTCTTGAACTGTCGAGTGCCAAGCCGAACACCGCATGTTCTACGCTCGCATAGCGCGACAGCGCGACACGTCGATGAACATGTTACAATTCCCACGAACATTTGCATATTTAATTCCAGTTTCTTCGAATTTGTCTACAAAGCCGTAAACTCGTATAAAGTTCCGCAGTGTGGTTGTAGGATTGTTTGATCGCTTCCATAACTGAATTGTTTATGTGCAATCTATTCTTTCTGAAAGCATATAGTCGGTGAACGGGGTCAAAACTGGCCTTCAGCCGATATATGACTAACACCAGGAATCGCAAGAGGTTGATTGTCGTGTACGAACCGATATACAGTAGTATCTCCGTAACTGTCGTATCGTCGGTTCTGCCGAGCGACAGTTATAGCAGAGGAGCTACATTCTTAGTATGCCGAACGTAGAGAAAGATAGCGATTGAAAAAGAAAGAGGGACTGAGGTTCGACACGTAGATTCTCTGCTTCTCTTTCTTTTCGCCGGCCTCTTTCACGCCCGAAATTTTAATCGCTTATATTACACAAGTAATTATGATCCTGACTATATCGTGTTTGGTGTCATTTTAGAAAAGATTAAAATAAAAGATGGAAAAATTTAATAAGTTGCAATCTTTTGCTTCGCTTGCGTTGGTGTGAACTCACCGATACTCGACCCCTCGCTGGCTCGGTCATCGAGCATGTTTACCGCTTGACTAGTTCCAAGAGGTTCCCCCCAGTGGTGGAAATAAAATTTTCACAGTTACGGAAGAGACCTTTGCGACAGTTACGGAGATAATACTGTACAGTGATGTCTCGATATATGTGATAGAGCTGTGTACTCTCTGTGCCTCGGAAAAAGTCTCTCGGGACGGCACAGGGGTAAAGGGGGTCCTTGCTCGCATCCAATGGTTAGGCTTTGACGTCACACACTTTAGCCAATAATTCCCTTGCGATAATAAAAAAAAGCAAAAGGTGATGAAAGTGCTCACTTTGATTTTGCATATTTGATTGATGCGATGACAAAAAAATGCTTGAAAGGTTATAAAGCACTATAAGGCACGAAATTTCGCGACTTGGAATAAGATTAAGTAATAATAAATGGAAGCAATGCCATCTCTACATGAAAAACGAAATTATTTTCCGAACGACCTCATAATTTAGGTGGCACACGTAGCTGAATCACCCTGTATTACACATGTATGTTATAAATGTCGTAGTTGTATATAATAACGCGTTCATAGTTTATCAACCCATATTGTATAGCGTGTAGTAAAGTTGATTATAATTATTTGTATAATTTTGTTGAAAAAGATTGATACGGTTGTGTTTAATTTTGCCCTGAAAAAGTCATCGTGAGACTTCTATCTCGCTGTAAATATCAAATTGTTTCAAATAGTTTATATCAGCAAACAGATTTCCTATGCTAAAAGTTTCTAATTATTCAAATATTTTCGTCGACCATTATAGGTAACACTAACTTTAACGGAGCTGAAGTGGGCGACATTTCGAAAAGATCTTGATGAGATTACGGACTGCGATTAGGAAGAAGAAACGCGATTGGCCGAACGGTCATTAAACAGTTAATCGGCACAGTAAACCAGCAGCGACGAAATCGGCGAAATCGACGCGCACGAAACCCTTCGGAACTATTTCCGGTGTCGTCGATGTCAGAAACTAGGATGAGGCGACACAGACCAATGCGAACCGATCATTACCACTCGCCACGAGTCACCGAGCTCAACAGACCAGCGAGTGATTAATTACTGCGCCGCCTGTAATTACGAATGGTTCGCTTCCATCGGATAATAACGTTCCCTGAAATCCTGTAATAACCTGTTAGCTAATACATACGATGCCTTAGGACGCAATGCGATCTGGGATCTTATCCCTTGCACAACAAGGAACGCTCCGTTAAATCCTATTCATTAATTAGGTTCCTGGAAAAATCTTGACACGTTTTAGTTAACGAGCACGTCTTTGTTTTCCGACCCTAAATCGTTACACGTTGTACGCCCCACGTTGGTCGTAGGTGCGTGACACAATTCTTTATCGATCGTGAAAGTAGCCAAATTTAGAACGCCGCTGCGTATATAAAGTATAATATGAAATTGAGAAAATTGTAAAACTAACTCAATTACTTTCTGTACACACCATTTTCGCACCAAGCATCACAATTTCGGGGGACAACGCAAGACACATCTTA
Organism: Lasioglossum lativentre; assembly: GCA_916610255.1. Taxonomy (NCBI): domain Eukaryota; kingdom Metazoa; phylum Arthropoda; class Insecta; order Hymenoptera; family Halictidae; genus Lasioglossum; species Lasioglossum lativentre. The sequence goes on along the minus strand of OU744356.1, from coordinate 36,914,074 downwards.
AAAGAAATGGTTGAGGCCTATAGCTAAGGACCACCTTATTCCTCACCTCACTTCCCCGTTGTCGCTTCACGACCCCCACTACCACTCTAGTAGCATTTATGGTTGGTATTTTGTTGGGCCTTCGTTGGAAGATTGGTTAGGCAACCGTTAGAAATGTCGCCTTTTTTTGCAATTGGGCCAACGACCATGGCCAACGTAGGGCCAACGTAAAGTCAATGTAGGGCCAACGTAGAGCTAACTTATTGTTAGGGTCAACGTAGGGCCAACGTCACTATAATACTATAATACGAACGACCAACTGGGCCCGCTAACATATCGCTTGCTTTTGAAGATAGAAGGTAATGCATTAGACCAAACTTATTTGGTATCGAGGCGCTAGTAATCTGATGTTACTAATTTTTTTATAGGTGGAGACATTTGAAGAGTGCTTTCAGACAATTTATTTTCTATTGGAGTTGACCTTCTATGACCTTGAACGACCTTCATAATAGGTCATTGCATTCGTCTTGAAACACACTATCAGAATGTAAATAAGAAACCATACCGTTCCATTTAAAAAAACAAGGTTGACCTTCATATCTCCTTGACGTCTCCACCTATAAAAAAATTAGTAACATCAAATTACGAGCGCTTCGGTACCAAGTAAGTTTGGTCTGATGCATTTTCTTCTATCTTCAAAAACAAGCCAGTTATTCAGGTGACCTGTTTATAGCGCCCACCCAGTGTAAACAATGTATTTCCACGGTAAAAATTGAAAAAAAGGAAAAAACTAATTATAGCCACGTCGGGCTTGACCCGGACCTACAGAGATGTCTTGAGCATTGATGTTATGATGTGGGTTACTAGATATGTCAACAAATTTAAATCAAAATATCTAAACGAATCTAAAAACGCGGAGGCCCATTCTGAAGAAATCCGATACGGTTTTCTTATACTATATGAGCAGTACTCCTTGCCTTCCCCTTGGAAAATGGAAAACTTAAAGAAATAAATAAATTTCAAGGCTGAACACAATAAAACTTTAGTGGGCCAAACAATGCGCGACAGTGACAAATTGTGAATAAATATCCATAAATAAAAAAACAAAAAAATCAATTTGGAATATAATAATTAACAAATTTTTAGTTGTAGCAATGTTTCTAACGTCTGATATTTAGACGTACAATGTAGTAGTATCGTCATAAATTTCTTGTTAATTAACCAACTATAATAATTGTAGGCCCAACGTTGGATATTCGTTGGCAAATTGTCTTAATTTTTCATCGTAGGCCCTATGTTAGGGATTTGTAGGCAAAACCACTAACCATATCCCAACTAACTCCCAACCGTTGGCCACCGTTGGCTAACCATAAATGCTACTAGAGAGTGTACCGGTTCCCCCCCTATCAACTATTTCATATTGCCCTTATTGCGAGGATACGGCCTCCTATTGTATGTACACTCCTAATTCTTCCTACACTCCACAGGAGTCTGGTGGGGAGGACCCAGGGGTAGGGAGAGAAGTAATCTGCGGCTCGCGAGCCGCAAGTTGCTCAGGCCTGACATAGATCATGAAGACGGAATCATCCAGAATCATATCGAAATAAAACATCACCACACATCGGATCGTCAAAGCAGTGTCGCCAGATAAGTCCGAATTCGGACTCATTTACTCCCCTACTTTTCCCCTTCCACTATCCCATTCCAGCACCACGTCCCATTCAATCCCCGTCGCGCACGCGCAACGTGTCACATATTACGACTCTGGCCATCAGAGAGGGGGTACCTGTATTCCCCTCGATTTTCTCGACCTGGCGACACTGGTTCGAATTCGGACTCATTTACTCCCCTATTTTTCCCCTTCCACTATCCCATTCCAGCACCACGTCCCACTCAATCCCCGTCGCGCACGCGCAACGTGTCACATATTACGACTCTGGCCATCAGAGAGGGGGTACCTGTATTCCCCTCGATTTTCTCAACCTGGCGACACTGCGTCGAAGCGCGTCCTTTCTCCATGGTAACGGCGCTTACTGGAAGGTGACATTGGACGGTATGGTGGGGATGCAAAGGTTTTGCCTCAATTCAAGCAAACGTGCCCAGCACTGGCGTAAACCGACGAACTTGAAAAATGAATCTACGCTCTAACTGCTGCTGCACGCATAGTTTTCATGTTGTAAAACAAATTAGTGAAGGTTCGCTAAGCTTAATTACTTAACCATTGTTTCTGCGAAGACTAATTGCGGAACTCCGAACTCACCTGCAACAAATAAGAAAAGGAACTATTAATATACTTGTATGCAATGTTATATATGTATATCTATCGTATTTTAACAACTATTGAAGCAACGATTTCCGTATAAATACAGTTAAACGTAGCGTTGATTGGAAAGTTCATCAAGTTTCTAAATGATGTTCCTGTGGGTGTAAGTAATTACAATTCCGCTGATTTTAATTTAACTTTAACGAGTACGAGTAGTATAATCAAGCCTTGAAACGATTGTCCATTTGCGTTTTTTCATCTAATAACTTGATCGCCGAACAAAACAAACTTTCAATTCAATCTAACAACAATTAAAAAGCGAAGCAAAAAAAACCAAAGAGTGAAATAAATATATGATCTGATAAATATTTAATTAAAAATATCTGATAAAAGTTATTTCAGTTTTAAAAAAAATTTGTTTGCACCATTTATTTTGCAATTGCCTTAAACAAATGTAATGTTTCCATAGTTGGATCTTTACGGACGGTAATTTTTCAATTTTGCTCTGTTATAAACATGCATTGTATGAAAACATCACATTTGTTATATGTCGACCGTTCCCGCCAGAACCTTAGCATAAGAGTGGGGTTTCGCAGATCCCCCTGCGCCCCACTGTCGAAATCAGTATACATTTTATGAAAATATAGTTTAGACATATTTTTCTTAATTCAGACTGAACGCAATTTTTTCCGAAATTTGCACTACATGCATATCATCTAGTAAACTAATGCATCTAGCTTGACAAAACAACTAAAGTCGTTTGGCGCATTTACAAAAAAGTTATTCCAATTTAGAGTGTGTGCTGTGAATTATGAGACTAACTGTATTTGTTACTTTTAGAAGGTACTGTAAAATGGCCAGTTTTAGTGCTCCTAGGCAGAGTCGCCAGATTAAGACTCGTGTCCCCTCTCTACCTTCCGCTTCTAGAACGGTATTCCCCACGCTTCCGCCGCGGCTCGGTCACGTGACACGTTTCGTCTCTGTCGTGCATGTGTCCGGTACGAGTAGAGAGAGAGAGAGAGAGAGAGAGAGAAACATTTTCCCCTTAATTCGTGCTCCCTCCCCTCATCTGGCGACTCTGCTCCCAGGTTTACCTAGTGTTAATTTTGCTGTTTACGGTACTCTATGCCACCTCTGCTCGGAAGTATCCTTGATTTGAGGTTCCCCTGGCGCCGAAACGCGAGAGAGCCGTCGAACGCATCGGCAATGTCAATGAACGTGGGCATCGATCGAATTTCGACATGCGCATAAGCACAGATCTGCCGTTAGCAGTCGCGAAAGTGCCGCGGATCCATTCTCCCCCGACCGTGCCCGCGCCCGCGCCGTTCCATTGATCAGCTGGACACGGACACGTTTGATGGTTTTATTGCAGAAACAATAATACCGATAGATCGTTCGAAGCTGTGTAATTAACAGATCCGCTTTGTAAGTGAGCTACATCTTTAGATCCCGCGTGTCGCTCGGCTGCGGTATTTAATGTGAATGCAGGCAAACAAGTTTATGAAGCGAATAAAGAATCACTCCTACAACCTCGCAGTCGCCTCTGTTTTTTAATCAATTTAATCTTCTTGAATCAGATATTAGGTCACGGGTACGAGAAAACAAAGCAAAACCGGATAGGCGGATTAAATCTTTGCTTCTTCCTGAAGAAGCGCTGTTGTAAGTGGCCAAGTCGTATTATTCTGAGGTTGAATGTAAAACCATTTCCGTTTACATTTTTCAAATTCATGTCGGTGCAGAATATTTAGTAATCAACGCTCGTTTAAGTAACATTCTCAATTATTTTTACAGTTAACAGTTAGCATTGTGTTTAGCCATTCTTGGGGACACTGCCTTAAGGGGGAACGGTAGTCACGTGACTTTCCCTAGAATACCCTAGAAATCTGGCCAAAACTTGGGTTTGCGAGATTAGATTCTTCGTCCTTATACGAGCAGATTTTGGGCTGGGTGAGGGCTCAATCTAAAGAGGAAGGTTCAGCGCATAGTTCCCTGCTTATGATGTAACGAGATTATGTTGACATCTAATAATATGACTCTGCAAAGTAGGGAAAAAAATCGAGAAAACAACCGCAGAATCCAATGTATTTTTCTTTTACAAAAAGAGTTTTTTGACTGCTATCATAAGCAGGGCACTATGCGTTGAACCTTCCTCTATCAAACGAGCCTTTATGCACCTCTTTGCTCGTATAAGGACGAAAAATCTAATCTCGCAAACCCAAATTTCGGCCAGATTTCTAGGGTATTCTAGGGTATTCTAGGGAAAGTCACGTGACTACCGTTCCTTGTTAAACGATCTACTGCCCTCTGGATCGATTGGCGTACTTCCGTTGGTCGCCACCGGAGTCGCCAGAATAACACTCTACCTTCCCCTTCCGCGTCACGTGACGCGTTTCGTCTCCATCGTTCGTAAATTTTTCCCCTCAATTCGTGCTCCCACCCCTCATCTGGCGACTCTGGATCTACACAACGGTTAAGGATGTTCTGAAGGTACATAAAAACGCAACAAAATTTTTGAAAATTTGACAAGATATAATTCTTACTAAATTAATACAATTACCAAAGTTTGGGTTCGATTCACTGCACCGTTTAAGAATTAGAGCAACTTAAAGTTTGCACATTTTAACACGTGGTCTTATGGAGAATTCATAAAATTCCACTTGAAACCCTATTTAAACCTTGAAAAAACACAACTAGAAACTCTAGTTTTTTTATATGTAATAAAAATTAAGTAATTAATTATGTTCAAAATTTATTATGATTCACTAAACAGTTACAGTTGTCATCTCAATAATAACCATGAATATTGCTTTCTGAAGTATTTTTAATTTATTTAAATATTTATTTTTAACTTTTTATTGCGTAATTATATATATTGAATATCACAAATTTATTATCATGAAGTTCAAATCAGAGGGTACAATTATTTTCAAAAGTCACTTACAATTTTTAATTAAACGAAAGCTTTTTAAATTTATTTATTTTTTTAATGCAAAATATACTCATGAATGGCTTTCATTGCCAATATATTGATGGATTTCGAATTTATTGTAGTTTTATCTCCCATTGTACCTATAGAACATTCTTAAGGAAGACAGGCCTTTACCTGTCCGGTGCGCGGTGGTGCAAAATTGTGTATTTTGGATTTGTCGAATTACTTTAACGATTACTATTCGTAGAAACAAAATTCGTCTCCACATAGCTCATAACCATTTCGTATTGTTTAGTTTAAAATTTACTTGCAATGACAGAAACAGTTCGGAAAGGAACTCGAATAGCGTTTCCTATAAATAGTAGCGTCAGCAAATTTGTTAACAGTAATTGATTTATATCGTTAATAGTAATGAATAACCGCATTTAGTATTGGGATTATTCTGTATTCGTATGATCGGAGAATTTTTGGAAACTTTTCGAAACGTTTCATTCAATGTATGTTTTTCATTTGTCTGGAATACTTTCAGCAATAACGTTGCAGAAGTATTTCGAATACATTATATGTAATACGATAATACTCGGTTCTCTGCCCAGATAATAATTAATCTCTGTTCTGTATCGGAAGCTTCATTGTGAAATGATAATATCCTTTAATGTCATCAATCACTGAGGCTTCATTGAAACATGTTCAAAGGGAAGATTAATACGAGCTACATTACGTTACAGCAATATTTGCAACTTTACGCCTTCCAAACTGCCATTTCATTTATATTCTGACTGCTTGTGCGCATTAATTCATAGGTTTATTCAATTTAGTGTTTATTTCACAAGCACTTTGTACCGATATTTTCCTATATTCACTTAATATTGCTAGACCGCGGATTTTGTATTTTTATCTTATGAAATCGGTAGAAAAGGAAATAATTTATTTTATAATAATTGTTTCGTTAGCTTCTATGATATTGAAACGTGGTATTCGCGAACACATGAAATAAAATAAAACATCCAAATTTTGAAAGGAAAAAGTTATTTCAAATGACCTTAGGAAGCACCCTTTTCAAAGAAATACTACATTTTTGGGACACCCTGTATAGAAACGGGTTCAGTATTTTATTGCTTTGTATGATTAATATTATCATATTATCATATTATCATATTATCATATGATCATATTATCATATTACCATATTATCATATTATCATATTATCATATTATCATATTATCATATTATCATATTATCATATTATCATATTATCATATTATCATATTATCATATTATCATATTATCATATTATCATATTATCATATTATCATATTATCATATTATCATATTATCATATTATCATATTATCATATTATCATCCCGACTAGAATTTCAGTTAGGCATGCCTAAAGACGAATGTGGGCCTAATGCGGAAAGAATGGTGTACGCCTAAGTTAGGCATTCCTAACAGGTGCCACGCATGGACCTAATGCAGAAAGAATGGTGTACGCCTAAGTTAGGCATTCCCAATAGTTGCCATACATGGTCCAATTGGGGATGGCCGAGTGCACGCCTAAGTTAGGCATTCCTAACAGGTGCCATGCATGGTCCAAATGGGGATGGCCGAGCTCACGCCTAAGTTAGGCATCCCTAACAGTAGCCATACGTGGTCCAAATGGGGATGGCCGAGTGCACGCCTAGGTTGGGCATTCCTAACAGGTGCCATAGCATATACAGGGTATTTCGTTTATCTTTGAACGGAAATAACTCGATCGTGACGCACTGAAGTTAGAAAAAAAATTTATTTACAATAATTGTTCAGTATGAAAGGAACAATCATATGATGTCATTTTTTTGAGACTATGATGGTGGGGAGGGGGGATTTCAAAAACAATATAAGTTTTTTATATGGAACCATATATAACCCTAACTCTAACCATATACATTATGCATTTCCCGAGACGAATTCAACGATATATCACATTATGTTATTTACTGTTACAAAACATTAGAAATAACAGGGTGTTTCACGCAAATTGTTTAAGGCCGTAACTCCGTTATTAATGCATTTACGAAAAAATATCAAAAGAGAAAGGTAAATGGTTCAAGGAGCGCTACATTCGTAGGTCCTTAGATTTGTTTTTAGGTAGAACTGTGCATGTGCAATTAACAATTCCATCATTTCTTTAAATAGAAATGTATATTTTTTGTTGCATTATTCGATTTCTCTGTTCACCCTACGTAAAAAATTATTAGGGTACCATCGCAAAAAAATTATTAGTTCTCGAGATATTTTCAAAACCTATCTTTATTGAAGAAGATGCTTATTAGTCTTTTGTACTCAACTTACGATACGTAAATTGCTACTGAATGACGAAATGCTAACTCGTACAAATCAGTTTCTGCTATAACAACAATAATTGTTACATGTTGTCGCGGAGCGCTTAAGCATTCTTTAATAAAGACAGGCTTTGAATGAATCTTGAGCCACGAATCCATGGTTTGATTGAAATTGAGAATTGAATCCATGAGCTTACATGGTGAATGAATGTTTGTTTATGTTCTGTGACCCTTATTAGTAATTACAAGAGCGATATGCCAACAACTACGGAAGATACAAAAGTGTTCGAAGTGTGCTTTAAGATAATCAGTTTTCTCTTGCAGTTGACCTTGAGTGACCTTGAATGACCTTAATAATAGGTCTTTGTATTCGTCTTGAAACACTCTATCAGAATGTAAGTAAAAAAATATACTGTTCTATTAAAAAAAACAGAGTTGACCTTCATATCTCCTTGACGCCTCCATCTAAAAAAAAACTAGTAACATTAGATGATCAGTCCCTCGATACCAAATAAGTTTGGTCTGAGGCATTTTCTTCTATCTCCAAAAACAAGCGAGTTATTCAGGTGTCCTGTCTTAAGTGCCCCACCCTGTATATTATATGCATACAATATCCACCGCGGTCTATTCGTGAGATTTTCATTAATGTCTCCTAATGAGGACCTAATAAGACTATCCTAATGTTGCCTAATGCGGTTTACGGCATTGGATAGTCATTGGGAAAACCTAATGTGGCCCTATACGCGGGTTTCCCAATCCCGGGCTTCATACGGCTTTCCCAATTTGGCAGTCGTTGATATTCCGCGCTATATTCCGCATGCCTGCCCAATGGGGCAGCCCCATTAGGGCCTAACAGATATTTCCTAATGTGCGCCTAATGCGGTTTATTGGATAGTCATTGGAAAAACCTAATGTGGGCCTAATGCGGTGTGCCGCATTGGATAGTCTTTGGGAAAACCTAATGTGGCCCTATTGTGTAATATTGAATCGTGATCAATATCATCGTTTCTGTAGTGTAGTACAATAACGTGCAATTAAATCAGGTTGAATATACGTGAATTAATTGTTACTAAATAATAGGACGAAAAATTATGAGGATTTTATTTTTGTCAACGAGTATGAAATCGTTTCGTGAGCTATTGTAGTTCTAGTACACAAGCGAACACAGTTTATTACTTAACCACATTTCATGCGTTTAACCAATTTATAATGTGCGTCGACGTACTTATACAAACATTTATGAGACTTTTTATTGCTCTAACAAAGTTGCAATCTCACGTAATTGTAACATTCAATAGAATGGTATATTTTAACTATTTTATAGACTATACATATACATGTCGCATCGATCTTGATACATTATTGATCATCTACCGATTGATCGTCATTATTACTATTCCCTTGTTTCGTATGTTAATCGAACATGATCGTTAGAAGATGCAAATTCTCAAATGGATTTTTTTGATATGTAAGCAAAACGCCGTATTAATGCGGTTCATTAACACAATTAAAATTAATTACTTAATTTATCAGGTATTATTGTTGTGACAAGTGGGGCAATATTATTAATAATGTCCGACCAGTAGAAGGATTTTCACACTTAATGAAAATAAATGCTTATCGATCAATATGAACAGAGGGATATCCGTATTTATTATTATTCAGTATTATTTGTGTGAATTGTTCTCTACTACATAATACGAAATTTTAGTCAAATTCATCTGCTCTAACTCCGCAACTCTACTTCGAATATACAGGGTGTTCCAAAAATGTCGGAGAATCTTGGAAGGGGAGGTTTTTTAGATCATTTGAAGTAACTTTTTCTTAGTGAAAATGTCCACATCGGCTTTGTGAAGGAATTATTAACGAAAAACACGGACCAATCAGAGCGCGGCTATATACATATGTATGTGTACTCTGACATTTTTGGGACACCCTGTAGCTAACCGACTTTTCGAGTATAATTAATCGGCATTTTTCTCTGCAACGGAAATAACGAATAAGATAGATAAGCAAAATGTATGCAAATAAATTCAAAAGTATTGTTTCTTCAAATAAATTATATCCAAAAGGTTTATTTACCGAGCAGATAATTAATTTAAACAATAATAATAGAGAATAACAAACAACCCTGGGCCTAGTCATCGAAATATAAACACTTCCAGTAATAAAACTAAACAGACGATTTTTTAAAGAATCGATTTTGCAAACAAAAATTCTGAAATAATTCATTGTCGTGTCTACTATTAGGTAGAATGTTCATGAATTTTTTCGTAATATTTTGTTCAGCAGAACAGAAGAAATAATTCATTAAACCGTGCTCACCCTATAACTACCTTTGTGGTAGGGGTACCGACTTGAAACTTGTCACAAAGTGTTTTCTTTGGGAGCCCAATCGAATGGTGTGACACAAAAATCAATTTGGTTTGGGGGCATTTTTCACCATCTTATCCGGTTACACCCTTTGTTGTACAGTGCGATGATTAATCTGCAAGGCAATACAGAGTACAGAGCGTGCACAAGTTCTCCGACTGATTAATCGATCCTCAAAATATTCTCGACTTCGCATGGCTGCCAAGTAAAATAAAACCAGCGTATAGGGGCGCGGTATGAGGTACGGGGCCTGGAGGGTGTAACGATATCTAACGAGCGAATCACACCAGGAGTCCCCGTAGCGAGACAATTAATCGGCCCAGTCAGTGAGAAGCTCTTCGTTGCTGGATCTCATTGTCTGGTGTCACGGCTGTCCTCGCAGTGTGACCGGGGCTTTAATTGCTCAAAGGGAATCGCTGGGATAAATCTGGTTTCCAGGAAAGAAAAGGGAGCCAGTGATCAGCCATTTTTCAACCAACCATTCAGAAACGAATGCTGTTGTGCGACGCACCGCGCCGCGTCGCGCCGCGCGTCGTGTGATCGCCGGCTCTGTCAACCTAACCCATCGAACACTCTAATTTCCCAGCATCGACTTAACGAAGCAGAAATGTGTTCACTGAGTTAGACGAGTCTATCTACTTGGACAATTGTTGTAAATTGTAAATTCCTGATACGACCGGTAAATGGTGGATATATTTAACCCCTTAACCTACAACTACGTGTGAGACACGTGGTCTTTTATTCGGGCCAAAACTAATTATCACGGGCCTGGCCCGTTCTACATCGGTCGGGCCAAATGTAAATATCACGGGCATGGGTCATTTTGGACCCAAGCTGTTGGAACGTAAATCGTAGGTAAGGGATTAACACGGAAAATAAAATTCTAGTACAGTCTATTCTCTTAAAATTTGGATACAAAAATAGACAATTGCAAGATCCGCGGTCCAATTATCGCAGTTACTCGGTAAACGTGTACAAGTCTGTGCAAAAAATTTTATGTGCTCGCGACCATTAGACGATGTTACAACAACATTCCGAAATTAAACGCGTTTGGAGTTTGGAATATTGGGGATTGCCGATTCCATGTTCCGCGACCTCGCGAACCAAGAGACGCAAGCGATGGAATTGAATTGTTTTTATGTTAAACCAGGAACAGAATCGGAGAAGAGATTAAAGGGATAGATATTCAAGAACCCCTTAGAAAGATGAAGATTTGTTGGCCAAGATATTTTCAGACCCTTTAGAAACGCTGCTTTTAATTAATGAAAATTATTTTATCGCGTGCACGGGCACAAGGTGAAAGCTCGCTTTTCGAATGAGGTCACGGAGAGTAGAAACGACAGCCCGTTTTTTCGAGAGTGTGGTCAGCGCAAAAACGGGACGTAAGAAACACGAAAACTTGGAAATGTAAATGTTGTAAGGGGCGTATTGCAAGAATTGCGGGTCGGAAAAACTGCGAAGAGCTGAGACACGCCATAATACATCGAACCCCCGAAATTCTTTTCAACCATGATCATTTCAATTCAAAATATTCATCTGATTCTATTTCATTTTCATTATAATCGTACATTTGAATTTTATACGTAATTTTTTATTAGCCATATTTCAGTGAAAACTATACATATAGTTGCTTATAAAGATTAAAACGCTCGAAAAAATGTAATAATATGATAAAGTATTATGTAGCGAAGCATCCAAACATACCGTACTAATATACTGTACTAAACATACAGGGTGGGGTAATAACTTTGTTCACCTTGAATATTGACGTTACTTGAAATAATATGAAAAAAAGATGTAAACAAAAGTTGCATGGCAAAGAGGGGGAAATATTATGATGTAAACACTGTTTACATGCGCAAAGGCGTTTCAGAGATTTCAAGGTCACCTTAAATTCTTTAAATGGAAATATCTACTTTTTGTATCATGAACAGATAGAATATCGAATTCTACGTAAAAATGTATGAAATCATTTTCCATATGTAAGTACTCACCATATTCATCAGTTCGAGCACCTTCTACATATGTAGCTTCCAGGTAGTAGGTATGTATTGAAAATTATTTCAGTAATATCTCATTAACTATTACGTTTAGAACATGTGAAGGTCAATATATTTTTACACAGAATTTGATACTCTATCGATTCATGATAGAAAGGTACGTCTTTCAATTTAAAGAAATCACGATGACCTTGAAATCTCTATTCGTATGTATCATTTTTTCATATTATTACAAGTAATGGAAATATTTAAGGTGGACAAAGTTATTGCCCCACCCTGTATAACTGAATGCACAAAATGTAACCAAAGCTTACAGAAGTCTACTTTTAATTGATGCAATGTGTATACATTATACATATGTCAAATTTAATAGTACCAAAATCTTGAAACGATATCAATTTTCTCGTTTACTTAGACAACCTGATATTTATAAGTGTATTCGATCAATTATTGATCATAGTGTTGACACACGAAGAAAAACTTATAAAATTTCTATTCGATTCATTATTTGTTGCAACTGAAATTTATCAGCGATTCTATATGTAGAATTAGAATGGCGTCCTAACCGGTGTAGAATTTTTCCAAAGACATGCGTTCGCCATTAGAATACTTCGCGTGGTCGCCGTGTCCTTGTATACATATAATGGAAATCATTCGTTGCATCAAGGAATGACACGTTAATGCGCTTCCGTTACTAGTCCGCGTAATTGGCGCTTGTTGAATCCTGCAGAAGAAGTGCAGTCCGCGCATGTTAACATGAAACGATAGTGTCTATTTGTTTTCTCGAACTAGGGATAAGCATCTTCAGAAATAGTTCATTTAATTCGTAGAAGCATGCAAAGAAATCATTTGTCGATATATTTGCATCGAACTATTTTCAAAGAATTGTTTAAATGGACATACTTAATTTCGAATTCTACACACTATATATTATAGATTATAGAGGATTAATTAAGAACGATCTAATATTCGATTCACTTTGTTCGTCATAAAAATTAATTTCTTTCTTTTGACAACCAATTTTTAACATAATATACAGGGTGAGTCTCCTAACAGACAACCTCAAATAACTCGTAAGGTATTCGTTGTACGAAAAAATGTTTCAAACAAAAGTTGCATGGTATCTAGGGGGACATACAGTGTTCTAATCTTTTTTTTATTACCTTACTTTTTTATTGAGATATTAGGGTCACCTTCAGTTTTTTAAATAGAATGCCCAATATTTTTTCTCGAACTCAGATAAAGCAGAAAATTCTGCGTAAAAAAGTATTGACCTTCATACGTTCTAAATCTAATAGTTAACAAGACATTATCGAATTAATTTTCCATATGTACTTAGCATATTCCAGTTGAGAAATATCAATTCAAGCGTTGAGTAGCTTCCAGGTAGTAGGTACATATGGAAAATTAATTCGATAATGTCTCGTTAACTATTAGATTTAGAATATATGAAGGTCAATACTTTTTTACGCAGAATTTTCTGCTTATCTGAGTTCGAGAGCAAATATTGGGCATTCTATTTAAAAAACTAAAGGTGACCCTAATATCTCAATAAAAAAGTAAGGTAATAAAAAACAGATTGGAGCAATGTATGTCCTCCTAGATACCATGCAACTTTTGTTTGGAATATTTTTTCATACAACGAATATCTTACGTGTTATTTGAGGTCGTCATGTTATGAGACTCACCCTGTATATTCAACGTTAAAATTCTACAGGGTGTCCCAAAATGTCTTCAACTCCCGGAAATGGGAGGTTCCTGAGGTCATTTCAAGCGCCATTTTCCTTTTGCAAAATGTTGGCCGCGGCTTTGTTTAGGAGTTATTAACGAAAAACACGGACCAATCAGAGCGCGAGCTAGACGCTCGTTGGCATGTTCAGCCAACCGTCTGCCGGCTCGCCGCGCTGAACGTGCCAGCAAGCGTCTACCTCGCGCTCTGATTGGTCCGTGTTTTTCGTTAATAACTCCCAAACGAAGCCTCGGACAACATTTTGCAAAAGGAAAATGGCGCTTGAAATGACCTCAGGAACCTCCCATTTCCGGGAGTTGAAGACATTTTGGGACACCCTGTATACATTCGGTTTATTACATTTATGTCATTATTTCTCGAAACGAAGCATCTTTAAATAAACGATTTTAAAGAACAATCTCTATTTGGCGTTTACAAAAATACAACAATGATGTGCTACATTATGAATGTTTACACCGGTTGCAATTCTCATATCGAATTATGTAATAGAAAGGAAAAATTTTTTTTAATAGATAGTCTTTAATATTGTAGAAACTGCTAGGTGCCATAAATCCCATACAGATCTACAATTGACTGACTTTTTTCCTCTAATCACGTCTCTTGGAAAATAAACACACTGCATGCAGTGTCTACAGTCTAATTGTACGACAACATTCTCACAAAGTTTGCGCTCCAAATTGAATCGTTCTATGTATACATATTATGTATGTATGTATGTATGTACCATCGGAAGTATACGTATATCGCAAGCTTAGCGAAAGATTTACGGAAAGCACCGCTCGAATCGCGAAAAAGGCTCGAATCGGGCTGATTCATTCCCGAGAAACAGTTCGCGGGTTGTTTACACGGATAGCTGTTGACCCGTTTAATATGTCCTGATTAGAGGCTTCGAATCTGCATTGATAGATAGTGATTCGCAACTGCGACGATTACACGGGGCGATCCATTCTAGCTATTCATCCTGGTTGTTGACGCATGTCTCGTGAATGTCAGCGTGAACCACGCGCCGAAGAATTGACCGTAGTTTGCGTATGGAACAGCGAACTCGGTTCGTTGAAACACCTGCGCTTTATCGGATCCCACGTGCTGCGCGCTCCCGTATGCATGTATCTAATACATGTATGTACCTACAGATATATGTATACATATGTATATCCACGCGTGCGTATGCACGTGTGTTTAATTTCCGACTCTCAGTTTTCCAAACAAATTACCAAAATGATTTGTTCCTTTTTTAGGAAAATTTTCTGTATCTATGCTCCTTCGTGTCGAGAGGGAAACGCCCGAACATATTCGGAGTAATCGAATAGCATAGTCGACAAATATTACGTCGCTCCGATAACTTCGTAAAGCAATCATGGAAATTGAAGACCCGCTTCCGGCGAACATATTCATCGGATCGTCCTGATTCCGGTTTAAACTGAAATCGAAACTGAACGTTGCATTAGGCAAATGATCTGCTGCTCATTGTACGTCAAACATGATTGCACGACGAATTATTACAATAATCTAGACGTATATTAATATTTAACATTTTTCAGCTATATGCCCCCATTTCGAAAAATTTCAAACATGCATTGTTTAATTATTCAGACAATCAACGATTGTCTATGTAGCTCCTGCAGCTTGCAATTGATATAAACAATTTTTATTTTGCATACAAATCCACAGTCTATCCGTAACATATTTTCATTTCTGTAGGTTTGTAAGGTATAATTGCAGAATAAAAACAATAATGGTGTTGCATCGTTTACTTTTGTTTGCGTTTAGTATTTTTTCCTCGTTCAAATATAATTGAGAAGTATGCGCTTTATTGCTTTGCTTCGTGAATCACTTTTCGACCGAAAAATTATCAACTGTCCATTAATAAACTTAGTTATTTAAAATTTGTGACAATCAACTCCGGACATTGTGAAAACTAACCCAAGCTCGGGGTACATTGTCACAAAATCATTCCTAAAAATAATTCTAATTAATTTTCAATCTTATTGATAATATCCATAAGACTATAATTCTTTTTGTAAAGGCAGACGTAGGCAGTTTGTATTAGACAAAATCAAAGTAGAAAACTGTGACAAACCAGAGCCAGCCTCCTCTTTTCGATATTAAAACAAACAACTATTTTCCTTTGTTGCAACTCTTTTTCCGTGCGCATCATGGGTTGTGACTGATAGCATTCATACAGTATTAGTTTCGTAAGTGTCGTAAAGGTCTTGACCGTAACTGTCAAAATTTTATTTCCACCACTGCGGAGATCCCCTTTGGAACTAGTCAAGCGGTAAACATCCTCGACGATCGAGCCAGGACGGGTCGAGTATCGGTGAGCTCACACTAACGCAAGCGAGCCAAAAGATTGCAACTTTTATAATTTTTAATTTTTTTAATGAAACTGCGGCGGCTACCTCTTACGCTTGCCACAAGATGGACAAATAGTCAAGACCTTTCCCGCTTCTACCTGATCCGTCACCGATCCCTATACATATGTATTGTATACCGGGTGGTTCACGAGAAACAGGCCACCTAAATAGCTCCGTTAGGATTAGAGATGGAAGAAAATGTTAGAGAGAAAAGTTGTACTGTTAAAGGGGGCAAATATGGTGATATAAAAAAATGTTCCGCTTGTAGTCGTTTTCAAGGTCTTTTGGAGGTCATCAATGATTTTTAAATAGCACCATATATTTTTATCTTCACAGTGTTGTAGCTGATTTCAAGGCGAGTTCAACGATGTGGTACACTATGACCTACAAATGACCTTGAACTAGAAGATTTATGATAAGGCAATGATAACTTCAAAATGTGCAATCATTTTATTTGAATAAAAGTAAATGTTCTGAAATTATGATCTTCAGCAGTAACACTAACATTTAAACATTTTGCAAGCCAATCAATTGCACTTTCAATTGTTTCTGTTGAAATTCGTCTACAAGATCTAATTATTCTTTCTTGCATGTTGTCTGGTGTAGTCGGTTGATCACGATATACTAATAGTAAGTAGATAGTAAGTCTCCATTACATCCTACCCAACAATTTGGAAATTTATTGTTCAGAAATTCTGTGACGGTACGTGAAGAATGAGCGAGACAGCCATCGTGTTGTATCACATTACTCGATGAATATCTAAAGGAATATCTTCTAAAAATATGAGCAATTTTTCTTCTAAAAACGTAAATTTATTGATGAACTTGTTTGTGTACACTTAGAGATCACCTTCCGTTAACGGTATTCGTGTTATGAGACCTAATGGCTTAAGAAATTAAATTTTCGTTGATCAAACAGAGTAGTAAAACTATACCTATTTATGAGTCCAAGGTCATTTAAAGGTCATAGTGTACGACATCATTGAACTCGTCTTGACATCAGCTACAACACTGTGAAGTTAAAAATATATGGTGCCATTTAAAAATCATCGATGACCTTCAAAAGACCTTGAAAACGACTACAAACGGAACATTTTTTTATATCACCATATTTGCCCCCTTCAACAGTACAACTTTTCTCTCTAACATTTTCTTCCATCTCTAATCCTAACGGAGCTATTTAGGTGGCCTGTTTCTCGTGAACCACCCGGTATATGTATACCGTCCTCAACCGCCTTCCGATATCCAAGCATCTAAGGCAGGGCCCGCTAGTTAGTATTACCGATTGATTAGATTAGATTGATTATACTCTAGCGGGCCTATGACGAAACGCTCCCTTTCTTTTTCCTCCTCTTTCACACCTTTTCAACCGTCGCCAAAAAACTTTTACCATCGTATTCGTCTCGTTTTTCTAATTAAAATGACACCAAATACGATATAATTACGATAATAATTACTTGTGTAATAAGCGATTAAAGTTTCGAGCGTGAAAGAGAACGGCGAATGGAAAAGAAAGAGAAGCAAGGAGTCGAGAAACGTCGAACCCCAGACCAGAGTTGGGCATTATTTAGATAAAAAATTATTTAAATTACGATTCAAATAAAAGATACTTTATCTTTATTCGTTATTCGAAGCGGATTTATTCGAACATCGAATAATTTTTTCATCTTTTATCTTTTATCTTTTATTCGATCGCTTCGAATAACTCTTTGAATAACTTTTGCCAACTCGAATAAACGGCGACGAATAAGCAGATGGGGAATCACGCAAAAATGAAAGTTTAAACGTACAGATTTTTCAATATATCTTCGTAGAAATAATTACCAGTGAATTGATCGGTGCTTTTCCCAATGAAAATGAGTCCAAACTTTAGTGTAATCGAACAATTTTTATTCATACTATATTATTCATACTTATTGAAGATAGTTCAAATGATGTCGTGTTTAGACTCATGTTATGATATTTTATGAAGATATATTGAAAAATCTAAAAGTTTAAACATTCAGTCGTGCATGATTCCCCATCTGCTTCTATTATTATATGCCGTTTGTCGGTCGGTGGTCTTTCAAGTTCGGCGCTTGTCGCCGTTTATTCGAGCTTCATAAGTTATTCGAAGAGTTATTATTCGAAGCCTTCGAATAAAAGATAAAAATTAGATTTTTTATGTCTAGATCACAACTGGCAACGAGTCTAATTCTGACAACGGAAGACTTTCTAAATAAAATTTTGTGTATCGTGTATCGTGTGTGTGTGTGTCAAAAAAATTCTTTCGGTTTTGTATACCCCACCACACGCCCCTATCAACATTTTTAGGTAGGTAGGTAGCTTACATTCTTACAATTAGTATGACTGTTCTTTAGGGTGGACCTTAGCTATACTTGGTGACATATTTTTTGTGACATTTTTTTCACGCCCCCCCCCCCCCCAAAAATTGTGCTATTGAGTAAGAAAATAATTCCTGCAAAAGTTGAAGTTGATCGGATAAGGGGAAGGCGTGCCTCATTGACGTTGAAGTTGCGAAAAACATAAAATTTTGTAGGAATGGGGATATTTGAAGGAAAGACTTTTTATTATGACTAAATGTTCTTCTTGTGTCAAAATATTGATTATAATAGTACCAAAATGTAGTATTTTCAATATAACCATTAACTAATTATCATATTTTTATAAATATTTATTCTAAATTTTATGTATTTTATTGAAAGTACCAATTCTTTTACTTGTATTCTTATACTAATTTAAAAAGTAGAGAAATTAACGTTCGACATAAATATGTTATAATTTAATCAGAGCATAATATTTTTAACCGGATGTGCTGCGCGAAAACGGACTGGTTAGCTTGAAGGTGGCGGACAGAAATTAGACAGGCTATTAATGTGAAATAATCTTAATTCATACAAAGTACACTTGTACTTGCGTGCATGTAAGGAATTATAATATTTTTGGAGGTTTAAAATATTTAACTTGAATTTTCAGTATACTCATCACATTGAGCGCGCAGTTACTTCTATTTCAAAACTTCGCGCTCGATTAGGCACGATTTCCCGACGCCGGATTGATCTAAAATTTTGGATATATCATTTTTTCATGACATGAAACAATATTGGGGGGGGGGTGCCCAAAATTTTTTGGTCGAAAAGTAAGGTTTACTCTTGACCTTCGCGCTCGATGAGGCACAACTTCCCGACGTCCGATTGATCTAAAACTTTGGACATATCATTTTTTCATGACATGGAACAATATTGGGGGGAGGGGAGGGGGGTCGAAAAATAAGGTTCACCCTACTGTTCATTCTAGATAGGTAGGGGCCGGGACTGGCTACCGTTTTTGCTTTCAGGTAGGCCGCGATTCGCACGGTAGTCAGTCATTGGAAGAGCTTGAAGTTTCGTCTCTAACAATAAGCTAAATCGAACGAGGCATGACGTTCGAATGGGTGCTTCATGCTCGATTCTTCGTGCTCGTGTAGCTTCTCGCGGACGCGAACGCGCGTGGATTAGGGCCTTGAAACGTTGCGCGCCTGCTCGATCGCACCAGTGGAACGATCGGCATCTCTCAAAACTTGGGATTCGTCTTGGAAGTCCTCGATTGTTTTCGTTGCGAGCACGTTTAGGGTTCCAGCTGCTTGGCGGACCGCCGAAGAAACGTCCACGTGTATGGCGTGTACTATAATAATGTGTTATTTGCACCAAACTGTGATCGGTTCCAGTGCGTAACGTTAGCTTCGTTGGCTTCCTCAGAGGTCGAAAATTTCTCCACTTCATCGAAAAACATTGAATCATGGATATGTTTTAGGGGGGGTTTTAGCGTCACAGTTTTTAGCTTCACACTTTTTGGTATCACTTTTGGTATCATCACGCAAATTTTGAAGTGACCCCCAGTCCTTAAAAAACCTGAAGCATAAGATTCCTGAAGTCATTTGAAGTAACTTTCTCCTTTACGAAACTGTTCTCCGAGGCTCTGTTCAGGAGTTATTAACAAACTTAGCGTCACACTTCTTGCTGTCGCACTTTTGCTGTCATCACGCAAATTTTGAAATGACCCCCAGCCCTAAAACATATCCATGTTAAAATTATTCAAAGTTCGAATAAAAAAAATTATCTTCATTCGTCGGATAAATTCTCGTCGAATAAAATTATTTATTCGAACCTTCGAATAACAAATAAAAATTTTTTATCTTTTATTTGTCATTCGAAATTTTTATTTAGATACAAATTTTGCCCAACTCTGCTCCAGACCCTCTTTCTTTTTCAATCGCTATCTAGAATTCGGGCACACTGCAGAAAATCTAGCACGTCTACTAGCACTGTCGCTCGGCAGACACGACGCGTTGCGACAGTTACGGAGATACTACTGTATATGAAGTATTACGTATCAATCACTGCTGTTGATCTATTAATGGCACGAGCGCGAGCGTACCGTGCCTCGGACAACACATGCCCGATTCGAGCTATGTAACAGCACGAATCCCACTATGTGAAACTGGAATTCAGAATGAAGTTAATTGCAGTATCATTAAGTAATTTGAGCCAATGTAGTCGGACGGAAATCTATAGAATATCTCGTGGCATTCACCACCGCCGCGCCGCGCCGCGGCGCACACCGAAGAATATTTGATGGGGAAATTTGTGCAAAATCGGACTCTCCGCGCTGCACGTACATTTAATCATATTCCGCAGTCGAGTGTGCCAGTATCAATAGACTATAATTACGAAATGCACTTCTGCTATGTGCTACGAGCCTGACTTCGGTAAAAGTGTTCGAAGATACTTGACGACGACGAGTCTGTATGTAATAAGCTCGCGTCATCTATGTATAGTCTCACCATTGTTATGCACTTTTTAAGGAGGAGAATTACGCTAATAAACAATGCTAGAGTTCGAACATGTACTTTTAAATATTATTATTAGACTGCGGATGTTGTGCATTTGTAACAAACACGAGTAGATAAAATACACAAGACATTGCAAGAATTTGAGAATATTGTTAAAACTATATATAATGTATAATATATACATAGATCTAAAATGTTGCCTAACGTTCCCTTAAAAAATCTTTTTATTTACAGCATCTTTATATACGAAAAAAATTTTAATTAGCTTACAGGGTTGGATACCGCCTTAATAAGAACTGTTATCCTTATAAGGATAAAGATATATCTACCTGTTGTTCTCATATGTATAGCTCCGTAATTCTTAGAAATATTAATTACAATATGGCGTTGAAGATAGTCTCGTCGAGTCGACTATAACACATAGTACGCGAGAAGAAGAAATTCTTTTGTACAACACAGATTTTTATGATTTTATATAGCATCTTTTAGCATTGTCGGAGTGTATGATGTTTTTAAAAGTTGTCTAATAGCGGTTAAAGTAAACAGACGAAACAACTGATTTGATAGACGATTTTCAAAATATATTGTAGAAGCGTGTGAGCGACGTCATTGATATCGCAAGGAAGCCAACAGTATCGATTGAGAACCATCAGGGGAACGGTGCATCCGCACCTGCAACATATGCGCACGCAACGCGACAGTTTAAAATGCAGACCGACCACTTAACATGAAGGGTACTGTCGGGTCTTTTTCTCTTTCATACGGGTATCGAGTTACGGCCGGGTCAACGTTTTCCTTTCTCAATACAGTATGCAAATATTGTTTGCATTTTCATGCAGAGTTTTGTACCCTTACCCTCGACGAAGACGTGACAAGGGGTGGCACGCATTAAATCTCTGACGGTATTTATTCAACCCAGTTAATCGAGTGACTCTGTCACCCGGATTCCAGTGCGTCTTTATTAAAGCTACCGGTAGCATTCGCCTTTGGCCGAGTTTTCATTTGCGGAACACATTTCGCGAAAATAAGCGTGGAAGCCGACCACCCTTAAGGGGGTAGGACCCCCGGCACGATTACGATTTCCGTGGCCCCTCGTTTTGAAGTTATATTTGTGTTCTTGGGGTTATTTCAAGAAAAAAATGTATATATAACATGGTGTCAAATCGGCCTGGTTTAGCTGGTAAAGTAAAATAAACCTGCAAATATCTCGGAAACTATGCGAAATATGGCAAAACATCAAGAGACCTTTTTTGTAGGAAATTGAATTTCCTATAAAAAATATTAAAATGATGTTAAAATTCCATTTTTCACGAAAAATATACTACAAATTAAATAATGTTTTTGAAATTACTACTAGACTACCCCTGGAATTTCGTATGCATGGTCGGCCCCTCTCACGATCTAATCATAACTCACTGTATTCACATAATCTTCCCATTGTAGATGTCTTCCAGAAATTGATCTTTTCAGAACGGAGCCTTTACGTTCCCCCGACCATTATTTCGGGGGAGAGGCAGTTGTTCTGCAAATTCACCGAAATATAAATATACTCGGAAACTACGCAGCTGATAGAAAAATGTCATACGACATAAGTTATTGAAAATTTAATTTTCTACAAAAAAGGTCTCTTTATATTTTGCCATATTTTGCATAGTTACCGAGATATTTGCAGATTTATAAAAAACAAGAAATCTACTTTACCGGCTAAACCAGGCTGATTCGACACCATGTTATATATACATTTTTTCCTTAAAATAGCCCCAAGAACACAAATATAATATAGAAATACCCTAGAATATCCTAGAAATTTGGGCGAAACATGGGTTTGCGCGGTACGCGTTTTCATCCTTATATGAGCATATTTTTCGCTGGACAAGGGCTCATTCGAAAGAGGAAGGTTCAATGAAGGGGGCTCAGCCTCTTTGTTATATGAAATTACGCATATATTTTGTAATATAAGTGTTAGAAGCAAGCCAAAATTGATGATGTTCAGCCATGTAATCCAAGCCATTTTTATGCCATTGGATGAGTTTTCTGGATGCTATCGTGGGCTGAGCTCCCTTCATTGAACCTTCCACTTTCGAATGAGTCCTTGGCCAGCGAAAAATATGCTCATATAAGGACGAAAACCCGTACCGCGGTAACCCATGTTTCGCCCAGATTTCTAGGGTATTCTAGGGTATTCTGGAGGGGGTCCTACGTCCTTAACCTTTTAACTGGGGAGAACCAGTTAATTTCAAAAATTGTTAATTTTCTTCCGAATTCGACGAACAACTTGTGTTTACTTCATAGTATCGCGATATCCATATTCGTATAATCTATACTCTATACAGGGTGGCCCAAAAATGTCGGAAAACTTTGGCAGGGGTGGTTCCTTAGCCACCGTCGTACTAAGACTTTAATGGTTTAAAGAAATTTAATTTAATTTTGTCGACAGTAATACTGTTTTAGAATTATTTTAATTGAAATATCCCCTGAACTACTAACTTTTCAACATACATAGGTTACTACTTTTTTGTAACGAATGTCCAGCTGCATCGATTGATGTATTGAAAAATACCTCATTCCATTAAAAAAAAACAAAGTTGACCTTTATATGAACTTTGCGCGTCGACTCACGAAAAAACTAATAACATCAGAATATGCTCCACTCGATACCATTCAAGCCTCCGCTGAAACATTTTTGCTACGAGTAACAATAGCAATAAAATCAAGATGTCAAAATCGGGTGGGACACCCTGTATATATATTATAAAAAAAATGGTTATGGATAGACACACTCTTGTTATTTTTGTAAAGTAGTATAAAATAGTCACTTTTGGTGTTCCGTAAACCTAATGTTAAGGAAATGTATGTATGTATGGATTGGTAACACGCGTGATGCTGAAAATACTCGTAACGATGAATTGTCCCATTATCGGTGTAGCGTGGTCTTTTGGAAATTAGCCATGTACTGTCGGTGGCCAGTTATCACTGTTTAGAGTATGCTACTTTGTAATTGACAGCACATACTTCTCCGACACTATTTTGACAGGGATTTACCAATGATCCGGTGCATCCCCCCAGGCAATCGTCTGATCGTAACACTTTATCTACCGGAAGCCTATCGATAGTCTTCTCAGTAATTGCCCTGTACCCTAAGGAACCTTAAAAATCTTCATTTACCTAATAATACGAAAGGAAATAATTAAATTACGTTACCGAGGACTTGTTGGTTCACGATTGAAATTGCTATTGCTCTCGAGAGATCTGTTAAACAAACCTTAGCCACAGACCGTAGAATATCAAAAATTATGGAAAAATTGCCGGTGATGTGTTAAGGAGGTCACTCATGTGGCAGATCCAAAAAATCGAAAAATTTTATTTGCACAAATTGCTTCTATAACATTCCTAGAATATGCTGGTAAAAGGATATTTCGATATTCGAAGTAGTTCGACTGTTATAAACGTAGAACGGAGCAGCTGTTTGTCTCATTAAGATTAAAGTATTAATAAATAACCAGTGAAATATCAATCAGCTGGACATTAATTTGTGCTGGAAGAAAGTACATTCGAATCAACGTGCACTTCGGAGCATCGAGCTAAGACAATTTCTCAACACATAGCAGACTAATGGTGACTTAACATTTTCTTTGTGTAAATCGTACTTGAATCTTTAAACGCGTTTTCCTCAAAACTGTATTTTTCATATTGACGACCATGATATCTCAAAAACTATTGAACGGATTTCGCTCAAATGTTTATGGTATAGTCAGCACATCTATAGTTCTCGCCCGTTCCAAAATATTTTTGATATCTGCTATAGTTTTTTTTTAAGCTGAAAAAGTCGAAAAAAATGACGAAATTTGCAACTTAACTATTAAAACCGTGCCAAAAATTCAATGTTCGATATTTTTATATTATTTTGGTACCGGCGATAGCCCCCAGTCTACAAATTAAAATGCCGTTTGATTTCAGATGATCGAAACCTCCGGAATCATGGTCACCGTCAAACAACTTTTTTTACACATGAGTGTCTTCCGAACGGTGTAAAGTCGATTCAACTCGTTATTTTGGTTTGAATAAATTCTGAGAGACTTTAAAAATGTCAATAAATGTGTCGTAAAAATTTCAAGATTGTATGTTTTAAGTGTACATAAAAAAAAATTCCCAAAAAAGCAAAGAAAAGTAGCTGTCACATGGGATGACCCCCTTAAAATCTAAATATCACATATACACTACTGATCATCCATCAGGAGATGGCAATGATTTTGACAGTGAGGCACAGGAGGATCCGCGAGACCCCACTCTTGACGCCAGGCTGGGGACCTCACTCGTACGCTTAGGTTCTGGCGGGAACGGTCGACATAGGAGCTCAGCGTCACCACATCGGTCTGTTCTAGTATCTAGTCATGAAGTTTACTTCGTGGTTCTAGTCACACTCATACGCGCATTTGCTGTGTTAGTCAAGCAATTCGGCCAATAGCGGAAGACGCGTAGCACCTTAGACCATATATACTAATAGACCCGGCATAGGTATAGTATATGTATAGGAAAACCGAGAATTCAGTGTCCGAAAGATGATGGGACACTGTGACGTCACAAGATAAGTCTGAAGATAATTTATTTCCATATACTGTGTACTCAAGGCGCACCTGCAGACCCCCCTCTCCCCATGTAAGCCAAGCGTGTATAGGCACTATCGATGAGCATAGCTTGTACATCTTTTGAAAATGTGACGTCAATGTATCTTTCAGCTGATTTCATCTTTCGGACACGGAAAATTATCTACGCCGTGTCTATAGGTATACATACATGGTCTAAGCGTAGCACGGAGTAGAGCTATCACGTGGTTCCTACAAGTTTCCCACTGCCATCTCCCGATGGACCACCACTACCTACATATCACAAATATGCCAACCCAATATTGCTGCTTATCGACAGATAACATCATAAAAATGAATATTAATCAGAAAATTCTCCAAACTTAACCGTTTAACGATATGTTAACGATAATTGTTGTTCGAATATGTCTTGTTTTGTACAGGCTCGCGTTGTATCATGTTGTATCGTGATCTAAACGTAATACGTTTTCTATCGTGACTTTGAATATTTTTGTTCGTGTTCTACCGTGTTCTCTGCTTCCAGTTTTCGTGAATTTTCATTGATCTATATTTTTATTTACTCTCGAGGCTGTAACATTCAAAGTTAATGATGCGATAGTTGAATGCACGTTTTCTTTTTTCTATAAAGCATGCCAGTAAAACTCTAAAATACACATTCTAAAAGTCTCTAAAATAAACATTTTAATGCTGCAATTCAGAACTTTAATTTGCGATATGGGTCTATTGGAATATGGTTGGAAAGAATCTGTGGTGATACTATGCTGTGGCTGTGAATTTAATTTCGAACATAATATAACTCTTATCAATATTGTTTTCAAGGTATGTACACTATGTATATATAAAAATTTTCATGAAACAATTCTGCGAAAAAAGTTAGTTCTTAACAAATTAGTTTCCACTAAAAGTTTCGTCATTCAAAGACGCACAAATTGGGTTTTGTAATTTTCGTGTAGGCCTAATAGCTTCGGAGATATTCAATAAAATATATTTTTCAATTCCAACTTTGAGGGCTGTTTTCATCCCTTCAACACGAATGTCGGCAGCAAAAAAAAATACGTGTCAAATATTTGTTTGAGTTCTATATCGCACAAAAATTCCATTAAAATCGGCGCGTTATGATTGAATAAACTCTCTTGTCAGTTAAAAATTCACCCGTTTTCAAAATGAAACGCTATAAAACTTTTGATTTCCGTGCGATTGCGTTGCAATTTGGTTCGAATGTGAAATGGAACTGAATTGGTCAAATGAAAATGTAAAACGAAAATGGATGAACACAGCGGGAGGTTATTTTATGCAACCATTTCTGAGAAGCTTGCATGAGTTAGTAACAAATAACTCGTGTGTACTTACACCTAATAGAAATAAAGCTAGACCTTGCTAATGAAGCCGACCAAAGAAAATGAAGATGTAGTCGTAATATCGTGACCTATCGCCTTACGAGTATGTTGCGAAGCACATTTATGATGGAAATGATATTGTTGCCAGTATGCAGACACGTGTTTGCGTTTGCGTTTGCGTTTGCGAGCAGAAGATACGAAGCCAGCGGCTCTCAACCGCTATCGTTAACGAACACTTAGACCATATATACCAATAGACCCGGCACAGGTATAGTATGTGTATAGGAAAACCGAGAATTCAGTGTCCGAAAGATGATGGGACACTGTGACGTCACAAGATAAATCTTAAGATAATTTCTTTTCATGTACTGTGTACATGGCGCACCCGCTGACCCCACTCTCGCCATGTAAGCCAAGCGTAGATGGCGCCCCCGCTGACCCCCTCTCCCCATGTAAGCCAAGCGTAGGCACTGATGATGAGCATAGATTGTACAAATGTGACGTCACTGTGTCTTTCAGCTGATTTCATCTTTCGGACACGAAAAATTATCTACGCCGTGTCTATAGGTATATATGGTCTAAGAACGAACACGTAAAATGTATATGAATATTCGCGTACCGACGCCGACGCGACGCGACGCGGCGCGACGAAAGTTTCAGCGCAGTCCGAGAAATTTCGAAACGGGAGAGCTTTGAATTCACCGCACCGCGTAGTAGGCCGTTTCTATCAAATGTGTAGGTAGAATTAGTTTTCTTCGCATCTCGAATATTAATGCATCGTTCTGTTTCTAAGCGAATATTTTCTTGCCGATTACGGATGGATTTTTATAGTACAGGCATTTATCGGTTATTTCGAGTATACCATTGTATTTAGAATATGGTTGTACCAATGTTTCATTTTACAGGTGTTATTCCAGTAATACTTTTTGTCTGAAAAAATTGTTTCCGTGTTCATGCAATTAGTTACGCCTTCGGAATATTCGTTGCGCTCGTAGAATTCGTTTATTATGCTGTCTGGTTGAACTAACTTTCGTTTTAACATCAACTACGAGACCGAGAGATTATAATCTGAGGAAGTACTGTACATTACTTGCTCTTCGCTACACAATGGCCTTCACTAAAAACTTAAATGAAGTTCTGCGATGGTCAAGTCTGACTCTGAGTTACTTTGATTTGCAAATTAAAGTGCGCGTCGGGAGAACTATATTAATTTTCTGTGATTTCATTCTGAATGCGGAACTGTCAAACGGTGTTTTCATTCAAATGCACAACAGAACGCGTGATTTACATTGATTTCGAACTATTTCGCATTATTTATATTACCTTAACTATCGCTACCTAGTATATAAATTTTCTACATAGAATGCGAAAACCAGGAAATCGATGGAAATTTATTTTTTCTTATTATCCTTCTAACTAGTCCTGGATTGCTTAAGTTGTGAGTGTTAACACAGTCACTGGATATCTGTTTAAGGAACATTATAAACTTCAATATATCCAAATATCATAACTTTAATTGTAAAAGCTACTTCACAATTCAACGAAATTTAATTAGAATTTTGTTTTTCCTGTTTCCCGAAGACTTGTATTTTTTGAGTTGCGACAATATTCTTGTAGGGGTGCGAATTATTAAAAAATATATAGATTTTATAATTAAGAATCAACTAAAGTTGCAGTCAGAATTTTCCCATGCTGCTCTAGCGATCTATGAAGCTGCACAAAAAGATGAGTTTGCGCGAGCACTTTTCGCAGCCAGCCACTGTATGTATATTAATGAAACTTCTCTCGCCACGAAATTTAAATGTACACCGAACACACGTGTGTTGAACTCCTCGATTTAAAATAGAATACGAAATCTGAAAGTCGGGAGAGTGAATCCCCGGAGTGCCAAGAATCACGCTCTTCATAACTTTTGCCAGAAGTGCCACAGACGTGTCGTCACTTCTCTCACCGTCCTCTTAGCGAGGCTTTACTGTCACTAGCCGATGATCGATTGTTCCCAAAGGATTTATTTTTCTTTAACTTCCGGCAAACGCTATATTCTTATTTCACGAGAACTTTACTTTTCGAGTTTTCTGAAGGATCGCGACTTTATTCGTGCATGCATGCCCGTAGTTCCCTTGGTCAATGTAAACAACTCGCTGATGAGAGAATTACGAAGTTCCGAAAGCGATGTAAATATTGACGATAAGTACCTATTCACTGCATTCGAAACTTTAAACACAATTTTCGAAATTTCAATTTTCTTTTAATTTGTGTGCAATAATTTATGACAGTATAGGAACTTGCATGAAGATTAGCAGTCGCGTTATTGTATTACGTGTAATAAATTACAGCTGGAGTGCGGAATTTTAAACAAATTACAATTTTTATAGGCTATTTTATTTTGTACAAATCGGAATGGTGGGGAATCCTTTTTCTTTTTACAAATACGATTGGCCTACTTCAAACCAATCTGAAAAAAGATGTTAGGCAGTCAAAGGCTACATAAAAAATTGATTATATCTACATTGTAATTTCGTTATTTGTTGTTTGATCGTCTCTCGTCTATCATCGCGTAGATTAACTTCAGTGATGTAACTGTAATTATTTGTGATTGCAATTGTGAATTGAACGTCACTTCTAAAGAGAATTACCAGCGTTCGAATGCGATAGGCGAACAATGATTCTTTTCAAGAAAAAGTTTTACGCCCAAAGAATAGGTGATTAAGGATTAATTTTCTAATTATTTAGTCAAAATACCAGTTAGAACTCCCCACCAAACTTCTGTGGAGTGTGGATTGTCACGCGAGGCAAAGTACGGTAAGGGCAATATGAAATAGTTGATATTGGGGGACAGGTACATTGCTAGTGGAGAGTCGTGAAGCGACAGTGGGGAACAAGTTATTCGGGCCTGTATGTACATACAATATGTATGAATGTTACAACAATGTCGATCGTAAGTTGCTAAAGCAAAATTTAAATGTTTTCGGCGCATTGGTTCGATCAATTATTACTAAACACTATTTGCAAATTAACACAATATGTCGAACCAATGCGCCGAAAACATTTAAATTTTGCTTTATACAATATGTATGTATGTATACCTCCAACTCTCAGATGACAGTGAATGGATCAATTTGAACCTAATTCTTCTAAAGACCCATCTCACTTCCTAGTTTCTGTCGACTAACTTACATACTTAGGCTACCCCAAAGGCTTAAAAATCGATTTTCTTTTTCTTTGTATTTAATAGTTCAATCGCTGATCGAAATTGAAAATTTTCACTATTTCATAGATTTTGAGCCGATAGCTTGTACATATTCAAAATCTGGCATAGGATTAAATGAAAAATTGGTCAACCGACCAGTGAATGAACATTTTCTAACGAATGAACAGAGGTACCCTAGAGAATGGTAATTACCCAAACAAACTTATCACAGGACCATTGAACTACCACAGAATACAAATTGCTAATCGATTACGATTAGATGACAACAATAATTAAATAAATTAATGTAGTTGTGAATAGGCTGTTGAAAAAAATTAGATCTATTTAGCGAGATATCTGTGAATTTACAATATAATTACTGCATAAATTTCAACATGAAGAGGGCATCATAAATGTTATTTTTGCGTTTAATACGGATAATGTTCATCCACTGGACAGATCACCCTATTAGGTGCCGTCCGACGCGGCGCGCAGTTAGGGGAAATGCCCCTACCACAACATTGATTTTAATACGGTGTTATGTTTTTACCTCAATGTAAAAATTTTTTTAAGTTTTATACAGAGAGTTATCATTTTTTAAATGAATAACCTTTTTATATGTAGTAGGCTATTTTACACTA
The DNA here is from genome assembly GCA_916610255.1 of Lasioglossum lativentre. Lineage (NCBI taxonomy): Eukaryota > Metazoa > Arthropoda > Insecta > Hymenoptera > Halictidae > Lasioglossum > Lasioglossum lativentre. Next base: position 36,883,494 of record OU744356.1, on the reverse strand, counting down.
ATGTTTCGAAAAACGTCCGTCTTCGGAAAGTTAACGAAACGCTAATGACTAGTGATAGATGGATTCCTGCCACGAGAAAGTTAATTTTTGGCAAAATCTCAGAAAATACTTCACCGCGGACTATCGTGCGCAACGACGCGACACACATTGATCGATAAGTACGAAAACTGGTACAAAAATTGTAAAAAATTATTTTAGTAATTAAAAATGGTTGTATAATTTCTTTCGTTAATATCTAATACGCTTGTTTGATAAGCTTTCTTCGATTTCACTCACAATTAAGAAAATTCAAACGATTGAAAATTATTCCAATTTCAATAATCATCTTTTGCGGTATCTCGATATTTGTGGTCTGAAAATCACAAAAAGTCTCAAGCGCCTGATACCAGATAAATATAAAAGAATTTGAAAAATACACTTTTGAGAAACTAAAATTAAATTTTAGAATTGTGTGAACATTGAAGATTTGTTTCTCATGCCATGCATGTACGTACATATTTCGGATCCAGTTATAACACACCTGATGGGATTTTTATTGGAAAAACCCAGCATGATCGATGGTGATGTGAAATCATTATTTGACAAAAATGATAAATCTATCTACAAAGATGAACAGGTGTATTCGATTCTACGCTGTCATACGCGAATAAATTCAATTTTCAAGCGATACTGATTTTTGTCTCAGTTTTTCGAAAAGTCGACCACTGCGGTGCACCGTCACGCCGCGCCGCGCCGCACCGCGCCGGCCGGAAATGATTTCGCACCTGTTCCCGCGCGACGAACACACGTTCAAGCGTTCAAGTCAGTTTCCTACGAGCACGGACACAGAAATAGATATTTTTCGCGTGACGAGCAGCCGTTTGCAAGGAGTCGCCCTTTGTCCCGCGATGCTTTCATGCAATTAAATGCGCGTGTTACGCGGATCCACTTTAATTAACTTCGAAAATAATTGTACGCGCGCGGCCTCGTTGTTCAATATTTAGTATCGCAGAATATGACGCTAATTAGCGGCAACTGTACGGTGAATGTATTATTCATCGGTCTAATTAAACACTGCTGGCGCGTAGACAGACGTCGAACCCGGACAGGACTGGCCCTCCAGTTCGGACCTCGCTCCAACTAAAAGGAAAGAAATTTTTCTCGAAACTTTTCAGAAAATTAGCCAGCTACGTGATCCTTTACGTTCCTTCGCATCAGCTATCAGTGGTAGGGTTTACCGAAAGGTACAGGAAAGTCTTGATCTAAGAAAAACCCTTGGCTCCGTGAAGTTTCTTAGATCGTGTAGTTCTACTATTTCTTTGTGACCGTGCCGAACGTAGAAAATAAATTATTTGAAAATAGTTTATTTCAAATGAAATATGCCCAACCCTGATCTAAACTTTTTGTATTGGTTTAGACGTAGTTTTTAATTTTCTGATTTAATTGTCTCCAATATAAAATATTTCATGACGAATATCTCGAGGTATAGTATACATAGAATACTATACTAGGAAAATCATTGTTTGATATTTTAGAGACACCATGATAACGAGACAGATATTAACAACTGCCACGATAATTAAACGAACACGGCTATATTTAAAAGATAATAAATAAAGCTGATGCGCTTAGCATGCTATGTGTATAATATCAATTCAAACAATTTCATGCATACATTCAAATCTTCGTTTTCTATTAGTATTCTTACTTCTTCTTTACAACATCCGCATATACATACTCTGTGAAATTAAGTGATTTATTCGTAGATTTATTCAATTACATATTTTCCATTCTTTTCCATTACTTTTCACCATTTTTAAATAACTTTTCTTGTTATTGAATAAGCCTATGAATAATTATCTTAATTTTATCTCCTTTGAATTTAAAAATGCTACGAACTTTCGTTTCAACTCGATAACAATTAGATAAAATAAAGAAGAACAATTGTACAACGCAAAACAAAAAACAATTAGAAAGAGCGTTACCAATTACCAATACTATAAATTACCACGAACATATGAAAATTAATTTCTTCGACATACTCATTGTTTGAAACAAATAAACGTAATCAATTGCATAATGTCTGGATTTTCTAAAATCGTTGTAAATACCTAACATTACGCACGTATTTCGTATGAAGATTAGTCACCATCTATTATTCTACCTTTCCCAACAGTTGCATGATGTGTATAGAACAGCAATACTAAGACTTCAGTGATAATAACTAGACCGTAAATCTTTATGCATTTATAGCACGTTTCGATTTTTAACACTTTCCCTGTTGGCAGTTGATCGATATGTACTCCTTAAGAAGACCGAGCAGACAAATTCAATTGGTAAAATGAATGTACAAAAAGATAATAATCTACAATTGGGCTGGGCAGGTTTTCCTCAATTGAGGGGAAACCGTCCCCACCATAGTCCACCGTCCTCTTTCAGTAAGCGCCGCGCCGTTACCATGGAGAAAGGACGCGCTTCGTCTATCGCGAGTAGCTACGAAGATACATACGATGAGTCAACGAAGACACGAGACTCCAGCAAACGCGACGCGACGGAGCGGAGGTGCGCGCTGCATGAAAGAGAAGGTTGGTGGAGAACCAAGCGTTTGAGACAGAGTCGCCAGATCAGGGAAATTTACTAGAATCGAGGGGAAAAAGTTATCCTCTTTCCGCCAGCACCGAATTAGTCAGGTGACATTGTGACACATGCAGTCAGTACAGAGACGGAACGCGTCGCGTGACCGGGCCGTGGCGGAAGCGTAGGGAAATAGCGTCGTGGAAGGGGAAGGTAGAGTGCGGACTAGGGTGGACCTTATTTTTCAACCAAAAAATTTTGGGCACGACTCCCCCCAATATTGTTCCATGTCATGAAAAAATGATATATCCAAAAGTTTAGATCAATCGAACGTCGGGAAGGCGTGCCTCATCGAGGTCAAAGTTTAAGAGTAAAACTTATTTTTCGACCAAAAAATTTTGGGTACCCCCCCAATATTGTTCCATGTCATGAAAAAATGATATATACAAAAGTTTAGATCAATCGGACGTCGGGAAAACGTATACTGCAGTATACTCTTCACATTGAGCGCGCAGGTATTGCTATTTCAAAACTTCGCGCTCGATTAGGTACGCCTTCCCGACGTCCGATTGATCTAAACTTTTGGAAATATCATTTTTTCATGACATGGAACAATATGGAGGGGGGGGGTTTTCAAAATTTTTTGGTCGAAAAAAAAGTTTTACTCTTGACCTTTGCGCTCGATGAGGCACGCCTTCCCGACATCCGATTGGTCTAAACTTTTGGAAATATCATTTTTTCATGACATGGAACTATATGGAGGGGGGGGTTTTCAAAATTTTTTGGTCGAAAAAAAAGTTTTACTCTTGACCTTTGCGCTCGATGAAGCACGCCTTCCCGACATCCGATTGGTCTAAAACTTTGGATATATCATTTTTTCATGACATAGAACAATGTTGGGGGGAGTCGTGAAAAAAATCTCGCAAAAAAAATTTCACCAGAGAAAGCTAAGGTCCACCCTAGTGCGGAGTGCGGACACAAAAGTCTGAATCTTGCGACACTAGTTTTAGGGGCCCCAACCGTGCCCAGCGCTGCCCTACAACATCAGAATCAGTAGTACCGTTAGACGCAGGTGCTAATTTGTACCAACACTCGGGTTCAACCACCATACTACCTTGATCAAAAAGTTCTAGGACCGGCTACCGTGTAGTGCTGTCAGTCACCCGATTAGTTTTTTTTTTGTTAGATTATCATATCTGTCAATGACACTTCTTTCCAAATTTCAGCGTCATAGCTTGATATTTGTAAAAGTTGCGCTGTACCGAGTACATCTACCTTTGTGCGTGTTTTCGATTTTATACAAGTTTGAAAATGGAATGACGATAACGCACCGTCGCACAATGCGATCCATATCCGTGAGTTTTTGACCAAAAACAACACAAATACTATCCAGCAGCCTTCGAATTCACCTGGTCTGGCTCCCTGCGACTTTTTCCTGTTCAACCGACATTAAAAACCGCTTCGCGGAACGCGTTACAGCACCCGAGAAGAGGTCATGAAAAAATCGAAGACGGCTCTGATGGATATACCGAAAATTGAGTACCAGCGTTGTTTCGAGGAGTGGATCAAGCGCTGGCGGAAGTGCGTTGTAGTCGATGGGGAGTACTTTGAAAGAGACCATATCGATTTTGATGAATAAACTTGTATTTTCGATTTTATGAATAAAGTCCTAAAACTTTTTGATCAAGGTAGTATATACCTTGTATCTTGAGAAAGAAAGATACCGGAAATGTTGAAGTGCTTATAATTTAGGGCAATGCAAAATAAATTGTAAATTATGTCCAACCTAGACAGCCCGCACCGGTTCAAACTTGGCTAGTTTCCCCTACTAGTATTCGTTTAATACACAAATGCGATCTTAAAAGTGATGAAAGGTTTACAAACAAAACAAGAACTATATTATGTCATAGATCGTTAGAAAACAAGGTTATTTCATCATTTTTCAGTGCGATTCGGAAAGTGTTACTAACTTTTCGATCCGGTTTCTGTGCGACATTTCGCGATCACTGACTGGAATTATTTACAGCGCGACACTCTTTCGTAATTCCGGTCTGACGACGACGTTTCGGTGCCACTGTCTACCGAGATTTTAGTGGGTTACATTTAAATCATCGTCACAGGTGTCTCGCTAGCACTATTTCGATTAACAAAAATTCACTTGAATACACCTTCATCGATAAAGGTATTATAAGAAAAGAGACCGCATTTGTTAAGTATCGACGATACTACTTCTGATCAGTGATCTCGCATTTTTAAACGTTAAACGTACGCTACATTGAAGATAATTTATTTTTGTTTAAGGTGATACAACAATTTTTTATTTTATATATTCCAGTCACTTTTGCCGGTGAGTGCAAGCCACCAAGGTTTTGTTGGACATGGAGTTAGATAATGTTATACAATTCCACCATGTCGTAATTTTATGTAATAAAAAAAATATGAAAATACAGTTAAAGTGTTGTTCAATGTTCCCTGAAAAAATCTTTTTTCTTATAGACTCTTTATATGCGAAAAAAATGTTGGATATACTCCATTTTATTAGGCTTACCGGGTTGTATACCCCCTTAAGGAAAAATACGCGGACCATAAGTTTTCGCCGAGATGTGGTGTGCGACCACTAAATGTTTATTAAAAACGTTTTTCTTCTGTAGTAAATAGTGGTTCATAAATGGTTCAAGTTGAAAATTGAAATGATGCTTTAACTGCAGCACGCATACTTCCGATGCTGTAAAATAAACGAGGAAAGGTTCGCTGGCTTGATTACTTAACCATTGTTTCTGCGAGGACTAATTGCGGACGTCGAACTCACCTGCAACAGAAAAGAAAACAGAATATTCATATTACTGACGTATACAAACGCTATTCTGTTTATATTAATACTAAAACTCTTTAAAACAACAATTTATATTATTGTGAAAACCCATATATCGTATCAAATGAACATCAATAAATCATATCATCATGTGATATACATGTAATAACTTGATAGAAAATACCTGAACTTACAGATTTAGTATGTTGCATTCGAGCTCTTTCTTTGCTAAAGTTCACAACAACTCTGATTTTTTATCGTTCATGTATGCGTATTAAACGATTTATACAAAAGTCTCAAAACCAGTCTCTTTTTAACCATTAAAAGTAAAATTGTATTGAGGTCGGTGCGGCCCACTCAAATTTATACTAATAATTATTTTTAAATTTTAGTATCCCACTACTGATCACCCATCAGGAGAGGGCAGTGATTTCGACCTTAGACCATATATACCTATAGACACGGCGTAGATAATTTTCCGTGTCCGAAAGATGAAATCAGCTGAAAGACACTGTGACGTCACATTTGTACCAGCTATGCTCATCGACAGTGCCTACGCTTGGCTTACATGGGGAGAGGGGGGTCAGCGGGTGCGCCATGTACATAGTACATGGAAAGAAATTATCTGAAGACTTATCTTGTGACGTCACAGTGTCCCATCATCTTTCGGACACTGAATTCTCGGTTTTCCTATACACATACTATACCTATGCCGGGTCTATTAGTATATATGATCTAAGATTTCGACAGTGGGGCGCAGGGGGATCTGCGAGACTCCACTGTTCACACCAGGCTGCGAACCCCACTCTTACACATAGGTTCTGGCGGGAACGGTCGACATGGGAGCTCAGCGTCATCACATCGCTCTGCCATCTCCTGATGGACCATCAGTACTTATAATTGACTCAGATCTACAAAACTTATTTCCTAAATTTTCACTGCAGGCCCACAAAAAACAGTTGTAAACAGCAAGTTTTAATGCTTTCTCTGTAATTTCGACGGATTGCAAATTTTTCAACATTTTTTTAACGTCATGTAGTAAACTAGTTGTTCTAACTAAAAATTTAATAATATGATCCTTTCAAAAGTGTGCCCATATTACTGTGGATGTGTACATTTTTATGGGATGAGAAATATGAAATACTATTGTATTCGGTATTCGGTGTGAAGTGTTTCACATTTCATAACATGATTAAATACAAAATGTTGAGGTATTCCTCGAGCTAGTCTCGACGCCAAGTATATGTTTGATACCCTGTATATATGTCGACTATCGCTGCCGCGTATCTTTTACTCGTAAACCGACTATTCCAACCTTACCTGAAAATTATTTCATTAATATCTCATAACGCCTGCAATATTTTCTAAAGGCATTTTTCTCTGATGTAAACAGCATATAAGCTTTCGAATTAAACCAAATTCAATAAAATTGATCCACGTATGACAGAGATATCGTAATATCGTCGTGTGTATCATACGAAAATGGTAAGATTTTCCTTATCAATTTTCTTCTGATTCTCCAACCAAATTTTTGTCGACATAATACGTATACGGGTTACACGCACACCTTCAGCCATAAGAAGCTAACACATGTTTCATTCGTCGACTCTCGGGTCTCGGGATCATTCGGCAGGGATCGTCGTCCGTTATTGCACATACACCTATTACTATGGAATTATATTATAACCTGCCAAGTGTCAAATAAGGTAATCCTTAATTCTGTTCTTATAATATTAAAAATTATCTGAAGTCATTATCTTTGTAAAAAGAAATGAAATCCCCATAACAAAATTCAAAGCAGCGTGCAAAGTACCTTTATGTACTCGCAGCTAATTTCGATTTTACATCTTTTTTGTCCTCGACTTTGTCGTGTACTTGGCGTAATTTTTTTACTTTTTTGAAGTTTTTTATGGAGTGATTTATGTACTCAATAGAATTATTTGATATTTGGCACGTATTTCAATTGCAAAAGAATTCCACGCTGTTCATCGCTAGTATGGCGTACGAGGGTAGTAAAATTATAAAAATTTTGAAAAAGATACCGTCAGATACCATATGCACATTAGCACGATTCGACGAAATTTTCAATATTCGCGCTACCGGGTAACGTAGTTTTCGTAAAACATGATGTCGTTAGGATTTATTGCAACGGTGCGGCGCGGCGCGGCGCGGCGCGGCGCGACGCGACGCGGAGTTTCGTAACGCGCCGCTTAATTAGAATCCTCGTTTTTTCCTCGTTGCATCGCGTGCACGCCAATCCAGAGATATCGCAAGAGGCGGGGAATGGGTAAAACGGGAACGAGTTTTATTGGCCGCTAAGGAAGGATAAAAAATCGTGTCGCATTGACATAATTTTTCCATAATAACGCCGGAGGGGAGAATAGAAGCATCGTTGCACGCGCGATCGATCGATTGTCATCGCGGACATTTTTTTTTCTAATAATAAACCGGCCGGCAGAGGAAGAAGAAAAAAGTAGAGAAAATAATTCGTTGTTAATTTTCTATGGCGCGGTAAACGCGCGCGAGGCCGTTACGCTCGCAGTTCACGATGAAAATTACCCCTTACGGATCCCTTCTCTTTCTCCCCTTTTCTTGCTCCCCTCCTCTCGGCGATACATCGCTCGCTTCGACGATTTTCTTTCTTTTTTATTTTTATTCCCATTTACACCAGAAAGGGAAGAGGAAGTGGCGTGTTTACCGTCCGCGAAGCACCGTCGTCACCGTCAAACGATCGCTCGAACACGCAAACTCGCGCGATTCTCGATCGATTCGCCGCGCGTGTTTCCATCGTAAACGTAATTCTTAGACTGCAGATTTTTATGCACATTCCGATTCGCATACGTTCCTTATTTCAGACTAATTAGAATAAGGTCACATTTCCCTCTACCATCTAGAATCTCGACTTTAAAGTATTAATCGCGTTACAAATATGTCGGATACGTTTTAACGTTTGTCCCCCAGGTATTGTATACAAACAAAAATATGGCACGAGTGCCATTATTTTGAATGTTAACAATTTCGATTGCAGAAAAAGTTAAGACCAATGAAAACCATTCCGAGCAGATCTCATGAACTTTGATTTTTAGAAATATTACTTCAAACTCCAGAGATGGGCTTCGAATAAAAGATGAAAGATAAAAGATGAAAAAATGATTCGAAATTCGAATAAATCCGCTTCGAATAAAAAAAATTATCTTTATTCGTCGGATAAATTCTCGTCGAATAAAATTATTTATTCGAACCTCGTCGAATAAAGATACATTTTTTATTCGAACCTTCGAATAACGAATAAAAATTTTTTTATCTTTTATTCGTTATTCGAAATTTTTATTTAAATAAAAATTTTGCCCAACTTTGCTTCAAACGCTGTGCCAAAGAACGTCTCCTCCTATAAGCAATAATAGCAATTCGTGTATTCGTATAAAAGTCGCCAGATGAGGGGAATTTACTCGAATTCAGGGGAAAAAGTTTATCCCCTCTCTCTCTCTCTCTCTCTCTGCTAGTACCGGATTGGTCGCGTGATATCGTGATACATGCACGACAGAGACGGAACGCGTCACGTGACCGGGCCGTGGCGGAAGCGTGGGGGAATAGCGTCGTAGAAGGGGAAGGTAGAGTGGGAGGACAAATTGGTAAAATTACCAATATAATTTTTATAATTACATTTTATGCTCTGTACGGTTAGCGTTAAAGTTAGATTTAACATTGTTGTTTCATAAACTTCGATGAGCGACGTCCCAGGCGTTCATAAGCCAAGGCATAACACGGTAAAAGTATAGAATAGAAGGATGGAATGAAACTGTACAAAAAGTTCCCGTTGCATCTCGCTCGACGAAACGCTCGGCATAAGAAATAAATTCCGCGGTAAACCACGTTTTCGTAATATCGCCCGTAAACAGAAGTTCCCGTGGACGCGGTCTAATTAGAAGTTCCAAATCCATAAGAATGCCAGGAAGTGTCCGGAGCAGGTGCGTCAACTAAAAAGGAGGATCACGGATAAAATAAAAATAAAGGGAGTGAGAGAGGAGGGTAAAGGACGAGTGAAAGCGGAGAGAAAGCAAATAAAAAATAAAAATGGTATCGGATAGGGACAAGAGGATGAGGAATAGAGTGTCACGAGGAACAAAGGAAGATATTAGTGTCGAGAGAAAATAGAGAGAGAGAGAGAGAGAGAGAGAGAGAGGGGGAGGGGAGAGAGAGAGAGTGAGATGGGCGAGAACGAACAACGAAGGAAGAAAAGGGAGATAGAGGATGAACGCTCGTGGCGTTTACGGTTTGCTGCTCCCGTCTCGTTCCTCTTCGTTGGCTAACCGTTATACAACATCCGCTCTGCCATAATGCCCTCCCGCTAGAGTCTCAAGTCTTATTGTTCATCGTTATACAATCATTCCCCATGCTGTACGAAATTCAATGCGTTTGGTATACGCACGCGTGATATTGCCGTGCCGTGCCGCGCCGCGCGCCGGTGAGAAGCGAAGCTGACGTGCCCCGTTGCCGCGTGCGACTGGATTCGTCGATCGGACCAGCGCGCAGCAATGAGAGCTGACATAGTGCGCGTATTTTCACCTGTGCTACCTACTAGTCCTGTGCACTGTCCGCTGTGCGTGCCATGGTGGCACGGTCGCGTTGTCGCGTAACGGCCAGCAGCGCTTCGACACCTGCGGTTTCGCTTCGGATACCCGAAACAGGAGTTACCGGAATTAATATTCGAACATCTTGTACAATACTACCCCGGGCAATAAGTTTTCGACCAATATTGGAATTAGAGAGATATAGGGATATTGGATGCAACAATGAATCAACGCTTAAGGAATTTGTTAACTTTCTTGATTAAATTTTAAAGGTTAATAATATTAATATCCATTCGGATGATTAAAATTAGATTCTTTAATGTCTAAACTTTCATATGTAACATGTAGAAATAGAAACTTTAACAAAAAATAAGTAGTTTAACAAAACGTTATAGACAAAGGCTAATTTCACCAGTGATTGAACGATATTCGATATTTTCGATTTCTCTATGATAAGTGGTTGAAAAACGTAAGAAATCTAATAAACTTTATGTCAAACCAATTGTTATATTGTTCATACACATATTTGTAACGTATTGCGATCAATTTTAAAAGGATATTTATGACTGACCTTAAAGCAAGTATTGCACAAACCACGCTTGACTTATAGATAATATTTAGGTTATTTTAATTAAATGATCGACCACGGGTGGCGTGAAAATTGTTCGAATCTGAAATAAGGAATCAGAAAAAATTGATATTTAATCATTAATTTCTTTAATTAATTTATTTCGCTTGTTTTTATATAGAATGTGCATTCATTGGTTCGTGTTTATTCACTTGTAATTGATTCTCAGGAAAGTGATTACGTTCTCTAACGTTCTTCGATCATTTAGTACTTTTCTACAGATGGATAATCCTTAAAGGGAGAATACAATGTGCTGTATAAGTTAGTTTTTCTATCAAAATTATTTCTTAATTATATCTATTTCCATTTAGTTTGTAAATCAAGGTCACGCGAAGATCAAGGTCAGCAATTACAGTTCGTCGGATTCATCTTGACCGTGGCTATTACTGTATTGTAGTAACAACTGTATACAATCGCACTTCATAAAACAAGAATGTCCTTGAAGTCTTGAAAAATGTGACATTGAGAAACCAATTTCGTTGCTTACCACAATATTTTTCAAAATCTTACTTAAGTATGTAAAAACAATTACTAAATTAGTTAGTGTCATTACGAATTTAAGGTTCGGATACTGCGTGTCACGGGGGGTCCTGATCCCATATCTGTGTATATATAAAAATTATAAATCGATCGATCTATTAGCTTTTAAGTTATACCGCACGTCGCTTCGCTTTGAGAAAAGTTGTATCTAGAAAAAAGGCTTTCAAAGTTTCAAATAATTAAAAGTAAGTTTCAAAAACTTAAACCTCTTTTCTGCTAGTCTGCTATTCCAGTCTCGTACAGCAAATTTTCTTCTTCCTTAGAAATCTCTACAGTTCAATTTGTTCGTGTCGGAGAGCTATTTATTGTTGCTTACAATTAGACTGTGCTGATCCTACCGTTCTACTCAAAGCGCGTTACATGCCCTTAATTAAGAATGCCAACGCTTGTAAAAACGACGACCTCGTCCATTTTTATGCATGAATTTACATTTTTCGTGCGTTTAATGGTTTAATTAAATATCTATTTGCTTCTCATCACGTTTAATACCCATGGTTCTAACGACTGCCAAACTGTTATCATGTGGCAGTAAATTGGAAATAGGCTCGTTCTGTTTGACGGAATTATCAAACACGTAGTTATGCACTGCGCTCTTTAACATATTTGTATAACGCACAGCTTTCGAATCGGTTATAACTATGTTAATACGTCCATGGTTACTAATGGGTGTGACATTTTTTCGCTTTGTATTACAAAAAGCGAAATTACCATAGTAGGCGAATGGAAATAAATATATTTGATTCGCTATATTCTTAAGTATATTTTAGGTTAATTTATTTTATCTGAAATATTCAAAAAGCACTGTACTGATCGTCCATCGGAAGATGACAGTGAGAAACTTGTAGGGACCATGTAATATCCCTACTCCGCGCTACACGTCTTACGCTATTGGCCGAATCGCTTGACGAACACAACAAACGCGCGTATCAGCGTAACTGGAACAGAGCGATGCGGCGACACGGAGCTCCTATGTCGATCGTTCCTGCCAGAACGTAAGCTAAGCGTTATAAAATTTGGGACCCGATGCTATAGTCCAGTGATGGGCACGGTAGGGGCCCCTGAGTTACCTGCTTCTCCCACCAACCTCGTCGGCTATGGTGGGACGTATGAGGGGGAAAACGGAGGCACTGGGAGGCACGAGGCACCGCTGCGCAGCGAAGGTGCGCGCTGCACGAAAGAGTGGTTGGTGGGGGAAGCTCCGCGGATCCTTCTTGACCTTAGACCATATACATATACTACTAGACCCGGCATAGGTATAGTATGTGTATAGGAAAACCGAGAATTCAGTGTCCGAAAGATGATGGGACACTGTGACGTCACGAGATACGTCTGAAGATAATTTCTTTCTATGTACTGTGTACATGGCGCAACCGCTGACCCCCCTCTCCCCATGTAAGCCAAGCGTATATAGGCACTGTCGATGAGCATAGCTTGTACATCTTTTGAAAATGTGACGTCACAATTTCTTTCAGCTGATTTCATCTTTCGGACACTGAAAATTATCTACGCCGTGCCCTGCGGCAGATAAAAATGCCCATCACTGCTATAGTTGGATGGAGTCATGTTCTGGCCGAATAATAGTCTTCAGGCGGTTCGGGCTATTCTCAATGGATACCGGAGGAGCCAGTGCAGGAGTTTTAGATGGTAATCCCAATTTGGGGAGTTCCTCGCTTACCTGGGGTTGCGATGACCCCGTGGAGCTGTGCGTAAATACGGTAAACCTCCCTCCACTTAAAAGAATAAAAGAAAAGAAAGATGGAGTCAAGTTTGAGGAACCCAAACATTTGTAATCACGCGAATATGACGCTTTTCATAACATCCCTCCCTGATTTTCCATTTTAAGTCTTTGGGTACCCGATTATTGCCAACTTTCTGGATTCCGATCCGACAGTTACTCCACCGAATTCGCGGATTGGGTATCTAACAGTTCGGTTACCACGCACCACTAATAATAACATTAAAGTAAAACTATTCGCATTGTTTACAAATAATAAAATGATGTGCGCAGCTTACCGTTAGATAACAGTAAGAAGCGAGGAAAGCTGTATGAAACTGAAAGGAGAGACGGGATTTGGGTTAAAATTGACCGATTCACAATGAAACACATTTAGTAACAGCTATTCACGAAATGTAACAGGTTAAGGGGCTGTGCGCATCCAACTACCACCACCACCCTTACCACTCACACATCGATAGATCCGCATATACGTATACGAAATGCAAGGGTTTACGGAAAAAGAAACTGACGCCTCAATATTGCAATTAGAAGTTCAGACCCGGTCGATTATGTTTGCTAAGAGTCCTGGCCAGGGTGGTTCAGAGCCCAAATTTCATATTTTTACGTTGTTGAAGAGTAATTTGTAATAATCGGCAGCGCTGACTTATGACAAAAAGTATTCTGCCAATTATTACAAATAACTCTTCAACAACGTAAAAATATGAAATTTGGGCTCTGAACCACCCTGGCCAGGACTCTTAGGAAACATAATCGACCGGGTCTGAACTTCTAATTGCAATATTGAGGCGTCAGTTTCTATATGCGGATCTATCGATGTGTGAGTGGTAAGGGTGGTGATGGTAGTTGGGTGCGCACAGCCCAAGTGGGTAGGACCCCCTCTAGAATACCCTAGAATATCTTAGCAATCTGGGCGAAACATGGGTTTGCGCGGTACGGGTTTTCGTCTTTGTATGAGCATATTTTTCGCTGGACAAGGGCTCATTCGAAAGAGGAAGGTTCAATGAAGGGGGCTCAGTCCCTTTGTTATATTAAATTATGCATATATTTTGTAATATAAGTGTTAGAAGCAAGCCAAAATTGATGATGTTCAGCCATGTAATCCAAGCCATTTTTATGCCATTGGATGAGTTTTCTGAATGCTATCGTGGACTGAGCCCCCTTCATTTAACCTTCCTATTTCGAATGAGCCCTTGTCCAGCGAAAAATATGCTCATATAACGAAAACCCGTACCGCGCTAACCCATGTTTCGCCCAGATTTCTAGGGTATTCTAGCGTATTTTAGAGGGGGACCTACCCCCTTAAGCAGAGCCACGGATGAATAGACGATCGGACATCGCGTTTGCTTTGGACATAGCAGGTGTTTTAATACTTCCTAATGCTTCTAAAAGCTAGTGCCTGATATAAATTTATGCTATGCACGGTATACACCAGCTACGAATACTTTTATCCTTTACCGCATACATTCATCCTGCATCTGATAAATATTGCACTGCAACGAAGGAACGGCAATTCGTGAGATACGGTTGCTCGATTCCGAACACGAGCCACGCAACAGGAAATTGCACCAAGAACCTGTGCTCTAAAATTTTCAAGCAGTCGCTCGAAAATTTAGGGCATCAGACACGCATCTGATCGCGTATGCTCTTGTAAATACATTATTGCTGCAAGGAAACAACTAACCACCACAACTCTGGCTACGACTGGATTTATCGATCGTGACCCTGCAACCGCGTACATGCATGCACATACGTACGATGCATATGTATGCGCACGCGGTTACCTGGTCCCTGCGAATCACAATTGTTCGTATCGGTATTAAGAGTTTATGTAAATCAAAATCTTTTCATCTAACGACTGTTGAACGCGTAAACGCATTCGAGCTGTTTCACGTCGAATTGCACCGAATTTGCCATATAGTAACCGATTTTTTGCAAACTCGCGGGATTCATTACATTCGTGTAAGATTTCAGGAAAAAGAGGAGGGAATCGAACCCGTGACCTCACCGGTATGGTGGTAGCGTTATAAACACGTTATTAACACGTTATTTTCCTTAAGCATAGTAGTAGAAGCTTTTGGTCCGCGTGACCCAGCATGAACTTGGACGACCTTGTTCCGAAGACGCTATCAGTCTATAGACGAAAAAATATAAGATTCCACTTAAATAAATTAAATTGACCTGGAGATCACCTAGGCCCCTCCACCTACAACGCCAACGTATACATCAGAAGATGTCCTCTTCAGAACAGAACATTTTTCATTGAATCGATTTTTTCGTATGTCTATCCATTTCGAAGAAAATTCAATTGGTCACTTTATAAAAATCACCCTGTACACACATACATACTATATATGTGTATATGTATGTACAATACAGGGTGAATCACTTAACGTTTGCACCCCACATATCTCTGTTGTTTTTAAAGATATGTTAAATGTCTTAAAGACAAAGTTGAATGGTTCAATGGGGATGCCATATAAATTTTTGATTTTATGTTATTTTTTTTCTAAAGATCTCAAGGTCACCTTCATCTTTTTAAACAGGACCACCCCCTTTTAAACACCTACGATGATAGTCCCTTTCATTAGGAATTCAGTAACTCTAATAACTCAAGGTTATTCAAGGTCACAGACAGAGGAAACGTAAAATATATATATTATAATATATATTATATAATATATTACATGTATGTTTACATTACATTACATTACATGAATGCTTAAAGTCCGCAGTCTATCCATGACATTGTAGGTCATTGGTTCCGTCTTTACCGCAGCTGTCGTGTCATATTAATGAAACTATGCAGTTACTTACAAAAAAACACCAATGAGCTTGAAATCTCGAAAACAATTACCTTGAAGTAAAAATTATTCCCACCGCAATATGTTGCCACTCGAACCAAATAATTTGTCCTTTTGACATTTCGCCTATAAAAAATAGCGGAAATATCGCGTTGTAACAGAGTTAGTGGGACACCGTGTATAATACAACCAAGACGTTACGCAAAATTCCCAAGTTTGTCCCTGGCCACTATAGTGACCAGTCCAGCCTTCTAAAGGTTAATCAATACCAGCACACTATTCCTGAAATTTCAGGCAGAAATTCGAAATAAATATGTCTATACAGCTCATGAAACAATGATGCATGTACCCGCTATTTAATAATAAAATTTGTATAAAGCATGTCAATATCTCAGGGGTAAATCTACGCGACAAAGCAAGTAAAAAATGACATATGCACAATAATGCACATTATGTCTAACATACGTTAGTTTTCGAGTTATCACCCTATATACATATATGTATACTTTAAATAAATAATTTTTTCAAGACATTTCTTTTGTGATTGTATTTATAATACAAAATCAAGTATTAAAATAATCTACATTTCTATGTCCTAAAAAAGAGTACTTTTCATCCCTAATTTTGAGGGTTGCTGTCCCCCCTTTAATATAAACGATTTCCAATGCAAGTATGTACATGGAATGTTTTTCTAAGAACTATCTTTCACATTTCATCAAAATCGGTGTGTCTAGGTTCGGTATGTTCCTTTCAAAGATGCATCGATCCTATTATTAAACGCAAGTAACTAAAAATTTCAGTTAATCAGCGGAATTGAAAAAATACATGAAATCTTCGAAAAAAGAAAAAACAGGTCGAAATAGACCCAGACACCGCTGCCCAAAGGTTAATGAACCTCGGCTGGGTAAACGGGACGGAAAGGGAGTTATTCGGATGGTTGCAAGTCAATATCACCACGACTCGACGAAAAATTCCCAATCCATCTCTCTCTTTCTTTCTCTCTCTATATTTGCTTGTATATGTATTATCAATCACGCTGAAATATGACGCGTCAGTATACATGTAGCCCGAGACCAACCTAAACCAGCTCTGGTAACGTCTCAAAACTTTTTGCCTCGCTAATGAATGATGAATTTTCATGACGTACATGAAATGTCACGCGAAGTACAATTCGAACGATTTATTAATTCTTTACGGGTTAACATTATGTGCGTCGTGTAAGGCCGGCGTACAGTGGGCCGTTTTCATAAAATAGGTGGAATCGATTAAAAAGAATTTTCCATTAGTACGATTAGGAAATAGTAAAGCTTCGATCAAAGAAAACGGAAACCGTAGGGTCTACGAGAAACAAATATCCCTTCCATACCCCGCGAGGGACCAAGATACATGCTAATACGTGCATTTGCTGAGTTCACCAAGCGATTCGGCCAATAGCAGAAGACGTGTAGCGCGGAGTAGGGATATCACGTAGTCCCTACAAGTTTCTCACTGCCATCTCCTGATGGACGATCGGTACAAACGCAATTTAAAACTCGATTTTCTCAAAAATAAAGTCTCGTATGAAGAAATTTTATTCTGTACTTTCGGTTGATTTTTTAATACCTGGTTTCATCCTGATTACTGAGACACCTTTCAATACTTTAAGTAGCGCAAAATTATAATATAATAATACATCGGAATATGTGAAACGACAAAAAATATTTATGCTTCTAAAATTCGGTTACTACAATTATGTTACAGGATCGTTTATTATAAACAAACTGCGAATCTTTATGCCACTTACTATTTTCGTAAACGGTATTATACGAATTGGAATAAGGGGTATTTCTTTTTTTAACTCGAAGATTTTTTGCATTAGACATAAAATACAATTGCTACTTACTTTTGTTAATTAATGTATAAGTTTCTTTGTCTCTGTAAAACGGAAATACGGACTCTCCGAGTCTGGGGTAATTCACTCGAAATTCCTTCTTATAACAAAATCAAATTAGGGAAAATGTTTTAATGTGGTCTTTATCATTATAAATCTTGAAAAATGTTTGTGTATTTTTCTTTTTTTCTTCAAAATGACTGAACTCGATTATGCAAAGCGGAAGACTCGCATAAGAATTTACAGATTTTTTAAACATTTTCAACTCTATAAATATAGTGAATACAACAACCATAACGAATGAATGTGGTTTTGAGATATATAATATAACAAATCAATGTAATTTTGTAACAACGAACTATTATTTCTATCCATATTTTCTAAACTATGTGATATATAATTCATTATTCAAGGAAAATAACAGAAACATTTTCTATGAAAGTAAAGTTATGATTTTTTGCTAGAATGCCCATTTTGCCCATATAAACGAAACACTGTGATATGCGGTTGTACGAGTATTTGTTTGTCGCATAATAAACATGAAATACACCGATTAAAGTGTTCGGATCGCTTCTGGCGAGTACGGTGTTGGAATTCATCCACGGCTATAACGCCGATATCGATAATTGCCGCGTTAAGCGTTTAACCTTCTTTCTTTTATCGGTTAAACGAAGCCTGTAACGCCGCCCTGTCGACACCGGCAGATCCTCATTGTTCCGCAACAAATCGTCGTGACCTCTTTGCTCAAACAGGAGAAAATACTTTCTCAACGGGCGAACTTTTTACGCTTCCCGCGGGGAAACGATACAGTCGATAACCGCAGGCTAGCGATGGGTTCAACCGTGTTACGAGCATACGTTCAACTCGAAGCACCCAGAGGGGAAAACCCTATCGGTGGGGCAGTATCGCCAGATCAGGGGAATTTACTCGAATCGAGGGGAATACGATTACCCCCTCTCTCTCTGCCAGTACCGGATTTAATCACGTGACATTGTGCCCGGGCCCTGGAGGAAGCGTGGGGGTAAAGCGTCGTAGAAGGGGAAGGGTAGAGTGGGAGACAAGTCTTAACGGGGTCATCCCATGTGGCACAAATTGCTTCTATAACAATCCTAGAATATGCTGGTAAACAGATATTTCGATATTCGAAGTCGTTAGACTGTTATAAACGTAGAACGGGGCAGCTGTTTGTCTCATTACGATTAAAGTATTAATAAATAACCAGTGAAATATCAATCAATATTTATCTTTATATCGATCGTAAATTATTTACAAGAAATGTGTTGATGCTATCGGCGCACGGGTTCGATCAGTTTTTACCAGTTACTAGCAAATTTGCAAATTATTTATTTTCGACGTTTCGGTCTTATTTTAGACCATTCTTAAGAAAAATTGCGTCTGTAAATTAATTATTCGATATATAAATTTTTTCTTCTTTTCATTAAAATTAAATTTGTTTCATCATACATACATACAGCAAGTAAGTTTTGGTATTTTTAATATTGTTAATTTAAAATGTATTAATATATCGAATAATTAATTTACAGACGCAATTTTTCTTGAGAATGGTCTAAAATAAGACCAAAACGTCGAAAATTAATAATTTGCAAATAGTAACTGGTAAAAACTGATCGAACTCGTGTGCCGATAGCATCAACACATTTCTTGGAAATATCAATCAACTGGACATTAATTTGTGCTGGAAGAAAGTACATTCGAATCAACGTGCACTTCAGAGCATCGAACCAAGACAATTTCTCAACACATAGCAGACTACTATTGCGTTTACATTTTCTTTGTGTACATCGTACTTGAATCTTTAAACGCGTTTTTCTCAAAACTGTATTTTTCATATTGGCGGCAATGATATCTCAAAAACTATTGAACGGATTTCGCTCAAATATTTATGGTATAGTCAGCACATCTATAGTTCTCGCCGGTACCAAAATATTTCTGATATCTGCTATAGTTTTTTTTAAGCTGAAAAACTCGAAAAAAATTACGAAACTTGGAACTTAACTGTTAAAACCGTGCCAAAAATTCAATTTTCGATATTTTTTTATTATTATTTTGGTACCGGCAATAGCCCCCAGTCTACAAATTAAAATGCCGTTTGATTTTTTGATTTCAGACGATCGAAACCTCCGGAATCATGGTCGCCGTCAACCAACTTTTTTTACACATGAGTGTCTTCCGAACGGTGTAAAGTCGATTCAACTCGTTATTTTGGTTTGAAAAAATTCTGAGAGACTGTAAAAATGTCAATAAATGAGTGCTAGAAATTTCAAGATTGTATGTTTCAAGGATCCACACAAAAAAAAATTCCCAAAAAAAAGTCGCTGTCACATGGGATGACCCCCTTAAGCTTGGATTACATGGCTGAACATCATCAATTTTGGCTTACTTCTAACACTTACATTACAAAATATATGCATAAGGGGCTGAGCCCCTTTCATTGAACGTTCCTCTTTCGAATGAGCCCTTGTCCACCGAAAAATATGCTCATATGAGGACGAAAACTTTCTAGGGCATTCTAAGGACCGCCTAGAGGGGTCCTACATTCTAGTGACACTGGGCATGGCCAGGTCGTTCGAGATTTGAACACACTTTTGGTATCGAATGTGTGGAAGGTCAAAGTGGCAAATGAAACAAGCAATTCAAAAACTATAGTCAGAAACATCCTCAAAGACAGCTGTCCCATATGGAGATAGGACGCGCTTCGCCTGGCGCGAGTAGCTACGAAGGTACGTACGGTGAAGCGACGAAGATGCGAGAGACACCAGCGAACGCGACGAAGGTGTGCGCGCTGCATGAAAGAGAGGTTGGTGGGGGAAGCAAGCGTTTAAGGGGGGCTCAGCACTGTTGCAGAGTCTACAATGTAGGTAGATTGTATTTTCATGACCAGTTGAATCAGGTTGAGAGTCCTTCACGTCGAAATTACAATTTAGGGTTTGTAAATCAATAATATCGGATTGGTCAGGCAACGAAGCGACCGGTGAACCTCGCTGGCATAGAAAATGGACGCAACATTAACCGCTGATTTATTAGTCAGAGTCGGTGACCGCTTCATTACGCGCTGGGATAGGCGAGCGGCGAAAAGTCTGCTTGCTGATTACTCGCACCGCTCTAATCCGATTCGTTAAACCAACGATGATGCTTTAATCAAGTGGTTTTTCCATTCGCGGAGCGCGCTTAACGCAGACAAGGTATTTTTAATCAACGAAATCGGTGATAAACCAAATATCGAACCACCGGCATCAATTTGACAAATAATACAAGACCGATTGAACGATGACTTACGGTTCCCACACTCGAGGGAGTACGATGTGCATGAAAATAATTTCGAATTCAACTACAATATGTAGATGAATGTTTTAAAAAATATAATTTATTCCACCCACCCACACAAACAAACAGAAAGAATTCAAACATTCGGAAATATGTAAAATACGTGAATTTTTATCCCGAGGGACATACGAAGCAGGTAAAAAATAAAAAATTAACATTAATAATATATCTCGATGAATTTTTCGAAAGCTGCAGTAATTTCACTAATAAACTAACACTATCTCAAATAATATAGTAATTTGGTGGGGATAAAATGTTGACATTTACGGTAGAGACCTTTGTGACAGTTACGGAGATAATACTATACATACATACTATACGTATACATACCAAGTATAGCGATATAAAATTTTGTAAAAAAATATAAATGTAATTGTAAAAGTTAGTATCATTACATGTTAATGCGACTTAAAACTTCAAATAGTATATAAAATGGCGAGATAATCCATGATCTTGTAATAATCGGTCAACGTCTCCAAATAAATATCATCGGTCGAAGTGGATGTCCCACGGCAAGAAGAAACCATTTAATTTTCAGTGGCACGTAGTATGTATCGACCCCGGTTCTATTTAGAAGAGAGAATCCGAGCAGCGCAGTGCAGCGACTGCGCACGATCCAGATTCACAATTGCAGCCCGGGCTTACGGAGAAAAGTCGTGGCACGTCAAAGAATAATCCGCTTTTCTTGACCGCTCTTCTTTCCAATAATTGGATTTGCTCGCTCGTACGTTTCAGCGCATAAGGAACCATGTTAAATCGATTTGCCGGGGAGCTTGTATCAAAGCTCTCTCCCTCTCCCCCCTCCTCTCTCTCTCTCTCTCTCTCTCTCTCTCTCTCTCTCTCTCTCTCTCTCTCTCTCTCTCTCTCTCTCACGTTTTCCGCCCGAAAATCGAATCTCGGCCATGTTCCTATGTGTCTCCGCTCGCGGCGCGGAAAATAAGCCCGCGTAATAAAAATTATACACTCTGCTCGTCAGCGCGGAGAGTTTGTAATTAAAATTTAGCCGGTGATCTTGAGATAAAAAGCGTGTACCGGTGAACCTTTTTTTGGGGAAGTTGCAGAATTTTGTTTTCCTCCTCCTCCTCGATTTCCCCACCTCGACCAGTTTTCTCCTTCTTTTTCTGCTTGTTCGCCATTCCCACCCACGCCTCTCCCCTACGTGGACGGCACTGTTGCTGTCTGTTGGAGGAAAACACGAGAGGAAAATTTAATTCTCCCAACACCACGGATAAAACCGTATTTGTTGCGTGATGAGCCCGAGCGCGGCCGTAACGAGGAAACGCTTTTACATTTCCCACGGCTCTTTGGCCACGGTATCCACAAATGGGCTTTCCTTCTATTCCCGTTTTTCACTGTTTTTTCCCCCTTTTTTTGTCCCGGTGATACGCGATCGTTGTCGGATTTTCGGATGTTTCGGACAAACCGGAACGAAAGATAACGAACGGAAAGTCAACGAGTTGATGAACCGATGTCGAGAGGGATTACAGAGAGGAACATCTACAAACGTGGATAAAATCCATAGGACACCCTTCATATATTTTCTATTTTATATATTTCGAAAGAAAAGAATTGCTCATTTCTACATCCTATTTCCAAAATTATCACACGAAAACATATATAAATAAAAAAGACTTACTGCGAAAAAGTTAGAGAATGTTAGAGTCATGAAAGTATTAGAACATAATATAATTTTGGATACTCAGCAGTGTATTTCGCATGAATATGCAATTATGTACATACAAAACTGAGTTGAATTCTGTTAAAGTACAGTATAAACTACGTATTCCTAAAAGACGGCTGGTTTTTTGTTATTAATAATTGCGTCACTATAAAAACTTATAAAAGAAAAATCTGAAAAATGCAAAATTTTATGTCGTAACAATATGTATTGGGGCACTTTATTGTGGTTCAGGTTATAAAATAAAAATAATACCTTTGGTATAATTACAGGTTAAACTTCACTTCAGGGGACCAAAAATTTTTAACTCTTTTTTGTATAATCCTGTAGATTTTGACTGAGAAAATGCTAAAATGTAACTTTTCAAATTAGGAATTTGCTGGTTCAAAAGTTATACGTGTGTAAAATTAAGCGATTTTAAGCGTTTTTGACAGGCAAAAGCGCCGCCATATTGCTTTCTACCGAGTGAGTAGATTCGTGCTCCCTCCCCTCATCTGGCGACACTGCGCCACGCTCAGCGAAATCTTTCCCCTAACCGGAATCCGTTCGCTTTACCCGCGCCTTGATTGGTCCGTGTTTTTCGTTACTCATTAACGAAGCCGCGGAGAAAATTTTCATAAAGGAAAAAGTTACTTCGAATGACCTAAGGAACCACACATATCAAAGTTCTTCAACATTTTTGTGGACACCCTGTATAGATGATCAATTACTGAAGGAATTAGGGCAGATATCGTTTTCTCGATATCAATCTGATGACGCGTCGCGACGCTTTAGCCCGTTTAACGAACCCTATCCATGACGTCGTCGTTTGGCGGTTTGGAAAATGAGACTCGCGCGAGCTTCGAGCTCTGTTCGCAGTTAATTAGTTTCGAACAGCCCGTTGGAATGTTTAATGCCTCCAGGAAGCTCTCGCGCGTTCAGAACATCAGGTTAATTTTTGCCGGAACGAGCGAAAGCGAAAGAGGGCCGCCCGGAAAAAAGGAAAGCCTATGCCTGGCAAGAAGTTCAAGGGTTGCTTGAATTATTTTAATGTCCCTGCGATTGGATGCGCGGTCCTCGCGCGATTTGCATACTGTAGGCAGTTTTTCGTCGGGCGCCGCTGCCAGTGGTAAATACAGGTCCGCGGCCGTCGAGATAAATCTGGAACTTTTTTGGGCGGTCTCACAAATCAGATGTAGGTAAGGCAAATGTAAATAAAGCAATTGTTGACAAGACAACTCATAATATAAGTCACCAATTAGTGAACAGGTGGGTAAATGCCAGTCATGAACCGAGAAAACGATCAAAGAGCAGAGTCGCCAAATTAAGACTTGTGTCCCCACTCTACTTTCGCCTTCTACGTCGCTATTCCACCACGTGTCCGCCGCGGCGCGGTCACGTGACGCATTGACGAGTAAATTCCCCTCATCTGGCGACTCTGCCGAAGAGCGGCGATACTCGAATCGCGCTTCGTGCCGGAAAATGGCCACGAAAATTCGTGTGATTTATGAATACGAGTTCTGCCGTGGAACTACAGGGTGTCCCACCCGATTTTGACATCTTGATTTCCTCGCTATTGTTACTCGTAGCAAAAAATGTTTCACCGGAGGCTTGAATGGTATTGAGTGGAGCATATTCTGATGTTATTAGTTTTTCCGCGAGTGGACGTGTAAAGGTCATATAAAGGTCAAGTTGGTTTTCTTAAATGGAATGAGGTATTTTTTAATACATCAATCAATGCAGATAGACATTCGTTACAAAAAAAAGTACTAACCTATATATGTCGAAAAGTTAGTAGTTCAGGAGATATTTTAATTTAAATAATTTTAAAACACCATTACTGTCGTACTAAGACATTAATGGTTTAAAAAAATTTAATTTAATTTGGTCGACAATAATGGTGTTTTAGTATTATTTAAATTGAAATATCCCCCGAACTACTAACGTTTTGACATACATACGTTAGTGCTTTTTTATATCGAATGTCTAGCTGCATCGATTGATGTATTAAAAAATACCTCATTCCATTTAAAAAGACCAAGTTGACCTTTATATGACCTTTATGCGTCCACTCACGAAAAAACTAATAATACCAGAATATGCTCCACTCAATACCATTCAAGCCTCCAGTGAAACATTTTTTGCTACGAGTAACAATAGCGAGAAAATCAAGATATCAAAATTGGGACACACTGTATAGTGTCGGAGACGGCCCGAAGGATCTGCTACCAAAGCCACAGTGAGCAATTGGTTTCGAAAATTCAAAGATGGAAATTTCAGAAGAAGCTGATGGCGAGTGTGTTTGGTGGTCCAGTTCAGGTGCCATCCATCACAGTTTCATGAAACCCGGTACATACATCGATCACGGCTGAAGTCTATTGCAAGCACCTGGACGATATGATGCGACGACTTGTCATTAAACAACCAAGATTGGCCAATCGGTCGATGCCAATCCTCTTGCAAGACAATGCTCGACCCCATACCGCACGGCTGACCGTGGCAAAGCTACAAGGAGTTGGAGTTGGACGCTCTCCGTCGCCCACCATATTCACCAGACTTGGCATCCACCGACTGGACCACTTCCTCCGAAATTTGGACAACTTCTTGGTGGGAAAATTCTTCAATTCCCAACAGACTGTCGAAAGTGCCTTCCGGGACTTTATTGACTCCCGTACTCAAGACTCCTACGGTAACGGCCTAGACGGCATAGACCAATTACCGTTGAAATGGCAAAAATGTGAGGATAATATGCGTGCATAAGTTCGATGAAAAATAATTAATTTTTATTTGCTAAAAATGTGAAAAATGTTTGTATTTTGTTTGCCAAGTTCATATTTAACGACGCGATACCATTTGCAGCGTTTGTAGAAACTGGCGAAGGAATATATTG
Source organism: Lasioglossum lativentre (assembly GCA_916610255.1). Taxonomy (NCBI): domain Eukaryota; kingdom Metazoa; phylum Arthropoda; class Insecta; order Hymenoptera; family Halictidae; genus Lasioglossum; species Lasioglossum lativentre. The sequence continues at coordinate 36,858,089 of OU744356.1, read as the reverse complement.
ACATTTTCCTTGAATTTGAACTGTTTTTCTTTATCCAATGACTCTTCCGGATTTATCTCGCCGACCCTGTATAAGCGCATCATCGTCGATAAGCTAAACCCATATGGCGTAAGCTAAAACTCGATCGCGATTGATCGCAGATATATCGGTACAACTCGAGGGGAACGATCGAATTCCACTCCCATTCCACCTCGAAATTTTCTTCTTTCGAAATAGCAAATTTCTATCGTACTCGCGGTAAGAGCACCGATCAATTGCATAACGTTCGGAAACGCTTTCCAGGTTCTCCACGCACTGATTCTCTTTCACTTTTAGAACTTCTCTACGAAAACATGAAAGAATTCAATTTCGAATCCCAGGTCCTGCAAGCTTCCTGCGCGTTTTATTTTTATGCGTTTACTGCCAGGACAGCTTGAACCCTGTGCTGCGGTTTTCGATCGAACTATGCGTCTCGAGTCTCGAGTGATGATAAAACAGAGTTGGGCGCATTTTATTTCAACTAAGATAACAAATAACCATTTGGAATAATGAATTATTTTTAATTCTTCGTTAAACAACATAAAAGGTTTATTTTCATTTGGCGTTTAAATCAAATGAATTATTCTCAAATAATATTTTATTCGAATCATTCTTTATTTCAACTACATTGTTCAAATAAAATAATAAATAATTTCACCTCAAGAAGAGGCTATCAAAGTAACTATTGAAATTAATTATTGAATTTGCATGTGCTAATTTTTGTACTATAAACCACTTTCCAGGGTCCTAGCTAGAAATAAATGTATTTCGGCTTAACTTCATGTATAGTAATTTGCAACTAATGTTCCGGACCCAGCAAGAATAAAATGACACAATGGTATCTACGTTGGTAATATACATAGGTAAAAGTTTTCCATTGTTGAAAGACAAATGCAAGATCGATGGTAGATAAATCTTCGGAATGTTACAAATCTTAAAATCTACAACTCTTCAATTCTGAGTCGTCATAAACATTGTTTTGATATAAAAGAAACCTATTTTGAAAGATTCGTCTAAATCGGAGCTCGTTTTTAGGAGACCAACCGATAGAATCATAAAGCAAATACATATACTTTTAATGAAGTCGAGTTTTAGTAAATCAGTCATTTCCTATAGAACCATAGCTACAAACGGTGCATTCTGGAGTTAACATTGATCCCATTATAAAGCACTCTATGAGGTCCCTCGTGACGCTTCTATTGGTCATGGAGTCATAGAACACAATACCGTCGACCCTAAACTGATGCATCCGATACAGACGTCTGCGGTCTGGTAGCACCATACAGTATAGGGGCTCGAATGCTGAACAAGTGTACTACAAAAGAATGAAACCCGTGGAACAGGAAGGATATCACTGTGGACCTGTGACAAATGAAAGGACCGACTTTCGATCCACAAAACACGAAGGAGCTAACCCCTAGGCTCGTGGGGTACGAGGGGATAATTCTGAGCTGATGATATGCAATTATGTGCTCGTGGAATTTGAGGGGAGCACTGTCATTGTCGGATTTCGACTATAAATAGTCTACCGTAAATAAGTACGCGACACTTACAAGGGATTAATTCGGTAATCCGAAAATCCAAATACCTTCAACTTTGCAAATTTATAAGTGACCTCGGGAAAACTATCAGTCAAGTTTTCTTTCTGTGAAAATTCGTTTTTCAAGATGAAATCGCCTCTCAAAGGGCTGTTTCTTTATTTCCCTGTAGACATTCAGCGAAGCGCAGTAATATTCGGACACTTTTAAAGGGACGACAACTTTTCAAATATACGGACCGTACGATTCGGATTTTTTTCAGAAGCTAGAACAATTAGTTTACTACACGACGCGAAGAAAATGTTGGTAAATCATAATGCAGGGATCTCAAGTTTTATTCATGAATGCTACAACTTGTTATGCTGCAAATGCTGCAACTTTCTTGCGCAAGGTTGTTGGAAAGTTCTCCTTATGGAGAGAACATCGGGATAAAACGTGTGGCCAATTGCAATGAAAATATTCTTTCTATGGCTATGACAATATTTGAATTTAATATATGCTATTGCAAAATAATCGTAAAATGGTGTACTAATTTTCTTATAACTCAGTTTCATTCACCTTTTTACACCGATACTATAATTCAGTTACCCTCACAAATGTTTCTCCTTTGGATATCTGCCTTGGTCGATTGTAATATATGTATGTATGCCCAATAAATGAAAAATAGATATATAGATTTGATGTTTTTAAATGAACACTCTGTATGTACAGAATTATTTATTATTTTTAAAAAGCGCTTAAATAATGCTCTCAAAAGTCATATTTATAAATTTCTACTATATTTTTTTGCTTGAGTTTCGAAAACGTAATTTATAAAATTATTACAATAGAAAACCGATCGAGCGTAAAAGAAAGAAAAAATCAAATAGACATTAAAGATTTTCCTGGAATTTCTATGCAGCCTGTAAAAGGTGATTGGTTAATATAATCGAACAGAAACGTACGAACGGGTGATTTGAAATTTTTGAGCATCGGTGCAAGCAGAAAACGACTAGTTAGGCCGAGTACACGAGAAAGAGAAAGGGTCCGTGGAATGAATGAGCGGGTTTTCTTTATGCACGCACCTGCACACATCAATGAAAGTTAACGCATTACGCGATACCGCGGTGAACCCGCAGCTAAGAGGATAATGCCGTTACACTCGTGCCCGATAGCTATTTGCCCAGTGAATTCGAAATATCTTTGTCGATTTTTTCACGGGCCGATGAAATTTTCACGGAGTTTCGCACTCACTGTAGAAACATGCGCACTTGCGCATAAATACATACCACCGCGTCCTGTGCGGTAGACTATTCCGACAGCCAAGATGCGAATCAAATCTTTGTAAATCAATCCTTATGTTAGTCAGCGTGAAGCTCGATCTTGGCCGAGCAGAGCAGACATTCTTAAACGTCGTAATTTGGTTTCCGCCACAGTACAATTCTACCATCCGAGTTAAATAAATTAATTTTTAACTCGTTGGGAAATATTACATTATTTCAGAAATTTTGATTATAATTTATACATATACATGTTTGCGAATTCCAAATGTTTCAACCTGTTGACCTTAGAGTTTAGAGAATCGTTTCAGTTGGAGAGGTCAGATTGTTTCGCGACTTCCGTTGCAGCGGTAGGCGAACGTATCTTCGAACGTCAGGAATAAAATGGCCGTGTAACGAGTTCTCGGAAACGAGGCATTGTAAGAATTTCGTTCGCGGGGAGACGCTTGTTCACGGAATTCTAGTCGGTTTTTCGTCGCGATGTGCCGGCGATAAACCAGAATTACGGCGAAGTTACACCGACGATAAAATTTAGCCGAGTGTTTCGGTTGAACCGCGGCGGGAAATTTTTCCCGGGGGTTACACGCGTTTACGCAAGGACTGCCAGTGGTTCCCGCGTAATCGTCGTTCTTATGTAACACGCTTTTATTGTGGTTCTATGCTGGTTTTCACATGCACGCGTCGTTTCGGAATAAGAAAACGATGTTTTAACGGAAACCCGATGACGTAGATATTTTTTTATTTTTTAATTATGTTCCCGGCGCGCCGCGGCGTAGTACAGTCATCTGTTTCGCCTGTTTCTGTATACGTGATTCTTGTCCTATAATTATGAATGCCTGAAATACAATAGTACAGAGATCTGAAACGCGTGATTATTATTACTACAATGTACAAAATACGCCGTAAATAATGTAAATAAGTTGCATTCATTATTTTATCGTGTAAATGGATTGTATGCCTCATTCTACAGAGAGGGCACAAAGCAATCTAATACGAACGTTAACTCGTGCGAATGGGACGTTTCCCCATTTAATTTCAGAAGCATGATGTATATGTAGGTTTTTCGCAATGCTGAAACGAGTTGTTCGTTACTTAATTCTATTGCGATTCTAGGTTGAATTATAAATTTGCAATAAATCTTCGGAATTTAAAGAACAGATACATTATTGGCTACAATTTCCACGCGTTTTTCTAAAATATTAAACCATCTTCAACAAAATAAGGGCTTGATTAGATTACAAAAAATATTCCACAATCGTACCGAGGCTCTGGATTTTTGTAAGTATATGAATATTAACAAAAATTGAGAGAATTTCTATTTTATTCTGATTTTTATAAAACAGTCGAGGAAAATGATAACTTGCATAAAGGTTCGCAGTCTAACATAAGAGTATTAGGAAAATAAAAGTGTAACCGATAAAAAAATACAAATATTTGTAGAACTAGTATATCAACCCCTTGCCCAGCAATATCGAGTCAGACCCGTAAAGATGATTCTGAACAGAGTCTAATACATTTTTGTATGTGATTAATTTCCTTTAAATCGAAATAAAATTCTATTTTGTTGTAGTCGACATACATATGTATAGCCTTTGCAGAAAACATAGGCATACGATAAATATAAACTTCCCTTTTTTTTCTATGAAATTCTGCACTATGTATAAAGAATTCTCATTCTCACCCATTACAAGATTCGGCACCGCGGCTGCGGTATCGAGCAGCGACGTGCTTTACAATTCAATACAAAATCCGAATAACTGTTGAAATCAATTCCCCGATTTGATGTCCCGTCAATTTGAAACTGTAACAATTCCATTTGTAGCTGCCGTAATTACTCGGACCATAATGAAGCGGACACGAACGAAATTTCATAGCAGTTGTCGGGTCGAGTATCGACGGCCGGTTTTCACCATACTTCTACAAATTGATTAAAGTGACTGGTGTGGCCCGCGAGTGCAAACACACCGGGGCTATTTCCGTAATTGTCAATATTTAAAAGCCGGATCCCTGTGGTTTGTTGCGCAATATCGAAAATAATAATCGGTCTCGTCCGAGTCCGCTTCAAGAAGCGAGAGAGGACAGATAAAGGGCCGACGCGACGCAACGCAACGCAACGCAACGCAGCGCGAGTGCCTCCTTGAATGACGAAACTCAATTAAACTTGCCAGCCACGAAATAACATCACCGTGATTGTGATTTATGGCCAAGACGAAAAATAGACCGGCACACCGTTGCGTCGCGTCGCCCCGGAAGCTGCGGCGAACTTTTACGGATTCGGAAACCCATCGTCAAACCCTGCCAATCCTAATTTCAATTCGAAATATTTGAAACGTGGCGCGTGATACAAGCGTATTGTTTTCATATTTTACATTTTACATCTCGCAGGTAGATATATCCATTGTATCCTTCAATTCAGGCCTGGGCAACTCGCGAGTCGCACAGAGTCGCCAAATTAAGACTTGTGTCTTTATTTCTGTGTCCCACGGGATTTTTCTGATTAAAATTACACTAAACACGATAGAATTTGAACTGTATTTAGTGGTTTAATCGACGGTATGCGGTTTTAGGACGTAGCAGAGGATAGCGAGTGAAAAAGATAGAGAAACAGCGATCACGACGGTCGGCAAAAATTAAAAGCTTATTGCATTGTTTACAATACCAATGCGATGCTAACTTTTTTATTTTCAATTTTCTTCTTATACAACCTTTCGCAAGAAATTTGTCATATTTTTCTTATTAAAATGAGTCGTTTAAATACCTCCAACGAGCTGTAGCTCCGTTAATTTGCAAAGTTCTAGGATAATTCTTTGAGAACGTATTTTCGAGATGTTAAGTTGTTTACGTAAAACAAAAAATATTTTTCTATTTTTCAACTTGTTACACGAGAAGCCCCGTTTAAAATCGTGTCCACCTTACGATCTTTGAAATATAAACAGAAGACGGTGTGAGCATTCAAAGCATCTGGGAAGCATCTGTTTACACTCGCTGTCCTTTTCTACGATCGGTGCGGTCGGCAAGGTCACAAAGAAATAGTACCACCACAAGATTAAACGACAGCACTGACCCGAGCGTTTCTCTTAGATTTGGGATTTAAGTACTGTATATGAAAATGAAGAATCGGAATACATACCCCGTTAATATGTTTGCTTCGACTTGAATGACTAGATGGTATTTCTACATCAGGAAGCCTCGGTAAGTCTAGTTAACGGAGTTCAATCGAGGGGAAACTGTTTTCGCGAATGAGAAATTGTGTCTCATATGTAGTGGGTTAAATCCTTTCGTCGTAGATCAAAACGAAAGATCGCAGACGGCGTTGTTGGGCATCACGAAATTCTATTGGCGCTCTGTGATCCGCTTTCCACGGGACTCGGGAGCAACGAATCGTCCAGATACCGAAAGCGACTTTGCTAGACAGATACAGAGAGACAGAGACAGAGAGAGAGAGAGAGAGAGAGGGAGAGAGGGAGAGAGGGAGAGAGGGAGAGAGGGAGAGGGAGAGGGAGAGGGAGAGGGAGAGAGAGAGAGAGAGAGAGAGAGAGAGAGAGAGAGAGAGACGAAAACGCGGCCGCTGATACATTTATTGACGATTGTTAATTTATCAATAATGCGAGAAACCACCGTGCTGCACGCCTAATGAACTGCAAATGTTATCAGCTTGAGTTTCAATGATAGTTTCCACAGACATTTTCTCGACTAAGTTTGTTAACCGAAGTAAACACATTTCTGTTCACTGTGTACATTCGGCGACAATACTGTAAAACACTATACAGGGTGTCCCAAAAATGTTGTATTTCCTTGAAAGGAGCGATCCATGTGGTAACTCAAAGTAATTTTTTCCTTAGCGAAAATGTTCTCCGAGGCCTTGGTCATGAGTTATTAACGGAAAACACGGACCAATTGGAGCGCGGCTACAGTTGAGCGTGGCGTTGGCATTGGCTGAGCCGGTCGCCGCGCCGTCCGCAGGAGTCCGCCGGAGTCTGTTGCATTGAGGTCGGTGAGGTCACGCAAAACAATAGTAGCCTAAGAGCCGATTCATAGTGGAGAGTCCGCGGACATTTCCCATTTTCGTGCGGGTTGACAAGTACCGCTGTGCCTCTGCTAAGCGTGACAGAAAAAAAGGTCACCAAGTGGCAGTAACGGTTCCTATTTCCTCGGTAGTTTACCTAAAGGAGTTGTGGAGCCCATAGAGACCTTTTTTTTTGGGAAATATGGGAAAATGGGAAATATCCGCGGACAAACTGCCCGCGTACGAACTGCCCGCCGCGGACACTCCACTAGCGACAGAACTTTTCTTCCAACCACATATATTTGGTATCAAAAATTATTTCGCATACACCGGAAAATAATGAAATTTTCATTTTAGGGAACCAATAGCGTCATTTCGCCCACAACGATACTTTGCAACTGTACGCACCATGTAAAAATTTCATACGCCACACAGTGGACGAAAGGGTATAGCCGGATAAGGTAGTAAAAAATGCCCTTGAACCGAATTATATCGACGATGGGTCATTCGATAGGGCACCCAGAAAAAACATACTGTGCAAAGTTTCAACCCTGTATCTCGATCCGGAGGGTAGTTATGGGGTAAAATCGAAAAATCAGTTTTTGGCCTATTTTCCCTAGTTAATGATATTTAGAAATTCTGAAAAAAATCTGACACATGTCAAGAACCCAATTACATACTTTGCAATTGGTTTCAGATTTTTAAAGTGAAAATCCTGCTTGTAAAAAATCAAAAACCTCAAAAAAATCGAAAAAATGCAGATTTCACATGGAAATTCTGGAGCGTCCAGATTTATATTTTTACAGTAGCAATATATTGTTATGGGTATTGTTCATGAATTTTTTCAGATTTTTTGGTTTGGTGCGCCGTTGTTAAAAAAAATAAAAACCGATTTTTTCGACGTTTTCTCCGCGAAGAACTAAGCTAACCTTAAAATTGTTACGTTCTATTTATTCTGTAACTCTACCAGGCACTGATGAACCTTGAACACTTGTCAAAAATAATTAAACAATGAAATCAGCTTCATTAGTATTTTTACTATGTCAGCGTATTACATCTGAAAGTATTAACCACATTCCCAACAGCTCGGTTGGCTCAACGCGACAGGCGTTCGACTGTTGACCTGCTTATACTAGGTTCGCGCCCGGCATACGTATAATTTTTTTTTTACTTGATTATTTCTTTTTTTTATGTCTAACTATATAATAATCAATGGTATTTTTGTAGATTTCTTTTAGAATCAATATTTAAATATTTAAAAAATATTTTAAGCTAAAATGCGCAAAAAAAATTTTTGAGTAATTGTTATTATCATCAATTTTTATGTATGCATCTTCTTAATTCTGGTAGTATTAAATATTTTCTGCAGTAAATCTATACGTGCTTCGAGTTTTAAATACTCCGTTATAGAGAAAATAATCCATTGTAATACTACTCTTTTCAAGCATTCGTTTTTGGTACCTCGTCCTTCGTGCGGAACAGCAATTATTGTGTATGAACCGGCGTTTTGTAAAAGCGGACGGACAAAGTGTCCGTGTTTTATTATTTTATACCTTTAGCCTGCCCATTTACCTGTACCTTTACCTTTACCTCTACGTTTATATTCACCTTTCCCTTTCTCTACTCGCTTTATGACTCTGTCGATCATCACTACCAGGACTGCAGAAAATATTTAATACTACCAGAATTAAGAAGATGCATACATAAAAATTGATGATAATAACAATTACTCAAAAATTTTTTTTGCGCATTTTAGCTTAAAATATTTTTTAAATATTTAAATATTGATTCTAAAAGAAATCTACAAAAATACCATTGATTATTATATAGTTAGACATAAAAAAAAGAAATAATCAAGTAAAAAAAAAATTATACGTATGCCGGGCGCGAACCTAGTATAAGCAGGTCAACAGTCGAACGCCTGACGCGTTGAGCCAACCGAGCTGTTGGGAATGTGGTTAATACTTTCAGATGTAATACGCTGACATAGTAAAAATACTAATGAAGCTGATTTCATTGTTTAATTATTTTTGACAAGTGTTCAAGGTTCATCAGTGCCTGGTAGAGTTACAGAATAAATAGAACGTAACAATTTTAAGGTTAGCTTAGTTCTTCGCGGAGAAAACGTCGAAAAAATCGGTTTTTATTTTTTTTAACAACGGCGCACCAAACCAAAAAATCTGAAAAAATTCATGAACAATACCCATAACAATATATTGCTACTGTAAAAATATAAATCTGGACGCTCCAGAATTTCCATGTGAAATCTGCATTTTTTCGATTTTTTTGAGGTTTTTGATTTTTTACAAGCAGGATTTTCACTTTAAAAATCTGAAACCAATTGCAAAGTATGTAATTGGGTTCTTGACATGTGTCAGATTTTTTTCAGAATTTCTAAATATCATTAACTAGGGAAAATAGGCCAAAAACTGATTTTTCGATTTTACCCCATAACTACCCTCCGGATCGAGATACAGGGTTGAAACTTTGCACAGTATGTTTTTTCTGGGTGCCCTATCGAATGACCCATCGTCGATATAATTCGGTTCAAGGGCATTTTTTACTACCTTATCCGGCTATACCCTTTGGACGAAATCTGTGTCAAAATCAAAGAACTTTCTATTAGAAATGCGATATAGAGCGACGATTTATTTTTCAAATTAAAGCTGAAACTTTGCAGAATATGGGAAAAATAGGGATAAAAATCAATATAACGAAGTATTTGAACGTTTAATTGTCGTATATCATTTGACGAACGATCACTTGACGTATCGCTGGGATTGTCGCTGGCACTCCTTTGTAGGTAAATAGGCTGTGTGTGACTGTAATGTAATTTGAATTAGATATCGATTTTCCATAATTATGTTTTCATTTGCACAGGAAGTAAGGTAAGTAATGTTCGTACGCCACAAGAAGTCTCCTGGCAGGAATTCGACAACACACCGTCCGATTGGTTCATTCCACACGAACTTTCGGTTCTAGCCGAATTATTGGCTAAAGTGTGTGACGTCAAAGATAACCATTGGCTGCGAGCGAGGATAACCCTTTGCTCCTCAACCGGCTCGAGGGACTTCTTGTGGCGTACGGACAGTATTCAATCTTCTTAACTTACTTCGTATCAACAAATTTATTAACTTCCGATGATAAAAATAAAAGAATAAGGTATCAGCAGAAGTTAAAATCTCCCTACTTTTCCCATAGTCTGCAAAGTTTCAGCTTTAATTTGAAAAATAAATCGTCGTTCTATATCTCATTTCTAATAGAAAGTTCTTTGATTTTGACACAGATTTCGTCCAAATTTCGTCCAAATTTCTTTCAGGGCACTATGCGCTGAACCTTCCTCTATGAAATGAGCCTTTATACAGTTCAAAATTTGCTTGTATAAGGACGTCAAATGTATTCCCACAAACCTAAGTTTCGGCCAGATTTCTAGGGTATTCTAAGGACAGTCACGTGACTACCGTTCCCCCGTAATAAGTATTACATACAACACATCTTTGTAAAAATGACTTCAGAAATAGCAAAAGTTCCCATTACTTTTGCATCAAGTAAATAACTAGATACGTCGCGGCGCGGCGCGGCGTATTGCGATATTCGTTCCCAAGAACAACGTGCGAAGAATTATTTCTGGCAGGTTGCTCTGTTTGCGGTTCAGGCTGTCGGCTTAATTCTTAATGTTGTCACTTGCGGATCCTACGGTGAATTATTTTCCGACAGAGCGTACGCTTCCACGACGATGCGACCCGACGATCTCGATTCGGTCGCGCGACCGCGATTCCGTGCCGAAGAAAATGACCGATATCCTCGACCGACCGGCTTGTCATCTGGATCAGGAAGAGTGATTTATCGAAGGAGAACGGCCAGCTCGAGCAGGAAACTTGGTCATCATCGTTTTGCTCGGTTTCCTTTTACGATTCTTTTTAAAGGCGCGCGCGTTCTTCCGCATTGCCGACGAACAGGAACATCAACTTTCGACTGCAAACGTTGCTAACCGTAACTTCAATGATAAATTTTGATCGACTTGAGAAGTTATCGGTGTCGTCGTTCCGACACAAATTATAAGTATTTCGATGAAGCTTCTCTCTATGTTTGTAACTCACAGTTGCAACAAAATCAAATGTCGTATTTCCACACGGTCAAAGGATCTTCGTCTTGTTTGTTTGCCTAGCGGTCAACTTAGGGCAGGCCTCGGAATTATGTGCTCGCGACGGCCGGTTTCCGAAGGCTACGCCCCCTAGACCCGGCCGAGCGACTCGCTCCCCGTGGCGGCCCACAGTGCTCGAAACTCCTTAGGCGCGTACCATAGGAGCTATTCGGCCCGGTACACACATCCGTTGTTTTAACGTGCGGCGACCGTGCGGCAACCGTTCGGCAGAATAACGGTGTACATCACTGATACACGATAATGTAATGACGATCGCATATGCGATTGCGGCGACCATGCGTTCCTTTGGGGAACTGCGGCAAATATTGCAGGCAAGAGCGACATGCGACGGCGCAATTACGGTTCAAACAAATGCGCAGCGTCTAATTGAATCCATAGTACTTCAGACCGCAACTCCGGTACCGCACGGTCGCAGCACGTCAAAACAACGGATGTATGTAGTGGGCCTTAGTGGTGCATTAGTGGCGACACCCGTATCGATAGGTTTCCACAGTGCCGTCGAGGTACTATTGTCAATGCGCTTTTTTTGTCAGTTTTTTTTGCCACTGTAGGTGTTTCGCACGTTTCGCGATCGCGTATTTTGTCAGCGAATTGCCCGCCAAACTAATTTTGAGCAATAGGATCTGAAGGTAGAGCTATTGGTGCGCGTGATTTGATTTCGGTAAATTCGATTGTTATTTGTAAACGCGACGAAGTTGTACTTGATAGCGATGTTTTCGTTACGATGGAAAATTATGTTCTAACTCGCTGAACTGAATTTTCCACCCTCATCGACTTGAGTCCCCACTCTTGGCGAATTTCGCACACCATTCCTAAGCGTGGGTCCTCGTAAGGCGTTTCCTAATATTTAGCCTAATTGTAAAATTGACCAACCCCGTGTCACCACTCCTTCCAATGCGTCTGAAGCGCGCTGGGCCCGTGGCAGGAGTGATGCAGCTGGTCACCAAGTGTTCTTTAAACCTTGGAACTTTATGGTATGGTTCTCGTACCTGCGAGGGTTAATGTAATCATGCGTAAATCGCGGATCTTCTAAATGACTTTACTACTAACTGCCGCATGTTGGGCGCAGACCGGTCTGCTAAAGAAAATATAATGGCTCGATGTTAAACGAAATGCACAGAATAAGAAAATGAAAAACTCGCAGAAGGTTGTCCGTACCATAAAGTTATTTTTCGACGGACTTATCGAAGCCGTCATGGTTCCGCGACGGAACAGTAGGCCTATTCCACTATGTCGCACAATAATTTCGGACAGCAGCTGCAGAAAATAAATTTGGAAAATAAATTAGGAAGATAAATTTTAAAAATAGTTTTTAATTGTATCAATATGTGGGATAACTTGATTTTCGCGCACGTTTAGACGTGCTTGGAAAATTGGTAAGATCTTCGGGAACTGCCTCGAGCACTACGGCCGAGTCGAGGGGGCGTTGCCTGCGAAAACCGGCCGTCGCAAGCACATAATTCCGAGGCCTGACCAGTGTCGCCAGATGAGTCCGAATTCGGACTCATTTACTCCCCTACTTTTCCCCTTCCACTATCCCATTCCAGCATCACGTCCCACTCAATCCCCGTCGCGCACGCGCAACGTGTCACATATTACGACTCTGGCCATCAGAGAGGGGGTACCTGTATTCCCCTCGATTTTCTCGATCTGGCGACACTGGGCCTGACTTAGGGGAATCTCCAGTGTTCAGTGATGCCAGAATCGTGGGACGTTCCCCTCCGCTGGCTTGACCGGCTCGCCCCCCCCCCCCCCCCACTTTGACGTACCGTCGTCGTCTTACGTTGCTTCTACTGCGCACGCGCTACACGCACATGCCTCTACTCAGCCCGCGTGCGTGCCTTTTCGATTGCGCGCGCGTTACACACACAAGCGTACCTCTACTCTCTTCGTGTAAGCTGCCTATTCGATTTGATGCGTTTCTCCGAAATTCACGTTTTACCGAAGTTTACGCTTGTGTGTGTAGCGCGCGCGCAATCGAAAAGGCACTGACAAGGGCAGAGTAGAGGCACGTGCGTGTGGCGCGTGCGCAGTAGAAGCAACGTAAGACGACGACGGTACGTCAGAGTGGGGGGGGCCGAACCGGCAAAACCAGCGGAGGGGAACGTACCACGTCCCATGATTCTGGCATCACTGGTTCAAGGTGCACTTGGATCTCTTCCTACACGATTTATATTTACATGGTTTTAAACGTTTTAAACGTATTCTACCGCGGCCGTCTCTAGTACAGGCCGGAACATGTGATGTGGCAACACCGCATACAGACAGAACATCAGTCCGATCAAGCTATTGCATATGCGCAGTAGCATATGTATACATAGAAACGGTCGTGATACAATGCAATCGACTTAAAATCGGACTGAGACAGCGTTGCCTTTACCATGTTCCGGCCTGTACTATATAGAAACGGCCGTGATTCTACTAACAAATATACATTTCTGTTTTTATATGTAGGATTTCGAAACCGCGACATCGCTGGTGGTAGCTGATCAGCTAATCCGCGCACCCATGAAACCACTTTTCCTAATCTGCATACGTATTTGGTCTGTGGCGGTCCTCGATATTCGTCCTCGAATATCCGACACAGGGTCGTCGTTGTCGTTATCGTTATCGTCTTTTTCGTGTTGTGGCCTCACAGCGCCATCAAACACGCATCGTCATCAACTTCGTCACTTTTCGGGAGAGCCATCCTACAGTTTTTCGCTGGAATGTGCCCCTTACTTCGCTTTGTTGCTTCTTTCGCTCGCGTGCGGCAATTTTTGCGTCGTTATCTGTCATCGTCATCAACGGCATCGTCCGGTGATCGGTGCTCCCCCCATCCCGGACGAGCCACACATATGTAGGATTTCAGGAAAAATAGGGAACTAATCTCCATACGTATTTGGACTGGGGATCCCGATCCCACATACATAATTGCAAAGGGCAAATACGCCACGCCGCGCCGCAACGATCATTTCATTCAGTTATCGTTATCTCTCGCAATTAGCAACAATGAATCGTATTAACGTTGTCTTCTCCGCTTCCTCCTCTATTTTCTGGAAACCTAATTCTGTATTCCGCGTTCAAAGAGTATTCACAGATTTCGAAACGTTAGTTTTGTCAACGCTTGCAACGCTGCAAAACAAAATTGATTCCGATTTTCCAATTCAGTAAAACTGAATATTAAATACAGCCTTAATTTTAAAATGAATTAAGTGGAATTTTTATAATAAATTTAATTTTAAATTGAGTATATTGATTAAATTGTTGCATTTTTGAAGTCCATTTTGAAAGTCTGCTTAAGGGTTAAAATAAGGAATCTATGTAGGAAGAAGTAGAATTTTTAGCATTTTCTCTTATACGAAGCATAGATGTCCTATGGTTAGTATTTTAATATAGTGTATAAAAATTTAATTAATTAATTTTATATTGTCTACATATGTTTTCCCATTGAATTGTTTACTTTGGTGGAAGAAACATATCCTATAATGCAGGGTTGGGCACATTTTATTTGATATAAGATAACAAATAATCATTTGAAATAACGAATTATTTTAAATACTTTATTATTTATATTTCAGTCATAAATAAACTTTCTTCAAATAATATTTTAGTTCAATTACATCGTTTAAATAAAATAATAAATAATTTCATCTGAAGATGTTACGTCGGAACTAAATTAATTATTAAATATAGATAAACGTTTGTAGTTTAATAACTCAAGTTTAACTACATTCGTTTTTAAAATTGTTCCTTAGTACACGAAATAAATAGAATTTCGGAGAATACGAATTATTTGAATTTCATTTGAAATAATGAATAAAGTCCTGGATCAATTGCATTTTATTTAACATGCTCGAAGGTACTGTAATTCTAAAATAACATTCAGTGCCTCATATACATAGATTAAATCCGAAGTGTCTACAGCGAGGAACGAAGTATGCGTCAGAATTTATTTGGTACTGGTACGAAATGCGACTATTGCACGGTGATATGGTAATAACTAAATTAGTTAAGAGTACGCCCAATACTGTGCTATCTCATAAGCCTTTGCCTCTTCGTAGGTTCTCAATTAAATTAAAATTTAAAGAGATGGATAAATAGTAAAATATACTGTAAACAACAAAAGATTACAAAACGTAAGAATTGTTCTATTCTAAAAATTTATTAATACTTGACAAAAGCAGCCAATCACAGGTGAAAATCAATAATTAATATTCTCCTTTCGAATTATCCTCCGTGTGGCCCGCATGGGATGTCCACACGATAAGGGAATCTATTATCGATCGACATGATCGAGCGAACCTAATCTAGAAGGTGTCGCGCGTGACAAACAAGGATGCGTCCGGTCACACTATTACATATCATCATATTGTTATATTATTGTAATGTTTAAAATAATTATATATATATATATATATATATGTATATATGTATAATATTAACCCATGAACAGTGCTTATTATCATTTACGGACATACATTCTGGATCAAACGATGTTGCGCCATGGGTAATTACCACTAATTACCATAACTAGACTCCATTGCATCCATAATGTATATTGCATTAATGCAAAACGCACAAAAAACAGTCTCACAACATAGTTGTGCAAAATGTTTCTACTTCTCTTCATATATTAAAATATTACATTTCTAATATATTCAAAGGACGAATATTACGTCCTATTATTTGCAATTACTGTGATTCGCTGTATATTGATCCGTTAACCGAAGAAAATGCGTTAACTTGTCATTTGTGTTCGCTATTCCACATTAATGACTTTTTATTATTTTCCTGTAACCACATTGTATTTCCGTCGATTGCGGCAAGACAATAGTTACGTTAATTATTCAATTTGTCTTACTAAATTTGTCTTTATAAAGATTTAGAATCGAAAGATCTTAATAGAATTAGATCCATAGAGTTGTCGATATCATGAGAACATCGGTGTTACAGTTTTCTTTCGATATAAGACGACGATGTTTGTTTTTTGCGACAAGAAAATCTCTATCCCCTCTTCTTCTTTTGAAGTTGTCCGTTCGACACCGGTTAGTGCCAGAACAAGAGGGTATGTGGTATTCTATCCTTTTCCAACGGCTGACCACTTTATAGTTTGCCGCTACATTCAATCCTCTCGCATATTCTCCATATTTACTCTCGGTCCACTCGAGAATAAAGTCAAGCCGCATAGGTAGCCTCATCCGAAATACGACGGAAAGCCGTCACGATCTAACGTCTTATATCGAAAGAAAACTGTAACGCTTTTCGCCATCGTGTGCCGACTGTCGCTGTCTCTATGTATATACGCGTCAAGGCTTTTAAGTCTATCGAGACGATCACGACGATTAAAACTTTCAAGATTTGCAGGATTTTCAAGAGTTCAAAAGTTTTATGTTTCAAATCAGATTCGAAGCGATTCAAATATTGTGTCGCTTAAGGATGTTCTGCAGGTAGAATGGGAGACAAAAGTAAATACAAGAAATTCGAAATCCATCAATACATATATTGGCAATGAAAGCCATTCATGAGTATATTTTGCATTAAAAATAAAAAGTATAAAATAATTTAAATAAAAATATGTTTAAAAAACCGACTAAATAGTGTAAAATAATTTTAAATAATAATAAATTTTTTAAAAAATATATTTAAAAAACGGACTAAAAAGTATAAAATAATTTTTCTAAGGCCCGTACAGGTTCCTGAACCCCATACAGATAGTCCTGAAAATTTGTGATTGTGAATTTTTAATAGCTATGAAAATACTTAGAAGATTTAAAACGAAAAACGTGAGGCGCATGCAATACATAGATAATTGATGCATGAATTGTTCACCTAAGTCACTAACAATTTTATTGCATTACAAATGACATGAACTGTTGTGTGTTTTCTCAACGGCAGCTACTCTCTACACTCCTTACTATTAGCTTTCGCCCCACGTTTTTCGTTTTAAATCTTACAAGTATTTTCATAGCTATTAAAAATTCACAATCACAAATTTTGAGGACTATCTGTATGGGGTTAGGAATCTGTATGGTGTTAAGAACCTGTACGGGTCTAGGAAAAATTATTTTATACTTATTAGTCCGTTTTTTAAACATATTTTTTAAAAAATTTATTTTTATTTAAAATTATTATATACTTTTTAGTCGGTTTTTTAAACATATTTTTATTTAAATTATTTTATACTTTTTAGTCCGTTTTAAAAACGTGGTATTTTTAAAATTTATTTTTATTTAAATAATTATTTTCAGCTTTTTAGTCTTGTGTGTGTGAAATTTTTCTATCGATTAAAAGGGTAAACTTTCTCTTCGGAACCCAAAAATTTTCGATTATCATATGTCTTATCTTGTTCATTTCGGCGAGAAAACTCCTATATCGAAGTCCCAGACCACGAAAAACCACTCGTTAAAAAGTTATGAGCATGTAACGTTGAGTAATTTCATAGTAATTTTCATTGTTTCACCTCAGAAAGTGACAGACATGGGCGCCGCCATATTGGTTAGTAAGGAGCTCTCCCGTGTAGTAAGTCTCCCCAATATAAATTACTCAACTTTACATGCTCATAACTTTTTAACGAGTGGTTTCCGCTGTCTGAGACTTCGATATAGGAGTTTTCTCGCCGAAATGAAGCAGGTAAGACATATAATAATCGAAAATTTCTGGGTTCCGAAGAAAGTTCAGCCGATTAAAATTATAATTTATATATTATTCAATAAAGGTTCAACGGAGAATCTGGGTGTAACTGTTCTTTCACTTGGTAAACAAATAATACGTAGTACTGAGCTCCTTCGGTGCGAAACGGGTCAGTAGTCAGTAGTCAGTGCAGTGGGGATGAGTCAGAGTGGGTACACGTAGAAGAGTGGGGATGCTTTACGCGGTGACGTACTACCGAGGGTCACGCGATGGGATATAACGGTTAGATTTATTAATAATAATTTACATATCCTAAACGCATAGGATTTTTTAACCCTTCGATGACCAACGAGATCCCTAGGGACCTATGCCGTTTTCAATCGGTTTCGACACGATTCCGTGAATTTTTTCATCACAATCTCGGGTTGAAGTCATTTATGGCGTCGATGACCGACAAGGTCCGCAGGGACCTTGTGGGGATTATTATGTAATTTGTTCTTGCTTTTTGATTCTGCAGGTATTTTCGTATAATTTGTTAGTGTTTTATGGCTATGTGTAACGAAGGGATGAGGGAAATATATTCAGAAGACGCGTTGCGCATTTTTTATGACACCCTTCCGCGATTGCCTTTTTCGGTACGTTCTTACTTTCCGGTTGTCCTTATTCCGGTTTTTCCTACACTTCTATCTTTATTTTCCTGTCTACACGTTTTTTTGGGCGAGTTTTAGAGGGAGCAGTCAGTGACAAGACGTGTCGCAGTACACGATTCGCAGTGCGAGATACAATTGACCGCCTGTAGATGTTAGGGTCTAGGGTAGTCAAATCTACCCTAGTGTCTGTAGGATGGCGAAATTATTTTATTTCATAAATTACTTTTACGAGCGTAACAAGCTTATTTACTCCATCATAAAAACTACCAGTTTACCTCGTTAGGGCCTGTCAGACCGCGCAGGAAGCGCGGTCCCGAAAAGTTTCATTCTTGTCGTTTATGCCGTAAACAGTCGAATAAACAACGCAAGACTGCGCATATCTGTTTTGTATGCCGAAATCCGGTGTGTGTTCAACATTCCTCAACTATAAAGAAATGTAATACTTGCAACACTACAGTCGCAAGGGCCCACAACGCAGCATCATCAACTGAACTGAAGTAGCAAAGTGTAAAAATGGTAACTCCTAGAGGTGCAATAAAGTGATATACATATATTTTTTACTATTTTTTACCCTTTCTCTAACTGTCTGTAACAAAACAATAAAAAAAAGAATAATAAATGAAAATTTTTTGTAATGAAAAAATTTACACTATACTTTGTTATTTTCTCCATTTTGTCTGCCGAAATATATATCCACACACATTTTGCAACACTAGAGCAAATGTAGGAACTCAACAAAATTATAATAACACGATAAAGGTAAAAAAAAAAACAATTCTACACATCACACGCCATATTAATAATTAATACGACCGTTTAAAATATTGTTGGGCATCGAAGGGTTAAAAAAATTTTTTTAAATATTGCATTGTCATCCAGTTCTGAGCTATGTTTAAAATTTCAAGTCTCTAGCTCATCGGGAAGTTAGTTTAAAATCAATTGCAAAATTTGTACCGAACAGACAAACAAACAGATATACAGACAGACAAGAAAGCGAGCTAATAAAAACGTGGTAATAAAATAAATTAATTTAAAAAGCTTTCGTTTAATTAGTGAATTTCATGTTATATTTATTTTTTAATCAAATTGTCTTCATATTATAAAAAATTGTAAGTGACTTTTGCGAATAATTGTACCCTCTGATTTGAACTTCAAGATAATAAATTTGTGATATTCAATATATATAATTACGCAATAAAAAGTTTAAAATAAATATTTAAATAAATTAAAAACTTCGGAAAGCAATATTCATGGTTATTATTGAGATGACAACACGATAAATTTAACGTTTTGTAACAGTTTATAATTTTTTTCTCTATAACTGTTTATTGAATCCTAATAAATTTTCAACATAATTAATTACATAATTTTTACTATATATATAAAAAAACTGGAGTTTCTAGTTGCGTTTTTTCAAGGTTTAAATAGGGTTTGAAGTGGAATTTTATGAATTCCCCATAAGAAGACGTGTTAATTCTTAAACGGTGCAGTGAATCGAACCCAAACTTTAGTAATTGCATTAATTTAGTAAGAATTATATCTCGTCTTTTCAAAAATTTTGTTGCGTTTTTATATACCTCTAGAGCATCCTTAAGAGATTCGAAGCGTCTCAAATCTGAGCTAGCCAAAACTTGGCCACTTTTTAACATCCTCCTTTGTCGCCAGCCAGCTTACTTAACCTATCGATGAATCTCAAACCGGTGTGCAGAAAAATTCGCATAAGCACGTCTGTTTACCAAAGAGAATCGTCGAGCGGATCTAGAAACGGTCTGGCGAGAGATAATCGGGAGGTACAGGTGTGATTTGATAACGACGCGGCGTGGCGGGTTGAACGATCGACGACGGCGTAGAGTAAGTACACTCGAGATCGCGTTAGCGAGATTTAACCCGAGGATCCTGCATGGTTGACGGGAATCGGTAAACTTGGAATGCATATATGGATCACCGAGGACTTGGGTCGAACCGTTTGGTTGGCGGTAACGCGTGTGTCGTGTGTCGTGTAGCAGAGTATAATCCGCCACCATATGATGTGACGCACACCGCACCGTGGAGGCGAGAGCCCTCGGCGGCTCTCGCGTTGCGGAAAAATCAATAACAAGCGTGGTCTGGCGTGGCGCGTCACTCTCTCAGGTGCACGGCTGCGAGCTGCGAGCTGCGAGCCGCGAGCTCCGAGGAAGGAAGCCAGGGCTGTGTTAACCAGGCTAGGCAGTCAGCCAGTCAGCCAGCCAGCCGGCCAGCCTGCCAGCCTGCCAACCGATCGAGCGGACGATGGAAACGAGTCACCTGCGGCACACTGTTGTGTCTTGTGTCTTGTGTGTTGTATGTTGTATGTTGTGTGTGGGACACGATCGAATTCCCACCATCTCCGCTATACTATCCAATGATATGGTTCTGCACATGCTACCGAGAGACACACTTCCACACGCACAGACATTAATGTACACACAGGGTGTTCACGAAATTAAGCCACTTACCCGGACTGGGCTCGTTCGATAACACTGTTCAACACGCATTTTTGGAAAGTATACAGCAATAAGCAGGGCTTCGGAGTCGGTAGACAATATTGTTAACTCCGACTCCGACTCCAAATCATCTTTTTTTTTACTTCCGACTCCGAATCCGAATCCGACTCCGACGCCGATTTCTACTCCCATTCCGACTCCGACTCTCCAAATTGAAAAAATATCTACTCAAAATAATTAAAAGTTGTAATAAAACTGAATAGATAGTAGAAATATTGTATTAAAGTCTAACTATATGGAACAGATAACTCTGATACAACGCAACACGACTGTTACTTTCTCACATTCAGGAAGTAGTTAGGAAATGCGTATCAATTTGAGAAATTTATTAATGATTTATATACAAAAGAGCCAAAGTTGGAGCCAGGAGTCGATATATTTTTCCCCGACTCTGACTCCAGAAATCGATATATTGCTTTTTCTTACTCCGGCTCCGACTCCAATGAACAGTAATTACTCCCAAACTCCGACTCCGAAGCCCTGGCAATAAGGAAGCAGCACCAGTTTTTCCATAGTTATTTTTCTGTAAAATATCCTCCCATAGTCTTTTCATCGGGGGTGTGCGGGTACTCGAAATAACGGGCTTGAGTCGGGCCGGGTCGGGAATTTTTTTCGGGTTCGCGTCGAGATACCGAAAGTTTGCCGATACATGAATATATTCGAGTACCCGTCGTATCGGGTCCCAATTTACGATTCGGGATTTGACACTTAATTCAATACGTAACGTTCTAGTCTGGTTTTGTACTTTTATACTTTTAACTTGTAAATTTGCAGTGTAATTATATGGAGGAATTTTTAACCGGGGAAAGTATTATGCAATATAACGTGTAACATAATATTATTTCATTTCAAATTCGCGTGAAGGAAACATAATTGTTCCACATTTTCTGGTACCATTATTTCACACATTGTATTCTGTATGCGTGTATGTCGACACTAAAAAACGACGAAATTGCAATTCATTTTTTGAGTTATTACAATTAGCAATGCGTCAATAATAACGCACTGTCTCGACTCATGCATGCCACAATTGACGGTTCTCTGTGACAGTCGATCATCGTGATGTTTTTTTATTTCAACTTTGTTTTGTATTTTATATAAATCGTTTTCGATTTGTAACTTCTCAGTTGAATTAATTGAACCGTTCGAATACAATAACAGATAATCTTACATGAGCGACTGCAATGATATTTTGTTTCTCTGTAACGCAGAACATATATGTATACGTCTGTATTTGAAGAAATATTTAAGCAGAAATTAATACAATTACAAAATAAACAATAAAATTAAAAAATGTGTTCTTAGGTGTACAAAGTAATTCATTGATTATTGACCACATTGAACATTGGTACTTATTGTCAACTCTCCAATCAGCTGGCGATAGAAGAATACAATACACTATTAAACACGATATGTTGTCCGATAAGTAACATCGAATACTCTAGTCTCTTTAGGTTTAATTGAAAAAGATGGTCTCGATACTAAGGAAATTATTTACTGTAAGAAAGGAGCTGTAGTTTACAGTAATATGTAAAAAGTGTAATTGAATCGACAATTCTAGGAAACTTCTTCTGAAACGAACAATTTCGTTTGCTTCGACGTTATCGTCTAATCGAAACTGCTATTTTTCTTTTACAGAATTCTTTTAAAGAATATCCATAAAATGGAGCACCCATAAAGCAGAAACTCATTTCATTGAAACTTCTTCAAGCAATCAAAAAAAATATCTTTGATACCGACATAATTCTAGTTCACAAGAGAAAGGAATCTCTATTTTATATGTGAGCAAAATTTGAAGAAGATTCATCAATTCAGGTATCATGGCAACTTTGAAAAATAATATGTTCTGAAAGTCAGAGAATAATTTAAATAATAATAAAGATAATTGCATAAAAGCTATACTGCTGTATTATCTTGAAATATAGTCAAATATGTATATAAATGAAAATTTTAAAGCACTTAACTTATAATAATCTAACCATTTTTTATCTCGTACATTATTGTCTAGAACTGATGACTCCAAATAAACCCCCTTAAATAGTAATAATTAACAAAATATTCTATACTCGATCAGTTTTATTTTATTCGATCCCTGGAATCAGCCCTTAAAATGTCCGTATTAGTATTGTTCACAGTCGGACACCCTGTATACAAGCAACATCGGTAGGTATGGTGTATAGGTATAGGTAGGTAACACGTAAGGTTCAGCAGTGCAGTGCGCCTGCGCGTCTCATGACGTGAGATATCGCCGAGGTAGAAAGAGACCGAGAACGGAAGAAATGGAAGGGAGAAAGAAACGGATAAAGGAAAGAGGGAGGAAGAGCGAGAAGAATGAGAACGGTTGCGGAGGGCGCAAGAGAAACGGGCAATATGGCGAGCGCGGGAGTAGGACGGACGGTCGGAGGGTAACCGAGAGGTAAGTTAATGGGAAGGAAGGAAGGAAGGATACCGGATGTACTCCCCCCCTCTATTTATTCACCTATCTATCTATCCCTGTGTTGGTATACACACTATACACTATATACGAACTCGTTTTGGCGCGCGCGTGTCGTTTCGAAGCGAGAGAAAGGGAAAAGGGTGAAAACGAGGAAGCGATCAACTGAGGGATGGAGGGAGGCACATATAGGGTGTTCGACAATCTAGACGTTCTACCAGATGATCCAAAATAGGGCGAGACATTAGAGCTATAAAACTGAATTTTCAAGTAACTATATGTAGTGGATTTCTCGAAGAAAGAGTTACGCCAACAGTATTTATAATAGATTGAATGTATACATATTTATAATAGATATAATACAATATAATTCGATCTAAAAATATTATTAAGAGACGAAATAAATCGGCATTTACCCCACGTTTCTTGAAATTAATGAGAACAATTTTTATTTTGCATAAAAGTCCGTAGTGTAATCATAATGGACTATCCATCGTATTGCTATAACTCACGTATTATGCGCATCAAGTAGGATGGACAGCTATTAATGTATACGACTATCGATGAACATCAGATTTGTTCTTTAAAATATTAGCTCACGGTCATTAACACTAAAAGAGTAGTCCAAATGTCTCGTTTGAAACTGTTTATTTCAACTGGTTATTGAAACAATTTCATTTTTCAAACGTACGCCACGCATTCTCAAATACTATTAAATATGGCTTTAAAGTATTAAAAACTCTTTTCGTAGAGAACTAGGTTATACATTAATATTTCATTTAATAGAGAAAAAATGTGAATATGCACTAATCTTTTGTCATCTAAATAATAAAATTATATGTTTTCAATTTTAAGGATTAGAAACATGAGCCTGGCGTCTGCAATATCAAAACTGTAATAATTGCTGCTTATTTCACCATTATTATTATGAATTAATACCGATTCAATAATTTATCAACACCTGCGGCGAAAAATATTTATAACTCGATACAATACGATGACGCCTTTTTAGAAAATTATTGTGTATTTCAAAAATCAACTATACTCTCAATGTCCATCATTTTGTCATTTTTATAATTTTGAAACCTTGATTCGAGCACTCGGTGGTTCTAGTGTTAAAAATGTACCAATAGCGCCGCGAGTCGTGTCACTGTTTCTGTCCCTCGCTTGGTACATCACTGTCCGCGCTCGTTCTGACTTACGCGTGCCACTATTGGCGGATCGAAGGGATTTTTTATCGCGAGTAAATCCGAAACACAGCACCCACTATCATGTTTCGTCTCGCGGAATTATCGCTTAAAATATGAGATAACTGAGACACGAATTTTTTTTTAAATTTAATAGATGCCTTACTGTTTCCCAACCTTTTCTTAAACTGTTCGTTACCATGAATTAATAAATGAGATACTTGGAACACGGCAATTATACGTAGCATTATTAGTGGCATTATTAGAATGTTGAAAGAAATATCCTTTTCCAATTTAACGATTCGCTTACAATTTCCTAACCTTTCCATTTACAATGTCAGAGCTTTATTAACGCGACCAAATAGGTAAAATACTCGTTTTCTGTTTTTTAAAGAAGATATCAGAAATACGCTTACAGTTGTAACAGCTGTCTGTCTCTCCCCCCCCCCCCCCCCCCTCTCCGATTACTTCAGACTTGCAACATAGGAATCAAGTGGTCAGCTATTATGACTATGAGAGTATTTTTCAAGTGTCTTCCTCAGAAGAAAAGGTTATTGAATATCGCAACATGTACACACTCGGTAATCGATAATACTACAATACATTTTTCCAATGTAACAAGTCACTTATAGTTCCTTAACCTTCGCAAACTATTCTGTCAACATATATGAATTTTGACTTGAGATTTGCGATCAGTGACCTGAAAAACTCCGGGACGGCAATTTTTCGATAAGTTAGATATCTTTGATATTTGCCTCTTGATCTAGGGATTTCCCGTACGCGTCAAGCACCCTATGCGTATACGTGTATGGGTGCGTAATGCGCGTACGCACGTCGTTAACGGCACAGGGCACGGGCACGGGCACAGAACGCGGCGCGGCGCGGCACGGTGGCAATGTTGCGGTACATACCTCGTCCTCGCCGGTGGCCACCGTGTTCACGGAGTCCATACTCTGTGAGAGCGGCGCGTCCATGATGCAAGCGAGTTTGCTGGATGGTCCGGGGTTTCCGGGTGCTGCGGTTCGAGCGGGTGGCGGCGATGAGTCCACCGTATCCCGTCTCGGGCGTTTTAAAGCGGGCGGCGTTATGGTTGTACCGGCGAAGACGACAGGCGCCTCCAGGACGTATCACTGGCAATAACTCTTCAACAGATAGAAACCCAGGCGTTTCGCCTACTTCCTCCTTCTCTGCCGCTCCGGTTTCTTCTTTCGCTCTGCTTTGCCTCCTTCCTTCCTTCCGTCCTTCCTTTCTGTCTTTCTTTCTTTCGTTCTCTCCCCTTCCTCTCCCTTTTTCTTCCTTTCTATTCACTTCTTCTTCCGCTTCCTGTTACGTTTCTTCTTCGCCGCCGCCTGCTTCTCAGCCTTCACCGCCACCACCTCCTCCTCCTCCTCCAGGCCTACAACGGCACGGTGCTACTCTTGCTGTTCCCGTCGTTCTCGATACACCTGTCACACGCTGGCAAGGACGTCAGGAAAGACCAATGCAGAGAAAAATGTTGGAGAAAGAGGAGGGGTGGGGGGTATTAAGGGGGGCACAGCAACGAGAGAAAGCGAGCGAGGGAGAGAGTGTACGTGTGAGTGAGCGAGCGAGACGGCCTGAGCAATACGTAGAATGTGTGTATGTAGCCTGCAGGTGTTCCCACGCGTCTATTTTAGAGCAATCGATACACCGTGCCCGTGGAGGAGGGCCGAACCCAGAGAACGTGTTCTACAGCGGCAACTCGTTGTCAACACTTGTTTCATCTATCGGCGGACGACTTGTGGCGGCGGCGGTAAATAAGCTGCGACTGGTACGTAGCGTATTCCTCTTTATCTCGTGTCACGTTAGGCGACGACCGGAGTGTCCAATCGTGTCCGGTGGTCGATGGCGAGCGGAACAACAACGTCGACGACGACGGCTGACCGGCGGCGGCGGCGGATCCGGCTGTGTCCGCGCGACTTGCGCGTGAACAGGTAACGGCGATTTGCAGGAAACGTTGAGCGCGTATTTTTTATGAGCGCGCCGCGTGCGATCGTACCGTATCCTTCTTGTTTAGACGCGGATAGTCTATTATACACATGTATGTAATATGTATACGTATAGGTGTGTGTAGGTGTGCTTGTATATATGTATGCGTGTCCTGTAGGCAGACGAGGATTGTATGTGCATGTGTTTCTGTCTGTCTGTCTGTGTGTGTGTGTGTGTGAGTGTGTGTATGTGCGTGTTTGTGTATGTGTGTGTGTGTGTGTGTGTGAATAGTGCGCGAAAACAATTGTATATAAAATTATTGATTGGTTTTTGTTTTGACAGACCGAGTGAAAGAGACGAGCCGATCGATTTGAACGAAAAAACGTGAACCGTGATTTAAATGAACAACACACCGGCCAGGCAAGTAAGAATAATAATAATATTGTTACGTAAGCACTGCGACACGACTGGTACGCAGGTTGCCGATAGACTGACGGACTGCGAACGAGCGCGACGCTCGAGACGGGTGCGCGCGCGGGGTCGGATCGCCGTCGGCGCAGGGGTGGGGCGCGGTAGGGTGGCCCGCGGGCTACTGGGTCGGGGTAGGTGAGTGGGTGGCTACTCGGGGGTGGGGATCACATACGAGGCATGACGAGGGGGTCAAGGGGTGAGGCACGCGACTGGAGGGGACGAGCTCTCTCCCTATTCCGACTCCGACTCCGACTCCGAAACTGAGTTGTATCAAACCAAGGTATCATCAAGTTCGTCCACGCGTGGGAGATGGAGAATTATTCGGCACTCTTGTGCTTTGTTCAATTCCCGTGAACCTCCCAAAAATTTTATAGATAAATAGCTTTCTACACTCCAAGACAAAAGGATAGCACATATTTTTTAAGTTTTCGGGTAAAAATCAATAAAAATGCCGTAGGATGTTGGGAAAAAGGGGGAACCCGTCACAGCGGGACTCCAACACAGACCTCGCGGTTCATAGCTGATCACCTCCTGAACACACCTGCCACTTTTCCAGGTGACGTATTTGCTATAATTCAAAACTGCTGTTCTGCTTCCAGAATTTGGTCTAAACTTGCGAATAAGAAAAAGTCTCCCCTTCAGGTGTTATGCATAATATGAAATTGCATTTGTTATTCGATAACAACCGAGACTCGGATAATATAAATCAGCCCACGGCGCGGCGCGGCGCGGCGGAGAGAAAGTTCGTCACCCTTCGTACACTACGGAGCAAAATTAAACCAATGAAACCATTTTTCCATAAAATTATTATTTTCATCATTTCTTATGAAATCATCTTTATTATTTTAATAATTGTAAAATAAAAAATCTGGAACCGGTCGTTTCCGCCGGTGGTGGTAGGTTTAGTGTTAAAGAAATCAAGGTGACCTTGAAATCTCCGAAACGGCTTCGCATTATATAAAAAGTGTTCACATCATGTAGTAAACTAATTGTTCCAACTACTCAAAACAATTCAGGTCGTAATGTCGAATATTTAAAAAGTTATCGTCTTTTTAAGAGTGTCTGAATATTAATGAGAGTCACTGTATATTGAAATAACTAAAAATTTCTAGTCCGACAATTTTGGGTGCCCAGGCACCTATACATATACATAAATGTATGATTCTTTTCCAAATGGAAACGCGTTTACTATCCGTATTCGGACATCTGCATTTTCCGCAGGGTGCAGATGGTATCGAACCCTCGGCCGTACGAGGGGAAAAAAGAGAGAGCTATGCGTATTACTGCGTTCTGCTCGAAAAACTTCGTAACCATACGCTTTCCCCGTGACTAACAGGTGGAAGCCGTTTGGAACGTGCAGCTTTCCTCGAGATTAGCAGGTGAAGGATGCTACGACTAGTTGTGACGCGGATTATTTCGAACCATGTCTGGAGAAACCGCCTTCCCGTAGAAAACAGATGGACGACTTACATACTTACACAAAGCGCACTTCAAAGGGATCGCCTTTTTCCTTCCGTGCATCGTCATTAGCAGGAATAATCGGGACGACGCGACGATAACTAAACTTCTTTCTAGATATAAGGAGCATCTTATGCAACTGGTTAAAAATCGAATTCATTTGCATAAACTAACAATGGGGTAGGACAAAAAAATATATGAAACATTATTGATAAAATAAACTTTAAATATTCAGATATAAAAATTTAAAAAAGTTGATTAGAATTACGAGTTCTACAACATATTTGAGTTTCATCAAAATCGGTGAGGTGTACCTTTTTCTGCGTAGATACCATCATTACTTACCTTTGTAATATTGTAATACATCTCTATGAACACTTCTATGAAGGTTTTAAATAGCAACATGAAAGTTATTGGTTTTTTAATTTTTGTTCATTGTCAACGCACCGTGCGTCCCTCACTGTTCGGTCCTATAGTATACGTAGACTACTATAGACGATTTCGGGACAAAATTAATAACTCCTGAACTAATACATTTTCGATCTCAGACCCTCAATATTGTTTTAAAAAGCATATGAAGATCTATCGTTTGATGAAAAAAATAAAATTTTATTGAAAAAGTTTAAATAATTTCAATTTTTTATAAAAAGGTTTTTGTACATTTTTTGTTATTGCAATTGGTTGTCATATAATTACCGAGTAACTTTTGCTTGGATAATTTTTTTGTCAGTTTATCGGAAATATGTGAAAAATCGACACAATTATATGTATACAATACAGAGTGTTCGACTACAGGTGGAAGAAAATTTAAGGGGTGGTCCTCTATGATGATGGAAGACGGAAAAGATGGACAAAAAAATTACGATTTGTTATTTTTTGCTATATGTGTGTTGTATAAATACCTACTTTTTTGTTTTCCCCTATTTCGCTCCCAAAAATATGGTCACCGTACTCATATTGCATATGTGTGTGTATTTGTGTGAATACTTACACTTGCGAGGATTTAATTGAACATTTGTGGACTCGATGGATATATGGAAACAGTTTTATAGCAATCACGAATTAATTACTTCTGTGAGCCTGATTATAAAGTGAAAGGGCATTGACCTGCTTCTGGTCGATAATTTCATACGGCGGATAATAGAAATGCCCTTGTGGATTTTAACGTGTAGGCAGGTTCAATGTTGTCCAACGGTTTATTTGTGAATCCTTAAAGCATTTTCACCTTGCTGAGGCCCCAAATGAGAACCAAGGTAAGCTGTATCTGTCACTTGATTCGTGACTGTCGCGCGCCTGTATGACGTACGGACGGTACACCTGTGTTGGTCGGGTTGCCGCATTTTAAGCGGATTTTTAATCGTTAATAACTAAAAAATGAAGCCGAAATCGCAATTTTTTTATTCTTCATTTTCGTCTTATATTGTCATGGAGAACCACCCCTTAAATTTTCGCCCATCTGTATATTGTCATTCTCACAAAATTATGTATACGTTCCCATTTATCCCATTTTAATCAGTAAGCAATAACGCTTTCCAGTGGCAAGTGCTCTTTATTGGTGAGAAAAAAGTGAATATGCAAGACTTAGTCGTTGGTAGCACTAGGTATGAATTTCCACAATCTCCGAATAATTAAAAGCATTTTCAATCGTCGTTGTTAGTGCAGCAAACGAAATCAAGTTCATCGACAATTATACGAAAGGGACTACATAATTTCTTCAAATACATTAATAAACAAATTCAGAACTTTCATTTGTTTCAGTATGTCAAGGTTGCTGTCTACACATACAATTAGAATATTTAAAAATATTTTCGAACTGGAAACACATCGATTTTGTATTGTTCGGCATAATCAGTATCGCCAGATTAGGGGAGGGAGCATGAATCGTGGGGAAAAAGTTACCATCTCTCTGCCAGTACCGGACACATGACACATGTACGACAGGAAGAAACGCGTCACGTGACCGGGCCGCGGCGGAAACGTGGGGAATGGCGTCGTAGAAGGGGGAGAAGGTAGAGTGGGGACACAAGTTTTAATCTGACAACACTGGGCATAATCTCAAGACATTCATATCAAAAATATTGACGAATTCAAAAGAGCAATTTTGCATGCATAGGCCAGATCCATAATTACATGTATTCTATTGATTAATCTAATAGTTCCGTTTAATTACATTGTGTGGGATATTATTTTCAGTGACAGTGTCTTATTCTGCCCGAATGAAATTCTGTGCCCTAGAAATGGAGCACAATACGACGTACGTACTTACAATGTTCCCACAAAAAGAAAACACTAAAATTAGTTTATTTTCAACATAAGTCCCTCTTAAACAGATCTTATCCTCCCCTCCCTTTTCCATCAATTTTCCATAGCAGAAAGAGGGTTATTGAAAATAAAAGGCGTTTTAAGAATAAAAAAATGCAGCGAATTGGAATAATAAATATGCTAACCGATGAAATCTGCATAGCCTAGAATCGATAGAAACGAGTATTTGCAGCGAAGTATTTGCTTACTTACATATTAAAGAAGAACAACTTTACTTTGCTAGGACAATTCTCGCTCAGAGGCCAGTTAAAACGGTGAATGTGGAAGGCAATATGGCGCGTGCGGTAAGGTAAGGTGGATAGACGGTAAGGTGTAGCAGCAAAGAGAATGTTTTATTGATGACTTATTGCTCGAATCGATCGACGGTTTCACGGCAGCGAGTGGCGTAACAATATTGTAACAACATGTACGACCCTGCCCATAAGTATTGCACCCTTTAAAAACTAATAAATTCTTTAAAATTGATCCAAACAACTTGAATTTCTTCTGGTGTCAGAAATTCTTTTACAATTTCTATTGGTCGAAGTTGTGAAGAAAAAAGTGGAGGTCACGATTTGTTACTTTTTTCTCTGTATCTACAACGAACATTTAAAACATGCCCTTTGTAAAACTTAAGTGAGTTAAACAGGATGTCCCAAAAATGTTGTGTTTTCCTGAAAAGAGTGATTCCTAAGATCATTTGAAATAACTTTTTCCTTCACGAAAACAAAGCCGCGCAGAAGATGTTCGCAAAAGGAAAAGTTACTTCAAATGACATAAGGTATCATCCTTCTCAAGGAAGTGCAATATTTTTGGGGCACTCTATCTATGTATAAATATACGAAGTTTTATCAAAATTGGGCGATGCATAAAAAAGCGATAGGCATTGAAAAATGTAAAAATTATTGAATTTCGGGCTTGTCATTTATCTAAATCGCATTTTCTCACATTTTTTGCCATTTCTAACTATTTATGGCTGATAGCAACCTTCATCGATTTCGTTGAAACTTTTTGTACGTATATAGAATTTATAATTAGATCTACGAAAAGCAAATTTTTAATTTTCATTGTAGGCACAGATAGAAAAGTTAAAAATCGTGACACACATTTTCATCTCGCAATTTCGACCAACAATAATTTTTCAATCATTTCTGTTACACATTACGTAATAAACTAGTCCTTCTAATATCGAAAAAAAAGCTCAAGTCTTTTGAACCAATTTTAAAAGAGTTGTTATATTTTAAAGGGCGTCCGAATACTTATGAACGGGGATGTACTTACGTGCGGTCTCCATCTCTGAAAATTACGAAACCGCCTCTCGCGATTCTTTCGAAATGTTTTCCCGTAAAATCACATCAGCTTCTGCAATGTTCACGACCAAGCATTGTTTCGATTTTTCTACCGATTTGGCTTACAGCCGTACCTTGTTTCGCGTTTCGTGATCGTCTCGGCAAACACGCTGAAAACCTTTTTATGCAACTTTCAAAGTACAAGCACTGGAATATCGCAATTAAATCCGACTACTCCAACTGATAGGCGCTTACGTAAAGAATATAAAATGACTTGCACGCCATGATTACTGCGGCACAAATTTCAAGCTAACCCACGTACCGTTGCTATTCATTTCGCTCAATAATCTGTGCATGCGAAAATACACGCGCCTCAAGCTTACACGGCTTTTCAAAACACGCCGCTGTTTCCCCTTAATTTCGAACGCAACTTCAATGGGAGAGAATGAAAATAATGTTTCGTTGTCAGGCCACAATATCTCCTCGTGTGATGAGTACTTCGAGCAAATAAATTCTAATAATAATCAGACTGTAGATTTTATGCACTCATGACAAAAATAAGTATAGGTAATACATAAAACAGTAAACGAACATTAAGCCATGTGCACACTGAAACAACATGTTGCATCGGTGTGGACATAGTTATAGAAAAATTTTAGAATACTATTCGATTATTCTCACCTTATGGGAAGTATTAATAAGGAAGAAATAAAAATTTAAAGTAGGTAATTAAATTATTACAAACTCTTTGAAATTACCACTCATTTGTAATTTGATCAAGAATGGAATTAAAAGGATGTTTAAAACTGCCAAAACATATTGTTATGTTCCTTACGGTATATGTATACAGTGCTGTGAATAATTACAAATTCAAACACTTTTTCTGCTTAGTTGCTTCGAAAAAGTCGTCTCGTCACGTGGAGATACACTGAAAATTTCAGTAATTTGAAAAAAAAATTTTTACGCATGCATTACCTAGTAAACTAATTTTTCTAACGTCTCCAAAAGACTCAACAAGTTTGGTTCAATTTTAAAGAGGTTATTAGTTTTTAAAGGGTGTCCACTTAATTTTGTCGCCGGCTGTATTACATATATATGTATAAGTATCAAAATGTGTATAAAAAGTGACTGATAGAGTATAAAACTTACTGATACATGCGTATATTTCCTAATAAACGAGTTTGTTGCGCTACGGTAATGGCGAAGCAATTGCTGACATTGAGAATTACCGGAAATACTTCATGATATGCGTATGTCGTAATTGTAACTGAAGAAACATCTACTTAGTGCTCTAATGTTCTCAAGGTATGTATATGTTAAAACTGTAACAATTTGTTTTCTACGTTTTGCTGAACTGCACCCAATGGCGTATTGGAGATTGCATTCATTTCATTCAGCAGAAATTACACAATTTAATTGCGCAAAAACCTGAAAATTGAAATTTGTTTAAACTGTGTAAGAAACCGAATCCTCTTATCAGCAGGATAATCTTACACGAAATTAATATAACTTTTAGCAAAAAATTCAAATTGAAATAGTTGTAAATAACGAATTTGAATGAATTTTCCATTTATTTAAAATTTGTATTCAACCACTTATAAATTAAAGGAAGTAAAAGAAGTATCTGGACGAAAAATGGAAAACGGAAAATGAAATATTCTATATTCTACGACTACGATACTTCCCCCTTCATAAATTAAAGAAAGAATAAGAAATGCATCGCGAATCCATCTATACAAAACTTTCGGTACTACGCCCACCTCTGCAGTCGCCATGAAGTGAATATTTTATAAGTGCGGTCAGTCAATTTTCACCGCTACCAGTTTCTGAGAATAGAACTGTCAAGCTGAAAAATTGTTAACTTCTACGAGCATAAGCTGCTAGAGTTAGAGTTGCTACGTAAGAGTTGGTTCCAATTAGCAAGTCTATGTCGGGTCCGATTTTACGTTGACGTTGTTCTTAAAAACATCAATTATCAATAAATCTTAAAAATCCTAAATATTAATAGAATTGTATTCAACAATCATATTAATTATTTAAATAACATACATGATGCTTCTATATCCGGTTTTAATTATCAATTTTTCGTTCGATTTGAAGATTCAAAATATAATAAGTTAATTTACACAATAAAAATAGAATAATTATTCATTATTAGTTTTTAGTTTTTCGATTGATCAGAAAATTTATAAATTCGAATAATATATATTTAGTTAATTAATATATGTTATATTTCGAATAAAATTCTGTGATAAGATTAGATAAAATTAGATAGATATTCCATTCTATAATATATATATATAGCTGTGCATATCATATGGAATACGACGTAGTAAGTATATAGCTTCTTTCTGTAAGAAAACGCGGGAAAATGGCTAAAGCCATTACACATTACACGTATTTAGACTGACAGTAGCCGAGTGGCCTGGTGCTTACTGCTTACTGAAACGGTGCAGAAAATGACGTATTAAATTGGTTAAGAATGTTTTTGAAAGTCTAATTGTTTACTAATCAATATTATATTTTTGTTACGTCTTAAGTATATAGAAATTTTGTAAGTACGATTTACCAAGTTTAATAAATAATTGTACAGTGGATTCCCATAAAACGTAATCAAGAAATTCCGACTACCCTGTATAAGTTTAAAAATACTGCATATGTGAATACTGTAAATATGAATAAATGTATAATTTTTCTTTTAAGCATTTGTTCAATCGGATTATGCGGAACCTACTGTATTTGAAAGTTTATTTTCAAATAATTGTATTTATACTGACCAAGTTATATATAATTTATTTTCAGCAATTTAAAATGGATAATGACAGTGACTCTGACGTAGGCGATATTTTGAATGATCTATTAGCTAATGGTAACACCGAAGAAACTCAGAAACCGTCTCCACCACCTCCACCAAAAGTTGTAGCACTGAAAGAATTAGATTATAATTTTTTAGAAAGTACATCTGAAATAGATAATAAAAGTGAATTGCTTAATCTAGAGGGGAAAAGTGAAGTCTATGACAATAATCTTGATTCTTCGGATGATGAAGACAGACGTTACTTTGAGGAACAAAAGTACTCTAGTTATGGTCGTGATATAAAATCGTTGTTAAAAAATGATGCTATTAAGAAGAATGAAAACAAGACTGCAGCTCGTGAAATAAGTTCAAGAACGTTTGACTTTCATGCAGTGAAACAAACTACAAATGTAAATGGAACAATTGACAATAGCAATTCAACTAATAATAGTATTACATCTAAAGATGTTTATAGCGATCCATGTTTTGGATTGAGAATCATTACTCCAACTATATCCTCCGCAGAGTTGAAATCACGTATGAACGATAAAACACCAGTCACGGTATCAAGAATTAAATTTCACATTAACACAGGAAAAACGGATACTGATTGGGTAATTGCAGGTGTATTAGTAAATAAATCTCCAACAAAGACTTCCCAAAAAGGAAGTGCATATTCTATATGGAAAATAAGTGATTTATCTGAAAATATAAATACAGTATGTGTTTTCATGTTTAGCAATGCATACAAATCATTCTGGAAAACTACCGTCGGAACTGTGGTAGGTATTCTTAATCCGAACATCTTAGAATCGAAAGATAGTACTGATTTAGCCACGTTATCCATTGATAATCCACAAAAAATCATGATCCTTGGTAAATCTAAGGATTTTGGAAAATGTAAATCAGTGAAAAAGAATGGGGACTCGTGTAACTCAATTGTGAATACTAGTCGCTGTGAATTTTGTGTTTATCATGTCCAGCAGGAGTATAAAAAGTGCTCTCGTAGGGCAGAGCTTCAAGCATTTAGTAATACACAGAAGTTTTCGATAGATATGCTAAAGAATAAAAATCAACAGAAAAAATCATTTAGTACTAATAATAATATGCCAGAGTTTCATGCGGTTGTTGCAGTAAAAAATAAACAATTAGAAGAGAAAAATGCCAAGCGCTTAGCCTTACTTTCAGATAGTCGAAAGACTGAAAACTTTGGAACAAAACCCATGGATAATATAAAATGTAAAGCTATGGGCTCACCAGGACAAGAAATTAAAAAGAATTTTGAGGAAATAAATAGATCGAGGGGTTGGAAAGCTGCTGTATTATCTCAATCGTCAAATGAAAAACCTGTAGCTGTAACATCTACTTTGTTGAAGATAAATGCAGGTAAATCGAACGACGTGGGAAAAAAAGATTTGAGCATGCTTTCTGGTTCACCTTTAAATCCACGATTAGGTCTTGGTTGTCTTGGAGGAACGATAGATTTATCAGAACCTATAACTAAGAAACAAATAAACATAGCAAAGAGTAGTGCGATTAAATGGGTTCAAGAAAATGGAAAGATTAGAGCTAAGAATCCTAACAAAACGCGATTGAACAAAGAGGAAAAATTGGAAAAGGGGAAGAAACGAGCAAGGGAACAAGACAATTGTGAAGAACAACAAACGAAAAGGCCTAATGTATTATCAAATAAATTTAAAGAAATGCTGCAAGCTAAGTCTGCTCATACTGACCTCATTGAAGAGTCTTACGAGCAAGAAAAGGAAAAATACTTCAACAAGTTGGAAATGAAAGAAAAAATGGAGGAGAAGATGTTAACTACTTATAAAGTGTCTTGTAAAGCTGTGAAGTGTTTAGTTTGTAAATACACATCGTTTTCTGCTTCAGAAATGTGTAAAGAGCAGAAGCATCCATTGCGTGTTACTGATGCAACAAAGAGATTCTTCAAGTGTGCAGATTGTGGAAATAGAACTGTAAGCTTAGATAGAATACCTACGCATAGTTGTATAAAATGCAGCAGTTCAAATTGGATTAAGACTGCAATGATGGATGAGAGAAAAACGAATGTCCATGTTATTCCATTATCTATACGTGGCGATGAAGAAACGCATTTAGGTTCGGCAATTACAGATGCCAGTCTTAATCTCTTGGTTCCAGAGACAGATGGCAAATAATATCATGTTATACATAATAAATAAAACTTTATAAAACGTTATATATATATAATCGTGTGACAACATTTGTTTCTAAATTTTTATATCTATGAAACTTTTATACTGTATTTTATAATATAGGTAACTCTCTTTCTT
This sequence comes from Lasioglossum lativentre, assembly GCA_916610255.1. Lineage (NCBI taxonomy): Eukaryota > Metazoa > Arthropoda > Insecta > Hymenoptera > Halictidae > Lasioglossum > Lasioglossum lativentre. Next base: position 36,821,126 of record OU744356.1, on the reverse strand, counting down.
CGTTTTTATTGTCCTTAATATGAGTATTTCCTTTGATTTATAAAATATACAAATATAAAAAAATCCTAATGTCATATGGTATTTAATATTTTTACAAGACTAATATTATCTTTAAAGTAATTCAAACAAAAAATATGTTCAACTATAATCGTCTAAATGTTCATACCAAGCAAAAATATTCTAGCTACAACCAGGTATAAAAATGGTATAAAATGTGTCCCACTGTGCAACTCTTTATTATATTATGCTAATATCCTTTTGTTTTACTAATACGAATCAAGTTCGATAATAGACTGGAAAGGACAACTTTTCTATTTAACTGCACTTCGTTACGCGCGTTAATAATTAAAGACACATTCTTTTCACTATAGTACGTAACCAAAATTTCCTTAAACGTGTAAAAGGGAAATATTAATAAAATTGCAAATGTGAAGAGAGTCGTTATAATTGGAGCCTGGAAATATCGCTCATCACAATTCCATCACGGAGTAATCACACTAAATACTGTTTATCATCTATTTTATCAATTTATGTATATCACCATTATTATTTAGTTGAGTTCTATATATATATATATATAATTATAAATCTATATATATATATATATATATATTTCTATATATTAAACATTTATAATTATGTATTTTTAAAATGCTCCGTGGGAGCATACGTTTTGTATATTTCCGGGCCCTAACAGCAACTTATTTGCATGAGAAACATAGATTGTATTTTTTACTTTACTCATTATTCTTCATATTTAACTCTATTCAGATTCTAATTAACCTTTGACACTAACGACATGTTCATTTTCTTTTTGTATAAAGTTTAAGTAATGCACATGTGAAAAAAGAGAGATTAGAAATAATGTTCAATTTCAAAGTGAAGTACTAGCATGGTTTTCGACTGTACATAATTTAAAATACAGTTCATTGTGTCTTTTTCATAAAAAGACAAATATTAAAAGTGATTACATATGTTGAAATAATTACAAAAATAAAGATGGCAATAAATTTCTTTTGTACATTGATGAATATATCATTTGATAGCAAAGACAACTATATCGACTAATTAATAACGTACAGACGTATATTGTTCTAAGGTGATAATTTCAATTTCTATAATAAGAATTTTTATATGGATGACTTTCTGTGTTCCATAAAATATCTCATGGTTATATATAAACCATTATTTCAATATCCCTTTTTATCACCTCACAGAACATTGTTTTAAAATAGAACTGGAATCTCAAAGTGCGACCAGCTCCAAACTGCAGAACTTGAAATCCATAATTCTACATTATCCTCTTCACACTAAATTCTGTGAATATTTTAGATTATTTTAGAACATAGCTGACGTGTTTAGTTACGCGTATTATACATACAAAATATGAGGTATTAAATTCGTACGTTTAAAAAGTTTGATTAATCAAAATTTTGTAACAATTACATCTTTGTATTGCCTTCTCAGATGTAAAGTAGTTCCTGACAAAACAAAAATTATTTTGGTAGTGCAATACATGATAATACAAACTGTCAAAGAAGAAAAAGAGAAAGTTATAATTTTTTTAGCATATTATACAACTATGCTTATTGAAGAGATCATAGGTAAGCCATAATCTAAGTACGTCATTGACACGTTTAAATAAGATGTAATGGACGACGTCTCAAGACAAACGAAAATGAAAGATGAATACAAAGATTACAAGGCTTTTCCTAGTCTCCCTCGAAATGTTTATCGTGTTCTTACAGAACTAGGACTTGCATACTTAAAACAAGCTTCTGCTAAGCAGAAGAAATAATCGCACCGACATAGTAATAAATAATTACCTAGATACCTATTGAAAGAATGTTTACATATAAAAATTCCAAGAAACATTAAGCCGACATTTAACACATCAGTTTCATAAAGACAATACACAGATACAATACTTTTAAACCATGATTCGGAATTCGTTGTGCACATACCATAAGCCGGATCATCTTTTCCTGAACGTTCGATTTTGATGAAGTTTTTCGTAAAGTTTTGCTCCCTTCATCACGTAAGGTGAAATAGTATAAATAATATCTAAGTATATTATCAATTAACAATACAATAGTTTTACCAAAGGAGTTCACAACATTCACAAGAATCTTCTTTTATACTATACAGCGATATTTCATAAAAGATACTTCACCAAAATTGCACGTTTCATTTTTCTCACACTTATACATACATATTATTGTTTATTACAAAGGCATCATATGAATAAGCCAGTTAAATTAACAATGTTAAAATAATTTTGTAACATTTTCTGCGTTTTCTTTCTTCTTCTTTCAAATAACTGCCACGTAAATATTTGCAGAAGATATTATTCCTTTCACTAATAAAGTGCACCGTTTGTAACAATCAAAAGATATCTTGATACACATGCGAAGCATTTGTTATATACATTTGTGAGTGTACAAAATATAAGAGTCGGGGACCAGCGAAGTTAATATAGATTACGAAAATTATCTCTTATGTTTATATATGTGTATCACTCGATGAGACGGAAAGATTTTATTTTTCCCGGGATATTACACGACCTTAACTTATGTCTAAGGCAACAGTGCCATTAAAAATTTAAGTTTATGTACAGAACTCTTCATTATTCATATGAATTTAGTAATCGGTATAGAATGCATGATACGCAACTTCAAGTTTATAATAATCAGTTTATTACAGCTTATTTATGATCGTGTCTGAACAAAAATAACGCTACATCTTCGCTGTTAGAGTACTCTTTTTTAGCTTCTGTTTTTTCCACCCTAAAATTCACAATATAATGACAAACATCAATTTTAGGTAAAATTATGATGTTTTAAATCATGTACTGTACAAACGTATTCAGCACAATAGCGCGTGTAATTATTGAAATAAATCCATGTGAATAATTAAAGACTATAATTGTAATACAAGGTAATGTTGTGTGAGAATAGGCAGGTATCAAGCTGGCTTAATTAACTGTCACAGTCTTCGAGTTGCCTTTTTTCATTATGGACATGGATTATCGGCGCGCCGCATCTTGTGCTTCTCACTTTTGTGTATCGATTGCTTAAATGAATTCTAATGAATAATTTCATGATGTATGTATGTGTGTTAAGTGTCCCTCTCTGTCGTGTACATATATTTGTGTCCGTATGTATGTCCGCTGCGGGTGTCTGTATTACACGTGTTGCATCATATGTTAATTTATCAAGGGAGAACATATACTTATGTTTTCTTCCGAGGCTAAAAGAACTGTTTCTTGTCGCACAGATTTAATAGTCATCCAGATCAAAACTATCAACTTCGACATCCTCCAACTGCATACTCTGAAAGTCCACTTTGTACCGCAATATACCTGTAAAATACATATTTGAAAATACTGCTTTAGTGAACGTGATATTACTGTTTCGTTCGATTATTTCTATAATCAATGAACACAAGAAAAAATCAAAATATTGTAATAATATATTACAAATGACACTATAGGACGGACAAGTTTTCTGTATAAATGAATAATAATGTAGAATTTATGATTGTTTGTATAAATATAATTTTTAATAGCTTCGGTATAATAATTTATCATGCATGAGATGTCACTTACAGTGTCTTTCAAGATTCGAAATGCAACTTGTTCATTTTCAAATTTAACGAACATATGTTTTAAGAAAAGATTGGCCTAAAAGTCTAAATGAAACTCAGTGGTAGTACATATTTATGAAAAACACTGTCGTTAGAAACAATGCATACATTTATGCAATGCAGTTAAACAAAAAGTAAATAGTTGCTATTGGAACACAAAATGATACATAGAAATATAAATATATATTTAATAATATTGTAAGACTAAATGAATGTTATACATGTAATGACTGTCATAATTTCAAAGTCATAATCAATGAAAGTTTGAAAAATTTATTTGCACGACAAGCAATAGGTTCTAATATGGATAAAAAAATTACTACAGAGAAAAAATTAATATTCGTATAAGGAAGGAATAAGTATGCAATAATAAAATACTATTTGAGTAAAAAAACAATCGTTGATATTTTTCAATATAAAATATATTACATTTTTGCTTCAAATGATATTTCTAGATATTAGCATTTTTACTAAAAAAAAAAGATGATAGTATTGAAAATGAAGTTTAGTATTGAAACATAAGTAACTAGATGTTAATAATATCACTAATAATAAATCGGAGAACTCTATGTTAGCAAAATAAAATGATTGTTCGTATGTACAATGTATAACATTCTAAAGCACAAATAATATATTTAATGATTTAAAAAATGCAGTAGAAAGGCTTAATATAGACTCAAGTTCACTGCTTCTTCTTGTCACCACTAAATTAGTAGAAAGCAATTACTATACCTTTCCCAATATGCAAGCTAATAAAAACAAACCATCAATTAGAACTTATGCTTGACCAAATACACTAACAAAGCCTAGCTACTTGTTAGGCAAACACTTATTAGTTGGTTACTGATTATATCCATCACCAAAAACTGTACTATTCCATATTTGTCTTTGTCATATACATGAGTGCGTAAATTTTACTAATTTACATGAACTTTTGAAAAACAGAAAAGTGTAGCATTTCCTTTGGTGATGAAATTACTATTTGCCTATTGCGTAGCATGCAGCAAGCAATAATTATGCTTGTACTTTTAAATAAGCAGTAATAAAGCATTCACAAATAAAAATAGTCTAAATACGCAAATTGAAGAAATATTTTCTTATTGTATTACAGAATATGAGATTATAAATGTTTTTATATGAGATATTAATATAAATAATGTAATGTTTGTTAGATTACAAAAGTGATATAAGTATTCATTGATACACAAATTAGCAGTAACGACATAAGGATCGATGCTATAAAGTAGTGCCCTTTATAGTTATAATACATATAAATAGGTGTAATAAAAAGTCAAAATAAACTGAATATTTTGAAATTTTCTACTTAGATCACTTTCGTAGTTATTAACACACAAATCATGTGTACTTAATATTTAGAAGATAATTTATTTGTTAGGAGTTTAAAAATATACTAGACATATTAGTAAATAATATGACTCGAAGAATATATACATAAATAAGTAGGTACTTAATAAATGCCTACTCAAACAACATACAATAAAACATAAAATGTTGGGGGAAAATATGACGAAGTAGAAGTAAATGTTTTAGAAAAAGAGTAAATATATGTTTAACGGACAATAACAAAATGATGTTCGAGAATTAATGGTAAAACTTTTCAGCATTGAGTTTATAAATACTAAGAAGCTTTACATGCAAATGACAACAAATTTCCAAGATAGGTACGTCTACGGCAGAATGAAATAAGAATCAGTGGTTTTTCTATTATGTCGAAAATCAGATATATATATATACATATATATATACGTATTTTTCATATATTCGGTCTAAATATGTATTTGGTTCATTTGTCTGAGTATACGAAGAAAAATTATATAGAATACTACGAATTTCTATCAAATAATTTCTTCGTTTCCATTAATAAGCATGATTGCAACTATCAGTACAGATTACAATATCACTCTAATACACCAAATGTCTATAATTTTATAAAGCCATAAAATTACTTATACTAATAATAATTTTCAAAACACAATCCATAGAAATATACCATTATACATAAATAAATCATTCGACATACGAATGAATAACTTGTGGTGTAGTCGACTATGAATCTATACGTGACAAATCGAAAGTGTAAAATGAATAATGTATTTATTAAATTAAACAGAACTATTTTTGTTCTATGCTGACTATGTATTGCACCTATATCTAAACTTTGTTTGCTAATCATATAATATATAATTCTTATGTATTATGAACGAACCTAATATTATATTATGTAAGATATAAAAGTGGCATATTGCAGATTATTTGAACTCACCACCTTCAAATACAAAAATATTCCATATCCCATATATATACAAGATTTTCTTAACTTTTTGTACCACCAAGAAAAAAAGACAGCAAAGTTTTCAGGCCTTTTATTCGTGAAAATAAGTATTATACCTCGGACTTTTCAACTAAACATATCTATATTCACATTCAAACTCATCAGAAGAAACGTATATACTACAGATCTGCACAAGAAGTATTGAACTATACTATTAGTGAGAAACTCAACAGAAGAAATTGCAAATTTTTTTGGACAAATTTATCGTATAACACACAAGTATATATTAAGTATATTTATAATATATTGTTGTCATAAATATTAACGATATAACAAAGTTTCGTAATAAGATTATATGAAAAAGACATTAAATCTCGGTTAGAAATGATTTCTTCGTGATGAGTATTATTAGTGTTATTGCAGTAAAACATTAGGTTGTATTTGCATTTAAAATATAGACACATGATGTTTGATCAACTTACTAATTACCAACGAATGTACAAACGTGTGATATTTCACAAATTTTCATTACAGAATACATACAGTAATAGTAATATGTACAATTACTTCGCTCTTTCATTATATATATACAATATATATATATATATACTAATAAGAGAAGTATAAATTCTCCTTGATAAATTTGTCCAGTTCTGAAAGTAATATGTTCTATGATACACGAAATATAAACGAATGCACTCAAGACAGAGAAAGAGCTACCTGGTCAACTTTGAGTATTTCACAGATGAAATTAGTAATCATCGAGGTCAACATCATCAAGAGGCTCATCAGCCTGCAGTGACTGGAAATCAACTTTGTAGCGGAGGATTCCTATGCATCAAGATATACTCCATAATTAATAAAAATGTTTCCAACCTTTTCTCAATACCATTTTCAATATTATATGAACTCGTGTAATGTTTGATTAAACCTTTGTTGTAACTTTTTAACACCACACTTCTATTCGGATTACGGTTAGAATATGACACTTAAGAAAGTAGTTCAAGAATAATCCCTAATTCTGAATTACACTTTACAAGATGTTAAAACATTTGTATATACAATCGCTAAGTTGCACACGTTTAGTGAATAGTTAGTTAACGTGGAATCTGCCAGCTTTCTGTTAGTACACACATTGAATAGACGAATACAAATTATTGTTCCACATGTACGTTACTTTCAGTACAGTTAAAGTTAGTAACGTTACGGAAAGAATAAAACTGTAAACTTACCTCCAATGCCGCCAAAACCTCTTACAAATTGAGAACCTTCTTGAGATTTGTCTGTAATAATTTCTAAGGTGGCACCGAAGCTCTTATAATTGTTTGCAAGCCATTCGAGTAGAGGTTGACACTCCACGAGTTCCAATTCTACCCCGCTCTAAATCGGACATAAAATATTTAATATTAGTTATTTATTACTACATATAATGAATACTATCATTGCATAAAGAACCAGTATTCGAATTGAATTTTTCAACTCACCTCTTTATCAGTGAAATGAGTTTTGTCTTTTTCTTGTTCTGGTGTTAGATGTGAAACTTTCTCTTCTGCATTTGTATGATTTTTTAAAACATATCGTTGGATATCTAAATTCTCCCAACAAATGAGGGTCTCCACACTGCCTAACTCGAGTGCTCTTAATGTATCTTCTACACCGAAGCAATATTTTCCTGTATCTTGTGAGATTTCGTCGAAATAACGACCTATATAATACAAAATATATCATTAACATTTGGAAGAAACTACTACTCATTGTTTATCATAGCAAGTATATAGTTACCAATTAATTTCTTTTCTTGAATGAATTTTACATTTTGTAAGGATTCGGCAGCTAATTCAATAGCTTGATTAAAACCATTCTCCCCACCATATGAAACATCTACTAATTTTATAACTTTCCCTTGCAACCTCTAAAAAATAAAATACATAATTATGTCTAACGTACATTATAATTACATACTACTGTAATTGTATAAACTCACTGGATCAAACATATCGGATTGACTAAGTTCTGTTTTAAAATCAGCACTACCCGCTAATATTAAACCAGCAATATTAGGTTTATCGTTACTAATATAGAGCTGAGTAGCCACTTCTGCAACTTTTCGAACGTAGTTGTGCCGTTTTTCCATACGTAACCGAGCAAAACGGAGCGCGGATTGACCACCTCTGCCTAAAATTAAATTTGATGAATTGTCATAATATCTTAATATGATATTAATAAAAGCAGTTTTTATTACTTTATATATATATATTACTATATATATATATAATTAAAAATTTTACTATTTATTTATATACCATGCTTCTTTGGAAGATCTACAGTAAATTTGTGTAATACTTCGCGAGTATTTCCTTGTAAAGTACCAAACAGTGCCCCATTACCATCCATTACTATAAAACCAAATTTGTTGTCATCGGCAAGCAATGCTGTGAGAGCTTCAGTATGAAACTGGAAAAGAGTAAAATATGTGTGTCAAATTTAGTTTATTACTTTTAACTACGATCAAAATGCTACAATAATATATATATTCATATAACAGACAGTACCTTATTATCGCAAAGATAAAGAGATGTATTGATAGGTTTAAAGGGTTCAAAATCAATGTTGACCTTCTTTTCTTTTCCTTCTTCTGTCACAATGGTACCGCAATATATAACCAAGCCATTCGGAGGCACTAAAATGAATAATAAACAGTTTATATAACTGAAGAACATAATATGATTACCTCACAACTATACATATATATTTAGTGTACAAAAAAAGATTTATAATTTCTGTTTAGCAACTAGATATTTTCTTGACATAGAATATAGTTACAAAGAATTGTAATTATTAGATAAATATAATTACCTTTAGTATACAATTTTAACCTATGTTGGACTGATGTGATTGCACCCAGAACAGATAATCTATTTACACGCGATTTAATATTCGATGCTGTTCCAAACTCGTCTGCTAACATTTTGCTTACTCTTGATATTTGGTCTTTTGGTGGGATTATCAATGAAATCATGCTTGTCCCATTCCTGTGAACAAAGACAGTTTTCTGCAATGCTGGATGAATATAGTAAATAATATTCTATTATGCAAAGATCAGTTATAAGCAAACAATATCGTGCAGGATGTTTCCAAAGTTCTAGCCCTAGTTCTGCTATTTAATCTATACACGCAAATGAAACATACATATGTGCAAATGAGTCTTAATATGCTTACTGATTAAGTGTATCGGTTGCTTTTCTTTGTCCCGTTTAGTGGTTAGTAACATTAACTATTTGGAGAAATAAAAAACCACTCTAAAGCCCAAGCATTTTCATTCAAATAAATAGAAAAGTGCAACGAATCAGTGGATAGAATACCTCGCAGAAATTCTTCCAAGACAGTCTAAGAAAAGCTGTCTTTATCTCAACGGACATTACGTTAAAAAATGTTGTATTAATTCTAAATAGATGTAAACAAAGGAGAAATTTCCAGAACATTGGAAATATCCTTTGCATATTATAGGAAAATCTGCTTAAATACAGTTGTATTAGCGAATAACATAATAATGAGATAAAAACTATATTTTTGAGATGTGATAGAAAGTACAATAAAAAATACAATTATAAAACAAGTGCAAACGTGTTTGTTGGAGTTCAAAAAATCTATAAATATTTTGTATTTCACGAGATCACGTGAAATTCATTTGCACAAGAAAAAGCGAAAAATCCGTTACTTTTCACTTACCACGTAGACTTAAAAATATATGTGTGAATAGAAAATCGAACAGCTGATAACGAGAAGAAGACGCAGCAACGTAAATTTCGACCTACTTACCCTCTAGCCATTTCGAGACTTTTTATAAGTTTCTTGATTTTCCAGATTTCGACATTGCGGTCGGCGGAAGTCTCCTCGTTGGACATTGCTGCGCGTTGTGTCGCGTGGTCGTGGTTTACGGGTTCCTAGTCAATTAATCTATCACCACCGTCGAAGAACGAGGTCTAGAAAGGTGGTTCGGTTGGTCGCGAGAGTCCAAATTTACGAATTTTTTCCTGAAATGAATGATCAATCCGTTTATCGATGCATCTGCTCCAATCCAGTTTATACCGGATTATGTCAGATAGAACGTGTTCAGAAACGAATTCTCGTTCTGCTTTGTAGCGAAACGAAACTCTCAGGCTCCTTGCTTTCCACTCACTCTCGTATCAGCGACGTCGGTGTTTGCCGCGATCTCGTAATGTTTTAAATGCAATTATTGTGACACAGCAGGTACCACGCGAATGCGAACCTCGGAATGCACACGTCGGCCATGCACAGCGAAACGTCAGTACTTCGGTGGACGTACTGTACTGTAGCGTAGCTGTAGCTGTAGCTGTAGCTGTAGGGTACAAAATGGGAAGCAAAAAGATTGAAGAGTTGGTGCGCGAGCAGCGCCTCGAGGCCGCCTTCCGTACACGAGCGCAGCCGCGTTTGCATTGGCTATTTCCACTATTCCCCAACACTCGTTGTTTGCAATCATTTTCAAATTCACATACCAATATATTTATTTACTCGCCGTTTCTCCACATCGATCACAAATTAGTATTACTGTACCGAATAATTAATTTATTAATTTAATACACGCGTCCATGCGTATTATACAAAAAAATCTGGCTAAACGAAGCTGACTAACGCGAATGACATAAAATTAAATTCATATAGAAATGTGACTTGTATTCTTCTTCTATATAATATACAGTCAATCCTCCTATAACAAGATTGTTATATCCTCCTATATATAATGCGTACCGTCCCAGTCAACCAGATCTGCTTCGAGCCGATATCGATCATAGCCTGCAATCGTACGGTGCGAGCAGAAGGTGGGCATTATGGCGTCAGAACGACACTCGAAGCAGAGTATGCCCTCTATCTGCTCTGAATTGGACAGCACACCGCGACCGCCCCAGCAGATACCACCGACGAGATATAGAATAGACTTATCATCAGAGAGGAATAAGAGAGTGATCATCCCATTGTTAGAAGTTGGTCACCATAAGTTCAATTTCTAGCTTGGAACAGCTCCTACACCCACTCTTCCCCGGACAAGAACCTACACCCTACACCCACTCTTCCCAAGACAAGAACCTACACCCACCTTAGCCTGGATCAGATCCCACATCATTTTGAAGCAAGAGAAATTAATTGATTTGAAAAAATTTACTTTCAGATCTAACATCTAACTTGAAGAAAAGTTCCTGAGAATTAGATTACATTTCACTCTCAAATTAATTTATACGTAATTTATGCGTAATTTTTGCAATAATTGGGATAACAATATAAATTAATTTAATATGCAGTGTAGGATAGATTTTAAGATCACGTTACTTTTTTAATGGACCTCAATATTTTTGCCCATATAATGCCGTTTCAGAATAAAAGCCGTCTGCTGTTTTTTTATAAATTTGTATTTCCTGTACCGCTTTTCCGACATTTTTGAATTTCATCTGTATTAATCTGAACGTGTAATAAATAATGGCCTTTGAAAATTGAAGTGTGGTTTTATTATCTTTTATCAATTAACATTAGCGACAAGTGTGTTCTTTTTAACTTGCGGAACTTACTTTTTTTTAATTGCAGATTTTTTTGCTGGAGATTCTATATATTGTATATTTTTTTAAAAGTCTTAATTTTTGAGTTCCACTTTCTTAAGGGTCAAGGTCTTATAAAGAGAACTGCGTTTAGAACAAAATTAACTACTATAACTATTTAGTCGTTGCCATTCGCATTTATACTTTTCACACACATAAAGGTATATATATATTCATGCTACAGTTTTGTCTGTCAGACAAAATCCGGGTTACACTGGTTTTGTATCTTACATTCATGCTGCGTCTTATATCTTTTGGTTCCTTGGCATATTTCGTTTCGTGTATTTGGTTCCAGATATATTGCCCGAAATACCTACACGAAACGAAATATGCCAAGGAACCAAAAGACATAAGACGCAGCATGAATGTACGATACAAAACCAGTGTAACCCGGATTTTGTCTGACAGACAAAACTGTAGCATGAATAAGTATAGTTACCTGTACACTCATTCCCACTCACGCCACATTTACTCTTCACACCATATTAGCAAATTTGACAACTAATGGTATTCATTTTTTGATTTTAAATAATTTTCTTTACTTATTTTACTTTTATTTAGTGCTTTAAATTAGTCGTAATATTTAAAAGTTGGTTATTATTACAAAAAAAGAGGGGTTCTACAAACTCTCAGATGGACACGTACCCTAAGAAAGCTGTCAGCACAAACGAGATATAGGAATCCTATTCGTATATCTCGTTTGTGCTGTCAGCCTATTTTAGTTCCAGCCGCACCGACGAGACCCTGCCTGGGGCTCCAAAACCGAGTTGGTAATACAGGAAGTGACAAGGAAATGGGGCTACGTAACCCCAGCAATGATGGCCGCCAAAATACATTGGATAATAGGTCTATTCTATGCCTCGTCTGTGTGTGTATTCGTACCACCGACGAGAATATCTCGTCAGTGCTCGTACTCTCTGATTCCAGAATAAAATCTAACTCGTCGTAGAGTTTGAATCTTCTTCCAGCTTTTTCCAATCCCGTCTTTCTTTTCTTGGCCAATAGGAAAATTAGGATCTTCCAGCTGAACGTTCATTTGTCGGGTGCCGGTGGGTGGACGGGGCGCGTGGGAGTAAGTTAGCGCGCGAAGGTAAAAGCCCGCCAAAACGAGGGTTATGGGACACTGGACACCGACTGACACCGACTAGGTTATAAGGATAGACCTATCATCTTACGGGACTTCGCGGCCCTCTTTTTTCGGGTCACATAACGCTGCATAACACCATTATCATTACGCTAGCAATTTATGGGCATTATCTGGCAGTACAGAAAATATGCAACAATATGCAACCACGCGATTCACGCATCCTTAGGACATTTTATGGAGCTCTGGGACTATATTCAGTTTGCTATTTGCAGGCGCATGCGTATTGTGTATTTGAAATTGATTTTTAAAAAAGACCGGAGTTTCTCTTCTGTAAGAATCTTGTGCAGTGATCTGTAGTTATACCAGTTATACAAATAAAAAATCATATTTTGGAAATTTACCACTTTTGTGACAGAACTGTCCGTCAAAAATGATTAGAAAGTAATATGGTAGTTATTGAAGCGTATTATTATCAACAGTGTCCACATATTTCACAATTATGTTTACCATTTGACAAACTTATATTTATAATATCTTTGAGAAAACTGTTATATAAATAGTTGCATTTTGCTTTTATGATAAAGTGGAATCGTTTATCAATATTTTACGATGGGGTTACAAACTTACAAAAAATATGTTTACTACTTGAAATCGACTGGAATTTGTATCGTTGTGATGGGGTTAGTTTTTGCACACACATATAAATACTTTTTTTAAATCTTCGATTCGTTTCTAACAATTGTATTTTATTTTTTACAGAAGCTGTTGGTTTATGTGCCAATTACGACAAGTGTCACAAATTTTACAGTCTACTGTACCTGTTAATGTCTTAAATTTGGAGCAAACGCACGCACAATACATTTACATTGACGATCCCCGGTATAAAGGTATTTATTTAACGTTTCGATGTTTTACCAATTTATTTAATTCTCAATAGTGTTGTAACCATATATAAAAATCTATTGATCTTATAATTTTAGATGTGTTTATGTTTCGGAAAACTGAAAATTTACAGTCATCTATACCAGTGCAGTCGCCTTCTTTTAGTCATATAGTAATGAAATGGTGGAAATCATTAACTCGTAATGTAGCATATAAATTATTACACATGGCTCAACATGGAGAAGACCAAATGGAACGATTCAAAGCCATAAATATGTTAAATTCGTTACAATATTTAAAAGGTATTTTTCTATTTATTAAATAATAACATAATTGTATAGAATATGGTTTGATATTAAAAATGAAACTTACAGATTGGCATTATCGTCATATTGCGCAAATGTTGGATGCCAGAACAGCAGTATGTTTAGCAAGAATGCGAAACGTTGACTCGAGATTTTTTTTAAAACCGCCATACTATTATATAGAGCATAAATTATATGTACGTACAATTTTTAATATACGATGAAATTTTATCTATAAAGAAATATTTAACAAAGAGACATTTTTTTTAGGATGTAATAGAGAAAGTACATTATTTGCTTCTTCATTTGAATACACTATCGAAAAATACTCATCCATGCCTTATTTACTTTTTAAATAAAAAATTCAGAGACTCGCAACGTGTAAGTATCTGTTATACAAAGGTTTGATGGTTGTAATGTAATTTATTTTCTGTACACTTTAATTATCTGCAAAGTATGAAACGAACAGGATGGTTTGATATTCGAACACGATTTAACAAGCATAGGATTAGCTGCTTCTCCGGCTATAATATGGGATCAAGATCTATTACAGAACTGTGTTCAAGCATTGTGCCACCACTCATGCCTCGAACAATATAGTAAAGGTACAATGATCCGAAACAAACTTTACTGTAGATATTTTCTATTTATACATAAATTGCTTTTATTTTTAGATATTGTGGAAGCAGGAGGACTTCCGGTATTGATGATGTTGAAAAAAATTTTTAACAACAATATTAACATGTGTATATTGCTCGCGAAGATCATTTCTAACATTTCTCTTCATTCAGAATATTTAGAACAGGTTTTCCAAGCCGGTAAATTAATTCTAATTGCCTTAATTTGAAAATATTGGTCACTTATTCTAATACATTTCTGTCTTTAGGGTGGATTAGTACGTTAGTAGAATGGTCTCGTAATCCTGATATACGATTGTCCGCACCTGCAAGTCGTGCATTGGCAAATTTAGATGTAGATGAAACAGAACATATTAAATATCCAAGGCGTATTTATCTCCTTCATCCTTTACATAAAACAAAAACAAATACAAAATTAGATGTTGTTTTTCTCCATGGACTTCTCGGCGGTGTATTTATAACGTGGAGACAAAGAGATGAAGATATATCTGCTCATGGGGTTGTAGGTTTGTTAGTATTACCATGAATAATACTTTGTTCTTCATATATTAATATTGCATTGCTACTTGCGATAACGCTTACTAACATTGTAATTAGGATAAAAAATAATTTGTATACCTATTATAGATCCTTATGTGGCAGATAAAGGATCTGATAACTTATCAATCATGATAGGCGAACAATCACAAGAATTTTTAAGGGACCTAGCATACGATTTAAGAAGGCATGAATGGGAAAAATTAGGACAAGATTTTGAAATAATCTTAGATGATTTTCCTGAAAATACTAATCAGAATGCGTGTGGACCATACTCCTGTAGCGGGTAGAGATTTCCCAATAATAACTCAATTTATTCTAAGTAAATAATGTATGTTTAAAGATGTTATATTTTAGGGATAATGCGTGTATAAAAAAATGTGAACGCGATAGGAGGCATAGAACGCAATGTTGGCCTAAAGATTGGCTACCTGAAGATGTCCCATACATTAGAGTCATCGGAGTGAATTATGATTCAAATTTGTCAATGTGGACTCCTCTGTGCCCAATAGAAGGCATGAAGTAAGTTTGAATAATAGTGATACTATATTATACGATGTAATACTATACCCATATACATAGATACAGGGTATGGCTTCAAATAGGAACAGTAAATGTCTCTATTACTTTTGGTTTTATCATTAAAATTTCTTAATGATCTACACAACACATTGAATTACACATTTGTATTCGAACCTCGAAAGACTTTTACTTTTGTACATCGTTTATAATTCCAACAGCTACGGATGCTAACAATTGATGGCAATTTGCTTCAATGTGTAATTGAAATATTTTTTCTGTGTTCTTAATGCGGTACATACAGGATATTTAAAAAGAAGTATTCAAGACTTCAAGGGCTTATGGTACTCACCAAGAGAAGCAAAAAATCTCTTAGAATCAATTTTTTCGGTATAAAATCATTTTTATCATTTACGAACATTTAATACCGTAGGTAAAAATGTCTTCGTAGACTATAAACAAAAAGTTTTATTTAGAATCTGGAAATTTGTATTTCGTTTGAGTCTATAAAGTCTGTTGATAGTAGCAAAAAGTTTGTGCTTCTGAATTAAACTCTTTGTTCATGTTCTATAAAGACATTTTTACTTACCACATCTAATGTTCATAAATGATAAGAATCGATTTTTCGTCGAAAGAATTGATTCTAGAACATATATCAATAGGACATTTTTTGCTCCACTTGGTCGGTACTTTTACTATACATATAAGCCCTTGAAGTCTTGGATACTTTTTTTTAACATATAGAGTATCATCACATAACGAGAATATTATGTTGTAGATATATTACTCATAAAATTATTAAAAATTTTTGATTTTATCATACAGGTCCACTTTGAGTGAGAGAAGTGGAGAATATGTTGGAAGACTGGTAACCGCAGGTATTGGAATACGACCAACGATATGGGTCTGTCACTCAATGGGTGGTTTACTAGTAAAAAAGATGCTCGTTGATGGTTGGTTAATGTGACAATTTTCGAATATTAATTGTTACCGTTCAGTAAATCTTTTTTTTTACGTGGTAATTGATTTAATTTGTATCATTACTTTCTCTGTACAGAATGGAAAAATGGCGATAAAAATAATATATGTAAAAATACTCGTGGCATAATATTTTATAGTACACCTCATCGAGGTTCTCGTATGGCAGTTTTAAAGCAAGCAACGCAGATGCTGGTGTGGCCATCGGTAGAAGTGCAAGAACTTCGAGAAGGTTTGTATAAAATTTGTACACTGTATTACTCCCAATTTCAATATACAGTAGAGCGTCAATTATCTGAACCAGTAAATGGGAGATCTCAAAAAGACAGTCTTCAATCGTTAAAAAAAAAAAATTAAATACTTTTCCTCTTAGAATCACCGCATTTGTTGCAATTGCACGAAGAATTTCTGGACATGTTGAAGGAATTTCCTATAGAAATCGTCAGTTTTAGTGAAACTAAATCTACACTTGTGACTGCACTAAAAGTTCCATTTCAATTTGTTACTCCTAATTCCGCAGGTACGAATTCAAAGTAAATAATTCATAGCTAGGCTGCGGATCTTTATGCAAATTTCTATTGTAATAGATTATTTTATAAATTCCAAATAAGAGAAGTTTATTTAATAGATTAAAAGTTCCCTTATAATGAAAATAAAATAGAACAAATTTGCATATAATAAAAATACAAAGAAATCTGCAGTCTATTTATAATGTAATCGCCACATAAATAAAAATAAATAAAAATCTTTGCGTTTGCTTTTAGACCCTGGCATAGGTGAATTTTATGAAATTGCTCAAGACCATTTATCCATATGTAAACCAGCTAGCAGGTAATAATTTATTAGCATTGTATTTGTTATACATTGATGGCATTCTCGAGATTTCTAAATGTATGTAAATTTGTTTGTAGACATTCCTTCTTGTATCAAAAACTTTTGAGCATTCTGAAACGTCATGTAACTTCCAACGAAAAAACAAAAGTTTCACCGGTTATGGAACTATTATCCTTGCCGAGCAAGCTATTTTAATTTAGTAGATGTGGTTTTCTACATACTTAAAACCACGTATTCGCGCAGTTAAACTGTTTATTTTCATGTAATTCGAAAAGTGAAGGAAAGAGCACAGAAGATGACAAAAAGGACCCTCGCCATTTAAAAAAATTATAATAGAAATAATACCAATAAAAGTAAACACGTTTATATTACAGAAAAATCAAGTAATTTAAAAATCTAAAACTCTTCTACGGCGTTGATCGTTTATTTTTTGACTAGAATAAGTAATAAAATTTTTGTAATAAAATTAGTAAAAAGAATGTTTATGATAATAAAAAATAATAAAATACAAGATAATGTTTGTTCAATACTTAATAACGACTTTACAAAATGCCATAGAAAAATATGTACCTAAAATTATATTAAACGGGTATTTCTTTCAGAATATCAGATAGTATATTATTTTTCGTTGTTTGAGAAATTTATGTATGTACGTTAGCGTGGTGAAATTCGATGGCATACTTAAGGCACTGAATAAATTAAATAAAAATAGATTGATCGAAAGTTTATTTTATTACCGTCAACTAGAAATTCGTGTCATAATCAGGATGATGCCGACTCGATAAATTTGTCGTGCTGTCGTAGCCTTCATATTTGCTGCTGGCGTGAGACCCGTTATTATAGTAGCCATTCCACTCCGATCGCCAACTATCGTACATGTTGTATTTTTTATTGTCTTGAAATGGTTTTTCGACGAGTACCTTTAAATGAATTAAAATGTGTTATATTTTTCTCACAAATAATATATATAGTTTTGTAAAATGTATAGGAGAAATTGACCTCTGGCAAAAATTAATCTATCAAGTATGAGCAATAGAACCTAACAGTGTAACATATATTTCGATACAGTCAATAATTTAGAAGATATTCGAGAAAAACGATTTGATGAGTATTTAATTAATTATTTTAATGTTTAAGGGTCGTGGGGCACATTTCCCTGTTATCCGTCGAACTCAAACTTTACACAGATTTTTTTATCAATTGGAACAATCCTGGGGGTGCCGTAAAAAAGTTAAAATGTCGAAAATAAGAACCACCGTAGTGTAGTGCCTTGAAACTTGCTAGAAAAAGTGATGCCTTTGAGAAGCCAATCAAATAGTACGGACAAAGATTAATTTAATTTGGAAACACTTTTGACCCGCTTATCCGACTACACCTTTTAAAATTATTATTACCTTATTAGAAGTTGATTCAAAAGATTTGTCATTCCACGAAACATCAGGATCAGTCCATATTGTGTGCACTGGTTTTGAATAGTCAGTGGATCTTTTGGTAATAGTTTTCGATATTTCTTCATCATAAATCGCAGATACAGATGGTTTTAATTTTGAACCATGACGATTTAAGAGCTAAAAGTGAATTACATGATAAATTAAATTTATTTTTATTAAACGTTCATGTAAGTAATTGTGATTATTAAAAATGTAATTTATTATAATTAGGCTGCCAGTCTTGATGTATTTATGACGTATGAGAATTTCTAACATACAAGAGAATATGTACTTAAATATATGATATATGCTCAAAATTAATAATACTTTTATTTTCTTTTATCTTGAAATCTTCCGATTATAATCGTAATTGTAATTATAATTGTAATTAATACTACAAGCATCGAGCACTACAATTAACTAGTTTGTGTTGGCTTTTAGTATAGTAAGAGTTTTCTCTATATTGTCTATAAAATTTCAATAATTGTAAAACAAAAAATCTAAAATTCGTCAGTTTGCCGGCACAGCTTTAAGGAGGCAATCTTATATACATAGACGGGTCAAAAATCGATTTTTCTAAAAACACTCCAGACAATTTATGCTTAAGTTCATTGAAATGACAGTTATGACAATTCCAGGAAAACGATGCTCAGGAGTAGCGGTGTCAGTATAAAACTTTAAGCACATTTTTGTCGAAACACACTTTTTTTCACCTGGCATTAATAAAAATTCATAAACTACATGGCCAATTGTTCCGAAATTTTGACAAGTGTAATCACAATTTTGATGTTATTGTCTACTTATTTAATAATAAATATTATTAAATGGTGAAATAGAAAATATGTCTTGTCGTGGTGTGTTACTTACAACAGAAACACCAAATATAATAATAAAGAGTAATCCACCAACTCCAATTACAATCACAGCAATAGCCCACTGTGGTATCAATTTGTCATCTTTATCAATGTATTGAGGAGTAGCTTTAGGTATCACTAAAAAGAATTATTTTAAATAGTACATATTGAAAGAATTTCGTAACATACACAGGGTGTCAAAGTACAATAAGGACAAAAGTAGTTCAACTCCTGGAAATGGGAGGTTCCTGTGGTCATTTCAAGCGCCATTTTCCTTTTGCAAAATGTTATCCGCGGCTTCGTTTGGAAGTTATTAACGAAAAATACGGACCAATCAGAGCGCGAGCTAAATAGACCCGCGATGGCTTGGTGTGACGCGCTAGGAGTATCTACTCGTCCTGAGCGTTAGCGGTGCCCCGCGACGAGGCATCGAACAAGAAAAGGAGTAAAAATTGAACGTATGGAATTAAAAACTCACCTATTCAGCCGTAAATCCACTGGCTGCTTCGAAATGTGTGTCACTGGGCCACTCGGTGACGAACTGCATAACTGGCTTCAGGTATACGGCATTGTCCCGAACGGTAAGGGACGTACGGTCAGGTCAACGAACTGCACAGCTGGTGGTAAAACGACAACCTAAGGGATGTGCGGTCAAGTAAACGATCCGGGCTTTCACCTTCACTTTCCAAACGATAAATAAATCGTATGTTTGTTTCACATAGATGCCACGAAATTTTTCCACACTCACGATCACTGTTCACATTTGTCAACACACAGCTATGAACTAATAACAATTGCAATATCACTTGTATTGCAGCACAAATCACAGTAATGAGGTAATGCGATCATTAGACTGCAGATTTCAAAAATGAGTAAGTGCATTTTAAAACAGTAGAAAGATTAAAATAATTTAAAAACATCAATGTATTATTTTCTACTTGATCAAATGATCAAAGTAAAAATCAAATATCCGTCTGGCTCCTAACCCAGACGGTTAAAATGCACTTACTCATTTTCGAAATCTGCAGTCTACTGATCGCATTATCTCATTACTATGATTTGTGCTGCAATACAAGTGATATTGCAATTGTTATTAGTTCATAGCTGTGTGTTGACAAATGTGAACAGTGATCGTGAGTGTGGAAAAATTTCATGGCATCTGTATGAAACAAACATACGATTTATTTATCGTTTGGATAGTGAAGGTGAAAGCCCGGATCGTTTACTTGACCGCACATCCCTTAGGTTGTCGTTTTACCACCAGCTGTGCAGTTCGTTGACCTGACCGTACGTCCCTTACCGTTCGGGACAATGCCGTTACCTGAAGACAGCTATGCAGTTCGTCACCGATTGGCCCAGTTACACACATTTCTAAGCAGCAAGTGGATTTACGGCTGAATAGGTGAGTTTTTAATTCCATACGTTCAATTTCTACTCCTTCTCTTGTTCGATACATCGTCGCGGCGCGGCGCACCGCTACGCTCTTCGCAGTAGAAACCCCTGGCGCGTCACACCAAGCCAGCCATCGCGGGTCTAGCTCGCGCTCTGATTGGTCCGTGTTTTTCGTTAATAACTCCTAAACGAAGCCTCGGACAACATTTTGCAAAAGGAAAATGGCGCTTGAAATGACCTCAGGTACCTCCCATTTCCGGGAGTTGAAGTAATTTTGTGACATATTTACACATAAAATAACATACCAACAAAGTCCGTATAACTTGGATCAATTATATATGATCCTAATTTTATCGAGTCCTTGACTTTTGTATCATTCCATCTGTTTGTGTTGTATGTCCGTAATGAATTATGGAAAATGGCTTTCAACTCTTGTGTATTGATTTTTTCCTCCAAGTTTTTCAATTCGACGAAATAGTCTACCAATATACTTCCCTTGCTGTAATTATTCAATTCATTATTACTTAAGGAGTTGTTTCTCTAATAATTTTTCGACTGAAACATACTACATACATAGTACATATGAATCATTACCTGAATGAATCAATTTTCACTTGCTTGTACCACTTTGTCAAAACAGAAGATTTGGAAAACACGAAATTCATCTATAAAAAAAAGTAAATTCATTAGGATTTTCATAAAATATGAAAGAGGCACTGCTGGATAACAGAATTAAAAATGACCTTGAAACGAAAGTAAATCGTCGACGTGTCACGCGGTAGTTTATTAAGAAAAATTCTTTTATACGAAGTGTCGTTTAACTAAAAACTTATATGTATTATTTTTTATTTAATGTCAAAATTGTAAAAAACGTCGGATACATAGCAGCTACTGGAAGGAATACAGACTGGAAACATTTTCGCAATTTTTAATTGAAAATCTCGACTGTAAAAATTGAAAAAACGAAAAGATTCGTAAAATATGAATTGTGTTACCGAACTTTAAAAGCGATATTAACTATATTTTTATAGTGGTGACATATTGTTATAATTATGAAGAAATTTTATTAAGAAACTGCATTGAGTAACACTTCAATATGTATGCCTTGCACTTATCGATCGATTACGGAAATGTATTAATTGTAATAGAGAACATTTTGAGCATTGTTTGCATTAACAATCATTTATAGAGAATGTCACAGTAACTATTCATTTTTCACCGCATATACTCTTACAGTTATTTTTGTTCTGAAAAAGGAAAATAGAAAAAACTAATCTAATATCTAATAGTCTGCTACAGTCTACATGTAATATAAGTGGCACACTATACATATACCCTGTATAATAAATACTATTTACTTTTACCACAATTATTACTATTAGTATTACCATTATTTCATTCGACAATGGAATTATATTTTATCCGTGACCACAAAAATTGAATTTTGTATAAAAATCCACAGTTTAGTTATTAATATTTATGTCTTCTATATTCTATACTCTATACAATTGCGATCAAAGATTTACCTCTTGTTCAATCTCATTAGCCAGTTTCTGCCATTCTTCAGTATTTCGGTTAAGTAATTCCGGTACCCAGGTTGCGTTACCAATTAGTTTTATCGTGCCAGCGACCTCACAATCTTGCTCACAAATTCCTGGAGTAGTAGGTCTAGGTGTTGTGGTTGTTGTAGTTGTTGTTGAAGTACTCGATGTTACTTTGGTTATTGGTATAAGAGATGCATTCAGCGAAGATATGGTTGCCGTTCGGGCAGCCTCCAGCAATTTTTCTATCGAGATTGGTGTTGTCGATGGAGTCGGCCAACCAGTAAATTCCGTGGTAGCTCTAAAAGTTCAATTTTAATTTGAATTTCTGCACTAATTGTCAGTTTGAAATTTTAATGGCACTTAAGGTTGGAATTTAATTAGGAATTACTTTTTGCAAATCATTTTCATTTCGTTCCCCGCCTCAATTTATTAAAACATTATCTACTGACAGCTATTTGATCATTTCAAAACAAATCTATGGTATACTAAGAATTTTAGTCTAAACGTTTGGTGAAAATATTGCAATGTTCCCTTCTAGTTCTGTATAGAAAACGAGCCTTAGGGAAGGGTCTGTAATATACATACATATACATACATTGTAGAGTAGTACAGTAATATTTCCGTAACTGTCGTATCGTCGGGTCTGTCGAGCGATAGTTTTAGTTAGGGGAAAAATATACCTACCCTCTCTCTACCAATACCGGATTAGTCACATGACATTGTCACACATGCATGTCAGAGACGAAACGCGCCGCGTGACCGGAAAGTGGCGGAACTGGCGGAAGTGTGGATAGAGTGGGAGACAACTCTTAGGCCCGCTGCACACATCCGTTGTTTTATGGGAAACGACTGCACGGACAGTGACCGTACGGACACTCTATTATGAATCGGCCCTAAAACAACGGATGTGTGCTGACACTGAGTAGACGCGTTTCTTTGTAGTCTGCCGAACGTAGATAAGGATAGCGATTGAAAAATAAAAAGGACTACGACTATCTGCCTCTGTTTTTTTTATGCACGTTCGTCGTCGTGGTACACGCTTGAAACATTAATCGCTTATTACACGAGTAATTATATCGTGTTTGGTGCCATTTTAATTAGAAAACGGGACGAAGACGATGGTGAGTTTCATAAAAAAAAAAAATCAAAAATTGGAAAGGTTGCAATCTTTTGCTTCGCTTGCATTAGTGTGAGTCTCGCTGGTACTTGACCCCTCGCCGGCTCGAGCGTCGAGCGTGTTTACCGCTTGACTGGTTTCAAGGGGGATTCTTCCAGGGGTGAGGATAAAATGTTGATAGTTACGGTAGACACCTTTAGGACAGTTACGGAGACATTACTGTAGTGTTATTACATAGTGGCTGGATGCCACTTGCTGCGCATCCTAAAATATAGATGTTGTACTTCGAATGCAGTGTACAAGTTGCTGGTTGCAATTGTACATATATTCTACCAGGGAAAGTTGAATTGTTAACGTTACAATTTTCTACACTTATTACGAGAATAATTTCTGATATTCACCTAGTGGGCCATCCTCTTTGTATTTTCGGTGTAACAGCGCCAGCCGCTTCGCCACGAGGGGTTTGCGGCGTAGTAATTTTATGAATAGGCTTTCGGCCTCCAGGTCTGCTGGGAAACACTATTTTCAAACCACCAGAGTTTACGGGCTTGGCGGATGCAGATTCCATTGTAGACGGCTCGGTAGACTGTTCAGTGTACGCTTCAGTGTCTTTCGACCCTGAGGTAAGATTCTTATTGTTTTGCCCGTAACCGCGCAGCAGTACAGGCGAAACATCGAATTTGAATTTCGCGAACAAATCTTGTATCGTTTTCTCCGCTGGCAATTTCTCTGTCGAAACATCCACGGGTTTTTTCGTAGCCGTGGTAGTAGTCATGCTCGTCGCGATCGAGCTTGTTTCGACCTTCTTCTTATTATAATCCGGCGGTAACAACGACGCGATGTCGACCTTTGATTTTGCAAGGATGTCGCCTAAAAGGGAGCTTTCAGTGACGGCGGCGTCCTCCTGCTTTAGTTTGTAACCTGGTGGCAAAAAAGCGCTGATACCTTGCACCACCATGTTCGTCTTTAGCTTTTTCGTGGTTGGAGTAGAGGTAGTCGTTGTTGTAGTTGACAGTTGAGTTGTCGTTTCTGATACAATGGTGCTCTTCGATGGCCACCTAAATTTAAGCATTCGTTCTTTATAGTATCGTCGATTTAAGTAAAAGTTTATGCTTAACGCCTCTATGTCTCCTCCCCCCCCCCCCCGCTTTGTCATATATGTATAAGACATTGTACTGTATCGTGGTGAAATGAGAAGAAGGTCCCTGGCAGGAATGCGGTAATATATCTAATTGTAAGTACGTACGAACGCGCAGCCGATTAGATCAGAGTGGAAGGGGCAGGTCTTGTTTCACACATATTTTCGTCTATAGCCGAAATATTGGTTAAAGTGGTCACACATGCTATGTAGCGTGTGACGTCAAAGCGTAAACATTGGGACTACAGGATCATCAGAGGTGCGGATAGGCGGACGGAGCAATAGACACCTCTTACCCCTGTACTGTTCGGGATGTCTTCTTCTCATCTTACCACTATAGGTAAATACTTTGACGTGCGACACAGCAAACTCCTGTCAATTGTACGGGACTGTGGTGCTTTGATAAGCGTCACCTTTGCACCAATATCTCAGAACCTTGTAGTTACAAGCACATAGTGCAATATGTATTTCAAAGAGAAGCCTTCTCTCAACACCATCACGGGAAAACGCCCATTCGTTTCTCGACTATCAATCGATTACCAACCTGAACCCAATCTTCACGGGCGCAAAAGTGGCGGCAGAATCCAGCGTGGTTTCAATGCGCGGTTTCGGCGTGACGTTCCCATGATCGGTCCGCTTATCATTATAAGGTTTTGGGACAAATTTACTAATAACCGGAGTCTTCGTAGTGGTAGTGAATCTTGGTCTATCATCATTCTCCCTGTCGGCGAGGACGTCCAGTGGCAGAGAGTTACCAGGTGTTCTAAAGCCGTCCACGATGATGTCGCTGGACAACTCGGATTGCGCTCTGTCTAGCTTGTCGATGATGCTCTCCGTGGATTCCGAGGGCGGCGAGGTCTTTTTTTCGCCATTGGGTACGATGGGTTCGACTCGATCTACCACGGGGAACGGCAAGAACCGCGCACCGGAAATGCTGCGGCTCGTTTGCACAGATGCCAGGATCCTGGACGTGTCCTCCGTGGTGACGGTCACCCCTGGTCGCTCCGTCATCACTGTCGTCGACGGTGATGGCGGCGCAGCCACCTGCTCCACGGTAGTCGGCGCAGAGGTCGTCGGAACGGATATCGTCCCGTTCACCACACTTTTTGTCGTTACCACCGACACCACCGCCTCGCCGATCAGAATCGAACTGTCTGCCGACGAATTTGTTTCTGCGCTTGGCAGTCCGAGGAAAGAGAAGGTTTTGCGGCTACCTTCCATCGACGAACCCTCTTCGGCGTTCGTTAGAGAGACCAATGTCTCCAGGTCTTCTTCCTCAAGGAGGTCCGAGGAAGTATTGTTTGCGCTCGACGAATGAAATGCGTTCCTCTCTTCTTCCACTTTCGTTTCCTCTTCCTCTTCCTCTTCCTCGGATAGACTATGCTTCGGTGTCTTCCTCGTCGTTTCTTCTATCCTCTTTTCTTCTGCTTCTACTTCTTTTTCTCTTTCTTCCTCCTCGACGTCAGGATAATCGAGGTTGTCGGCGTTCACTGGAAAATACATTTTTCTCGTCAATACCTTTTAGACTTATGGCAATTAACAAATCATTTGTTTTACTTTTATTATTTTTCTAATTTTGATGTTTAAACGTCTGCCAAGATTTGAGATTTCAATATTTCGTCATCACCGTAGATTAGAGTGGTTCTTATTTTCGACTTTCGATTTTTCTGCTCTTACCCCACTAAATTGTGAGACTTGGTGAGAAAATGATGTTTGCAAAATTTGGAAGCAATCGGACAACGAGAACAACAAATAAAATAAGATAAAATTAGATTTATGTGTTAGTTTCAAGAAACATACGAAGTTCACAGTTTTAAAAACTTTCAAGACCAAGAAAATATGAATCACTTTAACTGTGACATTTGAAGAGAAACCTAAATGGAAGATCTATTCTATTCTATTTTTAAATGTTCTTTTACTAACATTATTAATTACTTATAATAAATTAGACTTCGAAATCTACAAACTATATATAAGTAGCTGGCTTCATAAAACTCACCTACAGCTTCGTATCGTGATCTATTATTATGCTCATAATCGTCATAGTAATAATATCTGTCGTCTTGGCCCGTCGATGGGTATTCAACGTAATCTTCATCTCTGGACGAGTCCTCCATTTTCGAAGATAAAATCGAATCGAGTGCTTCAGATTGTTTCGATTGTTCGGATTCCGTTTTCGAATCCGTTTCAGTCTCATATTCGTCCTCGTAAACTTCTTCTTCCTCTATCTCTTCGCGGTCATTGTGTTTCTCGTTCGTCTTCGACGTTTCCATGACGTTGTTTTCGTCCAAGGATCGTGAAAACGTTTCTGTAGGCTTACTGGTTGGCGAGACATTTTTCTCTTGTTGCTCGTACACAGAATTCGTCGGTATTAACCGTGAAAACTTGTCCCAGGATTCAGCTCTTCCTTCAAAACAGAAAGAAAATATCAATGAAACATCATACTTTTTTCAACACTAGTGTTCTATCGACTTTTAAATGATTCGGTTGGTGCTACAGTAATGGTGGAATTATTTTTCTTTGTTCTTTACAAATCATTTTTCTAATCAATCTTACTGCTCATACAGTGTGGTTATATAACTTTGACTGTCTCGAATAGTTCCTTTCTTTGTATTAATATAAATCAAAACGAGTATGTATATAGATTGATGTATAATCGATGCCAAAAGTATTGGGGGGTGGGGGGCAATTTCGAAATCCTTAACCTTCAGTAATTTGTACTTAAGAGCTTATCGAATACCGAATACAATAGTATTTCATATTTTTTATCCGATGAAGCTATAAATACAGTATTATCTCCGTAACTGTCGCAAAGGTCTCTACCGTAACTGTCAAAATTATATCCCCACCACTGGGTGGATCCCCCTTCGATTTGGCACACGCTTTCATGCGATATAAAACAAAAAAATAGCATTCCATTTAAAAAATTGAAAGCCGCCTTCATTTCTGAAAAAATAATGCAGATAAAAAGAATTACAGACGCCATTACATTGCTTGCAAAAAACAGTATAACTTTTTCCTCTTTCATTTTTTTCGAATCACAATAACTTTCGAAGAACATCCTGGGTGGATAACATAGGACCGAAACACGTGCACGCAGTGCACGGGTCAAAATCAGAAGCCGCTGCAAGAAAAAACGCGATCTCACACATACATAGAAGTACAGAATAGCCAACATAAAGTGGCGCGCGAATTATACTCACTCCAACAAATAACTAATAAATAGCCGCGGATTTTATGCATTTATGATAAAAACGAATAGGTGCAATTTCAAATAGTAAAACGATTTAAAAAAATTCAAGAATGTCGGCATATTGTTTACAACTCGATAATAGATTAATAAATAAAGAAAGAAAGGACCTTTAACTTGTTCGATTGTTTTTCGCACTCGATGGGAACAATTTTTATTTTGCATGAAGATTTGCATGTTATAAGAATTGAAATTTACGTAGGCAAGCACAATATTCACGGATTACCAAGCAGGAATTGTTACCTTACAGACGAAACTAACGCATTTTGTGAGAAACTGTCCCGAGTCACCTCTGAATGAAAGCGAATACGTTTTCCAGCATTGTTTCTCTGTGTTTTGTAACGACCGTTTGTTCGAAGAAGAGTCCGTATCCTTCGCCCATCTCCGTGGAAAATTCGGACAGAAACAATGAAGGCAACACGATCATTTGTTGCTCTTGAGATATTTCACGAAAAAGAAAATATTGAAATTCTTTCAAGGGCTGATTTCACTCCTTTCATCCAAGAAGTTGCATGAAAAATGTAGGTTTGTATTATGCATAACTTACTCAACTTGTATGCAAAGTTTCATAATTTTTTCAATTTACAAGTTTGATAACTTCCTTTCTGAGCCTATAAATACTCACAGGTCTCTAATAGTCTCGTTTCGTAACATTCAGCGAATAAAAAGTACCAGCAATTGGCAACAAAAGTTCGTATCACCTTATCACGAACATACACAGGTATGATCACTGGTTTCTTGAAATCATTGACAAAATAATACAGAAAATGTACTCGAGTGTATTGTTGTATTCCGAATGAGGGTTAATAAACGTTGTAGGTTTATGGTAACAAAATACTAGTTTAGTAATAAAACAGCAATTCGGAAGAGCGAGAGCTTAGCTGTGCTGAGGTTTCTACTAAAATAGTCATGGTTCAGTCTTGTGACGGATAGAGAACAGTTCCCTATTAAATTCTTCACAGGAATCTGTTCAGGATCATCTCTGGAAGAAGACCGAGTTCGGACCCGATTTAATTGAAAGTGACAAAAAACGAGAGTCTGGCCCTAAGTGATACAGATAATGAACAACGTGTTCCATTCATTCTAGGGATATATAAACCCTTGCGTCTTTACTCTCGGGGGCTAGTACTCTCGTAGACTCAAACCGTGTCACGTCGTGCTGCATCTCGTAAAGTCATTTCCAGTGAGATCGGGCTAAAGTTCCCCTTCGATCAAATATAACCGTACAGATTCCGCTAGTCCGGTATTAAATCTATTAGGCTCTTTTTAAGTTGATTTCGAGACCCCCGCATTGCCAGTGCGTCAAAACCGAGCATCTTAGGTAATAATATCAAACATATACTACTACTTCAATTCAGTCGCGACACCAATTGTACATACTCATTCTTTATTAGAATATATTTGTGTTATTTGGTAAATCGTGCAATTTTCTTAAACCCTTAATTATTGACCAAAATCCTAATCTAGTAATTGAACGTTCCCACACGATACAATCTTACCGCTTGGATTGTATCAATTAAATTATATTAGTTACGAGGCCTACCCACTATCCTTGGCGGCTCCCTGATTATCGCATCAGGTTCGTCTGCACTCTTAACCATCCTAGGCGGCTCCCTGATTATCGCATCAGGTTCGTCCGTTTCCTAGCAGCACCCTGGTTACGCATCAGGTTCGTCTGCACTCTTAAAACCTTAATCCAACAGTAATAACACCTCGCCGGCCACTCGTGCTACTTCACGGCCCTGGCTCGTAACAGTCTTTTGCGCGAACTTAAATAGAAGTCCCTTAAAGTGAGAGGTAGATAACTACAATGATGTGTCATAGTGCTGATTTCTGTGTGACTAAGGGTAGTGACCGGTCGAGGTTCACCGTCGAAAACAACTATCTTACAATTTTGGGAAATTATTTATTATCTATCTTATTTATTGGGAAATTAGAATTCCCCCTTCACATGCTCAGGCTACTATCAGGTTGGGATCTGAGGGTGTGTGGCCTCTACAGTGGTGATTCGGATCCACTGTCGAGCCGTTCTCTCTATTTGAGAGATGTCACACATCTAAAGCCTCTAGCTCCACCTCCTCGTGGTGGATCCTGGGACACACTTTGGTGTGTGCTAACGGAGCTAGGGCTGCGGGCGGGCACTGCCTGTCGCTTTTTACTGCGCCTTCTGCGCAGTAAAGCAGTGACCTACCCGTAGTGTGTCCTGGGCGTCAAGTAGTTCGCCCAGGGGCCCATACCGTAAATCGGTTTGCCGGAACGAAGGGCTTGCCTTAATCGGTCGGTCCGCGAGGAGGATAAACCTCTATAAAAAAGTCTTCAACTTCAAGTTTTGGTGCGCGGCGAGGTCTAAACGCCGGGGGTGGGCTGATGGATGCGTCGGTCTTTAGCGCACTACCTCCGGGGTACCTGCCCGCCCCCGGAGTATGCAGGGCTTATTTTGGCAAGGAGGCTCCGCCGGGACGGACTTTATTCCTACCACGCTCGTGGGACATATATGGATTACTCTAAAATGTTTGGGGATCGTGGGGGTGAGGGCACGGGTAGGCGCGGCGGGGAGGGGGCTCGGTAGGGCCGAGCGGGGGGGGGGGGGGCGGGCAGCGAAGCTACGGCAGGGGAGAAATCCCCTACCGCTGGCGGAGCTATCGAGGTTGCTGGCGGCTCGGGTTACCGAGGCGACAGCCACCTGGGGATGGATGCGGAGGTGTCGCCGGCGGCGTCTCCGCGGAGTGAGGCGGCTTCTCCGTCCTCTCCGTTTGTCCCTTACCCGGCGGGCAGTCCACCGGGTATGGACTGGGGGGGTGGTATAGAGACTGGTCGGTCGTTCGTCCAGTCCCCCGTACTGGGGGGCAGCCGTGGGGGGGGGGGGGGGGTGGAGGCGACTCGGACGGAGGTTCCGTAGTCTCCATCTCCTCCGGAAGCTCGCGAGGGAGGGGGGCCATTAAGCGTTCCGGCCCGACGGTAGCGACGCAAGCTAGCGCTCGTAAGCGGCCGTTGCCGCCGGACGCGCTTGAGGGGCATCACGCGACTCAGTTCGGTCGTGAGGCGAGGGCGGCCATGACCTCTGTGGGGGAGGTAACGACGGAGGCCAGAAGGTCTTCGGTGTATCAGCTCCACACACAGGTTAAGGACACGTGTGACACGGTCGACAGTGTGTCTTTGGTGTTGCGCGGTCTGAAGCTGGACCTCAAAGCGGATCTGAGGAAGGCCGTCCACTCGATTAAGGCAGCGGCTTACGAGCTGACTGAGCACGCGGGTAGAGTGGGGAACGCCCCCGAAGTGCAAGAGCTCCAGAAGCTCAGAAATGAACTAAGGGTAGCTCGGGCCCGGGTCCGCATGTACGAGGCCGAGTGTGCCGACTTGCGCGAGCAGCTTGAGGGGCCACCGACCACCAAGCTGGCCAGGTTGGTCCTGGCCGCCCCTCCTTCTGAGGAGCGGTCAGGACGCGGAGGGGAGTCTGTCGCCGATGAGGGCATCCTTGTCCAGGTGGGGCGCCTCATCGACGACAGGCTACGCGAATAGGAGGACCTCATTATGCGGGCCATCCTTCAGCTCGCCGAGGCGGAGTTTGAGGCCTCTAAGGCATCGGCGACGGCGGTGACCTCCAAGCAGGGAAGGGGGAGGAGGGCGACCTCCTTCGGGAGGAGGCCGCTGGCGGCAAAGGAGGCCGAGGCCTAGCCAGCCCCCTGAGGGGGCTGGATCAGTCCATTACTGAGGCGGAGGTTTGCGCCTCCCTCGCACGCGTGGGGGGCTACGAGGAGGCCGTGATCCGGGTCGGGGTGATACGGCGCGCGGGCCGCAGTCGGGGGGGGGGGGGGTTGGGACCGCGTGGGTCCAGCTCCCCCTGACCATCGGGTGGTCGTCGGCCCGCGTCGAAGTACTGGAGCAGCGGCCGCTCCAGTGTTTCCGGTGCCTCCGGCGGGGTCATGTGTGGGCCAAATGCAGACACAACGTATCCATAAGGAGGATTTCCCCACACTTAAAAAAAAAAGGCTACTATCAGGTTGTACGATAGTGCTGCCATCTAGCATCGCCACTGAGTCACCACACGCAAAGAGCTCCCTTCTTACCAATATGGCGGCACCCATACCTGTCAGTTTCTGAGGTGAAACAATGAAAATTAATGTTAAATTAGTCAACTTTACATGCTCATAACTTAAAAACGAGTGGTTTCCGCGGTCTGGGACTTCCATATAGGAGTTTTCTCGCCGAAATCAACAAGATAAGACGTATAATAATCGAAAATTTCTGGGTTCGGAAAGTAAAGTTCAGCAGATGTCCACGTTCTCAGCAACTTGACTGTTGCAACTCGGTTCACAGGGTATAGTTGCTAATTCCACTTGTAGTCACTGTGTGTAGAGTGCTGGATATCTCATCTTCGTCGTCAAATTTTATGTTGTATTCCGGATGAGGGTTAATAAACGTTGTAGGTTTATGATAACAAAACACTAGTTTATTAATAAAACTCCTCAACTATAACTCACAAACTACGAGAAGCGTTACAAGTATGTTTCGTCGGAAGTCTGACAATTCGGGATAAACAGCAATTCGGAAGAGCGAGAGCTTAGCTGTGCTGAGGTTTCTACTAAAATAGTCGTGGTTCAGTCTTTTGCACGAACTGAAATAGAAGTCCCTTAAGGGGCTGTGCGTACCCAACTACCACCACCACCCTTCCCACTCACACATCGATAGATCTCCATATACGTATACGAAATGCAAGGGTTTACGGCAAAAGAAACTGACGCCTCAATATTGCAATTACAAGTTCAGACCCGGTCGATTATGTTTCCTAAGAGTCCTGGCCAGAGTACTTTTTGTCACAAGTCAGCGCTGCCGATTATTGCGAATTACTCTTCAACAACGTAAAAATATGAAATTTGGGCTCTGAACGACCCTGGCCAGGACTCTTAGGAAACATAATCGACCGGGTCTGAACTTGTAATTGCAATATTGAGGCGTCAGTTTCTTTTGCCGTAAACCCTTGCATTTCGTATACGTATATGCGGATCTATCGATGTGTGAGTGGTAAGGGTGGTGGTGGTAGTTGGGTGCGCACAGCCCCTTAAAGGGAGAGGTAGATAACTACAATGATGTGTCATAGTGCTGATTTCTGTGTGACTAAGGGTAGTGACCGGTCGAGGTTCACCGTCGAAAACAACTATCTTACAATTAGTCAACATTTATCACAAAGTAAATAGTTGGTCATACAACAGTATAAATATTTACAGTACTGTAATAATACGTACGGTGAAGAAAATTCAAGCAGTAACAAGACAAGATATTATTGCTGAAAAGGATTATATCAGCGCCGAGTTTCGTAACTGGAATAGTTCCGTGGGTGTGGCCCTAATGGAATCGACAAGCCTCGAGGTCTTCGAAATCCAAGCGCGGATATGTATACATACATACATACATATAAATTAAGGCGCAGCGCACACGCTGCTCGGATGCGTTAATCGTGTGAGGTCCCGTATGCCACAATATACCATAGAAAAGAGTCTATCGAATAGACTATACATAGAACCCGTTCGTTCTGTCTACGTTTTCAATACGTGTAAGTACCTGTGTATTTCCAGGCTGGTAAAGTTCATTTGCACTTTTCAAACTCGAGCCGGTTCGCTGCGTTTCCTTTAAACAAGGGAAATGCTGCGAACCGGTAGATTATTTTCGTCTTTGTTTCGCAATCAGTCTACACGGTGGCTGTCTCGTAACCGTTGATAAAAGCCACATGTAATAGTAGATCCAGAAACTCTGTAATAGTAGACTCTGGAAAAATATTTAACCTGTGATTATTTCGTAAAAACCAATAGCACAGAAATACATTTGGACTAATTTTAACGTTACAAGCTTCTCCTTTCAGAGACCATTGCTTATTTTCTTCTAGTGAGACATTTTCGTATAATGCAGCGCGTGGAGAACCGAAGACCCATTTTTCCTAAAAAATGATACACATTGAAATCTCTGTAAAAACATTGGATAATTTTTCTCATGCCTAAACTCGTCACAGATTTGAAGATCGAAGCTTCCCCTATGCAACGACACGACGCACGGTGCGGCATTTAATCGAGGATTCGGGAGAAAACTAAAAACGGAGAATTTTGTGATATTGCATAAAACGTTTATATTTTTGATATAAATATAATCTGTAAACATAAATATCAATTATATTATAGTAATATTTACATAAAGAAATATAACTAACAAAGAGAGGTCGCAGTGGTGGGGTCGTCGATTTTCATTAAACTTTTACTGGTGAATCTAGAGCAAAAATAAGTAGACCCATGTCCAAGCGTTTTTGACAATACTCATGGTTTATAAAGATAATTAACATTTAATTTTATGATATCCAGAAAATATCTTGATATGTTTCATTTCTGAATCGTATCGCAGCAGCTATAATATATGTATGTAGTAGCGAAGGTGGTAGAGTACTGAAATCGTAACGCGAGGTTACGTGTTCTCAAATCCGGCTTACGATTAATAAATTTTTTTACTTTTATAGATTTTTTCATGTTTTTTTTTACTTTTAATTTCTTATTTTTATTTGGAGTTTTAAGTCCTTTTGCCTTTGCTTCTCTTTTCTTTAAGAATGTTTTTTTTCTTTCTAATCTTGTTATTTATTTATTGGTGCGGTTGTCAATAGTGCAAGTAGTTCTATATTTTGTGCAGGGAGTGGATAAAAACATTTGAAACATAAATATTTTCGGCAGTATGAACATTTTATGAAGGCTAATGAATTATACATATGCACTTTGCTGTTCTGATATCATTCGCAAAGCAAACTTGATTCACGTTGGAAAAAATAAATCTGTCAGATATTAATTTTTCCAGGCTATATCTGATTTCAGTATTCTTGGTACGCAACGAAATTGATATCTTTATAGATTTATTTTTTCCAACGTGAACCAAGTTTGCTTTCCAAATGCTATCACAACAGTGATTTTTATTATAAAATATAATTGTTACCAATATGTACACCTTAAAATAATGTAATTATATGTAATTAGGTGTTGATGCGACCTGTATGAATTAGCAGTATATTTAAAAAATGAACTGCTAGAACCAATCATGCTTGGATGAAGTATGTTCAAATAAACTTTAGGACTGAAATACACTGTAATACAGTATGTAATTATAAAATTCTACGAAACAGACAGAAATACACTGAAATAAAATTAAATAAAAGAACTAGAAGAAACAACATTCTATTAGTACATACATTAAATTGTTTTTATAGATAATGTTTCGGTGAGTAAGCATTTTATTTTAAACCCTGGTATCAACGATAGTACATATAACCTTACGACGCGACGCGTTGAAATCTCTTTTTGCTACGTATTGAAGTCTCTTTTTACCACGCGTTGAAATCTTCCTGAACCACGCCCCACCCCCCCTCACTCTTTCTAGCGTTGATGTCTCTCTTTACCACCCGTCGCACTGCCTTACCGCACGTTAAAATCGCTATAGCGGTATTCGTATTAGGTATATCGCACCCCGGCAAGAATAATGACATAACTAAAAAATGCAGTATCCTCACAATAACGATTTTAAGAGAATTATAAAATTTCTATCGAAATAGTACAGACATCTTTAATCTTTAACCTTTCAGAAAAATGTTTTTGGAAGTAAATTCGATTAGGATGAGTTGTCCCATGTTCACAATAAACGGCTCATGTTTCGATTAACATTCGATAAGTTCATAAAAGATCAATACAATTTGAAATCGATTATACGGTTAAATGCTAGTTCGTATTTGCAGTGGAGCTCGTTCGATACTTTCACGATCGAGACAGCAGGAAGTATCTGGTTGAATTCTAACGGGTGTACGTGCACAAAAGCAGCGAGTAGTCACGCGTGCAAAGCTTAGGCAACGAAGTTGTAAATAATGAGCCGAGTACAGCCGTTCTCCTTTCGATCGTCCTTCGACTTGATCGCTCGTACTCCCAGCCCAACACACACGTTCACACGAATCCTTAGCCTTAACTTATGGTTTTATTCGGCGAATTACCGATCATAGCTCTTTCATTGCTCTGCCTGATTCGTCAGATTTTTCATAAAGTAGAAACCTGACCCAGACCTTATTCTCGTTGAGATCCTGTATATTATAATTACTGCTCGATGACAGCTTGTCACA
This sequence comes from Lasioglossum lativentre, assembly GCA_916610255.1. NCBI lineage: Eukaryota > Metazoa > Arthropoda > Insecta > Hymenoptera > Halictidae > Lasioglossum > Lasioglossum lativentre. The sequence continues at coordinate 36,784,943 of OU744356.1, read as the reverse complement.
GAACAAACTGTACATCTCTTGTGGTGTCACCCAGTGGCTGCGATCGGAAACGGTGAAAATCGCTGAAATTCAAACACGCATAACTTTTGAACGGATTCCTAAGATTGAAACTTGGATATTTGGCATTTTCTCGTAAAAATCTACAGGATTATATTAAAAAAAAGTTAAAAGTTTCTGGTTTCCTCAGGTGAAGTTTAATCCAAGGCTTTACTGTATAACGTTTTAACATTTGGAACTATTCCTTATTTTTTCTATAGATTGTATTCTTTTATACACGTTCTTTATTTGTACGGGATTTGCTAATACACTAGTTAGTCTGGATGTTCTATTGAAAATGCAGCGTTGCGAACCTGAAAACTTTTATCAAAAGTTATAAAACAAGTTATAAAATAAGTAGTATTGATTTTAGTAGTAATTGCTTTAACAGTTATCATTTATATTCGTTCTTATCCATTTATGATCTGACGAAACCGCGCATAACATTACGCATTCTAAACAGATCCATACGTATGTGAATGTATATCAGGTACAGAAGGTAATTAACAAGATAATAATGCAAGAATGCTTACACTTCTTCAATCTCATCAATTAGAAATGCATGCTTCTGTTGCGCTTACTAAAACCACTACATATCCGTTATCTTCGAGTTCTTACTAACACCTGGTATGGCCTCGCACGATTTCAAATCAATTAAAATGGCAAACCTTTCACTGTCAGTATCACGTTTACTATTTACACAGTTGTATCCCAACACTGCGAATGCAATGCTCTGGTAGTATTTTAAAACTTGAACGAGTAAAGACACAAAATATTCAATTAACTCTATGGACGTTTTTTTAATAAATCATCCTGACTTACACAAACATCGCTTATCCTCATGCGGTAAAACAAAAAGTACCAGAACTCTGCTGCGTGTTAAGTGTGTCACCTAAATTACTTGCAAACTACATATTTCGTATAGGAAAAAATGATTGCAACGAAAGTTGTATGGTTTCAAAAGTAGCATTCAATGAATTATCGAGATATAATTATTATGAAGGGTAAATTTTAAATACAAAATCTTGAATATAAAAAAAACAGGTCAATCCGTCGTAGAATGCAGGTCAGAAAGCGACGTGGACACTTGGGGGTGCTATAAAATCATCCCTCCCACGATCCGTGAAGAACGAAGGACTGTCCTGTGACCCCGTCGATTAGTGTTGTGTGCAACAGTGTTTTAATACATATGTATATATTCTTAATCACACAATAGCAGTCGCGGCTTTAACTCTATTAACTTATTCTGACAAGTCAGAAGCAGGATAACCCTGTGCATCAGCTACACATTATACTATGTACAGTGGGTGTACAAAGTATTCGCACACCTTTTAAAAACGACTAACTTTTTCAAAATTCGACCCAACAGCTTGAGTTTTTTTGAGGTGTAAATAATTTTTTTTTTAATTGTTATTGGTCTCAGTTGCGAAGAAAAAAGTAAAGGTCACGATTTTTAAATTCTTTATCTGTGCCTGTAATGAAAATTTATAATGTGCATTTGGTAGGTATAAGTAAGTTATATGCATGTACAAAGTTTCATCGAAATCGATCAAGGTTGTTATGAAATATAAATGATTGAAAATAACAAAAATTGTAAGAATCCGCGATTTAACCGATTCGCAAACCCTAAATTCAAAGATTTTTACATGTTACAATGCCCATAGCTTTTTTATGCATCAACCGATTTCAATGAAACTTTGTACACGTATACATACATATAACTTACTTAGATTTACAAAATACATGTTTCAAATTTTCAATACAGGCACAGATAAAAAATTTAAAAATCGTGACCTTTACTTTTTCCTTCGCAATTGCGACCAATAACAATTAAAAAAAAATTATTTACACATTAGCTAGTAAACTAATCCTTCTAACGTCACAAAAAAAAACTCAAGTTGTTGGGTCGAATTTTGAAAAAGTTGTTCGTTTTTAAAAGGTGTACGAATACTTGGTACACCCACTGTATGTATTGGTCCGACTATAATTTCTGGAACAGTTTTCAAAAGTATATAGTCAATTATAAGCGTAATTAGTTTTAATACTGTGTTAAAATAGTGGTATTTAGTGCCTTAGTGGACTTTAGTGAAGTTGAATATTTTTCTTAATAAATAAAATACGACGTAAGATTATGTTAAGCTTTTATACTTAAGGCTCATATCGTTCAATTTTCAGGGATTTGATACACTTTCGTAACGCGCATTGTGGTTAGGAATTATTTTCACTAGTATTGTAGGCCAGAAAATGGCGTGACTGTGCCGTTCCGTTGCGTGCAACGCAAAGCCCGCGCCTTTTACATTCACGTCAGATCAGCAAAGTTACGGTACAGTAAGCGCGGAACATGTTATTTCAAAACATCGTCATAACACCGCAAACGTGATTGGGGCAGGGAAAGAGTTAGCTGTTCAACTTCGTATATTTATGCAAATGTCTATTTTATAGATTATCTTGCAGAAACCGGAATTTTACTTCGAACCTACTACGTTTGTGACAGGGTTTATCAAATCAAAGACAGCGTAAGAACCTTCAACAATCTTCGTTGAAATTAATAAACCCAGTCAATGGCTTATCCACACATTCGACTGAACTTCACTTTAGAGGACTAAACATTTTTAACTTTTTTTCATATAATCCCGTAGATTTTGACGAGAAAATGCAAAAAATCCAAGTTCTAACGTTAGGATCGAATTCACTGGTTCAAAAGATATGCGTGTTTAAATTTCAACGATTTTAAGCGTTTTTGACAGGAAACGGCGCCGCCATGTTGGTATCCCGCCTGCGTTACAAGAAGTTGGAATTGTTTTTTTCTATTATGTTTATACAATTTTTAATAACAAAATATGTAATTGTTGTTTTATTACTGTTTATTAAATAACCAGAGCTTCAATTGATAGAAATATTACCGAATAAGAAATCTTGAGATTCGGTAAACTTCGTTTAAAGAGGAACTAGTTTTAATCTTTTTAGTTCTTTTTGCAGTCGGATTTGTCACTAAAGCAACGATATTGTGTGGCATTATATAAATTAACTAACAAAGATTCTTGTTCAACAAAAATACAACATGGAAATCCCTGAAGTATGTTAAAAATGATGGTGGTGCTATAATTTTGCACCGATTCTAAAATGTTTCTCGCTTTTGTCTCGACATGTACAGAGACAACTTCAATATTTTTTATACACGAAGCTCGTTATTTATCATACTTTCTCATATGATGCACTCGGTTCTCCTGAATTATTCTTCCAGAGTTCAAAAATCTTAAAAATATAAAAATAATTCGTGTCATCGATTTAACAACTTGCGATGAGATCATCTAAATTCTGTAATCGGACTCATTCCAAATTAAGTGATTGCGTGCATGTTATTGAATCATCTGCCTTTCTACGAAAAGAACAGTATGTATCATACAGAATCGTCAAATGGGATATCCCACGCATGGTATGGATAGTGTTACGTAATTATACTATTGTAAGGCGTACGATCGAGCATCTTTCCCTGAATCATTCTTCATCTGAATCATTAACCTTGAGAAAGAAACTCCAGAGAAAGTGTGTATGTCAATGTGTACGGTGATATCGACCTAATTTTTCCTCGCGCATTTATACAGGGTGTCCTAGACCACCCGTCCACCCCTATTAAAATGGTGGAGAGTGATTTTTATTGAAAACTAAAAAAAATTTAATAACTAATTCGGGTACGCTCTATCGAATGGTGGTAGTTGCAATTTCCGGTGCTAACCGGAAATAGGATTTTCAGACCGGAAGTCGTTTTCTAACGGGACCTGATATTTTTTATTGCATATTCAGATTTTTCATAAGTTGCCACAATTATAGAGATAGTGCGCACCATACGGCTGACGCAATAATGATAAATCATTGGACGGATGGTTGATATTTTACCATTAAAAATGAAACTTTCGAATAGTTGAAGGATGGTAGTTGAGAAATGTAGGGCTGTAAATAGTGCGGTATGACACACAAAAACTTATCAGCTGAGATTTTGTGGAGGGGTGAAGAGGGGGAAGAGACCCCCCTGAATATAAAATTTCAATAGCGGATCTTTATTAGTAAATCTATCTGTACGATACATCAAATTCTACCTGTACAGACGTAACTAACACAAACGTTTTCGTTTTTCACCCTCAGAGTCGTATTGTTTTGGGACAGTTTCGGTTTCTATATAAAGCGCATACATATATAAACTACGCATGATATAATACTTTCCTAATATATTATCACTTTTCACATATTTTTTAGTTTTCGTACATTTGCTGTGTTGGTGAATACAGTCACTCATAGTAATATTTCAACAAACAAGAGTTGATTATAATCACTCACCAGCGAAAACGCTTGTATTAGTCACGTCTGTATAGACAGAATTTGCTGTATCATATACAGATAATTTTTCATGAATATTTCAAAAACTAATAAAGACCCGCCATTGAAATTTTATATTCGGCTCCTCTCATTCCCCGCCCCCTTTCTCAAAATTTTCAGCTGATAAAGGTCGGGTTATACAGAAGAAAACACGGTGGGACCCCGGATCCGGGCGAAGTTTGGTTACCCTGGTTTTGTATCTAGCACTTATATCAGTCCGGGCCGTCCCCGTATAAGTGCTAATAGATACAAAATCAGGGTAACCAAACTTCGCCCGGATCCGGGGTCCCACCGTGTTTTCTTCGGTATAAAGGTATATTTATACCGAAGAAAACACGGTGGGACCCCGGATCCGGGAAAAAGTTTGGTTACCCTGGTTTTGTATCTAGCACTTATACGGGGACCGCCCGGACTGATATAAGTGCTAGATACAAAACCAGGGTAGCCAAACTTTTCCCGGATCCGGGGTCCCACCGTGTTTTTTTCGGGTATAAATATACCTTAAACAGTCCTTAACCCGACTTTAACTCGGCGTGGGTCATACCCAGAGTTGTCATCTCTCCGGTTTTCGCCCGGAGATTCCAGGTTTGGAAATATATCTTCGGGCTCCGGTTTCACTGGAAAAATCTCCGGGTTATAGAAAAAATGGGATAATAATAAATTGCTATGCTTTGTGTTGTTTTTCAAATTTTTAAGAGCATTTCATACAGCGACATCTATCGGGGAATTTCTATAATCTAAATATCACTTAAAATATAAATGATTTGGAAGATTTTGCAGAATCAAGAAGATTCCTTGAAATTATGAGATTTTGTAAACTCTAACCTTAACTCCTATTGGTTTGTTTGTTGTAGTTTTATCATTGTATTTTTATATACGATAAAAATTCTTACTTAGTTCAATTGTGTATGTTTAAATGATTTCCTCACTTGTTTTCCGAATATTCAAGAACAAACCTTTCTTTTTGCTTTTCCCATCTCCGGGTTTATATTCGAATCTCCGGGTTCGAATGTGTGACACTTCGGTATTTACATGGCGATGAGGTTGCAACCCTGGTTGTGAGTCAAAAGCAGGTTGGGAAACTCTGACCTAAAGACCTATTTTGTATTTGCAGTTCTCTCGACAGTTTCTACAACTCTTACACAATGGGCGATAATAAAAGAATAATATGCAAATTGCGTCAATTTTAATCTGTCTTTGTGTTGACCACTATGTCGAATCAGATGTATCCGTTTTAGGAAATCACGATAGCTATTCGTCTTGTTATTGCCCTCAACAATAGAGGTTCAATTGCGTTATCACGGTATACGTAACTCGTGTATGGAATTGCGGTTCTATTGTATTGCATGGTGCATGCCGACTCGGGAATGAAAACTAGTAAACCAGTGTTACTCGATGGTCATCCATCGTTCATCTTAGGGGGTAGGACCTCCTCTAGAATACCCTAGAATACCCTACAAATATGGGCGAAACTATGAGCATATTTTTCGCTGGATAGGGGCTCATTCGAAAGAGGAAGGTTAAATGAAGGGGGCTCAGCCCACGATGGCATCCAGAAAACTCATCCAATGGCATAAAAATGGCTTGGATTGCATGGCTGAACATCATCAATTTTGGCTTACTTCTAACACTTATATTACAAAATATATGCATAATTTCATATAACAAAGAGGCTGAGCCCCCTTCATTGAACCTTCCTATTCCGAATGAGCCCTTGTCCAGCGAAAAATATGCTCATATAAGGACGAAAACTCGTATCGCGCAAACTCATGTTTCGCCCACATTTCTAGGGTATTCTAGGGTATTCTAGAGGGGGTCCTACCCTCTTAACGAAATTCTCCTCAACCCCCCTCCCCTCCTAGTTTTCTTTTAGAGGAGGAGCCTTATGATGCAAACTGCTGAAAATCTACTTTCTATTGACCTTATTTTACACTTTATTAGACCGTGCCGTACAATATACAGTATGTACTATGAATATTTATAAATTCACTATCACCTCATTGACACTGATTTCTTGCTTTCGTAAGATTGATTTAGTCAACCATTATTGCAAAAACGAATGACCAGGAAGACAACACGAGTTTCGCAACCTCGTTTCCGCAAACGTGCGGTTTTGAGGGAGATTTCAAAAATTAGAGCTTCCTCATATAAAATAGTGGGACTCTTTAATTAAATATGTAATTTCAATGTAATAAAGAAATTAATTGCACAATTTGAAAAGTTGAAATACCAGAAATGTTTGCGAAAGCAAGCGTCGAAGAAACACTATATCGATGCGAGATTGAAATTCGCAGAACAATTTATCCAAAAACGAGATGTCTGGAAACATGTAACATGGCGCGATCAGAAAAAGTAATGATTTAAGCGGCATTTAAAAGAAGAAAAAAAATGTTTTTGTGAAGAGCAGAAATGACAAGTTATTGTCTTACATAGCTGAAATAGAAAACAAAATGGAATTTTCCAACAAAACAATGCTTCAATTTATTCAGCTGCTACCATAAAAAAGTGGTTTTAAAACTTTGTGATAGAATTATTATCGTGGTGGACATTGAGCACCGATGAACTTAAACAAAAAAGGAAAATCTGCTTGACCGGATATTCCAAGCAAAACATTAAAACGAATTGGCGAATGTTGGGATTAACCCGACGTTATGCTTTCAATCATTCGCTGTGTTGCTACGCTTGCGCTTGCGTTGCGTGCTTCCTTCCAGATCCTTTCAGCGGACTTTTGTATTCAAATGGCTGTAAAGTGTAAAGTGTACAATGGTCCCAGAAGCAGTCCGAGTTCGGAGCCTCGTGTCAAAGCTGGGAATGCCGTATTTTTCGAATCGTCTTTCGACACAGGAGAGCAGAAGAGCGGGAGTGCGGTGGACAACTATTTTGCTCCAGCAATGTATTCTGTCCGTTTCGCGTTCCGTGTGTCTGGTAGCGCTGACGTCACGCAACCGCGCAATCCTTTCACGGACAGAGTGCAGAGCAGTGTCGCCAAATGAGACCGAATCGGGTCTCATTTACTCCCCTACTTTTCCCCTTCCAGTATCCCATTCCAGCATCACGTCCCACTCAATCCCTGTCGCGCACGCGCAACGTGTCACATATTACGACTCTGGCCACAAGAGAGGGGGTACCTATATTCCCCTCGATTTTCTCGACCTGGCGACCAGTGATGCCGAAATCGTGGTACTGTGGTACTAAGCCATGGAACTAGACCCCCCCACTACGACCTACTGTTGCCCCTACAGTCCTTCTCCAACGCGCTCGCGCGCTACACGCACTGGCGTACTACTATAGTAGAGGTACGCTAGTGCGTGTAGCGCGCGAGCGCGTTGGAGGAGGACTGTAGGGGCAACAGTAGGTCGTAGTGGGGGGGTCTAGTTCCATGGCTTAGTACCACAGTACCACGATTTCGGCATCACTGCTGGCGATACTGGTGCAGAGTGCAGAAGAGCGTAGAGACAGTGTTGGACAGTGTCGCCAGACCGGGGAAATTGAGGGGAATACAGTTACCATCTCCCTACGTCATTACAGGATTAGTCACTCTGGCGACCGCTAGAGGCGTCGTGGTTTGGAGTACCAAGAGCTCGGTAGTGGAGAGACGAGCACTGTCGAGCAGTGTCGCCAGATGAGGCCCAATCGAGCCTCAATTACTCCCCTACTTTTCCCCTTCCATTATCCCATTCCAGCACCACGCGCAACGCGTACACCCACCAACGTCCCCCACTAAGCCATTCGCCCTTTGTCCCCGTCCCACTCAATCCCCGTCGCGCACGCGCAACGTGTCACATATTACGACTCTGGCCATCAGAGAGGGGGTACTTGTATTCCCCTCGATTTTCTCGACCTGGCGACACTGCTGTACCGAGCACATCCATTCCACACCGAACCTCGTTAGTGCCTTAGTGCACGAACTTGCTCGGAAGAGTATCCTCACACTCTAGCCATACATACATACGTATATGGATTTGCGTATAAAGAATAGTATGTACTCATGTATCTATTTACGTACACTTCCTGGTGTCGGTTACTTCACCTCACTTAAGAAAAATAAAGGAATTTAGTAAATTATAAATTGTTTTTAGTGATTGATAATCAGCAAATAAAATAAACGGCATATATTGTTTATAATTACTTGACAAAATTTTAAACAATACAATATATATATATAAAAAAAAACTAAACTAAACTATATGAAGAAAAACATTTTTGTCTAAATATTAGAAGTTTTATTGCAATTATATACATAAAATATTTATATACATAAAAAAACAATATTTAAGAATTATAAAATTTTGATAATTTTTTTTCGTATTATATAACTTTCTTAACGAACGATTTTCTACTTTTGCATACTGTCGCATGCACATAGTAATGTAATGAAGAAAAGATTTACTAATTACAATGGCAACACCATTTATACGTGCCATTTCTTAGCTGACTGTGCGAGGCAAAGCGTACCTTACAATACCTTAGCATGGGCACGTTGCTACACGCAATCTCATGCACACGTATTTACATGGTACACCAAACCACGACGCCCCTAGCGGCGACCAGAGGATCTTCCATTTAAATATCACAAAAAGTCAACCATACAGAGGTGCTTTGTCGGAACACCTCTATAATTCACCGTGGTAAAGACATAGACGAAATGCGTCACGTGACCGGGTCGTGGCGGAAGCGTGGGGATGCTCGCCGTCGGAAAATGAGGGGAATAGTGTCGTAGAAGGGGAAGGATAGAGTGGGGGAGAAATCTTAATCTGGTGACACTGCGCAGAGGAGAGAACCCGAACGTCTCCGTGAACTGGCGGGTGCGCGGGAGATTTATGAGATTCCTGGTTGAATTTTTGTCGCCCCGTGTGGCTCCTTTCGATTCCTCGGTGCACACATTGTTACCGGGTGATTTGTAACCGGCACGCGGAGTTTGTTCAACCGCAACCGTTGAAATATTCTGTTCGTCTTTGACTGACGTAACGCGAGTAGTTCGGGTAGGCGATATTGATGGAATCCTGTGGGCCGTCGAAGTAAGACTCTCACAATCAGTTGCCACTATCCACTGGTCACAAACTTTCTGTGACGCTTGATTCGTATTCTCTGTGTCGCCCGTGTCTCTCGCCAGACGATGGGCGTGAAATGTTAATGCGTCGATGAAAATCGAAACGAAAGTTCGGTAAGTTTCCGAGGCTGTTTTAATCCGCTGGATGTGCTACAGCTGTTCGACACAAAATTATAGTCTGTATGTAAGCACTTTTCGTGTTGGGGAAACCCTGCCGAAACCGGGTACTTTTCTTATCTTTTCTTATCCCGAATAAACTTGGTTCGAGCTGTCGAAACTATCTCCAAGATGACACGTAGTGAGGACGGTGTTATTTCGGAATGTAGATCGCAGTTACGGTATGTATTCGTAGGTTAGAGCGATGTAAAGACATCGATATGTGTTTATAGAGTATTAAGCGTTATTTTTAGAGCAATGCTTGTATCTTCCGATAAAATGGATATTCTATTGTTGATTTCATATTATGTCGGTTCAGTACATCTGGATCATTATCAAAATTCAATTTTGTTCTGCCAGATATTGTTGCAAAATTACATTATGCACAGTAGTTCGGAAGTTACAATGAGTACTCCGTATACTCGAACACCCGAATAATATAATAAGAGATCTAGCGCTCGAGGGATTCTCGAAAGTCAAACGTGCCCAAATATGACAAGAGAGAACAGGACAGGACAGGACAGGACAAGACAGAACAGGACGAGACAGGACAGGACGAGTCAAACACCAGGTGTCACACGTGCGTCAGACACCGTGACCGTAAAGAATATTGTTGCATACGGAGATGGGAATGTTGCCGTTTCTTCTCGGCAATCCTCGAGGACATGGGCAAAGTGGAGCGAGAAAGTACCCAGGTGGCGCGGGTACATTTACTAAAACCTACCTTGTTGACAGCCGGCCACGAGAAAACAGCAGAAAAGAACGAGACAAGTTAGACTCGCTCTGTTGGACCAGCTGTAGGTCCCTTTGCGCCACAACATTTTCTTTGCAACACTGTCCAAAACCAGCACGCGCGCACAATTGGTGGAACGACACTTCTTGTAAACGACGAGATCTCGAGGCAGTTCGCCCGGGCTGTCAGTACACTGTCATCGTTCACCGTCGTTGATTTTCGGCGGGTTCTCGCTATCCCGACTTGATCACCGTGTCTTCGCGTCTATGGCTATTGGCTATCGATGAACAACGGACGGAAACATCGTCGCCGCAGAAGAAACAAAACGAAACTAAACGAAAGGATGCAAAACGCTAACGCTAGTGAGGACGGCGCGTTTGTCACTGGGCACAGCTAGAAAGCAAAATCCCACTTTCACTTGGTGGTGCGCTCCTCGCGAGGCAGAGCTGGCACGCCGAGGCCATCGAGATCTTTCCCTTCCCCCAACCCCCTCTCTTTCCCTCTCTTTCCCTCTCTTTGCTGCGGCCAACGTTGCCTCTCGCCAACTAGAAAGATACATACATAATACATACACATACTACGTTCATATGTCTCTTTGTGACGCTCAAATTTGAGGGACATGAAATGTTCAGAATACCTCCAAGGTCCGGGTTCGGCGATGATTTTATGTTAGTGAGCCCCACAGTTTTTCGCGTGGGGTAATGCGGGTAGTCCCGGACGCAGTTAAATTCAACACAACAAGAATATATAATCCATTAATTATAATGAAATCTTTTTTTCAGGGTATAAATACAAAAACTTCTTGATTCATTATACATAATTCATCATACACAAAAACAGGACATCTTTTGTAAAGTTAAGTTTACAAAAAAATAATAATATACTACAGCCACTGTTTTAAAAAACAGTAGGTAATTACCTACACAAAAATAAGCATGTAGTCTTGGACATAATTTTCTTTGATATAATAATATCGTAATAAATAAATTTACGATATAATAATATCATAAACATGAAGGAACAATGTCTGAACATTGTTCACGTGCCTAATTTTTGCATTTATTGCACCGAAACCAATTCTCTTCGAAGATTTCTCCAGGAAGGATGCATTTTGTTTCTTGATTGAACAAATTCATTATTTGTTTGTTTACCTATTTTTAGCTGCACTATTTACAAGTTCTTTCTTATACGCGGAGAAGACATTAAAATCTCATGTCAGTTCTCTGACTTGTCCGTGAACGAGATAGAATGCATCACTGATGCATGACAATACAAAGCTATACTGATCTGTTTAATAAATAGATTTCGAATAAACATTAATTAAAACACATATATTTTTCATGAAGGGATTGTGTTTATTGTTGTCCTTAATTATTTTGTTTCACCGTAACAAATATTTAAATAAAATACATCACTGTGATCTCCAGTTGTTGTGTTGGTTGTTTCAATGGATTAAGGGTCTATCTATGTCATGTTATCGGGGACTGTGCGGACGACCTATCAAATACTGTATAAACAGATACATATAAGTTTAAACCGCGTTATTTCAGAAAGTCGGAAATCTAACATACAGGGTGGTTCACATAACTTGTTCACCCCCAATAACTCCAAAGTATGCATTGTACGAAAATACTTTTTCGAGAAAAGTTGTATGGTTTGAAGGGATACATTATGTAATTCATATACTTTTTTTTGTAAGTGGAGGCATTTCGGAGATTTGAAGGCCAATTTCGTTTTTTTTAATGGAATGCTATTAAATTTAAGAAGAGCGTTAAATTTTGAGTAAAAAAATACTGAACTTTATTAGCTGTAAATCTGTTAGTTAACGAATAATTTCACTTTGTTTCTTGATCTTTGCAAAGCGGTCTTACGGAAATCTTTGCTGGTATTGAAACTCTTACTCGATATCATGTACAGACCCTTTTCAAGAAAGAAAGTGAACAGCTAAGTTTGAACAGGAAGTTTACAGCTAATAAGGTTCAGTACTTTGTTACTCAAACTTTAACGCTCTTCGATATTTTGGCATTAAAAATATAGCATTTCATTTACAAAACCCAAGTTAACCTTCAAATCTCCGAAACGCCTCCAGTTACAAAAAAAACTATATATATTTCATAATGTATCCCTTCAAACCATACACCTTTTCTAGAAAAAGTTTTTTCATAAAATGCATACTTTGGAAGTTATTGAAGGTGAACTAGTTGCGTGGACCACCCTGTAATAATTACTATGTATCATATATGTATATGTATAGTGGAAGAAAATTTAAGGGCTGGTTCTGCATGACAATATAAGATGAAAATGAAGAATTAAACGATTGCGATTTCAGCATTGTTTCTTAGTTATTAACAATTAAAAATCCGCCTAAAGTGCTGCAACCCGACGGACAGAGGTGTACGTTGGGTAGATCTTGGATCCACTGGGGCCCCACTGAGAACCGAGGTAAATATGTATCTACAATATAAGTAAATACTTATGACGTACCCAACCCCAGTTATTGGGGTTCTAGTAGTACTTTACGCGGATTTTTCATTATTCATACCTAAAAAACGAAACCGACATCGCAATTTTTTTTAATCTTCATTTTCGTCATATTGTCATGGCGAACACATATTTTAAGTAATATACAGGGTGGCCCACATAACTCTTAACAGCTCAATATCTCGAAAACTATGCCATCGATTTCAAAGTTTTTGGCTTAAATTGCATGGCTCTGAAGGGCCTTTCTAACTACATAAACGTGAAGTGGCCCCCCTTCCCCATTTGGAGGGGGGGGGGGGGAGGGGTACTTTTATAATTTTAAATGGAACCCCCTATAAAACGTTACATATTTAGATTCTACAGGAAGAAACAAGTAAATTTTGTCTGAAACATTTTTTTGTCAGATATTTCCATGATGAGATATAATAGTTTGAAGTTTCGACTTGTAGATACTTACTTGATTTTGCAATCATCACCAGACAAATTTTTAAATGAAAAGGGAACAAATGGATACGTCGTGGGGGACCTCATCAATGGCCTCCTCGATCCCCCGATCTAACACCATTAGATTTTTCTTATGGGGATATGTACAACCCCTGGCAGAATGTTTCCGATCGGAGGCATTGATACGGATTTTAGAGAAAACATTCACAATTTAGAAGTATAAAATATTACCTTATGGAGTTAAAACTGATGGGAAATGAAAAGGGGCTTATTAAAGAATGAAAAATAACAAAATAACATAAGCTTCCATTTATTATAACAAAGAAACGAAAAAATAAACAATTTGCTACAAGGAAAAAAGTTTCCGATCACTACAACTACTGGATTTTGTGTTAGTATTTTGTTATATCCCCTCGTTTACGTACAACTTCTTTAATACGTTGCGGCATGGATTCGATTACATTTTTACAATTTGTAGGTGAGATTTCTTCCCATGATTGTCGTATAGCGTGTCGAAGTTCTTCTTTATTAGTTGGCTTTTTTCGTTCATAAGTCGTTTTAATTTTGCCCATAAGTTTTCTATGAGATTGAGATCTGAATACCGTTATGTCATAAATAATTTTTTACTGTCTTGCTACGATGACAACTGGCATTATCGTCTTGAAAAATGAAGTTTGAAGAATCTTCAAACCCTTCTTCAATGCTCGGAATCAAGAAACAGTTATACAACTCCAAATCATGTAAGATTCTGGATATTTCTTTTTAAAATTTAAGCAATCTTTATCGAATTTTTCATTTGGTCTTCGCCACACGAATGTTCCTGCATCATCACCGGTTTAATACACACACGTAACTCATCACTCAATATTACTTTGTACCAGTCCGTCACTGTCCAATTTACATGGTCCCTACACCACTGTAACCGTTCCCTCTTATGCTTTTTTGTTAGGAAAGGTTTCGTTTTAGCTTTTCGGAATGCAAAACCCATCTCTTGTAGACGATTTCTAACAGTACGATCCGAAACATTTTGTGCCCATATTGTATTTATCTGTTTCGAAGTCAATCGTCTCGTATTTTTAACAATATTATGCAACTTCCTATCGTCTCGTTTACACGTTGCACGAGAGCAACCACATTTCTTGCGGTTTATTACACTTCCCGTTTCTTCATACTTCTTCTTTAAATCACTGATAGTGCTTTGGCTGCATCCTATGATATTTGCCACCAATGACCAGCCAACAGTCCAGATCTCAATGCCCATAGAAAACTTATGGGCAGAATTAACACGACTTATGAACGAAAAAAAGCCAACTAATAAAGAAGAACTTCGACACGCTATACGACAATCATGGGAAGAAATCTCACCTACAAATTGTAAAAATTTAATCGAATCCATGCCGCAACGTATTAAACAATTAAGTTATACGTAAACGTGGGGATATAACAAAATAACTTCTTCCAGCAGTTGTATTGAGCGGAAACTTTTTTCCTTGTAGCAATTTGTTTATTTTTTCGTTTCTTTGTTATAATAAATGGAAGCTTATGTTATTTTGTTGTTTTTCATTCTTTAATAAGCCCCTTTTCATTTCCCATCAGTTTTAACTCCATAAGGTAATATTTTATACTTCTAAATTGTGAATGTTTTCTCTAAAATCCGTATCAATGCCTCCGATCGGAAACATTCTGCCAGAGGTTGTAATCGACAAAGTTATGTTTCAACCGCCGACGACAAAAGAGAATATGAAACAAAGAATACGTGACGCTTGCGCTTCAGTGACTCCCGAAATATTAACAAATGTTAGAACAACTTTGATGTTTCGAGTAAATAAATGTTTACAAGACCTTGGTGGACATTTTGAACATTTAATTTAAGAGCGTATACAACTTCAAGTAAGTACCGACAAGTCGAACTTCAAACTGTTATATGTATATCATCATGGAAATATCTGACAAAAAAATGTTTCAGACAAAATTTACTTGTTTTTTCCTGTAGTATCTAAATATGTAACATTTTATAAGGGGTTCCATTTGAAATTATAAAGGTACCCCCGACCCCCCCTCCCTTAATGGTGAAGGGGAGCCACTTCACGTTTATGTAGTTAGAAAGGCCCTTCAGATCCGACCAAGAACTTTAAAATCGATGGCATACTTTTCGAAATATTGAGCTGTTAATATAGTTATGTGGGCCACCCTGTATATCACATTTCTAATTACAGCAGTAGCACTCTTGTATGTAATAAGTAATTTTAATACTGTTCGATTATTCGAACAATTCGATTTTCCGAACCACCTCGGTCTTAGTTAGTTAGTTTGGATAATTGACGCATTACTGTATATACTGTATATGTATTATTATGAGGAAAACCAAGCAATTGCGACGGCTCTGGAGAGCAGTGATGACATATTGGCCAGGTTTTCTCGCGCATGAACACCCGAAACAGTAACGTATCTAGGTGATATTATGAAGAAAAAATAGTGGGACAGTGATATTGGCAGAAAAGTACCGCAACAATTTGTTCCGGACTAAAAGACTCCAGGACGACAAACGCGACACGACGCAATACGAGATGATACGAGTGTCCTACGAGTTACAGAATATACACACAAATAAGTACATATGTTATATATTCATTTCTCACAATAAAATAATAACAATTTCTTAATATTTTGCTGGATGACTAAGGTACCCTATTTTATCCAGAATTTTACTGTAACGATGTCAAAATCGTCGCGCATACGCGACAAAACCTGGCCAATATCTCATTGTTGCTGGCGAGGTGGCGAGTCGAGAATGTCGAGTCGAGACCTGTCGAGATACAGCTGGCGGTTCGCAGCAGTGATGCCAGATTCGTGGGCCGTGGCAGTGATGCCAGAATCGTGGACCGTGGATTTTTTCCCCTCCGCTCGCTAAGCCGACTCGACCCCCCACTCTGACGCACCGTCGTCGCGTGTAGCGCGCGTGCGATCGAACAGGCACTCACACGGACAGACTAGAGATACGTTCGTGTGTAGCGCGTGCGCAGTAAAAGCAACGTGGCAACGACGGTGCGTCAGAGTGGGGGGTCGAGTCGGCTCAGCGAGTGGAGGGGAAAAAGCCCACGGTCCACGATTCTGGCATCACTGGGCCGTGGGCTTTTTCCCCTCCGCTCGCTAAGCCGACTCGACCCCCCACTCTGACGCACCGTCGTCGCCACGTTGCTTCTACTGCGCACGCGCTACACACGAACGTATCTCTAGTCTGTCCGTGTGAGTGCCTGTTCGATTGCACGCGCGCTACATGCGACGACGGTGCGTCAGAGTGGGGGGTCGAGTCGGCTCAGCGAGCGGAGGGGAAAAAGCCCACGGCCCACGATTCTGGCATCACTGGTTCGCAGCAGTGATCTCGCAGTGCTGAGATTCTGAGATATCTCGCATCTTTTTTCGCGCATGCGCGACGATTTTAGCATCAGTAAAGTACAATTCTCGATAAAACAGGGTATCTTGGTCACCCTGTAAAATTTTAAAAATTTTAAAAATTGTCATGGGTTTGATTCTGAAAAATGAATGTATAACATGTGTATTTGTGTATATATCTGCATATACATATGAAATATTAAAATTTAATACACTATAAATACATAATAATTGTGTGAATACAGAGATGATATAATTCACACTTATTCTTTATTTTGAGGATGAGGAACGGAAGAGTGCTAAAATAACTTTAAGCAAAATACATAATAAAACAATAAAATATTTTATTTGGCAGAAACAATTAATATCAGTGCCAATATCAGTGCTTTCCCCCCAATATCACCGCCCCAGGGCCCCACTACCTTGTCATCATAATATAGATTCGTTCCTGTTTTGGACGCGCATGCGTGAGAAAAGATGCGCGATATCTCACAATCAGCTGCCGCGGCTATAATGGTCGCATCACGGAAACGCATGGCACGTTGCACATAAATTGTCAATGAATATTTTCTAGACCTGTTCGTGTACCAACCGAACCAAATACTTTTTGTGAATTGATTCTTACCAGAAATGTCTGTAGAACTCAATGTTGTATTGTAAATTTCTGCTAGATGAAGTATTTTTCACATAAATACAAAAATAGTGCGTATAAAGTATCCGCGTCAGCTCATTTTCAAACTTCAACAAGCACTTACAACTATTCAAAAGTACAAAAAAATATAATTGTTTACATGGATATATAGCGGAAAGTCCCTCTATCTTTTGACTCCAATCTGAACTTTCTCTAACGTTTAGTTTTCACGTAATACCTCATTTTTATAAAAACCGTTATTTTTTGAAAACTGCGCGATAGAGAAATTCTGCTTCCCGATTTGATTTTAGAATGAGTAGCTCTATTAGAATCACCTAGTGGATATTGCAAACCATGAAAAAAGTTGTAATTTGTATGACTGTGGTACTAGCAGACTCTCCTGGTATTCTGCCGTGTCAGATTTGGTTATCTGTATTCCTCAATTAACCATAAAGTTACATTAACATAGTATGATGAAAACAAGAATTATTAATAATAAAATAACAATTGTGCAACTGACCACCGACGGATTTAAGGCAAAATCCAACCGAATTTTAAGTATGAAATTTTAACAGAATGTACGAAAATGTATCCTCTCTTGTTATGTATATATGTATAAATTTTCGAGCTTTCCCCAAAAATGCCGTCAAAATAGCATTTTTTTTAAACAATTTGAAACTTTCTTTTAACCCTGTACCATTTCGTACATGTATTACAATATTGGTAAGTACGTATAACTGTAACAACTTTTAGATATCTTATGTTAGTTGTTTAAAAACTCCAAATAACTAGAATGAGTTTCAGATCGGCAGCCACTTTAATCGATCCTTACTTTACACAGAGTTTACAGGCCCGAATTCACAAGTATATAGTTTATTCGAAATTATGACTGAATTTTTTCTGGCTGCTTTTGCCTGCTGCACGGCGTCAAAAAAATTACAAATATCTATTATTAATAGTTTATTATTTTATTCTTTATATTTAAAGTTGCGTCAATCCAATGGGGTCATTGGCAACTATATATTTTAAACAAAAATTCATAAAAATCATTTACTTTTATACAATAATTATGTGGGAATCTTTATTACTTTGAACCAACTTGTTTTTGTACCAAGTGAAGGATCACATTTTTTTCAAAATAAAATCTTTAACAAAAAATCTGTAAAAAGTTCAACTACTTCATTATTCTTGCGTACCCTTCATTTGGAATTGTTACTATATAAGCTATATATGTAGTAGGAAGTGAGACAAGGCAATGATGCGAACTTCAGATCTTTGAGAACTGATTGCCTACAAATGTATCGATAGTAACAAATTAGTAGACGGCTGATTCTAGTTTGTATAAAGATCTGCAGTCTAACAATTAACAAATGTAAACATTTCGAAACATCATAAAATAAACTTATAAATAATTAGAAAGTTTTTTTATAAAAAATCCTCAACACAAGACCAAAGAAACTAAAGGTTACTATTACGCCAACCTCTGCAAAATTGCATTTTTACTATTTATTCGAGAAAAAGTTTGTTTGGTCGAGTAAATTAATTTGTGTAGGATGTGTAGAACGCACTGAATTTTCATTGAAAATAAAATTAGTTTATAATGTCCAACATAAACAATGTTTATTACATTCTCTATATTAAATATTTTGTAACATCGTAGAACTACAGGTTTATGATAATCAAAATTATGCCCTTCGTGGAAAATAGTAATATTACTATAGAATAAACATTTAAATATCACGTATACAAAATTACTCTACATGTATTCTTCATCGATTATACGAAACTGAATTCTGCAATGAAATATTATAAAACATTAGAAATAAAATGTACATGGTTACTGAGGACTTCATGTCAATATTATTCGTTCGTATTTGGAATTATTTATTGCATAAAATAGATCTTTCTATGTGGTTTATGCGTAGTATATTAAATACCTCGTGTCGTAAAAATGCTACACAAATACATAATATGTATACTAATTTGGTCATATGTATATGTATTTTTTGAAAGAGAATATTTTGTAGGATACTTACGTTTCACTGTCCAACAGAGCTGTGCGAGGGAAACATTTTGAAAATCGAAAGCATAATTTCCGAACTGTGTTCCGCAAATATATCGTGCATGATTGTCGTCTGTTATGCTTTTTTTCTAGGTACAAGAATTACAGTTTCGGAATATTACATTGAACGTTGCTTTATAGAAATTCACTGCGTTTGTTTTAAACTAGTCGAGAGCATGAACTCGCCACAATTCTCATGTAATTTTCATACAAAATATTCATAATAGAGTGTACTTATGTAACAAACCTGGATAAAATATGTATAAAATACGTACTTCATGATTTTACTCTACATAATTCTCCTAATAATTCTGTTCTAATTGGTATTTATACATAACGTAATTCAACAAATAATGATATGCTTACACTATGGCATCTTTACAGTATGACACTCGCTTTATTAGCTGTGTGGAATTGGCGTTAGTTTTATTGAATCCTATAATTACAGGTGATAATCATCTCGTGTGTAAAGTACTTCAATTCAACTACAGCTAGAAATTCAATCACTGATTTGTTATTTGGACACCATATGTATACCATGCCTTGATGCGAGCCCGTTAACTGGAACAAAAATAAATTCCCCAAATTCAAACATCTGTTGACTCGTTTTTACCCAGCGGGGTATTGAAAGCATTCTAAAGACGATGATGAATTACTTTGTAGTTGGTCTCCTTGATGGCTCTGAGGCTGTAGGTGGCGGAGGCGGACCCCTACGCGCCAATTCTTCTAAATAACCCATTAACAAACGAGTTCGTTCAGCGGCAGCTGCTTCCAATACAAGAAATCTTCGATCCTTCCTTAAAATTTCCTCAATTTCTGCTAAATGTGCATTGTTTTCTTGTACTTTTTTATATGTTTTATCAGTAATCAATTTGGTTTCCTGAAATTAATCGTATAAAAGTTTCATTGAATGCTTAATCAGGCTTGGGTATTACCGAAATAAACTATTTTTTAAATAATCGGCAGGATAATATATTATCCTATCTGGCTACATATTATTTAAAATAATCATATATTAAGTTATTTTTTATTGGTTATTAATTATTTTATATTTTTCATGCGATCAACTACATGTATATATTAAAATAATTATTCAAATACTATTCAAAATCTTATCATGTCAATACGATCGATTACGTCAGAAATGACTGAATTACAGAATACAGAATACTTTATGGGTGCTATTGCGGTATTTGATGTGTTAATGTTTACAGTGAAAAATTATATATTTTAAAATACCTGAAGGAGTTCTCTAAAATCTGCTTTTGCTGCAACAAGTTTATCCTTAATATATTCCTTGAATTCTTTCTCGCATTTCTGTAAGCATTATGTTAAATATATTAGAATTATAATAAAAAATAGCGACCCTCAATGTAACAATACCTTAGTAATTAATAGACAATGAATCCTTATGCATATGTAGGAGCTGTGAATTTATAAAATAAAAGCAAACCGGTAATTAAGAAAAAAAATGAATATTATATTTGTTTTATTTTTACCAGAAATATTCTAGTTAATAGAGTATACTTTTTCTTCATTCCAATTTTCACAATATAGGCTATGAAAACTTAAATTTGCATAATGATTCACAGTTTACTAATTAGAGAAAAATTACATACCCGATCACTAGACGAAAATTTAAGATATCTAGGATCATCTTTTAACAATTTTTTGATATCTCTCCATGATGCAGTGAGTTCAGTCGAAGCACCTACTTCGTCAAGAAGCTCGCGGAATTTATCACGCTTCTTGCGACTAAGTTGTTCTATGTGTTCGTTAAATAACCTTTCCTTTTCCTCGCGGTCTAAGTTTTCTGCTGATTCCCATCTGTGATCTTTCCTCAACTGTCGCTTCGCTTCCCGCCACGCTAGATCACCGTTTCTTACCTGTATAAACACACGCACACACATGTTATAATAATTAACTATAAAAAAAACTAAATTTTTAAAGACGATTTGCGTCATTAACCTTAAAGATATAAATAATAAAACATAAGAAGTATAATCGGATAAGGGAGTAAAAAATTAATAAACTCTATAAAAGCATTTTGAACAGTTTCTTCATTTCAAGAAGTGTTCTTGGCAGAGAAATGGTTTAGAGTTTTAGAGCTTAGACGTTTGATAAAATGGTAAGGTCAGAAGAGTATGGTGGATGAAACAAATATTCATCTGCTCATTGGTTGAATAGATACGAGTCGTCGTGACATATGTCAAAACCAAAAACTAAATAGCTTAGGGCTTAGAATATAAAATTTTAACTCAACCACCATATTCCCTTGACCATGCAACTTCAACTATTCGATTGAATTATAATTATACAAACGGTGTACATACTAAGTCTGCAAGAAGGGCACTGAAATGTTGCACCGCTTCTGTGTGTCTATGGTGCTGCCTCTCCTTATCCCTGTCACGAAGATGCGTGGCAAGAGTTCTTTGAACTTCCCTCTCTCTTTCACGAAGACTTGCTTCTGCTCTTCTTTCACGTTCTCGTTTCAGTTTCTCACGATCTTCTTCCGAGTCAGATTGATCTTCTGCATCCTCTTTCTACACGAAGAAATGTTACATGTACTACATTGTAGGACTAGTATCATACAATTTTCCACTGATAACTCAATACCATGTCAAGTGGAATAGTGTCATCTGTTATGAATGGCGCAAAAAGTCATTAAATAAATTTCATGTGCAAGAAATGACGGGGATACATATTTCAATCTCACATTAAATAGTTAATAAGAAAACACAGAAAATAAAATATTAATTTCTGTTAATATGCACTTCTTGTATTTCAAAATTTTGCAAATTTTGATACATGCGTGATATATTAAATCTGATTTTTATTTTATAATTTTTGAGCAAAATTTTAAAAACCTGGCATCTCTTAAGTCTTAAGTGAAAATAAACATTTCTATGCACTTTCACGTCCTATATTGCCTGTTGGTAATCACTAGGCTGCAGATTTAAAGCAATTATTATGAAATTGAATAGGTAAAATTGATTACAGTACAAAGATTAAAAGAATTTATAAATAACAATATATTATTTTTGATTAAAGAAATTTTTCTATTTGTCTCCTGTTTTTTGTAATTTATGCAAAGAATTTTTATTTTCTATGAAAATTTGCAGCCTAATCATGATCATTGCTTTATCAATAAAATGTTAATTGATGGAGACAACTCGTGTAAATGGTTCAAAAACTAAATTTCTTTTTGCATAAGTCAATAAGATTATTCCTGACAATGTATTTTTGAAATTTCACTGCGAAATTTGACACATTAACAAAATTACAACAGATTTTATAACTGCACATCACACATTATAGAAAGTTTATGCCATTAAACATAATGAAGCTATAATCAATTTGGATCCATGTAACACCAATTTCACACTAATTTTTCAAACTACATGCATTGATCTCGGTAAGAAACAAATGGGTATTTCAATCTGAAATTATTTAAATTCACACATTCAAATTGTTGAGATCATTCATAATTTTTACAGCTGTTGAAATTTTTAATCGGGGGTATATTGCAATAACGAAAATTATAGCCACTTTGAATATTAAAATTGATCAAGAAAGCAAAAGAACAGTGTAACCTAATAAAAAGGGAACAGCTCTCAGACATAAACAAATTGAACTGCAGAAATTCACAAAGGATAAAAAAGGTTTTGCTGAATGATGCTGGAATAGTAAACTAAAAAAAACATCTGTGTGTTACAAAATTATTACATAACATAACCTGAAACTTTCAACGTTGTTCTCTGAAAGTACTAAACTTATTTCTAAAGTTTTCTATCGAATAACTCATTTTCATTTAAAATCAACTTAGCCCCCTCATCCAGCTATGCCCTTTAGTAATTGTTTTTCCTTAATTTCGTTTCTAGGATTGCACAATTTTATTAGAAATACAAATCTGCCAAATTTTCTAATTTTAAGTAAATTTAATGTGTGCTATACTGCACATCGATTGACTCCAATATTGTTTAGTTTCGAAAATATGTAATAACATCCTAAAAGTTAAAAAAACATACAGTGTACAGTATACAGTGTTTTCAAAAAAATTCCTAAAAATTGCTTTATTTTTAGTGCAATATACAAGTTGTTTCCTTCGATAAACAATTCCTAAACAAAATTTTTAAAACTCGTACAAAATACCACATGTTTATATATACGTTAATTATTACTGCAATTATTGTACTTTGTTTATAACAGAAATAAAACATACTTTTTAAGTTTTGAATATTGATTTTTATTTCTTATTAACCTTTAATCGTTCTCTAATCTACCTTTAATTATATTATGAAAATATTCTGCTTTTTTATTCAAAATTAAAGCCATCCTACGCAAAGGCAATGGAGACTTTTAGGTCTGTACTACTAGAAATTATATACAATTATCTATAGTTTCTTAAATCTTAACATATTTTCAAGAAATACTTACATCATTTTCTTTCTTTGTTGGTTTGTCATCATTATCTTCGATTTCACCGCTTTCTTTCTCTACTATCGTTTCCTTTTTGTCTTTACCATTCTCTTCCGCCGGTACTTCGCTTCTTCGTTGTTTTTTGTCCTTCGAACTATCCTTGTCAGCACGATCCTTGGAGGATTTTTCCTTGTACTTATCAACATCCTTCCTGTCCCTGTCTTTTTTTTCTGACTTGTGATGGTCTTTGTCCCTATGCCGGTGGTCTTTGTCTTTCTCCTTCTCCTTTTTCCTCTCCTCTTTTAGCATGCGTATGTAATCCCTAAACCAATCCTCCCGTGTGCTTGCTGACTCTACCACTCTGTACCTCCAATCAGATTCCAATTTTTTCTTACAATCACTCCAATGCGAATGTCTGTCGATGTCTTTGTGTTCACGTAGCATCGCTATGAATTCCTTTTTCACCTGAAACGCATTTATCATAAGAGTTTTCATTATTGAAGAACAATCAGCTTTTGCTTATACTCTAATTTATACAATTCTGTCTTAAAATTGAAGCTGTATCTTATTCAATCTTTTTTTTTATCTTTTTAATTGTTTCAGTTTTAATATCATGCACGCTTAATATTTTATCAACCAATGACTTATACACGTTCAGCCACATTACAATCACTTTGACAATATATTGTTATCGTAATTATTATTAATTAGAAAGAAGTTAATGACTTGTAATGTGGATCAAACTATTTCAACTTGCAAACCTTTTTAATGGTTTTCAAACTACATTTTCGTTAGGGGTAGAAGAAATAGTCATTCATGTCATTCGTTCGTGTCAGAAGGTATCGCAACGTTAAGGGCTCTACTTGTTGGAATTTTTAATGAAATAAGCTGGTCAGATTCGCTGAAAAAAATTATACTCATTATAGCTGCAAGAATAATTATTTTCAACCGAATCATCATTAAACATTCTGCATGGTGGAATTTAGAAAGCAGCAAAACAAACAATTAAGCCAACGTCGCCACAAATGACGAATAAAAGGTCTGCTTTTGTTTAATGATGAAACGGAAGCATAAAATAAATAGATTTATATCTGCTGCCCTTGCTGAAATAAAAACAATCGTTAGTATTATTGTCACGAGATTTTTAAAATATTAAAAGCTTTCAGCCGTTCAAATTACGAAACGAGGCACTACTTTTCCAAACCTTTTTTTACCACAGTACCTTTCCAATGCATATAAATCTATATGTATATAGTCACATCATTACCGTAGATAGTGCGTAACATGATATGGTAAATAAAACTCTTAACAAATAAAACAGAAAATCTTAAACTTAAACTTGACTAGTATCTTTGGAGTGTCCAATCAATAAAATTGCACCAGTGAATTATTAGACTACATTATGTTGTAACTAAAAATCTTATACTATGGTTATAAATGATTTTGATGTTTTTAACTACGTTTTTCACGATTTTATGTTTCTGGCTCCTTTATTCTATATTACTGTGAATTAGAAATTAATATAATTGTATTAAAAATTCCCATTACGTAATTTATGAACGACCTATAATTTTAATATAATTAAAATAACATGTTAATGTACTTGACTAATCTTAGTACATGTTCAATTTGTATCGAAAATACGATTACAGCTCATAGATGCTGGCACATTTTGGTCTTGAATTTACCCTTACAGTTATTACTCGGATCCTGACCCTACATATGTATATTTTAGAAGTAGTCAAAAATTTGTGCCACAACTTCAAGTAACTTCTATCTCAGTATAGTTGTTTTCAAAGTCCACTTCTATTTTTCTTAAGACAAAAGCAGTCAAGGTTCTCTGAAGGATACAAACCAAATTTCATAAAAGCACACTCATTCTATTACATCTGTGTACTCATATTTGATGTTTTGCTAGACTTCTTTAGAAACAAATTGCATTGTACCTCTTGCAAAGTAAAAATATTTGTAATTTTTACGATACAAAAAAAAAAATAAAGAAAAAATATTTACTATTATACCAATTGAAATGCACTCGATCAATTTCAAATATACGTATCAATTTTAATATAGCACATATTGACATAAAAACAATTCTAACCATACAAGATAATGTAATGAATAATTAAGTATTTCATTTACACGTCTTCCTTCTGCAAATATTAATTCCATTACACCATCAATAAAACTATTATCGGCAGAGAAATACCAGTTATGAAATAGCTAAAATTATATGTAAATCAACTGATATTAAAAGAAAGTTAATTTGTTGTTATGTCAATACATTCAACGTGATAAAAATTGGTAGCTTCTTTGTCAAGACAGATAACGGTTCTTTATCTCCAGGAAACAGAATAAGATCTGTAAGTACGTATTGGAATTGATGCTACCATATGGATGTACCACCCCTTCTAACTGAATTCTATTCAATTTCATTGAGATTGGTTTTGAACTTTGGGGAAAAGTTAATCTTTTGAAGTAACGAGGATTACGAGTAATATACAAATACCGAGTTCGTTCATTCTCATGACTCTGCTTTGGAGTAAAGAATGCGGCGCGCGAGGGTGTGCCAACTGTGCCACGCAGTGTAGGTGGGGATGGTAGATGACATCATCCATGCCACCAACCAGCTTCAGAACCAAGCCACTCCACATACGGAACCTGTCCTGCCTGCCTCCTGACTGAAGTGGAGAGTTTAGAACACATAAGTACATAAGGAACCGTCACATACTAAGATTTTATTCTCTACATCTCCCATCTTACAGCTACAAAACTTTTGTCTATCGAGAAAATCTACTGGAGTAGAGAATTATTAGAGAAACTTCTCCTGGTATGTGTTCTTCAGCCATTAATTTTAGGAATTCATATTAGATAATCTTACAAGTGGAACAAAATAGTAACATACCTATAGAACCTGAAAGAATTATCAATTATCGCTGAAAATGTAAATTCATTAAGTATTATTATCTCCTATCTCAGATCAGAACATTTTTTGAGTACTTCTTTGCTCATGTCTCTTATGTTAACGCACATCGTGAAATCTCACTCAACAATAGCATATAATCTCGTTGTTCTTTAATGAACAATAATGAAATGTAAATTTTGTTGTTTACATACAAGTGTTCGCTAAACAAAGAACTTGTTCAGCTTTCATTTAAACCGTGCGAATGTATTTATAATATATGCTATGTCTAGATTTTATTTGTTATATCTTTAATAATGTACTATACGATTTCTTCGAACAAAATGGAGGATGTATGAATGAGAACCTTAATGAAGTCTGTTATGGAAAAGGGAAAGGTTTGATGGTATTGTATCCAAAAAGAACTTCTGTTTCATAATACTTCGATACCTTTAGAGAATTGAGGTACCCAACAGTAATAAGACTATGACGAAATGAAATTAACATGAAAAATATTAGACAACTTCGATCACATATGAAAGACCAGATATATTCTCAAACCGTTGTAACCGAGTTTCTAGAAATATCATTCTAAAACTACTGAACAGGCAATATTGTTAAACAATTTAGCGAAAAAGGTACCACAATTCTCAAATATCTTTAAAAACTTGATATGCTTTTTGTCACGCGAATAAGATAATGTAATTTTAGAATTTCTTCTTACTTATGGCATTGAATGTCTAAATTATTCCTAAAATTTTTTGTTTTATATATTGTAGCTTGAATCCTGAAAAGTAATGTTTGCATTGCAAATAAATCACGCGTATCAATAAAATATAAATACCTGTTCTCGTTTTGCTGTTTTTTCCTCTTTTTCCTTTTTTCGCACTTCCAGAAGATATTCGTTGAAAAGGCTCTCTCGTTCACGCATCTTTTCTACATTCTTAAACCGTTCATCACGCCCATGTTTTTGAGCAAAATCACTAAACGATGATCTAAGCAAAAAAGATCAATTATTTCTCAAATTAATTAACAAATGGCAAATATTTTCAAAAATCTTCAAGAACATTTACAAAGTCATTACATACTTCCCATGAAGGCCAGCTTCTTCCAATAATTTCTGGAACTGTTCCTTCCGTTCCTTCATTTTGTTCCTCTTTTCCCGCCTCTCTTCTTCTGCCCTCTCCTTTACATATTTCTCGAACACTTGTTTCCTCTCCTTCGACGTCAAAAGCAGGTACCGGGGGTCGAACACTATTTTATGAAGTTCTTTTTCCCATGTACTGAACGCGGATACCTACAAACACCATAGAAAGAAATAAATAAATATAGTGCCACATTAATTACCTAACGGCATTAAAAATTGTGATATTTTACATCTTTTTCTGCAAGCATATCTCTGAACGATTTAATGCGTGTTTCCAGGGGAACGATTGCTCTTTCTCTAGCAGCTCGAACTTCCGCTTCTATTGCAGCCTCTTTGCCGATATCAATAGTTTTTTTATTTTCCTTTTCTTCTTCTTCTTTTGGTGTTACAGCTAGTATAAAATCAGTAATTAATTTTGTTTTCTAACCTAATGTATATGGAACCATATTTACACGAAGTATCCGAAACCATTCACCCGTCTCTATATTCTAAATATTTCAAATTCACAGTGATGGATTGTTTTTAAAATTTTAGAGAATACTACTAATATATTTGCAGTATTTAAAGTGTAGGGAATGGAACAAAAATTATCTAATTCAGTTAGCAATCGAGAAAAAATATTCCATTTGAAAAATTTGATTGTTAGTCTGAATAAATCATTTCTAGTTGGTACCAGAAGTTAAAAATATCACCACTCGATAAATTTATCACAATTTTTTAAATTTTCCATGAAATTACTCCCCTTGATTTTAAGACAGGGCTGCCCAACAAGTTGTTCATGAGCAGCTTTCAGTTTCTTTCCCAACTTGCGTGTCAGGCTGCTAAACGATTCCACCACTCTACTCGATCGGGTATAGTTTGCAGGGAAGTAGGGCTAGTGATATAGCTCTTTCTCTCGCCCGGACGGTACTAATGTATCAGTACTATCAGTCAGTGGAGGAGCCGAATGACTAGGAGTAGGATCGTAAAGTAGTAGTAGGGAAGAAGTTGAGCAGCCCTAAAGGTGTTTTAAGAGGTGGAAATATTGTCGAGGATGTCCTGTATGCAAAGTATCCTAGTTGAAGTTTTATACTCAATTATTTCAAAAATTATTTGTCATTAAAAAAATATTTCAAACAGAATTTATTTTATTTCAAAGGGGTTATCTTGTGGTGAAGAAATGAAAATTCTAGATGAAATTTTCAAATAAAAGTACGTGCTCTTTTCCTCAAATAGACGTAAATTTGATTCTGCTAGAAATTCATCGACCTACAATATGTTGGTCTTCCAAGATCATTCGAGGTCGTTTATTACCATTTAACCTATTAATGTATAGTTTCAAGACAAGATTCGTGACCCACATAAAATGTCTCTCCCGATATGAAGTAACTCTGTTAAAATATTTTCTTGAATGGCAAATAGTGTGAGAGAGATAATCACGTATAAACTTCAAATAGGATATCTTATACAGAATAGTCCACCTTAGTTAGCAGAAAAATATTATTTGCAGAGAATTTGTACTTTGATATCATTCAAACTGCCTGCAGAATATTTTCTGTATCGTCACGACTGAAGGAGATATGTTGGTTACTACTTTTAGGTAGAATACTTTGTATATGTAAATACATGTCGTATATGTAAAAATTACTTTTAGTGTCTTCTTGTTTCATTTTTTTTGCTGGCGTTGGTTGATCGTCGTCACTACTTTCACTTGTATCTGACTGACGTGTAGTTTTAGTTGGTACAATTGCATCTGGTGGAGTGGACACCATTTTGTCAACATCTTGACGACCGATAAGATCGTCTGGTCTTTCCCATACTGATATGCGCGAAGAAGGATTGTAAAAAAATACACGTCCGTCACCCGTCCAAACAACACACCTGAAAAGAGGAGGTTGAAACTTACGTTTTACCGAAATGTTGCAGCCGCACTAAAGTAATGTTTAAAAATATACCAAGGAGTTCCAGGCACCGGTGTGCTAGAAATTGGTCTTGACTTATCTTGAGGTTTAGCAACCTCTTTAGGCGCAGCTTCCTCTTTTTTAGGTTTGTTAGTATCGGCTTCTTTTACACTATCTTTGGCTTCATGATTACTTTCTTGCTGCTTTTCTTGTTTGGCGGGTTCAGTAGCAACGTTATTATTAGTTACCGTCGAACTAGGGACAACAGTATTTGTAGAATTTACAGCTGCTTCCTCTGCCTTTTGCCGTAACGCTAATTTTGCACCTGAAAGCATATTTAATTATATTTGTTGCTGTATTTTGGTTTCCTTATTAGAAATTTGTATTATGAATAGCATACTTTCAAGATCTTTTAGAGGTTGCGGTTTTTCCCATACAGATTCACCAGCTTTACTATTGTAATAATACAACCTTCCATCTGGAGCACGATGCTCCGTCCATACCATGGCAGATGCTACTAGTTCCTGATCAAGTTGTGCCAGTATAGCAGGATCTTCTGCTGGTGCCTGTGGAGCCATTACACCATGTGGCATTTGTGGCATGCCTAAAATATATTGTTCTTTTAAATAAAACACTCGGTAATTATAGAAGTACCAGGGCTTGAAAATAACTGTTTAAAACTGTTATATAAAGGCTCTGATTAAAGCAGTTATTAAGAACTTTTATTTCGAATAACTGTTACGAAAAATCCAAATTTCCAGCTAATATCTGTTTCAATTACGGTTCTTATATCGGTTTCAAACAGTTATTTTTTCTGTTTTTACAATTATAGAATTGATTCTTGCATAAAATTTTCCGTTCCGTAATTCATATACTTTATAAAATAGTTATAGAAAAAGTTGAAATATTTATACAGGGTGTAAGAAAACGTAATGATCATCCATTCTTGGGGTGAACCTAGACCTTCGAGACGGTGGGCATTCATAAAAGATACTTCCTGCAAAATTGTTCATAACAAACAAAATTAACAGGTGTCTAGGTTCACCCCTAGAACGGACAATCATTACGTTGTTTTTACACCTTGTATGAATGTTTCTCCTTTTTTTATAACTACTTGATAAAACATATGTATGTATACAATAAAATGCAGTTATAATAATTCCAAATATTCATTACAGAAAATTTGATGGGAGAATTGATTTTATAACCGTAAGAACCGATATATAAAACCGAAAAGATAACTGTTTGTAACCGATATAAGAACTGTAATCGAAACGAATATTAGCTGGAAATTTCGGTTCTTCGTAACAGTAATTCGAAATAAAAGTTCTTCCTAACTGTTTTACGAACCGAAACCAATATTATAACATTTTTCAAGCCCTAAGAAGTACCTTTTATATAGAATAAGTTTATATCACCCCAATTTGTTTGTGGTGGACCATAGCCTCCAAAAGGTTGAAAACCTGGTGGTGGCATACCGAAAGGTGCTGCACCAAATTGTGTTGCAATTGGACCACCAAATTGATTTGGCATCCTATGTTGCATAGGTATCATATTAGGAGGTGGTTGCATCATATTTGTGTTTACTGCTGGTGTATTCATAGTTGGAGTACTAGTAACAGTTGCAGGTGCTGCACCTGAATATTTGAAAAAATGAGAAATTTTTCTTTAATGATTTTTAAAATTAATAAATTTTATTTTTTTCCATGAAAATAGTAATAATACCATTTGTTTGAGTTGTGTCAGATGGTTGTGTGTTAACATCTGGAGTCTCACCAAGCGTGGGCGGTGGACCTGTTCCAGGTGGAGCAGTACTAAGTTGATTCATGGCATCTGTATTATTTGTAGATGGTTCACTATTTTGAGAAATTCTATTCTCACTAATTTGACTTGGTGCAGCAGCTGTTGATGTAGGAGTGCTAGAAGGGGCATTCTGTTTAGACGCTCCATGTACCAACTGTTCTAACTGTAAGAGAATTATTACATATATAAATATATCGAACTATGCAAAAAATGTTGAAAATTAATTTCACAAACCTGATCTTGCACCATGACCTTAACATTTGGTCCCTCCGGTTTTGTCCATGTAGTTTCTCTCGTACGAATATTGTAGTAATAAGACTTTCCATCTGGTGTTTTTGTTTCTACCCATACTTCGCCATTGAGATCTAAGCCTGGAATGTTTGCTTGTTGTTGTGCCTGTTGCTGTGGAGGCTGCTGCTGACCTGGAATCTATATCAACAATCCCTGTTTTACGTTTTAGATGCAAGGCCAATTAATTTTCTGTAAATCGAAATTTACGTTATTCATATTTGGAGGTCCCATTCCAGGAGGTGGTCCATATGGGCCTGGACCTGTCCCAATAGGGCCATTCATCATGTGTGGCGGTGGCTAATAGCATATAAAGTTAAATAACCCTTACTCAACTAATTGAAAAAATTGAATAACATAGGAGCAATAATTACCATTCCTGGAGGTCCCATTAAATTTGGCGGTCCCATCAGATTTGGTGGTCCCATAGGTCCCCAACTAGGATCAAATGGGGGGGGTCCCCTAAAGCGTGGCCCTGTTGGCCCTGGTGGACAGTTTGGCCTAGGCGGTCCCTCAAATGGAAAACCATTGTTTGCTCCACGAAACATCGGTCCTCTGGGTCCAAATCCTCTTCCTCGAAACCTTGGAGGCCCACTTCTCATGGGGAAATCAAACCCACCTCTGCTACGACCCCTTAAATTATTGTTATATATCTTGACTATGTACTTTACGTACCATACGTCTGAATCATTCACCCAAGAGTAGACATTATCTTCTACCTGAGTTTAACTTTACATTTAAGAGACAAAAACGTATATAAACAATAATTTTGCATATTATTCAATTACTAATTGTGAATAACATCATATTTATAAAGGCGCCATTACCTTTGTCATTTAATACACCGAAATAAAGAAAAAAATTCACTCGAACAAAGAAAAAATTTTTAATGCAAAAAAATATAGAGAAGTATTAACAGAACACCATACTGAACAATTGTGGGTAAATCATTTCATCGTATAGGAGCGTAAGTAGGAACAATAGTCATATTTCTATAGTATTTAAAATATTAGGTGTTTATTGGAATACGGAATCCGGATTGCTCGCATTAAATGTATTATGGAGGTGGACAGGATTATGGATGGGACGACTTAACCTTACTTCTTGCTCTTTTATTTTCGACGACGCGTAACTCGACGAATGTATGGGGTGTTAGGAAAAACTGTAACGCACCTAAAGCCTCCTCGTCCCCGAGGTACGAAATGTCTATAATCTTCTCCATCGTAACCATAATCCTCAGTTTCTTCCATGCACTCATCATTGTGCTCCTGTTCATTATTAGAAACAGTTTCCGTAGTCGCAGAAACTTGTTCAGTACTCGCTTCCATTTTACGCTAATACAGAAATTAATATTTTCTTTTCTACACGCCCATCTATTTCTTTCCTCAGGCTTGCACAAAAACGCCGCAAACAAATCACTATTTTATTCGATGTAAGCCATAAACATATTATTGCCAACATAAACATTAAATTCTCCTAGGCATTTTAACAGTGGCACAAACATAACAGTCCACAATCATGGTTGTTTACATGACAGCAGGGTAGTGTCACTCAATGTATTTTTCTGTTAGCACGAAATCGAACGCCATCTGAATTTTGTGTTACACAACTAACGGATCAAAACGCGGGAATTCGAAATCCATACTACCTATTCCTTGCTAATTTATAATTTTTATTTAAAAATAAATAAATTAAAACATTTTAATACATTTTAAATACATTTTATTCAATATTATAACAATTATTAACAGTATATGTACAACTTTCTACTTATTAATCAATTTAAACCATATTATCAGGCGCGATAACACTGGTTCATTACAAATATTGCAAGTTATACATTATTTACAACCTTTTTCATACTAAGAATGCATAAAATGCATATCACACTAATTACCAATGAACTGGCTCAAAGAAAAACAAAACAAACCGTAAATACTGTTCCAAAAGCCAATTGTCTAAGGGTGCGGTTATAGTGGAGCGGCGAGCAGCGATGATAGCGGCGCAGTGAGCAGCGCGATGGAAACAAACAGATGTAATTAAATGAAAAAGAAAAAGATAGAAAAAAGTAACAAAAATTCATTTAATTACATCGGTTTGTTTCCATCGCGCTGCTCACCGCGCCGCTATCATCACTGCTCGCCGCTCCACTATAACCGTAAACTTAGGATAATAAGTGTAACACACACCGAGATCGTACAATACACATCGTATATCTCGTAACACACATCGACATCGCGTAACACACATCGTATATCTCGTAACACACATCGACATCGCGTAACACACATCGTATATCTCGTAACACACATCGACATCGCGTAACACACATCGTATATCTCGTAACACACATCAACATCGCGTAACACACATCGACATCGCGTAACACACATCGTATATCTCGTAACACACATCGACATCGCGTAACACACATCGTATATCTCGTAACACACATCGTATATCTCGTAACACACATCGACATCGCGTAACACACATCGTATATCTCGTAACACACATCAACATCGCGTAACACACATCGTATATCTCGTAACACACATCGACATCGCGTAACACACATCGTATATCTCGTAACACACATCGACATCGCGTAACACACATCGACATCGCGTAACACACATCGTATATCTCGTAACACACATGGTATATCTCGTAACACACATCGACATCGCGTAACACACATCGTATATCTCGTAACACACATCGCATATCTCGTAACACACATCGCATATCGCAGAACATACATGGAGATCGCATAACACACATCGCATATCGCAGAACACACATCGAGATCGTATAATACACATCGTATATCTCGTAACACACATCGACATCGCGTAACACACATCGCATATCGCAGAACATACATGGAGAATTTATATGAAGAAATTAATTTTATAGTAAAATTTAATATTATTGTGGGGTAGTATTGAATTTATATAAAGAATTAATTTTACAGTAAAATTTAATATTATTGAAGGATAACATTGAATTTATATGAAGAAATTAATTTTACAGTAAAATTTAATATTATTGAGGGGCAAAAATGTGTGTTATGCGATATGCGATGTGTGTTATACGATGTCGGTGTGTGTTACACTTATTATCCTTAGACAATTGGCTTTTGGAACGGTATTTACGGTTTGTTTTGTTTTTTTTTCGTAATACGTTAAATTTTCTTTTCATAGTGCATGGAGTGTCTTCATAATGGTGGTCGTAGCAAACTATATCACATTCATATTTCTTCTTCACTGCATATGATGTGCTTGGTAAGAAGCAATCCTCTTGACTAACTGCAATGAGAAATAATGCTCAGTACTTACTGTACACAGAGATTTTAGTCCATGAACATTAACATTTCATACCACTTTCAATATCTCAATAATAAATCTTCAAATTTTCTTTTAATAATATATATAATTAACTTAAATACTATATTTGAAACTTATTTCAACGTACGTATATCTCTGCTCGTTGTAGGTGAGTCACTATAATCCACTATTGTGCTTGCCTCGGGGAGTTGTTCATTTATGGAGGTTGGTTCAGCATCATTATCTGAAATATTCATTACATAAGCTAATGTAGAAGCGTAAAGCAACTTTCATTTGTACCTTTTGTCAACATAGATACTCTTTTTTACCTATAGAATTAACTTCCATCAAAATATTCCTTTCTGGTACATTTTCTTTCTTAAATATAGTAGCCACATCTTGGGCTTTATCTGGAAAAGATATAACTGTGGATATATCAATAATAGTATTTACATTTAAAGCAGAAAGAAAAACTTGTAAAAGAAAAAACATTCATATACATTAACTATCAATTTCTGTATGTATACTTTTATGACGAATACTTAGTTTTAATAACTTTTATGAATGATGAAACACTTTTTTACCTGTACAATTTGTTTCAACCGAAACGTCCTGCTGTTTTGGAAACCTTGCCATTTTTTTTTAAATTGTAGGCACACTTCCTGGTTTCAACGATCACCGGGAACAAAGGTGCTTTATAAAGCAGTTTTGTGTAAAGTGATTTGTTGTTTCAACCACTCATTACGTAGTGATTCATCTTGTGGAAATCTACGCATTATAGTACGAAAATTAGAATAAAAATATATTAATACTATTGAAAATTGATAAGAGGTTATGTTATCTTTACGTATTTACCTGTGTAAGGACTCATTTTTCTTATTGTAGCCCAAAATCCCACAAAATACGCACTTCACCATTTTGAAAATATATTTACAAACACTTTTATGGTAGAAAAAAGAATCTGTAAATAAATATGCACCAAAATGCTGTCATCAGTTCCATCTGGCGGACACTTTGAGAATTACTCTTGCAAAGTAGTGACATCTCTATTTTGTGTTACAGTACTAAATTCGTGCTAACAGTTCTCCTATTAGAGTGAAACCACCCTGCATGACAGAAAGCAAAGAGTAGATGAGAGTGCTCACGCTCGGGTTTTGGTGGGTTTTGGCATGGACATAGGAATTCCTATGTCCATGGGTTTTGGCCGTCCCGATATAGTGCTGCCCCCTAGTCTAGTTCTTAGCCAGGAACAGACCCGGTTTCGACTTAGCCTGTAACAGGTAAATACATCCGTATTTCATTCTGTAAATACTTCTCTATATTCGGCTCTCTACTGAAGCTCGCTCGACACGGTCAGCGCAATATCTAGACCAGAGTTGAGCGTTATTCGAATGAAATTTCATTCGAATAACCCAGTGAATAAAAATTTATTCGAAAAGCCCAGCGAATAAAAGTTTATTCGAAAAGCCCAGCGAATAAAAATTTATTCGAATAGCCCAGCGAATAATGGTGTGGAATGACATCGCGTCATCGATTTCGCACGCGGCACGCACCAGCGACGTGTATGTGTATGAATAAATGTGTGAGTGCAGTCATCGACGAGATATAGAATAGACCTATCATCTTATGGGACTTCATGTCTCACGTTCTGAAATACCGACTGTTCAAAAAACCAGAGGTTTTGGTATGCCCTCTACGATTTAGAGTGGTGAGTTTAGGAATTATGTCGAATTTCAGATATCGAAAGCGCAGTTGCCAAATCACATCCGAAAATATTTGTCGCATGGTTGCTAATTTACTGTTACTGCCTTAGACCATATATACTTATAGACCCGGCATAGGTATAGTATGTGCATACAATGCCGTGTTCCGAGATTAAAAAATATCTGGTGCCCACATGTCACGGAACGAGATAATTCAAAATGGAGGATAGTGTATGAGACGAAGCACCTGGCTGTTGCGGTATATGTATATTGTTCTTACTATTCTTTTTTTAAATAAAATAAGTTGTGAAGAAGTAAATACAGATTTTATATTATCAACTTCTACATTAAAATTTAACTTTTTCCAAATTATAATCGACAAAACGAGTTAGCCATATTTAAAATAATAAGAGTAAAGTAAAAATGAACGAGTAATAAAATAAAATACATGTATATATGTATATTACAGTTACAGTTTCCATAAATATTTATACAGAATGAGATGCGATGACGATTCCCCTTTCCCCTCTCCAACTTCAGCTTCGTGGTAAGTACTGCGATTTCTTAACATATTATAGCACTTTGCCCACATAAATCGTCTGCTAGCCGGTTTAATCTTGGAACATGGCAGACTTATCTGCACCGGGTCTATAGGTATATATGGTCTAAGGTTACTGCCGTGTAACGTGTAACGTGTGTGATGTGTGATGTCGGCCTATCGAAACCAGCGCCGTCCTAGTTATTATTATAGTCGCGTTACCGCGCATATTTGAATGCCGGAATAAGTAGCAACCCGTTTAATTTATTTAAAACTTTTATAAAACTGTTAACAAAATTATGTCAGAAATAAATCTTATGAACTTGATCCTTTGAAACTTCTAGTTAGAATGAAAATTTAAAATTCTTAATAATAAAATAACGACGCTCAAAACTTTTTAAAACATTACATGAACTTCACGTCGGTGAACAACTTCACATTAGTGAACAACTTGACATTAGTAGTGTTGCCACACATACATTAAAAAAAGTATATAATCTACTCTCTGGTATATATCTCGTCTGTGACTATATGGTCTAAGGGTTAGACCATGGATTATATCCATGGGTTAGACCAGTTAGACTGTTAGACTAATAGAAGAAGACCCGTCGAATTGAACAAGTGCGCAACGGCTGCGCGCATTCCACTTCCACTCTCTCGCGCTATCCCCACTCCGTGGCTTGGTGGGGGTATCCCCACCCCCACAATCTGCACCCAGAAGAGTCCTCTGTACTCTGTACCAGTTACCAGTTTACCAATTTACCAGTCTCTACTTGTACCATTGTACTTTGTGCTAATATGTACTCTGTGATATTGTGTGAAGTTTGAATTCAAATGTCAGCATCCGTACAGTTTCATTTTCATTGCCGACTTGTCATTGTGCAATAATTTGAGTGACAACTATTTAAACTAAAACTATGTAAAAACTTCAAATAGCGAGATAGACGTAAAATCAGATTTATTCTTTTACAATTTTTTTTTATTATTTATATATGCGCACGCGGTTCATCTGATTACCGACCGTAACAGTCAATTTTATATCGAATACATTGTAACTGTATACACCAGTTTCAGGTCAAAATCTGAACCGATTTTTCTGTTTCGTATTATTACTTTATATTCATAAGCTGCAGATCTTGTATATAGTGTTGTTCGTTTATAAGCAGTTGATACTCGGCTGCGTTGCAGTTTTATTTAGAGCCAAATTGTAAATAAAGTAATTCTTTTTTTGAATAGTAGCAATATTAATTCTTAATAGCAATATTAATAATATACAGTCAGTGAAAAATACGGCACGTCAAATAGATTCTCTGAACAATTCTGCAATGACTGAAAGAAGTAGAACTTTACGTTCCAGAAGAAATTCTGTTACATCGGATTGTGTAGAGACATCAGATAAACATGCTGCTATTGTCACAACTACAAAAAGAAGAAAACATATTTCTAATAACAGTGAAGTCAACAAATATGATAACGAAACTAGGTATATACTATGGTTTATAATTTAGTATCACAGTTACTTTTTAAATTCCCAGTACTATACAAAATCAAAAAAACAATAATAACAAAATGTATTTAAATTAATCAACATGAAATTGTACAAACATGTTGTTCAATACTTTCGAAGCTATGTATATGGGCAGGTTTCAATTCAATTTGCTTATCATGTTTGAACTATATTTGTTACACTATGTATTAACTTATCTATTTATTATTAATGGCATGTAACAATGTTCAGAAATTTTCTATGAGGTAATCTTACTTTTGAGTGCCACCAAATGTGTGTCCAAAATAAACAAGGTGTGAATTTGTAACGAATAAATGGAACTCATCCTAAGTTATGCATAGGAAAATGTCACTTTCATGAAAATATATTTCAATAATCTTTCATTTTCCTAATTTATTTTTTCCCTATATTTTAATAATGATAATTTTTCCAAAATATTATAATCCCATCATGTTTTACTTATTTAGTTTTTCCAAACAACTTAAAAAAGCTGGTTCTGAAGCTGAGTCATTATCAACAATAACAAAACCAACACGTAGAACAAGAGCTAGTTCTATGGAACCTGAAGCTGTCAAAAAGAATGATGTTATAGAAATAAATAATACTGGAATAGGGTATGGTTCTGTTACTCTAAGGAAACGAAAATCTCTGGTGTCCCCAGAAATTATTCAAGAAAAAGAGGAGACAATGACTTCTATTGTAGCATTGGATCATGTATTGCCTAATCTTAATGAAATAAACGAAACATGTATGGAGTCGTTCCAAATTGTTAATTAAATTAATTTTATATAATTTGTTAAAGTTATAAAATTAATAGAAAATTCCTGTTAATTATAAATATATATCATATTGAATTTCAGGCTCGGACAATTCTACTATAGAAGAATCAAATAAATCAATGTCCATTTCCAAGGAGACATTTAATTCAAGTTCTGAAAATACATGCAATGAAGAGATAGAAGCTGATGTAACTGGTAATGTTAATTACTTTTTTATTAATTGCTTTTATTGTTCCTATAATGTTATTAAATTTACAAAAATTCTTTTAGTGTTTCTTTTTACATACGGTCTTCATTGAAACTGAATATTGATATTTTTAAGATCTCCTATTTTCTACTATGAATACTTTGTTAAATTGTAGTAAATGATATAATGTTGAAAATTGATTTCATCGTGTTAATATAAAGACTGAGTTACAATTTATTTACACTCACAATTATTACAGCCAAAAAAGAACACACTACTCTCGCAGAGCATCCTTCTGCTAAGACACTTCAGGAGAACGAAACGGATATGTCGATTACTGAAAACACATTGTCAGACATTAACGAAAAAAGTAGAAGTGATTCTACAGATACTATAATTCAAATGAAAACATCCATACCGGATGTACCAAAAACACAATCTCGAATTTCTACTGAGGTCACACCTAGGAAATTACGACTGAAAAATAAAAGTTTAACAAATAATTCAATAAAAGAAGAAGATGAGCATCTCAGTAATAAGGAAAATCGAGCATCCAATATCATTGAAGATCCTCAAAGCAAAGATCTCACAGTCTCTAATATATTATCACACAGTCCACAACCACTTATTGTTAATGACGTATATACAGAAAAATCAGCTAATATAGATAAAGAAGAATCGAAAGAAGTTTGTTTAACTCAGATCGCGATTGCAAATGCTAAATGTGAAGGGAATAATGAAGCTGGTGTATCCAACACGCCTGAAAACCTAAATAACACAGGTGTCATGGAATATTCTAAATTGTCTGATATGTCCGTAGATAAAATATCTACATCCTTGATAATACCAACGAATGAATCTACTACAAATGATTTACAAGAGACAGAAATGCCTATGGATGAAACTACTACAAATGATTTACAAGAGACAGAAATGGCTACAGATGAAATTACTACAAATGATTTACAAGAGCCAGAAATGTCAACGGATGAAACTACTACAAATGATTTACAAGAGACAGAAATGGCTGCTAAAGTGTCTAGTCATGAAAGTATAACAAAGGAGCCTTTCGATGTTCATACACAGTCAAATAATTTTGAACTGGCTAATGAAAATGAAAATACTATATCTAATGTGATAGAAAACAGTCACACTTCCAATGTCTCACAGTCCTTGGTAGAACCTATTGACAAAGCATTAGAAAAAGTAGACGTAACACAGAATACTTCTAAAGTAGATAACTGTGTGGCATCAGAAGAAAAATCTATAATTGATTCCAATTCACAGAATGACATAGACAAAAATGAAATTCCTGAAACTGTTGAAAAGCAGGAAGAAAAAATGCAAGTCGACGATAATCATTCTGATTCACATATAAATACAGACTTATTTCAAGATATTCCAGCTGATGAGTGGAAAGAAAGAATTTCTGATAAGAATTCTACTCATTCCATGTCAATAGAGAGGTTGGAAAACGAGAGTGAGAATGAATGTGATGATTTTGTTTTAGTTGACAAAGAAGTATCTCAAACAGCGGAAAATAGAAATATTGAAGATGAAAAGGAAGCATTCGATTATGATTCAGATGATACAGTTGTACTAAAAGCACAAAAAGATGCATGGAAAGATAAGACAGTGGAACAGATGGATATGTCAGAATCTCAATGTGAAACAAATGAAAATAAATCTGAGAAGGTAAAAGATACACAACAATCTATGCAACAAGAAGAAATTATCGAGGCAGAAGCTATGTCCGAAAATCAAAAAGAACATTTGGAAAACCAGACAAAAGAACTACAAAATGCAGAAAATGTATCTATGAGAACATCCATAACAAACGAAGTTTCTAAACAATCTCCACGCGAGAGCGATACTTCAATTGAAAATCCAGTAAATACAAATTTAACAAATGAAATTGATCAAAATTTAGATACTGAATCACCTCTAAATAAGAGAAAAAGTAAACTATCCGTAGACGTGTCAAACGAGAGAATATCTCTTTGCAAATCAGTAGAAAAGTCAGATAGTGAAGTTGAGGAACCGAGTGAGGTTGACACTGTAGAAGAAATGGATTCATTGAGTAAGACACCTATTGGCTCGCCATCATATGTAAGTGATTCGAGCAAAACAGATCAAAGTATGGACTCTGACATTGAAAGAGAATATAATTTTAACGGTGTGGAAATATGTATGTTTTCTGATGATGATGTACCAGGGGATGAATGTAGGGCATCAGAAACTGAGTCATCAGATCCGGATGATAATGGATCTGATCTGGCAGATTTTGTAGTTAACGATGATGATGAGATTTCTGAAGAAGAAGTCGAGTCAAGTGGAATTGACGAGGAATCATTCAATGGCCATGATGATAACTATCAAGAATCTGATAAAGATGCGATAGATAAACAACGCGGAAAAATGCAAATGCACGATGAAAGTGATCAAAAAACAAAAAAGAATGGAAAACAGAAAAGAATCGATAGGGCTACCTCTAAAAAAGAAAAAAGTAAGTCTAAAAAGTCTGTGAAATTAGGTTCGGATAAAATCATCGAAAGTGGTAAGAAAATTATGAAGTCTGAAATTGGAACAATTGAGAAGAAAAGAAAGAGGTATAGAATAGACGATAGTGATGATGATATTTCTGGAGCAAATGTGGAGGAAGTGGAGAATGATGGAGAATTGGACAATAAGAAAGTTGTTGAAGGACAAGAAGTTAATGAGAGAGAAATTAATAAACAGTATCGGAAAGTACAGATGCATGAAGAAATCGTAAGAAAATTAAATAAGAAAGGACAACTGAAAAGAGGTGCAGAAGAAAATGGTCATGTAATCCAAAATAAACTTACAGACACTTCTAGAAAGGAAATAAGTAAATTAGGGAAGACAACAACATTAGATTTATCTGAAATGTTAGAAAGCAGTAAGAATATTAAGAAGAAATGTGATATTGAAACAAGTAATAAGATTAAAAAGATCAAAGCAGAGGATAATGATAATACAATGCAAAAAGAAAACGCTGTACCAACTTCGAAAAAATCTCAAAATCCGACAGTTGAATCTAATAAAATGGAAGTGTCGAGAAAAAGAGTAAGGAATCTTTTGGAAAAAGATAGTATTCCCTCAGATATTACCATGAATAGATCGAAAAAGAGAAAACTATTAAATCCAGAAGATCTTCCATCGCGTTCAATTCTTGATTCAGTTATTAAAAAGAGTGACATAAATGTTAAGCAAAACTTTACTTCGTTAAGTGTCTATGGAAGTACAACTAATTTTTATGTTACGAATATTCAGAAATTGAAGAAAAGGAAAAATGGTTTGGAAATACAATTATATAGACAGAGAATGTTAAACAGAAAAGCTCGTCTTTCAAATTATATAATGTTTTTAGAAAAACAAAAAGCTTTGTGTACACACAAATTTAGTACCAAACCATTTTAAGTTTTTAATTTATTTTATGTACTATTGTTATCAGGCAAAAAGAATTTCAAAATCCTTAAAATTCCGTATATGTTATTTAACGTTTTAGGTTTCTGTGAAACCTCTATAAAACTGTAAAATAATTTTTTTATTTTCTGATACTGCATAAAATATGCTTACATAACATAGAAGCAGAAATTATCATATTTAAAAAAATCATTAAATGGTCATTGTGATTTTTAAATATACTTCACTATAACTAGGCATAATAACTAATAAATTAATCTCATCCAGTGTATCATAATGTTTAACTCAATCATTTCAATTAAATCTTTGAAAATGTTCCGCAAGCACGGACTTAATAAATTTGGAAAAAAAATCCAATAATTTTAGAAGCGATTTTCGAAAAATATTACTTTTTGTGAATGTTTTACAATTTATGATAGATCATCGCCTACTTTTTTAATATGTTGGCTAGTTATTTTGTTAAGTTACTAGTTGTACATACTTTTATTACTATAAATTATTGTTGCGTATTCGTCGTTTGTTGTGCAATTGCTACTGAGTGATTTAGTTTTCAATCATATTGTAAGCATACATTACAGAATTATCTAGCTCACAGAGCTGGAGTTAGATCCTGGTGATCATTCGAGAAGAAATAAGACCAGTCTTTAGCATCGTAGTTTCATTTCCTAATATTTACCATAAAATTTAATCACCGAATGACATTAATCGCGCCTACTACTCGTAAATGTGCTATCAATTCTATGATACAATCATATACTAAGAAGCTTTTGTAAACATAAAGCGCTAAGAATAGTTGTTAATTTTAACTTTATTAAAAATTTTCAAATAATATATATGTATATGTATTTTGTTTTATAAAAGAAAAAGTCGATGCTTTTCGCAAAATATAAATTAAAACTAAAATAATTAAAATTAATGTAAATAGATTATTTTTTATAATAAAATTTGCATCCTTTTAATTTATGTATACACTTTTTAAGTTTTTTTAT
Source organism: Lasioglossum lativentre (assembly GCA_916610255.1). Taxonomy (NCBI): domain Eukaryota; kingdom Metazoa; phylum Arthropoda; class Insecta; order Hymenoptera; family Halictidae; genus Lasioglossum; species Lasioglossum lativentre. Next base: position 36,740,665 of record OU744356.1, on the reverse strand, counting down.
ATTGAAAGTGCACAGATTTGTTTCAATAAAATTATATATTTTCACGTTTGATGTGTATATTATTTTGTAATTTATACTGCATTATTAAAATTATAGTACTTCAAATATTTTCTATAAAATTGAATATAATACATTCAACGTATTGTTTGCTATTATTTTGTTCTTCCATTAATGCATTGACTGCGATCTACGACCTCATATTTTATATCTCATATACATATTATAAAAGATTATAATTCTAATTGATGTTGCTTTACCATTTAGCAGTAATTTGTACTATGTAATATATTACAACTATTCATGTTGCGATCGTTGTATAAAAATATATATTTAACATTATGTGATATTATATTAAATTGTTGTTATTAGAAATACATTTTTTTTCTTAATCTAACAACAGTATTTTTTCTGAAACCTATTACATATTTGTCAACCTGCGATAAAATTATGATGAACGGACAGAACAAATCAATCTGCAACTCAAGGTATTGCACGAAAAAATATAGGTGTGCAATTCTTTTTGTCTTTATTATTTTTAAGAACAGATATATATAATATTCAATACATAATTTTTGGCTCCTAACTTTAAGTAGATTTCTACTAATTAAATACGAATCTACAATTTTCTTCTTATAATTCTTATCTGTAATTCGAGGAAACCAATTGTGAAAAAGAACTCAAATTTTTTAATTATTTAATAAACGTTTTGTACTCCGATAGTTATATATATATATATATATATATATATATATATATATATATATATATACAGGATGTCTCAAAATTCCTTCAGCTCCCGGAAATGGTTGGTTCCTTGGGTCATTTGAAGCGACATTTTCCTTAACAAAAATGGCGTCCGTGACTTTGTTTAGAAGTTATTAACGAAAAACACGGACCAACCAGAGCGCGCCTAGTCGCTCGGTGGCACGGTCAGCGCGGCGAGCCGGGGGGAGGAGAGTGTTGTCGGTACGCTGCGATGTCGTAACAACCAACAGTTTCTCGATTATGTCCCGATTTCGATGAGCTTTGGATATGTTGTAAAGACCACGATTCTGAACAACATTTCCCTTTAGATTTTTTGCCTCGCGTCTTTAGTTTACGAGATATTTGTAAAAACAGTACCGAAAGCTAAGGGTTGTACGGTCAGGTCAACGAACTGTACAGCTGATGGTAGATAGCAGGTATACGACAATCACATGTTTCGGTTTTCCTGCAGATTTGTACGCAGAGTCGATGGGTTACTGTTCGAAAACGTCGTCCGTCCTTTCACCCAGCAAGAGGTAGAAATGTCAGGTCGGCGTGGCGTTTTAGGGTCCCTATTGTCCTATGCCTCCCTTAAGAAACTTTCTAAAAGAAAGACGGACGACGTTTTCGAACAGTAACCCATCGACTCTGCGTACAAATCTGCAGGAAAACCGAAACATGTGATTGTCGTATACCTGCTATCTACCATCAGCTGTACAGTTCGTTGACCTGACCGTACAACCCTTAGCTTTCGGTACTGTCGTACACCTGAAGACATCTGTGCAGTTCGTCACCGAATGACCCAGTAACAGTGACACACGTAGGTACTCACATTACGAAGCATTTTCAATTACAAGTTTTTACAAATATCTCGTAAACTAAAGACGCGAGGCAATAAGTCTAAAGGGAAATGTTGTTCAGAATCGTGGTCTTTACAACATATCCAAAGCTCATCGAAATCGGGACATAATCGAGAAACTGTTGTCTGTTACATCGCGGCGTACCGACAACACTCTCCTCCCCCCGGCTCGCCGCGCTGACCGTGCCGCCGAGCGACTAGGCGCGCTCTGGTTGGTCCGTGTTTTTCGTTAATAACTCCTAAACAAAGCCGCGGACAACATTTTGCAAAAGGAAAATGTCGGTTCAAATGACCTCAGGAACCGCCCATTTCCGGAAGCTGAAGGAATTTTGAGACATATATACAATATACAGGGTGTCCCACATAAATGATAACACCTAAATATCTTTCGTATTTACAGTCCTATCAGAAAACTTCAGAGGACAAAGTGACGCTATTGCAGGGGGGCAATATAATGATGAAGAAAAAAATTTTTTATGTCGTGTTTTTTAATGAAATTTCAAGGTCACCGATGTTTTTTTAAATGTAATAGTATATTTTTTATTGCATCAGCCTATGCTCCTTCATATTCTTTACAAAAAAGTATTAATCTATTTGTGTAAAAAAATCATTAGTTTAGAATAGGTTTGAAATAATCATGGATATTGATTTACAAAATCTTTATATTATATATTCCGTTTATATTATAAACGGAAATTCTAAGTGTGCAGCTATTAGCTCGATATTATCCACTATTTGTAAGATACTAGAAGTTCTTACAAATAGAGGATAATACCGATTGCCCAGGTCTCACCACGAGGAGGTTGCTGCACAAGAGACCCGAAAAGGGAGTCAGAACGAATACAATATTCCTTCTGGCTCCCTTTCCTAACAACGACGAACTTATATTAACGCAGTATGTCGAGTAATTATTGCGGAGCAAAAGGTGTGAATCGGAGAAGAAGTCTCCGATCCACGTGGGACAAAAGGCGAATCAGGCAGAAGGCTCTGATTCTTTCAAAGAGAGAAACAAGAGCGAACCAGAGCAGAGGGCTCTGGTTCGAGGGTGACGCGACGCGTACAATGCTTGCAGCCCAACTCCAGTCAGCAACGATACCCGGACGTGTCCTCACCAAGAGCGATAGCCAAGAGACGTGTTCAAACGATATCCCATTTACTCCTAACACCACCTGCCACCAGACAACGAAACGTTGAGGTGGCTCGGGTGGTATTACAAAAGAGAGGATTTTTCACTTAACAGTGTAACACGATGAACACTGCCTCTCAACCACCCACTCTCAATGTATCCACGCCGAATACCGGTATCAACCGGTCTAGTACATACAAGCAAGGTCCGACACAGCAGAGGGCTGTGTCAGAGTCAAAAAAACGAGCCGAGCAAAGTGAAGTTACGGCAATAATTACTCGAAATATTTACAACGACGATAGACAATCTTAACAATTAACGCACGCACGCAAGCTAAGCAAATATTGTCAGCAAATAAACTAAATCGCAATAAAGGGAAGAATCCGAGCAGAAGGCTTTGATTCGCAAAGAAGAAACATGAACCAGAGCAGAAGGCTCTGGATAGGGGGTGACGCTAAGACAATAATTGCTCAGCAAATATAATTAACTTAAATATACGCCGCAGTCTTGGTTGGTGTGTCCTCCTCATTCGATGTATCCTCTTCGTTCGATGTATGTTCTTCGATCGATGTATCCTCTTTGTTCGATGTATGTTCGTCGACGTTAGAAATAAAAATGACGATGTTTAAGATGCGGCGGGATGAAACTATGAACTCCGTACACGAGTACGGCCTACATACCTCGCACACGAGTGCGAATCTAACCAGCTCACGAGAGCCAAACTAACCCCGCACACGAGTGCGGCCTATAGGCGCTTCGGGACCCCGGGGACGCGACACCCCGTACTCACTCACGGTTTCACTATCCGCGAGTGAGCCTCTGAGGGATATCCATTCGAAGGAATACCAATTTTAAATCAGAAATATACATTTTTAGAAGATTGAAAGTTCCGGTGGAAATTTCAATTAGGTTATGAGAAATAATAATCGACGGTGTTCGTTGAATTGACAGTTGACGGAGAAAATTGTTGAAGGTGGGCCAAGGGTAATCAACAGAAGCATGTTAGAACCCTTGGCCCACCCTGTGCTGTAAAGCACATAACACTTACAAATAAAAATAAAATTGTTGAGACTTACCATGGTTGGAAGTGGTGCAGGTGTAGTAGACTAGTCAGCAAGGCGAATAAACTCTTGGCAGCCTCTGGTTAGTCACTGGTCAGCCAGGTGGTCAGTCACTGGTAAATCACGGGTCAGCCAGGTGGTCAGTCACTCGCAAATCACTCGTAAATCACTCGTATATCATTAATTCAGATGTAATTCACATGTAATTCACATGTAATTCACATGTAATTCACTTGTAATTCACTTGTAATTCACTTGTAATTCACTTGTAATTCACTTGTAATTCACTTGGAATTCACTTGTAATTCACTTGGAATTCACTTGTAATTCACTTGTAATTCACTTGTAATTCACTTGTAATTCACTTGTAATTCACTTGTAATTCACTTGTAATTTCACTTGGAATTCACTTGGAATTCACCTGGAATTCACTTGGAATTCATGTGGAATTCACTTGTAATTCACTTGGAAATCAAGCACTGGTAAATCTCTGATCAGTCACTGGTCACTCCCAGGGCGGTCTCTGGTCAAGCTCTGGTCCTATCCAGGTCCTCTCCTGGTCCCGGCGCCCGAGCGCTCCTGCCGGAATCCCTGGCCCGTCTGACTGACTGAGCGCTCGCCGAGTTCAGGCGCGCGCACCTTTGTAGCGATACGCAACTCCCCCCGCTCCATCTAATATCGATCGATTTCGATCATCGTGATAGTAATTATTGATAAATTTATTATTTCTGTCTGTTTAATGTTTATAACAATTCCTTTTGCCAACGATGTCGACAAGCACTCCCTTGACCACCTTGCATTCTAATTTTATAGTAAAAGTAGGTAATAGAATTCAATGTACAGAATAACTTTTAATCCATGAATATTCGCACGCATTAATTTATTGAACACAATACACTGATAAATTTATTATTTCTGGGTGTTTAATGTTTATAACAATTCCTTTTGCCAACGATGTCGACAAGCACTCCCTTGACCACCTTGCCATCTAATTTTTTAGTAAAAGTAGGTAATAGAACTCTATATGTACAGAATAACTTTTAAACCATGAATATTTGCACGCATTAATTTATTGAACACAATACACTGATAAATTTATTATTTCCAACTGGTTAATATTTACTATAATTCCTTTTACCAACGATGTCGACAAGCACTCCCTTCACATTTTTTTCGTGTAATTTTTTACAGTAAAGTCTTGATCTAACTCTTGATCTTACTCTGTTTTTCAACATACTTCTGTTCCCACAGATCGATTTTTGGAACAATTATGTATAAAAACAAGTGAAGGGAATAATGCTCGTTTATGAAATATTTTTATATTAAAACTTGAGGTATTTCATATGAAATTTGAAGTATTATGTACAATATTTCTTGGAATTTTTTGTCCTTGATATTAGTTTTGATTTTAATATTTTAGAAATCAACACCAAAATATTGTCTGAAATATTTGAATACGTTCGTCGGAGAATGTAACATTTCATGATAACCGATATGGTTCCGTGTTGATTCACCTTTTACAGTTATAACTAGGTGTTGTCGTAAAATTATATATGTATAATGATGACAATTAATGTTAAACTTCGTTAAATAGTTTTTGGGAAAAATGTATATATAAATACTGTATAATATTGATATACATATATGTGTACGTATATTCGTGCCATAGTTATAACTGTACACTGTACACTAAACCGGGGGGTAGATTCACCCCTTAAAGTTAATACCCCCGATGTTTGTATACTTGTGAGATGAGTATGTTGGTGCATACAAAAACTAATAAAATAATGCTCTTTGCAGATCATATCTATATAGTTATCAGATATGATTGCATCAGTTCATATGCTCGATTTGAAAATAAAATTAAATGGTTAAATTTTGAAGAATACAGGTTTATTAATCAATTATGTAGTCGCCATTCTTTTCTACAATTAGAAAAAAATGATGACTACATAATTCTTTTTTATTTTAACTCCACCGTGCAGTACAGTTTGCGACATTTATGAAGATGCAATCGTCTAATATTTACATAAATCTAGAAAATAGTTGTTATTGCATAAATATCTTCAATAAAAGGGTTACACAAATTCTGAATTTTCATTACTCAACATTATGTCCATTTTACTATCAAAATATATAATAAAACATCCCAAATATTTAGCATTCTCAATATACTAAAATAATTGATAAAATCGATGTGCCAACCTTCCCGCTATAACTCGCATCATGTCATATTACGCTTCAATTTATTGCGAGGCGACTCCATCATGCAAGCCGTTCGTTTCGTACGAATAGCACGCTCGGTGCGAGCCGAGCTAAGCTCGACTGGATTGATCCAGCCGAGTCGAATACTCGCATCGATGCAAGTAACTCGCACCGATGCGAGCCGATGACGTAGGTGCGAGTAGCTCATTTCGATGCGAGTAGCTTGCATCGATGCGAGCTACCCGCATCGTGCGAGTACTCGACTTGGCTCGACCAAGCGAGTCCCGGCTCGACTCGACTCGACTCGAACTCGGCTCGCATTTTTGAGCTCGCCTGCAGCCCTAGAATTAATACAATAATATAATTGTAGGAGCAGAGATAGGCAAATTTTTATTGAAATAGACCAGAGTTGGGTATTATTTAGATAAAAAATTATTTAATTATAAGGAGGCCTGATAACGGCGTGATCGTTGTCAATCGGTTGCTCGCTCGCGGGAAACTGATTAATGACGTTTTAGTAACAAAATCATATCGTAACGTACATTTGTTAACAAAACGTTAACGCAACGCATAAATCAATAAAAACATATATAACATTTAAACATGAACCACTGCATGCACACTCACATTCAGTCATTTGCATGGTGATACAATAAACATCCTTACATAATTACGATTCGAATAAAACATACTTTATCTTTACTCGTTATTCGAAGGTTCGAATAAAACATACTTTATCTTTACTCGTTATTCGAAGGTTCGAATTAAAAAGGTATATTTATTCAACGAGTATCGAATAAAGATAATTTTTTTTATTCGAAGCGGATTAATTCGAACTTCAAATAATTTTTTCATCTTTTATCTGTATCTTATATATGAAAGCTTCGAATAAATCTTCCCATAACTTTTGCCAACTAACGACGAGGCCTGACGAGCACCGAACTTAAAAAACCAGCGACAGCGACGGACCAACAGCGGAGCGTACAATTCAAAGAGATGGATAATCAAGCATTATAGACAATTCAAACTTTCATATTTTGTATACGAATAAGTTGCAGAGATCAGCCCGATGAAAATGAGTCCAAACATGACATAAAATTCCGTTTCAATAAAAATTGTTCGATTACACTCCAGTTTGGACTCATTTTCATCAGGAAAACCACCCAATTCACTCGTAATAATTTTAAGAAGGTATATAGAAAAATCTGAAAGTTTGAACTTTCATTCGTGCGTGATTTCCCACCTGCTTACATTGTATGCTGTTTGTCAATCGCTGGGTCTTCGACGTTCGGAGCTCGATGCTCGGTAACGTGCAGAGTTGGGCATTATTTAGATAAAAAATTATTTAAATAACGATTCGAATAAAAGATACCTTATCTTTATTCGTTATTTGAAGGTTTGAATAAAAAAAGTATCTTTATTCGACGAGCTACGAATAAATAATTTTATTCGACGAATAAAGATAATTTTTTTTATTCGAAGCGGATTTATTCGAACTTTGAATAATTGTTTTATCTTTTATCTTTCATCTTTTATTCGAAGCCTTGGAATAAATCTTCAAATAATTCTTGCCAGCTCGAATAAACGGCGACGAGGCCCGATGAGCGCTGAACTTGAAAGACCAGCGACAGCGACTCACCAACAGTATACATACATTGTAAGCACCTGGGGAATCGAGCATTATTGACAATTTAAACTTTCATATGTTTATAATACTAATATTATTTTTAATACGAATGAGTTGTAGAGATCATCTCGATGAAAATGAGTCGAAACACGACATCATTTGGACTATCTTTAATAAGATTATAATTTTTATCATAACATTACGTATCAATAAAAATTGTTCGATTACAATCGACTTTGGACTCATTTTCATCAGGAAAAACACCCCAATATAATAGTAATAATTTTATGAAGGAATATTGAAAAATCTAAAAGTTTAAACTTTAATTCGTGTGTGATTCCCCATATGCTTACATTGTATGCCGTTTGTCAGTCGCTGTCGTTGAGTCTTGGACAGTCGGAACTCGACGTTCGGAGCTCGGCGTTCGGAGATCAACGCTCGCCGCATAGTTGGGCAAAATTTTGAATAACGAAAATTTTTATTCATTATTCGATGGTTCACGTTTATTAAAGTTGACAGTAGTTGTAGAAAGATTTATTCGAAGCCTCCGAATAAAAGTTACAGATAAACGATGAAAAAATTATTCGAAGTTCGAATAAAGCCACTTGGTATAAAAAAAAATTATCTTTATTCGTCGGAAAAATTCTCGTCGAATATAATTATTTATTCGAAGCTCGTCGAATAAAGATCCTTTTTATATTCGAACCATCCAATAATGAATAAAATTTTATTTATTTTTTATTCGTTATCCGAAATTTTTATTTAGATGAAAATTTTACCCATCTCTGCGGTGAGCGTCGAGCTCCGAACGTCGAGCTCCGAACGTCGAAGACCCAGCGACTGACAAACGGCATACAATGTTAGCAGATGGGGAAGCACGCACGAATGAAAGTTTAAACTTTTAGATTTTTCAATATACCTTCTTAAAATTATTACGAGTGAATTGATGTGGTTTTCCTGATGAAAATGAGTCCAAATTCGGGTGTAATCGAACAATTTTTATTGATATGTAATGTTACGATAAAAATTATAATCTTATTAAAGGTAGTTCAAATGATGTCGTGTTTCGACTCATTTTCATCGGGATGATCTATACAACTCATTCGTATTAATAATATTATTCGTATTATAAACATATAAAAGTTTAAATTGTCAATATACCATGATTCCCCAGGTGCTTACAATGTATGTACAGGGTGTATAAAAATTATATGTCACGAATACCATGGAGGGATTGTATATCTCCAGATCGGAGGAGATTTGTTAAAAAAATGTACCGCAAAATTAACCTTGACCCTTTCTTTCAAGGTCAACAAATTTTTTATCGCATCGTATAGTATTCATCGCAACCAACAAAAACCTCAAAGGAACAATGGGTCTCAAGTCAACCATTCTCCTAAAAAACGACTTTGAAGTTACGTAAACTAATTTGTTCCATATGTCTACAGGGTGTTCCAAAATTGTAAAACCGTGGAGGGAATGATTCTCTACATGAGAAAATAAATTGAAAGTATCAAACAAATTTTTTTCATTTGACGCCTCGTTTTCTAGAAAATTGGCTTTGAAAATGCGTCAAGTTCGCATGCCCAATGTTTTTAAGAAGTAGAATTAGTAGGTCATGAACAGACGCGTCAGACAATTCGTATTCAAGAGCACGCATGTTCGCTGAATTTTCAAACTCTAATTTCTCAAAAACGAGGCGTCAAATAAAAAAAATTTATTCCATATTTCCTATTTATTTTCTCATGTAGAATCATTCCCTCCACGGTTTTACCATTTTGGAACACCCTGTAGACATATGGAACAAATTAGTTTACATAACTTCAAAGTCGTTTTTTAGGAGAATGGTTGACTTGAGACCCATTGTTCCTTTGAGATTTTTGTTGCTCGCGATGAATACTATACGATGCGATAAAAAGTTTTTTGACCTTGAAAGAAAGGGTCAAGGTCAATTTTGCGGTCCATTTTTTTAACAAATCTCCACCGATCCGGAGGTATACAATCCCTTCGTGGTATTCGTCACATATAATTTTTATACACCCTGTACATATGCTGTTGGTCGGTCGCTGTCGCTGGTCTTTCAAGTTCAGCGATTGTCGGGCCTCGTCACCGTTTATTCGAGCTGACAAAAATTATTGGAAGATTTATTCGAAGCCTTCGAATAAAAGATGAAAAAATTATTCGAAGTTTTAATAAAAAAAAATTATCTTTATTCGTTGGATAAATTCTCGTCGAAAAAAATTTTTTATTCGATACTCGTCGAATAAAGATACTGTTTTTATTCGAACATTTCAATAACGAATAAAAATTTTTGTATCTTTTAATCGTTGTTCGAAATTTTTATTTAGATAAACATTTTGCCCTACTCTGATACAGACAGTATGTATTTCCTCTGAGAGTCTGAGAGTGATAAAACCTCGGGACTCTGGACTCTGAAGTGGAGCATCAATGAACGTGAACGTGTAGGTAAGTACATATAGAAAACGACAGCGCATAGGCGACAAAAGAGGGACTGAAGACTGAGGCAGCCGGCACAGTTTAAAAGGCTGGGTGTCGATTACAATGTCAATGCAAATAGGAAAGTTTTTTGTTTTTCATTTTTGTTTATACAACTTTTACAAACATATTTGTGAGATTTTTCTCATTAAAATGAGTCTAAACACGGCACTATTTCGATCATATTTACTTGTTTAATGAGTGATCGTAACTCGCTATGATCGTAACATATGATTAAGACTCTATCGAGTTTGGTGTCCTTTTAAGCAGAAAATTCTCACAAATCTATTGATGAAAGTTTGGTACACATAGAACTAAAATTGAAGAAATTACAACGTCTTGTTCAATGATCACTCTCGAAATAGGTAGTCGAAGTGAATTCGGATTACACACTGTCATCGGGATAGTGGAAGCGAATTCGGCTCTGCGTCTTTGAAGTTATTCTGTTCACATTGAGGGCCTCGGTCGCCGAGGAGCGTACAGTTCGGGTCGGGTATATCGGTGTAAGACCACTACTAATCAAATAACAAAACTTGTTTATTTTTCATTATTTTTCATAGGACTTTCACTAACATATTTGATGTATTTTTTTAATGAAAATGGTATCAAATATGATATAATTCCGATGATATTTGCTTGTGTAATGAACGACGGAAGTTTCGGACGCAAAGAAGGATAGCGTCGGGCAAAGAAAGATACATGGAGAGTCTTTCGACTTCGACTGCTCGGTCTTTGCTTAAAAATCATTGTTTTATAAATATCGCAATAATTTTCAAATTAATTTTAAATTTTGATAGTTTTTTTTACAATATTACGTAGTAACTGGTAGTAATTACTTTCATTTTTCCTACATCTATAACCTATCGATTATAAAACAATGATTAAAATGGTGAACTATAACGAAAAAGTAATTATTTTCCAAGTAATTACAGAATGGGTAATGTCAGCATTCTACGTTTATTTATTACCTGCGGTACACTAACGTAGGCTTACGTGGTTCACGAGAAAATGTTCTATTTAGGTAGAGAGCGCGGTGCACAGGGGCTCGGTGGCACCAACGAATAGTAACTCGTCGGTGTCGGTGGCTAGGGCATTTTCTACAGAGTCGGTAATTCAGAATCGTAGACAGTAAAATACATTGCATGTAATGTCTGTACTGATCTTAAGTCTGTGGTATTGTCTAGTATTGTAAAATTTCGTCACCTGATGTCTCTAGCTACATTTGCCATGACGAATACGTATTCTGTTACAGAACGTAAATACGTACTGAAAACATCTTGAGTACAGTTGAATCAAGTCAAGTCAAGTTGAATTTGAACGTTAGCACCGTTAGCACGTGTGTATACCAAAAACATTTTACAGTTCCAGTTTTTTATCTTCTCGTCACTTAATAAGAAATTTAAGCGACAGCATGTCACGTCATGTAAAAAATTCAGATGGAGAAATAGATGCGAAAGCAGGTTTGTACTTCCTCATTTTTTTACTTGCATACATATGCGCACGCGGTTCGTGTGGCTACCGACTATTACAGTCATTCCGACATCGAATATACCATAACATTTATATCAGATCGTGTGATCTGTGTACATGGATTTGCCTTTTAAATCTTTGTGACGTACATCTTATGAAATCTGAACCGATTTTTGTTTTCATTAATTCTACGTTTTTTACATTTGTAGGACACAGAACTCGTGGTATTGTCAGCACAGAAACAGTTGATTCTCCATTACGTCGCAGTTCTCGAGTAAAATCTGCTGGTAAACAAAATGAATCTTCTCCTGAATCACCTTTAAGCGACAGTAGTAATATTAGTAATACACAGTCAGCGAGAAATATAAGACGTCGAGTAGATCATCTGAACAATTCTACAATGGCTGAAAGGAGTAGAACTTTACGTTCCAGAAGAAATTCTGTTGTATCGGAGGCCATAGAGACACCAGATAAAAATGCTGCTATTGCCACACCTATAAAAAAAACTAGAAATATTTCTACTAACGATGGAGTCAACAAATCTGATGACCAAACTAGGTATATACTATGGTTTATAACAGTGCTTACGAACACTGGTCTGTCAAGCTGTTACTTCTACTACACATTATTGCGTTATGCCATGTCACTCAAGCTGTATAGGAAAAATATGTCATCTTACACTATTGTCCAAATGATAGTATTAAATTCTAAGTATTATTAGTATAAGTAAGCATATTACCTTATGTGACTCGAGTAAATCAGCATGGTTGTGGAGACAGTGTTCCGGAGCAAAACAGTTTATATCTTACAATTGTAGTTACTATTTAAATTCCCAATACTTTATAAGATTAAACAGGCATCAACAAACCCTTGTGTGTCCAACCGGATACTTGGGTACCCATGTCTGCGTTTACATTAACATTTTAAGGACCAGTCATGACAATACTTGTGTTTTCATGCTTTAACATTGCTGAATGGCCCCATAATATATTCATGTTTCCATGTTTGAAGAAATTATGAAAGCAAAATTATCACTATATTTTATTTATTAGAACAGGACAACACAGTTGCACAACAAGTACAAATATTATGGTTGGTTACATCGGGGTAATAACAAAGTGTATCTAAAATATTACTAATATATTTTTCAATGTTGTTTAAAGTTATGTATAAGCAAATTTAATTTGTTTGTCATGTTTGAACTTTATTAGACACACCACATGCCATATACTAACTTATCTACAGCTAGTGGCATGTTAGACACAAGATAAGTTAGTTAGTAACAAATAATTGGAATTTATCCTAAGTTATATGACCCCTTAATTATGAAAGTGGTCTAAATCATACGTTTCTTGTTGCGAGATATTTAAAGGGTTACATTTGAAACACTAAATGAATTCCATATAATGTTGAAATAACAAACACTATCTAACGTAAAAATCCAATGTAAAAATTACATTGAATTAATTTAATTTAAAATAATGTGATGTGAAATAACTGATAAACTCATTTTTTTTTAAATTGTGACTTAGACCACTTTCATAATTATGGGCTCATATGTATTTGATATAACTTATATTAATATGAAAATATATTAAAATAATTTTCCTTTTTACTATATTTTAACAGTGATAATGCTTTCAAAATATTTACTTTTAGCAAGCGACTTACAAGAGCTGGATCTGAATCTAAGTCGCCACAGATTATAACAAGACCAACACGTAGAACAAGAGCAAATTCTATGGGACCAGAAACTGTCATAGAGAATAATGTTTTAGAAATGCATAATAGTGGATTAGTGCATAATACTCCGGTTAATACCAGAAAACGAAGATCTATGGCACCCTTAGGAACAACTGTTATTGAAGAAAAAGAAGAGACGATGATTCCTTTCGTAGCATTGGATCGTGTATTGCCTAATCTTAAAGAAATGAACGAAACATGTATGGAGTCATTCCAAATTTTTAATATATTTGAGATAAGAAAATTCCTGCTAATGATAAATATATATCATATTGAATTTCAGGCTCGGACAATTCTACTATAGTAGAATCAAATAAATCAATGTCCATTTCCAAGGAGACATTTAATTCAAATTCTGAAAATACATGCAATGAAGAGATAGAAGTTGATGTAAATGGTAATGTTAATTACTTTCTTATTAATTGCTTTTATTGTTCCTATAACGTTATTAAATTTACAAAAATTCTTTTAGTGTTTCTTTTTAAATACGGTCTTCACTGAAACTGAATATTGATATTTTTAAGATCTGCTATTTTCTACTATGAATACTTTGTTAAATTGTAGTAAATGATATAATGTTGAAAATTGATTTTATCGTGTTAATATAAAGACTGAGTTACAATTTATTTATACTCACAATTATTACAGCCAAAAAAGAAAACACTACTCTAGCAGAGCATCCTTCTGCTAAGACACTTCAGGAGAACGAAACGGATATGTCGATTACTGAAAACACATTGTCAGACATTAGCGAAAAAAGTAGAAGTGATTCTACAGATACTATAATTCAAATGAAAACATCCATACCGGATGTACCAAAAACACAATCTCGAATTTCCACTGAGGTCACACCTAGGAAATTACGACTGAAAAATGAAAGTTTAACAAATAATTCAATAAAAGAAGAAGATGAGCATCTTAGTAATAAGGAAAATCGAGCATCCAATATCATTGAAGATTCTCAAAGCAAAGATCTCACAGTTTCTAATATATTATCACACAGTCCACAACCACTTATTGTTAGTGACGTATGTACAGAAAAATCAGTAAAAGAAAATGATGAAGATACAGACAGCTCAGAAAATACGCAGCATTTAATAGTAACAGACACAGAATCGTTAAGTGAAACTCCACTTAATGACAGTATATGTTTGAGTACGTCGTGTATAGAAGTATGTGAAGATTCAAGTTTAGATGAAAACATTCAAATTCTGAAATGTCCAGAAAATGTAAATAACATAAATTCCTTAAGTCCGCTGAACGATGACGAGGATCAGAATGCATTGTCCGTAGAAATACGAGATGATTCAAATCAAGATCGAGGCATTCAAATTCAGAAATGTGAGGAAAATATAAATGACACACATACCGACAAGTGTTTTGGATTCGACAATACCAAGAAAGAACAAATACAGCATATTACTTCAGAAGATGAAACAATTACTAAAGATGAAAATGTTGAAATGCGTTTAATCTCAGAAGCAGAAGAAACTGCGAATATAGATAAAGAAGAATCGAAAGAAGTTTGTTTAACTCAGACCGCGATTACAAATGCTAAATGTGAAGGGAATAATGAAGCTGGTGTGTCCAACACACCTGAAAACCTAAATAACACGGGTGTCATGGAATATTCTAAATTGTCTGATATGTCCATAGATAAAATATCTACATCCTTGATAATACCAACGAATGAATCTATTACAAATGATTTACAAGAGACAGAAATGCCTATGGATGAAACTACTACAAATGATTTACAAGAGACAGAAATGGCTACAGATGAAACTACTACAAATGATTTACAAGAGCCAGAAATGTCTACGGATGAAACTACTACAAATGATTTACAAGAGCCAGAAATGTCTACGGGTGAAACTACGACAAATGATTTACAAGAGCCAGAAATGTCTACGGGTGAAACTACGACAAATGATTTACAAGAGCCAGAAATGTCTACGGGTGAAACTACGCCAAATGATTTACATGAGCCAGAAATGTCTACGGATGAAACTACTACAAATGATTTACAAGAGACAGAAATGGCTGCTAAAGTGCCTAGTCATGAAAGTATAACGAAGGAGCCTTTCGATGTTCATACACAGTCAAATAATTTTGAACTGGCTAATGAAAATGAAAATACTATAACTAATGTGATTGAAAACAGTCACACTTCCAATGTCTCACAGTCCTCGGTAGAACCTATTGACAAAGCATTAGAAAAAGTAGATGTAACAAAGAATACTTCTAAAGTAGATAACTGTTTGGCATCAGAACAAAAATCTATAATTGATTCCAATTCACAGAATGACATAGAGAAAAATGAAATTCCTGAAACTGTTGAAAAGCAGGAAGAAAAAATGCAAGTCGATGATAATCATTCTGATTCACATATAAATACAGTCTTATTTCAAGATATTCCAGCTGATGAGTGGAAAGAAAGAATTTCTGATAAGAATTCTGTGCACTCCATGTCAACAGAGAGGTTGGAAAACGAGAGTGAGAATGAATGTGATGATTTTGTTTTAGTTGACAAAGAAGTATCTCAAACACCGGAAAATAGAAATATTGAAGATGAAAAGGAAGCATTCGATTATGATTCAGATGATACAGTTGTACTAAAAGCACAGAAAGATGCATGGAAAGATAAGACAGTGGAACAGATGGATATGTCAGAATCTCAATGTGAAACGAATGAAAATAAATCTGAGAAGGTAAAAGATACACAACAATCTATGCAACAAGAAGAAATTATCGAGGCAGAAGCTAAGTCCGAAAATCAAAAAGAACATGTGGAAAACCAGACAAAAGAACTACAAAATGCAGAAAATGTATCTCTGAGAACATCCATAACAAACGAAGTTTCTAAACAATCTCCTCGCGAGAGCGATACTTCAATTAAAAATCCAGTAAATACAAATTTAACAAATGAAATTGATCAAAATTTAGATACTAAATCACCTTTAAATAAGAGAAAAAGTAAACTATCCGTAGACGTGTCGAAAGAGCGAATATCTCTTTGCAAATCAGTAGAAAAGTCAGATAGTGAAGTTGAGGAACCCAGTGAGGTTGACACTGTAGAAGAAATGGATTCATTGAGTAAGACACCTATTGGCTCGCCATCATATGTAAGTAATTCGAGCAAAACAGATGAAAGTGTGAACTCTGACATTGAAAGAGAATATAATCTTAACGGTGTGGATATATGTAAGTTTTCTGATGATGATGTACCAGGGGATGAATGTAGGGCATCAGAAACTGAGTCATCAGATCCGGATGATAATGGATCTGATCTGGCAGATTTTGTAGTTAACGATGATGATGAGATTTCTGAAGAAGAAGTCGAGTCAAGTGGAATTGACGAGGAATCATTCAATGGCCATGATGATAACCATCGAGAATCTGATAAAGATGCGATAGATAAACAACGCGGAAAAATGCAAGAAGAAAGTGATGAAAAAACAATGAAAAATGGAAAACAGAAAAGAATCGATTGGGGTACCTCTAAAAAAGAAAAAAGTAAGTCTAAAAAGTCTGTGAAATTAGGTTCGGATAAAATCATCAAAAGTGATAAGAAAATTATGAAATCTGAAATTGGTACAATTGACAAAAAAAGGAAGAGGAACAAGATAAAAAGATGTGTTGAAGAACAAGAAATTGATGAAAAAAAACTTGCTAAACAATCTCGGAAAGTACAGATACACGAAGAAATCGTGAAAAAAGTAACTAAAAAAGGACAACTGAAGAAAGGTGCAGCAGAAAATGTTCATGGAATCCAAAATAAATGTACAGATACTCCTAAAAAGGAAAAAAGTATATTAAGAAAGGCAACAAAATTAGATTTATCTGAAATGTCAAAAAGTGGTGAGAATGTTAAGAGGAAATCTGAAATCGAGACAAGGAATAAGATAAAAAAGATCAAAACAAAGGATAATAACGATAAAATATTAAATGAAAACGCTGTGATGATTCGTGAAAATCGACCAACTGAATGTACTATGATAGAGGTATCGAGGAAACGCGTAAAACGTCTTTCAGAGGAAGTTATCGAGAATCTTTCAGACCTTCCTATGAAAGTATCGAAGAAACGTAAATTATTAAAACCTGAACTGGAAAAATTGCCATCGCGTTCACTCCCTCGTTCAGTGCTTAAAAAGCGTAAAGTAAATGTGGAGCATGACTTCATTTCATTAAGTTCCTATGGCAGTACTAGTAATTTTTATGTTGCAAATCTTCAAAAGGTGAAAAAATCGAACAAGACTTCCGAAGTGCAGTTATTCAGACAGAGAATGCTCAACAGAAATCCACGTCACCCTATTTCATATTATACGATGTTTTTGGAGAAGCAAACGGCTTCAAATAAGCATTAGTTCAATCGTAAACCGTATTAAATTTCTAATTTATGTTATATATCATTGCCACACGCGGTAGATTAATCAGTAACCCAAAAAATCCTTTCTTTTTAAAATTTTGAAGATTTTTAAGGGTTTCAAATAAGGTGAAAACATTTCGTAATGCATGTTTTCGTATCTTGCTCTGCGTCCTAAAAAATATAGAAGAGATAAAATATTATGTTATAGTACAATATATACGTCGTGTTTGAAATAACGATCGCAGACAGTACGATAAGATAAAATTACAAAGAACAACAAATGTTTAATAATATCGTTTCATCGTTTTATAGGTTCTGTGGCACTTTCAAATCATTATTGTAACAATTTTTCTGTATCTGTAAAGAGTATTTTAATCCGAAGAGTCACGCAGTAGCAAAAGGAATTGCCTGAAACTTTGACCGAATTGTTCTACAAACTAGCAAATTTTAAAAATTTGTCCGAATTGTAGGATTACTGAAAGTTACTTGTTAGGTTTCTGTGAAACAATTGTTGTGGTTTTTATACATTAACGTGTTTATGCGTAACAAATAATAATTATTATAATTTAGTGGAAAGTAACGTTTAAATCAGCATGTTAATAGAAATGTTTTTTATAATGCGTTTGAGAGAAGTTTTTGAGAAATGTCCGCCTACTTTATTGAAAGAATGATCGCGACGTTATATTACAATTCAATAAGACAAATGTAAAATGATATTAAAATCTGTGATGTCCACTTTGCTTTATAAGTTGCTGTTTTTTTTTACTATACATTTTATTGCTGTGTATTAATCAACTAATGCCAAAGTGCTACCTAATCATTCAATTTGTTTCTACAAAAGAATATGTAAAAATACTTTGTAAGATATGCTTCAATGTGCATTCCAAAATAAATAAATCCCGTCTTTTTGCAACAGGTTCGTTTCAACAGTGAAATCGAATAACATTTTGTTGAAAAATAATTAAATAGCCGGATAAGATGGTCAAGAATGCCCTTGAGTCGAATGATATCGCGGATGGGCCATTCGATAAAAAAAAATGTACTGTGTAAAATTTTAACCCTATATCTCGATCGGAAAGGTAGTTACGGGGTGAAATTGAAAAATCAGTTTTTGGCCTATTTTGCAATTCGGTTTAGATTTTTAAATTGAAAATCCTGCTTGTAAAAAATCAAAAAAATCGAAAAAATGCAGATTTCACATGGAAGTTCTAGAGTGACAATCTCTATATTTTTACAGTACCGATATATTATTATAAGTTTCATTTATGAATTTTTTCAGATTTTTAAGTTCGGTGCGCCGTTGTTAAAAAAAATAAAAACCGATTTTTTCGACGTTTTTTCCGTGAAAAGCTAAGCTAACCTTCAAATTGTTACATTTTATTTATTCTGTAAGTCTATTAGACACACTGATAAACCTTGAACATTTCATAGAAATAATTTAAAAATAAAATTAACTTGATTAGTATTCTACTGCGTCAGCGCATAACATCGAAAGATATTAACATCTCGATTGGAACAGCGCGTTAGGTGCACGACTGTGTGTATTATACCTGCTTATACTAGGTTCGCGCCCGGCATACGGCTATTACGGCTACTTTTTTTTTATTTGATCAATTCCTTTTTTTTTTAATTTCTAACCATGTAATAATCAATGGTATTTTTGTAGAATTCTTTTAGAATCAATATTTAAATATTTAAAAAATATTTTAAGGTAAAATACGCCAAAAAATAATTTCGGAACAATTGTTATTTCATCAATTTTTAGTTGTGCATCCCAACATTTTCTGCGGTAAATCTATGCGTGCCTTCGGTTTCCAAGGCCGGTGTCATCAAACTCTTCGGTATTATTGTTTATTCTCTTTCCGCTTGCCCTTTTCTGACAATAAATACATATACATATATATATATAATGATTAATTTTAATCGGCTGTAAACGTGAGCACTCTCATTGACTCTCATTCTCATTTCCTCTCTGTACCTATTTAGGTACCTACTCTTTATCCTGACACAAGAACAACACTCTCAGCAACCAATCATTATAATATAGTCAATCAGGACGCGGAAACTCTTTCACTGGCCTCTCGTATTGTACGTAATCTATGAAGTACGTGCAGTACAAAAGGCAATTCTATACTTTTTCTTTGTTATTATCGCCGTTCTAATAACAAAGAATCGCTCTTTAATAACAAAGAAAAAGTATAGAATTGCCTAGAATATATATATATATATATATATATATATATATATATATATATATATATTAATATAGACAAATTATTAAGTAAAGTGTTTATTAAATCTCCTTTATGAGATCAGGAAGACACAAATCACTCTACAAATTTGTTGTAGATAAGATATTTTGCGGAACTTGAAGATAATTCTTCTCCAGGATTATTTCAATTTCACAAAACATTAAACAATTGAAACTGTACTCTAAGCCCTAAGCTTTTATCACAGTTCCACTCTACTACATAAATATAAACACACCATGAAAAAATATTTTTGTGCAGTTTTTACCGTTGCTCTGATCGAAGCTCTTATAATTAATATCAGAGAATATACTTACTCTCTGTTAATATCACAGCTACAATATAAATGTACGTTTAGTTTAGATCAGTTTAGGTGCAGATCGAGAACGGAGCGAGATGTCAACCTTATGTTCAGAACTGTATATAAATAGTTTCGAACATTACCCATATTTATAAGAAAAAAAATTGACCGACATTTTAATCGTGTTACGTGTTGCATGTACCTTACGATGAATAGCCTGTTGTGCTATGTGAATGTGTATATTTTTGTTTTACATATGCGAGGTTCTGAAAATTAAATGTGTTATGTGAATACACTTCATCGGGACGAAAGTGCAAACGTGTGTAATAGACATATATAAAAGAGACAATCATAATGTCACGTGCTTTTGACTTGTCTTCGTTCTTGTCTTATCGCGTGAAAAAGCTAAAAAGAAAGTTATATGTTCTATTTTAAAAACGTGAACTGTAACTAAATAGATTAGTGTAGATCAAGTTAAATTTTGTCGTTGCAAGTGTTTCATTTGTAGTCGATACCGCAAGCAGAGGTTAGGTTCGAAATTGTAATCTTATTTAAATATCTTTCACGATGATTTAACATGTATGAAAAGATTTGCATATTGTAATTAAAAATTAAGTCGGTATTAAAATGATTCTGTATGTGGAGCAAATATTTTTATAATATACATATAAAAAAATGAATGCTGTGATCGCATTATGTATTTTTTGTGAATCACACGGACCTAAAGTGATATTCACGACCCAAACGTATCGTAATTATGATAATCAGAATACAGAGAAATTAAAATTCTATGGGCCTAAGGAAATATTAAGACGTAGTCAAAACATATTGGAAGATGAACAATATGAATGTGAAGGATGTCAAAGCATTGGTAACGTGAAGTATTTGAGTAACGAACATGAAACTAAGACATCATTCCTTTCTGCTCAACAATCGTTAACTCAAGATATTTGGTGCTTATTAAAACATGCATGTTTTAGGTATAAATAACTAAAATATCATCCACTATATAGTTTTAATTCTTTGTGGTCCTATATCGAATCTTACTTAACATTGTGTTTCTTTCTAACTAGTCCTATGTTGAGTTAGGCTCGACATCAAGTTTTTGCTTATTTTTAATGAATGTTGGTGATTTTAAGAATATTTTTTATACTATTATTATGACTGTACATATTCTATTTAAGTTCCTTTTTTCCACATTTTTATATTTCAAGGGTCATAGAAGTAAGATATTAAAAGGAACTTTATTTGATGCATTAAGTGCTAGGAATGCATAAATGTGTCCAGCAATTTTTGTGGAAACTGAAAATTTTTTATTTAATTAGTGTAAATGATGAAAAGCTGTAAACAATTGACTGAAAATATTTAAATCTAAAGATTTGTATGCTCAAAGGGTTGAACAATATTATGCAATTAAAATTTATAGTTAACTAAAACTATAATATTATTTTTAAATACGTTTAAATAAGTGTATTAGTATAAGTATATGTTACTTTGTTAGTATAGTTACCGGGTATTCTTAGTATACTTACCTAGGACCACAAAGGGTTAATAACGTAGGTGCATGGATTACCAGATTTACGGGTACATTTATAATGAAATGACTATATTTTAATTGTATTTATTTAAGGAGTTTAAGTTGCGAAGTACATCCTGGGAGAGAAGGTGTTTGCTATTTTGGAGATGAATACAGGGGGCATGTTTTAAGTCATACGTTTACATTAAAAGATGCCCAGGTGAATTATGCAACGAAAAAGCATGTTTGGTAGCTATTACAACAAATTATTCCAATCATCTCAATAATTATATGTTTAAAGTTTAGAGACTCCTAAAAGGAAAACTTCATCAATACAAAGGATTACTTGTGCTTTTTGTAGGCAAGAGGTTTCAGAAGATGGTGCAGTTTCATTGTTTTCATGAGGGATAAGCAGTTTCTCTTAAACATGTGGCCTTTTTTAGTTGACAATTTGAAGGAAGTGATTAGAGAATTGCAAGATTTTGCAGAAAAAAAATATGCTGCTGAAGAAGCAGAATGTCCGCAGAGAGTTGTTCGTCTTACAATGGTTAATAATGGATCAGGATCATATAGAAATTCACATAAACAACCCAGGACTTTTTGTGAAATAACTAATGAAAAACATGTTTTCATAAGGTCCGTTTTATATTTGATATACGCTATGTACTAGTGTTAATAAATAAACTATTAACAAATTATAATTAAATCAGAATTCACATGTGGCTGGTATGGATTCTTAGTGCAGGAGCAAGACATTTCATAGAAATTTTTCCTATGAGCTTGTTAGACGACGAATTAAATTATGATTTGGAACATCAGATTGGTTAGTATCTTAAAATGTGCTGAATTTCAGATAATTACTTATACCTAAAGTTGTGCTAAACATTTCCTTTTTAGAAACTGACGAAGGATTCACTTTAGTAAATGCTAAATTACCTGTTCACTTAAATTTAACATCAAATGAAACTGAAACGAACTCAGAGTTCTTGGAAGTCTGTGGGAAATCTGCCACAGTGATACTTAGAGATTTAAGATCCATACTAGGAAAGGACCAATTTAGACAACTTTTATATTCTAGTTTAACCGGTGTTCAAATTTTAGTAAGGGGTCCAAGTTTTGAAAGGAAGGAGTCTTTGTATGGACTTAGTTCTCTTATTCCATGTGCATGTCGAAGAGTCAAAACTCAAGCCACAGAATATATGGATCCTAACAAGTGTAACTTCATAGGTATCTAGATATTAAAAAATATTTGCATTAAAACTGTACTATCAGAAGTACTTTAACTTTAACCTACTGTATCATTGATTTCAGGTGTGGATACATCAGTGGCAGTACCTGTACCATGTGCAAATGTGTGTAGATTAGATATAATTTCTGATCAACACAAAATTGAAAATTCAAATTCACACATTGTTAGATGGACAGGCACATTACCATTAAAACTTCCAACGCTGTTAACAAAGATTGAAAAGTCACTTGATAATGAGAAACTAGGGAATTCGACATTGAAAGCACATTTTGCGGCGTTACAGGAAGAATGGGCAAAGTATGTTTATTTTTACATTTTACAAATATTTTAAAACAGAGTTGATTGATTAATTAATACTTACAGTTACAAAGAATTAATTAATTATCAGGAATCGAAATTCATGAAATTAATCGTCAATTACTGATTAAAAATATTAATCATTGACCATAAACTGTTAGCTTTTAATTGAAATTCTATTTAATGAATATTTTTATATGTACATTAGTGTATAGTGTACAAGACACTCGGAAAATTATCAGAATAAGGGCTTAATATTGCATTTATATGACACAGAACCAATTGTATCCAACATCTTTAGAAATTAAACAAATAATACACAATATTTTCAATTTAAATCAAATTAATAGAATTGCACTTGGACAAAATTACAAGATACTATCGCTGAAAATAATGTCATACGCGATATAATTAAATAGAACTATTAAAAATACTTAATATTAGTAATGGATAAATCTTCCTGTAATTTGTACCAGCTCAATTATTCAAGGCAAATTTTTATGTAATTTCAGACGAAAGCCTATGCACATAGATTTGTTCCTTGAAACTTATCAGTACTTATCATACTTAATATTAATGTCTTATGATGTTGCTGGGCATTCTATAATCGATGTTTTCACTTTGAAAACACTTTTTAATAAAACTGTCCAGCTTTTGTCAACACAAAAGTCGTTTTTCTCCATCACTCTCAGTTTTTAAGAAGTTTATCTTTGAAAAATGTCATTTTTTAAATTTATTTATTTAATTTAATATTTTATATTTAAAAAATTCTCTGTTCTTAGCTGTAATATACGTATGTAACTATTTGATCGATTCTGTAGACATGTTTAAACAACCTTTAAAAAGAGCCTCACAGTTTTAACGCACCAATTCTCACAGACATTTATTAATTTATTTTAAAAACTATGAGACTGAGGCAAAATTTAAATACACTACGCCGTAGAGTTTTCTTTTTTCAGAAAAAATAAAAAAAGATAGAACACAGACTTTGTTTTCGATTGACAAACTAAGTATGGAAAAGAGGAGGTGTTTCCAGTGAATTTCAACGCCAACGATCGTTTCGCGTTCACGATAGAATTTATTGTTTTGTTTTTGACAATTTCAAAACAATTTGAAATTTAATTTTCAAAAAAAATCGAAAAATTTCCGTGACAATTGTGCGTTAGAAACGATTCGCTCGCTTTGACACGTTCACAACAGCCATGTTTGTACCACCGTGGTACATCCGATGTGAACATGATAATCATTGTTTAAATATATTTAAATGTTTATAATGATATAAACATATACTTAGGAGAGTTTGCAGAATTTCTATACTTTTCTATGTAAAAATTGTTCGTGTAGCTGTTATGGTTAGAGAAGAAAAAATTTTAGATTCTCTTATATGGATGTATTTCAAAATAATACTACTCTCTACCCTACCGGCATAACTTGCAAAAATTCTTTCTCTTGGGAATCGTAGAAGTAATACGTTTAGCCATTGGGTAATACAAAATCATTTTCTTCTAGTTAATAAAGAATATTTACCACTAAAAATCATTATTGCATACTAATTAAAATATTGTGGTTAAATACAGTGTAAGGAAGCTCCACAATAACAGGATTCTATAATACAAAACTCTGAAATTAAATTTAAACATCATCGTATAGGGAATATTAGATTTCTGAAATTAAATAGTAAACAAGTTCAGAGCTCTGTCAGTAAGATAACTGAAGAAAACTTCATATTTCAGCATGAGGATGCAGCTATTTACACAGCAAGAATATTAAAAAATATTTTGAAACCAAAAATATATTGATTTTAAATTGCTCTGCAAATTATCAAGACATTAATATTATAGAAAATATCTAATATAAATTCAATAGAGCGATACATGAAGATGACAAATAAAATAATAATGTTAATGACTTGAAAAATATCAGACATACTAATCCAGAATTGTACAAGGAATCTATTCTTGAATGATCGGAGTATTACAAAATAAAGGAAGATTTTCTCACGGGTAGTATTAAACATTTTTAACAGTTTTCCATATAACTTTCAGTGCCATATAATTTTGTCCGCTAGTGTAATGTTCTATATTCTATATTATATTTGATGGTAATTGTGTACTCAAATATTTATTTCATGATGAAGAAAATTTGAATAGTAGATCATTAATCCACTCAGTGATTAAAAACCTACTTTAGTTAATAACGATTATATTCGTTACCGCTTAATAGTCACTAAATAATCGTTAATCATTAATTAAATTAAATATTATTGAACTCTGTCTTAAAATACTGTTATGGCATATTTAAAAATTAAAAGTATAATTTTTATTTTAATTGTAGCATTGCGAAGGTTATTCATGCTATGCGAGGTCGTGGCCATAGCGAAGATCTGTCAGGACTTATGCTTAGCTTAGGTGCTGGTCCTCACGATAAAAAATTACTAGATGCTTGGTCAATGGGTTTACCACCAAACCCAGCTTAATTTTCTAATTAACTGAATATATATTATACATTGTAAAGTGTTATTGGGTAATATATAATCTAATATAATATGTATTTTCTTGTTTGTATTTTTAATTTGTTTTTTCAATATTTATATATTCGAGGTTGTGCAACATTTTTTTATTTATAATGTAGTTGAGAAATGAGGTTTAAAACCTAATGTTAATATAAAATAGTTTATTTTACATACATTGCTATAGTCTGAAAATGATTTCAGATATATCTTTATAAAATGATATAATATCTACATAATATGTCAATAAAATTATACCAAAAATAAAGTTTTATAGAAGTTATTTTGGTTTACTTATTTATGGCAATATGAAGTATTAGTATTGTTGAAATCATCATTTTAACCCATATTTCCATAATTTTATGACAATCATGTATTTTTTATTATACTTTTATTTCTTTTAACAAAATGTTATTAATTTTTATTCTCTAAATTTAGATTAGTATATCGTAATGTATATTTACGATACAAATAATTTTTAAAATTTCAAAACATTTTGCATCACTGTACAATTTATAATTTATAGTACCAGAGAGGAAATGACATTTCCTCTCTGATAATACTCTAATAATTTTTTAGATTCCTCTCACCAAGTTTATCATTGCAGAAATACTTAAAAATGTTATTACATGTTCTCCATTTATGTTTGTAAATAAAATACGCTATTTAGTTCAAGATATTCATAAAGTTATATTGTCTAATATAATGGAATTTCGTTCACCGCCAGCGGTTCATCGCAAATTGTGTAAACTTGAAGATTTTAACAAGTTTAAAATTTATTCTAAAAATTTTGATGAACAATATAATAGTATATATAGTGTGAGATTAAGGACACTAAAGGACCATCTCTTTCAGAATGCAAAGGCCAAATGGGGTAAAACATTCTTACTTCGATTACATACGTTGTCGTTTTAGGTTAGGTTCGTAATAAATATTTTATTGTAAATAGCTCAACATGAGGTGGTTACACTATCAGAACTTCCCGAAAAAAATCAAGATAATAATTATATTGTAATAGGAATATTATATAAACATCAAGAGTTGAAGTCATCAGTATTGCATGAGCTAAGCGAAGAACTTCAATTACCGACTCATTTACCAAGAGCAAATTATGCATCATTCAAAGATACATTATATTTGGAAGATGATGTTTTACGTGTTAAATTGGTTGGTGGAAGTCACATGAATATTCAAAATGTGGTTACTGGTATTATTTGTGCTGTGTTTGGACATCAATTAGAAAATGGTGAATTCAATGTAAATATCAATTTTATTATGTTACAAATGATTCATAAAAGTAATGTAAATAATACGTCCTCTCTTCCATATTATGATATACATTTCATAAAAACATTATAAAAAACTTATAACTTCATTTAAAATAAAAATAAAATCATATATTCCGTAGTGACTGATAATTGGATGGAAATAATAGCTTTCCAGAAATGTATATCACAATATGAGTAAAAATGAAAAAAATTCAATATTATTTTTACCCTCAGGTATTCACGTTAATATTGGCACATAACATTAAATATATCTATATGTATTCATTACTTTACATTTGAAGAAATGATTTAACCCTTTGCATTCAGAGTTTTCTTGGATCATTTAATAAATAGCAGCTATTTATATTTGAACACACAATACAGTTTCTTTTTCTTCTTTCTATTGTTCTGAAAAGGATATCTTTATAATTCTTGGAAATCACTTCTTAATTCATGAATAAGAAGCTTTATTAACTTTATAGAATGTGATTTTATTTTTTTCTATTCTGATGCTCTATTTTATAAACAGTGTATATAAAAGTTAAATAATATACATAATATATAAATAATATATACTTCCAACCTACAGAAAAATAATTTTTTTCATCATTTTAAGGACAACACTATTCATATTCACCATATAATTTAGTACTATTTCAATCTTATTATCTGATATGTAACACTTTGTAGGAGACTTCATTCCTTCATGATTCAAAGTACCAAGAAATGTACGCAACAATTCTTTTGTCTTTCCATGCAAGCAGTAGCCAATATTCTTTTATGTATTCCCTAACGCTGTCTAATGTTCTCTTACATATATCTGGACATATTTTTCATTTCTTTATGTTTTTTATACAATATGAAAGGAAAAGTTCAATTATATTTTTATTCATAGATCTTTTTTCAATTATATATTTATAAGAAATTTTGCGTTTGTATAATTTTGTTCTACATAATCACCAGTAATCTTTTTGTGTCCTCTTAGAAAGAAAATTTAAGTTGTTTCCTAGATTTACAATATTCCCTCCGATGGGTTAAATGCACCAAGTGCAAAGAGTTAAATGCTGTGTTACCTCAAATGCTAACATCTAATTGTATTAAAAATTTTAATTAGACTCTGCCACATTTTCATGTCACACTAATAGTTAAACATTTTATAAAAAAAAGTTTTCTCTATAAAATTTCAAGAAAATTTCAAACGGGATCGGAGCCGATCCGGATGGTCGGTAATTCGGAAAATTCGTTAGCAACATAAATAACACAAATATATGTTATGTATTTTATTTATTATACATTTTATATGTATACTTTTACAACAACATTGGTAGTATGAAACAAAAGACATATACATGCACTATAAGTTTAATTTAATTAGGATGTTGTAAAGAAGTATGTGAGTTTCTTTTGTGTCAGATTTAAGTGATGATTACGTGCTGCACGGTTTTGTAGACGTTTTACCATCTCGAGTTCAGTCGGGTCTGATTGTGAGTTGTGGACTCACTATACTAATTAATTAGCGGAAAAAAAAAGACGGATTTAGTTTGACAATCCAGATTAATGGGAACATGATAAACGGAGTTCTACTGAATATTGAACTGATCGAATCCCATTCTTCTTATGGTATGGTTTTATCTATAAATTTTCTGGTGACTGAGAAGGTGGATGTATAAGGGCAATTTGATAATAAATGTCCTTAATATAGTTGAACCCTTTAAAAGAAAGTCTACTAATAACAATAATAAATAAGCATAATAATTGAAAGCGCAAGATTCAAATAGTGCAAGAATATTTATCATACAATTGTCATAGAAAATCTATGGGACAAATTAGATTAAAGGGGCAGAAAAATAATAATAAATTCAAAATTGGATTAAAAAAAGAGACTACAAGAAGAATGAGATGCTGTTAATCTATAATATTTTTAACATGCCAAAACATTTAAATAATTTCATTAAACAAAAGGGATATGCTACAACTTCTTTTTTATAAAGTGACAATATAATGTATCACGAAAATGCAACAGTTTCTTTTTTAAAATCTACTGTACATTTAAATGTTATAGTTGCGAAAAAATAGATAGAATATCGATGTAACTGTATACTAATTCTGCAATAACTTGCATTTCAATTTGGACTATTTGAAATATATGAACTATATTAATTGTAGGTTGTAGATTGCTGTTATCCAGGATGTACTCCAAAGCTAACTACCATCGCTAAACCATTGGAACAACCGGGGAAGATTTTAATAATATCAGGCTTAGATCTGGCAAATAATACACAATCATTAAGTTTGAATCTGTTCTCTGAATGGATAACTGGAATGATTGGTTGTCCAGAGGTTCAAACAGAAGTAGCATCCATAGTGTGCCTTATTATAGCAGGTATTAATATACAGGGTTTAATATGTGATTCTTATGCTAAGTTCGCACCAGCTAGAGCTGTCCGCGAACTGTTTGTAGTTTTATGTTTACACTAGAGCTTGCGAACACTTACAGAGTAGGGCATTTTAACAAGGTCTTCGATGTTCCTTGTCTCCTGAGCGAACAATGTTCGCTGTTTATGGATTAGTTCACTATAACCTGTTCACAGTAGATCCAGCATTATAAAATTACTGATCGAGTTTTCTCCAAAATGAGAAGAGATATAAAAAAATCGACAAAACAAAAGATGTTCTGGTTTAGGGGGAAAATTTTTTTATATATACTGTGACGTTGTAAAGTGGAGGTAATTTCAATGTCAACTTACTTCTTTTTAATGGCACCCTCTGTGTTTTGTTCTATAGTATATAGTGTTTTCTGTAACGAGTTCATAAACCACAGCACAAGTTCATATAAATTAACAAGGTCATATAGAGCTAAAAAATTAAACTAATAAAGATTGAATTAAGATCTGTTATATCAAGCTAATCACGGAACAGGCTCACAGTAAACCAATCTGTCAATTTGATAATTCAAGTATTTGTTTAAACAGCAACTTTAATATAACTTCTAAGAAGTTGTTTATTCTTACGATGCTTCTCTCATACAATACAATTTTGAACCGAAACGGTTTTTCTCTATTATCTCTGCATGATATGGTCAAAGGTTTACTTCAATATTGGTTTATTGGTTTCTTGGACACAATAATGCTATAAGTAAACCATGAACTTGGATTTTGTGTAGCAATGCATTAACCCTTTTGCTGCTAGTTACTCACAGGCCGATTTGATTTCTTCATGAAAACGTAAACATCAAATCGGTCCTAACAGTGTTTGCATATCCCACCTATTTAAGGCTAGCAGAAAAAGGATTAATAAAGATGTTGTTTGCTTCGTGTGAGCTGGTATGATCTTGGATGACCTTGTGTCGTGGTCTCTAACTTGTCACACAGAATATTATCACAGTATATTAGGAAAAACAAATAGGTCAAGGTCTCATTTAAAAAAATCATTTGATCTTGAAACTACTTAGACATCTATATCTATAATTTCACCTTATACAGCAAAAGATTTCAAAAGAGAACATCTTTTGTTTAATTAAATTGTTCGTATTACTTCTCATTTGGAAGAAAACTCAATTGGTCATTTTATAAGAATCACCCTGTGCATATATGTATTGAAACATTTAAATGTATGAAACAAGTGATGAACTGAGATTATTTTAGGAAATAGTATAAGAGGATCCATAGAAATCTACAATCATAAAGGATATTTTGAAACTAATACCCACAATGAGACAGTATTTAAAGAGGCTACAATACTAGCACACAAATTGGACAATTTTCTTCTTCCTATAGCACAGTGTTGCCCTATAATATTAATGCCTGGTGAATTTGACCCAACTTGTCACATGCTGCCTCAACAATCGTTTCATCCTTGTATATTATCTCAAAGCTCCAGGTATTATTATATATTTATTTCCTACCACAGTGAAGTATTCTTTACATTTACATGATACAGATTCAAGAGTTTCTATGGAGTTACAAATCCTTGGGTTGGTAGCATCAACTCTCGTATCATAGCTGGATCCAGTGGTCAACCCATTTTAGATATCATGAAGGTTGCTGGACTTGTTAATATATCACCATTAACATGGCTAGAATATACATTAAATTGGAGACATTATGCACCAACTGCCCCAGATACTGTACCAGCTTATCCATATTTTAATACCGATCCATTCATTATGACAGAATGTCCTGATATTTATTTCGCTGGCAATATGGATAAATTTGAAACCAAACTATTAACAGGTAAGAATATTTTCAAATGATTTTTATTTTTACATTGTGATAAAGAAAATGGTGAAGTAGAACATTTATTCACAGCAAATCTAGGACAGACAATAAGATTGATTTCCATTCCAAAATTTTCTGAAACGCAAACAGCTGTGTTGGTCGATTTACAGGATTTAAAAACTTCGCCGATTTCTTTTAGCGTTAGTTAATTTAATATATTTTTAAAATTGACGCAAAGCATTAACATTTCTGTATATTATTTTAGTATAATTTGTACATAGTAAATATATTATTTATTCTACCGAACAATCCATCGATTTGTTTAAAATCATTTTTACATGCGCAGTCTTTTTTTAACATTCCGGCGGGCGCACTTCTTTACGTAATGCGAACAGACGCGCTGTACTTGTCACACTATTTTGACAAAATACTTATTTGGATGCATAAATCCATCATTATAAAAAACATAAATGCTTTTGTTTTTATAATTTATATGCACATATACAAATATTTGAGAAATCTTTGACCTCGCTGCAAACGTCAGTCACGGTGACCGGTGATGATCAACCAGTTAAAGTCACTAATAATGAGAAATATAAAATTTAGAATATCTGAAAGTGAAAAAATCACATAGATGTCATAATCTGTGCCTACTGTTGTTTTGAGTAAGAAATGTAATTCTGAACCACCGAACATGACTGACTTCATCTTGATATTCAAACTTTGCACACTGAATTCTAATATTTCCATTGCATAGTATTGTATAAAAATCTTCATTTGAGAAGTAGTACAAGAGTCCAGTTTGATCTGACCACGGGAAAAAAGCTTTTTTTGCAAAAAACTGATTGTGAGTTTCGTGTATATACATATGCGCACCCGCCAGTGGGTTAATAAAGAAATAGGAACTTTATTAGCACGTTAACTGCTACCTGATCCCCTGACAATGTCGCTGGAATTAATAAACATCTGAATTAAATAAATTACAATGTTACACGTCAATGTACACGAAGTACGATAATATAACTTACATGAAACAAAGATATGAAAATATTTCGACTATTAACGTGTTAATAGAGTTTATACTTAACAGTGAAAAATAAGAAAATGTTTATATTCTATGTTACTTTACCAATTTTATATGAATGTAAAAAAAACAGATATTATTTCATAAAATATATTTTTACATCAATAAAATTATATTGTACATTTTAGTTACCGCATTAACAATATTTAGTTTGATGTTTGGAAGAATATAGCATGCATTTTATATTTACAAAATAATTGTCATATAATATATGTATGCAATAATATTAATTTTTAAGGTAATTTTTAATAGTAAAATAGTGTCTCTTCTCTTTTTTATGAAAATATAAGTTATCTTTGGCACAGTAGTTACTAGAATAGTTTAAATAATATTGAAATTATTAAAGTAAATAAAATTGGAATTCTATACTAACTCAATAACAGTTCCATCTATTTTACTGTTAGTATAAGACTATGAGGTACTTCAGGCTGTTACTTCAGTAACAAATTTAAGTACTATGTTTTTTGAACAGTCATGATACTGAAATTAATTTGAATATCAAATAGCGATTATCATTATTTTTGAGGCCTGCACAGTTTTTAGAATTATAGTACATCACAAATGTTTATCTAGATAGAAATTAAGACATTCCTAACTACAAGACTTTGAAGGGATTGGTATATTCATATTTAGACAAATATTCATATTACTCGATGACTCTTGAGGTTCTGAGACTTCATTTTGTTGATCTATTGTTTTTTCTTCGCTTCTCATTGCACATATCGCATCTGTGAGAGCAACTATGTAATTCTTTGCTAAAGTAAGGGTTTCAATTTTTGATAGTCGTCTTTCCTTGCTTACATGTGGTATTACTTCACGTAAAGACTACAAATTGTAATAATTAATGGTCCCATCTTGAAAGTAAACAATTCTGAATAAGCGAAACATTACAAATATCTTTACCTGAAAAGCATCGTTTAAACTGTGCATTCTCATTCTTTCTCTTTCGTTACTTTCTAATCTTCGTAGAGTTCTTTCTCTAGGTGTAGCTCTTCTAGATGGTTTGGATAATTTTAAGCCTGACTTTTCAGATCTCTTAACATTCCGCTGCACTGTTCTTCTAGTCTGCGATTGCGGTTTAGACCAGTTTTCTTCCCAGTTGTCTCCGTTCATTACTTTAGATTTCATTCAAAAATATTCCTTTTGCAATTAATGATACTATCATTATATGTATATAATTTCAAAATCCATTTACATTTTTCGTTTTTACAATTATTAAAAATCTAGATAATATATTACAGAATTGAAAAATATACAGTAAAACGATTATTATTTAGTATATACAATTTTTCTCAAGGTCAATAAATAGAAATTAAAAAATAACAAGTACATACATACTGCTTATATTTTTATGCAATGCAAATAACTTCGTACAAAGAAATATATTGTTTATAAAATTTTATGTACTTACAGTTTATGAATAAAATGTTTATTAGTTGCTAATCAATGGAGAAGTAAGATACAAATATAATAGTATACTTTAATTTTTGTAATAAATGTATAATTCACGAATTTTCGTTGAACTTTACCACAATGTATTTTTAGATACAAAACAAGGTAATGGTAATTTAGATGTTTCAATGCATTTTTGAATATTTTAAATAACTGCACAAGACCGCGTGTACTTGTTGAGCCACGTTGGAACGACGACTGACGTTGCGATGCCGGGGTGCGGCCGAAACAGCCTTCCACCCCCAGGAACTATGCGATCTACCCTGTGACCTTTTCTTAATATCTTTCTCACAATGCATTACTATAATCTTAATCTACTATTCGTATAAATAAAATTCATCTAAAATTTTCATATTTTTATCGAAAGAATGTATACATGCAATTGAATTTTCATTAAAATATATACTGATGACAAAATAATAAAAAGAGTAGCTTGAAATCGTAAAGTGTGCTATTATGTATGTAACGATGTCTTTGAAAAATTGTAAATTCGAGTTTGTAATACTTATCAATTTCAAATTTCATTGGCAAGAAAGATCTCCATAATGTTTATAAATTTAATTTTTAACACACACTTATCACGCGCGGTATATGATAAGCTCTGTACGTGTGCACGGCTACAGGTGGGCGTATGACGTAATTCGCCCACGCGGTCCTTTCTATCTTCCTATAATCATACTACCCTCGATTAAGACAGCGTGAAATATCTTTCAATTTTAATATATTTTGTACACGCGGTTGGTTCGCAATTAAATTAAATTTCCATAACTTTCGATATATGTATAATAGAACGTATTAAAAATAATTGATCTCTGATGAATGGTTCTTTTCAATATGTTATTCAATTTTTTAAATAACCGTAGGAACAAAAAGAATGCTTTCATTTAAAAAACGATCGAATTTGTTATTGTCTAGTGCCCAGACACGAATAATTAAGTATATTAAATTTCCTTTATTTAACAATATATGTATAAAATAAAAATGTTTAAATATTTTAGCAAAATGGGGAATT
Source organism: Lasioglossum lativentre (assembly GCA_916610255.1). Classification (NCBI taxonomy): domain Eukaryota; kingdom Metazoa; phylum Arthropoda; class Insecta; order Hymenoptera; family Halictidae; genus Lasioglossum; species Lasioglossum lativentre. The sequence goes on along the minus strand of OU744356.1, from coordinate 36,705,811 downwards.
GTAAAAGTATAAATTTATATTTAAATTAATCTTTATTGTTTATGTACTATCCTTACATTTGCCACAACAAGTATCAATCTGTTTTTCTAATTCAGATTCTTTATGATTGGGGGTCCATGGTCCAAGACTAGCAGCAGCATAATAATCCATAGGGTACGGTTCATCAATGTTAAAATTTATCATTTTTAAAGCAACGACTCCCTCATAAGGTGTAAGAAATGGTTTTTCAAAAGCTGTACCCCAGTCTATACTTAGTCGTGGACATGCAATCTATTGAATAATTTTTCACATAAAATATTGTTATATTTTTAATTTAGAAGTGAACAGTCAAGGATACAAATTAATATTACCTGTATGAAAGCATCAACACCGTTGAATAATTTAATTTTATCTGGAAATATTTCTGATAGTAATATAATAACATTTTTTTTGCCTAGTAATTTTATTTTATTTTCTATATTTCTCAAAACATTGAGACTTCCCTGTCTGCCTAAGGTGCCTAGTATCAGTCCAAATGTTCCAGTCTCTTTCGCATTATCTATAGCTGTTAATCTAGTTCGCAACATTTCTTGATGATTATAAAATTCTTCGGTTAGTTTTTTCTCATATGGATCATAACGAAATGCTCTCAATTTTGGATTGGCAATCATTATTGCTTCTAAGTGAAATCGACCATCACCAATATAAACAACAACATTAGCGCATCTAATTTGTGGTGCTGTGCAGCCCAAAATCTGTAGTATAAAATGTAAAATATGTAGCTTAAATTCATTTGGCACAGTATTATATAATTAAAGTGTGATTAATTCTTGTTATATAGAAAATTATAAGTACCTCTCCAGGACTTAATGGTTTGCTTTGTGGTGTAGATACTTCATAACCATTTTTTTTCATTTCTAATGCAATTGCTTGTAAAGTTCCAGCAAACTGAATAGTACTTACAAGAGCTATTTTTGTTTTAATAGATAGAGTGTCTTGTAAGCACTCAATACAATGCAAAGTATCAATTTTTATATTTACAAATACATAAAGTACTTTAATTCCAACTGTTTGATCAATAGGTATCAAACAAGAGTGACCATAATGAATTAAAAAGTCTGCATTTAATGCTTTTGCTGTGTAATCGTCTATACAACATGCTCCTATATAAAATATTTTAATGTGAATATATTTCAAGAGTGTTTATAGAGGTATTCATTGAAATTAGTTCTAAACAGCTGGTTGTTTTTTTTTATATTAATAAAAAGGTCCAAAATTATTTTGCCAAAAAGACTTTTTAAAAATTTTAAGTGTTAACAAAGTTACACGAGTATAAAGTCAAATGCATGTTTAAAATAACTGTGACTAATTCATGTCCAAGCAATATCGAATATCTTTGTCATTCGAGCATATAGATTATATTCGCATAAAGAAATTAAATATAAACATTGCTGATCTATTCTTATGAGCTATCCCATTGTATGTATTAATTGCATATTGATTACTGTTTTCTTTGTATTCTACATTTTTATTCTAGTTAATGGTATACAAATATTAGTTAATTATTAATAAACCAACATAAGAGCAAGATTTATGTATAGCTATTATCCAAGAGAAAAATTCACAAAAACCATCTATATTTTGTATTTTTTTAAGCGAATACTTCCTTAAATTTTGAATTTGTAACAAAATTATCACGGATTTATATAATGAAAAACTAAAATCTTTTACCATAAGTTACGTCTCCCATTATAACGGTTTCAGCACCTGTAAAATCTTCTATAATATCAGCTATAGTAGTGGCATACATTAACAGTCCTTCTGGCATTTGTAATGCAACTCTCTTAGATTTTACTTCTTTGATCCTCCATATGGATTTGTGGATTTCAAAATTATAATTATTAGGTAGTGCAGCAATTGCTGCATTTAATAGAGGATCGTTCAAGATTTCCTCTGGAATTTTATTTACTTTAACCGGTGCTTTGAAAATTTTACGAATAGGTTTTGCTTTAACTATCACGACTGAATTGCAATCCTCAGCCATAATTATAATTTTTATTATTCACTTTTTGATTAGTTACAATTACAAAGCTTTAATATGTGTATTCACGTTCCATTATCTTTAAAGAATCTGTCTATATTTTTCTTTTTATAAACACAATATTTATAAATTAAAATTATTCCAACTTTTATTAACTTTAATAAAATATTATTACCGAGAGGTTATGACCTATCATAACATTCCGTGTTGAACGAAATCAGATGAGACTCACGCACTCACGATATCATGTGAGTGTGAGATCGTGAGATGTGCCGTGTGACGTGACGTGTGACCACGTGACCACTGACATATATATAATATACTGTGCGTGTGACGGTGTGACAATCGATAGCAATGCCCTCTGAACTGTTACCATTAGATTCTATACTATATAATATGCGACAGATGTATCAATGTTATATACTGATATATATCATTATTGCCCTCTCTGTGTTATGTTGTTACACATGAAAATAATTATTAAAACAAAATTACAATTAGATAATAATTAAATTGTATAATGTTGAGAGAAATACTAATTTCAGAGAGTATATACTCTCTGCTAATTCCAAAGAAATTCACTCCATGATTAATATAGCTTGCATACTTACATAATTAATGTAAAATTTAAGGTACGAACAAATTTGAAAATATATATTTCTATTTAAATTTGTTTACATCGATAATATATTATTTTATAACTAAGTTGCACTAAAAAAAATGTTCAGGTCCCACCGAGATTTGAACTCGGATCGCTGGATTCAAAGTCCAGAGTGCTAACCATTACACCATGGGACCATTTGTATTAATGCTTTTTATTTTTATTGTTTTAAGACTCAATAATTTTTTAGAATACGCTTGAATAGATATAAAAGACACTTTCACAATTGCTAATTATTTTTAGAGCTTATATATCTCCTTTTATCGTGATTTATTATTATCTCATATAATTTATGGTAGCTAAAATATACAATTACCATTAGAGGTTTATACATATCAGAGTACATATATATATACATATATATATATATATAATTATATAATTTATCAGAATTTTTTTTTGTTCTAGTTGTAATCTAAGGCCCGCTGCACACATCCGTTTTTTTAACGTGCGTCGACCGTGCGGTACCGGAGTTGCGGTCTGAAGTCTGAAGCAGTCTGAAGCAGTGATGCCAGAATCGTGGGCCGTGGTCTTTTTCCCCTCCGCTCGCTGAGCCGACTCGACCCCCCACTCTGACGCACCGTCGTCGCGTGTAGCGCGCGTGCAATCGAACAGGCACTCACACGAACAGACTAGAGATACGTTAGTGTGTAGCGCGTGCGCAGTAGAAGCAACGTGGCGACGACGGTGCGTCAGAGTGGGGGGTCGAGTCGGCTCAGCGAGCGGAGGGGAAAAACCCCACGGCCCACGAATCTGGCATCACTGGTCTGAAGTAAGTAAGTACTATGAATTCTATTAGACGCTGCACATTTGTTTGAATCGTAGTTGCGGCGTCGCATGTCGCTCTAGCGTGCAATATTTGCCGCAGTTCATCATGCGATCGTCATCAATCGTCATTACATTATCGCATGTCAGTTGATCCCTTAGACCATATATTGGTCTAAGGTTGATCCACACGTCCGTTATTCTGCCGCAAAATGAACGATATACTACACGGTGATACATTTTTCGACATAGAACTTTTTATTGAAGAAGTAAAAAGGTATCCTGAAATATGGAACATCGCCGCGGAAGAATACCACGACAGGACGAAGAAAAGGAGTACGTGGATTGAGATTTGTCGTGTTATTCACGATAATTTCATCCCTGTATCTTGTGATGCGATTCTCTCTGTTATTCTATCTAACAGCTCATCAAATGAGTGAACACTTATTCGAAAATAATTAAAGAATTTTTCAGGATTTTCTCTTAAATCAGCAAAGGATGTAGCAAATCCACCTCATGTAAATCTTGAATCGATAAAAGCTTGCACCCAATACTGTCTTGTTTATTTGCAACAATAGTATTTATATACAAAATAGGCAAATACTGTACGCTTTTTTTGGGACACATCCATCTTTGATAGTAGTAGAAAACCATGGACATAGGAATATCAGTGATGGTATATTGCGCTTGTTATACGCGCATGCGCGAAAAAATGCAGGAACGTACGTACGTCCTGATCTTGTGGGGAAAGTAGAGGGGGACTGTTATTGGCGGGATCCCATCGGAAAGTGCAAGACGACATGACAGGGCGAGCGTGCTCCGAAATTTTGGCAAGTTAATGCTAATATATTCAACTGTATAATAATGGCAACTATTGGAAAAGACCACAATGCTTCCAAAATTCTTGATTGATATATGAAAATAAAAAAAAAAATTTTGTGGAATTATGCGAGGTGACCAAGGTACCCCATTTTAGCTCAACTTTGTACTTTACTGACGCTAAAATCGTCGCGCATGCGCGTGTAACAAGCGCAATATACCATCACTGAGGAATATAGGGACGGAGCAATAGCCGAGGGGGGTGAAGCAGCTCCGGAGAGCTGCAAACTATGGTCACGTGGTACTCCGGTGCCGCATTTGCGATTGGTTGTGATAGCGCAAGCGCATTCTTATTCTCATCGAGTAAGAGTGAGTGAGAAGCAGTGTAATAGGCAGTGAAAGAGTAGACTGGTATTACTGTGAGCAGTAGCGTCAGTGCATTATAGCTTTTTTTCTAAAAAACGGATATATATTTGTTTTTACAATGCCACTGTGCGTTGTAAAAAGTTGTAAAAATCGTACGGCAAGTCGTCCCGTTTTGGGAGAAAAGAAAATAAACAATATAATGAATCTATCATATCACCGGTAAGTAAAGGTTATATTGTGTTATCAAAATTGGGTAACTGATATAAAGTTACATATTTAATTACTTGTTTTATAGATTTCCAAAGAATGAAAAATTAAAATTGCTTTGGTTAGACTCATTAGAGCTAAATGCGGAATCAGTTGCAGTTGGAGCAAGGATTTGTTCCATACATTTTGCACAAGATGCCTTCCATATTGTACATGGTATTAAGAGACTTCGACCAAATGCACTACCATCTATAGGTATTAAATAGTGTTACTATTATTAGGATTGGGAAGTAATACATTATTTGTAGTGCTGTAATTGCTTTATAAGTTTATACATATATATTTTGTTTACTCTTTTAGAACCTGTGATTGAGCATGAAATTAGTGTATCACAATCCACAATATCTAATTCTCATAAAATAGATAGAGCTACCTCTCCTATCCCTGGATGCAGTCACTGTACGCAATATTTAATCTTATTTAATACAATTCGTATATTAATTTTCTACAAAATGTAATTTTTTATACATTATATTTTTAAAACTTTTTAGTTGTGGATAAGTCAACAAGCATGTCACCGAAGAGAAAACTAACCTCTGTTAACGAAGAATTCTTCCAAAACAGATTTCAGTACATGAAGAACCATTATTTAAAAAGAATTAAACTTTTGCAACAGCAGGTTCGACGAAAGGAATCCAAAATTATTTCGTTTGAGGCAATTTTTGACGCACTGAAGGAGAAGAATATGTTACAGACTGAAGAATTGCAAGTACTACAAGATATAGGTGGGCCAAATTCTAATATATTAGAGAGGCAATTGCAGAAAAATAGAGGAAAAGGTGTAAAGAAACAATTTAATAATCACCTTAAATCATTTGCTCTGACCTTACACTATTATTCTCCAAAAGCTTATGAATATGTACGTAAAGAGTATGATAATTGTTTACCACATTACAAAACCATTTCGAAAAATGATTCTTACAATTTTTGCTATTTTCAATCATTTATATTTCATAACAACTTTGATCGATTTCGATGAAACTTTGTACATGTTTATAACTTACTTATACCTATCAAATGCACCTTATAAATTTTCACTACAGTAAGTAAACTGTCAACAGTAGTAAACTAATCCTTCTAACGTCACAAAAAAACTCAAGTTGTTGGGTCGAATTTTGAAAAAGTTATTCGTTTTTAAAAGGTGTACGAATACTTTTGACTACCACTGTATATGTATTATATTAATAATGTAATTTTGTATGAATTTCAGAGAATCAATGAAGCTGCACGGAGGGCAGTAAATACGAATTTTAAAAAAATGAAAAGGCAGGAGTACCCTCACCATACCTACCCTCCCCCTGCGTACCCTTCATCGGCGTACCCACCACCCGCGTACCCTCCTCCCATGTACCCTCCTCCCACATACCCTCCCCCAACGTATCCTACCGCGGTATACCCCCCCCCCCCCCCCACTTATGCCACTATCTTCCACCCTCCATCTACTATCCACCCCGGTTTTATTAATTAAGTAGTTTTATGTATTTTTTATATTTCGTAGTTTTTGTAATCTATATTTTATATTTTTTGTTTCATAGTTTTTGTATTTTATATTTTATATTTTTTGTTTTATAGTTTTTGTATTTTGTATTTTTTATTTTTTAATTTGTATTTTGTATTTTGTGATCTTAAAATAACTAAAAAATAACGTTTGTGTATAAAAAATAATGTCTTTATATATTGTAACTCCTCTTTTTGTTTCTATAACTTGGAATAAACGTTTCGGTATAGATTTATATAATTTTTTAACCACATTTCTACTTAACGATACTCAATTTCGTTCAATACAGGTTTTCAATTCGTCGATCCCTGATTTGGTCATTGGGCGATACTACATTGTAACGCGCTCTCCAGTCTTTGACTGCTCGATCCTCGCTCCAGCATTCGAATGCGGCTCATTGTCAGAAAATTATTCAAAGTCGAATAAAGATACAGATGAAAATGAAAACTTTATTCAACATTAAAGATGAATCGCTAGACGGATGAAAAAATTATCTTTATTCGTTGAGGTTCGAATAAATAATTTTATTCGACGAAAATTTGTCCGACGAATAAAGATAATTTTTTTTATTCGAAGCGGATTTATTCGAACTTTAAATAATCTTTTATCTTTCATCTTTTATTCGAAGGCTTCGAATAAATCTTCGAATAACTTTTGCCAGCTCGAATAAACGGCGATGAGGCCCGATGAGCGCTGAACTTGAAAGACCAGCGACAGCGACAGACCAACAGGATATGTACATACATTATGTAAGCACCTGGGGAATCAAGCATTATTGACAATTTAAACTTTCATAATTGTATAATACGAATAATATTTTTAATACGAATGAGTTGAAGAGATCATCCCGATGAAAATGAGTGCAAACACGATGTCATTTGGACTATCTTTAATAAGATTATAATTTTTATCATAACATTACGTATCAATAAAAATTTTCATCAGGAAAAACACCCCAATATAATAGTAATAATTTTATGAAGGAATATTGAAAAATCTAAAAGTTTAAACTTTAATTCGTGCGTGATTCCCCACCTGCTTACATTGTATGCAATTTGTCAGTCGCTGGATCTTCGGCGTTCAGAGCTCGACGTTCGGAGCTCGACTCTCGCCACAGAGTTGGGCAAAAGGGTATTGCCGGATAAGATGGTCAAGAATGCCCTTGAACCGAATAATATCGGGGATGGGCCATTCGATAGGGCATAAAAAAACATACTGTGTAACCTTTTAACCCTCTATCTGGATCGGGAGGGTAGTTATGGGGTAAAATTTAAAAATCAGTTTCTGAAAAAAATCTGACACATGTAAAGCACCCGAATACATTTAATTGAATTGAATTAGAAGGTGAACCGGGCACTCAGTCCTATGGGACCATTGTACCCGGGCCCGGTGAAAGTTGGGCTACCGACTCAGATAAGGCGCTCAAGCTGGGCGGCCACTCTGGCGAAATCCAGGAGCGCATCTACCCCGTCTGCCTTAAGACGAAGGACACCTTGGTTAGAGAGCCCGCCGAGTTTGCTTCTTAGGGCCTCAGTACCTTTGCAGTGCCATAGTACGTGGAGAGGGGTTTCATCCTCCTCCCCGCATCTTGGGCAGTTAGAGTCCATCTGGATACCAAGCTTGGCCAAGTGCTAGAGACAAGCTAGTCCTTGGGCTGATACCGCAGACACCTGTACCTGCACCAGTTCTATTCTTTGCGCCGTCTGTAAACCAGACCAGGCCTTGCGAAGAGAGAAGCTCTCCAGCATTTGACTCCCAATCACACCTATTAGGGAGGCGAGTTTGGTGTTTAACCGTAAATTTATAGTGCGGCTCACATCTGCCCCCCCCCCCCACGCAACATAATCCATTGAAGGTCACGTGCGTCCAGTAGGGTCGAGTGGCCGTACCTTGATTTGATCCATCTGTTTTCCAGATGGAGTCTTAAGGCGGAACTTCTCGCTAAGCTCTCCGTCACTATGTGCGGGGGTGCGAGATTAAGGAGAACTCCCAGCGCCAGGGTGGGCGTGGTGCAGAAAGCGCCCGTAATACCCATTAGCGTCAGACGGTAGGCCCTTCCCATTAGTCTTCTATGTGTGGCCTTCTTCATGGAGGTCCACCAGACAAGGGAGGCGTACGTCATCTGTGGTACCATGATCGCAGTGTACATCCATTTTACCACATGAGGTTTCAGGCCCCAGGTCCTGGCAAACATCGACTTGCAGGCCCAGTAGGTATTGATAGCCTTCTGGGATAGCCTGGCGACGTGCCTTTTCCACGTGAGCCTTTTGTCTACGGTGACACCTAGATAACACACCTCATCCGAGATTCGTAGTTCGGTGCCGAAAATGGAGGGGGCTTTAAGAGTACCATTTCCGTTTTGCTCGGGGTAACCCTGAGGTTGTGGTTGAGGCACCAGTTTTAGGTTAGCGTAAGTGCTGTTTGCATTCTTTTGGTTAACAGTAGAGGATGTTTCCCCCTGACTGAGAAGGATACATCGTCAGCATAGCCTTGGACCACGAAGCCCTCATCGACCAGGTCTTTCAGAAGCCCGCACCCGAATACATACTCTGCAATTCGTTTCAGATTTTTAAATTGAAAATCCTGCTTGTAAAAAATCAAATACCTCAAAATAATCGAAAAATGCAGATTTCACATTGAAGTTCTAAAATGACCACCTCTATATTTTTACAGTACCGATATATTATTAAGAGTGTCGTACATGAATTTTTTCAGATTTTGAAGAGAGGTGCGCCGTTGTTAAAAAAAATGAAAACCGATTTTTTCGGCGTTTTTTCCGTGAAAAGCCAAGTTAACCTTTAAATTGTTATATTTTATTTATTCTGTAAGCCTATTAGAAACTGATAAACCTTGAACATTTCACAGAAATAATTAGAAAATGAAGTTAACTTGATTAGTATTCTACTGCGTCAGCGCATATCAGAAAATATTAACATTGTTTCCAACAGTCAGCGCGGTAGGCGTTCGAATCTTAACCTGCGTGTACTGTTGAGTGCTGACAAGAAGATCCCTGGCAGGAATGCGGTGACGTAGGCAAGAATGCACACCCGATTGGTTGGCTTGGAAGGGGCGCGGCTAGGCTCACACGCAATTTCGGCTAGAGCGTTCTATTGGCCGAAGCAGTCACACACACTACTCGAGTAAATACGGAAATCCTACTATTATGCGTCGTGTGACGTAAGCAGTCGAAACGGCGTGATCACGCGGCGATACCGGAGCGTCAGAGGTGGGGATGGGCGGAGCTAGCTGGAGACCCCTCTTGCCTCTGTGCCCCCCCTAGGACCTTCTTGTCAGCACTCAACAGTACTAGGTTTCGCGCCCTGTCATATACCTACATTTTTTTTTAAATTCCTAACTATGTAATAATCAATTGCTACTTTTGTAGAATACTTTTAGAACCAACATTTAAATATTTAAAAAATATTTGAAGGTAAAATACTTTGCAAATCTCGGGTTTTACGATGCCATTGTAATTGCTACTCAGGCCAAAAATGAAAATTCTAAAGAACGAAAAACATACTATGTCTACAATACTAATTGTCTATTGTTCCATGTGTAGCGGCTCGTGTTGAAGAAGATTTTTCGTGCCTTTTTACATTTTCATTGTGTCTCTGGGACCGACACAGTTGTTTTTCATATGGCTACGGTTCGGGCCTGTCGACGTACCTTCTTAAAACACGAGGCAATCCTTAGGTCCCTCGCTTCACCTCGGCTAGGTAGTCATGCCCCTGGTGATTTTATGGTTACCAAATGTGGGGTTCTGCCAGCCGGGGTCGACAACGTTGGGACGCGTTGACCTGGCCGTAAGCGTCCGTTTCCGCACCTCCATCTCGACGGTAGACTCCGCGACCATCTTGGTGATTTTTCCTCAATTATCCGAGGAAAGGGAAATTTTGGTGCGACTAGGGGAGGGGCACCGCACCCTGAACGACGCTGACTCGAGTCCGTCGTGTTAGAATTAGCAAATACTTAGACCTAGCAACATCGCTCTCCTGTTTAGGCTAGACACAGGCAGAGAAGCTAATTTTCATTTTTTGTAAAACTTTGTAATTTGTTACGAAACTGCCTTGCAGTTTCAACTTTGAAATATAGTGTGTGTTACCAAACCTCTTGTTTAGTCCTTCTGCAATAGAAGGTGGTCCTTCGAGAAACTTATTAGCGGGCACCTCCCAGTGCTAAATCATCAAGGCTTGAACGATCTTCACGTGAGATCAGCCAAGGGCGTAAACACCATGTTACATATCGTTTTATGACTAAACTGACCTCCGCCACCCTACACTCGTGACCGTGGAAGATACTTTTATGAATGTACAATAAAAGTTAATACAACACGGGAACTTTGTATTTCTAAGGTAGTTTTCATGGATTTATAACTTTACTTTAAAAGGTATCGGAACATCTGCTTACCTCACTGATTGTTAGAGACGGTTGAAATATTTCATTCCCGCACCTGGGTGGTTCATACACAATTGCTCTCCCACATAAAAGACGAGGTACAAAAAGCAAAAGTCTCAAAGGAATTGAATAACAATTGAGCAATTATTCTACAAATTGCATTTTTTTCTTCTTTCTATAACAGATTATTTAAAACTCGAAGATGCGCATAGATTTACATATTGCTCCGAAATTATTTTTTGACGTATTTTACCTTAAAATATTTTTTAAATATTTAAATGTTGGTTCTAAAAGTATGCTACGGTAAATATTACGTTTAGGGGAGGCAGCTCCGACGACCTTGACCTTGACATATGTTGTCAAGGACAACATTCTGAACAACTTTTTTCGTTTTTAGTTTTCGAGATATTCACAATTTCGTCTGTGTGGTCGGGCCGGCCTGACGGCCGGGGCCCACTCCACCCCCTCCACGACCTAGATAGATAGATAGATAGACATTAGGGGTATGCGGGTACCCGAAATTTCGGGTTCGGGTCGGGTCGGGAAATTTGTTCGGGTTCGCGTCGGGATCCCGAACGTTTATAAACTTCGGGTACCCGAAATAGCAGTCGGGTCGGGTCGAGTCGAGGTCCCGAAAGTTTGCAATTTTCGGGTACCCGAAGTTAAAGTTGGGGCAAGCCTACGGTCAAATCAGCGATAAATAACTCTGTGCATATTTTAATTTTACAGTAAAATTTAATATTATTGAGAGGTGGTATTTAATTTATATGAAGAAATTAATTTTATAGTAAAATTTAATATTATTGAGAAGATATTAATATGCACAGAGTTATTTATCGCTGATTTGACCGCAGGCTTGCCCCAACTTTAACTTCGGGTACCCGAAAATTGCAAACTTTCGGGACCTCGACTCGACCCGACCCGACTGCCATTTCGAGTACCCGAAATCGCGGGTACCCGAACTTTGTAAACTTTCGGGATCCCGACCCGACCCGACCCGAGGCTCGGGTACCCGAGATTTCGGGAACCCGCATACTCCTAATAGACATGTTACTGCCGGGGAAGGGTGGCCGTGCCGCCCTTCGCTTCAATAAGGCACACCGGATCACAATTGGCGCTACCGGCACTCGGCCCTTTCGGGTTGCGTTTATCCTTCGTTTTTCGGTCACGTCTCTGCGTGTTATATGGTCCGGACCGCTTTCGGAGTCGTCGGCGTACTAGACGGGACGGTCATCATTGATGAGACGGCCATGCTGCCTAATTTATTCGAGTTTTTGAGGTGTTTAGGGCTCGGTGCGAACGTCGGGCCATCTCACCTTCCGACCTGCAGGGTGTCTCGCCTGCCCATTTAGACTTTCAAGGGCGCCGGTTGGTGCAGCGGCTATGGTCTCGGACTGCGGAACCGCTGATGACTTTTTGGACCATATTCGAATCCCGCCCGGGTCAATCTGTTTTTTTTGTTTATCAGATGTTTTTTCGATTCCTTTCAGAAAAAATTGTTGGATTTGGGTCCAAGATTTTTTTCAATTTTTCGGAAACCGTGTGTTTTACGAAAAAAAGTAAAACGATATAAAATACGCAGCCTGTCCAGATCAACAGGCTTTGTTGAACATTTTTTTGAACACGGTAAATATATACATATAGTTTAGAAGATATTTGAGAACAACGATTTTATGAACCTTAAATTAATTATTTTAATGTTTAATCTTAATCCAGTTGGGACACGTTTTCCCGGTATCCGATCGAGCTCAAACTTTGCACAGATTTTGTTTTATTTATTTGGAATAACTCTGTGGGGTGCTGTGTAAAAGAAATTTTGACAAAAATTTTTGACAAGAGCAAATAAAAGCCACCCTAATGTGTATGTATACATATATGTACATAAATTAGTATGTATAAATATACTATTTCTTTCCTTGATACTGTCTCTATAAGAGGCTACGTGACTTTCCCTAAATTCCTCAATTAGTCTCGCCGACTCGAATTTTGTCAAGGATCTCTATGGAACCTTCCCGGTCTTTCTTTACCTATTTTAACTATCGTGCCCGAATAAAATATATGTGTATGAAATACACGGTTTCGACTTAAACCACCGACTAGGTATAGAATAGACCTATCATCCAATGTATTTTGGCGGCCATCATTGCTGGGGTTACGTACCCCATTTCCGAACTCGGTTTTGGGGCCCCAGGCAGCGTCTCGTCGGTACTGCTGGAACTAAAATAGGCTGACAGCACAAACGAGATATACGAATAGGATTCCTATATCTCGTTTGTGCTGACAGCTTTCTTAGGGTACGCGTCCATCTGAGAGTTTGTAGAACCCCTCTTTTTTTGTAATAATAACCAACTTTTAAATATTATAACTAATTTAAAACACTAAATAAAAGTAAAATAAGTAAAGAAAATTATAAACAAGTGTACAACAGTGTACACATGCATTATGTGTGTGAAAAGTATAAATGCGAATGGCAACGACTAAATAGTTAGTAGTTAATTTTTTTCTAAACGCAGTTCTCTTTATAAGACCTTGACCCTTAAGAAAGTGGAACTCAAAAATTAAGACTTTTAAAAAAATATATAATATATATAGAATATCCAGCAAAAAAATCTGCAATTAAACAAAAGTAAGTTCCGCAAGTTAAAAAGAATACATTTGTCGCTAATGTTAATTGATAAAAGATAATAAAACCACACTTCAATTTTCAAAGGCCATATGTACCCGCGGGTTTGGTGGTGAAATTCGCCCCCGACGAGTTTTTAATCGAGTTTTGGCCATTCGATAGCCTACCCAAAAAGACCCCGCTCTGCCAAGTTACAGCCCCGTATCTCATCTGTAAGGGTAGTTATTGAGGAAAGTCGAAAAACCAGTTTTGGGCCCATTTTCCCGATTTATTGATAGTTAAAAATTCTGACACATTTTGGTTACTAAGCCACATATTAGGTATCATTTTCAGATTTTTCCGTTGCAAACTCTGTTTGTAAAACGCGAAAAACACGAAAAAATGCAGATTTCATATAGAAATCGAAAGAGCACTACTACAGATTTAATTTAGAAATGAGATATTATCGTATTATATATAATAAGTATTATGCTCAATTTTTTCAAATCCCTGAGTGTGGTGCGTCATAGGAGAAAAAAATAAAAATCACTTTTTTCAGCGTTTTTCCTAAGTTATACCTCTTTTCTCTGAATTTAAAAAATATATTATGTAATATTAAACAATCCTACGTTCAGAGAAATATTTTCCAGACTTTAAAACTTGCGTAGTACAAAATGAGAATATAATACATGTCGTTACATTCGAATATTTCGAAGCTACTTTCAAGGGCGCCGGTTGGTGCAGCGACTATGGTCTCGGACTGCGGAACCGCTGATGACTTTTTGGACCATGTTCGAATCCCGCCCGGGTCAATCTGTTTTATTTTGTTTATCAGATGTTCTTCCGATTCCTTTCAGAAAAAATGGTTGGATTTGGGTCCAAGGTTTTTTTCAATTTTTCGGAAACCGTGTGTTTTACGAAAAAAAGTAAAACGATATAAAATACGCAGCCTGTCCAGATCAACATGTTTTGTTGAACATTTTTTTGGACGCAGTAAATATATAGCTTAAAAGATATTCGAGAATAACGATTTTATGAACCTTAAATTAATTATTTTAATGTTTAATCTAGTTAGGGTACGTTGTCCCGGTATCCGATCGAGCTCAAACTTTGCACAGATTTTGTTTTAATTATTCGGAATAACTCTGTGGGGTGCCGTGTAAAAGAAATTTTGAAAAAATTTTTGACAAGAACAAATAAAAGCCACCCTAATGTGTATGTATACATATATGTACATAAATAGTACATATGTATCAATATATTATTTCTTTCCTTGACACTGTCTCTAGTTTTGGAATCCTACATATTGCTTTATTTAATAAATATATTTTATACATAAAATGGTACTATTTATTTCATCCCCTGTTTCATATTAGTTAGTGATCTTTTAATTGCAGACAACGAATAAAAATGTAATTGCTAATTTCACAAAATAATACAGTGATTATTGTTTAAAAACTGATAAAAATAATGGTAAAAGATCAACTATATAAATCTGAACTCCTCTATGCTTTTGCAATATAATGACAAGTAGTCAGATCAATACTATACATAGACAGAATTTAATACATATTTATTACACATTTAATTATTGTTTATAATTAATGTAAATTCTTGCATAACTTATGAAAATATTTGAAAAAGGACTAATAATTAATTGTATATTTAATATTAACGCATATGATAACAGACACGCTACAACTTGTAACGAAACCAACTTAACAATAACATAACTTGTCCTTAAAATTTTTTATTAACTGATCGATCTTCTGAATATTTTTCCGTCCTTTTCAAAATTATGTATTTAATTATAGCAAAAGGTTCAAAGAAACCAACAACAGTTTATATTAATAAATTTTAAGATAAAAATAGCGTTAAATAGGTAATTCTATTTTCAACACTATTTTTGATAACGATAATTATTTTCTTTGCTATCAATAAATAACAGTTTATTTATATAAATCAAAAAAGCATTTATTCAGCTTTAAAATGATTACAGAAACAGGAAGCATTATATTTAAACAGAGATGAAATATTCAGGTGGAATTAATCATGTATTGACTGACTCGACTCGTTTCGTTTACTTTTCCAGAATTGTGACTGTAACATGGAAAATAGCAGAAATGCGCGCTGTGCATTACACGGCAGTAACAGTAAATTGGCAACCACGCGACAATTATTTTCGGATGTGATTTGGCAACTGCGCCTTCGAAATCTGAAATTCGACATAATTCCTAAACTCGCCACTCTAAATCGTAGAGGGCATACCAAAACCTCCGGTTTTTTGAACAGTCGGTATTTCAGAACATGAGACACGAAGTCCCATAAGATGATAGGTCTATTCTATATCTCGTCGGTGCTATTGCTAATGCGGAAATAGAAGTATACGGTTCTGACGGCAGATGTGCTGTCCAATTCAAAGCCATAGACCTATAGTCTATGTTCGAAGCAGAATCAGAGCATTTTGCAAATTAGCAATTGAATTTTTGATTCAAATTATAACATATGATCGCAATCAACTAATATAAAAGCACGATTAGTGTTTTTAATTAGCGATTGATTATCGACAATGAATATTATATATATATATTTATGATCAGTAATTGACGACTGGTGTTATATACAAATTGATTAAATCAATCCCGATTTTTGATAATTAATTCTCTTCATTCGTAGACGTTACTTATTAATCAATTGAATTATAAATTTGAATTGATTAATGTCCAACTCTATAGTTAACTGTATAAGACATAAGATGTAGTGCTGATCAAAATGTCAGAGACTGGAGCGATCGCTAGCAAAGTAAATATATAGCTATATATTGTACATATATATGTATTCATATCACTGCATTGGAAGTAGTGAGAGAGAGAGAGAGAGAGAGAGAGAGAGAGAGAGAGAGAGAGAGAGAGAGAGAGAATAGAGGGGCAAGAATAGAACTGGGTTTGGCAAGCGTGGTGATTTTACACCTACCTTTTAACCGGACCGTGGCTGATTGTATTGTATCCATTTCACGATACATACCATGCTTGGCCTAGGTGGTTTCCCTAAGAAACGCGTATTTCTGTTTTACATACTATTACAACATTTTATTGTCGCTGTGACAGAGTCATTTAACAGCATTCCGTACGACCGAAGCTAGTTTCCAATAAAGTGTAGATATACCAGAAATATGAGATTACGGAAAGTTGTGATATGTATGTCGTAAAATTGTAACGTGTGTTACGACTTAATACATCCGTCAACTTTTGCAATTACACACCAACTTGGAAAGGATTTGAAAACTTTAAGAATGACTTAAACGAATCACGATCATTATTAAAGAGCTTTAATGCGCGATGGTGGATATTATATTATGTTGGATATGTTGGCTGTTTTGGGTGGGACTACCGACACTTACAGCTTATCCTATATCATCTTCAATACAAACAGGTATGTAAATACATTGCCTGTTCCAACGTGTATTTTAATGACATCTAACGAAT
Source organism: Lasioglossum lativentre (assembly GCA_916610255.1). Taxonomy (NCBI): domain Eukaryota; kingdom Metazoa; phylum Arthropoda; class Insecta; order Hymenoptera; family Halictidae; genus Lasioglossum; species Lasioglossum lativentre. The sequence goes on along the minus strand of OU744356.1, from coordinate 36,688,933 downwards.
TGGAGGTTATTTGATTTGCAACAGATTTTCCATATACCCATGCTTCGTCAAGATGGGAACAATATTGGGTGCAGTATATGATTGCTCTTTTGGGTACAACTGCTGCAGCATTTACTTTGGTTGGATGTCTTTGTTGTCGAAGACCTAGACGACCAAAAGGATTCCAGGTAATATATTGTCATTCTCAGCGATATATGTACCAGATCAAAGTCATATGATTAATTACGGTCTTAAGAATGATTTATACATTTCTAATTGTAGGACACAGCAGAAAAGTACAAGCAGGTAATATTGATGATACAAACAATGTGAATTTTGGACCATTATTATTAGTAAAATAGATTTTGAAAAGTTTACTGTCGACTCTTTTTATTCGAGTATTCAAAATAAAATAAAAATAAAACAACAAAATTTACCATGGATATTTACATATAATTAGAGCTATTAATGTGAGATGTATAGATAAATCATATAATTCAATATTCTTATGGAAAGAGTCACACGATGATAGTAATTTATTATTTCAAAATTTACTACTTTTAAATGTGCAAAAAGTCAGTTTTGTTTAACTAAAACAACATGCTAAATGTACAATAAATTTTCAATTTCTTTGTTTTAAATATTTGCACGATTAGTAACAAAGTATTACATATTGCTGTAGAATGTCGTAATCAAAACTGTGTCTAAATATAATATTATATAAATATATGTAATATTAATTAATGTTTAGTGCATCTGAATTGTTTAGTTTTTAGAATGCTTATTTCTGTTTTCTTTTGGTAAAGTAATCTAGTGAATATGTTGAATTTTTTATATTTTAGGAATTCAAAGATGGAAACAACATTGGACAAGAAGCAGCACTCGAGCACACCATCGAAGGATTAGAATTAGACGTTCCTCGTATGTTAACTATTGCAGATAGAGTTCAGTTTGAACCTCTACCTGTAGATCACATTATATCTGGCTCTAAAAGTTCCACAAAACCTAAACCATTGCCACTGTCAACATCATTTTTCGAAGAACGCGATTCTGATCCTAATACTCTACCAGACTACTGTCGCGAATGGTTTGATGCACATGAATTATCTACACCCAGAGAGAAACTAAAATATTTAAGAGAATTAGGTCATGGTTGGTTTGGAAAAGTTGTAGAAGGTCGTGCAGACTTAGAAGGATGTAAAAGAATATCGAAGAATGAAGGTGTAGTTGTAAGAATTCTTACGGAAGAAGCTACTACAAAGGAGAAAGCTTGGTTTCTTGGTGAAGCGACACTGTATTTAAAACTACAACACCAAAATATTTTAACTTTGTTGGGTCTTTGTCTAGAAACCGACCCGTATTTATTAATATTTGAATCTTGTCCAGTAGGTGATCTTAAACGCTTTTTGTTATCAAATTATGATCAAAAGTCACAGAATGCACTTATCAAAGAAAATATTCCAGTTCGAATGGCACTAGATATTGCAGCTGGTTTGAAACACATGCACAATTATGGGTTTGTGCATACAGATTTATCTGCAAGAAATTGTTTAGTAGCGTCAGATTTATCGGCGAAACTAGGAGATTATGGAATTGGTGTAGAAAAATATCCTGAAGATTATTACGTAGTAGGGGATCGTGCGTTGCCGATAAGATGGTCAGCACCAGAAAGCATAGAATGTACGGATACTACTATTGAAACAAGAGAGATTACACCTCAAGCAAATATGTGGAGTTATGCTATTTTTCTTTGGGAAATTGCTACTTGGGGAAGTAAACCATACAATGATAAGAGCGATGAGCAAGTTATTCAAATGCTGTTATCTCTAAGAACTGATTTCTTGCCAAACGGTACACAAGTATTACAGACTTACTTAGAAGGTTGTCCGTCAAATATTCTTCAAGCAATTCATTTATGTTTGAATTCAAATCCACAGAAAAGGTCAACTTTGGATGAACTAAAGCAAGTCCTTTTAAACGAGTACACAGAATACTTAGACTTTGATCAACGATGGGAAAATTTACGAGTGAATAAAATTAAACACATTCGTAGTGCTAGTTTACAGGATCTCAGAGGTAGCATTGATTCAGATTATTGGACTACAATCGTTGATGACACACCACGGCAATCTTCATTTCGTCTTGGACCGACTGAACTGGTAAAGAATGTACCAAATGTTAAAAACATTGTTGTTCATCACGAATCTAGCTCTGAAACTGAAGAAGAAAGTTGGAAAAGACAAATCGAGCAAGGAGTTTATACTGAAAAAGTAAAAGAAAAATCGAAATCTGTAACTGATCTAATGGTGCTTGTTCATATTGACCTTGATTCTGATGCAGAATTGTCAATGGGAACTCAAGTATCAGATAAACATGTTAAAAAGAAATTACCAGCTACTGGTAGTGATAGTGACATTAGACATAGTGTTCACACAGACGAATTTGATGAAGCATTAAGAAAGTTACGAGATCCTTTGCCAAATAATACTTCTCATAAGATCAAAACATTAGATACGTCAGAAAGGCCTAAACTGTTAACGTTAACGATGGATCAGGGTCAAACGCCAATTTTAAGATTATCATTAGATGATGATGATGAATCGATCATAGAAACCAATGCTATCGCAACTACAACCATGGAAGCTCGTAGTGACAAACATGTATTGAGACTTTTGTCAAAAGGAAATCCCGACTTTCCCCTGCTTCGTTTTGTACCTGATCTTGCATCTTCTTGCGAAACATTACAAGCAAACATTGAATCTCAATATAATGATGTATCGAAACATGAAAGCAATGATAATACCTGCTTCTCTAACAATTTTTCGGTTAATTACAAAGAACTTGAAAATCACGTCGTTGATGTTGAACTATGGAATCATGCATTAGATTCTGCTTTAGAAAAGAAAATTCCTGGTTTCTTGTACGAAGGTGAATTCAATGAATATACTGAGACTTCTTCTAAACAACAAACTAACGATACACCAGAATTGATTGTAACTTCAGTATCTGCAGCAAGTACTCCACAATTTCAAACAAAATATTCTGCATATAATGCGGGCGATGAATTTTCTAATGTCGATGATATGGATATAGAGCAACAATGTATACCTAACGATGAAGAAGAGGAAAGAAAGCAATTATCTACTCCAGATGATGAACAAAGTTCTGATTCTGGTTTCAGAGATAAAGAATCTTGCGAGGAGGAAGAAAACATTTGCTCATCTTCAGTTGCTCCACCTTCTATTAATGATTCTACTGCAATCACAACAGCATGTACGGAAGAACAACAGTTACAGATTTTATTTGAATTGGATGCAATTCTTGATGCCGAGTACTACACAACATTACAAGATTGTGAAAAAATAACAGAGAACTTATCTGTTGTTAAATGTATAGGTAGTAGAATGCATCAGGTAAATGATGAGGAGTCTGATTTTTTGCAAACTGTAGATACAGAAATTGATAAAGGTGGTGTTATAAGCGTTAATTCAACAGAAAATGATACTGTGAAATCCGTGTTAGAAGGTGAAGAAGAAGCCGAGACAGAAACTATACCTACACATGAAAAACATATAGAATTAAAAAATTTAAATAACAGTAGTATTACTTCTCCACAAAAAGATTCAATGCAGAATCACAGAATCGCAGAATTACAGAATTGTTCCGTTTCGATGAACATGGAATGTATAAGTACGCATCAGCCATTGGAAGAGATCAAAATTGAAACTAAGAATAAGGTGGAGGAGGAAAACAAATTTGACAATGATAATAAGAATGAAGAGGAAAACGAAATTGAAAATAAAATCGAAAAATTTGAAGTTGAAAACGAATGTGGAAATAGAAATGAAATTGAAGACGAAAGTGTAAATAGAAATGAAACTGAAAAAGCATATAGAAATAGTAATGAAACTGAAAACGAAAACGAAATCGAAACTGACAATAGAAATGAAATTGAAAACAAATATCACAATCAAAATGCAAATATCAATGATGAAGAGGAAGATAGTTCTACAATGAGTTTGCGTAGTGATAATTCTTATGTATCATTTGGTATGGAGGAAGAGTTCGTTACAGCAATTCGAAATGAACTAAGAGAGAAGTTGCCTCATGCTCAAATGTCTGTTATAGAGCCTTTGGAGATGCATGATGCCGATGATAATACTTCTCTATCTACCGATATAGAAAATAGACAATGGGATGATGATGATGATGATGAAGATAATGATGACACATCGAATCAGAGTAGCGGAGGAGTGGGTATTTCAATAAGGTATTTCTTATACTTTTAATCGTTTAAATTTCTATTTTTTGATCCTTTATTAATGCAATCATTTATTTATAAATCCACATTAAACAGTCATTTCTATTACATACAGGTATAACATATATGGTACTCCACTTAGTCCAATCCAAGAAGAACGAGAAAGTACTCTTACATCAGAATCCTTAATGTCAAATTCGAGAGACACGTCAATCACTTCAAGAGAATCAGCTGTATCGGACGATGTGTTGTTAGTTGATACTCGGACAAACAAAATGGTTTTATTGGAAGGTTTAGGAGAGAGATTGCACGACGATGAACGAGATACAACCAACGGAGATCTTTCTGAAGAAGAAAATTTAGATTATAACTGTTCGGTGGTACGTTCTCGCGATGAAAAGTCACATATCATGATTGGAAGTGGAGTAGCCCCTTTGCCAAGTCCCGAAGAAGAATGTAAATGGCAACAATTACCTCCACCTTTTCCACTTCCCTTGCCGTTACCAGTAGAAGATGGCCTAATGTCAACAAGTTTTGGAACTGAACATGGATGGGGTAGTCAAGACGAAGACGAAGAAGAAGAAGACGAGGAAGAAGACGAAGAAGAAGAAGAGGATGAAGATAATAGTTCTAGTTCCGGAGAATTTGTTTGGAAGGTACTTTAATGTTTATATGTTATATTAAACGTAAAGCGATCAACAACGCAGTGATCATTTTACAATTCCTTTTAGAGGTACAATGAACCGCACGTTGAACAAGTTCAAACTCGAAGTATATTGGCTAATACTAATGAAGGATCAGCAGTGGTTGCTGATATTGAAGATGAGATGGATGCGGAAGAAGAAGAAGAAGATGAAGAAGAAGAAGAAGATGAGGAGGAGGAAGAATTTACACCATCAGCTTGGAACGCAACGTTAGCTCCGCATCGTTCCGCGTTAAGATCTCCAGACAAAACATTAAAATCTGGCGTAAGCTTTACAACAGCTATTATTGTTACTATTTTTTTTTAATGTAGCATAAACATTTATAATTTTTTGTCCTCCATTTTGCGGCTAGGACGAATCGGTAGGTGTATCATTTATTTGTACATAGAGTAATTCATATAATTTTAACCTTCTTCTGATGAATGTTTCTATTCCAGATTTAATTTGAGGTATTTAGCAAATGTACTTTTCACATATTAAATATATGTTAAATATAGATATAGCTTAACCATTTTTATCGGATCGACAATGTGCGATTTGTCCAGGATCAAAAGAAGAGTGTTTGGTTCAAGAAGCAACGCTATCACTGCGTATACGAATATCCGAAGGAAACATTAGCTACCGATACTCAAGGAGAAACGTCTACCACCTGGGAGCCTACTTCATATGCTGGTAGTGTGTCTACATTTTAATAATTTAACATTTAAGTAATATTTGAGCTAGTATAATTTCTACTAAGAAGATGATTTTATTTTTATGGAAGTATATATCTTTTCTTTTAGATTGGGAGGAAATGATAGATGAACCACGATTAGATCTATATCCTCTGGATTATGATGACGGTAACCATACTGGTACGTTTTAATACGTATTATTTTACTTTCTTCAAAATGAAATGTCCCTCCCCGTTTCTCTCAAATTATGGTATTCATAAGTACAGGGTTCCTTAACTAAATCGAATGATGTATTTACTTACCTTATTTACTGTTATATGAAAAGATTTTTAAAAACAAAGTTACTCTGTTTCCAAGGAAATTTTAAGGCCAAGATGACGAGCTTTTTATTTTTCGAACTCTGTATTTTTTCTTTGGTATCCTTATAGAGCATAAAAAACGAATCTTACGATCTTAGTGATCCAAAAATTTGAAATACCTTATTTTTCATACGCAAATATCTCGAGATTAAATATCGAAAAAATATGAAGTTCCATTTAAAATAAACCTATGAATTTGAAATTCCACTAAAGAATAATCTTGAAAAAAATTCTACACACTGTTGCATGTACTACATATATATGCATATGAATAGGCAAAAAACATTGGTGATCTTGAAAATTGGGAGGGAGGGTGGAAAATGACCTTAACAAAAAAATATTGTTTGGAGCGCATTCGTCCTTTGATTTCATTAAAAGTATATATATGTATTATGTATGTGAATGTAAATCTGTAAAGCAAATAGTTTTATAATTCTGAACTTGCTGTCTGTAAATTCATGATGTTATATGTTAATACATTTATATGTTATTTGTATAATACTTTGAAGTTTATTTCTCTTGTAGGGAGCGAGGAATTTTTTGTGAGCAGTTCAAATCGTCCATTTCAATTTCAAACAAGCGACAGTAAATACGTGAGTCAATTCTTCCCTGGTGCTGCTACATCAGTTAATGACGAACCAGATGAAGTAGATGGTGGTCACCAAGAAGTGCAGCAGAATAGAATAGAATTATTAAATAATTATGCCCATGGTCAGCAACATCAGTTAGGGGAACTCAGACACACTAGAGATCGTTTGAAATTAAACTTGTCTACAAATGGCACACCCTCTCTTTTCGTTAAACAGATAAAACACGATGATGTTGAACAATTGGAAGACAAACACAAACTCATGGAATCAGCAGAAAGTATAAACTTTATCCAAGATCAATGTATCCTACCGAACTCTTTGAACCATGATCTTTCGCCAACGGTGCCTCCCCGTGATATTCAACAAGAGAGAAGTCTTGATCCAGCTTCTTCAAAAAGTGCCCAATGTGATAGCCAGTGGAATGTTGAACCCACCGATAAGTGCAGTGTTTTAATCGACGACTAACGTATTGCAAAGCTAATTGTAAATTTTTAAAGGGAATACTTTAGCCGAAGTCCGTCCGAAATAATTTCGTTGCAAAATTACAATGATTTCTTAATCGAACGAGATCATTGTATGTAAATTGAATCTCGAATATTATACATAAGGCTCTATGTGTACATAAGATGTAGCTAATTTTTATGTTACGGCTGAAATTTCATCGATTGTCTATAGTATTTCACATTTAAGTATGAAATCTTTCTTTGTTGTATAGAAATGTATCGATATAAATAGAGCTTAAGATTAACATAATTTTTTTATACAATTAGCTTCACAGCGTTAATGCAAATACGAATCGCTACTTTCAAGTAGCTGACAATCGATTTGTAAAGGCTACATAAAAATTATTGAAAGGTTTCGTTGCGCGTGTAAATATTGATTAAAGATCGTTCAGTACGTAATTGTTACCCGAGGATTAGTGCCTGTGTAAGTTAATGTTATTATTTTAGTTGATGATATATGACAATTATTCACATTGATTTTTTGTTATTGTTATCTTTAGATATGATATTTTTCATTGTATTATATTAACAAGGGAGTTCACGCGACTCGTAAATTTAAAATATTATGAAACTTTGTGAACAAGCATAGTAACTCTTAAAACAAACCTACTTTTCGCTCGTGGCATAGTTCGGTACTAGGGAGTAAAGTAACTTCATGAAGAGAATATAGATTTTTCTTGTTCATGCTTTTAAGGGTTGAAACAAAAAATGCATCCTTCCCAGCAGTGATTTCATCTCCTACAGCTATACTCTGTCGCGACCCAAGAGTAGGACTGTTTTGTTGATATACATATGTTATAGACATATAACATATATATATTTACGGAGCCCCAACATTCGTTGTAAGATTAGTCCAGTAGAAAAAAACGGCTCTCTACTCTAAAAGTATTATAATTTTCAACAAGAAACAATACATTAATCCGGTGTCGATTTTTAGATCAAAGTTATATTATTGAAGCATAAATACTTTTTTTATAAATGTATATTGTATTGTATTGACTTTTACCGTTATCAGAACTGTGATTGATACAAATGCGTGCACTTTTACTTCAATTGATCTGATAAATCAAGTTAGCCAAACCAGATAAAATGGCACAAGAAAATGTTATTAAACTGATGCTACGGTATTTTGTTATATATATTACTTAAAAATATTTTTAATTTTTTTATAACATTTTTTAAGCACTTAAAGTAGCCTTTTAAACCATTTTTAATGTTTAGATAATCTTTTACAAAAAATGAGAATACGATAAAATTTTAATGTACGAAAGTGCACGAGAGTATTAAATAATGAATTTGACGAAGTACGTATATTTATTGAAAATATGCTATAATGACATGAAAATGACGAATACCAATGATACATTAATAATTATTAAGTGATCTACATAAGAAATACCTTGAAAAAAGCTCTCAATATTGCTATAGTAAATAAAAATAAATCATAGTTTAAAGGCAAAATAGAATACAAGCTCCCTCAAAACAATAAGTTAATATATTTGGCATCTGCACTATTACATTTCATTCATATTAATATGTGAAATTAAGAATTTACATTCTACAGTTACTGTTAATAGCACAACAATCATTATGCGATTTATACTAATAGGATTAATATTATTATTATTATTAATACTGCTAATTCTGTGCTCATTATAACATATAGAGTATTAATAGAGAACAATTAATATATTGTTATACAGAACAGAAACTTACCTAGTTGCTCAGAACATGTGTCTCAGTTATTATTTCCCGCACCATTAATTATTATCCATTCCGCGAGTCTTCACAACCTGCATTTTAATCCTATAAAGTTTATATTTAGTATAAACTGTAAACTATAAATTGAATAAAGTCTTTCGAAGTAATTGAATACAATATCAATTTTGTTCAACTTTTTTTGACAAAGTTATACAATCAATAGAAAATTTGACATAATGCCTTTATTATACAATTAATTATACAAGTAATAAGAAATGTTTATATATTTTTTGTTTCTGTACATATATTTTGTTTATAAAATGTGTAAGTTTTGAATTAAACAAAACAACTATAAATTCTTAGTTTCTTCATAATATTTACTAGCTATAAACTATCAATATGTGTTAAAACATACGATTTTTTAAACACGAAGAATGGTAATTTGAGAGCTTTACATTTTACAGAGTCAGAAAAGAAGAAATTGTTATTCTAGACTGTACTATAAATATTTAAAACAGAACAATTGCTTTTGTAATAAATTTATTTAAATAATACTATTTCATATTTTCCTGAAAAGTTTATATATGACGCTGTCGATTACGCCACACAATAATAAGCCCTTGATGATCTGCAGATGCAAAAAGAGATTCATCATAATTAAAACATAATGCGAGTGTTGGTGCTGCATGACCCTCAAGTCGATTAATCTTTACTGCTTTGCCTTGTCTAGCTGAATCTAGTAGGTGGATTGTACCATCTTCAGAACCAGTGGCTATTAAACACGACTCCATTTGAGAGCCAAAAGTAGATCTAACAAAATACTGTCTGTAAAAGAAGAACAAAATTAGATTTTATACTTTACTTTCTATAACTTCATTATATTACTATAATTATTGTATTCAAAGCATAAATTACTTGTGCTTTATTGGGTATTTAGTCCAAAGTGACAAAGACCCCTGATTATCAGTGATATGATATAATAATATCGCATTGCAAGCACTGCTCACTAAAAGCGCTGGCCATGGAGCATTTTTTGAGAACCATGAACGCCATGAGAGACTCGTTATCATTCCACCAAGTTCTTGTACCCTACGTAACTTTGTCAATCGTCCAGTTCCTGGTTCTAATTGAAATGACATAATAATTCCTCTATCGTTTCCAGCCCATATCACTAAACCACCACTACCCTCACAAGTTAATGATAAAATCTAAATCAAATTAGAACATGTTAAAATTATCCAACTCTATTTTTCCTTGTCTATTCTTTTTATCATCAAAAGTTAAAAGAAACTAACTTTTCCTCCAATTTTACAAGAACCACCACGTGTATATATACCAGTAGATATATTTAAGATCTGTACATATCCCTGCGAATTGCCAGCTATAACTAAATTATTATTTATAGGTACAAATCCACAACATAATACTTCTGCTCTGTGTTGATCCTTAACTTCTCGTAAGAAAGCTGGATTAGTTTCTGTAGCCACATTCCACAGTCTTATTGTACAGTCCAAAGAAGACGAAACTATGAGATCATTACTAATACTCCAATCTAATGCAGTAACTCCTTTCTTATGGCCTTTCAATAATGCTATTACTTTTGGTGGTGTGCTAATAGTCTCACATATTGATAATAGTCCGTCTAATGATGCACAACATAATCTTGATTTGTCATTATTTGCAAATTTTAGCATTGTAACAGGTGCATTGTGTTGATCAAAAACATGATGCACCCCATCAAATGCAAAATTTTCAGCTATCGATTTCCTTTGAATACTACATAATTTTGTTTTAGTCTCCAACTTCTCCTCTTCGGTGGCATGACTTCCAAGACTATTTTGTTCCAAGCTTTCACCATATCGCAAAAATAACAATTTTGCTCTCAATTTTAAATACTTTTCACATACTTTTGGATCTTTACAAAATTTTTCCTTTAGCAATTGATTTCTACGACGAATGTAAAGCATTCCTGTAATTACATTATTTTACAATTTGAATATAATATTATATGTTTCAATGCAAGATATACAATATACAAACCTAAACAAGGCAGCTTATTTACACGTTGTGCATTGTATTTAGCATCGAGAGCAAATATTTGTTGATGACACATAGTAACCATTTCATAGTATGTATTTTTAAATCAATAACATTACAATACAACTCTAATAGAGCTTTATTAATCAAAACAATATTGTAGTACTTAACCTATTAACATCGACAAATCTTAGTTATTTAAACATATTCTACAAAAAGGATATCTTAACTGTTGTAAACAGCAATATGTGAAATATATTTTTTTGTGCGTTTCTACTTCCTCTTTGTTTTATTTATTCGAAGTTTGTAAACAACACTGTCACCTGTCAGAATGGAAGGAGTGCTCACGTCCGAAGTATGTACTCCGAAGTCCGAAGTTTCGGTTTTCGTCAGTGCAGACTGCAGAGCAGTGCAGAGATATTGTCAGATATTGTGCTCTTTTCACGCGTATGCACTGTGCACGCGCGCGCGTATGTGCGACGATTTTAGCGTAAGTAACGTAAAACGTTTGGCCAAAATGGGGTACCTTCGTCACCCTGCATAATTTCGCAAATTTTGTTATGATTTATTTTTGAAAATGAATGTATAACATGTGTATGTGTGTGTATATATACATATTATTAAAATTTAATATATATATATATATATATATACACATAATATATAATACATATAGTTATAGCACTTTCCCACCAGTAATAGTTCCCCACTACTTTCCCTACAAAAAGATGTAGATACGATACGGTCCTGTCTTTGGTCGCGCATGCGCGTGAAAACAGCACATATCTCTGCACTGGTTTCGGTTTGTTTCGGTGCCGCCGCCGTCCGCCGTCCAGTCTCCAGTCCAGGTCCAGTAATGTAGTACAGTCGGTATAGTGCTGCTCCAAGCAACTCATGTCACCGACGAGATACTATTATCTATATATATCAGCAGATATCAGCAATATATCAGAAATCAGAGAGTATGTACTGGGTCATTCCATGCCGAATCGATCACTTTTTGCGGTCACCATCTTCGATTTTGTTCTAATTGAAATATGTTGTAGTCCATGTGAAATTAGGGAGGGTTTAAGGGGGTAGACTGATTCGCCGTGAATGCGGTGGCACACTCACACACCGCTAGATAGACATATACGTACACGAAGATTGCAAGGGCCACGAAATGTAATGCCATTTCTCGATAAAGCACAGTTGGGGCTTTTGTGCGTAGTCCCAATCGCTAGATAAAAGATCAATCTATTCCAGATGTATCCTCATCATTTTGCCGATTTCGAATTTTTTTAGAAATGGCAGGCCTTCAAAGTTTGCGACTTTTGCCCATTTTGGCGAAAATAGGCCTCACTTACGAATTTTTATCTCAGGAACTCTTTTTCCGATTGAGCTACATTTTTTTTTGTTTTATTCGGAAAGGATTGGGCTATTAAGAAATAATTTTTTCAACCTCGGAAATCAACTTTATAATGTCGAAAAATTTAAACAAATTCTTTTTTTACATTTTTTTCGATGAGGGGCCAGAGTGATTTAAATTTTGAAAACAATATGGTTATATTCCCTGAAGTTATGGCTCCATATTTTTCAAACATCCACACTTACGTACAATGTACAATCAGAGAGAGGAAATTTCCTCTCTGATACAATTACAGTAGGGCCAGGGCCGCTGCGTGCGGTTGTGCAGGTTGTGCGCCGCACACGGGCGCATCGCCCAGGGGGCGCCGAGGTATCAAAATAAAAATTTTTTGAACTGAAATTAATTAAAAAAAAAAAAAGGTCATTTATTGTCTTTGCCGCCGATAGGGCACCGAAGTATCAAAATAAAAATTTTTCGAACTGAAATTAATTAAAAAAAAAAGGTCATTTATTGTGCTCCTGGGAAAGGGGGGCGCCAGATTTCTCTTTGCACACGGGCGCCTCTTACCCACGCGGCGGCCCTGAGTACGGCGTTAATTATCCGAACTAATTGGTACTGAGGTGGAACAGTTTTAAAATGACTTATTAAGTACAAGAGTATTTTAGGTATCCTCTCTGATACTATTGCTGTATTAGAAATGTGATATATAACAAAATATAACAAGTCAGCCAAATCTGCCTTGAGCAAATTTTGATCAACGTTTGCAATCGTACTTTGCTAAGAAAAGGCAGTCATTTTGGTGCCAAGACCATGCTTGAAGCAGAATTTGGTCCCTATTTTCTATGAATTTTGTCGACAAATTCCGAACAGATGGCTCGGAATTTGAGTCAGAGGTATCCTCTCTGTTTGAGTACAAAATTTACAGACGCAATTCCATGCCAAATCCATGTCCAAAGTGTGACTCAGTGTCACTCGTCTCCTATTCTACCCTTCCCCTTCTACGACGCTATTTCCCCACGGCCCGGTCACGCGGCGCGTTTCATCTCTGTCGTGCATTTGCCACAATGTCACGTGACTAATCCGGGGTACTGCTAGAGAGAGGGTAACTTTTTCCCTCAATTCGAGTCAATTTTCTTGATCTGGCGACTCCATCCAGTCCAGTCTATGCCCAATCCATGCTAAACCTTGCCCTCGTAAAGAGGACAGGTCAATCACACTAAGAGCGGACCTAACCTTGCTCTAGTTGTAAGAGTAAATATCGGGAAAAATCGGAGTAAACCTTGTTGCAGGAGGGAAAACGGAATTAAATTATTGAAAATACATGAAATTTAAAATCATATAATTTTGAAGTTTAAATAAAATTCCGTGTTTCCTCCTACAGCAAGATTTACTCCGATTGTGCAAGGTGGGTCCGTTCTTAGTTAGTGCGACTGATCTGCCCTCTTCACGAGGGCAAAGTTTGGCATGGATTTGGCATGGAATTGCGTCTGTGCAATGAGCGCAAACTTTTCACTCAAATACAGAGTCTAATGTGGAAACAGATGGGTCGGAATTTGTCCACAAGTTTTGGTGGCAAACTCATAATAAATTGCTTACTGGGAAGATACTTGTACGTCACATGGTTCCTTTAATACATTTATTTTCAGATATTCATATTTATACACAGTAGTAGCTATTTTTTTCCTTTTAATTATAATATTAATAACTGTAATGGCATAATGCATTTTGCATTTTCGTTTTATAGATTAATACTTGACAAAAATACAAAAATTATTAATGTGTAATAATTATTACGAGAACAAACTGTTTGATCTGAATTTCACATGTCGTTTACATTTTCTCTTCCCTTAAAATATTTTGCATTCTTTTTATTATTTTGTCTTGTTATACGGTACAGTTAATATCTTTGCCCGTAAGCTCGACTGAGCGCACAGAAGAAGTGAAAAATATTCTAAACTATATACTGATATGAAACTGAAAAGTATATTTACTTTGTTAGTCGTATTGCTCCGACCACTTGAACACATCTCGTTTGCGAGTGTATCCACATGTAGGTATAGTTGTCGTAGGCATGTATATTTGAAGTTGTTCAAGATCGTTAGATGTTCAAAGTCGTTCAAAAATTCGGCATTTTATTTAACATATATCATAAATCATTAAAATATACTTTCGATTTTAGATGATTGATTGAATATAATAATGTAACACTGAAGAGTGACAAGAAAATATTATCACTATTTACGTGTAAAATAACAAGTTAATCAATCTCAACCTAATCGCATATTTATTCCTAAAAATGATTAGGAATCGTTTAATTGCAATTAGTCATATTTTTGACAACCATTCAAAATCGTACGTATATTTGTAAGATTTATTTTTCAAGGAACAATATTTCGAAGTTATTATGTTCTGGGAACATTCTGTAATCGATAAAAGTAATTTGTGTATCGGGGCATCTTTTGCGGAGACAACAGAACTGATGTTACTCGAAAGCTTTTGATTACACATTTACATTTTTTTTTAAGAGAGCTATTCTACATTTGGTCTCCCACGATTTTCAAATGTAACTGTCCATACCGCTGTTACTCAAATTTGTGTATATATATATATAATATTATATATATATGTATATGCAGTTGCTAACGATATTTTACTTACAGTTATTTACTTCATCCACGTATCAGCGATTCTCGATGCGGTTTTGACGATTTACGGTAAAACACTTTATTCCCCAAGTATAGTACACTCACTAAATCGTAAATATTTTAATAGCACCTCGTGAGAACGCTTTGTATCCTTATATTTCTCGCGAAAGAAGTAATTTGTAACGATGGCTTCTATCCACAATGCAAAAATGTTAAGTATCCGTCTAAAAATGTGATTCGTGTCCATGAAATGTATCGTGTTTTTCTTCGCATTAGAACTTCTTCGCTTTATAACTGTACATTACATTTCATTATCGGCATAAATAATGTGTCTTCTTGAACAGACGGAATCGACAATTGTGTCCTTTTTGATTCATTACAATCTAATTGAAAGGAGTTATAAGTTAAAGTGAACATTCGTTAGTACAACTAACATCGACATCTCGTTTCGAAATCGCTGTAATATCAAATTTGTAAAAACTGTAAACGTTGGTTGTGTAGTTTTGGTACTCGCTCATCTTTTGCAACGGAAAAATTTGCGTGCGTGTCCATTCCCCCCCTTCTCTTCTCCCTTTCTCGCGAAACTATATACTCGACAATCAAGCTCACTCAGTACTCTTATTTTGATCAACTAAAATTCACTTTTATTTACGTATTAACAAATATTACAGTTTCGTGTTCTTTAAGCAAATCCTAGAAATGAGTACGAATCGAAAGCAAAAAGTAAAAAAAAAGAAATCGTAGAACTTACGGCGTAGACATATAAGATTATTATTTGGACTATACATCATGTAAACATCGAATAGAATGTCATAGTACGTGTCTTAATTCTCCTCCGTATCCGTAGAACTTCCTTACATAGTAAACTTCAAAAAGGTTACTATTAAAGCTGTAATAATTACTCGATAATAATTATAAATTATCTGTTGATAAAAAGCATCGTTCGTCCTTATCCAGACATATCGTATCGAACCATACATTGTGGATCAGTGATAAAAAACTATTTGAATTTCTTCCAAGATAATAAATTTGAAAGAAACAATCTTTTCGTTGCAAATGAAACAAAAAAATCTGTCGAAGTCAATTAATAAACTAAAGCGACAACTATTACTTTCTATGTTATAAATTATGTCAATGATATAGAGCATTAAGTAAGAATCAATGTATGAGTAAGGGGTTAAGGTAAATGTTTCTCGATAATATAACTTACAGTATGAAAGGATTGTAAAAAGTGTTATGTGAGAAGTTCTGCAAAAAGCAGACGTTTGAACTCTATTATGTGAATTTTATTGAAGGCACCACAAGAAGAAAATTATTGAAATCTGCTCGATTCTTTTAATAATTGTGGCACTAATTAACCTGCAACGCCGCTTTTCGTAAACATAAAAATACAATTAAATAAGTACCGTTCTCGTTTTTCGAATCCAACACTCTTTGAAAACATGATATGACGGTATCTTTCCTTTTTGGTTTCATAGCTATTCTTTTCGTTAATAAAATATAACGTCGATAAATTCTGGTAACTAAGAGAAAAAAAGAGAGAAAATGTATAAAAGCGACTAAACAAATACATTTATAATATGGGTGCGCGCAAGAATGCGAAACTAGTGCAATTATACACTCGTGTTTTTCTTTTTTAAATACCAAAAGTGACAACATTATGATGATTATAACTTTATATACCTGAAGTTCCATGGTTAAATACATACAATTATCGTAATTTACAATAGTATAGTTTTACGTTTCATCACGAACGGGGTGCTTTGTTTTCATGTAAAGAAGCACTTTAGATGTTAGTGAGCCGAGATGCCTACATTATACAAAAAAAACTATCACCCTTTGCAGTCGATGCAGTATATTCGCAATTGCACAGTAGTATACAGATAGGAGATCGGGAGTAGATTTAACAGTCAATTACTCTTCTAGATCATCTTTCCAGTATTTCACACGAGAGTTATGCTACTCACAAATCTTGATTTTTTCCCTTTATAGTGTTTCAACATACCACATAAAGTCTGCTGCTTGCCTTCTTCGTCTTGACAAATATGTACGATCATGCATTCCACGGTCTTTAGCGTTACAAAACGCTATGCAGTTTATTTGGCACGAGTGCGCCTCACAATAGGAAGAACTATGCAATTTTTCTCGCCGTATGTGACTGTTGCAAAAGTTCTTTTTCTTTTCATATACATATTCCGTTTTTAGAAGAACGATATGTATATTATATATATTGTATTATGCATACGAAAAACTTTCTAATGCATTTGATGAATCATAAGTAATATAACATAGAGAATATAACAACGAATTTGTTTATAATACAACATAATGTTTTTTAAATTCTGTGATTATAATGAAATCAATAAAACTTATTTAAAAAAGAATGCATCTCTTTCAACCAATCGTTGTATGAATTTATGTAAAAGAAATGTTTCACCCTATTAAACACACAATCGATAAAAATTACTCAATTCTTCCACATGTTTAAGGTTCATCTTATATTTTACCGTAACTCGTGTCATACCAGATTCATTTAGTTTCACCAAAAAAAAATGTCTTATCTCGTGTTTCTTCATGTCATTTATGTCAATGTCCATATCTCTCACACCACCGTGTATCACAATGGCGAAGTTGTATTTGTCTAGATACGGTGTTCCTTCCTCTTCATTTCTTTGTGCAATTCAAAATTATTTAATTGCTTCCTGCCCAGTAGCTAGGACTATATCCAGGTTTTGCCTGAGCTTTATTTTGAGAACTTGTATTTGACCTTTGGCCCGTGCTACTACCACCATCTTGATGAAGTGGCTGATGCAACTGATGCGGCATAGTCGGGATAAACAAATGTGTTCCGTATGCACCAGGCAATCCAGCGTTCTGACTGCCGGTCAGACTAAACGGCGGAGGAGTTGCCGAGTGAAAAGTTTGTTTGTCATACGACTGAAATAACATAGGATTACCATTATCTTTTTTTGAAGTATCATTATAGTATACCTTATACCTATCCATTACACTTAATGTATTTTACACCTCAGAAGTTTGTTTTAATTTTTCACATTTCGTAAACGTTCATTAAACTGACTAATACCAAATTTTTTGTATTCCGGTAATCAACAGACAATTCTTGTAAATTTTAATAAGTTGAACGTAAATTTAACCCTTAAGTGGACCTTCGAAATGTATTTTAAAAATGCAATGATTCGCCAGTTACCTCGTAACCAAAACAAAACTCGTGTCATCGATAATAGTTAACGGTTACCAAAAAATTCATTCTCATCAGAGATAATAGAAAAATTTTAGTAATTCATGATGGTTATTTGTAACCACAAAACATAAATTTTAAAATTTTTTAATTACTCCGTTTTTCAAAAAATTTCTGCAATATTTACCAACACCTGACTTCTATTTGAATAAAAATTAACATTTTCTTAGTGGTCTTTTTTGGAAACATTTATAAAATAACTATTGTTTTTGGTGTGTATTAAATGATGTTTGGTATAAATTTGAGAGCGGCCGCATCGTTTACAATAGTTCACTTACAGATCAAAAAACTGTTTTTCTTCAGTATCCTCAGTTTGATATAAAAATGCACAAATGTTTAACTTGAAGAATTTTATGTACTGTTCTATAGTGTATAACAAGTAATTATAATTAATCGGCTATTCCAGGTCTCTAAAGAATAATATACACAACACAGGATGTCCCAGCTAAAAGAAGCCATCTAAATATCTTTGAATTATTGCTGATGACAAAACACATTTTTACATAATGAAAATGGTATCAAAGGACCAATATATGACAAGAATATCTTTTACATTGCATCGTGTAGCTGATAGCAAAATAAGGTTACAAATGCATAAAACCATAATCTCCAAATAATTTTGATCTCCACAAATGGAAGTTTATAGTAATACTCTTTCAGAAAATGATTTGTCATTTTCGTGTTGCTGCAAATCTTACTGAAAAAAGTACATACATTTTACAAAATCGATTCTGTGAAAATTCCGATGTAGAGACAACTAATAGCTGTGAAATCTATTTATCTAAAGCAATTTGCATTATACTTGTCTTCGAAATAAAACTTCAATTTTTGGAGATTAAATAAAATGTAATACATGTAATGTATATAGTTGTATGCAAACATTGATAACCTTGAAAAGTCTCAAAAAATTACCTTGAAAGAAAAATATTCTTTCAAAGTATTGGTCCTTTAATGCCATTCACATTATATATAAAAAAATTGTTTGCATTTTAATAATTTGAAGAGATATTTAAATGGCCGTTTTTTGCTGAGACACCCTGTATAAAGCATTTTGAGAGAACTTTTGAACAGAAGGGCACCATATATTGTATTTTCATGCAATGGTCAGCATTTACTACGAATGTCAAATACTTCACTTTATATTTGTGCGTTTAGTTGTGCCATAACATTCCTTACTATCTGGCTTTACTAAAAGTTTGTATTCGGTCGTAATGCTTCAGGCATATAATTTTAAGATATTAAATTATAAGAAAATGTAAAAAAAATGGTTTTTCAAATTTTTATGCTAGGGGAACCATTAATATACTTGTTAGAAACTGAACAGTTTCGATCAGTCAGTAGATTGAAACTGGTAATAACACTGTGAAGTTCAACAGCATTAAAATCGCTGTGTAGCAAGTCCAAGCTCGGGCGAAATAATGTCGATTTTTAGATTTTGATTTACGGCTTCCCGTATCTCAGGGTTTAGTTCGAGTTATCAAGGCCGCCCCAAGGTATTCAAGTAAAATAAATTTAATTGTCATAATTAGTAGAAAAAAAAACTTACATTCACTTTACCAAGCGTCACATGAGTCTTCGGGTACATAGTTGCACTTATATCAGTTGCAGATGATCCGCCAGTGTTAGTATTTCCAGTAGATGTTCCTGTTTTACCAGTCTGTGTACTGGTATAACTATTTCCTGCACCTTTATATTCCGCAGAGGGACCTGCAGATGCTAGAGCATCATAGTTTGCACCAGCTCCATATCCAGAACCGTAACTCCCCGGTTTAGCGCTGTATGCACCACTGTTCGTACCCGCATTACCGGCTGTAGCTATCTGCTGTAATAAATTGTTTCAGAAAATGAAAATAAAATGTTTCTTTTGATCGCCTGAAAGAACAAATGGTTTATTACTCGTATTTTAACCGACTTACAGGATAAATAGCAGTGGGAGTTCCGTATTGGAAAGCACCTGGCATGATTCCACTGCCATATGCAAAGTATGCATATGTCGGAGGAAGTGCAGGATTCATCATCGGCTGTTGATGCTGCGTGGCAGTCTGCAAGTAGTGCAATCAAAATGAAAACAGAAATTACTTGAATCTGCACTCCACAACAAATTGATAAGTTGGCTTGGATTTTTCATGTTCCTTAAATCCAATAATGCACATAAAGATTTTATACATGTATACAAGATCTACAATGAGCATCCCTTCCTTAATAATTTGAGAAAAATGGTTACTATTTACGTTATTTTTCAAGAATTATATCTACTTATGCAAGACATGGACGCGGTCGACGAGGTCACAAAGAAGTAGTAGATCCATAGGATCTAAGAAACAGCACGGATCCGAGGGTTTTTCTTAGATCAAGGCTTTACTGTACTACTGAAATGTACTTTATAACTTTTACATAGCGGTAGACGACGCATTGTTTTATATTTGTGAAAGGACGAAAACACGTTATTTTATTAGTATTCTTTGTAAATATGGCAAACTTTTCTACCATATTTGTTTAGTATGCTGGAAAATATTATCTAATAATATTCTTCGTTTTCAATCAACGCTAAGATTATGCTTCACCAAACATATTTATGCTTTTGATCGAACATTTTTGGCCGGTTTTCTTGGGGGTCAATGCAAAAATGTTTTTTAATTTCCTCTTATAAACAAAACCCCATAAACAAAATCCAATGGTGTTAAGTCTGGAGATCTGGATGGTTATGGAATTGGTTCATCACGCCATTTAAACAATATTTTATAATTCTGTCACCACCAAGATCTCCAGTCTAAAAACACCATTCGTACTTTTTTCCTAGAAAGAAACGAATAAAAGAGAATAATTCTATATAAGAATTATTTATATTGAATATATAAATAAATATTCTTCTCTTTGAAAAGATATTAAAATACACTTGTGCAATAAAATGAATGAATAAATATCTAAATATATTTTTCTCTAAAGATAAATGAAGAATATTTTGAACACGTATATTGGTGTGAGACCAGGAGACCACTACTAATCCGATGACAAAACTTCTTTATTTTTCATTATTTTTTCATGGAACTTTTACCAACATATTCCTGGCATTTTTCTAATGAAAATGATACCAAATATGATTCCGATGATATTTACGTGTGTAATGGACGATAAAATTTTCGTGCTCATGGAAGGACAGCGTATGGGAAAGAAAGAGACACGGAGAGTCACAGTCGCCGGCACAGTTCAAAGGCTCGCCGGGTCCTCACAATGTAATCCCAATAGATAACTTTTTTATTATTACTAATTTTTTTATGAGAATTTCACCGATATATTTGTGACATTTTTCTGATTAAAATGATACTAAACACGATATAATTCGCATCATATTTACATTAGTTGCCATTCATATAATTTCAATGAGAAGTTACGCGGGGTCGTCCATTACACATGTAAATATAATCGGAATTATATCATATTTGGTATCATTTTCATTAGAAACATGCCAGGAATATGTTGGTGAAAGATCCATAAAAAAATAATGAAACATAATGAAGTTTTGTTATCGAATTAGTAGTGGTCTCACACCGATATACCCGACCCGTATTATGTTTACATTTCTCGGCGACCGAGGCCTCTCGAGCTTCCCAGTCCATTTCTACGTTCGGCTCAAGTCAAAGAATAGTATCCGTGGACAATAATTGTCCCTGGCCGGACCCGTGATTGGGACAATTATCGAGAGAATACTGTAATTCGTTGGAAGAATTTAAAATTGTTAAAGGAAGACTCGTATTGCATTTCAAAGAAATTTTTTTAAAAAAGTTACCCAAAAGTTTACCTAAACGACCATCAGAAATTCTTGAAATAGGAAAAAAGTTACACACCATTAAAATTCGAATAGAACACTTGGTTTTCAATTAAATTATTTTTTTCGGCATGTAACTATCATGTTGTCGCACGTGTTTTCAAGTAAATTGTTACAATTCCTAAAAACAAGAACTTTAACAAGAACAAACATTTGTCATTTCTTCGCATGTTAATGAGAAAGGGTTTCTCTATACATATAGATCTATGTATAAAATCTTTGTATACATCATTAATTTCGAGTGTAATACCAATGTACCATTTGATCAAATATATGTATATCAAAATATTTGGTGTCCACGTATTTGCCACAACGCTGTTAAGTTAATTCTCAAATCTACCAAATACTTGAACCTTACCTGTTGTGACATAGTGGATGGAACCGGTGATGCATTGCTGTCGCTTCTGGCGAACCTGGCGTCACTAATACTGGTATAGCCTCCTTGTACACCCTGTACCCCTTGGACACCTTGTACACCGGAAAGCGCATCTCCTCGTCCTCCACCAAGACTGGTAGCTGGGCCGGTTGTCTGATAGCCCAAAGCCGCGTCATAGTAACCAGTAGTTGGCTGCAGGTTAGTCAGGAAGGCCAAACACAAAACTACATGCATACACTGTGTACTCCAAATACAAGAAGGCTAACTAATAGCTAATTCTACGCGTACTGGGTTTAAGGTAGATAACATGCGGTTCGAGTTGTACCTGTCTCTTTAATTTTAAGTTTAGGAATTAAGAAAAGAAAATATATATATATGTAAACATTATGTTTAAACTATATCTTGCAAAAACATGTGAACTTCTCATCTCTCATGTCTGGTTTTGGTACAGCTAATTGTTACTAGCAGTAATGACGATAATAGTAGTAGTGGTGACATACAAACAAAGTACGCATTCTTTAAGAAAGTATATGAAACAAAGTACAACTTAACCACTTAGAAATTACAATATTTGATATTCTCATACAGTTTCAAATACGTGACATGAGGTATGGAGCAACTGAAATCATAAAAAGGAAAGGAAGAAAGATGTGTAAGCTAACAGTGTGTCTACGATCAAGACGGTCTACCATATTATTAATGAATTATTAATTAAACTTTCAAGTATATTTTCTCCGGATTGATCACAGACTTGTTTCATTTTTCTACAAAATAGTATATCAAAAATTAAAACCTCTTCAATCATTAACTGATGCGACACATCTCACTATGGATCAATACAGTCATAAACTTTGTGTGCCATCATGAGGATGAGCATGTGAATAGATATTCATAATTCCTTTAAAAAAATATTGAAGTAACGAGCAGCTACCAAGCAGTAAAGAAACGATTACTTCAGCATTCTTTTTACTAGGTGATCATAACATAAAATAGAATAGCACACTTCAGAGTAATACACTCAAAATATCACCTCTGTTTTGGAGATGCAAATGTTAAAATTTTATATGCTCAGTTGAAAACTTTAACAAGTTAACTGCCACGTGACCAATAATTGTTGTGATTACACAACAGAGTCCACCTATGTGTCTCCTTTATTTGTAATAATACAAAAAATAATTGTATGCTATTTGAATGATATCAAAAGACGAATACTTTCTGAACAATATTTTTGTGTTAAGGTCAGTTTTTTCGGTGAACCTGCAGGACAGCTACTCAATTTTTCAAATTTTTCAATTTTCTCCTGCTATGAAAACATTGCATTCGTTTGAAACAATTTGGAAAAGGAATTTTCCAACTGAAATAATTTTTATGAGATTCTCGTGTTTTCACTAGATATACCTAAAAATTCATTTTCATTGGTTTGTTAGATTAGCCGTTATAATTTAATGAAAAAAGGTTGGCACTTTATTTTACATCTATAAAATAATATCTATAAAATATTCATATGTCACTAAAAACTACAATATATCTAAATTTGAACAAAATCCGAAAAGGTACTCCGAAAAGTGTCCGATTTCACGTGGAATGACCATATAAAGAGGAGTACAATATGGCAACCTTTTGTAGGAGAAGGAGCTCCGGAGATTTAATCTATAATTTTTTAAAATAGAAACATATATGTTTCTATACACTATTCGATTCAGCTTGTAATTCTCTATAAAAAAGTATTAATCTATGTATGTCGAAAAATTAATAATTTAATAGATATTCCAACTTCAATTTTGTTGAATTCTGTAGATCTTTTTTCACAAGGTCAATTAAGACTTTATTTATTTACGAGCTAGTAAATTGCATAGAAGGTTTAATCTGGAACGTCAGAATCGAAGAAACATGGTTTACTTGCTTTTGAACGCCTTCCATATTGAATCGCAGTCATCATGTTATGGATAACACTTCTCTGCGATTTACGTGCTCGTAAATAAATAAAGCCTTAACTTGACTGTGATTAATTAAAATTTTTCAGTCTCTACTTCGTTAATTCAATTCAATTAATTCTGTCGAATATTTTAGAATTGTGGTTTGGCAGTCAACGTGTTAATAATGTAAATCCAAAATTGAAATTAATAAATGTACCCATTCTAAAGTGTACATTACTCTAAAGAAGAATTTTAATTGAATAAAGTACAAATTACATCGAGAAGTAGGAGACGTAATTTGTACTTAACTCGGTTGCAGAAATAAATTGATCAATAAAATAATAACTGACCATGTGCGGTATTCTTGGTTGCATAAGTTGCAATTCCTCGTAACTGTACACTGGTTGCTGAAACGCATAAGGTACACCTTGGCCCAAAATGTATTGATGACTTAACATCGGTGTCATGCTGCCAGCTGCACCACCACCAGTCATATTTCCAGTGCCACTACTACCCGTTACTACACCACTTGATGAACTTTTCGGTACCGCTAATTAAAAATCACATTACAAAGTTTTTATTTTCACTGAATTATTTGAGTAATCTCATTGCTATTTCAAATAATTCAACTCACCATTAGAATTAGTTACTTTAGTCTGTGAATTATTTACGGATGCAGAACTGAGACCTAACGTAGGTGCTGTTGTAGTCGCGAGAGAACTATTTGATGTCGTCGTATTACTATCATATTGAGAATCTTTTGTCGCATTATTGTTTAACTTATGATTGTGGGACGCTGTTTGTGGTTGGCTTGCGTACGTACCATACGCACTTGCGTATACCTATAAATGTAATTTAATAATTTTATACAGCTTTTTTAGCTACTTTATATAGATACTATTTCGGTCGTTTATAATAGTTATTGATGAAGGAATTTTATTTCAGTTGCTCATAGTAGCATTCGTTTGCATTCTAGCAAAACAATTCTCTACATTCGTTTTTGTTGCTTTAAAACATAAGGACAACTAAAGGGAAATGTGAACGTAAGTGTAAATTGTACTTGTAAATAAAAAAGTTAACAAATATCACTTTTTTACCGAATGAACAATTTTTCAGAAACTGGTGCTATTGCAATTTATTGTCATCAAAGTACTGAAAAACTTTTGTTTGAATATTAGTTATTAGTATTTCGAACCAAAAGCTACACTATTTGCAATGATAAAATATGTTTTATCTATGTTTATTATATATATTTATGAATTATAAGACCGAAAATTTGATTGGCCGAAATACAATTTCTGTCATCGGTAAGTGTTACGAGTAATCAAAATAAATTTCAATCATCCATAACTATTGTATGAAAATGAAATAGAGTTTGCCTCACGAATAACAGCTACACACAAGCAAAATAAATGACATTCTTCCATAATGGTTATCGGCAATGGACAAGATTTTTGGATTACTTAAAATTACTAATTGTAACCAAAAATATTTGAATTGAAAAAATACTTGTTATCCTATGACTGAATCAAATTATAAAATGCAAAATTCATATTGTAACAAACATGGTTCCTGGGAAATAATCCCTGAAGTTAAGGATGGAAAATCTATTTTATGAAATATTATATAAACGAATGGAAATAAAAAAGATACTAAATACAAAAATTTCTTGCTTTTTATGATGAAAGTAATGTAAACAACATTTTAAAAGACTCATAGATGAGGTTAATATCACCTTTTCTGCGAATATGTTTAAACTAATGGATGTAGACTGTAATATAGACTACATACCGAAATAATAAACATATTAGATGTTGCATACCCATTTATTATGTATCTGCATATCATATCAACGGTGCGTATTTTCTTATTACATAGATACAATGCATGCCCTACCACATTGATACATAACTGTAATTCGATACGCGTATACTCAACAAATGGGTATGCACCCTTATGCTTTAAAATTATTAGTTTGGATGGTGTTCCATAAAATAATTTCTCATGAACCTCATGAACCATCATTTAGTTAGTTAAACTTTTAAAAAAAGTGTCTATTCGTATTAAAATTAAATATTTACAGATTGTGCTGCATTTTGATAGGCTCCAGAAGTTTGTGTAATAGGTGATGTAAACGTTGTAGCAGATGGTTGGTATGCTTGTGGTGTCGATTGAAATGAAGACGATCCTTGATAACCACTTGTTTGATACCCTGTACTACTGTTTGACACAGTATTTGTCGCTACAGACTGTGCTTGGTACTGTGACGTTGTAGTGGGTACATATCCACTTGCAGACTGGTAAACCTATTTCATAATAAACATTATTATATATAACTATTACATCTGTATGATTTAAAAAAAAAGTTCGTAACTTCAGGTGCGCCACTTTCAATTAAACTATTCCGGAGGAATCTCGACCAACTGTGAATGAGTAAATATTCCAATATCTGTTTCAATTTATTATACATAATTTATATATCTACTTATCATTTAAATTTCGACAAATTAAATATATAATTCAATAACCTAATAAATATAACAAAGATCACATATATTGGTTTTTCCTATTTCGAGCGACAAGTATTGGTAATTATTTACAAAGTGGTTCTGTTTTTCGATTTTGATTAAATTTATATATGTTATAGATCTCGACATTTTAAGTAACTCATTCCTATACACTATACATACATAACAGGCGGTCTCTTTTAGTTTTTTAGATATTTGCAAAAAACTTCCATTATAGCGAATTCCGCAATTTTAAAGGAATTTTGGTTAGGTTTGGGGTGGGGGGGGGTACAGGGAAAGGGGCTCCAATCCTTCCCCCGCCCTAAAATACGTGTTCCGTCAATTAAAAAGAGCAGAATTCGCTGTAGTGAGAGTCCGCAGCTTTTGTCAAATATTTTTCTGAGAACTACTGCTCACATAAATTTCCATTGTAAGTGCACACACACTGAACTGATTGTCGAATCATTTCCAACAAATTTTTCTCGAAAACGTAGCTTCCCACGCAATTTCGTTATTCTTGAAAGTTTGTTTTATTTCGAGCGATAAAACCGGCCTAATCCCATTTAAATCATGCATTTCGGACTGATCTGTATAACTGATGCAAATCCACTAAACATATTTTTCATATTTTCGATACAGGCCTAAATAAAAAAAGATGTAAAAAGCGACCTTGAATATTCTCTACGATTCCGACGAATTGAAATTTTCTCAAAATTTCTTTTATGCATCATCTAGTAAATTAAACCGACCTTTCCAAGAAGACTCAAATCTTTGGTCCAATTTTAAAAAATGGTATCCGATTATTTATGTTACGTTTATCTGTTAATACTATCTTTTTATATTAATTACCTGATTAGTAGTCGTTGGTTGGTTGTAACCAGAGGTTGCAGATGGTGGCGCAGAAGGTGAGGCTTGATTGAAAGTTGATGTATTGGATTGAGGGAACGACGAGGAAGAATTGTAACTTGCTTGTGTAACAGTCGATGTCGCAGAATAACTATTAGCACTCGTGCCTGACACAGTCTGAAATGATGACTGGGCAGATTGAGCATTTGTGGAATATGCGTTGTACGTGCTAGGTGCTGCAGTCGGTGCCTGGAACGATGACTTCTGAGACTGATAGGTTGTTGTTGTACCATACGATGGTGCACTCCCTGGTGAAACTTGCGAGGTGAAATCTTGTTTGCTAATATCTAACGACTGCCCAGTAGTACTGCCACGAGCAGTAAAGCTTTGAGCATTCATCGAATGTTCGCTTGAAACTGGTAAATTGTCACTATTCGATAACTGAAAAAATTGTTATATACTCATTACGTAGAAGTAATGGAAATATCAGTAATTATTTAAAAGTTTGACCTCTTCCTTGTTTTTAATGATCTTCAGATGTTGCAAAGGTCAACGTCCTCAGTAACTTTACACATATACAGAGTCAGTCACCTAACATTTTCATCTAAAATATCTCCGTTATCTTTAACGATACGAGAAAATGTATAAGGAAAGAAACATTCAAGAAGACAAATGAGAATTTGTAAGACAAATATTATAGTAAAGAACCTGTTTTTTCATTTTTTGTCATCGTAGTTTTTATAAACGAGACCGTCCACAACTCATAACGTGGACACGGGGCGGCACAGGGGCAAGGGTTTTGCGATAATGCAAAAAATCAATATACTTTTTGTTATTGTGTCAGACTATAACTTCGGCGGATCGACTAACATAATGCTAATATCCCGATAATGAATAAATCTTCTCATTGTGTCGTATGTAAAAATAGTTACACTAATGTTCTATAGTGAACTCTGTAATGTCAATCATAAATTAAGTTGAAACTGAATCATGTTTTCGTCAAACATCTTGTTCTATTATCGACAATAAATAAAATATTGAAGGCACTCAGATTAGATGAGACACCCTGTGATTTAGATCGGTGAAAAGGCTAAACTTTTAAACAATTATCAAAATATTTTCAATTATGGCACTATTGATAAAATATAAATTACCATTTGAGAAGTCGTATTGAAAGGTGTTGTTGAACTTTGTGTAGTCTCAATGTCCAACGAATTATTTGTATTGGCAGTGTTTACAGCATTCGTAGTGGAAGTCACGTCTGTGCTAGGAATCGCGTTACTAGCTGCATTGAATTTTTCGTTCGCAGAGCCATCAAGAGAACTCGAATCGCTACCGAATTCTAAAGCGCCGAATTGAACATCAAGGAATCCAATACCGCTATTTACGGCATCGCCTGGCATTTCTACCGCACTAGATGGGATCTTCGATGGTGGTGGCACTCGTGGACGTTGTTTCATCTGCCTTTGCGGCTAATGAGTTTATAAAATATTTTAATACAAATATAATAATCTTATATTTAACTTATATGAAGTTTTTCCATAAAATAAACTAATTTAATTAAAATATGATATCTCCTTTGTTTACCTGGCTAGATATTGATGACGAGAATGATGTTTGACCAGCCGCTTTTAGATTTTCACTCGTTTGTTGGGTGAGTTGTGTCAAATACTGTGTCTGTGCAGCCGTTAAGACTCCTCCACTAATAGCATTTGGTTGCTGTGTCAGCTGCATTGTTGGTAGGTTCAGAACAGACTGCTGTTGTTGAGACTGCTGAATCAGTGTCTGCTGTTGTATTGATGATATCTCCGTCAGTTTTGGTAGTTCCTGTGTAGTATAGATTAGAAAAAGATTTTCAAATAATATTACAAATGAAATATTATGTAATAAGTAAATAACGTACCTCTGGTTGTATTAGGGCCAAATTTACATTCTGATTAGTCTGCACTGATGGAAGATCTTGAATTTTCGGGTCGTCTACAGAGGGTGTAGGCTCTGGTACTGATGTACTCGGGGTAAAAACTTTCGTATCTGCCAGTGAACCTGTGTATTCTTCATTGTCCCAGTCTTCTGTAGAATCCAAATTATTCCATGCATCTATTCGTATACATTACACATTGATGAAACAAGTGTTTAAAATAATTTAAAACATTCACAACTAGAGTTTATGTTAAAGCTTACCCATCTTTGGTTCCTGAACAGTTTGTTGTTGTTCATCGTTACCTGTCCATGTATCAATTGATCGATTATAATTGTGAGGTGATGATGTTGACGATGGGTCATTACGATTGGCGAATGTTCTTGGACCAAGTCCTCTTCCTCCACCTCGTCCACCTCGGCCTGGTCTTCCTGAACCACCTCTCCCTCTCCTGTTGCCGCTGTAGCTGCCATCACGAACACCGTCCTCCATATTTCTTTCGTTTTCTTTATTTTCTCTGCCACGCCCTAAATAAACATTTGTTTCACTTATAAACCATCTATTTATACATGTATAGTGAAACATTCACCGATCAAATATTGCTATGAAAGACTCTCTAACCCTTGTGCAGCCAATCGAAATATATAGATAATTTAAAAACTTTAGTATTCAAAATGTTTAGCTAAAATTCTTATTTTGAAACTATAAATCGATATATAATAGTGGACGAAGAATCGATATTTAGACTAGTTTTGTAATATTTTTTGAAGAACATTAAAAAATTGTTGACAGAAATGCAGTAAATGGGTACCCGGTTGGCTACACAAGGATTATATATAATATATATATATATAAACTTCTTTATTCAAGCTCATATCATAGCAGAAATTATGCGAAATCTGATGAAATCCAATCTTGTTATTATTATAAAACATTGATAATTTCATTTATAATTCTAATAAGTTGGAAGTAATACGACAATATTCTTAAATTCTTCTAATACGTTCAATGTTTTATTTTTCTCCAATTATTTTGTTCTATAAATGCATAAAATCTGCAATCTGGAAATCAGTTATTTCCTGTACTTGATAAAATAAGATTTATTATTGATACTACATTATTGACAAAGTGAAATATATTATTCTTTTTTCCTTTAATAATGTTAATTTCCTGCTGAATTTAGAATAATATTCTTGTAAAATTTTTAAATAGTAAAAGTTCACAATAAAATTTATATTCCAGTGCAACAGAATCATCATTAAATTCTTTCTTGGGTTGTATAAGTTAATATCTTTGTTCAAGTGGCAATCAATACGAAAATAATGCTTAAAATAAGAACGTATCGAATTCCATTTTCATTAATATTTCTACAAGACAAATTTATTAAATTATCCTATCCAATATTATAATATCCACAACATCTAGAGATGTGATAAAATATATTAAAAGTATTTAGGTTAAAATTTGACTAGATAGTTTTAAATATTTAAGTAGCTTTAAGTAAATTCATACCTAGTCAAGATAGGGTCGAACTCTACCTAAGTATTTTAAGAAAATTTGTATTTTGCATAAAGATCGGCACTCTTAGTATAAGTATACTCATTGAAATCTTATCTTTCTGAGTAGCATTTGAAACTGTTAAAATGAAGCTCAGACATTGAATTTGAGTTTAATATCATTCCTCCTACTAAGGTGTGTCAACTTACATCCACGATTGTCATGATTAGCACGTCCTCGCATTCGAGGAGGCCCACCACCACGTTGATTACGTCGTTCATCCCAATCGCCACCTTCATCTTGTCCACCGGAAGTGTCCATATTTTGCTTGGAACCACTAGGTTGACGAGGCTTTTTCTTTTTCACTTCCCACTCTGTTTTCACTCCTTCCAGAAGGTCATTAACAGCACGTTCGAAGTCGCCATCGCTGTCATGCAAAGCCATGACAACTTCATCTTCCGAGCGTCTGGTCATATCCATGACTTGTTTTATACGCTCCTTCAGAATAGGATCTTCACCACTACCCATTCTAGTATCGATGATTTGTGTATGACGTGCCTGAACAGTATTTGACTAAGGAAACATATTTTTAAATATAAAGAATTCTCTATAATATAATACAGCAAAATGTATATAAAAGTGATTATCTTCACTCACCTGTGCTTTTTCATGCTTTGTTGAATCTGATGATTTTGTTTGATGATGATCCGATTTCCCATGTTGTTGTGAAGATTTGTTTTTGTTGGTGCCTCTCCCACCGGAGGACACCGATTTGTTGCTTGAACTCATTGCCAACTAAAATCCCACACACCTATATCACGCACCTATCACACTATGTACACTCTCTATTTACAGTCTGTAACAAAACAAACATTTGATTTCAAACTTCCATTATAAATGGAACATAAAAATTTAAATTTCAACACACTTATTACATCTTTAATGAAAATTAAATATTTTTTTAAACTTTACTTAAATTTTTTTTACTCAATTGACAAGTTTCGTTATATGTATATTATAGTTACATATAATTTTCTTACTTTAGTTATTAAGATATAAAAGACAATAACTATAGGCACTTATTATTATTGTTAATTAAATGTTTTAACTCTATAGTATCTATAATAGCCATAATGATAAATTTATTATTTGGATAAATTTATAACTGAATTTCATTATCAAAACTTGCAATGTTAACCCTTATCTTTAATTATAGGTAGTAATGTGAAATAAGAAATAATAAACAAATGTTTTCCTCCACAATGGCAAATAGCGAACTTTACATTCCTTTAGAAGATACACAAAATTAATAAAAACTTACAAAATAATACAAAATAAACATTCTAACAAATGTTAGAATAAACTAATAAACAATATTGAATAAACTACATGAACTGATATAATATTATTTTATCAAAAAAGTATAATCTAAATATTTGCATATATAAATAAATATACAAGAACAATACAAACTTAATCAAAGCCTATGCTCAGAAATTACGTGTATGTTATGATGGATTTGGTTTGATTACACAACCATATCAAGTAACGCATACAAATTTTTATCAAATTTTCACACTCTAGAAAATTGTCTAAAATAAAGAACATATAAGTAAATAATTTTCCTAAGTTGCACTTTGTAGAAATTTATAACAATAATGAGACAGATTTGTATAGACAATAATCTAAATAAGAGAAACCGTTGGTGCAAGAAAAGTATATGCGAGCATAAAATGTGTGTCGATTGAAAATATAAAATTGTGATGACGAAAATACACATGAAATGATGTATTACAACAAAATCAACATAAAACGCAAAAGAATGTTTACGAAATATTATTCCATTCTTGGGCTTCAAGAAAAGATGAACAGGTTAGAGTCAACTAGTGGCAATAAATCAAAAATCAACTGATTTAACAAGTATTTCTTAAAATAGTCACGTTTTTCCTAAAACGGTTGCCTAACAGAAGAACGAATATCTAAGCGTCACAGCGATGTGCGGAATGATCCTGCTGGTGTCTGCAAATTTTGAGATATTTCAGAGAATCATACTACCCGACACAAAGGACAAAGCTTACCTATGGGATATTGAAAGTTTTCAGAATTTTTGCAACACAAATGCTTTCCAAAGACGACGAGGTAAGAAAAAGAAAAAGATAAATTTTGACGTGCGCGGTGAGAATATGACGAAGGAGGATTATCGGGCGCATCACAAAAAACACCTTCTTCGTTGCGTTGCTGCTTGTGAGCGAGTGGCAAAAATTCTTCGAACGGATGATAAAGAAATCAGCCGTGTAGGTTTTTTTTTACTCTTGAATCAGTACAACGACGTTGATGTGGAATATTTTCTGCAGACCATGTGCACGGTAGACGCCATTTCTGGATTTGCGAGGAAGGCTTGTCAACCATCGCCGCGGTGGAGCATTGATAGATCTCCGTAAGATGATCGAGTTAAAATATTCGCAAGTAACTCACAGTTATTATAAGCGATGTTTGCGTATTCAGAGGACACGTCCGGAGTCGGAAACAAGCGAAATTCACGACGCCTCGGCTTTTTCGGCCGTGGCGCGCGAAAAACCATGAAAAAAACAACGAATTTGTTCGTACCTGGTTAGAGCGCTCAAAACGCAGCTCGGTCACGTGACCGCAGACCCCCCTCCCTAATATACCAGCACCGCCTCTATACTTTATCAGACTTCATAGGACTAGCCAATTTTATGTTACAGAAATTCAGGTTTGCCAACTGTACACTAATAAATTTTCTAGATTTTCTTAAAAACACAGATTTAGGGCTTCTTTTCAATAATATTTCTAATGTGGCGACTGGCGACTGGTGACACTCGCCAATGTCAAGTTATTCACCAATGTGAAGTTGTTTACTAATGCGAAGTTGTTCACCGGCGTGAAGTTTTTGTAATGTTTAAAAATTTTTTGAGCGACGTTATTTTGTTATTAACAAGAAATCAATAATTTTCATTCCAACAAGAAGGTTCAAAGGATCGAGTTCTTACGATTTATTTCTGATGTAATTTTGTCAACAGTTTTATAAAAGTTATGAATAAATTAAAAATAATCTTCTTCTTTTATTGGAGGCTCTAGTCATAAACTCCCTATATAGAGACCTACCAAATTGGTGACCCCTAACGTGCCCCTAACGTGATTTGGCCGAAATACCTCTTCCTTTTTGAGCGGCTGATTTGAATTTCTGAGGAATAGAAAATGTCATTGGAACACCGACGAGACACCGACGAGATATAGAATAGACCTATCATCACCGACGAGATATAGAATAGACCTATCATCTTATGGGGCTTCGTGTCTCATGTTCTGAAATACCGACTGTTCAAAAAACCAGAGGATTTGGTATGCCCTCTACGATTTAGAGTGGTCAGTTTAGGAATTATAC
Organism: Lasioglossum lativentre; assembly: GCA_916610255.1. Taxonomy (NCBI): domain Eukaryota; kingdom Metazoa; phylum Arthropoda; class Insecta; order Hymenoptera; family Halictidae; genus Lasioglossum; species Lasioglossum lativentre. The sequence continues at coordinate 36,654,581 of OU744356.1, read as the reverse complement.
CGACTTTCAGATATCGAATGCGCAGTTGCCAAATCACATCCGAAAATATTTGTCGCATGGTTGCCAATTTACTGTTACTGCCGTGTAATCACGTGTAATGCACAGCGCGTATTTCTGCTATTTTCCAGGCTACAGTCACAATTCTGGAAATGTAAACGAAACGAGTCGAGTCAGTCAATACATGATTAATTCCACCTGAATATTTCATCTCTGTTTAAATATAATGCTTCCTGTTTCTGTAATCATTTTAAAGCTGAATAAATGCTTTTTTGATTTATATATAAATAAACTGTTATTTATTGATAGCAAACAAAATAATTATTGTTATCAAAAATAGTGTTGAAAATAGAATTACCTATTTAACGCTATTTTTATTGTTGTTGGTTTCTTTGAACCTTCCTGCTACAAAATACATAATTTTGAAAAGGACGGAAAAATATTCAGAAGATCAGTTAATAAAAAATTTTAAGGACAAGTTATGTTATTGTTAAGTTGGTTTCGTTACAAGTTGTAGCGTGTCTGTTATCATATGCGTTAATATTAAATATACAATTAATTATTAGTCCTTTTTCAAATATTTTCATAAGTTATGCAAGAATTTACATTAATTATAAACAATAATTAAATGTGTAATAAATATGTATTAAATTCTGTCTATGTATAGTATTGATCTGACTACTTGTCATTATATTGCAAAAGCATAGAGGAGTTCAGATTTATATAGTTGATCTTTTACCATTATTTTTATCAGTTTTGAAACAATAATCACTGTATTATTTTGTGAAATTAGCAATTACATTTTTATTCGTTGTCTGCAATTAAAAGATCACTAACTAATATGAAACAGGGGATGAAATAAATAGTACCATTTTATGTATAAAATATATTTATTAAATAAAGCAATATGTAGGATTCAAAAACTAGAGACAGTGTCAAGGAAAGAAATAATATATTGATACATATATGTACTATTTATGTACATATATGTATACATACACATTAGGGTGGCTTTTATTTGTTCTTGTCAAAAATTTTTTCAAAATTTCTTTTACACGGCACCCCACAGAGTTATTCCGAATAATTAAAACAAAATCTGTGCAAAGTTTGAGCTCGATCGGATACCGGGACAACGTACCCTAACTAGATTAAACATTAAAATAATTAATTTAAGGTTCATAAAATCGTTTTTCTCGAATATCTTTTAAACTATATATTTACTGCGTCCAAAAAAATGTTCAACAAAACATGTTGATCTGGACAGGCTGCGTATTTTATATCGTTTTACTTTTTTTCGTAAAACACACGGTTTCCGAAAAATTGAAAAAAACCTTGGACCCAAATCCAACCATTTTTTCTGAAAGGAATCGGAAGAACATCTGATAAACAAAATAAAACAGATTGACCCGGGCGGGATTCGAACATGGTCCAAAAAGTCATCAGCGGTTCCGCAGTCCGAGACCATAGTCGCTGCACCAACCGGCGCCCTTGAAAGTAGCTTCGAAATATTCGAATGTAACGACATGTATTATATTCTCATTTTGTACTACGCAAGTTTTAAAGTCTGGAAAATATTTCTCTGAACGTAGGATTGTTTAATATTACATAATATATTTTTTAAATTCAGAGAAAAGAGGTATAACTTAGGAAAAACGCTGAAAAAAGTGATTTTTATTTTTTTCTCCTATGACGCACCACACTCAGGGATTTGAAATATTGAGCATAATACTTATTATATATAATACGATAATATCTCATTTCTAAATTAAATCTGTAGTAGTGCTCTTTCGATTTCTATATGAAATCTGCATTTTTTCGTGTTTTTCGCGTTTTACAAACAGAGTTTGCAACGGAAAAATCTGAAAATGATACCTAATATGTGGCTTAGTAACCAAAATGTGTCAGAATTTTTTCAGAATTTTTAACTATCAATAAATCGGGAAAATGGGCCCAAAACTGGTTTTTCGACTTTCCTCAATAACTACCCTTACAGATGAGATACGGGGCTGTAACTTGGCAGAGCGGGGTCTTTTTGGGTAGGCTATCGAATGGCCAAAACTCGATTAAAAACTCGTCGGGGGCGAATTTCACCACCAAACCCGCGGGTACATATGGCCTTTGAAAATTGAAGTGTGGTTTTATTATCTTTTATCAATTAACATTAGCGACAAATGTATTCTTTTTAACTTGCGGAACTTACTTTTGTTTAATTGCAGATTTTTTTGCTGGATATTCTATATATATTATATATTTTTTTAAAAGTCTTAATTTTTGAGTTCCACTTTCTTAAGGGTCAAGGTCTTATAAAGAGAACTGCGTTTAGAAAAAAATTAACTAATACTAACTATTTAGTCGTTGCCATTCGCATTTATACTTTTCACACACATAATGCATATGTACACTGTTGTACACTTGATTATAATTTTCTTTACTTATTTTACTTTTATTTAGTGTTTTAAATTAGTTATAATATTTAAAAGTTGGTTATTATTACAAAAAAAGAGGGGTTCTACAAACTCTCAGATGGACGCGTACCCTAAGAAAGCTGTCAGCACAAACGAGATATAGGAATCCTATTCGTATATCTCGTTTGTGCTGTCAGCCTATTTTAGTTCCAGCAGTACCGACGAGACGCTGCCTGGGGCCCCAAAACCGAGTTCGGAAATGGGGTACGTAACCCCAGCAATGATGGCCGCCAAAATACATTGGATGATAGGTCTATTCTATACCTAGTCGGTGGTCTCATATTATCTTTTAATTGCAGACAACTAATAAAAATGTAATTGCTAATTTCACAAAATAATACAGTGATTATTGTTTCAAAACTGATAAAAATAATGGTAAAAGATCAACTATATAAATCTGAACTCCTCTATGCTTTTGCAATATAATGACGATATAATAATTATTGTTTATAATTAATGTAAATTCTTGCATAACTTATGAAAATACTTGAAAAAGGACTAATAATTAATTGTATATTTAATATTAACGCATATGATAACAGACACGCTACAACTTGTAACGAAACCAACTTAACAATAACGTAACTTGTCCTTAACATTTTTTATTAACTGATCTTCTGAATATTTTTCCGTCTTTTTCAAAATTATGTATTTTATAGCAAAAGGTTCAAAGAAACCAACAACAGTTTATATTAATAAATTTTAAGATAAAAATAGAGTTAAATAGGTAATTCTATTTTCAACACTATTTTTGATAACAATAATTATTTTCTTTGGTATCAATAAATAACAGTTTATTTATATAAATCAAAAAAGCATTTATTCAGCTTTAAAATGATTACAGAAACAGGAAGCATTATATTTAAACAGAGATGAAATATTCAGGTGGAATTAATCATGTATTGACTGACTCGACTCGTTTCGTTTACTTTTCCAGAATTGTGACTGTAACATGGAAAATAGCAGAAATGCACGCTGTGCATTACACGGCAGTAACAGTAAATTGGCAACCACGCGACAAATATTTTCGGATGTGATTTGGCAACTGCGCCTTCGAAATCTGAAATTCGACATATTTCCTAAACTCACCACTCTAAATCGTAGGGGGCATACCAAAACCTCCGGTTTTTTGAACAGTCGGTATTTCAGAACATGAGACACGAAGTCCCATAAGATGATAGGTCTATTCTGTATCTCGTCGGTGCTTCGTGTCTCATGTTCTGAAATACCGACTGTTGAAAAAACCGGAGGTTTTGGTATGCCCTCTACGATTTAGAGTGGTGAGTTTAGGAATTATCACCGACGAGATATAGACATGATATAGAATAGACCTATCATCTTATGGGACTTCGTGTCTCATGTTCTGAAATACCGACTGTTCAAAAAACCGGAGCACCGACGAGATACCCTGTGCTATTCAGCGAGACCAGTAACCGGGCGCGACCGGGCGCGGGGATAACGTGGAACTTACAGTGATCTGATATACCACATAGCTAAAAGTTCCACCACCGACGAGATACTCGTCGGTGATTCCGCGCTCTCTACCTAAATAGAACGTTTGCTCAAAAAACTAGGTAAATGGATTTAGTCCCGCAAATATTCAATAAAACTAGACCGGTGGTACTTTGTATAGGAGCACTTGCGAAAAGTGACAGAACAATAGTAGTTCGAAGTAATCTTATTCGCGTTAATTCAATAATCAAATGAACCAGCTTGAATAATAGATTTTGTTTTGAGGGAAGGTGATACTGCAAAATGGAAATATATTTGAAATAGTCATTGAAATTGATTTTCAAGATCTTTATTGACAATCTTCCAATACACAAATTTTTATATTTAGCAAATCTTAAATTCTGCAATACAATGTTATCAGAAATTCTAAGTGTGCAGCTATTAGCTCGATATTATCCACTATTTGTAAGATACTAGAAGTTCTTACAAATAGAGGATAATACCGATTGCCCAGGTCTCACCACGAGGAGGTTGCTGCACAAGAGATCCGGAAAGGGAGTCAGAACGAATTCAATATTCCTTCTGGCTCCCTTTCCTAACTACGAGGAACTTATATTAACGCAATAAGTCGAGTAATTATTGCGGAGCAAAAGGTGTGAATCGGAGAGGAAGTCTCCGATCCACGGGGGACTTAAGGCGAATCAGAGCAGAAGGCCCTGATTCTTTCAAAGAGAGAATCAAGTGCGAACCAGAGCAGAGGGCTCTCGTTCGAGGGTGACGCGACGCGTACAATGCTTGCAGCCCAACTCCAATCAGTAACGATACCCGACGTGTCCTCACCAAGAGCAATGGCCAAGAGACGTGTTCAAACCGTATCCCACTTCTCAAGCAACCACCTGCCACCTTCGGTGAACGTGGGTGGAATTACCGAAAGAGAGTGTGGAATACAGAAATGAACACTATCTCTCAACCACATACTCTCAATGGATCTTCGTCGAATACCGGTACCAACTGGTCAGGTACATACAAGCAAGGTTCGACACAGCAGAAGGCTGTGTCGAAGGAAAAAAAACGAGGCGAGGAAATTGAAGTGACGGCAATAATTACTCGACATATTTATCGTCGTTGAAAATAACGCATTAATAACTAACGCACGCACGCACCCGAGCCGAGCAATTATTGGGGCAAAAAATCTAAAGCGCAAAACGAGGGAAGAATCAAAGCAGAAGGCCTTGATTCGCAAAGAACAAAACATGAACCAGAGCAGAAGGCTCTGGTTCGGGGGTGACGCTAAGAAAATAATTGCTCGGCAAATCGAACTATATTTAAAAAAAAACTACGCGGCGGTCTTCCTCGATGTCCTGGTCCTGGTCCTTGATGTCCTCGTCCTTGATGGAAACCTAAAAGCTGAAACAAACTAAAATAATTATTAGACACAATAAATAAAACAAATTCCCGCACCTACGAGTTCAAGGCTAACCCACCAGCTCACAAGAGCCAAGCTGACCCCGAACCCGAGTTGCGGGCAACAAGCGCATCGGGGCCCCAGGGACGCGACACCCCGTACTCACTCACGGACAGAGAGACAGTCCGTGAGTGAGCCCCTGAGGGACCTCCGACCGGAGGAATACCAATTTAAAACGAGAAATACAGACGACGACGATGAGGCAAAATGCGATGAGATGCAACTATAAACTATAAACCCCGTACACGAGTACGGCCTGTATATATCGCAAACGAGTGCGAATTTAACCAGCTCACGAGAGCCAAACTAACCCCGCACACGAGTGCGGCCTATAGGCGCTTCGGGTAGCCCCGGGGTCGCGACATCCCGTACTCACTCACGGTTTCCCTATCCGTGAGTGAGTCCCTGAGGGAAATTTCAATTAACATATGAGAAATAATAAACGACGGTGTTCGTTGAATTAGCAATTGACGGAGTTAAATTGTTGAAGGTTGGGCCAAGACTAAAGAAAGGAATCATTGAAGTACCCTTCACCCACCACGAGCTAGCTAATAGTAAATTCACACACAATTCAATTAAATACTCAAGTTTTTACATTTAGCAAGTCTTAAATTCTACTATACAATGTTATCGGAAATTCTAAATGTGCAGCTATTAGCTCGATATTATAAACTATTTGTAAGATACTAGAAGTTCTTACAAATAGAGGATAATACCGATTGCCCAGGTCTCACCACGAGGAGGTTGCTGCGCAAGAGACCCGGAAAGGGAGTCGGAACGAATTCAATATTCCTTCTGGCTCCCTTTCCTAACAACGACGATCTTATATTAACGCAGTATGTCGAGTAATTATTGCGGAGCAAAAGGTGTGAATCGGAGAAGAAGTCTCCGATCCACGGGAGGCCAAAGGCGAATTAGAGCAGAAGGCTCTGATTCTTTCAAAAAGAGAAACAAGAGCGAACCAGAACAGAGAGCTCTGTTTCGCGAGTGACGCGACGCGTACAATGCTTGCAGCCAAACACCAGCCAGCAACGATACCCGACGTGTCCTCACCAAGAGCGATGGCCAAGAGACGTGTTCAAACGATATCCCATTTACTCTAGCAACCACCTGCCACCAGGCAATGAACAATCGTTGAGGTGAACTCGGGTGGGATTACAGAAGAGAGGATTTTTCACTTAACAGTGTAACACGATGAACACTGCCTCTCAACCACCCACTCTCAATGTATCCACGCCGAATACCGATACCAACCGGTCTGGTACATACAAGCAAGGTCCGACACAGCAGAGGGCTGTGTCGGAGTCAAAAAAACGAGCCGAGCAAAGTGAAGTTACGGCAATAATTACTCGTCATATTTACAACGATGATATACAATCTTAATAATTAACGCACGCACGCAAATCGAGCAATTATTGTCGGCAAATAAACTAAGTCGCACAAGAGGGAAGAATCAAAGCAGAAGGCTTTGATTCGCAAAGAAGAAACATGCACCAGAGCAGAAGGCTCTGGTTCGGGGGTGACGCTAAGACAATAATAGCTCGGTAAATATAATTAACTTAAAAATACGCCGCAGTCTTCGTTGGTGTGTCCTCTTCATTCGATGTATCCTCTTCGTTCGATGTATGTTCTTCGATCGATGTATCCTCTTCGTTCGATGTATGTTCTTTGGTCGATGTATCCTCTTCGTTCGATGTATGTTCGTCGACGTTAGAAATAAAAATGACGATGATTAAGATGCGACGGGATGAAACTATGAACCCCGTACACGAGTACGGCCTACATACCTCGCACACGAGTGCAAATCTAACCATCTCTCAAGAGCCAAATTAACCCCGCATACCAAGAGGAACTTGTAAAAGTTCAGAACCAAATTTCAAGTAGAAATCGAGTAACAAAAATGGCGATAATGAAGATTCGATGAGGAGCAACTATAAACCCCGTACACGAGTGCGGCCTACATACCTCGCACACGAGTGCGAATCTAACCAGCTCACGAGAACCAACCTAAAGCCAGCTCATGAGAGCCAAACTAACCCCGCTCACGAGTGCGGCCTATAGACGCTTCGGGACCCCGGGGACGCGACACCCCGTACTCACTCACGGTTTCACTATCCGCGAGTGAGCCCCTGAGGGATATCCATTCGAAGGAATACCAATTTTAAATCAGAAATATACATTTTTAGAAGATTGAAAGTTCCCGTGGAAATTTCAATTAGGTTATGAGAAATAATAATCGACGGTGTTCGTTGAATTAACAGTTGACGGAGAAAATTGTTGAAGGTGGGCCAAGGGTAATCAACAGAAGCATGTTAGAACCCTTGGCCCACCCTGTGCTGTAAAGCACATAACACTCACAAATAAAAATAAAATTGTTGAGACTTACCATTGTTGAAAGTGGTGCAGGTGGAGTAGACTAGTCAGCAAGGCGAATAAACACTTGGCAGCCTCTGGTTAGTCACTGGTCAGCCAGGTGGTCAGTCACTGGTAAATCACGGGTCAGCCAGGTGGTCAGTCACTCGCAAATCACTCGTAAATCACTCGTATATCCATCGTAAATCACTCGTAAAACACTCGTAAAACACTCGTAAAACACTCGTTATTCACATGTAATTCACATGTAATTCACATGTAATTCACATGTAATTCACATGTAATTCACTTTTAATTCACTTGTAATTCACTTGTAATTCACTTGTAATTCACTTGTAATTCACTTGTAATTCACTTGTAATTCACTTGTAATTCACTTGGAATTCACTTGGAATTCACTTGTAATTCACTTGGAATTCACTTGGAATTCTCTTGGAATTCACTTGGAATTCACTTGTAATTCACTTGGAATTCACTTGGAAATCAAGCACTGGTAAATCTCTGATCAGTCACTGGTCACTCCCAGGGCGGTCTCTGGTCAGGCTCTGGTCCTCCCCAGGTCCTCTCCTGGTCCCGGCGCCCGAGCGCTCCTGTCGGAATCCTTGGCCCGTCTGACTGACTGAGCGCGCTCGCCGAGTTCAGGCGCGCGCACCTTTGTAGCGATGCGCAACTCCCCCCGCTCCATCTAATATCGATCGATTTCGATCGATTTCGATCGTCGTGATAGTAATTATTGATAAATTTATTATTTCTGTCTGTTTAATGTTTATAACAATTCCTTTAGCCAACGATGTCGACAAGCACTCCCTTGACCACCTTGCTATCTAATTTTTTAGTAAAAATAGGTAATAGAATTCGATGTACAGAATAACTTTTAATCCATGAATATTCGTACGCATTAATTTATTGAACACAATACACTGATAAATTTATTATTTCTGAGTGTTTAATGTTTATAACAATTCCTTTTGCCAACGATGTCGACAAGCACCCTCTTGACCACCTTGCCATCTAATTTTTTAGTAAAAGTAGGTAATAGAATTCGAGGTACAGAATATCTTTTAAACCATGAATATTCGCACGCATTAATTTATTGAACACAATACACTGATAAATTTATTATTTCGAACTGGTTAATATTTACAATAATTCCTTTTACCAACGATGTCGACAAGCACTCCCTTCACATTTTTTTCATGTAATTTTTTACAGTAAAGTCTTGATCTAACTCTTGATCTTACTCTGTTTTTCAACATACTTCCGTTCCCACAGATCGATTTTTGGAACAATTATGTATAAAAACAAGTGAAGGAAATAATGCTCGTTTATGAAATATTTTTATATTAAAAATTGAGGTATCTCATATGAAATTTGAAGTATTGCGTACAATATTTCTTGGAATTTTTTGTCCTTGATATTAGTTTCGATTTTAATATTTTAAAAATCAACGCCAAAATATTGTCTGAAATATTTGAATACGTTCGTCGGAGAATGTAACATTTCATGATAACCGATATGGTTCCGTGATGATTCACCTTTTCACCGAGAAGAATCTCCTCAGTGGTCTTCTACACCGACGAGATGCCGTCGGTGGCTTTCTGTTTCTTACTCCGATGACAATATATCCTAGAGGGCGTAAGAGAACGGCAAAATTTGTTTGACGACGCGATGTCCCATAAGGCTGGCAGTCTTTAACAGTTATATACTATGGATACGAGATTCCCATAAGCCAGCCGTACAGCGGTTGAAACAAATTGAAGAAGACTTTAGATGCAAGCGCTGCCTAGTTAGACACCGGTGTACTAACGGAACTAGCGTGAAGTTTGAAAGATTGAATTTACAGCAGAATAATACCACCGACGAGATATAGAATAGACCTATCATCTTATGGGACTTCGTGTCTCATGTTCTGAAATACCGACTGTTCAAAAAACCGGAGGTTTTGGTATGCCCTCTACGATTTAGAGTGGCGAGTTTAGGAATTATGTCGAATTTCAGATTTCGAAGGCGCAGTTGCCAAATCTACTGTTACTGCCGTGTAATGCACAGCGCGCATTTCTGCTATTTTCCATGTTACAGTCACAATTCTGGAAAAGTAAACGAAACGAGTCGAGTCAGTCAATACATGATTAATTCCACCTGAATATTTCATCTCTGTTTAAATATAATGCTTCCTGTTTCTGTAATCATTTTAAAGCTGAATAAATGCTTTTTTGATTTATATAAATAAACTGTTATTTATTGATAGCAAAGAAAATAATTATCGTTATCAAAAATAGTGTTGAAAATAGAATTACCTATTTAACGCTATTTTTATCTTAAAATTTATTAATATAAACTGTTGTTGGTTTCTTTGAACCTTTTGCTATAATTAAATACATAATTTTGAAAAGGACGGAAAAATATTCAGAAGATCGATCAGTTAATAAAAAATTTTAAGGACAAGTTATAACATTTCTATATGTGGGAATAAACTCGGAGATTTGCTTCACAGCGTTTATTCACGGATATGGTTTAACAAAAACGATACAATACACCGATATACTATAATAATTAACTCTAAAACGACACGACCACGAACGATATACCACGACTATAAACTATTCTCCCACCTTTTCTCGCCTAAGATATACTAATCGACTTTCGACTCGACTTCGCTACTCAAAAATGTGTCGCCGCGCGCTCGCTTGCCCTGTTTTATATCGTTCGGCTTCTTTGTCCGATCGCCCGGGCCAACGGCCGCTTGCCCTAGGCGCGCAACGCTCTCGCGTTTTTTCCCGCGATCGGCAAAACATTACATTTCTTTTGTGCGTTGTTTTTGTCGCACGCACAGCTGCCTCGCGTGACATCGCGCAAAGGTGATGCGCGGGGCATTGCCCGCTCTACCCAAACATCTAACGTCTGACTGTGTTTTCGCCCATCGTCCTCTCTCTCTCTCACACATGCATCCACGTATCCATCTCACATATATTGTGCTGTTCTAATTGAAGAAAAATGTTACTATTTTCGGCTATCTCTTGGAAAGCTTTAGCGGCTAAAACAGCAGGGAAATTCTGCTCTACGGGAGGTTTCCCGGAATTGAGATTGCATGCCCTTCGAAAAAGGGATTCTGCGTGGTTAGACAAATTTGCACAACACTCGGCGATGGTACAATTAAAAAATTACGCGTAATTGCTTGAATATACGATGTTGGATCTTCTTTGTGTACAGAAATGTTACTTCTATCTATTTCCTCACACGCAAGTCTATTTAATTTATCTATGCAATCGAGGTATTCGTATGGAAAGACACCCTTTCGTGTCAACAACTTGAAATTTTCAATGGAAAGATTTTTAAATTCAGAACGTAAAATTGTCAATTTGTCTGTATCGAGGAAAGATGCCAATTTATTGTCGAGATTGGTATTCAAAAATTTGTACGAATCGATGAATCGTAATTTAATACAATTATGTAACTCTGATTGCCGGTCTTCAACGTTTTTTGTAAATGAAATGTACTTTTCTTGCGTTATGGGTAATACATCGACGTGACCTTCAAACGCGCAGTAGCTAATTCTTCGATAATAAAATGCGAATCGTACCCGGATAAATTGTGGAAAACTATGGAAATACAAAAAGACATTTTGTAATTTAGATTGCAATCTTTGCAATCTAAACATCTGGCGACACTGTTCGGCATCACTGACTGCAGGGTCGCTGGGTCGTCATGCACGTGCGTCGTGCGTTTGATGCGGCCAGGCAAACACTTAGTAAATCCCTACATCCCTACCCTGCAACTCTCCATATGCATCGCAGAGCCTGCTCCCTGCAGACTTGGCTATCGGTGGGAAGTTTCCATCATATTTCGAATAATTACATTAATCAATTTATTTTTTAATCACAATTGGGCAATCAAGAAGTGATTCCTATGAATTATGTTTAGCCGTCATAGCCATAAATGAGAGATTCCAATATCATTGACGTCTAAGTCGTTAGAAGATTTAGTTGGAGGCAAAGAATAGCTGACGCGACACTCTAAATAATATTAATCCATTATTATGAATAATTTGTGGACCTGGCAAGGATATCATTATCAAATCTATAATGACTTAACCTTCCGTCACTGGCGCTTATTTCATGTTAGCGGCTGCGGACTGTGGCTCTGCTACCATTTGTCGTACAAATATTAAAGCACAATATTGTATTTACACTAGACACTAAGTGCATTTTCGAAACCGGCCCATAAATTACAGGCCCCCTGTTGCTACACGTGGGCCTATACTACATCAAGTGTAATCATCATACTCACAAAAATCTGCTGACATTTTCCAGCCTTACTTGGGTCGTAAAGCAATAAATTCGATAAAAAGGCATTAGGAGACGTTCTAAAACATAACATCAAGTAATTCGATGGTAGCGTAAACCCAGACTGAAATTGGAGTTGATACTGGCTGTGGACTCACACTCCGCACTCTATTGTAGCAACCATACAAATGCACGTACACACTGCTAATTTGGAACTTAGAATATTTTCATCTCCCTTGAAGAATACTGAGGCGGACAAAGCCGAACAGTTACCACAGTCTCTGCAAATAAAGAACAAAATACTCTGCGAAGCGTGAGTTTGTGCGCCAGTGACGGAAGGTTAACTAAAAATACAAATACTGAAACTTAGCAAGAAGCAAACAATAAAGAATGCCTCTAAGGGTCTGAATATATTGAAGCTGTGATGGAAGCTAAAACAGTGGCGATGTTGTTGGTCGACTGCTAAACGTAACTCTACTTGCTGCTTCAACGTGAATGCTTCCACTATAAAAGTACAGATCCCGTCTCATAGATCTCATCGTTCGTTGCAACTCCAATATATTTGTACCCTAAAACTATAGGAGAGATTTGGTAGAAGCTAGTACAAATCTAGTTTCTACTCATGTTTGCAGTTTACAAAGTTTCTAGTCTTGTAGTTTGATTAGTCCTATACGATAGAGCTGTTAGAAATTGGAATCATCTTTGAAAAAGGGGAAAGAATGATGAATGTTTGTAAATACCAAAGATTTGATACAAATCAATAGTACTCATTTAGTAATAAACTTGTTGTTTGATAAAAAGTACTGTAGAGGGGTCATCAAGAATTTATAAATGTGATCGGAGAGTTATTCTCTTACAAGGAGTGCTGTAGATGTAATCCCTTCTCAACCGTCCTCAATGTCAATGAAATTTAGTAGGTTGGTAGATCTATACCTACAATAAATGCATCTGTAACTAGAACTTCTGACGATCAGCCAATTTTGAGCAAAATGCACGTAAAGTTTGGAAAATTATAGATTGAGACATATTATTTATGCATTATAACTTATATTTTATACATTTAACAACGTTACTAAACAATTGTCCATAAATTATTAAATAAATATAAAATTGTGTAAGTCATAATAAATTATAAATTTATAAATAATGTATGCATATATAGATTACACACAAGTGTGCATATAAACATGCACAACAATACTAACACATTAGCATTGCATTATGTATACACAATGAGTCACATTTTCTATAATTAATATCAAGTAACATTTGTGACAATAAAATTTTTGAGTTAAGTTATGAATATTATAAACGTAATAATGATTTGAATTGCACAAAAAAATATAAATTAAACAATATATCAATGCATACAAAAATTAAACAATTGTATATAATAATAATAATTAAGATTGAGTGTGGTAGTTAAACATTCAATATTTAAGAAACTTTGAGATAAAATGAACATTTCCTTTGCTTACATATTAAATATACTTTTCAATTGGTAGAAAAATTATAAATATTTTCTTATTGGTTCTTATCTATGAGAACAGTTAATGAGGCAGATGTACTTGTATATAATAACTTTCGATGTTTCTTAATATAAAGTATGAATTTGTAAATATGTATACGTATTACATTTATCATGTTCGTTTTGGTAAGTTTGTTTATACAGCTTTTTCTTATCTATTAATTCCAGCATAAATTGGTCTATATAAATAAATTAATATATATATATATTTTTTTTAATTATTACGATACAATTTGTACGTTTGTTTGCAAATCAATAAAGTTTTTCAAAATTTTTAAATTTCTCTATGCCGATTTCCATATGCATATTGCTAAATTTCCAGCGCAATACATATACAATAAGTGCTTTAGCTGATAAGTTATTTCAAATCCATAGCCCTCGCCCACAACCGTATGCCACGAGGCGCCGAACTTTTTATCCATCGTTTCTTTGATCATACGGGAAACACTTTCGTAATTATACGCATATTTCTCCGCTGCAGTAACGCACAACTCCATTGCTTCTTGTTTCATTTCATCGGGCATATCACATTTCTGCAAGTATATAACAATTCAAACACGACTTAACAAACTAAAAAGTTTTTAGTTAATTTCTTTAAATTAAAGTAGTAACCTTTTAATAATAATTCGAAAATATATTACTAAGTAAATATAATACCACAGCCGATATAAAAAGTTAAAAAACTATATTTTTCACGGAATGAATTCTATTGATCAAACCCTGATGACAACAACTGGATATTTGTTTCTTTTCAAAATTTTTTGCAATACTTTGCATTTACGCTAAGTTTTACTTACTCTGCAAAGAGGATACGTATGCAGAATTTTGACAACGTCATCTTTCTTCACTTCAGTCATTTTTGGAAATTAAGGTTTCATAAGTATTAAAGCAGATACTGCTCCTATTTGGGAGACAAAGTAGAATTTGCCATCTTCCAGGCGCACGTTTACCACTCAACCCCTAAGACAGCGGTTCTCAAATTGTGGCCTACTCTTAGGGGTTCCATTAATCGAATTATGTGTGTATATATTAGTTATTGTCATAAATACATTTTACAATTCTACCATTATCTAGAATATATTCAGTTATATATGTAGCACATATATGTATTTGCATACTTATATTTGTCAAATTAGTATACTTTTGTACTTATTAATCATTACACATATATATACAAGCAATAGAAATCTTTCATTCCATGATTAGTATTTATAAAACACCCAAATGTTCAAAATATATATCTTGCTTTCATAAATTTTTATTTCTTTCAAATTACAATAATTTAAATATTAAATATATATTTTAATAAGCATTTCATTTTTTATTATATTGAAGTTGACATTTTCAACTTGTCATTTAAATTTCGAACACGTACATAGGTATATGTTTAAGAAAATGTTGTTCAACATTTAGTGATTCAGTATTTAGCGATTGGAAGTGAGGTTACATTTTCTATCACGAACGAAGGCTGTGACGATAGTTATTGTAAATAATTTGAAAATTTGTAAGAATTTTAACTAATGCACGTAACAGTATAATTAGTGCACACTTTTGTTTTGTCAAAGAAATGAATAAAATGAATGATTCTCGAAAAAATAGAAAATATTACAATGAATTACTATGTAAACATGTTTGGCAAATGTATAGGTTATTTAATGAATGTTTGAAAATTAGATCTTTTAAATTTACATATTCTTCTAGAAAGACTGTTAAAAATATTTCTAATGTACCAATACGATAGATATAAATATTATTTTTAGATAAAAATGACATCCCGGTTCAGTGGAGCTTTACAATTAACAAACTTGGATGATTTTATCACCCCATCGCAGGTAATTATTTTAATTTTCTCACATAGATATATTATTACATTTCATTTTTTTCTTGTTATAAGGAATGCATTAAGCCTATTGAAATTCAAACCTCGAAGAAGAAAACTGGAGCAAAAATAAAAATAGAGGAAGATGGTATACCGTTGGTGTTAAATGAAGTATATTACTTGATTTTATCATACGCATGTGAAAGTATTGTTACATAGTCTCAAATTATTTTATTTATACTGTGCTTATTAGATTGGGCAATCTGAAAAATTACAGAAAGTTGAGATCACTCTTGCTGATTGTTTAGCATGTAGTGGCTGTATTACGTCTGCAGAAAGTGTGCTAGTAACACAACAAAGCCAAGAAGAACTGTTACGAGTGTTTAGAGAAAAGGTGTCTCAGTGTCAGGTAATAATTATTAAAATCATGAAATCATATTTTATTATGTAAAAATCAGAAGCAACATTTATTACATGTATTTTGCAGAGCGGAGATGGCACATGTTCGATATACATAGTAGTCAGCCTATCTGTACAAGCTGTTTTATCCATAGCAGAACGTTATAATCTGAAACCAGAAGAAGCAGTACACAAACTTGCTGGTTACTTTTACGAATTAGGGGCAGATTCAGTTTTAGACATGACTGCTGCCGATGATTTTGCTCTTCTAGAGTCAGCCAAAGAATTTATAGAACGTTATAAGGCAGCTAAAGAAGGGGCAAAAGATCAGCTACCAATGTTGTCGTCTGCTTGTCCAGGTAATTCATGTAGTATTAAAAAAAAGAATACAGAATGTTCTAAAAAATTTACTGATTTTAAGCGTTTATACATATATGTATATTTGTAAATATAGGTTGGGTGTGTTATGCTGAAAAGACTCATGGCAACTTCATACTTCCATACATCAGTGTAACAAAATCTCCTCAGCAGATTATGGGTTCATTAGTTAAATATCATCTAGCTGAAACTATGGGTCTCCCACCAGAACAAGTATATCACGTAACTCTAATGCCTTGTTATGATAAAAAATTAGAGGCATCTAGAGAAGATTTCTACAACAAGGAAAGACAATCTAGAGATGTAGATTGTGTAATAACTCCGAGTACGTATTCAGAATTTTATATTTTTAATATTATGTTATTCTCATTTATATTCATTTTGACAGTTGAGCTAGAACAAATGCTTAATGATTGCAACTTGACATTAAATGAAATCAAAGAAAGAGAAATTAAAAAGCCGTTTGGATCAGAAGTGAATAATATGAAAAATGATCTATATGGTCATAATGGCTCTGGATCTGGTGGTTATGCAGATTTTATTTTCCGTTATGCTGCGAAACATTTATTCGAAGAAGATGAAGTACATGTTGAATTTAAAAGCCTCAGAAACCCTGACTTCCAAGAAGCGGTATTTCAAAAGAATGGAAAAACACTTTTAACATTTGCTATTGTTAATGGATTTAGAAACATACAAAATCTTGTACAAAAGTTGAAACGGCAAAAGTGCCCATACGATTATGTTGAAGTTATGGCTTGTCCTTGTGGTAAGTTTCTTTTTGTACACAGGGTGTCTCATGCAACTGGAACAGGCTGTACTACCTCCTAAATGGTTAGAAATAGAAAAAAACTGTTATACAAGGTGATCGCAAAATGGAATTGGAAGACTGTTACAATATTTGTAACTTTCTAACGAATAGTTTAGGACGTAGGTATGTTAATACTTTTATGTAGAGCACGTAAAACTGCATCAATTGATGAAGTCAAAAACATACATTTACATTTTTTAAAAAGGGGCTGCTGCATTTTCTGATGCATTTTAACTTTGATATATAACAGTTCTCAACCGTTTAGGAGGTACAGCCTGTTCCAGTTGCATGGGATACCTGGTGTAGTGTATCCGGATTAACTCGAAAAAAAGTATGCCTCCTTTGACATCCTAGAACTTCCATCTGCAATATTTTTTATTTTCAATCATATTTTTGAAGATGTTTAAGTGTTTAGAGTTAAACGGAACGCACTGCATATTATTAGAAAGGTAAGATACTTTATTAATCATTTCAATTTAATTAATAGGATGCCTTAATGGAGGAGCTCAGATTAGACCCTTAAATAATATTCAACCACGTGAATTGGCATTAAAATTAGAATCTGTATACCACGAACTTCCCCAAAGTGATTCTGATCAAAATCATATTGTTAAAAAATTATATAAAACTTGGTTAGAAGGAGAGTATACAGACAAAGCTTTAGCATATTTTCATACACAATACCACGAAATTAAAAAAATGAATACAGCACTCGCAATTAAGTGGTAATTACAGTAATTACAGTAAATACACTTCGCGTTGCTGTTATTTTGTTATATAAAAAAATGAAGTACTTACAACTTTTGTAATATTGTAATATTTGTAATAATATATAAACGGATATAATATAAGTACAAACGTACTATATACGTACTTTAACCATACGTACATTATCAAATTTGTAAATAGTTTATAAAATAAAAATTTGTTTATTTATTCCAAAATAATTATGTAAAAATGAGAACTAAAGTTGAAATGTAATTTGATGATCCATGATAGTAGTCCTATGTTAAATAAAGAATAGGATTATTGCATACAACCATTTCACAACATGTACAAGAAGAAATGCTCTTCTATTTAGCTCCTGCCTCTTGCGATTGATACAGACAATTTTGATTTTGCACGAAGATCCGCAGTCTAGTAATAATAACTTAAAAACCAAAGCTGCAATTTCTTGTTTGTTTTTCCTGAGCGGCAAATATTAGTACAAAGGTAGCAAACAGTAATTATTAAAATGATTTGTGCCTGTGTTATATAAGAATAATTAATTTAAATAACAAATAGCAAGGAATTTATTTCTGTTTGTTACTTCAACTCTCAAATAATAAACAAACCTCTATTGAAACTATTGCTTAGTTATGGATAAAGATTTATTCAACAATGTTCGACACAATCTAAGCCATTATTGTCTCGCCATATCCACTCTGTATCACAAAGTACCTAATTCCGAGAAAAGACCGATTCAAATTAGGTTGATTTTTGATTATTACTCACTCTCACTCTCACTACCGGTTGTCGATACGTATATGGTTGCCATGGCGGCGAATTACAAACATTTCCTCTGAATGCCAAACAGCTGGCTCTACGAACGAGTTTATCTCGGAGAGTAGTTAAACGAGTAAACGAAAAGCAGATATGGCGATGAATAATAATATAGACAATGTTTTAAGCGTTCTGGGTTGGGAAGATGGATTCCGAATTCCAGTTTCAAATGCAGAGAACAAACAATTAGAGGAAGAAGTATGCAATTCAGATTCATTACGTTACTTTCGTTCACTTGGCGTGGATCAGTTTTTTTTTTCTTTTCTTTCTGCCACACATTATTGTCACATTCTGGAATGTATATATAAAAGTTTGAAAATAATGAAAGTAAAATTTCACATGAAACTGTTGTTTTTTGTTTAATTCAATAAACTCTCCAACAATTGTAAAGCAATTACGATGAAGAAATTATTAATTATTTTTCGATTACAATTTTAATTAATATGTAATTGTTGTATAGTAAAATGTTTCTAGTTTACTGTTCTATTCAATAATAAATACTAGGGGGGGGGGGCGCTAACCAAGCCTCGGGTCTGGTCGGGACCCGAAAATTCGTGATAATCGGATACTCGGGAATTTCGGGTTCTCGAAGTCTGGTTGGGTCGGGTCGGGGACCAGAGAATCTATGACATTCGAGTACTTGAACATTATAAATTTTCGGGTCACAACCCGAAATTTTCGAATACCCGCGCACCCCTAATAAATACATTACAATTATATTATACTTCGTTTATCTCAGACGTATTGTTTTTTTTTTAAGAAACTATTATTTGTAATTAGTGGGCTAATGGGAATTAATATATTGAATTTGTTTATGAAACAAAGATCGAAAGCAAAATGAAACTGAAAGAGGCTCTAAGTGGAAAACTTGAATTAAAGACGGAAAAACTTACGATGTTGAAGAACCGTTTAAATACTTTAAAAACGGAGCAAGATATGAACCAAAAGCTTTTAAATAAGCATTCGACACAACTGGAAACCGAAAACCATCATTACCGACTGAGCTGCAGCACAGAATCGAGTTTGCGGCAAGAGGCCCGAGATTTTGAAAAGGAATGGAAGAGTGTGAACGAAACAGTAGCGAATATTACAAGAGAATTGGAAAAAATGACGAAAAAGATCGAGGCATCGAAAAACACAGTGAAGTACGACGAGAGAAGCTTGAGAGAATGGGAGGACGCTTTGAATCAAAACGAGGATAATAATCAGCTTATAGAACAATATTTGAAAGAAGATGCAAAAGATTACAAGGTGAATATGTGTTTGAATAATCAAGGATAATGCAGAATAATATTATTCAATATCTATTTTGCGCTTCGATAATGAATAGGTGATTTTTATAAACATTGACAACCCCCCCACCTCTTCAGCACCCTTAATTTTAGAAAAACTTGTTAAATACTAAAAAATTAATTTTTTTAATAATTTTTAGTGGAAAATGTTCCATTAAAAAAAACCATGTTGACCTTGACGAGACCTTCACCCGTCCACTCAAGGTCAATCGCGGTTATGACTTTGAGTAGAACTTATTTTTCCAAATTACTGTTTCTGAGATAATCGTCAGTTCTGGGACATTCATTGTAAAATATTTGTATAAAGTCTAACAGTTAACACAAAAAGTCTTTAAACTCAAAAATTAAAAATTTTTTTTAAAACCTGAGAATTACGGGGAAAAACAGTTTTCAGGTTCTCGTTCAGCGTATTAAAACTGATAAAGATCACCTACTTATACAGGATGATTTTTATAAAGTATAATCACAGCACAAGGTCATGCTAGGTCACACGAAGTTTGGTCCTTGATAGAATAATTTTGAGCATTTGATTGATGTATAATAACGCATTAATGAACACAGTAGTTGAAGTTTTTGGTCCGTATGACCTAGCATGACCTTGGATGACCTTGTGCCGTGGTTAACAAACTCGTCACACACAAGACACTATCAGACTACAGAGCAAAAAATATAGGGTTCCATTTAAATAAATGAAATTGATCTTGAGAATTTAGATTTATAAAAATCACCTTGTATATTACTGGAACTCGCATCTTTAGAGAGTGCGATTAGCCCTTAACACTGAAAAATGTTAATTGTTTCATTTTTTGCAGGACATGGAATTGAAAAGACAAAAACTGTCTAAAGAATTGCAGTCGTATCGTGAGGCGATTATTAATATAACTAATGAAGGACGGGAGACCGAGATCGTTCTCGATCGCACGACCAAATTGTATAATCAAGCGTTGGGGGATTACCGACAAATGTTCAATCAATGGAAAGAGAGTGTAATCATGTTGCAACAAAGAAACGACGATATTCAACGTGTTCTTCAAGTATGACTGGATAATTCATTCTCAAAAGTATATGTATTCTTTGCTAAACGATAATGTTCTAACGACCACATATTATTTTGGATAGGAAACTGAAACACTGCGTGAGATTACACAAGATAAGAAGAACGTACTTGAGGAATCAGAAAAATTTTTGAAGGAACAAAAAGAAAGTAATAGACAGGTTGAAGAATCGATTAAAAAATTGGAGAAAAATCTTTGCAATGTGAAAGAAGATCAAAAGAAAGCGAAGGAGAAGCTCGGAGCTTATGAGAATCAAGTAAGAAACTAGATGTGAAGAAGACTATTTTGTTTTTGGAATAAAATTTTTAAAGCGTTTTTCCCTTTGAAATTTTAGCTTACTATACAAAAGAATATCATAAAAGAATCAAATAACCGCGTGGAACAACTGCGGACTGATATAAAACGTAAAGAGATCGAGATCCAAAATAAACATATGAAAATAGAGAAGATAAACAAACAAGTGGCTGAATTAACTACGAAATTGCAAGACATTGGCGATCAAGAATTAAATATTAAGGAGAAAGCGAAAGAACTGGAAAATATGTTCCAGGTATTTATTTTAGTAATCTTCAAAATATATACATACTAATATATAACAATATGTATAATACAATATAATTATATACTTGTATATACATATAATAATAAAGTAGTATCACATAGGAACAAGAAAAAAAGAAAGTTGCAATGATTAAAGAAGTAAACCGATTGCAAAACGCGAATTTGCGCGTTAGAAATCAGATAAAGAAATTAGAAGATGAGAAAAAGATTACAAGAATGCAATATCAGAATGAATCTAAGAAGAAAGAGTATTTGGACAAATTGCACACCAAGGATGAAAAAATTTTTGAGGAACAGAAACAAGCATTGTATCAAGTTGATTTCGAATTACAAAAGTCCGAAATGAAATTAGATAGACTAAGAGGTCATGAACGGGATAAGTCTGAAGTAGAAAGAAAACAAATAAAAATTGAGGAACTACAGAGTACCTTGAACGAGAAGATGAAATTATCAAAACTGTTGCAAAATCAAATCTCAAGCTTAGAAGTATGTCAACTTTAAGTATATTTTCTTCATTAATGTGGAGATTTAACTAATTCTCTTTTCACTCTGCAGTATGATATGAGAATAATGTCCAATAGTCTAGCAAGTGACAACAATGAATTAGATTATCTCAGAAACAAAAGACAAGATTTAGTTCTTTTAATGGATGCAGGAGAGAAACGACTGAAAGCTGCTCAAAATTGTTATGAAGAGAAACAAGTGGAAGAAAGTGTTCTACGACTTAAAGTGTCGCAGGTGGAGAAGATGATGTCTAATATTGGAAATAGCGTCTATGACTTGGAAAGATATCGACTCGAATTAGAAGCTGTAAGTTCTGATTCCAATATATAATACTGGCAATTAATTAAACAACAAAAGCTATCTACTAACAAGGTGATTCTAATTATTTAGGCAGTGAAAGAACGTAAAGCGGAAATAGCTATACAAAAAGAATCATTTATCATTCAAAAGAGAGTTGCTAGTGGTGAATGTTCAGAACTAAAAAATGCTATAGCTGAACGAAAAATACGAATAAAACAACTACAGGCAAGGTATGACAATGGTATAGCTATGCTAGGCTCTAATTCTGATGGTACACCGCTCAATACTACCCAATTGAAGATTCAAAATGCACAAGAGAGGTATCTTTTGCAAGAGCAAGGTGATAAGTTAGATGAATCTATAACAAAAACTGAACTTGAAATACAAGCCATGGAAAATACATTGCGTGTAATAAATGTTTGCAATGATAAGTATAAGTTAACAACTTTGTCCACGGATGACAAAAATAAACCAGAACAAGAAGAACATAGAAAATTGGATGAAGAATTGCAAAATGTCGAACAAAACTTAAAACAAAAAAATCGTGAACTGCAGTTCTCAACTGATAATTTACAGGTATCCTATAATATAAGTGACTTTATACATATTACTTTAAGGTTTCAAAACATATGTATGTTAATTTTTATAATGAAATGATCTCAACAGAAAATGCAAAATGAATATGTTCAAGTCTTAAAACAGATTGATGAAATTCAAGAACAGAAAGAAAATAAAAGTCAATACATGATTGAATTAAGGCAACAAATTCGTGAGCAGGAAGAAAAAATACTCAGAGCTGAAAAAAGTTTAAAGAATGTACAAAAAGCTATTCAACAAAAAAGTGTCATCACAGGCGATAAGACAGTACTTATACAAGAGGTACTTATGTAAATTATAAATCACAATTATCAATAAGATTATATAAATGATACTTGTATTTTATATAGAAAGAAGTAGAACTACACGAATTGCAAGAACAAAATTCTATAATTTTGCAAGACATTGCAGAATTTACAATTCATCATATGGAAGCAGAACCTTATATCAAAAAGCTTCTAGCCACTAAAAATATAGAGTTACCATCTATTCCATTAACTGCACAATCCCCAATGTCCAGTCATTCCTCCAGTCATTCTACAAACTCGGTAGAATACGTATCAAATAGTACAAATCGTAAAAGTATTATTTCATCATCTAGAGAAAGTATTGGAAAAATTGTCAATATTATGCCTGAATTTCAAAGTATGTTCATAAACAAGTAATTTGTTATTATTCAATTTAATTTAATTAACCGATTTATTGATACGAATATTATTTCAGCAATTGCATCAAAAACTTCATCCAAAAGGATTATAAAAAATGATCGACAATCTGTAAAAACAGTATACATACGTTCTTCAAAAAAATCTTTGTAATATAAGCTTTATATAATTGTGTATTTATACGTTTTTGTAATTTTTACTTTTGCATAAAATATAAAATGTTTAAAAGAAATTGAATGATAAAATCATTTAAGTTTTAATGAAACTATATTTTATAAATGTCAATTGAAATAGTACAAAATTCATGGCTTATGGTAAAATATGTATTTGAAATAGGAAATAGTCTACTCTACTGTATTTGAAATCATACGTTCGCTTTTAATAATAAAATATTTTATCAGTTAGAAAAAGCTTTTAAAATAATATTTTATTTGAAGAATTCTCACAATAGTGAGAATTTATAATTTAATTTATTTGAAATATTTTATTGATTTTAATTTATTTTTTCTCTTATTCGTAATGATCAAATATTATTTCTAAAAATAGCCAAACCTACTTCGAATAAATTTTGATCAATATTTGTAATCGTACTTTGCGAGCAAAAGGCGGTCATTTTGGTTCTGCCAAGACATGCTTGGAGCAGAATTTGGTCCTTATTTGCTATGAATTTGCTGGCCAAAACTTGTCGACAAATTACATGGCAAATCTTGCTCTAAGAGTAAATATCGTGCAAAATCGAAGTAAACCTTGCTGTAGGAGGGAAAATCGAATTTTATTTAAATTTCTAAATTATATAATAATAAGTTTCAAGCATTTTCAATAATCTAAATATTTACAAATCTTAAAATAATGACAATAACGATTTTGCCCGATATTTACTCTGAAAGCAAGGTTAGGTCCGCTCATAGTGCGACCGAGCTGCCCTCTATAACGAGGCCAACGTTTGGCCTCGATTTGCCCTCAATTTGGCATGGAATTCCACCTGCAAACTGTAAGTTTTGGTGGAAAATTCATAGCAAATCAAGAGAAAATTGCTAACTGATAAATACATAATAATTGTACAGATTGTTCCGGTACTTTCCCGCCAATATCAGTGCTCCACTACCTATATACTTACTTCATTTTTGTTCCTACATGTACTAATTAGCTATTTTTAATTAGTTTTATCTAATTAGTTAGTTATGCAATTTGTTTTATATAATAATTGTTAAAAAATGCTAATATAAAGAAATTATTTCTCTAAGTTTATTTATCTCTCTTTCTTACACTTCTTAATAATCGGTATATATTTTTACAAAAAGGCGTCAGCGTGACTTAGGTGGTCCACGGATATCATGCCAAAACGCCAATATTGATTCACGTTTTTGCCACAAATTTGCACTACCCCACGCTTGCCAAAACCTATAATAAATATGAAAGAATATTCGCACATAAAAAAATAAAATGTTTTATAATTTTTTACACTTACATGCCAAATAACACTCCACCCAGATGAGCTGCATGATCAATGAATTGCCAACGACAAAGAGCGCCCATTATATCAAATCCCATTAGGCATTTGATTCCCTATTTAAAGGTATTTACAATTATAAAGATAATAATCGTCTATAAATTGAATTTTGTACAATTAAATTAAAATTATTAGCGTACCGTACTGGCTGCAAATTTATACATCGGAAGAAAAATAATAGTAAGATATATATCTGGAAACTGGGTACATGTATATCCAAGAATACCCATTATTGCTCCTGACTGTATCATAAATAATCATTATTACAGAAAATGTTAGATGATAACTGCACTGTATGTACTCACAGCTCCCAAGGAAGGACCACGTAAGCCGAGTGCAGCTTTGTACACATTACTCGTAAAGCTAGACACCACTGCACTAATCAAATAAAGTGCCACAAACTGTTCTTTACCCAAAGCTGATACAGCCAAGGAACTAAAGCTGTGTAATACATACAGATTACCAGCTAAATGTATAAATGAACTATGGGAAAATGGAGCCAGCAGCATTGGCCAACATATGATACCTTAAGCAAATTTATGAAATTTAATAATTCCTTTAACTACCTTGCACTTCTTTCACAATATTTATATATTACTTACGAGATTCAGGATTAGTACAAAAATATTTCAACATGACTGGTTGTAATTTAGGAATCCGCCATGCTAGAAATACTAAAATATTTAAGAAACATATTGGAGCGAATACTTTTTCTCCATCTGACAAATTCTTCCACCAAATTTCCATGTCGCGTCTCCAACCTATTTTCTGGATATAAGTAATACTTTAATAATACATAATAGCTATGATCATTTATGTTTATGTATGTTTTATTATACGAACATGTACTCCCAATTGTTCATAACGGTTGATTAATCTATATGTTCTTCCCCTGTAACTTTCATAGCCCCAAATAGTAGCAGCAATAAGAGTTGTTCCACTAAACTGACATGATGAAAACGGTGATACTTATGACACAAGAAAAATAAGATATGCTTGAATTATTTTAATATCCAAACAACTACTATCTCTTTATTTAGTATTAACCCTTTGCCGTACCATTTAGCTCGAAAAAATCTGGGCCCAAATGGTAGGAGACGATGCGCGCTAAACAGGCTAGGGTAATGCTCAAGAACAGTTGCACGTAGATTATAAGAATCATGACCAACTCTCATAGCGTAGTGGTAAAAACTAAACCACGATTGTAACTGGCAAAACATCACTCCACGAAACAATCACTCCGATATTTACGTTTGGCCAGATCTTCAGTCCACGAGTGTGTCTCGTGATATTTATGTTTGGTACAAAATTTGTAATACGAGTCAGACTCGTTAAAGTACGGCAAGGGGTTAAAGTTGGTAATTTTTTTATTGCTTACCATAATTGTGAAGGTGAAGGGCTTCCACAGTTTGGATAGAGGGACATGACCCTCTTTGACAGTTCCATTTCGCAAACATATCTTTCTTCCCTCATTGCTTCGAAACTTTTTGAAGTGCCTAATTTGATTATATACTGTTGATGTATACAACTTAGGTTTTAGTTGCAATGACGTGAAAATGCTAGAAGTATACAGTAGAATTGTAATTGTTTAATTTGCCACATTGTTATATGTGATCCCATTTTAGAATATTAAAATATGCCTTACCATCTACATACATCGTCACCTAAACATAAAAATGGTCTGACAGCCATATCACTAATAATTTAAAAACCACGAGAAAAGACGATCAATCCACGTTGCTTTCATAAAGTTTATCTATTTATGTTACAAGAACCAATTTATAGACAAAACTGAAAAATTTTACCACACTAAACAATCGTTAACACCACCAAATGATAAATTCTCAGCCAGCAAAAATAATAATGGTGTCAAAGATTTTTAACGAATATCCATAAATAGAAAATATTAATTTATTTTTTGCCAATTGTTATATATTAGTTGCATATTCTTATACTTGTGCATATATAAACTTCATATGTGAACTATTATTGTTCCAATGCGACAATTGAAAATGCGGTATTATTTAGCAATGCATATATTTATATAAATTATAAATATATATATATATATATAATACAGGGTCCGTTCCGTTACAACCGCATCAGAGCGAACAGAATTCCCCAGATATACCACAGCTCCGAAGTGAAGCGTTTGATGCGTAGTCGATGCATTAGCGGTACATTTGAAAAAAATAGATGCAAGTAAAGCACATTGTGAATAGGGATGGCGTACAAAATCATTAACCGTGATTTATCACAGTGATCGCGGAATCACGATCATGGTCGTGATTTTTTAATCTATATAGAGTGATATTGCTCACTATCATCTTAATTCATGAAAATATCTGCATTATAACGTTTTAAAATTATATCACGTTTTCTTCACATTTACTTCATGTAATGATAAAAATAAAAAATATTCAATTTTCTCTTCCATATCTTATTTTAGTATTGTAAAAAATAAAATATTAATTCTTCCTCTCGATTTCGAAATCGTAATATTTATTTAGATAGTATAACAGTGCAGACAATTTCTCGGATAGCAAAAAATCCAGTTTTTGGACGAGATTCTATGCGCGCAGTCGTCGCTAGTCGCTATTTCAGACGGCCAATGGACCAGGGATTTGGACTTGGACCTGGCCAGAGAGAAGGCACAGGACGCCGAATTCGGCCGAATTTGCCTTTGTTTAAGAGGGCAGCACGGTCGCACAGATGTGGCGAATGCCGCTTTACAGAGCAGCACCGTCGCACCAGTGATGCCAGAATCGTGGGCCGTGGGTTTTTTCCCCTCCGCTCGCTGAGCCTACTCGACCCCCCACTCTGACGCACCGTCGTCGCCACGTTGCTTCTACTGCGCACGCGCTACACACGAACGTATCTCTAGTCTGTCCGTGTGAGTGCCTGTTCGATTGCACGCGCGCTACACGCGACGACGGTGCGTCAGAGTGGGGGGTCGAGTCGGCTCAGCGAGCAGAGGGGAAAAAATCCACGGCCCACGATTCTGGCATCACTGTGCCCAGGTCCAAACAGTGTTCCGATTGAGCCAGCTTTTTCTCGCGCATGCGCGGCAATTTCAGCCTCAGTAACGTAACCTTTTCGATGAAATCGGGTAGCTTGAGCACCCCGCAGACTTTTAAAAAATTATTAGTCTATACGTAGCTCTTTCTCCACTATTAACCTCCATTGTATAATAAAATATTAATAATACTTACCGCGTCACGTCTCTCATCCATCAGTCGTCCCGCCAATATAACTGCCACAGGCCGTCAGGGCCCTGGCCGCTCTGCTGCATCATTGGAGATACGCTACTGTTTTGGCCGCGCATGCGCGAAAAAAAGCTGGCTCAATCGGAACACTGGGTCCAAATCCCTGGTCCATTGGCCGTCTGAAATAGCGACGATTGCGCGCATAGAATCTCGTCCAAAATTGAACTAAGTCGGCCTTGAGTTGCTCCAAGCGTGGCTTGTCCTCTATTCTGCCTGTTTTCAACACTGGGTCTACTTGGCTCTCGAATCCTTTTGTGTTTATATGTAATGCATATGCATGCATAAAATTTTACAAAATACCAATGTATTACTTATTATTAACAACTATAGGAAAAGCAAATGATAGTTTGAGAAACGTATTTTGTTTAGATGTGAAGAACTGAATTCTCTGTTATTTTGGAAGAAAGCAACGAAGTATATTGACCTTGTTGCTTGACAAGGAAAGTATATAGATAACGTTTTGTCACCAATATACAGGATGTTCCAAAAGTACTTCAACTCCGGGAAATGGGAGATTCCTGAGGTCATTTCAAGCGCCATTTTCCTTTTGCAAAATATTGTCCGCGGCTTTGTTTAGGAGTTATGAACGAAAAACACGGACCAATCAGAGCGTGAGTTCAACGCTCGTTGGCATGTTCAGCCAACCGCCTGCCGGTTCGCCGCGCTGTTGAAGTACTTTTGGGACACCCTGTATAGCTGATGCACGGTGAATGCGCGAGAAGTGGTGGGGATCTGGGGAATTCTGTGCGCTCTGATGCGTGCATTGAATGCAACGGAACGGTTCTCTATGCAGTCTATGCGCATAATACGTGCCACGGAACGCACCCTAAGTCTAAGGGTACGATCACAGTGGATCCGTTTTCGTCCGATTCGGCCGGCGTCCGACGCATCTGTCTCTTTTTCCAAGCGTGCGAAAAAGAGACACAACGTCGGATGCCGGCCGAATCGGACGAAAACGGATCCACTGTGCGCGTACCCTAAGGTATAAGTTGTCTATAAAGTTCTGGAGCTATATTCACGACGAGTCTATATACTTATGGACGCATGCGTATCAGAAATTTATTGACGAAAAACGTTGGAGTTAGAGTTTCGCCTTTGTAAGAATGCTTTGTGCCGTAAGCGTAGTGACAGTGTCGCGTTACGGTTTACGGTGTTGAACAATTGTAAATATGTCATTATCGAAGGTTGCATCTTTTACACGGCAACGAAAATAAATTGGTAACGTTGCAACCAGTTTATTTAAATATATAATCTAAGCTATGTCGATAGCCGGTTGTCAATTTTGATAATTTCCTTATACCATGATGGGAATATTGTATGAGAAACGGCCACTAAAACGGCCTAGACTGGGGCCGCCTGATGTATATCCTCAAGAACCCAAGCAGAAAGAAGACGAGCTCACTTCTATCAACGTTAAACATGGATTCTCTACGTTGCTTCAACTGTCCGATGAATTTGGGACAGCAAGAAATTGTAATGTCACTGCCGCCAAAGTGGGAGCATACTTCAATGGGATTCTTGCAAAGAAGGAAGAACTTTCCACGATGCCGGACACAGGCAGAAAGAGGCAACAGATCAATCCGAAGGATAATTTCTGGCCAGTAACGGCAAGAACAAAAAATGGCATTGAAGCATGGTTTAAGGATCTCTCTGGTTGCAAACCACTAATAGCTCTTGCCAAAAGAGCTCCAAACTTCAATAAGAAGGAAGAGATATTCATGATGTTGTGCGAATATCAAGTACCAATGCTAAGGGCAGCCTGGTTTATTAAACTTAGCTCTGCTTATACAGTAGCTGTTTCTGAGGCCAAAATAAAGAAAAGACAATTGCCTGATCCAACTACAGGTACACAAGCACATTAACAAGAGTCCGTTCTACACGGCCAGCTTCCTTTACACTGTTTACGTCGACACTAATTCTCAATACATTCTGTGTGTCTCGCAAGAAGTCCCCTGGCAGGAATACGGTTGTAAGCTGTTCAATTGGGTCATTCCAGATACATTTTTTATTCTAGCTGAATTATTGGCCAAACTGTGCGACTTGAAAGTCTAATGCCAAAGTCTCACGAGACTTCTTGTGAGGCATGGAGAGTACATATATATTTTCATCGACATTCATAATCATGTATATTTAATTCGTGTGCTTTTTCGGCATTGCTGGAAACAAAACGTCAAAATAGCCGAAGCGGCATGGATAGTTTTAAAAAGTATTACTCTATACGAATGCGAATAAAGCATATATTGGGGAAATAGTGTTGATGTAAACATTGTCGAGGAAGTTGCTGTCGGTAAAGTAAAATGGACTTGCCTTTACATTTGAAACATTAATAATGCTGTTAGAGTATTAGATCAATGCAAAGCATCGGTTAACTTTGATTACTTCTTTGTTTCTTTCCATAGAATGGACAGGGACTCTCATTAAGTTTTTAAAGGATCAACTTTCCAAGCTACAGGAGTATTATTACATAAATATTCATGGAACAAATAATGCTAGTAACAATGGTATTACAAACAATTCTTGTAATGGTAACGGTTCTGGAAATAGCAACAGTAACAACAGTAATAACAGTGTTAACAATAGTACGAGTAATAACAACGGAGTTCCTAGTAATCCACCAACTACACCAAATTCTAATAATCAAACAGCGCCTGGGAATGCCATGAACGAGGAGCATAAGTTAGCACTGAAACAATGGCATTATTGCGTGCAATTAGCGAAGTATATGTTTGAAGAAGGTTTATTAGATAGGCAGGAATTGCTACAGTGGATTTTAGAATTATTAGACAAAATTAAATCGTCTCCTTCGGAGGATGGTATTTTAAAGCTCTTATTACCATTGGCACTGCAATATTTGGAAGAATTTGTGCAGTCTGAATTACTAGCCAGACGTTTAGCATATTTGTGTTGTCGTAAATTGGCACATATGTGTAGCAATGTGGAGACCAATGGGAATCCTCAAAGTCCGTCCATAAACAAAAATGACGTTAATAGTGGAAAAGACACTGCCACTGTTAATCAAACACCAAATCCATTAAGTGCTGCTTTTAATGACTACTTGATATGTCCACATCACAGAGATGTAATATACAGTTTGTCAACAATTATACAGGTAATACTAACACAAGAAGACTAATTATTATTATGGAAAATATCTATTCTAATTACATAATTGCATTATAATTGTTTATTCATTAGGTAATCACATTAGAGTGCCCAACAGCATTGGTATGGAATAGTGTCGGAGAAGGGAAAGCTCCTTCTGTATTAAATGGTTCCCCTTTGGACTATTTGTCTTGCCCTCCCACAGCTTTGCCATGTCCACCCGCGAGTGCAGCAAATCCAACTTTAAAGCAGTTAAAGATCGCCCAAGAAAACATTCGAGCCAGATCTCAAGCTGCAGAAGGTAAATGGTCATGTGATAAATGGCAGCAAAGCAGCGCAGGAATAACGACTACTAAAGTGTTGGCTGCTTTGGATGCTCTGGATAGGCACAGTTTCGATAGAATGGATTCTACGAACTCGTTAGATACGCTTTATGCTAAGATATTCATGTCACCACCAAAGGATAACGCCAATGAACGCGACTCGAAAACAGAGTATAATCCGCAACAAGATTCTGCCGTAGTTGAAATATTGTGCGAATGGGCTGTCAGCGCTGAACGATGGGGAGAGCATAGAGCAATGGCAGTGGCAAAATTGCTCGAGAAACGACAGAGTGAAGTAACTGGTGAAACGAATGATAACGATGATAAAGACAGTGTTTGTAGTAACGGAAATCCACCCGTGCTTCCAATTTTTCAAACATTGCTTATGAAGTTTTTGGACATGGACGCCCCGGTATTAGATAATACATCAGTTCAATCAAAAGTACAGTTCACGAATTTGGTTCACTTATTTTCAGAATTAATTAGGCACGATGTATTTTCACATGATGCATATATGTGCACTCTCATTTCTAGAGGCGATCTTATACAAGGTATATATATATTTTGCTACTTGGTTTTTATGAATACATTCATTTTATGGAATTGTTGACTTAATAAACGCTTTTAATTAGGTCCCGCAGCAAGCAAGCCTGGAACTCCCAGTAATCGAGAACCAATCGACGAAGATAGTTTGTTTCCGGGAATAGATTTAAAGCCAGCAAAGTTAGAAGTACCAGATCATGGGAGAACAATGGATTATGATGATAGTAAGATTGATGATGATTTGGATAAGATATTGCAACACATTAAAGAGGACCAACAGAATAGTATGGACGCTCCTGATAGTCCTAAAGAAGATGCATTAGCTGGACATAGTACACAGGAAGGACTGGATTCCAAGATACCATCCAGTCATAGTAGACATTTGTTGTATACGACGCATTTTCCATTACCACAGGTAGTAATTTAATTTTTTTTTCTTTAGAAATCGTATATAACTGCGATGATAACGGTAAGGATGTGTTTGAAGGATGAAACATGCAGCCAGCACGACTGTAATCAACGACATGTGCTACTTTATGGAGTGGGACGAGTTAGAGATGACGCTAGGCACGTTGTCAAAAAGATGACAAAAGAAGTGTGCAAACTATTTGGGAAAAAATTCAGCATCGACGTCGCAGAAGGCGGAAAAGTGAAGAAACATTCCCGCAGCGAGTTTAATTTCGAGGCGATCACGCTGAAGTTTCAGAACTTGAGTTATTTTGATCAACACGTGGTGACCTGGCAGTGTGCGACTCAAGTGATTGAAATGTTAAACTCGTTTGCATTAGCTGGATCATCTTATTTACCGGTGCAAGAACACGTAGCCTTTCTCTTCGATCTAATGGAGCTAGCACTAAATATATATGGTTTGATAGATGTTTGTATTCAAATTCTAAAAGAACTACCAGAAGTTGAGACACAATTAACTGCAAAAAATAGTCAACTCGTTAGAAGTTACACCACGAGTTTAAGTCTCTATGTTGTAGGTGTGTTAAGGAGATACCACTGTTGTTTATTATGTAAGTATAGCTTTGAAATCATTACATCATCTTGAATTCGACTTGTCCAAGAAATGTTATAATTGTTCGATCATTTCAGTATCTCCGGAACAAACAACTGCGGTATTCGATTTACTGTGTAAAATTGTAAAGCATGTGTCCAATCCTAGTGATTGTAGCTCCGCCGAAAGATGCGTATTGGCGCATCTCTACGATTTATATTCGTCTTGTTCATTGCTGAAGACTAAACCTCACGGGGTAGAAGCTTTCAGTAATGCCTATCCGAAGATACGAACAGCTCTTTACAGCACGTTGCAACCAACTACGTCGAGTCACGTGTACAATTCTCAATTCATGGTAGACGTTTTTACTAGCCCGAAACGTGGTGGAAAGATCGAGCCGCAATGGGCCAGACAATTGAACGAGACACCAGCCAATCGTTACAGTTTCGTTTGCAACGCGATCGTTGCAGTTTGCAGCGAAACAGACAATGACAAATTGAACGATATCGCGATAACTTGCGCTGAATTGACTGCTTGCTGCAACGCACTCAACGCCGAGTGGCTTGGAGTCCTCATGGCGCTCTGTTGCTCATCAAACAGTTCTGCCTTCTATATCGACGTTTTAAATCAAGTTGACGTGCAAGACTTGAGCATACATAATTCGCTCGCTGTATTCACATCGATTTTAATTGGTAAATATTTAGCAATCTTTCTTCATAGTAAAGATCATACATACATAATTTCTGTTTTTTAACGTTGAACTTTATTTTTATAGCAAGACACTGTTTCTCGCTAGAGGATTTTGTCGTTCATATAGCGCTGCCGTCTTTGGTTAAAGCTTGCAACGAAGGTCGTGGGGATGCGGACATGGAAGCTGAAGCTGGAGCACGTCTAACATGTCACTTGCTTCTGCGACTTTTTAAAACAGTCGAGTGCCCTCAGCCAGCTCTCTACTCAGTGAGCACAAGTCCTCATCCATTGCCCAATGGAAACTCTAGAGGTTACAGTATCAAGTTAAGTTGTGACAGACACTTATTAGCAGCTGCTCATAACAACATTAGGGTCGGCCCAGTCTTAGCAGTACTCAAAGCTATACTCGTGGTCGCCGACGCAACTGCTGGTAAACAACCACCAAAGAAACCAGACGTACCGATGAATCATTCGAGCAAAGTCGGTGGACCAGCTAGCGTGGGAGTTGGTGTTGGTGTTAGTACAGGTGGACCGAACGAATTATCTATTAGTCATATTCTTGGCACCAGTGACATTCTAGGCGGTGGCGATGACTTGGGACTCGATTTAGCTATGTCATCGTCTAGCAGTAGCGCTGGCATAACCACAGAAAACGTCAAAGGATTGTCAGATTTCGCGCAACACGTGCTAAGACAAATTTGTAGCCAGGAATGGGTTTTGGAAAGATGTTTGCAGAATCCCGAAGAACTTTGTCATCCAGACATGTTATTGGACAATATGTTAACCCCTCGTCAAGCTCAAAGTCTACTCCACATGATTTGCTACCCAGAAACTTCTACCGATGCATTTATCGACCAGAAAACCCACATCACCAATATTTTAGAGAATTTGGAACAGTGGAGTCTCAGAATGTCCTGGCTTGATTTACAGCTTATGTACAAACAGTTTCCTCCAGGCTCCACTGATCTTTCACAGTGGTTGGACACAGTTGCTAAAGCTGCAATCGACGTATTTCAATTGAACACTGTGTCCAATAAACCCGACAAACGATCTGGATCTATATGGTTAGTTGCTCCGCTGGTTTCGAAACTGCCGAGTGCTGTACAAGGCAGAGTTCTCAAAGTAGCCGGCCAAGTATTAGAATCCGGCAATTGGTCAAAAACGGCAGCCGGTCGTGAAAGAGGTAGATCCAAGTCGCCGTCTCTTTTCAATCACCAGCCGTTTCTTTCGCTGGTTCTCACTTGTTTGAAAGGTCAAGATGATCAAAGAGAAGGTTTGTTGATGTCATTGCACTCGCAGTTGTCACAATTTCTGAATATCAGTAAAGAAGAGAAGAACTTCGCTACCGAAGATCCGAAGACGAGAGAGGTGTTGCAGGATGCGCTTCAGTTAAGGTTCAGTCTCGTTGGCGGCGTTTTCGATAGTATTCAAAGGAACACCACCGTTACCACAGACTGGGCCATTCTGTTAGTCCAATTAGTTAGCTACGGTGTTATAGATTTAAGTAACAATTCTGAATTATTTACAACTGTCATAGACATGTTGGCAACCCTGATACATTCTACACTTGTTTCTGATTCACAATCCGAGAAAGACGAGAATAAGAAACATTATCAAAATCTGATGAAAAAGTTGAAGAAAGAACTAGGCGATAGAAATTCTCTAAGCATTCGATATGTCAGACAATTGTTACCTCTGCCAAAACTGACAATGGAAGTTATTAACTGTGAACCTGTTGGTTCTTTAACGGACACGAAAGGCAACAAGATAGCTGGCTTCGATAGCATTGATAAAAAACAGGTACGCTCAAATAAATTTAAAACAATTGAAATATTCGTAATTTGAGCTTATTCCAATTTACTACCTACCAGGGTCTCCAAGTGTGCGATTCGCAAAGAGTGTCAGCGTGGGAAGTATTAGAAGGTCACAAAAATCCAGCACCAATATCTTGGGCTTGGTTTAGAGCAGTGAAATTAGAACGTAAACCTTTAACGTACCAGAATGCTCACAAACTTTTACGATACCATACTCATAGCCAAATCAGGCCACCTAGCCACTACTTGGATCCACCACCATTGCCTCCAGAGGATCTAGAACCAGATAAGAAGGAATCTGAATCCGGCAAAGCCGATACTCCCGTGAGCATTGATTCTCCTGGAAGAGTAACAAGCGGCGTTGGTGGTAGCGGTATCGGTAGTGCTGTCACCAACGGTAAAGGAAAAGCTATGAAAACCAGAAGACACAGAAAGAATAAGGGACCAGCCACGCCGACTGCCCCAGTATCACAACAAATTCAGGTTTATTTACATTTCTTTTTCAATTTTTTCGCCTTTTGAATAGTTTTGAAAATGTTGAAAACGTTAATGGTAATGTTAGGTTCAAGAATATAATTATACTAATACGCAGACTAAATTTACTTGTCTCATGTTATCGTTCTCTTTCAATTTTCAATATACCTTTTAGAATATGTTTCAACCCGTGGTAGGATGTCATACATAGTTTCAACTCTTTGTTTTTTCTAATAACTTTGCATACATTATACAGCAAGCACCAAACCAATTACAACAAATGGCCTTTGGAAATCAACAAGTACCTGTCACCCAACAACCTGGAATGTTTACTGGTCAGCCACCACAGCATCAGCAGCAGTGGTACGCGAATCAGCAAACTCACGCACCAGCCCAACAATACGGATATGGACAACAGTTACCGCCAACCCCAGTCGGACAGAGATACGATAGACCGGGCATGAACAATCAGTCGAAACAAGCACTTTCTCATATGCTGCGTTTACGATTACCATCCAACCAATTGATGAGTTCCCAACAGCAACCAAATGCTACACCCGTTGGTGGACCTGGAGCTTTCCAGGGGATGCAAAGACAGCAATTCATTAGGCAACAACTGAGAGCTCAACATGGAGCTCCTAATATGAATCCACAACAAGGAATGTTCGCTTCACAGCAACCGCAACAACAGCAACCACAGCAGCAAGGGATTTACTCTGGAATGCAACAAGGTGATTAATTAATATTAGATAACAAAGGTGTGCGAGAACCCAAAAATGTCAGGTATATTTGGACAATATGTCAAGGCTAAGGTTCTCCGAGCTGCCCCGCCTAAAGATAATATTTACCGAAAAATGTTTAATACCTCTAGAAAGTACACCTTATCAACTACTCCTTGCACAGATTAGAAGAAAATAAAGAAAGATTTTGGTTTTTCCAATTTCTGGTTTAGAACAGGATTGCTTCTTAACTAATTAGCGATTCGATATTCCTGGTACATTAACTTATTCCATGTATTATATTTTTCCCACAGGAATGAATCAAAACTATGCAGGATACGGAGGTCAACAAATGATTCCCCAACAACAACCACAGCAACAACAACAACAAGCACCTCAACAGGCGCAACAGCAGCAGCAACTACTGCAACAGCAACAACAAGGTTTGATGAATCAACAACAGAATATGATGTTCACTAACCAACAACAAATGATGGGACCGCAACGTGCGCAAGAATATATGCCGCAACAACGTATGCAACCTGGAGCTGCTAGGCCGCCTTACCTTCAGGTACGTCTTGAACAACATAAACATAATCTATAGTGAAGTGAAAACTGAGTAAATATCGAAAACGTTTTTGTTTGAAATAGGCTCCAAATGTTACAATGAACACAATGGGTCCAATGGGAGGTGGTGTCCAAAATCAACCAGCTCCACCATATAGACAAACTAGTGGAAAACCTGGCGCGGTTGGAGTGACTGGGGTAGGAACTGCGAATGTTGGATTGCAGCAAAATCAACAATTCCAACAAGTAAATGTAATAAAAGTAATGTTGTTATATTTTTATTTTACATTTCAACTTGTGGCCTTGAAATAGTCAAAGTTATATAGAAAAAGCACTGTTTTCGTTTTTTATAAATATAATGGTATTACATAAATGCAGTATAGATTGAAGCATAAATCCAATAGAATAGTAGGCCCTTTTAGAGGTCCATTCGTAATAACGAAATTTTTATTTACTTTAATTGCAGGAAAGCTTAGTTTAGACTTACACAAAATTTATTACTGAATTGTGTGGACAAACTAGTTCAGTACACATTAAACAATTTCAAATGTGCTCCATTTTTAATACGTTTTTCTTACATTGTTGAAAGTGTACAAAAATTCGATAGCTGCTTTTTTTATTATATTAGTTAGCATTTACAGTTTCTGAGGCTACGTCGTCGCTTTTACTATGTTTCGAGATGATAGGAAGGAATAGTTATTATATTTAGTAATAGTTCTTCATTTTGTTTTAAACTACTAAGAATAGAGTAAACAAACAAATATTCACGCTTATCCGTAATCAAGGCATAAAATACGAAAAGTTACAAATAATTATGGTGGTTTGAATTATAGCAGCAGGTAATCAATCAACAACGTATGAGACAACAGATGCTTGCAATGCAACAACAACAACAGCAAGCACAGCAACAACAACAAGCGCAGCAACAACAACAAGGAAATGCCGGAGGCCAACAGCCGACTCCACAATTAGTGACGCATTTGCAACGACACTTAAGCCAACCACCGCAACATTATCAACATCAACCGCCGCCTTATTAGTAGTATAATATGTACATAAATTAATTGATACGTTGTACAAGAACAATTTATATGAAGTGTGTACATCTGGATTGCAAGAGTTAAGTAACTTAATTTCTGGTATGAATGTGTAAAGCGTGCCATGCCAAAGGCAATAAAGTGGAAACAATTTCAGACATTGGAATTTGATTTCCTATGCATTTGACTTTCCCAATAAATTATAATGTAACCAGCATGAAATATAATCCATGTCGATATGTTGAAATAATTGTATAATTCCTGTACCTGAAAACAAAATAAACTGACAACAACGACACTTTTACAAAATTAAGTGGCCACAGCTTAAATTTTCTATTTGAATACTTCAATCTGGAACACTAAAAATTATAGTTTAATTATTCTTGAAATTGTATCAAATGACTCGAGTTTTTTAAGGAGATAGATGATAAACAAGATTGGCAAATTACTTTGTTTGGATTTAGACAAACTATTATACTTATTTCATTTTTTTTATCATGAACTATAGTAGGTTTTATAATTTTTATGCCTAGAATGTCTCGCATAGCGTAAAAACAACATTTACATACTAAACTTTAATCAACGTTAACATATAAACGGTGCAAATAATTTTTTGATAATAACTTTATGCAGAAAGAAAATCGGTCTTATTCATATAATTATTGATGAACTTGTACGGCAACGAAAGATGTAAGAATTTTCAAGTCGTGAAAAGCTGCAATTTCCATAATCTTTAACCATTTATGGCGCATGACAACCATATAACCGATTTCGATGAAAAAACAACTATTATTATTTTCTCTGCGATTCCGACAAATTACAATTTTTAAAATTTTAATAATTAAATTTTAATAATTAATAATTAAATTTGTGAAGTCTACATTTATTAATTTCTTTACCAAGCCGAAAATTTGTATAAGAAATATTTCCGTATAACTGCAGTTAACGAACTGTCGCATCAACTCTAAAATCAGTTGACGAACTGTCTAAAATCAGTTGACGAACAAAGTAGAAAGTCAAAGTCGGTAAGTCGGTAAGGTAGAGAGCGACATTGATATGATGAAAATTTTTTTTTTGAGTCGCCAAAAATCCTTCTGACAATCGTCATTTTAGTAAAAAAAGAACCTACTTTCAAAATTTCATCGAATTCTGAGAATGGACGTAAACGGAAACACAGCCATCACCCCATTGTTACAAAGTGGTCACGCTATAGTGCTGCCACTGGTCCCATTTCTTAGCCCGGAACAGCTCCTACACCCACTCTGTCTCGGACAAGAACCTAAAAATAAGTTCAACCTGCTTGACCTGCCCTCTCTGGCAGAACCTATATACTGCTATATACTTCTAAGCTTGTGCAGCGACGAGAGTATCTCGTCGGTGGCTTGTGGCATAAATCAGAACTACTCAGTTTCAACCAATGCTACATGCGACATTACCATGGACACCGACGATCTGAAATTTCTAAAAGCGACATTACAACGCGCGACGCACAATGGTCTAGCTAGAGTCAGAGAGTTTTAGAGTCAAAATTTTGCATCTACTCTCTGCTAGAGTCTAGAGTCTAGAGTCTAGCTAGAGTCTAGAGTCTAGAAACCACGAAAACTTAGCCAAAATTCAAGCTTTCATCGCAGCTTTTTGAAAATTTTTAAGTACGGATTTTTGTAATCTGAAATAACGGTATACCTATATACGTATGGTTTTTTAAAATCAAAAATCAGTTTTTTATGACTAAATTCTACCAGTGTTTCTGCTATAGATTATGAGCAATAACATTATATGTGGACATTTATAGATATTGTACGGTGGTCCAGGAAACGACAATTCATGGCTAAAATTAAAAATATTTTTATACCGACTTTTTCTGATACAAATTTATTTTCCAACATATAATTGGTCTAATTATCGCAAATAACTAAAATTATATTTTTATTTTTTCTGTACTTATTGTGTCATTGTAGAATTCAATTAAAATATTTATATATTTCAAGTTAGATTTTTGTAACAAGTATACATATTTGTTCTATCTGAGAAGGTAATGCGAAATAATTAGTTCTATATAGTATCTTTGGGCAAAAAAATGTGAATAATTATTATGTGTGAGAACCTAAGAGAACCAAGATCATTTTATAAATATTAATGCTGTGTAACAGCAAATAACGTAATCTAAACATCGAAGTCAGTCCGTTTCCCCAAATGGCCGTTGCTGCAGGTATTGCCGCATCGAACAGACACTTGGAGATACGGACTGACTTCGTTGTTTAGTTGTTTAGATTACGTTATTTGCTGCAATGTTGCGAGCGTCGACTTGTAAAATTGTGCATAATACTATGAACTGCAGGAGACTGCACTTAAAATTCATATACTTTTGTTAATAAATATATCAACTTCCATTTTAAACATCAGCTCGAACAGCTGCACTCGGCGCAGCATAGGAAAACTACCGAAAACGGCAGTTTTTGTGTCTAGTCACCGGTAGCTCGGGCACGAATTTTATGATGGCCATAAATGAATTATTATTTTCAGGTCGAGAGCGCAACCGAAATTACGGGTGCTAACACTGCTAATCAGTTTGAATTTTGAACAAGCATAATCTACATTACATTAATGAGGAAAACATGACACAGTTTTTAATTTTCAACCTTGCCAAAGTAGGAAAGCTCCTGGCGCTCGAAAAGAAATTTTTTTTTCAAATTATATCGTGTTTAGCGTCATTTTAATCAGATAAATGCCACAAATAAGATGGTGAAAGTCCCACAAAAAAATTATGAAAAATAAAGAAGTTTTGTAAGTGGATTAGTAGTGGTTCACATCGATGTACCTAACCCAGTATCAGATTACGTCTCTACGTTTTCAGTAGCCTGGCTTTCAAGCCAATAACAACTATTAGCGTGTCATAAACCTTTAGATACGATACAGAGCACAGGTAGCTTTGCTAGGAACGCGACCATCTCTCCGGACTCATTGTCAGTGGATCTTGGGGCCACTTTCTTGGGCTTTTGTTTCGATGCCCCAGTTCTAAACTCCTAAAAAATAGCGGATTTTTTGCCAGCTAATATATTTTACAACTTAATACTATGCATGGTAGAAGGGGCATTGGTTTTTCCAAGTCTGCCGGTGAAAAGGGGTCGATCGTGGGGTACAATTATCTGAACCACGAGACACCACACAGTGGTACCGAGGCGGCAAAAAATTAATTTAATAAATTTTCGATTTTTATAAAAAAAAAAGTATTTTTGTATTGTATAATAGTGGCAATTACTGTCTAATACATAGTCCTACACTGTACAAAGAGTGTATTGATGTTTCTCTTTTTTAAATATCGAGCAGAAAGTATGCAACAAACAATTCATTCAAGATATTAACATTTTCTTTTATCTGTACCTTTATTCGAAGGCTTCGAATAAACTCTTCGAATACCTTCAGCCAGGTCGAATAAACGCGTTGGGGTCGCATCGGTCGCCGAGTTTTGTAAACATGCCGCGTATCCCGAAGGGAATCAGGTAAGTATGTATACTTACATCGGTGTAAAACCACTACTATAATCTAATATTTCGTATTATTGTTTATCTATATTCGTGTAACTTTGTGCACGTAATCTATGTACTGAAATAGGCGATACCTGATTCTGGAATTTTTTTGTTTTTCCATTTAACAACAATTATTAAATATCTAACATTTTCAGATCACGTAGGGGCGAATACTGTTTGGACTTATTTCGTAAATGATAACATATACGTTTCCAACATTTGGACTAAGTATAACTTTTCAATAGTTGAAGGAGGTGTCGAAGATACCAATCACCACCACTCCGTAAGGGAGACATAGTCTTTTATTGTCAATACTATCTGTGAGCTTTCGTTGTCGTAAAATAATTAATCTACTTCGGCCAATTCCATTATGTTCTATGTTCCTAATTAGACGTTGGGTAATACCGTTGGGTGAAAACTATCCATCATAGGTAAAAATAATGCGTGTCGTTGGCCCCAATTTTAAGCAGGTATTCTCGCGATAATTGTCCCAAAAGTCTCTAGGATAAGTGTCCCTGAACTATCCCCACTCCTGCGGGGTATACCCCGTGAGGGGCCGCGAAGCTCGAGCGGTCTCGGCCGCCGAGAAATGTAAACATGATACGGGTCGAGTATATCGGTGTGAGACCAGGAGACCACTACTAACCCGATGACAAAACTTCTTTATTTTTCATTATTTTTTTATGGAACTTTCGCCAATGTATTCCTGATATTTTTCTAATGAAATTGATACCAAAAATGATATAATTCCGATGATATTTACGTGTGTAATGGACGATAGATGTGTTTTGCGCAAGGAAATACAGCGTATGGGAAAGAAAGAGACGCGGAGAGTCGCAGTCGCCGGCACAGTTCAAAGGCCCGCGGCGTCCTCACAATGTAATCCCAATATAAAACTTCTTTATTATTACTTATTTTTGTATGAGAATTTCACCAATATATTTGTGGCATTTTTCTAATTAAAATGATACTAAACACGATATAATTCGGATCATATAAAGGTATGTTATATGAACATTTACAAGTCGAGCACATCGGTGAGGCAACTTGTAAATGTTCATATAACATACCTTTATATGATCCGAATTATATCGTGTTTAGTATCATTTTAATTAGAAAAATGCCACAAATATATTGGTGAAATTCTCATACAAAAATAAGTAATAATAAAGAAGTTTTATATTGGGATTACATTGTAAGGACGCCGCGGGCCTTTGAACTGTGCCGGCGACTGCGACTCTCCGCGTCTCTTTCTTTCCCATACACTGTATTTCCTTGCGCACAACACATCTATCGTCCATTACACACGTAAATATCATCGGAATTATATCATTTTTGGTATCAATTTCATTAGAAAAATATCAGGAATACATTGGCGAAAGTTCCATAAAAAAATAATGAAAAATAAAGAAGTTTTGTCATCGGGTTAGTAGTGGTGTCTCCTGGTCTCACACCGATATACCCGACCGGTATTATGTTTACATTTCTCGGCGAGCGAGGCCTCTCGAGCTTCGGTGTCAAGTTTCTACGTTCGGCACAAGTCAAAGAATAGTTTCCCTACAGGATAATAGTCCCTGGCCGGACCCGTGGTTGGGACAATTATCGCGAGAATACTGTACATACCGAACGTTTTTACACCTTTATGACCCCAAATCTTTAGACCAGATTTGGTCAGGTATACCTTAAGTTTTCCTCGCTCTTATGGCCTTTTTACAATATAATATGGCCTTATGGCCTGGTAACAAAACGACCTGAAAATTCCAAAATATAATTCGGCGCCAGCTATTTTTCCTTATTGACTAGTGCAATAATTGATGTGTTCTGCGTTTGTTTTAATATGGTAGCTCTGAAAATAAAAAGAGCTGATTGGGCGATGGATTTTATCTGAAATAGTTCCATATGCTAGTATGAGAAAAAAGTTTATAAAAAGAAACAAGATATAACTAAATATAACTAAAAAAACAAGATATAACTAAAGCTGAAAAGCATAAAGGGAAAAGTTTTTCATATTCTAAAACCATATACATACCTCCATT
Organism: Lasioglossum lativentre; assembly: GCA_916610255.1. Lineage (NCBI taxonomy): Eukaryota > Metazoa > Arthropoda > Insecta > Hymenoptera > Halictidae > Lasioglossum > Lasioglossum lativentre. The sequence goes on along the minus strand of OU744356.1, from coordinate 36,610,490 downwards.
AGCTGACATAACCCAGTAATGCTTTTCTGTGAATATATATGTTTCATTGTGTCCGCTCCACGAATGTTAGATATTTAATAATTGTTGTTAAACGGAAAAAGCAAAAAAATTCCAGAAACAGGTATCGCCTATTTCAGTACATAGATTACGTGCACAAAGTTATACGAATATAAATGAACAATTAATAATAAATATTGCAAAGAAATTAATTTTTTAAATATTGTTTAAACAAACCATTTTTTCTGAAATCTTTTTATATTATTACATTCCTTGGTCGGAAACACACAAATTGCACAAAGAATCTATAGTCCCAGGCCCTCTAGTTCCCGAGATATTTGCAAAGAGAGGATTTTCACCACGAACTTCGAAAGTTATTTCAACCCCCTTCAACTGAACCCTATATGTATACAGGGTGTTAGAAAAGTCTGGCAACGGTCGAATATCTCAAAAAAAAGCATTTTAGAGAAAAATGGTTCAGACATGTATTTATGGTTTCGCAAGAGCTATTAGGTGGTGCCATTGGTTTGACCTTGAAGAGTCATTTGAAGGTCACGTGAAGGTCACCTCAATTTTTTTAAATGGCACCTCCTATTTTTTATTATATATTCTTGTAGCTGATCTCAAGAGCTTTCCAAAACACTATAATAAAATGTTTTTTCATTAATTATTTTTCGAGTTATAAGGCTTCAAATGTCTATATATACTATGTCTTATATAAATACATGTCTGAACCATTTTTCTCTAAAATGCTTTTTTTTTAGATATTCGACCGTTGCCAGACTTTTCTAACACCCTGTATATAGTACATAGCACAAAATATTGAATACATATTGATCCAATATTAAGAAGAAATTCAATCTCTTTTTAATGTTTAAATATACATGCAATATTTATTCTAGCTAGAATAAGAAATAAATATATTATTTCTAATATAGCTTCTCATATAAATATTGCTTCTTTTATATTTATTTCACGTTCAGATTAATACAGAAATTTAAAAATGTCGGAAACGCGGTACAGCAGGAAATACAAATTTAAGCTTCAAGGTTACTTTATTTTAAGTGATAGGAGTTTTACACACCTTTTACACTGTATACCGCTTCCTGCTTTCCTACATTGGTTAGTTTGTAGTAAATCTTTTACGGATTATCTATTTCTTCTTTGTACTTTCGTCGCTTTCATTTAACAAAAATATGTTACTCATTTCTTATTTCTAAAAAAAAAAAAAAAAAAACAAATTTCTTTTTGTTTGTGTCTTAACTTATCCTACAGCTGCCCAGTAGTACAAATAAGAGGACCCCTTTCCCTAATATTGCACCATGTAGTAATGTAGTATATATAGCTAATTTAAGCTAACTCTCTTCTTATTATCTAGGTTTTTCTCCTTAAAACTATTTCCAGTCTTCTATTTTTAAATGTATTACATGGTATTTACATTTATTCCCTTCACGTCTTCCCAAGCTAACTTGATATTTGAGAAGGAAGGGAATTTTTTCTTATGCTTATGCTTAAAATTTATAAAAAAACAGCAGACGGCTTTTATTCTGATACGGCATTATACATAAAAAAATATTGAGGTCCATTAAAAAAGTAACGTGATCTTAAAATCTAATTAATTTATATTTTTATCCCAATTTTTGCAAAAATTACGCATAAATTGCGTATAATTTTCTCCAAGTTGGATGTTAGATCTGAAAGTAAATTTTTTCAAATCAATTAATTTCTCTTGCTTCAAAATGATGTGGGATCTGATCCAGGCTAAAATGGGTGTAGGTTCTTGTCCGGGGAAGAGTGGGTGTAGGTTCTTGTCCGGGAAAGAGTGGGTGTAGGAGCTGTTCCAAGCTAGAAATTGAACTGGTGGCAGCACTATATGGTGACCAACTTCTAACAATGGGGTGATCACTCGCTTATTCGTGGTAATAGAAGTATACGGTTCTGCCGACAGATGTGCTGTCCAATTCGAAGCCATGGAATGTTCGAAGTTCGAAGCAGAATCAGAGCATTTTGCTTACTGGGTACATTATGCTCTGTGAGAAACTTGACAAAATATTTCAAATCAAAAAACGTTAATGATGGACCAGAAAAAACAGACTTTCTCAAATATTTATGATACCTTAGTGCAAATAAGATATCCTAACATTACAACAGCGACAGTTGAAAATATTGAAATAACAATTCTTAAAGGGGGAGATCGTATTTCCTTATTATCTTGGCTTCTGACTGAGACGGATGAAAAAATAGCTGCCGAGCTGCAAAAGTTAAAAGGACCTGACTTAGAAGGTTTTTATTATACTATTATCAAATAAATAAGTAAAGCATATTTTTGATATGTTAAATAGATATATTAAAAGCAATGTTTTTTATAGCTAAATTAGTACAATATTATTCTAACATTGGGATTTGCAATGACAAGGATATTTTACTGGTAAGTGTATATGCAGTTATGTCTTTTTTTATTTTTATTAATTAAAAAAATAAATGTTTCTCTGTAGGGAAATTGTACGGTACAAAAACAACTTCCTACTTTAAACTTATTATTAGATTTTATGAAATTAATGTTCATCGACACATCCAATGAGGAGGACGTTAAAGTAGAATCTATTGACAATATATTGCAGGTATACAAATTAATCTATAAGATGGAATTATTTATAAACATAATTATTATGTACATATTAGGTCTTGAACAATGACAGTTCAGATACAATACTGTCAGTTATTGATCCTAAATTAAATTATTCCAACTCCCTGAAGTACTTTGATGATATACAAAAAGTTTTGGATGAACATCAGAATTTAAGTTCATATTCAGAAGGTGATAAAGAACAGAGTATGGAAGAAATTGAATTACCATTAGAGGTATTAGTATATTGTTTCTACTAATTACAATAAGGAAGAAATGCAAATCCCGTTACAATTGCAGGAAGAAAGAGAAGTGATCTCTGAGAATGATAGGGATGCAATGTTTGCTTCAGAGAAAATTAAATTCTTAGAGGCTTTTTCACTCGACTCTTTGCCGGTAGCAAAAGAAAAAAGTATAAACACTCTTTATTCCATGGATTCGGACATTAAAGATGTGTACTCGAATTTTTCTTCTTTAACAGAGGTAATTTCTCCAAATATTCATGCATTATCCAATAGGATTGTTCTTACATTGAATCAATTTAATTTCCAGTTTTTAAGAGCAAAAAATGAAATTTGTAATACCACTATACCAGATGGAATTGAAAAGATGACAACACCGTTAAACAAAGTTATCGAAGACATTCTTATTTCCACAGAAGCAATCATGAATATACATGATAATTTATAATATTACCTCGTAAATGTTTCTTTTTATAAAATAAAATAATTTATACTTAACTAGACCAAGATATTTTACTTCGCCTGAAATGTTGTGTGAAGGTATTAATAAAATCTCAGTGTTTCTTTAAAAGTCTTTATAGGTGTAATTAGAAATACATTACAGTGGTTTTACGATCTGGGTCGTTCCTTCTTTTCTTTGTAAAGAGCAAGTAAAGAAACGTTAGCAACTTTGACAACTTTAAATCGGACTCCTGGAATGTCACCGACAGCATGACCTTTACGTCCAAATCCTGCTACTAGAACTTCGTCGTTCTCTTCGATGTTATTCAAACAACCATCTCTGGGTACGAAAGCAGTGATCTTTTTACCATTCTTGATCAGTTGTACCCTGACACACTTACGAATAGCAGAATTTGGCTGCTTAGCTTCTACACCGCTGTAACATAAAATTAGTTGGTATCAGTAATTGCATAGATCACTGTGTATGTTGAAATAATTCGAATATGTAAACATACACTTTTTCTAAGACAATGCCTTTGGCATGGGAAGCACCACCGAAAGGATTAGCTTTCCATCTGGTTCCTAAGTGAGCTTTCTTGTAGTCTTTGTCATTCCAACGTTGATCACGTCTGTGATTGACGTGTTTACGTGCTGTACGAAGACCACGAGGTTTACCTGCAACGGTTTAACAATTAGGTTATGTTTCAATCCTATTCGAACATTTCCTTTAATTTGTATTTAATCCCGGCATATTATGTAGTTTTAAATATTGTATTGCGCGTTAAAATACATTGTTTACTTTAAAACAATGAATCAGATACAAAGAATGTATTCTTTGTATAAACTAGTATTCACCAGCTACCACGTTATTTTTAATGCAATTCGAAATACGCTATTTATAAGGTTGTTGTAGAATTTTTAACAAAATTATAGTTAAGTACAGTAAAAAGTGTTACATCAACTTCACATATCTTAGAATTTCTATTTAATAACTGTAAAAACAATATAATTTCAAGATTGATTACATACCCATCTTGCTCGGTGTGCTGTACGACCGGAAGAGACCTAACCTCCATTAACGGAAGTCTGAAATGACTAACGTATTTACTTACTGTATACCTACCACAGTCGCTTCATTCAAAAAAGTAACATGCCAAGGGTGTGAAAAGTTACTATATTTCAGCATTTATTAGTTTTAAGATTACTGTATTAATATCGTATTTCAATAAATATCATTAAAATTCATTTAAATTTGATGCATTTAAAAGGTCACATATTCTCTGTCTAAACATATATATTTGTATCATGCTGTATCCAATAACAATATCTATACATATTAAAAATATACTTAATAAACTATATATTCGTTCCTAAACAATTAATTTTAAAAAATAATTACTATTTTAAATGATATTCAATTAAATTTAAAAAATTATATTACTATTGCCCCTGGTCCTGCTTCGCCAGTCTAAAAATAAACAGGCATTAGTATATAAAAAAAGCGATAATAAAAATATTTCTGAAATATACCTTTGTCTTTTTATTGGTTCCGCTTCATCCTGTGTTTCTGTATAGTTAAATAATGGTTGACGAACCTAAAAAAGAAACGCTCTTCTGTAATAGGGACAAATACAAAATAATTATTAAAAAAAAAACTTACATCCTTTACATCTTTGTTTTGGCAAAAAGATGGATCGCAGCTACAGTTTTTACACGCCACTTTATTTTTGCGACATGAGCAAATCCGGGTGGAACACTTAGTTTTACAACAACATTTTATTTCTTCATCCGATAATTGTTTTAGGGTAGATTGATCAGATGGATTAGTTTTTGTTGTATTCTAAACGTAAGTCAGATATTAAAATAATATCTCTGATGAGGAAAAAATGTTCAGCATTTCCTTTCTACAGTCATACTGCGTAGAATAAGTAACTCGATTATATTAAAAATCTGTACAATGGATTACTAGATACTGGATTACTGTTACCATTATTTCTGAAAATAAATTACATTCAAACAGTCTTTTTACGGCTGATAACGAAATTTTACAGACGATAAAAAAATGTTTTGTTTTGAACAACGACGTTATTATGGCAAATATCTGTCTATGAACATCCTGTCTGCATTCAGAACATATTTATCGGTCCAGCAGACTTGATACAATTGCTAACACAGTGTGAATATGCAAAGGAAATACTGTACTTATAGTGCCGCATGATAACTTGATTTAAATACCCAAAGTTTTTGTATTCGATTGTAAAGTGGGGTCCGCGTCCAATCTGAATCTCGCTCAACATCATCATTGAAAGTATCTTCCAATTCGGAAAATATATCTTCATCAACGACAACCATCGTTTTCCTTTTATTTCTTGGTTTTGATACTTCGTTTTTGTTCTCTACTTCCGTTAATACCTGTAGTATAAAAAAGAAAAAAGTTCATAACAACTACATTCCATATATCATAGTATATTAACATAGTATATTAACCGTTTGTTCTAGGTGCTTGCACTTTTCTTTATAATGCTCTAACTCTTGTTTCAATTTTATATTCTCTTCTTCGTCTACTTCCACAATTCGATTTGTAGTTTCATTTAATGTAAGGTTTCTTGAGACACGTCTTTCTCTTTCTTTCGTTTTATACTCCTCCACTTGTGCTTTTAGCATTTCATATTTATCCTACAATAGTATAAGATTAATAATAAATTTAGGCTATTAAATTAAGACTGTACCGTACTACATCAAAGACAAACCAGAAGATCATTGTAGTCAGACTCTTTTACACACTGTTTTCGTCTATCCTCTGCAGTTTGTTTAAATAATATTTTAAGCGCAGCTTTTGCTTCCTCCATCGTATGGAGCATTTGCCACCTTGTATTTTTCTTATTTTCTACAAAAAATGTATTTTGAATGAACTTACTTAGTTCAAGTTTAAATTGACATTTAATGTAGAAATATTTACTTACCTTGATCTGATTCAACTATTTTTTGCTGGAGATCAGTAATTTGTGTATTACGTAACTCTAAAAATTCAGAAATTTCAGCTATCTTCTCTTCATTTTTTGGGTCATCACGCAAATTTTGCACTTTAGCTGCCAACAATGCTCTATCTTCCATTAATTTTTCCAGCGAGAATTCTGCATCCACGGTGCTCACTAATATTTGTATTTCTTGATGCAGCCAGTTTTTAATTTTATCCGAATTATTATTAATTTTTGCTTTTCTCATGGCTGATACTTTCTTTTGTAAATCAAGAGCATCCTGAAAGAAGAAATAAATAAATTCAAAGTACATATGTATTACATAAAACACTGTTATTTAGATTCATACCTTTAATCTTTTGTTAACTGCAGAAGCTTCAACCATTTTGCGTTTGAATACATTCTCTTGTTTAATATGCCACATTTTCAGACGTGTTACTTCATTGACCTGTTTTCTATTCTGATCCTTCAATCTATATAGTTCTTTTTCCTTAGACCCCTTCCATTTTAAAAATTTATCGGATTCGTTTCTCATTTGTCTAATTAATTTTACTCTAGTATGCTTTAGTGTTTTCATTTCTTTAGACAATTGTTTTATTTCTTGATCTTGTTTCTGTTTAATTTTCACTATTCTGTCTTGCTCTGCGATCTTCCGATGCAGTGATGATATTTTTTTCTCTAATTCTTGAACTTTTTTTCGACGGGATTCCGCCAATCTGAAGATATGAAAAGCAAATGTATAAGATGATTAGATAACACAATAGTCGTGAAAAGAACTAAGTGTACTTACTTTGAACTAGGGTTATTCGTCCTAACATTTTGTAATGCTTGCAAAAGTTCTTCTCGTTCAGTTTGAAGGGATCTAATTTCCTGTTCCATTTCTTGGATTTCTTTGGAGTAATTAATTAATTCAGAAGAATTTTGTAGAAGTTCATACATAAGACGTTCCTTAATGGCGAGTTCTTTATTAATATCTTGCACTTGGTCATTCCTTTTTACTTGAAGTAACGTATGCTCTTCTTGCTTTTCATCGATATCATCAACGCTGTCGTGATTTTCAGAGTTTATTTGCTCCGTGGACGTATCTTCCTTGCCGTCTTCCTCAAATATATTAGAATCGGGAAATGTCATACCACAATGTATAAGCTCTTCCGATTTTTTCTTGTGATCTATGTCCATATCTATTTATTAAAAAAATTACACTTTTTAACAACTTTGTAACAACAAAAAAGAAGTGATGAATAAAGTCACATTACTTACCAACAATTTTTAAATATAAAGCTTTTACTTTTGCACGATGTCCAGCATATGATTCAGGATTTTTATCAAATTCATTTAAAATGTCTCTACACTCTTCTAGTATCTTCACCATATCAGCCTGAATTTTTTCCCTACTTTGTTCAGCTAATTCCGCCCTTTCATGCATAATTACAATTTCAATTAAATTATTATTTAGTTTTTCAGTTAGGTCCCTGATCTTCTTTTGTAACAACTGATTGTTCTCGTTGAGTTCTTGATGTTCCAATGGACAGGAGATTCTAATTTCTTGATCTACCAAAGCAAGCTTCAATTCTTGCACCATTTTATTTAGTCTATTTATTTCTAAAAGTTTGGCATCCTGATTGACCACAGGTTTGTTCTTTATTTTGCGTGCCCTATCCGCGTATCTCAACGTACTAAGAGTTTCGTCCAAATTGTAATCTGCTGGACTTACACACGCTATCATGAGTGTTATTGAATTACCTCCAAGAGAATCTTGCAGCAGTCTTGTGAGTTTACTGTCCCGATATCCAATGTAAGCATTGGGACCTCCTTCTCCTAATTGAGATATAACATTTCCTAATGCCAACAGACCCTTATTTATGTGAACACCTTCTTTGAATCTTTCTCCAGTTGCTTGGGTCTTTTTACTTCGCTCAGATCCAGCTAAATCTACTAAATGAAACTTAGAAGTTGTTGCCATATTAGGATCGTCCTTCTTTTGTTGATGTATACATATTGTGAATATGGCATGGCTACGGCTGCTTTGTGCATTCATAGCTGTAGCACCAGTTACACGACCTAGAGACCCCTGGGTTAAGCATTGTAGTGCTTCCGATGCATTCGTGACCACTTTCTCAACCATCCCAGAAACTTTAATATTTTTACCATCATCTCTAATATCAACAATACATTGGTTACGTTGTTCACCGCTCAAGAGATCATACAACTGTTCTTGGTAAAGTTCCATAAATGATACCGAAACATTAAAATTCCAATCTTCTTTTAATTCAATTATTTGAAAAATATTATGCACTGCTCGTGGTATTACACCTATCTCTTCTGTTTCTACATAATTCATACCCATCGAATGAGTTTTACCACTTCCTGTTTGGCCATAAGCTAATATAGTTACATTATATCCTATAACAGAAGACAATATAATTATTTTACATAATTATGTATTCAAATGGATAGATAAATCTGGAAGTAATCATGCAATACTCTTACCTTTAAAAATGTTTTCTATCATCCCTTTGATAGCTGTCTCATAAAAGTATTCTTGATTAACGTCCGCAGGAAAAACATAATTAAATGTAAAAGCTTTATCTGTATTACGTATAATTATTTGTTGCTCGCCGTTAACAACATCCAAGCAAGTTTGGCATGCCTTATCTATTTCTGTTTTTATTAAGGGACGAATACGTACAGCAACACGAATTGTATCTTCGGTCATCTTTAAATATTATTAAAGCCTTTTAAGTACAACACACACATTTGCGTATATTAGACATAAGCTACATATATAATCTGAAATATTAGAATTTATTACATATGGAACTATATTTAAAAGAATTCTCATATTATAAGTTACAATAAGACTAATAGAAAGTATACAAGTAAAAGTCTTTCTGTAACAAGATTGCATATTTTGTTTATTAATGTATTGAAAATTCTTAAACAATATAACAAATACCAAATATGTACTATTTAATAAATAGAATTACAATTATAGAATTTCTGTGGTTGTATTTCATTTAAATTAGACAAAAGTTTTATTTACATATTACCCTAGACAAGCATTCTTTTGAAAAGAAATCTTTTCTGTTCAGTATTTCCTTTGAAATAATTATAGTTACTACTCTTGTGATTTTCATACCATTTATTCAATAAATTTAAGAATTACACAATATAATTCTATTCATTCTATTGTGAAATAAAACTAGCACGCAATAATTTCGCTTTTTCATTTATTTTACGGAAAATTTTTTAACGAACATTCCAAAAGAAGTTTGCATGAATTTTTGGAGGGAAATTTTTAGAATCATAAGATAACTATACTTATTTCGAGCCCTGTATAGAATTATAGTGAACCATGTAATATTTTCATTTATAATTATAGTGAATGTATAACACTGTATATAATTATATATGCTGAATCCAATAATTTTTCATTAGAGTTGAACATCATTATTTTAAATAAACGTTGGAAATATTAATTTATAAAAAAATAAAACTATTTATTTATGTAAATAACAGCATGATTACTTACTGTTAGTCCGTTTATGTAAAAGAGAACAATAAAAATACTAAACAAATATATATATATATATGATGAAATTTTGAGTAGAGATAGAGTCTATCATCCCAGCCAACCAAAAATTTCATTTCTGACGAGCGTTTGAGCGCAGAAGTGACTTGTTCTGCCGTCAGTTGGAGCTGGTTGGAGCAGGGCAGTGGGCATGGGCAGAACGAAGGCAGACTGATGGCAGATGGATCCTGAATCTGCCGTTGTTTAAGAGGGCAGCACGGTCGCACTGATATCCGTTTCGAATAAAAAAATTATCTTTATTTGTCGGATAAATATCTCGTCGAATAAAATTATTTAATCGATAATCGTCGAATAAAGATACTTTTTTTCGTTCGATACTCGTCAAATAAAGAAACTTTTTTTTATCTGATTTTGGGGATGGAGAACGGAAGGCTGGTAACTGCAAAATAGATACTAAAAATATAAGACGTCCGAAGCAAGCGCGATGAATTGGAAGAAATTTTTGTAAATTTTGATTTCTCTAGAACAGTATTTGAAGAACATTTTCGGTATTTTCATCTACTTTTTTGAATATACCACATACCCAGATAACCAAAGCTGCCGGGCAGCATATGTCGCGTTCTGTATGCGCTGCTGCCGCGGTGCTGCCCGGAGAATTCTGCCTCGCCGTAAGAGGGCAGTACGGTCGCACTAATTTTCGAATGCCGTACAGTGTACAGGCACAGGCTCTGTGGGTGGGGTCTTAGACCATATATACTTATAGACCCGGCATAGGTATAGTATGTGCATACAATCACCGACTAGGTATAGAATAGACCTATCATCCAATGTATTTTGGCGGCCATCATTGCTGGGGTTACGTACCCCATTTCCGAACTCGGTTTTGGGGCCCCAGGCAGGGTCTCGTCGGTACTGCTGGAACTAAAATAGGCTGACAGCACAAACGAGATATACGAATAGGATTCCTATATCTCGTTTGTGCTGACAGCTTTCTTAGGGTACGCGTCCATCTGAGAGTTTGTAGAACCCCTCTTTTTTTGTAATAATAACCAACTTTTAAATATTATAACTAATTTAAAGCACTAAATAAAAGTAAAATAAGTAAAGAAAATTATTTAAAATCAAAAAATGAATACGCATTAGTTGTCAAATTTGCTAATATGGTGTGAAGTGTAAATGTGGCGCGAGTGGGAATGCGTGTACAGTGTAAGTTACATATGCATTATGTGTGTGAAAAGTATAAATGCGAATGGCAACGACTAAATAGTTAGTAGTTAATTTTTTTCTAAACGCAGTTCTCTTTATAAGATCTTGACCCTTAAGAAAGTGGAACTCAAAAATTAAGACTTTTAAAAAAATATATAATATATATATATAGAATATCCAGCAAAAAAATCTGCAATTTAAAAAAAGTAAGTTCCGCAAGTTAAAAAGAACACATTTGTCGCTAATGTTAATTGATAAAAGATAATAAAACCACACTTCAATTTTCAAAGGCCATATGTACCCGCGGGTTTGGTGGTGAAATTCGCCCCCGACGAGTTTTTAATCGAGCTTTGGCCATTCGATAGCCTACCCAAAAAGACCCCGCTCTGCCAAGGTACAGCCCCATATCTCATCTGTAAGGGTAGTTATTGAGGAAAGTCAAAAAACCAGTTTTTGGCCCATTTTCCCCATTTATTGATAGTTCAAAATTCTGAAAAAATTCTGACACATTTTGGATACTAAGCCACATATTAGGTACACATTTTCAGATTTTTCCGTTGCAAACTCTGGTTGTAAAACGCGAAAAACACGAAAAAATGCAGATTTCATATAGAAATCGAAAGAGCACTACTACAGATTTAATTTAGAAATGTGATATTATCATAAGTATTATGCTCAATTTTTTCAAATCCCTGAGTGTGGTGCGTCATAGTAGAAAAAAATAAAAACCACTTTTTTCAGCGTTTTTCCTAAGTTATACCTCTTTTCTCTGAATTTAAAAAATATATTATGTAATATTAAACAATCCTACGTTCAGAGAAATATTTTCCAGACATTAAAACTTGCGTAGTACAAAAAGAGAAAATAATACATGTCGTTACATTCGAATATTTCGAAGCTACTTTCAAGGGCGCCGGTTGGTGCAGCGGCTATGGTCTCGGACTGCGGAACCGCTGATGACTTTTTGAACCATGTTCGAATCCCCCGCCCGGGTCAATCTGTTTTATTTTGTTTATCAGATGTTCTTCCGATTCCTTTCAGAAAAAATTGTTGGATTTGGGTCCAAGGTTTTTTTCAATTTTTCGGAAACTGTTTATTTTACGAAAAAAAGTAAAATGATATAAAATACGCAGCCTGTCCAGATCAACATGTTTTGTTGAACATTTTTTTGGACGCAGTAAATATATAGTTTAGAAGATATTCGAGAAAAACGATTTTATGAACCTTAAATTAATTATTTTAATGTTTAATCCAGTTGGGGTACGTTTTCCCGGTATCCGATCGAGCTCAAACTTTGCACAGATTTTGTTTTAATTATTCGGAATAACTCTGTGTGGTGCCGTGTAAAATAAATTTAAAAAAAATTTTTGACAAGAGCAAATAAAAGCCACCCTAATGTGTATGTATACATATATGTACATAAATAGTATACATATGTATCAATATATTATTTCTTTCCTTGACATTGTCTCTATATAGTTTTTGAATCCTACATATTACTTTATTTAATAAATATATATTATACATAAAATGGTACTATTTATTTCATCCCCTGTTTCATATTAGTTAGTGATCTTTTAATTGCAGACAACGAATAAAAATGTAATTGCTAATTTCACAAAATAATACAGTGATTATTGTTTCAAAACTGATAAAAATAATGGTAAAAGATCAACTATATAAATCTGAACTCCTCTATGCTTTTGCAATATAATGACAAGTCAGATCAATACTATACATAGACAGAATTTAATATATATTTATTACACATTTAATTATTGTTTATAATTAATGTAAATTCTTGCATAACTTATGAAAATATTTGAAAAAGGACTAATAATTAATTGTATATTTAATATTAACGCATATGATAACAGACACGTTACAACTTGTAACGAAACCAACTTAACAATAACATAACTTGTCCTTAAAATTTTTTATTAACTGATCTTCTGAATATTTTTCCGTCCTTTTCAAAATTATGTATTTTGTAGCAGAAGGTTCAAAGAAACCAACAACAGTTTATATTAATAAATTTTAAGATAAAAATAGCGTTAAATAGGTAATTCTATTTTCAACACTATTTTTGATAACAATAATTATTTTGTTTGCTATCAATAAATAACAGTTTATTCATATAAATCAAAAAAGCATTTATTCAGCTTTAAAATGATTACAGAAACAGGAAGCATTATATTTAAACAGAGATGAAATATTCAGGTGGAATTAATCATGTACTGACTGACTCGACTCGTTTCGTTTACTTTTCCAGAATTGTGAGTTGTGACTGCAACATGGAAAATAGCAGAAATACGCGCTGTGCATTACACGGCAGTAACAGTAAATTGGCAACCACGCGACAAATATTTTCGGATGTGATTTGGCAACTGCGCCTTCGAAATCTGAAATTCGACATAATTCCTAAACTCACCACTCTAAATGGTAGAGGGCATACCAAAACCTCCGGTTTTTTGAACAGTCGGTATTTCAGAACATGAGACACGAAGTCCCATAAGATGATAGGTCTATTCTATATCTCGTCGGTGATACAATGCCGTGTTCCGAGATTAAAAAATATCTGGTGCCCACATGTCACGGAACGAGATAATTCAAAATGGAGGATAGTGTATGAGACGAAGCACCTGGCTGTTGCGGTATATGTATATTGTTCTTACTATTCTTTTTTTAAATAAAATAAGTTGTGAAGAAGTAAATACAGATTTTATATTATCAACTTCTACATTAAAATTTAACTTTTTCCAAATTATAATCGACAAAACGAGTTAGCCATATTTAAAATAATAAGAGTAAAGTAAAAATGAACGAGTAATAAAATAAAATACATGTATATATGTATATTACAGTTACAGTTTCCATAAATATTTATACAGAATGAGATGCGATGACGATTCCCCTTTCCCCTCTCCAACTTCAGCTTCGTGGTATGTACTGCGATTTCTTAACATACTATAGCACTTTGCCCACATAAATCGTCTGCTAGCCGGTTTAATCTTGGAACATGGCAGACTTATCTGCACCGGGTCTATAGGTATATATGGTCTAAGGGTGGGGTCACCGACCAGATACTATTAAAGACTGCCAGCCCCTGTGCTATTCAGCGAGACCAGTAACCGGGCGCGACCGGGCGCGGGGATAACGTGGAACTTACAGTGATCTGAAATACCACGTCACTAAAAGTTCCACAACCGACGAGATACTCGTCGGTGATTCCGCGCTCTCTACCTAAATAGAACGTTTGCTCGTGAACTACGTACGACTCCGTTAGCAGTATAGGTATGTGGATTTAGCCCTACTAATATTCACTAAAACTAGACCGTGCTACTTTGTATAGGGGCACTTGGGGAAAGTGGCAGAACAATAATAGCTGGAAGTAATCTATTATTATTCGCGTTAATATACATATAGAAAAATCAAATAAACCAGCTCGAAAAGTTTTGTTTTGAGGGAAGGTGATATTGCAAAATGTTATGGAAGGGAATAGGTTTGAAATAATCATGGATATTGATTTACAAAATCTTTATTGAAAATCTTTCAATACATTTGTTCTTACATCTAGCATGTCTTACATTCTAGTATACAATATAAACGGAAATTCTAAGTGTGCAGCTATTAGCTCGATATTATCCTCTATTTGTAAGATACCAGAAGTTCTGACAAATAGAGGATAATACCGATTGCCCAGGTCTTACCACGAGGAGGTTGCTGCACAAAAGACCCGGAAAGGAAGTCAGAACGAATACAATATTCCTTCTGGCTCCCTTTCCTAACAACTACGAACTTATATTAACGCAGTATGTCGAGTAATTATTGCGGAGCAAAAGATGTGAATCGGAGAAGAAGTCTCCGATCCACGGGGGACAAAAGGCGAATCAGGCAGAAGGCTCTGATTCTTACAAAGAGAGAAACAAGAGCGAACCAGAGCAGAGGGCTCTGGTTCGAGGGTGACGCGACGCGTACAATGCTTGCCGCCCAACTCCAGCCAGCAACGATACCCGGACGTGTCCTCACCAAGAGCGATGGCCAAGAGACGTGTTCAAACGATATCCCATTTACTCCTAAAACCACCTGCCACCAAACAACGAAACGTTGAGGTGACTCGGGTGGTATTACAAAAGAGAGGATTTTTCACTTAACAGTGTAACACGATGAACAACAGCCTCTCAACCACCCACTCTCAATGTATCCACGCCGAATACCGGTACTAACTGGTCTGGTACATACAAGCAAGGTCCGACACAGCAGAAGGCTGTGTCGGAGTGAAAAAAACGAGCCGAGCAAAGTGAAGTTACCGGCAATAATTACTCGACATATTTACAACGACGATATAAAATCTTAATAATTAACGCACGCACGCAAATCGAGCAATTATTGTCGGCAAATAAACTAAGTCGCGCAAGAGGGAAGAATCGAAGCAGAAGGCTTTGATTCGCAAAGAAGAAACATGAACCAGAGCAGAAGGCTCTGGTTCGGGGGTGACGCTAAGACAATAATTGCTCAGCAAATATAATTAACTTAAAAATACGCCGCAGTCTTCGTTGGTGTGTCCTCTTCATTCCATGTATCCTCTTCGTTCGATGTATGTTCTTCGATCGATGTATCCTCTTCGTTCGATGTATGTTCGTCGACGTTAGAAATAAAAATGACGATGATTAAGATGCGACGGGATGAAACTATGAACCCCGTACACGAGTACGGCCTACATACCTCGCACACGAGTGCA
Organism: Lasioglossum lativentre; assembly: GCA_916610255.1. Classification (NCBI taxonomy): domain Eukaryota; kingdom Metazoa; phylum Arthropoda; class Insecta; order Hymenoptera; family Halictidae; genus Lasioglossum; species Lasioglossum lativentre. Next base: position 36,594,727 of record OU744356.1, on the reverse strand, counting down.
AATCTAACCAGCTCTCAAGAGCCAAATTAACCCCGCATACCAAGAGGAACTTGTAAAAGTTCAGAACCAAATTTCAAGTATAAATCGAGTAACAAAAATGACGATAATGAAGATTCGATGAGAAGCAACTATAAAACCCGTACACGATTACGGCCTACATACCTCACACACGAGTGCGAATCTAACCAGCTCACGAGAGCCAACGTAAAGCCAGCTCATGAGAGCCAAACTAACCCCGAACACGTGTGCGGCCTATAGGCGCTTCGGGTTGCCCCGGGGACGCGACACCCCGTACTCACTCACGGTTTCCCTACCTGTGAGCGAGCCCCTGAGGTAAATTTCACTTAAGATATTTGAGAAATAATAAACGACGGTGTATGTTGAATTGACATATGACGGAGAAAATTGTTGAAGGTGGGCCAAGGGAAAACAAAGAGTGTTTTGAAGTACTCTTGACCCACCTCGAGCTAGCTTATAGTAAATTCACATACAATTCAATTAAATACACAAATTTTTCTATTTAGAAAGTCTTAAATTCTACTGTACAATGTTATCGGAAATTCTAAATGTGCAGCTATTAGCTCGATATTATCCACTATTTGTAAGATACTAGAAGTTCTTACAAATAGAGGATAATACCGATTGCCCAGGTCTCACCACGAGGAGGTTGCTGCACAAGAGACCCGGAAAGGAAGTCAGAACGAATTCAATATTCCTTCTGGCTCCCTTTCCTAACAACGACGAACTTATATTAACCCAGTATGTTGAGTAATTATTGCGGAGCAAAAGGTGTGAATCGGAGAAGAAGTCTCCGATCCACGGGGGACAAAAGGCGAATCAGGCAGAAGGCTCTGATTCTTTCAAAGAGAGAAACAAGAGCGAACCAGAGCAGAGGGCTCTGGTTCGAGGGTGACGCGACGCGTACAATGCTTGCAGCCCAATTCCGGCCAGCAACGATACCCGACGTGTCCTCACCAAGAGCGATGGCCAAGAGACGTGTTCAAACGATATCCCATTTACTCCTAAAACCACCTGCCACCAAACAACGAAACGTTGAGATGGCTTGGGTGGTATTACAAAAGAGAGGATTTTTCACTTAACAGTGTAACACGATGAACAACAGCCTCTCAACCACCCACTCTCAATGTATCCACGCCGAATACCGGTACCAACCGGTCTGGTACATACAAGCAATGTCCGACACAGCAGAGGGCTGTGTCGGAGTCAAAAAAACGAGCCGAGCAAAGTGAAGTTACGGCAATAATTACGCGACATATTTACAACGACGATATACAATCTTAACAATTAACGCACGCACGCAAATCGAGCAATTATTGTCGGCAAATAAACTAAGTCGCACAAGATGGAAGAATCAAAGCAGAAGGCTTTAATTCGCAAAGAAGAAACATGAACCAGAACAGAAGGCTCTGGTTCGGGGGTGACGCTAAGACAATAATTGCCCAGCAAATATAAGTAACTTAAAAATACGCCGCAGGCTTCGTTGGTGTGTCCTCTTCATTTGATGTGTCCTCTTCGTTCGATGTATGTTCTTCATTCGATGTATGTTCTTCATTCGATGTATGTTCTTCGTTCGATGTATGTTCTTCGATCGATGTATCCTCTTCGTGGACGTTAGAAATAAAAATGACGATGGTGAAGATGCGACGGGATGAAACTATGAACCCCGTACACGAGTACGGCCTACATACCTCGCACACGAGTGCAAATCTAACCAGCTCTCAAGAGCCAAATAAACCCCGCATACCAAGAGGAACTTGTAAAAGTTCAGAACCAAATTTCAAGTAGAAATCGAGTAACAAAAATGAAGATAATGAAGATTCGATGAGAAGCAACTATAAACCCCGTACACAAGTACGGCCTACATACCTCGCACACGAGTGCGAATCTAACCAGCTCACGAGAGCCAACCTAAAGCCAGCTCATGAGAGCCAAACTAACCCCACACACGAGTGCGGCCTATAGGCGCTTCGGGACCCCGGGGACGCGACACCCCGTACTCACTCACGGTTTCACTATCCGCGAGTGAGCCCCTGAGGGATATCCATTCGAAGGAATACCAATTTTAAATGAGAAATATACATTTTTACAAGATTGAAAGTTCCGGTGGAAATTTCAATTAGGTTATGAGGCACGGAGTACGATTTCCGTGGCCCCTCGATTTGAGGTTATATTTGGGTTCTTGAGGTTATTTCAAGATAAAAATGTATATACAACATGGTGTCAAATCGGCTTGGTTTAGCCGGTAAAGTAGATTTCCTGTTTTTTATAAACCTGCAAATATCTCGGAAACTATGCGAAATATATTTTTATCTTGAAATAACCTCAAGAATCCAAATATAACCTCAAATCGAGGGGCCACGGAAATCGTAATCTCCCCGGTTATGAGAATTAATAATCGACGGTGTTCGTTGAATTGACAGTTGACGGAGAAAATTGTTGAAGGTGGGCCAAGGGTAACCAACACAAGCATTGTAGAACCCTTGGCCCACCTTGTGCTGTAAAGCACATAACACTCACAAATAAAAATAAAATTGTTGAGACTTACCATTGTTGAAAGTGGTGCAGTTGGAGTAGACTAGTCAGCAAGGCGAATAAACACTTGGCAGCCTCTGGTTAGTCACTGGTCAGCCAGGTGGTCAGTCACTGGTAAATCACGGGTCAGCCAGGTGGTCAGTCACTCGCAAATCACTCGTAAATCACTCGTATATCCATCGTAAATCACTCGTAAAACACTGGTAATTCACTTGTAATTCACTTGTAATTCACTTGGAATTCACTTGGAATTCACTTGGAATTCACTTGGAATTCACTTGGAATTCACTTTAAATCACTTTTAAATCACTCATAAATCACTTTTAAATCACTTTTAAATCCTTTTAAATCACTGGTAAATCTCTGATCAGTCACAGGTAAATGACTGATAAATCAATCACTGGTAAATCTCTGATCAGTCACAGGTAAATCACTGGTAAATCAAGCACTGGTAAATCTCTGATCAGTCACTGGTCACTTCCAGGGCGATCTCTGGTCAGGCTCTGGTCCTCCCCAGGTCCTCTCCTGGTCCCGGCGCCCGAGCGCTCCTGCCGGAATCCCTGGCCTGGCCCGTCTGACTGACTGAGCGCGCTCGCCGAGTTCAGGCGCGCGCACCTTTGTAGCGATGCGCAACTCCCCCCGCTCCATCTAATATCGATCGATTTCGATCGTCGTGATAGTAATTATTGATAAATTTATTATTTCTGTCTGTTTAATGTTTATAACAATTCCTTTTGCCAACGATGTCGACAAGCACTCCCTTGACCACCTTGCCATCTAATTTTTTAGTAAAAGTAGGTAATAGAATTCGATGTACAGAATAACTTTTAATCCATGAATATTCGCACGCATTAATTTATTGAACACAATACACTGATAAATTTATTATTTCTGGGTGTTTAATGTTTATAACAATTCCTTTTGCCAACGATGTCGACAAGCACCCTCTTGACCACCTTGCCATCTAATTTTTTAGTAAAAGTAGATAATAGAACTCGAGGTACAGAATAACTTTTAAACCATGAATATTCGCACGCATTAATTTATTGAACACAATACACTGATAAATTTATCATTTCGAACTGGTTCATATTTACAATAATTCCTTTTACCAACGATGTCGACAAGCACTCCCTTCACATTTTTTCCACGTAATTTTTTACAGTAAAGTCTTGATCTAACTCTTGATCTTACTCTGTTTTTCAACATACTTCTGTTCCCCCAGATCGATTTTTGGAACAATTATGTATAAAAACAAGTGAAGGAAATAATGCTCGTTTATGAAATATTTTTATATTAAAAATTGAGGTATCTCATATGAAATTTGAAGATATTTCTTGGAATTTTTTGTTCTCGATATTAATTTTGATTTCAATATTTTAGAAATCAACGCCAAAATATTGTCTGAAATATTTGAGTACGTTCGTCGGAGAATGTAACATTTCATGATAACCGATATGGTTCCGTGATGATTCACCGCCAAGAATCTCCTCAGTGGTCTTCTACACCGACGAGATGCCGTCGGTGGCTTTCTGTTTCTTACTCCGACGACAATATATCCTAGAGGGCGTAAGAGAACGGCAAAATTTGCTTGACGACGCGATGTCCCATAAGGCTGGCAGTCTTTAACAGTATCTCGTCGGTGGTGGGGTCTCTCGTCGGTGCGGTAATACAGAGCTCGTCGCGCTAATGTGGAACTTCCACATTTAGATGTCGGTAAAGTAAATTTTCCATTGTACAAGTACAAATGTGTAGCAGCAGCAGTCTTCCTTTTTACCGACAAAATTAATATTTATTTAAATTACATACTCTACATACTACATTAACATATTACAATAGAAGCTGCACAAAGTGCAAATAAAATGAATCTTGGCATTTTTATATAAGGAAATATTATATCAGTTACTCTTAGGGCTCGGTAGGTTTAGTGTTAAAAAGTCTTCATGCAAAAAAAGAAAGTGTCGTAGAAGGGAAAAGAAAATTTATATTTTTTGTATGGATACATTTATTTTGATGCTTAAATATTGATAACAAACGAATCAAATTTTATTTCGTCGAAATGGTAACGTGGGCCATGGACCGCTCCCCTCAGCCGCTGGTTTCGCCTTCCTTGACGTATTGTCATTGTCGACAGCCCTGCTTGTGTTGATGATTATTCGATTGCGTACACACACAGAAGCGTACCTCCACTCTGTCGACGCCGACGCGTTCTCCCGATTTTCACGTTTCCGAAGTTTCGAACGCATGAGTCGGAAAATCGGAATCTGGAGACATCGCGCATTTTTTTATGCACTCCGTCGCGATCCAAGAAGCGACCCGTGCAAAGTTTCAGCATTAATTTAAAAAAAATTCATCGTTCTATCTCTTTTCTATCGAAAGTTCTTCGATTTTAACACAGAATTCATCGGGCTCGTTCCGCTGCGGCGACCTCGCCAGCGACCCTGCTGCTGCTACACATTTGTACGATGGAAAATTTACTTTACCGACATCTACCACATTAGCGCGACCTGCTCTTGTGCGGCATTTGACACATTAATGCGACCGTGTTGCCCTCTTACGGCAAGCCAGAATCCAGGACAATTTTCCGAGCAGCGTCGCGGCAGCAGCCCATACAGAACGCGACATTAGTGCCGCGCAGTACCGCTGCAGATTTGGAGCAGTTGGTTATCTGGGTATATATACGCATCAAACGCTTCACCTTTGAGCTGTGGTATATACAGGGTGGTCCACCTAAATGTGTACACCTATAAATGTAGCCACCTAAATATCTGAATTTTTTGCAAATATTTTTTTTTTCTAAAGATTATCTTTTCCGGAGTGTTCACTTTCGTTTTCAAAGATTAAGGTCATTTGAAGGTCACGTTATTATACATATCTGATTGTATTTTTTGCTCAGCTACACGGTGCAATAAAAAACAAATGCAGTTATGTGTCAAAAAAACACCGATGACCTTGATAACTCCGAAAAAAATTACGTAGGTGGAAAAAATATTCGTGTCAAATATTTGGTCCATTGACACCATGCACATTACGTAACAAATAATTTTTGCATCACAATAACCTGAAGAGATATTTAGGTGTTCTTATTTAAACGGACCACCCTGTATATAAGCTGATGCACGGTGAATGCGCGAGCAGTGGTGGGGATCTGGGGAATTCTGTGCGCTCTGATGCGTGCATTGAATGAAACGGAACGGTTCTCTATGCAGTCTATGCGCATAATGCGTGAAACGGAACCGTGAACGGAACGGACCCCTACCACCGACTAGGTATAGAATAGACCTATCATCCAATGTATTTTGGCGGCCATCATTGCTGGGGTTACGTACCCCATTTCCGAACTCGGTTTTGGGGCCCCAGGCAGCGTCTCGTCGGTACTGCTGGAACTAAAATAGGCTGACAGCACAAACGAGATATACGAATAGGATTCCTATATCTCGTTTGTGCAGGGTACGCGTCCATCTGAGAGTTTGTAGAACCCCTCTTTTTTTGTAATAATAACCAACTTTTAAATATTATAACTAATTTAAAACACTAAATAAAAGTAAAATAAGTAAAGAAAATTATAATCAAGTGTACAACAGTGTACATATGCATTATGTGTGTGAAAAGTATAAATGCGAATGGCAACGACTAAATAGTTAGTAGTTAATTTTTTTCTAAACGCAGTTCTCTTTATAAGACCTTGAACTCAAAAATTAAGACTTTTAAAAAAATATATAATATATATAGAATATCCAGCAAAAAAATCTGCAATTAAACAAAAGTAAGTTCCGCAAGTTAAAAAGAATACATTTGTCGCTAATGTTAATTGATAAAAGATAATAAAACCACACTTCAATTTTCAAAGGCCATATGTACCCGCGGGTTTGGTGGTGAAATTCGCCCCCGACGAGTTTTTAATCGAGTTTTGGCCATTCGATAGCCTACCCAAAGAGACCCCGCTCTGCCAAGTTACAGCCCCGTATCTCATCTGTAAGGGTAGTTATTGAGGAATGTCGAAAAACCAGTTTTGGGCCCATTTTCCCGATTTATTGATAGTTAAAAATTCTGAAAAAATTCTGACACATTTTGGTTACTAAGCCACATATTAGGTATCATTTTCAGATTTTGCCGTTGCAAACTCTGTTTGTAAAACGCGAAAAACACGAAAAAATGCAGATTTCATATAGAAATCGAAAGAGCACTACTACAGATTTAATTTAGAAATGAGATATTATCATAAGTATTATGCTCAATTTTTTCAAATCCCTGAGTGTGGTGCGTCATAGGAGAAAAAAATAAAAATCACTTTTTTCAGCGTTTTTCCTAAGTTCTACCTCTTTTCTCTGAATTTAAAAAATATATTATGTAATATTAAACAATCCTACGTTCAGAGAAATATTTTCCAAACTTTAAAACTTGCGTAGTACAAAATGAGAATATAATACATGTCGTTACATTCGAATATTTCGAAGCTAGTTTCAAGGGCGCCGGTTGGTGCAGCGGCTATGGTCTCGGACTGCGGAACCGCTGATGACTTTTTGGACCATGTTCGAATCCCGCCCGGGTCAATCTGTTTTATTTTGTTTATCAGATGTTCTTCCGATTCCTTTCAGAAAAAATGGTTGGATTTGGGTCCAAGGTTTTTTTCAATATTTCGGAAACCGTGTGTTTTACGAAAAAAAGTAAAACGATATAAAATACGCAGCCTGTCCAGATCAACATGTTTTGTTGAACATTTTTTTGGACGCAGTAAATATATGTATAGTTTAAAAGATATTCGAGAAAAACGATTTTATGAACCTTAAATTAATTATTTTAATGTTTAATCTAGTTGGGGTACGTTGTCCCGGTATCCGATCGAGCTCAAACTTTGCACAGATTTTGTTTTAATTATTCGGAATAACTCTGTGGGGTGCCGTGTAAAAGAAACTTTGAAAAAATTTTTGACAAGAACAAATAAAAGCCACCCTAATGTGTATGTATACATATATGTACATAAATAGTACATATGTATCAATATATTATTTCTTTCCTTGACACTGTCTCTAGTTTTTGAATCCTACATATTGCTTTATTTAATAAATATATTTTATACATAAAATGGTACTATTTATTTCATCCCCTGTTTCATATTAGTTAGTGATCTTTTAATTGCAGACAACGAATAAAAATGTAATTGCTAATTTCACAAAATAATACAGTGATTATTGTTTCAAAACTGATAAAAATAATAGTAAAAGATCAACTATATAAATCTGAACTCCTCTATGCTTTTGCAATATAATGACAAGTCAGATCAATACTATAATAGACCGAATTTAATACATATTTATTACACATTTAATTATTGTTTATAATTAATGTAAATTCTTGCATAACTTATGAAAATATTTGAAAAAGGACTAATATTAATTAATTGTATATTTAATATTAACGCATATGATAACAGACACGCTACAATTAACTTGTAACGAAACCAACTTAACAATAACATAACTTGTCCTTAAAATTTTTTATTAACTGATCTTCTGAATATTTTTCCGTCCTTTTCAAAATTATGTATTTAATTATAGCAAAAGGTTCAAAGAAACCAACAACAGTTTATATTAATAAATTTTAAGATAAAAATAGCGTTAAATAGGTAATTCTATTTTCAACACTATTTTTGATAACGATAATTATTTTCTTTGCTATCAATAAATAACAGTTTATTTATATAAATCAAAAAAGCATTTATTCAGCTTTAAAATTATTACAGAAACAGGAAGCATTATATTTAAACAGAGATGAAATATTCAGGTGGAATTAATCGTGTATTGACTGACTCGACTCGTTTCGTTTACTTTTCCAGAATTGTGACTGTAACATGGAAAATAGCAGAAATGCGCGCTGTGCATTACACGGCAGTAACAGTAAATTGGCAACCACGCGACAAATATTTTCGGATGTGATTTGGCAACTGCGCCTTCGAAATCTGAAATTCGACATAATTCCTAAACTCGCCACTCTAAATCGTAGAGGGCATACCAAAACCTCCGGTTTTTTGAACAGTCGGTATTTCAGAACATGAGACACGAAGTCCCATAAGATGATAGGTCTATTCTACAGGGTGTCCCAAAACTACTTCAACATCGGGAAATGGGAGGTTCCTGAGGTCATTTCAAGCGTCATTTTCCTTTTGCAAAATGTTGTCCGCGGCTTTGTTTAGGAGTTATTAACGAAAAACACGGACCAATCAGAGCGCGAGCTCGACGCTCGTTGGCATGTTCAGCCAACCGCCTGCCGGCTCGCCGCGCTGAACGTGCCAGCGAGCGTCGAACTCGCGCTCTCATTGGTCCGTGTTTTTCGTTAATAACTCCCAAACGAAGCCTCGGACAACATTTTGCAAAAGGAAAATGACGCTTGAAATGACCTCAGGAACCTCCCATTTCCCGATGTTGAAGTACTTTTGGGACACCCTGTATATCTCGTCGGTGCCCCTACTCTCTGGCTTATACATCTTTGGAACCTGTGACGTCACGTATATAGATACTCTATGCTTCAAGGAAAATTATCTATACCGTGTCTATAGGTTTATATGGTCTGAGGTCTAAGGTTGTGATTACGACAGTGATGCCAGAATCAAAGAGGATTAGATAGAGGCGAAGGTCCCGTAAGAGCCCTATGTTAAAGCTGTGGCCAGGGTCTCCACCGCTAGTACGTTCGTACTAGATCTAGTACCTTTTATAAATTTTTAGTGTCTATGTAGTACGTTCACCAACAGATCTAGTACTTTCGTGGTGCTTCCGTATAATAATGGGTCCGTTCCGTTTCACGCAATAAATAGTACTAATTTTATCTTAAAGTAGATGTTTACAAAAACTAAGAAGAGAAAATGAAAAAAAAAAAACAGAAAAGGTAGATAAAACAGAAAATTCTGCCAAAAATAACAAATAAAGTAAATGTCTATGTAGAACCTTGCTGGACTTGTTTCCTCTTCCTTCCTCCTTTGCCCCCTCTACTTCACGAACTCTTTTTTCCTGATAATAGAATAAAATAGAATTTAGCAGTTTTATATTGCATTTATCTGTAATATTAAGGTACATAGGCATATATGCGGTATATGTAGTATACATATACAATGCCCCTAATTAGAATGAAGCGTAAGGAATTCAAAATCTAGTACTTTTTTTTCAAATCTAGTACCTTTTTCTTGTATATTCTAGTACGAAATATTTTTGCTCGGTGGAGACCCTGGCTGTGGCTCGTTTCGCAGCGCTCCTAACGTGTCAGAAATCGAACTATTCAGTTATCCCCTTGCTCCGCACCCCGAAAACAGTCCCATCCTCAATACCTCATTTTACGGTTCGCTCTACATTAAACTCTAAGACTACATTTTTTTCTGACTATACAATTTAAAAAAGTTTAAAACATTAATTCATATACATACATGTTATATAGCTAGGAAGAAGGAATATATAATATACAATTGAAAAGTACATTTACATTTATTTTCAAAAGAAATATACGTATGTATACATACATATTTATAGAAACTTATAGATATTTACATATTATATTATACAGCAATTTATACATATTTACATATTATTTATACATTTACAAAAACTTTTTATATTTATAAAAACTTTTTAAGTTTATACTTACATATGTGGCTCTTTCGGTATATTAAACTACGAACGTTCTTAACTCCTTTACGCTTGCAAATACAGCAAAGTATAGGCATTTTGATCTACTTTCAACAATACCAAACGAAAAATACAAGGAAATATTGCAATGATCCACTCACAGCGATTTGATCAGAAATGGCGTGGCGCAGAATGGCGTGGGGACGCGAAGATTTCAGTCGGCGTGTACAAGAAAAATATAAGAAGGGAAATAGACTGAATAGAACTCAAACGTATAGTTCGGTTTCTGACATACTAGATAGCGCTGTAAAAGAGAGCACAGCACCTTCGCCTCTATCTAATCCTCTTTGGCCAGAATCGTGAGCCGTGGGCTTTTTCCCCTCCGCTCGCTGAGCCGACTCGACCCCCCACTCTGACGCACCGTCGTCGCCACGTTGCTTCTACTGCGCACGCGCTACACACGAACGTATTTCTAGTCTGTCCGTGTGAGTGCCTGTTCGATTGCACGCGCGCTACACGCGACGACGGTGCGTCAGAGTGGGGGGTCGAGTCGGCTCAGCGAGCGGAGGGGAAAAAGCCCACGGCCCACGATTCTGGCATCACTGAATCGGCCGTAAAGACACCAATACAGGCATTCGAAACACTCGTGCGTGTGTGCCAAAGTCGGACGTCGGACGAAAACGGCTCCACTGTGATCGTACCCTTACGGGAGATTGTTCCTCAGATATTTAACTGACTCGAGCAACAAAAATTTTACAATATATGTAAAATTTTTAAAATCGACTTTTGGCCGCTGAAATCGGTCAAATACCCCACTGTGCGATTCCGCCGCGGGCCGGTCACTTGACGCGTTTCGTCTCTGTCATGCATGAGTCACAATGTCACGTGACTAATCTGGTAATGGCAGAGAGAGCGTAACTTTTTCCCCTCGATTCGTGCTCCCACTATATAGAGATAGAGATGGGATGAACTCACTGATATATACAGTGATGCCAGAATCGTGGAACCGAGGAACTTTCCCCTCCGGCGGCTCGACCGGCTGGGCCCCCCACTCCGACGTACCATCGTCACCTTACGTTGCTTCTACTGCGCACGCGCTACACGCACATGCCTCTACTCTGCCCGTGTGTTCGACTGTCGAATAGGCAGCTCACACGAACAGAGTAGAGGTACGCTTGTGTGTGTAGCGCGCGCGCAATCGAAGCAACGTAAGGTGACGATGGTACGTCGGAGTGGGGGGCCCAGCCGGTCGAGCCGCCGGAGGGGAAAGTTCCTCGGTTCCACGATTCTGGCATCACTGGATATATATACTATATCAGCGGATGAACTGCTCATTCCGAATCACTTGTGATTCGATCACGTTCGTTCTAAATCACGGTGTTTTTTCACAGTGATTCGTGATTTTTCGAGATCGCTTCTGATTGGTGGAGAGCATAGGAACATAACTGTTCTTGGTCACTCTATACTCTATACTCTATATATATATATATATAGAAGTCTATCTTCTCGGGACATGTTACATAACAAAAAATAAAAACAAAAATATAAGTTATATCGCATAAAGGCAAAAAGTATATAAAACAATGAAGAATATTGAATAAATTAATAATTAGTAATAACTAATGACTATAAATTGTAAAAGAAAGTTCAGTTTAAAATTTTTTCAAACTTCAAACCTTGTGAAATGTTTTATATTGTGTGGTATATATTAAGTAACGTATTCGGTATTTAAATAAGAAATTGTCTATACCTTTCTACTAATTACATAAATAAGGTAGCCAGTCTGGTGACTCTATCGGCGTAGAGGTTGTCATTCTATGTACTTCATAACTTTGTGCGACATCCTTGTCTCTCCTACGAAGCTGAGACAGAGAGGGAGATATGTCACTCACAGGAGAGACAAAGAGAGAGTAACCGCGAGGCTTGATTTTTCGATGAAGCCCAACCAATTTATTGAAGCGAAGAAGCAATGTTTTCTCACGTTTCTTTTTTTAAAACATTCTTTGTTCTATTTCGGGTAACCGTACAGAGCCCTTTTTTGCAATTTGGCTCTTGAAACTTTATAAATAATAAAAGTGTACGTTTTTATAGAAGAAATTTTTTTCTGTACATTTTTTCCAAAAACGGGCTCTGTACGGTTACCCGAAATAATATTCCGAATATTTCCACTTAAAAATTATTAAGAAATATTGCTTCTTCGCTTCAGGAAATTGGATGGGCTTCATCGAAAAATCAAGCCGTGCGGTTACTCCAGGTTACTCTGTCTTTGTCTCTCCTGCGAGTGACGGACTCCCTCTCTGTCACAGCTCTGTAGGAGAGACAAAGATATCTCTATCCTTGTCCTAGTTTATTTTTAGTTCACCTCTACGCCGATAGAGGCACCAAATGCCCCCACATTGGCTACCAAGATGAAGAATTACTATGACTTGAGATAAAAAAGTTAGGATCACAGTATATATATATATATATAGCTCCCACCCCTCATCTGGCGACTCTGGTGCCAACCAAATGAAGTTACAACAAAATTCCTATCGATAAAAACCTACATATTTACAGAGATCTATTACAAGTTTATATATCTGAAATAAATTTTAGATAAGATAGAGATAACAGATAGTATAACTTATGTACGTCTGGTTACACTTCCTAAATTTTGCATACAGATTACCTTCATCTATTATAAATTACTTTCAATATTTGCCATGGACTATATGTAGCAGATAATAGGTATATAAATTATTTGTCAATTGAGTATCTTATGAGTAGGTCCTTCAAATACAGTTTCTTAGAGTATCTAAAATTGTGTTTGCATTCTGTTTTCTACTTCTTTAAAAATCAAAATTCCCACCAATGTAACCAGCATAAGTACAAATTATTGTTGTGTATATTTGGCTAACTTTATAGCTTATAGTTGATTGGTGAATCTGTAACCTACAAATATAAATACAGTAATGTGTTACAACGAAAATAAGAATTATTTTTAAACAATCATTAGTGTGAATATGAAATCAAATGTTGATAAAACGACTGTGATGTAACTAGCCGGGGTTTAATCGCAGAATAAATATTAATGAACATTGTAACGGTGTAATTTATAATGTAATTTAACTTGTTCGTTGCATTAGGATAACAAATATGGAGAATAGTGAAGTCATCTGTATTTCATCGGATGAAGAAAATGCAGGACAGGTTTGTGTGACTTATAATGTTTTTATATGTTGTTAAATTTCTAACTTATTAATTCAAGTATTATAAAATAAAATTTTTTGTTCCTTAAAGAATGTGTATTTTAATTATTATTATAGGTTGCATCGAATGGAAGGCAACCTGTTATTAAACAATTTAAAAATAATTGTATCACTTCCATAAAAACAGAAAATGCTTCACATGAAAGCGGAGAAATACCAGTTTGCAGACTAAAAAGGAAAGCATCTGAAATTGATGATAATATTATGAAAAGTCAACCAAAAGTATTGCGGGAAGAAAAGAATGTTACAGAACCTGATGCAGAAGAGGGTTCTTCATCTAGTGGACTGACAAGTGGATGTGAAAGCATAGAAACAGTTCGACTAAAACCAAAATTAGTGATTAAAGAGAGTAAACCATTTTTACCTGTAGAACAGGATATATTTCCAATGTTTATTAGTTTATGCTTACAAAAAGATCGCTCGAACGATATGAAAGTTATAACTAACAAATTAAAAAGACGATATGAGCAACTAGACCCAGACTATACAAATTCGGAAGCGTTCATTAATTTTGTAAATGAGAAAAGAAATCACATTATGAATAGTAAACATCAGTTATATACGCACATAGCCGACGTGAATAATGAAATGAAGAGCAGGTGTAGTGGAAAATCGACTTTACTATCAAGTAATAAAAAGTGTAATTCTAGTTCCCCAAAACTGCACGATAACAATTTTGAGTTATCTAGTTCTGTCAATCTGCATACAGATAACATTGGTAACACAAGTATAAATGAAAGTAGTGTTACTAAAAACGAAGAAGGTAAATCAAAGGATAAAATTACACAGAAAAAAATTAAATTAATACTAAAGACTATGAAGAAATGTGAAATGCATATTAAAAAGCTAGAAGAATCAGAGGTAAACTTTGACGATGAAGATAATAGCAGTTATATCGGTTTAGAAAGATATAAGCATCGAATGGTGGAACTTTATAATAAGTACTGTCAGTACACTGGTGAGAATATTGATGCAGGGCGACAATACCTAAGGCCGAAACACATGAGTACAACTGGAATTGTAACTGTAGACCATGCCATTACAAACTTTATTAACTCTAAATTGTCTAAGCTGCATAAGCTTAAAAAAATCGGTACGTTCACAGATGCAGTGATTTTCCCAGATTACAAAGACATTTTGGATTGTGTTGGGAGGTGTAATACCTTAAATAATTTAGCACTAGACACTAAACAACAGCAACGTATTGGTAAATTGATGAATTATTTATTAGATTATAATTTTGGATGTTTGTCCAGTTGCAATTGTATTTCTTTTACAGCTAAGAAGGCGTTCATTGATTTGGGAGAATATCTACAACGTTCTCGACGGAATGATTACTGGGATACATTTTCTTTGTTTCTTGAAGAAAAAGAAGACGATCCAGCTTTGAAGGATGCTGAGCTGGCACAGAAATTGGCGCAGAACAAAAGGAAAGGTGAACAACGTTTGGCAAGTGTATTTGATGAGTACGTAAAGAAACAGGAAAATGTTAAAGACAGTTTAATAGACGCTAACACATCGTCAAGTGAAGAGGATGAAGAGGAGAGCATAGAGATTGAGAAAGGAGATAATAACAATGATGAAGGTGACGATATTAGCATAGCAGAAGGAAGTTTAAGTACAGACCAAAATAAAAGTAGTTCAGAGAGCGATGTAGAGGAGGAAGGCGAGGAGGAAGGCGAGGAAGAGGAAAAGGAGGAGGAGGAGGAGGAGGAGGAGGAGGAGAAGGAGATAGAAGACCAAGGAAAGAAGGAAGAGGAAAAGAAGAAAGATGAAGAAGAAACAGATAAAGATGACAACAAAGTATCAACGATAAAAATAGACATGAATGCCAAAATCGTTATTAAAAATTCTGATATAGTAAAGGTAGATGGCGCTTGTCAAATAAATGCAAATAAATTGAAAGACACTGTCGGTGATAGCAAACTGAAAGCAACCACTCCGAGCGACGTTACAAATATTCCTAACTGTTCAAATAAGTTGGAATCAGGAGCAACAGAAGGAAATAATGGAACGGTGTTGCCCAACTACTTGGTTGACGAAGTGTCATCTGTGAAGGTAGATGTCCCAGTTGATAGAACAAAAGGTTAGTGTTACCACATCCTAATATCAATGAGAACGAAATAATTTGACAAAGAAAATAAAGGAAACAATTAGGTTTTGTTATCTGTGTATGTTGTAGAGGATGAAGCTAATATAACCGAAGAATCGATGGATAGTAAACCGTTAGAGCAGGAAAAACCATTACTACGAGTGCGTTCGTTTGCGAGACATCCCACCACGTGGAAAGATGGATCTGAGAAAGTGAAGGAATCAAGGGCAGAGAAAAAATTGCAAAAAGACAAGCCAGCTTCGCCACTTAGCAACAGTTTTGTGGATCTCACGTTGGATACATCAGATGAAAACAACAGCGTTGTCAACAGTTGTGCGAATACTGGAACTGAATCCAAAATGTTACCACGTATGCAAGATAAATTAAAGGCGATATTAGTACCAGCAGGTTCAAGCATAATCAAAGTGCAAGACGTCTCCAAATATTACAGAGTATTAAATCCACGAGTTGCAGGTCCAAATGGTGCAGTGAAATTTCAAAATGGGCAAGTGATCGCGCCAAAGCAAAATGTACTGGCTATAGCCAAACAACCCACCGTACTATCATCCATAGGACAACCCGTCAAGAAAACGCAAAACGCTGTTTTAAAACTTCAAGTAAGGCAGAACAGTGAAAGGAACATACAAATTCAACCTAAAAACACTTCGGCAGTTGTTCAACACGATCAAGCTACCTAGCAACTACAGAGAAAGGATACGTCTGTATCAGAACACACGTATCTGAAACCGAAACGCAACGTGATTCGTTTAGATCATTGTTACACGAAAAACGTTCACTAACGACAGATGACCAACCGACTATATTAGGTAAACATAATAATTTTCTATGGAAATTTTGTAATTTATGAACAGAAGAAACTGTACAAGTACAAGGATATGTTACACTTAATAAATTTTTTACAAATACTGGTGCATGATTTCCGTATGGTGGATAATATATCTTAATTTATATGTCAATAAACAACTTGTTATGCGCAAGACATGTTAGCCAATATAGTTTTTGTTAGAAGGAATTCTGGCTCTGTGAGTCTTTCCACGATGTCGAAGTGATCGACGTGTTCGCGAAGCAACAGATACTGGACGTCATCCACCATCGTGATGAGTTTCTATAATAAAAAGAAAGGAACTTGAAAAGTGTTTTTCTATGAAATGAATAGGTGTAGAAGACATCGCTAACGAATTACCTGAGCACATTTGCGTGATTCATCTATAAACTCTGGAGTATCGCATTCTCCATCAGTCACAATAACTTTCAATCCATTAATCGATTTGCTCTTTGAAGTGTCAAGACTGGTGAAACTATATGCCGCAATTTCATTTCTGGAATAATACATTTTAATAATAATTTTAATGTAACAAGGTTTGTCTCAAAAGTATTCATTAGACTGCGGATTTCATGCATTTGTAGAATGTATTTATATACTGTCTAAAACTTAGCATAGTAAAAAAAGGTTTTTTTTAAAAAGCAATGAGAATTTTATATTATGCAGGATCTGATAGGCCCTTTTGTAAAGTAAGCAAATTTTTGTATGATTTCAGTTTCTGGGAATTACTCCATGAAAATCTGTATGTGAATATACATTTGCAGTTTAGTCATGATCACGCGACTTTTGCAGGCTAGTAGTAATAGTGAATAAGCATTGCGATATCTACGTGATGTGTATTGTGGTATTAAAACTAAAATCAGATTAAGTTAAACTGTTGATTGCACAGTAAATTATTATCTCTTGAGATATTGTGTTTGGAGATTATGTCATTATACATACGTGCCTAACTACATTATCATGAATATTAAAAACTTGGGTGAAAAAGAGATTTTCATGCAATCTACGACTCAGACTTAATCCTGTTCTAAGTTTGAATATAGAAAATTAAGAAAGATGCAATATAAATTTTAACATGTTCACAGAAGAAGACATTCAGAACTGTTAACAAAAAAAGGCAGAATCATTAGAAACAGTGTGTGTAAATGTGTATGTTTGTAATTTCAAAATGTGTACTCGAAAAAGTATTACATGCAATTATAATTAACCCTAGATATATACACATACATCATTATTTATTTGACACCCTAGATTATAGTAAACCTTGATCTTTTGTTAATGAAAATTCGTATTTCAAGAACAAAGGTTTAGAAATGTTAAAATGAAAATGAAATACAGTAAAAGAGTCTGATAAATATATGTGCATCTATTTTTATAAAAACATCTGTGTAGTTCTGGGGTTGATTTTAATGATAACATTTGAAAAACGTTTCTCACTTTTGAGATAAGCCATGTAGACGTAGCATTTACGTAGAATTCACAGGATCAACGAGAAACTTACTTTGTAAGGTTTAAGTTGTCGTTGATAGTCGTATCAAGCAAAGGGTTGAGATCATAAATTCCCCCTATTAACACAAGACCTTTTAACAGATTCATGTATCCTTGTTTCATCATTCTATCCAACCATGACTGATCAAATAAAAGACTCGCTGCCAAATGTGCACCTGCACTGTGACCCGCGACCCAAACGCATCTAAACATATCATTTGTTTAGAAATATTTCAATTAGCGTTTAAAAATTACAGATCTATATACATTGATATTTAGTTATGCTTTTGAGAATGATTTTTTATTTAAATATTCAGTCTGTAACGCACCTGGCTTCGTCATTTGAAGCTAATTTTAATATCTTCTCAATTGCCATTTTGATTTCTGATATTATGTCTCCGAGCCTGACTGAAATAAACAACTGTATTTATTCGTTGTATTATTAACTGTAAAACAATGAGGAAGGGATAGATATGGAATTACCACGAGGACATAAATCGTAACCAACAGTTATAACTTTGATTCCTCGAGCGACGAAAACGGGTACTGCGAATGTTGCCACATCTCTGCTACCTTCTTGCCAGTATCCACCGTGGATGTACACGAATATTGGAGCATCTGAAGTGACCATGACGTATTAGAATGAAAATGAAAATGAAACAATGGAAACTGAAAGGAAGTGCGTTCACGCACCTTTGTGTAAATTGGTTCCATATACGTCGTATTTAGCGGAATCTGAGTTTCCGTACGGAATATCCAGTTCGCAATTTACGGTACTACGCGCCTTCTTCGTAACTGTAACAAATTGTTACCTACTTTAGAAGTTAATTTAATATTGGAAAGAAATTTATATCGCCGACATTAGTTTATCTATGTCGAGAATGGGAATCGTACAATTTTACAACCAAGATGTAAGTACTTATGGGAGATACCATGGTCATCTTTAAAGAAATTTTCTTATGGTTTGTTTTTCGAAAGGAGACACCTGAAACACGCTCATCATAGTAATAACAGCTGCCCACTTCACTCCTGTGCTGCGTTGCAAATTTGAAGTAAAAGGAGTGTGGTGGACAGCTAGTAGGACTATGGGCAAGTTTGAAATTGTGCTACTTCGAATGATGACGATTAAAATAATTGGAATACTTTTTATAATTAGATTATACACAGTATTGCGTTCATCTTTAAATAATACTATTTAATCAGGATTTGAATTTGATCCGATTTCATTTAAATTTTATGCATCTTAGTATAATTTTATTTAACGGTTTTAACGATAATTTTATTTATATTACAAAATCTCTGTATATAATTCTGCATAAGTATGTTGTATTTCTTATCATGATAGAAGTAAGATTTTTGTTAAGATACATTGTTTAGATGTTAAGAACTTCCACCCAGATAATAGATTTTGAATAAAGACTAAAGCTGAAGAAAAGTTCGAATACAGTGAAATATCACAGTAAAAATTTGATGGTATCTTGATAGTCAGATTTTTATTTTTGATTTTACAGATTTTTTTTTACAAATTACTTGCTGTTTACCTGCTGTAGCGAATTTGAAGTAGTGCATCAATATCTCTTCATGTCCGAATCTCTTGCTCCATCTGCTTGGCGTATATCTCTCCTCGTGATCCTGCAAAGATCCTGCGTATATCATTTTTGAATTCCCCCAAAATAGCGAATATATTTTAATTAATGGATGGCTGTACGCACCGAGATGGACATCTTCGATCGATAGTTTTCACGAGCTGAAACAACTACTGTAAAGCTTTTGCGAGCGTGATTAGCTATATAGAAGCAACTGCATGTGCACTCGACAAACTGTTTATCACTGCCACGTCACATCTCCGATCAAAGTTGCAGTTCTTGCGAAACACCGGAACACTTTGAAACTCGTCTGCGGGACGACCACCTGGAAGATCAAAGCAATATTAATGGCAAGTCGACTGGAGTATTCGTTTACCTTAAATCGTCCCCGTTCTCCGTGGATCGTGCAATTAAATTCTATGACATTCTGCGAGCTTTTCTCAGATAGATCGAGCCACTGTTACGTACCTTCGGGGCACGCGAGTGACTAAATAATGTACGTATTTAAGTCCGCGGAGGTTCTCGGTACTCTGTCATGCAGCCAGACATTTTTTCTTATGGAAACGAGATTACGTGCGAGTGTTTCCTACTTGTTTACCGGAAAATTATGGAGAGATTTCGCAGACTGAATCGGCACATAAAGACTGTCGATTTCGTTTAGAGTTTAGAGGTTATTGCATACAGGGCGATTCAGTTAAGTGTGCCACATCAATTAAATACATCGGAACTAATTTGATATACAGGATGTCCCACGTAACACTTTCTACGATTTTTCAAGTACTTTGCAATAATCTGACAAAAAAATATTTTCAACAAAATTTGATCAGTTTTCGATTGGCTATACATATAATACATAATATACATAACAATTAGTGTTTTTGTCGAGATATAAGTTATCGTGAGTTTCTTTATCATAAATTAATTAATCTTGAGGTTGAAGAGAGAACACATTTTTTATATTATAGTACACACATATTTTATTCAAATTATTAATCAATTAAATTTTTAAAATACGATAAGATATTTATTACATACTCACAAACAAATATGAAACGACCACGTCTATATCCGAGGATATTTTGTCGTGAACTGTTGGGAGTGGGAGATGTCAACTATGTATAAATAGTAATATCTCCGTAACTGTCGTATCGTCGGGTCTGCCGAGCGACAGTTGTAGTAGTAGAGTCGCTACATTTTTTTTAGTGTGCCGAACTAATAAAAGGATAGCGATTGAAAAAGAAAGGTAGTTCGACGCTTCGACTCCTTATCGCTCTTTAATTTAGACACTTTAATCGTTTATTACACATGTAAAATTATGGTCGTAACCATATCGTGTTTGGTGTCATTTTAATGAGAAAAACGAGACGAATATGATAGTAAAAGTTCAATTCCTGATAAACCAAAAATAAGAAAATTTTATTTTATATATTATTTTATATTTGGCTACATGCCATTTGAAATAATCATATGTTAGTTTACTTGAACAGCTAAATAAATTCTTTTTAATTATCTCATTATTTGAACTTGAAATAATTTTTCATTTCATTAAATAATTCGTTTTACTCTCCAAAATTCTATTCATTTCGTGTACTTAATAAAGAACAATTTTAAAAACGAAATTTAAATCACTAAACTATACAAAAATTAGCATATCTAAATTTAATAATTATTCTAGTTACTTCAGTACTCTTTTGTCTTGAGGTGAAATTATTTATTTGAACAATGTAATTGAAATAAAAAATTATTCAAATATGCAATATCATTTCATTTAAACGTCGGATGAAAATGAATTTTTTATGTTATTTGTAAAATGCAAATAATGAAATATTTAATATTCGATTTATATTACTCCATGTATAACCGAATTTAATCAAATAGGGCGAATGGGTACTCGAGTAAGAACTCGTTTACCGAGGCTAGATAATTTTGTCTCTGCGCGTACGAACCTTTATTATCTTTGGTGAATCGTTATGCTCATATTATCAACAGTTAAAACACTATATGTATATTGCCGTTACAGATACACAACGTGCAAAGTTACGTAAGTATGGTTATGTAACGCTGTATAATCGTTAACGATACCGTACGTTGAATGTTTCTGTAAACAATTAACCCTGGGATGGGTCCTTAACCTGGTAAACAAGGTAACTTTATTCGCGAACCAACCATAGAAGCGTTAATTGGGTAAGCTATATGCAATGAAAAGAAACAATTCAAAAACATTTTGGAAATATAAAATGAGTGAAACAAATGATTCAGTAGAAATTTAATAGTTTATGAAAATTTAAAAGGGGGTCGAGTAAAGTATTATTAAAAAGTTTGAATAATATAACTTTTGTAGTAATAAAGTGTTAGCTAATAGCAAAAAGTTTATGAAAATAGAAATTCAAATATAAAAATTATGCAATAGAAATGTAATAGTTTATGAAAATTTACGGGGGGTTTGCATGATTATAAAAAAAGGAATAATTGAACTCAACTTTATTACTCAACCTTAATTGTTGTTATAGTTACTCCTTTTTAAAAGGCCTGCGAATACTTTTGTCCACGACTGCAGAATTTCGGTTGTTTTATTGATATTCATATATACATATATGTATACAATGAATTTCCTAATGTCTTTACATTTTGTATTTGACGAAATAGTATTAGGCAAAATAAAAATTGTTCAAGTTTACCGTAAAAAACAGAATCTAAATAAAGGTATATGTATTTCCTTCTCTAATAATTTTAATAAGCCGCAATGTAGTATACAACCACATCCTTATATTCTTCTAATGTTTTTACAATTTTGTATATGCCTATTTTTATGAAAAATGCATAAAATGCGCGGTCTAGTTACAATGATAAAATATAAAAGTCAGAAATATCATTTTAATTAGTATTATTTAAAGAATTGTAACTTTTATAATTTGATTGAACCGAACAGTTCACAGTTCATATTTATTAATTATTTATCATTATTATTTTTATTCATTATTATTTTTTTTCCAGAATAGAATATAATATTTCCATGTCAGTAGAACGAGAAGTGGTAGTTATTTATTAACAGAAAAATGTATGGAACAACCGTTCCAGTTAAATTGCATTGTATAAAAAATTACTGAGTTACTTCATTACTAATTAAAAATTTGAACAGTTTCGTATTCGACTTGTGTGGTGAATATATTTCGAAGACAAAAAACGACATAATAAATAATTTTTGTTGTAAATATAATGTAGTCGAGTGAATCGGCATATTACTAATATTCGAAAACTGGTTGGCTCGAGGAGCCTGTTCCTCGCTTTTGGTAGGTAGTGGGTTACCGAACGTCTGAAGGAAAAATTTTTACGAGTCGATCGAAATAAAGGCGGACAAGGTGAAGTCAGGCTCGGAACGCGAACGCGGAGCAAAAGGTGAAATATATCTGTTAAAAATATACGGAGGCTATTGCATGTTCACGGAGAACGTAGCGGAGAATAGGCTACAAGGGTCGGAAAGATTGAAAACCAGAAAAACCGGTCCCTTCCTTTTAGCCCCACTCTTCCGCAACGCTCGCCATTCTCTCTCTCTCTCTCTCTCTCTCTCTCTCTCTCTCTCTCTCTCTCTGTGGAGAAGTCACAGGTAGGCCCCCGTAGCCGTAGCAGCTGATGTATCGAGTATCGTGCCACGTCGACGCCTACCCGCAGACCACAGGTAAGAGGAACCTTTCCCACTCAAAAATACTTGTACGTCCGTCGACGGTTCAACGGAGATTTCTTCCACAGAAATCGAGCGATCCAGAGTCAAAATCGAGTGGAGCCATCACCGCAGCTGCAATTCTAATTTCAATACTTTGCCTGTAATAGAAATATATACAAGGTGTTTCGCTTAAAACAGTCTACCTAAATATCTCCTGTATCTCTGAAAATACAAAAGATGATTATAATCATAATGGAACAATCGTTTTTTATCAATTGTAATTTTTCAATGGCCAAATTTCTGTTACCGTTAAAATCTGATAGCTAAAAGTCAGTTCTGCATTAATTAGCAAATTTTAGTGTGCATGGTCATTTCAAGGTCGTGCTATTAAACGTGGATGAATACACAATAATGTTTGCTATAACATACAACAACAAAAAATATGTGTATATGCGGAAAAAAACGCGAGTGACATTGAAAAAACCATTAAACAATTACAATTTATAAAAAACGATTGTTCTAACTCATTCTTCTTTTGAAACCATTTAGATTACGCCAGAAATATTTTTTGTATTTTCAGAAATAGAGATATATTTAGGTGGCTAGTTTTAAACGAAACACCCTATATACGACTATCGGTATTGCAACAACTAGATTACGGATCCTTATGCAAAATAAAAATTGTTTGCATCGATTGCAAGATATAAAATATTATTTCTTCTCTCAATAATTTTAATAATTTCGTCATCAATTATTTGAAACAGAAAGTACATAATATAAATGGTATTCCTGCAAGTGGAGGCGTAGAGGACATATAGAGGTCAACTTTGTTTTTTTTAATGGAATCTGAATAAAGTCAAATTATCTCAGCAACGCAACGGTAAGTTTTAGGACAAATGCTCCTCGGTACTTTTATACTCGGAACCTATCGAAATCGAGCATACAAAATTGGACATTCAGTTTAAAAAAATTATGTTGACCTCTATATGTCCTCTACGCCTCGAAAGAATACCATCTATATTATGTACTTTCTTAAACCCTATAACTTTTGTACGTAACATTTTCTCGAATTTTTTGAAATAACCAAGATATTTACATTTTTTAATATTTTTAATTGTTTCAAACTTCGCGTACTCAATTCTACTGTAAATGCATAAAATCCGCAGTTTAGTGATAACACAGATGACCTTTATATGATCTCAATGTTTCGTACTTGAAATTTTCAGAATATGTATAATTGATCGATACAGATCAACAAAATGTATTTTTTAATAGGCGGACATAAAAAAGGTTGTGAACAACAACTTTTAGTATATGTTCTCTGAAATTCCGAGCGATCGCAATTTTTTCAAAAATTTTGTTCTAACTCCTCAAACAAATCCAAGTCTTATGCATAACTTGTTGCACTACTCGTTGCATAACAAAAAGTTTCAAACAATATTACCATTATATGTATATGAAATGAGACATGCAATGTGATCATTAGTTTTCTGATATCTTGATATTTTATCGAGATCTGAAGGTGACGTTGAGTTTTTGTATTATAATCTGGGATATTATTTAAATATGTGATTCGAAAGAGTATCGAATGCTGAGTAAAAAAGTTTGAGTATGAAGGTATATAGTGTGACAAAGTAATAGTTACCGAGACATTCTTCAGTGAATGTACGTTCGGTCAAATTCAATGACAGGTTGTTTGTTGTTAATTATTTTTTTATGAAACTTTCACCAACATGTTCGCGACGCTTTTCCGATTAAAATGATACCTGACACGATATGGTTTGGATCGTAATTGCTTTGTTTAATCCACGAGTTAGTAGAACCTCGATTATCCGAACTAGGCAGTGGGACGTGCGGCGCGACGCGGCGTATTGATTCGGCTCGATAATTATGGGAAAATGGGCATAAAATTTATTGTTGGGGAAACGAAGAGCACAAAGTAGTTAAAAATTATTGATAAACAAATTTGCTGAAAATAAATAATTTTCCAATACGAAAACGCAGAAAAATTATTGCACAGCTGATTTCAACATTATTAGAAATAATCGAAGAAATCTTGTGAGGCAGTGTTGGGCATTATTCAAATGAAATTGTATTTGAATAGAAATAACAAGAATAAATAATTGATTGTTATTCGGTTATTTACTATTCGAGTTATTCGTTATTTGAGTTAGACATTATTTATTATTTCTTATTCGCGTTTGAACAAATGCGGTCAACAGCAAGTCGATGCCATTTTTATTATTTATGTACAGCTGTATTTCACTCTCGTCTGTAAGTAAACAGTGTTTTTCTTTATCTAGCGGATATTTCCATGGCCGTTATGGCGGTGCTTGCGATATACTAACTTCAATCAGTATTTCCGTACAAGTGATAAGTAATGACATGTCTCTCAAGGTTCATATATGAAATCGAATGATTTCGAAACCATCAGTATGTGTTCTTTCTTGTGACAGTAGTGACATTCAATGTTTGGTGTACCCAGTATGTACTGGGTGGTCACTTTTTTAAAGTTGTCAATAAGGATGCTTCTACCGATAAGAAGAAGAAAGTTCGAGGCACCCTCACCGCAGGGTTAAATGGGCTATTTTGGGGCGGCAATTTTGTATTTTTATTTGTTTATTGGTAATATTATTGACTTTTTCTAGTTCGTAATCTTTTGTAGAACTTCACCGACCACCCCGCTCCCGCTTCCACTCCCGTGTATTTTCTTACGAAGAGGGGCGCATTATTGTTAGTAGCCCACGGGCGCCAAATATTACGGCCTTGAGAAAGTTGCACTAAGATTTTGGCAAAAATATTAATTTTGCAAAATAAGACAGGTGGGTAAAATCCAATTTGATTTTATTTGTACAGTTCGAAAGAAAGTTCCAACGTGAAAATAAATGAAAATCAGATAAATCTGAATGTGTGCTATCTTCTTTCCCCGGAGTGTACGAATCAAAGTGCCCCGGCCTAAATGCAATGATAATTTTTCGTAGAAATTGAAGAGTGAGCCGGACACCTCTTGGAGACCCGGATCAAGTAACGCTCAGGCATTGCTATACGAGGGCCGAGGGTTAACGGATGATCAGTCGGTCTGTTTCTACGGTGGTTTCCGCTCGGACGTCTAAGGACTCAATTATACCGCTAATGAAACCGCAACGGTTCGGTGGTAAGTCGGTACCCAGCGGCAGGACCGGACGAGATTTTGCCGATTTCGCCGAGTTTTTCTACGCCGAGCATCCCGACGCGAAGCGACGCTCGCCTTGATGGCCCTTCTCAGTTTACGCATCTCGCAACCGGTTTCCGAGTGCATACTGGGTTAATTTATTTGACCCACCGACTACGCTCGCCTCCAATTAGTTACCACGGGCATTAAATAGGTATCCTTTTATATGTATACGTACTGCCCTCGGCGAAATTCAGGATCGCGCACTCGAATATCGCCGCTATTAATAGCACAATGATTCTCCTCCTCCCCCCCCCCCCCTCCACAAATGCTCGGCGATTTTCTATCGAGTCATCCTACATGGTAGGCGTGAAACGCATTACTATTTAATCGTGCAAGAGAGAGAGAGAAAGAGAGAGAGAGAGAGAGATTCCCACGCGTATTCGCATTCCTTTCCTGACCTGTTTAAACCTTCGGTCTTTCGGCTAGCCAAGTAGCCGAAGGTGCCAAAGAAAGTGCTGCCAAAATCCATCCGTACCTTTAACTCGAACTTTTCAAAGGAAAAGTCGACTTTTTCGGTGGGAACATTTCGACCTGCGGTCCGCGTACAGCTCTTCAGCTACACCGTATCGGTCCCCAAAGTGTTGCTGCACACTCGCACACCGATAGGTCAACATATACATATATGTATATACACATTCCCAGAAACGAGAAACAATTTTCAGAAAACGTAAAAGTAGCACTACTGAGGGATCCCAGGTTGAAAGATAAATCTATCGCACGTCACTACTCGGATGTCCTATTTTTGCGTTTTCTCGAAATGGTTTACAAAATTTAGCCTGTCAGAGAGAGGCCTTTCCTTGCATTTCCTTATGGTTTTTATCGTCTTAAATTGTTCGCTACCAACTCATCACAGTGGGACAAACGCAAAAAAGAATCAGAAGTCGTTTTACGTTGTTTACAGCACGTCCAAATATTTTCTTAAAACGTGAAACTTGATTTGTTCTGAAAACAAAAAATGAAATACATACGTTAAATAAAGGATTTCTTATTTATATCGAATGATTCATGAGAAACAGGCAATCTAAATAGCTCCGTTAGGCTTGAAGATAGAAGAAAATGTTAGGGAACCTTGAAAAAACGCAACTAACACCTAACTCCAGTTTTTTTTATATATAGTAAAAATTATGTAATTATAATTATGTTCAAAATTTATTAGGATTTACTGAACAGTTACAGAGCAAAAAATTATAAACTGTTACAAAACGTCAAATTTATCGTGTTGTCATCTCAATAATAACCATGAATATTGCTTTCTGAAGTATTTTTAATTTATTTAAATATTTATTTTTAACTTTTTATTGCGTAATTATATATATTGAATATCACAAATTTATTATCTTGAAGTTCAAATCAGAAGATACAATTATTCGCAAAAGTCACTTACAATTTTTTATAATATGAAGACAATTTGATTAAAAAATAAATATAACATTTAATTCACTAATTAAACGAAAGCTTTTTAAATTAATCTATTTTTTAAATGCAAAATATACTCATGAATGGCTTTCATTGCCAATATATTGATGGATTTCGAATTTCTTGTACTTTTGTCTCCCATTGTACCTCCAGAACATCCTTAAGCGTTGTCGCAGACTTCATTTTTTTGTACACGAGATTAAAAGACGTTTTTAAAACTCTCCATACCGTGACATGAGAAACATTTCGTGCAAGTTCATTGCATGGTCGTCGTTGTTGTGGATTTGTAGAACCGGCAAACAACAGCGCCATTTGCCGTTCGGGCACGCGCAAAAAAAGATCGCGCGCGAAAGGAAGTAGGAGGAACATGGACATTCACGAGGCAATTAAGGGCTTTCCTGAAATTCTCTACGCTATACATCCATGTCTCTTTATTTACCCAGTCCCGACAATTCTTCCCAAGAGCCGTGCTCCTATAGTTGACGTTGATGCCTTGGTGATGATTGCTCTTTCATCATGCGGCGACAATTTCGACGGTCTCCCCGGGAGTTGTCTTCGCGCCATATTCGTCCCCTTTCTTCAGAAACGCATTCACTCATTACACGATCTACCTAGACAGTATTTTCGAGTATTGTTTTTTTTTCATACGTCCGTACGTACACATTGAGTTCATTGAAAGCATGTAGTTTACAACTTTTCACCCTTGACGACTATTACCACAGAATTGTAACAGTATTCAGAAACAATGATGACCTCTTTAAAGTATTTCCACTAATTTCACTTGTACATTAAAATGAATAAGACCATTAACACTAAACCTACCACTGCCATGTCGGTTAAATGACCGGTTTTATATTTTTCATTTTACGATTATTGAAATTATGAAGTTACTTACAAACACACATTTAAATAAAAATTACACAAAATCAATATAAATAGAGCCTTGTCATTTTTATAAGCTGAAACATCTTAATCGCTTTTAGTGCTCGGTAGGTTTAGTATTAAGGGTTAATATAATGTAAAATAAATGTTCTTATTTATGATTGTTGACAAAAAAATTCAAATAAATGCCTAACATGAGTGTATTTCATATTTACTAACACGAGCAATTAACACGATATCAGAAATAAATCAAAATACTATTTAAAATAACGTTTTAAATAACAAAGTAATTTAAATTTTTAAATTTAGCGCATTAAGTAAACGGTGTCCTAATTTGATGCATAAAATGATCATTATCTTGTATTTCTCATATTTTTATTTATAATTGGAAATGATGAAGGTAGAGATATAACATAGCTTAACCAAATTTCAATAAACAATACTTATTATAAAACAATGAAAAGTGCCTCCAAATCAAATTGATTTTTGGTCACACCATTCGACCTTGGGACTCCCCAAGAAAACCCGCTGTAACAAGTTTTAAGTCGGTACTTCTACCACAAGGGTAGTTACAGGGTGAGCACGGTTTAATGAATCATTTCTTCTGTTCTGCACAACACAAAATTACGAAAACATTTTTGGTCGTAAAATCGATTTTTAAAAAAATTCGGAAGCATAAAATTGCCGATTTTATATTGAAGTTTCCAGAGTACCACGTTTATATTATAATGTTAGTTGTGCCTCATTGTGATTATTAATGAGTATTATTTTCAGATTTTTCGGATTATGTGAACATGTTTAAAAAAATTGGAAATCTCCAAAAATTCGAAAAGAATGCATATTAAAGTTTTGAAGATACCAGTTTCATAAAAAGTCAGTAATGAGATATTGTTAAAACCATTGTTCTTAATTTTTTCAGAATTTTTTATGTAGTGCATCGTAGTTAGAAAAAATAAAAATCAATTTTATCGATGTCTCTTTACTTTTCTCTAGGTGTATTATGTAATAGTTGATCAGTTTTATATTCAGAAAAATAATGTACAAACTTAAACATGCAATATCAAATATTTGATTTTCCTTGTATTTCAATACATACATATACATATGTAGTAACCAAACTCAGTGGACTCTCGTATGACGCGATGGAAAATTGTTTAAAAAAATTTGTATATACGTATTTCACGTGGCCGTAAATGTGCAATAAATATACAAAAAAGATTGTTTAAAAAGACAGTCCTTTTACGAATAATTTTTTCAAAATTGGACCAAACTACTTGATTTTTTTTAGCAATTAGAAGCATTAATTTACCGAATGACGTGCAGAAAAGATTTCGAAAAAATTGCAATTGGTAGGAATTACACGAACAAAGAAAAAAGGGCACTTTTTAAAATGTTTTATTCGAGCTCGTAATGACAATTTAAAATACGTGTTTTGTAGATCAATGTTAGTTATACACATGCTGAAAATTGCAAAGTCTACATTACGTTTCGCATTACAAATGCTAAGCTTTACGTATCGTTTTACGTTTGAAATTTAACACGATATTCTAGATTGATATTGCGGTGAGCAGCAATCATCGTTGATAAATAATTGCTACCTCTTATCGATCTTTGTGCCGTTGGTTAATACGGTCGAATCCTTGACCAAACGTTTAAACTGTTGAACAATTCTTACGTGATCGCCACGAATTCTGAAACGCGATACCGAGTGTTGGATAACCGAGCAAGTATTATGGGTATCGCGACACATCTGCCACGCTAGATGTATCACGAGCGAGCACTGTCATTCAAATCCGTTCCTTAACACGTCCATTATCAATAGATATTCATCTGACGTTGCATTCTATTTAAAACGACTCGCACCTTAATTTCATCCGGATCGTCTTCTTATCTGCAATCTGCCGATATAGATTAGCTAAAGTTCGCTTGAATAGAATCGCCTTCTTTCTTCGGTTACATCCAACGTGAAAAGATAACGTTTCTGATTTTTTATTTATGTCACTGTATCCTTACAGTGTTACCACTTATTGTGACCGGTACACACATTTACCTGGAAATTTATCGAATCGGGTTATTGTTCCACGGAACAATGGTGCTCCGTGAACTTACAATTAAAGAAAGTGTTCCGTCAAAATTGCAAAATCAGTGAAAAATTAAAACGGTTGAAATTTTATTAGAATTTTCAACATCGTACTTACCCAAGCTTGGTTTGAAGGCTGACAAATATACATGGAAGGAGAAATGAGAGTAGCTATTTCACACATTGGACCAGATTGTCTCGGTGCAGGTCACGCGAAGGTTAACACATTGTTCAATTTTTTTTTTATGAGCTATAAGACTGTTGTAATGCAAATATGTAGTCCCATTTTAAAAAAACTTCGATGACCTTGAAATCTCGAAAAATGTGACCTTGAGACAATTCTTTTTTGCCTATCACAACATTTGCTCCCCTCCCCCCCCCCCCCCCCCCCCTTCGAACCGAATAATTTCCTCTGACCTTTTTCCTATCACAAAAAATAACTTTCTGACTCTGACTAACTATTAGTTAGAAAAATATTTTCGAAAATTGAAGAAGTCGGAAAATCATTTGTTGACGATTTTTCCATAAAGTCCCGGGCCCCGTTCAGTCAGAGGGCCCCCTTTGTGGTCAAAAAATGAAATCAATTTAAATTAACAACTTGAGAAAAAATAAATTATAGAAAAATTTTTGGTACTTGCGTTAATTTTGGTTAATTGGGTAGCCGAGGGCCCCAAAATTAACAGTCCGCCGCTGCTTAAAATTACCAAATTTCCATCGTGATCGTATCCGAAAACTACTCGCGGTAATTGGCAAAAGATCATTGATAATAGTGGCAATTATTTGAAAGATTGAAGTTATGTTTACGACCAAATTCAGCAAAATCTGTTTACAGCATGAGTCACGTGGATTGCCTCATTCTATCGCATGAACGATAATGTGCTTTTAAGTCGAAGGTTTGATTCACTAATTGCGAATCTATTAAAGCGAGTCATTGTGTAAGAAAAATAGGTATAATTACTCGATACTCATCTCTGCTACTGTGCGGGCACTAACAAGGTTGAAATTATTTTTTATTACTATTTTGTGTAGAAAACTAAGTCTATTAATTTTTTAATAATAGTTAGATTAGAAGATTGCGCCAATAATTGAAACGACGATCATAAAACAAGCTTTAACATTTTTTTTTTTACAAAACTGTTAATTCGTTTAAGATATTGTACTTTGGATTTATGTGTACTGAAAGATACAAACCGTTACACTGCTCACAGCGGCGGATCTAGGCATGGACATAAAAAGGCATACAAAAATAAAAATAAAAAAAATTTTAATTAAAAACTTAAGAAAAAATAAATTATACACAAATTTTTGGTACTCGAGTTAATGTGGGTTAAACGGATAGGCCCCCAAGCAGTAAGAGCCCAGGGCCCCAGAATTAACGGTCCTCCGCTGACTGCCCAATATTAATTCTGACAAAAATTATTCGATCCAACAAATCAAGTGTCTATCAGTATAATTATTCATACTTTCAATGTGGAAAAAAAATATTTCCATCCACGATAAAAATTAATTTAATAATAAAGCTTGTCATATATGAAGAAAATATTAATATAAAAATAAATATATTTGTCTTTTTGAGCGAATTCGACACTCATTTAGGTGACGATTTGATCATCCTCAAACATTCAGAAATATTTTGTGGCAACGTCTAGTGTTAGCTTCACTGACAAAACTGAGTAGATGAAATTTAAAATTGTAGTGAAATTAAAAAAATTTGAAGATGTCAATACAGGGTGTTTATTTTATCTTGAACAGCTAAATTATTTCCGCGACTATTAAAAGTAAGAAAAAATAACTAAATAGGATGTACATGGTTTTAAGACGCGCATCAGATGGTAATAAAACCAATCCTTTGAAAGTCATTTTAACAGTTTTTTCAAGCTCACTGTATTTTTTTGCACATTAACATGTATTTTTCATAATGCAATGTTGTAGACGGCGTCAAGATAAGTTCAACGACCTACACACCATGACCTTGAAGTGACCTTCAAGTCGAAAAAATCAGTTTCAGTTTGAAGAATACAAAAGTAATAAAACGAAAAGGGTAATATCACCTTATTTTATTAGATGCTCAAAATGCTTTCCGTCCGCAGCAAGACATGTCTGTACACGAGAAGTGAATGACTGAATGGCATTTCTTATGGTATTTCCGCGATTCATGGTGCAACATGCATTTCGTATTCGTTCTTTCATATCTTCTGGTGTCGTGGGTCTTTCTTTATAAACAGTAGCTTTTAAATCTCCCCACAAAAAGTAGTCTAGTGGCGATAAGTCGGGTGACCGAGCTGGCCAGATAATACATACTTGCACCAAGGCCTATACATCGGTTGGGAAACATATATAATAAGTTATAATAAAATAAGGTGATATTACCCTTTTCGTTTTATTACTTTTGTATTCTTCAAATTGATACTGATTTTTCCGCCTTCAAGGTCACTTCAAGGTCATAGTGTGTAGGTCGTGGAACTCATCTTGACGTCGACTACAACATTGCATTATGAAAAATACATGTTAATATGTAAAAAAAATACAGTGACCTTGAAAAAACTGTTAAAATGACCTTCAAAGGATTTGTTTTATTACCATCTGATGCGCGTCTTAAAACCATGTAGGTACATCCTATTTAGTTATTTTTTCTTACTTTTAATAGTCGCGGAAATAATTTAGCTGTTCAAGATAAAATAAACACCCAGTATATTAGTTTTCATCTATGTATTATAATTATTAAGGGAAGAAATAATGTTCTATTCGGTTACTTTTTCTTGCAATCGATACAGACAATTTTTATTTTTATTTTGCATAAAGATCCGCAGTCTAGTTGGAAATATTAAATAGTGTTTATTATTTTATATTTAATAAATGGCAACATCATTTCATGAATATTTTTCTAAATTTTCTAGAATATCATTATCTCTTATACCATATTTGTCTAATTTAAAGTTTAGTAAAAATGTAATACAATTCTCAATGTCAACAAACCTATTGCTATTTAGCCAGTGTTTTTTCGGAAACTATTGTGATTCGAAAAAAAACGAAAGAGGAAAAAGTTATTCTGTTTCTTGCAAGAAATGTAATGGTGTCTGTAGTCTTCTTTTATCTGCATTATTTTTTTAGAAACGAAGGTGACCTTTATTTTTTTTATTGGAATACATACTACGTATTTTTGTATATCATATGTAAGCGTGTGCCAAAACGTTAGCATACATATTTATTAGACTTATTTAAGAAGATAGCTGTAATTCGTTCGTGCCCGTTTTTCATTTTGAGGGAGATATCAACCCTTCTATCTGAACCGCCCTTTCTGTATACTACGTGCTTATACTTATAAGTCGTAAAAATCAGAAGATATGAAAAAATTGTTTAAATAAAAGTTATACCGTTTCTTGAGATCTATAAATCTACGTGTAAATTTTTTTGAAAAAATCATTTTTTAATTCAATTTTCCAAAATGAATGATTGTTTCAAAAAAATTTACACGCAGTTTTATAGATCTCAAGAAACGATATAACTTTTATGTAAGCTATCTTTACGAGTTATAAGCACGTATATAGAAAGGGCGGTTCTAGAAAGGTTACGTGAAGGTCAACATATCACACATCGTTTTTATACGAGCTATAAGACTGTTGTAATAAAATAT
This sequence comes from Lasioglossum lativentre, assembly GCA_916610255.1. Classification (NCBI taxonomy): domain Eukaryota; kingdom Metazoa; phylum Arthropoda; class Insecta; order Hymenoptera; family Halictidae; genus Lasioglossum; species Lasioglossum lativentre. The sequence goes on along the minus strand of OU744356.1, from coordinate 36,560,416 downwards.
GTAGTCCCATTTAAAAATTCTTTGATGACCTTGAAATTTCGAAAAATGTGACCTTGAGACAATTGTTTTTTGCCTATCACCGCATTTGTCCAATTTTAATACTCTTTTCTGAATACTCTTCTCCTCTGACCTCTTTTCCTATCATAAAAAATAAGCGAGATGTTTAAAATGGTCAGGTCAGGTGAAACACCCTGTATACATATTATAGTCGATAATCGAGAGTCTAATGTGGGACTCAATATCCTCTCGATCGACGAGCGTAAAGACTTTTCATTAGTTTTGTTAGTTCAGGAAGACTTTATTATTTTATTTTATAAAAAATGTAAGTTTTGAGATGCTTTGGTGTGGGTTTTGTAAGTTTTGTTACGTTACGAAGACTATATTTTTGTTTCTTGTTTTTTCCGTTTTAAGAAATTTTTGAATTAAACAATTCTTCGTCTGAAAATTTAGTTTCCTAAAATGTTTTTTTTGTTCCTTAAAATAAACAATGTATTACACCTTCTAATATAAAAGTTTTGCTACTTTTTGTTGTATGTGTGTTGCATTAATACCTGCTTTTTTTGTTATCCCCTATTTCGCTCCGAAACATACAGTCACCGTATGTATAACTGTCTCATAGCATGTTAGGAAATACTACCCCTAGTTCGGTCCTGTGGCGCAACGGATAACGCGTCTGACTACGGATCAGAAGATTCCAGGTTCGAATCCTGGCAGGATCGTGAACAATTTTTTTCTAAAATTTTCCAATTCGTTGAATAATGTTACTGCTCATACTTTATTCTGACCGAAAAAATTGACGATAATTGTTAACCCCCAGGATATATCACAAAAGTTGTGACCTATTCATTCCCTACTAACCCAAGGTTTGACTTTTTGAATTTGTTCATTTCTATAAGAATTTCTCTTTATAATTAAATTCTAATTTAAGTAATTTTTTATATAATTTCATTCAGTTTCACAATAGAATTGTTTGTCTAGCATAAAAAAAAAAATAATATTATTTTTATATGCCTAAAATAATGTTTTAGTTGTTTGGACAAAGTTGATGTAATTTTCTTCGAAAAATCGTCATGATTCTAAATAACAGTAAATTAAAAAATCTGAAATGACCTTTATCTTGATCCGTTCGGTAATCGTACTGTTGAATTTGAAAAGCAAACCATTAGTACGATATTTGTTTGCACTAATTATGTCAACGTATCAATTACACTTTTTCTTAATTGACATTATCGATGAAATTAAACTCTTTAATTTGCGAATAAAGGAATTATTATACGTTTAATAAAAGAAATAAACACATAGAAGATATCGTAATTATCACAAAATGGATGCATCGGTATAGTAAAAAAATATAATATTGGAAAGATTGACTCTCAAGATCATATTAGTATCTTCTTTTCAAATGTTCTTCGCAGAGCTATAATTAATGAAATTTATTTTGTGCAGTAGATAATAGAAGTGCGGAATGCGTTTCATGGATCAGAAGACTTAGTGTAGTTATAATTAGCACCAATTAAACCCAATAAATACGAGCAATTATGTAATATTGTCTTGACCGAAATGTTACTAACATCTTTGAAGGTATTTTTGATCAACATGGTTATGATTCAATCCCATTGTTTCCATGGTATGATATTTACAATTATACATTTGTTAACACATACATTTATAGTTTAAGTTTATGCACGTGATTGAACACTTTTTGAGACTTATAACAAATTCATATTCATTGAAAATTATGAACATATATTCAAAGAATCAATTAAACAACCAATTATTTTAATACGTAATTTTAAATTTAGAGAATCATTTCAAATATACTATTTTTTTCGATTTTCCTTGCAATAATTTAAAGTTCCAATAAAAACATTAATCTTTACTAAATTGGTATTCAACTAATTGTTATATCAATAGAATGGGATTGTGGAAAATTCACCCGAAAACAAGTCACTTTATTATAGCATAATTGGTCATGTGTATTTAACAATGTTTAATTTGAAAGTTTTTAGTACCTACTTAATAAATATTTTGGAGACGATGCTTATTGACACAGATTAGGTTCACTTCCAATAAGAATTAACAAAGAGATTGTTATATTACATTACTCTTATCTTGTTATAATAATGGTTGCAAGTAAGGTTTATACAAAAACAAACTTTTGGAAAAACCGGTTTTCGAATTCCAGTACTTCCACAAAACTGGTTAATCGATTTTCAAATTTTTAAAATGCACTCTACACAAATACAAATAAATGAAGAAATGTTAAAATAATTTAACTCCATTTTCTAGTTTATCTAATATACATGTAGGACCAGCGCCAGCGGCGGACTGTTAATTTTGGGGCCCTGGGCCAATACTGTTTGGGGGCCTACCCAATTAACCCAAATCAACTCAAGTAGCAAAAATTTTTGTACAATTTATTTTTTCTTAAGTTTTTAATTTAATTATTTTTGTTTTTATGCTTTTAGCCTAGATTCTACATTATTGGACTACAAAAATATAACAAAATAATATAAAACAACTAAAATCCGTGCAAAATATAAATTATGAATTTTTTATTTTACCTTCAGGAAATATAATTTCAAAATCAACAAAACGTCCACTGACGATCATTTAATCTAGTAGCCCGAGGTGATGGTATCAAATGAAAATGTTAACGTTCTTAATTAAATAGTTCATTAATTTTTATACTTTAATCGTATAGTATCTAAAACTGGGTTTTACCTCGTTTTTTAAAAGTTGATAAACTCTAGTTCTGATTTCCTTTAATTCCCCCTATTACAACGGATAAGATATCTCGGACACTGAAGACGAGATATCTTGTAATTCAATGCCGTTGTTCTGACGTTGTGGACAAGATGTTTCGCTACCTGTAGCATATTCTCCTTCTTGCAATTGCAATACACATGACAACAGTCAAATCAATAAAAAATATTGTTTATTAGCTTCGACGATGATCAATCAATAGTTACAATTGCTTCAGGTTACAACTCCGTTACCAGTGCAGTTACAGAAGAGTATCAAAGGAGAAAGATGAATGGCTAAAAGAGTACCACATCCGTAGGACCATATTTTTTGTAGTAATACAATGGTACGTGTACATTAGGGTGGCTCTTATTTTCGACTTTTGAATTTCTTTTCTTGTCCCACGCTTCGCTCATATTTATTTAACGGTTCATGTTAGAGAGGTTTTCTAAACGTAGTTTCCTTTATCAGACCTTCGCCCTTGATAATGTGGAACCAAAAAATTTTTTCGGCTTTTAATAAAATAGAAATATGCAATTTCCTGCAAAATAATATGCAATTGAAAAAAAAGTAAGTTCCGCAAGTTAAAAAAAAAATACACATTTTTCTGAAAATACACTTCAATTTTCAAATTTCCGACATTTTTCTCAATTTTTTCGGAAACCGTTTGTGTTACGAAAAAAGTAATGCGATATAAAAGATGCAGCCTGTCCAGATCTACAGGTATTGTCTAACATATTTTTCGACGCGGTACATAATTTAGAAGATATTCGATTTTATGAGAATTTAATTAATTATTTTAATGTTTAACAGCCTTGGAGCACAGATTTCTTTTTAATTATTTGAAACAATCCTGGGGGGTGCATAAGAGCAACCCTAATCCGCAGTGTACTAATCATGCTTGGAAACGTATTACATGATCGGCGCCACTAAAGCGGTGAGAGCTGAAAGCGGATTAGAAGTGTACGTGATAAGTGAAATGTACAAAAGCAATATCGTTGTAATTGCAACTACACCGATTCCATTGCGTTCAAGTATCCTATCCGTATCTAGCTACAATCGAACGCGTATCTATAATACTATCATACCTGGCATTTCCAGCACTACATATAGTTATTGTGAAGCAAAAGACGTTGCTGACTAACACTGTCGCTTACTCACGTTTCTCGTGAGAAACATATTCACAGCACTGGTATGCATACCTTTAGGGATTGTTCACACCGTTCGAAGACAAGACCGAACAGGTAGAAGCAAACAGGTTCGACAGTCAGAATATTTCGTCCAACGAAAATAGTAAGACCATACTCTTGCGAGTGTGTCCACGTCCACTCCGGAGGATCCGAAGAACTAATAAAAAAATCGTCTCCGTTCTGATCCTCGGGTCACTTAGGCTCCCAGTTCGGCGGGGATACTTTTGTTTTACTAACGAAGGAATTTCTTTTCTTTTTCCTTTTTTAAACAGAAAAGCGTAAGTAACGCTTTAATTTTGGCCTAAGGTTTTGTTATTATAATTTTATTAAGTTGGATAGATTTTTCAAGTTCGCTTCACTCATAAATACAGTTTTTATCTACGACACATTAAAATATAATTACTAACGTAATTTCTTCATTAGCGGTTGACATATCTGCTTCTCAGTTTATCTAAATAAAGTCAAAATTTCCAACGAGGAATATAAGAATATAGTTAATTAATATGATAACTAAGGATTTTATGCATTTATCAAAAAAAAATTAATGTAAATTCTTTTCGACTGATTAAAATGCTCGAAAAATGAGATACATGTTTCATTTAATCTTTGTTTCTCAGAATTCGTTCAGAAAGGTTTTATTTTCCATAAAGATCCTCGATTTAGTGATAACTATATGTATATCGTAATATACAGGATTTGTCGCTGAACTGTACCACCTGAATTTACTCGTAGCCTACATGTTGCATAAAAAAAATGTTTCAAACAAAAGTTGTTAGATATTAACCGGTATGTACAATGTAATAATTAGTTTTTCTATATTTCAGTTTGTTGTCGAGATAGGAGAGTGACCTTTAGTTCTTGTTTCATATTGTGTAATATTTGAATATGCGATTTGAAAGATCATCGAATGCTGAGTAAAAATGTATTAAGGCATGTGGGGTGAAAAAGTAATAATTACCGAGATATTTTTTAGTTTTAATTATTTGCTCGCGAATCTTTTACTAATGTATTTGTGACGTTTTTCCGATTAAAACGAGTCCAAACACGACACTATTTGCATCACATTTATTCGTTTAATGCACGATTCGGTAGAGCATCCATTATTCGAACACTCGCGTCCCACTGACTAGTATGATCCAAACCGTATCGTGTTGGGTATCATTTTAATCGGAAAAGCGTCGCGAACATGTTGGTAAAAGTTTCATAAAAAAATAATTAACAACAAACAACCAATTATTGAATTTGGCCGAACATTCACAAAAGAATCTCTATAACTATTACTGTTTCACGCATATACCTTTCCATCTCGATGAAATATCAAAAAAATAATGATCACATTGCATTTCTGATTTGATATAAAGGTACTTTTGTTTGAAATTTTTTGTCATGCAACTTTAGGTGATACAGTTAAGCGACTCACCCTGTATAAGTATCATCTGACATACAATAAGCAAGAACAATTGTTTTGTCAGAAATGGTAACTATACAAACTTCAATGTTCAATTTTACTGTTATGTTTCACTGTACAGAATTCTGCTATAATTATTGTTATAGTACTCCGCTATACTGTAAGTAACCAACCAATCTTAATCATTAAGCAATCACAATTTTCAGTGGCAAGTACTCCTTAGTGAAAAGGAAAAGAGTGGATTTGCTTAGCCTAATGACTGGAAGTATGTATTACTTCTGCAATTTTTGAAAAGTTTGGAGAATTTTGAAGTCGTCGTTACGTCGTTACGTCGTTAGTGCAGTGAAAGTTTTGTAACGATGCGAGATCATGGGTTCCATAGAGGCCATTAGAAAAGAGATTCGAAACGTATAACTGATATAAATCTACAAAACACATTTTGTATATTTTCAATACAGTGCATGAATATTATCCTGACGGATAAAAAACGACGAATATAGAGAAAGGCTAATGTCGTCTTGCCGAATTCAGAAAGCGCCGCGCCGCCCAAATCATGACGGAGCCTCCACCAAAGTTACGCTTAGAAAAGTAACACGGTTCTTTACGTAGGTCGTAGGTCGTAGCAATAGTTCGTTAATCCACCTAGCCCGCCTAAATTGAATTTTGTTTCCGTCGGACCAAACGATTTGAAAATTAAAAAATAAGCTGTAACTTCCTTGCTAGAGGATATACACACACCGAATGCCATCCATGGGTCCACGTTTGATGCGGATCTGAAAATGCACGAACTTCGTAATATGTACTCTTTTTTAAGGATGTTCTGGAGGTATATAAAAACGCAACAAAATTTTTGAAAATTTGACAACATATAATTCTTACTAAATTAATGCAATTACCGAAGTTTGGGTTCGATTCACTGCACCGTTTAAGAATTATAACAACTTAAAGTTTGCACATTTTAACACGTCTGTTTATGGAGAATTCATAAAATTAAACCGATAAATTCTCGACATTTTGCAAAAAAAAAATTGTCTTAGGAATGTATAAACACTTAATTATTTTTTCAAGGTAACAAAAAAGTTCACTGTAACTAAATATTACAATATTTTCTAAATACTACCATGATATGTAATGCTACGCTCACCACTAGACGAACAAGGCATATTAATTTGGTTGGTAAATATTGTCACGTACTTATAAAAATATACTTATTAGAACATCTATTTTTCACTGCATAAGTAAACTCAGTAGCAAAGATCAATTTTGAACTGAAATGACACCGAACTTAGTCTTTCAACATCGTTATTTTTTACTGATTCTACAAGATCATATTTTTAACTATAATTTACTAACGGATAATCATGAATTCTTGAATTTTCATATTTCGAGTTTCTGCCAGGTGTTCAGGGCCGCGACCCCACTGTGCGTTTCGCCTAAATGTCAAACTGTGTTTACGTATCGTTCATCTAAAAAGGAGACTGCAGAGCTTTATCGTCACAGATTTAGTTGAGATTTTACAGAGTTATAGATCTCGTTCTCCTGATTACGAGAATATACCCCATTATAGGGGCAGACACTCAATAGTTTTCGAGATATTTGTAATTAAAGTTTTAGAACCGTGAAATGTTTGTTTAGTTCACTTTCTTACCAAGCAGTGATGTGGACTATATAGTCTTAAGTTTACTATACTTAATTAATAACTAGCTCTAATTCAGATACATGTTTTTCTAAAAACCGTCCAAGATCTTAATTCTAAGAGCTTCGCATGCGAGCGAACATTTAGAATATCACTTTAATAATGAATAGTATGTTTTATATGTTTGTTGTTACTATGAATAAGATTGTACAAATTACCATTCAATAAACATTTAAAAAAAAAAAGTATTGGTAGCGAGCTAAACTACTATGCCACAGGCCCGAGTTCAAAACCCTTTGTGGTAACTTTTTAAAAAATATTTTACACGTAAAAATGCATTTTCAATGTTAAATAAATTATTAATAAAATATTTTTATTCACTAATAAAGGGCTTATTTAAAATGATACTTATTACTTTATAGAAGAAACACTGGATCTATTACTACATATACTGTACATACACAAAAGATAATAATTAGAAAACAATAATAATATTAAAATAATACATAACGAACAATAAAGAATACAATGTAAAATGTTTTTGCACATTATGTTTTCCTAACTTTTACGATAAGTACCATTGTTGCACATATAACAAAAATTGTAAGTATGTATTGTATTTGATTTCTATATTTATTGTACGTAACGTATAGTTTTTATAGTATATTACTTCCTTTGCATTCAGGTATGATTGACATTATACAAACTTGATTACTATTTTTGTAAGATATGTATCTTCATATGAACGGAAAAAACGCACACATTCATGAAATATTTTAAAAGATGGCGTTTCTAGAAAGTTACGGTAAAGATCGTTACCAGAAATTGATCGAATGTCTGAAAATTTCGTAGTCACCTAAAATTACAGACCGCCCGAACTCGCACGGTTTGTGCTTACTAGTAAAAGAGTGAACCAGTCAGAAAAGTCGTTGTCCTATCGGAACTGCAGGATGTTCATCGAACGGGAAGGTTAAATTTGCAAAATCTGAAATCTCGGAAATACAGTGACAAATCCCAGGGAAACATTGAGAATCGTTTGAGAAGATATCCTTCGAAATATCGTTCGAGAGTCGAGTCGCATATTTGCTGGTTATTTACCGAAAATCGTGGAGCATTGTTCGCTTGGGAGCGCAAGAGAATCTGTGCGAGGGGCACGCATGCGTACCGAACGGAGGGACCTGAACCGACGGTATCCGAGCGTGGACGAGCAGGACCGACGGCTGTGCGATCCGTTGCCGGCGACGGAAAGTGGGGTTAGGTCTTTGGTAGAGGGACGCGAGAGAGGACGAGTTTTCTCAGGACGGTCGAGTGGGGATAGGAATCTCGGTTCTCGGCGTTCTTGGTGTGTTCTCGGTGCGTGCAGCAGAAGCAAACGTATAGTTTCTCGGTTCCCGAGTAAGAGCTAGAGTGAGACGAGAAGAGTGCCGAAAGAAAGAGAGGGGACGAGCGACGGTTGAACAGGCTAGAACGAGAGGGTGGTGGTGAAAAGGGACGGGACGAGTAGTAGTGGCTGCTCGTGGAACGAACGGCATGTCCTCGCGTGCTCGTGTCGTACAACGTACAACGTTTCTGAACGCAGCCATTACGACAGAACCGCTCTCGGTGACGCTTTGCTGCTCTCGGTAGAGCGGTGCTCACGCGCGCAGTGATCGCGGAACGATCGGAACGGGACGCACAACACACGTGTTTCCCTCGGAATAAATCAATCGATAGGGATTTCGGTGACGGAAGCGGCGGACGCATATATCTGTGAAAGGTGAAAATTCTGCCGCCGCGTCTTCCTAAATTATTGTTCGATTCGCACAATCCGGTCTTCTCAACTGTTTTGTTTTTTTAGTGCGTGTACGGAGGTCTAGAGAGAGAGACGCCTTTTGACGCGCGGCGTCGCGTCCGTCAACCTGCTGCGGTTCTGCCACCCAGACCACCCGCTGGGATATATTTTAATATTGTAATTTTGGGAAAAGGCCGAAAAAAATATGTTTGACGTATTCGGCTCGGTGAAGGGGCTGCTGAAGCTCGATGCGGTGTGCATCGACAACAATGTGTTCCGGCTGCATTACAAAGCCACCGTGATCATATTAATCGCGTTTTCGTTGCTGGTCACCTCCAGACAGTACATAGGAGACCCTATAGACTGTATCGTGGACGAGATACCGCTTCACGTGATGGACACTTACTGCTGGATATACTCGACGTTCACGATCCCGAATCTGGTCGGCACGATCGGCAAGGACCTGGTGCACCCGGGCGTCGCGGCCTACGTCGAGGGCGAGGACGAGGTCAAATATCATAAATATTATCAGTGGGTGTGCTTCACGCTCTTCTTCCAGGCGATACTCTTCTACGTGCCGCGTTACCTATGGAAGACCTGGGAAGGCGGTAGGATCAAGATGCTGGTGTTGGACCTGAACTGTCCCGTAATGACCGAAGACTGCAAGACCGAGAGGAGGAAGCTGTTGGTCGAATACCTGGCGGGGAACCTGCACATGCAGAACTTTTACGCGTTCCGGTTCTTCTTCTGCGAGTTGCTAAACTTCGTGAACGTGGTCGGTCAGATCTATTTCATGGACTTTTTCCTCGACGGGGAGTTCACCACCTACGGATCGGACGTGGTAAAGTTCACAGAAATGGAGCCCGAAGAGAGGACTGACCCGATGTCACGGGTCTTTCCCAAGGTTACCAAGTGCACCTTCCACAAGTATGGTGCGTCCGGTACCGTGCAAAAGTTCGACGGGCTATGCGTGCTGCCATTGAACATCGTCAACGAGAAGATCTACGTATTTCTCTGGTTCTGGTTCATCATTCTGTCCGTGTTGAGCGGGCTGACGCTCGCCTATCGTGCCGCTGTGATTGCCGGACCGAAGCTTCGCCTGGTGCTGTTGCGCGCCCGCTCCCGCCTCTCGCCCTCCGATCACATCGAGTTCATCGCGGAGAAGTGCCAGATCGGCGACTGGTTCGTTCTCTATCAGCTCGGCAAGAACATAGATCCGTTGGTCTACCAGCAGCTGGTCGCCGATCTCGCCATCAAGCTGCAGGGCAAAGAACGCGTCTAGTACCCGATAACAATTCGTTCTCTTCTTCTTTTTCTTCTTTTTCTTCTTTGTTTGCTCTCCGAGCCTTTACCTTCAACCGAATCCCGAGGGGCTTGCGTCGCCTACCGCCGCGATCTAGACACTGCCCCGCGCACGCAAGCATTCCATTTTCATAACAATAAATTTATTCCCTACGGTGCCCAGCTAGAACATTAAAATTTTTATTTTACATTCTTTTCATTTTTTCTTGAGTCGAGCTACATATTCCCTTTTTCGCCTAAGCTAGCACACGACTCTGTCGACGCGGGTGGATTCTGGTCTTTGACCCCCACCCCCGCCACCATCTCGCGACCACTTAGGAATTTTCTTACTTTAGATATCCGTGTGTATCTATTTTTTCTTTTTTGTTCGTTTTTTAGCTCGTCGACTGCCGAAAATTTCCCTTACGCTAGATAGCGGATTTTATGCATTTAAAAATTCTACATTTAAAAATGTAGATTCAATTTTTATTCCTCATAAAAATCTGCGATCTAGTGATCGATATCTTACGGTAGTCGACGCGTTAAGAAACGCGGAGGAACGGCCTTGCTTATTTCGTCGGCGAGTATGAAATTCGATGTGGACGCCTCGAGCGTTCGCGGCGAGTGACAGTGCCAAAATAAATGCGCGAGACGATTTGTCTGGAGATAAGGCACCGATGATGGCCGATTTTCGTTAGGCCGTATAGTTCTTTTAATCCGAGGGTAACAAGTGCGGAGAGAGATAAGAGAACGATTCTCACCTTTTCTTCATCGCTGATATCTCCAGATACGTTTCTCGAAGCATCAGGCAGCAATGACGAGGAAACATTCGTGGAAGAGCTTAGTATTAAATTCCTCCGAACTGACTTTGGAGGTCTTCGTAGACTCTGATTATGTGATAAAATGGGGGACGACGTTAGTTCTATTTTTTCTCTATCTCTCTCTCCTCTTAACGCGTTACCCTTCTCTCTCTCTCTCTCTCTCTCTCTCTCTCTCTCTCTCTCTCTCTCGATCTCTCGCCGAGCTACTATATGCATCCACTGAAAAACAAAGAGAAACTTTTTAACCAGTTTTTGTTTTGTTTCGTGTTGCTCGCGTAGAAGATAGTAATTATAATTTACACTGCCGATCGAATAAACTTTGTTTAGACATTTTACGATAAAAGTAAAACATTACTCTGAGAGAAAACAGGTGCTTCGGTCTGGACAGATTATTTTTCTTAAAAATAATAATGAACGGCTCGCTTCGAAAAATTCCTCTATGTTTTTCACGTGGACACGCAGATTTAGTTACTGTAGGATTTCCAATTGTGTTATTCGTGATAATAATGAACATCCTTTATTTTCGAAACTTCGTCGTTCTCCCGGAATCGTAATTTCACTGTCTTACCAGTTACATTTCATATCGTAGACGTAGGAATTACATCTCTGTATATTGTAGACAGTCTTATTAAATCGAAAATATAAATTTATCATTTATATATATATACATATATACATAGACACGGATATATAGAACGAAATAAATGAGAATAAAAGAGGAAAAGTGTGTGTGTGTGTGTGTGTGTGTGTGTGTGTGTGTTTGTTTGTTTGTTTGTTAGTCGAATGAATGAATGTTGAGAGCAAGAGAAAAAAGGAAAAGACAGGCAGGTAAACAGATTAGACTACTAAATTCTTTGAACGCGTTTTTGCCGAGGTGCATTTTTAACATCTAGCTTTGATCATCCATTAGAATATTTAACATCGAGGGACCACGAAATAATAATGCAAATATAGAAAAGTAGAAGAAAATGGGCAGAAAATTTTGGTTCGTTCCCACGTCGTTCCGCCGTTCTGCGTAATCGATGTAAGCAATGTAATGCGACGAGAGTTCGCGTAGTGGTTACTAAAAAGACAATAAAGCGCCTAGTGATAAGTAGACTGCAGATGTTTATGGAAAAAATTGATATATTCTTTTAGCAACATTTCTCGATGGTAAATGGGAAATTTGTTCCTTGACCTTCGGTAGCTTGTGTGGGTCCGTTCGATCGATATTTCGGATTTTATAAATCTTTCGCCAATAGTTCGATGAGGCTCGTAAAACGTGGATGGAACAGACCCAGGGGCGGCTCTGACCGAGGGTGCAAAGCGTAGAAACATTCCAAGCGAGATGAACCGTGGCTTTTTCGGGGGCATCTGTGTTATTGTATTTCGAACAATTCCATAGCAGCGCGTAACATCCGCAGTCCGACGATAGATACGTAGATAGTACATATCTGCAATGATTCGCGAGAAGTCCATGCTCAAAGTAAGACTGCCAAGTATAATCGAGACACTCCATATCATCGTGATTCTTGTATTTTTTATTGTTATTTAGGATCAGTGAATAGAATTTTGAACATCTTCTCCCCCTCCCCCTTAACGACTTTGTCGCGTTTTATTTTCCTTCTCATCTCATCCCGGTTTCACGCGAACCACTTGAATAATATTTTTTCTTTTTTATTATTATTCTTCATCCCCGTTTTCTCCTGTATTTCTTTTCCTCTTCTTTTAACGTTACAGCCCCTTTAGTAATTGTAGGCGATACGTATTTAATTATTAATCGGGCCCGATCGTTTCCGCCCCACCCCTCCTCCCGGGAGCTTTCGTTCCATCGTAGGATAGGTTTTGCGTAGTGCCGTGTTGGTTCTAACGCCTTCGCGCGTCGGAAAATTGTAGTTGTTTCGTAAAGCTAGCGTCTTACGCGTGGAAGTGTGCATTCCCAAGACCCGTCGGAGATATAATCAACAGCGTGACGAAAATGAGTGAAAAAGAAAATTGTAACCGATTGTTAAAAGCGCCGATTCTCCGAGTATATTACGACCAATGAATGGAGCTACGAAATCCATGTATTCGTAGATAGTGATAGTGTACCGTTAGTGCATCGGTCCCGATGAATTTCCATGCTGACTAGGGAGCAACATATATATTTTAATATACATACGAACTCATACCATGCACGCGCCACGACGTACGTGCTTCCTCGCGCCTTTAGATGCGATACACGATATATATATATATATATATATATATATATATATATATATATATATATTTATATATATATATGATATACATATATGCATACCATATACAGGGCGGAGTACACAAATGGACACACCTGAATTTTTTTTATTAGGAAATCTATGAGATTTATTACAACATAATGTACATTACAGAATATAGTGAACAACGAGAACATTAGTAACATTGTAAGGAGAAGAAAGAAAAACCCCTAGGTTACAAGTATTTAGGTTCAGTTATTAAAGAAACTATTACCACACTATGAGAAAACTGTTCAAACCGAAACCGAGTAAGTTCTTTTAGTTTTTTTTTTTAAACAGTTTTTCCATACAGAATTTTCATTTTTGTGCTCCGTCTTCGTGTAGAGTTATATATAACTATAATATATAACTATATATATATATATAGTTATATATATATATATATATATAGTTATATATTAACGACCCAGCTAGATGAGAATTGCTGGACGAATGAGTGATAATCGATTAGTAATGAAAATTTATGCGTTATCCTGCTCTATCAATAATACTGTTCTTTACTCGTTGATACTCCTAGCTCTATTGTTTACGAACAAGGGATTCGTAATTTCCGCGATCGAGCGTCGCTAACGAAATTCTCAAGTTTATGTATCATGTATATGAGACGCTTACGCGCGAGAAGAACTATCGAAAGGCAGTACCCAGCACTATATTGTATGGCTGGCCGTTCATACGCCTTCAAAACACGTTTTCCGAGGACTGACAAATACTGCCCGAGTATCCTATATTTTCGTACGAATGTTCTATTGTTAAACTGAACAAATAAACGTCAGCGAGTAATTGATCTTTTCAATCACTTCTTTCAAATCCGGTTCCCTTATTTTCTGGGCCTGATCCTACGTAGACGCAGAGTCGCCGGATAAAGAATTTGTTCCCCCACTCTACGACGCTGTTCCCCCACGCTTCAGTTACGTCTCTGTCGCGCATGTGTCACAATGGTGACAGACGGGATAATGTCTTCCCCTCATCCGGCGACTCTGCGTAGACGCTCAAACTTCCCAATTCAAAACTCTCTACACATTCATTTTTTATATCAAACTGTTGCATAACTGCAGAAACACGTCTATTTCTTTTGCACGATTTTTTAAACAAACTTTTATGAATGGACAAAGTGTTGGATTCAATTAGGGAGTAAATAATCTAGACCAGCAAATTATGGTGTCACCAAATTCAGATCCATTTTAAATCTTGAATTCTATGGTTCTATGCATCAACACCCATTGCAGTACCGTTTACTTTGAGGTTATAGTGATTATAAATTCTTCATTTTTCAGAATTTCATATGTATATTTAACGTATGTTTTCTCCAAAGGCTCTATGTCGATCACAACAAAATAAAATTTGATTTCGGTATAAAGGAAATTAATAACATACGTATTAATAACATAACTACTATTAGAAACTGAAAAAAAACTTTCACATTTGAGGAGGTTTGGGGGGGGGGGGGTTCAACAATTTTTATGAAGTATACGAAGATCAATTTTGAACGAGCACCATGTTGCAGAATATTGTGTTGGTTAAGTCACACAGCGTTCAAATGAGATTTGTGCATTAATCTCGTTCGACCGATACCGGATAACTTTTAATCCATGGGTTGAGTGCAGCGGTGAAGTTGCACTTACATTCATCCTCTTGGCTCAATCTTTCGCACTGTTTTAACAGATTTCATTGCTATTTAGATTGTAAACATTATTAGACGATGCTTTCTATTGAAAACTAGGTGTACAGCAGCGGCGGACCGCTACTTTTGGGGCCCTGGGTCAAAAATTTTTGTATAGCTTATATTTTCTTAAGTTTTTCATTTAAATTTTTTGACCGCGATGGGCGGTTCTGGGCTGCAGCCCATAAAGAGAGTTAAACTACTTAAACTATAAAGAAATTCCAGTCTCAAAGAAAAACTTTTGTTTTGCATACATTTTATAAGCCCTTTGCAGAATTCTTACTAGACTGGGGATGTTTATGCAGTTTTCAATTGTTGTGGAGAAATTTGAAGAAAATCTCATTTTCATTGGAAGTAGCCATTATACAGGATGTTCCAAAAATTTCAGAGAACGTTGAAAGGGGTGGTTCCTTAAGTGATTTAAAGTAACTTTTTCCTTATTTTTGGGACATCGTGTATACTTAAATCGCTAAAAACAGTCCGATTTGAATCGTGTTTGGACTTATTAAAATCGGGAGAATCTCGGCTGTCAAATAGTACTGCAACTATGAAGATAATTACTGAAAATGATATTTTCTTTATTCAATGTTTATTTTTATCATTAACTCTGTACATGCCTTTCTGCAAGAAAGAAAGTAGTAAATTCTGTCGTATTTTATATTTTAGTATGAAAATTTTTTATAATACATGAATGCATAAAGATCCACAGTTTAAAATGTATTATTTCTGTACTTCTAATATTTTCCAGAAAGAAAAATCGAAAAGTGTCATTGATGAAATTTCTTACTGTTCTTCGACTTCGTATGGCACATTTCTAATAATAATTGTTTAGTCTTACAAAGCCGTCTGATAATAAGACTAATTACAAATAAACTGCGGCTGCTTTATCTGAACTGTTGCGTGACATTGAAATGCAGCACGCGTTCGAGCATACCGTTGTAATCTACATCGTTTACTTCCTCTGTGTATGCGTAACAGCCTGTGAATTGCTGCTGGGCCCAAAACGTGAAATTTCGCGTCGATCTGGAAGGTGTAACACGCAAAAGTTCACCGTCATCCTTTCTGTGACGTGTGCTATGTCCGACAATGAGATAAATACTGTATCTCTCGCATCTAAAAAATTTCTGGTGAGTGTCCAGATAACACGTGGTGTTTTTCTGATTTCAAAATGATTGCAAAAGCCGCAGTTACAGTCAGTGTACTATTACAGATGTGAAATTTTCTTTAAAGGAGGTTTCCACGATAATTTTATGAATTTCAGTAAATTATGAATTAGCGTTAATTAGACGAAATGCAAAATTGATTCTAGGTATCCGCGTGTATCGTGCGAAATTGAATTTCCGCTTAATCCCGACCTTTCGTTCAACTTTATACCGATGACCCTGCGCAATAAGCGACCAACGCACACACACACCGATGGAGAATTTATTAAATAGCCTAACGACCGCGCGTTGTCGCAGCGCGCAGGGGCTCTTTGCACACGTGCATGTGTGCTCCGATTAGAGATTAATGATCAGTAAAACGAACCTCAACGCTCGTTCGAGGATATTCGAGGTCCAACCAATTTCAGATCCCTCGATCCGCGCGCTGCACTCCACTGCACTGGGGGACACCAGCAAGATTATTCTCATTTTGCTGATTACTCAACCGACTGTGCAATCTTAACGTCAATGTGCCGTGAAATCGTACCATTATCTTGCTCACAAATTATCTAAATCAGCATTGCAATTATTACCCGTGGTATACACTATTGTTTATACAGGTTGATCCAGCTAAATGTGCCACCCAAATTACTTACAAACTGCTCGTTTAAATGAAACAATTGATTGAAACGAAAGTTCTATGGCTTCAAGTGTGATACATAATTATCTTTTTTTATCGATATACAGGGTGTCCCATTTAAATCGATCCAGTCGAATATCTCTGAAACTGTTGATGATACTAAAAAATGTTTCAGACAAAAGTCAAACGGTATCATCACTTTCCGATGTATAATAGATAGCGTTTTTCCACGTGGATGCGTAGAGGTGATACGAAGGTCAACTTTGTTTTTTTCAATGAAATTGTATATTTTTTAATGCACTACTCGATGCTACTCGTTATATTTTGATTTTAATAATAAGTACAGGAGTTATTACATACTTAGCACTCACTTTTCTAAAGTCAATATTTGAAAGTGAATGTTATTCTAATGTTTTTTCGCCATAAGTGATTTGGTACCTCAGCAAGCACTCTTTTCAAGAAAGTAAAACATTTTTGGGACACCCTGTATAATAATATAATTTCTTTTGCTCATTACTAAACATCAAGACGAATTTAACGAGCTTAAAAACAAGCAATTATAAAACATTTAGACGGAAAATATTCGTTTTTAACATCCCAATATGGACCATAATAATTGTTACGATGGGATAACACTGTACTGTCCTTTCAATATTGTTTATTTCCAAATACTTCTACAACGTTTTGTACTATTTTTCTGAGTTTTTCGCCTTGAAGGTTACTTTAAGGTCATGGTGTGTAGGTCGTTGAACTCATCTTGACGTCAACTACCATGTTACGTTATAAAAAATACATGTTAATATGCAAAAAATGCGATGACCTTGAAAAACCGTTGAAACGACATTCACAGAATTTTTTTATCGCCATCAGATGCACGCCTTAAAACCATGTACATCGTCATTTTTTCTTACTTTCAATAGTAGCGGAAATAATTTAGCTGCTCGAGTTAAAATTAACACACTATAATAAAAGTACCTGGGATCATGAAAAGTATCCGAATTATCAACTTGGGGACACAAAGAATATTAAGGTAATCCTGTTATTTTTCTGTATTAACATTTTTATTGTAATGTATTAATATTGTTCATCCACTTGTTATCTAAACTCTGAAGTGATTAGTTCTTGCTTTTAACCTTACATTTAATATTATCCTTGTTCACCATTTATCTGTCTTACTTGTAAAGTCTTCAATCAAATTCATTCGGAGAAATTTTTGGGGTCATTAATCGTGTTTAAATGACTTTATACCGGAGGCATGAATGTTGCAATTCGTCCTATTGTGGAAATTAATAAAGTATACTTAACGTAGTAAAATAATTCTAAAAATTCATATTCTCTACCTTTGAAATTCTTATACTGTATTTCAGAGTAATATTATGAAATCAATTTTGATATTCCTGTCCCCTGTTCGAATCATAAATCACATTTACAGTTCCCAGCGTAATTAGAATTGATGGAAGCCACACTTCGGTTAGTAGATTAACCCCTCTCACTGCAATATATTTACAGACTGTATGCATTTAGAAATCAACTAATTTGAGAAAATCAGAAAAGAAACTAAACTTGATGTATACATTCTTAATGCAAATGCCACATTTTAATTGATTATGTGATCTTACAAAGAATTATAATAACGATGATAATCAGAACACGCAGATAAATACAAACTGCAAGGATGAATACATATAGGCTGAAAAAGGCTACTGTAATATTTAAATGAAAAGTGTATGTGGCACAATTTGAATCATTTCAAAAGAGGATTACCATGGAAGACAAACTTTTATTACAATTGTTTCAAGGTTATTGGTTTCTTGTGTCTGAGAAACGTGTAGTTTTTCTACTACATTTTGTAATAAATAAAATATGATGTAGTTACGAGTATTTAAATAATTGGACTGTAGATTTTATGCACTTATAATGAAAACTTGTAATGACTAAATCATTATGAAAATGATTCAGAAAACAGATGGGCTAATAATAATAATAATAATAATAATATAGAGTAATTGTTCCAGTATAGTTAGCTATATAAGACCACTAATCAAGCATCTCAAGCATTGTTATTATTAGACTCCGGATCTTTATGCATTTACAGAAAAATTGAATAGATGAAGTTGTAGGAAAATTGAATATGTCAATATATGATTTCTCATCTATTAAAATTATTAAGGGAAAAAATCATATTCTATTTAGTTTCTATTCTTTGCGATCGATGCAGACAATTTTTATTTTGCATAAAGATCCGCAGTCTAGTTATTATTAATATGCTCTTTTCTAAATATTTTATAATAAATATCTAATATTTTTAATTTACGATTATTGAGCTCGTAAAGATGAATCGACGGGGAATTATTCAACAAATTTGTTTCATTGGGTATCTATTATTTAAAAAATTACTAAAAATTTGGATAGACACAGTCTCGTTATTTTTACAAAGTAATGTAAAATAGTCACATTTAATGTTCAGCAACTTGTTTTCAGGAAGGCTTTCAGGAACCACGTCTAGCCTATACCTTATTTTTTATTTACAAAATATTTATTTATAAAATACAATTTACTCGAACCTCTAAGGTAATATAAGCTACGTTAAATTGTATAGTTTGTCTGCAGTTTGCTAGTTTCCACGTAATTATATCACGGTTGCGTAAAATGCTTGCTCGCAGAGGGCCCGAAATGACACGTTCCAGGTAAACGAACCCGGCGCGGCTTGGCGAGAGTAAAGCGAGGAGAAGGGATAGGTATTCTGGCTTTTATGGTCCGTTCTAAAATGCAGATAATAACGGTTCTACCCGGTCCCATCTATTCGAAGCTAACTTCAACTTCTCTTTCGTAAATGCAGGCGTTCACGAAACTTTCAACAAGCTTCGAGCAGCGTTCGAATCGACACGGGCGACCAACACGCAGCATACTAACGAATCAGACGATTACACATCGGAACTATTTCTTTTTGTCTATCGATCCGGTGGAAATGAAAAGAGAAATGCAGCTTCTGGCCATTTTAGGAACTGGTTTTTCAAGTCGTAAAGAGAAAAGAGCTCTGCGAGCGAGTATTTCGTCTAGCGACTCCACGATGGGTGCTGGCGAACCGTAAATAGACAGGTAGGTGTACCTGAGAATGATGAAACCCGCTGTATATGTATGCATATACGTACTACAGGAATGGAGAAACCAGAGGACAGAGTTTTCTTTGGAGGATCTGTTCGGTTCGCAAGCCGGAGGCAACCGCGTCAGGGGCAACGGCCGGTCAAAGTCCTACCTTCGACATTCTATCCCCTCCTACTCCTTTGTTCCTGTCCTTCTTGATCACCGTTCCTTCTTTCTTCCTGACCTTACTCCTTTTCCACCTTGGTTTCGTACCTGTTTATCTTCTTGTCCCCTTCGTTGGTTGCTCCCCCTCCTCTCCCTCCTCCCCCACTCTTTCCAGCCATCCGAGTTCCCTAATTCTTTTCATTACTCGCTCGTTCTGCAGCATTGGATTCAGCTTTGAAAAATTCATGATCGATCGCGACTAAGAGTCAATACAAGACTGGAATGAAAAAAGTGCCATTTTTTTCAAAAATTGTTTCTTCCGTTAAAAAGGATGCAAGTTCCAACGCCAATGCAATGAAATGAAAGTTCCCTGACGATTGGTTAATTATTTGTTGTTCCTTTTTTCAAGAAAACGACAAGTGGACTTTCATTCTCTCCATTTTTCTGATGTTCTAATATTTTTTTCTCTTTTTTTAAAGTCATATATTGTTTTCAAGTTGTATTAACTATACAGATTGTAATTTTTTAAGTGTCTCTGAAATAAATTGCATTCTTACGTCTTTAATTCCAGTCAATTTCGGTAACCAAGCAGAAAATAATATTTCAGCTCTCTCAGTAATTATAGAAATTAATATATAAAATATTATCAAAATTTTCTATCCGAATTCCAACAAACTGCGATGAAATAGAAATTTATTCTGTTTCTTAATATGTTTAATAGGATGAAAATCATAGAACAGAATTTTTAAATTCTTCTAATATTTTTAGTGCTTTGAATTGCACTTACTCATTTTTGTCACAAATGCATAAAATCCGCTGTTTATATTATCACCCCCTTAATCAAAATCACATAAAAATGAACTTTTTACAACGTCCCCTAATCGATTACAAAGAATTGTTAATATACCAGAATTATAAGCATTTTCAATTTGATAGTAAATTACCAGACAATAAGAATCCCAATAAAATTCTTAAAATTCTAGAGCTCGAAATTATTGAATATATATAAATAAAATTAATAAATATTTATTTATCCGCTATGTATAAGATATGTAAATATATATTATAGTTAATATAATTTATTTGCGGTCGGCGAGGTCACAAAGAAATAGTAGAACAGTACGATTTAAGCAACAGCACGGTCCCGAGGGTTTTTCTTAGCCACCATTTTCTTTTCCCAGGGAGTTGTATTCATCTAATGATTTTATTTCTTTCTGAATATGCACGATTGTCTTTGCAATAATCTTAAAGAATGAAGACTGAAGTTCTCTCGAATTTGTTTGGATGATCTATATTTCATTCCTTCCTAGTAAATATCTATTATCTTGTTATTAATAAAATTTTGTCTTTGTTTAGACTATCTAGATTCCGTTAAATCACTGAAATGGTAGTTCCTCCTTATTCGATAATAAGTTCCATATCTGACGACATGTATTTTTAAATAGAATAAAGCTGCTGTCACAGAGTGATCGTCAATCAAGTTAATCATCGTATTTGTCTTGCTATCGATGTGATTAAGTGAAATCATCGGGTTGATATAGATTGTCGAAGGATTGTTTCGTAACTTAGGCCGGTGTGCTAGATACGATGATCACGTACATCATCTATGGACGTGGAACACCCACGTACCCTCGTCGCGTCGTATGAAATTATTCTTGCCATGAGGAATAATGTAGATCGATCCTTTCTCTCGTTATTGCTAATTAAGTATGAAGTTTGTCATTAAACTACCGTCAAAAACTAAATTAATTTTTATTCATAATTGTTATTGGAATGGAAATTTTATTCAATTTTAATTTATCGCCAGAACTACGTCATTTTAACAGGTTTCAAATTGCTTAATTTCCCATTATTGAGATTATAAAGATCAATAAATATGAAATAACTACACCCTTGTTATTTTTATAAAGTAATGTAAACTTTTAGCGTTCTGTAGATCTAGTGTTAAGAAAGCACTGTTCATGTGAAAATAATTTTCAATTAAAATAATTTCAATAAAAATTTCTTAAGAAATCTAAACCTAGTAACTTTTTAGTTAGTTCAGTAACTTTTAAAAAAATTGTTCCCGTAGAAACAGATTATTTCGAAATACTTATTGCAAATAAGGTTCCTCCATAAAAGAGACATAAACAAGCTTAGGACTGTGAATGATCTATGTAAATATTATAAATAAATAACGCACTCAAAGTATATAGGGATAATAACTTTTTCCAGCTTGAATATGTAACAATATGAAAAAATTATGTATACAAAAGTTGCATGGTATAGACGGGGTAATATTGTGATGTAAACACTTTTTATGTGCTCAATACACTACATTTTTACGCATAATTTGATACTTTATCGATTCATGATACAAAAAGTAGGTCTTTCCACTTAAAGAAATCAAGGTGACCTTGAAATCTCCGAAGCGTCTTCGCGAACATAAAAAGTGTTTACATCAGAATATTTCCCCCTCTATACCATTCAACTTTTGTATGTATCATTTTTTCATATTATTACAATAAATATTCAAGCTGGTCAAAGTTATCGTCCCACCCTGTATTTGTTACAATGATCGAGAATTTTTTTTAGTATCAATAAAGGAAACATCTGTAGCTATTACAGAGAAATTTTTTTTTATTGTAAACGAACTAAGGATAAATGAATTTTTCCTATAAAAATTGTTGCTGGATTAAGTTATAAAATATAGTTATTGCAAGCAAAGTAATAATGTAATTTAATTTTATCGAAGTCTTTATTTTATTGTGCTATGGATAAACTAGGTTTGCTAACTCATGGAATCCATAGCCTACATAAGTCATAAGTCAATAATAATGGTAATAAAATAGCTTTATCGTGTAAGTAAGAATAATAACAGTAAATGTGTAAAATGACGAAATGCATTGTACAGTCCTTGGTCATTCAATTAGAATTACTCACACTTTTGAATATTATTTGTAATTTTGGTTTGTTCGAGAGAACTGAGCGAAGTTTAAAAACAAATTATATTACAATATTATGATATTTAGACAGCGGATTTTATGACAAAAATGAGTAAATATAATTTGAAACCGCAAAACACTAGAAGAATTTTCAAAATACGATCATATTATTTTCAACGTATTAAACATATTAAAAAACAAAATAAATTTATATTGCATTCCAGTTTGTTGCAATTCAGGTAAGAAATATTGACATAATATGTATAAAATAAGATATACGCTCTATCCATTCTTTTATTTAAATAAATATTGATTGTCATAATAGGAAATAAGTCTGAAGTTTTCTTTACAAATACTCTAGGTATTTGATGTACATACTATTTTCTTACATCAGTTTCAATTTTTTTATCACAATATTAAACAACTATACTTCTACTTGTTTGACCATCAATACATATGTAGACGTTCATTAATTTCAGCTTGTTTTACCGTCGACTTTACTCAAAAGAAAAATATGTCTCTCTATGTATACATATACATACGAGGTGTCATGGGGGACGAAGATGTTTATATACATATTTGCGTGGTTTTTGCAATGTCATTAGCACAGGACGTGCTCGCACATATTTTTTTAGTGCTTTTTTTCAAGACCTAAAAACTATATCCTTGAATGCTCATTTGAATAGTTCTAAATATACCTCTATCCGCTATAAATAAAAGAAATGTCCTACGTTTGTATTCAGCATGCATCAATACAATGTGTGCGTTCCTTTTTTGCCTAATTAATTGCACAAGTTTTAAATTGAATTAACAAAGTCCATCTATCTCGCTAATTAAAAAAAAAAAATTTTTCTTGCTATTTAAAAATTTAAATCGAGGATAAAAGACATTCCTGTATTTTTTATACTAATACTTTAACTTGCCTTGTATAAAATAATTTTTAAAATTACTAAAATCTAACTGCAATTTTAAAATTAAATCAATTTTCGGTATGATATTTAAATAACAAGAATTTTTATGCAAATTGCAGTTAATATAACTATTTTAAATAAACCATTTGTCCATATATTATTAAAATCACTTGTTGTTTAAAATCAGTTCTAATTGTTATTTCACGTTTGTATACAGTAATTTAACGGTACTATCTAATCTAGATTCACACATTAATTATTTGCTGTATAAAAAAAGTTTCAAATGAAAGTTGTTTGATATCGAGCGGGGCACACAATGTGATATTTCATTTTTTAAGATTTTGCTTTTTTATCGAGATACGAAGGTTGATCTTGGGATTCGAAAAAATATTGAATGCAAAGTAAAAAATTACTGAGTTTATATGGGTTTAAAAACTTATAATTAGAAAAACATACTTTAACTATTGTGTATTATTCGTTTCTAATCCCATAATACCTCAAAATAGTTCTTTATTCAAGATTCAATATTCTTTCGAATTATTAAATATCACAAACAGTATATAATACGAAACATCAAGGTCAAAATCTTCGAAAACTTGTACAATTAAAAGTTAATTGATATTTAATATAGCTTAATTTTATCTTTACTCCTTTAATAAAATTTCACTATAAAAATATGTTTTGTATAAAGTTCTCAGGTTTATTAATAAAAACCTGTGTAGTTTATAACATAAATCGATGTAAACAGCTATTACTTATAAAAGGGATTCAACGAGAAATTAATATTCCACTATTTTCTAAACTTATATGTACGTCAATAATAACTTTTCACATTGTTTTACGAATATTTTTATACATCTGAAAACCATGCATTTTATGTTACTATATGTATATCGAATTTATTTATGAATAAATCCTATTAATAAAAATTATTTTATTGTCCTATATGGTAGAAAAAGGAGAAATTTCAATGAATTTATTAAATTTTTAAAAACTAAAAGGAATGATTGTTTACCCGATGTTATGGTGCGACTGTGTAGGAAAGAAATTCAATGAATTTATGAAATTTTTAAATACTAAAAGAAAAGATTATTAACCGATATTATACTGCGATTGTTTATTATAAAATTCTGATAAGTGGTAGGAGAGTAATTATTCAATGAATTTATGCTAAAATTCTTAAATACTAAAAGGAAAGATTATTTAGCCAAAATCAATTTGTATAGTATACATATAAATTTGTATAATCCTCGATGTAGTCCCGCGTCCGTTCATTTTTCGACTGCGGTACATATATCGGTTAGCTAGATCGAGTCATTCACAGATGAAATGATTCGAGGTGGAGTCACGGTGTGCCGCTGGTCGTGATCGCATTATATTCTTCACTCCACTTTTGATGTTATCTAACGTTATCAGCGCGAATAAGTGCCTTCACAATAATACCGCTGACTCTTTCTACTTTCGTGAAGCGTTGTCAGTCTTAAGCTACTGCGCAATCGTGGTTGGTGATAACAAGAAATGAGAATTACTCTAGCTTGAAGAGTTCAGTGCGGATTTGATCAACATTCAATTGGTATTGTGGAAAAGTCTCGCTTAGTTGTCAACCACCGTGCCGGGGAAAAAATTCACGTGGTTCGGTGCACCGGAAGTTGTCGTTCGAGCTCCGTGCAGCTGGAATCGGGACTATCCATCTCCTGTGGGAACGAATGAGGGTATTGTTGCTCCGACAGAACTGAACGAGTCACGCGGACATGGCTACCACCGTGCTAGCTACGTTTGCGGTCCTCAAGGACCACGTGAAGTTGAAAGTTACCCAAGATTCCGTGGCCATCGACAATATCGGTAACGAAAACATTCTTGAAGAAATTGTTTCCATCCGACACAATTTTTTATTGTTTCTTCTTCCGTGATCAGTTTTCAAGCTACACTACAGAGCCACGTTCCTCATTCTGCTGATTGGCTCGCTCCTCGTCACGTCTAGGCAGTTCTTCGGGGAGCACATCAGGTAGGGAAGCAAACCATATTTCGAAGGTCGGAACTAATCACGAGTCGATGCAACCAAATGTAACGTACAACACATTAACAATTAGACAGCAGATAGTCATGCAAATGTGACCGCATGGGACATATCACTTGTATCGGTCAGGGGCTCTTCAGGTTTCGAGTGTGGCATAGAAACCTTGTTGCGTGTTTTCTTGAAATATGCTGTACGAGAGATTCTTCATCCTCGGTTTGGTGGAAATTCATGTACAAAATTAACAGACCTTGAAATTGAAGGTCGAAAGGTTAACCATTTATTTTTTTTGTATGTATCGTATTCTATTCATCACAGGGATGAAAAGCACAAAAGGAACCATCGGTCAAAACTCAACCGTTCTCTTAAAAGATTCTGCTAAAGTTATCAACAATATCAAACTGAGTTTAGTTATATCGTATTTTCATTTCCGAGTCAGATGGAGTTTATACGTATAGCGAGTTATTAATGGAGCCCTTGGGAAATATAATATAAATAAAATTAGTTTGATAATGAAAAAACATTGTATTATGATTTTTTAAGAGAACAGTTGAGTTTTGGCTCTTGGTTTCTCTTGCACTTTTTATCTTTGCGATTAGTAGAATGAGACGCGATGAAAAGAAATTGTTGACCTCTTGACTTTCTTGTCTTTAAACTTTAACCGGTATACCGGGGTCTCTTATGACCCCAACAAAATTTCTGTGCACCAACTTTCGAGACTGTACGATATTTGCAAATATCAAGTTCCTTTAACTTCTTTATAACATTTCGATTATTTAGTATTAAATTATATCGGGAGATTCATGAAAAACAGGCCATCTAAGTAGCTCCGTTAGGGTTGAAGATAAAAGAACATGTTAGACAGAAAAGTTGTACTGTTAAAGGAGGCAAATATGGTGATACAAAAAAATGTTCTGATTGTTGTCGTTCTCAAAGTCTTTTGAAGGTCATCGATGATTTTTAAATGGCAGCATATATTTTTAACATCATAGTGTTGTAGCTGATGTCAAGACGAGTTCAATGATGTGATACAATTGGTCGTAAAAGTTATATGGTTTCAAAGGTGACATAATTCTATGCTAATGGTATTTTGTAGGTGAAGGGGTAGAGGGCATATGAAGGTCACTTAAAATTTTTTTAACAGAACT
Organism: Lasioglossum lativentre; assembly: GCA_916610255.1. Taxonomy (NCBI): domain Eukaryota; kingdom Metazoa; phylum Arthropoda; class Insecta; order Hymenoptera; family Halictidae; genus Lasioglossum; species Lasioglossum lativentre. Next base: position 36,533,615 of record OU744356.1, on the reverse strand, counting down.
ATGTAGTTTTTAATACACCCATCGATGTAGTTCAATATTCCCATACAACATTATACCTTCTTATATAGAAAAATCATTAGTTTAGATGATCTAGGTACTCTTATTAATATTTATGCCACATGTATGCAATTTAATATAATTATTTATATATCCTTAGTAGATTTAGGTACATCGATTAGTGTATTAAAAACATGGTTCCATTACAAAAAATTGAAAGTGACCTACATATATGCCCTCTTCCACTTATAAAAAAATCATTAATGATGCCCCCCTTGGACCCCCTGTATATACAATATGGCTGCTGAATATTTCGTAAAATATTGCTAAAATAAAAATAATATTAATAGATAACGTTCAAGAATTCTTGTTTCAATTGCACCAATTTCTTTATTATTGAATGTGTATATACAACTGCTTAAAATCATATGAGATTTCTTATTTGTCATCGATTTTTCAAAAGGTATATACAATACAATATTGTTGTTGCGAATGCTTAGACGCCGTTTGAAACAGTAGAAAAACGTTGCCAAGGAGAAAATCAATTGCACAATCTTTATGAAGTGGACGCTGACAAGTTGTCCTACCTTTTATGACAGGAAAAATATGAATAAAGGTGTTTTGCTTCATCTGCCTTGGTCGACTTTGACTGACCATGGTAATTGAATTCGCTGGAATGCAAATTGGCTTTACGTGTTTACATGCAAAATCGCACACTGTCAGGAAAGTCAGTCAATTAGAAATGTCATTGACATTTGCATCCCATAAAGGAATAAATTAAATCGACACATCTTTTTTAAAGTGGGCCAATCGATTTCTGTTTTCATGTGAAGCTAGTAGGTTAGTAGATGACTTGTAACGAACATTTTTGAAAGGTTGCTTTTTATCTGAGCCTGTAACGAAAACTTAACAAATACGTTTTGTAGATCTATGTCAATTACATATTTACATACGAAGGGTATTTCACCTAACTTCACCATCTTAAATATCTCGCTTGTTTTTTATGATTGATCAGAGGGGAAGAGTATTCTCAAGGTCATCGAAGTTTTTTTAATGGAACCACATATTTTCATTAGAACAGTCCTATATAGCTGCTAAAAAAACAAATTCAAACAATGTGCGATATGTTGACCTTCACGTGACCTTTCATGAACCGACATTTCTATACATACGTGCTCATAATTGGTAAACAACAGAAGATATGAAAAAATGGTTTAAATAAAAGTTATACCGTTTCTTGAGATCTACAAAGATGGGTGTAAATTTTTTTGAAAAAATCTTTTTTGAATTCAATTTTCCAGAAAGAATAATATTTTTAAAAAAATTTACACGTAGCTTTATAGATCTCAAGAAACGGTATAACATTTATTTAAACCATTTTTTCATATATTATATTCTGTTGTTTACGACTTATAAGCATGTAAATGTATACATATAGAAAGGGTGGTTCTAGAGAGGTCACGTGGAGGTCAACATTTCGCTCATCGTTGAATTTGTTTTCTATGAGCTATAAGACTATTGTAATGAAAATATGTAGTTCCATTAAAAAAAAACTTGAATGACATTAAAATCTCGAAAAATGTGACCTTGAGACAATTTTTGTGCCTATCCTCTTTTCCTCTGATCTTGTTCCTAACAGAAAAAATAAGCGATACTTCGATAAGCGATTAGTGTCGAGCAAAACCATAAAATTGTTGTAAAGTGGGAACAGCAACTCACAACTCGTCCATGGGTGACAATGTACTTAATAATTGGAACATATCATAATGAATTATTAAACAATGTCCTAGAATGCAAATCCTATTTTATCTTAATAATTATTATTTATTGTCTGCTGAATACATATTTCGTGTTAACATTGTCTGCTATCGCGAATATGAAAATGGTGAATGAGTTGCCATTTACTGCTCTCATGTTACAACAGTATTACAGGTTTTTAGATATGCTAGTAGATGTCAATTTATTCGCCTTATTTTACACAGTTAGCATACATTAACTATTTCATGGTTTACGCAGTGAAGTTCTAATTGACTCATTATTGATATTTCATTACATTCAAATTAAATTTTGCGTAATTTACAAATAATTACAACACGTTACACACATTTGCAAATAATTAATTTTCTGTTACTAATTGTTACGTACAACAACAATATTTTTCTATCTTCTATCATTAACCGCTCTCTACGTTATTTCATTTACACTAATGATTAATTTCACGATTCATTTGATCATTAATTTCCGCATGAAAAGATCAATTTATTCACAAGGTAGACCACTTTGAATAGTATTCATAATACATACAATGTTTTCACCTTTTTATTTTTTACCTATACAAGCATCTCATTTTGTAAATTCTTTCAAAACTAGGCGATACCTACAGATAAATATTTATCTTTATATCGATCGTAAATTATTTACAAGAAATGTGTTGATGCTATCGGCGCACGGGTTCAAAAACTGATCGAACCCGTGCGCCGATGGCATCAACACATTTCTTGATAGCTTCAGAGTTAGGAATTAAATTTTTATTCAACTTAGTTTTTAGATAAATCATTAATTTACTGATCAACAACAAGAAATGTACAATCATGTGAAAATAGAAAACAGCGAAATACATAAAATCTTCAATTAAGAACTAGAAAGCTTCAAAATATACAATGATTTTAAATTATCAAATGTCATTTCTAAATGTATGAATTTCTTCAATTCTATCAAATATCAAAGACTTGCAATTAAATACTACATAAAACGCTGGGGTAAGGTTAATAAGAAAATAAACTTCCAAGAACTTCAATTTCCCATAATATTAAAATATGTCACTAAAAAGTATAAACGAAATTTATAAACATTTATGTGTTATAATAAATTTCGTTTACTCTCTTACATTTAATAAATCGATTATTTCATGCAGGAATTGTCTCCTCCCTTAGTATTGTAATTTAATTTTATAGATCAGTCATTCATAATAGTTTATATATATTCCATTATGAAAATTTATAATCATATTGCAATGTACAAATGGACATATTATAATGTATGGTTTAAATGCATGTTTACATAAATATCATAATTAGACAGCGGATCTTTATGCAAAATGAAAGTTTCTACCTGAATTTCAACAAACTGCAGTGAAATAGTTTACTCTTAAGGGGGGAATCTGGCTTAGAGCGTCCGAAAAACGGTGATATTTACGATTTTTTTTCTCAACAACTACAAAGCGAATCTTTTTGAAATTTTTATGCTGTTTTGTTCTATATTTAAGCAATATAAAAATTTGTCTCAAATGATGATTTATTTGTTTGCTGTAGAAATATTTATAAATGTTCGTTGCGCTACGCCGCTTGGATTGTTAGTTTGTGCACATTCTGGAGTCTCCAATGTTTGTCTAATAATACAGGAACAACAAAGGTTTTCTTAAAGATTATGAAATTATCTCGTCGATGAACTACAAAAATGCATGAAAAGTTTAGTTTTTCCATTTTTTTTTGCCTGGTTAAGTCGACATTTTTTCGTGGAAATTGCATATTTTTCTTTCAGCCTCAAAAATTTTGCATTTTATATTTTTTTCGTAAATATCACCGTTTTTGGGCACTCTAAACCAGGTTCCCCCCTCAATAGGATAAAAATCATAGAACAGAATTTTTAAATTCTTCTAATATTTTTACTGCTTTAAATTGCACCTACTCATTTTTGTCATAAATGCATAAAATCCTCTATCTAATACATATATACATATTTTCATTTGTTCAAATTGGAAAACATGCATTTCTACATCTAATAAATGGAAGAGACAATTCTTGCTCTCTGGGAAGCTCGATTTGTCGTTTTCATAAAATTGAATAATATCAGGGAACTGTAATCATCGCTTTTTCTTTCACGTTAAGGTGCATCAGCGGTTCGGGGGTATCGGAAAATGTGATCAACACTTTCTGTTTCTTCAACTCTACGTACACAGTGGTAAATACCAAAGTTACTGGCTGGAACAAATATAGTGGCTCTTGAACGCTGGAAACTGTTGCATGTCGAGTTCCCACGGTTCAAGAATTAATAAATTGCACTATAAAATGTTTGAAAAATTTATGAAGAGAACGAGAGTAGACTAGATCCGGATCTACCAACCTTGACAGCTTTTCTACGATTAAAATCAAGGCCATTCGTTGTAAAAATTCAGGCAATAAATTACCACCAATTACGTTTTCTTGTAAAATGCAGAACTTAAAATCTTTTTTGCATAAAGTTATACAGAAATTGAACCAATGAAATCAGTTCTTCAGAATACTTATGTATAACGATTTATTCAGGCAGTATTTATTCAAATTCCTGAAGCTGTTAGATTTATTTCAGCTTGAAAAGCGATGACTTTTTATTCCTGACTCGATTTTGCACCAAAATACTAAGAGAAAAATATACATTTAGTATTTATTACCAACAATAGCAAAGCCAATAAGTGTCCATCTACTAGTCATAAGTAGCACTTTTAGTTATAACAATTAGAACATAAAGTTTCAGAACACCATTCTACAGAATGTCCCAAATTGTTGTACTTTATTGACAGGGGCGATTCCTGAGGTGATTAGAAGTTACTTCTAATTTTTTCCTTTGCGAAAATGTTCTCTGAGTCCTTGTTCAGGAGTTATTAACGGAAAATACGAACCAATCAGCGTGCCGCGCCGATACTAGTGGAGCGTTGGCATTGGCCGAGCCGGATTCCGTCCGCAGAAGCCGCGTTTAAATCGGCCCTTATGGTTGATCCGCGTTTTTGGTTAATAGCTCCTAAACAAAGACTCGGAGAATATTTTCTCAAAGGAAAAAGTTATTTAAAATGACCTCAGGAGTCGCCCCGTTCAAGGAAATCCAACATTTTTGGGACACCCTGTACACTAGTTTTGTACACAACACCAAATAGAACATTTCAGAGTATTCTAATGACACGTGTCTCAAAAAATATTTGAAGTGACGTTCTTGATATATTGGTAGGTGGAATCAAGTGTATAAAGACATTGCAAAACACATTTATGAGAGAATTATTTTGGACTGGTGCAAAACCGAGTTGGAAATAAAATATAAGCACTAAACAATTTGTTAAGCACGAATAAATATCAAATCATATGCTTTTTAAGTTTCTGTGACCTTGTGAAAATGAGTGTAATTTAAAATAGCAAAATATTAGAAATATATTGAATAAAAATATTAGAAAAATTTGAACATACTATTATAGTATTTTCAACCTATTAAACATAATAGGGAAGAAAATAAATTTCTATTTCACTCCAGTTTGTTGCAATTCAGGTAAGAAATTTTTATTTTGCATAAAGATCCGCAGCCTAGTAATCAAATACATAGATTTTATGAAAAATTTTTTCTTTGGTTCCATTGTTCCCCTCATTATGTACATTATTAAATAATTATCATTAGAATTTCAAGTACATGCTTTTAGCATTAACTTATGAAAATATTTTTGTAAAATTATATGGTAAGTGGTAAGTGGGCTACTAACAGTAATGCGCCCCTCTTCATAAGAAAATACAAGGTTGAAATTTTACTGAAGATTCAGAACTAGAAAAAGTCAATATATTGCCAATAAACAAATAAAAATATAAAACAAAATTGCCGTCCCAGAAGGTTGGCGCGTATCGTTTGTCAAGTATGTTAATTTGTTTGACGAATGTTATCAGCTCATAGAAAATTAAATTTATTTTACAAATTCCACTTAATAATTTTAAAATTAATTCAGTGAAATTCTTATTTAGAGTCATTTTAAATATGATTTTAATTTTTAAATTAATGTTTACAAAACATGTTTAAATAAATAAACGTCTTTGCAATTCCAATAATTGTAAAACAAAGATTATTTTGTTTCGTCAGGTAGTTCTAGAGGTATACTAATAACTATAATAAAATTTATAGATTAATCCAATATGCTATGCGGAGAGTTCTGTCTATCTCGAGCATCTTCATTTCTTATTGTTAACACGTTCGGGACGGTTGGACCCATGAGGAGCTCGCGTATGTTACGGATGATTCAAAGCTGTCGTAAGAGCATGACTTTTCGAAGTGCGCCGCGCGTCCAAAACGAACTCTGCAACTGAGAACATTGGAACAAACTCGGCGGCATCGTTTTTTTTCAATTTTATTTATAACATTTCTAAAATAATCTGATTAAGGGCAACCCTGTAAGCCTAATAGAGTAAATCTGACATTTTTTTTCGCATATAAAGATACTGGAAAAACAATGATTTTTCTAAGGGAACATTTAAGCTTTATTTTCATAGTTTTTCTATTACATAAAATTACAAAATGGCGGAGTTGTACAACATTATCTAACTCCATGCACAGCACTACCTTGCGTAGCTTGCACCCAGCGGTACAAAGTAACTGGAATATGAAAAATAAAAAATTGTTGTTTAAACAAAAATAGCATACTGCTTTTTTGATACCTCAATTCGCTGAATTTTATAAATTTGTTTCTGCGAAAAACATATGTTTGCTTTTGACAGTCAGTATAATGATTAACGATTATGACTAACGTGAATTCACGTTATTATTTTCGTGATATAAATACGTATATAGTCAATATATACAATATTGGTATATATTGACCATATATTGTATATACATATATATTGTTAATTATGGTCAATAATTTATTTATTGACCATATATAAATTACTGGGTTAGGTTAAGTGACCCTGGGTCACATTCTTTTTGCCGTTATTTAGTTAGAACGGGTGCATGTTTGGTTCTTAACTAAACAGCTAGATTTTTGGGTTTATCTAGGACGGTTCCTGCCATTAACAGATTTTATGCATTTATGACAAAAATAGATTGGCTAAATACAAAACTGTAAAGACATTAGAAGAATTAAATGACGTTATAAACTGGGAATACAGTTTCGTTTAACTCCAATTTTTCTACAATTTACTTGGACAATTTTGATATTGCATTTCTTCGATTCTGACTGTTCGGACAATGACTACATATTATTGTTATTCACACTCTGCACAGTCGTGATTCAGTGGTTATGAGTCAATGCTTATGATTCCAAGAGTTTACTAATTATCAAATTGACTCAATTTAACGAGATAAGTATGCCATACAAGCACAACGTAACTAATATATTCTTGCAAGTAATACATCTACTTGCATAATATTACTATGCAAGTAATGTAAATTTGCAAAACATCCGCATTGTGCAAAAAATGCAAACAATATTCAATGTATTTCACCTAACTGGACCATCTTAAATACCTCGCTTATTTTTTATGATGAGGAAAAAATTTTCTCAAGGTAACTTTTTTCGAGATGTCAAGGTCATTGAATTTTCTTTTAATTGGGACTACATATTTTTATTACAACAGTCTTATAGCTCATAATCATTTATTTCTTTTCTCTTTCCAAATCTAATTCAGATTCTTATATACATCAATTTTTTATGCAGTTTTGAACATATTTCTCTGAAATTGACAAAAATCTTATCAGATATAATATGAGAAGCTATTGATTTAAATTGGCCAGTAGAAAATTAGAATTTGAACAAAACTGTTTTTATTTATTTATTAATGCTTCAAACCAGATGGTTTATTTTTCATAAAGTTTAGTCTTCATTGTTTTGCGTTTGACTTATTTAACATGTTCGTCATAAATGCATAAAATTAATTATAAACATAGCACTCTTTTCACGAATAATAACCATTTCCCGGAAAGTTTTTAAACGCCCTTCGTAGTATTTACAGATTTATTAACAAAATAATAAGTTATCAACTTATATTTTCCGAAATGAATAATAATCTCATGTAATAGAGTTATTACTTCTTCCACTCAAAATTAGTAGTTGCATTCTTTAATCGTCGCCGGGCTAGCACCGGGTCATTTGTGACCCATATCTTCAGTGTAGCGGAGAGGACGCGCACGTGTCCGTAACATTTAATCTCTTACATTTGTGTTTAATGTCTTCCTTACTTTCAGTGCTAGGCAGCGTCGAATGCTTTTGTTATTGCAATATGTACCTGTAAAATACTGAATGCATAAGTCAGTTGACGAATGTAATAGTTGGCATTTTTTTGAAATTAGCAAATTAGTGAAAATATTCCAAGAATCTGAAAATACTGTTTTATTATTTGGACTTATTAAAAATTATTATGAAAAGATATAGATGTACATGTAACTCATGTTGTAATAAATGCAGACAATTTTTATTTTCCACATAAATCCGTAGTCTACTAATAATGTAACATTAAGCTATATAATCTTTTTCAGAAGAGTTTTCAGAATAGTGATATTGTGTGTTCTTCTGGTAAACAAAACTCCTTTGTTTGGATAGAAACATAGAGATTATTTTACTATAACTATACGACTATAACTAGATTGCGGATCTTTATGCAAAATAACAATTTTCTGTATAAATTGCAAAAGTCAGGAGTCAAATAGAAGGGTCTTTCTTTTTTTAATTACCCTAAGGAGTTGAAAATAATCTATTGACATATCTAAATTTTTTAAATCGTTCCTCTGTTTTAAATAGAACATATCCAATTTTGTCATAAATGCGTGAAATCCGCAGTCTATTTAGCTATAACCCACGCCTGGGCAATTGGTGCTCCGAGAGTCGATGACGTAGAATCGGCTACCCCCACCCGGCCGGCTAGCGCGAGAGGGGAACACGAGCTCCCTCATGGGAGTATTCCCCTCCTTACGCTGGTGCGAGTCTACGTCATCGACTCCTGAAGCACCAATAGCCCAGCCGTGCTACAACCTTCTCCCACTTTTCACATAATAAATGAATTTCGCGATAGAAGAAATTCGGTACGTATAAAGTAATGCAATCATAAAGCCAATTGTTGATATCCGTGGGAACTGAAGTACCTCTGGGAAATGCCATGCTGCATTCATCGGAATAAATGGTAATCTGATGGAGCAATATCTGACGGAGCAATATGGCAGGTGTGGTAGCACATCTCATCCCAGCAGTCTCAAACTTTCCTTGACTGGCTTTGCAATGTGTGGTCTAGCTTTGTCATGCTGAAATGGATCTAAAAATCATTTAAACACTACATCTCCGATTATCGAAAAATTGTAGAAATTTAAATTCTGATAATTTGTAAAAACAAAGAATTTTAATATGTAATGCGATAACAAATGGATTTGAGTGCAGAGTTTGCAAATTCAATTCCATACCAAATCCATGGCAAATCCATGCCAAATTTTACACTAAGAGTAAATATCGGGCAAAATCGGTGTAAACCTTGCTGTAGGAGGGAAAACCGAATTTTATTTAAATTTCTAAATCATACAATTTTAAGTTTCATGTATTTTCAATAATTTAAATATTTACAAATCTCTAAATAATGACAATAACGATTTTGCTCGATATTTAGCCCTTAGAGCAAGGTTAGATCCGCTCTTAGTCCGACCGACCTGTCCTCTTCACGAGGGCAAGGTTTGGCATGGATCTGGCATGGAATTGCGCTTAATGCGGAAACAGATGGGTCGTAATTTGTCGATTATTTTTGGAAAATTGCTTACTGGACAGTGCTCAAATACTTCTTGGATTCACTGTATGACAATCACTAGACTCCGGATTTTATGCATTCATGAGAAAAGTGAGTGGGTGCAATACATATAAAACATTGAAAAGATTAACAGACTTCAAGAGTATTAAAATATTATTTACACTATATTAAAATTATTTGTGAAAGGCATAAATTTCCATTTAGCTCCTGTGTCTTATAATGCAGAAACTTTTTATTTTGCATAAAGATGCGGTGTTTAACAATCACTGTTAATGCAAAGATGTTTCCAATACAGTCATATACAGTTGTATACAACCCACGAAAAGCTGTCAGAAATAGTTTACTATAATCGAAACAATATTTTACTTAAATTGAAGCTGAACAGTGCAATCATTGTAAGTTCGAGAAGCGTCCACGAAGTGACTATATTTGTTCCGGCGAGAATACGCGGTGTAACAATGCGAAACGAAAGAGTGAATGTTTCAGGTAAAGCACATGAACATGACGTTGGTCGAGTCTGGCCAGTTGCCACATCCGGGAGTCGGTCCAGCCGGCAATGATGACTCCATCGTCCGCCATGCCTACTATCAGTGGGTTCCTTTCGTTCTGTTTTTTCAAGCAATCTTCTTCTACGTACCTCACTACCTGTGGCGACATGCTGAAGGTCAGTTTCCCCAAACGTGCAGATATGGTTTTCTTTCGACACAAGACATCAATGTGTTTTTCCGCAACGAGAAAATCTCTATCCCCTCTTCCTCTTTGGAACATCGGGGACTGATACAATCCGATATTAATGAAACTTTGCATAAATATTCATTAGAGCTATCTAAGATGTAATTCGCCCGTTTTTCACTTTGCGGGAGACATCAACCCTTTTATCCGAACCGCTCTTTCTCTATTATAAGTCGTAAACAACAAAAGATATCAAAAAATGATTGAGATAAAAGTTATACCGTTTCTTGAGATCTACATATAAAGCTGTGGATAAATTTTGTTGAAAAAAATCATTTTTTCAAAAAAATGTGTGTACAGATTCATAGATATGAAGTAACGGTATAACTTTTATTCCAGCCATTTTTTGATATCCTTTGGTGTTTACTACTTATAAGCACGTATATTGAAAGGGTTGTAACCCTCAAAGTGAAAAATGGACACGAACTATTCTAACCTTCAATTTATGAATAATAAACAAAAAGAAGCGAAGAGGTAAACTAAGAAGTGTCACGAGCTTGTTCAGTGGCGGATCTAGGCTTGGGTGCTCCCTTCATGGTAAAAAAATAAAAACAATTTAAATTAATAACTTAAGAAAAATTAAATTATACAAAAATGTTTGGTACTCCAGTTAATTTGGGTTAATTGGGTAGCCCCCACAGTGTTAGCCCAGGGTCTCAAAATTAACGGGTCCGCCTCTGAGCTTGTCGAATGTGTACAAATCATGATTGGGAAAGCTGAAAATACTTGGAAAGAGAAAATAAAAGTTACGAGACAAATACTTTTACCAGCATAGTTTTACGACTTCCGCAAGAGCACGATGGGAGTTCTAGTTACCATAATTTGCACCTTGTTGTCGCGAATGCTTGATCTTTCGAAATCGATACGTTTTTTCATTAGGCGTTGATTAGGCATCGATTCAACATGCTTCCGCAAACTACATTAATAAACTCACCTAAGTTAATGACAAAATTGCACGATATGATTTACATAAGTATAGTAGAGATGTCGTGTTCTATCTATGTGTAGATCGGTAATAAACACAGTGCAGCTAACTAGCGAGAACACGATGTGACAATATTAACGCCTTTCTACCTGGAGGGCTTTCATGTGCCAATAAGAAGCTAATTATTCTTTCTATAAACAAAAACTGAAAATGAAGTTGTTAAATTTATGTGATTTTCTTATTCATTCATAGCAGTTAATTCGTTATCAGAATTAAGACATTAATTATTGCCTCATTAATACGCTATCACCATTTGTTTCAGTAACGGTTTTAATATAATTGTACATCCGTAATATTTTAAAAACATTTAACGAACAACATTTTTGAGGTACTTCCGATAGTAAAACAAAAAAATGTTTCCAACAAAAGTTAATTAGTGTTCAATGGTCTATAAGTTATACCATTAAGAATTTGAAAACAAAATTTCCATTTAAATGAAAAGTCAAGGTCACCTTGACGTTTTTAAATGGCACTATGTATATCTGACTGCGCAGTTTTGTAGGTGATTCCAAGATGAATTCCATGACCTACCTCCATTCCATGACGTAGAGTTGACCTTCTTGTGTAACAAAGTTTTATCACCTCTGTTCATTCTTCGAACAAATTAGAATATTTCTTTACAGAACTGGTAGAGAAATACGAAAACATAATCAAATTAATAACATTTTATTTTCTTTTATCGTGTAATTCCCGATTTCATTGAGAATAAAATCGATGCATAACTTCCAAAACTGACGAATGTAAATAAACATTAGAAAATAAAATTTTATTCCTGTATTTCTGTATCAATCTTTTTAAGAAAGATTCCTTCGAAGAAATGGAAGAAATGATATAGCTCTGTTACACAAGAAGAGTCACTATATAATATCAATTTCTTAATTCAAGGTCAACTCAAGGTCATAAAATTCGTCTTAAAATCGCCTAGAAGTAGTTTCTTTGATACTAAATATATCCTTGACTGCGAAACACCGAGGTTCAGTGTGAAATAAATCATTTCTGCCAATCCAGGTGGTCGTCTGAAGTACATGGTTTCGGGGTTGCATTTGTCGACGATGGCCCTGCGCGACGAGCCAATGAAGCTCGACAATAACGTGACCATTCCCTCAAAAAACGATCGGGACGATAAGATCCGACAGATCCGCATCGCTTTTGTGAATCGCATCCACTTGAACCGACCATGGGCTTACTACCTAGGCCTCTGCGAGGTTCTCAACTTCATCAACGTGCTAGTACAGATTTATCTGACCGATCGGTTCCTGGGTGGTGCTTTCCTCGGTCTGGGCCATTCGACGAGTGGCGACAAGTCCCACGGAGAGATGGATGTCCTTGACGTTGTCTTCCCTAAGGTACATCCAACGACACATACTGCTACCAATTTACGGAGGAGACTGTCTGATCAGGGCAACTAGTGCTGCGAGAGTCGATGACGTTGAATCCACCAGCTAAGTACCTTCCCCCACTCTAGCCTTCTCCATCTACGACGCCATCTCCCACGCTTCCGCCGCGCCCCGGTCACGTGACTAATCCGATACTCGCAGAGAGAGGGTAAGTTTTTCCCCTCGATTCGTGCTCCCTCCCCTCATCTGGCAACTCCGGGGCGACAGGACGACTGGCACCAGCGCGAGAGGGGAATACAAGCTCGCCGTAAGGGAAGTAAGGCAAGCTCGTATTCCCCTTTCGCGCTGGTCGGCCGGGTGGGGGTAGGCGATTCTACGTCATCGACTCTCGGAGCACTAGTTACCCAGGCCTGTGTTGGATCATCCGGAGAGCGTGCACGTTTTGAAACTGTTCTCTTCAAAATGACACAACTCTCCAGCCTTCGATACCTCAGCAAAATGAACTGCATTGTAATTACTATCCAACTCTAGTCAGCCTCAGGCAGATCATCGTGAGGCGAGCAGTCGGATGGAGAAGCTGACTGAGTCAAAACAAACTTTGCATACGTGATCCAAGGATGAATCGACACACGAGTGTCGGCGCGGTTAACATGCCCTTGCTAAAACGTTCGACTTCTTGGAACAAAAAATCCGCTGATATTCGCTGTACAATACTTATCTTGGAGGAAATTGTTTAGAGAACCCAGATAGCACACGACGTCTTAAACACGTCCATTTTAGGTCTGAAAGTCTTATGTTCTAAAATGGAAACGTTTTTTTCAGGACGTCGCACAGTGTGACGAGCATATGGGCGTTCAGGACAAAATTCATAACTTTTAAACTAAGTTATTTTCGAGTAAAGTACCGTAACACTTTTTGAAATAAATCAAAGATGAATCAATTGGTAAATAAAAAAATTTTTTTTAAGTTGCGATGACCTTGTTTCTTATGTGTTTTTATTGAATAAAAAGTGGTTTACAATTTTAACGAAAATTAAAAAAAGAATACTATACTATATACATTGTTCATCTACATCTTCACAAGGAGAAATTAAAACTTAGAAGTCCTTAAGAATTCCTTTTGTTTACCGCGTTAAAGGCGTAGACGGCGAACGCACGCGTATCAACGTCAAAATAAATTTCTACTATTTACAACATTTGTGTATATTTATGCACTTAAGGTTGACCGTAATATCAAATCTAATGTGCTTTAAATTAATATAATACAAGATCTGAAAGGTACCTTTTAGTACTTTCTTTAATACTCAATTGGAAGATTGTAAAAGTTTAAACAATTTTAATACGAAATATATAATTTATATGAATAAAATTGAACACATAAGTACTTATCAAATGCCACGAGTTTAAAAATAATTGCAACTTTCTTCGAAAAACTAAGCAGAAACTTATGAAACTATGGATATTTATTATTTTCTCCATTTTGAGCAAATATATATAAGCTAATTAAACCATCGCGAAATTAAAGTTTAATATGCCACCAATTAATTTATTAATATTCACGGAGATACTTTTTGGTACTTATTTTTTAAAACTCAAATCAAAGTTGATAAATGTTAAACATAAAAAATTAGGAAAAATTGCGATTATTTGAAAAAATTATTTTGTAGCTGAAAGATCTTATAATACTTAACACACCCTGTAAAAATCAAATTAAAAATCCAAATTGCTTATGTTTCAAAAAATGCACGAAATTTTACTAAATTGATTTATTCAGTTAAAATTGAAGGTAGTTTTAGAAACTACGTTTTGTTATGAACATTTGAGGATAGACAAATTTACAGATCTTACACTTTGATTTTCTGAATTTTGTCCATTGAACGACACACTGTGCGTCGCATGCGACGTTTTAACGTCTGAAATAAGACTAACTGACTTGAATTTTTTGGAGATGTGAGTTTATTGTACAATCACTAAAATACTTTTGTAATTTTGCTATTACTTGGAATGACAAAAGAATATAAAAACTCACTTTTTTAAACTTTCTCATTTGAGCTTATTTATAAAATTTCATTGAAATCAGCATTGCAGCTTTTTCACGATTTCTGACACTTTCGACCGACAACTGCAGTTTGTTTTCAAAAATTGAAATTGTTTGGAGTGACAAAAAAAAAACTAGGCTCAGATGAAAAAGTTAAGAAACGTGAGTTTTTTCCTTTTTCTTGTCACCCCAACTGATTGCAATTTTTGAAAACAATTTTTTAGCCATTGTTCTCGATGTTTTCTGCTCGAAAAACTAAGCCAACCTTGAAATTTCTATAAGTCTATTATTAGGCACTGATAAACCTTGAACATTTTACAGGAAAAATTAAAAAATGAAATCAACTTGATTAGTATTTCTACTGCGTCAGCGCATTACATCCGAAAGTATTAACCATGTTTCCAACAGCCCGTTCGACTGTGGACGTGGTTATACTAGGTTTGCCTCCGGCATACGTCTACTTTTTTTTATGTGTTATAAGACGTATTTTAAACTCGAACAGACGTTTCTAAGACGTCTCTAAGACGTACAGTTTTGTAGTATAAGACATTCGGAGGCAGTTTGGAAGACGTTCGTAGGACATTCAAAATGTGTTTAAGACGCCTTTGTGCTATTTGGGAATGCTGGAAATGGACTTCGGTTATTTTGCAATTTTTTCGTGTGATGATTGCTGTTATCGTTCAAGTGAATAGAGGATATCTCGAAGTTACCAGAAGTAGTGTTTGAATCGCATGGCACGTTGCATAGTCACACCTACCACGCCTAGACAAGGTCGGAAATGCCTTCCGTATTGAAACGTAAAAATGTCGTGGAACCAGTTTTGATTCTTATAAAAATGGCGAATGTCAACGGAGTTGTGTTAACTCGAATAGAACGATTCAAAGCCACGGATAACGCGCTGATCTACAGGGTGTCCCAACAATGGACAACATGTTGTACTTCCTTTACAGGGGTGATTCTCGAGGTTATTTCAAGTAACTTTTTCCTTTGCCAAAAATCTTCTCCGTAGTTTTGTTCAGGAGTTATTAACGAAAAACGCGGACCAACGAGAGCGCCGCTACAGATGAGTGGAGCGTTGGTATTGGCCGAGTCGGAATGTGTCCAAAGTAGCCGCGCTCTGATTGGTCCGTGTTTTCTTTACTAACTCCTTAACAAAGACACGGAGAACATTTTCCTAAAGGAAAAAGTTGCTTCAAATGAAATGAGGAATCACCCCGTTCAAGAAAGTACAACATTTTTCGGACACCCTGTATAATCCTTTTCGTGGATGTTTTAGGTTACGAAGTGCAGATTCTACAAGTACGGCCCTTCCGGGAGTGTGCAGGATATTGATGCCCTCTGCGTCATGGCGTTGAACATTGTCAACGAAAAGATCTACGTGTTCCTCTGGTACTGGTTCATCATTGTGTCGGTGATCACCGGTTTGGGATTGCTATGGAGGATATTAACGATGCTGCTGCATGCCAGGTTACTACTGTTTATACGCCATATGTCTGCATATTTGCATCGATTACATTCTGAGCATTCAATACCAACCGGGAATGAGGGTTCAATAGGGTATACAATAGGGGCGGGCGGGTACCCGGAAATGGTCGGGTATTTCCACCGGGTTCGGGTCGGGACCCTAAAATTCGCGATACGCGGGCACCCGGAAATTTCGGGTACCCAAAGTCAAGATTGTTAAGTATGTAACTCGAAAATTTATATTGTTCGGAAACCCAAATGTCATAGACTTTGGGGTTCCCGACTCGACCCGACCCGATTTCGTCTTCGGGTACCCGAGTATCACGAATTCTCGGGCCCGAACCGACCCAAGGGTCGGATACCCACCGACTCCTAGTATGCAATCCTGTCAGCCTAATAAAATGGAGTAAATCTAACATTCTTTTTTCCCATATAAAGATACTGTAAAAAAGATTTTTCTAGGGAAAATTAAGCAGCATTTTTGCTTTATTTTCTTATTTTTCTTTAGTACATGGAATTGCAAAATGGTGGATTTGTAGAACATGTCCAGGAAAACTTTGGTAGTTTACACCTAGCGGTAAAAGTGAAATACCTTTCTTGCCGAAAAAAATCAACTTTAAACATTTATCACGCTACATCGTAGCTACATCGTAGCTTTAGTACGCTACATCGAAGATACTCTATTTTTCTTTAAGCTAATACAACAATTTTTTATTTTATATATTCCAGTCACATTTATTAGTGTACTTAATTTCATTGTTATTCTTCCGTAAATTTCACACATCTAACCACGCTTCGTGTTTTCAACATTCCAACGTCTTCTGACGTAACGTCTGCAATCTGTGTGTACTAAAATGATCTACAAGAGCTGTAAAACCATATTACACTGTTTACTCAATTTAGATCAAAATGTGGTATAGACTTATTCGCGGTTGGTATCCAATTCCTCACTGAAATACACGTTCGCGGTGACACATTTTTCGTGCTTTTGAGTAGGTTACAAGTATTACAACATTAGGCTATATAGTACAGGGTATTTCACTTAACTTGATCATCTTAAATATCTTATTTTTTATGATAGCCAAAAATAATTTTCTGAAGGTCAGTTTTTTCAAGATTTCAAGGTCATCGAAGTTTTCTTAAATGGGACTACATATTTTCATTACAACAGTCTGATAGCTCATAAAAAAAGTCACGCTTCACCATTTGGGGTATCGACTTGAAACTTGCCACACAGGACTTTCTTCGAGGACCCTATCGATTGGTGTGACCAAAAATCAATTTGTTTTGCGGACACTTTTCAAAAATATAGTTCACATCTCTGTTACATATAGAGCAATGATGGGCACGGTAGGGGCCCCTGAGTTGCCTTCTTTTCCCACCAACCTCGTCGGCTATGGAGGGACGTATGAGGGGGAAACGAAGGCCTGGAAGGCACGAGGCACCGTTGCGCAACGAAAGTGCGCGCTGCACAAAAGAGTGGTTGGTGGGGGAAGCTCCGCGAATCCTTCTTGTCCGCGGCGGACAAAAATGCCTATCACTGATATAGAGTACTGTCTAACTCCGTAACTGTCGGGAAGATCTCTACCGTAACTGTCAAAATTTTATCCCCACCACTGGGAACATCCCGAGTTCAATATAGAATAATGTGCAATAGAAGTATTTGGAAATTACATAACATACGAACACAATATATCTGCATACATTTAAAATGTTTTGTTTAAATTGTTTAAATATTTTTCGTCCATCACCGGACGACAAGAACCACATTTACATTACAACTGGAACCGTTGTTTATTGCATTCTTAGGAGCACGCTCTTCAACAAATACGTTTTCATGTTCGCCTGTCCTGGCAAATACAACCCTTGGAGCGTGCTCACTGTCACGCACGAGTACCATTTTGGGGATTGGCTGTTCCTCTATTACATCGCGAAGAACCTGGACAATTACGTGTTCAAGGATCTTCTTCAGCAGTTGGCAGAGGACATGCAAGCCAAACGGCGGACTCGACTTCAACCCCGTCGCCCCGAAGAGGAACCTTTGACAGTAAAACCAGACGACTTAACGATCCAACTGTTCAGCGAACCGTACAAATCTAAGGAAACTTAGCTTCGATCGAAAGCCGCGTGATTGCTCTGTTCATTTCCTTTTTCGTTTGTTTCCGGGTAGCCATTTTATGACATACCGGAGTTCTGATATAATCAAAGCCGATGTTCTTTCAATCGATCATCTTAAGTGCATCGAAAGCCCACTATATATATATAAATATTGGAGTGTGACCGGGCATGCCAGAGTACAGTCCGTACACTTATTCCCCCTCCACCATCAGAGTCCCCACTTTACCTTCCCCTTCTACGACGCTAGTTTCCACGCATGCGCCGCGGCCCGGTCACGTGACGCATGTCGTCTCTGTCGCGTATGCGTCCGGTACTGACAGAGAGAGGGTAACCTTTTCCCCTAATCTGGCGATCCTGAGTGTGACAGAGGTTCGGTCGCGTGACCTCTCTCACTCACTCGTTCCGCGAATCGTTAACTAATGAAATCTGACATTAAATACACGGCACTTGCTGTCTATAAACAAGCTCTCGGATATGGGAGGTTATATAGATAGTATGCGGTGTACATTTTACTGTCGGGTTTCATTAGTTGGCGGTTTACACAAAGGCTAGCAATCTTGAAACTGCAAGAGAGGTCATATAACCCGAAGCTACTAGCTCTGTCACGCTCCACTATTTATACCTGTCGTATTATGTTTCTTACGCGATTGTATACTCAATGCAGTCTAGAACGACCCGGTCCAGAAATCGAACTTATGGACAGAATACGCATACAGTGAATCACAGTAATATTGGCGCACTTTTAACACTGACTGTACCATCACCGGTCAAATGTCAGGTTTTAAATTTTTTATTTAATTTAATCATTGAAATTACATAGATGCGTCTATTAGAAATTATTCAACAAATTTCTTCTTATAAATATTGTTATAAAAATTACGAGAAATCTACACAGATTTTGTAAGGTATACGGCATCAATAAATAAATAAATAAATTTTGTAATTTTTGTAAAACAACGTACGTATACCAGTCACATTTTATGCTTGGTACGGTTACTGTTAAAAGGACCATAACTTTTTGATATCGGACCATACGACTTGGATTTTTTTCAGTAGTTAGAAAAATTAGTTTACTGTGTGACGTAAACAAATTTTGAAAAAATTGAAATTGGTCGGAATTACGGAGAAAATATTAAACGTTGTTTACAACTCTTTTGTGTGAGCCTATATTGTTTTAAACGTTTCGTAGATCTGAGTCAATTATGATGAAATTTTCAGAATATGTATAATTGATAGAGATCTACAAAACGTGTTTTTAAAATTTTCAATATAGGCCCACGTAAGAAAGTTATAAACAATAACTTTTAGTATTTTCTCTGTTCCGACCAATTTCAATTTTTTTTAAATTTGTTCACGTCATACAATACATTAATTGTTCTAACTTCTCATAAAAAATCCAAGTCGTATGCTCCTTTCAAAAGTGTGCCAATACTGCCAATATTACTATTATTGGCGGACAAAAAAAATTTAAATACATTAAAAAAAGTTCACTGTTTAGAATAAACTATTGATTGCATCCATTTTTGTAGTTTTTTTGTTTTCATTGTTTTGTAAGCTGATGGTATTTATAAAATATTCATTGTTGCTTTAAAATAACATTCCAGTTTGTAAAAATCGTGGTATTTATCGTACACATTACTGTTGTTTTTTTTTGTCCGCCACAGTATAATTAACCTAATGCTGACGAACAAGAAACGCACGCGAGTGTCTAGGAAAACGAGGTGATTGATTTTGTAGAAGACAATATAAAAATTGTCGATATATTTGAAATGAAATTATCAAATCCGCAATGGGAATAAAATATATTATTATTATTATTTTTTATTATATGAACAAACAAATATCGTGTAATATATTCATAAAAACGAGAAGTGTATAGTACAAATTGTTTAAATATTTAAAGTTGAGCGTACCGGAAACCCTCAAATTGTGAGAGGAAACTGTGTTAAATAGTAAAAAAACTGTTATATATTTTTACAGATTAGAAAAAACAAAGAAATTATTTACATCTACTGGAATATGTAAAATACATGCGAATTTTCTGAAAATAATATCCTCGAGGTATGTACATTGATCTAACTCAGAACTGCTCTTGTTTAGGTTGTTATTCAGTAAATAGTATATATGATATTTATAACTATCCTTAGATATTTAATGTCTATTAAATTAATTATATATTTTATTTATATAAATTCAATTACTAGTATTAATATAAATTGAATTGAATTTTGTCTTATTATTAAAATTAAAAGTACATACATCATAAAAGTTTATTTAACTTCCTTGCAAATCAAAAAGAGGTAAGTTACACATAGAATAGAATGGAGTAGAAATTTTTTTTTTGGCTTCATAGTCGAGCAAATATCTTCATTTTCTTTTGTATTTGTGTTTACTTTTATGCTATTATGTATATCTATATAATCTATTCTTTACATGAACATTTACGTGACCGTAACCTGACTATTCGTAATCTTACATCGTAATTGGGACGATCGAATGTTTCCATCTTACGAAGCTGGAGCTCGTTAACCTCGTTATAGTAGTAGACGTTTTATAGGCTTTAACCGGTATAGTTCTTTGCTATTGTTCGCCAGAGTACTCCACTAGGTTGTCGCATATGAAATAACCAATTTTTAATAGTAATTTTGAACAACAATATGATTTTGAAATACAACTTATTAATCAAAGTAACCGTACAACAATATAACTTATTAATCAAAGTAACCAGAATTGTGTTCAATACACTTTGCCATTTAACTATAAGTTTTCGTGCTACTTCTCGCATTTAAGGGGTGAAATCAGGCCTTGAAAAAATTTTCTTTTTCGTGAAATATCTCAAGAGCAACAAATGACATTAAAAAAACGTTGAAAGGAAAGTTGCATGTTATTATTGTGTCTACCGAACTGTGTAAAACAAAATTTCTTTAAACACATTTTTTATTGTTATGTTGAGAAATGCGTTTAAAAAAATTTTGTTTTACACAGTTTGGTAAACACAATAATACCATGCAACTTTCGTTTCAAGTTTTTTCTTAATATCATTTGTTGCTCTCGAGATATTTCACGAAAAAGAAAATATTGAAATTTTTCCAAGGGTTGATTTCACCCCATCAATGCGAGAAGTAGCACTGTATTTGTAATGAAAGACAGTCGTAGAATAATCACTCACGGTCTATCCTAATTGAAAACGTTTTTTCCTCATAATACACTGAATTGCATATCTCGAATTGATATGCATGTATCATCAAATGTTTACCTCGTAACAGTGCTATAAATGGATCATGAACTTGAGCATTCGATGTAATAATTATTTTCCTGAAATACGATTCCCGTGTGACCTCACGTGACTTTAGCGTGGCGATGTCTATGAACTCGTCACAGAGAGCACTATTGTGTACAGGAAAAACTATAATGCCGCCGTATACATCAAAACATTTCTTCAAATAGAACATTTTTCCCGAATCGACTTTTATTTTGTGGTTCCTGAGGTCATTTTAGATAACATTTTCCTTTACTTCAAATCACTTCAAATGACGGCATTAAGATATCTTGAATGTCCAACAACAGATGTCTTTAAGACGTCTTGAATGTCCAACAATAGATCTCTTTAAGACGTTTTTAAGACGTCTTTGTGCTATCTGAGTATTCGCCACGCCTCCGCCGTGGCCCGGTCACGTGACTAATCCGAAACTGGCAGAGAGAGGGTAATTCTTTCCCCTCGATTCGTGCTCCCTCCCCTCATCTGGTGATTCTGATGCCCACCACTTTATGCAGCAATCTATTATAACGTAATAGTGTCTTTTGGAATGCAAAGAGCTAAACTCGTGTTTCGTGTAAGTATAAATAATTGTATTTTACATGCGGTACACGAGTGTTGGCGATCTACCGCCTGTCCTCTCCCTCATCCGCTGCACGTTCGCTCGTGCGGACCACTCGTCGCACTCGTGCGTACCGATACACGCGTGCACTGTGCAGGTAACGCTATATTGAACTGACCTCTCCAGCTGCTCGACAATAGTCGGGATTATTAAATCGTTCGGAAGGTTGATTGGCTTTGCGACATGGTTTGCCCTCGAATTAGAGCATTCGCTCGGCTAGCTGATCCGGTCCTCGTCTGACAATGCAATCAGCCATCACCGCTGTTCTAGGGCTTATGTTTCGAAATTGGTTTCATCGGACAACTTCCTTTGCCATGGGGAGATGCCATATTTCTTAACAACCGTAATAAAAAATCGAAATTACTACTTTCTATTGGGGGTTTCAAACTTTATAATAATCTAGCTTTCTCTTTATATCGGGATATAATTTAGGCCACACTATTTTTTAAACACTTTCGATTTAGTCATACAATAAAAAGTTAAACAGTGTTCCAAGCTGTACAAATTACACCTTTAGGAATTTGAGAAAAGTTCGATTTCAACGAAAAGTCAAGGTCACATTGACTTTTTAAAATGGCAGTATATACATACATATATCTGACTGCACAGTTTTTTAATGACCTAAACTACCATGACTTTGAGTTGAAATTGAATTAAGAAATTGCTATCGTATAGCGACTCTTCTTGTCTAACAAAGCTACAGTGGGTGTACAAAGTATTCGTACACCTTTTAAATACGAATAACTTTTTCAAAATTCGACCCAACAGCTTGAGTTTTTTTGAGACGTTAGAAGAAATAGTTTACGAGCCAATGTGTAATTAACTTTTGTTTTAAATTGTTATTAGTCGCAATTTTGAAGAAAAGAGTAAAGGTCACGGTTTTTAAATTTTTTATCTGTGCCTATAATGAAAATTTCAAACATGTATTTTGTAAATCTAAGTGAGTTATACACATGTACAAAGTTTCATTGAAATCGGTTGACGCATAAAAAAGCTATGGGCATTGTAACATGTAAAAATTTTTGAATTTGGGGTTTGCGAATCATTTAAATCGCGGATTCTTACAATTTTTCTTATTTTCAATCATTTATACGTATAACTTACTTATACCTACCAAATGCACCTTATAAATTTTCACTACAGGCACAGATAAAAAATTAAAAAATCGTGACCTTTACTTTTTCCTTCACAATTGAGACTAATAACAAGTTTTATAAAAAGTTAATTACACATTGACTAGTAAACTAATGCTTCTAACGTCTCAAAAAAACTCAAGCTGTTGGGTCGAATTTTGAAAAAGTTATTCGTTTTTAAAAGGTGTACGAATACTTTGTACACCTACTGTATATTCATTTCTTCCATTTCTTCGAAGAAATTCGAATCTTTCTTGAAAAGATTGATGCAGAAATACGGGAACAAAATTTTATTTTCTAATGAGATTAAAAACAGTTTGCTGTAATACGTTAGACAATGGAAAGACATACAGAATAGTATAAATAACTGAAAACTAAATGTTCAAATTGCACTCGACCTTGTATAACACAAAATTTTACTCTTCCTAATAAATTTTAATATGTAGCTGCAAGCGAACAATAACGACAAAAACAGGACATTAGAAACTGACAAATTTTGCATCATTGTAATAACATAGGCTGTTATACGGGAGGACACTATACGTGTTTATTTACATTCGTCTGCAATTGTTTTGAAAGTTATGCGTCCATTTTATTCTGTATAACATCGGGAATTACACGACATAGAAAAATAAAATGTTATTAATTTGATTATGTTTTCTTTTTTTTTTCTCTATCAGTTCTGTTCAGAAAGATTTAAATTTCTTCGATGAATGAGAAGAGATGATAACACACTTTGTTACACAAGAAGAGTCACTATACATATAATAGTAATTTCTTAATTCAAAGTCAACTCAAGGGCATAGTGGAGTAGGTCATTAAATTCGTCTTGAAATCGCCTACAAAACTACGCAGTCAGATATACATAGTGCCATTTAAAAACGTCAAGGTTACCTTCACTTTTCAATTTAATGGAAATTTTTCATTGAACATTATGTTTTCGTATTTCTCTATCGATTCTGTTAAGAAACATTCAAATTTCTTCGCAGAATGAACAAAAATGATAAAACTTTGTTACACAAGAAGAGTCGCTACTTGATACGAATATCTTAGTTCAAGGTCAACTTGAGGTCATAGTGTAGTAGGTCATTGAAATCGCCTACAAAACTACGCAATCAGATATACATGGTGCCATTTAAAAACTTCGAGGCGACCTTGACTTTTCATTTAAATGAAAATTTTTGGTTCAAATTCTTAATGGCATAACAGTAGACAGTAGAACACTGATTAACTATTGTTGAAAACATTTGTTTGTCAGACTATCGGGAGTGCCTAATAAATCGTGGACACTATAAATTGTAGACCACCCTCTTATATAGGGTGAAATTTATTAAATCTTATTTATTGATTTTTAATTTGATTTATTCATACTCTCTCATTAATTATTAATTATAAATTTAAACAAATGCGTCAAATTACAATACATTTTTGTATTTTCGTCGCGCAATAGGCAAGGTCAAGATAAATCACATAACTTATAATGTCGTGGCCTTTACGTGACTTTTAGTGTATAAAAGAAGTGATAACAGATGTAATTAAGAGATATTAGGTCATACCACGAGACGTGCCGTTTCTTATCACATTTTATGTACATATACAAACACATCTGTATTTTGTTTAAGCGATATTTTTTATAGAAACTTCTTTTTACTACCCTAGCCATATCAAGTGCCTATCGTTGTAATTATTCATGTTATTTGTAAAATAAAAGTAATTCATTATTTCAAATGATTATTTGTCATCTTATTTCACATTAAATCTGCCTATGAGAGAATTACAAATGTGCAGATTTTTAATTTTATATTAGTATGTAAATAGTCTCGTTGTAATACTGATAAATACTGTTTGTGTACCAGAAAATTGTGGGTAATGATACATCGCTGTATCTAGTTCAAATATTAATATGTATTAGCTTGAACAATAAGTAGACCGGAGAGTTTCATGCGCAATCTAATTCCATCAAATTAGATATGACAGAAAATTTCTTGAAATTATTTATTATTTCATTTCATAGCTTATCGATTATTAATACACCGTTTATAAATATTAAGAAAACAATAAAATTAATTTATCAATTTCAATTTATAGTCAAAAATCATTTTACAAAATTTTTTATAACATAGTCATGTTTCAATATTGTTACAATTGCAACTGAAGGTCAAAATAAGTTGTTTTAGATGATACTTGTTATTTATACTTGATACCATTTTAACAATTGCTCTTAGCATATTAGGTAATACGGTTTATCTATCAACAGAAAATGATCGACTAATTTTGTCTATTACCCAATGAAAAGGGTTGCAATAGTACAAGCACTATAGTAGCGACAGTGGCCATACGACAAAATACGCACCCGAGAGTATTTTTAGAAGTTTTACTTTGTAACTAGACCTGGGAAAATTTTTTTTTAAATGAAAATAAGAAATAATCTATTTCGCACCGGTATTTTCAATATACAGTTATTTGAAAACAAAAAAAAACCATACACAGTTTAGGGCATTAATAAATAAACAAATAATATTGATTCGTTTGTAAAAATTATACCCAAACCTAACAGGTCACTAAATATAATTTCGAAGAACAATTTTACAATTATCTCATTTTCTAATTATTCAATTGGAAAATAAAATTACAATTTTTCAAGTAATGAAATTTTCAAGTAATGTTAATTTAAAAATTATCATAATAAATCAAAATAACATATTATTTGAAATAATATGTCAAGCTTAAAATTTTGGGTAGCTCAGAACTTAAAATATTGATGACGTGTCACTTTTCAGATTCCAAGGAAGTGTAAGAACGAGACATTGAAAATCGTTAATTTCTTTTTTAAATTTAAAAATTAGAACTTTATTTTTCAGCCAAACGTATAAATATTTATATTGTATGCGCGCAAAATTTGCCATGGATTTGGCATGGATGTGCTATGGATTTGTCATGGATTTGCCATGAATTTGACATGGATTTGCCATGGATTTGGCATGGAGTTGCCATGGAGTTCTGCCTGCAAACTTTACACTCAAAAACCGAGCCATTTGTTTCCGCGGAAATACGGTATTTACCGACAGGTTTCGACAGATTCAGAGCAAATAAGGACCATATCTTGCTCCAAGCGTGGTTTGGCACCAAACCGACCTTAAACCGGCCTTTTGTTCGCAGAGTACGATTGCAAATGTTTAGTCATAATTTTCTCGAGGCAGATTTTGCTGACTGGGATATATTCTGTGTAAACGTTTGTCAATGCGAATATTAATTGATCATAAATTGAGAGAACGTTTGGAACAGCACTTTTTTGTTTCTGTGCTGTTTTCCGAAATTGGAGCTGTCTTTTTCTTGCAGAAGTCCCTTCAATTGCGAACGTTTAGCTGCGACCTAAATCCGTGGTATGGAGGCAATACCGGAAAATTACCGAAAGTGAGTGCGGCCACGCTTCACTGAACAGTTATACATATACCGTGAACGTTAGCAGAAGAGCCTGATTACTCAACCGAGACCACGTTATCGGTGGCGGGTGTTTAAGAGATATTTTCTCGTCGAATGTATGGTAATTGAAATCGTCCGCAATGACAGATATCGAGTCAGGAAAACGATGAAAAAAAACCGGTAGGTCATTGGCCGACCTTCGATATCGCCAGACCATTTTCAAAGAGAACATAAAATCACACTGTCGCGTCGTCGTCGTCGTCGCATTTAATTAGGTTATCGTAAGAATAGTATCGCAATCAGTTTTTATTACCCCTTACGTGTGTTGAGATCACTGAAGCCATTGTACTTTTATTTTTAAGCGACAAGCGAAATGTATGTGTCTATTATTGAATTAAAAAACGGAAAAATTATTATTGATTTCAAATTCTTGAAAAGAAATGGGAACAGTTGCCAAATGTTTATTTATACCTAAATTTGTTTATTATAGTACATTTGAATCTACATTCATGAATGAAAATGATTTACCAAGTCGTTTATTTTATAGTGATTATTATAATAGCACTTTTATCATTTACACAGATTCTATATCTTGCACATAATGCAAACAATTATTATTTTGTATAATAATCTGCAATCATAAGTTTCATTTAGTGTTAAAAGAATCAATATTTAATGTATATTCATCAAATATTTCACTTTTTGACATATCTTGCAATAGGTTGTTGTTTTTAAGAAAAACAAGTTTAAAATTTCAACTTATTTGATTTAACTTTTAAATTAAATGAATGGTTATAATTTTGATGCCACAATAAATCTTCATTTACCTTTAAAACAGTCACTATTTTGCATGATGACATTGTATTAATGCAAGAATTATTATTCTGGAGTAATGTGTCGTTATTATTAAAGGAAAGAGCCATATATATTATTTTATCAATAAAGTCATAAATTAATATATTATTATTGGTGAAGGAAAAAAATTGACTATACCTTAGTTTTTTATTACAGTCGTTTTTTACACGATTCACATTTAGTCGATATTTAACATGTTTCATTCATAATTACATAATTACATACTCATGCATGGTTATTTCACGCATAGCAAAAGTGACTATATTCCAGTATTAAGAAAACGAATTCGTCATGCTACAATTAACAAGAATTGCTAAAAATTTTCATCGGCACATTCATTTTTTCTTCCAACTCATGAAACTGGGTTGTATACAGCGGCGGACCGTTCATTTTGGGGTCCTGGTCTAACACTGTTTTGGGGGGCTTATCCAATTAACCAAAATTAAGTCAAGTACCAAAAATTTTAGTATAATTTATTTTTTCTGAAGTTTTCAATCCAAATTGTTTTTATTTTTTCGACCGCGAACGGGACTCTGGGTTGCAACCCATACTCCAAATAAAAATAAAAAATTAATATTTAAAAAATCAGGTGTGGCTGTGTCGGGCGCATGGCCATTGGTTTAACGTGAAACGTTTTTGTCCTTTAACACACTTATTATTTCTTAAATCGAACGATATCTACAAACTCTATACACAAACAAACGAATTACCGTGCTTTCGTGTACCAAAAGGTTGAATTGCAGCTCTCTGACTTCATCGATATACCCCTTTTCGTCGAAATAAAGAAAATTTTAAGAAACATGAAAAAATCCATAAAATTAAAAAAATATTATTAATCGTAGGAGAGATTCGAACAGGTAACTTCGGGTTACGAATGTTAATTATCTTTATACATACATGTATACAGGGTGTCCCACCCGATTTTGACATCTTGATTTTCTCGCTATTGTTACTCGTAGCAAAAAATGTTTCAGCGACGGCTTGAATGGTATCGAGTGGTACATATTCTGATGTTATTAGTTTTTTTCGTGAGTGGACCCGTAAAGGTCATATAAAGATCAACTTGGTTTTTTTAAATGGAATGAAGTATTTTTTAATACATCAATCGATGCAGCTGTACATTCGTTATAAAAAAAAAGTACTAACCTATGTATGTCGAAAAGTTAGTAGTTCAGATATATTTCAATTTAAATTATTTAAATTCTTAAGGCATCATTACTGCCGCACTAAGTAAGACTGTTAGCTCTGTTTACCAACGATAGGCTAGCAAAAACGATTGACTGACGTCGGTAACGTTGAAATTTTAGAACAAACAGATAGATGTATAAGAGAAACTATTCTCAAACTGAAGAATGATTGTCACAATCGAATAGTTCTCAAATGTTTACATTTCAACGTTACCGATCTCAGTCAATCGTTTTTGCTAGTCTATCGTTGGTAAACAGAGCTAACAGTCTTAGTGCGACAGTAAGGATGCCTTAAGAATTTAAATAATTTAAATTCTTATAATATCTCCTGAACTACTAACTTTTCGACATACATAGGTTAGTACTTTTTTTCTAACGAATGTCCAGCTGCATCGATTGATGTATTAAAAAATACCTCATTCCATTTAAAAAAGCAAAGTTGACCTTTGTATGACCTTTACCTTTTTCGCTGAAACCTTTTTTTGCTAGGAGTAACAATAGCGAGAAAATCAAGATGTCAAAATCGGGTGGGACACCCTGTATAATGAGTATTGTCAAAAACGCTTGGACATGAGCCTGCTTATTTTTTCTCTAGATTCACCAGAAAAAGTTTAATTAAAATCGACGATTCAACCACTGTGACCTCTTGTAAATACATATGTTTATAGTGGTAACCCATGAACGGTGTTTATTATTTTTTATGGACCCACACTTTATGAAAACGTGTTACAGATTGAATGAAAAAGGGTTGGAAACGAAAGAATAATTTTCATACAATCGTAGTGCGAGATTTATTGCAGATTAATCTATGAATTAATTCGGTGACTGAAATTGATAAGACGATTTGAAATGTCTTTAATCTTATTCAATCCAATAGGAAGGTTATTCGGATTAAAATTGAGCGGCAGGAAGGTGGAGCAGTCGCAAACAGTAAATCGAGCGATAAGCCGTGAAATCTGATTACGTGATCTTTGTTCGCTCCTCTTTAAGTGGGAGGAGGAGTCATCGCAGCCGGAATACGTTTCATTATGTTCTCTCTCGCTACCGGGAAATGACAATTGTAAACTCACAGAAATTAGCTGTGCGCTATATGTATGTACGTATACGTAGGCCTGCTCGTTTCCAATTATTAGGTCGTGTTATAAATAGCTTGCAGATTTCATGTTGTATTTACAGTGGCGGACTCTTTAGTCTTTATACTTTTTAAGACGATCAATTATAATCGGAGAATTGTTATAACTAGACTCCGGATTTTATGCAATTAAGAGTGTATATTATTATATATTGTATAATATATTATATATATTATTTTCACTATACTAAAATTATTAGTGACAAATTGAAATTAGTATGTATTTAGCTTCGGTGTCTTGCAATTGATGCACAAACTTTTCATTTTGAATAAACATCTGTGGTCTAGTTAATAACTAAAATTCGAAAAGTTGTGGCATAACAGTTAAAATTACTTTTCAAATGATTTCGATTACAAAAAACTTGAATTTTCACAAAACTAAAATTTTTCTGATCATTAATAACTATTATCGATGACGCAATTCATTTTTGGTTACGGATAACTATCATTGACAATGAATATGTGCGAACTTTTTTTTGAAAAAATCATTTTTCTGAAGACCAAAATTCGAGTGAATCAAATCAAGGTTAGGTCCGGTCTTCACGTGGGCAAACTTTGGCATGGATTTTACACGGATCTGGCATGTATTTGCCATAGATCTGGCATAGTTCTGTCATATATTTGGCATAGATTTGAGGATGGATTTGGCATGGATTTGGCATCGATTTGGCATGGAATTTGTCGACAAATTTTGGTGGCAAATTTATAGCAGGCAGGGACCAAATTCTGCTCCGCGCATGGTCTTGACACAAAAATAGCCGCCGTTAATCATGAAAAAATCATTAAACAAATTTTTTTCTTTACAAAAAATTTCACACTTCATTGACTGAAAGATGAGATTTCAAAAAGATATAAAAAATGGTTGAAACAAAAGTTATATCGTCTTGGGACTGACAAAGCTGTCCGATGAATTTTTTTAAAAAATCTTTTTTTTTTAATAAAATTTTTAAAAAGTCTTTTTCATAATAATGTTTGCAGAGATTTGTGGGACCAAAGATACGATACAACTTTTACTTGAAATATTTTTTGATATCTTTTGTCGTCTGCGATTGATGAGCACTCACGTAGAAAGGTCGAGTAGAAGGGTTGATTTCTCCCTTAAAATGAAAACGGGCACGAACGAAATGCGGCCAAATTCTTAGGTACGTCTAATGAATACTTGTGTAAAATTTCATCAAAATCGGCGCGGATCAGTGACCGGGGTTCCCTGGTCAATCCGTGGCAGCAAGACGGTTGAAGATGCTGAAACGGAAGCAGTCTTTGAAAAATTAAAAACCGGGCAGTCCGCTGATTCTCATGAGAATTGTCTCCGGTTCGCACCAGCTTCTCCCCAGACATCTTCATCAAATTCGCCTCGGAGTAACCGAGCGGGATCGTGATCGAGCGCCGAGATCATTGCCGAATCATGGCTTCGAGGAATTCTGGTTCTTGCTACTCCTTTGTACAGTCTAAAAGGAAAAAGTCATGGGGGACGCAGCGGTGGTTCGCCGCTTACCACATCGTCTTGCCTTGCGTTCGACTTTAATGCTACAGACGATCGGACGCAAAACGCCGCGCGCCGGGCCGGGCCGCGATCCGCGATCGTTTTCGCCGAGATACGCTGGAATCCGGCTGCAAAAGTGAAACCTATTCATTCGTCTCGCCATCCTTCCCCTTCCGAACACTCGATTTATCTTTATCTGCTCTGAAATGCATGATGCAATCCGCGAAGAACGCGAGCCGAGCGGACGAAGGGCCTCCGGGCAAGCTTTCCATAGCCCTGGACTTAATAATTCTAGATTTCGCTACGTCCGTGGTACAACGAAACATTGTCCCAAACAAATTGACCCAATTTACACTTAATAAGAAATAAATTCCTCGGCAAGGTCGCTGACTCCTGGTTCGAACTCGGTGAAACGATTAGAGTCGTTAGGCATTGGCGACCAGTCGCCGACAACTTGGTCGCCGAGGGACTAAAAGGCGACCGTACTCGGCCATCAAGTGCAGCGATTCTTCGAAAGTATACTGTCAACAGTTGTTTAAGACGTCTTATTTCAGACGTTTAAACGGCGTTCAGTTGGGGACGTCTCTGAGACGTCTTATTTCAGACGATCAAACGTCGCACAGTGGTCGGAAATCGCCAAATCGTGGCCAAAAGTCGAAAATTTTTTTCCGTTGTTTAAAAATCTATGTAATAGTACTTTATTTTTAAGATTCCAGAGCACGTGTTTTTTTAACAGCCAATATTTAATACCTACTTCTGTCGAAGATACGTAAGTTCAAAGTTAGTAGTTCTAGAAGACCGGCATTTTTAACCATAATTGAAATTATCTCTGCGACTTATTATAGCGCTGTAACGCTGGTTTATCATTCTTGCTATTGTTGGGCATGTCCTAATTTAATATAATATTCTGATTTTATTGCTTTATTTAATTTTTTAAAGGTCTGGGAGATGAAAAAGAGAAATCTACACATCTGGTACATTTCATTAACGAAAAAGTTGCTTATCAATCGCGATCAAGCGTTAATTTTTTTGGAAAAGAAGCTGTTAAGGCTATTAAACAAGTGTACGTTTCATTTTCCAGCGACCTATTGCGACCTTATGAATTATCGCTATTTCTTTAGCGACCAGTAACGTTCCGAAATGGCGAATTTCCCCTAAATCGTAGACAAAACTAATTTTCACAAATGTAAGGTACATTATTGTTATATATTACAATAAAATGATTCAAATAGTCAACAGTGTAAGATTTTAATGGTAAATATTGCATTTAAAACGCCAATTACAATTACAATTATGAAAAATGCAATATAATTTGTATACAAGTAATTTTACAATACTTCGTCACATGACATATCTTCATTCATGTCAGGTTCTTCAAAAAATTCGCAGTCTATCTCTATATGTCTCTGCTTTCAACTTTTTCTCCCATAATATACATTATATCTTTATTTTACTAGAGGAGATTGAAATATCGGAACGAAAAAGAACTGAGAAACTTCTATTACATTTCAGTACTAAAGAATTACCTCGCAATATTTAACACTAAAATCTTACATTTTTTGCCATCTGAAGTCACCTGATAATAATTTAATATTTGTGAAAATAAATAATTTTTTCACATAACCGGCCGCCATTTTGTTTTTTGTAATTTTGACATCAGATTCATATTCAACGGCACGAGAAATATGGGAATACTAATTTTCAAGAGAGTCCAATAATTTTTTGGGTTACGCTTCCGGCATATTGAATCCGCCATTTTGTTTTTTGTAATTTTGACCTCAGATTTATAATCAGCGACCCGAAAAACTTATGAGTATCAATTTTGAACTAAATTGGAGTACTCCTTCCTATTTTGACCACGTTTTGGCGATTTCCGACCACTGTGCGTCGTCCAGTTGGGGACGTCTATAAAAATTCTTATTTCAGACGTTCAAACGACGCTACGTCGAGTTGGGGACGTCTTTAAGACGTCGTATGCTATCCGAATATCGTACGGATCATTTTTGATGGTCTGAAACACCTAACCCAGACCTTCAAGTGCAAATACATTAATTTCCTCCCATTCGGTTTTTTTAATGTCCCGATTTGTGTAATTATCATCGGATACATTCCGAATCGCTGGATTCAATTTCGAAAATACACTTTTCTGTATCGAAACTCATTTTATAAACTAGTCGTCTGGCCGCAGAGTGGCAAGATCAGGGGAAAAAGGTTACCCTCTCTCTCTGCCAGTACCAGGATTAGTCACGTGACATTGTGAAACATGCACGACAGAGACGGAACGTGTCACATGACCGGACGGAAGCGTGGGGGAACGGTGGAGTGGGGGGAAAAGTCTCAATCTGCCGACTCTGTCTAGACGTCAAGAAAGTTGTTTACCGTTCGAAACCGTCAATTGAATTCAATGCATTTCAACTGTCGCCGCTCGCGTTTTCGTTGTTCTCGGCGACTCGCTGGCTGCTGCGACCATGTGCGTAACAAGCTCATATTTTGTCACGTACCTATAGTGGTCGCTGGCAACTGGGCGGCAGTGTTACTATCAGTACATACTAAGAAAGTATTGGGTTATTGAAAAAGTCTTCAATTTGTTTTTTATTACAAAAAATGGTACAATCAGTCGATTAAGTAGTTACCATCGTTTTCTATGACTCTTTGCCAACATAAAATACAAAATTCATAACTTGTATATTGTATAGATTTTAGTTGTTTTATTTTGTTTTGCACACTGTATATATTATGTTGTTACATTTTTGTAGTCCTATACAACGGCGGATCTAGGCATGGCTTGATGGGCTGCAGTTCAGGGCCTCTTAGCGGGTGAAAAAACAATTTAAATTAAAATCTTGAGAAAAAATTAATTTTACAAAAATTTTTGGTACCCGAGTTAATTTGGATTAATTGGGTAGACCCCCAAACAGTATTAGCCCAGGGCTCCAAAATTAACGGTTCGTCGCTGATGGGAAGACTAGTGTATCTGAGGTACCTTTAAAATTTGGTTGGTAAAAAAGTCTGACATTCAAGGTTTGAAGAGAAATATGGCGGTTTACAGTAGATACGAGTTCTCAATGACAAAGTTGAATTTTTTCGAAAGATACCTATGTTGCGTGATGTAGCGTCACAGAATCACTAATGATAATTGTTTCTCCACTTATGCATACCTCATCCGCTACATTCACCCGACCTTGCATGAACCCAATCATCACTTATTCTGATTATTGCAACATTCCGTAATCGATACAGGATCCGACGACATTAATATTATTAACTGCACAACCTGGACAGTTTTGAAATAACATTAATTGAAATGTTATTTCAAATTAGTTGCATTAGTTATTTTATAATCACGTCTATGTCTATGATCAAATTTGAAATAATATTATTTGAAAATTTCAATTCCAAATAATATATTATTTAATAATTATTTAGGGAAGATTACGATTTCCGTGGCCCCTCGTTTTGAGGTTATATTTGTGTTCTTGGAGTTATTTTAAGAAAAAAATGTATACATATATGTATAACATGGTGTCGAATCAGCCTGGTTTAGCCGGTAAAGTAGATTTCTTTTTTTTTATAAATCTGCAAATATCTCGTTAACTATGCGAAATATGGAAAAATATGAAGAGACCTTTTTTGTAGAAAATTAAATTTCCAATAATTTATGTCGTATGACATTTTTCTATCAGTTGCGCAGTTTCCGAGTATATTTATATTTCGGTGAATTTGCAGAACAACTACAACTCTCCCCCGAAATAATGGTCGGGGGAACGTAAAGGCTCCGTTCTGAAAAGATCAAATTCTGGAAGACATCTACAATGGGAAGATTATGTGAACAGAGTGAGATTTGCAAGACATTTAGACAAAATTGAATCAATAATATTTATATCATATTTTAGCTATCACAAGCCAATTGTTTCAATGATCGAATCATAGAAAATCATAGAAAAAATAATGAACGATCAAAATTTGCGACGCAAAGAAGGAGAGGATATGGGAAATGCTATGAACTATGTCTCTTTTTTCCCATACGTTCTCCTTCTTTGCATCGCAAATTTTGATCGTTCATTATTTTTTCTATGATTTTTTATGATTCTATCATTGAAACAATTGGCTTGTGATAGCTAAAATATGATATAAATATTATTGATTCAATTTTTTCTAAATGTCTTACAAACACTGCATCGGGAGTTGTTCCTGATCTTGTTGTCGCTTCATTAGGATTATTTACCATTTCCAATCTTAATTTACTTCTAAACATTACTAGACTGCAAGAAGTTTCACTTCTGCCGCGCGTGGTTTTCCACGCGTATGTTTTTTAAATGTAATTTTTTAATTTATATTGTATATACCTCTTCTTTTACTTAGATATTTATTCTGTTCCACACACGGTAGGTTTTGACAATCATAGATATGTAAATTATGCTATGGTCCAGTGTTCTTCTCTCTGTAATAATATGATTAATTATATTGACTTTAATTAATGTAAACGTAGTTGCACGTGCTGTCATAACATAACATTTTCGTTTGATCCTACTACCGAGCGGCGGTAAAATCCTATCGCTGATGAATGCGAAATTGTTATAAATAATAATTAAAAAAAAAATAATTATTTAAAAAACCACGTTTTTAAAATGGACTAAAACGTATAAAATAATTTCAAAATAAAATACTTGTAAGATTTAAAACGAACCGTTTAATTTTTCGCGCCACTCTCGACTTCCGTAACATAAGATAATTGTTACCCTCAGCAAAGAAGTTTCACTTCAAAAATTATTTGGCTGTTCAAATAAACTAACATATAATTATTTCAAATGACATGTAGCCAAGTAAGATAACATATTATCTTAACGATTATTTTTCAAATTGATTTCGATAATGTCCAAGTGAGTCACCCTGTATGTTGTATAATCGAGAGTATATTGTCTCAGAAATTATTCCTCGATTGAGGACCTTTATTGATGACAACGAGCAAAGTATTCTGGAAGCGTTCGAGGGGCAAAGGAGCTAACGAATTGCATTCCGTATTTCGACCAGTACCTACATTGTATTTCTCGTGAGAGGAATCTTAATGTAGGATATATCTCTGGACAAGCATGGGGAGCTTCGCCTTCTCAAAAGTAAATGCACGTCTAAAAAAAG
This sequence comes from Lasioglossum lativentre, assembly GCA_916610255.1. Taxonomy (NCBI): domain Eukaryota; kingdom Metazoa; phylum Arthropoda; class Insecta; order Hymenoptera; family Halictidae; genus Lasioglossum; species Lasioglossum lativentre. The sequence goes on along the minus strand of OU744356.1, from coordinate 36,497,209 downwards.
AAAAGCAGACTTCTTGCAGAAATAATGAAAGAGTGGCTCGAAAGATTTTTCTACGAACCTTCAATACTAAGTAGGCAGAAGTCACACATTTCGCCAAAGTTCAAAGTCCTCGATCTGTCCAAGCATCGTAACTTTTGATTACTCTACTGTATATTGTTTGAGATTCTTCAACTTCAATCAGGGGGCACACTTTCCGATGTAAATATCGTAGAGGTTATATGAAGGTCAACTTTGTGTCTTTAAATGGAATCGCTATTTTGATTCATAAAACACACATATTACGAGTTTTCACGAAAAAGGATTAATATATTTAATAACAAAAACGGCAAAAAAATTTTTCAAACAGAGGATTTTACAAATACTTCTCTTCCATCGTTTGATTTGGAGTTTAAAGCCACGCTATTTGAAAATAAAATTTGTTCTTTTCCCGAGATATTTAAAAAAATACACTTTCGGCCACTTCAACTTTGAGAGCTGGTACAAACAAGACAGCAGGACCCAAAAAGAGGTTAACTCTTCAGAGCTGCAAGTTGTAAAAATTGCTAAAAATTGGTGAAACATTATTTCAGTTTTCATGCTGAAGATCTTGCACTGGTTGGCTTCTGAGCCCTGTCTCCCATCACTGACTATGATTTCAGCTAGAGTTCAGTGAACCAGACACTGCTAAAATTTAGTCAAGGAGTTGCAGTCGATAGAATAGTAGTTATATGTATAGTGTAGAAAATACTCCCAAAGGGATTTCGAGTCCCGGGAGCAACAAGTTGTCTGCGGCCGAAACACAGCCGTGGTTTCGTCGAATGCCTGCTCGTCGTCCGTACAATCTCCACGTATTCCCCGGGTTACTCGAAACAGCGGGCAAACAACGACAGCCTTATATTAAGCCTCGGTTATTCAGTGTATGTCTTTCGCGGTGGCGTGGCGTCGTCGCAGCAACCAGCCAGAGACCACGTATGCATGGATAATGAGGTTAACGTGCAGCCATCGTGTAAGGTATTTACACACCGAGTGGCTGGAGCAACTCTTCCCTTATATGCCCTAGCCTTCCGTTCCTTCTATCTATGGACGCGCTCGAGAGTTGACCGACCCGGTCGGCCATTTTGTACGCGAGACATTTTTACCCAAGTTTTACCCAAGTCAGCACACGAACAACGGAGACACTTGATTAATGGCTACACCGAGGATTTTAAACAAAATAAAAATTTTCTAACAAGGAACGTCACTTAACGCTGTATACACCGGAAGCCTTTTCCGTAATTCTGCTGTACTAAATATCTTCTTTTACATAATAATCCCAAACGAAGTAGATGTTCATGTAATTTCCAATTTTTGTAGGCAAATTTTAAGAAAGTGGAATTAAATAAAATCTTATTTTCGCTGGTATTAGCCTTTGTAGATCTGAACTAAATAAAAATCGTACCAAATTCTATCGAATTTTATATTCTAGCATTTTTTGAAAATTTTCGGATGCCATAAGTGCATAAAGATCCGCAGTCTAGGAATTACGTTAGTGAGGTTCACTCAATGGTTCACGATTATAAATTAACAGCAACTAACCAATACACCAGCACACTGGCCTATGTCCATATTGTGTACAATTTGAGATAAGATCTGCGAACATCCTTTTTTCCATCATTTTCTGGATTTTCAATAAATCCATTACAACTTCACGACTTTTGTTTGCCACTGAATATTTTTCACTTTTTAGTAACGATATACAGTTGCGTGCAAAAGTTTCCAAAAGCGATATCTAAAAGAATTTTCACTAATATTGGATAAAGGGATGTCACGAATAAAGAAAAATAATGTACAGTAAAGTCTTGATCTAACAATAAGAAAACGGAAGCTTTGTGGAGCATAACCCGCGAGTCGGGTATATCGGTGTGAACTACTACTAATCCCCACTATCTCTACCCTCGATAAAATGGAACCTGAAAATCTTTTGGACTCCAAAATAATTTTTAAATAAGTAAGTTGCACAAGTTCAAGAAAAAAGTACACATATTTCGTTAATATTTATCGATAATAGACAATGAAAATCACTTCAGTTTTCAAATTTCGGAAAAATGTTTTTATTTCGGTCCGACATTAAGCTCAATCTTTTCGAAAACTGTTTTAGGAAAACAATTAATAGGACATGAAAGACGCAGTCTGTCCAGATCTACAGGTTTGGTCTAAACATATTTTTCGATACAGTCGAGAATTTCGAAGATATTGTGAGCATTTAATTAATTATTTTAACACTGAACCTTCCAGATTTTGTATTTTTCAATTATTGAATTTATAAAGATGCTTCACACGATTCTGTATTTAAGCACACATCAATTACAATAAAAATTGCACAAAATCCAACTAATTCGATTGTGTAATTTTTATACGGCAACACATAGTAACCATTTTTAGTGCTCGGTAGGTTTATTGTTAATGTTCAAGGGCCCGGATTTGCATAGATTATTTTTTTGTGATGTCACAAAAAAATTGTAATGACGCCATCCTAATGGAGACTGTATTGTTTACATCAGTTTTTACTAGAAAACTTTAAAGAACACATCTTCTTGTCAGACAATGTACGAGAGACATGATCTCAAGACGAAAAACAGTTCAGTTGGAAGAGCCACAAGGACCAGACGCTGGCAGAGTCGACATACATTCGTCACAATTGACACGATTGACCTACAGCGGTTCTCAACCGGGCGCCCATGGTGGAAACCGGTTTGACAGGGTTCACGAGTACATTCCAAAGAGTGGCGGCGCGACGCGGCGCGCGGTGCTGGGTCGGGTTCGGGCTTCGGGGTTCGGGCTAGCGGTCGCCGCACAGAGGCCAAGAAAGCAGAGCCACGGAGGCGTTGCAGTCGTGAAAACCGAGAGTTTTTCGAACTATCCACCTTTCCCAGAAAACTTTTTGTCTGCTCGCGGCTGGGTTTACGCCCCGCCACGTCACACGTTGGAAACGGGAGCCGACTCTTTAGAATTTCAAGCAAATTTACGTAACCCCCCCTGAGAAAACGTGCTCACTTGACCACTTGATTTATAAAAGATGCCAGGAAGCGACGCAACCGTGTTCAAATGACCGCTTACAAACAATGAATAACAGAACGCCTGGCATTATGCAACATTTTGAAGGCTTTCCGAACAATTTTCGCTATGTACTGTAAGATTCATCTGCGGTACTGTTATGCAGGGTCCACACTGGGTACAACTGCTCGCAAGCTGTTCGCGAACAGCGTGTTTAATACGGTGGCTCTTATTTACCCTTGTAAAAAAATTTTTTGACAGCACCCCCTATGATTATTCCAAATAATTAAAAAACAATCTGTGCAAAGTTTGAGCTCGATCGGTTAACAGGGAAACGTGCCTCGAGGCCGTTAAACATTAAAATAATAATTAATTATATGCTCATAAAATCTAATATCTTTTAAATTATGTACCGCGTCGAAAAATATGTTAGACAAAACCTGTTGACCTGGACAGGTTAGTTGTAAAACTAACGGTTTTCGAAAAAATTCAGAACAATGTCAAACCAAAATGAAAATTTTTTCTGAAATTTGAAAATTGAAGTGTATTTTCAGTATCTTTTATCAATAAACATTAACGACAAATGTGTATTTTTCTTAAATTTGCGGCACTTACTTTTTTTGAATAGCATATTATTTTTCAGGAAATTGTATATACATATCTCTTTTATTAAAAGTAAAAAAAATTGTTTGGTTCCACATTTTCAAGGGTAAAGGTCTTGTAAAGAGAACTAGGTTTTGACAAGCCCTCTAACATGAACCGTTAAATAAATATTGAAATAAATTATTTCAAATTTCAGAAAAAATTGTTTGATTTTAGTCTGACCTTTTTTCTCAATTTTGTCGAAAACTGTTTGTTTTACGAAAAAAAGAAATAGAACATAAAAGACGTAACCTGTCCAAATTTAAGGGTTTTGTTTAACATATTTTTCGACGCGGTAAATAATTTAGAAGATATTCGAGAAAAATGATTTTATGACCATTTAATTAATTATTTTAATGTTCAGCGGCCTTGGGAACTCAAACTTTGCACAGATTTTTTTTTAATTGTTTGGAACAATCCTGGAGGATGTCGTAAAATAAATTCAAAAGTTGAAAATAAAAGCCACCCTAGTGTGGACCCTGATTAGATGTTGGTGACGTAGAAAGGATCAGCTGTTGGACGATAACTGCTATCTGATAAGGAATTCAGATATCCTCCAACAGTCTCGCCCGACGAACAGGTTTCTGTAAATATTGTCAACATTATCGCGCGGCCTTAATAAACAAATTGTTAGGCCTCTATGCAATGTCGAGGATTTTTCGATAGTTTTCGTAGGGGGCATCTTTCTTATCGCTTGTTGAATGTGTACACTCCCGCCTAAGAGTATATGTGGTCGCTTTCCCGTTCACCTTTCGCGTCAGGTAATATCTACAGGGGAACCAAAAAGTATCACTAAATTCTGGAAAAATTCTCCATATTCAGTCTGTGGTAATTTTGTCAAAAACAGTAGTGCAGAAATTTTAACTGATTTTGGAGAACATTGCTCATTTTCTTCTAACATAACATATTTTCGCATAACGGGTGGGACACTATAAACCTACTTTTCCTAAAAAATGATATTAATTGAAATCTCTGAGAAAAGGACGTTTTGTTCGTGACTGTATTTTAAGATCGAACCCTTCCCTTTGCAACGATCTCTTAAAAATTGTTGTACAATCTGTTTTCACTGTTTTATGTAACGAAACTGTGGAACAAGGTCGTGTAAAGCCGTGGTGTCGCTTATTCATACAACTGTAAATTAAGTAATGTTGGAGCGATGATTTTAGCACTAAACCTACCACGATTCGTTCTGGACTTTTTATTTTATAATTATTGAAACTATAAAGTTGCTTTCCTAAGAAATGATAAACAAATATCTTTATTAGAGCATATATTACAATAAGAATCGCGCAAAGTCTAAATAAATTAAATCTTGTCATTTTTATAAGGCAACATGTGCCTGTTACTTTTATGGTGACGATCGTTCGCCAGGCTCGTACAGCACGCCGATGGAACCCCGTCTCAACAAACCCATTATTGAATCATCGACGGAAAAAAATTTTCAGAGACGCTTCAATGGGTAGTTACCTAGTGCAAAATTGTCTCAGATAACAATAAACGATAGTTTATAAAAGTAGAAATCTCACGCTCTGAAATGAGACGAGATTTATTGCTGTACTATTTTTTTAACGAAATTATTACCGTTTAAATATCGATAACTTTTCGCAAACCGGAAAAATGTTCAAATACTTCTTGGATTCACTGTACACTTGAATATGGTTATCAAATTATTCCAGTATCTCTCGAAATTTTACAGATTTTTTTTTCACAGAATGTTAAATATTTCATTAACATTAAGAAATAGATGGTGGGTTTTATGCTTTTTGAAAACAATAAAACAGTGAAAATATTAACAAAGAATTCGTATTATTTATGATTTATTAAAATTCTTGATAGAAAAAATAAATCTCTATTTTGTATAACGAAATCTTTATTTTGCATAACGGTCCACAATCTACTAATAAAATATGTAATTATACCTTTTACAACAATCTCTCGTTTTGAAGTATTAATAATATCAGTGATCAACACTAACCGTACATTTTTTATCTCACAATTATTCAAATTACAAAGACGCTTCCATCAGAAATTATTGAATAAACTTTTTCATTTAAGCATATATATTGTTATAAAAATTTTGGGACATATAAATAAATTCAGTCTTGCAATTTTTATAAAACATCATATTGTCATATTATATGATCGGTACGATTATAAATAAATTAAATCTCTTTCTATACTTGGGCTCACGTAAGAAGGTACCTCGAAAAAGGACTTTACTGCGCATATGACACCAACGGAACTCGTTCATTGGCTAATCCCCTACTCGCACTCCGATGACCGCGCACCTCTTCTGCGTCACCACGCTATACCGTGTGTTCGTAGCATTCAGTGAAATATTGAGATTTTTATTCTCTTTTTTACTCCTTTATTTACTTAGTTTTTTTATTCATTTATTTATTTATTTAGTAGTTATTTAGTTAGTTATTTAATTAGTCCTTTATTCAGTTTTTTGTTGAAGCACAAACGTTAAACCGGTTTGAGAGATTAAGACCATACAAATTACAAATTATTTCTCTCCTTGTATATGAATATTGACGACGTTGTGGGTGATCGAGTTGGGGAGCAGAGACTTTACAACAAGGCTGACGCACAACGGATGCGCGAACAGGTACCTTCTTACGTGAACCCAAGTATAGTTATTAACAAGAGTAATATTTTAAATAATTAGAAACATTTAATTATAACTCGAACTCGTCGAATAATAACGGTATTAACTTTCTCTTTGCATTGAGTAGATCTTCGAAGAAGCACAATGCGTAATGTTTTTTAAACGTATCAATACTGGGAAACTAGTTCTATCAACTAATGCGTAAAATAGCATGCTTCAACTCGTCAATATCTATGTAACTGTCAACTTATTAATAAATGTTTAATTATTCTATGTATATTTCCTTGTCATAGTTATAAATTGAAAATGTTATTTTAATTTATTTACAAGGGTCACATTAAAATCTAGGACTTTAACAACCACATTAATATACAATGTAATAAGATTATCTCACTACAGTATTTTACGTCAACATACATATGTGGGTAACAATTATATTTTATAATAAAAATCTACACTTTTGAAAAATGCAGGGACAAACACAAGATTCTTTTGGCATTATACACTGTATTTCACCTAACTTGACCATCTTAAATATTTCGCTTATTTTTTAGAAATGTTGTGATAAGCAAAAAAAAAATATTCTCAAGGTCACTTTGAGATTTCAAGGTCATCGAAGTTTTTTAAATGGGACTACATATTTTCATTACAACAGTCTTATACAAGTATTTCTTTCATCTCAATACATAACTGTAGAATAAAGAAGAATCTGAAACGAATCATTTTGATGGCTTCCGGAATTTCAAACGATAATTCCACTGGTAATTGGAACCAACCGATACAGCCGCGTTTCAATTCATCACTCTGAAACCTGTGCGACCCAACCATTGTTTGAAACACACAGGGAAAGATGGCAATCACTGGGTGCGAGGTTAGTGCTGTAAGCTGGTCGAAAATTTCCCAGCGAATTCGTTACAACTCGTGAACTGTTATCGGATGGTTTAAGTTTAAATCACGGGCAGAAGAACTTTAACAACACGACTCCAATAGGTCACATACAGGGTGTCCCAGTTAAATCGATCCAATAGAATATCTCCGAAACTGTTGATGATATTAAAAAATGTTTCAGACAAAAGTTAAACGGTAACGGTAACTATGTGGACGAGTAGAGGTCAAATGAAGGTCAACTTGATTTTTTAAATGGAATTGCATATGTTTTGAAACACTACTGTACGGGATTTTATTGTGAACTAGACCACGCCTCTTTCACCACCGGGTCGCCACTTTCAGAAGGAAAAGGGCGTACTAGCCGATGTCTCTTTCACCAACGAGTATCACAGCACAGGTGGAATTCGAAATCGGCCCTCGCAACTTTTAAGAAACATCGATACACCTCGAACGGTAAATTTGTATCGTTGTGGGAGATACTAGTCACTGGAGTACAAAAGAATTTGGTCATGAGATTAAAGACTCTATCGTACCAATTTCAAAATACAATATATTCTTAATAAAAAGAGGTCTTCACAATTGTTACAGTGTACCGTGTAGTCGCGTATGCTAAGTTAGCTACTCTCGGTTTTGACGCACTGAAAAATGCGTGGGTAATCTTAGTTAACTTGGTAGACGACAACTATGTGCACCGATTAAGTTTTCGGTCGAAGGGGACTACATCGGTGGTTGTAAGGAAGAACGCCGCATGTCACATACTTTCACTATCGAGATATTGCCGTTTAAAGTTTTCGTCACTAATTCTTTATATAGGACATCGGCTAAATTGCGTTATTTTTTTGAGACTTTCAAATTTGTTTTCATGACTTTTTTTCTGATAAATATGTAAATGCTATACTCTAAAGGTCAATTAATTCATAAACTCAAATTTTTTGAAATTGTGCTATGCGGCGTTTTTCCTTAGAACCACAGAAAGTTTCAGATATACACCTGTACTTAAAACTTTGATCAATTATGAAAATAAACAATATTAGGATGAACTTGTAGAAAAGGGTCCTCCCCTCAGATTTCAATGATCTTGAAATATGTTCTCAAAGTCACCATTCTGAACAACATTTCCCGTTAAAGTTTTCGTCGGTTGGCTTTAGTTTAATTTTTAGTTTTAGAAAATGGGGGTACGCGCACATTTGGGTAACATCCCTCAGGATTCTCCAAAACTGCTGCACACCCATGGGAGAGTTGTTCGTTTTAGTAAATGAGTCACGCAGGAAAAGTCTCCGTACGTAACATATCTTTGTAATACGAAGAGCCTGGCACGTGCACTGCTGCAGGTTCTAATAGTGGATAACGTAACGCTGCTTATCGTGTAATGTTGTGAGTAACGTGTCCTCTCTTTTGCTGGGTGGTTTGGCACGCGTCGGATAGAACGTCAGGTCGGCGTGAACATCATGCAGACGTTGCGGATATTCTAGATCCATTGTCAAATATTTTTCAACAAACTATATCATTAACATCGTCCTGTTACACTCGGGTAATGCTCCTTAATTGTAAGTCACAACAACGATGAAAAATCTAATTTGGAGGGCAGCGCATGCTATAGTTTGGAAACGGCACGATAGTTCTCGAAACAGTTGACACAGCCAAATTCGAGCAGTGTCTCAAGGCTCATTCGCACGTGGACCAGTTATTCTAGACGTTGATACTATACCACGATGCATTCTATGAAGCGATCTGATGTTGCATTTCTCGCACGTGTTGCTCTTTTGTCTGATAGTCTAACCGAGATAGTTAAAGCAGCGGCTTGGTGGGGACAATGCATATTAAAAAGGGAGCGATTTCGACGCTGAAGACATTCAAGTACAGGGACTCTTGTGGTGTGAGAAATTGTTGGTCCATTTAACTAAAACTGCATGTGTCAATTTACAACAAAGGTCTACATTTACGGCAACTATTGGAAGAAAAGGTGAGTGTATTATACAGGATGTCCTATTTAAATCGATCCAGCCGAATATTTCCGAAACTGTTGATGCCACCAAAAAATGTTCCAGGCAAAAGTTGAACGGCATCAGGGGGCACACTTTCCGATCTAGATGTCATTTTCCTATGTGGACGCGTAGAGGTCATATGAAGGTCAACTTTTTTTTTTACTACTCGTTAGTCCCTACATGAAAGTACTGAATCACTTATAGCGAAAAATCATTAGTTTAGAAGATGACCTTCATATGACCTCTACGCGTCCATATACAAAAAAGATATCTACATCGGAAAGTGTGTCCCCTGATACCGTTTAACTTTCATCTGAAACATTTTTTACTATCATCAATAATTTCGGAGATATTCGACTGGATCGACTTAAATGGTACACCCTGTATTTTTTATACAACACATGTTTGTAATTGTTGAAAGAACAAAAGATGAATAATGCTAATGTTTTTTTACAGAATCTCCTGTAAAGAGTACTCCGTAACCTAGTCTTAAAAGGGGCCCAAGTGTACCAATGCAGACAAGGTGCGTGCTTAAAATTAGGGTTTAGGTGCCGATGATAAGCAGAGGAGGCAAGAGGAGGTGAGGGCCAGACGTTTGATAAAAAAACCACTGCATTTCCAAGTAATCTCACCAGGCGAATGAGTATTTTTAGAATTTTCTATCTCATCGTGGGACCCAAACCGCTTGGGAAACTGCAGGCCCTTTTACGGAAGATGAAAAACGTTTAAGGATAGATAACACCGACATCACAGTGTGACGAATAGGTATATGTGCGTTAGGGACAAAATTCATATCTTTTAAACGAATCCATTTCCGACCTAAAACCGAAGTAGTCCAATTTTTCCTATTATTATTTGTTGTCACATTATTACTAACTTTTTTATGGAAATAGTTTTTATTTTAAATTTAATTTTAGATGAATTTTCAAGTTCAAATAAATTTTGAAAGAATTCTAATAATAATTTAATTTTATACTGAATTTTAGATGGATTTTCAAGTTTAAATTAACTTTAGAAGAATTAATCTAATTTCGAGGAATTCTAATAATAATTTAATTTTAAACTTAATTTTAGAGGAATTTTCAAATTTAAATTAAATTAGTGAGGTAATTTTAAAAAGACATTGATTCGCGATTTCTCGCACATTCAACAATCTCAGATAAAAAAAAAAATGGTTTCGTCTCACGCAAAATTTAAAAATTGACTTTTTGGGTGCATTTCAAGCGAAATCGCCCAATGTGCGACGGGAATAAAAACGCTGGGAAAGTCGGCCAGGAGAGGCAAAACAACACACGATAAAGCGGTTGAAACACTGATCATGGGTTTTGTGGTTAGCGCAGAGAAGTGAAGCGAACGTTCGCAAGATTGATCTCTTGGGCAACTGTTGCGGTAGGAGGCCCGTTCGAAAGTGGAGAGGAAAGAGCAATTTTTTCGCCGGTAAAGCGGTTCGCTGTCGACGTCCATAAACGAACTCTAATTAAGATAATTGCGACTAAGGACGCGTATAAAGCACGTAACAGTGTCGTGGAACGGTTATTAACTTCACCGCTGCGGTTATCAGCTATGTAAATACGTATCGACGGCTCCTATCCGTACGTGTAATACAGAGTGGCCTAAAAATGTATTTTCTTGAAAGAGGTGATTCCTAAGGTTATTTCAAGTAACTTTTTCCTTTGCAAAAATGTTCTGTGCGGCTTTGTTAAAGAGTTATTAAAGAAAAACACGGTCCAATCAGACCACAGGTCCCGCTAAGCGGGGTGTTGGCACTGGCCGAGCCGGAATGCGTCCGCAGTCCGCAGTAGCCGCGCTCTGATTGGTCCGTGTTTTTCGTTAATAACTCCTTAACAAGGCCTCGGAGAACATTTTCGCAAAGGAAAAAGTTGTTTCAAATGACCTCAGAAATCACTCCTTTCAAGGATGTACAAATTTGGAAAATTTAATTTGAATCTATTACAAAAGTAATTACATATATTTCTGCTTCCTAGAAGTTAGCTCCCCACTTGTTGAATTAAATATTTTTAACAGTTGTGCTGAGTTGTGCTAGGTTTCTGCTACATTATGCTCGAATATTAAAATTATAATATAAAAAATAAGACAGAAAATTGAGAAAAACGATTTTTTCAGTAGCCCCCCCCCCCCCCTTTCATTTTTTTCAATTTTCTCTATTGTGCTAAGTTGTGCTAGGTTGTGCTAGGTTGTGCTAGGATTGTGCTAAAGTATTACTTTAAAATAATAATAAATAAGGAAGTTATGGTAAATAATAGGTTTGGACATGCAATTAACGTTGAACATAGTAAGAGTAATGCAAACACCATATAATCATATATCTGAGTTGTGCTAGCCTAGCACAAGTCAGCACAACTGCCGCTTTCCCCAGCACAACGCTATTAAGGGTACTTTACTCTTGTACGGAGCCCATTGCGCATGGATTCTATATCATTAATTGGGCTTTCTGGTCATCTGAAGAAAACAATATTGCATATCCGAGTTGTGCTAGCCTAGTAAAAGTCAGCACAACTGCCGATTTCCCCAGCACAACACTATTAAGGGCACTTTACTCTTGTACGGGGCCCTTTGCGCTTGGATTCTATGTATATCATTAATTGGGCTTTCTGGTCATCTGAAGAAAACAGTATTGCATATCCGAGTTGTGCTAGCCTAGCACAAGTCAGCACAACTGCCGCTTTCCCCAGCACAACGCTATTAAGGGTACTTTACTCTTGTACGGAGCCCATTGCGCATGGATTCTATATCATTAATTGGGCTTTCTGGTCATCTGAAGAAAACAATATTGCATATCCGAGTTGTGCTAGCCTAGTAAAAGTCAGCACAACTGCCGATTTCCCCAGCACAACACTATTAAGGGCACTTTACTCTTGTACGGGGCCCTTTGCGCTTGGATTCTATGTATATCATTAATTGGGCTTTCTGGTCATCTGAAGAAAACAGTATTGCATATCCGAGTTGTGCTAGCCTAGCACAAGTCAGCACAACTGCCGCTTTCCCCAGCACAACGCTATTAAGGGTACTTTACTCTTGTACGGAGCCCATTGCGCATGGATTCTATATCATTAATTGGGCTTTCTGGTCATCTGAAGAAAACAATATTGCATATCCGAGTTGTGCTAGCCTAGTAAAAGTCAGCACAACTGCCGATTTCCCCAGCACAACACTATTAAGGGCACTTTACTCTTGTACGGGGCCCTTTGCGCTTGGATTCTATGTATATCATTAATTGGGCTTTCTGGTCATCTGAAGAAAACAGTATTGCATATCCGAGTTGTGCTAGCCTAGCACAAGTCAGCACAACTGCCGCTTTCCCCAGCACAACGCTATTAAGGGTACTTTACTCTTGTACGGAGCCCATTGCGCATGGATTCTATATCATTAATTGGGCTTTCTGGTCATCTGAAGAAAACAATATTGCATATCCGAGTTGTGCTAGCCTAGTAAAAGTCAGCACAACTGCCGATTTCCCCAGCACAACACTATTAAGGGCACTTTACTCTTGTACGGGGCCCTTTGCGCTTGGATTCTATGTATATCATTAATTGGGCTTTCTGGTCATCTGAAGAAAACAGTATTGCATATCCGAGTTGTGCTAGCCTAGCACAAGTCAGCACAACTGCCGCTTTCCCCAGCACAACGCTATTAAGGGTACTTTACTCTTGTACGGAGCCCATTGCGCATGGATTCTATATCATTAATTGGGCTTTCTGGTCATCTGAAGAAAACAATATTGCATATCCGAGTTGTGCTAGCCTAGTAAAAGTCAGCACAACTGCCGATTTCCCCAGCACAACACTATTAAGGGCACTTTACTCTTGTACGGGGCCCTTTGCGCTTGGATTCTATGTATATCATTAATTGGGCTTTCTGGTCATCTGAAGAAAACAGTATTGCATATCCGAGTTGTGCTAGCCTAGCACAAGTCAGCACAACTGCCGCTTTCCCCAGCACAACGCTATTAAGGGTACTTTACTCTTGTACGGAGCCCATTGCGCATGGATTCTATATCATTAATTGGGCTTTCTGGTCATCTGAAGAAAACAATATTGCATATCCGAGTTGTGCTAGCCTAGTAAAAGTCAGCACAACTGCCGATTTCCCCAGCACAACACTATTAAGGGCACTTTACTCTTGTACGGGGCCCTTTGCGCTTGGATTCTATGTATATCATTAATTGGGCTTTCTGGTCATCTGAAGAAAACAGTATTGCATATCCGAGTTGTGCTAGCCTAGCACAAGTCAGCACAACTGCCGATTTCCACAGCACAACGCTATTAAGGGCACTTTACTCTTGTACGGGGCCCTTTGCGCTTGGATTCTATATCATTAATTGGGCTTTGTGGTCATTCACAACTCAGATATATGATTATATTGGTGTTTGCATTACTCTTACTATGGTCAACGTTAATTGCATGTCCAAACCTATTATTTACCATAACTTCCTAATTTATTATTATTTTAAAGTAATACTTTAGCAGAATCCTAGCACAACCTAGCACAACTTAGCATAATAGTGAAAATTGAAAAAAATGAAAAGTGGGGGGCTACTGAAAAAATCGTTTTTCTCAATTTTCTGTCTTATTTTTTATATTATAATTTTAATATTCGAGCACGATGTAGCACAAGCCTAGCACAACTGTTAAAATTATTTAATTCAACAAGTGGGGAGCTAACTTCTAGGAGGCTATATTTCTTAGTGCTTACGTAGTGGTTCTTAACCGTTTTGAAGTTAGGGAACACTTTTGATTATATTTAAAATTTGCGGAACACCAAAATTAATGATCCAAAAAACAAACAAAATCATCCCGCGTAGAAATATATATGTTGCGGAACACTTGCAAAAAGCTCACGGAACACTGGTTGAGATCCAGTGGCATACAGTATATTTTTTATTTAAAATTGTAGATCGAGATACAGAATTTTTCAGCTATCTTGATTACCTCGTACTAACCCATTGTACACTTTTTAAAAGATAGAATTTAAACAGCTTTGATGGACACTTTCCATATGGTACGTGTTTTTCTCTGCGTAAAAATTTATTGACCTTCATACGCCCTAGATGTAATAATTAACGGGATATTAATGAAATCATTTTCAATACGTACTTACCATATTCAAGTTGAGGGACATCGGTTTGAGCACCTACTAGCTTCCAGGTACAGTTACTCACATAATTGATCACATACACTTTAGATCAGAATAATTTTTTTATAATTCGACAAAACGACTTCAATTCCTACTCTGTAGGGCTAGGCTAGTTTCTTAAATGACGTCTAATAAACATGTTGAGTAAAAATTGATTTTTACAACTTATTTATCTGGGCCAATAACGAAAGTTTAAATAATGTGTTCTGTAGTTCGTATAAATTATATAGATTCTGAAAATTTCATTGAAATTGGTTAATTGGTTTACGAGGTATAAACGATCAAAAGTTATAGGCCGAAAATCGTGAACAATTGCAATGTTAATACCTCCTTTGATCGTTTATAATTCGTAAACAAGTTGACGAATTTCGATGAAATTTGCAGCATACATAAAACTTATATGAGTCTACAAAATACATTTTTCGAATTTTGGTTATTGGCCCAGATAAAAAACTTGTCAAAACAAAAATTGTGATGCAATGAAATACAGGATCAACAAATTAAAGTAAAATATGGGGAGGATGATCTCGGAGATATACACCAAACACAAAACAACAATGTAAATGAATGGGATCGTTAAAAATTAAAGTTCATTATGAGTTTATATCCAACTTACAATTAGAGACAATGATATGGGAGGAACTGCTGATTGAAATGAGACAAAAGAGTATGCAAATAGATTGATGTTTCTGGTCTAGTAATTAACATGAATTACCATACAATGGATATATATTTATGTACTCAATATTCATAATTATAGAATCTCTAATTGGCTTATAAAAATTGTAATAAATAGTAGAGTCTTAAACCAAATCAAACCATTATTCAACAATTCTCTTCTCAACAATAAAAATCGTAGGAGGTAATTATGACAATATATTAGTAACAATTACAATTATTATGGTAATTCCATGTGAAAGAAAATTAACTAGAGAAATACTGCAAAAGTAGGAATTAGTATATATTCCTTAAAAAAATATCATCTTTAGAAGAAAATATACAGGGTATCCTAAAAATGTTGTACTTCCTTGAAATTGAAAGGGGTGGTTCCTGAGGTCATTCGAACTAACTTTTCCGTTTGCGAAAATCTTCTCCGCGGTTTTGTTAAAGAGCTATTCACGAGAAACACGAACCAATCAGAGCGCGGCTACTGCGGACGCATTCCGACTCGGCCAATGCCGACTCCCCGCTTAGCGAGACCTGTTCTCCGATTGGTCCTTGTTTTTCGTTAATAACTCCTTAACAAAGCCACGAACAACATTTTCGGAAAGGAAAAAGTTACTTCAAATCTCGTCAGGAATCACCCCTTTCAAGGAACTACAACATTTTTGGGACACACTATATATGAAAGTATAATAGCAATTTTTCTTTCTCTCACAGTTGAAAGAATTAGTTTCCAATGCCTGAATTGCTAAACATAAAAATGGTTGCCCAATTTCTTAAAGTATATAATGTTTTACTTAAATGTTATTTGTAAGCGAAGAAAGTTAATTTCTTTTTTCTTTCCTTTTAACGCGAACTGATATATTGATTATGTAGAAATAATAATTGTACCTGTATAATATTGATATTAATGTATTGGATATTATTTATTATTAGGATTTTATTAGGAACATTTTCTGCGTTAAATACTCGATGTTTCATTGTAAGTATGCAGGAGTCATGATTATCGCATAGAAATCAGAAATTCACTCTGGCTTTTTATATAAAAATAATTAGACTTATACAAAGGTTTGGAAGGAAGACATCGACGGTGAATATATTTTTAGTAATTATGTGTCCCTTGAATTCAGTGTCGCCGGGTAAGGGGAAAAAGTCACCCTCCCTCTACCAGTAACGGACACGTAACGTGACCAGGACGGAGAGGAAGGGTGGGGAGTAGTGTTGTAGAAAGGGAAGGTAGTGGAGACACTAGTCTTGATCTGGCGAAACTGTGCCTTGGACATTAGTTTTTGGACATTAGCACTGAATCATTATTTTAACAAGTGAACCTATTATGTATTAACAATTAAAAACTGGTTAGGTACAGAAAAAATTTTCCAATTTTGTTAGTACAAGTTCCCAATGCCCTGCTAATTATAAATTGATTGAAATATTTGTTGATAAGTTATGACTATAAACGTGACTGAACCTGTCATTTGTTAACGCACTGTATGTAACATGTATATAAGTACTACGTTCAATTCCATTGACCATAAACAAAGCCGTTCGAGTCGCGTCGAAGAAGAAACGGATAATGTTATCGACATTATAATAGTATACCTCACGTCTTGAAACGTGTCATGTGCATGTCACCGACTTGTCGCAAGGCTATTCCAGAACAAGTAGCACAAGCCAAGCGTTATGAACTCTGATACGTGCAGAGATTTATTGCCGCCAGGAAACCAGAATACTTGTGCAATAAGAGGATTGTATTGCATCCTACACTTAGTCGGCTTTTTTCTTTAAGGGCTTTCGGGGTGTCTGGGTTTAAATACGGGGTGCGAAGTAATCTTCTCTGTAATTGTAAATCGGGTGGGTTCGAAGAGGTTAATTTTACGCAACATAGTAATGTTCTCCATCAACTGTAACGAAATTGGCACAATTAATATAATAGATGTGATATATTCAATGAAACGGAGTGGAATAATAAACATTAGCGGAGAGAGTGGAAACAAGGAAGCGAGCAGTTAATAGCACAAGCAAGATGTGAAACAGATGACTCGGTATTTGAGTGCAAAATTTGCAGGCGCAAATCCATGCCAAATCCATGGCAAACCCATGGCAAATCTCGAGCTTGTACCTTTATGTACCCATTTTTTTTAATTAATTTTTATTTATCTAAATATCTAAAGTCCATATAAGTACACCCATTACTAAAATTATTCATTGGATGCAGAGTAACTAAATTTAAGTTTAACCTACTTATCATAGTCTCTAAACACATAAGTACGCTTTGATAGTAAAATGACTATACTCAAATATTTGATTGTGAATTAAATTTACTACACATGTATGCAACGGGTGAACTCTAGCAACTCATAAATGAAAGTGTTCTTTGTGGAATTTCTTAGGTACTTTTAATTGGCAAAATAGCAAATATGTACTTATAAATTGCATATTCCGAATTAAAGTTTTTACTGACATCACTATCCCGAAGCATCGTCCTTTTTTTTCTTTGCTGATTGTGAGGGTAATATATTTTGTTATGTTACGGAAGTGACGTTACGGAAGTCGAGAGTGGTGCGAAAATTTAAACGGAGAATAAACGGAGAAAAAACGGAAAAAAACAATTTCTAACCCCGATGGGATTCGAACCCCGGTCTATCGCTTGGCAGTCCAACTCCTTAACCGCTTGATTTCACTTCAAAACCTACCGTGTGTGGAACAGAATAAATATCTAATAAAAAGAAGAGGTATATATATAAATTAAAAAATTAAACCACTAAATACAGTTGAAATTATATCGTATTTGGTATCATTTTAATCAGAAAAATGTCACAAATATATTGGTGAAAGTCCCATTAAAAAAAAAACATACGCGTGGAAAACCACGCGCGGAAGAAGTGAAACTTCTTGCAGTCTAGTAATGTTTAGAAGTAAATTAAGATTAGAAATGGTAAAAAATAATGAAGCCACAACAAGATCAGGGACAACTAATACAAAAAAAAATAATGAATTGACAACAAGATTAGGAACATCTAATACAAAAAAAATAATGAAGCAACAACAAGATCAGGAAAAACTAATAAAAAAAAACAAGATCAGGAACAACTAATACAAATGAATTGACAACAAGATCAGGAACATCTAATACAAAAAAAAATAATGAAGCAACAACAAGATCAGGAACAACTAATAAAAAAAAACAAGATCAGGAACAACTAATACAAAAAAAAAATAATGAATTGACAACAAGATTAGGAACATCTAATACAAAAAAAATAATGAAGCGACAACAAGATCAGGAACAACTAATAAAAAAAAACAAGATCAGGAACAACTAATACAAAAAAAAATCATTAAAAAATCATAGAAAATGTTTCATTTCAAAAATAATGAACGATCAAAATTTGCGACTCAAAGAAGGAGAGCGTATGGGAAAGAAAGACACATAGTTCATAGCATTTCCCATGCGCTCTCCTTCTTTGAGTCGCAAATGTTGATCGTTCATTATTTTTGAAATGAAACATTTTCTATGATTTTTTCTATTATTTTTTAATGATTTTTTTGTATTAGTTGTTCCTGATCTAGTTGTCGCTTCATTATTTTTTTTTGTATTAGTAGTTCCTGATCTTGTTGTCGCTTCATTATTTTTTTTTGTGTTAGTTGTTCCTGATCTTGTTGTCGCTTCATTATTTTTTTTTTGTTTTGTGAAGAAAGGCGTTACACATACCCTGACTCCCCCCAGGGGGAACCACGCAGCGCCCACCAGCCCGAAGGCGTACCCACTAAAACCTCACACCCATCTCTAAGCCATGGAGGGGGTGCCCAGATCACGTGAGTACTCAACAGGGCATCCTCTCGCTTACATACCATCCCGAGGGGAGGGGTTAACCTCCCCCGCTATCTTACACTAACTCAGTGATGGGCAGCTATGACTGCGGCAGTCAAGAAGCTTCCCCCACCAACTACTCTTTCGTACGAGAGGGGAAACGAAGAGCGCGAGGCACCGCTCCGCGGCGAAGGTGCGCGCTGCACGAAAGAGTAGTTGGTGGGGGAAGCCAGCACCTCAGGGGCCCCTACCGTGCCCATCACTGCACTAACTGGACACTGGGCGGTATGGGACCCGCCCGGTGTCCCCTTCTTCTAGGGCCGTCGGAATGGGCTTCCCGAGCCCCTGCTCGGTCCACCCGCGGCCCCCTGGCGGCCTCGTGCCCCGTTCGGAGCGGGAGACCCTAGGGTCCCCACTTCGGCCAGGGCAGGAAGACGCCGCTCGCGGTAAGGGAGGGTCGTCGGAAGCGCGTTCCGGCACGTCCCGACCCTTCCTACTGCCCCGCCCCCCTTAAGACGCCTTAGGAGGACCAGCCGGCACTCCACATTCGAACGTTATCTCAGGGGGTGTGGGAGTCAAAGAGATAAGAACAGGCGTGGAAGTGATCCGGCGGAGTGAAGTCCGCAGTAATGCGAACAGCGGGTCGCGGGGCTCATGCTACCTCCGGAACGGGAGGATGAGGCTGGACCTGGGGTCCCCGGGCGGTGGGGGTTTAGTGGGTAGAGGCCGATCCTTCAGACCGGTCGAGTCCCACACTACCCCCCTACTTTCATCTGTGGGGGTTGTCCGTAAAGAGGATTACCCACCGCCCTTAAACAAAAAAAAAAGGGAGTGCGGGGGTCAGCTCACGCCCCGGCCCCAATCCAAAGCATTATCCTGGAATTGTCATAACTTTGTTATTTCAATGTTTTGTTAAGAATACAATTTAAAAAATCGATTTTTTGATCCCCCTTAATGAAAAAAGTTATGTATGAGACTCCAATGTCACTTATCCAATTGTAGATACAGTAGAACAGGCCTCGGAATTATGTGCTCGCGACGGCCAGTTTTCGAAGGCTACGCCCCCTTGATCCGGCCGAGCGTCTCGCTCCCCGAGGCGGCCAGAGTGCTCGGAACTCCTCAGGCGCGTACCATAGAAGCTATTCGTAGCGCATTGAAAGCGGACCTTACCTTGCTTGAAGAGTAAGTATCTGGCTACATCGTCATTGTCGTTATTTTAAGATTTGTAAATATTTAAATTATTGGAAATACATTAATCTTAAACTTATATAATTTAGAAATTCAAATAAAATTCGTACAGCAAAGTTTACTCCGACTTTGGCCGATATTTACTCTTGGATCAAGATTTGACATGGATTTGGTATGGGTTTGCCATGGATTTGGCATGAATTTGGCATGGATTTGCCATGGATTTGTCATGGATTTGTGCTTGGAAATTGTGCATTCAAATACCGAGCCATCTGTTTCCGCAGAAGTTTTGGTTGGTAAATTCATAGCAAATAGGGTCAAAATTCTGCTTCAAGCATGTCTTACGTACGATGACATACATTGATGAGCTCGAAGCACGTTTTGGCTGACTGGCTAATTACTAGGAAATATTGTTCCGCAACGAAAGGGCTTAAGAAACACGTTTATGCGAAAATCGGTGTTCGAACAGAATGGTTTGACGCGAATAATAACGCAAGGAAAGGGTCTCGTATACTCGTATCATTCTTGGACACAACCTAATTCCTTGGCCGCGTTACTCCGGTAACACGGGGTGATATTATTCAATCGGTGGTTTGCCGAGAGGTCAGTTTTTGCTTGTCGCGATAAGATAGAGACGCGATTCCAGACGAGCAGAAACGGAGCCGCGGCTGAATTGAAACGAAGCCCTGGTGGTACGTAGTATATGTATACATCCCAATTTTTCTGACCGGCATCATGCGGTATAACAGCACACGGCAAGACACGAGACGCGGAGTCGTTACTCTAGAAACCGAGATGTCGGCTGGGCCGCGCGATATCGTGTTGCGGCGCGTCTGCACAAAAGCTTGGGTTACATCACTTGCACATTTGGACCAGCCACCGGTTGCGCTGAAAATGAGACCAAGTCGCGGCGCGGAGCGGCGTCCGCGCGTGTCACGTGGAAACTGGAAACACAATCGGCCAGAAAATCACAGCAGCACATCGATCGAATTATTTGTATTATTATTTAAACCGAACACACTCAACCTTATTGTTCACAACCGAAAAATTTCACACTGTTTCATGACCGAGCTACCCGGACTAGCAACCTAGTGTAGAGACTTTGTATGTCGTGGATCGACGATAAAGACTCGTCTACCGTGTTACGTACGGAGACCTTTCCTGCGTGATTCTTTTACTCTCAGGCCACATGTTGCTAAAGGAGGATACACTTGCATGTCCAAACGAACAATTCTCCCACGGGTGTGTAGCAGCTTTGGAGAATCCTGAGGGATGTTACCCAAATGTGCCTGTACCCCCATTTTCTAGATGATTTTTGGGTATATAAAGGGGATGATCTTGCCCGTAAGCTGGTGCAGTCGAAACCGAGTGACGACACGTTACGCAACATGTTGCGAGATAGGGTATATCTGTGGTTCTAAAGAAAAACGCCGCATATCACAATTTCAAAAAATTCGAGTTTATGCATTAATTGAGCTTTAGAGTATAGCATTTACATATCTATCAGAAAAAAGTCATGAAAACTAATTTGAAAGGCTCAAAAAAATAACGCAATTTAGCCGATGTCCTATATAAAGAATTAGTGACGAAAACTTTAAACGGCAATATCTCGATAGTGAAAGTATGTGACATGCGGCGTTCTTCCTTACAACCACCGATGTAGTCCCCTTCGACCGAAAACTTAATCAGTGCGCATAGTTGTCGTCTACCAAGTTAACTAAGATTACCCACGCATTTTTCAGTGCGTCAAAACCGAGAGTAGCTAACTTAGCATACGCGACTACACGGTACACTGTAACAATTGTGAAGACCTCTTTTTATTAAGAATATATTGTACTTTGAAATTGGTACGATAGAGTCTTTAATCTCGTGACGAAATTCTTTTGTACTCCAGTCACTAGTATCTCCCACAACGATACAAATTTACCGTTCGAGTTGTATCGATGTTTCTTGAAAGTTGCGAGGACCAATTCCGAATTCCACCTGTCCTGTGATACCCGCTGGTGAAAGAGACATCGGCTAGTCCACCCTTTTCCTTCTGAAAGTGGCGACCCGGTGGTGAAAGAGACGTGGTCTAGTTCACAATAAAATCCCGTACAGTAGTGCTTCAAAAAATATGCAATTCCATTTAAAAAACCAACTTGACCTTCATATGACCTCTACGCGTCCACATAACGATTCCATTTGAAAAAAACACAGTTGACCTTCATATAACCTCCACTCGTCCACATAGTTACAGATACCGTTTAACTTTTGTCTGAAACATTTTCTAATATCATCAACAGTTTCGGAGATATTCTATTGGATCGATTTAAATGGTCTTTAAATGTATGTGGTCTGTTGAAGGCGTTTCGTAAGAGTTTCGTAAAACCATCCAATAATATAATGTCAAGGTCATCATTCTCAACAACATTTCCCTTTAAAGTTTTTTGCAATTATCTCGTAAACTAAAGCCGACCGACGAAAACTTTAACGGGAAATGTTGTTCAGAATGGTGACTTTCGAGAACATATTTCATTGAAATCTGAGGGGAGGACCCTTTTCTACAAGTTCATCCTAATATTGTTTATTTTCATAATTAATAAAAGTTTTAAGTACAGGTGTATATCTGAAACTTTGGTGAAACACGGACCAATCAGAAGCGCGGCTACAGTGGACAGACACCGGCTCGGCCAATATCAACGCCGGAAAATAGAGGTTTTTATATTTTTTAATTATGTGTTGATGTCAGTACCTTATTATTAAATTAATTTCCAGGGTGGTCCTCCTTAAGCTTCAATTTATCAAATTTTTTACCGGTTTTTCATTTTTTACAACCAGAGTTTGCAACTAAAAACTCGGAAAAAATTCTCGATTATGTGGTTCGAT
The DNA here is from genome assembly GCA_916610255.1 of Lasioglossum lativentre. Taxonomy (NCBI): domain Eukaryota; kingdom Metazoa; phylum Arthropoda; class Insecta; order Hymenoptera; family Halictidae; genus Lasioglossum; species Lasioglossum lativentre. Next base: position 36,474,387 of record OU744356.1, on the reverse strand, counting down.
ATGTGTCAGATTTTCTTTAGAATTTTCAGGCGCGATCAAATGGGGAAATGGAGCAAAAACTGATGGCTTCTTCTTTGTTCCCCATAACTACCCTTACGAACGAGGTGTAGGGCTGAATCTTGGTAGAAAGGGTTTTTTCTTGGTAAGCTATCGAATGAGCCTTTTCGGTCAAAATCCGGTCAAAATTATCGTAGCATACACTGAAAACATATTATGTACTTACAAACAATATGAATACATCCATATATACATGTATATGTTATAATTTTAACCTCACAGACCCATCATTCTTGCACACCATTATTTTATCATACGAATATTTTCAACTATTATTGCTCACAATTAAATCTATTTCTAACTAATAATATAAATATATTACAATTATATTATAGAATATATACGAACATTCAACGTTCATTGCCGAAGTTTAGCGATCCTTACCGAACGGACCTTTAAATTGGTTGTATGGGTTGTCTCTCTCTAAAAAGTCGTTTTCTTTCTAAATGTCGCCTGTTGTTGTATCCCTACTCTTTGACGTGAGTTAAAAAGTCAAGGATACGAGAGAAAGCTGTTCCGAGAGAGCGAGAACCTTGAAATCACACTAAGGGATGCTGTTCTCGCGGCTCCATTCTCTCAATTTCAGCCTCGACTCGGTTTACGAACAATTGCGGTAGTATTACAGTACACTCCTGGAAATGTTTTATTACTTCGTTCGTATGTTTCTTCGAATACCTATCACACACCATTGATTGAGCTTCTTAGAACCAGCGATTAGCAATCCGAAGCCGATTATTATTAAACTTCCGCCAATAACAAATTGCTTCGTCCCCTTTTAATTTTTACTGAAAGGAATATCAATGTTAACCGACATTGGCATCAACAAAATTGTCAATATCGTCTAATGAAAAAGTTTAATATGGAAATATTGACAATTTTGTTGATATCGATTATGGTCTCCTAATTAAAAAGTTTAATATGGAAATATTGACAATTTTGTTGATGTCGATGTCGGTCTTCTAATTAAAAAGTATATTATGGAAATTATTTTTTTTTGTATTCATTTTTTGTATATCAAGAATATGGAATTGTTGCTAAAAGAAGAAAATGTCACTATGCGTTAATTGCCAGACGGCCTTTTAAATGGAGAAGCTGAAACAAGGTTCGGGATACCAATCACTAACTATGTCGAGGTTATATATAAAAAAAAAGAAGCGTGAACAGGATCACAGATATTATTTATAGAACTTCACACAACTATAGGCAGATATACTAATTTTATAAAGCTCAAAAGTAATGTTTTTTATTTTTCATAAAAAATCAATGTTTAAGTAGAATGCAGATATTCTACTTAAAAAATCGTTTCTATAATAATGGTATTAGTAATCTTGTGGTAGTTCAATGGTAGTAATTCTATTACTTTTTACATGAAGTTATTACTTAAGAATTCCTCTAAATTAGATTGAAATTCCCTTCAATATAGACACTCTTAACACTCGGACACCTGCGAGTTCTACGCCTATACCAGATACATTTCTGACTCACGCCTATACCAGATGCATTTCTGACTCACACCGATATTTCACTAATACAGTTGTATTCCGATATAAGACAATGGCTCACGACGGGCTTTCGTCGTATTTCGGATGAGGCTATGAGCTATGCCTCACCTAGCAGTCACGAATGACATAGGAGGATTAAACGAACCCATGCAGTTTAATATAACATCACGGGTACAGAAATTTGTTTAAACAATAACTAAAGAAAAATGGACACTTGAATCGTGTCATGTTTTATTTATTTAAGCTTATACATGCCAAATTATTTTTACAATTAAAGATGTCCAGTTATAGCAAAACGAAAATTTAATAACACAACACAATATAATTATACTATTATGTGTGTACAGGGTGTTTGCACTATTACTAGCCAGCGTTTTTCTTGTAAATAGTAAATATTTTAAAAAAATGAAAGAGGAAAAAGTAGTACTGTTTTTTATATGCAACACAATGGCGTATGTAATTTTTTTGTGTTTATACTGTTTTTTTAGATATGAAGGTGACCTTCAATTTTTTAAATGGAATGCTGTATATTTTTTTATATCGCATGAAAGCGTATGTCTAGATGAATTCATCCGTATACTGCACAGTGACCTTCAAGGTCATGCAAGGTCAGAAATGGAAGAAACATTTTGAATAATTCATACCAAAACATCACCTAATTCGTATGAATAAGGAATACTTGTAAACACATTGGTGTGAAAGCATATGTAACAAAAGTTGAGTACCACTATAGACACAGCTGTATTGACGAAGAGTAGGGATACAAGAGGCGACACTCCGGGCGGCACCTCTGATGTCGTTTGTTCGACTGTCCCTTTTTTGCTGTATAGGCCAACGGGAAGTTTAAAATTTCGTGTCAATGTATAAAAATTAGAAACCTAGAATGTAATATTGTATAAAAATTAAAAATCTAGAATGTAATATTTATTAACATTGGTTTTCGAAGTATTCACGTTAATTTTACAAGACTGAAAAGTTAAACAAGAAGAAATATAATGAAATGATAACTGAAGAAAATGTAGTTTAAGAATATCCATTACGGAGATATTACAAATATGTTACAAATATAAATTATCGTAGCATACACTGAAAACATATTATGTACTTACAAACAATATGAATATAATAATGATACCATAATGGAACAGAAAAGCTAATTGTGTGTTTGGTCAAAGTAGATAAATAAACGTACGATTCACTAAACGACAATATAACAATGTTGTAAACGACGAACGAGGATGGCAAAAATGTTTATTTCCTGTGTAACGATAACGAAAAATTTGTTTGATTAATAAATTATATTTTCAAATGAATTGTGATTGTTTAAAGTTACTGTTGAAAATTAGACATTCGTAACGTTTTAAAAGAACAGTTTACTTTTTATTTTAAAAATTATTGTCGAATTTTAAAGTACTGGTTGGATGAAAGATGAAAGGTGCCAGACAAATTTACATAATGCGAGGACCAAGGTCCATGGAGAACATAAACTACCCCACCACTTAACAGGAGAAAACAAATTGCACTAAGTATTCAAATCTGATCAGCCAGTCGCGACGTGGTCACACCTTCGCCCACCAATTTCGGATTGCGAAAAAATGCAAATATCGTGGCACAATGCTAATGTGTAACACATACTGCTACAATGCTCTGATTGGCAACAGGAAATGACCGATACTCTATGAAAGAGAATTTGAAAATCAATCTAAACGAGTTTACGAATATTTAAAATGTGCTACAGTTTTTTGATACTTCTGAACTATTTGACTCATTGTACCTAGAAAGTAACTTATATAAACTGTACAAGATTATGTAAACTGTTAGTACATAGCGATCGCTGAGTGCATTAACATTACTGCAATCACTCAAACATGAATAGATAAATAAATAATAATAATCTCTTGTAATTTCTGTTAGGATGAGAATCCTAATGTATTCCGTTTATTTCTGCTACATTTATGTTTCTCGAAATAAAAAAACGTATATATAATTCTCCATAGTGTGATATTATACATATGCATATATTTGTATGTATATAAAATGTAGCAAAATGTAGAATTGTGAAAATGTACAAATGTACAAATATAGAAATGTACAACAAATGTACAAATGTAAAAATGTGGAAATGTACAAATGGACAAATGTAAAAATGTGGAAAGTTAGAAATGTAGAATAGTTTTATGTAAAAAACAACTTCATTATTATGAAGGCACAGAACATCTTTGAAATAACGGTTATCCGAAAATTCGTTTATATCAAAATAATAAATATTTATATATAATATTTTGAACATAAAATTTTAAATTAACCTCAAGGGTGACAATGCAATGGTTTGGTATCTTTCTATAGAATGTACCTTGTATATCTCATGGTGAAACTAACATTGCCAAACGTACAAATCTTCATTGTCTCGTATGACATATCTACGGAATGCAATTGTTTTGCACCTTCACCGGCATTAAACAATTGTTTTTTTAATTAAATACTTTTTTAGATTGTCCTAGTTACAAAAAACTGAATTTTTTAATTGCAATCCGAAAATATGAATTAATATCACTCTTTTCTATGTTTTTGTAGCTTGAGAAGATTTTTAGCCAATATCTCAAAAAAGCATCTATACATATAATCAGAATCATAAAAAAAATCAGAAACCAGTTACTTTAACGAATAAACTAGTTTTAGTGTCAGGAATGGGTTCGTGAAAAGTAAAAAATTTAATTTTAAATTTTTCGACTTGAAGTACTACTTTGAGATATCTGTATTATTATGACACATTCCCATTTTTTCCGGCGAGTAACGTTTATCATGTAATCTTTCCCGATTAACCGGTTTGAACAAGTGAAATTTTTATTGTGGCTCATGTAACTGGCATTAGAAGAATGTGAAAACTCGAAGTTGGGAAAGTATATTTCAACAATTTCAAGTATGCAGTGATTACACGGTTGTACGAACTACTCGCCTCAATTTATACACCCACTTAATGAATTAATTATACGGTTGAAAAAGAAGGGAAATTCAACAATTCTTTTATGCATAAAATTGTCTTTCTTTTTAAAAAATCAACACATACAGGGTGTCACAAAATCATATGTCGCGGACACTATAGCGCGATTCTACACCCCTGATTTAGTCGAAAATTACATAAGGAAAACCCCTCGCAAAATTGACTTCGAACGTGTATGGTGTCCGCGACATATAATTTTGTGACACCCTGTACATTTTATTATACGATTGTGAAATTAGAAGGACGTGGCAGCCATTTTCCCAGAGCCATATCTAAACACCGTCGGTGATTTTTTATGATAGAATGCAGAAAAAAATCGATTTTTCGGAAATGAAAAACTAGAATACCACATTAACATTATTAATATTTTTCGATCTCATCTTACGCGATATTTTGCAGGAGCGTAACGCATAACGCAACGGGAGTCACCTGTGTATCCGTTTCCGTTGCGTACATAGATAAATACATGCAGAGGAAACGCACGAGATCGGCAACGGCACGGCGCGGCGGTGGGGCATCGGCTTAAAAATAAAAGCAGATACAGCGGCTCATGCACAAATATTTAGGCCCGTAAAATCGACGGTGACACATGTCACGCATATGTTTATGAAATCGTCGAGAAAAGTCCACCGGAGACGCGGGGCGGGGCGGCGAGCAAGTTCCGCTTTACATACCGTTTAACAACCGGCGACAAACCCATCGCGCCGCGCCGTGCACACCGCCTGCTAAAATAATATTCCAGGAACGAAAATCGAGCGGCATTAAGCTGAAGTAAGCTGATATAGATACATCTAATGTTCTATGCCACCGCACCGCACCGTATCAATAGCAATCGATAACGCTATTCGTATAAATATTCGCCGACGCAACGGTGTTCTCCAACGAGCCACCCCGATTGCTTACTTCGATGCACGCTGTAATCTCTGCTATACGAACTGATATAATTTGCGATACACAACATTGTCACGCCTCCAACACTTTCACTTTTTAACTGAGAGACTCGCGAGGGAACCTCGGTGACTGAGACACTGTTTAACGAAACTTTAGAGAAGTGTTCATTACACTAAGAATTTTGCCAGATTTCGTTCGGGCCTGTTTATCAACCCTTCTACGCAAGTGCTCATAAATCGCAGGCGACTAAAGATATCAAAAAATAGTTCAAGTAAAAGTTATATCGTATCTTTGGACCCATAAATCTGTGTAAACATTTTTTTGAAAAGGGCATTTTCAAAATTTTTATTTTCGAAAAAATGATTTTTTCATCTTTATCGGACAGATTTATGGGTCCCAAGATACGATATAACATTTGCATCAACCATTTTTTTATAGTTTTTTATATCTCATCTTTCATAATGATTCTTTCAAAAATCTTTTTCAAAAATAAAAGTTGAACCATATGGTTCGATAATGTTATTGCAAGTTGTCATTTGTCTGTTAAGCCAACTTAAACACAACCTACAAAGATATGAATTGTACCTACTACTTAAATATCTTTGAAATTATTAATGATATCGAAAAATGTTTCAAATAGAAGATATGTACAATATGGTTTCGAGGGTGACATAATTCTATGCTAATGATTCTTTTGTAGGTGGAAGAATAGAAGGTTACTTTCAATGTTTTGAATGGAGCCATGTATTTTTTGATGCACCAATCGATGTAGTTCATTGTTCCCCATAAAAATTATTAACCTAGCTAGTCAAACCTGTTTCGAGCAAATTCTGATGAATACTTGTACATAATCGTACTATGCGAGAAAAATGCTGCCATGTTGGTGCCAAGACCATGCTCGGAGCAGAAATTGGTATGTACCTATTTACTAGGAGTTTGCCACCAAAACTTGCCAACAAATTCCGAGCCTAATGCGGAAACAGACGACTCGGTATTTGAGTACAAAGTTTTCAGTGGCAAATCCATGGCAAATCCGTGGCCAATCTGGCCCTCGATTTAATTCACTCGAATAAGAAATTATTTAAAAATAATTGATGTATTTGAATTTCATAAAATGTGAGGTCACTTTCTCTAGGTTATTTCTACAACAAAATTAAGAAATTATTCGAAGTAGACAGAACTTTTTTATATGCCTCATGTATTTAATCAATATTGCATTAGTATTACATCTTTTTTACTGACAACTAAGCCGACTTTCTTATGTTTTACTTTTTATTCTTGTGTTACAATTTCAATACCCGTGCAATTACCCCGTGCGAATATGTAAATGTAAGTCACAGATTGGCACGACCTTAATTGGTTTTCTCGGAAAAGAACAACACGGTAGTACTCTTAGAAAGTATAGACTATAGACGCATGTTTTATGTATTTCAGAAGATAACGAATGCAGGATGTCCCATTTAAATCGGCCCAGTCGAGTATCTGCGAAACTGGTGATGATACTAAAAAATGTTCAAGACAAAAGTTAAACGGTATCAGGTGGCACACTTTCCGATGTAGACATCTTTTTTCTATGTGGACGCGTAGAGGTCATATGAAGGTCATCTTCTAAACTAATGATTTTTCGCCATAAGTGATTTAGTACTTTTGTGTAGGGAATAGCGAGTAGCATCAAGTACTGTATTAAATATATACGATTCTATTTAAAAAAAACAAAATTGACCATCGTATGACCTCTACGCGGGCACATAGAAAAAAGATGTCTACATCGGAAAGTGTGCCCCCTAGTATCGTTTAACTTTTGTCTGAAACATTTTTTAGTATCATCAACAGTTTCAGATATATTCGACGGGATATATGTTTCTCAAAACATATTTTAATAAAAGACAAACAACTGTTGTAATTTTGATTATTTTTACTTCAAATAAATAACTTATGTAGGCACTTTAAATACTTGTAAATATGTATGCAAAATCTAAATACAAAAAGTTCAGGTAGCTTTTCTGAAAAAAATTCCGAAAATCAGAATACCCCCTAAGTTAAATGTTGAACTGATTGCTATACTTGTGAGCTCGAAGTATTCCAATATCCTAAAAGGATCGCGCAGGACGAGGGAGCTTCTGGTATTTCCGGTTCGTTTCAGGACCCTGTGCATTGTGCATCGTGCATCGTGCATCTGGTCACGTACACAGTCGCATCCGTCACCCTTCGTAAAATGGAATAAAGGCTTGCGCGAGACAACAGGAGGACGGAATACCTACCACGAAATTGTTGGTATCGATTAACCCTGGGGAGGTTGCAGTCCTCCAAATTCTTTAGTAGGCTGCACTGTATCTGGACAGTATTTCCAAGGGGACAGTCTCGTGTAAACGCTGCAAAATTTAACAATTGTCATGAATTTTTTTTCACAGCGTGCTGACACGCCTTGCGTTATAATTTTTTTGTGTAATTGATTTAGCTACTTCTGTAATTGTATGTTTAAAAATCGTATATTTTGCTCAGGGTGTTTTGCTCAAGGTTATTGTAGCCCTACCTACCAAAATAAATAATTCATCTTGAAAATTGACAAGATAGCAAATACTTGAATGGCATATTCTGAAATTTTATTCTGTCTTCGGCAATTTTCTTATTAGTTTATGTGTGGAAATAATATTTATTCATTATTCTATACACCTATCATAATTGACAAAAAAAACAAAACTAATTATTCATGGGTTTGCCTGTCATTGTTAATATTGCTTAATTATGTTTTAAATTCATATTTACCTTCATTATTTTATTATTATTATTATTTATTATTTATTATGTTACTTTTAGGATTATTACTTTTTTATTTGTCTATAAAATGTAAAAATGTATATTGTATGCAATAAACAGTTATGGTGTCCCAGTTAGTTCGATTACCCCGAATAATTAAACGATACATTTTATGAAAATTGTAAAACATGGAATTTAAATGGCTTCGAGAGGCTCATCTCATACGATACTTGCTTTTTTTTGTTGGTGGAGGCGTTTCGGAGATGTCAAGGTCACTTTCTTTTTTTTAATGGAATGACCTGCTTTTTGTATCGTAAGTCGATAAAGTGTCAAATTCTGAGTAAGGATGTATTGACTTCATATATCCTAAATCTAATAGTTATCGAGATATTATCGAAATAATTTCTCATATGTATTGATCGTCCATTTAAAGAAAGAAAACAGGACTTAAAACTCCAAATAAAAATAAGAAATTAAAAGTAAAAAAAAAGAAAAATCTTTAAAAACCATGAAAAAACCCATACAAATAAAAAAAAATTATTAATCGTAAGAGGGATTTGAACACGTAACCTCGGATTACGAGTTCAGTATTCTACCACCTTCTCTACCAGAGTTGTCGCGATGTGACTAAGTATATGAAGTATATCAAAATATTTTCTGGATATCAGAAAATTAAATGTTAATTATCTTTATAAATAATGAGTATAGGCAAAAACGTTCAGACATGGGTCTGCTTATTTTTCCTCTAGATTCACCAAAAATAATTTAACTAAAATCGACGATCCCACCACTGTGACCTATCCTTGTGAAGCGTTTTCCTTTTGTATTAATTATAACATTAAAAGTCAATGTATATAAGTGGAACAATGAAAAAGGTGGTGTACAGTAAAACGAAATATTATTAATATAATACATCTATACATTTCATTGCGAAGTGCAAAAATGTGGCACTTATAAAATGTAAACAAACTATAAAAAACTATTTAAGATATAACACATAGTAGTAATTTTTTTTTTAATTTTGTAAACGAAGTGAATGATAATGAGTAAACTATAGTGAACCTTTTTATAAATGGCTTTCTACCACATCGAATAAAAAAAATTTATTATTGTTTAGATCCAAGTAACATGAAAACTTTGTTAAAATTTACTAATGCAAACATTTACTGTTTTTTTTTTCTTGTTTTCATTCTCTGGAGTATACTATGTTAATGTGCTATTAGAACACTCCAAAATATTGTTCCAAGCACTACTTCATTTTCTTATTTCTAATAATTTATTTAATATATCAACAAATGAAGTAAAGATTTTAACAAAATTTGATACAACTGCAACTATGTATACTAAAATCATTCGTAATGAAAAGAAAACCTTGTGTAGTATTAATTTCTTGAAACTACTTTATAAATATAAATAAATATCAGGTGCGATTGCCTCTATACAACATCACCTAGCGTTCTTATACATATACATATAACATAGACATAGACGATGACAAGTACAAAGCTTCCTGCTTCCCGTTCATAAAAGCGGATACAGATGAAGAAAAATTAAAATCAGCTGACTCATCGTGTAATGAGTACGGTGAATGATCACACGCATTCCAAACCAATTGCAATGATATTGTTGAAAGACGGCTTCTCTATTATTATAGTATCGATACTCATATTTCTTCTATTGCCAGCAGCGATTTAATTGTGTCATCACATTGCGACTAGACAGCGGATTTATATGCAATAAATTATTATGAAAAAAGATAAAGATGTTGGAGTTACATTGAAATTGATAACGTCATTTCTATATTTTAAAAATGTATATCGATATCTCCATTCGCTTTGGATATTTACATTTAAAAGTATATGCAATAACATATTGCCTGTGCCATTTTTAGGTGACATATTTATTCCGGCATTAAAAAATATACGATTCCATTAAAAAAAAACAATGTATACATTGATTACAAAAAATAGAAACCAAATTGAATGTTATTGCTTTCCTTAATAATTTTAATAGAGGAGAAATAATATGTTGACAACATCAATTTTTTAAATTTTCCAACAATGTTGAATTTCCTCTATTTAATTTTGCATAAAAATCCGCAGTCTAGTCATAACTTAGTCATTCCAATGAATTTAAGAGTAAAATTTTGGGAATGTATTTTTAAGGTTTCATACTTTTAAAAATCGTTTTTTAACCTGTCTACACGAAACTGACCGTTAAGACAACTTTTTAAAGATTAGTCTTAACGGCATGCATTTCTTTGAGAAGTTAGAAGTCTTTGTTTACTAAATAAGGGAAAAGAAAATGTTGTCCACTTGCATATGAAATTTTTGCAAACACAAAGAAATGTTTATTTCCTGTGTTAATAATTCTATCATTTTAACATTATACTGCAAATGATATTTCATTCTATCAAACTGCATATTTTATTGTGTCTCAGACGTTGTATAACATAATTGCATTTAATGAAATAAAACGATCATATTTTTACTTTCTGCACTAGAATTTTATGTATTTACGATGAAAATAAGTACGCAAAATAAAAAACAGTGCAAACATTTAAAGAATTTAAAAATACTGTTGTACTATTTTCAACTCATTAGAATTGTTAAGAGAAGAAAAAAATGTCTAACATACACGATCAATGACCTAAAGGACTTATTTGATGATGATAAGCATATTTCCCAAACATTTTGGAATTTTTTGTTTCATTGGTTTGAAGGTTACACCAATTACAATATGTGGTCGTAAAAAATGACCTTCAACGAATTTTCTCTATCATCGCATTGTGCGACTATGTCCTGAGGAGTTTCTTCATATAACCATAAATAGCGGAGATACTATCATGTTAAGTGACTCGCTCTGTGTATGTATTTAGTACCAAACCCTATTAGAACGTTCCTTTTAATACCCAGCTTGAGTTACAAGATGACATTATACCGTAAATGATATTCCATTCTATCAAACTGCATATTTTATTGTATCTCTAACATTTAACATGGATGCAAAATCTAAAAAATTCGACTTTGACCCGTCTAAATGAGGTTCTAGGCTAGAGTGATAGAAATTCGAGAAACTGTTGCATTTTGCATGGTCCGGTGACAAATACGAGGAACGTCGAGGCCCTACGTATTATTCTCGAGGTGACTGCAGGGTCCAATTGAATATAACGATCGAATTAAAGCGATTTACTTTCATTACGATGTTACCGACGTCGTAGGGTGGGGCAGAAAGAGAAGATAACAAGAAGGAAGGGAAGAAGCAAGTGCATGCCATGCCAGCGATGATCAAGCTTTTCGAGTGTACCGACTTTAAACATTATTTTGTATACCCTTGAACTACGCGCATTTTCATTAAAAAAAAAATTTCACTTACGGCAAGTGAACAAATTAATTATGAATGCTACGAAGTTACTACTCATTCGAAGTTTGTTCATGAATAAAAATGAAAATGCACGTTTGATAATCTTTTTTTCAAATACAAAACCCGTTATTATGTTTTTAGTGGCATATGACAAGGATTTTAAATCTTTTACAGTTTTTACGAAATGTGGTCACGGTGTTTGCGTCATTACTAGCTAGCGTTTTTTTTTTTTTAATGAAAGAGGATTTCTGACCTTGTGTGACCTTGGAGGTCATTATGTTGTATACGAATGAATTCCTTTGGGCACAAGCTTTCATATGACATAAAAAATACATAGCATTCCATTTAGAAAATTGAAGTTCACCTTCATTTCTAAACAAATAATGCAGATAAAAATAAATTACAGACACCGTTACATTGCTTGCAAAAAACAGTATAACCTTTCCTCTTTCATTTTTTTCGAATCATAATAGTTTTCGAAATAAAAACTAGTAACGACGCGAACACCCGGTATATTGTACATGTACCACGCTTCATATGTATAATCGTATACATATGTATATTACACAGATATAATTATTTCTATGAATTTTTGTTTATTAAGTATTATATTTAAATTATAATAAAATTAAATTATATATGTATAAGCAAAAAACAGAGGAAAGTTTATATTTTGCTATTAATGACATCATAATAAAACCGAAGATACATAAAATGTGATCTGTCCGTAATAATTTACTTATCTACTGTCTCTTATAATCGTATAAAAATTTGCCTGTAAATTATACTAATTTACTTGTATTAAGGATTATAATATATTGAGCCCTCCTAATTTCTACATTTCTGTTTGAAGGTACGTCAGAAAACCTAAGAAACTTTATAAAGCTACATTATGGTATATGACGAAAAGATCCATATTGATTGATGCAGAAGGTTTCTTATATTTTAAAGCACTTAGGTTCGTTCGCAAGACATCTCACTGTTTCCCAGAACTGCAATCAAATGAAATTGGATCTCCTTGTTCTGCGAAAGTGAAATCTGACTTCTGTATCATAATGTACATCTAAATAAAACCTCACAATTTTAGTGTAATATTTATTAATGGAGTTGGTTCTTCCTACCTCTGATTTATCAGAACGCAATGATTCATTTATTTATTTTGCAACTACTAGGAATTATTGAGATACATTATTTATTCTATCTTTGAATAAACAAACGAATGGACGAATTTATTACGACATTAATTAGGATAAAATTATAATAGTGTTCTAATACCGTATCGATTTACCTATTTTGCAACTACTAAGAATTATTGAGATACATTTACTCTACCTTTGAATAAACAAACGTATTTATCATGTTATTAGTAGACTGCAGATTTTATGCATTTATGGCAAAAATGAGAAGGTGAAACACAAAATAGAAGAAGCATCAGATGAATTTAATATTACTAGTGCGTTATCTACAACCTATTAAAATGATTAAGGGAAAAAATCAATTTATACGTAACTCTAAATATATTATTTTTCTAGTATATTACATTAGTATGGTGAAATTGTATTTGTTTATCGAGGATAGAAGAAGAAATGCATTGTTCTAGCTTAGAAATTGTACAGCCCCTAAGAAATCCTGTGTAAATAAGAAACAGCCTAGCGATGAGCGTAGATTGTCGTAGTTTCGATTTTCCCAGAAAGAAATCGCTGAAAAATGCTTAGCTAGAGGGAGACTGAGAGCAGTGCACGGTAGCCGAAGCGGATCGTTCTGCGGCGCGGTGCGGCGTGGTGCGGCGGCATGGCATGGCATGGCATGGCAGGAGCATGGACTGTGGAAGCAGGGTATAGAGTGTACAATGCGGGCTCAAGTTTAGGGGGGAGTTTGAAGCAGCCGTCGTCGGACCCCCACCGTTTCAGATCCCCACCTCCCAGGGCCCTCTCCTACTCGTTTCTACTCCACAGCAGCAGTCCCCCTAGCACATCGAAAGAGTTTCCCTCTCGCCCCCCGACTGAACAACAAGCCACTGACTTCTCTCGTCAGTCGACGTTGAAGAGACTGCTACGCACGTACAACATAGGTGTATATTGCCGCCACACCGGATTCGTAAACCGTTCTATTCCCTGCGATTCCCTACGGAAACCGAACTAACCGAGAGATAAAAAGAGTGCCGCGACCGACAGTGGAACATAGGGTGAAAACGGACCGCGAGTAGGGAGACAGAAGAAGAAGAAGAAGAAGACGAAGAGGAAGAAGAAGAAGAAGAAGAAGACAAGCGGTAGGAGAAGGAGGGGAGAAGTAGCGGCTAGGCTGTTACACAATTTCGACGACACGATCCTTTTCGATCCGCGACGGCTGCGATCATCATCAAGGATTGACAGTGAGTGCCGTGTCTCTGACACGATCACACGTCCGCTGGCAGTTTGAAAGATTGAGAGGGAAAGGATCACATGTAGCGTACGCGCGCGCGCGCGCCAGTAGGATATCACGTGGAAAAAAAGGACACGCTGTAGCACACCGCCAGGTGGACCGGCATTTGTTTACGGTGTCTGAAACGTGTTCCGCGCGTATATACGGATCGATCGTCTATAGAGAGAGAGAGAGAGAGAAAGAAAGTGAGAGAGAGAGAGAGAGAGAGAGAGAGAGAGAGAGAGAGAGAGAGAAGTGAGTGAGAGAGAGGGAGAGAGAAAGAGAGAAAGAGAGGGAGTGCGTATGCGTGTGTGAGAGGGGAAGAGAGAATGATGTCGCGTGTTTTGTCAACGACGACTGTTGGCTGCGTTCAATTCCTCGCTCGCAACAGACTAAACTAGAAAGATCTCGTTGGGAACGTGGTTCGGTGACCGATCTCTGCAGAGAGCGAGACCGAGCGCGCGCGACCACCATTCGAGGAGAGGCCCCCTGTGTAACTGTGACTCGGTAGGAGGAGGAGGAGGAGGAGGAGAAGAAGAAAAGTAGTAGGGCAGAAGAAAGAAGGAAGAAGGACGAAAGGCCGAAGGAGAAGGAGAAACTGGAGGAAAAGAGGGAGGCAACGCCGCGTGGACACAGCCGCCGTACGAGATCCGTGTGTCCGTTTCGTTTCGTTTCGTTTCGTTTCGTTTTACCGATTTTCGTTGGCGGGACCGACGCGCGACGGTAGATGAGAGGTCCTGCGGGAGTTGTTTCTAACGTTCCCCTTTGTTATTGTTGTTTCGGTGATCGTCGTGGGTGATCATTCGCGACCGGAACGGAAACCGACGACAGATTCCTCGAATTGAAAACAGGGGCGCCGCTGAACAATCATGTACAAGCTACTAGGGGGTCTCGCGCATTACCTGAAATGGCAGGAGATCACGACCGACTCGATGGTGTTTCGGTTGCACAACCATTTCACCACGGTGCTACTTTTCACGTGTTCGATAGTGATCACCGCCACCCAATACGTCGGTAATCCGATCTCCTGTATCGTTCAGGGTTTGCCCCCGAACCCTATCAACACTTTTTGCTGGATCACGTCTACGTTCACCATGCCAGACGCGTTCAATCGACAGGTGGGTGTAAATCGACTGTAATTTCAAATTTAGTCTCGCGCGGCGGTAGCGGCGGCGGCGGCTCGATCATCGGTTCTTTTCGAGCCACCTGTTGAGACCATGCCATGCCGCCGCGAGTGTTCTAAGCTGATTAAATCTAGCTTCCGTGTGCTCGTCAAGTTCAACGAATCGAGAACCTCGCCCGGGACTTTGTTTCGTTTGTTAACGCGGCTTACTATTTCACAACATCGCACACGTGTGTCGTGATCACGCATTTTTCGGAAAGGACTGGTCCCGTGTTGTAATACTCGCGGAATCTCAAACATTTTCAGAAAATATCCATACTTTTTTTTGTTGAGGAAGGCCCTTGATTACCGGACGTCCTTGATACCATTTTTCATGGTTCTGCTACACCAAGATACAGTTTAAGATCTTGATTTTTTTCATTGCAATTTTATGCACTTATGTAGAATAATTAAAAGAGTTTATTAATATATTATTTTCAACTTATAAGAATCATTAAAAGAATTTATTAATATATTATTTTCAACTTATAAGAATCATTAAAAGAATTTATTAATATATTATTTTCAACTTATCAGAATCATTAAAAGAAGAAACAAATTTTTATCTGGCTTCTATTTGTTACAGTTGCAGAAGAAAATTTTAATTTTACATACATATCTGCTGTCTAATTATAATGCTGTCACATCAAGATAGAGTTTCAAATCTCATTTTCTTTTATTCAAGTATATTAACTTACCGAATGCCTATCCATGTGATTTTTATGATTCGACTGCAAATTTTATGCATTTATGTAGAATAATTAAAAGAATTTACTAATATATTATTTTCAACTCACTAGATTCATTAAAGGAAGAAACAAATTTTTAGCTGGCTTCTGTTACAATTGATGAGGGCAATTTTTATTTTGCTGAAATATCAGCTGCCTATTCATGATGCTATATTAAAATAGAGTTAAAGGATCTTAATTCTTTTTTTTATTGAAGAACCACCACATATCTACATTAATTTATTTTATATACTATAATTTTCATATTCGATTTTCTCATGAGAAATATTATTTTCGATCTTATATTATTAAGGATTGTTTTTTTGTGGTCTGAGAAGTGAGTCAAGAGTAGGTAGTCTAAAGAACACAGTTTTCTATAATTTTGTATGTATCATTTATTTGTATATATTCATTTGGTAACATTTTTTAGACTGAAATGTATACACTTACTATGGTTGCATTCTCTCTGAACAGTAAATTCAAGTTACTATTATTGTACGTTTAATTTACTAATGCAACAAAAGTAGATTTTTTATATTTGCATAGAATTTTAATTGTTTACGTCTGTGCAAAGGTATTTATGTAACCTGTATGTACATAAAAATTCTAATTGTCAGGAAAAAAATTAAAGAAACATAACGGAACGACGGTTTTTTCCAACCAAAATTAAACTCAATGATTACACTACTTACAAGGTGACCCAGGGTCACCGATACAAGGTTCAGATAAGTGGCAATGAAATACTATTTCCTCGAGGTTAATTGCAGCTACTACAGATACTGACAAAATTTTAATCTTTATTACAAGATTATACATAGAAATACCGTAGAGTTATAAAAACAAGAGGGATGATGAAACTTGTTGTATTCAAAAATTTTATTTGAATCCGAATAATTTAGAAATCTTTGTAAACACTTGAAAAAATGCTTACGTTAATTTTCGAGGCATCGTCTATGTCATCATCAAAAAATTTGCACTCTAATTACGTGTTTCCTCGCAAACGGATTCACGCTCGTTTATTTTTGCATCAGCATACGTGACAACATCGTGCAGCGCTCAACACGTTCTTCGGCGAGATTTTATCTGTTTGATTTTGAAGAACTCAATTAGCGGCGGGTTTCTGGAAAGAATAATGAAGAAACCTTCTTAGCACAACGAAACAATTAATTCGGTATGAGATAGACAGTACAAGACAGGACTATTCGCACATTATTACAATATATAATTCTGTGCACTAATAGTCCCAAATAGCACAAAGACGTCTTAAACACGTCTTAAACACGGCTGTTGTTAGATACGGAGACGTCTTGGAGACGTCCGAAAGGACCTTATTACAATTCAGAAATTTTTATGCAGTTGGCGGGATTCGAACTCGGGACTTACCGTTTACTTGATGATGTGCTTCCTCGCTAAGCCTTGCGAACCTATTGTTACGTTTATTACATTTTATTCTTATAAAGATTCAAATATCATATGAAATCATATAATTAGAAGAGATAAACTTCTATTAAAAAATTAACACGAATTCAAAGTAAATTTAATGTATAAATATTATCATATAAATATACATATATAAAAAAAATCAGAATAATATCATATAGCACCTTTTTGGATTTGTCTCGGTGTCTGCTGTTACTTTCTGAAGAAAAAAATATAATATTCCATTTAAGAAAAGTAGATTGACCTTCAGATCTCCTCCACTACTCCACCCACAAGAAAACAATTACTACTACATGATGTACCCCGTTCTACCAAACAACTTTTGTACGAACACTTTTTTAATAACTACAGGTCCTTCCGAGATATCCTGCTGTCCTCACTGAAACAGGACATCCTGTATATCACATCAAATTAGTTATCCAACAAATTTTGCATATCTCACCATGTAAACAATAGCAAGAATCTCATCGGCATGAGAATGTGAGAGCAAAACATTACGTAATGCAATGAAAAGAAAGCTACATTCTTATCGACATCGATTTTATCTTCCTCGATATCGGATCCCAGTACGACTAGTACTGAACAGATTATTTAAATTCATGGTGAAGAAATGATTTTATGTCTCAATTTGCATAACTCTATATCGAAACAATTGTAAAAAACAAGGTCGTTACTCTATAATTCTACCTTTAGTATCAATGCTGAATAAAATATTATCTGAACCGAATAACAAATATGTTCTTTATTGTAGTAAAAATTCTTAAAATATAGATGGTTTTTAAAAATCATACTTCATCTGGAAAATATTTAAAATTTTAACAAAAACAATATATTTTGCAGATATTGTAGTTTGTATATTATGGTACTATTTATTTACCAAATTTACTTTTACTTTAGCTTATTGAGATAATTATAATTAAAATGTTGATGCAGATTTGATGCGGTTATGACAAAACTGAGTAGATCAAATTCAAAACAGTAAGCACATTTAAAGAAATTAAAAATACTGTTGTATCATTTTTAGCTTACTAAATTTATTAAAAAGACATAGTTATTAAAATAAAAATACTTTATTTGTTGAAATTTTGTAACGTACTAAACATGCATATTGTATGCAAGCTGTACAGCATCCAATATTTTAAAGAGTTATTTTTCCATAAATTTTACCCAGCTATTCTCCGCGGCATCTTTGTAGAACACTTCGTCCGTAGAACAATACTCCGTTAATTTGTATTGAGTGCATGCAAACTCAGGTGCAAATTCAATTCTACGGAGACTAAACCGTCTTAGCAGTGCACGCAACCGTTTATGTATTTCCAATGCGCTTTGTGAAAGCTAATACTTTTCTCAGCCATAAACAATTCCTTGTATTGATTATGGATGTTAACGCGTTTAAAACATCTTGCAACTCAAGCTGGATATTAAAATGAAAGTTCTAATAGGGTTAGATACATTCATACATATAATAATATAAGGAAAATATCTCCGCTATTTATGGTTGTATGAAGAAACTCCTCGGCACATAGTCACACCATTTTAAGGCTTTATACTTTATTTGTAAATACATACAATTCTAGTGCAGAAAGTAAAAATATGATCGTTTTATTTCATTAAATGCAATTATGTTATACAACGTCTGAGACACAATAAAATATGCAGTTTGACAGCATGAAATATTATTTATCGTATAATGTTAAAATAGTAGAATCATTAACACAGGAACTAAATATTTCGTTATCTTTAAATGTTTTCGGATTGAACCCGGAAAAATTCTTCATAAAGTTCCGCAGTCTTATTACAAGATAAGAATGATAAAATTCTTAGTTGGAAATTAAGAATTATCATAAACATTTCATGTCTTGTGGGTATTGATATAACTAAATGTTGTTGACGTGGATTTTATACATTTATGACAAGAATTGGTAGATACAATTTAAAATAGTAAGAGAGAATTTATAAACATTGATGTATTATTCTCAACCTGTTGAAATAATCAAAGAAAGAAGTTGCTGCATAAAATTTTAATTTCACATAAAGGTCCGCAGTTTAGAATGTTTAGATACAAGATACAGTGACTCGTTTTTCAAGAAGTGGATCAAATGATTTGGATTTTTTGAGAAGTCGGAACAATTAGTTTGCAACACCATGAGAAAAAGAAATTTTGAAAAAATTAATATTGCTCGGAATGGCGGAGAAAATACTAAAAGTACTTTTAAAAAGTGTTCGCATACTTTCGTGAGCCACTGTACCTACTTTTTGTGTACAGACTTATCAATCAGCAAATTGATTCTTTTACAATTTTAACGTATTGTTTAAGGTTTAAGACAACATACCATATTTTTCACAATTCAACCTAATCGTACATTGTATGATAAATACACTTGCTTAGATTAAATTGGCAACGGTACCAATCAATTTCTAAGGAAAAATCGAGTTTTCTGATGCATGGTGTTTCCAAAAAATTCATATGAAAGTGGACAACATTTTCTTTTCCGTTATTTAGTAAACTAATACTTCTAACTTCTCAAACAAATTCATGTCGTTAAGTCTAATCTTTAAAAAGTTGTCTTAACGGACAGTCTCGTGAACACGGGTTAAAAATTGATTTTTAAAAGTATAAAACCTTAAAAATACTGTTCTAAAATTTTACTCTTAAGTTCATTGGAATGACAAAGTTATGACAATTCCAGGAGACCAGTTAGTTAGTAAAAAACTTTAAACGCGTTTTTCTCGAAACGTACTTTTTGCACCCGGCGTAGATAAAGTCTCAAAAACTACATGATAGCTCTGAAATTTTGGCAAGCCAAGTACCAAGATGACAGTTGTTACGATGAATTTATCATACTCTTAAAAAACTACTGAGAAAAGAATGAATCTTCGGAATATGCAATTTAAGCATTCGCCAGTTTGCCAATTTTCAAGATAAATTATTTCTTTTGGTAGGGCGATAACGATAAACATCCTGAATTATATTGATATTTTGGTTTTAGTCCAAGATTTCTAATCATTATGCAAAATAAAAATGTTCCAGATTGTGGGTAGCAGGAGTAAAATAAAAATTGATTTCATCCCTTAATGACTTTGTTGCAATAAAAACAACATTATAATACTCTCAATTTTTTCTCACCTTTTACTGTTTTATCTTTCACCCAGCCAATTTCTTTGTAAATGCATATAAACCTGCAGTCTAGAAATCATCTATGCCAGTAAGATACGATTTTTAAACATGTGTGTATAAAAATTGTTCCGTATGACGAAAGAGTAGCTGTCATTTACAAAAAAAAATTATAACGTAAGACCTAGAAATACTTCTAAAGAAATTCATGAAAATTGTACAGTTTTGCAGCGTTTAGACTGCCACCTTATGCGAAGGGATTGGAGTCCTTTTATTTAGTTTGTACAAGAAAAGCAAATAAGGAGTCCTTCGGAAGCTGACCCTTGTGTCCCCACTCTACCTTCTCCTTCTACGACACTATTCCCCTACGCTTCCACCGCGGCCGGGCCCAGTCACGTGACGTGTCCCGTACTGGCAGAGAGAGGGTAACTTCTCTCCCTCAATTCGTGCTCCCTCCCACCACCTGGCATCTCTGGACTAAGCTTCCAGAATGGGAAACATATCTATGTATAGACAGCGGATTTTATGCATTTATGACAAAAATAAGTAGGTGCAATTTAAAACAGTAAAAAAATTAGAATAGTTTACAAATACTGTTATATTATTTTCAATCTATTAAACATATTAAAAAATTTCTATTTCACTCGAGTTTGTTACAAATTAGGTAAAAAATTTTATTTTGCATAAATATCCGCTGTCTACTTATCTGTGTACGTGCCCAATCAGTTTTTTCGATGGTTGTTTTACTAATTTGCTTAGCGTCGTAAAAACGATTCATTAACATGTGATTCATACTTAGAATACCAATATTTTGAAAAAAATTCGTGAAATTTTAGAAGAGTTCTAATATTATTGTGAGTCACTTCTAGAACATATTTTGAACATTTCCAAGCTAGTGATTTCGGGAAATCCTCCCCGTTGGTTTTCGTGGGCTTGATCGAGTGCACCTGATTAATTTTCGTTTCATCATTAATTATTAAGCCAATTTGTCGTAGGTTGGCGTGGAAGTGGCGCATCCAGGAGTGGCGAACGATTTTGGCGATGTCGACGCGAGGAAATACTACACTTACTACCAGTGGGTGTGCTTTGTGCTGTTCTTCCAGGTAAGGGCTGGTTTATCGGTAATCTTGCACGCGCGACAGATAAACCTGGGACAGCTGCGCGCTTTTGCTTTAGGTTTTGTTTCACTGGCCAACCATTCTCACCTTTCGTATTGAATATCCGAGGCTGGTTCGAGGAGCGATTGTACCACCTCGTAAGACCAGCACACTCGGTACAGTCCTTCATAGAACACGCCTCGGCTCTCGATTCTTGTCATTCTCGTCCGAACAGTCCGATTTTATTGTCTAGAACATCCACCTGGGTTTGTAATAAACAGTCGAATGAAATAGTTGTAATTTTTAATTATCAGAGGTGTAGACATTAATTCGGGTTGCCTTCGAATCACCGACAATGATTTCACCCGCACGATTTCACCGACAATCATTTCATTGAGAATTATTAGGTCGTTGCATGTGAAATGTCCGATTTCAGAATGCAAATGTTATCAAGCGTTTTAATCAACAAATATGGTCTACAGTCTACAGGTTCGTTAGACTGGATGACCCAAAAATGTTGCACTTCCTTGAAGCGTGTGATTGCTGAGGTTATTTAAAGTAACATTTTCCTGTGCAAAAATATTCTCCCCGGCTTTGTTAAGGAGTTATTAACGAAAAACACAGACCAATCAGAGCGCGGCTACAGCGCACGGCGTCCGGCTCGACCAATGACAACTCCGCGCTCAGCGGGACCTGTGCTCTGATTGGTCCGTGTTTTTCATTAGTAATTCCATAACAAAGCCGCGGAGAACATTTTCGAAAAGGAAAAAATTACTTCGAATGAGTTTAGGAATCACCCCTTTCAAGAAAGTACAAAACTTTTGGAAAACCTTGTATGTTAACTTTTGAATAAAGTTTATTTCAATATCAGTCGAGGCGATTGTCGTGTATTCTTTTTATATGATGAGAACATTATGTGATGTTTAGTCAAAATGTAGTAATAAATTAACGTATTGATCGTCAATGAAAAAGCTCAAAAATAATAATAAATGGACGACCAAACGATTCAATTTTTACCGTAGTATAACCGAAAACTCTTCATTTTTTTTACAGAATATGATTATTACAATCATTACAACTATGTTTGTTTAAAGCTACAGTCATGAATCGAACATTTCATATGCAGCAACTCAGGGCCGCCGCGTGGGTAAGAGGCGCCCGTGTGCAAGGAGAAATCTGGCGCCCCCCTTTCCCAGGAGCACAATAAATTACCTTTTTTTTTTTAATTAATTTCAGTTCAAAAAATTTTTATTTTAATACCTCGGCGCCCCCTGGGCGATGCGCCCGTGTGCGGCGCACAACCTGCACAACCGCACGCGGCGGCCCTGCAGCAACTAATATTTCATGGACATTGTCTTTTGTCGACAATTACTACACTGTTAGGACTACATACCAATCGGATTTATTAATATTTAGTGTGCTTATTATGAAATTAGTCCATATTAAATTTTAAGAAAAATAAATATTATTAAATTTTGTAAATATCAAGAAGTTAAATTACTTACGGATACATACGTCTAACATATTGTCGAGTCTGTCTGATAAAAGTTTTATGAGAACAGGTTATTTTAAGACATTTATTAAAAAGGGTGCCATAAGAGAAAACTTAGTTAATAAATCACATATTAAGAATACCAAATTAACTGCAATAATGATCTCCATTAAATGCATAAACTTGCATGTCCTAATATTGTAATAACATCTCATGGTTTATTAATATTTAATTTAAAAATGTGGTTAAATCTTCGTTTTTTATTTGCAAATGCTTGTACTTTGGGGTCAAAGTTCCCTGAAAACGGGCAGGTATCCGCCGATCACAATAATTCGTAGGGCAGCTGAACCGAGAAGATACAGTCACCTTCGAAAATCAACGGGACTCAGAGGTTTAGTAGACTGCGGATTTTTATAGAAAATAAAAAAGATATTTTCTATTTTAATAATTTTAATAGATAGAAAATAATACAACTGTGTCTTTAGAATCTTCTAATGTTTTTACCGATTTATATTTCACTTATTCATTTTTGTTATGAATGCGGAAAGTCGTTCAAGAAAGTAAAGTCAAATAAAATTACATTTTCTGTGGTATGTAATAGGATTTGCGGAAAAAAAATTAATATAGATTTTATCAAATCTTATTCAGTCTTATATTTACTTGCATACTTTTATAAGTCGTTTTTCCACCAATTTTTGGGAATTTTTTTCAGAAGAATTGTTTAACTTTTTGAATTGGGATTTTGCCCACATATTTTTGGGTATTTAAAGTAAAACTAAATAAAAACTAATCAAAATGACGTGAGTTATACATATATTTTTTTTATAGAATGCGAACACTTATATCTTAAGAAACTGAAACAAATCGATTTTTTTGAAAATGAAAAACCAGAATGCCCTTTAAATTCGTATTCCTGGATTCTAGAAGATTTTATTTATATTTATTTATAAATTATTGGCAAATTTCGAAGGAACGTGCAGTATCGTCTGGAACCTTCTATACTTACCATAGCGGACTTAGTTTCTGGCATTCGCTGACTTTTGATGATGACTGTAGTCTTCTCGGTTGAGCTGCTCTACGAATGTCTGCGATCGGCGGATTGCCTGTTTCTAGGGAGCTCTGGTCCAGCGGCGGACCTAGGCATGGGCTTTATGGGCTGCAGCCCAGGGCCCTCTTCGCGGTCAGAAAAATAAAAACAATTTAAATTACAAACTTAAGAAAAAATAAATTATATAAAAATTTTTGGTACTTCAGATAATTTGGATTAATTAGGTAGGCCCCCAAACAGTGTTAGCCCAGGGCCCCGATATTAACGGTCCGCCGTTACTCTGGTCTCAGTTGACAAATTTTTATGACTAAAAACAATGGTGTAACTGGTGACTTTATTGTGTCGATATATTTATATGTATATAACTGTGTACACAATTGTGTATGTAAGATAAATACTATACATAATTGTGCAATGTAGGATAAATAAAATCGAGATGACTAATTTCGCTCACAATTAACGTAAATACAATATAGTTTATACTAACGTGGATATTATGACACTGAAAGGTTAAATTGTAGTTTTGAACCTCGCATATGTCAACAGAAATTAAATCGTTGACTTTGTCACGAGAATAATAACTTTTGATCTCTGTGACTAATTCAAATACTCTCACACGTAAGTTTATGTTCATTGGACGTTCACCTTCTAACCTTAGTTTTTTAAAGATACGATTACGTTCGTAATTAATTACATGATACATCCGGTACATTCTTGAGAGATAACATGCTCGAAGTGTGAACAATCGAGCAAACTTCAGCTCACAAGATGAAAACTATCATCTACAAATTGTAGGGTTTATTAGTTTTTCACAAAGAATTTGTTAACGGCTCGAGATCCGGCTTAAATTATGTTTTAGAGTTCGGCAAAGTATAATCTAATTAGACGTAGCATAGTGTTGTGATTAAAATTTATTAGTCAATTCGTTCAAAGTCTTTTCATTTTTTATTTTTACTGAATTTATGCTCAATCTAATGTAAGTATGTATATGTAAGTAATTAATGCGTATACAGGGTGTACCAAAAATGTTCGAGTTCGTTAAGAGGGGCAGTTTTTGGGGTCCTTCTCTTGTTCACTGCTTCACCGCGGCGCGACACCAACACTTCGCTCAGCGAAACCTGCCGCGCCGCCGCGTCGCGCCGCGCCGCGCGCGCCGTGCCGGACTCTCCCCGCCACACAGTGGTCGAAACGAGCCCGCTAGCTGGACAAAACTATTGTAGCATTATTTTAAAACTTAAAGCCATAGTAAAGTAGGTCGTTGGACTCG
This sequence comes from Lasioglossum lativentre, assembly GCA_916610255.1. NCBI lineage: Eukaryota > Metazoa > Arthropoda > Insecta > Hymenoptera > Halictidae > Lasioglossum > Lasioglossum lativentre. Next base: position 36,449,067 of record OU744356.1, on the reverse strand, counting down.
TCTTGACGTCATCTACAACAATATATAATAATAAATATATGGTGGTATTTAAAAAATTAAGGTAACCATAATTTTTTATTAACAAAAAAATGTTTTGTAGTTTTTGAAGACTGAATATCGATTAACTTTTATTGGAAACATTTTTTTGTCAAATTATCAGAAATGCTCGAAAAATCGTGATGGCAATTGGGCATTTGCACCGAAAAGCTGACAGAACTGTTTTAGCATCATTCTATAATTATTCTATTATCGCACCGCTATTAAAATACGAAGTAACGATACCTGACGACTCACAGTGGTCAAAATGGACTTTCTAGCTAGACCAAACTGTTTTGTCCTTTGTGGTTTACATAGAAGTGAATCACAGAAATGATTCGTAATATATCGACATCGGATTACTAAAATAAAATTGATTTTTTGGACACTCCAGACTTGCATAAAGAAGTTCCAACAAGTTCCAAAGTGAAACCTTTTAAAACTTTTTTTCGCGGGGCTGTCAAAGTATAAATACCATATACATATTTAAGCATTTTCATTTTTAATAAATAATGTATTTGAGTTTTATTTATGTTTTGAATTTACGATTCATGTTAGTATCCATCACAGAATGAAGAATTTCACAAACATTTCCACTAGCAGATGCTCACAACGAGAAATACTAACGAATAGTGAGGTGTCGAACGATGATGAAGAAATACGAAGTTAGGAAATGCTTTGCGGATGGGGGCATATTTTATTATAGAGTAATAAACAAGGGTAAAAACAGCTGCGATTCTTCTTACCTGGTACCTACGTCTCATTTACCGTAGCGGAAAATTTTCTGGGAGCATTACCATTTTATGGGTTTTGTCCAGCTAGCGGGCTCGGGTTTTCGACCACTGTGCACCATCGCGCGCCGAGGCCGCGCTCTAATTGGTACGTGTTTTTCGTTGATAACTCTTTAACAAAGCCGAGGCGAACATTTTTGCAAATGAAAATGTCGCTTCAAATGACCTTGGGAAACGCCCCTTTTAACTCGAACATTTTTGGGACACCTTTTACTTATAGTATGCTAGATTGTAGGAATGTGTTTAATTCAGACATAGACATTGAGTATTTGCAAAAGTCTGACTAATTCCATCTCTGACGTCATGTGTTACGATATGAAGCACTGCCCGCAGGGGCAATTCAGCGCGCTCCCGGGGTAAAGAGTGTTTGTTGCTTATGCTTGGTTTAATATAAATCTACACACATGGGCACAAGTATTATAACGCCATACAAGAAAACTGTGTCATGTCATAACACAAATCCGTTTGGTTCATTATAAAACCGTTAACTATAAGTATCAATAATATCAATTATAAAACCGTTAATTATAAGTATCCTGTATTTAATCACAGTTATCTGCATTTAAATTGGGTCTATTAAATCGTTAAAATTTGAATATATACAAAATATATACAAAAAAATTTTATAAAAATATATACAAAATACATATTAATATTTCCAAAATACATATTAACATATTCACTGACAGTGTCACGCATATGTGACGGTCGCGGCTTTCTATGTATTTCACGTAAAATGATCAAATTAATGTTGTGTATAGTGTTATTTAAAACTAATAAGATTACTCGTATACAGTGTGTCCCACGAACTCTCTCCACCTTGACTATTTCCGATATGTATAATAATATGGAAAAATGATATATGTATACAAAACTTGCGACGCAAACATTTTTTGCATGGGTGAAGGCGTTTCGGAGATTTCAAGATCACCTTGATCTCTTTTACTAAAATAACCTATCCCTTGTATCGTGAATCGATAATTCTGCGTAAAAATGTATTGACCTTAATATGTCCTAAGCCTAATGGTTAACTAGATATTGTCGAAATAATTTTCAATGGTTCGAACCGATGTCCGTCAACTTGAATATGGTATACCTCGTTAACTATTAGATTTAGGACATCTGAAGGTCAATACATTTTTATGCAGAATTTGATACCTTATCGATTCACGATATAAAGTGTAGGTCGTTCCATTTAAAGAAATCAAGGTGACCCTGAAATCTCCGAAACGATTCACCCATGTAAAAAAATGCTTGCATCACAGTACTTCCCCCTCCATACCATGCAAGTTTTGTATATATCATTTTTTAATATTATTACAAATAACGGAAATATTCAAGGTGGTCAAAGTTATTGGTCCACCCTGTATATGTAGACGTGGCAGTCAACGTGTTTGTTAAATAATACAATTCATTCGAGTTTGTATGACACAGAGATCCCAGACATTTTCTGGAATGTTTGCGTATACTTTTTACCCATACATATATGTACATGTAGTTTGAATGATTATACTGATTTGAATGTGTCTACTTGAACAGGCGGTAATGTGCTACGTGCCGCAGTGGCTGTGGAACATGTGGGAGGGCGGTTTGATCAACGCGTTGGTCATGGGTATGAACCACGGCCTCGATCGCGACGAGAACATTCACAAGAAAAAGTCCGCGTTGATGGATTATCTAATGACTCACATACAGGTAAGAGAAACACAAAGTCGTATAAAGTTCAATCGAATTACAGTAATGGGTCGTATCACGGCCGTTTCTGGTACAGGCCGGAACATGTGATATGGCAACACCGCATACAGACAGAACATCAGTCCAACCAGCTGGTCCCATCGAGGTACTGCGTATGCGCAGTAGCATAGTATAGTGATATAACGCGAACAAGTTCGAATCGCTTCGAATCGGACTGACACAGCGTTGCCAAGTTTACCATGTTCCGGCCTGTACTAGACACGGCCGTGGTCGTATGCATACAAATATGTAAATACTTCGGGTGGGCGGAGTACCCGAGCCTCGGGTCGGGTTTTGATGACTCAGGTCAGGTCTAGAAAATCTTTGATATTTGGGTATCCGAATAATATAAATTTTCGAGTTCCCGACCCGACCCGAACCCGAATTTCCGGGTAACCGCCCACCCCTAGTAAATGCTTCCAAGTAGGGAGACTAAGAATACTAAATTTCTTATGCTACTTGTGCTGCCATCTATCGGCTCCGCTCGTTCGAGTACATACCAACATGGCGGCGCCCTTTCCTAAATCGCTCAACTTTAAAGACCCATAACTTTTGAACCAGCGAATTCCGAACGCTAAAACTTGGATTTTTGGCATTTACTCGTCAAAATCTACAGGATTATATATATAAAAAAGTTAAAAATTTCTGGGTCCCTAAAGTGAAGTTCAATTGTTCAAATAAAATAATAAATAATTTTACTTCAAGAAGAGGTTGCTGAAGTAATTAAATTAATTATTACATTTACATCTGCTGATTTTCTAGTTTAATGATTAAAGTTTATCTGCACTCGCTTTTAAAATTGTTCTGTAGTACATGAAGTAAATGGAATTATTTGATCAAATGGAAGATGCAGTGAAAAATTATTCGAATCTCGTTTGAAATTTAAATAATGAAGCAATTTTTAAAAAATTATTTGACTGTTCAAATAAACCAACATATGAAATTGAGATTTCTTCATTTACACATTTACTGTTGCAATGAGAATAAGTAGTCCCATTTAAACAAAATTTTGATGACCTTGAAATCTCGAAAAAAGTGACCTCGAGAAAATTGTTTGCCTCTTTTCCTCTGATCTTTTTCCTATCATAAAAAATAAGCGAGATGTTGAAGATGGTCTAGTTAGGTGAAATACCCTGTATTTTTGTATTGTGTTGATGAATGATATGGAGCTGGAAATTATGCGGGAGTGTGTTAGAGTCGCTTTGTACTTGCACTTCGCGACAAAATTATAAGGTTGTCAATTAAGTTCGTGACTACTGTCATCACAATATGTCACTCTGTTATAATTACACTTTTACAAGATACTGCAACAGGAAAGGAGGTTATTCCTCGACAAGACAAGTCTCATTCGCATGTTGCTTGTCGACCGCTGTAAAAAGAGAATAATCAGGCTGGGAGTCCGTCCTAATTCATTATCATTTGTTCCGGTCGCTGCAGTATTCTTCGCCTACAGAATATGCCACACGTTTACACGTATTTTAGTTTAATATCGTTCGAATTTTACTGACAATTATAATAAAAATTCATGCAAATCGAACGAAAGATTATCGATTCGAGTGAGATTCGTATTTCGATTGAAAATCAATATTTCTTTAATGTTACTAAACAATCCTATTTAACACTGTTGGAAAGTCGCAAATGTAGTTGTCGGCCAAAAATATGAGGCACTGAAAAATTGTTACAAATGCAGCAAAAGATTATTGATTCGAATAAAACGTATTTCGATTGATTATGCCATTTTAATAAACAATTCTGTTCGAGACACGAAAAAATAGTTTGTCGCTTGTGCTTTTAATAAATCCCGTGATATATATAAATAGTTATATAATTTCTAACTTTCTGCAATAGATTGTTATGTTACTTGTTCTTTTGTTTGAATTGACATAAGTCGTTGTTTTATTAAAATTGTTAGTCCCAATATTGGGAATAATCCCAATATAAAATATATTTCACCTAACTTGGCTATCTGAAATATCTCTCTTATTTTTTACTATAGGAGAAAGGTCAAAGAAAAAGATTATTCTAAACAAAATTTTCTCAAGGTCACTTCTGTCGAGATTTCAAGGTCGTCGAAATTTTTTTAAATGGGACTACATATTTGCATTACAACAGTCTTATAAGTCATAAAAAAACAAATTCTACGATGTTCGATGTGTTGATCTTCGGGTGACCTTCAACGAGAAAATCATGTTTGTATGGGGAGAAGGTAAATTATTATTAAATAATTTGCAGGTGTAAGTATTTTTGTCTTTGCCTGGATTTTCAGAGGTGTTACAAACTGCAAAACTATGTCACGGTAATTACCAAAGTCCATGGGTATCTTATAGTTAAATTGTAACGCAATTTAATCAAGTCACAAAAAAATATGATTATCGTTGCCGTCTCGTGTATGTAATAAGTACCTTGAATTCTTGAATCTGATACACTGTTAGGCAAATTAGTTACGTGTATTCAGTATGCGTGCTCCATTTACGGCATAATTGCAGTATTATTGCACCATTGATAGTCTAGGATCCTGTGAATAACTGCACGTACTTCGAGGTTGGCTACGTACGACTAGACGGACATGTATAAACGTTTCCAGATTGTTCCAATTACGTCAAATCTAAGGGTTAGATGTATTGAAAGTGAGTGACGGGTTATAGGAGCTAGACATGAATATGATCGAGTCGCTCTAAGTACATACTATCTGTCTCGAATCTCAATTCTTAAATCTTGAATCTCGAACCGGTGGATGCTGCACGGTAATCTTCGGCGAACAATTTAGTGATATGGTAAAGTCTTGATCTAAGAAAAACTCCGGGGTCCGCGTTGTTTCTTAGATCCTGTGGTTCTACTATTTCTCAATATTCTGTAATAATTTTTATGTTGTGGTTGAAGAGGGAATTGAATTCTGAATAAAAACTATAGGGGTATATATGATGAAAAACTAATACTAAGATATTTTCCATAAATGATTTTTAATGCAAGTAATGCTCACAATGTTCTCGATTACAATTAATACATTTGTGTATAATGTTAATAAATTGTCTCAACACTAAAATTACTATGCACTAAGAGCAACAGATGCATATTGCTTTATTATAATAATAGCAACATGATCGTACTTTAATAGATCTAGTGTTAAACAGAACACAATTATTTACATAATACTTTGTACAATGTTTTGAGGTATTTTAAATTGCATTTTGAACAATTTTTTTATTTTACAAATCGTTGATACCGTTAATGAATTCTAAGGAAATCTACAGTCTAAAGAAATAATTCCTTATTACCTCATGAAGTTTTAATTATGCATACGAACTCTTGCATAGTAGGATATATTAGCATGTGATTCTTGCATAACTATATTGTGGAAAGTATGCTGGAAATATGCCAGTTTGTCAAGATACATACATAGGATTTAAAAGATATTTCTTGTCAATTACAAACAATTTTGACGATTTTTTTTATTTTAGAATTTGTTTTTTATACACTACGAACATTATTAATACTCAAAATAATGTTCTTCACGTTGGAAGAAAAAATATCGAACATTGTTCTCGGTGAACTTCAAAGACAAGAAGCTTTTTGATAAGAAGTCAGAATAATTCTGTAAAATATTCGTGCAAGTATTTCTAATAATTATTATTTATTAATCTTGTACTGTTATTCGCAATGATGAAAAATCAATATAACAGGGATAAAAAAATTTGGATTTTACTGAATGTCAAAAATTAAATTCTTCTGCATTCAAGTATGAAATTGTTCGTATCATTTAGAAATAAAAGAACCGTTTGCGAAGGACATTGATCTCTTATTGTTATTGCAATGTTCACCGTTTATGTACATGTATAGAAACATATCAAATTAATAGAAAGAAAGGATGAGGGTGAGGTTTTTAAATTTCGTCATGTTTAATGCTTAGAAAATGATACGAGAGCAGATTAATTAAATTTTGTTTATGCAATTATTTATTAGTACCATTGCTGTATCGGCAGAATCTAAGGTAAAAGTTGTTTACATTTTATCGTAGCTTTGTCGTCATTGGAAGTTTGATCATTTATCATGAGAAGGCCACCAGGTAGTATTTCTACATACAATCTGAGTTGTCGCGTTACGACTATGAAGGATAGTAATCTACGATTTTATGATTGTTTCTCCCACTTTTGTTACTTCCTCTGGAGATAAAGACGAGTTGTAATTTCCAGTAACTGGATTATGTATATGAACAAACTTTACATAGCTTTAACAACGGCTTAATTATGATGAAACAATAATTAACCGCAAAGCTTTCATTAGAAACCAATTATTCCTTAAAAGAAAAAGAGAACATATGTAATATCAACATTTAATTTTATGCTTAAATATTGACTACAAACGACTAGAATTTTATTTTGATCTAAAAGAAAGGAAAATTATTCATACTTACTCAGTAGATTCTCTTTAAAATTTTCATCGCAAGCCTGACTCGTTATTATACAGGAAATGATTTTTTATTGTACGTTAAAAAGTTGTATGTCTCTAGAAAAGTTATCAATGAAGGGTTGTACAGATAACCTGTACAACTGTTACAATTTCTCAACATTGTATAAGTAGCAAATACGAGTAATAGTGCAAACTGGGGGCTAAAAAAGAAATGGAATTTCGAGAGGACCTGATCGAAGGATTTCCATGTGAAATAGTTTCGTACAGATCACACGAAATGTGGTGCACTGCCATAGAGCAGAAGAAACGGGGGAAACTAGCTGGGGATGTACAATGTAGAATGAGACGACCGGGTTAGATTCAATTTGCCTTGATTGAGACCAATTCGTGTCAATTCACCCACTGCTTCTTCGTTTCAGAGTCACAACATGTACGCGTACCGATACTTTGCCTGCGAGGCCCTCTGCTTGGTGAACATTTTCCTTCAAATGTACCTGATGAATCGGTTCTTTGACGGCGAGTTCCTCAGCTACGGACTACGCGTGTTGCAGTTCTCGGACGCGCCTCAGGAGGAACGCGTGGACCCAATGGTCTACGTGTTCCCACGGGTGACCAAGTGCCTCTTCTACAAATACGGTTCGTCAGGAACGATACAACAGCACGACTCCCTCTGCGTGCTGCCTCTGAACATCGTCAACGAGAAGACCTACATCTTCATCTGGTTCTGGTTCACGATCCTCTCGATATTGCTGCTGGGTCTGATGGTGTACAGAGCTGCCATCATCTTCGCCCCGGTCGTCAGACCCCGGCTGCTTCATCTGTCCTCGCGGCTTCTCCCCATCGAGACCTGCCACAGCATTAGCAGGAAGATCGAGTTGGGCGACTGGTGGATCCTCTACGTACTGTCCTCGAACATCGACTCGCTGATCTACAGGGACTTTTTGCAAGAACTGACTAAGAAGATGAGCGACATGCAGCCGGTCTCCGCTTAATTAAACAGACATCGACGAGAGCCCTCGTCGCGAGACTCGTCGTCCTTCCTCTCGCCATTTCCTTTCTTTCTTTTCGTTTCTCTCTGTCCCTCTCGCTCTGCGCCTCGCCTCGCCTCGTCTCGAGGACGTGACGAGAGTATCGATAGGAACCATATATCCCCGTAGAAAGCCATCGCGCAATTCTGCAACGGCTCGCACCGAGTATACTTTTTCCATATCCAGCCGAGTCGAAAGAGAATCGCCGCGATCGCTGCGCACGACTGATAGAGAACGTGTTGCAGACACGCGATGACGCTCTAATACCGCGCAACCGACCACTCTAAGGATCTCTGTTGTGCGCGTGTGCGCGCAAATAGCCACGCAAACCGTGATCGTTTCCGACGGTTTGCAACCGAGGATCGTTATACTCCCGATTAGCGGTCGTCACCCCCCCCCCCCCCCAAAGTGAAGTTGCGTTTATCTCTGTCGAGGAAGTATAGTAATTGCTCAAAACAATCGCCAAGACACCGTGTCGCCGCGGCCATCACCGCGACACTGGAATTCTCGATCGAACGGATCTTGGAGTAGATACACCGTTTAACTGTGCAACATTCTTCCGCCGTGAGATCATCCGGTGACACCGAACGCGATACACGTCCATCATTTAACGCGCCCCATTGCGAGAAATTCTATTTTCATATACATTCCTACCTAGCGTGTTCGAAGTAGCGATTATGTAGGCCCCCTTTGTCACATTCTCGATTACGCACTGTACGATAGGCAAGATGTAGCGACTCGTGAAACCGAAGACCGACGTTTAACTGATTAAATTCCGCTTCGAGACACTACAACTTTTCTGCTAGATCATCCAAAAACGGGCTAGGATATCGTTGTCGAAAAGATTTCTCAAGCTCGCTACCTTGATCATCTACTATGGACGGCGTATAAGATTCTACGTGATTGTAGCTAACTCGAAACATTTTGTACTGACTATTTTACCCATTTGTGTTCCATTGACGCGGAAACGGTGTCGAGAAGTCTGTTCAATAGAATACTTGAAGCAGCGTGTAGGAGACTGCGTGTTTCTCTTAATCAACGTTTATCGCATTTGCATTATACCAATTTTAGAATTTGCGTATTCATCGAATCATTATCGAGACACATATGTATGAAACTTTACTGATCGTACTTTTCATTTTATCGATCTACCGTAACATTTATCTTTTCTTCGGGAAAGCTGATACGTGTTCTCCAAATACTCAAAGTCTGAATACACTTTGAGATCAGTGACTGTTACGACTAGCTCGCCTTCAACTTGCTACTTACTATCTAACGTCGTAAGCACTGTTGATCACTACAAGTAATTTGTAAAGTGGAAGTCTTGTACACAGTCAAACATTGAATTTGCCAGGATTAACGACAATCTTGCTGTTTTCTTTTTAACCCTTTGTGGTCCTATCTGGAGATAAACTTGACATTGTCAACTTGACATTAATTTCACAAAGAGAGGAACACTTTGAACTGCAAAGGGTTTAAATCGTGCTCGTCTCTTTCGATGATCCTTCGACTGCATTAGAAAACATGGCTGAACTATTTAAAATTACTGTGGTAGTACTAGAACATTTGGCAATGTCTGAGCATTTATCTTGGTTGGACCTATATCAAAGAATCTCAATTCGACTCTCGATTGGCCTTTTGACTCTATGACAACTGAGTCGATGTATCCTGGCAAGTTTTTGGTTACATGACATGGTATGGGCATGTGAATTTCGGTGTATCTTTCTCAAAAGTTAGTACTGACTTTGCCTTCGAATGTCCCAACCACCTTTAACGTAAATCATATGTGTACCGGAGCTTATTTTTCGAAAGAAGAGAAACTGAAGTATTCCAATAGAAATAATTGCTGCCCACACCTCTCCTGTCATTTACATGTTACGAGTATGGTGTTTTTCTTTATAGAAAAGATCTCGAAGAAAGATTAGAATTCGTTGCAACTGAGAGAATCCTATCGAAGTACCCCGAAGAGCGAGTTAATTCAGTTACAAGTAGGTTACAAGCGACATGTAAATTACACAAAGAAATATGATATTTTTTTTCCTATAAATTGATAAAACTATGTATTACAGAGAATTCTAACAAGCGACATGTAAATTACACAAAGAAATATGATATTTTTTCCCCTATAAATTGATAAAACTATGTATTACACAGAATTCTATAAAATATTATAGATTCAAGATAATAATGTAGATAAAAATTATTAATAGAGATGTTTTGTTGAACGTGTTGTTAACACGTTCCGGATGAGCAAATCATGTAAGGCCGAGCTCAGAAGTTGTAGGCATCGAAACAAGTGTCGTGACGTCAATCGCTGCCAATTTTTCAAGTTTAATTCACGACTTTCCTTGTCTTGAAACTTGTTAGAGCTGCAAGTACCATCCTGACCGCGCTGAAGTGTAAAACACACATTGTTATCCATTTTGTACTATTGTATATATGAAATTTATTTGGTAATATTACATATATTCGCAATCAAATGAATTGAACATTTATTTTACGTCGATTAAAAATTATGTGCCCAGTTCATTTATCAGAACTCTGTGTCGCAATTGTTTGAAACTACCGATTACTCGGTCGCTTGTGATCACTTTGTGCTTATAACTAGATTGCGGATCTTCGTGCAAAAGAAAAACTTTCTAACTCAATTATAAAAAAACAAAATAAGTTGAAAGTGACATCAGTCCGCAGTCTACTTATAATCCGCTCTAAATTCTGTTACCTACACTATATCACTTACTGTGGTTTACTGAGAAAAGAATATTCTTACCGAACAAATAACGATCAATGTTAACGAAAGAGGAGAAAGTGGTGCTTACAAAAATATTTGTACTTTATTGACTATAACACTTTATTCTGTAAGTATAAATGGCTTACTTAATAACTGTAATAAGCAGTATTTTTTCAAGTAGCCTATGTGTTATTTTACAAAATTGATCTCGATGAAATACTTTCGTGAGCACTACTTTCTATCAGAATTTCATAGAAACTTGCAATTATTAGTTGAAAATGCTGCCGAGACTCTCTAAGTATACTTTCAGTTCAGCCATCATTGACAATTCGGTATGCAATACGTTTTGCGTCATAAAAAATGTGATATTAGCCTTAGCTACGGACTAGTAGAAAGGATTACGAATATTGTCCCTTGCATCGCACTTTCGTTAATCGGTAATAGAATGTCAAGTAGACGATCGAACGACATTGATCCGTATTTACCAACGTTTCCCTTTTCATTATTGACAAAGAAATCTCAAGTGGTGCATTAATAACTAACTGCGGATCTTCTAAAAAGAAATCTAGAAAACTTATATTTTTGTAGGTGGAATTTGCGAAATTTAAATAAAATAGAACTTTATCTTCTGTATTAATAGTTTCGATAAGTTAAAAAATAATATAGAGAAAAAGTGAAATTCTATGAGAATTTTCGTCTTGTTCTTTCTTGAAGATGTTTATTATAGCCTAATTACTGCCTAATTATCATCCTGTCGGTAGCGAAAACATTTCCATTTTCACCATCGTTCGCTTGTGTAATGCGACTTCTTCTTATAATAGTGACATTCGTAGTTCGTATGTATATCGGCAACAACTGTGATCCACGTTCGCCGATCAAGAAACACAGGATTTGTTATATGTAGAAATAAAATACGCCCTTCCAAGAAGGCTCATGCGCGTGTTGTAAGAGAATTTTTGTGTTTTCAACTATGCTGATGTTACAGCTTCTTGCAGTGGATTCGAAAATTATTGAACGCCAAGTTTCAAATTTTTCAATAATATTTATAGTGTGATAATTTCGTGACAAAAGAAATCGTACAAACCTGGACTCATTTCAAAACTTGAATACTTTCAAGATAGCTTGGTCCATTTTTATCTAGGATAAAATAATTTAAAATAATTGTTAGAAAATATATTAGACACATCTTTGTTCTGCAAATTTTTCCACCGGTTCAAGTGTGTGAAAAAGTTTTTAAAAATACGATTCTTCCTCTTTGAAATTCCGTGTTTCCGCATTATTTGTAACAACTTGTTGCCATCTTTCAGGTAACCTGTCAATTCCCGTATCCCAATGACTCCTAAATACATAGCAACATGTGTTTTCGATGTACAAGCAAAATCACTTGCTTATTTAAAATGCGACAGAACTTTTCTTCCAAAGAGGAAGAATCGTATTTTTAAAAACTTTTTCACACACTTGAACCGGTGGAAAAAGCAGAACAAAGATGTGTCTAATATATTTTCTAACAATTATTTTTAATTATTTTGTGCTGAACGGAGGTGGAAGAGTGGGGTATCATGCCCATCAATCAAATTTTTTAATGTGCTAAAACTTAATGTGCTATTTTTCTATATGGTTTTATAATACAAAAATGCGGAACAAGTTTGAGATAGTGTGCCCTTATATTATTGTAAAGTTGGAAGTACACCTTCCATTAAAAACTTGATAAATCAACCAAAAAAATTGTACTTACGTCGCAATTTTCAGGTTACAAACATTTCAGTATGTAGGATCTTTTAGGAAAAATTTATACGACTAGGTTTATATTTTTTCACGAAATTATCACAGTCTGAATATTAACGATTTAGAATTGGAATGTGTTGGAACACTTTTTGGATCCACTACGTTCATATGTGAGTGAAGTGTTCGTGTCTTTTTTTGGAAAGTTAGAACCGATACCGAACCGTTCGAAGTGCATTTCTGTGAACGATTCAAGATTTATACTATCTCGTTTCACTTGGAACAAACGTGGTCGGTGTACAGTTCGATATACCTACCTATTTTAGCTGACTTTTTTGTAAACATTTATTTGTAGCGAAATAAAGAAGCTTTGCGGCAGTCGATGCTTGCCGACCGATTATTCCTCGTTTCGGTCGCGATTTTGCTGTGTTCAGAGTCGCCTGATGAGGGGAGGGAGCACTGATCGAGGGGAAAGAGTTACCCCCTCTCTGCCAATGCCGGACGTATGCGCAACGGAGACGAAACGCGTCATGTGACCGCGCAGTGGCGGAAGAATGGGGGAATAGCGGCATAGAAGGGAAAGTTAGAGTGGGGACAGTCTTGATCTGGCGACTCTGGCCGTGTTAGCGCCGATAAACCTGCCATGCAATGCTTTCGAAGATTATAGAGGTTCTTCTATCGATATAGTAAATAGCTGAGAAGATGATAACATATATTCGGATGTTATGCTTTTCCTTTTGTATTATTATTATAGTAATATTTAAAGAATAGAAAGGTGTTCAACTATGTAAAAATCAGACGAAATTCTTGTTTTTTGTTCTATAAAAAGTTAATTTACTAGACGAATTCGACTTGATTTCGTGTCTTGTATCTTCGAATATTGTCGCCGGTGGAAAATATTTAATCGATGGAACTAACCGTGCCTAATAAAAATGAGAATATATTTTCAATGATGGTGAAAGAATTTACTTCTATTTAGGTGAAATGTTAAAGTAAGGATAATTATTCTGTTCGTTTGCGAAATTCCAAAGGTGATGCAGTGATTGGAGGATACATATAACGTATGTTGAATATATAACGTTCTCGACTATTTTTGTTATTAAATTATGGATTTTATGCATTCATACCATATTTAAATGTGTAAAAACGCAATAAAAGAACGACTTCAGCAATATACAATAAAGTTTTATTTAGCCCAGGGCTGCCGTTTAAGGGGGAAGGGTACCCTAAGACTGTCCCTAGAATTTCCCTAGAATACCCTAGAAATCTGGTCGAAACTTGGGTTTGCGGGAATACGTTTGACGTCGTTATACGAGCATATTTTGGGCTGGGTGAGGGCTCAATCGAAAGAGGAAGGTTCAGCGCATGGTGCGCTGGTCATGACGTAACGAGATTATGTTGATATCTAATAATATGAGTGTCCAAAGTAGGGAAAAAAGTCGAGAAATCACCCGCAGAATCCCAATGTATTTTTCTGTTACAAAAAGAGTTTTTGACTGCTGTCATAACCAGCGCACCATGCGCTGAACCTTCCTCTTTCTATTGAGCCCTCACCTAGCCCAAAATATGCTCGTATAAGGACGTCAAACGTATTCCCGCAAACCCAAGTTTCGGCCAGATTTCTAGGGTATTCTAGGGAAATTCTAGGGACAAATCCTGAAAAGTCACGTGACTACCCTTCCCTCTTAAGTTGCTCGCGGAGGCCGATTCTCGAAGGCTACGCCTCCTCGACCCGGCCGCGTGTCTCCCTCCCCGTGGCGGTACTAGCATAAGCATAGGCGCTATTCGTGGCGCTTCAGGTCGACACGCGTGTCAATAGGTTTCCGCATTATCATCGAGGTGCTATTGCCAATGCGTTCTTTTTTTTTGTTAGTGGTATCCCCTGTAGGCCTATTCCACTATGTCGCACGATAGTTTCTGACAACAGCTGCAGAAAATTAATTTTGGAAAATAAATTCGGCAGATAAATTTTAAAAATAGTTTTTAATTGTATTGTCCAAATTGTCTCAACATGTGGGATAACTTGATTTTCGCGCGCGTTTAGACGTGCTTGGCAAATTGGTAAGATCTACGGAAAGTTTGTACGTAGCTGTTCGCATCGTCGACAGTGTCGACACTTACATTGTAACACTGTGTGGTACGCACCTGAGAGGCTCCGAGTACTAGTACCGGCACGGGGAGCGAGTAAAATATATCGTTACAATTTCAATAACATACCTTTTGGTGATTTAAAGAGATGCTGTAATAAAGAGGCAGCTCCACATTTGGGTAATTTGAGTAAACCACAAAAAAGCTATTAAAAATCAATAATACTGTTTTAAATTTGCTATGAATTAATAGTCGATTGATATACATATATATTGCTATGGATATACATTTTTATACTAAATATGAAACCTGTTTTACTGTTTCTATGAATACATATTGGCACCAAAATGACCGCTTTTGTCTCGCAAAGTACGATTACATTGATCAAAATTTGTTCGAAACAGGTTTTGAAAATTTTCTAACTGGAAAAGTATAAATAGATACAAAGAGGTTAATATTTGTCAAAAACAAAATTTGTTCAGTAATTTGAAATATTATAAAATAAAGGAATGAATCTATATAAAAATGTAGGTTGAAATATATTTTAATAAATCAAGGAGTTACATCAGAATGTTATAAAAACTTTACAAGGAAAAATTATTAGGTTGATGCAACAAACAATTCGGTTTTCGCTGCTTTAACTTTTTGATCTGTATAAAAGTTTTTTATTGTTTCCTGATGTAACAATGCAAGTTTTAGTGGTTTTTGGTTTTTTGTTAAAAATTGATTTTAATTTCACTAAAGTTAATTACAGTAATACAGAAACACAAGCAATAAGAAATTGTTACCTCCCCAATATTTCATTTCGGCTAAAGTTCCGAAAATTGGAGTGAGCACAAATTTTGCACATAGCCTCATTTTGCAATAAAAACATGTTTCCCAAAAGGATTTTTAGTGACTCTAATAAAAATTTCTTATCATTTTAGTGTCATTTTCTACCATACCGGGATTACGTTTTCTATCTTACCGACATAACGCATTATAAACGCGCAACACAGACGAGACCACCGACGAGATACTATTAAAGACTGCCAGCACCGATTGTCCCGAATGTCCATTTACATGCCGCACTGTGCGGTGGCATAATTCTTTCAAACGAAATAACTTTTAAAATACGAACTAACAAGAAGCCAGACCCTGTGCCACCGACGAGATACTATTAAAGACTGCCAGCCCCTGTGCTATTCAGCGAGACCAGTAACCGGGCGCGACCGGGCGCGGGGATAACGTGGAACTTACAGTTTCCTGATATACCACATAGCTAAAAGTTCCACCACCGACGTGATACTCGTCGGTGATTCCGCGCTCTCTACCTAAATAGAACGTTTGCTCAAAAAACTAGGTAAATGGATTTAGTCCCGCAAATATTCAATAAAACTAGACCGGTGGTACTTTGTATAGGAGCACTTTTGAAAAGTGACAGAACAATAGTAGTTCGAAGTAATCTTATTCGCGTTAATTCAAAAATCAAATGAACCAGCTTGAATAATAGATTTTGTTTTGAGGGAAGGTGATACTGCAAAATGGAAATATATTTGAAATAGTCATTGAAATTGATTTTCAAGATCTTTATTGACAATCTTCCAATGCACAAATTTTTATATTTAGCAAATCTTAAATTCTGCAATACAATGTTATCGGAAATTCTAAGTGTGCAGCTATTAGCTCGATATTATCCACTATTTGTAAGATACTAGAAGTTCTTACAAATAGAGGATAATACCGATTGCCCAGGTCTCACCACGAGGAGGTTGCTGCACAAGAGACCCGGAAAGGGAGTCAGAACGAATTCAATATTCCTTCTGGCTCACTTTCCTAACAACTACGAACTTATACTAACGCAGTATGTCGAGTAATTATTGCGGAGCAAAAGCTGTGAATCGGAGAAGAAGTCTCCGATCCACGGGAGGCCAAAGGTGAATCAGAGCAGAAGGCTCTGATTCTTTCAAAGAGAGAAACAAGTGCGAACCAGAGCAGAGGGCTCTGGTTCGAGGGTGACGCGACGCGTTCAATGCTTGCAGCCCAGCTCCAGCCAACAACGATACCCGACGTGTCCCCACCAAGAGCGATGGCCAAAAGACGTGTTCAAACGATATCCCATTTACTCCTAAAACCACCTGCCACCAAACAACGAAACGTTGAGGTGGCTCGGGTGGTATTACAAAAGAGAGGATTTTTCACTTAACAGTGTAACACGATGAACACTGCCTCTCAACCACCCACTCTCAATGTATCTACGCCGAATACCGGTACCAACCGGTCTGGTACATACAAGCAAGGTCCGACACAGCAGAGGGCTGTGTCGGAGTCAAAAAAACGAGCCGAGCAAAGTGAAGTTACGGCAATAATTACTTGTCATATTTACAACGACGATATACAATCTTAATAATTAACGCACGCACGCAAATCGAACAATTATTGTCGGCAAATAAACTAAGTCGCACAAGAGGGAAGAATCAAAGCAGAAGGCTTTGATTCGCAAAGAAGAAACATGCACCAGAGCAGAAGGCTCTGGTTCGGGGGTGACGCTAAGACAATAATTGCTCGGCAAATATAATTAACTTAAAAATACGCCGCAGTCTTCATTCGATGTATCCTCTTCGTTCGATGTATCCTCTTCGTTCGATGTATCCTCTTCGTTCGATGTATCCTCTTCGTTTAAAGTGTCCTCTTCGTCGACGTTAGAAATAAAAACGACGACGATGCGACGGGATGAAACTATGAACCCCGTACACGAGTACGGCCTACATACCTCGCACACGAGTGCAAATCTAACCAGCTCTCAAGAGCCAAATAAACCCCGCATACCAAGAGGAACTTGTAAAAGTTCAGAACCAAATTTCAAGTAGAAATCGAGTAACAAAAATGGCGATAATGGAGATTCGATGAGAAGCAACTATAAACCCCGTACACGAGTACGGCCTACATACCTCGCACACGAGTGCGAATCTAACCAGCTCACGAGAGCCAACCTAAAGCCAGCTCATGAGAGCCAAACTAACCCCGCACACGAGTGCGGCCTATAGGCGCTTCGGGACCCCGGGGACGCGACACCCCGTACTCACTCACGGTTTCACTATCCGCGAGTGAGCCCCTGAGAGATATCCATTCGAAGGAATACCAATTTTAAATCAGAAATATACATTTTTAGAAGATTGAAAGTTCCGGTGGAAATTTCAATTAGGTTATGAGAAATAATAATCGACGGTGTTCGTTGAATTGACAGTTGACGGAGAAAATTGTTGAAGGTCCACCCTGTGTTGTAAAGCACATAACACTCACAAATAAAAATAAAATTGTTGAGACTTACCATTGCTGAAAGTGGTGCAGGTGGAGTAGACTAGTCAGCAAGGCGAATAAACACTTGGCAGCCTCTAGTTAGTCACTGGTCAGCCAGGTGGTCAGTCACTGGTAAATCACGGGTCAGCCAGGTGGTCAGTCACTCGCAAATCACTCGTAAATCACTCGTATATCCATCGTAAATCACTCGTAAAACACTCGTAATTCACATGTAATTCACATGTAATTCACTTGTAATTCACTTGTAATTCACTTGTAATTCACTTGGAATTCACTTGGAATTCACTTGTAATTCACTTGTAATTCACTTGTAATTCACTTGGAATTCTCTTGGAATTCACTTGGAATTCACTTGTAATTCACTTGTAATTCACTTGGAATTCTCTTGGAATTCACTTGGAATTCACTTGTAATTCATTTGGAATTCACTTGGAAATCAAGCTCTGGTAAATCTCTGATCAGTCACTGGTCACTCCCAGGGCGGTCTCTGGTCAGGCTCTGGTCCTCCCCAGGTCCTCTCCTGGTTCCGGCGCCCGAGCGCTCCTGCCGGAATCCCTGGCCTGGCCCGTCTGACTGACTGAGCGCACTCGCCGAGTTCAGGCGCGCGCACCTTTGTAGCGATGCGCAACTCCCCCCGCTCCATCTAATATCGATCGATTTCGATCGTCGTGATAGTAATTATTGATAAATTTATTATTTCTGTCTGTTTAATGTTTATAACAATTCCTTTTGTCAACGATGTCGACAAGCATTCCCTTGACCACCTTGCCATCTAATTTTTTAGTAAAAGTAGGTAATATAACTTCGATGTACAGAATAACTTTTAAACCATGAATATTCGCACGCATTAATTTATTGAACACAATACACTGATAAATTTATTATTTCGAACTGGTTAATATTTACAATAATTCCTTTTACCAACGATGTCGACAAGCACTCCCTTCACATTTTTTCCATGTAATTTTTTACAGTAAAGTCTTGATCTAACTCTTGATCTTACTCTGTTTTTCAACATACGTCTGTTCCCACAGATCGATTTTTGGAACAATTATGTATAAAAACAAGTGAAGGAAATAATGCTCGTTTATGAAATATTTTTATATTAAAAATTGAGGTATCTCATATGAAATTTGAAGTATTACGTACAATATTTCTTGGAATTTTTTGTCCTTGATATTAGTTTTGATTTTAATATTTTAGAAATCAACGCCAAAATATTGTCTGAAATATTTGAATACGTTCGTCGGAGAATGTAACATTTCATGATAACCGATATGGTTCCGTGATGATTCACCTTTTCACCGACAAGAATCTCCTCAGTTGTCTTCTACACCGACGGGATGCCGTCGGTGGCTTTCTGTTTTTTACTCTGACGACAAAATATCCTAGAGGGCGTAAGAGAACGGCAAAATTTTTGGAGCATGCCCCGTAAGGCTGACAGTCTTTAACAGTAAGACAGGTAGTCTAATCGGTAGTCTGGCCACCGACGAGATACTGTTAAAAATTGCCAGCCTTTCGGGGCATACTCCAAAAATTTTGCTGTTTTCTTACGCCCTCTATGATATATTGTGGCCGGAGTAAAAAACAGAAGGCTAGCAACGCTACCTCGTCGGTGCAGAAGACCACTGATGAGATTCTCGTCGGCGAGAATGCGAATCATCACGGAACCATATCGATTATTATGAAATGTTACATTCTCCGATATTTAAAACAATGTTTTAACATCAAGGAGAAAAACATCCTAGAAATATTGTGCTGTGTTTCCGTTTACGTCCATTCTCAGAATTCGATGAAATTTTGAAAGTAGGTTCTTTTTTTCTAAAATGACGTGTGGGATATTAAATAAACATACCCAGTTTGCAACATAACGTTCACTTTAATATAATAGATAAGTTATTGGTATAATAAATTTAAGGAAATATAATATTGCGTACATCGCGTACTATAGCTAGATCGAAGCACACAAAGAGACCGAACCACGCGCGAGAAGACCGGTATAAAAAAAACATACGGCCAATAAGAGTGGCAAACCGATCGCGGAGTGAGCCTGCAGCGCCCTCGCGAAGCGCTGGATGAATAGAGGAACCTCCATCATGACGATTGCCAGAAGAATTTTTGGCGACTCGAAAAAAAATTTTTTATAATTTCAATGTCGCTCTCTACCTTACCGCCTTACTGACTTATCGATATTAAATATGTATATTCTGAAAATTAATGTAAAATGTATAGAAAATTTCAATTGTTAAACCAATTAAATAAATTTCTACAATGGGAAGATTATGCGATGAGAATTAATTTGGATTAGGTTAACCCGAAAAGTTTAATTTAAGAACGAGCGGAAATGACATTAGTTTGAGTTAGGTTAGGGTTAGTTTAGGGTTAGGTTATGGTCTTGGTTTTGGCGGTGTCTTCTTGCCCTAGCCTGAGGCGGGTGCCTTCGGGTCACCCGGACCGGGCGGGGCACGAAGACGCCGGGGGCCGTGGGTGGACCGAGCGGGGGCTCGGGAAGCCCATTACGACGGCCCCAGGAATGGGGACACCGGCAGGGTCCCTCCGCCCGGGGTCTTATAGAGTAGGTAGTGGGGGAGGCTAACCCCTCCCCCCGGGATTTTATGATACCTGGGAAGTGTCCTGTTGAGTATGCGCGTGATTCAGGCACTTCCCATTTAGCTTAGGCGGGTGTGGGGTTTTAGTGAGTAGCCTTCGGCGCCCCCCTCCCCGGACGTAGTCCCACATAACCTCGGCCCCCCCCCGGGGGCCGAGGTATGCGTAATGCATTTCCCCACAAAAAAAAAAAAAAAATGTTATGGTCTTGGTTTATACGGAGGGGGGTCGCGTGCGGGGTTCCACAGGGGTCCGTGTTGGGACCACTGTTGTGGGACCTGGCATACGACCCTGTGCTGCGGGCTAGTAGGCACGCAGGGGTCAGCGTCACGTGTTACGCGGATGAGACGCTACAGCTAGCCCGCGCGGGCTGGGTGGCGGAAGCCATACGGCTGACGGAGCAGGGAGTTTGCAGCGTCGTCTCCTCAATACGGGCCCTGAAACCCAGGGTGTTCGGGTGTCCTGCGAGAAGTCTGAGGCTATGTGGTTCTACCGCGAGTCTCGGCCGCAGGCGCCCGCCAGGGTCCGTGTGGGGGTGGGTGAGACCAGCGTCGAGGTCGGGTACCAGATGCGGTACCTGGGACTCGTCCTCGACAGCCTGTTGCGGTTTGACCGACACTTCGATCTGTTAGCCCCCCGGGTGGAGAGGACGACCGCTGCGTTCGGTCATCTTCTCCCTAACTTGGGGGGGCGTCCGCGGGGCGGGTTGGTCGTTTGTTTGCGGGGGTTGTGCGGGCTGTAACCCTATATGGGGCCCCTGTGTGGGCGCACGATCTGGCGGCCGGGAGCCGCAGCGGTCCCCGGAAACTGCTGTGGCGGATAGAGCGCAGGCTGTCCGCACGGATCGTGCGGGGGTACCGCACCATTTCCCACGCGGCAGCGACGACGCTTGCGAGGCTGCCGCCTCTCGACTTAGAAGCTATTGCACTCTCGGGAGTGTACCAACGCTCCCGGAGCCTCAGTCGAGAGGGGTGGCTCCGCAGGAGAGGGAGATCCGGGTGGAGGAATGTCGCGGCCACGCCCGGCAACTCGTTTTTCATCGATGGCGACGCGACGGCGCCTCGAAGAGTATGCAACGGTTGGGGGCGAGTTGTTCGGGCCGTCCTGCCGGTTTACCGGGAATGGATGGGCGGGGCGGGGCAAGGCCTCACCTACCGGATGACGCTGATGCTCTCCGGGCATGGATGCTTCGGAGAGTACCTGTGTCGGATCGGGAGGGAGAAGACGGCGCTGTGTCACCACTGCGGAGAGCCGCAGGACACGGCGGAACGTACCCTGAAGGAATGCCCCAGTTGGGCAGGGGTGCCTGTCCGGGCAGGGCAGGCTCTCGCCCTCTGCGGTCGTTGCGGCGATGGTCGAGGACGGGGGGTCCTGGAAGGCGTTTGCCTCCGTCTGTGAGTGCGTAATGCTCCAGAAGGAGGCGGCGGAGCGGGATCGAGAGCGTACTCTCCATCGGGGGGAGAGAAGAACCAGGGCTCCCGCGGATTGTGGGCTTCCGATGGGTCTTCTCTAGGGCGTGTTCGCAGACGTCGTTGCTGATCTCGCGGCGGGAGCCGGCCCCTTATACTCGGTCGGCAAAGGCGTCTCCGGGGGCCGTCAGGCGACGCGAGCGGTGGCTCGGGTCGGCCATCGGGCGGTCCAGCGGGGGGTGAGCGTCGCGGGGCAACCGCGCGGTGCTCAGAGTAGCTCAGGGAGGAAGGAGGAGGGGCGCCTTCCTTCCGGGGGTAGAATGTAGATGGGGAAGTACCGGTTGAGTTGCGCGTAGATCCCGGTACTTCCCCCTTAGTCTAGGGTCGGTTGTCGTGAGGGAGTTAGTGGGTAGGCCTGGTCCTTATGACCGGGGAGTCCCACATAACCCCCGCCCACCCCCACCGGGGTGGCGGGGGCATCCGTAACGGGATTACCCTCACGTTAAAAAAAAAAGGTTATTGTCTTGGTTAGGTCTGGGTTAGTTTTAGCGAGCAGTTTGTGCGCGAAACGAATTAATTGAATTAGTAATAGAGGTATGTGGGCCGTTTACGACTTTGTTGGTAAGGTAGAGAATCACAAGAAACAGTCTCTCTCTCGCACTTCGCTTATTGTCGCTTTTGTATCACACTCTTTCGCTCGCAATTGTCGCACACGTTCTGCCTCGCGCGGCTCGCTCACTCTCTCGACACACTCTCTCACATACACACACACACACCAAGCCGCTCGCGCCGCTCTTTGTTTTAATTCGCGATCGGCAGTTCCGCGGCCAAAACATTCAACGGCTGCCGCTCAACTTCCGCGGATCACACGCATCAAACATACATACGCGCATCGAAGATACATACACACATCGAACATAAACGTTAGGTAATCCCCGAAATACAATCCCACAACTATTTAGTCGTTGCCATTCGCATTTATACTTTTCACACACATAATGCATATGTAAGTACACTGTACACTCATTCTCACTCGCGCCACATTTACACTTCACACTATATTAGCAAATTTGACAACTAATGGTATTCATTTTTTGATTTTAAATAATTTTCTTTACTTATTTTACTTTTATTTAGTGCTTTAAATTAGTTATAATATTTAAAAGTTGGTTATAATTACAAAAAAAGAGGGGTTCTACAAACTCTCAGATGGACACGTACCCTAAGAAAGCACAAACGAGATATAGGAATCCTATTCGTATATCTTGTTTGTGCTGTCAGCCTATTTTAGTTCCAGCAGCACCGACGAGACCTTGCCTGGGGCCCCAACACCGAGTTGGTAATACAGGAAGTGACAAGGAAATGGGGCTACGTAACCCCAGCAATGATGGCCGCCAAAATACATTGGATGATAGGCCTATTCTATATCTCGTCTGTGGTAGTAGTAAGAATTGAATATTCCGTATACTTCATTTTAGCTATTATGCCGGTAAGGTAGAAAATGACACCAAAATGAAAATAAAATGTTTTTCGAGTCGCCAAAAATCCTTTTGGGAAACAATTCTTTTAATGCAAAATGAGGGTATGAGCAGAATTTGAGCTCGCTCCGATTTGACCGATTTTCGAAACTTCATCCTTCATTTCATTCAACCTTTGCTTTAGCTTAGATTAGAGGTTTGGCTATTATTTAAACACATCAAATGTATTCGAAGCATAAATACTGTTCTAAATATAAAATTGTTGCTTCAAAACCATAATTATTTTTGTGCCAATCTAAATGGCAACACATTTAAAAATAAATCCGAGTACTTGTTGGAGGTGCAAGAAATTTGTGAGTTCAACGAACTCTTTCATAGGACATCCAGGATTGATGATGACGTCTGAACATGGAATCGCTAATTTATTTCCTCGGAGACAACCGATGAAGCAGCATGACGACGACAGGAGGAGGTATTCGATGTCTTTTACATTATTACCCGAGTGATAAAACTAATTGTAGCGATCCGATGACACATTTATTTCGATGACAGAACTTCCTGAAATGCCCTCCGGTGCCGATGACGCGGCAACTGTCGAAAGAACGTGGGCGAGAATTTAGCGATCAACGGACAAGACTGTTCTAAACGTTGTTTTCAAAACATCATACTATTCCAACCATTTCTCAGTGACAGTATCGCGACGAATTGAAAAACTGACTTTTTTTTACATCGGAAATGTCGCAATTTTCATGTTAGATGCTTTCAGTTATTCTTCCTCTGACAAAAGTATTTTTATAATATCCCAGTAAACCAGATCTGCTTCGAGCCGATAGGCATTATGGCGCCAGAACGACACTCGAAGCCGAATATGCCCTCTATCTGCTCTGAATTGGTTAGCACACCGTGCCAGCAGAAACTATCACAAATGCGGAAGTAGAAGTATATGCTTCTGACGGCAGGGTGTGACCGCCACAACCTGAGGGAGAATGCGGGCAGATGGAAGGCACACCGTGCCTTCGTTATAGAGGGCAGGTCGGTCGCACTAATGTGGTGGATATCGATCATGTAGATTATTATGTCGGTAATGTGCATTTCTATTGTATAAATGTATATCACTTGTCCTTTTTACCGACAAAATTATTATTAACTTTTGGACACATGGCAAATATTCAAAGATTACTTTTGTAAAACAGTGCCAAGTAAAACCTTCGAAGAAGTAACACAACTTGTGTAGAACACCAAATGTTGCATTTGTAAATACATAAATTATCTGAATTCATTACGAAGTTATAAGTGTGGAAATAAGAATTAAGAATCATATATATTATTTAATTACACAATTTATTTGAGGACACTGCCCACACTAACAAGGAGACATCGCGACCTTCGGGCCACCGATGGTGTTGAAACTTCGCACCGTTCTCCTTGTTTACGAATATGCATATACAGGGTGTTCATTTGAAAACTTTCCAGCCGAATATCTCGAAAAATATGAAAGATATTGAAAAAGTGTAAAACACGTGTCTAAGGATTTCGAGGGGGAAAGGGGGGGCAGTATCAGTTTTTTATTTGGGTGGCGTTTTCAAGGTCATTTGAAGGTCAACTTTGTTTTTTCAAATGGAAACCTATATATTTTATTATGGGATCTTATTGTACTTATTGTATGAAAATTATTGGTCTTTTTACGTACAATAAGATTCCATAATAAAAAATATAGGTTTCCATTTGAAAAAACAAAGTTGACCTTCAAATGACCTTGAAAACGCCACCCAAATAAAAAACTGATACTGCCCCCCCTTTCCCCCTCGAAATCCTTAGACACGTGTTTTACACTTTTTTAATATCTTTCATATTTTTCGAGATATTCGGCTGGAAAGTTTTCAAATGAACTCCCTGTATACTTATATACCATTATAGGTGTAGAAACTCAATAGTTTTCGAGATATGTATTCACAATTAAAGTTTCATTGCTTCCATGAAATACCATATTTTTTCAAGATTGTAACAACGTTTTTTTATGAATCATTTGTCTTGATGTATATGTATATTACGATTAGATTTCACGCATAAAATTAATAAACGAATGAATATTTGCAATGCAATGTGTCCAAAAATCAATAGTAATTTTGTCGGTAAAAAGGAGAACTGATATACATTTATACAATAGAAATTCACTTTACCGACATAATAATGTACATTATTACAGAGGACCTCTATAACGAAGGCACGGTGTGCCTTCCATCTGCCCACATTCTGCCCTCAGCTTGTGCCGGCACACCCTGCCGTCAGAAACTATTACTAATGCGGAAGTAGAAATACATATACGCTTCTGATGGCAGATGCGCTATCCAAATCTGAGCAGAATCAGAGCATTTTGCTTACTGGGATAATAATCGATAATTATCAATTTATACATATGGAATGAATGAAAGTGAACTAACTGAATACAAAAATGGTATTAGGTTGTAATTTCGATTTAGTTGTGATTAGACAGCGTTATGTATTTATGACAAAAATGAGTAGTTGTAATTTAAAATATAGTAAAAACATTAAAAGAATGTTATGAGTCGAGGGTTAGGCAAGCTATCCGTAACCGAGGATTGTTTGATTTTTAATGTTGACTCGTAACTTATAGAAATTAACGACGAAATTATATTGACGATATCGACCTCGTGCGGCAAAGGTGTATCGTCGTAGAATACCAACTACTGGATGATCGAAGAGGATGTGAATAATAAAGGTAGACTCTAATGTATTAACATAGAATGATATATTCTCATTAATCTCTGGGAAATACAATTGGTTCGTGTATTTTGTCGCGGTTTGTCTATCTCAGTGATGGGCATTTTTGTCTGCCGCAGTCAAGAAGGATCCGCGGAACTTCCCCACCAACTACTCTTTCGTGCTGCGCGCTCCTTCGCTGCGCTACGGTGCCTCGTGCCTTCCAGTGCCTTCATTTCCCCCCTCGTACGTCCCTCCGTAGCCGACGAGGTTGGTGGGAGAAGCAGGCAACGCAGGGGTCCCTACCGTGCCCATCACCAGTGATGCCAGAATCATGGACCGTGGGCTTTTTCCCCTCCGCTCGCTGAGCCGACTCGACCCCCCACTCTGACGCACCGTTGTCGCCACGTTGCTTCTACTGCGCACGCGCTACACACGAACGTATGTCTAGTCTGTCCGTGTGAGTGCCTGTTCGATTGCACGCGCGCTACACGCGACGACGGTGCGTCAGAGTGGGGGGTCGAGTCGGCTCAGCGAGCGGAGGGGAAAAAGCCCACGGTCCACGATTCTGGCATCACTGCCCATCACTGGTCTATCTAATACTCTCAGTTAGTTACCAACGCACCGAGAAATGGGGGGGGGGGGGGGCGATCACTGACGTTATAGACAGTGTCGCCAGATGAGTCCGAATTCGGACTCAATTACTCCCCTACTTTTCCCCTTCCACTATCTCATTCCAGAACCACGTCCCACTCAATCCCCGTCGCGCACGCGCAACGTGTCACATATTACTACTCTGGCCATCAGAGAGGGGGTACGTGTATTCCCCTCGATTTTCTCGACCTGGCGACACTGGTTATAGGTAGTGGAGCCAGATGAGGGGAATCACGGTGAAATGACGTACCCTCTCTCTGATGACCAGAGCGTGACGGGGATTGAGTGGGGCGAATGGAAGTGACACGTTCTTAGTGTGGGGAACGGACGGTAGGGCGATGGAATAGGATAGTGGAAGGGGAAAAGGAGGAGAGTATTTCCGAGAAATTGGCCACCGTTTGGTGGCCATCTGGCTCCACTGGTTATAGGCACTCTCTGGTAAAACTGCTTGAAGGGACTTTAGTTACCCGATCTTGCTCTAACTAACTCGTGACGTTATAAGATTTGTACTGCGTTAAGTTCACTTGAAACACCCAATTAATAGAAGGATCCATGTCCCTTATTATAGGACCAAAATGGGCCTAAAGGATAGTGGTGGCCACGTACTATTTCTGATTAGATTTGGATTCTTGGAATTTATGCAATTTGCTGCATCGTCAAAAGAGCCCTAATTCTTTTCAATTTTGATTAAGCCCTTTGTTCTTGAATAGGCCCTCTGTTTCGGCACATATCTCCGAAAGGGTCAAAAGTGACAAACGGAAACGTCTGCACACGTAGCAAGAATTTAAATATACTGTTACATTATTTGCAACGAATTAAACAAAAGAAAGAAAATCAATTTCTATTTCACTCCAATTTGTTGCAAATCATGTGGACAATTTTTATTTTGCATAAAGATCCGCTATCTAGTTATGATTTACGCTATTATACTCATTGCAAATATTAGATCGTTGCATATAAAACGTTCGATTTTTAACAGTAACGTTAAACAAACATAAGTTTCCTGAAATAAAATTTATTGCCTAGAGTAAGTGAATAAATTTCAAGTTCGCTAATTGAATTTTTTGATCGTTCACGTTCATCATTTACCAACAAATAATACGTTCATTTACTATCACATTTTGACCAAACATCCCATAATGCTATCGTCAATATTTTCACATCTTCGATCGACATAGGAGCTCAGCGTCACCACATCTTCAGTAAGCAATTTGCTCTTGATTTGGTATGAATCTGGTACCAACTTTGGCGCAAAATACGGACCCATCTGTTTCCGCAATTAGGCTCGGTATTTGGCGACAGGTTTCGATCTACAGATTCAGACCAAATAGGGACCAAATCCTGTTCCAAACATGTTTTGCCTCTTGCTCGCAAAGTATAATTGCAGACACTTGGTCTTAATCTGCACAATCAGATTTTGCTGATTGGGTCGCTCTGTTCCAGACACGCT
The DNA here is from genome assembly GCA_916610255.1 of Lasioglossum lativentre. Classification (NCBI taxonomy): domain Eukaryota; kingdom Metazoa; phylum Arthropoda; class Insecta; order Hymenoptera; family Halictidae; genus Lasioglossum; species Lasioglossum lativentre. The sequence goes on along the minus strand of OU744356.1, from coordinate 36,420,911 downwards.
AATACGTGCGTTTGCTGTTTTCGTCAAGCGATTCGGCCAATCGCGGAAGACGCATAGCGCGGAGTAGGGGTATCACGTGGTCCCTACAAGTTTCTCACTGATGGACGATCAGCACCTTTTGGCAAAAACGAGTCGCGCTACATTATGATCACCTGAAGCTTACTTAGTCCATACAGATTGTTTACTTTTTCCTAGAATTTCTTCACCACGCCTTTCAGACACCGGAAGATCTAATTCCGCTGGTATTTGTCTTGCTGGTATATTTGACTGTAATACAGAATAATTAATTAGTGATAATCTAACAAAATATACGATGTTACCTGTTTATTTTTAAGGTTGCAAATGATAGCTAAAAAATTAATAAATTCGGTAGAATGAAGAAAAATATCGACAAATGTGTACTAGTTCTTATTATTATTACTATACTGCGGATTTGATGCCTTTATGGCAAAAGTGAGTAGCTGTAATTGAAAACAGTGAGAACATTAGAAGAATTTAAAAATGCTGTTATATTATTTTCATTCTATTAAATACGTTAAGAAAGAAAATAAATTGATAGTTTAGTCCAATTTATTGCAACCTAGATGTAAAATTTTTATTTTGCATAAAGATCCACAGTCTAATTATTACAATCCAAAATATTTTAACCCTTAACATTCTCTGGAGGAACGAAAATATTACTCTGAGATGAGAAACTTGCAAATTTTTGTGAATTTATTTACTAACATTCACATACAGAAGTATCAAACTTTTTTTTTCTCCGCCACTGTGTGCGTCATCCGTCGCGAGTGTGTCAAAGTAATCCTGACAATATCCTGATAATGACGTGACAATTTGAAGAACCTGAAGAGAACAGAAAACGCACAAATGAAAAGCGTGTTGAAGCCATCGCTAGACAAGCCGGTAGGTGGAACCGACGTCGTCGATTCGGGGGAGAGGGTTTTATAGAGGCCGTGAGACAGTTAGAGGAACAGAAAAGGAGACAGAGAGAGAAAAGATGCGGGAGGAGAGACAAGGGTAAAAACTACAAAAATAAAATTGGACGGACCTAAAAGAGATCAGAGAAAAGTAACAGTAGTGGCGATCGTGTTTTGGCAATCGGCAACTGTTCCGCCTCGCAGATGCGTTTTCAGTCAGTTTTCGACTAGAACTTGTGCTCGACGCACTATTGAGGGAAGTTTTTCGAGTGTTGTACACGGTATTTTTTTTCTGATTGTCAATTGCGTCATAGCGTGAATCAGTGCGGTCCACCGAGATTAGAAATATGACAAATCCTGGAAGAAAATGGTGCTCGTCCACGTCGAGATCGGCGCGATCTTAATCATTCGAGTATGAAATATACGTCAATCGTAGACTTCGCCGCAGGATATTATGTAAACGATGTATCGCTTCCATCGTTCGGTGGGATTCCTTGGAACAAGAAAAAGAACGAATCGAAGATGATCGATATCGCTACAGGGCTTTATTATCTGTTGCGCGTATGTGTTCTTCTACCCACCGAATAACCTTTCCCCCTGGATTCTCGTTAGTCGCAAAATCAGCCGATTGTTGATCGTTGTTCAATTATTCAGTGATCATTTTTAGACTACGGATTTTTATGCATTTATTACAAAAATAAGTGCATCAATTAAGCAAACTAGAATTTAAAAATACTGTTGTATTACTTAAACAATTTTTTATCATGCTTACAAATTTATTTGTATATTCATTATTCAAATACGTGTTTATTGTTTAAACAATTATTTAAATAAATTTATATAATGCATGTATACTTTGTTTATGTACTTATTATTTAAATAGTTATTTATTACCATTTAAACAGTTTTTATAATACATTTTGTATACATGTTCATTCATGGAATTATTATTTCAATAATAATTTATTGTTAAAATGATTATTTAACGAAATAAATTTTTGTAACGACCGAAGAACATGTAACTTACACTATTTAAATGTCTTTATAATTCCTTTATGGAGGCAGATAGTTTATTATTTTATATCTGGCAAAAAGAGAAACAATCCATCATTTTATTAATACTTTTCTAAAACAGCATTATCTTATACCATATTTGTCTAATATTTACTGGTGATTTAGCCTCCTAAGTTACTTGTAAGTTATTTGGTATATGAACAAATTGTTGAAACGAAAGTTGTATGGCTTTAAGAGTAATGTAATAATAATTTTTTTTTATTTATAAAACAGAACTGCATAAAAATCCACAGTCTTGCAATTGAACTTATGGTTCACAAGTCGATTGTTAAGTGTTTATTATCGTAAATGTTATGATATTTATCAGTTACATTATTTGGCGTTAACTTTGGGGCCCTGGGCTAACACTGTTTAGGGGTCTACCCAATTAACCCCAATTAAGTACCAAAAATTTTTGTATGATTTATTTTTTCTTGAGTTTTAATTTAAATTGTATTTATTTTTTTGCACGGGGCCCTAACTTGTTGTTTGGTCTTGAATAAAAATTCCTATAAAGACAGTGAACACTTTCGCGAGCGATTAGCGAGAACCCAGCTTAATTCGCATGGAAACCACCAAAAATTAGAAAGAAAGTATATCGTAAAACAGAAGAGAATAGAATTAACCGTGGTCTCTCAGGTGCCCAGAGTAAAAGACGACGGTATCACCTTCAGGCTGCACGCGTTGACAACCGTTTTGATATTAACGTTTTCCATAATTATCAGCAGCAAGCAGATCGTGGGAAATCCAATAGAATGTGTCCACACGAGGTATTCTTAAAGGTAAACTCTTTGCGAAAGAAAGGTGTTGTGGTAATCATATCTATACAGTGGCGGACAAAAGAAACTTTAAAGTTGATATTAACGAACCTAACCCTGACCAAACTTCTGCCGGCTCAGCTCATTGGACGATGTCTGAGTACATACCAACATGGCGGCGCCCTTACCTGCCAAAAACGCTTAAAATCGCTCCACTTTAAACACGCATAACTTTTAAACTAGTGAATTCCTAACATCAAAACTTAGCTTTTTGACATTTGCTAGTCAACATCTACAGGATTATAGAAAAAAAATTGCAAAATGTTTGGTTCCGTAAGATGAAGTTTAACCACCGAAAATATAATATAGATAAATCATAATTTTTTAAGAGAACGATTGAGTTTTGACCCATGGTTTCGTTTACACTTCTCATCCTTATGATGAGAAGAAAAAGACGCAATAATAAAATTGTTGACCTTTCGACCTTGAAATTAATTTTGCGGCAGCTTTTCTCACATCAATTTCCATCAAACCTAAGGTGTAGAATTACGCTATGATAGTGCCAACCTGTACAAATCAGTAAAGATTTAATCTGTCACTATAGCTATGCAACTGTTCTATTATCCGAACGATCATGTTCCAGCGACTAGTACGGATAATCGAGATTCTATTCTATGTCCAAATTGTATCGTGTTTGGTGTCACTTGAATCAGAAAAATGTTCACAAAAGAATCATTAGTATATTATATTTAATATGTTATACAATAAAAAACGCAAACCTTTATTATTAATATATCGAGACATTACTGCACTTTAAGGGAGTATTATTAGAATATTGCCATCCACGAATAAAATTGTCATTCGCAAAGAGTTTGAAATGATTCAAGTAAAATGTGTGTTCACATTTTTGCAAACCTCCCGCGACTTCAGCCTTCTATTCGCACAGAGATATCCCCGTTGAGGCTTTCAACGCATACTGTTGGATACACAGCACATATTTTGTGACCGGAGCGATGTTAGGGATACCCGGGAGCAACGTCGCAGCAGCTGGTATTGCGCCATCATTTGGAAACCATCAATCCGATTGGTACCATCGACGAGAAAATGATCCAATCACTGCCCAAGAGACGACTAGGAGCGTAAAATATTACCAGTGGGTTGTCTTCGTCTTGATATTACAGGTGAGTGCAGATTTATAACCTGAACACTGACCCAAAAATTTGCTCCTTTTGGGTCTCTTGATTTTCGGTCTTTTCTTGCGCCAAATCAGAGCTTATAGCAAGACACGAATCGGTGCTTTTCAAGATGAGTCGAGGTTAAACTTCACCCGAGGAAACCAGAAATTTTTAACTTTTTTTTATATAATCCTGTAGATTTTTATCGACATCGCCACGTATTTGTGCTGCCATCTAGCAATCGTTAGATGACGCACGACGATCACTACATAACAACATGGCGGCGCCCTTATCTTTCAAAAACGGGGTGAATATACTTTTGAACCAGTGGATTCCTAAGACTAAAACTTGGATTTTCGGAATTTTCTCGCCAAAATCTACAGGATTATATGGAACAAGCCCAAAATTTCTAGTTTCCCCAGGTGAAGTTCAGCCGGCGATTTTTGTAACTTTTTTTTAATTTTTAGGTATTGTTATAGATATATTACATTGTCTGGGTTTGGTACCTGTATACCATAATAATGACTATATCCAAAGTACCACACAATTGTTACAATGCGGCTGCAATGGCCAACCATTCGAAAACCAGTTTCACATGTACAATAATATTCTACAGTGCGTTAAGAAATGATACGGTTAGTCACGTTTATAGTCGTGACTTATGAACAAATGAATGGGTACCTGGAAGAAGGGCCTATGGCAAGCTTTTTAAATTTTACAGGAGCACAATTTTGAACTCAAACGTGAAGTGCAATAATAAAAACTAGCTGAAAATGACATAGGCCCTTCTCCCATTGGAAAAAAACTGAAAACTGAAAGACTTCTTTTACAGTTTGTTTTATTAAATGTTAAAGGAAAATATGTTCGGAACATAAAATTCGGTTTTTCTACAAATCATGACAAGGGCCCTTCTTCCAGACACCCATTCAAATGTTTCAACCAATTTATAATTTGCAGGGTATTAAGCACTTATACTAGCGAATTTCTCTGGCAAATATTATTTAAAAATAGCATTTAAAAACAAAATTATAAAGTTTTCTGAACCTAATCGATTTGCAACCGTTAATCTTCACTTCCCAAAGGATTAATTAATTGATGTGCTGATGTCCAAAAACTAAATCAAGGGTGATAAACTGGCGGCCCGCGGGCCGCACGTGTCCAGATGAAAAAGAAAAGGGACAGATATTAGGATACAAACATTCTGGGATGTATAATCGCGAAATAGGTCGCTGTCTAGGTAGATCGTGTAATATAGTGAATGCGTTTCTGAAGAAAGGGAACGAATATGGCGCGAAGACAACTCCGGGGAGACCGTCGAAATTGTCACCGCATGATGAAAGAGCAATCATCTTATCGGGACCGGGTAAATAAAGAGACAACGATGTATAGCGCGTAGAGAATTTCAGGTTAGCCCTTTATTGCCTAGCGAATGTCCACGTTCCTACTACAGTAAACACTTGATTCTTGTCCAACAGCCGTGTTTTTCATAGACAAGAATCGTGCCCAGAAGTGCTTTTTGATTTATGACTGCGTCTAGATATCGCGCCGACCGCGCCGAGTGAGACTTCAATAGAGAGCCGAACATAGAGAAGGACAGAATGAAATACGGTTCGCGTGACTGTCCGCGTGTCTTTCTTTCCGATGCGCTGTCCTTCCTTGCGACCGAAACTTTGACCGTCGATGAAACCACTAAGTACAATTGAAACTATATCGTGTTTGGTGTCATTTTAATCAGAAAAGTGCCAGAAATAAGGTGGTGAAAGTCCCATAAACAAATAATGAAGATTAAGAGATTTGTACAATCTATTTCTCGAGTCAATGCCGTGGTGTTCACACCGATATACCCGAGCCGACATCAAACGTCGCCGCCCTGCGGAGCGACTCTGCGTTGACAGGCAGTGGAGTGGGTAGGCACTGGACAGGAATCGTGCCCACGCTCCGGACAAGAATCAAGCGTTTACTGTACTGCCTTTTGCGCGCGATCTTTTCTCTGCGCGTGCCCGAACGGCAAATGGCGCTGCCGCGCCGTATGCCGGTCCTACAAATCGACAACAACGGCCACTATGCAATGAATTTGCACGAAATGTTTCTCACGTCACGGTATGGAGAGGTTCAAAAGCGTCTTCTAATCTCGTGTACAAGAAAATGAAGTCTGCACCAACGCCTACGAAGTTCGTGCATTTGCAGATCAGCATCAAACGTGGACCCATCAATGGCTTTCGGTGTGTGTATAGTGTATATCCTCTACCAAGGAAGTTGTAGCTTGTTTTTTAATTTTCAAATCGTTTGGTCCGACGATAACAAAATTCAATTTAGTCGGGCCAGGGGGATTAGCGAACTATTCCCACGACCTACGTAAAGAGCCGCATTACTTTTCCAAGCGTAACTTTGGTGGAGGCTCCGCCATGATTTGGGAAGTCGACAGAAATTGTTCTGAATAGGAATAAAAACGACTCACAATCAGTTTTGATAGAGGTCTACCGAGATGCCAGCTCGCGACGCGACGCGGCGCGGCGTGGCGCATGGATCAACATGTTTTACTAATGAAACACGTGTTCCCGAGGAAAGCACACAAATAGAACTCGGTAGTGTGGATATGATTGATTTGTGTTTAAGGAGTCGGGGAAACGGGAAGTGAGCTGATTGACGTGTAGGTGTTTCTAACCGTTTGGACCGAGTACAAGGGAAAATTGATTATTTTCTTTTTCACGATACGCGCGCACGGCCTTTGAACGCGCTTTCACGCGAGCTGCATTTGTCGCAGGGGCGCGGCAGAATTTTCACCAAGATAATATTATTGTGGCCCATTTCTTTTGTGTCTCATCAGCTCTCTTTCTGTGAACTCTGGTACAGTGTATTTACAGTAGCAGTACAGTTCTTGTCTTTGTGAACGGATAGCAGCGACAATGTCTCCACTGTGGACTATCGGAGTAGTGGGAATAATTATAGGTCCATTCGGTGAATTGACTTGACACAAGGTTTACGGACCACTAAAAGTGGCTATTATCGATTGTTTTATAACAATAACAAGAATATATTTAGTCGAACTTTGAGTGGCTTTTACTATTATAATTATACAGGGTGTCCCAGCTAACTTGATTACCCCTAATAACTATTATATATAAACTTTATTGTTCCCGTAAGGGTTACAATACATACACCACCCGCCTCCTTTTTCCTCCTTTCCTCCCCGTCACGCCGCTCATCAGCCTAACCTTATTACTAACTTAACCTCACTTACGCTATCTTATATAATTAACTTAAATCTAACTAAAACTAAAAACTAAACAACTAAAAAAACTAAAAAAAATTTTTAAAACTAAAGAGAGAGAGAGAGCGAGAAATATATGTATACAAAAGCTATCTTAAAACTACTCCGTATCCTTCCCTACCCGTGGACCCCCTCTTCCGGTCGCTCATCATTCATCCCAGTCCTTCCTACTTCATTCTCTCTCCTACCCTCACCCACACTCCTTCCATTTTCCCTCCACTCCTCCTCCCCCTTCATCTTCCGACACTTCCCCCATCCCCACCTGCCATCCAGTTTCCTCATACAACCTCATACACACCTCCCATACATGCTCCCATGTCTCATTCTCCGTTCCACACACTCTACATTTTCTCGCATCTTCATCCATCCAATATTTCCCACCTCTCATCCCATTCCCTAACCTAAACCTAGCTATCCTCTGCTATCTACTCTCCCCCCATCCCTTCCCCAGATATACCTGCAACCCCTCTCCCTTCACCATCCCGTACCACTTATTATATCTGGAGTTTTCTTTTCCCTTTTTATCAAATCCTCATCCTGGTATCTTTTTCCCTCCCCCAGCTTCTTCTCATACCCGCACGCCCTTAATCCCGCCCTTCCTCTCAATAGCTCCCTTTGTATTCCTTCCTCACCATATACCCCGACATACACCTTTCTACCCCTAGAATCCATTTCAAATACCTTTCCTGCATTCTTTCTAATCCTTCTTTCTCATTCCACACCCATATTTCCATTCTATAACTTACCACCGACCAGATTAACTTGCCAAACAACCATATCCTCATACCCCAATCCTTTCCAAACCTCCTCTTCCCTATTCCCCAAACTTGTCCCATTACTGCCGCCCGGGCGCCCCCTTCATTAACCTTTCCTTCACATACGCCTCCTGCCCCCAGTTCCTCGTTATTGTGTACCTCAGATAAATACCTGTATTCTCTAATCTCGTCTATCACCTAACCCTTCCACCTTCTTTCAAATGATACACTTAATGAAAATTGTAAGACATGGAATTTAAATAGCTTCGAGAGGCACATCTCATACGGTACTTGCTTTTTTTGAGAATGGAGGCGTTTCGGAGATGTCAAGGTCACCTTCATTTTTTTTAATGGATGACCTACATTTTCTATCGTATGTGAATAGAGTATCAAATCCTTCATATGTCCGAAATTTAATAGTTAACGAGATATTATCGAAATAATTTTCCCAATCATTTTTCATTAGAAAATTACGTTAGCACAACATTTTCGAGTTTAAGGTAATTTCAAGGTCATAGTATAATAAACTGTTGAATTCGTCTCGACGTCAGCAACAATCCTATGATGTGCAAAACATATGGTGCTAGTTAAAAAAGTCAAGGCGACCTCCAATTCTTTATGTGAAAAGCATTTTTTGAGATTCAAGAATATCTGAACATGTATACTACCAATTCCTGATAAAATTTTCTCTGAAACATTTTTTCATTTCACTACCGGAAAAAATGGTGACAAAACTTGATGGGTGTACCTGTATACAATATTATTATATTCTTTGTAGTTTATTAAAATTATGAAATGAAGAAATACACTTTATTTTAACCTCTGTGTCTTGCAGGTGACGTAGATTATTTTTATTTTGCAAAACGATTCGCAGTCCTGTTATAATATTACTGTATTGTGGATAAACGCTGGAGACGTCAGTGTACTAGACTGTTACCTTTCATCGCAATTGTTTTAAGTTGAAATTAGTAAATTGATCTTATCTAATGAATAATTAAACAGGGAATATTTTTATAATGTATTAAGAACATTATTCTATTCATGTTTTTCCAAATACATGGAAAAATAGAAAAGATGCGGAGAAATATTTTGGACAAAAGTTGTAGAATAAATTGAAGTACCAAATTATATAAAAATCTTACCTTTACAGATTTATAATATGAAACAAAATATAGTTGATGTCTCACGTTATTCTAAAGCGTTAAGACATTGTTCAATGATTTTCAAAGTACATACAACATACCACTGTGTGTCGGTTCGACGGCGGCGCTGCGACAAAAATTTGCCACCGCTAAGAGGAAACTTTTTCTGTACCATTCCTAAACGATTTTCGACGTTATTTACGGTTTATGTGGGGCATTAAACAACATATATCGCCATGTCAACCTGCTAGGACGCGTATTTACCGAGTTATTAGCGGTGGTAACGCGGTGTGTTCGTTCGGCGGCTCTTTATCTTCAAAGTAACAACAAATTGATGTCAGATGTAATTAGGTATGAATTATTTCTGCTAGAAAACAATACTTTCGTTATTAGGAAATTGCAATGTCTCTTTCAATCTAAACATTACTATAATTCACAATCATTTTGCATAAACACGTTTTGCAAGTCAATTATAAGAAACTCAAATTCGACCAAAGAAAATTTGTAATGCACAACCGATAATCATGGTAACCGAAATTGCCAAGTTTCACGAGATCACGATTCGAAAGGAGATTTCTGGCTCCTTTATCGTATAGCGCAATCATTTGGAATTCTATTAATAGACTTCTGGTAAATCGTCAATTTGATTCGCGGAGTAGTGGTCCAACAGTATCTCGACCTCAACACGGACGTCGATCAATGATCTTCCAGTTTCATAGCAACACTTTAACATTCGATTGATTGCAGGTTTATCCGGCCGTCCATCCACGTACGTTCACTTTATATCGAAGTAATTGATCTTAATATAGTTGGAATACAGACGCGCACCGTTTTCGAACAAGCGCCGGCGTTCTAGTAGAATTTAACCTTAATATTTATTGTATCGTCGTGAGGAAACTTTGGGCCATTTATTTGAGAAAGCACGCCGAGGGAGCGAGATTTCCTCCTTCGTTCGTTCGAATGTAAGCAGTTAGCACGTGGACCACTGGTGCCACTAAAGATTTCCTCGTAGATCATTCGGCCACGTGGTCTCCGCCTAAATTAACCTTAAGGGGGTCTTCTGGTTTAGAACCGTGGTGGAAAAATCGATTTTTCTTTTTCCCTGGACGTTCAAAATATGTCTGCAATAGGACTTGCTAAGGGAGGGGAGAGAGTTAACAACAAGTGATTTTTAAGAATTCTTTTTTAATAACTATTGGACATATGGGACTAGACCTTTTGAGGATACAAACAGATGAGAGTACAAGACTCTTAATTATTATTTATTTTATAATACGCACCTTTCCCGAAACTTAATTTTGAATTTAAATTGTTTAAAAAAACTTGAATTCTTAAGAAGAACGACGTTATGGTTGTTTAATGAACGTAGCTATTATTTTATAGATACAAGATGCCCCAAGGTGGTTCCTGGGGTGATTTGAAGTAACTTTATCCTTTACACTTTACGAAAATATTCTCCGCGGCTGCGTTGAGAAGTTATTAACGAAAAACGCGGACCAATCAGAGGACAGGTCTGGCTAAGCGTGGTGCTAGCATTAGCCGAGCCGGAATGCGTCCGCAGTAGCCACGCTCTGATTGGTTGCGTGTTTCGTTAATAACTCGTTGAGAATGTTTTAGTAACGAAAAAACTTACTCGAAATGACCACAGGTATCACACCTTTCAAGAAAATACAACATTTTCCGGACTGTATAGATTTTATGCATTTATTGCAAAAGTGGGTGGGTATAATTTCGAACAATAAAAAGATTATTATATTTCTTACTACTTGCAAACACCGGTAAAAAGAGAAATAAATTCAAAATGTTGCTAAATTCTTCTTTCTTAATTAGAAAAATACAAGATGCAGTGGATTAAGATAGAAAGAGAAATCAGGTAAAGGATTTTAAATAATGGTCGGTGGTGAGCGGATATAAATTTTTAGGTTATGAAGAACTCGGTGAAGTAAGTAAATATGTTCCACACGAAATCAGCCGCTTAGCGGTTATTGTTAGAATCTCCGATTCTCCATATTTTTGGTCCTGTTAACACGGCCATAATTGCGTGAACACTCAGAGCGCGATTATATGTAGGGCGTAAAAAGCTGTTTGGGGAAGCGTACAGATTATTTTCTCAGGGAATGTGCCGGACCCGTGGAAATATTAAAATACCACGGCACGCGGGATGGCTGCAGCTTGAGCGTCGCACGTCGTCGTCCTGTTTTCAATTTTTAATTGCTCCCTTCGGTGTCGTGTTTTACCCGGCTTAAGCCGCATAAAGTGATTTCATGGCACGTGCTCCGTCGATGCTCGAGTATATTTATTTTCAGCCGTGTCGTCTACACTTGAAGACACAATATTGTAAAACACTCTAGAAATTACTGAAATAAATGCTCGACATAGGCGATGGTTAATAACACCGTAACCGCTCAACACATTTCCAGTCCCCGGGGAAATTTGGTATTGTTTTTTCAAAATGGTTTGAAGAATAGATAATATCTTGTTCTAATAGAATAATTTACAATGAATTATTATTACGGATTTTATGCACTTTTCACGAAAATCAGTCAATCAAATACGAAACAGTGAAAATATTCGAAGAAATTGCAAATGCTGGTGTATTATCTTCGACTTATTTACACATTATCTACCAGCAATTATGTCATAATTTTTTACAGTCCATGGCTAAGGACTTTTAATGAATCTATTGTTTATGAGATTGCGATATTAGACGCGGTGCGATGGAAATAGTTCTTGTTATATCACTATAACGATAAGACGAGTTTATTATAAATGTGTGTGATACATTTATGTAGCCTCGCGATACGATGTATCGGCTATAACGGTTTTGGAAGAACTAAATAACAGATTAATGAGAAGAAGAACGCTTGTCGCGATGTTCGCCCAGATGACGACGCGACGGAACAAACGAACGATCGCCCGAACCGATCGATTAATTAACGGATCCCGTCTCACGATACGTAATGAGACTGTCTCCTGTTACAACAGAATCTTTAAACAGTACATAATAGCAATTTTAATCCTGACCGACAAGTCACCTCCAGTACAGTAATTTAATCATTTCATTTGGAACTATGAGGTAAAAGGTTATTTTCAAGTTTTCTTTTGGTATAGTATAATTATTCAAAATCTTATTAATAGGATTGCGGAAGATAAATGATGTATGTATGTATGTATGTATATGTATATGTATTAGAGATCCCCATTTCACGTGTATGTAAATACACGTGGTACGTGAAACGTGTAGTACGAATTTAAGAATCCGTCTACACGGATCCACGAATACGTGTATACGGATCTGCGAATACGAATCCGTGTAGACGGATATGCGAACACGGATCCGTTCGGCATGTTCCATTCCGAGCACTAAGGCGTTATTGTTTTTCGATCGAATTCTTTTCGACTGTTGTTGTTAGAACTTAGAAGTGAGACAATAATAAAGTTGAGGTAAATTGTTCGATGTTAAATCACCGTACATTAAAATGCACATGTAAAATAAATACGCGAATATTTGTGAAATTAAAATACACGGGTACCCGTGTAAGTACTTAGTATTACGTGGATTAAAATTTGGATTCGTTTATTACACGTGAAGTACGGACCTATATTAGATTTGATTCTGGAAACGGGTAGCGCAGAAGGAAAGAGATACTGAATAAATTAGAACAGGTGTTAGAGTTAGAAGAGCGATGCGTTTATTGCGAAATAGAGAGCGATAATGACGTGAATGAGAAGAATCCAAAGAAAAAGAAAGGATTACATAGATGGATATAAGCATGCATTTAAAGACGGCAGCAATGGTGACGCGTAAATATAAACAGAGAACCTATTTGAGTAACACCTGCGTTACTTGAGGCTTGAGCGTGAACAACGAGTGTCCTGAGCTAACACTCATTTTGATAAATAAATTTTTGGGTTACAGGTAACAAAAAATAATTAACACAATTTCACGTAATAATATTTAATCGATCAATTTTTTATTTTGATATAAAAAGACTAAAATGTTTTCAACTGTTTTCAGTTGACTAACGCTGCGCTGTAGCGCTTCTTTTATTTTCGAATCAGTTTCTTCGTCGGATTTGTCGTATTTATTTAAATACACTCCTCAAAAAAATTAAGGCATCACTTCTGCGAACCCGAAAAATTGCTACCAGTTTACACGATCATAACTCCGGCCAAAATTGCTGTATCGATATCGTTAGATAATGGTTTGAAAGTGTGAAACCTCTAGTTGTAGATGCTCTTTTCCAAATTTTTGCTATGTTGTTTCTTACAATGTTATAGCGAGATGAAGACAACATTGACGGTGAACAAAAATTTTGTGCAACTTTGTAACATCACACGGGGTGAAACAAATTTTTTTAATAAATCGCGTTAACATCATTTGGAAGGGCTATCTTTCTTGTGTAAAATGTGTGGTTGTTGATTATCGTGCGATTTTTTTTATTCGAGTTATTAAACATTGAAGTAAATGTTGTCTTTTTAACTTTAACTGGCTCCAGAAAGCCAAAAAATGATCGTAGAATCTTGAGCAAAAAACCAATAGAAAGAGCGTTTCGTTCTCTTCAAGGCACTTCATGTGTGTAAAAAAATCATTTTTTATGTCAGGATCTTTATAATTTCAATAATTGTAAAATAAAAAATTTAGAACCGGTCATGTGACCGGTGGTGGTAGGTATTTTTACTCACTTTTTATTACATAACGTTTCTTCCTAACTCTCTTCACGTAATATAGTATTCTCTCCGTAACTGTTATATCTTTGACAGTTCTAGAAGAAGTACTGCATTCTGTATAACAGGCCTGGGCAACTAGTGCTTCGAGAGTCGATGACGTATCATCGGCTACCCCCACTATCGCGCTCCGGTCGCCCGACCCGACAAGCCGGCTCGCATGAGCGCGAGAGGGGAATGCGAGTTCGCCATAATACAAGTAAGGTTACTCCCCTCTTGCGCTAGCCGACCGGGTGGGGGTAGTCGATTCTACGTCATCGACTCTCGAAGCACCAATTACCCAGGCGTGCTTTATAGTATGCTGAACGTAGAGAAAAATTGTCTGCATCGATTGCAACAAATATAAAACAAAATCAATATTATTTCTTCCCTTAATGATTTTAATAGAGGAGAAATCATAGAGATTGACAAGTTCAATTTTTAAAATTTTCCAACAATTTTGAATTTCTTCTACTTAATTTTGCTATAAATGCATAAACATCCACAGTCTACTTATTACACAAGCAATCACGATCATAAGTATATTGTGTTCGGTGTCGTATTAATTAGAAAAACGAGACGAATGCGATAGTAAATGCTTCATAAAAAATATAAAAAATTATAAATCTTGCAATCTTTTGCTTCACTTGCATTAGTCTCACCGATATTTGATCGCTTGTTGGCTCGGTCGTGTTTACCGCTTGGCTGACTCCAAGGGGGATCCCCGGTGGTGGGGATACAAATTCAGAGTTACGGTGGAGATCTCTTCGACAGTTACGGAGTGAATACTGTACTATTAGTTCAAAACTCTGGAGAATTTTAGTGGCGCTGTAGTTATGCATTTGGGTGTACTTCATCTGCCGGAAGCCTATTGATATACTCGTACTTTTCAATAAAAATTTTACACAATAATCCCAAATGATTAGATTGCGTTAATGAGTTGCTGGTTTATTATTCGAGTTTCTGTCGCTGTTGAAAGATCTATTGAAAAGTCCTCAGCCACGAGCTATGGACAGTTATGGAATAATTTGATCCTTATAGATGTTCACAGCTGAATATCTTCTTGATATGATTGTAAACTTTTGAATTTTGCTTCGGCGTTTTCGGGGAAATTGTGTCCGGCGGTCGAGTTTTCGCGGGTTCGTGCGGCGCGGCGAGTCTCGGTTCTCGCGACACGGTGCGTTTTAATGTTGCGCTTCTACGCTCGAACATTTTGGGTTTGGTGTTTCTATTCCTGGAGCGGGTTGACTCCTCGCTCGCGGCTCCTACGGGAGGTGCTATGCCCTGGCTAGCAAACACGAGAGCAGTCGAGCCGAGTCGAGTTTGAGTTTGAGTCAAGCCGTGTCGAGCCGCGTCGTGTCGAGTTCTAGCGTGCTTCTAGCTTCGGCTTCGGCTTCGGCTTCTTCGTGGCGTGTGGAAGCTGCGCGTGCGGTCCTCGACAGGCGGCGGCTCCTCTTCCAACCGTACTAAATTTCTGTACAAAGCTCCTTTTAGATTTTCCACGACTCGTGAAAATTACGAGTCTCAGTGATTTCGAACGTGAAGAATGAACTCAGTGTTTTGTTGAGAAAGAAATTCGGAGGAGAGAAACGTGGACGGACAAAGAGGGTGCCGGATGGGATCAGAGAGAGAAAGCGACGGCTGGATCTCTCTCTCTCTCTCCCTCTCTCGACGTGCATCGCGAAAGGAGTTCGTTGACTGACGCGAGGAATATTTAGAAGCTTAGCCGAAACGTTCCAATTTTTCTACGGTTCGGCTCGTGCACTAACGCCAACTTCTTCTTCCGATTTTTGGATCGAAGACGCCCGCGCGTGTCCTCACCGGAGATGAACCTCTTCTCGCTGAACTAAACACTCCTCTCGCCGGCGCGGCGCGGCGCGCGTCGCGGCGATTCATAGAACATTTTAACGAAACAAGAGGCCTCTATTCCCGAAAACCGTTCGTTCGACCTATTCTCGGTACCGCTTCATTATATTCTTCTGACAGTCTCCGTTGCCCATGAAGACTGCACCGACGCTCCGGACTCGTTGCTTATTCATTTATTTTCCCCTATCATGTCGTGCCAAACTCCAGATTCCACACGGAATCGAACACAAGTGAATGTCACTTGTTTCTGCTAAGGTAAAATTCGGTTTCACTATTTTATTCACGCAGGAACTAGAAGAACTGCTGTCACTTTGACCGGTCACAAATTCTTAAAAGTAGTACCTTCACTATCCGAACCCTACATGTCTGAAGCCTTTAGTGTCCCAACATGCTTCGAATTTAAATAACTTCATCTATGGCTATCCATATGCAACACTGTTTGTTATAGAAATTAATAAAAATTAAATCTATTTATTATAGAAATTGATAAAAATTGGATGTAGCATTATAATTATTTAGTTCGGATAATCGAGGTTCTACTGTGTTGAGATTGTAAAGATGCATTTATGGGGAACGTATTCAATATTTCTTTAGACATATATGTATATAAAAATGGATAAAAATTTAAATAAATAAATTTTTGTTATTATTATAAAGTAATGTGAAATTCTAGAAAGATCTAGTGTTGACAGTGCACTAAATTCTAAACGGAATACATGCGAATGTTATTCGTTTCTTTTAAAGTAAAACAATTTGTTGTTGTCGATATTTAGCCGGTTGAGGAAATACATGGGCACATTTGGCATAAATGTCTCCTTTCGTTTTTAGGAGATTATGAAGGTTAAATCATTGTATTCATTGCAACTACGAAAGAAATCGTGATGGACTTATGGACCCAGGGCTTTTTTTGTTTAATAAAATACAAATTCGTGATATTCACACTGTGTGCGAGTAGCCTTATATAATAGTATGGTCACCCACTGCATATAAAATATTTTTTAATAATATATCACAAATGAATTTTATATTTAAAGTTAACATTAAAAGTAAAAAAATATATATACTTACAGTTATTATTTAAATTGTTAGAGTTACAGTTAGAGTACAAAAAATATATTTACATATACTTATATAAAATATTTTTTAATAATATATCAGAAATGGATTTCATATTTAATGTTAACGTTGTAAGTCAAAAAATATATATACTTACAGTTATTATTTAAATTGTTAATGTTACCGTCAGTGTATAAAAATACCTATAGTATTGTTAAACGTATATTCACAATTTAATATTTTATGAAATAATCTATAAAACTAATAAGAACTCTGTGTAGAGATTTTTTCGTTTTCTTTATTGTTGAAACGAACACGTGGTTGAATACCACATGCGGTGAATTACTAACAAACTCTCGGGTTACAAAGCTGCATCGATGCAACGCACAAACCGATTAATACTGTTAACGAATCCGTCGATCTTTTCCTCGCCTGCGTTCTAAAAATGTCTACCGCTTAATACTACTCGTGTACTCTAATAGCTATTATTATTAATATCTTTCCGGCATTCGATCGGTGAAAATAGCCCGAGATGTTGAAGCAAAACAGTAACTACCGTACTAAAACAGTAACGACATAATTGAGGAATTTTTAAGGAATGCTAGACGAACGACCTATATGTATATCGAAAGAAATTGTTTTAAGTAACTAGTAGACGATGCACTCATTAATTATTAAATTTTTAGTAAAGAAACATGAAAATTTTTATTTTAGTTAATACCATTATTAACTATGTAGTGGTCATTTTTAATAATTTAAATTACGTTGAAAATTATTATATCAAATGATGTATTTATTCTTTTATAATAATTATCAAATAATGTATCTTGTCATTATTAACTGCGTAGTGGTCATTTTCAATAACTTCAATTACATTGAACGTTAATTATAGTAAATGATATATTTATTCTTTTCTAATAATTATCAAATAATGTATCTTGTCATTATTAACTGCGTAGTGGTCATTTTCAATCAATTAAATCTTAGATTGAAAATTATTTAGTAAATGATATATTTATTCTTTTCTAATAATTATCAAATAATGTATCTTGTCATTATTAACTGCGTAGTGGTCATTTTCAATAACTTCAATTGCATTGAAAATTATTATATTAAATAATGTATTTATTCTTTTATAATAATTATCATATAATGTATCTTTTAAAATTACACTATATTGAATGATTTAAATTGTATCTTTTTTCAATTTAACATACTTTAGAAACAAATGTTACTGCACAGGGATATCCAAGTTGAATATCTGGTATTGAAATAAAACATAAATTGTTTGACACATATCTGCTTTCTATATTTTAACATAAAGATTTTTATATATTTTTTACATAAAGTCTCTTCTCATTTATCTCAATTTTCCATTATATTTTCACATAACCGCAACTGTTTACCATTAATGGCGGCCGTGATATTGTTTAGTACGTCAATCGTCTCTGGATCATCGAAGTAGATTTTACTTGTTCCTGATCTTGTTGTCGCTTCATTATTTTTTACCATTTCCAATCTTAATTTACTTTTTAAATACAATTACTGTTTACAAGAAAATCGCTGGTCTAATTTACCGCGAAGAAACTGTATACAGATATTAACCTGCATGGAGGTTTAAAAAATAAAAAAGATAGTAATTACAAAATTAGTGTCGAACTCTGATATCGAGGAGGTCAGAGAGTGGTAGGCCGTTATTGTGACCATCAATATACCCCTGATCTCTTCTTTCAAAAAGAAACGAACTGTAATCTCCGATGTGTGGACAATAAACTTTCTCGTAGACCCGAAAATATCCGACTCTGACTTCTGGCTAACTGTCAGGCTTTCTGCTATACGGTGCTTTGGAACCTAAACACTAACTGCTACGAATTGACACATTACTCAGGAAAAAGATTGTCGAAGAACTGTGTTGGCAGGTGGAAAATGGGAGATAAAGGGACAAACGTGTCGGCAGCGAGCGATCCGAAAGATTTGTCAACTATGAAAACGTGTTTCTCGGATGTCACATAAACTATCGGGTACACCCACGGGCCTCTCTTTTTGAAACTTGCCGAAGACAAAACATCGGCCGGAGACTCGTCCGGCGATCTACAACCGATCCCTTTCTGCGAGTGCAACCGCTTGTCAGGGGACGATAATAACACCCCGGATACTATTTGTAACACAAAGCGCGATTATCTAAGAATAGAGGGACAAATAAGCCCACGATTACCGGCACACACACCCGACATTTTCCGCTTACTCGTAATTTCTCCGTAAATCGGTGAAAACTTCGACAAACGTACGACACGAAGAGACGCGTTCCAAGAAACTTCTTTGCGCGTAACAATGAAAATGTTCGCCGAGGTCGATCTGTTACTAGACTGTGAAGTTTATTCGTTTATGACAAAAATATACAGATCAAATATTAACGATGGCGTATGCTGGCAAATGAATATGATACATTAATAAAACATATGTATTTTATCAGTTATGGCTTTTGGAAATATTCCACAAATCCTAGAATATAAAATTCGATAGAATTTTGTACGATTTTTATTTATTTTAGATCTACTGTACTACTTAAAATAAAAATATGGCCCCACTTTCTCAACGTTAGTTTACAAAAGCTGAAACTTGCATAAACAGCCGCAGTCTAATTATCATTATTAAAGATATGTATCATATACATTTCCCTGCATACGCCAATTGTGAACTTACTTTCCGACTCGACTGTAGTTCCTGTATCTTAAAATAAATTTCTGCTATATAAAATTATATGTTGCATAAAGAAATTTTCCGCTAACGCGTTCGCTTCCAGCATTCGTTTGCAAGCGAGATAGTTAAGATGGTCAAGTTAGGTGCCCTGTGTAATAATTTGTAATCTTAAATAGTTTTCCGTGGGTAAATCGAATTGCATTTGAATGAAAATATTGCGGGTTATTATCTATTCGAAAAGTTGAGTTATGAGTTCTCTGTTTCGACTTCGGGAGAATTCCCTCTACTTGTAGTAGTGATATACTAGGATTGGCAGAGTGTGGCCAAGATCCCATCGAAGAAGCCTGCTGGAAGCAGCCCAGTTAGCGTTGGTGTGTTTTATATTAAGCTTTAAGCGAGGCTGAATATTTCTTTCGGTGTAGGTTAATTGACAAGTCGAGATTAAACATGCTTTTCTGCTCATTTTTCATTCTCAATAATTCATGATCTATTCTACAAAAATATTGGATAAATATCTTTTTCAAATATTGAAAAAATATTTTTTAACCCACACTTTTTCATATAAAATTAATATTGGATCTAAATATTGTATACATGTACAAGAAATGTAAATTGAATGTTTAGAAAATATAAGCCAAATATTCAGAGAATATAAACTAGATATTTAAAAAATATAATCTAAATATTTAAAAAATGCGACACCAATATTCGAGCAATATAAATTCAATATTTAAATAACATTCAATAAAATCTTCGAATTTAAAAAAAAGTTATAACAAAAATTAGAAACTATTGATATACATGTATATGTATACTTTCTATTCTATGTACTGCTTGAGGAAATATTCCAAATTTGTCTTCGAAAGGACCTTATTACAATTCAGAAATTTTTATGCAGTTGACGGGATTCGAACTCGGGCTTACCGTTTACTAGATGATTTTTTTTTTTGTAACATTGTTTATTGGTCGGCAAAAATACAATATGGTTGTATACAGGAGGCACCAAAAACATGACTACAAAAAACAGTCTTATAATATAATTATTTGTCCTAGTAGTTCGGAGCTTATAACTAGACGGTATATTACGTATAAACTTATTTAAATACTATATAAAAAATAGATAACTATATCAGGTTGTACAATGATATCACAGGTTGGTGACGCGGGGAAACTACCGTTTAAAAAACCCTGGACCAGTCAGTGGCCTTATAACTAACTTAACTTAGATTAACTTAAAAAACTATACTTATGATCTAGGGGGAGGGGACTATTTACAATGCCGTTTACTTGATGATGTGCTTCCTCGCTGAGCCATGCGAATCTATTGATACGTTCATTATTTTTTATTCTTATAAAGGCTCAAATCATATCAAATCATGTAATTAGAAGAGATAAACTTCTATTAAAAAATTAAAGGACACGCACGAATTCAAAGTAAATTAAAAGTAAACATTTTACTTCCAATATTGAATAAAGATTTATTTTATATTTGAAACGAAAGTTATAATGAAAGTTATGTGTCTTCCATATTCTGGAACAAATATTTTTCCATGATAAACATAAAGTATTTCCTGCATATTTAAAAAAAAATATTCTATTTCTAATATTAACTAAAGATTCATTTTATAACGAGAAAAAAATATTTTTTTCATAATATGAAATAAATATTATCTGTATATTAGGAAAAAATATTCTACTTCTAATATTAAATAAAGATTCATTTAATATTTAGAAAAAAATATTTTTCTCGTAACATGAAATAGATATTTCCTGCATATTTAAAAAGAAATATTTTTACTTAATGTAAAATAAATATTGTATGTATATTTGAATATTAATAACAGATTGAATCTCCTTTTAATATTATATGAATGTGTATACAATATTTTGTGCTACTAGGGGTGGCTTCGCCCCCGGTTCGTCTCTAGTTGCGGAATTAGGTTAAAATTGTTGCGGCGAAATTACATATAATTTAAACACTTTAACGTATTAAGGTTCGTAATACAGGCTTTGAAGTAACATGAGCATTTGTTAGAAACGCATCAGAGCTGGGATCTTAGAAGTTCATTTATTATTATAGATTTTTTGCAAGCATGTAGGGGGTGTTCCTCTAGTGATGGACATTTCAGGTTTTCCTTAAATAAATGCAAAAATATAACACTTTATTTTTTTTTAATCTGCGTTATCTATAAATGAACAATATTAGAATCCAAAAATGAAATGAAAAATGATCAACATTTCCGTAATAATTAACTTAAATCAACATTATACTTTGGCTGTATGATTTTAAGAAATCATAAAATGTCCTCTAGTATCGAACACTGTAAAATTATTAATAATCATTTGCAGTGACTGGAAATTTATACTTGATCCAAATACTTTGGGGTATCGTCACAGGTCTCATTTGTGGCAGCCTGAACATTAAATTCAATCACCTTGCACTATTTTCTAAACAAAATATGTAGATTGTCCTCTGGGTCACCTTTTGTTTTTAACCCACCTCCTTCTTTTCACCCCCCCCCCCCCCCAAGTCCAGCACAGCTGCTCGCCATTTTGTAGACTTCGCAATAGTAAATAAATAAATAACAACTATTATTTATAATCCCTTATTATAGAATGGAATAACGAATAAAGAGTATAATATACTATAATAAATGTATAGGATAAAGAAATAAATAAAAGTAAATACTCCTGGGTCGTCTGTCTTAATTCTAGTGTTCTGACAATCTGAAGTTTTTCATTTAACCTTTTTTCTTATTATTGTTAAAAAAAAGTACGTTAACGATTGGTGAAAATTATATAAATGAACGGTTGAAATACAACATTGTGAACACATTGGTCTGGGTTATCAAATTCGTTCGAAATTTTGTATATACAGGATGTTTATAAAATGTTGTATTTCCTTGAAAGGGGTGATACCTGCGGTCATTTGAGATAACTTTTTCCTCTACGAAACTGTTCTCCGCGGTTTCGTTCAGGAGTTATTAACGAAAAATGCAGACCAATCAGAGCGCCGCTATAGCTGAGCGTAGCGTTGTCATTGACCGAGTCGGACTCCGTCCGCAGAAGGCGCGCGCTGATTGGTCCGCGTTTTTCGTTAATAACTCCTGAACGAAGCCGCGGACAACATTTTCGTAAAGGAAAAAGTTACCTCAAATGACTTTAGAAACCAGCCTTTTCAAGAAAATGCAACATTTTTGGGACACCGTGTATAATGTTGATAGTTGTATCTTATAAGTTGCGATATTTTCAGATGTTGCAATGTAATGTGCAAATTTTCTTTGTTCAAAGTTTGAATACTTTCTTGAGCCATCGTGTAGTAGCTCCAGCTTCCTCGCTGCGCTGCGGTGTTCTTGTCCCTTCGTTTTCATTTTAAAATCCAAGCAACCGGGACGGATCATATATTTCGAAACCGTAGAGACCCAGAAAGTATTTCCGTCTTGTGTCATCGCGTGCATTTCCGAGCAAGCATCGGTTCTTCGTTTGGTCCCGTTCGTAACAAACCACGCTGTTACGCGTTAATATGAAAATAGAATGGCACGCGTATTAAATGAAACCATAGGAGCGTGAACACGAACCTTCTACCCATTTCATCGAGATTTTTCGGTGGACTTTTATCTGACTACTACTACCAATGAGTAGCCGCCAGTGTCATTAGAAATACAGTTGAGTCCGGTTAATACCATTATTTTGGGACATGCATCCTTCACACTTAAGGGGAGGTTCCGGTCTAGGAAGCTAAAGAAACGATCATTTTCAAGATTTTTGCCCGATTATGCAGGGTGAATCACTCAACAGCACAACCTGAACTTACCTAGAAAGTTTCAAGCCAGTGTTGTGCAAAATTTTATTCGGATAACTAATAACGACTAAAAGTAAGAAATAAAATGTTATTCGTCAATATCGAATAAATATTTATTCAAATAAAATGTTATTCGTCAATATCGATTAAATATTTATTCAAATAAAATGTTATTCGTCATTATCGAATAAATATTTATTCAAATAAAATGTTACTCGTCACTATCGAATAAATATTTATTCAAATAAAATGTTATTCGTCACTATCGAATAAATATTCAATCAAATAAAATGTTATTCGTCACTATCGAATAAATATTCAATCAAATAAAATTTCATTCGTCACTATCGAATAAATATTCAATGAAACAAGAATTTACTCGGATAAAAAATTATTCAGTTTGTTTATTCAGTTAATCCATAATATTCAATTGGTAACTGATGAGTAATTCGTACGATTATTATTCTGCTACTCCTGATGTATTTATCATTTTCTATTATGACATGAACCGACTGAATCTACATTAGGGGTGGACCTAAGCTACACTTGGAGAAAAATTTTTATCAAGATACAATGCACGACGTCCTCCAGAATTGTTCTTTTAGGTGAAAAAAAAGTGCAAAGTTTGATATCGATCTTATAAAAGGATCGCGTGGCGCATTTAAGTTGAAAATTTTGAAAATCACCTTAACTATAGAGTATGACACATCGTTGGATTTGTTTTTTTTTCTAAATTGGAATATGGAAAAATTATATGACCTCCTTTAAATAAAAATAACGATGACCTTGAAATTTCGAAAATTTGATTTCAAAAATATTTATTTTTTTGCCATTATATTTACCTTATTGAACAGTGTAATTTTCTCCTCTGGCATTTTTTCGTATAACCAGAAACAAAAATACCTACATTAAAATGTAGCAACCATAACTCCTAAACAAAGCCACGGACAACATTTTGCAAAAGGAAAATGGCGCTTGAAATGACCTCAGGAACCTCCCATTTCCGGGAGTTGAAGACATTTTGGGACACCCTGTATGTACTTACTTACATTCGGTCGATTCATGTTGTGATACAGAAGGACAAAGTCAACTAGTCATAAACACAATGTATGTCACCATCATAATATGTACGTAGTACGCATTGAACTTATTATGAGCTTACGCGACTGAATGTATCAGCATAAAAACGCTTAGAAAATTTCAGTAGAATCAAAAGTAATAAACGATTATTCGTATTATTGTTATTCGAATAATTTTGCAATCGATATTCAAATAAATAATGATGAACTATTCGATTAAATAGAGGGAATAACTTGTTACGAATAGTGAATAATTATTCTCCGAATAAAATATTTGCCTAAAAAGAATTTATTCGAATAATTATTTTAGATAAATATTTATTCGGAACAAATTGAATAATGCTAAATTTTGTTTCAAACAAACGTTCTTTTATATCAAATAAGACGTGCAATGTGATCATTAGTTTTTTGGTGTTCTCATATTTTATCGAGATATAAAGGTGACCTAGAGTTTTTGTAGTATAATCTGTGATATTTAAATATTCGATTTGAAAAAGTTGCATGACTCTTTAGCAACATTTCATTTAGTAACATTCGAATGGTTTCTAACGTTAGATTTCACTATTCTTACAATTCGAATAACCTCCCATACGGTGTAATTTGGATTATTTTCAATTAAACTCGAGATTTGATCATTATCAATCTGATATGATTTTCAGAACGTTTATCATCAGTGAGCCTGAAACCCCTGTCACAAAATCTGTATACTATGTTTGCATCAATTTTTCATTTACAGCACTGTTGTCATGCCCATCATAAATCTTTTTTCCTGTTTATACCATATTTTTACCCCTTACAAATACATCGTATAAATACACCCTATCATTATTCATATTAAACGCGAACAGAAACTATAAAATTTAACTAAATAGTGTTTAGAATATACCTGCGTTTTATACGATACAAAACATTCCACATTACTTATTGGCCAAACTAATATCTGCTTCTGATTGTACTTCAACTATTCAAGGGGGTAGTCTCGTGTAAACGCTGCAAAATTTAATAATTTTTGGAATTGATTTAGCTACTCTTTCGTCGTAATGATTAAAAATTGTATTTTGCTGGCGTGAATGATACAAAATCTCAGGGTGGATTAAAACAAAAAAATCAAAGACGATTCTTAATCAGTATGTTCACCGTTATCGCATCTACCAAAATAAATAATTTATCATGAAATTTGGCAAAACGGCGAATGTTTAAATGGCATATTCCGAAGTTCCATTCTTTTGTGTTAATATTCTAATATTAACTGACCTTCCATTTATCTTGTTCCTACTTCTGTTTCCTCCGTTTCCTGTATTTGCATCTTATTGAAGGTTAAAGTTCATCTTACGGGATTAAAAATTTTAGACTTTTTAAATATAATCCTGTAGATTACGGCGAGAGAATGCCAATAATCCAAGTTTTAAGGTTAGGAATTGGCTGCTTCAAAAATTATGCGTGTTTAAAGTTGAACGATTTTAAGCGTTTTTGGCAAGTAAGGGCGCCGCCATATTGTTACATACTTGGACATTGTCCAATGAGCGGAGTCGCTTGCAAATCTACATCATCGACATCACATGCGTGCTCATCAGACGACAATAAGCGCTGAGTACATACCAATATGGCGGCGCCCTTCACTTACTAAATTTATTTCTAATTACTTCGAAATATTGAAGTAATTTAAAATAATTTTTGTACATTATTTCACTATCTACATTAAATAAAAAATATGCGTGCGGAGCAGAAATAGGGACATTGACTATATCACTTTCATGCGACCTCTACGCGTCCGTCTACGAAGAAAATATTTACACCAGACTGTGACCTCCTCGAAACCATTCACTTCTTATCTAAACTATATTTTTAAATAAAGTATAACAGTGATCCGCAACCTCTTCACCATAAAAGGCACCCCGAATGGTCAGCTTATGACAAAGGGCACTTTACCTTAATTTTAATAAAGGGACAGTTGTAACATTAAAATGCATTTATGTAATGCTATTTATTTTACATAAATTTGTACATGACTTTGTTACTACTATACACAAAATGCAAAAACAAATACAAAAATATACACAAAAAAGAATGTTAAGTTATACTTGGCATTGCTTTAGCTACCTTATTATATTCTGGTACAAGCCTGGTCTTGGCTTACTTTGTTTACAATATTTGATCGATGTCGATGATTGTACAGAGTGCTTCATAATTAAATGTCGTGACCCGTATAGCGTGATTCTGCATCGCTGGATCGGTGGAGATCTGTTAAAAAAATGGACCAAAAAATTGACCTTGACCATGAATTTTAATGTCACATTTTATATTGCATCGTATACTACTTATTGCAAATGAGATTGTTGTGCCTCACGATGAGTGCTACACGATGCAATAAAAAAATGACCTTGAAAAAAGTATCAAGGTCCATTTTTTAAACAGATCTCCACCGATTCAGAGGTATAGAATCTCGCTATGGTATTCGTGACATATAATTTTAAAGATTAAAACCGTAGCCCTGTCTTTGGTTCAGATTCTCCGTCACGCCTTCGAACTCTTCGACGAATAATAATCAAAGATCCATAAGGTATCCGGCGGTGTTAATACACACTTTGATGGTGATCGCAGAAACCAGTGCCAGTGCATCGTGCATGTTGCGATTGGAAAAGTGGATAGAGTGTCCCGCGCTTGTAGCAGATCGTTTCGGAAGAATTCGCGGCGGCAAGGTACCACAGTGTCTCGAACCGTTGTTGTGTAACATGAGTGAATTGGACGCGCAGCTGCCAGTAAGTACTTCCTGCAAGACTATCGTGCGGACGTCCAACCCTTTCGAACACAGAAGCTCGAACGAACGAACGCGAACGGCTGGGAGCTAGAGGTATGCTCGCGATGCTCTAAGGGAGGAAGAATGCATAAACGAAGATTAGCGACGGCACAGAGGATCCGACCGGTTCAAAGGATCCTACGTCGCCGAGATCGTCTCGCAAATTCTTTGAAAGCAGGCAAAAACTGATTAATCGGAGACGCACTACAAACGCCCTGTTGTATTGTAAGACAGCAATCCTTGAAACTGTTCGGTTCGAGAGAGTTTCGAATACTTTTGGTCTTCGAGTGGGTCTTAAAGGCCGTCGAAAGGGTAGTCGTGGAACCCAAGTCGAGGAAGAAAGATGTGATTGAAAGAGGATCGAAAGGATCGGACGGACGATCCTGGAGTCGTCGTGATAGCTGATCCTTCTGGGCGTCGCGTCGTTGCCTTGATCCAAGATGCTCGACATATTCCGAGGCCTGAAGAGCCTGATCAAAATTTCACACGTGCACATCGACACCGCCGTCTTCCGGTTGCATTACAGCTTGACCGTGATCCTCTTGATCGCGTTCTCGTTGATCGTCACCACCCGACAATACGTCGGCAACCCGATCGATTGCATCCACAGCAAGGATCTGCCGGAGGACGTGCTCAACACCTATTGCTGGATCCACAGTACCTACACGATCACCGCCGCCTACCGGAAGCGGGAAGGCATCGAGGTACCATTCCCCGGTATGGACAACTCCAAGTCACATCCCGACAGCGAAAGGAAGGAGTACAGGTACTATCAGTGGGTCTGCTTCATGCTGTTCCTTCAGGTAATTTCCAAGTCATTTTCTTGTTTCGTGCGGAGCTCCTAATCTATGGAGATTGCTAAGGGCACTGTTAAATCGTTCTGAAAGTCTATGATTTTCATCGGCTTCTTAAAAGAAAACACTATACAAGATTGTATGGTGGGATATTGCAAATACAGTTTTGCTCCGATATAAGGCGACGGTGTTTGTTCTGAAATAAAGAAATCCTCTCTTTTTCTTTCGAAGTTGTTCGCTCGACACCACTTTCCCGAGGAAGGACTGTATGTATACAGACCACTTTCAGTTGCATAGGTACCGTGATCCGAAATACGGCGCAAGGCAGCCCCGATCCTTTACCTTATATCGAACAAAACTGTATCTTCCTCTTTCACGATACTTGTCATTCAAAAGCTGCTGCAATTTCACGTACTATGGATGGTGTGTGAAAAGAATTTTTTCAAGGTTACTATCACAAGATTTCAAGGTCATCGGTATTTTTCTAAATTGAGCTTTATATGTATTCTTTGTCGATGTCCTCATAGAAGGATCACAAAAGGGGAGCCACCTCCGATTTTGATGATTGTTTAATACGTTACCAGGGTCGCCATTTTGAACAATGTCGTGAAGGTTCCAGTCCATGGACTCCACTTATTAAAATTTTATGGACAGAGAAAGTTTAGACTGAAGTGTCTGCATAATTTTCTGAGCACTATCGAATATTAGTCAACGGAACTTTATGGACACAACGTACAGTCGCTGGCATTATAGGACCATATTGGCAATATTGTTACATATACCATATATGGACCATAGTATTACTACACAACGTGAAAAGAAATGTTGAAAAGATTGCAATTGGTCCGAATTGGTCTGTATTGAAAATTTTAATAAACACGTTTTGTAGACCTGTGTCAATTATATTAATTTTGAAAATTTCATTCAAAATGGTTAAGAATCCTTAGATTTATTATAGTTAAGAGGCCGAAAATTGTGAAACACTATAATTTTTACCATCTTTAAACGTGTGTAGCTCATTGCAACGTCGACCGATTTTGATCAAAATTTCCTTGTATAAAGGATATACAAGGTAGCTTAAAAATTAGTCCACGTGATTTCTCATACATTTCCAATAGTTCGATAAAAACAAGTACCGAACAAAAAATCAGTTTGAAATATTATGAATTTGATAAATGAATTACTTCGACAAAAAGTTGAAGAAATTTTTTAATGGCACTATGTTTGTTTGTGCTATGTAGTATCATAGACGAGCTGAAATCAAATTCGATGACCTTGAGGCAAACTTGAACAAAGAAAAACTCACGAATTTGACGTCATGGTATTTTTCCTAATTCGTTGGTATTCATTAGTGAATTAATTATTGAAAAAAAAACTTTTTGAAGTGATTTCGTTTATAAAGAAAATGAAGGTTAGAAAACTAAGGTTATGCAATTGCAATGCTTCGCTGTAAAAAATCCCATTGTAATGCCATTTAGCAAAGTGGAAATGACCTTGACGTCGAAATAAAATTTATTTAAGTAGTTGATTGAAAACTGATAATTTTTTGTACGAAACAGTTTGTTATCCAACTATATCAGACGTGCTGGAGGAATAACGAGGATCAATTTTTAAACTAGCCTGTACATACATACATATATGTATATGTAAATACAACGGCCTGAGCTAGTAGTTTACAGTTTTCTCGTGAATTCCCTTTGGGGAATATCCAATATCCGCTTCGACAAATCGAATTCCTGTTTCGACCGAATCGCGTTTATCTTGTTGGCGGAATTGTTAAGTGTAACTGACAAATACTAATCTGTCAAAGCGAAACGGTCCAAAGAGGAACGGTAGAAATTGGTCAATTTTAAATACACTATTCTCGAAATTTACATTTGTTTATTAAACAAACTAAGGAAATAATTACTGTTTTGATTTCAATAGTGCCGTGATGTAAATGGTTGTTATGATGAACCTTTTCTGCAATAAATAAAAGTAATGGTGTCTCACAATTATTTAAAGTGAAATATTTCCTAAACTATTAATTTTTCGACAAAAGTAGGTTAATGCTTTTTTACGACTACTGTCGAGATGCATCCATTGCTGTATTAAAAAAACCACTGACGGAAAAACTAATAACACCAAAATATACCACACTCGGTACCATTAAAATTTCCTCTGAAACATTTTTTGCTACGAGTAATAATAGTGAGAAACACCTTAATAATGAAAACGTTTTTTAGGTTTAAATAGAAACTATTAAAAAATGTTCATTAACTCCATCGACCTGTGGTCACAGTATTATTTTCAAAATTCAAGTGTAATGTGCATATTCACTTGCATAAGTAGACACCGGATTTTATGCATTTATGACAAAAATGATTAGCCGTAATTTAAAACAGTAAAAACATTAGAAGAATTTAAAAAGACTGTTATATTATTTTCAGCCTATTAAACATATTAAGAAAGAAAATAAATTTCTATTTCACCCCAGTTTGTTACAAACCAGGTAGAACATTTTTATTTTGCATAAAGATCCGCTGTCTATGCATAAGCCACAGTCAACTGAGCTGCTATATAATAAAGAAAATTGATAATGATAGTAAATCGAGTGTATTTATGCCGATTGAATTTTCTGTAGAGAGGTATCGGTGAAAGGGTTGCTGGGAAATGATGGCAACCTCCGTCGAGGGAAGGTAGAAAATACAAAATAATCGTACGGAAGTGATGAGTTAATAAAGAAACGCCAAGGACTCGCAGCGTTGGTGTTGGTTTGGTCGGTCAATAAAGTTGCATATCGGAGCATATGCATTATAGATAGATTTGGCAATGAGAAAAGCCGGATAACGAACGAACTAGTTGCGGCTACGCTCGAGGAATTTACTCGCTGCTTACAGAAGCTTATATCTAGTTCATTGCCAAGAAGGAAACCCTAAGCATATTAACTCCTTAAACCCGTAACTGTTACTTCGTCGCCGAGGGTCGCTGTCGTGTTCGCCTTGACGCTCGGTCAAAGACGATCCTCCACCCTCACCTTTCAACCCTTCGTGTCGTTTCAAGCAGACGCATCGTTACATGCTCGCTTCTAACACGGAACACTTTCTTTCTCTTAATGACGCGACGATCTTTTCCATGCGGAGCAAAATTAGGGACCTTTCAAATATTCGGTTAAAACAAAACTTCGTAGCCGCTTTAAATTGAAATTCGAAGATTAAATTAACCCTTAGCACTCAGAGGCACCACTAAAAATTGCTGTCCCATTATTCACAATATTATTTGCGTTATTAAATATGTTAGCATCTAATCAATTACTAAACATTTAAGTATTGTATGAGGTATTATTCGTATCCATAAAATGAAAAAATCATATACAATGGAAGTATTCTAGGTCGAAAGAAATGTTTAATTTTCTACTTAAAATAGCTCCGACTGCAAAGGGTTAAGATATTTATGCATAGATTTATTCAACAAAATATTTTACATTCTGTTCTACTACTCTTTGCTATGTTTTATCAGATTATTATTATTAATTTCAACCTATTAAACATATTAAGAAAGAACATTAATTTCTATTTCACTCCAGTTTGTTGCAATTCAGGTAGAAAATTTTTATTTTGTCTATTAATGAAGCTTTTTTATTAAGAAATTCTATTGAGTTCTGCAGGTTTATTATTATCATTTTAATGTACAAAGCTGATCTTGAAGGTCCTATCTTTATATAGACATAATTTTCATTTAGATATCTAATTTTATTTATAAATTAATTCTATTTCAACGTCCAATCAATGAGGTTGTCCTGTATTCGTTTTATATGGCTGGAGAAAATACATATGTATATTGACGGTAACATTATGCGATGTTTGGTCAAAATGCATTAAAAATTTTTTTTTACACAGTTTGGTAGACACTATAATACCATGCAACTTTCGTTTCAACTTTTGTTTAATAAGATGTTGTTCTCGAGATTTTTTGTTTTTGTTTTTGAGAAATTTTTTTTCAAGGGCTGATTTCACCCCTTTAATGCGAGAAATAGCACAAAAAATAGGGTTGTATTAGTAATGTTTCATAATTTTTGGAACTTACATGACCTAGTGTCCCCACTGTACCTTCCCCTTCTACGACGCTATTCCCCACGCTTCCGCCGCGGGCCGGTCCTGACAAAGAGGGGGGTTATCCTCTAATTGTAAATTAAATTTTATGGAAAACAGCAATATTTGGTAGAATTTAATAATATCAGTAAATATTAATTTGCCATTGAACGGATCGAAATGATTAAATCTTTGATATTCGAAATAGAAAAATTTCTTTATTACCATTTTTATAAGTGTCGGTTGCTTAAAAAGCACTATAATATTGCCTTAATAAATGTATATTATTCTTACGGAAATGTCCTTATTTAACAGATTAAACGATTAAAGCAATATTAAAAACAAATAAACCGAATGCTTCTGTGGAATATCATATGCCAATAATGAAAATAGAAATAAAACTGCAGATTCTTTCATTTAATAAATATGAAATAAATTTCATATTTCGAATTGCGCGCTCTTTTTCTTTTCTTTGTATAGTTACTACTACTTTGGCTCTCTATCTTGTGCAAAAAGCAACGTGTGTTTCTTTTAATAAAGGTTGTTTAATAAGATAAAAAGTCTGTGTTCGCTCGAACAAGCCTGATCCCGATTCCCGGCTGAATAGAATAAACCACTACCTCTAACTTCTATTCTCCGAATGTTATTTTCACAGAATCTGTTCTTCGCACTCGGATCTTCCTTGCACCTGGCGCTTCAATTAGGCTAGACGAGGAGTGACATCTTTGTGTCGCGTTCTTCTTTCAGTTGTTCTTTCAAAATTAAATCAAACTTCCGACGAGAGGACAACACAGGGACCGAATTGTTTTCGGTTCTATGTCCCAAATACACGTGTATTTTCTAACCCGTGATTTTCAAATCCAATTGGATTAGACACAGAGTAGACTCTCGTATAATCTAGTAATCAGTAAATGGACAAAGCAATGTTTTATATACAAAATATTATGTACAAAAGTATACATATACAAAAAAATTTTGTATGCATTCACTGTTCATTTTTACTGTCACATAAAATACATTATATACGAGAAGTTTCCACAGTGCCGGACATTTAAGTTTTTCGTGAAATAAATAAAGAAATAGAATAGTTTTGCGTTATTTGTAAATTAACAATATTAGAAACAAAAATAAAGTAAATCAACATTTCCGTAATAATTAACGTAAATTAAAATTATACTTTGGTAATGAATTATACTTAATTAATGAATCTCCAATACGCGCGGTAGTTGAAAAATTTTAATGGAAAATAAAGTTGCAATTAACTGTGACAGCTATGAATTAATTTGTACACCTTATATGTAAAAAGAATTTGAATGAATCTAGCCATGGCTGCCATGGAATCGTCGAAAGAGTCCTATTAAAAGAAATTTTTAAATATAGATTTACACGTTCACGCATGAACTATTGAGCGCAAATATAATCAATGGCTCGCATGAAAATGACAGGCCAATTAATTTCCATCGTATTTACTAAGGCAGCAGAGGTTAAAGATAGATGTGCAAGATTCGGAATAGACCGATTAAGTAACTCGATGATGAATGAATGAAGTGTCTTCCCAATTATGAAAGGATGGAACAAATCCAATTGGTTCTCCAAATAATTCAATTACTTCCAGTCTTGCTCAAACATTAATTCGTTGCGGTGCAAACTCTTGATCTAACTATAGAGTGACAATGACCCGAATGGTTTCCGCTTCTTTTTGCTCTGGATTCTGGATCGTTCTTGGTGTCCCTTTTTCTTTCCCCCGATTCACGACACCGAGTGCCGCTGGCTGCTGGCCAATCCTTACTAATCAAGAGTTATTATTACACCCGATACCACAATACGTGCATCTTTTCACTTTTCCATGCCTGGCGTCATCGATATATCGATATCATCAGTTGCAGTAACAACCGTGCAGGTATTAATGCAGCATACGTTAGCTGGTAAATAGCTGTTTCCGACAGATTTGTGCAGTGCGTGGGGAATAAGTTGGTGGACACAATAAATAACGCTTAATATAATAATAAAGCACATCGTTACACACACAGTCACACATGGTCGGCGTGCGTCATGTTTCGCATCAGAACCATAACCTCACTCGCGGTTAGGGATGGTAACGATAGATCGATGTTTTGGGAATGTCGATATTTTCTCCCGATGTATCGATATTTTTATCATCGATATTTCGAGTTCGATACATCAATATTTATATCATCGAAATTTCGAGTTTGATATATCGATATTTTCTCCCGATATAATATCGATATTTTGAGTTCGATATTTCGATATTTTAAGTTCAATATATTGAATTCGATATTTCGAGTTCAATATATTGAATTCGATATTTCGAGTTCAATATATCGATATTTTCAGTTCTGTATATCGAAATCATCGAGGTTTTTCATGGATATCGATGTTTTTTATGGATATCCACATTTTCAAGAAGTTCAAATAGTTGTATTTGATTTAGATCATCCCATAATTGACCAGGTTAATTTGTGGACGAAAGTGGAAAACTGCTCTAATATTATTATACATATTACACATACACTGAAATAATGACAAAACTCTACCAGCTCGTATTTCGACGATGTATATGTATATGTATTATAGACTATATGTATAATGTGAGAAGGAATTTCTTTCTCGAAGGAATTTATCTACTCATTTTGATTACAAATGCGTAGAATTCGCCGTCTAGTTATAAGGGTAAATATATGATCTGCTGCAAAGTAGGAAATATGGGTGTAGCAGCGTTCGCATGAAGATATATCCCACCGTAGAAATCACTATGTCAAAGTTGGAAACTAAAGCAGACTGGCTGAAATATAATAAAAAATATCCTTGGAAGATACTGACACGAGGTTAATGTGATTTTCTGTTTTTATGGGACTGCGTTGTAAAAATGAATCATTTTTGAAGACATTATTTAAGAAACATCTAGCATACATCTTTTTTTGTTTTATTTTATGAAACTTGAAAATAATACATCCTTCAACATTTACATATGAGATATTGTTCACTGACAATGAGAAAACACTAATGTGTATTATTGAACAAATATTTTTTACGAGCACAAGATTCGATAATATTTGGGTTTGGGCTGTAAACATAAATTCTTTAATATTCTTTGGATATTATTTTTCTTAGCTTTATACATATAGTCACTGGTACATAATTCATCAGTTAATTACAAGATGAGTTTTTACGCAACTTTTATTTAAGCCGTTATACATACATATAACGAATTGAAAACTGCTGTATTTAAAGTTAATACTTGAAATAAATATGTTCGTTCCAAAAGGATATTTTATTTCAATATAATTGATGTGATTACAATTTACGGATCTATAAAGAATTATTTTTAATTTTAAGGTGAAATAATATTTGAGTAATAATTCTGTTTTCTAGCCTCTAGTAGGTGTTAACTAAAGTACTTTTTGCTATGAGCTTCATCGCGGGTATAGCAATACACTTGTTAAGCAGAATAGCTTGATTGGATTACAAGGTATTGAACGATTGAGCAATTGAAACACCACAACACAAGTTTCCAAATATATTCAGTTTCTAAAAATTGTTGATCTATGAGAAACTTTTAATGTAATATAAACAATTTTTTTCTTAGAATTTTTATTAGGTAGTTACACATGAAACGTCTGACTGTAGAATACAAATCTTATACAACGTTCTAATCAAGAAATAGTATTACAGTCTACAGGTTCATTATAAACATCCTATCTTCAATTTTAATTGATATGTCCACGTTTCCTTTAAATAAATCTTATTTTTACAACAATCAATGCGGCTGTCGTGTATTCCTTTTATACGAGTGGAAAAATAACATATCGACGATAGCATTTATTGCAGTCTTGTCTCCGTAACTGCCGCAAAGGTCTCCACCGTAACTGTCAAAGTTTTATCCCCACCACTGTGTCGCCTACAGTTAGTGCGGTGAGACTCGCACTAAGTGTAGGCGATGCAAAAAATTGCAACTTTTAAAATTTTCCACTTTTTTTTTACGAAACTATTGACTATCGTATTCGTCTCGTTTTTCTACTTAAAATGACGCCAAACACGATATAGTTACGATCATAATAATTACTTGTGTCGAACCTCAATCCCTCTTACTCTCTCAATCGCTATCTCTCTCCATGTTCGGCACACTACAAAGAATGTAGCGCCTCTACTATAACTGTCGCTCAGCGGACTCGACGATACAACAGTTACGGAGATACTATTGTCTGTGATTTTCGTACTATCCTAGATGTTAAAAAGGACTACAAAATGGAAGTAACAATCTTGTAATTGAAGAACATGGGTGTCCAACAAATTCAATGTTTACCACAATACAATCAAAAAACTTGAAATTCATTGATTATAGTGATATTATTTTGATCAATAAGTTGCGTTTGTGTAATGTTATTATTAAAAATCGGGCATTTTATATGCAACAACCTAATAGAACCGGTAATGAACAGACGCATCAGACCTATTCAATAACGCCAATGTCGTCAGATCAAGACTCGTGTCCCCACACTACCTTCCCATTCTACGATGCTATTCCCCCCTCCGCGGCCCGATCACGTGACGCGTTCCGTCTCTGTCGTGCATGTGGCCAGTACCGGCAGAGAGGTGGCAACTTTTTCCCCTCGATTTGTGGTTCCACCCCTTATCTGGTGAATTTTCAAACTCGATTTTCTCGAAAATGGCACGTCGAATGGAAAAAATTTATTGAATATTTTCGACTTATTTTTTCGTGTAGAATCACTCCCTCCGCCTAAAGGTACATACTGTATATTTGACGTAAAAACAATTTCGACTTTGACTTCTCTTGTTGATGGAAATGTTTATACGCTCGTTGGGCATCTCGTTTGAAAGGGTTCGAAGTTCCAGCAGCGCAGCGGCAGGAGAAAGATTCTAGAAGATCATATAAGTTATGTGTTTAGCATCGAGGCCAAGGGATGCCTCTCAAGTTCGGCCAGTCTTCTGACGGCTTGCTTTCGCGCCCCACGTGTGTCTGTCACCGTGCCCGAATACTCGATCGGTCCTCTCGTACTCGTACTCTTGTACTTGTACTCGTACTCGTGCTCTTGTACTCGTTTTATTCGACAATCAAGAAACAGTGTCTTCGTTCTCATTCTCGCCTTCTTCTCCATTGTCCGTCGTGAACGTCAAAGTTTTACCAGAGCAGCGTTCGAATGTGTCAGAAGAACAGAAGAGCAATGACTCGGCTACGTCTCAAGGAAATAATCACCAATGTGAAGTAACGCATTATCTGCGGGCTGACGAGTGCTCTGTGCTTCGAAATTTGATAACCGCTCATTTATTAGGCGATATTCACACCCCTGCTGACCGTTGATAGCATTCTGTAACCGTTGCTACAAGCTTGATTTAACATCGGGAAATATATTCACTTTATCGGTAACAATGACGGGCATATAATTCGACAGGTACATATCCTCCGAATTTTACCGTATTTTACGTTGTCATTAGCAAGGGGGAGATCCTTATGCATTCTAAAAATGAGTGTACTAACACTGGGTCTACGGGTTCTAATATGTTTAATATGCGAATATTGTTAAGATGCATCCATGGGAAATTATTCAACATTTATTTGGGTATATATTGTAAAAAGTTTGGATAGACAAATTCTTGTTATTGTTATAAAGTAATGTGAAATAGTCACTTTTAGTGCTCAGTAAACCCAGTGTTAAAGTAGAAACTTCAGTATGAGTTAATTAGTACTCTTTTTCTCAATGAAAATGAATAAAATTCTAATTTAAAAAATTGAATTCCTAGCCGATTTTCGTTTTTTGCACAAAGGTAATTGAAAATATGGAAAGTTTATGCAAGCATAATTAAACATAAACAAGTAATATTGTTTTAAAATTCGAACTCGTTTTAAAACTCTTTGTTTTGAAATTCTTTGAAAAATATCCCATTTTCTAAACATGATAAACTTTAATTATGCAATAATAAAATAAAGTTTTATAATTATGTGAACATTTAGAACATATTTAAATATTTAGAGATATTTTTTAATAATATTGTTTTGAAAATTTTTGAGAATTAGTCTATTTCGCAAACAGCATACGCACATTATGAACTGCTTCGAGCAATAATGAAACACGTTTATTTTTCGAATCAGATTTATTTATTATTTCGTGAAGGAATTATTTGTTTGTTGGCGTTGCGTTTATTTGTTACTTGATCTTCGCAAAAATAATAACTGACTTGCGCAGCATGCATCGCGAGTTTAGGTTAATACTGTTTCTTCGTTTGATTTTGGAAATCGGAACTAGAGAATATCTATTGTTATTGTTTGGGTTTCATTAAACAATTGGGGTTGAAAAAACAGAGGAAATACTCCAAACGCAAGTGGGAAAAGATGCTTCTCGATCGTTCGTCAAAGGAAGCAAATATTTATAAATATAATACCTCTTTCCACATTTACGTCAACAGTAGATAAAAAATTTGTATAAGAAGATTTATTTAAAACGATAAAATTGAAATTTTCATTACGTTAATACATATGCGAAGCGAAGACATAAAGGCAATTAATTTACAATATTCACGTTAATATGCAACACAAAACATGCATTTTTTATAATAATCATCCGCTTTTTTAAAACTATATTTGTTAATTATTTACATCTAACAATTTTTTATTAACAAATGAATGAATTTATACTTTCCTTTTCAGTTAAGTTTGAATTTATTTAAGGGACCAAATTTATTAATTATCAATTAATATTTAATCTCTTTTGAAGCATTTGTTTTTAATATGTTATTTCAAATGTAACCTTTGTTTATTTTTGTATTCCCAAACTTACGGTAACCCACATAGCCTAAATAATCCGATACAATTGTTGTTAACGGCAAATTACGAACATAAAGTTATGATAATTTCAGATCTCGTTCAATTGGCAACAATCTCTAAATGTTTTTAGTGTTTTGCATTTGATCTATTCATTTTTGTAATAAATGCATAAAATGCGCAGTCTAGTCATGATCTTAAGTAGCAATAACTACGATAAAAAAATTAGTAAAAAATTTAAAGTGCTTCGCTCGATTGATTAATTGAAAATTTGTTCAAATGAATTATTTTTTTAATTTGTCAACTATACTGATTTCCATTTATACATATTTAATTCTTTGGATTCGTCTTGACCTTGGCTGTTTACATGACAGTAATAAAAATACACCATCATCTTTAAAAAATATCGATTACTGTAGAATATCAAAGAACGTGACCATGAGAACAATTTTTTGCTTACTATAACGTTTGCCCCTTCAAACCTAGTCAGATTTTGCTCCATCTTTCTCTAGTATCAATAAGAATAGTACTCGGTGTTCCGGTTCATTAATCAGCTTATTATTTTAATCGGTTCGCCGATCAATTAAAAAATTGAGAGTAAGGTGCCTCAAATAGGGTTTAGATGATATAACCACTATCGTTGTTGACAATATTAGAATTTTTCAATACTTCTCACTATTTGGTACATACAGTGGTTCCCATTAATATTCGGACATTGTTAAAAAAACGAAAACTTTTTAAATATTGGACTATACAACTTGAACTTTTCGAGAAGAACAATTACTACATGATTACTACATGATGTGAGAGAAACTTTTTTCTAAAATTGGATTTTGAAAGGTCAATAATTTTATTTCTATTACATCGTTTTTTTATTCTAGTCTCCTCTTTATTCCTGGAGACGTTTAAGAGATTTAAAGGTCAACTTTGATTTTTTAAATGGAGCCGTATACTTCGTCGAGGTGGTCGAGTTAAGTGCTACACCTTTACATAAAAAGGGATCCTTGAAGATACGTCAGAGTTTGATTTAAGTCTTAAAAACTGTTTTGATATTGTTTTAAAATCGTTCTAATACATTATATAATAGTTTGTTGTTCCTCGAATGTAGAGGCGAAAAGGGGAAGCTGTTGTTTGTCTAGTGTTCGAGAAAAGCATTAGGATCAGCTGATCGATTAAAATGGTTGGCTGATCAATGAACCGGAACATTGAGGTATTGTATACATACATATGTAGAGCGTGCACACTCCTCACGCACACCGTACCGTACCGGTATCAGCGCGTCCTCAGTCCCCCGATGAAGCCAACTGTAATACTGGCGAAACTGCAGGAAAATATCCCTCAAGTCGAATTTACACAGTTTCACTGAAAGTGAAAGATGACAGCTGGAGAATTTATTTTGTTCACTGATCGAATTCAATTCACTAAATTTAAAAAAAAATCAGCAAGTAAAGTAGCGAGTGTCAAAAACGTCGTAAAGTATTAGCAGCGGCGGACCGTTAATGTTGGGGCCCTGGACTAATACTGGGTTTGGGGGCCTATTAACCCAAATTAACTCAAGTACCAATAATTTATGTATAATTTATTTTTTCTTAAGCTTTCAATTTAAATTGATTTTATTTTTATTTTTTTGTCGCGGCTTTCATCCGATGTATGTATACTTTAACAAATAATGTAATAGAGTATCTGTTGCCGTGATTTTTCAGTTATTTCGAATAATCTGAAAAAAAGTTTCGAAGACAAATTAATCGGTTGTCAGTCGAGTATAAACATAAACCGCATTAAAAAATAAAAAATTTACCATTAGAAACATTAAATGGGCTGTACACTACCGCTGGCAAAAATTATTCAATCGAATAATTCAATTCAAGACGAAAATGTTTCGTCATATATAAAGAAAATATTAATATAAAAGTGAATATGATTGTTTTTTTCATTATGTACAGAATGAGCACATTAGACACTGATCTAATATTTGGTGTTAAGGTTAAATAATATTTTATTTCAATGTGTACAGTGTCATAAGTAATTGAGACGTCTTCATACAGCAATGGGTTAACCATTTGCTTGTTTAACCCCTTGCACTACGATTCATTTTACGGTTGCAGTGAATAGAACTTATTTGTCGTTTCTAATTTCTTAGAAAAAAAGAAGTTTGTATGTAATTTATACCTATGCAGTCTTCAATGGTTTCAACAACAAGAAAATATAATTTTGTTTCAATTTAAAGTTTAAAGGAAATTAGTAGCATGAATATTTAGTAGACTATCTTCGAAATCTTCGTCACGAGTCCGACTCGGTATTATAGTGCAAGGGGTTAAAAAACAACTATGTAGGCCGAGATTTTTAGAAAGGAGGGAGTCAGGAAGAACCCTGAATACAAAGTTCAATGGCGGGTCTCTAATAGTTTTTGAGATATTAATGTCTGTCAAAAAAGACATTTTTGAGTTCACCCGTTACATGTAATTTTTCATTATGTTTAACATTTTTTTTCATCGGATCACGATTGTGGGGGTAGCGGATTCTACGTCATCAACTCTCGGAGCACCATTTGCCCAGCCATGACTTAACCTATAATAGCCTTTTCCTTTTTTTTTTAACCTGAGGGTAATCCTGTTACTCGGTGGGGAATGATGGGGGTTATATGGGACTCCACGGTCAGAAAGACCAACTCCCTGGCGACAACCGACCCTAGACTATGGTGGAGTGCTAGAACCTACGTGCAACTCCAATTGCCACTCCCCCACTAATATGTAATAGCCTAACAACTTTTGATCTGATATATTGTTTAAAATTAACGACTCTAAACGCGAATGCCCGGTTAAAGCAAGGGGTTAACTAGCTTGTATGCACAGAGCCCGTAGATAAAGCGTTAGGAAGGTCTATGAGAGCCGGTCGAGGAAATGGGACGGAAGGAAATGAACGGCGACCGGTGCACCGATGACTCGATTTCCAGCTCAAACTCGGAAAACGAAACGGAAACGCGAGCACGATGCACGTAACGAAGCTACCACCATTTACGAGAGCGGAGATTTTTCACGCGTGGCCCGCGATCGTTCGCGGAAACGGATCTGCGTAACGAGAACGAGGAGAAGGTGCGGAAGATCTCGCACGTTCGAAGAGGCTCGTCCGCTGCTAACCATCGAAAATGCCCCTGATGCTGAAGATGATCGATGTTTTCGGCTCCCTTCGGTCCCTGTTCAAGGTACAGAGACTCTCCGAGGACGCGATGGTCTTCCGACTACATTATCGCGCCACGGTGGCGCTCCTACTCGGCGGCTGTGTCACGCTCGCTTGCAAAAGCATTTCTGGCTCGCCTATTCATTGCGAGGCCGCCGGTTCGGTCGACAAGGTCGTCTTGGAGACGTTCTGCTGGCTTCACACCACCTACAGCATGGTGCACGCTTTCAACAAGAGCCTCGGTCAGGCAGTCCCTTATCCGGGAGTATCGAACAGCAAGGGTGTCGGACTCCACGGCCACACCTCCCATCCATTGGTCAAACAGCACAAGTATTATCAGTGGGTCATCTTCTTTCTGCTGCTACAAGTACGATCGAGTCGTTCGTTTTATATCATCATTCGTAGATCGACTATAGTCCGTCCGTCCGTTCAACGTGACGTGTCGTTAGCAATTAGCAGGGTTGCCAACCGTCCTTTTTTTTTTATTGTTTAAAGTGGAGGGTGTTCAAATGCATTTACGCACTACCACCCGGGATCATCGCAACCCCGGGTAAGTGCGGGACTCCTCGGTGAACATCCTTGAGTTGTCAAGGATGTCGTGCAAGCCGAGATTACCCGCTAAACACTCACCCTCCACTAGCGCCTCCAGTAATCGGAGGGGCGATCCGGAACGCCTAACGGCTTTACTTCGGATCGTCCCTGTTGTCCCCGTTGTATTGCGTGGTGTGTCCTGTGTTCTTGTATGTCCTCGTATGTTGTCTCCTCGTGTTTGTGTTTTTAGTCAGGTTTGTTTATAAGTGCCAACCGTCTTGGAATTAAAGTTGCTGTCCAGAATCCCGGTTGAATGTCAAACTGTCCCGGAATTTCAGAACTAGCTGTATACTATGTACATAGTGGGAAAACTTATAACATTATAATTTTCGATTTATTACTAGACTTTATGACTTCTAAAAATGTTCAAAAAATTTTAGAAAATAAAATTCCAGATCTATAAAGGCTACAACCACTGAAATTAAAATTCTATTTGTTCCCACTTTCTTAAAATTGCCTACAAAAATACATCTGCAGTCTAATTATCACTATGTATATAAGAGTACCGTCAGGCTCGTATAAATAATTGAAAAACTGTTTTATTATTTTTCTAAATTTTTTTGTACATAAAAAAAATTGCCTCGCAAAAGTAGGTATATGTTATGTTAATTGGTTTTTCAGTGGAGAATAGCGTGAAATTATATATACATTCAGTTTTGGGCAATAGTTATGTCCCGAAATTGTCTCACAATCAGAAAAAGTTGGTAATCCTAGTCACTAGACGTAAACAAAACATGCACGTGGTAACGCGCGCGGGAACAGCAGCGGCCCGGACCTAACCTGTTTTTGTGTTGTTCTTGTTTTATATTTGCAACGACTAATACTACAGTATATTTAGTAATAAACGCTACTACGTTTGTTGAATGTCTATGCAACAAACCTCTTGCGGTGATTATAACGAGTCCGAGAAGTAACGGAGAAAATGTTACTATTACAATATCTGAAGGATACGTTAGTGCTCTGTCAGAACGCCATTATGTGCGTTTGTTTACGTCTGATGGCTCATCTAAAGTTGATTTTACAGGCGAAGGATTGCATTTAGGATCTACATATGTTGACATTCGACATTTTTTATTCCACGCGATGAGTACTGTAAGGCCTATAGGTATCGAAACTTTTTTTTGATCACCCTGTATAGCCGAAGTACTATCGTACACTTTTATACTTTTGCAGCATTTTTAGGATATTTCTAGTGTGATACTTCGTATTCAGAGAAAACAGGGTAGCATTCCAGGGTTAAAGCTTTTCTTGAATGAATGGCAAAATAAAAACCAAAATAAAGTGGAAAATAGTCAACATTTCCGTAATAATTAACTGAGAGTAACATTATACATTGGTATCGTAAAGTGGTACGGAAAATACATATATCGATTTTTGCCAGAGGGTGCTCGAAAATTACCGGTTTTTGATTATTTGAACTATGCGCCCCCACTTTGAAAAATCTGAAAAAATTATATGTCAACAACCATGACGAGATGCTAAAACTGTAAAGATATTAACTTAGTATTTCATAACTTCTACAAGAAATCGGTATTTCAAAACTTTTTTAATTTTTTAAAATTCGGTTTCGAAGCTAAAAATTCTGAAAAAATCATAGATGTGCATTCTAATAGCTAAAATATGCTTGATTTTTTCAGAATTTTCACTTGAAGAGGATGAAAGAAATTACGGAAAAACCTGATTTTCTTTGTAGCCTTATTACTACCCCCCATGTCGACATATAGGGTTGAAAATTCGCACAAAGTAATTTCTTTGAATAAGCTATCGAATGACCTATTGCAAATTCAATTTGGTTTAGGTGCACAATATTTTTTATGGACAGGGTATACGTTTTATGACGCTCTCCTTAATACCTATTTCTGATAATACAAAGATTTATTGATTCAAAACAATGATTATTATTGAATTTTCTTACCGTAATGGTTTTTCTACCTTCTTTAAACTAGTGTGATCATTTTATGATGTGCTACTATGTCTTATGATAACAAACTAATATTATTGTTGTGTCGGCGAAAGAATCGAAGA
The DNA here is from genome assembly GCA_916610255.1 of Lasioglossum lativentre. Taxonomy (NCBI): domain Eukaryota; kingdom Metazoa; phylum Arthropoda; class Insecta; order Hymenoptera; family Halictidae; genus Lasioglossum; species Lasioglossum lativentre. Next base: position 36,376,377 of record OU744356.1, on the reverse strand, counting down.
CATTAAGGAGTGCAAAATACAAGAAACACCCTGTATACATAGAACCGTAATTCAGTTTCTGTTTTGATATCAAAGTTCCAGTAAGTAGTATTTCCTATCGGCAACATTTGCATGATTGACATTCTGCTCTACTATAGTTGTATTATGAATGATTTTACGCGAAGCGTGTGGTAGGTCTTTAGATAGAACAGAGGTAATATTTACACAAGAGCATGTTAGAGCACTTACGTTGTGGGGTTACTTGAGAATTGTAAAAGTAGATTTACATTGGAAAATTTGTTTATGTACACAATTGTATTTGAAAATAGCGATTTATGAAAGACAGAAATTATACTTTGTTAATTCTCATCGGAATTAAAATATTTATCGCATAAATGGACTTTTTTAAAATATCGTCATTCTTCAATTTTTTAATATATTTTGTACTGCAAACGATTCATAACAATTATGCTTGTTTTAATTGTACATCTCAATATTTCTATGTTTAATGGTTTTAGGTATATACGCCTAATATTTTACATATATCATTAGAAAAATGTATAGGTAGTAGAACTGTACGATCTAAGAAACAGCACGGACCGGAGGGTTTTTTTTTAGATAAAGGCTTTACTGTTGAAGGCTTTCACTTTAAAATCATTAACCATTCCAATTTTAATCGACAGTCCTAGTCCTCCTCGTTGGCCGTTCTACCGGCTCAAAGAATTGATATTAATAACCTTCTTCTTCGGAAGAAAAGCATATTCGTCGCTTCCTGGTTATCGATCAATCCTGACTAGATTATAAGCATACTCATAAGCCAAGGTTGTCGGGGGACCTTCGGTCGGCTTCGCCCTAGCAGTAATACGCTAAAGAGAAAAAAATCCTTTCCCGATCGTTTCCGTTAAGTGGATCCGCGAAAGGAGGGAGGAGGGGATGTATCGGCGAAAGGGGAGGGAAAAAGAGCGGTGTGTCGTTCGTTCAAAGACGCTCCATCGGGTTTTCCTCTTGTTTAGCCAATTTTATCCACTTGCCGCGTGGCTCCACGCGGAATGATGCGTCGAGCTGGCACGCGAGCACGGTTAAAGTATAGCTCGTTCTATTTTCATCGATGGATTTTCCCTTTTTGTTGGATTCGCGTGGACGTCGGCGTTCGACCCTGTTCCCCGAATCGCGACAATTCACGGTTCTGTCGAATCGTGGGAACGGTCCGCGAACTACACACCTTCGTACATTTTCAATTTCGGGATAACAGGTTCGAATTAGTTCGAAATTGAAATAGGGTTGATACACTGCGCGTCAAAAAGATTGAATACATGTTTTATTTAAAGTTTTCCGTAATTTGCACGTAACCAAGTATGTATACAGGGTGGCCCACGTAACTGTCGCCACGATTTTTCGGGGACTTCTGGTAGCCAGATAAAAAAATTAATTAGTTTTTAGTCGGCTACAGAAGGCGATAGAAAATGATTCAGAAAAGAAATTTGTACATGAAAAATGAAGGTCACCTTCATATTTTTAGTACCTAATATGTATCATTGCTTGTGGCAAGACGAGTTCAACGGCCTAGTACACTATGACCTTGACATGGCCTTAACGTCTTAACAGCAAAGCAGACTTGAGTTGTTGATATTGGTTAAGATATTGATCTATCGTAAGAAATGTCAACAACTCAAGCCTGCCTGGTAAGTCACGTCAAGGTCATAGTATACTAGGCCGTTGAACTCGTCTTGACATAAGCAATAATATTATGTACTAAAAAAATATATAGTGCCATTTAAAAGAATAAAGGTGACCTTCATTTTTCATGAACAAATTTATTTTTTGATTTTTTTCTATTGCATTTTTTAGCCGTCTAAAAACTAATTAATTTTGTTCCCAACATTTTTTTAGACACCCTGCATAGGAGAAAGCTATTCAGAATTTCAAGGCCATCAAATTTGGAAAGGCGTAACCTCTTGTAAATAATTACCAATATTTGTTACCATTAATTACTATTAAACTAATATAAAGCCAGTAGCTGGTTGCTAATGACCGACTGAAAGGTAGATGCAACCTAAAATAATTTAGTAGAAACAAAAATTAATAACTATTATTGATGACAGAATTCGTGGTTGGTTACGAATAACCATTACCGCTGACGAGAATTATTTTTAGCGGTAACCATTATCTACGACAGGAAGGGTTTGTTAAGTTTGTTTTGGTTACGAATAAACAATATCGATCGTAGAGACTTTTATTTTGGTTACTAGAAATAAACGCTTCGGAATGCAAAAAATTTCGTAATACTTACAAGGGCACTTTTTTTAAAATCTTATTAATAGCGGATAGAAATAAAAAAAAGAGCCAACAGCACGTGGTGTTCCCAGGCGGTGACCGTCCAAGTACTGACCACGCTCAACGCTGTTTAACTTCGATGATCGGACGGGAATCTCTTTTTTTTTCAACGAATTTATTATACTTAATTTGTACATCCTTATACATGTAGTAACAGACTATATATATAAACATGCTTATTATTTATCATGTGTTTTTTGCGCAGTTCCTACCTAATACAGTTTACCTGCTCCTTACTTTCTATTGCGTGTTAGTTCGTCTACAGGTGTGGTATTTCTGTATTGCACACTATTCGTTTTGTACTTTAAGTCTTTGGTATGAACTATGTATACGAAAAGCATAGCATATAAAAACCTATCTACAGCACTTACAAACTAAATGTATGTTGTACATTAATTGTGTATTAAGACTTTGGTTTTACTATAAGTTGTATTCGTGGAATATCTTTAGTGCTTGATACGGTAATTTATATTTTATTTTAAATTGTTGGTTGTGGCTTCTTATTTCTGTTATTTTTGCTAGTAGTGGATTGCTGTTTGTTTGGGTTCTGTAAAAATGTTCTGCTAGTGTTCTAATATAATCTAGTATTTCCGGTAATTCCGCTTTTTGGTGCATGTCCTTAATTTTCGCATAGTATTTTTCTGATAATATTAGTTTCTGCAACGTTTTTTATTTATTTTTTTTATTCATTGTTTATTTAGAGAACTATAACAATATTAACGGTTCTTACAATAACTATAAAAATAAACAAAAAAAGGTTTTCTTAACGATGGTACTTATTTCTACAGGTACTAATTATACAGTGGGTGTTCGTATGGGTGCTCGTAACAAGTATTCGTACACCTTTTAAAGACGAATAACTTTTTCAAAATACTACCCAACAGCTTGAGTTTTTCTGAGACGTTAGAAGGATTAGTTTACTAGCTAATGTATAAGTAATTTTTTTTTAAATTGTTATTAGTCGCAATTGCGAAGGAAAATGTAAAGGTCACTATTTTTAAATTTTTTATCTGTGTCTGTAATGAAAATTTCAAACATGTATTTTGTAAATCTAAGTAAGTTATATGTATACTTGTACAAAGTTTCATTGAAATCGGTTGACATGTAAAAATCTTTTAATTTAGGGTTTGCGAATCATTTAAATCGAGGATTCTTACAATTTTTACTATTTTCAATCATTTATATTTCATAACAACCTTGATCGATTTCGATGAAATTTTGTACATGTATATATAACTTACTTATACCTACCAAAGGCAGCTTATAAATTTTCATTACAGGCACAGATAAAAAATTTAAAAATCGTGATCTTTACTTTTTCCTTCGTAGTTGCGACCAATAACAATAAAAAAAAAATGATTTACACATTAGCTAGTAAAGTAATCCTTCTAACGTCTAAAAAAAACTCAAGCTGTTGAACATTAGAACATTAGATTTACAAAATTATTTTTTTTTGGTCTGAGGTGTGGAGTCAACCTACTCCTCCTAATTTTCGATCGTATTGCTCGCAATACGTTTGTGTAGTTCACAGCCGCAAATATTTGATATTTGGATCAAAAATCGCTCTTAATAAAACAGGAGCTCGCGTTGTTATTTTTATCCTTAATTCTAAGTCCTAAATCCTAAATTCGCAATTTATATACATATATACATATATACATGGGGGAGGGGGAGGAGGAGGGTGGTAATGATTGTGATGCGGGAAAAGAAATGGTGATGCTGTTATTTACAAATAAGGAAGGGGATATGAGACTGAAGTGAGCGGGAGAGTTGGGTTAGGGGAGGTGAGGCTAAATTGTTTATTGCACGGAGTTGCGTGATTGCACGATAGTCACCTGAGTTACAATCTCGAGACTCTTAAATTTATTTAGTCTACAGGAAGTTATTTTAATACTATACCTATTTCGCTAAGTACAGTGTGCTACGGCGGCTAAAATCTATCGGCTAACCACCAATATTTTTTGTAATCTAAATCACGGATTTCTAGGGAATCCCTTCGTGGGATCGATGTGTTGTATTGGTACGCTGGTTGATTAGGCTCTCCTGGGGGTGGAGAGTATGCGTTTTCTTGCTCTGTGGCGTGGGATATGGTACAATATAGGGATTGCATATTAGTTCTGAATGTGTCCGTGTTCGTCTAGGAATATAAATGCCCAGGGTGGGTTAAAGCCGGTTGTTAGTGTTTTTATTATGTAATTATCATCTGGATATGCTATTGGGAAAATTAGGCTATTGTCTGTTGTGGATGTTATGGTGGCGAAGTAGTTTCGTATTATTTTAATTATAAAATTATCGATTTTGCTGATGTTGGCTTTGTTGTATATTGTTTCGTTATTTATGTCTTTTGTAATTTGTGTGGGCTGATCTTTATGAGCCAAGGCATGCTCTGAGTCATCGCCTTTCGAAGACTCGTATTGTTTCGATATTGTACCATATCTCACAACCGTAAGTCAGAATGGGCCTAATTAGCAGTTGGTAGCAAATTAATTTTGCTTTTCGGCTGAGAGCGCGGGCGTGAAAAAGTCGTGCGCATGCGCCGAAAGCTTTTCTTGCCTTTTGTAGCTGTACTTAGGGGTGAATATTTAATAAAAATCTAGTGTCTAATGTTAATTCTAAATATTTAATTGAGACTTTATGTGGGATTTTGGAGCCGGATTCTAGGTCGCCAATTAGGTGGAAGGATTTTAAATTCTTGAGCTGGTAGCTCTTTCCTGCTTTGAGGGTGGGTCTGAACAGGACGGTTTCCCATTTTCCTGTATTTATTTTTAGCTTCCACGATCTGCAATAAGTGAAGATGCTATTTATGTATTGCGTTTTGCAGGACTGTTTGTACCTGAGCTGCTGCGTGATATACTATCAGGTCATCTGCGTACGCTATCAAGGAGCATTCTGTTGGATCGGGTCAAATAGATTTAGTATGTCGCTACTTAATATATTAAAAAGGATTGGCGAGTTAGAGTCAGGCAGACTCTGAATGATCTGTCCTTTATCATAGAATTGATTAGTTTTATTAAGACTAAAGGGAATTCCTTCCGTTTCAGTTTGCATAATAAACCGTATATCCATACTGTATCGAAAGCTTTCTCGAGGTCGATTAGACAGGCGCCCACACAGTACCCACCACTTAGGCCGAGATTGATGTCGGAGGACTCAGTTTGTTTATCGCTTGTATTGTAGAGTGGCGTTTTCTGAACCCATATTGATTTTCGGGGTCGATGTCTTTGCTATCGCAGATTTCTAGAATCCTATCAATAAGAACTCGCTCGTAAACATTTCCAATGTTCGGAAGTAAGCTAATCGGGCGGTAGTTGTCCGGCAAAGAGGGGTCTTTGCCTTTTTTCTCAATAGAGATGATTTTGGCCGCTTTCCAGTCTTCTGGAAATGTGCAGTAATTTAGAAAATTACCTGGTAATTTTTTCAGTACGAAAGGGCCTAGCCGAATAAGATGGTCAAAACTGCCCTTAGAGCTTTTTTAATGGCTGTTGAAACATTCGAAAGCTGACCAAGAAAAACCCCTGTGAGCAAAATTTCAGCCCCCTAACTTGCCCGTGAGGGTAGTTACAGGCTAAATTAGATTTAGCGCTTTTCCACTCATTTACCGCTCTCTGATGCTTTCTAAAATTCTGAAAAAATGTGGCATATTTTGGATCCCAAGGCGGATTTTATGGAATTTTTTCAGATTTTTTTTTGCAAACTGTGGCCGTAAAAAATGAAAAACCTAAAAAAATCGGGAAAATGGAGGTTTCTCAAAAATATGAAAACATGCCATTTCGCTATTTAGTACCCTGATATAGTACGATAACAGGCAGAGTCAAAAACAATAGACAATAGTCCATCAATAACAAAGTCGAAGAGGTCTTGTAATTTAGTTTTTATTATTGATGGTCTATTGTCGCTAATGTAGATAAGAAGGTCGTCGGCGTAGGCAATTGCACCCTTCAGGTTGTCGTCATTTAGGTTGTAAAGTGCAAGTAAATCGCTTAATTATATACTAAATAGTAGGGGGGAGTTGACCGCGCCCTGTTGTAAGCCATTTCGGACTTCGAAGGTTCTGGAGGAGGTGTTAGGACCTTCAGTGACCTGGAACTTTTTATTATGCACCATGCACCAGATCATTTTATAATTTAGTTTTTATTGGTTCTTCATTGTTAGGACCTTCAGTGACCAGATCATTTTAATGAGGTAAGGGGGGAACTTTTTTTTTATTAGCTTGAAGAAGAGACCATCCAGCCAAACATTATCAAAGGCCTTTTCCAGGTCTATAAAAACCCGCGGTAAAACCAACAAGTGTAACTTTGTTTTTAAAATATTCGGTTTTTCTTTTTTTTGACAATGATGTCCCACAACAAAAAATCTGAAAAAATGGAGGACTCTGCCTGTTATCGTAATATATCAGGGTACTAAACAGCAAAATGGCATGTTTTCATATTTTTGAGAAACCTCCATTTTTCCGATTTTTTAGGTTTTTCATTTTTTACGGCCACAGTTTGCAAAAAAAAAATCTGAAAAAATTCCATAAAATCCGACTTGGGATCCAAAATATGCCACTCTTTCCAGAATTTTAGAAAGCATCAGAGAGCGGAAAATGAGTGGAAAAGTGCTAAATCTAATTTACCCTATAACTACCCTCACGGGCAAGTTAGGGGGCTGAAATTTTGCTCACAGAGGTTTTTCTTGGTCAGCTTTCGAATGGTTCAACAGCCATTGAAAAAGCTCTAAGGGCAGTTTTGACCATCTTATTCGGTAGGCCCTTTGGTATTTGGTTACATTTGGCGGATTTTTGTTTTTCAGATATTTATCGTCTTCTTGTATAATGAGGATGACATTGTCATCTTTTTCTAACAGATTTGGATTTATGTTTGCGAGATTTATTAGTTCTGTTTTGTCCATATTTTAGGATATGGTGTGCTTGGCTGTATTTCTGAAAATTCTATTTATCTCTGGAAACATTTGGTTTCGTTTTTTTCGTGTTTATGGCTTTAACCAACACCTAGGGGTGTTGCTATAACGCGGTCAAAAACCAGTACGCATTGACTTGCTTTTCGATTTCTAGTTTTATTTTCCTCCTAGTGGCTGCTATCATTTGTTGCAAATTATGTGTAGTGTGCTGTGTGTGTGTGTGAATCTGTAGTGATTTGTTTGCGTATTTTCCTTGGAAGTGTAATGTGTTTCTGTTCTTTGTGATGTAGGATTTTGATTTTATGGTTTATGTATTTGGCTATTGAGTTTAGGGGTTTGTGTTTTGGGGTTGCGACGTAGGTTACTTTGATTATTTCATTGCTGATGTAGCTTAGTTGTGTGCTAATTTGTTCTGTGGTGAGGTTGCATTTTTGGATTATGTCTATTCGAGTTTTGTTTAGATGTTTCTGGAATTTTTTTTATATTTTTGGCGTAATTTTTTCTCGGAAGTGTGCCTGTGTCTGTGAGAAACAAATGTATATTTGTAATTTCGAAGCTCGCTAGGCAGGCTTCGTGATCATTGGGAAAATTGGTAATTTGTAATTCGTCTGTGTGAGAGTCTATTATAGTTATTCTACAGTCAGTCAACATTAGGTCAATAAATGATTCGTGCGAATGATGGTGTTGTCGTATGGAGTAGCTTTAATCTGTATTCAATGTCATGGTCGAGAATCCATGTGTTCAGGGCAATCCCTCTCTCGTCATTGAATTTATTGTTCCAAGTTGTGTGTTTGGCATTCCAGTCACCCGCTATTACGTAGTATGTGTTAGGTGTGTCTAGTTTCAGATGTGTAAAAAGATTGTTGAGTTCGTTTATGAATGTTCTGGTTTTACCTTTTCTTCCATAAATAGTAGCCAGCAGGAGGGTGTTGCCGTTATTTAGAGTTAGTTGGATAGCAGTTCTCTCTATTAATTCAAACTGTCTATTAAATTCTATAGTTTTGAAACTATGTTTTTTCTTATTATTATTACTGTGCCTCCCTTTTGTCAGTCACTCTGTCATTTCTAATTATGCGGTAGTCTTTAAGGTAGAATATGTAGTTTTGTTTAAGGTGAGTTTCGTTTAAAAGTAGGATATTTTAGATGTGCTATTCTTTTAAAATTGCTTATGAGCGAGTTTGTGTTTAAAGAAATAACCTTTATATTGCAATTGATTGAATTTCTAGCATATGAGCTAAGGGTCATTGCTGAGTGCTTATATTATATGGTTCAGTTGTGCGCTGAAAAGCTCAAACTTATTTGTAAGATCAGAAAGTGTGTTTTCGAGGTTCTTTGTACGGGACTCTAAAAAGAAGATATTCGTGTTGTCTTCGATTTGACTCGAGATTTGGGGGTCTGGTGATGTTACATGTGGACGTCTCTCGTTTAGTCGACCTGAGGTCATAAAAGCGTAGGAGATCCCTGGTTGAGTCCAAGACTGCTTGGTTCTGCGATTATGTTCTTTCTCTGTCTTATTAACTCTTTAACCTTTGGACAACCTTTGTATGAGGCAGGGTGTCCAAAGGACTCACAGTTAACACAGGAAGGGAGGGTACCAGAGGGGTGGGAAGGGTCAAGCTTTTGGAAGCTTTTCTAATGGGGCATTCCCCAGGAGCGTGATTTATATTACATTTGACGCATCTATAATTTAAGTTAGAATTTGTTGCACTATGATTGAAGCGTTTGCAGCGCTTACATTGTTTGATTGTTTGGCCTTTTAGCTTATCCCTCGTGATTCTATGATGTAGTATATATTTTATGTCTTTCAATATTGAGAGATCGCTGTTAGCTTCTACTTGCGTTAAGAATAGTGGTAAAATTCGCTGTTCCCTTATTGACTTACTTGTAGTAAACCTACTGACTTTAATTTAATTTTATCATTACCGGAGATTTTCAGCTCCTCCATTACTTCTTCCTGCAAGAAAGAGGGTAGCAGTCCTTTTATGAAGAAGTTTTGATTCTTCAACGATTCCGATGTGTACGTGTAATACTGCGTACTCGCTTTGTTTAAAATGTCCTTGACTTTTTCGAGGTTGTCAGAGTTATCTAATTGTACTCTGTGTTTGTTGCTGTTTACCCGTTTGATATAGAAATGGTTTTCAGTATCTATGGTACCTTCTCTTAACTCGATGGTGTCTTTGGGGCAGGGATAGGAATCCTAACCCTAACCGGGTTCGGTTCCCCGTAACCGTAGAATAACCCGACTAACCGGGTTAGACAAAGAAACTATAACCAAACTAACCCGGTTAACCCGGTTCATACGGATTTCCAGGCGCGCAGTGGATCAGTGGATAGAGCGTGCGGACTCCGTGGTCGCGGGTTCGAATCCCGCCGCCGCGCCGCCCCGCGGTACCTCTGGAAATATATACCTCTGTGTATCATTTTTCCAAATACATAATACATGAATTATCAGGTCGTTAAGTATGAAACTAGACAAATGTGTTCGAAATTTGTGTTTTATTTGTTAAGTTTCATACTTAATGACCTGATATAATAAATAAATGAACATGACTGTATTGTTTTAATATTGTCTATCGACGCTCGTATCGATCGTCAGCCCGATCTTCTTTTTTTTTGTAGCGTCATCGGTCGTCGATCGTCACTTTTTCATTACCTACACTCTACACATTCATATATCCGTACCTACTAGTAACCCGCTACGAGCGGGTAAACCCGCTCTTTCTGGTATTTCAGAACCGATTCCTCGTGGTTAGTATGGGTTACAGTAACCTTCCTTGGTTAACCGGGTACGGGTTAGGGTTAGGCGTTGGGTTAGAATCCCTGCTTTGGGGTCCTGAAGGAAGATGTTTATCGGTGGTGGTCTTCTGTTCGCTGGGTTGGGTTCGTTGCACCGTGGTGTGGTCGTTGACGATTGCTGGGCACTTTGTCCTTGTGCGATGATGGGGAACAGTTTTGGTTTATTATCCTGTGATGTTGGGATGTTTGGGCATCCTTTTATTGGGCTGGTGGACCGGCTTTCCTGGGTTTTCCTTCCGGGCTGTATATAGCTCGCCTTGCCATGAGGATCGCCGTGGTGAGGGTTCCCTTGGGTCGAGTGACCATTGTTCTTTGCAGATATAGTTGAAATTGAATTCTAATTTCTAAATCTAATTTCGACGCCGTAGCGTACGAAGAAATTGCTTCTAACGTGTCCAGTCTATTTTGCAGGGCATCGATTTTTAGTTTTTGCTCCTCGTTTTGCTGACGGAGCAGGGAATTTTGTTTTTAAGCTCAGCTAATATGTCGTCATTCTTGGTTACTGTGGATTTTGCCTCTTCTACCGATGGAACGACCGAGTTTGCTTTTTCTTTCAGATCACTGTTACTTCTTGGCATTTTTGGCGATGTTTTTTGTGCCGTTAGCAGCTTCCTTTTGGAGTTTGTTGGAGCGGGCTTCTGTAGTAGGGTTTCCATGTCCATATTGCTGAGTGTTCTGTTTCTTTCCTTTGTAATTAGCTGTTGTATCGTTTCATTGAGGTCCATCGTGACTTGGCTGCATGTGGCGGAGCCGCATGGCTTAGAAGGAGTACTCTCCTGTATTTTATTGTTGTTTTAGCTGAATTTATACTTGCGTTCGAATTTTTCCGCACTAAACTGTTGGTTATGAATACACGCACAATATTGGCACTTTCACGGGCAGCCTCGCCGGTCGGCTACTTTGGCTCTCCGATGTTACCTGTCCGACGGCCACTGTGCGAATGGTTTTCTGCAACGTGATAGGGCCGTTGGCAATTCTTATAGCATAATTCATTCATAAAATGGAGTCTTCTTATTCTTACATTTACTTTACAATCAAACCTTGAAGCAAATGAAGTTGCTATATAAATTATATATGGAGATTCTTTAGCTTCTGAATTTATATTGTATTTAATATTACCTTAGTTGTTCATATTTTCTGAGTTTTTATATATTCGCAAAAATAACTGTTAAGCTGACTATAGCAAACTAAGCTATTTTAAAACTATTTTGGTTAAATGTGGGTTAGGTTTGTTAGGGTGGGGACGCAGGGGAGGGGCTTCGCCCTACAAAACGTGTTCGGTCAATTAAAACGGGCAAAATTCGCTGTAGTGGCTGTCCGTAGACCTTGACAACGTATTTCAAGGTCAACAAAAATCGGCAAGGAATCGCTAAAGTAAATAATTACCAAAAATGATTTACACACATTACCTAGTAAATTAATACTTCTGACGACTCATAAAAACTTCAGCTGTTTGCTTCAATTTTAAGAAATTTATTCATTTGTAAAGGGTGTATGTAATAGTTTCTACACCCACTGTATGAAGGATCGGTGTTTTTGAGTAGGTATTTCGAAATCGATACTCTTTGATACAGAACGTAACAAAAACATAGATCTATTTGCATTTATTCAATCGATTCGACTGAAAATTCTCTCAGTATTTAGTAAAAACTCTGGAAAATATTGCTGAAAAATTGTCTTTTAGTACAGCAAACGTTTTTGTGATTTTTAAAAATTTTTAACCGTAACAAAATGATAAATCAACTTGCAGAGAAACAGAAAGTTTAAGAAATTAAAACACAAGCTTGACAAATTTATAAAATGTGGAACTTGAATTTAATCCTGAAAGTTTAATAGACTTAAAAATACTTTAAAATCTTAAACTTTTAAAAACAATTTAAAAATCTTAAAAAACATAAACATAATTGTTATTAGCGAAAAACACAGACCAATCAGAGCGCGGCTACACCGGACAGATTCCGGCTTAGCGATAGGTCTCGTTGATCGTGGCGTTGGTATTGGCCGAGCCGGAATCCGTCCGCTGTATTGGTCCGTGCTCTGATTGGTCCGTGTTTTTCGTTAATAACTTCTTAATGAAGCCGCGGAGAACATTCTCGCAAGGGAAAAAGTTACTTGAAATCACCAGAGCAATCAACCCTTTCAAGGAAGTGTATGGTTGTTTATGGCTGTATATGGAGAAATCGCAAAATTCGCGGGCCCTTCGGCTTCGCGGTCGAATGAGAGAAACGCTTTCTAGAGGCTCTACGGGTTTCTTTAATTAAAGCAACGATATTTCACTCGTGTTCGTTCCGTATGTTCCCGTTTACACGAGGGATACGCGAGCGTTTTAAGACCAACATCGCGAAGTTTAACGGCTCTTGTAACAGAATTCCGGTGGTGATACATTTAGGCGCCTACGGGACAACGTAAACTCGTTACCGAAATGAATTGCCGCTAAATCAACAACGATTAATCAATCCACCCTGCCAGCTTGAAACAATACTGCCGTTTAGTGTGATTTTATTGCTTCCAACGAAATGCACGACCGATCCTACATTTTTACGTGCGCGCTCGGGCCGATCAGTCGGACGGATACGCGAACGGTGTGCGCTCCTTTAATTAGGTATCGTAAAAATTTGATACATGGTACAGCTTGATTAGGTCAAAAGTGCCCCGAAACCAAATTGAATTTGCAATATGCCATTCGATAGCTTATCCAAATGAAATACTTTGTGCCAATTTTCAACCCTATATGTCAACATGCGGGGTTGTAATGGGGTGACGAAGAAAATCAGGTTATTCCGTAATTTCTCCTATTCTCGTCAATTGAAAAATCTGAAAAAAATCAAGCATATTTTAGCTATTAGAATTCACATCTATGATTTTTTTCAGAATTTTTAGCTTCGAAACCGAATTTTAGAAAATTAAAAAAGTTTTGAAATGCCGATTTCTTGTAGAAGTTATGAATTACTAAGTTAATATTTTTACAGTTTTAGCATCTCGTTATGGTTGTTGATATATAATTTTTTCTGATTTTTCAAAGTGGGAGGGCACGTAGTTCGAAAAATCAAAAACTGATAGTTTTCAAGCGCCCTCTGCCAGAATTTTAAATACCCTTATCCGGCTACATCCTTTAACACTTCTCGCGTACACGATTCTCTCGCAAAGTCTTTCGTCCGTCATCAACACTTCCCGTCAGCCGTCTTATGCGGTGTCTACAGGTTTATTATCATTAGGTTTATTATTAACCGTGCGAAGGTTGCGGTTCGAACAATTCCTTATTGGGGCGTTGCGCGCTGTGCATTTAAGAGCAGTGATAGGTAGGGATAAACTTCCGAAAAGCCCATACCTCCGATTTTTTTTATATTCTGGATTCTGACGTATTTTGACGTGCTGATTACGAATATGATAGTGAAAATTGGCGCAAATGTTATTTTCATAGCGGAAACCATGAAAAAACCATAAAAATCATAGTTTTTCCGGCGAAGTTTCCGTTTACGTCCATTGTAAGAATTCGATGAAATTTTGAAAATAGGTTCTTTTTTTACTAAAATGACGATTGCCAGAAGGATTTTTGGCGAATCGAAAAAAATTTTGTCACTCTCTACCTTACCAACAAAGTCGTAAACGGCCCACATACCTCTATTACTAATTCAATTAATTCGTTTCGCGCACAAATTCCTCGCCAAAACTAACCCAGACCTAACCAAGACCATAACCTGACCCTAAACTAACCCTAACCTAACTGAAACTAATGTCATTTCCGCTGGCTCTTAAAATAAACTTTTCGGGTTAACCTAATCCAAATTAATTTTCATCGCATAATCTTCCCATTGTAGATATTTATTTAATTGGTTTAACAATTGAAATTTTCTATACATTTTACATTAATTTCTAGAATATACATATTTAATATCGATAAGTCAGTAAGTCGGTAAGGTATTGTGCGACATTGAAATGATAAAAAATTTTTTTTCGAGTCTTTTCGAGAGTTTTCGAAGTCTTTTCGAGAAGATAGGAATAGTTTTTTAGTGAATTGTAGTGCAAATTTCATTCCGATATCTCTTATGGTTCAAGAGTTATAGTAAAATGTCACCAAATTTTTCGATTCAGCCCACTTAAAATAATTTTAATTTTGTCAATTTTAAATAAGTGTCCGTTTTTTTGAAAACTGGTAAAGAGGACACTTGGGGCTATATCCTCATATTTAAAAAATTTTAAAAAGGTTCCTGCTATGAAAACATTGCAGTTGTTTAAAACAATTGCAAAATAAATTATGGAAAAAACTTTTTTCCCAATGACAAAATTTTTAGGAGATACTATTATGATTTCACTGTAAGCTCCTAAAAACTCATTCCCATCGGTTTGTTAGTTCTTGTCTTATAATTTAATGAAAAAAGGTGCTACTTTTTTTTACACGTCTGTAAAATTAACAATTTTTAAGATATCGAAAAATTTTTTCAGATTCGTTCATAGGTCATTAAAGACTACAACATATTCAAGTTTGAACAAAATCCGAAAAAGTACTCCAAAAAGAGTCGGCAGAACTGTAGTACTATTTTAAAGAGGACACGACGGTATATTAATGTTGCTAAAAACAATTGAAGTGATGGCAATAATTCATCGTCGTATAATTACTGGCCAACTTTTGTTTGAAACCTTTATCGGGTTATCGGAAATGAGTGAAATGCTACACGCGATGCACTCGGAATAATACGTTATATTGAAGATAATCTATTTTTGTTTAATTTGATACAATTTTTTATTTTTTATTTTTTTATAAAAAGCTACCAAGGTTTTGCTGGACATGGAGTCAGATAATGTTATACATCTCCACCATTTTGTAATTTTATGTAATAAAAAAAAATATGAAAATGAAGCTGAAATGTTGCTTAATGTTTCCTAAGAAAAATCTCTTTTTTACAGTATCTTTATATGCGAAAAAATTTTTAGATTTACTCTTAATGCAAGCGGATTTACTAATATAATTGATCCCACGTGGTTCCAACACCCTCGGTTGACATCTTGTTCCGATTTCTGTTCCAGGCGATCCTCTTTTACACACCCCGATGGCTCTGGAAAGGCTGGGAGGGTGGCAAGATTCACGCCCTGATGATGGACCTCGACATCGGCCTCTGTTCCGAGGTCGAGAAGAAGCAGAAGAAAAAGATGTTGCTCGACTATCTCTGGGAGAATCTTCGCTTTCACAACTGGTGGGCTTACAGGTACTACCTCTGCGAACTTCTCGCCCTGGTGAATGTGGTCGGTGAGTGGCACGATATTTTATTCCCTCGATCCATTCCGTGGATTTTACGCTTTTTCAACTAAATCATTATAGACTGCGAAACCTTTTTCGATAGATACACTCTCTAGTTTAGAAACGTCGCGTCGCAAGAAATGTCGCAAGATACTTGCTAATGTACTGATCGTCCATCAGGAGATGCCAGTGAGAAACTTGTAGGGACCACGTGATATCCCTACTCTATGTCACTGTTGTCTCACTATGTTACAATTTACCATTTCGATAGAGGTGAATATTAAATATAATTTAATCGAATCATTGCATTTTTAAAGTACATTTTGAAGTTTTTTCCCTTACGTTTTTTCCAGTACGTTTTTTTCCCTTACGAACAAAATTGTAATGTGACAAACTAAAAGTTTGTTTTAAATATTAATGTTACTGATAGTACGCGCGTTCCTCGATTTACGCGGCACTTTATTTGCGCGAGGTATCCTTTTACGCGGTAAATAATCTCTCGTTTTAAACGGATTTTTTATCCTCGGTTTCAATTTACGCGGTTCTCTGTTTTCCATGATGGATGATTACTTCTTGTATATATCGTGTTTATTTTCACACTCGCGGACTATTTTTACACGTTTTCTACCCCTAAAAGTAAAAACACCGCGTAAATCGTGAGACTATTTTATTGCGTTTCACAATAAGGATGGACATAAAGTAAACGCTCGATTCTTGTCCTACAGCCGTGTTTTTCACGGACAACTATCGTGCCCGGACATGCTTTTTGATTTATGACTGCGTCTAGATATCGCGCCGAGCGAGACTGGATTGAAATACGGATCGCGTGAACGAAGCGTGTCGCCGTCATCGGCACAGTTTAAAGGCCCGCGTGTTCTCACAATGTAATGCCGGTTAAAAATGCTTTATACTAAATACAATTGAAACTATATCGTGTTTGGTCTTGTTTTAATCAGAAAAATTCCAGAAGAGTCCCATAAAAAATAATGAAAATTAAGAAGTTTGAACATTCGATTCATGGTGTCAATGTAGTGGTGTTCACACCGATATACCCGAGCCTACATCAATGATCGCCGCCCTGCGTAGCGGCGCGGCGCGGCGCGGCGTTGACAGGTAGTGGAGTGGGTAGGCACTGGACAGGAATCGTGCCCACGACCCTGGACAAGAATCAAGCATTTACTGTACAGGGTGTCCCAAAACGACTGCGTAAGCGGGAAATATGAGGTTCCTTGGGGCATTTGAAGCGACATTTTTCTTAACAAAAATGGCGCCCGCGGCTTTGTTTAGGAGTTATTAACGAAAAACACGGACCAAGCGTGGCGAGCCGGCAGGCGGATGGCTGAACATTCCAACGAGCGTCTAGGTCGCGCTCTGATTGGTCCGTGTTTTTCGTTAATAACTCCTAAACAAAGCCGCGGGCGCCATTTTTGTTAAGGAAAATGTCGCTTCAAATGACCCAAGGAACCTCACATTTCCCGCTTACGCAGTCGTTCTGGGACACCCTGAACACAGGGTGTTCGACTACAGGTGCGAGAAAAATTAAAAGATGGTTCTCCGTGAAAATATAAGACGAAAATGACAAATAAAAAAAATTGCGATTTCGGCTTAATTTTTTAGTAATTAACAATGAAAAATCCGCCTGAAATGCGGCAACCCGACCCGACCAAGAGGTGTACGTTGCGTACGTGATAGAGGCGCGCGGTAAATATTTACTTTAGGGGAGGCATCTCCGATGACCTTGACCTTGACATATGTTGTCAAGGACAACATTCTAAACAACTTTTGTCATTACAACTACCCGGCGCTCGGTCTTAATTTTCGAGATATTCGTGAAAATAGAGTGATTGGAGTAGTTTTCATTAGGATGGATGGAATTTCACAATTTCGTCAGCATGGTCGGGCCTCTCAGCCCCCTCCACGACCTAACCCAGACCTCACTCTGTTCGCATGATCTTTGCATTATAGTTGTCATCCAGAATTTGAAATAGTACTGGAAAAATAATGCGAACAGAGTGAACTCTGGGTTAGGTCGTGGAGGTCCCCACACATGAGAAAGTTACAAAACAGAGAGAGCGAAATTGCGCAAAGAAATAATGGAAAGCAAGATAAATAGCTGGAAGAAATTTACAAAATCAATAAACAAAATGCCTATAGCAGCCAGACTGACGGAAGTGCTCCTGAAGTGCGGGAGGGGGGGGGGAGGTGCTGCAATGGGAGCAATAAAGAGAGGAAATCAAATATTACATGTTAACGACGAAATACTGGAACAGCTGCTGGCAACGCACTTTCCTGGATTTTACAGAAATAAGGAACTGCCAGTAGCAGAAGGAAACAATATCAGACCAAACTGGGGGCAGGCTAATCAAATCGCCAATCCAACGAAAGTAGAATGGTCAATTAAGTCATTTAAACCAAACAAAGCACCAGGGTTGGATGAATTAAGCCCGAAAATACTAAGAATTGCTCTAAAGCACTACAAACAAGCTATGACAAACCTTATTAAAACCACCATAGCGACTGGTCATATACCCAAAGTATGGACCTGCACAAAAGTGGTCTTTCTTCCCAAACCAGGTAAAAAAGACTTTGAAGAGGCAAATGCGTACAGACCAATATGTCTGACGTCATTCCTATTAAAAACTGCCGAGAGATTAATCGATCGATATATCGAGACAGTAACATTAAAGGAAAAAGACCTATTCCCTGGGCAACACGCCTACAGGACCGGTCACTCGACAGAAGTGGCACTTCACAGAATAATCTGTGAAGTGGAAATGGCAAGGAAACAGAAAGAGCATGTAATGGCATGCTTCATGGACATTGAAGGCGCATTCAATATGACACCGATAGAAACAATCGAACAACCACTAGAAGACTTCGGTGTAGAAGGAAACATAAGAAAATTGATCTGTAACATGCTTGGTAACAGAAGGTTGCAAGCATGCAGAGGAGATGCAGCGGTAACGGGAACCGTAAAAAGAGTTAGTCCGTAGGGAGGAATCCTATCACCTTTATTATGGTGCATGGCGTTAGATTCTCTATTATGGGAACTGAAAGAAACAGGCGCAGAAATAATTGCCTATGCGGACGACGTGGCAATCGTAAGCAGAAGCAAAAGCAAAGGTAAATGCATGGATACACTGCAAATGGCACTGAACATCACAGAAATATGGTATAACTCGGTGGGATTATCGGTCAATCCCGAGAAGACCGAGGTAATAGAATTTACATGGGCCAGGGTATACCCTGCAGATAGTGGCCTGACGTACATGGGTAAGTCACTACCACTTAAAGACAGTGTCAAATACCTTAGCATAACTATGAACAGGAAACTGACATGGAGACAACATGTCTTCAACAAAATAAACCTAGCGAAGAAAAATCTCATGATGTTGAGTAGAGCGGTAGGCCGAACATGGGGATTGAGCCCAAAAATAACGAAATGGATATATGAGGCGATCGTGGTACCAAGGGTTACCTACGGAGCCGCTATATGGTGGCAAGCAGCCAATCTGGCCACTGTAAAAACTCAATTAGACATATTGCAAAGCGTGGCAAACAGGAAGATACTAGGATGCGTCAGGAACACACCCAGTAGAGCAATGGAAGCGATCACAAACACATGTCCTCTGGACATTAGAGTAAAAGAACTGGCACTGAAAACCGCTTACAGATTAACAAGCTGGAAGAAATGGAACGAGCTTGGCTTTGGCCACTCAAACGTTATTGAAATGGAAGGTAATGAGGAAATTAATAACTTAATTCAAATGCCAAAAGATAGTGACCAGAAAAGATATCTGGATCACAAGTTATACAAAACGGAAATAAGAAAAAGGAAAGACTGGGAAAAGGGCATGCCCGATGATCTAAAAAATACGGAACTCTGGTATACGGACGGATCCAGGAAAAACACTCTAACGGGAGCAGCGTGGACTAACATCAATGGAATTGATAATTACTTGAAACTGGGAGAACATCCTACAGTATTCCAAACGGAAATGCTGGCCGTGCTAATGTGCGCCATGGCAATAAAAAAACAAAATGGTAACTGCATAGCAATCACTATCTCAAATTACTCTGGGAAACACACGAAACATTGAACGATCTCTGCAGGACAGGGAGAAACGTTAAAATCACATGGATTCCAGCCCACTCTGGATTCATGGGAAACGAAAAAGCGGACAGATTGGCAAATCTGGGCTCCGACTCTCAGCCAGAAGGTCCACAATCTATGATAGGAATACCCACGGCAATCATTGATCTACAAGTCGATAGATGGTCTCGTTCAAAAAAACACAACAAATGGATGGAAACAAGAGGCCTGAAACACAGTAAAAGTTTCTTGGGAGACGACTGCTGGCCAGCCAAGAGAGTCTTGCCAAGGCATTATTAGCCTTGGTAAGAAAGAAACCAGGAGAATGGTGGAAACCATAACAGGATTTGCACCACTAAACTATCATCTGGAAAGAATTGGTAAAGCGACAGCAAGCTTATGCACAATGTGCGAAGAACAAGGCGAAACACCTGAGCATATAGTAAGGAGCTGTCCGGCAACGGGCCAGAAAAGGCTAACGCTGCTGGGGAAACACTCCATAGAAGGAGACATCCTGGAAGAAACAGAATGGAGGAAAATAAAAAGATACATGGAGGATATTAATCCATGGAAAAATTAAAAAGAAAATAGGAAAAAGGAACGGATACTAAGGGACTAAACAGGTGTACTGAGATTGTAAATGTCGATGATGACACACACCTGTCGAACTGGAGTCCTCTTTATCCGATACTCCATCCTGGATAATCTCGGAATAATTAGGAACAACACTACATATAACAGAACCTCGAACAGCAAAATGCAGGGTATACAAAATGCCCAGAGAGACGCGTAAAATTAAAGGATAATAAACTCTAGGTGCGAGTTAAAAGATCAAAAGCAAAACAGGCTGACATCGCCATCTAAACTGAAGCAAACGAAATGTGCCTCGATGAGGGGCGAACGAAGAGACGAGAGAAATAGAGACATTTTAACAGTTTACAAATAACCAATCCTCTCTCCGATAAGGTCTGCGTAAAACTATGCAGTAACGTCAACAGGAGTGGAAAGAAACCTTTAAGGGGAAAGTCTAGCGGACGGAACTACTTGTTGAACACCGACCATTAACGGAGGATGGTGGTCACATCCAAAACAATCAGCCACATTTACTAAAATGCGTCAAGCCCACCACATGAGGGAGAACCCGATGAAACCGATAATAGATCTCTAGGGAGACAAATTTCGGTAATGTCGGCGAACGGTCCCTCTTCAACCCTATCGCGTAGTAGGTTTTCGGCAGGTGAAGACCGGATGGAATCGATATCTCGGCGCGGTCGAGATTTCGATAAAGTCGGATCAGATCTGAAGTTTGCGGGCTAGCTTCGTCCCAATTAACAAAATAACTCGCAGTCCCTTATTTCTTGCAACTCCCTGTAGAGTCACAGATTAGGTTTGAGATCTAACCCAGGGGTCTCAGGAGAGGGGAGAGGGTAAATTTCCGGAATATCTGGAAACAGAATAGGGACGGGTAATAAAAACTTGATGCATTCAACATGGAAATATGGTGAAGTGGGGGGAGCCTAAATGGGCAGGCGAGATACCCTGCAGGTCTAAAGGTGAGGTGGCCCGACGTTCGTACTTAGCCCTAAACAGCTCAAAAACTCGAATAAATTAGGCAGCATGGCCGTCTCATGAATGATGACCGTCCCGTCTAGTACGCCAACAACTCTAAAAGCGGCCCCGGCCATATAAAACAGAGACGTGACCGAAAAACGAAGGATAAACACTACCCGAATGGGCCGAGTGTCGGTAACGCCAATTGTGATACTGGTGATGAAAGATCCGGTGTGCCTTATGGAAGCGAAGGGCGGCATGGCCACCCTTCCCCGGCAGTAACATGTCTATCTATCTATCTATCTAGGTTGTGGAGGAGGCTCAGAGGGCCGGCCGCAAGGCCGGCCCGACCACGCAGACGGAATTGTGAATATCTCGAAAACTAAAAGCAACCTCCTTATATTGGAAAAGGAAAAAGTTGTTCAAAATGTCGAAATCAATAACATATTTAAATTTGTTAAATATCTATGGGGAGATTATGATTTCCGTGGCCCCACGTTTTGAGGTTATATTTGTGTTCTTGGGGTTATTTTAAGAAAAAAATGTATATATAACATGGTGTCGAATCAGCTTGGTTTAGCCGGTAAAGTAGATTTCTTGTTTTTTATAAATCTGCAAATATCTCGGTAACTATGCAAAATATGGCAAAATATCAAGAGACCTTTTTTGTCGAAAATTAAATTTTCAATAATTTATGTTGTATGACATTTTTCTATCAGCTACGCAGTTTCCGAGTATATTTATATTTTGGTGAATTTGCAGAATAACTGCCTCTCCCCTGAAATAATGGTCGGGAGAACGTAAAGGCTCCGTTCTGAAAAGATCAAATTCTGGCAGATATCTACAATGGGAAGATTATGTAAACAGAGTGAGTTATGATTAGATCGTGAGAGGGGGCGGAGAAGCCCGGCGCGGTCGTCAGGCCGGCCCGACCACGCATACGAAAATCCAGGGGTAGTCTAGTAGAAATTTCATAAAAATTATTTTATTCTTAGTATATTTTTCGTGAAAAATGGAATTTTAACATCATTTTAACGTTTTTTATAGGAAATTTAATTTCCTACAAAAAGGTCTCTTAATATTTTGACATATTTCGCATATTGCCCGAGATATTTGCAGGTTTATAAAAAACAGGAAATCTACTTTAACGCCTAAACCAGGCCGATTTGACACCATGTTATATATACATTTTTTTCTTGAAATAACCCCAAGAACACAAATATAACTTCAAAAAGAGGGGCCACGGAAATCGTAATCATGCCATATCTATTTGAAAATATATCAATGAAAATCCGAAAAATTCTAACGAAGTTTTTTGCAATTATCTCTAAAACTAAGACCGAGCGCCGGGTAGTTATAATGACAAAAGTTGTTCAGAATGTTGTCCTTGACAACATATGTCAAGGTCAAGGTCATCGGAGATGCCTCCCCTAAAGTAAATATTTACGTTTTCTCGAACTGTAAAACTGTAGCTTCCAACGAAATCGCTTAAAAATGAAATTTTTGTCGCTTTCCCCCAAATCGTACTAAACACAAACCGTGCTATTCGTATAGCATAGGAAACGAGCGCGAACGGCGGGTGTGTATTTCCGTTGGCCCGTCCGGCTTTCTCATTTGCGTGGATTTACCATTTCCTACGAATCTCGCCGCGTCGATATGTTTACCTTCTTCGGTTATTTGTTTTGTTACTTTTAACGAATCTATATTTCTCGTCCGTCTGACGCACATTAAATGCCGCGTTTGCTTTTGTTATTCTAGATTTTTCCCCGAAATCACCGATCGACACCTTTCACCCAACTATCCGGAATAGTTGTTGTCGATTCCCTGCTTTCCTCGTAAAGTTCACGAATACGAGCTGCGATCTTGTCGCGGGTACACGGGGTCGTAGATTAGGCTAATGGCGAATGAATGAACGATTCACAATAACATTTGGCAAGCATACAGCTGGCCACCGGCTGCCTACGAGGACAGCCAATCCACGCGGCTATTCGTCACTATTCTGTAACGCTTACTTTCCTCTATACTATCGCTGTCAACCGCGAAATGCTCCGATTTGTAAATTTGCTTGCATCCGTCCTGCAGATCGAGATGACAGCCTAGTTGCTATGATCAAAAGCCAAGTGTATACTAGGGTGGCTCTTATTTTCACATTTGAAGTTATTCGTAGCACCCCCTAGGATTGTTCCGATTAATAAAAAAAAATCTGTGCAATGTTTGCAAAACCTTAAATATTAAAATAATTAATTAAATGATTATAACATACAATTCAATTATATCTAATATTTATCTCTATGGAAATGATAAATAGAAACGTAATGAAATAGTAAAATTTCATTTAACTCCACGAATTACAGATTATTAATAGTAACAAATTAAATAATTATTAGCATAAATTTTAATGGGGCTGCATTAGCCTGAATATGTAGTTCACATAAAGGTTAATTGAGATATTAAGCTGACCTCAAGTTTTTGTTTTATAATTTCTAATATTTGACCTTCAGATCCAAAAAGTAGTGAATGCTGACCACAAATACTATTACAGTATGTATATGTATAGGGACGAAAATTAATAATTAATCAAAATGCTTAAAGCTCCTGTACCAAACGTATCTCTATATCAAATGATTATATTGTACGCTCCATTTAATATCAAAGAAATCTTGTTTGAAACATCTTTTTATACAACAAATACCTAATTTGTGAGTAGAAGACAGTACAAGTGAGCGACACGCCCTGTATATAGTTTATGAACTGTAGTATTTTCTTCACTATCCTCGCAAAGTTGAATGCTCCTTAACCCTTGGGTAGTAGACATTTTTGGCAACTGCACAATTGGCAATGATTCGGTACATTTAAATCTTTATTCATGAATTTGTAGTAGACATACTTTTAAAGGTATTTCTTCTTGACACATTGAAGTTGGCGGATCTAATTAGTTATGTAATTTCCACGATTTTCAATTATTCATTTCCCATTCACCAATGGGGTTCAAATCCTCTGTGCAAAATTTCGACAAATTAACACATATCAGACTGGGATATCAGTTGGGACTACATCTTTCGTTAATATTCATGGGCTATTTTAATTAATTTAGATTTAGAAAAACTAGGGCTGAACTTCCCTTTAGGGGTCCAAAAATTTTTAACTTTTTAAAAACATAACCCTGCAGATTTTAACGAGAAAATGCCGAAAATCTTAATTTTAATGTTAGGAATCAGCTGGTTCAAAACTTATACGTGTTTAAAGTTAAGCGATTTTAAGCTTTTTTGACCGGCAAGGACGCTGCCATGTTGGTATATAATCAGCGGCGCGAAACCGCTAGATGGCACCGCAAGCACGCGGTGATGTCGATAACGTAGATTTGCAAGCGTAGTCGAGCCGAACGTAAAGTGAAACTAGAGTTTATTTATTTACTGCAAAGCACAAATGACTAATATTGGCGGTCAAATGATTCAGAATTTTTTCTCAGTTAACCTTCCTGTTAACTTCCTAATAAGTTGTAATCACATCTTTAGTTATAATATCCATGGACTATTTAAATTAATTTCAATTTAAAGAAACTAGAGTTCATTTATTTACTGCAAAGGAAAAATGACTAATATCGACGGTGAAATGATTAATTTTAGTCGTGAGGTCGGATATCTGTTAAAGTTAGAAACGCAAGGGCGTCGTTAACGACCGGATACATTAACACTTTGTCAGGTTTGCTCTCATAGAACTAGCTGAGTGAGAACAATGTGGACACCGTGGTTCCACCGGTAATCACTGGTTAGGAAACAATGATCAACTGTGTTGTACGACGATGGTAATGACAAATTGAAACTTGAATATGCGCAGGTCAAATGTTCCTGATGAACCGCTTCTTCGACGGTGCCTTTCTGACGTTTGGTATCGACGTGCTCAGGTTCCTGGAGTCGGATCAAGAGGATCGAGTCGATCCGATGATCTACGTGTTTCCACGGATGACCAAGTGTACCTTTTACAAATACGGCGTCAGCGGCGAGGTGGAGCGACACGACGCTGTCTGCATATTGCCTTTGAACGTAGTCAACGAGAAAATATACGTTTTCCTCTGGTTTTGGTTCCTCTTTCTCGGCTTGCTTAGCTTGATGACGGTTTTGTACAGGGTAAGTGACATTCACTACTATTGCAACGAAAATAAAATGCGAGAAGTATTCTCATTTGTGTTGCAAAAATTGATTGAAAAGTTACATACAGCAAAGCTGTAATCTAAGAAAAACCATCAGGTCCGTGCTGTTTCTTAAATCCTACGGTTCTACTATTTCTTTGTGACCTTCTTGGCCCCTCGCGGGGTTTGTCCCGCATTGGAGGGGATATTGATTGTTTTTCTTAGACCCTACGGTTTCCGTTTTCTTAGATCAAGGCTTGTATGTACCTTTGAACGGTTGAAAAATAAGAAGGATTCAACAATATTTTTTAGATAGTATTTGTTAGAGAATACATCTTATTATCTCTATAATATTTAAGTAGTATTTAGTGAAAAATTCAGCTAAATATCTCAAACTAGAAGAACATGGCAGCTATTTTGCCGAGGCCATTTCTGCAAAACACTGTCTGCAGTACCGAATATATTTCCATGGTACCATCTACCAAATCTATTTGCGAACTAGAGTAAAGCCTTGATCTAAGAAAACGGAAACTGTAGGATCTACGAAAAACGAATATACCTTCCACTGCGGGGCATACCCCGCGAGAGGCCGAGCAGTGTAAAGTGTAAACATGCCGTGTAACTCGATACGGGGTCGGGTATATCGATGTAAACCACTACTAATCTAATTACTAAACTTCTTTATTTTTAATTATTTTTATATAGGACTTTCACCAACTTATTTGTGACATTTTTCTTATTTAAATATCACTAAACACGATATAAGTTTAACTGTATTTAGTGGTTGAATTGACGGTATTTAGTGCGTCTTCGGCCGCCCGCTCGGCGATGTCACAAAGAAATAGTAGAACCACAGGATCTAAGAAACAGCACGGACCCGAGGGTTTTTCTTAGATCATGGCTTTACTGTAGATAATACAGCTAATTCTTGTCGTAACCGATTTGGAAAGAATCAATTTTTAAAAAAGTTAGTACATGTTAATTGCACATTTAGCTTGAAGTGTAACATATTTGCTCTAAACATAATGTTTAATATTACAAAATAATACGCTTGCTGAATATTTCCCTTAATAGTAATATGTTACTAAATAGCTTTTGATTGAAGAGTAAATTTTTTCTGAAATATTTTATCATTGTGTCCGTGTCTCGCGACTAACCCTATATGTTGCTATAAATGAACAATACGTAGCTTGCAGGACCACCATTAGCGGGCCCTTCGATTCCATTATGTCCATCTAGTTTCAACTCTGTGGAATCTGTATACCTCTTCCTGTTTATCTACTTTTGCCAGTATCTTCACCTAAAAGCTAATGGCTAAATGTGAATGAGTTACGGTAGAATCACTGACACCATTTTGACTGACACAAAAATTTGCCGAAACCAGATTAAACCGGTCGTAAAATTAATCCACAACGACATTGCTCGACAGTGTAACCTGTTTTTCGAAAGAGTGGATTTAAGATACGCTCATGGTTTATGGTTCGTCGCATAAGAGCAACGCGAACGAAGTAGAAAATTAATATGATAATGTACAGTGTAGTTAGAGATTGGCGTTAGCAGGATAAAACCATGTTTTTTTACTTCAAATTGGATTTTTAAAAATCTGTAGATATAGTAGTAGTTTCTTAAATGTAACATTATGTGGTTTCAAAATTATATATTTTTTAATGTTAAGAATAACGTTTTCTACAGTGTTGCTTAATGTGCATTTGTAATTGGCAAACATGAATGAAAATATGTAGTCGCATTTAAAAAAATTTCGTTGACCTTGAAATCTCAAAAAAGTGACCTTGAAATTTCGTCCTGCTAGGTTTTGGCAAAAATGTTATGTTTCTAAAATAAAATTAAACAAGTTGGTAAAATCCAATCTGATTTAATATGCTATCAAACATTCTGAAATACTACATAAACACAAATGTCAGTAACACAATGTTAATATGTGCTATCTTTTTGTCTCCAAGTGTTGTATAGTGGCGGACAAAAGAATGTTTAAATAATAACAATGAAAATTTTAATCTAAAACAGCAATGACTTTTTTATAAATACCTGCATCTTGTAACATACTTGAAGCAAGAAAACTACAAGAGGGGACAGAAAATTGATAATTTATTTGCAAGAAAGAACAAATAAATCAACTGGGTGAGTCAAAAGTAAGTTTAATTCTACATTGTTGTGATTACAAGTGTACATCTATAGAAATTCCAATTTTAAACTTTCTCTTGTCCTGCACTGTGGAGAGGGAATACAAACATGTAGATATTTTTAGTCTACAATAATTATAATTTCGTTCGTATTTTTGAACGGATGTTACGTCTTGTCTAAACGCTGGATCCGACTGGAGTACATGGTTTCAATGTAACCCTTTCAGAATTGTGGGTTATCGAAACGCAGATGCGCTTCTGTTTGGCCGCCCCCCGCTGCGATCCTCGTAGCGGTGTATCGGTACGGTGTGGTGTATTGGTTCGAGCAACAGAACAGCTCGGGGTCTCTTGTAATCGCGTATAACGAACGTTGCGAAAGTAGAAACAGTGATGATATTCGATTGTTGGTTCACAGATCGTAATTATATTTTCGCCGCGAACGAGGGTGTACCTTCTGCGATTACGGTTCCGCCTGGTCCGACGAGAAGCCATCGAGACGATCGTCCGACGGAGCAAAGTGGGCGACTGGTTTCTCTTATACATGCTTGGGGAGAATTTGGACACGGTGATATACAGGGACGTGATGCACGAGCTGGCGAACAAGCTCGCGTCCAGGCATCATCACAGCGTGCCCGGGATCAAGGGAGAGCTTCAGGAGGCCTGATCGAAGTAAGTGGTGTCTTTCGAAACCTCCTGCACATCCGTCCAGCCTATTTAAAGCGTCTCTCTCTCTCTCTCTCTCTCTCTCTCTCTCTTCGTTTCCCGTCCATCCACCACCGCACCGATAGAAATTCCCAGGCTGACTTATGCAGTTCGATATGTAACGTGTCTTCGATACTCGACACCGCACCGCGCACCGTCCACCAGTCCACTGCACCGGACATAAATTTCCTGGCAACTAGCGTTTGACATTTACGCGTTATCCTATTTCGAGCGGTTTAACAACCGCGCGCTAGAGAGCCTTACTCCCTTGTTCAATATCGCTTTGAAATAACAACCTTATCTCGAAAGCGACGCAACCTGCGAACCATCAGCTCCGAACGCGCTAAGATTTTAGCAGCGATACCGTTTTCACTCCCATACCGCTCGAGCCTACGATCGCTTTAGACTATCTGATAGTGCGTGCGCGCGCCTCCATAATAGTTTTACTGCCGTTTTGCACTCGAGATTCATCCTCATGCAAACCAAACGCGTCTCTACACTAAGGCGGACCTTATTTTCCGATCGTCAAATATTTTCTAAAAAACTTCTAAAAGTCTAAAAAATAATCTACGCAAACTTTAAGATCGATCGAACGATAGGAACTCGTGCCTCAACCTAAAAATTTATTATTTTTGAATTTTCCATGCTTCATAGCTGTACGTACTGAAAATACAAGGTCATCCTAAAAAAAATCGCAATTTTGAAATTTCAAAAATTAGTTCTGAAACAACATTTTTTTCCTTGGCATTATCGTCGAACAGAACAACTTTCGCTTGACACATTTTTTCATACTTTTATGCTATTAAACAAAGATATTTACAATATTTACAAATTTGTTTACAGTATTCACAAACATACATACTAAAAGGCTGACCGCCAAAAATTTTAAAGGGAAATTTTGTTCAGAATGGTGACCTTGACAACACATTTTAAGGTCATTGAAATCGGAGAGGAAGTAGCACTTCGACAAGTTTATCCAAACATCTTTATAATATTTACAAAGATATATATGTATATTTATGTACAAAAAGTTCCCATAAATCGTACGAATAAAATAAAGAGCACGAAACTGCGAATGATGGAGGCGATTAATACTGAAACAGACGAACCTAACAAAAGATTTAAAATCTCCCCTTATTATGTAGAAATCTACTACATTCGCAGAGACATTGATTATTTAATTTCCCAATTTCAATTAAAAAAAATTCTTTGAAAGATTTTCAAAACGCACTGAATTTTTAAAAAAGTATCCCTATTTTTGGAACATTTTTTAGATAAATATATAGTATATTGTATACGTAAATAATTGTAAATATGTTTGTAAACATTGTAATTATGTTTGTAAATATTGTAAATATGTTTGTAAATATGTTTGTAAACATTGTAAATATCTTTGTAAATATTGTAAATATGTTTGTAAATATTGTCAATATATCTTTGCAAATATTGTAAAAATCTGAGTAAACTTGTCGAAGTGCTATCTACTCTCCAATTTCAATGACCTTGAAATATTTTCGTTAATAATAATTTTTTATGAACTAAAAATTAATATTTACTCTACAATTTATATCACAGAAGTGAAAGCTGGATTGCCTCCCCTGTCGAGGAAATTGATAACTGTAACAAGACGAATGCTAACAAACTATAATAAAATCATTATATTTATTAATAAAATAATAAATTTTGTCGAAGTGTGTGTGTGGTGAACTTTGGAATTTTCAAGTGTTGCGTCTCTTTAAGCTAAAATTCCAAACAGTTCTGACACTTGTCCTTCCATCGGGGCGTGCCGCTGTTTCAGTTTCAGCATGAATATCGACGATGATCTTAAACCCATTTGCTCGAAATGATCGAAGTATTTTCTGATCGGTTTTGGTGTCTGTTTCTCACGGTCTTATTTTTTGAAATAGTTCCCGTGTCACTTCATAATATGTACGTCGTATAGCTTGACAGCAAGCTATTGTATTGCTATATCTCGAAATTCTTAGATATCTCCCGATACGTTTCTCCAGCTCCGCAAAGCAATTCCAGCCATCGACGCTACTCTGCTGCAATTTTCTTTCAGTTGCTCCTCCTTATTGACACATACAATAAAGCGCTTACGGCTATAAGATCTGTTCCATTTATTTGAAATCAACATTTTAAATGTTCGATGTTGTAGCGTTACATTTGATATAACCAAAATTTACAATACACAAGACGTCTACAGGGTTTCCCGAAAATGTTGTACATCCTTGAAAGGGGTGATTCCGGAGATAATTTCAAGCAACTTTCTCCTTTGCGATAATGTTCTCCGAGGCTCTGTTACGGAGTTGTCAACGAAAATCACGGACCAATCGGAGCGCGGCTAGTGGGGACGAATTCCGGCTCGGCCAAAGCCAACGCCAGGCTCAGCGCGAGCCCCAGTAGGCGTGCTCTGATTGGCACGCGGTTTTCGTGAATAGTTCCTTAACGAAGCCACGGAGAACAATTTCGCAAACGAAAAAGTTACTTCAAATCACCCCTTTCTAGGAAGTAGAGCATTTTTGCGTCATTACTAGCCAGCGTTTTTTTTTCGAAAAAAGTGAAAGAGGAAAAGAGTTGTATTGTTTTTTGCAAGCAATGTAATGGTGTCCGTAATTCTTTTTTATCTGCATTATTTTTTTAGAAATGAAGGTAACCTTCAACTCTTTATGACCTTGAAGATCAGTGTGTGGTATACGAATGAATCTCTTTTTGGTACACACTTTCATATGTTATAAAAAATACATAGCATTTTATATAAAAAATTGAAGGTCACCTTCGTTTTTAAAAAAAATTACAGACACCATCACATTGCAAGAACAAAATACAAACTACATATTAGAATTGCCAAAATTTTGAACATTTGTAAAAATGAGTTCTCAACATGCGTAGTATGTTTATTTTGGATAAAAAAATCGCTGATAAAAACCGCAATTATTTGTGCACCAGCCAGACACCTTAATGTTCTATAGTGCTTGTTACAGATTGCCTCGGAAAGTCGTGAAAACTGAAAGGATTCCCTTGAGCGAGGATACAAGTCGTCCCGGCATGGCAGAAAGAAGCCGACAGAAACGCGGAGGAATGTCGAAGACGAAGATTCGAGGAAACGAGTTCCGGAACGAACGGGACGGATCGCATTTTACTTACTACATACTCGAAGCGTGTGTTTTTTCTTTTTATGGTTCGCCGCATTTCGATAGCCCGCTGGAAGGAACGTCGGCGAACGTTAATCGTTACTCGCGTAAAAGACAAACAATCGATTTGTATCGCGCATTTATTCGTCCGTGTAGTTCAAGCCTTCGCAGGCTTCGCGTAGCTCTTCGAGTGGACAATTCTCTGTAAAAGGAATTTAAAAAAAGAAATATTATTCGGCGACGTGAACAATTTCGTGCGAGCGAGGCAGTGTCGCCAGATCGCATGACTTGTGCCCCCACTCTACCTTCCCCTTCTACGACGCTATCCCCCCACGCTTCCGCCGCGGTTGCCGGTCACGTGACATGTCCGGTACTTGTGGGAGAGAGGGTAACTGTTTCCCCTCGATTCGTGCTTCCTCCCCTCATCTGGCGACACTGGAGCGAGACGAACGGCTCTGCCTAAATCCGTTCTCTGTTTCGCGAATCGACCATTTTCTCGCGGGTTAAAAAAGAAAAAAATTGTTGCCTAAATCCGTAGTGTTCTCTGAAAAAAATCGGAACGTTCTCGCGAATCGAGCATTTTCTCGCGGGGCACGCGTTACATTGACACTGCCAATTTGGCAGGGGCGAGCTCGCAGCGAGAACCAATGTATCTTCTTACACAAAGACTGTGCCAACGCAAATGAACCCGCGTGTAACTTTTACCGGACTCTTGAAATAAATGTATTTTTATTTAAAAAGTAATTTAATAAATATATGGAAAAATGTGGATGTTTGATCGTTCAACTTCCCGTACACGTACGGAGACAATGATGGGACCAAGTTCGACATACAGGGTGTATCGAAAATCGTGGTGATAGCAGTGGTGATTGTACATGCAAAAATAAAGCTTAAAGCTTCGTTTTCGAAGAAAATCAATCGTACCACGATTTTTTGGTATAGACTGTATAGTCATAAATAGACTACGGATCTTTAAGATAAAATTAAGTCTTTAAAAACTTAATATAAATTACTTTGATTAAAAATGTTATTCGTTTTTATTCATATGTATATGATCTTTTATACTTCAGAAATACGTTTATACTACAGATGCATAAAGATCCGCAGTTTAGTCTATTTACCACCTAATAAGAAAACTTTGAGAATCTAACCATTGAAATATTTTAAATACAGTTTGTTAATGATAATGGAAAATACGTCAGAGGAAAGCATGATTAAGTATGAAGATTGTGGCAAGCAAAAAATTGTTCGGATTAAACTACACTTTAGGGGACCAAAAATTATCAACTTCTTTTATACATACATATAATACCAAAAATCCAAGTTTTAACGTTAGTAATTCACCGTTTCAAAAGTAATGCGTGTTTAAAGTTGAGCGATTTTAATGAGCGGATATGTCGGTATGGTTGGTTTGGATTAGTTTTGTGCGGGGGGGGGGGGGGGGGGGTGAGAAACCACGCTTTGGAAATCTACGTTATCGACATTACTGGTTGTATTGAGGTACCATCCAGCGGCTCCGCTCGTTAGACGACACGCGATGCTGAGTACATAACAACATGGCGGCGCCCTTACCTGTCAAAAACGCTTAAAATTCTAACAATAAGTAAATTTCTAACGTTAAAACTTATATTTTTGGCATTTACTCGTCAAAATCTACAAGATTATATAAAAAAACTTAAAAATTCTTGGTTCCCCAAAGTGAATTTCAGTCAATTGTTTTGAAGCTCGGATCTTTCGAGATTTCAAAGTCATCGATGTTTTTTTTTAATAGCTCTAATTAAAAATACTCTCTACGACGTATGATTTCCACGATAGAAAAAAAGGAACGGCCCATCATATTGTTTTTCTAATATTCTTAAATATTTAAGAAAGGTGGTAGAATTTACATTTTTTCAGAAATTTTATGTTGAACATCAACATTTTAGTTTAATTAACTGGACCACATGGACATAATAAACACGTAATTTATTCATAATCGTTTTCAGTTATAATAAAACGAATTCCCACTCCTGATAAAACACCGTATAAATGTAAATAAAACATGTTTAAAAGCGGAGTAATATTTCTATCTCTTTCGAATAAAATTAATGATACCTACATAGGAAATATAAAAATTTTCTAAACCTCAGCGTATTTTGAAATTACAATAAAGTAAGGACTAAAAACAATAGTTATATGTTCAATGTTCACACTTCTTATGAAAAAAGTCAATCACAGAAACCTATTTATTACTTACATGATGGATATTAGAAACAAGAGAGAATGAAAAGTTTGCAAAAAGCCACGTTCTTAAATAATATGGTTACAAACATCAATTATTAATTACAGAAAATTTTTTACATTCCCGATAACAATTATTCATAAGGACAATTCGGCTTCGATCATTTACATAAGTTATGATCTGCTACATGCTGGTCTGTTCCAGTATATTCCGTATTCATGCTGGTCTGTTCAGTATATTCCGGTGTATTCTGGTATAGTTTGGTATATTCTGGTACACTCTAGCATATTCTGGTATATTCCGGTATATTCTGGTGTATTCATCTGGTATAGTTTATTGGTATATTCTGGTATATTCTAGCATATTCTGGTGTATTCTAGTATATTCTGGTATATTCCAATAACTTCCACTAAATTTCATTCCAGTTTATTGCGATTCAGGTAGAAAATCTTTATTTTGCATAAAGATCCGCAGTCTACCGATTACATATAAAAGTTGGTAGTATCTTATCAGAAAAATGTACAGTCATGATTAGTGGTTTCTCGTAATTATTGAAAAAATAATACAGGAAATGAGTTGATAAATAATCACAGCTGTGGACGACGATTACGAAAGAGCAGTCGACTTATTTTTCGAGGCAGCTGTACGCCATTATGAGATTTCGACAGTGCCTTGGTGCGATGCGTTCTTGGTCCCACCACTGTGGTAGTGTGAGAGTATATTTCGAGTGCGTGCAAGTGGCTATATCTTCTTCTTCCAGAGGGAGGAGGAAAGGGGTGCGATGGTGTGCGGTTGGCCATATTCGGAAATGCGAGGAGGACCAACCAACCGGTCCTCGTTGGTCCATGCTCGCGAAACGCGAAACTTCGTGTCGGAAAAGGAGACGGTGACGAACGCGTTCTTTTTGCGTAACCGGGACCATTGGCATTTAAAGGGTCCCTTATATCCTTTCACTGTCCACGCCGCTCGTCCGGCTATTTCTTCGTGTCACTTACGTTCCAGCATCGTCCCCGCGCACGGGATCTCGTTATGATAATTATGTTCCATCTTTCCTTTTCCCGCTTTCTTTAGACCGAATCTGCGATCGCAATTTCAAGGGGCATTTTCATGTAAACGGGTAAAAAAATCGATCTTCTTAACTGTATTTTTTAACCGACTTCGAAAATGGAGGAGGTTACTCATTAAACATGTAGAACCCCAAAAATAGTTCCCCAAAGAGTTATGCTAGCTTGCTTTCGTTGAAATGACAAAATCATGACTGCGGATGTTTATGCAATTTTCAATTCCTGTAGGAAAATATTTAAGAAAGTGGAAACAAGTAGAATCTAATTTTCAGTGGTAGTAGAGTTTGTAGATTTGAAATAAATAATGATTGTACTAAATTCTGTGGAATTTGATATTACAGCATTTTTTCAAACTTTTCAGAAGCCATAAATGCATAAAGTCTAATTATGACGATCGCGAGGTCGTAGCGGTGTCGGTACAAACTTTTGAACGCTTCTTTCTCGAAACATACAGTCGGGGGTAAAATTCAGTGGACACCCTTCAAGGAAGTACAACATTTTTGGGACACCCTGTATATTCTGTCACACTACATAAAGTCATATAGCACTATATGCTACTCGAAATGATTTCAACAAATGAAATTGCAGGTTCGCAATATTTAATATAATCAATTTTTACGAAAAATGCTCTAATGATATAACATTCACACAGACGTATTTTAGAAAAACTGATTTTTCAGCATAACTGAGAGATCACAAATTAGGCGAATTAGAATATATGAAGTCTCTTTAGTCTGTAAATAATTCATACACTCCAAGAGATAATTAAGGCATTTACAATATTTGCGATACAATTGAAATTGTTCTCCACCAATTCGCAAAAAACTGGAACCAGTTTATAAAAACTGACACTAAAATCCCACTGGAGCTTTTAGTAAACTAAGCTTTATGTACCTCGTCCCGTAAGTGGATAAACTTTGCAATACGGCAGTATGGCAGTTTCTGATATTCCATGATCGCAAATTCCTGAAACGTGTTTTTTACGGAGTCCATAATTTCAGAACCGGTAACCTAAAAAGTTATGCAAACGCTGAATAAGTGAATGCACGCGAGAGGAAGATTGGTAAACATGGTCTTGGTGGATGAAACAAGACTTAATATTTCAAATCGTACCGGTTTGCACGGCAATACGTGCAACGGGAGATTCATTGACGATACCAAACGATTAAACACGTCCGTTTAGAACCTACTATCATTTTTTAGCGTTTTAAAATTTTAATACCTCTGTTCCTCGATACGCAGCACTTTATTTACGCGATAAATAGTCTCGCGATTTATGTGGATTTTTTATATGCAATCTCAGCTTTTCACGTTATATGGAATATGTCTTCTTATAACTTATACAGGGACTCAATTCGGTGTGACTACCAGAATATGTCTTCTTTAATTTTGACAAAGTAAACAATTTTTTAAATGTTGTTTTTCCTCGTAGTTTTCAAGGTCATCGATGTTTTTATCGATGAATAACTATATATATATATATTTTCGTGTTGCATCGCGGAGCTCAGGAAATTTAAGTTTGACCTTCATCTTCGGAGTGCAAGGTCATTTGAAGGTCATGTCACAGTACACGCATTTTTGTATGAGCTACGCGATGCAACACGAAAATATATATAGTTATTTTGAAAAACAACATTTAAAAAAAACTATCCCTGCAAGATACTGACCATTCGATACCATTCAAATTACACATCAAATATTTTTTACTTTGTCAAAATTAAAGAAGATATTCTGGGGATCACACTTAAGTGAGACACTCAGTATTTATCGTATTTGTTAAGTATTTTTTTACATTGTTGAACTCTTCTTAGCTATTTTTTTATAAGTAATGACAAGTAAATTTCCAAATGACTTTTGAGTAATGACTTTTGACAAGTAAATTTCCAAACATTTTTCAAAATGATTTTATTGATAAATTTTAGTAATCAATGTTATCGTCTCGAAGCAAGATCCTTAGAGACCCTTGGCGCTCGAAGTCTTGATCATCAGTTCAAAGATCAAATCAATTTATCATCGTTCTTTTGTTTTACTCTCGAGGAGTCGTTCGAAAGGAATTCGTACCGCAGGACCAAACAGACAAATAAGAAAGTTTGTCTGAAAGTTCTTGATCGTTTCGGGGTAAGGGTTACGTGCTGTGTATTGAGATCGTCACATAATCATTATGTCACAATGGATCTTTCGTCACGATAACACACTGTGACACACTTTAATGGCTGTTGGAGAGTTTTTGGTTGGAAAATCATACACTTACCACCAGCGGCGGACCGTTCATTTTAGGACCCTGGGTTAATACTGTTTGGGGGTCTACCTAATTAACCCAAATTAACTCAGGTACCAAAAATTTTTGCATAATTTATTTTTTCTCAAGTTTTTAATTCAAATGGTTTTAATTTTTTTGACCGCGAAGAGGCCCCTTTAAGCCTAGATCTGTCGCTGCTTACCACATTGTGGAGCATAACTATAGCGCCACTGAATTTGTCAAGAAGTTCCAACATTTATATAAGGATTTCCAGATGTTAATAGCATTGCACAAATAGAGTTAAACAGATATTATATTGTATAATGAACAGAGAGTAAAAATATGATTTATTTAATACAAAATATAACAATAAAATGTATATTTGACTGATGCACATCTATAGCAGCAGCATAGTCACAATGTAATAGCAATATTAAATTGTAATACAAGGCTTCTAACTAATTATTTAAAAATTAAACGGAATGCTACAGTACTGGACAAAATAAAGTACGCACCTCGAATATTTTTACAATTACGTTTATAACTTTGTAGTTTTTACAGATATAATAATTATGTATTTACACAAAAAAAGGTTTCTTAGTCTACTTTTAAGTTTTAACAAAAATAATTTTAAAAACATTTAAAATTTTTCAATAGACAGGTCCGTAAACGTAATTGTAAAACTATTTGAGATGCGTACTTTATTTTGTCCAGTACTGTATATGTTTTCTAATGTCATATGGAAGCGTGGGTCTAGACAGCGTGGTTTCTGACCTCGTATGACCTTGGAAGTCATTGTGTTATGAGTGGGTCCGTCTTGACCCACGCTTTCATTCGACGAAGGTCACCTTCGAATTGCAACAAACTGGAGTTACTTAGAAATTTATTTTCTCTCTTAATATGTTCAATAGGTTGAAAATAATATAACAATATTTTTAAATTCGTTACTCATTTTTGTCATAAATGCATAAAATCCGCTGTCTAGTTATAATCAGTAAAGTATACTGTAAGTTCTGCCTCTTCCATTTTTTTTAAATACAGTAATTGTTTACGAGAAAAACGCTGGTCCAATTCACCGCGAACACCCTGTATACACAGCAACTTCAATATTCTTTATACTTTGAATTCGTCGTTTACGATATGCTTTCTCATCTCGTGTAATTGATTTTCCTGAATTATTCTTTCAGAGTTCAAAAATCTTGGACATGTAGATGGCGCTGTAGTCGTGCACCGCAGCGTATTTCAGAAACGTGAGCGTTCGAATACTTTCGCGAGCAACTGTACTAGGTACTGCACCCGAGTGGATTTTCCTGGTGACTCATAAACGCTATAAGACTTACTTTACAACCTAATACTTCGTTCCGTCTCCGGTCGAAAATTCATATCCAGAGTATGAAATTTCCCTGCGGTGACTTTTTCGGGAACGGAGAGGAGAATGGAAGTTGTCGGGGAGAAAAAGAGGGGAAACGTTTGGGCGTGGGTGTTTCAAGGTCTTCTGCTCGCCATTTACGGCTGTATGCAAAACCAGATACAGAGTGCCACGACAATGAACGAGACCGAGACATTTCGAGTGAAGAGTGAGACGGAGCATGGTGGTTCGGTCCTGCTATGAGTTGGAAAGACACGGGAGACTGATTGATCGCTCAACGATCCTATAATGATTCGGTAGAATCTACCATACCTGGAGGATAAATCTTAATAGTACGAAACATTCGACTTCGGAAGCTTGCCACAAAAAGAAGAGTCTGTTTTTTTCGACGAAACGAAGTTTAATATACGAGGTGTGACAAAAAAGGAACCGGACTCTGTCAGTGACCTTGTGGAGCTATCAGACAAAAGGGTATAGCCGAATAAATTTTTGTCACACCATTCGATAGGGCTCCCAAAGAAAACCCTCTGTGACAAGTTTCAAGCCGGTACCCCTACCACAAGGGTGATTACAGGGTGAGCACGGTTCTACAAAATATTCATTCTACCTAACATTCTACCTAATAGCACACACGACAGTGAATTATATCAGAAGTTTTGGTAGTAAAATCGATCTTTAAAAAAATCCGCAAGCATAAAATTGTCGATTTTATATTGAAATTTTCAGAGTACCACGTTGAAGTGAAGTTGAATTTATATCAAACTATATCTTATACCTTGGCAAGGAATTTTAATTCTCTTTTTAATTACGCCTCGATGTCAAGTGGTCCGTATCCTGCAGGGGTTGTTTTTTTTTAAATTTTGTTTTCCTCGTAGTTTTCAAGGTCATTTCTTTAAATAACTACATACATTTTCGTGTTGCATCACGTAGCTCATAGAAAAATGCATGTACTGTGGCATGACCTTCAAATGATCTTGAACTCCGAAGATGAAGGTCAAACTTAAATTTCGTTTGTAAATCTGTCGAAAATATCCAAACTGATCAGATTCCGTGGTTCACCCTTTACGTATAACAAATAATAATATTAACGAACGTTCACTCGATTCATCGGAAGGAACACTGGAACTAATCCCCATTGTGAAAGTGTCAAAATGCGACCACTCTCGTCAGTTCACAACTATAATAAAACGGTGTAGGAATATATCTAGTGTCAATGAAAACTGTATCAGATTGGTACGGGGAGTAGATAAGAGAAAAATTCAAGCACGCCTCGACCACAGTAATTACCGTGAGAACACCCAGTATAACCGCGCGGTATCTTCCGAGTGACACTAATGAAGACTCTATGGCAGTATAAACTTCTTATTTAATTTGTCGAAACCTTGGGCGTCCGGCACTAATTGCAAGAAGAGTTCCCTTAATTATGAACGGTAGTGCATCTGGCTCGGGGCCAACAAATCGTTGCATAGCCGGTGTTTGTGTGTGTGTGTGTGTGTGTGTGTTTGGACACTGTGGAGTCTCTCAGCAGCAGCTGAAAAGGAGCAGCAGCAGCATCTTATAGGGGATCGGAAGGTACGTTGCTGGAGGGCCCTGATCACGTCGCGACGTAAGGCCGCCGAGCTATACCGAGCGTGTACGCACTCGCGTGCTCGCACACGCACTCGCGGTCTCGCAGGCGTAAATAGGTGGGTGGTTGGATAGGTAGGAAGGATAGCCGTAAGAAGGCAAAGTAGTGGATACGGACACGGACACGAACAGGGACACGGACACGGACACGGACACGGTTTGCTGGTGTTCGGCTCGGAAAGAGAGGGAACCTAACCGAACCGAACCGAACCGAACGAACGAGTGAGCGAACGCTCGGTCCGTTGAGAGGTCTCTCCTGTCGCAGGTAAAACGCCGACACTGGAAAGTGAGTTCAGTCGCGGCCGCGCGATCGCGTCGGACGATATTTACCTGCGCGTGCAACTCTCTGCGACCGGGAGCGTGACCTAACCGCCGCGTCGCGTCGCGTCGCGTCGCGCCGAGTGCCGAGTGCCGAGAAACGACAAACGAGAAACGAGGAACGAAACCCGCGCGTCCTCGCAGCAGTTCGTTGCCTGCGACTAACACCTCTGGCCTGACAAAGGTAGGAGAAACTACCTGTCTGTGTGTGATACTCGCAAAAACGCTGAACCATCGTCTCCTTCGAATCCGCTCGGATTCGACTGGTCCCACTGGTCCCAGCGAGTACGCGCGACCTTCCGCACACCGATGGAAATCGAAACCGGTGACAGTAACTCGAAAACAGAGCATTAGCAAACACAATTGGTCGACGTGTATAAGGTATTCGCTGTAAAATCATCGGCGATCCTCTCGGATGACGACATTCTGAGGTTACACCCACTCGGTTTCAATAAATACTCTATCCTGAATACCACGGAGACTCGTCCTCTATCTCGCTCGCCCCCGCACTTTCGACTCTCTCACACCCGTTTTGGTCTGGAATTTTTGCTCCTTGTCCAATTCTTTTTTTTTTTTTTGTTCACGGAGAGGGGTCGGAGAGGTTGGTATCGATGAGAGACGAGGGGATTCCGAGGGAGCGCGTACGAGAGTCAACGATCGGCCGCGGTTAATTGCGACCGTTAATTACTTTCACTGAACGGACGCGAAGGAACCAACCACCGCGCGCAGAGGAATCGAAAGCGGCTACGCCACTGGACTCGCTCTCTGGGATCGGTTCGCGATCCTCTCGGCAAATAATCCCTGCGTGTCTGGCTATTATACGGAACACGACACGCAGGGAGGTCCCTGGTGTTTCGCAGCTTCTACATTTCGGCCGCAAAACGACGAAACCGCGCGGATAAACGACTCGGCTCCGGCTCTGACTACGGGTCCCGCCCCCCGTCGAAAACCGGTCCTGCTCGCGGCTCCCAGCCGATTTTGCCTGGTGAACACGCGAACGCCATCTTGGATCCGCCTGGGATGACGTCATTGGTACATGGCACGCTCGCCTCTACTGTACAGACTGTGCGCTCGCTAGCCTGTTCGCTCGCCTTGCACGACGATTCTAGCGGCAGCTAGAGATGGAAACAGAGGCTGCGCTGCGCGTCCAATAGCGACGCTTCTCGGAACGGGCATCGATATTTCGCCTCTGACTTTCTTCGACTATGCTCGAGCATTCAAGGGCTTGCCGTCGACCAGTGTTGGGCGTTATTCGAATACTATTTTATTTATTCGAATACAGAGGGTGGACAAATTATTCTACTGAAACTCGTATTCTTGGATACTCGAGCGACGCGACGGAATAGAGTTGATGTCTTTGTTGTAATTATATAATATTGTTTTTTAATAATAATTTATATACAGGGTGGACCAATTAAAGTTACAAGCTCTTCTCTCAGAATGTAATACAGATATCGACTTCATTTTTTTTTAATTATGTGGTTTAGGGGGGCCCAATATTTTATAGTATCCTTTAAATTTTGGGGACGGGAGGAAACATTTTTGTTATTGCGAGACCCCTCATTAATGTGAATAGCATTTACTTAAACCATTTTTTTAATAGTGCATATATTTTTCATAATTTTTATGTAGTATAAATAATATGTTTATACACTAGAAGTCTTCTAATCTTTTCCCTGTTTTAAATTGCATCTACTCATTTCTGTCGTAAATGCATAAATATATTTATACAATTATTATAATACACGTTACAAAGTTATACATTATAAAGTATAAAGACACCTTTGTTGGAAATGATTGAATAAATTTCATAATTCAAGCATACTTTACAATAAAATCTGAGAAAGATCTAAATAAATTGAATCGTGCTATTTTACGAAGCAAAACGTATTAGTCGGTTTTAGTGCTGGTAGATAAAGTGTTAAACAATTTTCTACAGTTTTTGCTATGTGAGGATCTTTATCATGTTACTAAAAATAAGGTTACTTTGAAGGATTCCATAATTTTGCACTTACTTATTCTTTGTACACGTATTGGTTCCTTCTGTCGTTACTGTGATTCAGTGGTCCTACACTATACAGGGTGGTCCACAAAGAGTGATCGGCTTAGATTATTCTGCTGCTAGCGGTCCGATCATAAATTTTTTTAGCTAAAATTACATGATTCAAGGAGAGCTTTAAGGTGATAATACCAAATTTTTAGTCAACCCTTTTTTAAGAAACATTTTTAAAATATCATTTATAAATGGTTAAGAAATTACTTTATTGATCTATTTAAATACAGTCAAATACTTGCCGAATTCGTCGCAGTGTTCTCTAAAAGATGATTGTAAAAAAATTGTAGATATACCTGCTGAAGATAACTCTGAGAAAAAAAGGTTGACAAAAAATTTGATACAATTATTTTAAAACTCTCCTTGGACCATGTTATTTTAGCAAAAACAACTTCACATCGAACCACTATCAGCAGAATAATCTAAGCTCATCATGATTCGTGGTCCACCCTGTATACATATGTACATATGTTTATGTCAAATCTCGTAGCGTATGGGGCCCACTGCACAAATTTAACGTTTCTTTCTATGTCGTGTTTTTGACAATTTCCCTATTCAACACTATTGACATTTGTTTGACGAAAATCTATTACTTTTTTTTTTGTTAAACCATACAATTTGTTTCTAATTGTCGATCAATTGTGTTCTATATTTCTTATAAAGGCCAACGAATTCGACTATTTATTTATTAATGCTCTAAAGCAAATGGTTTATTTTACAAATACGATATTTTTAGATGTAGCCTATAGGTATTAAAAATAGCTTATAAATTCTTAAGAAAAATTATTAACGAATTTTAGCATTTTGCTGGAATAACGTAGGCTCTTATTCTCGGTTGTCTTAAATCTAACTTCTGTTAGAACTCTTCGCACTGTCCATTCACTGCAACGTACTCTTACATAATTTTATAATAATTGTCTTGCCATTGTTTAGCTTTTATTCTTTTGTAACAAGGAACCATGCAAATAAGGTTATGTCCTCCCTTAGTGCGACCGACCTGCCCTCTTTACGAGGGCAAGATTAGACACGGATTTGGCGTGGATTTTGCACGGATTTGTGACTGCAAACCGAGCCTAGTACGGAAACAGATGGGTCGGAATTTGCCGACAAGTTTTGTGGCAAATTCATAGCAAATCAAAAGCAAATTGCTTGCTGGGATGTTGCTCGATTAGGTCGAGCGGAATCGAAAAGAAAAACGATTCATTTCACTATTCTTCGCAGCCTCTCTGTAATTACGGTAATAGTCCCCACTGTTGCGACTGGATGCGAGTACTACTGTATTTAAGAATGCGGTTTTGAACTCTGCGTGCAAGATTGTTGTACGTGAAAGTTGCATTGTTCCGCCGGAGCTCATTGTCCGTTGCTTATTCTTCTTATCGTAGTTCGAAATAACATTATGCATTCTCAGTGGGAATGCTCGATTTTGTTAAATCGAGAGTAATAGTTAAATATATATATTTGCTTGAGGAAAACAGTCTAAGCTACATTGCTGAACGTATGTTACAAGAATTTCTTCAAGGCCTACGCTCACGTTAACATTTTCCTTTGAAATTCTTTAAATTCTAATTTAGTCCTAATGTATGAACAACGTCATGAATTTTGTAACGAGTCTCACTCTACGTGCAATGCATTTTTTTTTACTCTGCAAAAGTTGCAATTTTTTTTTTTTAATGTTAAGAGAGTTCAATCTTGGTCTATCTCGCAACAGAAGAGCATGCAAGGTATGGAATGTCAGTCTTAAGAGATGCCTACGCAAAATATAATTTCTTTGCGAAATTTCACTCTTAATAATGATGCCTAGAGACCAGATCTTTATGCAAAAGAAAAAGTTTGTGCATCGATTGCAAGACACAGGAGCTAAATATAAATTTATATTTTTCACTAATAATTTTAATTTAGTGAAAATAATATATTAATACTCTTAAAGTCTTCTAATTTTTTCACCGTTCTAAATTGCACGTACTCGTTTTTGCCATAAACGCATAAAATCCGGAGTCTAGTGATGACACATATGAAAATTATTCATCATTTTACATAAAGCATAGCCCAAAAATACAGTGGCAGACAAAGGAAAATTTCAGATGTAATACATACTATAAATACCACGGTTTTTACAAACTGAAATTTTATAATGAATATTGTATACATATCATCATCTTAGAAAAGAATGAAACTAAAAAACTACAAAAATGGATAGAGAACTAATAGTTTATTTAAAACAATGACACAAGTGAAAAACTGTGTGGGAAAAAGTAAGTTTAATTTTACCTTTTTGCGATGACAATTTTCATATTTGAACATACGTTTTTCAATATGTTGGTTGATAAAGTATACCATATTTATTTATTGCTTTTCAAAATAATTCTTTGTTAGTACTGTTGTACTTTGTAGTTGCTTTATAGTTGCTATATAGTATAATATAGTAATTCTTTGGTGCCATTTTCACAAAATGTGCTTGGAGTCGTTATCTTACCGAAAGATAAACATCTCCAATCAATTCAATTATTTATGATGATAGTTACAAAATCAATGTATTCGCAAGAATGAAGAGAAATATCGACAAATGTGTACTAGTTTTTAATATTATTACAATACAAAATATTTGAACCCTTAACACTCTGAACACTTTGTCGATCCATTAGAATCTCTACTTGTTAAAGCAAAAGAGAAACAAAAATTTCACTTTTTTATTTTATCGCTAAGGTTGTGAAACTATAAATAAAAAAGAAAATTTTATTCTGCTATGGGAAAATTGTTAATGTTTGTGGATTTATTGATTCTAATTAGTTTGCTGTATTCTAATCTAAATAAAAATAGTATTGCTACTGT
Source organism: Lasioglossum lativentre (assembly GCA_916610255.1). NCBI lineage: Eukaryota > Metazoa > Arthropoda > Insecta > Hymenoptera > Halictidae > Lasioglossum > Lasioglossum lativentre. Next base: position 36,331,664 of record OU744356.1, on the reverse strand, counting down.
TACTATTAGGCAGTTAACAATGAATTTCACCCCACAGCACAGTACTCGATGCAATACTAAAAAGTCAAATTTTCGACGTATTAAATCTGAAAAAATTCATGTCTTAAAATATTGGTAACATAATATATGAATTTATTGTTAAATTTCGTGCATCGAATAAAATAGAAAATACCTATACATTTTTTAAAAGTGCCAATTTTCCGATTGCTTATTTGATTAATTTAATTCTTGTAAGTTATGTTAAATATACTGACAATTACCTTCGAAATTGCAGAAGAAGTTTCTTGAGGTATTAACAATTTTGTTTAACTTTTCATTATATGTGTACAGTTTGTATTATTAGAAAAAAGAAGCTGTGCATTTTAGAATGTCCTAAACGAGCCACAATTTGGAAACAGGTGGAAAAGCATAAAATAAAATATGAAACGTAAAGGAATCCCTGATTATGCATCCTTTTTAGGCACTAACGATTCAAAATCTTTTTGGATCGTGTCTATTTGCCGCCAACGGGAACGTAAACGGGGACGGACGTAACGCGCGAAAAATGGGAACAAGTATATGTACATGTACTTACTTCACATGACGCGATCGGTGTTCATTAACATCTTGGAAATGAAGCCGCAACTTCTCAGTCTTGATCTTTGTTTTATTTTATCGAGACGAATTAGTTTATACATATATTTTCTTGCTTTTGTATGCAAAAGGTATCTTTACTATCTTTACATTAACTATACGAAATCTCGAATTCGATGGTCAACAAAGAAAATTTAAGCTACTCAACGTGTAGGGACAAAATCAAAAATGGAACAATAATACAAAACATTATTTCATGAAATGATTTCTATTACTACTACAATTTAGAACTTTCTGTATGTGTACAAGGTGTCTCACTTGAGTGTGACCCCCAGAATGTCTTCTATAATTTTAACATAGTAAACAATTTTTTTTATAATACAAAGATACAGTAAATAAAAGTGAGTCATTGAAAATTTTATGATCTGTTCTTTGTGCTAGGAAAGACACTTTCCGCAGATTTGCAGGTGCTAGCATTTTTCGCAAAATTCTACATTTAAACGAAATTTAAATTTGACCTTCATTTTCCTAGTTTGAGGTGATTTGAAGGTCATGTCACAGTACATATTTGAATACTTTTTTTATAAGCTATGCGATGCAACACGAAAGTATATGTAGGTATTAAAAAAAACATCGATGACCTTGAAAACAACCCCTGCAGAATACTGACCACACGATACCATTCGAATTACACATAAAGAATTGGTTACTTTCTCAAAATTAAAGAAGACATTCCGGGGGTTACACTTAAGTGAGACACCCTGTATACTGCGAATCTTTATGCATTTACAGCATACACAAATGTCTAAAATAGAAGAAAATTTGTACATTAATAAAAAAAATAATATTTCAATGTTATTGTTACCAAAGAAAACCTTATTTTAATCCATGGAAAGAAATATTTCCATTATTTTGATTTCCAAGAAATCAAGTAAGAAAATGGTAATTTTCATACTAATTCGCAGTCTATTTATTAAATACTTTATTAAATAATTTTTTATCTTTATTCTACCTCGAATCGTTTTATCTTGTAGTGGTCTAGTTTATGGTCGATTTGCATTATCGAATTATTTTCCACCCGCATACACATAGCAATTGACAGTTCGACCCGCACATTTTCAATGATATTTAGGGTGAGTAGGCAGGCTATTCGAAAACTTTCACATTTTCAGTAGTCGAAAATCGTTTCACTGATTTTGCGGTATGTATCACCTCGTTATTACGCTGAACATTGCTTACCGTCCGTAAATCCGTTGCTGTATCTAAGCGTTCATCTATTCATTTTATACACTTGGCAGTGTTTGCTCGACTTTAGAAAAAAAATTTATGTCGTTTCTATCATGGCGTCCACTTGTACCCGGCCTCTCTCACTTCGTAAGTGATGGAATATACATACATAGTGATTCCAGTCATCGGACTATTCAAATCAATTTTTTCGTCGCTACTGGATGCTGCACAGTTCTTCGCTTCTTTTTCTGACGAATGTGGCCTCGAACGAAACTGTAAACGGGTTTCTCAACATTTCGCAATTGAGACTGCATTCGTTCTTTTAATTTTCTTCGGTTAAGTCTTCGGTTGATTTTAAATTGTTATGTGTATCCTCAAAGCGTTTTCAAGAATCTACATCTTAGATTGTCCATGCAAGTAGATGTGCTACCTCCTATTCGATTTCAATGACCTTGAAATATGTCGCCAAGGTTACCATTCTGAACAACATTTCCCTTTAGTTACCAAGTGAAGTTTTTTGCGAATATCTAGTAAACTAAAGCCAACCGCAAAAAACTTTAAAGGAAAATGTTGCTCAGACCGATGACCGTGACAACATATCTAAAGCTCATTTTAATCGAAGAGGAGGTAGCGTATCGACAAGTTTACCAAGTTTGGTTAGCCCACATCTTGAGCACGACTCCATAATACCTCCATAATTTAGAACCCTTATTACAGGTATATACTTATCTATGACGATCGAACGTGCACAGCATAAGTTTATCATAATTATTTCCCACTGCTGTTATATTTACACCTAGCGCGTTACCTGTCGAAACAGCAATCGTGAAGTCAAATAATAACTCAAAATGATTCCATAGCTTTCTTCAATTTTTACAACGTGCGCAACTCCGTTTTTTTTCGTAGCACTTTTGCCGAGTACAAAATTAACTGGCTCCTTTCCTTTCGATTTAAGTTGTTGTAATAATCCTGTGTGCTTATACTGATCTCTCTTTTAGTGCGCCGCTATGGTTTGTTAATATTTTCCAATTATAAATAAAAATACCAGAACAATAAGAGATTATCTATTTTCTATCCCACCTTCTAAAAACACTAGTCACTTTTCACTAATTATTCACGCAGATGAAGTCTTCAAGATCTAAATGTTCTTTTAATCGCCCAGTTAGGTTCAGTGAGCTCCAAAACACCGCAAGATCTTGTTCTGATCGGTGTTTTGGAGCTCATTGAACCTAGCTGGGTGATTAAAAGAAGATTTAGATCCTCAAGACTGGATAGCATGAAGGAAGAAAGTATTAATAAACACGAGCCGCTAAATAAGTACTTTCAAAGTTGCAAACAATTCCTTTTTCTGTTTGAAACGAGAGATAACACTTTCTACGTGTAAGACTTTCTAAAAAGATTGTCTACATGTGTCCTTAAATTTTTTACAAAGGTTCGACAGCTTCTTATCGGAGGAGTGTGCAATACTGATAAATGCTTGGTCACTTTCCAATTATTTTGTCGCCATTTTATATTTTTTCTTTGCTTCACCTGCGTTAATAAGTAGTGAAAAGTGCCTAATATTTTTAGGAGACAGAAAAGACAACTACGACTTCAAACAAAATGAAATGTGACAGTTAATTTTGGAGACGTACTCCACAAAAGTGCTATGAAAATTAATGGATTGCATATATTACAAATTCTTTAACGATAAACGAGTAATGCAATTGAAAACAGTGTAAAGATTTGTAGACTTTAAGGGTACAGTTTTCTCGCGATAAATGTCCCAAATGTCTGGACGATAATTGTCCCTGAACTATCCCCACTCCTGCGGGGTATACCCCTCGGGGGACCATAAAACTCGAGAGGCCTCGGCCGCCGAGAAATGTAACTTGATACGGGTCGGGTATATCAGTGTGAGACCAGGAGACCACTACTAATCCGATGACAAACCTCCTTTATTTTTCATTATTTTTTATGGAACTTTCACCAACATATTCCTGGCATTTTTCTACTGAAAATGATACCAAATATGATATAATTCCGATGATATTTACGTGTGTAATGGGCGTTAAAATTTTCGTGCGCATGGAAGGACAGCGTATGGGAAAGAAAGAGACGCGGAGAGTCGCAGTCGCCGGCACAGTTCAAAGGCCCGCCGGGTCCTCATAATGTAATCCCAATAAAAAACTTTTTTATTATTACTAATTTTTTTATGAGACTTTCACCGATATATTTGTGATATTTTTCTGATTAAAATGATACTAAACACAATATAAATCGCATCATATTTACATTAATTGCCGTTTATATAATTTTAATGCGAAGTTACGCGGGGTCGTCCATTACCCACGTAAATATAATCGGAATTATATCATATTTGGTATCATTTTCATTAGAAAAATGCCAGTTTACATTTCTCGGCGACCGAGGCCTCTCGAGCTTCCCAATCCATTTCTACGTTCGGCACAAGTCAAGGAATAGTATCCCTGGACCATAATTGTCCCTAGCCCGACCCGTGGTTTGGACACTTATCGAGAGAATACTGTATTAATATATTATTTTCACTGTATTAAAATTATCAGTGAAAAATATAAAATTTAGCTCCTGTGTAGATCCGGAGTTTACTTATTAATTAAATTCCTGTCGAAGATCATAATAATTCGTTCAAAATATAAAATTAATTAACTGAATCCAATAAACGACCACTCATATATGAACCTGTAGTTTCTAATGACCCTTGTGAGGTTGATACAACTTAAAAAATAATTTTAAAAATTTTTCTTTTAAGTTCAGGCAAAGAAGAATGAAACGTTATCGAGTATTGCGAAATAGTCTCACTGTGTCGTTCCTATTGATTGCTATTCGTGCTGCAGGGAAGTATGTAGTCGGTTTCCGTTCAGCCGCGTAATAGCAAATTAAATCGTATTATATTCGTCGTTCAGTTTTTGCCCACATTTCCGGCCTCGTAACTGACACGGCCAAGATAACGAGTCCCATTTTTTATGAACGACAGCCCGTTATCATACGTCTCGGAGAAAGGTTTTGCTAGCATCGCGGCAGTATTAGCCCGCTGCGTGTGAAATGCCATTCTTATGCAATTTATCGTTCGCAATATCGCAATGCGATGTAATAAGTTGATGACATTCAATTGTCCACCTGAGCGTCGACTGTACGATGTAATAATTTGTTTCATGCTGAATACAATCCAATTCTGTAAATGATCAGTGCGTTCGATTTAAAAAAATGTGCAATTCAATGCAAAACAACATTATCATCAAACGATACAATAAATACCAGAGGGCACTCGAAAATTACCGGTTTATCATTTTCTTAACTATATATGTGCCCCCACTTTGAAAAATCTGAAAAAATTATATGTTAACAACCATAACAAGATGCTGAAACTGTAAAAATATAAACGTAGTATTTTTCATAACTTCTACAAGAAATCGGCATTTCAAAACTTTTTTTATTTTTTAAAATTCGGTTTCGAAGTTAAAAATTCTGAAAAAATTTGTAGATGTGCATTCCGATAGATGAAATGTGCCTGATTATTTCAGAATTTTTGTTTAAAATATTTTTGCATGATACAGCGATTAGGGAACTGAAGACGCTCTCTTGGTCCAAATAGTTACGAATTAAAACACGTGTGAGAACATTGAACACTGTTTTTCGTAACTGTTTCAAATAAATTGTTTTAAATAAACTATTAGTTTTCTATCCATTTTTGTAATTTTTTTGTTTTCATTCATCTGTAAGATAACGATATTTAAGAAATATTGTTATTGCTGCTTTAAAATAGAATTTCAATTTGCAAAAACCGTGATATTTAATGCAAGTATCACATCTTAAATTCTCTTTTGTCCGCAACTGTACCTGTATCGCATAGAATTATTCTTTGCATCTGCTGCAGCCGTTCGTTACGGTGCGTAGAATTACCGTTTCATTGCCGTTTCGGTATCGCAATTATTCTGACAGGTAGTCGTTTTGAAAAGCCACGTTTCGATATTTCCTGAAACGACCCGAGGGCACTCACCTAAGATCACTCACTAGCCTTAGAAATGCATTCTGCCGTGGACTTTGTTTGATCCGCCTCTAGGTTTATCATTCGACAAGTAGAAAAATAAAGAGACACATAGGGAAACACTGAATGCTTTCATCATTCTACAGGATGGGGGAATAACTTTGTCTTCACCTCGAATATTTCCATTGCGCAATAATATGAAAAATTTATGTATACCAAAGTTGCATGCTATAGAGGGGCAAATATTATAATGTAAACACTTTTTATATGGGTGAAGGCGTTTCGGAGATTTCAAGGTCATCTTGTTTCCTTTATTTAAATGTCTATATGTATAGCTCCTGCACTTTGCAATTAATGCAGACAATTTTTCATAATAATCCGCAGTCTACTGATATATTTAAATGTTTCAGCACAGGTTAGTAACCTTTTTCTTCCTTACCATACAAATGGATTTATTGTACAGTAGTGAAGGAACGTATTCGCACACCATTTAAAAAGGAATAACTTTTTTAAAATTGAATGGATCGATTTAAACTTTTTTAAGATATTCGAAGAATTATTTTATTAGATAGTCAAAAATGTTTTTTTATGTCTTTAATGTGTATTCTATTCCTTTAATTTGAGGCTGTAATTAAGATGCAATAATTTTGTTATATGGGGGTGGGGGTAATATTGAGATGCAACGATTTTTATACGCGTGATGGCATTTCAGAGATTTCAAGGTCACCTTGATTTCTTTAAATGCAATGATCAACCTTTTATGTCGTGAGTCAAAATGTATTGGCCTTCATATGTCCCAAACCTAAAGGTACCTAAATCTAACGAGATATTACTGAAATAATTGTCCATAATGTACTTACATTCAAGTTGAGGGCAATCAGTTCGAGCACCTACTAACTTCCAATAGTACACACTAAAAATTATTTCGATGCAAAAAAATTCTGGCAAAAAGCAATGTTTAATGTATAGGTACCTACATATATTATAGAATAGCAATGGAGTTCTGCATTGAACGCGGGCCGGTGTGCATCAACAATAACGTAGAAAAGTGAAATGACAATTTGTTAGAAAACATAAGAAAAAGATTTAGAAAAATAGTCGGATATGTGTGTTAATTCGCAGGATACTGTAGAAAGCGACGAATCCTAACAGTACATGTGTATGTAAATTGTTCAGTTGTGGTGCGCGGCTGCTAATGGTTATATTGCCGATGCTACAATTCCGAATAAATAAATAAATAATAAAAGTTGGAAAAGTTGTGCACGACTGCACGCAACCGGGCGTAACAGGCTTGAACTTAACGGTCCCAGGGCTCGGAACTCAGTGGCCGGCGTTGCGCGGCGGTTTCGCGCGGTCTCTTCCGTGAGGTCACGCAAAATTCGGAAACGCAAACGTAAACGTAAACGTTGCTCTTTTGATCGCGGGCGTTCTCTTCGCGTGGCAAACGGCCGTAACATAGCCAGCGTCCGTTGCGAACATGCTCGAAACACGCGAACCAAAACCATGACCGACAAATGGCACGAGTTTAGAGCAAGAGGTACCGTTCGCAAGGAACATTGCCCAAAGCGATCTGCGGATTCCGCGGTTTTCACGATTGCGAAAATAACCCTTCATACAAATAACAATAGTAGCCAACCGGTTCTCAATTGTGTAGGGTAGAGAGGGGCTACACGTGCGGCGGATAAGGACCGAATTCGATGTCTTTGTTTGTTTATTTTCCCATATACTGTGGGCAGTGTGGAGAATATTTAAACAAACCATAGCAACGTTAATTATTTTGGAGCGTTCGTTTCACTCAATATAAATAATTGTCATGCAAATAAGTAAAAAGTGTATATGAGCCCAGAATTATGAGATTGGTCTATAAGTCAAAATTTTAAAAAAATTACTTTATTTCACATCACATTATCTTAAACTAAATTAATTCAATGTAATTTTTACGGTATTGTCAAAAATGAACCGTTACATAGTGCTTCTTATTTCAACATTATATGGATGAATTCATTTAGCGTTTCAAATGTAATACTTTAAATATCTCGAAACAAGAGACCACTTTAACTAAACTACTGTATACCAACGTATCAGACGTAGGTATACTACGATTGAATGACCCTTCAGCAATTTGTTTATGCATTGGTTTCTGTCTAAATGATAATTATTTAATGTTCAGGGTGTCCTAAAAATGTTATATTTGTTGTATTGAAAGAGGCGATTCCTAAGATCATTTGAAGAAAGTTTTTTCTTTGAGAAAGTGTTCTCCGCGGCTTTGTTAAGCAGTTATTAACGAAAAACGCGCGGCTCCTATTGAGCGTAGCGTTGGTATTGGTCAAGCCGGAAACCCTCCGCTGCTGGTAGCCGCGCTCTGATTGGTCCGTGTTTTTCGGTCATAACTACTTTTTCCCAAAGGAAAAAGTTATTTCAAATGAGCTCAGGAATCACCTCTTTCAAGTAAGTACGTACAACATTTTTGGAACACCCTAAATCATTCATATTATATGTAGTAGATCTTGTTTGAGGTGTTCTGAGGTGTTTCCAAAATAAGCACTTCAGGGAATATACCCCTCTAAAATTGTCCAGAGATTTTAAATGGGATTAAGATCTGGGGATTGCACTCGAGTTTTCAAATTCTTTTTTTTTTCAAGGAAATCGGATGCCACCTTTGAAGTTTGCTTGGGGTCGATATGCTGCTAAAAGATAGAATCAATTCTATGATTCTTATTCATCTGTGTAATTAAGAATCCAAATATCAATTGAAGTCAATGTACATAGTATATATTTATAATTTTAACCTCGCAGACCCATCATACTATCATTATTGCATACCATTCTTTTATTGTACAAATATTTCTAACTATTTTTGCTCACAATTGAATCTATTTATAACTAATAATATATATATATATATATATATATATATATATATATATATATACATATAATGTAATTTTGGTTATAATAATTTTAATATATTGCAATATAAATACATATATTATAAAATATCTACGAGCATTCAACGAGGATTGCCGAAGTTTACCAATCCTTACCGAATGCACCTTTAAAATGGTTGTCTTTCTCTAAAATGTCGTTTTCTCTATGTATAAATGTAAGTGTCGTCTCTTGTTGTATCCCTACTCTTTGATTAAGGGAAACATAGGCTAGCATACGAAATGCTTCCAAACATGCTGATGAGCAATGTCTACGAACTTGAATAGATTGAATAATCTTCCCAATATATAACAGACACGTTTTAAATAAGGTACAATGCGAAATATTAAACATCTTGGGAGAAGAGAAAGTAGTCTCATATCACTTTCAAATGACGCTCATATGATCCTTCCGTGAGTATAACAGTGTTGAACCAGGAAAGACATTTTACATTCACGGTTTTAAATTACCATTCCAATATCGAACTTTCAACAATTTCGTATGTCTCGTTAAATGATTGAAAAATTTAATTTAATTTTACTTAAAAATTGTGTTATAACCTCTGTTTCATTTAATAAATTAGTTTGTAAAACAGAACAAGTTTCGTCTATAAAAAAAGTGAAAAGTGCTACGAAAATATCTTCAGACGACAGTTGCATGTCTGTACACGTTCCATTGAAATCGATAAAGAGATCCATATTTCCCAGAATGTATAAGATTATTCAAAGTTTTCTAGAGGTTTTTCTTACTTACAATTAGACAAATATTTTTCGCATCGAGATCAGTAAACTATAACACAAAGTTGAACAACGTTTTAAAGTAAACTAGTATACATGTGTATTTTTAATTATACAACTAATCAATTACAGTTTCCGGTTGGTCACTAGTGATCCGGAACGTGAACACCATGCTACACACAACAGTATCGGTATGTCACCTGGTAAAGGTGGCTACCATGTTCGTAGAATGTTAGTTCTAACTTTTTTAAAAAGTGACTTACTTGAGAAATTTTTCGTAATAAAATATGTTATAACAAAAAGTATAATACACATGTTGGAAGTATTGAAATTATATTTCTGGAAATAAGTAAAAAACCAAGTTTTTGTAAAAATCTCTGCCAAGATGTCGCAGAAATTAGCGTTATTATTTTTATAGAATGTTTAACGTCATTTGTATTATAATAATAATATCTTTGGAGTCATTTTGTTTTCACTGTTACGTGAATGATTAACCTTTTAATACGTAACGAAAGACAAGTAAAAGTAGGTTAATAAAAATTTTACTTCAACCTATGTAATTTCAATACAGGGTGTCTCAAAAATGTTGTACCTCGTTGATAGGGGTGATTCCTAACTTTTTCCTTTGCTAAAATGTTAAGAAGTTATTAACGAAACACAGGGACCAATCAGAGACGGGTCACAGTATTATTGTATCTTTATATTGTTCTATTGTTTTTTACGGACCCACACTGGAAAATTTTTGAAAACTGATGTTCCATATTAACACTTTACTACCTGGAAATTTATTAAGAGGCTTTTCAATAATTATAATTAGACTGCGGATCTTTATGCAAAATAAAAATTTTCTTCGTCAATTACAAGATGCAGAAACCGTATGAAAATTTCTTCCTATCTTTAACAATTTTAGTAAATTGAAAAAAACATATGGACGTTCTTAAATCGTCTTAATGTTTTTACTGTTTTAAATTACATCCACCCATTTTTATCATAAATGCATAAAATCCGCAGTCTAATTATAATATTCTAAATGGAAGCTTCAAAATTACTTTATACACAATAATCCCAAACGAAATGACTAGATTACGTAATTGAGGATGAGTTGTCGGTTTGTGATGGAAGTTTCTGTTGAAAGATCTATTAAAAAATGTTCAGCTGGTATACATATAATTCCCGGTAGATAATGTGTTAATAATAACTTGTACGCTACGTAATCCTGATAGCGAACTTGATTACGAACAATAAAAATGATCAGAATTTAAAAAATAGTTTTCCCAGTGAAATACAGCGGTTATCTCGTTGAAAATCGAAACTTGTTAAACAGTTTGCCGAGCGTTGCTCGTGCAAGGGCATCAGCGCATGCACAGACCGAGTTTCGCGTGTGCGTGCCCAGTGAAAGTCGAGTCTTTTGCGCAACGAGACAACGTTGTCTCCTTCGGATACTGGTTCGACTTTAAAGGCTCGAAGCCTGTCTCCTAGACTTTCAAGCAGGCCGGGTGTTAACGTCACTCTTGTTACGCTCGCCACGTTCCTTTTTCCATCGGGCCGATATTTTCTCGAGCTCTATCTCCACTCTTATCTTTACCTTGCGATTCGAATACTTAACCCTCGCGTTTCCTTTATCACATTCGACCATATGCTAGATTTTCTAGATAGTCTTTTTTCCTTTTTTTAAACAGAAGACAAGTCCAATACGAAACTGTAAACGCATTACTGTGTTACATTATTTTCGGCTTACCGAAATTATTAGGAGAAGAAATACATTTTTTATTTTGCATAAAAATCCGCACTCTATTCACAATTTATCCAAAGTTTGAATAGTTTAAAAATCGAGATTTAATCATGCACAGTAACTCACAGGAATATTCGAACACTATTTAAAAGAGAAGTTTTGGGAGGTTAGTTTACTACTGAAAAAGAAATTTTGAAAAAGTTGCAATTGGTCGGAATACGAATGTTGCTTTGTTTAACTTTTTATGTGGGTCTCTTTTGAAAATTTAAAAAATATGTGTTGTCGGTCTGCATTAATTATGTAAGTACATTATGAAAGTTTTATTGAGATCTGTCAACGTCGCAGTAATTGAGAAGTATCTATGTTGCGTCACGCAAGATATTGCTGTAATGTTAGGAAAAGCGAAATCCTCCGCCGGAAACCATTTGCATTTGTTTCATATTGAAAATTCTTACATTAGTTTTTGTCTGACCTAATACCGTATTAGACCGCTCATAACTAGCCTGCGAAGTTTTATGCAGAATAAAAGTTGTCTGTATTGAATTCTAGATACAGAAGCTACATAGATATTTATTCCCTTTTTTAATAATTTGAATTAGCTGAAAATATATAATGCAATAGTATTTTTAAATTCTTGAAATACTGTTACTATTTTGTATTTGGTCTATACATTTTTGTCATAAAATATGCCAGCAGATACCACTTTGTTGATTATGTATAGTAGGTAATTTGCAACAATTATATACTGAGTTCAGCCACAAATAACTACTGCTGTGTATTGGCAATAATAACGATAATGGTTAAATATAACAGCAATTTCTTAAGAGTCTAACGATAATTGAGAATGCAAATTCGATGACCGTTATTTGTTAAATATTTTGCAACGACGTAAATTTTAGAAATTAACGCTACATTTTTTTTCGTTGTGTCGTGTATCACCGGAAATATTTAATTTCTTGAGAATTTATTTAATTTTCATTATTTATCAATACAACCAGATTTTTCAATAAAAATTAGTGGGTTGAGGGTGATGCTCACAACATACATTGTTTAAACAAGTTTAAACGTTTATATAGTGTTATAAAAAACATATTGTTTCATTTTCAATAGTTCACAGAATTATTTGTGAAAAAAACATGTATATAGTGTGTCTCATATGAAATTCCCAGGGAAAACGTTTTGATGCCAGCAATAATAATATAGAATAAAAAATATGGGTTCCAATTTTAAATTTCGAAGTTGACCTTGATAGGTATTTTCAAGGTCATCTCGAGGTCGAATAAATAACTTAAAACATTTCTTCGTATCATTAATATTTTTCGAGATATTTGCCCAGGGAATTAAAATGGGACACCCAGTATAGCCTTTACAGTGAAAGCACAAAAATATAAAAGATTTGGAAATTTGTCTTTTTTCAAAACTATGGATTCGAATTAAACGCATTAGAATCGCTGAGAATTAGCTACCAGTTATCGGAACGCAAAATAGAAACACACTGTTATTAAAGGAAGTACAAGTTTTGTTATGGAATACAATATTTCAATTTGAATTGTGGATTGTTATCACCAATCATCAACGACCAAATATTAAATATTAGTCATAATAGTATAATTTGTTTCTTGCTGTAAATAAATGACTCTCGTTTCTTCAACCCTTTGATGCCATTTTACACATTGAAGTAAAATATCGTTTAATGTTAACAGCAATTTGATCAGCAATGTGTCTATTAAATTGGTACTTTTGATCACATCGAAATTCATTGATCTCGTATGTGAAGTAGTTGAATTGGAATAAATTAAAATAATCCATGAACCTATAAGAAAGAACAACAATATGAACACAGAAAGAGTGTAGTTGGATATGCGTTTAACTGCGACCTCTGGTGGGTTAAATAAAATACTGTCTGAATTATTGGTATGTAGTTTTCATTCATCAACATTTCCATTGACTACTATAACACTGCTATACCTATAATGCAACTGAGAACACGTCTGTGGAGTTTTTAAAAGAAACAATTTATTAAATGAGTATGCTATCAAAGGAATAGGAAATAGATAAAAGAATTAATGTAATCGGCCTTGCTTTTGCGTCCACAATTATTTTCCATTAGATAATTAACATTGATCTCTAATTTCTTTCATTACACTTCACTTGCTGTCGCATTTGCCTAGGTATACTTTAATTACTATACTTTTGCCTACTAATTTAATTTTTTCTAACGTGTGCAACTTGTCAATGCGTACTATAGTATAGGAAGCTTATGACAAGTTGGGTTATACAGGGTGTAAAAAAATCTTCGAGTTCTTTGAAAGACTTCTTCTCTTGTTCACTGCTTCACCGCGGCGCCTGCGCTCAGTGAAATCTGCCGCCGCACAGTGGTCCAGATCGAGAAATTCAGTGACATTTGCCCAAAACCGAACTTTCTCGTATCGATATTTAGTTAATGAACATTGCTTCTTAAATTTCCATGGACCTCGGAAATGAAGAAATTAGTACAATTTAATAAATATTATAGTTGTAATAAACATTGAAAGTTGGATATTTTAAGAAGAGTATTATTCACTAGAAAAATTGCTTCTCTTTGATACGATGCCCTGACGTTACTATTTAATATTTTCTCTCGTTTTTTTTTTATATTGAAGAGCAGATTTTCGCGATAAGAAATCGTATAAAACTGTGAACGAATCGTGAACTAACTGGAGAAAAATTTTAAAATTCTTTATAATCGGTAAGGGATATCTTTCAAGTCCCAGGCAGTCCCACTTTCTAACAAATTGGAATATTTTCAGTAAACCTTCCTCTACATAATCGTGTAAAAATTATTTCCGCATTCGTCCGCCATTGCAAATTATAGCAGTTTAAAACTGTCATTGTTACTACATTTGTATTCTCCGACCAAACATCGCAAAGCGATTCGGAGAATCACGTCACAAAGACTTTCAAGAATTTAGACACAAACATACGAGATAATCAAGCAGAACATTAACAAATGAAGATATATTTTATAGATTGTTATAAAAAAATACAAAATTTAGAACCGAAAGCTGAAGCATTAATAATTAAATAACATTTGAAATGAAGGACTATAAATAAGTAATGCTAGACAAAACCATTTGAGAGTGAAGACTGACAAAGTATAAACAAATATTATTTTTTTTATATTTCATGTTATTAATTATATGCTATTATTGTTATATTATAAAACCGTTATTGTTATTACATTTTTTTCTTATCCTACTTATAACCCACCACTTCTATATTATTCATTTCAAATGTCATATCAAATGTTAAATGATCTTAGGCATCATCCCTTTTAAGGAAGTTCAATATTTTTGGGACACCCTGTATTGTATCTAGACCAGTGTCGCCACATTAAGACTTTTGTCCCCAATCTACCTTCCCCTTCTACGTCGCTATTCGCCACACTTCCACCGCGGCCCGGTCACGTGACGCGTTTAGTGTCTGTCGTGCATGTTCACAATGTCACGTGACTCTGGGTTAAATTAACATTTTACAATTTTGCACGAAAATTTAACGAAACAGAGGCTAGCCCAGTAAACAGGTTGTCGTTATACCGGTGTAGAATCCATTTGAAATTTTTTCAATAGAACTGTCAAAGCGGTCCGCGTATTGTTTACCACGGCCGTTTATTCGATGAAGTCCGACGATTACAATTGTGATATCCATCGGCGGTATTCGTACCAAGGCCGAGATGCATCGACCTCCTCCGGCACCAAGGAGGAACAATCGTGTGGGAGCCTATTCGCAACGCGACATTCCACAGCGAATCGCCAATTACAAACACGTACGCGGCACCTACACGAATTATACGTGTACGATTGGCGAGTTAGGCCGATTTGGCTGGCTCGGAACGTGATTGACAAGACAATCGACGGCTTTCTTCTAAACCGTTTAGTCTATCACTGTAATGGCTACATTGTAACCACCGCACCGGTGGAATCAATATGCGCGAATTCTAGTTTAATACCATTTTGGTAATTATTTACATTAGCGATCTCGGTTTTGGTGAGCTTGAATTATCGCCGCCTGGCAAGAACAGTGACACAACTTAAAAAAATAACGATTTTGGTCGATGCGTTTTGTTGGCCTCTACGTACTAGAAAAATGTCATACCTCCAACTCCTAATTGAACCGCTAGAGGGCAGTTGTGTCTGTTTTCTTTTCGAGCTAATTCATATTTGTAGTGGCAAGAACAGATGGAGGCATCCATATATTATCATTTGATAGAGTCTAATCCAATTTACTGTTGGAATTTATTTAAGAAACAAATTGACAAAAATAATCTACTATTATTTATTTAGTAGGATATTCTATCGCTTTACTTTCGAGAACTTTCAAATGATACATTGTATTTATGCTGTCCGCGTCATGGGACCCTCAACTCTCAATTGTTTCTTAGATCGTCGTCCGTTTTTCAGAACGATCCTCACTCGTGTCGTATTTCTCGTAGTGTAAAGAAGTGCCTTCACACGTGTTTTTCATATACATATATTAAACTGAATAAATTCTATTTTATATTTCATATTAAGAGTCTATCGTTTCTTGTATTCATATTTCAATATTTACTACCAAAAATATTTTTCTTAAAGATTAAAGATGTCAGTACTATTTCGATGGAAATTTTATAATTTTCTTAAAATCGTTATGGTGAGAATACTGCATTTTTTAGTTATGTAATTATTCTTTCCGGGGTGCAATATTATCTTGAACCTCGAATTAGTAAATGGGGGTTACTTTGTGCTCAGTAATTAGGGTAGAATTCTGAAAATTATAAATTCAGAAAATTCAACCTTAGTAGGTGATGGAGGATTTTTTATATAAAAAATTTTGTCCATGTAATGGAATTTTCTTATAAAGCATAAAAACCATTCCATTGTTACTCTAACCATTTTTTTTTAAACATAACTGCATTTTTTTTATTGCAGCGTGTAGCTGAGCGAAAAATACATTCAGATATGTATAATAACATGACCTTCAAATGACCTTGATCCTTGAAAATTAAAGTGAACATTCCGGAAAAGATAACCTTGAGAAAAATATAACATTTGCAAAGAATTCACCTCGTGATACCATTTATATATTGCATTAAAAGCATTCGTTATGTCATCACAAATAAAGGAGATATTTAGGTAGCTACATTTATTAGTGGCCACATTTATAGATGGACCATCCTGTATATGCTTCAACAGTAATATTTACGCAGTTGCTTTTCCAAAACAATGATTCGACAAATTCTCTTTAATGAAATACTGTGGATCAATATTTTACAATATTCTAGACTGTATATGTATAAAGTAATTTTTGTTGAAAACTAGGAATGAGTTCTGCAGAAAGTGAAAATTATTAACGAAAAACACGGACCAATCAGAGAGCGGCCTCAGCGCGCGATGGCATGGCGGGGAGAGTCCGACTTGGTGGTAGGTTACACTGACATGTGCGCAGCGTTGGTGTCGCGCCGCGGTGACGCAGTGAACAAGAGAAGGAGCAAAAATTGATTTAACTGGTTGGTCCGTGTTTTTCGTTAATAACTCCTTAACAAAGCCGGGGCGGACATCATTGCAAAAATGAAAATGTCGTTTCAAATGTTCTCAGGAACCGCCCCTTTCAAGAAAATCGAATATTTCTGAGACACCCTGTAGATTCACTAATATAGCAAGTATCAGTAGACTGCGGATCTTTATGCAAAATAAAAATGCCTGCAATCCTGAAGATAGGAGTTGAAAGATTAGCTGTCCACCTTCAAATCATATTATAATAAACTTGTAGATTATAATTAGTATTTCTTGATTAAAATCCATAAAATTTGCATTCTGGAAATGGTCTTTTCATATACAACCACCCAGCGGCGGATCTGGGCATGGGCTTTATGGGCTGAAGCCCAGGGCCCCCTTCGCGGTAAAAAAAATAAAAACAATTTAAACTAACAACATAAGAAGAAAAAAATTATACAAAAATGTATGGTACTTGATTTAATTTTGGTTAATTTGGTAGACCCCCAAACAGTGTTAGCCCAGGACCCCAAAATGAACGGACCGCCGCTGGTCCTCATCGTTGCTTCTCCCGCAGCAGAAAAATCGAAGAACCTTATTAAAAATTCGTTCGTTTATTATGCAATAGATAATTCGAAAGTGAGAAGAAAAAAGAGGGCGTGAGATAGTGGGAGTAGTTTGATAGCTTGGTCGATTTATTCGAAAGTGCGTCGACTGTTCCATCGAAGCCTTGGAAGCTCCAAAAATGGAACAGCCGTCGCTGACATTTTAAGAACCGCAAAAGTGTGAGGCGCAAGGCGGTTCCACCGAAACTTTTATCCTCAGTTTTTACATGAATTTCACTTTAGCTCCTTCCTATTTCATTTTAGCGAGGACCTCCGAGCAACATTCCTTATTTAATACAGGGTGATTCAGCTAAGTGTGCCATCTAAATTACATTTGGCCTATGAGAAAATGGTTGAAACGAATGTTGTATGATTTCAAGACTAGTTTACAATGTAATAATTACTTTTTTTTCTGCTTTGATTTTTATCGAGACATAAAGGTCACCTTGAATTTCTGAATGTTTTGGTTGAAGTAGATATAGAACCCTGAATAAAAAACTATAAGGGTACATGCGGTGAAAAATTAATAGTTACCGAGATGTTTTCTATAAATGATTTTCAAAATGTTCTCCATTGCAATATGTTTCTTCAGATATAGCATAAATTAATAACTTTCCAAGAGCATTTCTTTCTGCACACTTAACTCCCGTACCAATAACTTCAAACTGAACAAATAAGATACTCCTCGAATGGATACAGGGCGGCCCATAAGTCACTTTCCCATTTTAAAGATGAATAACTTTTTAATTTTTTAATAATTTGGTTTAAAGTACAGTATATGGAAATATTTAGCTGTTAGAGGCTTATTACCATTTATTACCACCGTTTTGTCGGTGGATTTCTAACGTCAAAATAGAGAGTGTATTATATGTATATAGAAAAAAAGAATTTTAAAACTCTGAAACAAAAATTTGAAAATATACTTTTAAGTTATTCATCTTTTAAATGGGAAAATGATTTATGGACCACCCTGTACAATGTTAAAAATCACACAAGCACATTATGCAAACATATTAATTGCAAAAAATCATTTTGATCATTACTTGCATTAGACATTATTTATAGAGAACGGCAACTATTTATTCATCCCATATATCATAAAATTTTTTAATTCAGGGTTCAGTTCTATTTTCAACCACAAAATTGAAAACCCTTTATAAGAAAGTAACTCAAGGTGACAACTTTGATTTCAATCATTTTTTCATATTCCAAATAGTTCATGTGTAACACGGTTGGCACACTTAGCTGAATCACCCTGTATATCGCATGCGAATCAATTTCTTACCTATTCCTCACTAGGTATCTTTGTTCAAAATGCAAACTATCATACGTTACAATGGACTGTAATGTTATGTTAAGTAAATCTAACACGTGTGTGAGCGAGCAAAAGTCATAAAAACTTATTGAACGACACTAAAAAGTTTTGTACGATAAAATGCAAATATCTCATGAGCACGAGGCTTCTGTTGGTAGTAATAACTATTTATAATTAATTATATTATATTGCGAATTAGAATGATTATATTTTTATAAATAGAATAGAAATGTTTATACCCATTTCCATTTACGTATAAAATGTTAAAAAAGTGGATCTATGGAAAATGTTATTCCTAGTAGTTATAGTTTCTACAGATAAAAAATAATTAAGAATATTTTATTCATTTTACTGTAATTTAAATTTAACGAGTTTGCGAAGATTTTTATAATGTATACTGTTATGGAATATTCTGCCGGGATCAGGATAAGTCTTATTTAATTAAACACAGACTTGTAACTTGATATTGCACAGGTTTTATTTTAATAAGCGCGTACGTGTCGGTTGAGATACAGAGAAGACGTGAAGTTAGTTCTAGAGCATACAAAAAAGAGAAAAGAATAGAAAGAGGGCGTGCGGACTATTTGAGTGTCCGCGGTGAATTTAAAAATATAGAATTTATTTCTAATATAATACATATACTGATCATCCATCAGAAGATGGTAGTGAGAAACTTAAAAAAATTAACTTACGTACGGAAAATTGTTGTATAATTTATGTTATCTTAAGTTGTTAATTTAAATTGTTTTCATTCTTTTGGCCACGAAGGGGGCCCTGGGCTGCAGCCCATAAAGCCCATGCCTAGATCCGCCGCTGAATTGTTGCATATGAATATGACCGATTTCAGAATGCAAATATTATGAAGTTTAATCAAGGAATACTAATTATAATCTACAGGTTTATTATAATATCACTTGAAGGTGCAAAGCCCATCTTTCAAGTA
Organism: Lasioglossum lativentre; assembly: GCA_916610255.1. Classification (NCBI taxonomy): domain Eukaryota; kingdom Metazoa; phylum Arthropoda; class Insecta; order Hymenoptera; family Halictidae; genus Lasioglossum; species Lasioglossum lativentre. The sequence continues at coordinate 36,312,091 of OU744356.1, read as the reverse complement.
CTATCTTCAGTTTCTATTTACGTATCTAATTTTACTTTTAAATAAAGTTTAATTCAATATCAGGTCATAAATGTAGGAGAGTGAACAAAAAATTCAATTTTTACCGTATTATAATCAAAAAACTTTGTTAACAGAATATGACGATCATAACGATTATTTAGTGAAAATTATATTTGTTTAAAGTGACTGCTATGAATCGGACATTTTATATGCAACGACCTAATAATTTATTTAATATGTTGGTCACCTTTTATAACATTTTAAGTGATAATATTCTCTGACTGGAAGTACTAGGAAATTTCCTTTTACTCTCGAACGATTCGCTGTCATCGTCGAACCGAAAGAATCGGTCGAGGTCTTTTACAAGAAGAGAGCGTGCGCGCGCGCGCAACAAGACCGGAAACGGCCGAGGTCGATGCATCGTCATTCCTCATCTCGCTAAATCATCCTGCGATTTGTGTATAAGTACTGGATAATAATTAAAGAGGCCAGAAACAAAGTCTATTATTACCTAGAATTCATTCTGATACTAATCGTGTCGGCTTTTAGTTGTCCTAATTGATTTATTTACGACGTCGATTCCAGCATATTACGGAAGCGATCGTAAAGGTATAATAACCCTTTTATTGCTAAACGACGATGTATCATCGTTGACTACACTGACGAAAAATTAACTATTTTTACTTCTAATTCACTATTCTAATTAACTATACTAATGCTAGTTTAAGGATTTCTCTTCGGTATCATCAGGGCTCTGTATTTTACGGTCAAGTTTAATTTTTTGAGAACATATCAGTCAAAGGGTCAACAGGTTAAGCATAGGTAATCTGCCCCCATGACAATTAAAATGTTTTTGTGTGTTAAATAATAGTCTTTGCCTGAAACACTATCCTGTAAAATTTCGGATCTCTACCCCGTCAGTTGAGGGTAATATGGGGGTGAGAAACCTAACCCAGACCTTTATTTTCTCAGTTACCACTTGAGATATTTATTTGAAATAAAAGCGAAAATGCAGCTACAAACTAGCTTCGTTTGGGATATTTTTCAACATTTTAAATCATTTATTAAGGGTTGCAAGGAAATAATCTATTTCTCAGAGGTGGTTGTCGCAAACAACCCTTTCAGTGACCACCTTTAAAAAAATCGGAATTTAAGATGGTCAAGTGGATGGAACATTGTTAAATAATTTAACGAAAAATATACGTGCCATTTAAGTGGAACTGACAATTTGCGACTGAAAAGTTCATTGAATTAAACCTCTATTAAGTAGTTAACACTTCGTTTTTTTATTTACAGATCGCCGGAATGCAAGTGTTGTAGCGAGGATCGACGGACAAGGGGAAGCGATTTGAATCATCTGAGCGCCTCTAGCAATAAACGTAAGTAGAAAGGAAGATATTGAATGACGTTTAGAAAGCGACATCCATTTTCGAAAGAGAGATTGAAAGAGACATCGTAGGTTTTATAGTAAATCTTTTCGAATATTTAAATGAATTCTTAATTTCTTAATTATGCTCTGGACTGAACTACTAAAGCTAGTTTATACTAGAATATAGACGAATGTAGTAGAATATACTAAATTATATGTATAATTTTGAAAATACGTTATTATATGATATGTAACTGTAAGAAAAATCAACAAAGAAATTTGTTAGAAAACAAAAACGTAGCCTGATTAGAATTAATGACCTTTGATGATACGTCTTTTGAAGAAAGATTTACGTTCATTTAAGCTTTCAATAAAAAAAAACGCTTAAAGTCGTTCAACTTTGAACACGCATAATTGTTGAACCAGTGAATCCCTAACATTAAAACTTCGATTTTTGGCATTTTCTCGTCTAAATCTACAGGATGGTACTAGAAAAAATTTGAAAATTTTTGGTCCCCTAAGATGAAGTATAACCGAATAAAAATGTACTTTAGTTTTAATCACCTACAAATTATAAATTGGTTGAAACATTTATTCATAAGTTTAAACTGAACCTATCATTTCTTAATGCACTGTATTATTTTCATATTTTTGAAAGTATTAAAAAAAGAATGACAATTTGGTGTTTATTTTTACCAATACGTTATGTTTGTTTAACGTTGCTCTTGAAAAGTCGGTCATTTCGCATGCGACGAGCTGGTAGACTGTAAGAAAAATGATCAGAGGAATTTTTTGGGGGACAACGTGGAGAGATTCAAATTAATGACCTTCGATGACACGTCTCCTGAAGAAAGTTTTGTCGCGTGGGATTGTAACTGGAGAAGGGAGAAGCGAACAACTGAAACGTGCACACTGGCTCGGTACTGGATCTGTATTCTGTATAAAGTATAAAGGGAACATTAGCTTCTAGCGGCATCTAACGGTGCGAGTGCATCGAAGCGTGCCAAAACTTTCCTTCGTGGCCCTGGATCATGTAATACGCAAACGGCAGAAGGTTTCGGATAGGCCAGGAAGTATAAGGATACCGTAGAACGCGCAACAACTTTTTCACGAAGCGTAATGATTAACAATAAACAAGTGCTGGACGGAATAATAAGGTGACTTATTTTATGGAATTTTTGTGGAATTACGAAAGGATACATGAAATATGAGGGTAAAAGGTCATCCAAATGTGACGCCTAGACATCAACATTGTATAATGTTTACACGTCATGTCTTTTCAAATGACATAAGCCGTTTTGTTTTAGTACAATTTTAACCATGGACAGGTACACAGTGCAGCAACGAATTTACATTATTTAAACTTATTATGAAAATGTTCACGTTATACGGACCGAGGAAACATTCAGTTTTTGCTATAGAAATTTCGTCAACGTGGAATTTCGCGATTTCAATTGGCCTCCAATGTGTTTTATTAAAAAGAAGCCATTATTTTCAAAATTTTGAGATATACATATATTGTAATTTATTTGCGTACTACCACTGGTTTTATTGTCGTCAAACGTCAGTCTGACAATTGATTTGTACCTTTTGAAAATATAGATTAAACATCGTCACGACCGCAACAAATTTTAAAGGGAAATGTTGTTCAGAGTAGTGACCTTGACAACATATTTCAAGGTCATCGGAATCGGAGAGGAGGTATAGCTCGTCGACAAGTGTACTCGCTTAATTTCAAGCGATTTAAAAACAAATGATAAATGATTTTTTCCTTTAAGAGGAATAAACAATTATTTCAGAACTCAATGACCTTGAAAAAATTTCAGTGGTGTTTCTATGTTGTCGGTATGTTTCTGAACAAAAGCTACTATGAGATCGATATTCTATTCACGTAATAGAGTACGGTAGTTTACAATATACGGTAGAGTAACAAAGTATGGCAATAAAATGTCGCCTGACCTCTGCTGGAACGCGATACGGAAGGAGATATTCGATCCTTCAGTGATTCTTCAACCAAGCAGATCCTACGGTACTCTTTCGGAAAATCATTGCTCCCGATTTACAGGGTGTCAATAAACACGATTTTTCATTTCAATGTTGCAACCGAACTTTTTCATTCAATTTATCATATACAGTTACCAGAAGTTTATTAATCTTCATAAGCTTCTTGGGTGAAAATTTTCACATTTTATGTACACCTAGTTACTATCGAATTTTTTATTTTCTCCTAATCATGCTGTCAGTCGATGCACTCATTTAAAATATACATGGTGAGTCATTTAACCGTGCCACATAAATTTACTCGAAAACTATTTGTTGTATCTAAAAAAAAGGTTCAAACGAAACTTGCTTGGTATCAAGCGGGGCATAAAATGTAATAATATGTTTTTTGATAGTTCGCATTTTCACTTTGAAAAATTACGATTACCTTGAAACTTCAAAAAAATATAACCTTGAGAAAGAAATCTCTTCCATTACAATTACCTCTCTGATTGCAAGTTAAACATTGTCATCCTTACACCATTTTTTGCTCAATAAATACACAATATGTATACACATTAAATTTAAAAAATTCTAAAACTGTATTAGGTAGAAATTACAAAGTTCAAATGTCAAAAGTAGTTCCTTGAGAATAACTATTAAGATTTAGAAAAGAATAGCAATGCATTATTAACATACTTATTGTTAGTCATAGCAAAAATTTTGTTTAGAAATGGTTGTCAATAATAAATCGTACAAGCTTTCTCTAATATCCAATATTTATATTTGTTTTAATTATTACAATTATTTTATGCAACTTCTATCAATACAGGCACATGCATAAATCGTCAATATTCACGTTAGATTTGTATATAATTTGAAAAATTTGTTATCGAATCGTATTTTATTTTCTCCATCAACGGATGTATTCAAAAATAAACTAGAAGTCTATTCAATTCTATCGATGTCTGCATTCCATTGGTGCTTATTTGTAGACATGTAAGCAAGCTATAAGCGGCTAAAAATTTGCAGTCTGTTCATACATAAGGATCTCGTCGATAGGATGATCGAGTCGCATACAGGAAATGGTGACTGCATGCGATCAAACGAATTTAGATTGGATGACGATCACAGTGAATCACACGGTTACGCATTCACCAGGAAGATCTGTTAATTCATCCAAACTGGAAAAGTATATGCATGGTTAGGCAGTAAAAATTGCCACCTGAAATAACTCATTATTCATTGAATTTATCAAAAAATGTTTGAAAGAAATTTATTGTATTCGAGGGGGCTCATTAGAAAAACACAGTTCGATTTTTTAAGGCCTCCTAGTTTCTGAGATATTAAGGTCACCTTGAGTTTTTCAAATGATACCGTATTGTTTTTTTATTGCTACATTGTAGTCCTTAAAAAGACAAATTCAACATCCTATAATAAAGTACCTTCAATTGACTTTGACTTTCAAAACGAAGCGAAAAGGTGTGGAGAATATGTAACTGCAACTTATTTTCAATTTTTCGTGTTGATATTCAAGGTCAATTGAAGGTACATTGTTATAGGTCGTCGAATTCTTCATTCTGAGGACTACAATGTAGTAACAAAAAAATACAATCATTTGAAAAACTCAAGGTCACCTTGATATATCAGGAATTATATTACGTGTCTCGTTCATACTGCTTCACATCACAACGTTCAGCGTATATTCAATTTGAATTTGGCGCTCTTCTAACGCCAACTTCTCTGTATTTATTCTTTTATTTTCATATTGTTTCGTTGTGCCGAAGCATCAAAAACGTTTTTGCATATAGCGGTCAGAAGAAAAGGTAAATTGTAACAAAGCCTTATCTCGTGAACGAGATCTCGGTCACGAGAGGACCATCATTCTAAGCGCAGAACTGACAAAATATTCGATCAACTAAAAAACCAGTTAGATAACCTAACAAAAGTAGTAGGATCTCTAGCGAATTTGCAAAAAGACCAGAATTCGCCAAATATACTTTCAAATAATATCGTAATCTGTAAGTAGAATCATTGATATGGTTATCTCGCTCGGTATTCTTAGCTTTCCACACGAAAGTTGAGAGGTAGTACCCACATGATCTTACCATAGTCCATACGACTTAAAAAAATCAAAAAGATTGCCACGGTCCATACGACCTTGAAAAGAATGTTATTGTGATTAAGTTCAACAAGAACGATAATATCACAATTGCACAACAAGTGCTACTTAATATTCTTTTTTTTCTGCTCCTTAATTTCACAGACATAGAGAATAAGGAGAATAATTCGAATTTAGACGGAAAATCCTCCGAGACCCCAAAGAATAGTGTTCTGGAGATACTGGGAATAGATCCCAATGATTCCAAATTCAAAGATGTTAAATATCATCCAGAACTAAAAAATACTTGGCTAAAATGGAAAAATGAAGGTCTTCCAGAAAAGAATAAAAAACAAATTCTGGAACTTTATAATAGAAAAGGAGCCTTCTACACCGAAGCTTCTAATTTGAATTTTGAAATAAGTCCATTACTTTCAGAAGTGGCAAAAAAGAGAGATCAACTTTTTATGGAAACGCAAATTGCGTGGGCACGGCCATAGCTGCAGTCTCTATGATAATAGAGCCCCCAGAAGATGGTTTAGATGAAGATACATTCACAGATTATACATATAAGCCACGCTGGTCAGATTTTAACTGACGTTTTCCATCAACAATCGGTGGCAAGAAAATCTTTTATCACACCGCAGTTAAATAAAAGTGTCAAACCAATGGTGGACACGATGTTTTCAGACGAATGGCTTTATGGCGATAATCTCAAGGTCAAAATCAAAGATATTAAAGAGATCGAAAAGACTTGTGCGAATATCAAGGAGAAGCCTCCTCAAAAATATATACTTAAGGCGCGAGAGCAAGGAAATTGGAAATACCCACCTAAAATAATTAATGATAAAGCAATCGCTACTATCGTAGTACCCTCATGGCCCACGCAACCGTGGTATCCTCTTTTTACATCATTCCTCATTGAACCTGCCATTATATTTAAACCTAATTGCACGCTATTAATATCTCCTTACAGAGACGAGAGTCATCCGTTAGCATCCCGCCTTTCGTTGGTGGCAGGTAGGTTATCAGAGCAGCTTTCTCGAGGAAAGGATTAACAGAAGAAGTCATAGATATGATGGTTGATTCCATCGCAAAAGCGACTTTAAAACAATACGAATGTAGTTTAAAACGTTGGTGGGAATTTACTCATTTAAGAAATTTAGATATGTTTAATGTAAGAACGACAGATATTATTATTTTTTTAAATACTCTTTTTAACGACGGTGCAAGTTATAGTACATTAAATACCACTCGTTCTACAATATCCTTAATTTCTGGATATGATATTAATAGAGATGGGTTAATTCAGCGTTTTTTAAAAGGAGTATTTAAACGGAGACCAATCAAACCAAAATATGTTACAACATGGGATGTTACCCCGGTGCTTAATTACATTGAAAAGCTACTTAAAAGCTATTTAAAAAATTTTTTGATAAAGTCAATAAATAATGAGTTATTTCACTTGGCAATTTTTATTGCCTCATCCTGTATACATATAAACACCATTACGCTATATTATTAATAAATGACATAATTTTTGGCATGTCAAATAACAATTAGTTTGAATATGATGCACGAAGAAATGAATATTCAACGTTTACTTGAAAAAGGTACGTTACATTCGAGCAATGTTTCTTGTACTTTAAAAATTATTTACATCAGCTGAAAAATATAATAAAAAATTAATTATGGATAGAATTAACTGATTTCTATTTGAAGCAACTTTTCACTTTTCGTCTCATTCTCAGCAACCAATTTTTGAAATTTTAGTTACAGACACAGATAATATTTCTCTTCGCAATATGAGCCGATTGCAATCTTCCAAAAAATTTGTTTACACATCATCTGTTACCCTAATTCTACCGGTATCTCAAGAAACTCCAGACACGTTTGATCTCCCGAGATTTTTTTTACTCACTTTATTTACAACGCTTCGCAGTTCAAGCACAGGAGCAGTCCAAAATGAAAATAGCGGACGCTCGAAGTCTAACGCGGTTAACTTCGTATGCAAATCGAATTCTTACCGATCGATCCTTGCGCAGGATGCGAGGAAACAGGCGGACCGTTAATTTTGGGGCCTACCCAATTAACTCAAATTAACTCAAGTACCAGAAACTTTTGCATAATTAATTTTTTCTTAAGTTTTCAATTTAAATTGTTTTTATTTTTTGTTCAGTCCATAAAGCCCATGCCTAGATCCGCCACTGCAAGAAAAACGACCCGCAGTCCCCTATTTCAAAAGAGAATCCCGCAAAAAACGATCGGCCCCTGCTCGCGCCACGCAAATACGCGATTACTACACCAATTTTGTAATCCAACTAGAGTCCATTGTTGGTGGAGTTTACGAATCTATCGGTTCAGTGATACCGTTTCATTCTTTTCCCGTGAAACGCTGGCGCAGCAACGAGAGTGACAAAGATTGTTGGCAGCGGCCCGACTAGACTGGGCGTAGCTCGAATCCGTGAACGGTGAATGTCGACTTAGAATTCCACCCGCGAACGTAACAATCCGACCCGACATTTGAGTTTGCAATTCGCCACGGCTGCTTACGCCTCGAAGGGAGATATCACGCCGGAGGAGAATGGTCCCCAGCGTTCCAGTTATTGCTCTAGGTCCGGTTGCGTTGCTATCTTGCGCGTAAATTCCGATCTGGAAACTAAAAAACCGCGTTCAGATTATCGTACGCTGAAAAATTCCGGAGAACAAAGCATCTATAGTGGGGGGGGGGGGGGCACTTCCACCCACGCACCATTAGCATGTTATGTAGTGTCAGTGCTTAACTACAATTAAGGAGGTGTGCAACCCTGTATGCCTAATAAAATCGAGTAAATCTAACATTTTTTCTTCGCATATAAAAATTTGTTTAGATTGTCTCATTTACATATTCCTCGAAAACGTGTCACTTTTGTTTCAAACATTTTTCGATATCATTAATAATGTCAGATATATTCGAGTGGTTCACTTCAGACGGGACACCCTGTATATTAGACAAATATGGAGCAAAAGCATATGACATGTTAGAAAAGCTGTAACAAAATGATGGATCCTTTTGACCTTTTAACAAATATAAAATAGTAAGCTCTATGTGAAAATTATATGTAAATAGCATGACATAGCATCAGAACATTGTTCAATATTTCTTACGATGAAAATGACGGTAGATATGGAATGCGTAACTTAATGTGCAAAGACGATGTTCGTGTCTGCTGTATTCTAGTAAGTTCCATACAATTTGTGTCATCATATAATGACAGAATGCAGGTATGTCACAGACAGGATAATTGAATAGCGTGCGATCTTCTTTGCGAAACAAGTTACAAGCATGTTTGAATTCCAACTGCCGCCATCTTGAACACATTCTTGAAAGTGTTCGGTAATAGGACAATTTGTAAACAAGAGATGGCCCTCGATGATAACTCAGTGTTCACATCAATCAAGGCTTATCAGAGTACGTCAAGCATGAACATTGTCTACATTGCATTATGCGTTTTGAATAATAGCTACTCCGAAGGTCATTTGAAGGTCAACATATTATAGGTGATTCAATTGTTCTTTTTATTAGCCATAACGCTACCCTAATCAAAATTCGTCACTCCATTAAAAAAATAAACATTAATGACTATGAAATATTGGAAAATATAGTGATAATAAAAAAATATTCTCTGTTATAATAAATGTCCTACCAAAGCAAATATTTTTTTGTACGTACAGTGGGTGTACAAAGCACAAAGCTTGAGTATGTTTGAGACGTTAGAATAGAAGGATTAGTTCACTAGCTAATGTGTAATTAATTTTTTTTTATTGTTATTGGTCGCAATTGCGAAGGAAAAAGTAAAGGTCACGATTTTTAAATTTTTTATCTGTGCCTGTAATGAAAATTTATAAGGTGCCTTTGGTAGGTACAAGTAAGTTATATGTATACATGTACAAAGTTTCATCGAAATCGATCAAGAATATTATGAAATATAAATGATTAAAAATAGCAAAAATTGTAAGAATCCGCGATTTAAATGATTCGCAAACCCTGAAGTCAAAGATTTTTACATGTTACAATGCCCATAGCTTTTTTATGCATCAACCGATTTCAATGAAACTTTGTACATTAGGGTGGACCTTAGCTATACCTACCAGATGAAAATTTTTTTTTTATTTTTGTCGGGCCACGCCCAAAATTGTGTAAATAAGTGAGAAAATGACCTGGTAAAAATTTGGGGCCCGATTGGGCCACGAGAAACCGGCGCGCAACAAATTTGAAAATTTTGAATTTTTTAAATTTTGACATAAATGTACGTTACGACATATCATTGAATTTGTTTTTTTCCTCTCTTTAAGGATACATACATAGCATAAATAGTTGTTAATAGAAAAAACATTCATGACCTTGAAAACTTGAAAAAATTACCTTGAAAAAAATGTTTTCCCTTGTCACTATATTCACTTCCTTGTATACTACAACTTTTGTTTAAAGAGTTTTTTTATATATCCACAAATAATGGAGATATTAAATATTTTGACAAGCGGGTTTTCCTGGGCGGGACCGATGGTGTTCGGTGGTGTGCCCGAGTAGTTCGGAAATGATGGTCGAGTTTTCATTGCTTTTTGACGGAAACACTTCGTGGACATTTTCGGAGTTTTTGGCGATAAGTAGTGTGTTTGTAAAGACATTGTAGCGGCCATCGGCACGTGCAACAAAACAGTTGGCTTGCAAATGGTCGGGTCGGTTTATCAGGCGAGCAACAGCACAAGCTCTCGGTCACGATCTAGACGATTTAGTAATCAATCGAACGTCCATTCGACGTCAACGTACGCATTATCGAGCAAAAGTCGCTGAAAAATATCGTGAATCGTTTAAAGACTGCGATCTTCATGCTGTTACTCTTCATTGGGACGGAAAGTTGTTGCCAGCTTTAACAGGCAAAGAAAAGATCGACAGATTACCTGTGGTAATAACTTGTCGAGGCATTGAACGCTTACTTGATACACCTGCAATTCCGTCTGGATCTGGCAACGAACAATCCTCTGCAGTATGTGAATTAGTGCAGGAATGGAATATCGGCGACAAAGTACAAGCACTTTGTTGTGACATAACATCATTCCATATGGGACGTTTTCAAGATGCATGTATCCTTCACGAACAAAAATTCGGAAGAGATTTAATATATTTTCCGTGCTGGCATCACATTTACGAACTAATTTTGCGGAATGCATATGATCAGAAGATACAAAAATCTTCGAGTCCAAATATTCCACTTTTTAATCAATTTCAGCAGGTTTGGTCTCATATCAACTAGACGAATTACGTGACAGGAATTGAAGACAATTTCGTCCGTTAATCAATTCCTAATACTACGGAAATTCTAGACTTTGCAACACTAACTTTGGAAAGAGAGCGACAACGACGAGAAGATTATCGTGAATTTTTGGAACTCATAGTTATTTTCTTAGGTGGAAATCCTACGAGAAATTGTACTTTCCACGCTCCAGGAGCTTTTCACCACGCACGATGGATGGCGGAGGCGATATACTGTTTAGAAATATATTTATTCAGAAATGTATTTGTTCTGACCAGCGAGAAAAGGCCATTGGAATTCGGGTTATTTGTATTTTTCTTGCCAACTTATACTTGAAAGCATGGATACATGCTCCAAACGCAATAGAAGCCTCGCGACAAGATTTGCAGTTTTTAAAGAATGTATACAACTATCGTCAAGTTAATAACGCATAAGCGTTTAAATGTGACTTCTCTAAATATCGTAATTATTTGTAAATGAGTGAAAAAATTCTTTAGACAAAAGTTGAACTATACTATATGAGATAAATATAGTAGTAGAGAAAAAAATTTTTCAAAACGTTGGTTTTTGGAATATCACAATTTGGTAATAGTATAATAGTATTTTTATAATTAATATATAATATAATAATTAATATATAATATATAAGTATACATATATGAGATGTAAATTTACAAAATAGTCCTTACATTATCTTTTATATAAACTTTCCATATTTAACACTGTAATCATTTTTCAATTTATGAATATTGAATTTATTCAATAAACTTATTATTTCTTTGTATACATATTCTGATAAAAATAGCTAAAAATTTGAATAAATGCATTCCTGATATTGTTATAACATAAGATAGAGAATGTAAGTAGAGAATAAGGTAGAGATGTAAAACAAAATAATCCTTAAAATTTTCTTTCGTATAAACTTTTCACGTTTAACGCTAGAATAATTTTTCATAATGTTTCACTTCAGTGAACTTTTTTTTAATGTTTCAATAGACTCATATTTTTGTATACAAATTACTGATATTATTATAAATCTAGTGTTAGTGAAATAAATATTGTTCAGTTAATTATCCAGCTAAATAATATTGAGAAGATCAAAATAAGTCTTTTCATATAAGCTTATTATATTATTTCATATAAATAGCTTTAAATCTTGTATCTCTTTCACACAAGGATAATGGCGGATATTACATTACTGCATAAATTAAATAATTTTTAAATCGACTGTAGAACTGGAAAATCGCACTGGAACTGACTATCAAACTTGACCACTTTGGAGCAAGCTCCGGCGGATCAAGGCATGGGCTTTATGGGCTGCAACCCAGAGTGCCCTTCGCGGTCAAAAACATAAGAACAATTTAAATTGAAAACTTGAGAAAAAATAAATTATACAAAAATGTATGGTACTTGACAGTGTACCCAAACAGTGTTAGACCAGAGTCCCAAAATTATTGGTTTGCCGCTAGGTGTCCCCAAGAGTGGGGTCTCGCAGATCCTCTTACGCCTCACTGCCGAAATCACTGCCATCTCCTGATGGACGATCAGTACCTTCTTCCGACATTACATTACATTGGTTTCATTAAAATTGCTATAAGTAAAAATAGTAGGGGAGGTGGTTGGGTTGTGAGACGGGTTTTGTTTTTGGGCTGTAACTTTTTGCTTGATGAAGATATCAAAGAGTTTTATGTACCGTTGGAAAGGTGAAGGAAATACGCAACTTTTATACGTAAAATGTTTAGTGATTTGATCAACAAGTAAAATTTTATGGCCAATTTTCCGAGGTCATGTTTTTTGGCTTCCTGAAAAAAGTGGTTGGGTTGTGAGACATTCGAAAAAATCAACTAAAAATGGTAAAATATAAAGTAAAACCCATGTAACTTTAAGCAAAAATGAATTTTTATTTATTTTAAAGACATTAAGTGGCCAAAGAAGTTAAAAAAGAATGGCAAAAAATTGAAAAAAAGCAAAGAATGGCGAAGACAAGTAAAAAAAAAATATAATGAATGGAAGGATTCGATAATCATCTTCCTCTTCGTCATCCAAGTCGCTGTCACAATGTTTGCCTTTCTACTCCAGCAAATGATCTTTACCGGCACTAAACACGGCATTAAAATTAATTTCTTTGTTTGCGGGCGATTTTCTTGGAGTTGACATGACTATAAATTCAAAAAATAAATAAAAAAAAACATTAAATGACAAATAAACACTTAATTCTAACACAAACAACGATATTTGACAGTTCTAGTTCGTTTCTAGTACAAAAAACTAGTGTCTCACAACCCAACCACTATGGTGTCTCATAACCTAACCATGATGCCATTCCGAATGTTACGTTACAGAAAAGAAACTGTGTTTGTCGTATATGCGCAAAACTAAATATTTTTTCGTAAAACGTAAGTAAAATACTAAATGAAAATGCATCACACTCACCTTTTTCAACTGATTCACTCAACAAAATAATGTTTTTAAAAAAATGAGTAAAAGTTTTGGAAATTGATTTTTACACACGATGTCCGTATCTAATATAAGCAACACGTCTATACACCTCGGTGCTAGCACAAAAACTAGCAGACGTCAAAACAAAAATTTGACAGCTGACAGATTGGAATTATCGCGATTCCGCGATGGATAAAAACGACTGTCTCACAACCCAACCACCTCCCCTAATTATGTCAACGGCAGTATCCTTCAGGCTTGTCTCTTTGTAGATTAAAGCAGAATATTTCCTCTGCAAGATCTACAAATTATATTTGTTATGAATTCGTGCGAATTTGAATGTTATCATCATATTTGTATACAGGGTGTCCCCATGTCGTACTTCCTTGGGGTGATTTCTAACATTATTTCAAGTAACTTTCTCCTTTGTGAAAATGTTCTCAGTTATTGAATAAAAACACGTACCAATCAGAGTGCGGCTACAGCGGGCGGATTAGCTTTACACGAAATTACCCTAAGTTATGTTAGTTCATGTATCAAAAATTCGAAATGATCTCTTTTGTACTTTAAGAGCTTTTGTGTTTGACGCACTTCATTTTAATAAATAAACAATTAACTTATTATTTTAAATATTTATCATGCTTTAAAAACAAGTAGAATTAATATAGGCTCAGTAGAGCAATAAATTTCCTGATCCTACGGTACCAACGGTATAAGTATACACCTGATGAAAATATTCGGGTCGCTGATCTCTGGTTTTGTTTCCAGATGCTGGCAAGGTTACTGACAGTGCTCTGCACAGCACTTCCTCTGGTGCTGTCGCAGAGCAACTACGCCTCGCAAGGTAACAGCATCGAGTACCAGCCCGGTCTGCCCCCGAGCACGATTCTGAACGGCAAGGTAACCAAACTGGACGACATCTCGTCGATGATATTTCTGAATCGCACCAAGGCGTACCTGAATTGCAGCCAGGGTAGCATGCAAGTCGAGCTGAAGTTCGAGGAACCATTTTACGGAGTCGCCTACGCCGACTTCGATCGCAACAGCGCGTGCATATTCAAAGGCCGCGGAAACGACACCGCCAAGTTGGAACTACCTCTAAAAGGTGCGCACGCTCGATCCCCTTCCAGATTCACAGCATCGTCTACCGATCCATCCTCGGTTCCCTCGGCTTTTACGATCTTGACCGAGCCCCGAAGCCCACACAGCATCGCCCGATTAAGACTTTTCTGTCCCCACTCTACCTTCCCCTTCTACGAAGCTATTCCCCCCACCCTCGAGTCACGATCCGGTCACGTGACGCGTTTCGTCTCTGTCGTGCATCTGTCACAATGTCACGTGACTAATCCGCTACCGCTAGAGGGAGGGTAACTTTTCCCCCTCGATTCGTGCTCCCACCCCTCACATGGCGACTCTGCGCCCACGCGAGAAATAACATTCAGCGTGGGCTCACGATACTTTGACACAATTTAGAAAAAAAGTTCTGTTTGTTGTTCTTTTTATCCCCATCCGTAGTCTGTACATGGCGGGTGCCTACCGACGATGCCACATGTATTGTAGGTAGCTGCAAAAATAACCGGGCGACTTGTTTTCCACATGACTAACTTTTAACAATTTACTCGGCTATTTTGTTGTGCTACTCTTTCGCAAGTTGACGGGGTATTGGCTAACAGAAAGCATTCGTGTTGATCAAAATATGAGCTTGAAACGGTTCTGAAAATAACTATTTAAAACAGAGATTGGGCAAGTTGTGGCGCTTTCGAGTAAGTACTAAATTAAACTATGGATCATAGAACTTTTTTAAAGAATGTTTTCAAAGCGTAACGTCCACTGAGAAAGAAACGTTCTTGAAAGTAACAATTTTTCATTGACTTGAGCTTAGAAAATATGGAAATAAAATTTTTACAATTAAAATATGCGATAGGCCTTTTAGCGAATATAATTTTATCGTAAAGATATAAATTACAATTTCGATTGAGGGGGTAAGCGACGTTGTATGCCATTATAAAATGGAGTAAATCTAACTGTTTATTTTGTATATGAAGATATTCCATACGAGAAAGATTATTTTTTAAGGAATATTAAGCAACATTTTAGCTTTATTTTCATATTTCTTTTATTACATAAAATTACAAAATGGTGGAGTTTTATAACATTATCTAAATCCATGTCCAGCAAAACCTTGGTAGCTTGCACCCAGCAGTAAAACTGACCGGAATATAGAAAGTCAAAAATTGTTGCATTAACTTCAACAAAACTGGGACATCCTCAATGTAGCGTACGATTTTTTTTGATGTCTTAATTTGCTGAATTTTTATAAATGTCCAAAGTTGATTTTTTTCAGCGGAAAAGATATTTTTGCTTTCAACAGTCGCCATTTTCTCAGTTTTGAAAATGATTAAAAAATCTTTTTGTTTAAGAATTTTTGTTTAAGTTAATTCAACAATTTTTGTACATGTTTCGCTAGACATGGGGTTAGATAATGTTATACAACTCCACCATTTTGCAATGTAATGCAATAAAAAAAATGAAAACAAAGTTAAAATGTTGCTTAATCTATCTATCTTTATATGCGAAATTATTGATATTATAGTCCATTTTATTAGACTTCAGCGTTGTATAACACCTTAATGCTCGAAGGAGATTGAAAACTTTGCGCAGAATCGATAGTTTGCACAAATATTTCAAGGACGAAGGTCGTACAGTTGTACATATGTAACACGATGGTGTGCAAGCTTGAAAGATTCAATGTTCCAGGATGCGGCACGAGGCAGGATCCTCAACGCGTGTTCACCAACAATGTCGTGGTCCGCTTTCATCCCGGCCTCGAAATGGACGGCGACGAAGTTATTACAATAGTCTGCAGGTATCCGCCACCTGTGGCGCCCGCGCCACCCAAACCACCCGAAAGCATGTAAGTAATTCACCTTGTAACCTGCCTTCCTGAATCTTGTGCACAGAGTGAATCGCCTTGAGGAATTACACATACATAGAACCGACACAAGCAGGATTCAACATGAGATCATCTTTTTGATGTATACTATCATATTTTATGACAGGCCCGATTTAACAACCTTAAAAGAGTCGATTTTTTTTCTGCTTTAATCAAAAGTGCCACACTTGCAGACCATATCCCTACAGGCAGATATTCAGAGTACAGTAATTTTTTGGTAGACGTTTTACAAAAAGTAATTAAAAATTACTATTGTTATTAATAATTTCATATAATTCTCAGAAAAATTTAAAAAACTAAAGAGTGTCATATTTTTGGCGGAACAATTTAAGACGGGTCAATCAGAGCGCGGCTACAGAGGACAGATTCCGGCTCGGCCAATGCCAACGCCTGTCTCGGCGCGAGCCGCCAGTAGCTCTGCTACTCGCGCTCTGATTGGCCAGTGTTTTTCGTTAATAACTCCTTAAGGGGCTACACCACCCTAGCGCTCGGAAAAATAGGTATAAAAATGACCTTTTTTTTTGACGCTGCCATTAAGTATATAAAATGATCTTTATTTTACACATATATATAGTAGTTTTATGAACAATTTGCAATATTAACTATTAAAAAAAAATAAAAAATGGCGGAGATATAAGCCGATAAGTAGGACCCTCTTTTGAAAATCCTTGCTGATGGTGTACATGATTTCTCTGTTAGGCATCGTCTAGAAAATAATAAATAAATTTTTTCTTATTTATAAGGGTAATAGCTACAATGTGACGTAGGATTTTTGTGTTTGGATGCCCTGTTCGAAAGTTATAAATTTTTTAAACGCAAAATTTCGATGAAAATTCGAGTTTTTTTTCAAACAGCTGTAGTTTCTACAAAAAAATTTTTTTAAATTTTTCCCTACGTCACATTGTAGCTATTACCCTTATAAATAAGAAAAAATTTATTTATAATGTTTCAGACGATCCCTAACAGAGAAATCATGTACACCATCAGCAAGGATTTTCAAAAGAGGGTCCTACTTATCGGCTCGTATCTCCGCAATGTTTTATTTTTTTTTTAATCGTTAATATTGCAAATTGTTCATAAAACTACTATATATATGTGTAAAATAAAGATCATTTTATATAGTTAATGGCAGCGTAAAAAAAAGTTTATTTTTATACTTATTTTTCCGAGCGCCAGGGTGGTGTAACCCCTTAACAATTTGTCTTTTGCAGACATATTTGTAAAGACGCGTGCTTCGAGAAAAATCGATTTTTTTCAAGGTTCTAGGCCGGAAGACTAGTCATTTCTCACCTTCTATGTTTAAGCAGCCGAGCTATTTTAAAATTCGTTTATCGTTTGCCGACAGTATAGCCACAGCGACTGCCTCTCCATTGCCCGAGCTTCCGCTGAAAGGATTCCAAATTCTGCTGATCATTTGCGCGATTCTGTTTCTATCGCTGCTCCTGATGGGTCTAGGCTGCTCGTACATGTGCCTGAAGCGCAGAAACGTTCGCGTGATCCACCGTCATCCGTTCGGAAGCGGTTCAGGTTCTGAGATCACGAAACTTTCCGCGTCCTCTCTGAGTAACATCACGATGTTCGAGGGATTGAAGATTCCTCGGGCACACGCGCTTCTGCACGCGCCGCCATCTACTACCGGAAGCGACGCAAATTTGATGATCGATCATTCGTTGCCTAGCGATTATCCCAGCGAAAGCTCCGAGGTAAGTTCATCGACAGTGTGTACATTAGGGTGAACCTTAGCTATACTTGGTGAAATTTTTTTCACGCCTCCCCTCAAAATTGTGCTATTGGGTAAGAAAATAATTCCTGCAAAAGTTGAAATTGACCGGATAAGGGGAAGGCGTGCTTCATTGACGTTGAAGTTGCGAAAAACATGAAATATTGTAGGAATGGGAATATTTGAAGGAAAGACTTTTTATTATGACTAAATGTTCTTCTTGTGTCAAAATAATGATTATATTAGTACCAAAATGTAATATTTTCAATATAACAATTAACTAATTATCATATTTTTATAAATATTGATGCTAAATTTTATGTATTTTATTGAAAGTACCAATTCTTTTACTTGTATTCTTATACTAATTTAAAAAGGAGATCAATTAACGTTCGACATAAATAGGTTATATTTAATCAGATGATAATATTTTTAACAGGCTAATTAATGTGAAATTAGACAGGCTGATTAATGTGAAATAATCTTAATTCTTTTTTATATTTAATTATTTAATATTTTTGGAGGATTAAAATATTTAACTTGAATTTTCAATATACTCATCGCACTGAGCGCACAGTTACTTCTATTTCAAAACTTCGCGCACGATTAGACACGCCTTCCTAGCGTCCGATTGATCTAAAATTTTTGATATATTATTTTTTCATGACATGGAACAATATTGGGGGGAAACGTATCCAACATTTTTTGGTCGAAAAATAAGGTCCACCCTAGTGTACATACATTATATTCCCCTCATTTTCATTTCTCGAAAACTGGAACTACCAGTCCGGTCAAACAGACCCATTTCAAATTCTTCTTTTGCGATTATTAAAACAGTAAAGATACATTTATAGAAAATTGTTGGTTAAATTGATTCATTCGTATTCATATCGCCTGGGGCCTTGCTATTTCTCTAAACAATCTTGGAAGACTGTGTAGTCTTAATATTAAGCCCTTGGCGTACAGGGTGTAAGGAAATTATATGTCGCGACTACCGTAGAAAATTAATTTCAAGGTCAAAAGGTCAACAATTTTTTTTCGACTGCATCGTATTCTATTTATCGCAAGGATGACAAGTGCAAAAGAAACCATGGGTCAAAACTCAACCGATCCCTTAAAAAATTCTGATAAAGTTTTATATCGCCAAGTCCAAAATATATATTAACATTTAAAAACTCCAGGTGACCTCCATTTTTTTTATAGAAAAAAATTTTTTTTGAATTTGTTTTATATTGCAATAGAAAAGTGAAAACTGATCAACCTATGCTGGAAACATTTTTTTGCCAGATCATCGGAAATGTGCTAACAGTGCTGAGTGGTTTGGTAAATGACTTTTTCCATATGAAATTAATTATTTGTCTTTCAATCATACGGATTTTTTTACCGTTGTGTTAATTAGACACGGAGGGTTAAATTATATGATGGGACCATGAAGAAAGGATTAGAATTAATATAATCACATTTTATTCAATTATGATGTATGATCCTCTAAGGTTCCGCTAAATGGTGCTCGGTAAAATATTTCCAATGTAACGCTGGTTTTGTTACAATTTTAAATGTTTCACATTATGTTCGAGAGAAGATTAAATCAATCTTGAACGATCAATGCAAATATTTTCTAAAGATGTTTTCGTGGGAAAGTACTGAATTCTATTTGTTCGGCCGTATAGTATCTCCTATTAACATTCAAATACTCTTTACAATAGAATAATGTTTTTAAATTTTAATCAAACGATCTGTGCTTTTAATAAGTTGGAAGTATTAGTTTATTAGATGACGCGCAAAAGAAATTTTTATAAAATTGCAATTTGTCCGAATGGTGGAGGAAATAGTAGTAGTGTTCGAGAACGTTTTGTCTGAGCCTATAATTAAAATTTAGAACATTCAATTATTGGTAGACTGCGAATCTTTTAGGGCAACCTAAAATATGTAGGTATACATTCTGAAAATTTCATCAAAATCGGTTAAGATTGCTACGAGTTACAAATGGTTAATAATCGCAGCTTCTATTGGGTATCGATCGGATACCTAAAAGGGATCAAATTGACGGAAACAACGCGCAAGTAATTTGTTTTCAAACATTATCAATAAATGAAGCTAAGGACCTAAGAATTCAATTCTCCTCTATATTGGACTTTACCAACCATGTTTATTGCATTGTAAACTCTGCTTCAAGAATGCTCGGTTTTATACTTCGTTTTTCCTCTGATTTCCATTCTCTCCGCACACTTAGATTGCTTTGTATTACCCTTGTCCATCGTACTCCGCGAAGCTTCAAGTACGAAATCATGCTCGAAAGAGTGCAACATAAATTTCTCAGATTCTGTTCATATAGGACAAATAACCCAATGTCATTATTTGATCATGATTACTCTACAATATTAAGCACAGTCCACTTAGAAACATTGAAAGCTCGAAGAACAGTATCCAACCAGAGCTTTATCTTTAATTTGATTAATAACAATATTGATTATTTCTCTCTCCTGAGGCAAATCAATTTCTATGTACCCGAACGCGTATTGAGAACTAGGACAGGATTTCAAACATTTAAATCCAAATCCACATATGGATTAATAAATCCTTTAAATTGCATCACAGCTAAATCTAACATTGACTTTTTTAATGATTCATTACTATCATTTAAGAAAAAGTTGCGTGCGATTATATGATTATATGTGATATAATGTATTCCTGTAACTTATCTTATGCTAAGACTTTCTTTTTCTTTTTTTTTAATGATTATTTTCTATTGTAAACATTTATATAAAAGGACTTCGGTCCGTAAATAATAATAAATAATAATAATTATGTAATCTCAATTTTCAAGGTCGACGAAGAACCTTCGCTGCCGGTGTCCTCGGCAGGCTCGTACGACAACAAGGCATTCATTCACCACGAGACCCATCAACGGCAAGAGATGCGCACCAGCAGTTCCTTGTACTCCGAGACGGTCGCTGCCGAAGTGGAAACGACTTCCATGACGGCCGCGAACGCTTCGAGGAGCAGCATCGCTCGACACATGGTTGCAGTACCGATCGAACCGAAATTCGACGTGCAAATGAGAGTGAAGAGAGCCCCGCCTCCTCCGCCTAGCCCTCTGCCATCCGAATCTGACGTGGCAAGCGTCACGCTGGAAAGGAACTTGACCACGATCCTCGAAAAGGAAGAGTCCAGCCTGACTCGTAGCCTCGAAAGCCCGCCGGCCAGATTGACGACCTTCTCCTACGTTCCCGAACTCCACGGACCTCCCGGAGGCGGAGCTTCGCCCTCGACGATCTCCCGACAGCAAACGCCACCGGTATACTCGAGGATCCTGAGGAAACAGGCGGAAAGAGAGACGACCACCAGCACCAGCCTAATCGAAGAACGAATCCCGTCGCCCGCCGGGCTCCAACAGTCTCCGCTTCAACACCACGAGATCCGCCGACCCAGATCCCTGACTTCCTTGAACACGGAACTTACCGAGACCCGTTCCCTCACCGAAGTGACCGATCACACCCACGCCAAGTACAGAGTGGCCAGCATCCTGGCGCCGACGCCTCCGCCCCCGCCACCCATCGTTCCAACGACCACCGCGACGCACACGGCTATCCAGCATCGAGAACATCGGTTGTTCCGCGAGGAAGTGACGGAACCCCTGGTAGAACCGCAGGTGGTGGCCCCGAGACGCCCGGAGATCACCACGCACGAAGTCGACGACGTGTACCTGAAAACGGTCACGGAGAAGAAAACTATCGAGGACGTGGAGCGTCATCGTCGCCAGGTGACCGAGTACAAATCGAGACCGCAGCCCCCGCCGGACCCCAAGTGGGACGTCACTATCAGAAACTATCCGACGGAGAATCTACCGCCGCCACCGCCCGAGTGGGAGAACTTCTCCGACGTTAGTTCTACGTCGAACTTAACCATCACGAACGAGCCGAACGGAGTTCAGGGCGACGCACCGATAGACGAGGAGCCCGACATCAATATCGAGCCGACGTATATGGCTCGGGCCGAGATACCCTGCAGACCGCCGCTATCCGCTCGCCGATCCATCGACGAGGCGGACGCGGACTGGTTCACCAGATTGTCCCGCGTTCTAGATCCTCGATACGCCGCGGAATTCACCGAGGAAGAACGTATAAGATGGCGGGAGATTATCACCACCGATAGCACCCTGAGAACTCTGCTGACGGAAGCCGTGGTTAAAGAGGACTACGAGCTGATCCGTAAAGACGCGAGATACACGAACCTATTCCACCCAGCGAAATGGGACGTGATCATCCGAATCCTCGGCCCCCCGTCGAACCAGGCCGGGTCCACGTCTTCGTCGAACCTCGGCAAGAATCACAGATACAAGAGGTCCAAGTCGTCCGAATGGGACACCAGGTCCAGAAGATCCTCCTTGCCGACTTTGTACGAGTACGAGAGCGATGGCGGCAGCTCCGCTCGAACCCAAGGCCACCGGATCCAGGTGTCGCACTCCACCTCCACGATGGGTCAGCCGAATCGCTTGCGTAGACTGGGCTCGAGCCACAGGGGTGCCGCGGCTAGCAGCGAAGCGGACGTCAGGTCCATGTCCGAGATGACGGTCCGTGACTTCGTCAGAGTGGACCGAGACGACCTGACGAGTTTGAGCTCGTTCGAGGGCGCGGACTCGCTGGTCAGGTCCCTCAGCCAACCAAGCTTAGCCAGAAGTGGTTCGGAGTTCACCGAGCACTGGGGAATCCCTTCGGGGATGATGGATCTTCCTCCGTGGGCCGCAGAGGACGCGGAGGAAGGCACCAGCTCCGTCGAGACCACGCCCAGGGTCGTCCGAAGGAACGACCGCCTCGATGTTCTTGCCTCTTTGGACGATCGTAGACAGGGTCTGGGACCTTCCGCGGCCAGATCGAGTCGATACATGGAGAGGGAACTGAGCAGCGTGCGCGTCACCGAGAGCCAGAGGACCTCGAACTGGTTCCACGATGATTCCGAGCCCGAGATGCAGATCTGAGCGGGTCTCGCACCACATTATCCTCGATTCCGTCCTATATGTAGATTATGATCTTGCTTTGCCCTTTGCCTTTGACCACGGCAAAGCTTCCGATCGATATTTTTACGAGAATGTTCATTCCCCACGATATTACAACAGAGTACTCTTCCTGGAATGACACTCGAATACTTGAAACGACCCCCGTCATTACCGGGGGGAATCACGACGCGACGGTGGAGAAAGATGGGAGACTCGACGGAAGTAACGATTTTAATATCGATTTTTTCTCGCTTATCGACGATGGCATATCAAGGGAAGTCTGGATATCCGGTTCACTCTGGAGCAACATTGGTCTTGGTGGATCCGGATGTTCTCCGCAACGTTCACTGCCTATCTCTTCGCCAGGTCGGAAGACCCGGTGAATCTTCTCGAATAAATCGCGCCACGACTCCGCCGCGTTCACTGTCCCCGGTTTGCATAGAGATCGGCCGGATACGAGAATGCTTTGAACAGACTAACCGATTGTTACTATATTAATAATTGGACGGCGCACGCGGCGAAGAAAACCACGCCATTCTCTCCACTTGCCACTCGAAGTAGAACAGAGAGTCGAATGAAGCGCGAGCGATCTCGACTAGGGGATATCGAGTGGGACTGTAGATTCTGGCGTGTCGCCAGAATTAAATTAACCATAATAAAGACATTAACTCGAGGCAAGTAAGGGTAAGTTTCTGATTAACCGCGCAACAAAATTCTGCTTACAATTAGCTAACGATCGATCAGACGTCGCGTTCCAAAGATCTCCACGATCGTTAGAACACCACCGGGACATATTTCCTGTTTTCAAGCGATGTTTAACGCATTCGCTATAAGCGGACCGCGGCCGTTCCGTGCAGTTATAGCGCGATAAAATGACGAGCTTTATACAAGAATATATTAAAATTCTTCGGGAAGAGAAGACACGAGACGCAGACCTTCCGGACGACGATGAAAATTTTCGCGGTGACATCGAGCTCCTGCGGGGAGTTGTTATTTTTCTAAAGATGAAAATTGCATGGAACATCCGCGGCCCAGCGAAATGTCCTCGAGAACAATCTATTATCCTCGAGCGTTGTACGTAATAGAAGTTTAATTCGCGTTTGCACGAGAAACGGAATTGTCCTCTGTTATCGTTCGAACCGGAAGACAATGGGAATATAACGGGGATCGAGTTAGCGAAAGTGTTAAATATTCGGTCGGTGGTACCGCTGCGATAGTAGTCTGTTTAAGTAGGTAACGAAACATACGGTGCTGGGTTATACGCTTCAAACAATAGCTAGGACTTCCTTCTTCAAGACGTACTTAATCCTCTCTCAGTGTTAAATGTATCCCACACGTGCGGTGTGCGGTGTGCGTTCGTACGTTCGTTCGTTCGTTCGTTCGTTCGAAGTAGATATGTATCGACCGGCATGGCAGGCGGCGTGTACACTGCCATTCACAAGTCGCCGAGCGTTTGCGTTTGTGATACATACGTGTTTTTCTGAACTGCTGACGGGAATTGGAGCGATCGACAGAACTCTCAAAAAGGAGGGAACAAACTCTTGATATAACTGGATCGGGAAACTGTTCGTTTTCGGTATATTAAATTTGTTTTCCGCTATCGGCCTTACCGAATCCGTGTGTACACTCCGGGACAAAAAGATAGCACGCATATTGAGATTTATAAGATTTTAATTCATTTCCAAGAGTAACATTTTTTACAAAATTATAGCACACGCGTATAGAAACTCGAAATATTAGCAATATTTTAGTACGTCTTCTTCAGCGTTGCCAGACTAAGTATTCTGTCCCCACTCTACCTTCCCCTTCTACGTTACGCGTTTCCGGTAATGTAATGAGTGCACGCAACCGGCAGTGAGAGGGTAACTTTTTCCCCTCGATTCGTGCTCCTTCCCCTCATCTGGCAACTCTGCTCTGACTGTAATATCAAGTTTCTTATGCTTGGTTGGTAGATTCTAATGACATTTGGTTTATTCGACCAATTACTGTACGAATTAACATTCAAGTTTAGTGAAACAAATGTCTGGCATATACAGGGTGATTCAGCCAAGTGTACCTAAATTACTTGTAAATTGTTTGGTACATGAAAAAGTGGTTTGGAACGAAAGTTCTATGGTAAATCACAAAATGCTACTACACATTTTATTAACTATGCTTCATGTTAGATACTTGGTACTTGGTCAGCGGCGGATCTAGGCATGAGTTTTAAAAAATAAAAACAATTTAAATTAAAAATTTAAGAAACAATAAATTATAGAAACATTTTTAGTACTTGAGATAATTTCAGTTAATTGGGTAGGACCCCAAGCAGTGTTAGCCCAGGGCCCCAAAATTAACAGTCCGCCGCTGTACTTGGTAGCTCGTGTACAACTGTAAAGCGTGGAATTTTCTCGAAGTGAGTATTGTGGACAATATTGAGGATGTCACGCATACAGGTTTGTCCAAAACTAGTACTGAAGTGGAAATGAATTTTTACGAGCTTTTACTAGGAAACTGTAAAAAATGTATGATGTGCTATTTTTTTGTCACAAAGTGTAGGGGAAAAAGGGGACCTTTCGAGTACCTAGACTGCGAATGTTGACGAAAGCTCACGGCTATAATAAATGATTTATAGAAAAGAACATTCGATAAAATTGTTTTATAAAAATCTTTTAATAAAATTGCTTGATTATAACCTTTATTCTATCCACATTTTCTAGGTTACAACGTGCTATTTATACACAATTTCCCAAGGTCTCTCAACATAGAAATTACACTAAAAAGTGATAACGAATAATTGATTAATCTCTTTTTACGAATTTTAGAAACACTAACAAATTGATTCACTACCCAAATGGAAACTTTATTAATCCGCAGTGAATCCTCTTCTTTTCTGGTATGGATGCATCGAATCACGGTCGTCTCTAGTACAGGCTGGACCATGATAAATTTGGCAACGCTGTCTCCACAGAGTGTCCGAAAAATATTGCATTTCCTTGGAAGGTGTGATTCCTAAGGTCATTTGAAGTAACTTTTTCCTTTGCGAAAATGGTCTCCGCAGCTTTGTTAAGGAGTTATTAACGAAAAACACGGACCAATCAGAGCGCGGTTACAGCGGACGGATTTCGGCTCGGCGACCGATCACGCTGAGCGTGGTGTTGGCATTGGTCGAGCCGGAATCCGCCGCTGTAACCACGCTGCGATTGGTCCGTGTTTTTCGTTATTAATTCCTTAACGAAGCAGCAGAGAACATTTTCACAAAGGAAAAAGTTACTTCAAATGACTTGTTATAACTTGTTACATAAGTTAAAAGAATAAATACGTCGAAAGTGACCTATGATTGATTAACAAATATCTTCGTTTCCTTTAGTGAGTTTTGTAAATTGATTAAGTTTTCATCGACGATTCAGAAATAGTCTGCATTAGTAAGTGTAAAATAGGAATGAATTGATAATAAAATTATGTAAATTGTGAAAATCCTTAAAATTTATTAACACTACTACTTATATACGAATATCAATTAATTCGTGTTTTGTAAATAATTTTAACTTTGCATTCGGCAAAAGTGATTGTACGGGCAAGTAACAAAGTAATGTATATTTTCTATACATACTATAATTACATACACATTACTTTGGTTTTGTTTCGAGACACGTTACTATTTTATTCTAGTTTCGCACAGATCCGAGCTTTTCCAATATTATTAATACGAATGGACAAAATGTTGCACAATTCCTAGCCACTTATTGTTCCCTAAGTCTTTTATATAGTTCTTAAAAGAGTTCGTTCGTTACACGGGTAGTGCAACGTGTAGCGTTAGCATACGTAAAAAACAGATTCAAACTTTATTTACCGAGGCCTACTTAACAAGTAATCGAACGTAACTTTTAACTTTTAATGAATTCTGTATAATTAGTGTCGAAGATGAACACACAAAAGATTAATTGGTGTTAAAGATACACACAAGATATAATAAGTTAATTATTATGATTTAAAGTAAAATCAAACAGATTTACGTTGTTTCAACGTTAAAAAAAATAAAAAGTAACTGAGAACGTTACACAAACCACGCTCGACACGTGCACTGCACTTATATGTAGATAATATGTATTTAGGTTATTTTAGTTAAATGATCGACCACGGGTGGCGTGAAAATTGTTCGAATCTGAAATAAGGAATCAGAAAAAATCGGTATTCAATAATTAATTTCTTTTATTAATTTATTTTGCTTGTTGTTATATAGAATGTGCATTCATTGGTTCGTGTTTATTCACTGGTACATCTACCCTATCGACACTGTTAAACTGATTTAATCTTTCTACTGTTTCGAATTACACCTATTCATTGTTGTCATAAATGCGTAAAATCCGCAGTCTAATGATTAAATACAATCTGCCAAGGTACTCGTCACCTGACTTATATATCAACAGAAGTGTTCGATATTTTACACGTATTTCAATTACGAAAACATTCAACGCTGTCCCATCAGAGTTCCGGAGCTACAAATAAGGGAACTTCGGAAAAGAATACCCAGGGATGGGCCAAGTCCCTTGGCGGTCGTATTTCCAGTGAAATGCCGGAAACCACTCGGAACTCATTCACTTTTGATGCAGGACCTGTCGAGCAAAAGATACTCTATTTCAAACTTTCGACGCAATACGTATCATCCGCGGATTTCTTAAACTTAAACGATCGCGCGGAGAGAGTTTTAAATTAGAGATCCCGCATATACGGGACTACCCAATGTCAATGTCCCCGGCAAATATCTGAACGAATATGGCAGATATGTACTGCGAAACGTTTCTAACAGAAGTTACACGATGCCAAAACTGTAGATTACATATGTATACAGTGGATCCAAGAAGTATTATACCCAATTCATTATACATTTCAGAAGTTTTATTCCCAATTCTCGAAAAATTGGGTTACGGTAGGAATCCGTAATTGATAATAAAGTACTTAACAATTTAATACAATTTTATACATATAGTTCCATTTCATTTTTATTATCCGGAAAGGTATTTAATTGAGGAAAGTGTTCACCTGTAATTTACATTTCCTTCAAGTTATCAGTAAAAGCGTTCACATAATGTTCCGCAATTTATGCATCACTAAATTTAAATACGTGTTACTTTCACTTTCTTCGTTATCAGTGGGAACATCTGAAAACCTGTCTTCAAAGACTTCTGCCATACATGTTACCTCGATAAAATTTGTTTAGCATTTGTAAACATTTAAGTTTAAATTGGATAGTCGTTAACTATCATTGCTGTTGTGAAAGATAGTCTCCTGTCCTACTAGCACGAACTCGATCTAATATTTTTTTTCGCATATAAAGATACTGTAAAAAAAAAAAGATTTCTTTGGGGAACATTAAACTACATTTTAGCTTTATTTTCATATTTTTTTTATTACGTAAAATTACAAAATGGCGGGGTTGTATAACTTTATCTAACTCCAAGCCCAGCAAATCTTTGGTAGCTTGCACACAGCGGTAAAAGTGACTGGAATATAAAAAATAAAATATTGTTGTATTCGCTTAAACAAAAATAGATTATCTTCAATGGAGCGTACAATGTTTTTATTAAAGAATCACTAGCTGGGTATTATTGATTTTTAAAGAATTATGTCAATAAGTGCTAATTTAAAGATTGTTTATACCATCACTCGAGTGGTTAGTTACGATTACTTTCGTTGTTCATTCGACCACAAACTCGGCAATTTTCTCCTAAGTGCTCGCACTTGCTACAAACGCGTTCCACGTTCTTCGAATCGGTGTCTATGTCAATACTGCGTGCAATTCGTCTCGCAGTCTCCTTCAAATTCGATGTCGTTCTTATTGTTGCCCGCTTCTTTTTGTAACTAGATAGTCACTTTTCATATTTGCGCCACTGAGTACTGTTCATCTTTCAGAGTTTCGATATGGTATACATTTGACAAGCACTTAGTTTCTCTTCACGGTTCGATTTTATTAATTTTTTGTCTTTTTTAATAGATATAGGTGAAAATATTATTACTAGACTACGGATTTTATAAATTTACGACAAAAATGAATAATACACGAAACGTTGAAAGCATTAGAAGACACAGCAAGTACTGCGGTGCGATAAACAAATTATTAAATTTATTAAGAGGGAAAATACAGGGTGTTCGCGGTAAACAATTGGACCATCGTTTTTCTCGTAAACAGTAAGTATTTCAAAGAATGGAAGAATAAAGTATATTTTTCTGGCAACGCGATAACTTGTGTCAATTTTTTTATATTTACATTATTTTTCGAGAAACGAAGGTGACCTTCAGTTTTTTCAATGGAATGCTATATGTTTTCTAATGTCATATGGAAGCGTGGGTCAAAACGAATTCACTCGTTACAACATAATGACTTCCGAGGTCATACAAGGTCAGAAATAAGAGAAATATGTAAATTAAACATTTCGTAACATGGCCATATACCTCAACTGGAATACGGTGAGTACAGATGGAAAATTATTTCGATAATATCTCGTTAACTATCAGATTTAGGACATACGAAGGTCAATACATTTTTGCTCAGAATTTGATACTTTATTGACTTACGATACAAAAGGTAGGTCATCCCGTGAAAAAGAAATGAAGGTGACCTTGAAATCTCCGAAACGCCACCACCCACAAAAATAGTAAGTACCCTATGAAATTCCATGTTTTCATAAAATGTATCGTTTAAGAGGTTACACCACCCTGGCGCTCGGAAAGTAGGTATAAAAATAAACTTTTTTTTTTACGCTGCCATTAACTATATAAAATGATATTTATTTTACACATATATATAGTAGTTTTATGAACAATTTGCAATATTAACGATTAAAAAGAATAAAAAATGGCGGAGATACAAGCCGATAAGCAGGACCCTCCTTTGAAAATCCTTGCTGATAATGTACATGATTTCTCTGTTAGACATCGTCTAAAAAATAATAAATAAATTTTTTCTTATTTATAAGGGTAATGGCTACAATGTGACGTAGGGAAAAATTTAAAAAAATTTTTTTGTAGAAACGACAGCTGTTTGAAAAAAAACTCGAATTTTCATCGAAATTTTGCGTTCAAAAAATTTATAACTTTCGAACGAGGCACTCAATCACAAAAATCCTACGTCACATTGTAGCTATTACCCTTATAAATAAGAAAAAATTTATTTATTATTTTTTAGACGATGCCTAACAGAGAAATCATGTACACCATCAGCAAGGATTTTCAAAAGAGGGTCCTACTTATCGGCTTATATCTCCGCCATTTTTTATTTTTTTAAACTTTTTTTTACTACTATATGTATATATGTGTAAAATAAAGACCATTTTATATACTTAATGGCAGCGTCAAAAAAAAAAGTTTATTTTTATACCTATATTTCCGAGCGCCATGGTGGTGTAACCCCTTAATTCGGGGTGGGACACTGTATGTTTTGCACTCGGTAGATTCAGCGTTAACGATGAATGGATCGGCAAGGCTACGATCGTTGCGAGAGAAGGCGAGAGGAGTTTCCGTGATCGATCCTCGCAGAAAAAGGACACGCCTCCCGAACGCGAACGGTCGCGTTGTTTTTCGAAAAAACAAGTCCTCTCGATATGCCGCGTTTCTCTCGACGGAGAGCGACGCATGCGTTTCCCGATGCTGCACGCGGCGCTTTGCGCCCTTCGCGGAATAATCTTGGCCCTGAATCGAGCAGTCTTCAACGGACGACACGATGCTCGTTCGCGTTGCGCGTCCACCGTCTCGAGCGATCCGCCGTTACCATTCGAAATCCTCGCCAGAAATCCCCCTGAAACTACCCGACGCGACGCCGACGTCGACGTCCACGGCGCACGAGGGAGAGAGCAGGCGACCTCGCGCCGACGGAACAAAACTCCGAAAAGCCGTTCGCTTGTCTCAGATCAAAGTGTCACTCGCCAAAGTAACTTTAAGATCAGTTTGATAAATTCAATGCCGATCGGGAATTAAACCACCGAATGACATTGCAGTGATAAGTAACAGAAAGTAAAGAGAGGAAAGGAGACGCGGTTAATCGGTCGAATATTTCACGCTGAGAAATTTTTCACGGACACTGGCCTCGGCGACCGGAGGGTACACGTCGCATCGTCGTCGTCGTCGTCGTCGGGAGAAGAACGATAAAACTGCGCTACCAGTTTCCGGTGAATTAACGAGTTTGCGCGTCGTGTAGAACGCACGTGGTCAATGGAATTCGTTCGATGGGAAGGCTCTTTGACGGCACCGCCGCCGCCGCTGCCGCCGCCGTTACCGTGCGATCTCGAAACTGTGACGGACCGTGTAACGAGGTACGCGTTGCGAATACACGATCTTTCCTCATAACATGTACACCGGCGATCATCTGTTGTTTCCCCTCGCCAATTATGAAACCTGAATTAGAAAAAAAAAAAAAAACGCTCGGACCGGAAGACGGACAGACGACACGTTCAAATCGACTTACGCGGCAGAAGCTTTCCTTCAAATTAAATTACCCGTCGTCGGAGAATGCGATACGTTTCCCGTCTCGCGCCAGCCAACTCTTTTCCGCTTCGAATCGTTCTTTCGATCGCAATTTACTTTTCATTTCACTCAACGCCGCGCCGCGCCGGAGACTACAGCTGTTCGGGAATCAATGAAGCTGCAGCCTTTACGAGATCTGTTCTCAGCAGAGATCCAAATAAATTGTTACCTACTTTTTCTTAGGAAATTCTATTCGAACTTGCACCACTACATCTGGCAATAAGTGTTCGACCAGACGACGCCAGAGTGGTATGAGGACAGAGAGGATATGAGAGCATGAGCGCCCGAGGTTTTCTGCTTCCACTTTTCGCAGTACATATATGGTATACATAGGATAGAGATAGATCATACCCATTTTTAGCATGCTAAAGATGGGTATAGATTCTGTACCATGCTAAAAGTGGGCATTGGTTCTGTTCCATCCTAAAAGTGGGTAACGTCTATCTCTGTCTATACTGACAAAAGTGGAGGCAGAAAAACCTCTGTGAGCGCTCACGTATCCTCTCTGGTATGAACTTACGACGAATAATGCTAAATTTTTTTTTTATAATAACCATCAATGTATAATAAATTGATGTAAAAGTAAATCTAGAAAAAAATAATCGGAACGTTCCTTTATTGTCCAATAAAAAAACAGCGAACAAACAAAATATTGCTTGGACGAAAAGTAGTTTTTCATTTCTTTCAAATCCGTTTCGTTGTCAATATTTAAGCATTAACGTAAATGTACAATAAATGTGAAAATATTGTAGTTCTTTTGGGATTAGAAGGTCTAATCGTTACAGCTGTAGAGAAAACAACGGCGGGAGATTGAACAGCATCTATGAAATATAAAAATAAATATTTTTTCATAAAAGGGACACATACCGAATACTAACCAATGAATAACACTACAACAGTACTAAATTACTAACATGCGGCTTTTATGCGTGAGCATGGTGACCTTGAGTTTTGTATAACAATGTGTGATATTTGAATATTGAATTCGAAAGAGTATCGAATGCCAAGTCAAAAACTATTAAGATATACAGTGTGTTAAAGTGACAGTTACGGAGACATTCTTCAGTGAATGTCGGTGGAACCGTCCGTGCATGTTTCATTCAATTTATTGATAATTTGTTTATTTTTAATTATTTCTTTTATGAAACTTTGACATCCATATTTGTGACATTTTTCTGATTAAAATGATACCAAACACGATACGGTTTAAATTGAATTTACTTGTTTAATTCACTAATTAGTAAAACCTCGATTATCCGAACTAGTCAGTGGGAAGTGAGTGTCCAGATAATGAAGGTTCTACTGAATCGTTGATTTTAATCGAGTAAACGTGGTTCAAATTGTAGTGTGTTTGGTTACATTCGAATCAGGAGAATGTTACAAATATATTAGTGTGAATGTTTCATAAAGAAATAATTAAAAACAAATAAGTTTTGTCATTCCGCTTCCACCAAAGTTTAATTAAAGAATACCTCGATAATTATTAGTTTTTGACCCCATATACCTTAGTAACTTTTTACTCGGCATTCGATACTGTTTCAAACTGCATGTTTCAACATTACACAATATGAAACAAAATCTCAAGATCCCTTTCGTATATCGATAAAAAAAATGAAATACAAAAATACTATTTATTATGTAGTATGTACCGGTTAATGTCTAACAACTTTTGTTTGAAACACTTTTTAATGCAACAAGTGGGTTATGAGTGTTCGAAACATGTTTTTGTTAGACTATGGCGACTTTTTGAGGACTAAATTGTAGACCATCTTGTATGCATATTCTTGTTTTATAAAAAAAATAGTTTTCAAATGAATTCAGGTGGCACAGTTAAATGATTCACCCTGTACAGGATGTCTCACTTAGGTGTAATTCCCAGAATATCTTCTTTAATTTAACAAAGTAAAAAATTTTTGATGTGCAATTTGAATATTCCGTAGGGGTTGTTTCTTAAAAATGTGTTGCTTTTTATCATAGTTTCCAAGGTCATCGATGTTATTTTTAAAATAACCACATATATTTTCGTGTTGCATCGCGTAGCTCATAAAAAAATACATTTAAATAGGTACTGTGACATGACCTTCAAATGACCTTGAACTCCGAAGGTGAAGGCCAAACTTAAATTTCGTTTGTAAGGAGATCGAGACTTCTCAAAATTAAAGAAGATATACATACTCTGAGGGTCATACTTAAGTGAGAAAACCTGTATATTCAAAAGCGGATTAATTAGTTGAATGTTTTTATGTTAATTATACACTATGTCCTTAAATAATATATGTAAAATCCGTCCTCCATGAAATTGATCCGCCCCGTGACTTTGTGTAATCGTCTGAAAATGCTGGTTGCTGGGTCGCTAGTGATTATGGATTACTGTACCTTTGCATTTATAACCTGCTCTTATCAGTTGTATTGGGTTTCTCCGCATCACCTGGTAATCATTTAGCTGGGCCACACGGGTTATAATACAGTGGGCTACCGAGAAATAAATCTGATACGCGTTATGGTTGGAATCCCCGACTGTCGAAATGAACGACCACATAGCAATACCATTTGTCATAATTGACGTATAAACGAGTAGAAACTGGAGAGGGTTGGTACATTTTTGGAAAAAAGTTGTATAAATAATATTTTAATGGTCTTTTTGCATATTTACATTACAATTTGTATTCTTCAGCAAAAACAAACGTGAACTTTTTAAATTTAAACAAAAAATGTATTTAACCCTTAAGCGAACCTTCAAAATATACATTAGAAATGCAACGTTTCTATTAAATTACATTCAATACTTAAATGTTGTTCAGAATGGTGACCCAGACAACATATTTCAAGGTCATTGAAATCTGAGGGAGGACGCTTTTCTAACAGGTCACCCATATTTATATTTGATATTCATCTCTATCGAAATGGTTAATAGTAAAATTCCATCTAAATCCACAAATGGTTATATTATTAATAGTTATACATTAAATAATTATTAGCATAAATTTGAGTAGGGCCGCATCGACCCTAAAGTTCACTTTAGTTTTAAAAAATATTATTTCGTAAATGGTGTAAAATATCTCAAGTCTACCAT
Source organism: Lasioglossum lativentre (assembly GCA_916610255.1). Lineage (NCBI taxonomy): Eukaryota > Metazoa > Arthropoda > Insecta > Hymenoptera > Halictidae > Lasioglossum > Lasioglossum lativentre. The sequence goes on along the minus strand of OU744356.1, from coordinate 36,277,667 downwards.
CTGGGGGAAGGTTGATACATAATATACTCAGTGAGTGGCATGAGACGTTAAAAGGACACAGTTTATTTCGTATAAACATCTTTGTTGGAATGTTTATACCAGCACATTGTGTATGACACCATTTGGAACGTATTTGACATTGAATCGAACGTTCACTTGGTTTCGAACGCGAATGCAACAAGGTATAATAAATGATAGTCGCATTTCCATTTTCGTCTGTGCTCTCAATATCAAAAATGGTTGAACTTTTTCTTGGGAACCCAGAAATTTTCGATTATTATATGTCTTATAAACTCCTATATGGAAGTCCCAGACCGCGGAAACCACTCGTTTTTAAGTTATGAGCATGTAAAGTTGAGTAATTTAACACTAATTTTCATTGTTTTACCTCAGAAAGTGACAGGTATGGGCGCCGCCATATTGGTACGTACTGCGCTCCTTGCAGCTCCTTGCGTGTAGTGATTCAGGGGCGACGCTGGATGGCAGCACTAGCGCGCAACCTGATAGTAGCCTGGGCATGTGAAGGGGGGAATTATAATTTCTAGTTTTACAGTGTACCAAAATGGCTACGGCAGAGTTTAATTTTTGTTCTGGGTTAGTTTTGAATTAGTTCTGGGTTAGTTCCGGTTAGGTTGTATTTTGATTTTGTAATCGTAAATCTAAAAAATTTTGATATCTTGGTTATGTGAGTTGTGAATGTCAGAGCTTTGAAATTTTTGTGAATAAAATGTAGTTTTAATTAATTTTATAGAATTGGTAAAGAGAGTAGTTGTTGTTGTTTGAGATTGTGTCTGGGTTAGGTGTGGGTTAGTTCTGGTTAGATCGTGTATCGGTTTTGTAATTGTAAGCATGAAAAATTTAGATATCTTGATTGTGTGTCAATGTATGTTATCGGCATTGCAGAGTTGTGGCGCGATGTGTCGTGCTATGTGCAACGCGATAATATACTTGTATCGTGTGTGATGTGGTGTCTAGGGGCTAGTGCTACCATCTAGCGTCGCCACTGAGTCACTACACGCAAGGAGCTCAGTACGTACCAATATGGCGGCGCCCATACCTGTCACTTTCTCAGGTGAAACAATGAAAATTAATGTTAAATTACTCAACTTTACATGCTCATAAATTAAAAACGAGTGGTTTCCGCGGTCTGAGACTTCCATATAGAAGTTTTCTCGCAGAAATCAACAAGATAAGATATATAATAATCGAAAATTTCTGGGTTCCCAAGAGAAAGTTTACCCTCAAAAATAGTTATTATTTAAAGTTACACTGAATAAAATTTATTATAAGAATTTTCTCTAAAATTAATTTTTATGTGTCGTTTTCAAAAACGTTCGATTAAATCGATATATCTATTAATACACGTCGTAATTTGTCTGCTGGCGAACCTCTATTACAGATAATGTAAGGTTAAATTAATTTAAGGAGATTCGCTTGAGATTTATTGCAATAGGTGTACATATTAATTCGTGAGCCATCTTCGTCAATTTTATGATTATTTACAATCAACTAAAATGCATTCTACTCTCTAAAAAAATCTCAGCCACTTTCTGTATATTGTGTACGCATATCCACCGGTAAATATTACGTTCAGGGGAGACAGCTCGGATGACCTTGACCTTTACATATGTTCTCAAGGTCGACCTCCTGAGTGACCTTCTAAAGGTTTTAGCTATTGCTCATTTTTCATTAAAAAATGATGAACGAAAATATATCAATGCTACTGCATTGCAATTTGTCGGTACATAGAGTCAGTCCCACAATTGATATCATACACTTTAAATCAGAATAACTTTTTTATAAATGAGCCAAACGACTTCAGCTTATCGGCGAAAGTTTAGTTCACTAGAGGATATGAAATGGACATTTTGAAAAACTTGCATTTAGACTGATTGTGAAATCAGTTTTTAGTAACAAACGTGCGACGGCTAAGTCCTCTTGGGGGTTATTCGGAAGGGTACATTGCCCTTGACATCTGTTGTCACGGTCAAGGTCATCCGAGCTGCCTTCCCTAAACGTAATATTTACCTTAACACCATCTTGACTAACGAATCTTTAATTTGATGATTAGAAGATTTGAAAAATAATTTAAACTAAACTTTGAAAAATAGATAAATTCGAAATGAAACATTTCTGATTTCCGAATGCCACCACTTTTCAAACTTTTATAATATACAAATTGTTATATTGTCGATGGTTCCATTTTATTAGATTTTAAATAAATTTCTTTTACTTTCAAAAGCAGAGAAGTCTAGCAGGTACAACATTCTCGAGCTCCATAGTTTTTAAATCGTTCACTTGTACATATTACGACCTGGCAACGTCGGATCAAGATGTCACAGTCGCAGTTATTCCTTCTCCTTGATTTTATCCCTTCCGAATATATACATAACTCGTCACGAATAAAAGCGTCGAATAAATCATTATCTGACTACATCGAGCTTCGAATAACGGATATGCGGATGCGAATAACCCACAAGGTTACGACAGATACGGGCGTAGGATAAATGGTGTGGCGTTGTAGTCGACCTGTAGTAAACCTCTTTGAAAGACAGAACGAATAAACTCTGCAGACCGAGCTTTCGAGGGATAAATGTTACAGATAAATTCACGCGCTTCGAATAACAAACAATTTTTAAATAATTTTGTATTTAGATAAGCCCAACTCTGAGCACGCGAACTTTGCGGACGTTCAAAGTCGATTTTCTCGAAAACAAAGCCTCGAATGAAAACTGTTTATTCCACATTTTCGACACTTATGTTATTAACACTAAACCTACCAACCACAAAACATATAAAAGTGAAACACCTTAGAGAAGTGAGAAGATTGAATTTACTTAAACTTTGTACGGTTTTCATTATAATATGTGCTTAAATTAAGAAGTCAATTCAGTCTATTGGAATATGGGTACAATAAACCAGACTCTATATAAAATTTAAAATAGAATTTATTCTATTTCATATATTTGGAGACACGTTGTGAGGCACGTCTTTACTCTACGACAGGCCTCGGAATTATGTGCTCGCGACGGCCGGTTTTCGAAGGCAACCAGTGTCGCCAGATGAGTCCGAATTCGGACTCATTTACTCCCCTACTTTTCCCCTTCCACTATCTCATTCCAGCACCACGTCCCACTCAATCCCCGTCGCGCACGCGCAATGTGTCACATATTACGACTCTGGCCATCAGAGGGGGGATACCTGTATTCCCCTCGATTTTCTCGACCTGGCGACACTGAAGGCAACGCCCCCTCGACCCGGCCGTGCGTCTCGCTCCCCGTTGTGACCGTAGTGCTCGAGGCAGCTCAGGCGCATACCGTAGAACAGTGATGGGCATTTTTGACTGCCGCAGTCAAGAAGGATCCGCGGAGCTTCCCCCACCAACTACTCTTTTGTGCAGCGCGCACCTTTGCTGCGGATCGGTGCGTCGTGTATTCCAGTGACTTCGTTTCCCTCCTCATACGTCCATCCATAGCTGACGAGGTTGGTGGGAGAAGCAAGCAACTTAGGGACCCCTACCGTGCCCATCACTGCCATAGAGTGTTACAATGTAAATGTCGGCGTTACGAACAGCTACGTCCAAACTTCCCGTAGATCTTACCAATTTGTCAAGCAGTTATCCCACATGTTAATACAATTTGGACAATACAATTAAAAACTATTTTTAAAATTTATCTTCCGAATTTATTTTCTAAATTTATTTTCTGCAGCTGTTGTCCGAAATTATCGTGCGGCATAGTGGAATAGGCCTACAGTGGATACCACTGACAAAAAAAAGCACATTAACAATAGTACCTCGACGGTAATGTGGAAACCTATTGATACGGATGTCGCCCTAATGCACGAATAGCTCCTATGGTACGCGCCTGAGGAGTTCCGAGCACTGTGGGCCGCCACGGGGAGCAAGACGCTCGGCCGAGTCAACGAGGCGTAGCCTTCGAAAACCGGCCGTCGCGAGCACATAATTCCGAGGACTGCTCTACGTGAAATACGACACAAGTGAGGATCGTTCTGAAAAACGGACGACGATCTAAGACAGGCAGTTCCAACGAGAAGCCCGGGGATTTTCGAGGCACCTTCCCCGCTCAGATTCTTCTCCCACTCTTAGACTTCATCGTCATGATCTGTAGTAGTAGCTTCCACCGAGAACCGCGCCACTCACTGCCTCTACGGCTGTACGTAGTAGTGGGCAGAGGTTCGATGGTGGGGGACCTTGCAGTTGTCGGAGGGGAATAGGTTGGAACTGCCTGATCTAAGAAACAATTGAGAGTTGAGGGTCCCATGACGCGGACTGTATAGATACGATGTATCATTTGAATAGGCACTCGAAAGTAAAGCGATAGAATATCTTACTAAATAATAGTAGATGATTTTTTTGGTCAATTTGTTTCTTAAATAAATTCCAACACAGTCATTTCCTATGAAAGAGTTTTTATAATTTCAATATCTATGACATAGAAAACCGGTCATTCGACCGTGGTGGGTTTAGTGTTAATGCGGAATGACGTAACGCAGCAAGCGTGTTAATAAAAAAGATTCGCCGTTTTGATGTTCTCCAAAGGAGAATACCCTTCGCGAGTGTTTTTTCCCGGTGGAACGAGCGTCTCGTCGTTGGTCTTTTTATAGTTTGAGTCTAATAATTTTCACAGCTCCGTAAGTAACGGAAGAATGCACAAAAGGACGTTCTGTCTCGCTTAATTGAACGAAGCAGGCCGGAGCGGCGCGGCGCGGCTCGGCACGGCACGGATCGCGGTTGGATCGATCCCCGAATCATTGAAGCACGTAGTTGAAAAGGGGGTATCGGCCGGGGAGAAAGTCCGATGATCAGAGGATCGGTGGGACAGAGGATGGTGGGGTTGCCAGTGTACGACGCTCGCGACCAGTGTGGTGGCGAACAACGCTGGATGGTGGGGTCGAAGGGTGGCGCAGTCATTTATGGTTGCCGGTTCATCCGACGGGTTCAGTTGTCTGTCCGCCGAACAACGACAAAAATCTCGAGAACCGAACAGAGGCGACCGGGTACTTACCGAAAGCCATCGATCGCCGCGCCGCACCGCGCCGCGCCGCGCCGCGCCGCTGCGGTTTGAACCGAGAAATGGCGGAGGAGTTTTGTGGATCCCCGACGGGTACAGTTCGATCAGTGAATAGCAACGTCTTCTCGTCCGTCGATCGCGCAATGTCCGACGTCCTCTAATATCCGACAGCCGGCCGATCTTTTAAGAAACTCGAATCGATTTCTGCGGTCCTCTTCGTACAGCTCTCTGCGGTGCGCGGCATGTTTTCACGGGAACAGTGGAGCGTGCGAGTGGTTCCGAATTGTCCCCGAGCTTGAAACACCCTAGCTACTCGAGAGAGAGAGAGAGTGAGAGAGTGAGAGAAAGAGAGAAAGAGAGAGAGCGAGAGACTGCTTGAACCTTTCAAACGATGTAAGAGCCGCTCGAGAGAAGAAAGAACAGTTTTGTTACGTTTCAAGATGACTTCGCTGAGAAGATCCGCGAACCAGTCGACCAGAGAAGGCACTTCCGGCAGGAGGCACGCGCTCGCCGGGATCAGCTCCAAGAGCATGAGGAGCGTTCTCCACACACCGACTGCACCCGGCTCGCCTCTTCGGCACCGGTCCAAGTACGAGCTGAGGAGCATCAGCTTGGAGGGCAGCAAAGTCCTGCCATGGACCGCACGGTGAGTCCAAACCATCTATCCATGCACCATTTCCTTTCGCGAATCCAAACGTATGGACGTGTGTACGCGCGCCATTTCCCTGATTGCCTCGCCGCAACAGGTAACACTTCGCGCGTCACGTATCCATCGTTCGTGCAGCCGATTCGCAACTACCACCTGCGTTCTACTACGTACCTATAATAGCGGCTGAAACTTTCCGGCAGCTACCGAACAATCAATTAACCGATCTAATTGATCAGAACTTCGGCAAGTTCGCCGCGACCGACTACAAACGACTATTGCATTTGCTACCGGGAAATGGACCGCGACAGACAAACAAACAGTTCAAGGAGAGATATGCTCTTTTTGCGGACAAAACTATCGATTTTGCGTTTTACACGAGATTCTACAACTTAATCCTTTGCACTCGTGTTTCGAGTATGACTCGACGTCAGTGTTATTTGCTGGAAGTCCTATACTGACAATCAGCGTGACTACTACCCACGGCTAAGATTATTATTTGGTCGAACGTATCAAGGGTCTATGAATTGGAATTATTCGACTGCGGATGTTATACATTTTATACAGGAAAGAACATTTTCAGAATTTGGAAATACTCGGATTATTTTTCACCTATTATTATTTTTGCAATTAATATAGACAATTTTTATAGGAGTCTAGTAATTATATTAGTATATTCAATCTTTAAAATATTTCAATTAACGATAAAAGAAAATGCAATGATAAGACTCGTCATATACAGTGATTCATTTCTGGACACTCTTAAAATGACGATAACTTTTTAAATATTGGAGTTGAATTTCTTTGAGAAGTTTACACCTTTTTTATGTGGGCTGTATTGAAAATTTAAAAAATTCATTTTGTAAATTTGTGTCAATTACACAGGATTGGGCACCAGATATTACCACCTTAATTCACGTCATTATTGTTATTCGTAGCGAGAAATGTTTGGATGTAGATTAAATGGTTTCAAGAGAGTTTTTTGTAGGTGGACGCGTCAAGGACTTATGAGGGTCAACTTTGATTTTTTAAATGGAATCGTATATTTTTGTATGCACCAATCGATACAGCTTTTTATTCACTATAAAACAGTCGAAAAATGATTACTTTAGGAATTATTTTAAGTTATCTTTAGATTTATACATATCGAAAATCGTGAACAATTGCAAGTTTCATTACCTTTAAACATTTAGCTCATTGTAACGTTCACCGATTTTGATGAAATGTTCAGAACATGTATAATTGACATCTACAAAACGTATTTTTAAAATTTTGAATATAGGACCACGTAGAAAAGTTGAAAAAAAAATTTTAGTATGTTCTCTGTAATGTCGACCAATTGTAATTTTTAAAAAAATTTCTTTATTAATTTTTCATCGATGTGGAGACTTTATTACTTTATATTTGGTAAAATGTGAACCCATTAATCGTTTTATTAATATTTTTCTAAAATATTGTTACCTCTTACACCATATTTGTCTATTTTTTCCATATTTTTTATTACATGTATGAATAATGACTAGCTCGTGACAGTCGCGGGCTCGTGTAACTAATGCAGGCAACTTTGTAATACCAAACAATGTTATAAAGCATATAATAAATGACATATATTTTGTACGCCATTTTATACTTGGTTTTTTTTACTTTTTTTTTAAAAAAGCTATTATTTACCAATAGTATCGACTTTTTCGACTGCTTTTTTGATTTTTTCGGATTAATTAATTAATATACGTCTAAATAATACGTTTAAAAATCATACTCATGATTTTCATTGAATATTCTCTGCAAGGGGTAGCAGACATCTTGAAATTGTTAGTTTAATATCATATATGGGCAACTGACTGATTTGTCCAGATTTACAAATGAATTTTTGTGTTAATAAATTCAATGTACCAAATTTGTTTAAGATCTGCAAAATGGAAGAAGATTGAAAGACTTCTGAGCATTGAACATTTTAAATTTTCAATTTTTCTTTGATTAAACAAATTACATTGATTTTTGGAATTTTCAAGATTGATGGATTGGTAGTCGAGGTGTGAAATATACATTATATCGTTTCAGTTACATAAACTATTTTGAAAATTTTGAAGAAAAAGTTTTGTTAAAATTAATATCAATCACAGAAGTGTCTTTTGAAGCACATTTTAAATAAAACAGTTCAAATGATAGGGAGTTGTTGGGAACAGAATTACAGGGTTAAATATTGTATTTCTTTTTTTCTTGTGCGCAGTTTTCTATCATATGTATACTTTTTTAAATTCCAAAGTTTCTTGTTTCGGATGTTGTCAATTTTCACCTAACATTCACGTGCAAACAAGTTTCAAAATTACTTCGAAAGCTCCGGAATGGTACACGTATGTACAGTGGTGGACAAAAGAAAATATAAAACGTAATTTGTACGACAGTTACCACAATTTTTTGCGAAATGAAATTTTATTTTTAAAAAGCAACGAATTTTTTTATAAATATCTACATCTTAGAAAATAATGGACGCGAGAAAACTTGAAAAGGGGATAGAAAATTGATAGTTTATTTAGTACAATGAAACATATAAACAAAGAAAATGGGTAAGCAAAAGTAAGTTCAATTCTACATTTCTGTAATTACAAGTTTGATATTCAAACATTCTGTTAGTTCTGTTACTTCTGTCTGCTGCACGTGTTGAATAAAGTGGATCGTAAAACGCATTATGTGAAAAGAGACAAATAAGTAACCAAAGGAGATTGATGTAGTATAGCAGTGCTGGGGCCCCTCAAACGCTTGCTTCCCCCACCAACCTGTTTCGTGTATCTTCGTTGCCCTACCATAAGGGTACCTCCGTAGCTAGTCGCGACCTTAGACCATATATACCTATAGACACGGCGTAGATAATTTTCCGTGTCCGAAAGATGAAATCAGCTGAAAGACACTGTGACGTCACATTTGTACAAGCTATGCTCATCGACAGTGCCTACGCTTGGCTTACATGGGGAGAGGGGGTCAGCAGGTGCGCCATCTACGCTTGGCTTACATGGGGAGAGGGGAGGTCAGCGGGTGCGCCATGTACATAGTACATGGAAAGAAATTATCTTAAGACTTATCTTGTGACGTCACAGTGTCCCATCATCTTTCGGACACTGAATTCTTGGTTTTCCTATACACATACTATACCTATGCCGGGTCTATTAGTATATATGGTCTAAGGTCGCGACAAACGAAGCGCGTCCTTTCTCCTTGGTAACAGCGCAGCGCTTACTGGAAGGGAACAGTGGACGCTATGGTGAAGACGGTTTTGCCTCAATTCAGGCAAATGTGCCCAGCGCTGTCGTGCAGTATAGCGAGAATGCCCCGTGCGATTTGTACTGTCTAGCGTATAACTACCATAGATCTACAAAACGAAATTTTAAATTCTCATTACGGGCCCAAATAAAAAAGTTTTGAAAAGTGCCGTTTTTATTTTTTCGTATAATCCTAAAAAAAATTTTGCACATTATTTTGGTACATTTGTGAAAAAGTTATCGTCTTTTTAAATGTCCGAACACTTTTTACACTGACTGTATGTATGTTACAACCTAATGAACCTAATATTTATTGAAATAACTAGAAATTTGGATTTATCGTAGTGATAGCTTCTCCAAGCTTTTTCATCGCATGAAACATAATTTTGATCCACACATTACATTAGTAGAAAAATTAATTCTTCAATCTGAACAAATAACACACCCTCGTCTAATTGTAAGCCCCTCATTCAAACGTAATTTAATAGTAATGATGTCATAAATAGGTTTGGACATTTCGTTGGTCTTTCAGTGTTTTATTGACGAACAGGAAATTGCGTAAATATTATATGAATTTCTGTGTTTCATTCAGTAGCCATTCGTGCTTTTTGAATGTAAAATGAATAATGCAAAAAACAGGACAGGGCGCGTTCGTAGATATTTACGAGGGAAGTTCTATTAATGGAAGGATGGCACGAAATGATATAAACTATTTAAGGAAGGCAATAAATCGTTGGAGTATAATTTACCTAATTAAAGACGAGGAATTGCGCGTACACAAAGCGAAAATCTACTCGAAAGAGGTGCTGCTGCAAATCTAATATTTCAATGTAACAGAAAGAGCTGAATTATAGTTATCACATTGTTCGCTGGAGGAGAATAAACGGACAGTCTCGCGTTGCTTTCCTGGCATGTCAACGAATAAAGGATGGACGGAAACTTGACTACGTCTTCTTTATAGTCCTAACCCGAACCTGACCTGAATCTTAAAACTTTTATGCAGATAAATGAAAATGTATGAGCCTATTCCACTAAAATAATAGAAATAAGACCATTCAGGAAAATTAAATTCGCGCGCCGCCCTAGCCGCGCTCTGATTGGTCTGTATTTTTCGTAAATAATTCCTTAACAAAGCCACAGTGAACAATTTCGCAAAGGAAAAAGTTACATCAAATCACCTCAGCAATCACCCCTTTCAAGGAAGTACAACATTTTTGGGACACCCTGTATATCAATCGCCTTTACTGCTTGGAAATTTTTCCAATTTCTCCACCCCTACAACTCTGTAAACAACTTCAGAGATAAATGATTTTTAGAACGGGTATCAGGTTTTTATTACCTCAGAAATCAACATTTCTATTCAGTTGGAATACACACAATCGCATTATGACGATGAACGTGTATGGAATATAAAAGGCAGCATTTTGAATACAGCCCGATGCTTACCACCGCCTAACCCGAATCATAACAAGGGTGCCCTGAGAAAGGCGATTGTAACCCATAGTAACCCATAGTAGCCATGAGCTAACGCTTCCAATGTGCTCTACAGTGCGTAATGACCAGGTTACAGGTTACAGTACATTAGAGGCTATACATCATGCAACTATAATCGGTTGAAATTGAAAATATTTTCATATGAAATTTTTTTATATATTCAGCAATAATAGTAACAATCTTTTAATGACATCAGCATCGGAAAATGTACACAATGGGCTACAAATCGGTGGCCATGCTATTTGAGTTGTTTTTAACCGTTTAACAAGAAAACTGGTGTTAAATGGAGAATTTCTAGACTACAATAAATTTTTCAAAAATATTTCTGTTTAAGAACATTAATTATTTTGTATTTTTTAAACGATACCACATGTTTTCTTTAATATATTGTTAACAAAGAAGGGAACATGTAATGGTGTAGTAACATATTTCATTGTGATTATTTGATACTACGATAATGTGACAAATTAATCAAAATTATGAGGTTATTATATCCCTTAAAAAAAATGATTTTTTCACATAAATAGGTTAACATTTTCTTGTAAAGAATATCAAAATGCATTAAGTGATGCAATAAATAATATATGTTCCCATTTTTAAAAAAGTGAATGACCTTCATATGTTCTCTATGCGGCCACCTACAAAAAAATTATTAACATAAGAATGTGCCCCTCTTGATACCATTCAACCCTACGTGAACGATTTTCCGCTACGAATAATAACACTTATGTAAATCGAAGCGGTAATATGTGATGCTCCACCCTGTATATGTATGAATAACAAACTCGTAGATAAGAATTAAAAAATCAAATAACGTTAATGTAGTATCCGATAATTATAACCACTATAAACAGCAAATCATAACCATTTCTACTCTTTCAAAATCCGTAAGAATTATAAAACCTATAAAATAATAAAGAATATGAATTGAATAATTGTTAATAGAAATATTATCTGTTATTAAGATATACAGCAAGAACTGCTAACTATATTGTACACTGCGATAAAATAGGGTTTCTTATCTTATTTTCAATGTAATATCCAATTCTCTAGATAAGTGTTCATTATTCAAAAGATATTTTAAACAATATGTTCTGTTTTGAAGGGGACAGTACTTAGTGCACTTACATTAATTTGTTTCTAACAGGTCTACTTTATCTTTTTGAGTGGTATAATTTATTTTTCCCCGGTCGATACAGCACGACACTCCTCAGACTATTTTAGCGTCAGTAAAGTAAAAAGTTGGGCTAAAATAGGATACCTTGATCACCCCCCATAAGTTCGCAAAAATTGTTACGGTTTGATTTTTAAAAATGAATGTATAGTATGTGTAGGCCAAATTAATAATAATCTACTAAAAATTCGTAGCATACTCTTCTCGTCGTCTCGTCCTGGACTCTTCCGGTACTTTCCCGCCAATAATGGTGCCCCACTACTTTCTCCACAATATAGATACGTTACGCTTTTGAATGCGCATGCGCGAGAAACCCGCCTCATATCTCATCACAGTATGTATGTAAAAAACCATTAGTTCGGGAGGTATTTTAATTTCAATATTGCGAATACGTACAAGCAATGCACGCACACCTGTGTATTTTACTATGTTAGTTAATTTTTGTTTGACACTTGTAGCACAGTCTTGGGCGTTATCAAAATAAATTTTTTATTTTAAATGAAATTCAAATAATTTTGTATTTCATCTTTCATTTGATCAAAATTCGTACTCTCCAATATTCTCTTCATTTCATGTTAACATCGTCAACTGCGTTAACAATTTTAAAAGCGAATGCAGTTGAACCTTAATCATTAAATTACAAACATTTGCATATGTAAATTTAATAATTGATTTAGTTACTTCGATAACCTCTTCTCGAGGTGAAATTATTTATTATTTTATTTGAACAATGTAATTGAAATAAAATAATATAAATATATAAAATAATAATATAAAATAATTTATTTGATTTAAACCCCAGTGAAAAGGAATTTTTTAAATGATCATTTGTTATCATATTTCAAATAAAATGTACCCATCCCTGTTGTAGCATGCGTAGTATGCATTTATTTCGCAATATTGAAATAAAAATATCTTCCAAACTAATGGTTTGTTCAACATATATGGGTAAATACTTTTGTAGTGAATGGCTTGTAGCATCGACTGATGTAAAAAGGACTGAAACGATGAGTCTAATTAAAACTTCAAATGACTTCAATTAAAAATGAAAAGTCTGTTTCAAATATTTGTTAAATGATGAATCTTTATGAAGGTAATTGCATCTACAAATTGAAATCGACATTCTGTAAATGTTGATAATATTTATACAGGGTGAGTTAACAAGAACTAGCATTTAGAATATCTCCTAACATGTTGGTTGCGGTGACTTTGAACCATCGCAATATTGAAAAAAGCTTAACCTCATCCGAGGAGTCCCTCGAAATGTAACATAATTGCTTTGAAACGTTTTTTAATATGACTAACAAATTACAAGTTATTTTGTATGTATTAATTCTTATTAACTCAGCCTGTATATAAAATCCAATTGTTGCTATGTACATCCGCAATCAGGTTATATTTACAATTCGTTGTTAATTAAGGAGTTACATGCCTTTGAACGGTTGATAATGAGCGAAGTTCAACTATTTTTTTGTACATATAAAATTGTTCCTTTCAAAAATTAATGTGTACATGTTATTATGTGATATGTTTAAGCAGTATTTGTGTAAAACTATATAATGCCAGATACACATATCTCTGCGAAATCTTCAAATTTTCCATTAAAATAGACAAAAAAGCACAAAATTTTTGAGTTTAAGGTGATTCCAAGGTCATAGTATAATACACTGTGGAATTTATCTCGACGTCGGCAACAATCCTATGGTGTCCAAACCATATGGAGCCATTTAAAAAACTCAAGGTGACCTACAGTTTTTTACGTAAAAAGCATTTTTTTACTGAAATATTTTCATGAAATATTTGTATTTTTTGGTAAGAGGGCGTAAGGCGTAAATTATAATTTTGGCCCCAGGCCCAAGTTTTTCTTACTGCAGCCCTGCTCCTCTGTAAAGGTATAACCTAACTCTATGAATTATGCTGTGTAACCGTTTCAAAGGATTGATTCCTGGATCGCTTGTGACTACAAATTGCTGCAACTTCGTGTTTATAATCCACCCTCACCAAGTGGATCGGGTTTCTCTGCATCGCCTATAGTACTAGTATTAGTAGGTGGAAACCTCGGCGATGTGGGTTGCAGAGAATCTAATACGGGTTACGGTTAGGATCTCTGGCGCAGATGTTGAATTCCAACAGAGTTACGTTACTTCAAAATGAATGATTGAATAGTGTGAAAGCTTTCACGATTACCTAATAAACCTACACCGATTCAACAAAATATTTCTGCCCTTAGTTCTCTCGTAATTACTGGACTGCGGATTTTATGCATTTATGACAAAATAAGTAGCTGAAATTTGACACAGTAGAAAGATTAACCCTTTGCAATCGGAGCTATTTTATTTAACACGAAATCTAAACATTTTTTCATTTTAGGCTAATTAAACTGGTGCTATTTATTCGTGATAGCTTATTTGTTTTTAATTATATTTTTGTGAAACTATCACAAGCATGTCCGCGACGCTTTTCCCGTTAAAATGATAGAGAGTATTTACTTATTTAATTCGGGATTTAGTAGAAACTTCGATCATCCGAACTAGTCAGTGGCACGATAGTGTTCGGATAATAGAGGCTCTACTGAATCGTGGATTAAACGAGTAAACGTAATGCAAATTGTATCGTGTTTGGGTTCGTTTTAATCAGAAAAAGCGTCACAAATACATTAGTGAAATATCCGCAAACAAATGATTAGAACTAAAAAAGTTTTGTCATCGTAATTTCACTTCATTATTTTTTCACCCCACATGCCTTAACACTTTTTACACGATACATGTGTTACACGTGTATTAGTATACACGTAATGGAGAAGTCTAGTTGAAAGGTATGTTACCTGTGTTACCTATGTTGTAAGTACTACATTTACCGATCCATGCGAAAAAAAAGCGAAGATCGAATGGGATCAGTCCAGGTAGCAAGCCCATGCGGAATGGAAAAATCTGTTAGCACTCGAGACAGCCTCGATTCGCGATGTAATCCGCCGGACAATAGGAGCGGGGACCGATCAGTTTCTATTTTAATAGGAAATCGAGCGTCTCGCTGCGTTATCCCGTCCCGGGGCGCTGCATCGATCCTTTTCCGATAATCGGTGACTATTCGCGATCGAGCGAACGCATAAGGCTTGGTTGCTCGCCGCTATGTCGCCGCGCGCGCCGTTACCACCGTCGTCGACGACGACGTATCGGATTTTGACGCTCGCCTCTTTATAATTAACTCTTTTGCTATCGGGGCTGTTGGTAGTCTCGGCCGGCGCGGCGGCGCGGCGTCCCTTTTGTACCGCGTGGATCAATTTCGATCACGCTCGACCAAGTGGAAGTCGACCGTTGCCGCATCTCTCGGCCTCTGGTCAGAGAAACCGAGGCGAACGGGACACGGCCAACCGAAGAAATCGAGAGAAAAAGGACGCGCGAGAGGAATAACAATCAACTCTCGAATATATCGTGGAAATCCGCCTTGAAGGTGTGGCCAAAGGTCGGCCGTGCTTCAACATAATCCGCGCCGATTTGGCTCCGGAAAAATCCTCGTTTTAATCGATGGAATTTTAAGAAGACTAGAATGTAGGGTAATTGCACCTAATATGGAACACCTGAATTCAAAAGCTTGCCAAAGATGGAGCTACAGAATTGTGTTAGAATCTAGCTGCGGAAAGATGTTCGCTTGAATCGATGGAATTTTAAGAATTGGTACTGGGATATAAACTGGGTCTAATATGGAACACCTGATTTCAAAAGTTTGCCAAACATGGAGTTGCAGAATTTTGTTACAATTTAGCTGCGGAAAAATTTTCACTAGATATGAACTAGATCTAATATGGAAGACCTGATTTCAAAAGCTTTTAAATTAATGTTCTCGCATAGTAATAGTTAACTATGCGAATGTTTAAATGTCCGGTGGTTAAACTCAAAATGTAATTATTGAATTTAGCGCCAATAATTATGTGATACATGCGATTCCGCATTGAACGTTAATGCGCATGCTCTGCTCGCCGCGCCGTATTGATTGGTTACATCGATTTTGAGGTTAGATGCCTCCCAATACTCCCCACGAATGTGCGGGAACTATTCGGCTGTGTAAACATATTGATCTCTGGTTGTATAAACGTTGCGCTAATAAAAAATAAAACAATCATATTATTTCTTATCGGGTTCAATTGCGGGATCTTTTTGTTAATATAGCCACAATAGTAAGAAGAGTCAAAGTTTGCAATTTAGAAAAATGCTAGCAAATACAGAACACTTAGAAGAGCGTGGATTTTTGAAACTTTGTTTACAACTTTCCTTATTTCGAGGCAGTTCGAGCTGTCAGAGCAGTTTCGAACATGTTAAATCTGTTAGGTCAAATGCAGTGACCCGAATAAGAGAATTTCGGTTTTGTGATATGAGTGTCCACGGTGTGCCCCCATTTTTCAAATTATAGTTATTTGCTTTATCAAACCAAATTTAGCGACTCTAATAAAGCAGAGTGTTACAGAAAATTTAAAATAAATAATGTAATAATTTAAATTTTATGTAACCCCAAAACTATTGGCACAAAATGGCGACAGTAAGAGGAAGGTCTGCCCTGTGTGAAATTCGATTAAGACTTTTTTATATTCTCAAGTCCACTTGCAATTAGAAGAGTACTTGAAGATTATGATCTCAGTGCTGCAACCACAAACTGTTGCGTGAATGAAGAGCAATTCCTTCACAACTCCTAAATACCGCCGTACACATTTCATTATTATACGCTAATCTGTACCAGCTTCCAAAAAAATCAATTTATCAAATACTCGTTGTATTCTCGATATTTATTAACTTATTAAAATGAAAATCCTATTAATCTTCTACCGTTTGCATGTGAACTTTCAATACACACAAAAAGTTAAGTAAATAAATAAGTAAATAAAATAAATAACGCATAGTTTACCATGAGAACTAATTATCACTTATACAAACTGTACACCTTTTATGCGTGTGTGCATATTTTTATAATGTTTGAGATACGAGTAATTGTTTGCTCTAAAGTTATCTATAATAGTCTATATCTATATATATATATATATATATATATATAGATGTCGAAGCATTTTAAAATCCTGCGTCTACTGCGATCGAAAATAGAATTGTCTTTATTCAACATTTTAATAACTATTAATAACATATGTGATGCTATAAAAAAGAAATCAAACTCCATCAGTTTCGCTACGGCAGTACCAAATACACATAGTTTAATGACTATGCGGGTCTCTGCTCTATCCCCTTATGTCGTATCAGTTCGCCTTTCATCGAGCTATGAATATCTTAACGTGTGTTACAAGCAATTTGATAGAAGTGTAATCTCGTAGCTTAGCAATTTGACTATGTTAAACCTAAAAAAAACGTGGTAAAATGAATGGCCTGACAAAATGAATTTATAAAAGCGTTATTAATCAGACAACCTAAAGGTGGATGTTAAAAAATGGCCAAAGTGTGTAGCCGGATAAGGGGGTGAAAAGTGCCCCTAAACCAAATGGAATTTGCAATAGGCCATTCGATAGCTTATCAAAAGAAAATATTTTGTGCCAATTTTCAACTCTATTATGTGAAAAACTGCAATTTTTACTATCTTTAAACGGTTATAGCTCATTGCATCGTTGACCAATACCTAAAAAACTAAAGCCGAGCGGCGGTAACATATATTCCGAATGATGACCTTGACAACATTTTTCAAGGTCAAAATCGGTGAGGAGGACCAACTTCGAAATAATTACCTAAATATCATCTAAATCGTTGTTTTATTTTTAATGCACCTGTTATGAATTTTTTAAATCCATCTTTTAAGACCATGCAGTTTGCATTGTAAATACATAGATAAAACATGTGCATAAAAAGAGATATGCTATTATAGGGGAAATTGTTTGCAAAAATACACATTGTATTTATACATGTTTCATAATTATTTATCAATTAAAATTAAGAAAAATACCTATCTTTTAATCATCAAATTGTTCTATAAATGTTGTTCTATTATGAATATTTTCTTCATAATATATAAATAAGGAATTCTGACTATAAATAACTGCAAGAACCTCTGCAAACGTGCAATGCACATTGAACATTCATGCATTAAATATGATGCAGTGAACACCGCAGAGTTAATATTATTTTTAGTACCCACTCATTAAAAAGTTTGCGAATAGCCAGAGTACTTACATCTCGCGGATTGTTTGTAAAGAGCCTCCGACATACCTTGCGGACAAGGTTCTGTATAGAACAAAGAACAATTTCAAAACAGTTCGCAATGGCTTTAATGGAGATGCTTTAGATAACAATACAGGGTGTATGAGAATATGTGGATATAGTTCTAGTGGCGGATTCGGTGCATCAAACTGAGAAAAAAAGTTCATTATAAACGTGTCTGGTGCGACCTTGTTTCCGAGTTACCGTTATTTCTGTTTTCCAATAATTTTTTTAACATACCAAGCTATTTGTTTATATCACGGTAGCAGATGACGATTCCCGGTTTTATTTATCAATTTTATTAAATATGTGTTAAGGCAGCGGTAACATATACATATAGGGAAAAATTGTTCAGAATCACACCTCAGATACCATATTCAAAGCTCATCAAAATCGGTGAGCAGCTCCTTTTCTAGATTGTCGACGGTTAGTTTGGTGCGAAGACCATGCTTCGAGCAAAATTTGGTCCCTATTTGCTACGAATTTGCTACCAAAACTTGCCGACAAATTGACATGGATTAGGCATGGAATTGCACCTGCAAACTTTGCACACAACTACCGAGCCATCTGTTTCCGAATTACGCTCGGTTTTGGTGGCAAATAGGGATCAAATTCTGCTCTAAGCATGGTCTTAATGCGGAAACAGATGGGTCGGAATTTGTTGACTAGTTTTGGTGGCAAATTCATAGCAAATTGCTTACTGAGATATAGTCAGATAAGGTAATATGTTGTCTTAACGATTATTTTTCAAGTAGTTTACTTGGATAATGCCCGAGGTTAGTTTGGAATTTCATATTTTCAGCAAACATGATTAGAAGAAAATGAAACATTTTAGAGTACCGAGGGAGAGAAAAGGGGAAATTTTCATCCAAGGAGCGTATGAAGGTTAAATTAAACTATATAAAACGAACATGTTGTTCGGTACATCTGTTAAATAATAATTAAAACCTTCCCTAAGGTTTCCATCTCCAAGGAATAGTAAATTAATTTTTTGGTTTCTCGTACGCCACAGAATCTGTGCCACAGCATTGCTCTGATGAGAACGCTGTTTTTCAGAGCATCTCTCGGGAAACAGGAATGTGGTGAACAATTATTGTGTTCGGCGGCGTATTGGCCTACGCTGAACACAATAAAACAGCCAGGCGGGTAGCATTTACTCACACAGACTGCTAAAAGATCTCCTATCGCAGCACCGTTACATAAAACTGAGAAGACACAGAACGTACACCCCGCCACAAAAGTTTAACACACGTCGCGTCGTGAGCTCCCTTTTTTCACAATTTCTGATCAGCAGGTCCAGTGTCCATCCATTGAAATCTTTGTTAGTGGGAATTCCCCTAACACCGGATGGTAGATATGTCTTTAACATTTAAAATTTTACCGAGCCGTTGTAACGTGTAAATTGTAAAGGAACAAAAACAAACAATAATTACGTTTTATTACGTTCCTGTCGCGTGTCTACAGTGTACAGCTAAGGAGATCAATTGTTGCGGTTGACAAGAATCCGACTCCATCTTACAAATTATAAACCATTATATCTTATATATCTATTAATTTTTGCGATCAGATGATGTACGAGTTGTGTTATTATATCTTTTGATATGTATGTTTTAATTATATTTTTATATTGCACATAGAGTCTATTGGTTTTTTGGCTGAAGTGTGACAGAGAGGGGGGAAAGGAAAGGGAACGTTTCGTCCTAGGCCCGCTAGACGAGTCGTCGGTAAGGCATCCAGCGTTGAGGACAGTATAGACCACAGGTGGAAGAAAATTTAAGAGGCGGTTCTCCATGACAATATAAGACGAAAAGTGACAGATAACATGCTTGTAAGATTGTTATAAAACCTGGAACAGTAAAAAGATTAGTCGTGAACATAAACGACCCAGTATGCGGACGGCATCGATACAAATAATGTTAAAGATGGAAGGTTAATATCATTGAATGGTGACGGAGAAGTATTTTTTTCAGGAGAACGGGAAAACTGTTTGTGAACGTAATTAATTAGTATTTTTTAAATGATGTTTAGGAGCAAGAAGAGTAATGCTCGTTAATACAAATTCAAGTGCACCTTTTAATCCTGGTAAACTACTCGACTCAGGATATAACCAATAATAACGTGCATTTATAGACAAAATAAATTAATGATCCTAAAAAGGCTAAAATAGTTTTCTAAACGTTCTTTACTGGATTGGGTAAATTCTATTTTTATAGATTTATCCTTTTTTTCTGAACACGCCGTATAATACTCTCTTGCAAAGGAAAAAACAGGAGAGAACTGGACCGTTTCCGATTACTTTGTCCCGCGAACATATCGAGAATTACGTCATCTCGATGGCCCGCATCTACAGCGCCGTATGTGCGACGCGAATATCGACCTTACCGATGCATAACGAAGCTTCCATAGGCATGTTGTTAAATAGCGATCCAGCTTTTGTGCAGACCTACTGCAACCTGCAAGCTTTTGGAAATACATATAACATTTTTAGGACCTACTCCCGTGGTTCTTAATCCCTTGCCCTACGATTTATTTTACGGTTTCAGTGATTAAAACTTTTTCGTAGTTCGCAATTTCCTGAAAAAAGAGAAAATTTATATCTATTGTATGCCTATACATGCTCTCCAATAACATTAACAAAACCAAAATAGAATTTCATCTCGATTTAATGGAAATTAATAGCATACATATTTATTAGACTCTGTTCAGAATCTTCATCACGAGTCTGACACGTTCCTAATAATAATTAGTTTACCTTGTATGATTTTCTTCACGGTTAGAGCTCCTTTATCTCTAATCATTTTTTTGGAAGAAAAAGAACACATACATTTAATTAAACAGAGTTGGCCACCTAACGTTTGCCCTTCAAATATCTTTGTTAAGATACATCAAATGTCTTAAGGACAAAGTTGAATGGTAGGATGAAGCTCACACGATGCTATAAAGATATTTGTTTTTATGAAATTTTTTTTAAGATATCGAGGTCACCTTCATAAACACCTACGATGATATCTCCTCCCATTAGAAATTCTGTGACTATGACAAAGAGAATTACTAAATGTATCTGCGTATACTATTTATTGAACCATCAATTTTTCCGAACATCCGACTTGTCCTTGAGTTATACTACTGATTCCCGCAAAAATTTACGCCCGTCTCACTCGTCATTGAATTACACTACTGATTTGGAATTGTAAAAATAGTGAAACTATGAAAAACAAAAATTTTCGGTTATCAGACTTGTCGTAGACTTCTACTACTGACAAATTTTCAGCAGTCTGGCCTGCCGTTGAGTTATATTACTGAATTTCAGAAAAATCGAGGCCGTCTGGATTGTCGTTGAGTGGTACCACTGAGTTTTCGTGCCTCCTCTTTCGCTATCATATTCTCCTAATACGAAAATCGATTTTCGAAAGTTTACTTCTAGGAAAATATGATAGAAAAAGAGGTGGCGCCAAATTTTTCTGCTACCTATTTTACTATGATATTCTTCAAATTAGAAACTTAATTTTTGTCTAATTTCAAAAATGTTTCTACATCCAAAATTTTCGAAGATGTCAGTTTAATTCTATTATCGAATATTCATGTACAGGATCGGGGCACATTACCTGTTGTAACTAGTGTTCTTTATTTTTCACTAAAAATTACAATATTAACGTTTATCGTGGTGAGATGAGAAAAAGAGTGGCATATGAACTACGCGTGGTGCATTAGGGTGACTCTCGTATCGACAGATTTCCACATCACCCATGAGGTATTATTATCAATGGGTTTTTTTTTGTCAGTGGTATCTCCCGTAGGTCTATTCGACTGCGTGGAAATCTATCGCGCAGTTAATTCCCAAACCTGGTCTACGTCTACTCCCATACGTCATCTGTGGCACAGATTTAGCACCCGTAGTAGAAATGAAGTATACCGAATATTCAGTTCCTGCTACGCCTAAACCCATGAACTATCGGTAACATTGGGCGCGACACCGAAATGGTACGGGGGCTCTTACAATTAGAGCCCCCGAACAAAAGCACATCAGATACAATGTTTTAAGTCTGTGGTTAACATCAGTACAGACATTGCAGCTTATGACTTTTTTGTCTAGGCGTTTTGGGACTCTAAAATCCCCAATACCACTTCGGTGTCGCACCCATTGTTATCGACATTTGAAGAATTTAGGTGTATTAGCAAGCACCGAATATTCTGTATACTTCATTTCTAATACGGGTTCTTAATTTGATTTCGAGATAACAAATGTATATAGCGTGTGTATTTGAGCGGTAGAAGTGATGTAGGAAGATAGTTATGAAGTATAGTACTACAGTAACTCAGACTAATAGATTCATGACCATAAATATCCTTACGTATAATTATTTTATTGTTATGCGTGTGATTAGTTCTATTAATTATAAAATTACACAAAATTTATTTAGAATAATGTTATTTCAATAATTTTGCATTTTGTATTTATCTTATGCTTTGAATTTTATAATAAATTTTGTAATAATATAATAATTGTAAATATTATTTGTCTTTTTTTTTTCTTTTAAAATAAATACTTGTAAGTTCAATAAAATAAGCTTAATTGTTCTTGCATTCTTTTCATGGCTGTACAAGTAAGAATTCACTTCCTTTTCATAATTCAAGTTGAAGTTAATAGTGTTAATTTTTGTTATAATATTTTTCATCAAAATATGAAGCCAATGCAAGTTTTCTATTGTATTAGTGCTTTATTACACAATACACATGTAGAGAAATAATAGGCAAGTCTCCTCGCCTGACAATGATGAAATAAATTGGAAGTTAATGTTTGAGATGCTATTGGAACGAACGCGAGGTTCAGCATCGACAACCATGATAATTCTACCAGAGTTTGACCCGGACAATGCAAACTACAACGCAAAATCTTGGTGTGAAACGGTAGATATCTGTCTGACGGAGCACCCAATACAAGGTAGCAAATTAATTATAGCATTAAGCAAGGCCCTGAAGGGAAGCGCATCTGCGTGGTTTTCTCAAATAAATTACGCGGGTATGGACTGGAATGAGTTCAAAAAAATGTTCCTGGCTCAATATGACGCTGTTGAAACCCCGGCTGCTGCAATAATAAGAATCAATATGGGAAGACCAAGAGAAGGCGAGTGTATATCTTCATATTCAAACCGTGTTCTGGCGGCATTCTCGAATTTGTACGCATCAATGTCAACAGAACAAATTGCTGTTGCTTCAACGTTGACACATTGCGTACAGTTGGATTCTCAGCTACAGCGCCTTGCATTCACGGCAAACATTAACACCCGAGCTACCTTACAAAAAGAATTGATGGCTTATGATTTCCGTAAGCGGTCAGCTACTACGGACGAAAGGGATTCAAAATCTTCGGACAGCAAGAAGTCAAGAAGCGTTGTTACGTGCTTTACATGTGGCAAGATGGGGCATAAGGCAGCGGATTGTCATCGTCGGCAAGCAGCTATGAAGATGCTGGGACCGAAGCCTAGTGCAAGCGGAGGCAACCGTAACCGAGGTCCACCAAAAAAGCCGGTTAGCTGCTTTAAATGCGGAGAGGACGGTCATATTGCTCCACAATGTAAGAAGAATGATGGAAAATCACACCTGAGGACATCAACGGAGCGGCGGGTTAATTTGTGCAATATTGCGCCGGTAACTGCCGAACTTCTGGAATCGGGTGAGACCTATAAGTTTTGTTTTGATACGGGTGCGGAATGCTCTCTGATAAAAGAATCGCTAGCAAATAAATTTTCTGGTAAGCGATTTGAATCCCTAACAAAATTAATTGGTCTTGGCAACGCTAACGTATTGAGTAACATTCAGATACTGTCCCAAGTAATTATACAGGATTACAGAATTGAAATTCTTTTCCATGTTGTACCGGATGAAAACTTGAATAATAATATTTTGGTCGGTCGTGACCTAATAGCTCAAGGGTTTTCTGTTGAAATTTCGATGAGTAACTTTATTTTAAAACGAGATAAAATCATAAAGATCTGTGAAGTTGGCAAAAAGATTGACAATTTCAATAGCATTGACAAGGATGTGGTTGGAACCGATAAAGAATCACTAATTGATTTGTTAAAAAAATTTTCAGAATTGTTTGTTGTTGGCACACCTACAGGAAGGGTAAATACTGGGAATTTACAAATAAGATTAATAGATCCCACTTCTGATGTCGTGGCAGGCCGACCCCTTGTTCGATTCGACATTCCAAAAAAATGCGTCAACGAGCTCACGGGTGCTGTAGAATTAACCTTAACACGTCTCTTCCCGTCAAAATCTTATTGATTCTGTCTATATCAAAAGACTACTCTCGTTGACAACGCACATCAATCAATATCTCATTGATATTGTCATGTTTTCATATACACTGTAGCCATCAGGAACGTGTCCATTCTACCACCTGTGGTCACGTTCAACAAGGACCTAAACCATTTTCCTAAAGGACCTTGTCTCGCATTTCTTCAAAAATAAAACAAACGTAACAGTAACACAAATTTATAAATTACAATCAATAAAACAAACATGATAATAATAATAATAATACAAATTTACAAATCATTGCCTATGTCAACACGCCCCGACATATTATGTCTTTAACTGAAAAGACATGTATTTTGTTTTTACTCGTGCGTTATTAATTCGGTAAATATTGAGTTTAAGGGACCCATCTCTAATGACCTTGACCTTAACATATGTTGTCTTGAGTGACATTCTAAAGTTTTTAGTCGTCGCTCGTTTTATATTAAAAAGTTATTAATAAAAATATATCAATGTTACTACATTGCAATTTTCCTGTACATATACATACATACATATATGTGATCTTGAATTTGACATATGTTATCAAGGAAATTCTCCGAAATAACTTCGGAAAGGTTTTAGCCGTCGTATTCATAGGTAGAACGTACTTTATCAACACTGGGCACATATTTAAAAAGTTAGCATGTGATACATACTGTCCGTACGCCACAAGAAGTCCCTCGAGACGGCTGAGGGGCAAAGGGGGTCCTCGCTCGCAGCCAATGGTTATCTTTGACGTCACACACTTTAGCCAATAATTCGGTTAGAACCGAAAGTTCGTGTGGGATGACCCAATCGGACGGTTTGTTGTCGAATTCCTGCCAGGAGACTTCTTGTGGCGTACGAACAGTACGAGTTGTACACGGTCAGCTTGTCGAAGAACTACGACCTCACCGATTCGGAGTTGGTTGGGGTTAGATCGTGAGTGGCAATAAGGGCAAGGTTCTCACGGCCGATCCAACTATATTGCGAAATATTGCAAATGTAGTCGCCCAGCCTCATAGCTTTACAACATATGTCAAGGTCAAGGTCGTTGGAGGTGTGTCCACAATTAATATAAATATCTAACAAGAAATTACGGGATCTCGCACACCTCTACTATACATATATACACATTCAATAACTGCATAGATTTATATTAACATAGTTGCATAGAAAGTAGAGCATCGGTTTAAAGTATGTAAAACTATTGCAATATACGTTTTTCAATGACGTGGGCAATAAAACTAGTGTTACCTATAGAACTCAAATTACTTTTATTACATTTGGTATTTTTGTAATAGATACTTCAGAAATACTATTTCCACCGTTGAAATACACGCGCCATATACATTTGTAGTTCCCGTAGTAAAACTGAAGTATACAAAATATTCAGTTCTTCCTAATACTCCTAAATTCGTGAATTGTCGGTAACAATGGGCACGACATTGAAATGGTACGGGGGCTCCCACTTGGAGCCTCCCGCGGTCTACACAGAAAATCCCAGTTCTTATGCACAGACTACAGACAGTGTATCTCATTAGTACATCTTATGGGCTTTTCTGTCTAGGTTTTTTTGGGGCTCTAAGAGCCCCAATACCACTTCGGTGCCGTGCCCAATGTTACCGATATTGGATGCATTTAGGTGTATTAGCAAGTACCGAATATTCTGTATACTTAATTTCTACTTCCGGTGCTAAATATAAATTGAAAATTCCAAATGTATATGACGCGTATATTTGAACGGTAGAAATTATGTAAGATAGTTATAAAGTACTACACTACTACAGTAATGTAGATTAATAGATTCATGAGCATAAATATCGTTACGTATATTTCTATTATTGTTATGAGTGTGATTATTTTTATTAATTGTAAAATTACAACAAATTTATTTAGAATAATTCTATTCCAATAGATTTTCATTTTGTATTTATCTTACGCATTAAATCGACTTTACAATCTTAATGTAATAATATCAGTATTCTTGCATTGTTAGTATTTTAACAAACCTTTGCAACTTTATGGTGTTTACTGTGATTGTTTGTGCATATGCTCATATAAATTTTATTTGAATTATGATATTTTCGCTAAAAGTTTCGCCTCTACTTATGTATCTCTCTAGTTATGGAAGGGAATCGATTTGAAATAATCACGGACATTGATTGTCAATATCTTTATTGAAAATTTCTCAATACATTTGTTCTTACATCTAGCATGTCTTACATTCTAGTAGTATACAATATTAACGCAAAATTCTAAGTGTGCAGCTAGTAGCTCGATATTATCTACTATTTGTATGATACTCGAAATTCTTACAAATAGAGGATAATACCGATTGCCCAGGTCTCACCACGAGGAGGTTGCTGCACAAGAGACCCGGAAAGGGAGTCAGAACGAATTCAATATTCCTTCTGGCTCCCTTTCCTAACAAACGACGAATTTATATTAACGCAGTTACGCAATGTCGAGTAATTATTGCGGAGCAAAAGGTGTGACTCGGAGAAGAAGTCTCCCATCCACGGGGGACCAAAGGCGAATCAGGCAGAAGGCTCCGATTCATTCAAAGAGAGAAATAAGAGCGAACCAGAGCCCTGTGCTCTGGTTCGAGGGTGACGCGAGCAATGGTCAAGAGGAACTCGAACTACGATACCCATTTCCCCGAACCACCTGCCACCATAGGTGGACATGGGTGGAATGACCGTAAGGAGGTTTTACACGAGTGAACATCGACTCAAAGCCCCCCCCCCCCCTATATTATCTACCGCGAATTCCCATACCAACCGGTCTGGTACATAGTACATATTACATACGAGCCACAGCGGAAGGCTGTGTCGAAATAAAAAAAACGAGCCGAGCAAAGTGAAATTACAGCAATAATTACTCGACAACTATTTACAACGATGACATAGAATCTTAATAACTAACTAACGCACGCACGCAAGCCGAGAAATTATTGTGAACTTAAAATACGCTGTAGTCTTCTTTGATGGTGTTTCTTCGTTGGGGTGTTCTCTTCAATGTATCCTGACCGGCTGTTGTATTCTAGCTGAAACATACTACAGTAAACGCTCGTTCGTTGTCCAAAGGCCGGGGGGTTGAGCGGACAACGAGCGTGTCCCGACATGCTTTTTGATTTATGACTGCGTCTAGATTT
Organism: Lasioglossum lativentre; assembly: GCA_916610255.1. Taxonomy (NCBI): domain Eukaryota; kingdom Metazoa; phylum Arthropoda; class Insecta; order Hymenoptera; family Halictidae; genus Lasioglossum; species Lasioglossum lativentre. The sequence goes on along the minus strand of OU744356.1, from coordinate 36,250,436 downwards.
CGCGCTGACCGCGCCAAGCGAGACTTCAATAGAAAGCCGAACACAGAAAAGGAAAGAATGAAATACGTTTTGCGTGACTGTCCGCGTCTCTTTCTTTCCGATGCGCTGTTCTTCGTTGCCTTCGAAACTTTAATGGTCGATTAAACCACTTAATACAGTTCAAATTATATCATGTTTGGTGTCATTTTAATCAGAAAATGCCAAAAATAAGGTATTGTAGTGAAAGTCCCATAAACAAATAATGAAAATTAAGAGATTTGTAAAATCGATTCCTCGAGCCGACATCAATCGTCGCCGCCCTGCGAAGCGACTCTGCGTTGACAGGCAGTTCAGTGGGTAGGCACTGGACAACGAGCGTGCCTCTGATTCAGGACAACGAACGAGCGTTTACTGTAATAATAGTTAGACACGAGTGCAAACCTAGGGTCCATGTGATGCGCGCATTGATATCGTTCCATTTCGTTAATGCGCATGGTGCGTGATGATGCGCGCTTGGAAACGAAACACTTTTCCATACATTTGATGCGAATCAAAAATGGCTGCTTACATGGGTGACAAAACGTTATATACTTTCCTTGTCAAGCAACAAGGTCAATACTTCGTTGCTTTCTTCCAAAATAACAGGGAATTCAATTCTTCACATCTAAACAAAATACGTTTCTTAAACTATCATTTGCGTGTCCTATATTATAGTTGTTAAGTAATACATTGGTATTTTGTAAAATTTATACTATATAAATAAATATTACGATTTCGAAATCGAGAGGAAGAATTAATATTTTATTTTTTAAAATACTAAAATAAGATACGGAAAAGAAAATTGAATATTTTTTATTTTTATCATTATATGAAGTAAATTTACGTTATATACAGAAAACGTGATATAATTTTAAAACGTTATAATGCAGATATTTTCATGCAAGCTAATTGATGTGTTTAAAAAAAGAACGGCTGTGTTTCCGTTTACGTCCATTCTCAGAATTCGCTGAAATTTTAAAAATAGGTTCTTTTTTTACTATAATGACGATTGTCAGAAGGATTTTTGGAAACTCGAAAAAAAATTTTTTATCATTTCAATGTCGCTTAATACCTTACCGACTTACTGACTTATCGATACTTAAATCTATGGTTTAATTAATAGACGACATTGCCAGCCGAGGAGAACTCAAGAATGTCGGTAAGTCAGAGAGGAATTACCTACAATGGGTTCAGAGATAATGCTGCTTGAGTTGTTTCATTGATTAACAATACAAACTGAAAGTTTTCCAAACTTATCATGCTGTACCTTTTCTGTAAATAGAGAGAGAGAGACAATAGACTGGAAGTATCCCTACAACGAATGCTAAAGAACTTCCTTTGCATCTCGAAGAAAGGCATTTCTGATGGCAATTGATGAAAGAGGTGATCAAACAGCGCATTGTACAATAGGAAGGGTGGCTGAACGAGGATTAAAAGGGCAGTAAATAGAGCAACCGAATACCGGGAATGAGCAATCGATACGGTAAACAAACCGGGGACATCGAACTGAAGAACTCGAAAAGCGGCAGCAGTCGAGTCGCATCGCCGAAAAACGCGGTTAATCTCTTCGAACAGAAATAGAGGAAAAGATAGGAGAATTCGTAACGGAAGCTAGCTTCAATTCGAACGAACGAGGGTCCCTACAGGGGTCTCGGTGTTCACGAAGGAGCAAATTAAAAGAATCAAGTGGAAGGATCTCGAGGGAGGAGTAGCGAAAATGGAGGGGGGGGCAACAGTACCCTAAAACGCAGAATCCGAAAAGGATTGGAAAAAGAAGATCAACGCCAGCTCGGTGGCCTAGATAGAGAGAGACACCGGACGAATCTAACTAAAGCTATGTACACACTAGAGTACATACATGTAGCACCAAATATTGTGCAATTTGTTTTGCAATAGTCTCACGATTCTTATCCGTATTTACTACAAGCGTCGATAGCGTTATCTATTGCTTGCTTCGTCAAACTAAAATATCTATTGGAACCAGAAACTGAGCGAGTTAGCATTTGTTTATGAGCAAAGCACGCCGCGTCATTTTCTAAAGTACCATTAAATTGAAGTTCTTTATACAAAGTAAAATTTTTATCTATGATTTGCAGGGAACGGGAATCAAATAATAGAAATTGCTGTTTGTAATTAATCTAATAAACACGCTCGTGGAGACTAACTTTTATCGATGTTCCTATTTACAAGAAAGAAAATCATAACGACATGTTGCAAACTCTAATTCCGTGAGGAAATAGCAGTGTCTGATCTACAGTTTCCAGAGCTTCCTCTAACTCACTTACAGTCACTCACACGAATTAACAATTACTTACCCGTATCGGATTCGAAAACAAGATTAAAGACATTTAGATAAATGCATAGTGGTGGAAGTAGAAGTATTAAATCTGCTGACGTATGTATGTATGAAAATTGTCGCTTTTTATGTAAATCACGTGGCGCATTGCAGTTCATGAAATAGTAGTTAAAAAATACAATGTTAGAAAATAGTAAATGGAATACTGTTTCCATAATATAGTGGCTCCAAAAAGTATTTGGGCACTATATATTTCCGATTTTTGAAAAATTGTAGATATTTAAATTATTATAATATCGTAAAAAAAATATACAACAATATACCTGGAGTCATTTTAATGCTTGAAAAAAGGTGGGAAACTGAAAATATTTTTCCTCAATTCTGCTACAAATTGAGATTTCTCTGGAAACATCTACCAGCGACTTGAAGATTGAAGCTTCCGCTTTACAACAACCCTTAAAACTTAATGTGCAGTTTCTAGGGGTCATTCTGTGGAATAGAAATGAGGAATGTGTTTGCCCGTGGCAAAGTCTTCATGCTTGTAAGTATGATAGTAAAGTTGATAGTAAAGTCATCATGATAGTGATGGTATGTACTTTTCATTCAAAACTCAATAAAACGACCACAAAAAAAATCGTACATCATGTTTTGAGAGATTGTTGTAGAGGGGAAGTTTCAATCTTTAAACCTGTAGTACTACCCCTGGCAAAAATTATTCGATCAATCAAATCAAGTGTTTGTAATTATTCATATTTTCAATTTGAAAAATATTTCAATTAACGATTAAGACATATATAATAATAAAACTCGTCATATGTAATGAAAATATTAATATAAAAATGAATGTGTCTGTTTTCTCATAATATACAGAATGAGAAAATTAGACACTAAAAGGAACGATTTAATCATCCTCCCGCATTCAGAACGTTTTTTGACAATGTCTATCTTATTAACTGATCCTAATTTCTTTATCATTTTCACACAGAGGTAGACACTTTATCATTTTACATTTGGTAAAAAGCCAAAGGGATTGTATTAAAGTTTTTCGAAAATATCATCAACTCTTATACCGTATCTGTCTAATAGATCATATTTTTCATATTTAATATACGATTAAATAATTCCTTCAATAGTCATATCCATGATTTTCATCGAATATTTTCTGCCAGGGGTACAATAGTAGATTCAGTCACAAAAATATTTTCCACTGTTTTTGAAGATACTTCAGTGTGTAGTATTTTTGTGAAAAACGTCTTAGGAGATAGTGAACGAATAATTACGGAAATTAACATTTCAAGTTTTCAAACGTGTCCAAGTTTATTGTTGTACGATTATTTTTTCGAAATTATAACCGTTAAAATATCGACAATTTTTTGAAAATTGGAAATATAGTGGTAAAATCTTTTTTGAAGTCACTGTACATTTTAGGCACCTGTAGAAATGAAATACACAATAGAAGATTTTAATTTTATTGAGAAAGTGGAGACGCTATATTCATCTTTGTAAGTGGAATAAGTAAATATTAAGAAGCAAGTAAATAAGTGATATTGTATATGAACCAAGTTTGTTTCTAAAAGGCATGTTGACTCCAACAGTACAACATCCACAGTGGAAAGTTTTCATTGTGACAAAGGGCTGTGTGTCATACCCTTTCTAATTCGCTAGCCAAGTGAGGTCACCGAGTTCGGCACAGTATTCGTGGCCGGAGTTTTCGATGATTTTTTTGTTGATCTTTTTATAAATTTTGAAACCATTTTAGTAAATAACCTCATCCGACTAAAAGGTTGAAAATGGTACAGCACTCCTTTAGCCAGGCAATTTGAGATATAAGTATTAAAAACAAGCGAAACAGTATTTTAATTAAAAATCTCGAATTATCTATATGTATATGTTTGTTTTTTGTTAAGTCACGAAGACTATATTATTGTTTATTGTTTTTTCCATTGAAATTAAGATTTACAATTAGTTTCATAAAACGTGTTTTTGTTCCTTACAATAAATAATATATTAAATCCTCTGATATAAAAGTTTTGTTACTATTTGCTGTAAGTGTGTTGTATTAATACTTACTTTTTTGTTCTCCCCTATTTCACACCCAAAAATATGGTCATCGTAGTTATACTACACCGGCGTCCAAAATTAAAGGTACACTCTTTTGTCTATGATATTTAAACTATTATAACTTCGTGACGAAGAATGATATAAGAAGAATGAATTAAAATGAGCCTAGAATGGTTATTGTATAATTTGTTCACGATGTTAAAATAGATTGAATACCAACAATTGTTCGATGAATATTTAGTGCACTTTTAGTACTAATGGACTTGATATTGTTTTCAATGCAGTTAGATAAAGTGTAATATTACTTCTACGCTTCTGGGAATTATCCCCACATGTATTAGTTGAGTGGGAATTTCGTTTCGTTACATACATACATACGTATAGTCACGAGATAACGGCCCTCTCGAAACAACTGTAATTAACCTAATTTTATTGAAATATCTTTAGATGTCTTATTTTAGTTTACACAACAGACAAATTTACACAAATAATTGTTTTCTATTGTTTACAAATTTTAAATTTTTATTCCGAACTTTTCAGTCGAAACAATACATCTGTTCTACATTTGTTGATTAGTTGAACATTATCCCATAATTCTACCACTCTGTAACACTAGCACGTCTCTCGTTAAATAGATAAATGAAAAATGAAAGCTATCTGTGAGCAGCTGTTGGTAATTTCTAAAAATGGAATAATATCATCGCACTCTGGGGAACAACGTGAGGTAAAGCCTTGACCTAAGAAAAACCGTCATGTTTCTTAAATCCTGTAGTTCTACTATTTCTGTGTGACCTCACCGACCACGCCGAACGTAGTAGGACAGCCCGTAACGTACTCATTCCATAACAAAAAGTTTCTAACAAAAGTACCTTTATATCAAATAAGATATGCAATGTGATCATTAGTTTGTTCATGCATTGATAGTTTATTGAGATGTAAAGGTGACCTTGAGTTTTTATATCATAATGTGTGATATTTACATTTGCGATTCGAAAGAGTATTGTATGCCGAGTAAAAAAGTATTAAGGTATATAGTGTGAAAAAGTAATAGTTACCGAGATATTCTTCAGTGAATGCTCAGAATAGCTTATTTGTTTTTAATTATTTTTTTATGAAACTTTGACCACCATGTTGACGATGCTATTTCAATTAATATGATATCCAACATGACACAGTTTGGATCGTATTTACTTGTTTAATTCACGATTTAGTTGAACCTCGATCATCCGTACTATGTAGTCAGTGGGACGCGAGTGTTCGGTTAATGGAGGCTCTACTGAATCGTGGATTAAACGAGTAAACGTGATGCAAATTGTATCGTGTTTGGACTCGTTTTAATCAGAAAAATATCACAAATAAGTTGGTGAAAGTCCCACAAAGAAATGATAAAAAATAAAGAAATTTTATCATTCTACTTCCACCAAAGTTTGATCAAAGAACACCTCGGTAATTATTAGCTTTTGACCCCATATACCTTAGTAACTTTTTACTCAGCATCGGATTATCTTTCAAATCGCATATTTAAATATTACACAACATGAAACAAAAACGCAAGGTCGGCTTCGTATCTCAATAACAAATTAAAATATAAAAAACTAATTATTACATTGTACATACCAGTTGATGTCTAACTACTTTTGTTTGAAACATTATTGGCTGCAACAAGTAGGTTACGAATAAATTCCGGTGATACGGTTTAGTCACCCTGTATATCGACTGAAACAAAATAAAATTTTATTTACATGCATTATTCAGTAGGTTTCGTGCGAAATCTTCATCGCGAGTCTGATTCGATGTTACAATGGTAGGGGTTAAGAGCCATTGGTCAAAACGTATTTGTTCCTGTGAGCATACTGAATTGCCTTTGAGGACGATGCTTCGAAGCAAATGTTGTTACAACCGCTTGAAAAACTGGGATACTCTTATTCCTGTGAAGTTAGCGGCATCGGTCACAGCAAATCATCTATCTTGCTCTTTGTGACATGGTAGGCGTGGTTTCTTGGCTCTGGTTTACAACGGAGTCAGAGCAGTGCCCCACAGGGCAACCTGTGTCCATGTCTGACCTAGATAGTTGTGTATTTCAACCGCTATCGTCCTCTCGTCCGACGCACTACAGAACTATCCTGGCTACATATGTTTGAACGTACTCCCATTTTCGTAGAAGCTGTACTTTATTCGTAGCTTTTCCATGGACCACCGGTCTCATTGCGAGACTACAATCTGTGATAGAAAGATAGCATACTATACAATATTGTTAATTTTAGTAAGAGGAGTTTCCCTAATGCCGAACAGTAGCTATGTATATCTTTGAGATTTAAAACTTTACCGAGTTGTTGTATCGCGTAATTTGTAGAGGAACGAAAACAAACAATAGTCACGTTTTACCACATTCCTGTCGCGTATGCACAACTAAGGACATCAGTTGATTGTTACAGCTGACAAGAATCCGGTGAATTGTTAACATCGTACAACCAAAATATAATGTTAATGCAAGTTAATTATTACGGCCATATTGATTATTTTTTTTAAATAACGCAGAATTGTGGGTCCGTAAAAGATAATAAGCACCGCTCATGGGTTAACACTATATGTATATATTTTGTTGAACAATTCCTCGTGAATGCGTCGTTACAATCTCAATAATCAGAAATTAAAAATATTAGAACCCGTCATTTTGACGGGTCCCATAAACCTGGTGTTAATAATGTGACTACTAAGGGCGATTACCCTACATTTCCACGGTAGTAGGTATAAATTATACACAAACATTGGGTGCATCTTTTTCGCGTCTACCGCAACATTACTGTATACAGTAAGTACATATGCATAGCGTGCTATTTTTCCTGAGTGCACGGACGAGAGGAGTAGCAGTAACAGTCGCAGTCGCAGGACACGTGGTCCAGTGTGCACGTAGCTTTAGGGAGGTGAAGTTGCGGTAAGACAGAAAGCATAGGAGAAACACGAGCCGACAGTGGAGAGAGGGGCGGGAAAGAGAGCCAATGAGCTCGACGACGCGGCGCCAGTCGTCGAGTCGCCGCGCCGTGTTACTACGAGTACTTGCTCTCTCACCGTGACTCGCTGCGTCCTCGTTCGGAAAGGGTCGTGTCCTGCCTCCGTCAGTAGGGGTTGCAGACCCGAGGCAAACCCATCGTCCGTTCCTCTCTGGCCGCTCTCTTCCCTTGTTAATCGATCGATCCATTCTGTCGATTCCCAGCATCGAACACGTGTAACACCGAACTGTGTGTCTCTTCTCTACGTTTTTCCTCGTACACTCTCTCAGTTTCTTCTTTTTCTTTTCACTGATTTGTTTGTTTTGGTTTTTTTGTTTTTTTGTTGTTGTCGTTGTTTTTGCTCGTCAACTAAAAAAGTTTGACCATTCGTCGCAAACGTGATACATACCGAACAGTTGAAAAAGTACCAAGGTGGTAGGATACTGCGTCTCTCTATCTCTCTACGCGGAAGCTTGGAATCGTTGATCGACGATGGACATTTAATCCCTGTCTGTAAGAATACGAGTGCTTCCTCGGTGTACATATCGTTTGGCTGGATCTTGCTCGGTGACCGTAAACGTTGTAAGAGGGTGCATTAATTTTCTTTTATAAATCGAGCCCAGCTTTTGCAAGTAAGCTTTGTAAATGTTTGTGTTCGAGGCGTTAGCTGAAACTTTTTAGAGTAGCTCGTTAGTGCGATTAACGAAGGAGTGCGTTCTTCCAATTCGCACGCCGACGAAAACAGTTCGATACCAATGTTCTCCACGGCAGCATTAGCGTGAACCTCAGCGTCCGATGGACGGGGCAGGGGAACCATGGCACACATTCGAATTTTCCCGGGATTTATGGCCAACAATAATTAACGCATGGTCAGCAAAATTGTTTTAACGTCGACGCTAATTAATGGATAGCCCAGTTGGGAATAATAAGCGGATCAGTGGTCGCGCACAAAACAAAATGTTTCTGGGCTATACTAATCAAAAGTTGACTTTTCTTGCGTGTCGTTCTTTTATTCACGCTTGCTTTTGTTCTAACAATTGAAAGAATAAGCAGTTAACTCCACTTTCGAGTGATTTGGAGCAATTAAAAATTAATGTGATTGTATTCGGTATTGATAAACTTTTACTGTACAGTGCATCACGAAAGTCTTCATATACCCTTTAAAATGATGTAATTCTTTTGAAAATGTATTTGAGTTTCTTTTAAGCACTTGGAAAAATTAGTTTACTAAATGATCTGTACAAAAATTTTCAGAATATTGAGGGGAATTGCGAAAACAAGTAGTAAAAATTAATTTTACAACTTTATATCCGAGTTTGTAATGGAAATTTTAAAAATAAATTTAAAAAAGTGGTTCGTCCACTTTTAAGAAAGTTACATCGTCGTAAAAGGTGCAAGGAAACTTTTGTGACTGCCTGTCTATATGAAATCTATTACTTTCTTAATGATCCAATAAATATAAATATAATTATTGGTGTTGCCTCTTTTTTTGTGCTAACGTAGAAAGAAAGTAGTATTTTATTATATTAGTAATATTTTATTATATCCATTATACTATGTAGTGGGTTGGAACGATAGTTCGGAGTGTTTTTATATTAAAATTCGAAAATTAAGACATTTATTCATAGATTTATTCAATAATATGATAAGTTACCTCAAAAGTGGCAAGGAGTAATAGAACAGAATGGAAAATGTGTTATTGAATAAATCTATATAAATAAATATACCTCAATTTTATCATTGAATTTTAATTTAAAAACGCTACGGACTTTCGTTCCACCCCAATATAATAAGTAATACATTAATATTTTAATGATACAAAGAAATATAAGTTCATAATGCGTCTACAAAAAATACATAATCCACATTTATTACTTGTAGCTATCTCATTTTTACATCAAGTAAGTAAGAGATCTAATTTTTTTTTAATGAAGTAGTATATTTAACCATTTGCATTCGAAGCCATTTTGATTCCAGAATTTCGACATTTCATTCGATTTAGAACATTTTCGTTACCACATATTATCGTGGGTCACCACATATTACCACTTCGATTTACATGACTATTATTTTTTGTGGGTGGAAGACGCGTAGAAGACATATTGAAGGTCATTAACTTTTTAAAATGGAAACATATATTTTTTATTGCACCACTTAATGCATCTTGATATTCTTTACAAGAAAGCGTTAACCTACTTATGTGAAAAAATCATTTTTTTAAGAGATATTCCGGCATGTAAATCAAAGTGGTAATATGTGGAGACCCACCCTGTATATGATCTTTACCATTCTTTTTTATATGAAATCGAGTATGTTTACTCGTACCATACTTGAACGTTTAGCAATTTATTAAATACAATGTAGCAGGGCTTTTAAATTATGTATAGTAATTTTTAGTGGTGCCTCAGAGAGGACATGTTGCAACAATATTTTACATGTTGAAAGTATCTTTATCAGGAAAATATTTTTATTTTGCATAAAGATGGATAGAACACGATCGAATTAAAAATTTTCGTCTGAGAAGAACTTCCAAAATTATTAAACATTGCCACCTTATTCGTAGACGTGATTTAATGTTACATAACATACATACTAATACAATTTATTGACATTTAGTATGCTCATTGGGAAATTAATCTGTAATCAATTAACCCATACTAAATATGTGAATAATATTACAGTAGAGCGTCATTTATTAGAACTCGTGAATAAGATATCTCGACAAGACGGTTTTCGATGGTTGAAAAAAAATTTGAAGATTACTTTAACAAATAAATTTTGTTAACATTACCTATATATGTATAGTTATTATGTGTCGTATACATATCATGTATACAGGGTGTCCCACGTAACTGTCGCCGTGATTTTTCGGGCAGCTCCTGTAACCAAATAAAATGCAATAGAAAAGAATTCAGAAAAGAAATTTGTTCATGAAAAATGAAGTTCACCTTCATTTTTTAAATTGCACTACATATTTTTTAGTATATAATATTATTGCTTACGTCAAAACGAGTTCAACGGCCTAGTACACTATGACTTTAACAGTGAGCTCTTCACAGTAAGACAGGTTCGAGTTGTTGATATTGGTCAAGATATTGATTATTGATCTCTCGAAAGAAACATCAACAACTCAAGCCTGCCTTACTGTTAAGACCTCACTGTTAAGATCATGTCAAGGTCGTAGGATACTAGTGACCTTCATTTTTCATGAACAAATTTCTTTTCTGAATCTTTTCTATTGCATTTTGTAGCTGACTAGAAACTAATTAATTTTGTTCGAACCATTGTCTTATTTTTTATTTTACCATTGGCTCTCGGAAGTGCCCGAAAAATCGTGGCGTAGTTACGTGGGACACCCTGTATGTACATACATATACATGTATTTTCAGTAATATACAACATATGTATGTATATCACATTTCTAATTACAACGGTAGTACTCTGCTGTATTTAATAAGTAATTTAAGAACTGTTCGATTATTCGAACCACCTCGGACCCAATTAGTTCGAATAAGTGATGCCCTACTGTAGTTGTGGGTAGCCCTAGTACATGCTACAATTTCAAAATCCTGGTCAATTGGTTTAACAAATAAAATTAATAAAATGAGTACGGTTATAAATAATCTTCATTGAATCCTTAAGAATTAATAAAGCGTTTCTATCTTTTATCCCCTTCTTCAATAGCTGTCGATCAATAGTCATTAAAACTTGGTCGATGGTTTCTTTTCCCATTGAAGTGAATTTATCCGATGGATTCAATTATTATTGCGTCTGATTAAAACAACAACTCGGAAATGAATGGAAAAGTCGGTATTTCGCCAAATTTTTTCGCCACATTCTCGATTCGTGCGCAGTCGCGGGAAACAAAGGGTATTGTATTTTTTCTTCTCTTTAACTTGTTCCGCACAGACAAAAAGCAGGTATTGAGAACGTCGCGCCGTTGAAAGGAAAGCCACGAGTGGTTTGCGGGAGTAAGGAGATACAAAGAAATCGGAGGGTAGCTAGCGGTGGCATGGCAGTTCAAACACAGGGAGATTCGCGTTCTTTCATGCCTGGCGTCCCTTCTTATCATCGAAGGACGGGGAGAAATTATATGATACGTAGAAAACGGGGCTCGTCTCTTCATTCAAATTTTCTGCCCATTGATCACTACTCGCGAATAGTTCCCTGCACTGAAATTCTGTGCAGTGTGCAGAGAACCACATTTTCTGGGATAGTACAGGGTGAGGCGTTTAACTGTGCCACCGAAAGGAGAATGTTAAAAATTGGCCAAATCTTTTTGGTAGCTCGGATACCTAAAATATTCATAAGGTTGTTCTGTAGTTCAGTGGTTCTTAATTTTTTCCGAATCACGGCGGAATACTTATAATTTTACAAAATTTTGGCGGGACACAGTAATAAAATAAAACAGTATATATATTTTTTATATTACACAATAAATAAAAATTGCATACATAAGAGTTTACATATCAGTCAATAGTAAGTAACAATCAGTAAATGAAGTTGAAAGAAAAGAACAATTATTAATGGGATATTTGGGACTAATGACTTTTACAAATGTTTTCTATTTTTATACATATACGACAGTATCACATAATGACCTGCAAGATCGCACAAGATATCATATCTTTACGAAATATTAAAAATGTTTCTTCCATTTGTGACCTTGTATAACCTTGAAGAACAGTGTGTCGTAGACGAATGAATTCGTTTTGGCACACACTTTCATATGATACAAAAAAATACATGGCATTCGATTTAAAAAATTGAAGGTCACCTTCATTTCTTACAAAAAACTTATTCCTCTTTCATTTCTTTCGAATCACAATAGTTTTCGAAAGAAACGCTGGCTAGAAAACCTAACCCAGACCTAACAACAAGTTTAGAAGTTTTTGGTAGTACAGTTAAATGAGTCATCCTGCTTATGTATAGGATAAGTCACTCTGTATTTAGGAATTGGGAGTATTTTATAAACCTCTGGCAAAAAGTATTCGGTCAAACGAACGAATCGTTTATCATTATAATATTGTTAGTCTTCATACGACAGTAGTAAAATATTAATACAAAAATAAATATATTTATATTAGTGTAAGGTACAGAATGAGAAAATTAACCCTTTGTACTCTCATGTACGAGTATAACTCGACATCAATTTTATTCACAGGAACTTCTATGTCGAGTGTGACATAACATTTTTAAATTGCCAATTTAAATATGCATTACATTTATAATATTTATGTTTCTCACTTAAATAAGCACTGTAGTAAGCAGTGTAGTTATTTCTAATAGAATTAATAAAAAAAGTTGTTTGAGACTATTTTCAATTAAGGAACTGTCTTTTGAAGTGCATTTTTAATGAAATATTGAAAATAGAGAATTGTAAAGAATAATTTTTTTCTCTGACATCATCTTCATTATTAACAACATCAACAAATGTTCGAATGTGTTGTGATACGCTTTCAATTTTGTTATACAGGGTGTCCCAAAAATATTGTACTTCCTTAAAAAGGGTTCCTAAGGTCATGTGAAGTACCTTTTCCCTTTGTCAAAATGTTGTCTGCGGTTTTGTTAAGGAGTTATTAACTATAAACACTGCCAGTGCTGGCATTGGCCTAGCCAGTATCCATCCACTATAACCGCGCTCTAATTGGTCCGTGTTTTTCGTTAACAACTCCTTAACAAAGCCGCAAAGAACATTTTCACAAAGGAAAAAGTTACTTTAAATAACCTCGGGAATCACCCCTTTCAAGAAAATGCAACATTTTTTAGACACCCTGTATAGAGTAAACAGAAATGTAATGATTAAATTTTTAAATACTCTTTAAATTCACTATATGTCCCAACAATTCTGTCAATCATACTCATGATTTTGATCGAATATCTTCTGCCAGAATAATTTATTCAATTGCAAACAGTAGTTCGAAAGTAAAGCAATTCGCCTGAAGCTGTGTAGTATACTCCATCTTATCGTTTCTAGATACATACGAAAATATTTTCAGTTTTCAAGAGCATACATAAATGTAAAATATTGAATAATTAATATTCGTTGAACTCACATTCTAAATTACAATTGGATTTCACAATTGCTATTCTACATATTTAACCATTCACATTATTATTACCAGTTCATACCCATTCAATTATTTTTCAGTGTATCAATAATTACTCCACAATGCTTTCTAACATTCTAACTAAGTAAAAAGCATTAGTTTCACCGTCTTTTTATAATAATCACAACAGTAGTGTTTATTAATTTCTTATATTAGAAATATTTTTCGAGGAACAAAGATGACCTTCACTTGCTGAAATGAAATGCTACATATTTTGTACATACATATGTCATATAAACGAGTGTATGAAAATGAATTCGCCCATGCGATGTATAATAACGTGAAATATTTCATCTTTCCTTTATGGCCTTGCATGACCTTGACAAGCATTGGATAGTACATGGATATACATATTCGTCTTCATATACGCGCTTTCATGAAAAATATGTACAGTGGCTCTTATTAATATTCGGACAGTTTTTACAATAGAATAACTTTTCTAAATTTTAAAGTTAAGAAGATGTTAGAAGAATTCTAACTTGCAATGAACATTTTTCGTAGAGAATGAAAACAGAAAAGAGGGCATTAAAAGCCTACTATCATTTTTGGATTAAAGTGGTGCTGTAAAATTACAACAAATGATTGAAAATTAATTATTAATTCACAAAATATGAGTTTATAAAAATTTGTTTCATTATTAATATAGTCTGAAACCATTTTAAAATACAAATATAATATTTTTCGTAAATTTTCATGCAGTTCAATAAATATTTTCAAAATTCTTATAAGTACAATTTATTCTTATTGTTTTGTACCTAATTAAATATGCGTTTAATGTGATGGTATGCATATGTGCTTACTTTTAATGCATAATGTAATAGAAAAACTCGAAATATTGTAAAGGAAAGTGTCCAAAATAATTTGTTTTTAAAACTATGCGATACTTGACTATATCTAAAACGATCGATGTTCAGTGTCACTTCATTTGAGATAAAAAATGATGTAGTACATTTCAGTAGCTTTTCATTCACATCGCAGTTCTATAAACGAAAGAAAGCGTCAACCTTGAATATCCTGAAACATGATTTCCACAGATAACAACTCAATTCCTACAGGGTGATTCAGCTAAGTGTGCCACCTAAATTACGTAATAATTTATTTATTTCTCATTTGCTTTTTTATCAAGATATGGAGGTCACCTTTAGTTTTTTTTATCATAAAGTGTACATATTAATGTTGTGAATTAAGAAAGAATTGAATCCTGAATAATAAACTATAAGGGTACATAGGATGAAAAACTACTAGAATTTCTTATTATAATAGAGTCTCTATCTCTCTCTCTCTCTTTCGCTCTCTCTCTCACTCTCTCACTCTCTCACTCTCTCTGTCTCTGTCTGAAAAATATACGCTGTCACGTCGCTCAATTTTCGGTTTCCGTCAGAAGGCTTCGCCGCTCGGAGTTTTTGCGTGGCAGAACTACAGAACTATTTTATATGTATAATAGAAAAGATTTTTCATCACGTGATAGAGCACGTTTACATCACATTTATATCGCATCTATTTATAGTTTTTTATTCAAGATTAAATTCTCACTTCAACCGCAAGATTAGAATTTATTTTTACCTGTAGATTTTGACGAGAAAATGACGAAACTCCAAGTTTTAACATTAGGAATTCACTGGTTCAAAAGAAGCGTTTCTTACCACAAGCATGCACGTGATGTCGATAATGTAGAGTTGCAAGCGACTCCGCTCATTGAACGATGTCCGAGTATACGAACATGGCGACACCCTTACCTCTCAAAAACACTTAAAATCGTTCAACTTCAAACATGCATAATTTTTGAACCAGTGAATTTCTAACGTTAAACCTTGCATTTTTGGTATTTCTCGTCAAAATCTACAGGATTGTATAAAAAAAAAGTCGAAAATTTTTGGTTCCGTAAGGTGAAGTATAGCCGTGTGACACACTTGGCTGAATCGCCCTGTATATAACTTTTGTGATCATGAAAAGTGTTCTAAAAGGGACACAGGTTTCTAAACAACTGAGGCCAAGTCGGTAACGATAATTAGTGCAAGTGGTTCGAAATTTTTCGTCGCTCGTGCACTAAAAAGTTTAGTAACGAAATCCTGTCAAATGAAATGGGAAGAAGGCCGTAGTTACACAACGGCGAGATAATTAACATGACTGTTCTGAAATCCACCCGGCAGTCAAGCGATGCGATGTCGAGAAATAGTATCCTCGAGGATCATCAAATTGCACGAGCAAACATCCGCGACTCTCCGTGTCGAGTGGCCGGTCGCGATGTCAGCAGCGTTCCAAATTCGTCCAAAAGAAACTTCCTCGCGTGCTTAACCCTTTCGCTACTGATGCCGACTATAGCTCTCCTGCGTTGAGCACACCGTGGCGTGGATCGCCGACTATAGCCGCTGTTCATTAAACACTTTTTATATGCGCAGGAAACGATTATAAATGGCCGTCGTGTAATTAATCAATCGGTAATCTGTCATTTTCGTTTCCCTACTAGATAATTAATTGGTGCACATGAAACTGCCGTTTTAAATTAAAGAGCATTAAGCAAATCAATGTCTTATACCGATGTTAAAAATATTATTTTGGAATTAATTTCACCAATTGTTTTACCAAGATTATTAATATTGGTTTATACACGTGTACACTTGTAAAATGCTGTTATTTAAACCAGCACAATTCCATAGTACGTTACTTAGGATTATATCAATCATATACACAGTAGAACCTCGATTATCCAAACTAAACAATTCAATTTCTGACTTCAATGCTGTACTGATTTGTACAATAAACAATGTTGTATATGGGTATTGATCGGTTCGGATAATCGAGGTTCTACTGTACTCTCCTAATTTTAGGAAAGTCGCTCAACTTTTACATTAACCCTTTGCACATTCATAATCTACTGCTCAATAATAAAGGTAGCAATACTATTTTTATTTACATTAAAATAAAGCAAAGAAATCAACAAAAATAAATAACATATTCCATTTTCTCTTCGCAGGATAAAATGTTCGGTCGTCAAAAGTTTTGCTAAACACTAGGTTGACTAAAAATCAAGTGAAATGATAATCACATAATTGTCAAATAATGAGAAAATATTTAATAAATATATTTTAGTGCAAAAGAGAACATCATAAAATTGTTTACATTGGTTTTGCAAAGTCACAATACGTCTCAAAATAGAACTTGATAGAATTTTTTGCATCGATTTTATGAAGTCATTCGAATCAATGAAATCGCATTGCATTGCTCTTCGTTTATTTTTAGGACTCTTACTTGCGACTGAAGGATTGCCTCTTGACACCTTTTAACTCCACCGCGACACTTTCCTAAAGGTTACCAATATACATTCAGTACTTTCGAATCTATTTTAACGTTAGACTGGAGGCTATCGCGGTCTAACCATTGTTCAAGTGTAATATTATTAATAGACCGCAGATGTTTATGCAAAGAATTATGTAAAATACCTGTGAAATTACCCAGGCCCGATTTTCTTCAAATTTTTCATATTAGTAGCCTTATCGAGTTATCGATTTCGCGCAAAATTTCCTTTTCCAGACCTCAAGGACAAGTGATTTGGTGGGGGTGGTGTGGGGTGGGTAGGTGCGAATTTTACGAGATCGTTCAAGAGCTGTAGCTTTTGATCGAAAACAAATATCGACTAGCAATTTACGTTCAGTAATCGTTTAAACAATGAAGCTAGCTGGATAAAATAGTACCTAAATAGTAAATTGTAAATAATCCTATTTATTTTAAAGTATGCGTACAACTTTGAAAATAGATTATTTTGTTTGGTGCAATAAATTTTTAAAATAATATATCAGTTAACGAATATTTGATATATTTATTTCGCTAAATATTTCCCACCTCTGCTTTCTAACAATACACAATTGTAGGTACTAAGACTAAGACCATGGTAATTATTTTTTAAGTAATTTTCTATTCACTAATCCATACAGCTTGACATTCTGTGAAAAAAGTATTATCCACCAGTGCTCGTTTCCCAAACAATCGTTTATCAGAATGCACGGATAAGCAGAAATTGAATATCACTCGGTTGAGAGGTCATATTGGCTGGACTGAAACGAACAGTACTACCACAAATATTTTACCAAAAAGATATAAATATAAATTGAAACGTAAATAACCATTTTACTGCCAATAATATATTCACGAAACTATAGTAATAAATATTCGTTTTATGTGGGCACCTAATTCCTTGTTATAGCTGTTCCACCATTCGTTCTGATTGGCCTAATTGCTATCTGCAGATCAAATGATCAATGGATGGTCCTGGGTTGGGTCTGGGTCAGGTTTTTGAATATTTCTGTGACGTACATATTGTTTTTAGAAATTCAAAGAATTGTGGAAGCAATTTAATCAAATAAATACTGATTTTTTTTTAAATATCTTCAGAACTATTTTTATAAACAATTTTATAGAACGTCTACAAACCAAATTGCTTTATTGTAAATGTTTAAATGTGCTCTCTTAAATTAAATTTTTTGTTACATGATAACTGTAAAGTCATCAAGCATGATTTTCAAGGTTACTTCAAATGTAATGTTTTCCACAATTTGCAAATTTTTGGTTTAAATAACATTTTTACAATGTATTTAAACATTTATAAACACATAAATTATCATTTTATGAAAAAAGTTCAATACAATATATTTTTATTCAGTTACCAAGTAATAACAATGTTACTTTGGCTTATACCATCGGAGTCGCCAGGTCCGTGCAATTGATTTGAGGGAGATACAGTTACCCTCTCTCTATCATTACGGGATTAGTCACGTGACATTGTGACACATGTACGACAGAGACGATACGCGTCACGTCACCGATGCGTGTTGGAAGCATGGGGGAATAGCGTCGCAGAAGGGGAAGAGTAGAATGGGAAACAAGTCTTAATCTGGCGGCACTGTATACCACTGTACCTCACTTTTTTATATGGTTACTATAAATAAAGGAACTATTGATGTCTTTTATGATCAGCAATTTCATGTGCATCGTGATGTGAAGAAGAGAGTTGCCGAACTCGTATCGTTTAATACATATTCTATATTACATTATTTCATTAATCTAAATTGTTGTAAATCCAACATTGGAAATCGTAGTTCGCTGTTCAATACTTCCAGTATTAGTTTCAGCAAAAAAGTAAATATTTGTAAAAAAATAATATAATACAACTGTATTATCTGTTTTCAAGAACATTGGTTCGCAGCAAATATTGAACAGGAACAAAGATATGGTTAAAAATAGACATTATTGATTAATAACAAATCGAAACAGTACCAGACTTGTAATAATTAACAATTAATATTTATATAAACGCTCACACAATTTGCAAACAACAAAGACGAAAGAATATGTAACGTGCCAATTAAATAGAATACGGATCATCTCATCGATTTCACTGATGCTGACGATTAATATCCAGAATATATTTTGCGCACATGTACACGCGTATGTACATATATGCATATATTTTCTTCTCGGTTTTAGTTTAAAAAATATCAACAAAAATATTTTGCATACTACATTAGTAGCATGTTTAAACACTATATTAGTTCAAGATCATAGTATAGCGGGCCATTGAATTCGTCTTGAAATGTTGATGTCGTCAGATATACATAGTCCCATTTAAAAATGTCAAGGTGACCTTGAGTTTTCATTGAAATGAAACTTCTTTTGAAATTCCTATTGGTACAAGTTGTAGGTAGAGACCATTGAACACTGTTTAACTTTTGTTCGAATCATTTTTTGTTATCGAAAGTGCTTAAAAAATCGTAGCGATCAAATTTTAGACCATAAATTGAAGAAACAAATAAAATAATTTTTTAAAAATGATTTAGCTGTTCAAATTAACTAATACATGATTACTTGAAATAGGATGATATATTATTTATTAAATAATTTATTTCGGTAATGCTCAAGCCTGTCACGAAGTGGGGCGCTTCGTACATGTATGAAAAATGTAAGCGATCGCGATCCGTGTTCGTCAACTCATGTCACAACAAAAGAAAGGTAGCCTTACTCCACTTCAGTTTGAATAATCCTTTCTCGGTCAGTCTCGGCCGTGACGGAAGGGTTGAAGTATTAGCGAGCGACAGGAGTCGCAGGGAACACCCTCGTGACAGCGCAGCGTCTCCGGGAAGATGTTGTGCCTGGACATAAAGCTGGTCTCCCGGTTGCGCGGAGTTTCGTTGACGAGTGGCTCGTCTACAAGCGTGTCACCGGTCCCCTCGTCGGCGACCTCGACCTCATCGACGTCGGCCTCTCTGGAAAAACGCAAACGCAGCAAAGGGAGAAGAGAGAGCGGTTCGATGACGGAAAGCGACAGCGAAGAGGAAGCGTTACCTCCCGCTCACGAGATGATCCGACGAAATAGATCCAGATCCGTCTGCGTGTCCGCGCTGCCCTCCATGCAGCTCAGATATCTCCATCGGCGAGCCAGTCATCACGTGTATGTTGCTAGCATCTCGAATTTTATTTTATTTTACTCACCGATCGAAACAGTTATAAAACTTTCTGATACACCCGCGACAATACTACAAGACTCTATACAGGCTGTTCAAAAAATGTTGTACTTCCTTGAAAGGGGTGATTCCTGACGTCATTTCAAGTAACTTTTTCCTTTGCAGAAATGTTCTTCGAGGCTTTGCCAAGGAGTTATTAACGAAAAACGTAGACCAATCAGAGCGCGGGTACGTCCGCTGTATCCGCGCTCTGATTGGTCCGCGTTTTTCGTTAATAACTCCTTAACAAAGCCTCGAAGAACATTTCTGCAAAGGGAAAAGTTACTTCAAATGGCGTGAGGAATCGAACATTGAAAATTACAAAATGATGGAGTTGTATAACATTATCTAACTCCATGTCCAGTAAAACGTTATTAGCTGGCACCCAGCGGTAAAGTGACTGGAATATAAAAAATAACAAATTATTGCATTAACTTAAACAAAAATGGTTATATAAACATTGGATATTGGTAAATGTTACAGCTAAATTGTCATCTTGAATATGTGATTTATTTGTATTATTGCAGTTAACTCATGGTTCAACCCTTGCTAATATTTCTCTTATGGGGCCCTTTTTAATAAATGTTTTAAAGCAACTTGTTTTCATGGAATTTTTATTATGCAGTTTCTGTTCTTTACGCATCTTCAATTATGAAGAAGTTCCTAAAGCTAACATTTCTTTCTATAAAAGTTTCACAGGAGCAGATATCTTTTTAAATGAAACGTTGAAGTTCGAGCTGAATGTTGTTACAAACGAAAGATAACTGTTCATTTCGATCCCTGCTTTTATCCATTATTTTTAATTCGCCATTAAACAGTGTTTTAAAAAAGGTATAAACACGCTCATTGTCAGTATTTCAGTTATAAAAATAAGGAAATAAGGGAATTTTTGTTTACGATAATCTACTGAAAACTCCATATTGTACCGGCATACTACTTTCTCGACTTACATTATTATCACAGAAAAACTAACAAGGGAAGTTACCGAACCCGTAAATTCAGAAACTTTGCATACAAGTAGACTAAATTATGCCTAATACAACCGTATTTTTTCATGCTACTTCTCGCATTAAAGGGGTGCAATCAACCCTTTAAAAAATTTCAAAATTTTCTTTTTCGTCAAACATCTCAAGAACAACAACTAATATTAAAAAAAAGTTGAAACAAAAGTTGCATGGTATCATTATGTGTACCAAACTGTGTACAAAAAATTATTCTTTAAATGCATTTAAAAACAAAATTAAACAATTTTTTGACACTGTTTAACACAATAATACCATGTAACTTTTGTTTCAACTTTTTTTGATGTCATCAACACGAAAAAGAAAATATTGAAATATTTTCAAGAGCTGATTTCACCCCTTTAATGCGAGCAGTAGCACGAAAAAAAATAGAGTTGAATTAGATATAACTTGTTGAATTTACGGATTCGATAACTTTCTTTGTAAATGTGCTAATATTTAAAAATATTGCAATCGGTGATATACATGTCTATAAGGGTAGTTGATCATTTGTTATTAGTCTCATCATCGACAAAGCCATTGAGTTAGATTACCCAGAAAATCCAACAATTCACACTTTCTAAGAATTTTAATTCAGGCGCAGATAGGTATAAGAAGATGGATATTGTAGTGCTGTAATATAAAGCACAAGAATTCCGAGCGTTTCTTTGAAAACGGATTGGTAGGTGACTGTAACCCGAAAAGAATTTCATAAATCCCCGTTTACGATGTAACTGTTTTCAGCTGACCCCATATTTCGTGGCCAAGCTCTTCGTTTTGTACCTCGAACTGTCCTAGACTACGTAAGCTTGGCAATCAAGTTACAAATCGCCAGAGGAAGAGAGTGCATTTTCAAATGAAAAATTCTATGAAATTCCCTTATAAATCGCAACCTGTGCTTCAGCTACGATCCAAATAAATTGTCACATTTCTCACGTGTTTGTCAACGGTGTTCTCGTTTTCCTTCGGAATTCCTGAGGATCTCGGTGTAATCGTTTAAAGGAATTTTCAACACATATCGCCTCGGATAAAATACTACTAATCTTAAAAATTGCCGATCATGTTTTCCTGCACCTTATGTGAAAGGAAATATGGTTCCAAATAAATGTACAGTGTGTAAAGAAATGTTTGGTCACAGCTGCCATAGGCGTAATCTACATCTTCGGATCGATGAAGATCTATAAAAAAAGTTGCATCAAAACTGTCCTTATTGCATTGTATTCTATGTATACATCATGGGAATTCATATTTATTGTGTGTCTGCATTTACTTTAATGCTTAATATCGGTTCCGAAAGAATAGAATTCCATTTCATTTTAAAAGAGAGGCATGACACAAACCTTATACGTTTCTTTTGTCTGTGACCTTGAATGATTATATGACCTTGAATAATTATAGTCACTGAATTCCTAATGAAAGGAACTATCATCGTAGGTATTTAAAAGAGGGTGGAGACATTTTTTTTTTAATTAAGGTGACCACGATATCTCTAAAGAAGTGGCATAAAAATAATTTTTAATTATAAATAATTATAAAAAATTATAAATTAATTATAAAAATAATTCAGTTTTTGCACATTTCATACGTATTAAATTTGTTATAAAATTTAATAAGGAACGTCAGGCATCTTCTGAGAAACTACCTTACGGTTCCTGCAACCATCATTGTGACGAAGTTAAGAAAGGCTTCCAGCAAACTTATATAAATCAAGAACGATGTAAGAATAGAGTACTCGAAAGCCGCGACTTTTATCAGAGTTTCGATCGAGCATCACTTGAATTTAGCTAAGCAACGGGTTAATTGACGCGATCCAGGGTCATACCTGGCAGACTGGCCTCATTAACCTAGATACCCCGGTGGCGGAACCGGCAAGAAATGTCCGAGGATGCTGGAAAGAAGGGCTGCGTATTTTCTTTTCTTTACCTTCGGTGGTACGGAACGCAGTGCAAAATTTGATAGTAGCTCGGTAACCAATCTACGGATTTTTGACATGTTTCAGGTCCACCACGGATGCAATTGCCAGGCGAGGTGTCCTCTCCAGGCGGTACTATGGCAGCGTGGAAATGGTGAGAGCATTTCAGAAATATCTAGAAAAATTCGGAGTGGTTCCGAAAACGAAATATTGGATTGTTGCGGAAGTTCATACAGTCTCGATATATGTGACGTGCACAATATTTGCGAAAAAATGTATCCTGTAAAATACAGAATTAGATGTATCAGTAAGACAATACCAATCCATCCACTCTTACCGACATATTTGTCACATTTTTCTGATTAAAATGAGACCAAACATGACACAATTGGGAACATATTTGCTTGTTTAATTGACGATTCAGTAAAACCTCGATTGTTTCAACCGATGTAATGGTATTACACGTAAACAATTCAATCTGAAGCCATCCATACACAACACAATTTATTGTACAAATCAGTGAAGATTTATTGTAGCACTGTAGTTAGCTAACTGTTCGGCTAAACTTCACTTTCGGGGGCCAAAAATTTTGAAAACTTCTTTTTATATAATCCTGCAGAGTTTGACGAGAAAGTGCCGAAAATCCAAGTATTAATGTTAGGAATTCACTGATTCAATAGTTACGAGTGTTTAAAGTTGAGCGATTGATCGCGTGAAGGTCAACATTAAAAAAACTTCGATGACCTTGAAATCTGAACAAAAGTGCCCTAAAGAACATTTTTTTGCCTCTCACCACGTTTGCCTCTTCGAACCGAATGCTCTTTTCCTCTGACCTTTTTCCTATCATTAAAAATAAGCGACATATTTAGAATGGGCAAGTTAGAAGAAATACCCTGTATATTTTAAACGCATTATTTTTGCATTTTCACAAAAAGACTTTTATTTAATGCTATGGTGTTAACAATATATTCAATGTTTTGATAGATAAGAATCATTGCAAAAACATTTTGTAATACTGCCTAAAATACCCACTCAGGTCAATATGTATACATAGTACAGAGGAACACATCCAAGGTACACATGTATGTTACTGCAGATAGTGTCGAAACTTTAGAACATGCACATTACACACGTGCTGCCTGCAGTCAAAAGATTAGCACATTTCACACCACAAATAGTACATTATGTGACACATTGACACAAGGAAATATTATTGTTTATTCATCTGTGTTTCAAAAATAGTAATTTTAATCTTGATAAAAGTAACGTTATATGTAAAAACCTTTTTCGCGTATAAAATCATATTGTATTACGTAATCGTCACTGTCACTTGAAAATACTTAATTATGAAATTATTGGGTTGAAACAAAAGTTTGTAACCTTTGTTAAATTAAAATTCAAAGATAAAAAATTAAGACATTTATTCATAGGTTTATTCAATAACATGACAAGGTAGGTTAAAACTGACAAGAAGTAATAGAACAGAATGTAAAATATGTTATTGAATAAATTTATGAATAAATATGTTAATTTTAATTTAAAGACGCTAAAAACTTTCGTTTCAAACCAATAATTGGTAAAAAAATTTCGAAAATTTAAAAAATTGTAGCAATTTATACTAACAATTTGGCGATTTTTACTTCAATCAGAAGAATAATATTTTTCTAGAATTCATGAGTACAATTATTTAAAAATGGCCACTTTTTAAAATCACAGGCACTTGAACTTATACCGAGTGTCCCAGTCGAGCGGTATAACCGTGGAGGAGGTGATTCGACATGAAAAAATAAGTCGAAAATATGAAATAAATTTTTTTTTCGACGCTTTGTTTTCGAAAAAAATGAGTTTAAAAATCCTTTGGGTTCTAGTATACATATAGATAACTTTAGTTGTTCACACGTGAAACACGTATTCGGATAATGGAGAATGCAGATATCATCGGTTCGGATAATCGAGGTTTACTGCATTGTGAATTCAACAAGTAGTCATGATCCAAATTGTGTAGTTTTAATCAGAAAAGTGTCAGGAATATGTAGGAAAAAGATTTACAAAAATATAATTAAGAACGAAAAAGTGATGTCACTTTGTTTACTCGCTATACTTTGGTCCGTCCAACGTCAGCGATAAGAGATCAAGGAATAGTGTTTGTGCACGATGTAAGTAAATGTTCGGTTCGGTACATATATCCGGAATCGGGACATTACTATATTTATCACGTCGTACTGTTTCCTTGACGAAGTTAGTTTTACCGGTGGCGATAGCAATTTGAGCAGTACGAGATACACAATTGCTGGCGTTCGCGAGAAGCAAGAAGCGAAGTTTGAACAAACTGTAGCGGCCGGATAAAAAGGGCGACAGGCTGCGGCACAATAAAAGTTAATTACAGAAGAACGGGGAAAACGGGTCGCGGTGCGCCGTTCGTTTTTCCGGCTCTCGACGCGTAACGGAGCTACTCCGAAACTGGAACACGGCACTCTTGTACCAGACACGGTTCTCACAGTTGCTAATGTAGCCCTTTGAAATCGCCTTTTAGCTGCCGCAGATCGAGCAAGACGGCTCCGACAATGGCAGAAGATTTCGGGTCGAGAACGGCGATTCTCCCGGCGAGAAAGAAGAAGTAAGAACAGCGTAATTATGTCTCTTCGCGTGTCATCCATCCTTCCGTCGGCCATCTTTCCTACGGACTCTTTGGATGAACACAGTTCACACTTTCGACACTATGTAAAATTTGATATAGTCGCGTCGCACAGTGGTCGATTTATCTAAAATGTGGGACGAAAATCGGTGTCACCTAAAATTTTAATTTCCAAAAATATCATTTTTGTCAAGTAATGACTTAACATCATCATCTATGTAAGGTGAAGATTAGCCAAATATCGATAATGCTTTCAGAGATTCTGCGTATAATATTGTATACAGCTCGTTTTATAAATTCCAATCGAAAGAACTAACAGGCACCCAAAGAGCCAATTAGAGAAAAGTATTTTCCAGTTGCCTTAAACCCGTCTTACGTTTCCTGCCTCTCCATTTCGTTGTCGATAAAGCTAGATCGTATTATTATGCAGATGTTCGGCTCGCCCAGCACACCGATATTGGAAAATCCCGAGTACCAAACGCGCTGGTATTTCAAGTACTTCCTCGGAAAACGTAAGTAAAGGGTCCACCTGTGATTTTAAGAATTTTAGATAAGTACCCCGTTCGATAGAGAGACTGACGAGTCAGCGATTCTCCTTTTTATTCGATATACATATGTATCTTCTTCGAATCGACTATGCTACCAAGGTATCGCGACAGAGGGCATAAGAAGACGAGTTCGTCTACAAAAGCAAATTGGAATGATAAGAATAAAATTATGGAAACATAATAAATGGCAAAGTACTACAGTATAATAAAGCTATCATATTAGTCGCTCGTTGCAGGGTAGAATACTCGACACATAAAAAACTATAAAACTAATTAAGTATTCCTTAACAAAGTAAGATAAAAACAATTACTAATATCTTTGTGATTTATCTTCAGTGCATCAGAATTACGTTGCCGCTGATCAGGAAAGAAATCCTTTGTTTTTGTCAGTCGTGACAAGCGAAGTTAACGATCAAAGTGTCCCTCATTACAGGGTCATTTTGTGGAGGAAAACCGTAAGTAAATCATTGTACAATGGAAAAACATTATGAGAAACAACGTACAGAATTTAGTAATGAAAGAAATCAAATATTTAGGGCGCCCAGAAAATATCGCTGCCATACTCTGCGAACAAAACGATAACGATCAGACAAATTCTCAGGTAATTACCGTCATAACAAATAAATCTTGTTAAGACCAAAAATGCCAAGCGACGAAGAGACTGGATTTGATTTTTTAACCTGTATAAATTACAGGAATGCATTTATTGAAGTTTCAATTCCAAAATGTTAAAATTATAAATAATATAATAGAGTCGATTAAGTATTTCTTATCTATTTATATTTATTGTCCATAATGCAATAACACAAAGCTTAAATATTTACTCGTATATTTTATTTACTTATTTTATTTATTTATTAATGCCATAAACCGAGTATGGTTTATATAGCCTACATTAGTATAACACTTTCCAATTGACAATGAGGTGTATATCGTTATACTAAGCTAAATTAACATAAACGGTAAACGCTAAATGCGAATCTTACATTTTTTGAAAAAGTTGAAAATAAAAATTAACGCTGTAATGTCTCCCACGCTTAGAAAGAAATTAATAATGTAGGGAGGGTAATATTTTCGATTGAGGAGCCGTTCAATTAAATGCCCTCGTTCTGAATCATATTATGAACATTGCCAAATAACATGGTTAAGGTCTTGAGCCTCTGCCCCGCATTCCCAGGAACCATTTATTTATTTACTTGTATATGCACAGATAGACACTAAATATAAAAAAGTTTAAAAAAAAGCACAGATAAAATTGTTACCGGGCGTAATATTGGCCGGTTGTTGCACGAAGGTCTTCAATTTTTTTGTGTCGACAAAACTAACGAAGGTATTAAGAAGCGCAAGATTAAAGAAACACCCTGTAGATAAAGTACAATCGAATTCAAATTTCATTCGGATCTGATTGAAATTTCAGCAACTTCTTCGGACTGGAGAAGCTCGATAAAGTACCGCGCGAAGTTTTCTCGCCGGAGATACAGAAGGTGAGTTTCCCTGCCCTCTACTGACGCCCATACCCAGACCTTTAACCCGATCGGACGAGTATACAACTAAGTTTCGCGCCGCAGGACCTGCTCTTGTTGGAGGAGCAGGAGGGCTCGGTGAACTTCAAGTTCGGCGTGATATATTCGAAAAAGGGGCAAACTACCGACGACGAGATGCTGTCTAATGGTAAATTGATTAGTGGTGAAACTTTAATGATTAAATAGGTCAGCTGTTACCGTTCTACACGGTGTCTCGTTTACAGAGCAGAGTAGCCCGGAGTTCGAGAACTTCCTGGAGATCATGGGCGAGAGAATATGGTTGAAAAACTGGGACAAATACAGAGGTGGCTTGGACGTGAAAGGTGATGGCCAATTTCTATATTACAGTATTTTTTGCTTTGATATTTTTGCCCCCGCCATTATCGAACATTCCATAAAGCGAGGGTCCCACAATCTATGTATAACGGAATATCTGTCTAAAATGACGTACATCCATTCGTCTTCTTATTTTATTTTCAAGAAAATATTTCTTACCTGCCGGTAAGATATTTAATAACATTTTATTATTTTATTGAACATAAGTCCAATAAGATTAAACTCAGCTGTAATTATGATATTGTAGGGGGAGTTGTAGCGAGATACCTAACTTGATCACCTGGAATAACTTCTAATGTATGCGTTGCACAAACAAATTATTTGTACAAATGTTACATGGTATCAAGGAGGACATAACGTGGTGTACATGACTTCTTTATAAGTGTAGGCGTTTAGGAGGTGAAACTTCACCTTACGGGACCAAACATTTTGGACTTGTTTTATACTTATACCTAATCCTGTATATTTTGGCGAGGAAAAGTCAAAAATCAAAGTTTCAACGTTAGGAATTCACTGGTTCAAAAGTTATGCGTGTTTAAAATAATTTTTTTGTACAACGCATAATTTAGAAGTTATTCCGAGTGGTTAAATTAAGTGCCTCGCCCCGTATAGAGTATTTTAAAACTACATTAAAGTATACACAGAGTTTTTTGCATACATTGCATTAATAATCTCAAGTAAGTATTAATTGTTTGCGGTTTGTTAACAAAGACTCGAATTTAAAAAAAAAATTTAAGTGTTAAATCGCATGATCTCGAAGGCCAATTGAAATATGCTTTTCGTGAAATTACATTTCACGAAATTTCAATAGCGAAGACAGTATATTTTCTCGAGTTGTGTGACATAATTAAATAATTTAAATGCGTCGTCACTGCAATATATAAGTACATGTCCATGGTTAAAATTATATTACCATCTACTAAAACAAAACGGCTGATGTCATTTGCGAAGCCATTACGTGTAAACATTATTTTCCATCAATCAATATTGATCTTGGTCATTTAATATTGGAGCGTAAGGTAATTAATTATTCGGAATAGGGGACCTTACATTATCCTTGACATTATCAAGGTGATCATTCTGAACAACTTTTCCCTATTGTATACATATGTTACCACGTCTCGATCTTAGTTTTTTAAATAATTACAATAAACTGTTAGAATGACTATACCGAACTCCACATTTTCCCAATGACCGCATTTGACCTTTAAAGCAGAGGACCCCCTCTCTGCACCCCCTTGCAGAGATTCGCTGTAGCGTGTTTCCATAGATATTTGCAAAAATCTCGGCAACTAAGGCCGAGCGGCGGTAACATGTGTATGGGAAAAAGTTGATCAGAACCGTGCCCCCAACAACATACAGGGTGTTCGACTACGGGTGGGAGAAAATTTAAGGGGTGGTTTTCCATGACAATATAAGTCGAAAAGGAAGAATAAAACAATTGCGATTCCAGCTTCGTTATTTAGTTATTAGCCCATAGCACTCGAGTGGCAACTCTGCGGCGCCACTAAAAATGGCTGTACCATTATTCAAAATATTGTTTGCATTATTAAATATGTTGGTATCTAATCAATTAATAAACATCCAAGTATTCTATGAGGTATTAGATCAATTTCATATCCATCGAATTTAAAAAATCAGAGGGAATATCTAGGTCGGAAGATATGTTTAACTTTCGAATTAAAATACATCCGAGAGCAAAGGGTTAACAATTAAAAATCCGTCTAAACTGTGGCAACCAAAACTAAATAACGAAGTCGAAATCGCAATGTTTTTATTCTTCATTTTCGACTTATATTGTCATGGAGAACCACCACTTAAATTTTCTCCCACCTGTAGTCGAACACCCTGTATATCAAGGTCATTGAAATCGGTAAGCACCTTTTCATTCCGAATAATTATTTAGGTCGAGATATTGGTTGACATGGCCGTCAAATTGTCACATGTATTTGACCTATTTATACTCTTGAATGACACGCGGCACGAAATTTCAGGCGACATGACCGGCAAGGAAAGTTATTACACGGTGTACGCGGGTCACGAAGTGATGTACCATGTCAGCACGATGCTGCCATATTCAAAGGACAACCCGCAGCAACTGGAAAGAAAGCGGCACATCGGCAATGATATAGTGAACATTATTTACACAGACGATCCCGACGTCATAGACACATTCAACCCAAATTGCATCAGGAGCCAATTTACGCGTAAGTCGTTTACCCTCGTGGACCGACGCGCGACGTCGCGACGCGAAGACCGTCGCAGATTGAACCCGATCTTTTGGCGCAGACGTGTTCGCCGTTGTATCCACCGAGGGGAACAACAAAGGATGGCGCGTGGCCATCTATTGCGACGAGAGCGTCCCTTTGTTCGGACCCAGCCTGCCCTGTCCGCCTGTATTCGAGGACCCGTTCACCCTACGGGAGTTCTTGCTCGTCAAGCTGATCAACGGCGAGAAGGCCACCTTCAACACGCCCACGTTCTCGCGGAAGCGAGAAAGGACCCTGGACGCGCTCCTCAGGGACATGTACCAAGAGCACACGCAGGAGGGCAAGAGCAACGTAAGTTTGACAGGAGAACACCTTGGACTGCAGACGTAGAGTTCGAACGTAGTATCATATTTTCCTTCGAGAATGCTTCCGGCATGTACTTACCATCGCGAATTGCAAAATTTCGATAAGCTTGAAAATGAACCGCGCATTGGCTGTATCCCCTCTCCCTCCTGGAACGAACACCCGTTGCATTTTCGCAGAGCATGTTAAACCGACGAGCTTTGTCGGATGTGGTGGAGGCTCCAGGTCGACGTCGCGAGGAAACGCGTGCTGTCGAGGTGGTACGCGTCGGCCAGGCCTTGAAGCTGGAAGCTATTGTGCGAGGACTAGCACCCACTTCACTGGCCACTGCTGGCCCATTGAAGCCCAGACCTTGGGAGCCGAGATGCATCTATCCGGACTTCCCTCACGAGGTCGTCTGCGGAGACGTTTGGCTGGACAGTAAAGTCATTCTTGCTACGGAGAATGGTACCTTTTTAATAGAAGGTAATGTCCTCTCATGATTCTTACTGCACAACTATCTTACGTACACTGGTCCACGGAAATTGTTCGAACGCCCTTTAAATCGGAATGACTTTTTTAAGCAAGTAAGAATTGCGCTTGTCTTCCATTTTTATAAAAAACAAACATCAAATTCGGCGTAACTCGGTGTAGCGCTATTCATTGGCGTACCCCGAGTGGATGATATACATCCGCTTGATATTTCAGACTGCCTGTCCCACCGAATGATCTTCGACGAGTCCGTACAAATTAAACAACTGGACGTAGTAGAACAACACGGAATACTCCTATTCCGCACGGGAGACAAGGGGAAAGAGAGTAACGTCTACGTATTCCGTTTGAGTGAGTTCGAAAACGGCACCACAGCCAACAGGTCCGCGGAGGTGTTGAACGAGCGCGAGGATGATCAGGACTGCGAGGATAACGGCGACGGAGACGACGTTGACGACGACGCTGATGAAAGCGAAGACAATGATTGGGACAATTTCTCACGAGCCACTGCGAAATTCAAGCCGTCGATTCGTTCACGTGGACGCGTTCGAGTGCGTCCCTTGGCTGTCAGGGGACGGTCCCACATTAAAGACAGAAGGCTACCACGGTCAAGAGGCTGCCATTTGTACACCACCACCATGCCGGGTGGTTCTCATCTGCGCATGGTATTCTTTCCGCTCAACTTCTTCGTCTTATAGCTTTTACTGTTGAGGGTCTCGGGTGTAAGCACGGCCGTGTCTAGTACACATGATGCCTTGAAGTAGAAACATCCCCAATGTTTTCCTAAACTTCATCAAATCACCCTACACCCTAGTACAGAGCCGGGAACTGCTTCCCCGCCGTCGCTGCGGGACCCCCACCATTAATTTTCTGGTCTCCCACTCTTCGGCACCACTCCTAGTTTGACTTTATTTCCAGAGCAGGAGAGCTATTTTTTTCATAGGATACTAGTCGAATGGTGGGGGACGCTGGTAGGCTCTGAGCACAAGGGAAAGAAACAGTACGCGGCTCATGGACCGCCAGTTCCCCGCCTCTGCCCTAGGACATAGTTTATTATGGGAACAGTGACCGACGAACGTAAAACACTGTTTCTGGATGTACTAGGAACACCAGGAAACTGTAACAAGGTAACAAGAATATTAGACTGGGACATTAAGCACGGTAGGTACATAGTTCCCGGTTAAAATATCAGCTGAGGAGACGGCAGTTAAATGCTTTTTGTTAAATTCAATTGACTGGAATGAGAGGAAATGGCTGAAAGAACATAACCGATGCACCAGATTGGGCTGCAGTCAATCAGCTGTAGCTGAACATCAAATACCGAGACATAAAATACTCTTCGAGTGAGCTAAAGTCATAGCTAAACCCAAAGGGTACGTTTCCAGAAAATAAAGAACTATGTTGAAGATAATGAAATACTCTAATTAATACGGGGTATCAGTTGATTCTAATCTGGATACTCTTTTAATTGGTAAACCATGAACTTCGCTAAAACACAAGATACATACTCTGCGTGCCTCGCAAGAGGTCCCCTGGCAGGAATTGGACAAAAATGCGACTGCATGCCGGTCGATTGGGTTATTCCACACGCATTTTTGGTTTTACCCGAATTATTAGCTAAGGTATGACGTCAAAGTCTAACCATTGGGTGCGAGCAAGGACCCCCCTTCCTCGGGGGCAGAAAATAAGTTTTCTGCCCCCTGCTGAAGCTATGTTTACACCCGAAAGCCTCAAATCTCTGATTCTTCTTTCTTTCGTTTCCTCACGATGCAATTACTTTTAGTGCGTGGCAGTTGGCCGACGTCTGACGGTGCTCCAATGGAAACACAGCGCAGCTTGGACCGCATGGTGTTCCACATCGGACACGGACACCGTAGACGGTTTCACGGTGTTGAAGGAGTTCAATGCCAGCGAAACACCATCGCTAGTCACGATGATCGAGAGCACAGACTCTGCCAACGAATGGACCCTCTGTTGCGGAGTTCGACACCACTTTGAACTGATCGCTGCGACCGGAAGCACAAGGATTCTTCACCTCGACGGAACGTCGAAGCCGCATCTGGTCGCGGCCTTGGATCTCTGCGAGGACGAAGAACCGGAATTAATACTCTGCTACAATAGTACGTAAACATCGGAAATAATCTCCATGGTATGGTTATTAATAGAATCTTCGTACTCGTAGATACGTGTCATTTCCAAAAACTGGCCGAGGAGAACACCGCGCCATCCGAATTCGATTTCAATTGGAATTCCGTGCCAGCCGCTATAGGTAAAGTAGCCGTCTATCACGGCCGTCTCTTGTACAGGCCGGAATATGCGATGTGGCAACACCGCATACAGACAGAACATCAGTCCGATCAGCTGGTCCGATCAAGCTACTACGTATGCGCGGTAGCATATACATAGAGACTTCAAATCACTTAAAATCGGACTAAGACAGCGTTGCCAAATTTACCATGTTCCGCCCTGTACTAGAGATGGCCGATGGCCGTGCGTCTATTTGACGTGATTTCCGAGCCCCCGGGGACACTTCTAAACAAAGAACTATTTCCAGCCTGTGCCTTCCCCTATGTGATCGCATTCACCAAGGACACCATGGAGATTCGGCTGATCATCAACGGGAATCTGGTGCACACGATGGCCATGCCGAATCTGAATTTAATCACATCGAAGCAAGACATCTTCTTTGCGACGACGGCTCCGGAGTTTCTGCCAAGGAAGTGCGAAAGAATTCGGCTGGACGCGAAGCCTTCGGACAAAGAAGAACCGGTTTCTAGTCCGCCTCCTTTCGCGCAATCTTCCTCCTCTCGATCTAACTCGCAAAGTATGTACGCTCGTCCGGGAGAAATCATAATTTTCCTACTATTTCTGTAATTTGCGCGTTTCGCAATGCACGCAACGCTCGGGATGAAACGCAACAAGATTCCTCAAAGCTATCGGCTTCATGTTTCACAAGCCTCCGCCGATTTCGTAAACGTAGTCACGCCTCTTTCGGAGTCGATTCGCCAGTCGATTCCTTTCCTTTGTTGGATAAGTGCACGCAGAAATGAACGTTTCGGCTGATAAAATTCAACAGACGATTATCGGAATTAAATAGATTATAGGAATTGTAAACGTCTAAGATTTTTGGTTCATTGTTTTGAAAGCATGCATCTCTGAAAAAGTACTTGAACTGCAAAGTAGAAAATTGTTGATGTTGTTTAATATACAGTAGAACCTGATTATCCTAATTATTCTAGAGGGCACGGACGTTCGGATAATAAAACAATTACGTAGTTGCAGAGCCGCTTATTATCTTTTTAATTTTCATTGTTCGAGATAGTTAACCTTGCTTGTGTTTTTTATGATGATTATTTGTATTTTTGTTTGGTAGAGGAGCGCAAATTATAATTTTGGCCTCAGGCGCAAGTTTTGCTTACTGCGGCCCTGCGTAGTTCCAATGCTAAACCAAATCAGTATTGATTTCTACAATAAATCGTATTGTATGTGGAAGAATAAAGAAATTACATATAAAGATTCTAAATCGAGGTTCTACTATACATAATGGATCGATTTAATGCATTTATTCGCAATTTTTTTTGTAAAGTCAATTGAATAACACTCGACACACTTACGGAAAAGAATTATACAGGGTGTTCGCGTCATTACTAGCTAGAGTTTTTTTTCGAGAACTGTTATGATTCGACAAGAATGAAAGAGAAAAAAGTTATACTGTTTTGTGCAAGCAATGTAATGGTGTCTGTAATTTTCTTTTATCTGCATTATTTTGTTAAAAATTAACGTGACCTTAAATTTTTTTAATGGAATGCTATGTATTTTTTTTATATCATAAGAAAGCGTGTGCCAAAACGAACTCAGTCGAATACGACATAAGAACCTTCCAGATCACACAATGTCAGAAATGAAAGAAATACTCTGAATTGCTCTTGCTACTGTGTTTACAAGTATTCTTTATTGACGAGGCAACAGTAAATGTTCAATATGATTTCCTTGTGCATGAATATTCAAAATTTTTATTCCATTTGTGACATTGTATGACCTTGAAGATCAGTGTGTCGTATAGGAATGAATTCGTTTTACTTTCATCCGCTTCAGAAAATACAAGTTGTACTTTTCGATTTTGTAAACTACACATTCTTACGAGATTTTCGTTCTCTTAATTTAAAGCCTTCCAGACGCCTTTTAACATTACTAGCATTGCGACTAGCAAAATGTGTGTTATTATCCCTGTTTATTTCAACTGCAATATCGTTTGCAGAATGAAACCGATCCTCAAGTTTGTTGATATTTCATTACTGAAATTTTGAGATGATGGAGATCAAACATAAACCTGTGTTATAACTCGACTGCAAATGTTTATGCAAAATACAAATTTTCTACATTGATTCCAAGCTTACAGGAGCCACATAGACGTTAATTTTTTAATGATTGTAATAATCGGAAATAATGTAACACTATTTTTAAATTCGTCAAATTTTTTAACTGTTTTCTATTTGATCTACTAATTTTTGCTATAATCCGTGGTCTAGTCATTAGCATGTTTGTAACACGCGAATTTTTGAAATTGCGATTGATCGTCTTAAACTTTTGTCCGCAACTGCAAGTAAAGTATCGCGAAAAAAAATGTCGATAAACGAGTTCCGTGATAAAAAGGAATCCGCGATAAAAATGTTCTCGCGTCGTGGCCGACGAAAAAGATGTGATTGTGCTCTTCTTTCGCAGATAGCCAGAGCGATTGGAAGCCGATAAGGATCTATCAGATACCATTGCAAACGCTATCCAGGAGCAACCTGTCGATCTGCGCCCAGAGGCGATGTCCCAGCCCCATAGAACCGGAAATCACTTCTGCACCCCCAACCAGCGACAGGACATTCCTCACCGTGGAGCCTCACAGGGCACTAAGTCGATCCTGTAGCAGCAGCCCGACCCCTACACCAACGAACCTAATGCCACCGCATTCCCCGTTGAGAAAATAGGTCGTCGCTCACGGACGAGTTTTTTTTAATCGGTTCCAAATATTGCGACAGATTGCAGGTACCTGATGCTTGTGCCTCGGTAGGATCGGCAAGAGGATAGAGACGGAACAGCGCGGCGCGGCGGCGCGGCGGCGCAGCGGCGCGGCGGCCAATCACATGGTGCATCGGCCGCTCGGCGATACTATGCGCTTATTGTAGTAGTTAGATTTACTGCCGTTGCGACGCGTTTTGCTATAGGTGTAACCGTACGCGCGGGAAGTGCCCTTGCCGCTAAAGTGGAAAGACTGTCTACCCGTTCACGACCGTTAATCTAATTAACGGTCCTCGGAGAGCCAGCTGGTCGAGACGGTAACACAAGATTTATGAAATTTTCGGATAATTATTATTAAACGATTTAAACGTTGATAGAAAGTAACGGGGAAGAACGAGTCCATTCACTTTTTCAAGACTTCGTCCGCCCCCGGCTGTGTCGCGCATGTTATTTTTAAAAGGATTGTGACTATAGTGGTGTCATCTATTTACATTACTCTGACAACCGCCTTACGTACGTACATACACACAATATGTCCACATGTACATATAAAAAGTGATTAATAAAATGTACGCCAATCAATGATCACGTTTCTGCTGTTGAACGCGTCCGTCGCTCGACCATTCACCGAGTTACCGTCACACGTTACGCATTGTTCCGTTTCTACATACGTGTGTCTGCTGGAAATAAAGGAGGAACACTTCGACGGAAATGCCTGTTCGCCGCTATTGCGAAACGGTCAATTTCAAAAGTGCAAACGATTCTTTCGAGCTCCGCGTAATGCTAACAAAACCCGCGTACCCGCAGTACAGTAAAGTCTTGATTCAAACCGGACGGAGCTGTACGATTTTAGTCAGGTCGCCTACCCCCTCCAATAGGGGGCACATCGAGCGAGGGGCCAGAAAGCTTGAGCTACCTCGGTCACCGGGCAATATAGAGTGTAAACATCCCGCGTAATCCGATACGGAGTCGAGTATATCGGTGTGAACCACTACTAACCCAATTATAATACTTCTTTATTATTCATTATTTCTTTAGGAGACTCTCACCAACTTTTTTGTGGCATTTTTCTTATTAAAATTACACTAAACACGATATAATTTAAACTGTATTTAGTGGTTTCATTAACGGTATGCCGTAAGTTTTCGGCCTCGCGATCGGCAAGGTCACAAAAAGATAGTAGCCCTACACGATCTATGTCAGAACACGGACCCCAGGATCCGACTTACATCAAGACTGCACTGTACTTTTATTTTTTAATTTTTTTTTTCGACGAGTTCTGTCGTTTTTAGCAGCTCCTTCTGGTTCGGAAACGTTCGTGATTAACTGAAGAAACCGGAATGCGTTAATGTTGATCGTTATTTTCGTCGAATTCCCACGGCGCGGCGCCCACTTGAAAAAAATGCAATCGCAATAGTTCGAGTCACTCGGCAAGAACGATCTAATCGATATGATCGTCACGGTGGAAAGGACTAACTCACGTTTCCTGAAACGCGTTCAAACGGGTTCGAATCAAACGCATTCCGCGACTTTTTTGCTACATTGCCGGGAATTATAAATGCCAATCGCTGTCAAGCGGAGCTGAAGCAAAATGCTTTGGCGACCCCGGTCAGCCTCGAGCATTGAACCATGATGATTTACGTTTACCTGACTTATGCTACTATGAACCAAGCCTTGCTACGCGAACGTTTTATTCTCATTTCTTTCACTGTCTATTTCCCTGAGAAGTTCATTAATGTCGACTCGTTTCGTGTGAAAACGAGCAACCTTAAAATTTAGTACCGTTCCATTCATGTGTAACTGTAGCTAATGAAAAACATCATACATCCTCCCCTTCGGTCACCTAACCCTTAAGTGGACCTTCAAAATGGTCTTTAAAAATGTAATGATTTAATTCAATTATATTTATATTTAATATTCATCTAAATGTCATCTAAATCCACAAATAGTTGTGTTATTGATAGTCACACATTAAATAATTATTAGCATAAATTTGAGTGGGTCCGCATCGGTTTACTTAAGGGTTAAAAACGAACTTGCTCCTACTTTTGGTTCAGAAACAACTTCATTCTCAAGTGTATAATTATTAGACTGCACATTCGTTCATTCATGACAAAAACAAGGAAGTAAAACATGAAACAATAGACACATAAATTGATATATTATCATCAACTTATTCAAATGATTAAAAGAAAAAATAAATTTTTATTTCATTTCAGTAATTTTTTTATTTTGCATAGAAATCCAAGTCTAATAATTATCATATACAGGGTGACCCAAAAATATCGGAAAACCTTGAAAGGGGTGGTTACTGAGGTCATTTAAACTAACTTTTTCCTTAACGAAAATGTCCGCCTCGGCTTTATTTTCTAATTATCGACGAAAAACACAGACCAATCAGGGCGCGGCTACAGCGGACGGATTCGGGCGCGGTCGACGGCAACGCCAGGCTCCGCGGAGGCCGATATGTCGTCGAGCCGGGATCGGTTCGCTATAGCCGCGCTCTAATTGGTCCGTGTTTTTCGTTAATAACTCCTTAACAAAGCCACGCAGAACAATTTCGCGAATGAAAAAG
Source organism: Lasioglossum lativentre (assembly GCA_916610255.1). Taxonomy (NCBI): domain Eukaryota; kingdom Metazoa; phylum Arthropoda; class Insecta; order Hymenoptera; family Halictidae; genus Lasioglossum; species Lasioglossum lativentre. Next base: position 36,211,886 of record OU744356.1, on the reverse strand, counting down.
TTACTTCAAATGACCTCAGAAATCACCGCTTTCAAGGAAGTGCAACATTTTTCGGACACACTGTATATTAATTTTTTAAGGAAACATGATTTTACATCTGTAAAAATGATTAAATCTCACTTATTTTTAAACAGTTCAAAGGTATATTCGACTTTTCAAGCATCACCATATAACAATAACGCCACAAGTAGACTGTAAAGATTTCTGTGCTTGTAACACCCGCAAATTTGTCAAATACAAGGAAATACATTTTGAAGCATCAACGACGTTTCTACTTTATTGTTAGCACTCGGACACAGTTGGTCCGGAAAATAAATTTTTCCTTTGTTCCGTTGTTTACAGGAGTGTTCTGGTGAAACGCGAATTAGCATAAAGCACCTCGGTCTATCCGTCATACAGTGTGCTAGAATCACAAGAAGCTGGAGAAAATTCATGTTTCTGTTAATGATACATTATCGATACTCAGTGTCGCCAGATCAAGACTTGTCTCCCACTCTATCTTCTCCGTCTACGATGCTATTCCCCACAGTTCCGGCGCGACCCGGTCACGTGACGCGTTTCGTCTCTGTCGTGCACGTGTCCGGTACTGGCAGAGAGAGGGTAACTTTTTCCCCTCGATTCGTGCTCCATCCCCTCATCTGGCGACACGTTTTTCGGTCGTACAATCTAATTCTGGTATTATTTATTTGCTAGAACGAGAAACTAGAAATTGCTAGAAATAATCTTTATAAAAACTACCCTTATAGAGGCGGTTTCAATCTAATAAATTAAAAAATTGCTAGTTGATTTCGAATGTGATTTTAAGTAATTAATGTCTTATGGATAAATCCTCGGAAGCAAATGGCTAAACAGTTAATGTTAACGGAAGTTACGAATTTTAAATGAACAAAGACTTGATATTACAGAACAACGTTTTTTTAATAAAAGGTAGCATTGAAATTGTTATTAAATTATTATTAGTTCCATCACACTATCTTCTCCCAACTCGTTGGACAACTTTCTTCTACTTATTACAAAATTACTTCCTGAAACAAAAAGTTGTCTCGCGGTTACAGCTGAAAGTTACTGCAGCTAAATTGTGAATTGATAAGACTATAAATGTATTAATGGAAAAATTTCGATATACCTGACCATACCAAAAATAGTACAACATTCCTGTCCTAGAGTCCAATATAAATAATATAAAAGCTTTTTTTAGTAGAACGAGATCAATATACTGTATAGTATAGAAATCCATTCTCAATTACTTCAGGACACTTGAACGTGGCTATTATTTATTTAAAAAATGGGATCAGATATAAATATGTGTCCTTTTCAGTGAATCTCATATATTAACTTACGAAAAGCATTTTTTCATATGAATTTACCATACGAAAAAGTAGTAAAGTAAATGTATATGTATATACATGCATATAATGTATATTAGAGGTACCCATAAGTAATGTCATTATTACTGGTTAATTAAACATTGTTACATTATTCGTAGGCTACATATACTAATCGGATTTATTAACATTTAGTTCGTTGTGTGCTTATTGTGAAATTAATCTATACTAAATGTTATGAAAAATAAATTTTTATATAAATACCAAGAAACGGCATTACTTATGGGTACCCCTAATAGAACCGACATGTTACGCGAAATTCCTAAGTTTGTCCCGGCCATTCTAGTGGCCAGTCCGGCGCTCTGAAGGTTAATCTATGACATGAAAATTGTTGATCTAATTCGAGATATTTTATAGAAACGTCCCCGAATGTGTGTCATGAGAAAAATGACGAAAGGTCTAGGAAAGAGGCGTTTTTAAATAGCGAAGGGTGCGCGAATCTTTCGAGTGGCGATAATACACATATATGTAGAGACAGAGTGGAGGCGCGACAGGATGGACCATCTGGTGGCGATGCACTGTACTATCGGCAGTGGCTCCGTGCACGAGCGTAGAAAGAGAAAAAGAGAGAAAGAGAGACACAGGTACGAGACGAGGTTGTGGTGTGAGGTAGCCACCAGTCAACAGCGGAGACGGAGACGGAGACGGAGACAGAGAGTCCGAGGTAGCCCGTGCCTGTAGCTGCCCGTGGCTTGTTGTAACTCGTTGTAACGTGACGCGAAGGTGTGCCATGCTCTTTCGGGTGCCTGTTACTTCGTCCGAAGACGCCCGATCACGAGTCTGCCGAAGTGTCGCGTATTCAGTGTCGGTAGTGTTGTGATCTATCCGGGCTGTCCGGCTGGGCTTCGTGTATCGATGAAAAAACTATCGCCGATACACATCATCGTGGAAAACTGTCAAGAGTGTCGTCGTGTCTCGGACGCTGCGCTCGTACGCGAAACGATCGGATAAGTGTCGAGATCCCGCGGGCCATCGCTCCACGAACGACGAGCATAAGGTAAGATTGCACGCGGAAGCATGAAAGCGGAAACGAGGCGAACGTCGAAAAACGACTCGGTGCCTCTCGAGGCAGTCGAACATCGAGCGTTCAGAGGTTATGTTTCCCGATGACCCCTCGACGCGCTCGCTCCTCCTTTTCCTCGTCCGTCCCCTTTCCTTTCCATTCCATTCCATTCCATTCCATACCATTCCATTCCATACCATTCCTTTCATCCTTTCACCCTTCTCTTCCTCTCTCTTCTCTCTTCATCGACCGCTTCTCCCTCTCGGTCCCCGTCACCGTCTCCGTCTCCGTCGTTCGGTTTTTTTTATTCGTTTTTCACCGAACGAATTTCTCGCCGATAGAAAACCGTTCTCTGCTTTATCAGCGGGACCGGGTCCCTAATGCCGCGATAAACCAGTCCCGTCCGAGAATTTCGGTTCGGTGAACTCGCCCGATCCGCGATCGGCCCGAATCTTTCTCCGCTTTCGGCGTCTCTCCCTTTTGTCTGAGCGTATCCTTCTTTCTTCTTTCTCTTTCTCGTTCTCCCGTCCCCGGCCGCGGAGGTACTCGCTCACGCATGATCTCTCACACACCCACTCGAGTATGTATTCCGCTTCTGTCCTGCGAGACCGTGTCGCAGCCTTTCTCGTGGTAACGACTTTCGTAACCTTCCCCGATAACCAGAGTCGCAGACTATCAGCTGTCACCCTCTGCGCCTTTACCACCTGTCCGAAACTTTACTATCTTCTCTCTCTCTCTCTCTCTCTCTCTCTCTCTCTCCCTGTCTCTATTTCTCCCAACCTCTCTGCTCTTTCTAAATCGTTCGACCATCCAGTTCGCTGTGATCCCAGCGAATAAAGAAATCGTTTCCCGATGGGAAGAGTTTTTCCCATGATTCTACAAATTTCGACGTAGACACGGGACAGACGGGAGATAGACGCGCGCGTTCAAGAACGTGGAGAGGTAATCGGAGCAGCAAGCGGAGGCTAACCGAGTTGGACAGTCATGTTGATATTTCGGCGCGCAGGCTTTCTTGCTTGACAGCGTGACCGGCCTTGAGCCCCTCCGCGTCCTCCTCCGGCACCCTTCACCACCATCCCCACCATGTCCAGACTAATACACGATATACACTGCAGATCAGTGCTCCTCAACGCGAGATTCTTGCGCCCGGAGATTTTCTTCGATCCCGCGCGCACAGCACCGACTTCTTTCTCTTCTATCCAGCGCGGCGTGGCGCGGCGCGACGCGACGCGACGCGGCCGCTGCATATGGACGTTCCAAGTGAACCCGTTAAGTCACGAAGACGAGTTATCGTCTCGGTCAAACAACCACCGCCCTGGCCTACCTTCTTCTCCCTCTGTTCTTCGCTGTTCCACACTGCAGAGCTTGCGACGATTTTATAGTCTTACGAATTAAAACCGTCAGGTGGTGGAATGTTTGAAAGTCAGACCAATGGGGGAGCTGGGATCATTGCCGATCCGCGACAGGCTATTGTAATACTTGCATGTATTCCTGAACCTGTTTCGCCGTAGTTTATCCGATTATACTTCCATTTTTATAATTAGAATAGTTCCTGACCTATCTTCGCCAGAGGTTCATTCTTCCCCAAGAGGCAGTAATTTTGAGGTTGCTGACACTCGCTGTGAAAATCGTACAGTGTGTATCGACGGATATTTTAACTAACTTGAGAATAATTGCATTACCAACTTCTAGATTAATATATTTTAGAAATTAGTTTCTATTATAAAAATGTCACCGAGATTGACTTCACTTTCAAAATCGTGCATGTTATGAAATAACGCATGATTATATAATAACATTGAAAAAAATCAATTTTGATATTTGGCGGGATATCCTTTCTTATTTATAATTTGTAATCGTCGTGACTTATTAATCTTTCTAAAACATTTGGTTCAATGTTTATCCACACTGCGGTGCTTCTTTTAATTGATTTTTATTCGACATTTCAAAGTCCTCCAATTTTATTTTCAGTTTCTGCCAAACGTTCTTTATTGCATATATTTAAATCCAGTGATTGTGGCGGTGTTTGAATCACTGTGGGGCAATTATACAATAGCCATGCTTGTGCCACTGTAGACTTATCCTTAGGTTCGTTATCTCCATAACGAAATTCTTTTGAAAATGCTTAAATAGACCCATTTGTCCATAATTCCATCTGTAAATTCTAAATTTCAGACCATGATACTATTACCATCATGCTTCATTGTCGAATTCAAATTTTTTATTTGTTAATGCCTAGATACTGTAGGTACGTAGTTTGTTTCCGTACACTCGTATACTATTTCGAATTCTAATCTGCAGTAATTGGTACATGGCTCTCTTTCGTCCGCAGTAATACGTACAAAATGTTATCGATTTTATTTTTTAGTATTTTCTTATGTCGTATTAAGTTTTGAGAGCCACCAATTTTTTTTTGTATTCAGAACTCATCATTCTTCCATAAAATGCTTACACATATTATTATTGCATCGAAGCATGTTACGCTATCCATCTTTCGCCACTTTCCGTTAACTTTTCCTATGACAACTTTGCCCGACAACCCTAGTAGCATTTATGGTTGGCATTTTGTTGGGCCCAGATGGGTCAACGATCATGGCCAACGAAGGGCCAACGTCACTATACTACGAACGGCCAACTGGGCCCGCTAACATATTATTCTGATCTTCTCTTTTACAGTTATTTTTCAGAATCTTATAAATAATATACATATAAACAATGTATTTCCACGGTAAAAATTGTGGGGAAAAAAGGAAAAATATGGTGCCCTACCGCCGAACCTACAGAGATGCCTTGCGCGTAGATGTTATGATCTGGGCTACTAGATACGTCAACAAATTTAAATCAATATACATATCTAAAAAACGGAGGCAGATTCTGAAGAAGCCCAAAAGGGTCTGAACACAATAAAAATTTAGTAGGCCAAGTTTTAGTTGTAGCAACGTACGATATTTAAATGTTGTTAAAACATTGGTTAAGCCAATGTAGTATGTATCATCATACGTAAATTTCTTGTTAATTAACTAACTATAATAATTGTAGGCCCAACGCTGGATATTCGTTGGCAAATCGACATAAATTTTCGTCGTGGGCCCTATGTTGGGAATTTGTAGACAAAACCACCGACCATATCCCAACCGTTGGCCAACCATAAATACCACTAGGGAATACAATCTTTTAACCGACGTTCGCGCAAATTTCCAACCGCCCCGATTCAATCGCCTCGGGCGATAAGTGCATTCTCGTCGGAACGTTATCCTAGCGTTATCAAATCGAAGGTCGAACGTGGAATCTAGCTCGTAGACGCGTTATCTTTGATCAAGGAACTTCAAACCGAGCGAGTCTCCACGACGTATTCTACCTGGGAGGCATGTCGGTTAAATCCGTTGTGAGCGCGACACACCGACACTTCCAGCGTAACCGTTTTATAATCCAGGAAAGAAAGCGCGAAAACCACTCGAGACAGAGCATGAGTGTTAGAGAAGGAAAGAGATAGAGCGATGATGGAAGGAGGGGTATACGTTGGCTCGAGAAAGAGAAATAAAAAGCGCGGGTAACGGAGAGGGAGAAAAATAGATTGAAGAGGTGGAGGCGCGCGCGAGAAAATCGCTCGCTCGAGGCTGACTGTTACAGAAAAAAGGAAACGGGATCGAATGGATGGGGCGTTAGCCTATAGCGGTATATGTGTATGTGTACACAACAAGTAATAACGCGATTAACGCGACATTGAAGCCTGATACTCATTACCGATATGAGACTGCAGCGAACTGATTAACGTTCAAATGAGTCGGTGATTCGTCAGACTAGAATTTTAGTTACCTTCGATTGATAACAGCCGGGGCTTATCGCCTATAGTTTTCCCATTTTATTGGCTGATATGCCGGTCAATTTATCCACTTTGTAACCGAGGCTACGAGAATTTATTGCGGCTCTGAAGATCTCTGTTTTAGAATACTCTTCTTGATGTAATTCTTTCCTCTAATTTTTAATGCTGTGTTCAACATAACCTGTGTTACTCTACATTTGCAGGAGTTATTATTCAACAATATCTTAGCAGAGCTAGAGGTTACTGTTAAGAATGGTAGCGTTATTATCGTTAATGCGTGATTACGGTTACTTAATCTTGGTCATTTGCTGATAAAATTTGATGTCATCGATAATATCGCATATACGGTCTACTTATAATGAAAGAATTACTAATAAAACTAATACTCGTGATGAAGACTTTAAACAGAATTGAAAGTCATGTTTTCATAAATGTAAATATAAATATAATTTCATAATTGTAAATAACTACCGAAGCTGCGCTAAAGGTACATATTAAAAACAAGAAGAAAAAGCAAGCTGTATATTGTACATATATGCATAGTACATATATGATTCGAATGCTGAGGCTGCAGCATCGCGTCGTAATCGTACACGTTGTCACCACAGAGTTACAATCACTTTCTGCTGTCATCTGTCTTGTAACCGGGTGACTAGGAACATGCGATACCTACTTTCGAGTGGAATTTCTCAAAAACGAAAAGCCATTCCGACGAGCGGCACGAGGGGTTTTGTAACATTAGATACATAGTAGAAGTTGTACCTAGTGTCATTCGAAAAGCGATCTCCACACCTTGGCACTCCCCTTGTTAGTGCGCTTGGGACTGGGAGCAACACGCAAGTAAAAGCCGTTGGCAGTGGCGGCGACGGGTCTGTCCGTCTGTCCGCGACACTGCCTCCCGTGGTAATCGCTACTCGAGATTGCGCAAGCTTCTTCTCGATCTTATCACGACCGCAGAATGTATACATTACACGTGCATGCACGAGCCCGATCGTGCGTACGTACATGCAATGCAAACACGCTCTCCGTCCCTGGCTACGTACAGGAATGAACAAACGTTCCTCAAGTGTGCAGACCGTGTACCGAAATTGGCGCGAATTTTCAAACAGTCGAGCTCGACACGCGTTACTGTGAACCAGACTTGCGCATTATCCAAATTAATTATTTCAGAAGTCATAGTCGACATATACATACATATATTAATATCATCATATTATTTATTGTAATATTAATATATATATATATATATATATATATATATATATTAATATTATCATGTTCGTCTACATGTTTTTTAAAATAATCACGTGTTATTTTATTCGAACAGACAAATAATCTTTACTTTTATTGTTTCGTTATTTGTATAGAAATAGGGTAATAATAACGATCACGACCACGTGAACAATTCAAAATCATTTTGTCTATTTATTTTATCAGATCAAATACTTTTTTCAAATAAAATCAATACTCTCTCATTCTATTAAGTCAGCATCGTCAACTGTGTCTGAAATACAGATTTGTATACAATTTCTCACGCATATAACTCAGTTACAGTTGCTATTATACAGCCAGGTTAATTAATTGATTTAGTTCAACATTTTATGTAGAATTATTTGTTATTTTTTTTTAGTCAAGTTGTTGAAATAAACAACTATTTTAACGTATTTTCCGTTGTGACATGAATTCTTCTCGGAAATATATGTATGTATACTTTTAGTCTTATAATCGTGAAATTACGTCACATAATGCCCATAACAATTCCTTTGACTATCAAAGAAACAAGTAACGACATATAAAACAGCATTATAGTTCAAAACAAACACTTCGTGTTACCTACAGCATAAAACCAAATCGTAGTTCCCATTGCACAAGTTGGGAGTACAATATGCATTTAATTATTACTGTTACAATAGCAAGAACCAAAACATTTCGAAAATTCATATTGTCTATCTGGATTCATAAATCACATACATGAGTATATAAAAATGGATTACTTATTAGTAAAAAATGTGGCAAAAAATATATTCGGATATATTCAAATTTTGAACATACTATTTAATTTAAACGAATGACTTTTTCTTAGGTTTTCTTGTACGTCTAAATTCCTAATTCGAAAAAAACACTCTAAAAAAATTGTATATCCTATACCGTCTGAATCTGAGATACCTCAAGAATGGGTTTTTTAGCCCTCTGCTTTGCAGATTATCACGCCTTAAAAAAATGTTTGTCAAATATTTGTTTCATTATAACCATAAGTTTTGTCAAAATCGACTTATGTAACATGAATATTCCCTCGAAAATTTTACTTTTACTGTTCAACCAAGAGTTTTCCACCAATGCATATTTATAAAAATTTCTATATTATACTAAACACACAAAAGTTACGTTGCGTTACGTAGAACATTCAAGTTTATTTAATTATTTCACCACATACGAGCTTGCTCACTAAATGAAATAACTTTCATATTAATTCCACAGAATTAAAGAGCATGAATTAGATACAGCGGGCTCATTATTATATGTAATTGAAACGTATACGATACAATTGTAACACATTTCTAACATTTTACAGATGAAATGAAAACCGTAATCCTTTCTATGAAAGTTACAAATCAAGAACAATATCATTTTTCTAAACAATTCTAACAAATTAGAATGGAGATATTTTATACATCATTTTGACAACTAATTATATTATACAGTGGTTGGCTGCATTTATGAATATGTTGAATCAGCCTTAGATATCATAAAAATTAAATAAAATCAAAGTATGTAATCTAGTTAATAAAATAAAAACTGAAAAGTTTAGTTTTATGATATTAATTGTTGTTTCAAACTTATCGCATTTCGCAGATTGTAAGCAAAAGTACATGAATCTTGCAATGCAAAAATTCATTTTTAATTTTGGACAAATAATTCCGTCACTCCGGACAGAGTCGCTAGATGAAGGCAGGGAGCACGAATTGACGGGACAAAGTTAACTTTTCTCTGTCAGTACCGGACACATGCGCGACAGAGACGAAGCGCGTCACGTGACTGGGCCGCGGCGGAAGCGTGGGGAATAGCGCCGTAGAAGGGGAAGGTAGAGTGGGGACATAAGTCTTAATCCGACGACTCTGACTCCGGATAATAATCTCAACAATGTGTTAAATAGTTTCATAGCCAATTTATAACTTGCTTGAATGTTTCTGCAGTTAGAAGAGTGTCGTGAAATAAAATACTGTTTCCATTGGTATGTAGTTTTCATTCATCAACATTTTCATTGACTCCTATAACACTGCAGTACCTAGTACTATAGTGCAAGAGAGAATACGTCTGTGGATTGTTTAAAGGAAACAATTTCTTAAATAACAAAGCTATCAAAGGAATAGGAAATTGATAAAAGAATTAATGTAATCGGCCTTGCTGTTGCGGTTACATGTTATTTGAAATAATCGCGTATTATTTTATTTGAACAGACGAATAATTTTCGTTTAGATTATTTCGTTATTTAGTATTTATTTGAAATAATTTTTAAGTTTACGTTTTATTTGATCAAGAACATTTTCAAATAAAATCTCGTCTAAAATACAGATTTCTCTCAGATATAGTTCCTTACACATACAATAACTCTGTTGAAGTTACTGTTACACAACTCGATTAATTAATTAATTGAGTTCAACATTTTATATAAAATATTTGTTATTTTATTTGAGTGAGATATTTGAAATAAAAAATGATTTGAACTAAACAGAATAATAAAAATGCTTCTTTCATGTAGTTTATCAAATAAAAATACCAAACTATTTGAAATGATTATTTGTTATCTTGCTTCAAGTAAAATGTGTCGAACCGTGCAACAAAGTGCGCGTTACCAAGTGAATATTTGTGTCTAATAAATAAATCAAATGGAACTGTTCGAGAATATTGCACGTCGATGCAGCAAGATTTAGTTGGCAGTACTTATAGTATAATGAAAACGAACGTTGTATTGTCTGTGGAATGTCATATTTCACTACCAGCCTTAAATCAAACCCGATAGGATAAGTTGGTCGAATGTAATGTTGCATCGGTGCAGCTCGCGTCGAATAGCCGGTAAAAGGAAAACGCTAACGCGATATGACAATGTGCATGTAGAATGCAACGTAAATAACTAGGTGAGCACATGTGCACATTACGCGGAGAATTGCAAGTCGCGCGAATGTCTCTGACCGTGTTATATGCAGTCCCACACCCTGGATGAAAAAAGAGGAAAAAGGACGAGGGGGGAAAGAGAGAGAGAGAGAGAGAGAAAGAGAGAGACGGGGAGAGAATGAGCGCTTGCTGGAAACTCCTTGAATCCTTGAGACGCGGATAGGCCTAGTGCGACTTATGAATATTGATGAACCTTTCTCGACGTATGCTGCCCCGACCGTTCCTCGATCGTTCGTTACTACTCAATGCCGCGCGATCTTCTTCTTTTCTCCTTTCTACCTCTCCGTCGACTTTCCGAAACTCGACTTCTATCTGAATTTCCGTGTCCGGTTATAACATGAATTCTTGATCCACGGGATACATCTTGATAACCGGTTGATCTTTTTCACCGTAAACATCCACGCAGGCAAAATTAATTTCCCGCGTGGTAAACGCGCGGAAGAAATTATTTACACCACTGTAAATATAAATGCGATACCTTTACATATACATAGTATACTTACAAAGACCGGTCACTCCAGCTTAAATTTTGAAAGTATCGTTTTGGATGAAAACGATGTTTACAAGGATTTTTGGCGACTCGAAAGTTATGACCTAAAATTTTAAAAACCCAAACTTAACCCAGACCAAAACTTCTTCTCGCAAATATCTTGTTTTTATTTTTTTATCATGTTTTCATAATTTAAACTACAGTGAGTAACACTGAAATGGTAAAAACATTCTTCGAAAAATTTTGGGCCTTCAATTTCGAGTCGCTGAAAATCCTTCTCGCAAACATTGTTTTTATATACAATGAAGCTATTTGCAAAATTTCAGCCAAATCGGACTCGACCGGTTTTCGAAAGTACAAACATCCAAACAATGAAACAAGTAAAGAAACTGAGTGGACAAAAGTAAAGATCCAAAATTTTCAAGATAATGTACAATTTTGATATTCAAACGTTTTGTTAGTTTTACTACTTTGTAGGACCTCCGTTGCTGTCTATTATAGCTTATAGCCTGTTTGGCATACAGTAAAGCCTTGATCTAAGAAAACGGAAACCGTAGGATCTAAGAAAAACGAATATCCCCTCCACTGCGAGGCATCGAGAATAATCGAATATAATCCGATACGGGGTTAGGTATATCGGTTTGAACCGCTACTAATCCAATTACCGAACTTCTTTATTTTTCATTATTTTTTTATAGGACTTTCAGCAACTTATTAAAGTAAAGTTTGTACTCTTTCATTTTCATTCGACAGGCTAAGAATTGTGAGTTGTCCTCTGTATAATGTCAACTGTTAAATTCATCAACTAAGCTACTCATAATCTATTTTGCATCTCGCTGTTATCTTCAATTCTGACTTTGGTCTTTCTTTATTACACCGTTTTCAGTATACTGTTGGTATTATGTATTTAGATACCGTTACGTGGCAGAGCTAGATAACTAACATGAAACCTTTGCTTCCAAGAGAAGGTTATTCATTTTATAGTCATTTATATGTGTGCTCTGCGTTTATCTGTCCATTGTTGTAGACGATATTGTAATGTTTGCTATGGAGTTGCGTTGGTGGCTGTGTTACCTTCCTGTAATGTTGTTTGTGTATCTCAATATGTATACAGGGTGATTCAGCCGAGTGTACCACCTAAAGTACATACTTGTAAACTATTTGGTATATGAAAAAATGGTTGAAACGAAAGTTGTATGATTTTAAGAGTAGCATGCAGTGTAATAATCAGCTTTTTTTTTCTATTTTGATTTTTTATCGTGAAATAAAGGTCACCTTGCATTCCTTTTTGTAACTTAAAGAGTATTAATATATTATTTTCACTACATTAAGATTATTAGTGAAAAATATAAATTTATATTTAGCTCCTGTGTTTTGCAATTGATGCAACAACTTTTTATTTTACATAAAGATCCGGAGTCTATTAATAACTGTTGAAAAGCATTTCTTTCTGCAGACCAGTGTCTCCAGGCGAGGGGAGGGAGAACGAATTGAGGGGAAACAGTTACCCTCTCTCTGCCAGTACCGGTTGTGAGACGAAACGCGTCACGTGACCGGGCCGCGGCGGGAGCGTGGGGATATGGTCGTAGAAGGGGAAGGTAGAGTGGGGACACAAGTCTTGATCTGGCGACACTGCTGCAGGCATACGTCACATAGTAATAATTTCAATTTGTATGTTTAACAATATGAAAAATTGCCAAGTGTATCACTTGCATTTATCGTTCGAATATGCAAATGTATGAATTTTAATGGAGCTTATTTTGAGCATTACTTGCATTAGAAATCATTTATAGAGAATATCTCGGTAATTATTAGATTTTTCATCCCATACACCCCTACAGTTTTTTATCCAAGATTCAATTCTCCCATCAACCACGAGATTAAAATTTATGCTTTACAATAAATCAACTCAAGGTGCTGTTTCTTGATAGAAAAGAAAAACAGTACAAACTAATTATTACGTTGTATGCTGTTCTTGAAACCATACGACTTTCGCATCAACCATTCTTTCATATACACTAAACAGTTTACAAAGTACATCATTTAGGTGGGATGCTTAGCTGAATCACCCTGTATGTCGGACTAGCTTTGCGCGGCCAAGTCAAATGGTGTGGAATCTTTGCTTTCACTATTACCTAGTCCGGAGTTCTCGTCACGAAAGTATTTTCATAACGATCTGACTTGTCTACGGTGAAATGCGTGTGTGTCTACGTCTACAGCTTCTCTCCTTCCTCCTCCGTGGCTTATCAGAATTTTTTTCTTCACATGCGATAGAGTAAAGTTTCCTGTGTTTCGTCATTTTTCTTCATTTAGTATTATCATTGCATCGTCTCAAGCTTTCAACTCGGTATTTTGAAAATGTGTTACAGTCGTTGATCATACTGCGACCTTCCATTTTTCTTTTCTCTCTTTTCTATTAAGGGTAGAATTACTAGTCATTGACAGTAACGACGTGCCAATTATAATTTCTGGAATCGCAAATAAATATAACTTTTTGAATTTAAATTCTTTTTTAAATAAATATATAAATTGTAATTGATTTAGATTATTATTTTAAAAAGTACATAATTTATAATTAATTTAGATTACTAGTTTCAGAAAATAGTCTTTTAGTGCAACATTCTTACACGTGTTAGAACAAAATTATCAATGCAAAGAAAAATCTTACTGTTATTTTTAGTTTAAAATTAAAAACTAATTTATAAGTAAATTGATTGTCTTATAGACTATTAAATAAATACAATACGAGAATTTAAATAAACCAACTCTTTAAGCTGTATAATGTGAGTCTTCTCCAGTATATGTATAATACCCTTCGTGCACAAGGATTTTTTAAAATATTAGAAATGTTTCCTTTGCAGTCCGTTGTTTATAATACATACTGGGGAAAAAATAAACAATGCACTAAAGCTTTGTTATTTGGGTAACTAAATGATATGTGTGCAACCGATACATCAATCATTTCTCCCGAAGATAGTTCATCGAATGTTTTATTAAAATATAAGATAACTATTAACATAACTATATGAAATATAACAAATTTTATTAAATTATAACATTATCGCAGGGGCGCTCCTCTTGTATATTGTGTAATGCAGCTAACAAACCACTTTTCGATCAAACTCGTTTGTTGGATAGTTGTAATAATGTTTAGGCATTTATCTTTCCAAAAATTGAATAATTTGAATAGGATGTATTTTAATCGACATTCTTGCGTATAGATTATTATTGATATACAAAGTATGTCTATAAAGTAATGAGACGGTGCTGCATAATTTTTATATATATGTGGGGCGTGATGCAGAGCCTACGGCCCTGCGTGCAAGACATGCTCAATAATGGTGAGCACGGCCCTGTAAGAGCAAAAGACGATCAAAAACGGTCGAGGAAGCCAAGCGCGTTGAGCGAGCAGTGTGTAAAGGTGGGATTTCCTAGGTGCGTTTTGCGATCCCAGCGCCTCTTATACTCCATTCGTCATACTTCATCAGAACGCGAGCGGCTGCGTCTAGTCGTTTTTTTCACTTTAGAAGAAAGAGGCAAGAGCATCGACCAAACTGAAACACGTGCATAGATCGATTTTCTGTAGCTGTTCGACGTACACGTTTGGGTTTGTTTCTTCGCTTTGTTTCTTGTACTTTTGCACTATAAAATTACATTTCCATGCTAATTCATAAATTATTTTTAAAAAATAGTCTTTCACCATGATGATTCAAAAAACAAAAATGTTTCTATGCTTAAAAATAACCATAATTGAAATTGTTTTGTAAAGGTAGTTATAGTAAAATTCATTTTCATCGGTTTTTTAGTTCAGCCATTATAATTTAATGTAAAAAATGTTGACAATTTATTTTACACGTTTGTAAAACCAACCATTTTTAAGATTTCGAAAAATTATATATGTCATTAGACATTACAACATATTTTAATTTAAACAAAATCCGAAACAGTTGTCCGAAAAGTAGGCAGTGGTTCGAAAAACGCCTGGCTCTGCGTCTCGACTGCTTCGGAAGCAGTGGGTCAAAAATCGCGTGCGTCTGCATCTGGTGCAACATTCAGAGATCTCGAAGCGAAGAAACAAACCCAAACGTGTGCGTCGAACAGCTACAGAAAATCGAACGATGCACGTGTTTAAGTTTGGTCGATGCTCTTGCCTCTTTCTTCTAATGTGAAAAACAAGGAAAGATATACCAAATCGTATCGTAGCAACGCAAACATGTGCGTCCAAGGGAGTTACGACGAATGGAGTATGGATCGCAAAACGCACCTAGGAAATCCCACCTGTGGAGAACTATCGATAGTCGGCACCATTGATAGTTTCCGATAGTTGGACTATCAACTATCGATATTTATCGATAATTATCGATAGTGATGGTGTGCAATATGTATATTTTGTACAAGCCATTATTCTGTCATTTTCGTATTATTAGGAATAAAATAGATTTGTAATTTTACAAAAACATATTTATTTCAATGTTATATACATATTATAGATCAGAATCTAATAACTAGGAGTTTTTGTTGAGAAATATCAATATATTTATATTGTTTTATTTTAATCTGGATCTCCGATCAGTTATAATATACCTTGCAGTACTGAAATTCCTTTCACTCGCCGTAGAAGATCCACGAATACAGAAATATTTACTTACTAACTGACTTCAAATATTGAATTCAGTTTTCCTATTATTTAGTCTCCAAAAGTCTAAAATATCAGAGTCCTGTGAAATATTTGGATTTTTCAAATACACATTGTCTTTTTATCAATATGGCATCTGCAGTTACACTTTCACTTTTTTTCTTGAATTCTATTTTCAACAAATGCAAATAATGACTTTTTTTGCGCTAAACATTCGTCTTCTGCATTTTTTCTATTTCCTGATGATATACTTGCATCTTTTAATAGATTATTTATTTCTAACTCCAAAAATGTTAGAGCTTGATTTAAATTTTCTTGATTTCCGAAATCTTCCTTTTTCAATTTAGGATCGAGAACTGTTGCAATCATAGTTATTGTATAACTGTGAAATATCTGTAGAAACAGTTGCCGATTGGACGTGCACGTATAGGAAAAATTCAATGTAGCAATAGCTGCAGTTTTTCGTGAATTTTTCGAAAACTAAGACCGAACGGCGGTAACATTTATAGGGAAAAGTTGTTCAAAATCTTTATCCTGACGACATATTAAAAACTCATCAATCGGTCAATTACCAAAAACTGCAATAACATTATCTCCTTCAAAGTAACTTTCTTAAGAAACCACACGTCACCGACAAGATTGTCCCTTATCCCATCATTCCTATTGTTCTCTGTGACAGTGTTGAAATTGTTCAGTTGGAATAGCTTCAATTTATGCCAGAGTGAGTAGGTACAATTTAAGACAGTAGATTAAAAGACTTTAAGTGTATCAATGTATTGTTTGCAATATATTAAAGTCATGGAAGAAAGATATACATTTTATTTAGCTCCTCCTGTATCTTAAAATTAATGCCAAACTTTTTATCTTGTACAAAAATCCGGTCTACTCATAACCTTTTAGACATATACAGAGTGTCCCAAAAATGTTGTACTTCCTTGAAAGAGATGATTCCTGAAGTCATTTGAAGTAACTTTTTCTTTCGCGAAATTGTTCCCCGCGGCTTTGTTAAGGAGTTATTAACAAAAAGCACGGACCAATGAGAGCGCAGCTACTGTGGACAGATTCTGGTTTGGCCAACGTCAGTGTCCAGTGCCCCGCTCAGCTGTAACCACGCTCCGATTGGTCCGTGTTTTTCGTTAATAACTTCTTAACAAAGCCACGGAGACCACTTTCGTAAAGGAATAAGTGACTTCAATGACGTCAGGAATCGCTTCGTGCAAGGAAATAATAATATTTAACTAATAATAAAATTAACTATTTGTGAAAAAATTCATCCCCACTACTGCGACCATTAAACTATACTAATCCAGTGACAAAACTTTTTTGTTTAATTATTTTTGAATGAAAATTTACCAACATATTCGAAGCATTTTTCAAATTAAAATGAGACTAAACACGACACAATTCAGAGCATATTTGCTTGTTCAATGGACGATTCAGTACAATCTCTATTATCCGAACCGATATCTAAATTTTCCATTATCTGAATACGCGAAAACACTTCAATTTGAAGTGGTCTACATGCAACACGATTTCTTGTACAAATCACTAAAGATTTAATCTATCACTATAGCTAGATAACTGTTCTATTATTGGAACACTCATTAGACATACCTCATAGATTATTTAGCCCGATTTTCTACACAAAGGCCTTTAGAACAACTCGCCCCCGTATTCCGGATCGGAGCCTTGAATTAAGCGATTTTCCAGCGATATGTTAGAATGTACCCATGAAATATTTCTGCTAGAGCCGGTACAGAATCGTATGCAAGTGAGTCCGTGCGAGCGTGCATAGATTCTTTGCCATGAACATTCGCAACGTTCTATTACCATGACGATATCCTGAATACGCACGCGAAGTCCGATTGGCTTTTCTGTTCCGAAGGACCATCGATGCAACCGCTTCAGATTAATCACTTTAATTGTTTTGCGGCAAGTATCGCAATACAAATGACCACGGTCTAACTGTGTTCGTTACTATACGTGTGTTCTCTATCGACGCATTTATATGCTTATACAGCCAGTCTCAAAAATAATGGCACACACTTTACAGCAGAATACTTTTCTTATAAACGGACCAAACGTCTTCAGTTTTTCTGCCAATCCAGATGGATTAGTTTACTAGATGATACGTAATGAAAATTTTTAATATTACCAACATTATTATAACAATCAGACATAATATTACCAACTGTACATAGTACACATTTGCTGACATTTCCCTTCATTTTTGTGATAATATTAACTTTATCTAACATCTGCATCCTTAATTACACAGATGAATAATAAGAATTGATTCGGCTAGTTTATCTTCAAAGGTGGCATCCAATTTTTTTTAGGAAAACAATTTAAAAATTCGATTGCCCACCACAGTTCCCAGATATCAATTCTGGGGGAGGCAGATATTACCAAATTGATTTATGTCATTATTATTAGTCATTAAATTGTATCAAAAGATGCACATATTGGTGTTACTAGTTTTTTTGTATGCATCAAGGAATTATGAAGGTCGACTTTGATTTTTTAAACGGAACCGTACAATTTTGTATACGCCAATCGATGCACCTTTTTATTCTCTATAAAAAAAAGTATAAACATATGTATGTTAAAAAATGATTAGTTGAGAAGTAATTTATATTAATTAAGTATTTTTAAAAAATACAAAATATGTGCTCGTACTAGTAAAGAAAGTACAATAACTCCATTTTCTTGTAATCGACACAGAACATTTTTATTTTGCATAAAATTCACAGTCTATATACAAGTAATTCACAAATGACTATATGTATAACAATAAACTATTTTCAGAGAGAAAAGAATTTAGAACAGTAATGCTGTACACTAGTGTGTAAGTACTTATTTAAAATTGTCTGAAATTGATCCATAATAATGGATTTTACAATATACAAATCAAACAATTCAGGATGAGTTGCGTACTCCAGGAAACAGTAGAATCGTCGTTGGCAATATGGTACGAAGAGATAACATAGAATTAAAAGTGAACAAAAGAAAATATTGCAGACAAAACTGATAAATCATACTACAAACTAAATACTTTGGCAGAATATACTCCACACAGACAAAATTTTAATTCACAACTAATGTAAGATATTTTTTCCATTAAAATGTTTACCAATAATGTAATTACCAATAAGATACATACAGTTAACACTAAAAAAGACATTGCAGTTTTGAACGGTACAACATGCTGTAGCAAAAGGAGGAACTAGAAAATCATTGGCAATACAAATAGAAAAAATATTTTAAAAAAGCACGGTGGTCCCAGTAATTATGATGTATTCATAACTATTATAAGGCCAAATGTCTTCACAAAAAATCTGATCTCTTATGATCGACTACCTAGAAAGCAGTCATAATTAAAACTAGCAATAAGTTAGAAAGTTCCTACAGCAAACTTTACATAATCTATTAATGAGAAATTCAGCAAACCTTGGCAGCAGCCCGGCTAGAGAGTTCGACCGTATACAGGGTGGATTAATAACATTGACCATCTTAATAATTTTCGTTATTTGTTATAATATGAGAAAATAATACATATAAAACTTGCATGGTACAGAGGGGCGAATATTGTAATGCAAACATATTTTATATGGGTGAAGGCATTCGGAGATTTAAGGTCACCTTGATTTCTTTAAATGGAATCGATCTACCTTTTGTATCGTGAATCGATAGTGTATAAAATTCTGCGTAAACATGTATTGACATTCACGTACCCTAAACTTAATAGTTATATAAACGTGGTTACCCGACAACTTCAATATAAAATCATCAATTTTGTTTCTGGAATTTTTTAAAAATCGATTTTGCGGTAAAAAATTTTGAAATAATTTACAGTCGTGTGTGCTATCCGGTAGAATGTTCATGAAATCTTCGTAATTTTTGGTTAAGCAGAACACAAGAATTAGAGCATAATTCATTTTAAACCGTGCTCACCATATAACTACCCTTGTGGTACGGGTACCGACTTGAAACATGCCACAGAGGGTTTAGTTTGGGGGTATATTTTACCCCATTATCCGACTATACCCTTTGTGTACGTATAGTATAACGAAAGGAGGCACACTGTCTCGGTTTTGCATAGAACGAAGGAAAACGGTTTGTATACCAAGGTTGAAAAGATACCATGGTTATAAATTAATACATATTTATCGAAACTATCATTTAGCTATATACAGGGTGACCCATTCAAATCGACTCAGTCGAATATCTCCGAAACTGTTGATGATACTAACAAATGTTCCAGGTAAAAGTTAAAGGGTATCAGACCTGTACAATACTAACTCCAGTACTCAATATTAAAATCAAAATATCTTCTAAAATAATAATTTTTCACTATAAGTGATTTAGTAGTTTTATGTAGGGAATAACGAGTAGCATCGAGTAGTGCATTCAGAATATAGATTCTATTTAAAAAAAACAAAATTGACCTTCACATGACCTCTACGCGTCTACAAAAGATATCTACATCTGGTCGATTTAAATGGGATACCCTGTACATATGCAATAATGTTTATTTAAGTATGAGTAGACCCTCCCTTACTTTCTATTATTTTTACCATTTGATTTGAGTGGTAAGGTTTTTTAACTTTTTCTTGTCTTCGATTTATCCACATTTATCCGGTGCTATCTTTTTAGCTGGGAGTGTATGTCGCCGAGCCTATTTGAGGTTTGTCGAAGGAGCTAACAATACGTGGAATTAGTGAGATACAGGAGCGTTTACATGTAGGTAGACCTTAAGTGTCTGCGAAGCTAGGTGTATTCTATGAATATTCACGATCATTCAGCTGCAGCGGCAACTTCTACATATATGTACTACTTCGAAAAAATCTTCTGAGGACATTGGAAAGGCATCCACCATGGTTGAAAACTTAATGCGATCTCTTTAGAATAATGGGCGGTGTCAGATCCGCCTATTTCCCCTTCTTGCTCACGTATGCAATCTAGAGGCCCAAAGTTCATCCGGTATGATTATAGAAAATATCCCTTGTCTTTTAATAATACGTTGATCGCCCACTCAGCGTCCACAAAAATTGGGTAAATTAAAGCAATTTATTTAATAAAACTAAAATTGAGACGTTAACGTTCATCAGAAACAATTGCAAAATAGATTCTATGATAGTATCTCACCCATTTTTGCTTTACACTTTAAGCCAACAAATTATGCTCCATTTATAACGTGATATTTTAAAGAAATACTATACATGCTTATCTTGTGAAGCTCCAACGGGACGAGACAATGAAGTACCACTACCTGAGAAGGGTAACATCAACTCTGACACACTCGAGCGGCTATGTTTACGTGTACTGTCTCGTTTCGTTGGACAAAAGGTATACATAGAGCAGGTCTGATTAACACGCGGCTCACCGGGCGGTTTTATATTTCTATCGAAACTTTTGTTTCTCGTTGTATGTATACAAAAAATATTAAATAAATGAAAATTTGCATTTTTTTCGAAGATGAAATCTACAAAGAGTTCATCACGTGCTTCATTAATTCATGCCAATTTAGAAAACCAGCTAAGATGTGCAACGTCGAACATAAATATAGATTTACAAAAATTAAGTGAAAGAAAGCATAAACAAATATCTCATTAATTAAGGCTCGAGAGTTAATTGTATTGAATCATAATATAACAATAAAGTTTTATTCATTTTGTATTTGCATTACATTTTTTAAAAGCATGTTTATCTAAAGTGCGGCCCGCTGTAACGTTACGCGTCATCAAAGTGGCCCGTGAAACCATTTGGATTCAGTGTCGCCAGATGAGGCCGAATCGAGCCTCAATTACTCCCCTACTTTTCCCCTTCCACGACGCGCAACGCGTCACCCACCCCCACCCATTCGCCCTCCGTCCCACTCAATCCCCGTCACGCACGCGGAACGTGTCACATATTACGACTCTGGCCATCAGAGAGGGGGTACCTGTATTCCCCTCGATTTTCTCGACCTGGCCACACTGTTTGGGTTGGCCAGACCTGGTGCAATACATGCAGTATAGAGCGTTACCAGAGGTGCTGAGATCCAGAGTCGTCAGATTAAGACTTGTGTCCACACTTTACCTTCCCCTTCTACGACGCTATTCCCACGCTCCCGCCGCGGCCTGGTCACGTGAAGCGTTTCGTCTCTGTCGTGCATGTGTCCGGTACTGGAAGAGAGAGGGTAACTTTTTCCCCTTGATTCGTGCTCCCACCCCTCATCCGGCGACTCTGCTGAGATCTCATCCGCATATCCTTATAACTTTATACTTTATTATACTTTTTTGTATACTGTTTAATTAGCCAGGTCGAAGGTGAATTTTAAATGCTGTTTTTATAAATAATTCCTAAAAATCGCATTAATTTTAGCAGTTTACACTAGGATCCCTACTTCAGGGGGTAGGACCCCCTCTAGGGGTCTCTAAAATATCCTAGAATACCCTAGAAATCTGGCCGAAACATCGGTTTGCGCGGTACGGGTATTCGTCCTTATATCAGCATATTTTTCGCTGGACAAGGGCTCATTCGAAAGAGGAAGGTTCGATGAAGGTGGCTCAGCCTACGATAGCATCCAGAAAACTCATCCAATGGCATAAAAATGGCTTGGATTACATGGCTGAATATCATCAATTTTGGCTTACTTCTAACATTTATATTATAAAATATATGCATAATTTCATAGAACTAAGTGGCTGAGCCCCCTTCATTGAACCTTCCTCTTTTGAATGAGCCCTCGTCCAGCGGAAAATATGCTCATATGAGGACGAACACCCGTACCGCGCAAACCCATAGATTTCTAGGGTATTCTAGGGGAGGGGGTCCCACCTCCTTAAGAGATGAAATTTTCTGTTTTACACCCTCTCTCTGCAAATGATGCGTCAACACTTTATTTAGCATTAAGATCCGTAGAGTGTAATCATAACAGTTTCGAAGCTCTGGCACAACATGCCGCTCATTCTGCAGGATCATCGAGCCGAAGAGATCGACGACGGTCGATTAAGACGCGTGGTGTCAGGTATTATTGATAGCAGCTCGAACGATATAATTTAATCGTTTTTCGACCGATTCCTGATCGCATGCATGATCACGTTAGGTCTCTCGCCCGGTTTATCCTCAAGATCAATGCGAGATCGGCGCGAGCAGCGTTCGAGTTGGTTTGGCGCGCTAAAAGGAACAACTACAGCAGCAGCATCCGCGGTATCGATTGACTGTTTCTCGATCGCGAATGTTACTTTTATTCGACTGACAAGCCAATCCATTGCGATCGCGTTGAGGCAGGCGAAAACAAAATGCGGCGGTGTGTATACGAGACGGTAACTGGCTGTTGCAGCCGGTCCAGAGAACTGAACCGGTTCTCTTCTGCTGCTCAAAAATGCCCCTCGACCGGCTATAATAATTTTAATTGACACCCAGACCAGACCAGATCGCTGAGTATCCAAGATCAGCACGTACGTACGGGGCTGCCTCTTGCAAGCTGTCGTGTCTGGCCGATGAAAAATCAACATTCTCCAACATTTTTACGTAATCATTAATAAATGCTCGCCCGGTCGCCTACTTCGTCTAGATGTCGTTCCCATTCTTCGAATCGCTCGGTCGTATACTAACCGTCCGAGTGAACATTCTCATCGTGAAAATCGACCGAATAAAAACCACCGCGTGATCGTTACGTTCGATCGGTTATGGTTATGTTATACATACACAGACGAATCATCCGAGGGCCGTGTTACGCGTTCCACGGATATTAAACGAACGCGCGTTTCGGTACGCTCGAACTCGCTGGCCCGGGTGAAAGGAAAACCCTGCGCCTCTATCCTCCTGGTGAAACACAGAACGAAAGATTCCACGTTGAACCCGGCATATTTCGTGTAGACACCGTATACATACAGTGGTGGTCACATACTTATAGTGAGCAACAAAATTGAACCAATCAAACCGATCAGATTTTTAAAACATCATTGTCTGTCTATGTATTTATTAAGAGAGAGACCCATACATTAAAAGGAGCATATTTTACATTTATTTTGGCTTGTGAAACGATCAATATTCTAATTCTGCTACATTTCATTCTCTAGTTACAGCATTTTATTCTTGATTCAATTTTGCACTAACTCAAAATATTAACAAAATATTTAATATTTTGTCCAAGAACCTTTGATACAAAATATCAACAATGTAGTAAGGTCAGATGTGTTCGCGTCTACTAGTTACTACCAAGGGACACTTTCCAGATATAATCTGTGTCGCCAGATCAGGGGAATTGACTCGAATCGAGGGGAATACAGTTAGTTAGTTAGTTGCGTTAGGTGCGTTAAAACTGAGAGTGTTAGATAAACAATCAGCGACAAACTACACAAAAAAAGTTGGGGGCCGCATGTTATCAATGTTCAAAAAATTAATAAAATACGATTTTTAGAATGATTATATTATGTATTATGTATTTATTAGACTCAATATCAAGCTCAATGTAATGTATATTATACATACATAGTCGTTTTATTTTTCATGTAATTTTTTAAACTAAAAATATTTTACATTTTATTGTATATTGTACAATATACAATCCATACATAGACATTTTATATTTCATGTTATTTTTTAAACTTAAACTATAAATATTTTATAATTTTTATAAAAAACAAAAATAAAAGTTATAATAAGAAATAAACAAAATCACAGTTTAATATTACTTTTTAGAAGATATTTGACATCGTTTTTCACAAAGCAAGTCATCAAAATTTGGTTGAATATATTGATTATGTTGAATTTTTGTTATTTTTCATTAACGAAAATAGTTGCTCGCATAAATAAGTGCTTCCGAACATAGCCAGTATACGCGTAACAAACGATAACATTTGAGGAAACCGATCTACATATAAATATGTATAAAAATCTGGAATTCCAACTTCCATACATTTTTGCTTCAGCAAAGGATCACATTGGATTTCAATTAATTCCATTTGTAAGTTTTCATCAACAATTTCGATATCGATAGATAGAGGTGAAGTAAAAAGACGAAATTGTAATTCGCAGCTTTTAAATTCAGAAAATCTTTGATCGAATTCCGTTTCTAACAATTTAATTTGGTGAGCATATTCTGTACATTTTAATTTATGTGATTTAAGCAATAGATATTGACAGCTTTCAAATTGAGACAAGTTTTCTTTTTCTATTTGTTTTCGCCAAAGTAATAATTTTTGTTTGAAAGCGTTAATATTATCAAATAGAGTTGTAACAACGTGATTTTTGCCTTGAAGCTTAAGATTGAGTTGATTAAGATGACTTGTAATATCAACTGAGAAAGCCAGGTCCCTTATACATTGTCCATCTTTTAATTCAGCACATTCATAATTTTTTGTTTCCAAGAAAATTATGATTTCGTCCAGCAATTTGAAGAATCATTTCAACACTTTGTGACTCGAAAGCCATCGAACTTCCGTATAATATGGTAGACCGGTGTGTTTACATTCTATATCTTCCAGAAATGAAGCAAATTAACGATGATTAAGTCAATAAAGGCTATAGCCGCGTTTGGTGGTGAAATTCGCCCCCGACGAGTTTTTAATCGAGCTTTGGCTATTCGATAGCCTACCCAAAAAGACCCCGATCTGCCAAGTTACAGCCCCATATCTCATCTGTAAGGGTAGTTATTGAGGAAAATCGAAAAACCAGTTTTTGGCCCATTTTCCCGATTTATTGACAGTTAAAAATTCTGAAAAAATTCTGACACATTTTCGATACTAATCCACATATTAGGTATCATTTTCAGATTTTTCCGTTGCAAACTCTGGTTGTAAACGCGAAAAACACGAAAAAAATCGAAAAAATGCAGATTTCATATACAGTAAACGCTTGATTCTTGTCCGGAGCGAGGGCACGATTCTTGTCCAATGCCTACCCACTCCACTGCCTGTCAACGCCGAGTTGCTCCGCAGGGCGGCGACGATTGATATCGGTTCGGGTATATCAATGTGAACACCACAACATTCACTACCTTATTTCTGGCATTATTCTGATTAAAATGACACCAAACATGATATAATTTGAACTGTATTAAGTGGTTTTATCGACCATGAAAGTTTCGGAGGCAACGAAGGACAGCGCATTGGAAAGAAAGAGACGCGAACAGTCGACGTCGCCGGCACAGTTCAAAGGCCCGCGTGTTGTTCTCACAATGATATGGCAATGATAGAATTGTTCATTTTTCATAATTTTTTTATGGGACTTTCACTAACTTATTTCTGGCATTGTTCTGATTAAAATGATACCAAACACGATATAATTTCAACTTTATTTAGTGGTTTCATTGACGGTATGGAGTACTGTAGGATATAGAAAAGGATAGCGAGTGAAAAAGAAAGAAAAACTGTATTGTTTACTCTATTGTGTAATATACCAATGCGATGCTAACACTTTTATTGACTACTTTCTCGTGATTATTTTTCTGATTATGTAAAATGAGTCGTTTAAAAATTTGTTACTGTAAGAAATAACTATACATAACGAGTTAGGAAAAAAAGGATCACTGATGCGGGGCTTGAAAGACAACCAGTATTGACGGTGAAGCCGTCCGCCAACGAGTGCGATTTATTGAAAAACCAAGAAAGGTTACACTGCGAGCGTCACTGGGAGAGTGACCGCTCCGGTAAAGTTCTAGCCGTCATTTAACTAGCCGCTTCATTAAAGTCTAATTAAATCGAAAATGAATTAATAAAAATTGCAGAATTAGCCGTCGCGCGTCGTCTTGCTTTAAGGGAGGTTTCTTGTACGAAGAGGCCAAATTCATATCAAAAATATCGTTATGCGGCATATGTGCAGGTCGCGCTGTGCTTCTACGGGCTGTAAACTCCGTTAATTTGCAAAATTCAAGTCTAATTCTTTGAGAACATATTTTTGAGATGTTAAGTTGTTTATTTAAACATATGCTATATATAGCATATGTTAAATGTATGATAAATTATAAATTATGCTTCACATCTAGAGTAAATATGGGCCAAATTATATCGTGTTTGGTCTTGTTCTAATCAGAAAAATTCTAGAAACAAGCCAGTGAAAGTCCCATAAAAAAATAATGAAAAATAAAGCATTTTTAATTGGCATGATGTACAGTGTGAACACGCGGGCCTTTAAACCGTACCGGCGACGGCGACACGCTTCGGTCACGCGAACCGTATTTCATTCTGTCCTTCTCTATGTTCGGCTCTCTATTGAAGTCTCGCTCGGCGAGGTCTGCGCCATATGTAGACGCAGTCATAAATCAAAAAGCACTTCTGGGGCACGATTCTTGTCCATGAAAAACACGGCTGTTGGACAAGAATCAAGCATTTACTGTACCTTTATACCTTTATAAATATTTTCTATATTTGTCATACATAATTTTGTATTTCTGAATATTTTTTTATTTCGTATATTTTGTATTTTTGAATATTTTTGTATTTTGTATATTTTTTATAGTTTTTATATTTTGTACGGTAATAAATTCTAGTTATGGTGAAATAAACTTTGTTACTTAACTAGCTATAGCTGAGCTTCTTATCCGCTTTCTAAGTTTAAGAGTCGCTAAATGTCTCTCAGTCAGTCAAGAGAGTGTGTCTTGTACGAGTGAAGTTGACGGGACAAGTTGCCTCACCGATGTACCCGACCTGTAAAAGTCCATATACATACCTTTATATGATCCGAATTATATCGTGTTTAGTATCATTTTAATCAGAAAAATGTCACAAAAATATTGGTGAAAGTCTCATACAAAAATAAGTAATAATAAAAAAGTTTTTTATTGGGATTACATTGTGAGGACGCGGCGGGCCTTTGAACCAGGGACTTGTACCGGTACGTAAAATACCGGTATGATACCGGTATATTTCGGTATTTCGGCCTAACCGTAATAGGAACCGAAATATCGGAATACCGGTATCTCGTCATACCGGTATTTTCATATACCGGTATGACGTCATACCGGTATAGTTGCATTCAGCGAATTATACCGGTACGTAAAATACCGGTACGTAAAATTTACCGGTATAAATATCGGTATGATGAACGGGGCAAGAGGGCTATTCCACACAAATTCAATGTTTATCTGAAAACACCATACAAAATAGTCCATTTACATCCGAATCATGTGTATAAATAGTTTGAACTTTTATTAAAAAAAGTATTTAACTTAAGCCCTTAGACAAAAAATAATTATCACGCATAATAATATTGATATTTTAAAATAAATTGGCAATCAAACTTAACTTAAATAATAATTATTAATTCAAAATGATTCAAATATTAGATGTCCAGATTTAGTACTGTTTTGGAATATAAGTATTCCATACTGAGGCGCGGATGACGGGAAACGGATTTTCCTGAAACTTGCAGTATTTGAAGATGACGTCTCCATATGTAAATTCGCAAAGCAGTAGCGCGCGCTTTTCAAGATTTTCCGAGAAAATTGTATTTTTAAATTTTACTCGGTTATAAACAGTTCGCGTTAAGTATTTAACAAGCAGATGAGTGGCCGAGAGCGGAGCGCGAAATACTATGTAACCGGTAGGTTGTTGGTTCGAGTCCCGCTATCCAAATTTTTTTTTTTCTTGAAATTGATACCTACCTCAATTTTTAGCCTAAAATCTATTATTTAAAAATTATTTTTATTTTTTAATTAGAAAATGCATGTTTTTTATTTGTGGACAATGGGAAATAAATTGGAATAAAAATAATACGCAATGTCATTTTTACTTTATTACTGCACATTTTCTATATTAATTATATGCTATATATGACATGAGCCAGGGTGATGTTCATCGTACAAACATGGAAAGCAATAGTTTTTCGGCATCTAGCACACACTATAAACGCCGCGTTCGTACAAGAGCACGCTTTTTTGAGTACTAAGTTTACTAAGCATTGGAAAAACCGAAAAATACCGGTATTTCAAAACGGTTACTGGTATAGTTCTGTTGGTCCAATACCGGTATTAAGTCCCTGTCGTAATACCGGTATACAAATTTTACCGGTATTAAGTCCCTCACGTAATACCGGTATGAAAATTTTACCGGTATTAAGTCCCTAGCGTAATACCGGTATGAAAATTTTACCGGTATTCGCAATACCGGTATAAAAATTTTTACCGGTATTAAGTCCCTGTGTAATACCGGTATACAAATTTTACCGGTATTAAGTCCCTGCTTTGAACTATGCTGGCGACCGCGACTCTCCGCGTCTTTTTCTTTCCCATACGCCAGTGATGGGCATTTTTACCTCAATTGAGGCAAGAGCGTCCCTACCACAGCGCCCACTGCCTCCCACCAGCATCCACCGTTACCATGGAGAAAGAACGCGTTTCGCCCGTAGCGAGCAGTGCGCGTTCGCGATGAAGGCGCGCGTTGCATGGAAGAGAGGTTGGTGGGAGAAGCCAGGCGTTTGGGGGGCCCCCACCCGTGCCCGTCACTGCCATACGCTGTTCTACCTTGCGCACGAAACTCCTATCGTCCATTACACACGTAAATATCATTGGAATTATATCATTTTTATTATCAATTTCGTTAGAAAAATGTCAAGAATATGATGGTGAAAGTTCCATTAAAAAATAATAAAAAATAAAGAAGTTTTGTTATTGGATTAGTAGTGGTCTCACACCGATATACCCGACCCGTATCATGTTACACTTCTCGACGGCCGAGGCCTCTCGAGTTGTATGGCGCCTCACGGCAGAGTTGGGCATTAATCGATTAAAATTTTAATCATGATTGATTGATTAATGTATACGATTAAGAAAAGAAATCGTCGAGAAATCGACGATTGATTCAATTGATTGATTTTAATCGTCAATCGTTGATTAAAAAAAGGAATCATCGAAAAATCGAGTTTACATTTTTTCAGTATTCATACAGTTCTGATTACGTATTTCAATTCGAAATTTCAGCAATAATCATTAATCAATTATCCGATTAACGATTAATAATCGTTAATCGCAACTAACGACTAAAGTAGAAAAATCGTTAACCGCAATTAACCACTAAACTAGGAGATTAATTGTTAATTGCGATTAACGATTGAAGTAGAAATTTAGTCGTCAATCGTTGATTAAGTTTTAGCCCAACACTGCCTCACGGGGTACCCCGCAGGAGTGGAGATAGTTATTCAGGGACAATTATGTGTGAGACATTTGGGACATTTATCAATAAAATACTGTATTATACTCAATTTTTTTAAAATCCCTGAGAGTGGTGCATCATAGTTGAAAAAAATAAAAACCACTTTTTTGGGGTTTTTCCTAAGTTATACCTATCTTCTCTGAATTAAAAAAATACATTATGTTATATTAAACATTCCTACGTTCAGAGAAATATTTTCCAGAATTTAAAAGTTGCGTAGTACAAAAAACGAAAATAATATTAAATCGTTATATTCGAGTATTTCGAAATACTTTCAACGGCGCCGGTTGGTGCAGCGGCTATGGTCTCGGACTGCGGAACCGCTGATGACTTTTTGGACCAGGTTCGAATCCTGCCCGGGTCAATCTTTTTTTTTATCAGATGTTTTTCCGCTTCCTAACCATATTATATTCTTGTTTTGGACACAAAAATAATGCAGTTCCCATTTTTCTTGAAAATTACGATGTTCCTCTTCAATTGATCATTTCTTACTCATTGTTCTTGAAGTTTGATTAAATAACTTTTTAGTTTAATATGAATACAAACCAAAATCCACTTTAGAGTTCAAAATATCATTCGCAAACGATTGAGCAAACACTGCACTTTGTGACGACTTGTACAAACATATGTCGTATGTCGGATTAGATCGCTCCGCGTTCTACATATGTATTATGTTTCTGATCGTCTTGTGCTTGTGCGCCAGCGCGCAGCGTCCCAAGCGATCACGCAACCACACGCGACGCCAGCGTCAACCAAAAAGTTCAAACTTTCCAACTTCAAGCGTCAAAGCTTGATATTTAAAAATTTTTTAAAAGTCTCGGCGGGCCGCAACATATGTATTGGCGGGCCGCGTGTTTGACATGCCTGCTCTGTGTTAATGTATTCGAGTCTATCTTTATTTCTCACATTCGAAGTTCCAGTAGTTGTTATTCTACGACGATACACTTTTGCCGCTCTAGTTGATTTCTATAAGTTACGAGTCACCATTAAAAATCAAACAATCCTCGGTCACGCATAACTTGCCTAACCCTCGGCTCGTAATAAAATTGTATCGTGTTTGGACTCCTTTGAATTAGAAAAACGTCGCAAATACATTAGTAAAAGATTCGTAAACAAAGAATTAAAACTAAAAAAAATTTTTCATCATACTTCCACCAACGATTAACTAAAGAATATCTTGGTAATTATTACTTTTTCACTCCCCATGCCTTAATACTTTTGTACTCAACATTCGATACTCGAATCAATTTCAAATCGCGTATTCAAATATTACGCGTAATGCAATAAAAACTCAAGGTCGCCTTCGTATCTCGATAACAAAGTAAAATATTAAAAAACTCATCATTACTTTGTATGTAAAGGTTAATGTCTAGCAACTTTTGTTTGAAATATTATTTTATGCAACTACGTGATAAGCTACGAGTAAGTTCAGGTTGTACAGTTAAGTGACTCACCCTGTATATTTTTCCACGTCGATCCATATCTTAATGGGGTTGAGGTGTCGAGCTCGTACAGGCCATTGAAGCAATTAATATTTTGATGAGATAAAAATGATTTAACGACATGTGCGCTATTTTTTTCAATGCATATCTCTGCATGTGGTAGCAATACCTCTTTTATTATATGTATGTACCAACATAAACATAACGACTCATGATTGTCTGTAAAATCATTTTTGGAACAGCCATTACACCACAGAAATGTTACTGAGACTTTAGAATAGAAGGTACAAACTTTATGAAAATATATAATTTAGACATTTTTGCAAGCTTCCCAACAAACTACATGTAATCTATTGGGTATTTGAAATACATATGATTTGTACGTAAGTAAATGGCCGGCACTATACGTGTATGTACCACGTCGAAACTAGAAGAGCAGCGGACTTGCCATTATTTACCCTTATCGGACTTGAAAATTCTTCGATACAGCCTGCCAGTTTCTATTCTCGTAATTATGATAATATCTCGATATAGAAACTGCCATACCAGGCGTGACGGTTCATTTAATTTGATGCTTGAGGAAAAGGAATCGTTTCGTTTCTGGTTTACCGCTTCCTCTCATCTTATCGGCAAGGTTACGTAGCGGACCCTACCTTGGTCGCTGTCATATTGCCGATTCTCCTATACAAGGTGTATCTAGAAACTGGGCCGAATTATAGCTGGGTTGTTAACGGAGATGGAAGAAAATTGTAGAAGAAAGTTTCGCATGGTTTAACAAGCTGTATCATACTGTATTGCGGTTTTTTACGGAAGTGCATACAACGCATATTTTCACAATTGTGGATCACTGATAAAACATTGTGACAGTGAAGATAAACAGCGAAACAACTGGTGGTATTGTGCTAAGGCACAAGAAAGATATAAATGGATATTTTCATTTTAAACAATAAAGAAAAGTTTAGACAGAGTGTTAATGGTTCAATAGTTAGATTTTCATCTTATCTTTATTCACGTAATTTTTCCTGTTAGAAATCCTTTAGCAAATCCGTCACTGTCCATCGATTACATTTTTATTGTAGAGTAAATCATACATATTTCCTTAGTCATTACCATAATCCATAATGTTTCTTTAAAATTTTATCAACATCAGATAATTCATCTTTTTAATTTGAACTCTTGGTATATCATTATTGATTTGCATAAATGCAACGCTGTTTCCTTTTTGCACACTCCTACATATGCTCCTACATCAGGCTTTATATTTTGCTGTAGGAATTTAAAGCTCCTACTATCCCCTTTATATTAAAGCGGCAGATCGTTAATTGGGATCCTGGGCGAATACTGTTTGGTAGCCTACCCAATTAACTCAAATTAACTCAAGTACCAAAAGTTTTTGTATAATTCATTTTTTCTTAAGTTGTTAATTTAAATTGATCTTATTTTTTTTTATCGCGAAGGAGACCCTGTGATTGAACGGGGTCCTGGGCTGCAGTCCATAAATCCCATGCCTAGATCTGCCGTTGTTAAACATGGCAACTTTTATACTCCTGCAGGACAAATTAAATGATACGAATATGGTGACTTTTGAGATTGAATCCAGTACGGACATAGCGATTTTTGTTAATATAACACCCATATTTAATCTACATACAGTTTTAAATGGTTACCAAAACATACTTGTTTTTATGTTTTTTTTGTAAGCTCAAGATCACCTTGATTTTTTTAAACGGGACCACCCGTTTTTAAGGGATCTTACGATGATAGTGCCTTTCATTAGGAATTCAGTGACTATAATTACTCAAGTTCATTCAAGGTCACAGATAGAGAAACAGAATCCACTAAACATGTATGCTACTAATTTCCTATAAACCGAAATAAAATTCTGGTTTGTTGTTGCAAATATACAACCATTGGAGAATACATGTACATATGTATAAACCTCTTTTTCTTCCAAAAAAATTATAAGCGACAAACAGGTGCTAATCATTGTAACCAACTTGTAGTTGTAGTGTAAGGATTTAAAAAAAAGTGTAGTATTTAAATAATAATTTTAGCGTGGCTTGCATGAAACAAAAATTACATCTTTCGATATTATTGTCTTTTATAAAACTTTTATTTCATCTCTCGTCATCCAATGATTAACTGCTTTGACTCGCGCCATTTTTGCATTAAATGGATCACCTGAAGAAAATGAAAACAAAGAAAAATGGATCAGAAAATTCTTGGAAAGATTTTCAATTCCCACTAAATTTTTAAAAACGATTCTGATTTATGGGAAGATGAGAATGATTTCAAATATGGATGAAGCATCGTTCAAGAATTAAAAGTTGTAAATATCATACCTGAACGTGGGTCAATATAATCAAATATTAACTAAAAATAAGGAGGAAAGGCAATACATATTACAAATTGTCAAAAGAGTAAAACATTATCACAAGATATTAAAAATATTTTAACGAACCATTTAAAAGCATATTTTAAAATCATAAAGATGCTTCAATTTTTGGATTCTCTAAATATTTTTTTTCGATTCCAAAACAGAAATTTTTGTACATAAATATATGTATAGTATGTCGTATACGTCAATAATAACATATGAAAAAATATGTCAAATGAAACTTGTATTATTCGACGAAGTAAATCAAATTCCAAACAAAAAATTAATCTTTCAAAGCCAATTCTGGATATTTCAAAATTGCTATTTTTTTACGATGTCCTCGTATTTGCTGTCCGTACAGCTATACATATGTAGAGCATGGAAAGACAAATTCAACTATGTATAAACATGTATATTTGCGATGTACTACAATGGAAAAAAACGAAGTTCCGAAAATAAAAAATGTTCAAGTTCGATAATTTGTTCGAGCGATCTAAAATTTTGCATAGATTATTTTTTAGCCTCTGTCACAATCCTAGGGGGTGTCCTGAAAGAAATTTGAAATTTTTTTTCGCCAAGAATAACTAAGGTCTCCACCCTATCCCTTGCCGGCTCGGTTGTCGAGCGTGTTTACCGCGTGACTGGTTCCAAGGGGGATCCCCCGGTGGTGTCGATAAAATATTGACATCTACGTAGAGACCTTTGCGACAGTTACGGAGATAATACTGTTTGTACACCGCGTTGATTGTATAAGTCGAGATCATAGCCTTAGAACTTTCTTCGCGTCACGTGACTCGACGATTTTGTTCTCGATCCGAGAGTAAAAACAAGGGAGTAATGAGGCCATCCGTGGCTGATAATACAATAATCAATGCGATAAAAAGAGAGCTGCTCGCGTGACCACCGTCTAGCGACTTCTCTTTGGCGAATTGTACTGAATTGCACTTCTGAGTTCGAGATACCGTTCCGTGGTGCGCGAAGTACGGTCAACCCGTCGCGTCGTGCTTTACAGTAAAGACAAACGTCTGTCCGTTACGCTCTATCCTTCGGTAATATGTACCTATAGCTTTAGAAAGTGTGTGCAACCGTTGCCGATCGAAACAACCTCTCTCGCTATGCCCGATACGCGGCTCTTTCCATGAAACGCCGCGTTTCATTTGATAATTAACACTTTACCGAACAGCAGTTGCATAATAGTCCTCCAGAGAGGGGGGGGGGGGGGGGGGGTTCTTTTTCTTTTCAATAGAAGATATCGACTTTCTAGTATTTTTCATTAAGGAAACAAAGTAAATTAATTAATTTGAAGATTGTACACGCTTCTATTATAATTTATAATTTTTCCAAGCTGTTTTTTTTATTGAAAATATGATCTACTACAATTAGAACATCATTCAAATGTGCACCACGACTGCATCCACAACTGCAATGACTTTTCGACATGTTGCTATTTCGGGAATTACAACTCGAATGTTGATCTTTAAGTAATTATTTGTAGTTTGTTAGCATAGAATCGAGTTTTCAAAAATGTTGAATTAATGAAAATCGATGTTACTGGTTACTGGTTACTGGTTTATTCTTCTCTTTGTGTATACATAAAGATGGCGTTGTAGACGCTAAGCTCTATTTGCCAATACAAATCGGTCCTTATATACTAGTGCCAATACAAACTCCTATATGTTATTATTAATGCTAATGTATAATAATATATGAGCATGAGTAGTATATCCACTTCGTCTTCCTGTACCAAAGTACAATTTTGTCCCCTAATTATCATCACCCTGCAATAAAGACATGTTTATATTGATTTATCTATTTGTATTAAACAGATTGCTATTGACTTCAGGATAGCATTATCATTCCTTCTTAGTATACTGAGAACATCCTCTTCCAGATCTATGTAGTATATCCTTTTTAGCAAAGAGTCTCATTAATTTTCCTCTTTTTCCTTCGTATATTGGACAATTCCATATGATATGATCAATATCTTCACTTTCGTATCCGCATTCACATAGTGTATAGCTGATATAGTTTTTCCTAGCAAAGGAGCTTGCTAAATTGTAGAGGTTAGCTCTGATTCTGCTCAGAATGTTTATGGATCGTCTTCAGATATTTTTGTTATTGAGTATGCAGACTGTCTTGGGGATACTGCCTTAAACGATCTATCGCCCTCTGAATCGATTGGTGTCAGTGTTGCCATCTCTACGAATTTTTCATCTAGCCTACGGATTTCAAACCAATATCTACGGATTTTTATAATCTCTTTTTTTTTCTTCTTTTCGTTCATAATTTTTTCATTCCTGATAATATGATCAGCAATTGAATATTTTTATTCTAGCGATAACTGTCGCTACGAATCTCTTCCACGGATATTCCACAATTATTTTCGTTAAGGAAAACATTGTTTAAAATTAACCCACGAATCAACCCATTCAAAGACCTGCAACATTTTTGTTGAATACTTTATTGTATGTATAGGTATATAATGATATGTATAATTTCATGCATGTGACAACTAAAATAGCAATTTTTCGCCTTCTAATTTATAGCAGTTATAAAAAATCTGTAGATCTATAGATTTTCCAAGGGAAAATCTACGGAATTCTACGGGATTTTTAGATAATCTATACAGACTTTCAAAAATTAAAGTTGGCAACACTGTTTGGCGTACTTCCGTTGTTCGCCACTGTTTGGTTGTCTGTTCGAGCTAGTGGTTGTGTAACTCAGGTTTTGTAAAATAACCTGTATTAATCTTACAAGTATTTTACGAAATATTTATTAAAACTACAATTCTGTATTCAGATTCATTAATCCGTACCAACAAAAGAACTCCACAAAAAAATCTAGTGGTGTTAAATCACATTGAAATCTGCATTTTGTGAAATTAGACGTTGAAAGAATTTCAAATAACAAAGACTGAATGTTTCCTTGTGACATGTACCATTTTCATAATAAGTTTGAATAATATGCTGCCCTCTAATAAAACGAAGTGGCTTATGTCGCGTGAACAGACATAACCTCTAAACATCATATATCTCAAATATATTATTTACTTATCGTACTAATCAAATTTTTTTTAGACTTGTTTACAATACCTTAATATTCGAATACCACAAAATTTTTACTTTGGTGTAGTATCAGTTTGTTCACAACAAAAACTACTGTGTCTGCTTAACAATAGTATAAATTTAATTCACATTTAAATAGTATTTGAAAATATAGTTTGTATCGTCTGAGACCTAAGACGTTCCATTTATTCTTAGGTTTTATTTTATACACAACAAGGGGTAATATCAAATTTAGAATTTCTCCGAAGATGAATATTATTATTTTAACATTAAATTAACGAGGACTAACAACGACTGGTACGCGTTGCCTAATAAAAGTGTCCGAATTTATTTAGAAATGCGTGATTTCTATTGCTTCAATGAAGAAATTTATTTGTAATCACTTTTCATGAAAACGTCTTCACAATTTTAATCATTGTGAAACAAAAAATCTGAAACCAGTGATTTGTATGATGGTGGTAAGTTCAGTGTTAAAGAAAATTATATAACATATTTTTTTAGATGCAACACCATTATTAACAAACAAGATGATAAAATCAAGTTGGAAACTGTTATTATTGTTTCAATTACCATTTTGTTGAAGACAAGTAAGTGTCCGGTGATTTATGGACGGCAGTGTACATTATATAACTAATGTTTTACGACCAAAAATTTGTTTAGTTTTGATAGTTAGAAAACTGGACTTTTGAGTATTGTCTCGAGTACTGTGAGCCGGTCCGTGATCCCTGGGTCACCCTGTAGACGACGACCCGCTCAAAATAGAGTCGGCGTGTACTCTAAGGTCATCGATCCCTCTTCCGCGTCACCTGCCATGCCTACACCTTCTATCAAGGCATGGAGCTATAGTGGCATCGCGCGACAGTCCGCTAGAAAATCCGTCGTAACGGTCGAGGGGAATCCGGGATCTTCGCTGAAAATACTCGGGGATCCGGACTAATTTCGAAACACGCGACTCGCGCGTCATCGGATTCCGATCGAGCAGGGAGAAGCGTGAAAAATCCCCACGGAATCGATGATACGACCGAGTTTACAGAATCGTCTGTCTCTCTCCCAACGACGTGGGTTCACACACGTCTTGCAACTTCCAATGAGAGCGGAATGCCAGAGCGCAAGATATCGATGCGCTTCCCACGCTATTGGCCAGTAGAGCACACCGCGGTATCAGCGAGGTTTTTTTTCGCGTCGAACTCGTTTCAGTTGGGCGGCCTCCATTCAGCCGTCCCCGATTTTCATTGAATTTCAAATTCGTCTAATCATCGTCACGTAACCGCTCTCGTCCCTGGCGCGGCGTCGCGTCGTCTTCAAAGATCCGAGAACGCGTGGTTGGTCGTTGACCCTCGACTACTATTCGCCGCGTGTGATTCATTCCGACGTATCCCTAATGGCCGGCAATGAATCACACGGGAGAAATTCGTACACGAAAATGATTCAGGAAGTCTTTCGCTCTTCTCGGCTCGACTCGAACAGACGAAAAAGAGCGATACGCGTTTGCATCGCGGCTGTGCCACGACCGAGATGCATGGCGTGGCGTGGCGTGGCGTGGCGTGGCATGGTGTAGCATAGCGTGGCCTGGCCTGGCCTGGCCTAGCTCGGCGTACCGTGCCTTGCCGTGGCGTGGCGTGGCGTGGCGTAGCGTGGCGTGGCGTGGCGTGGCCGTCCGGTTAGGGTAGGGAGAAAAGACCTTGAGTCGCGTCACGTGACCACGAAGGTACACGGGAGTTGGGTAGGGCGGTTGCAGAGGGCCTTGACCTTACCGTCGGCGTCGCAGCCTTAGTTATAGCCACCGTCGTCGCGGCCTCTACGAACCTCGACGAGAACAGAGCCACCAGCACAGCCGCGCCACGCTCGATCTTCCTATAATTATGGCTACTCGTGACAGTCTTGCCTGTCGCGGCTCCTCGACCGATTTGTTCGCATAAAGGTTTCCACTGATTTCTACACCGTGGCTCCACCTGAGCACCGTTCCCGTTAGAGGAACCCATCGTCTCTCGTAGCAGACGTCTGAACGCGTCCCGGCTATGTCGTCCTCTAAATGCAATCA
The DNA here is from genome assembly GCA_916610255.1 of Lasioglossum lativentre. NCBI lineage: Eukaryota > Metazoa > Arthropoda > Insecta > Hymenoptera > Halictidae > Lasioglossum > Lasioglossum lativentre. Next base: position 36,173,313 of record OU744356.1, on the reverse strand, counting down.
ATGCCATTAACGTATCCAGTTGGAACGACGCTTGGACGCGTCCTCGTTCGGTACCGTTTCCTACCTTCGTTTCTCCCGGTTCGGATCGGACCGGACCGGACCGGTTGTAAACAAAACGCGTGAGAATCTTCGCCTTTCAACAGGAAGATCGATCGCCGTTTCCGGGGGACCGGAAGTAGACTGACCTTGCGGAACACCATCGACGCACGCCAGCGGAACTTGCACGTGCGCGGACTACGGTGCACCTTACAATTAGCTATACCTGATGAAAATTTTTCTTTTTAATTTTTTTCGGGCCACCCCCCAAAATTGTGACAATAAGTGAGAAAATGAACTGGTACAAAATTTGGGCCCGATTGGACCACGAGAAACCGGCGCGCAACAAATTTGAAAATATGTTATTTTAGAAAATCTATTTTAGAATTTTTGTTCGAGAAGAATACATGCACCTTGGAAACGTCCCATATTGGAAGATGTTGTGTCACAACAAAGTGCATGTACTTTGTCGTCGATATTCCATTCCTGCACTAATTCATATACTGCAGAGGATTGTTCGTTGCCAGATCCAGACGGAATTGCAGGTATACCAAGTAAGCGTTCAATGCCTCTACAAGTTATTACCACAGGTTATCTGTCGAACTTTTCTTTGCCTGTTAAACCTGGCAACAACTTTCCGTCCCAATGAAGAGTAACAGCGTGAAGATCGCAGTCTTTAAACGATTCACGATATTTTTCAGCGAGTTTTGCTCGATAATGCGTACGTTGACGTCGAATGGACGTTCGATTTATTACTAATTCGTCTAGATCGCGACCGAGAGCTTGTGCTGTTGCTCGCCTCTTAAACCGACCCGACCATTTGCAAGTCAACTGTTTCATTGTACGTGCCGATGGTATTTACAACACACTACTTATCGCCAAAAACTCCGAAAAAGTCCACAAAGTAATTCCGTCAAAAAGCAATGAAAACTCGACCGTCATTTCAGGACTACCCGGGCCCACCACCGTCCCGATCGGGAAAACCCGCTTGTCCAAAATATCTCTATTATTTGTGGATATATAAAAAAAACTCTTCAAACAAAAGTTGCAATATCCAAGGAAGTGAATATAGAGACAGGGGAAAACGTATGTATCCTTAAAGAGAAAAAAAAGACAAATTCAACGATATTTCATAACGTAAATTTATGTCAAAAGTGTATAGCCGGATAAGATGATCAAAAGTGCCCTTGCATCAAGAAAAAACATACTGTGCAAAGTTTCAACCCTATATCTCAATCGGGAGGGTAGTTATAGGATAAAATCTAAAAATCAGTTTTTGGCCTATTTTCCCTAGTTAATGATGTTCAGAAATTCTGAGAAAAATCTAACACATGTCGAGTGCCCAAATACATACTCTGCAATTCGTTTTGAGATTTTTAAATTGTAAATCCTGCTTGCAAAAAATCATAAACCTCAAAAAAATCGAAAAAATGCAAATTTCACATGGAAGTTCAAGAGTGACCACATTTTCCTTTTTATGGTATCAATATTGTTATAATTATCGTTCATGAAATTTTTCATATTTTTCGGCTGCAGTTAAAAAAAATAATAACCGATTTTTTCGACGTTTTTTCCACGAAGACCTAAGGTAACCTTAAAATTGTTACGTTATATTTATTCTCTAAGTCTATTAAGCACTGATAAACCTAGAACATTTCACAGAAATAATTAAAAAATGAAGTTAACTTGATTCGTATTCTACTGCGTCAGCGCATAACATCTGAAAATATTAACTTTGTTTCCAACAGCCCGGTCGGGTCATATGTCTACATTTTTTTTCTTTTGATTAATTCTTTTTTCTTTATTTCTAACTATGTAACAATCAATGCAACTTTTTTAGAATACCTTTAGAACCAACATTTAAATATTTAAAAAATATTTTGAGGTAAAATACTTTGCAAATCCCGGGTTTTACGATGCCATTGTAATTGCTACTCAGGCCAAAAACGAAAATTCTAAAGAACGGAAAACATACTTTGTCTACAACACTAATTGTCCATTGTTCCATGTTCCACATCGTTTTATGACCTAAACTGACCTCCGCCACCCTACACTCGTGACCGTGGAAGATACTTTTATGAATGTACAATAAAAGTTAATAAAACACGGGAAGTTTGTATTCCTAAGGTAGTTTTCATGAATTTATAACTTTACTGCTTACGTCACTGAATGCTAGAGACGGGTGAAATATTTCATTACTGAACCTGGGTGGTTCATACACAATTGCTCCCCACATAAAAGACGAGGTACGAAAAACAAAAGTCTCAAAGGAATTGAATAACAATGGAGCAATTTCTAGAACTTGCATTTATTTCTTTTTTCTATAACAGATTATTTAAAACTCGAAGACACGCATAGATTAGTTCGGATAATCGAGATTCTACTAAATCGTGGATACAAGAAGTCACTATGATCCAAACTGTAACATGTTGGGTATCATTTTAATCGGAAAAGCGTCGTGGACATGTTGGTAAAAGTTTCATAAAAATGTAATTAAAAACAAATAAGCTATTCACTGAAGAATATCTCACTAACTATTACTTTTTCACATTATATACCTTAATACTTTCTTACTGTACATACAATATGTAATACTCTTCCGAATCACGTACTTAAGTACCACGCGTTAAAAAACAAAAGCTCAAGGTCACCTTTACATTTCGATAAAACATCAAGACATCAAAAAACTAATAATCACACTGCATATCTGATTTGATATAAAGGTACTTCCGTTTGAAACTTTTTGTTACACAACGAGTAGGTTACGAGTTAATTCAGACAGTAATTCAGTTAAGTAACTCACCCATTATAAAACAACGAAAACCGAAAGAATTAGAAGAATTGTACAATTTAATAATAAATAATACTTAATAATACAGTGCAATTGTACACTTTGAATAGATGTAACAGATTGATCGATTCCTTTCTGCGGAAATGTGCAGCTGTGATACGACAAAAGAATTAGCTACTAATTATTAAGTATCTATAATTGCAAATTAACAGTTGTATATTAGAATACGAAAGTTGTTCATTTGTAATTGTCCGTTCTAAAAATTACTGTTCAACATTGATATTTACAAATTTGTTAAATTCTTGAAATAAATAAAAAAGTATTTAAAAAGTATTTAATAAAACAAGGTTCAAATTCGATGAAAATATGATTTCTGTACCTTTCTGAGCTTTCCAAGAGATACAGATAGTTTAAAAATGAAAATGCTACTTGTACGTAAGTATATGGGCACCACTGTACCTAAGTATACATGTCCTACACGCAACCTACACAACGTACTATTCTGTTTAACCGTTTCCCAACAGCTGAAACGATAAGTATGCAAACAGTACCAACTTTCACTGCGTATCATACTGTTACATATCAGGTTTTTGACTATTGAAGGCGCGAAACCTACTGAAATCTTGCATAGATTAATAGTTTAAAGTTTAAAGGTATAACGTTGTAAAGGACGCAAATTCTTGCTTGGCGTAAATAGTTTGCCAATGGTCGTCAACACGTTTCAAACGTGTCGCGTCGCAGATGCGTCAAGTGAATCTTCATGCCAGAAATCATTCGAACCATTTGGAAGCTCATTGAACACAAGAAAAAAAAATGAAAAATCTGCTTTGGACTACTCTTGAACATCCTCTTCACTGTCCACAATTATCGCCTTGTGATTATCATTTGTTTGGTCCGTACAGACAGATATGGAGAGGACATTGATTCGATAGTAAAGAAGAGGGAGACCACTCGTTGTTGAATTCGCTTTGGACTAAACATTGTACTTACTATCAAATTCGAATGAAGAAATTACCTTCAAGTACACGAGCCTAGCATTTGTAACAAGTAGAACCTATACGTCGTGAACAGACTCGTCAGACGATTCCTATTTAATAGCACCCGTATTCGCCTAACTATCCAATTCGATATTCTCGAAAACGAGACGTCGTCGTATCTGAAGGCAAGACGAAACGAATAACCAGCAACGGCATGACCTTCGCGTGATCTCGAGTTCCAAAAATTTACAAATTTTTAGAACTCAATGTGGATAATGAAATAGTTACAATAGAGAAATTTGCGAAGAATAACTTATCATAATAATAATACATATATATTCATACATATACATATACTATATACATATACATTATATGTATACATATACATATACATATATGCGAGTCAGTAAGAACTATGTATTATCTAACAGTGCTGGGCAAGTTTGTCCGCCGCGGACAAGAAGAATCCGTCGAGCATCCCCCACCAACACCTCTCTCGTGCAGCGTGCACCTTCGCTGCGCAAAGGTGCTTCGTCCCTTCCAGTGCCTTCGTTTCCCCCCTTCTACGTCCTCCCGTAGCCGACGAAGTTAGTGGGAGAAGCAGGCAACTCAGGGGCCCCTACCATGCCCATCACTGATCTAAAAAAACTCGGTATCAGAGAAAAATGTTTAATGAATTCTGTAGCATTTTAAGGGACGCATTCTTTCTGAGATATGAAGGTCACCTGAAGTTCTTTCAATGTCGATGAACTTTCTTTTTAATACCGCGTTCATGCCGAAAGAGGGACGAATTCAGCGACCTATAATATGATGACCTTGAGTTGACCTTGAAAAAGCCTCAAGGTCACCCAGATATCTCAGAAACAAAAAGTAGATATAAAAAATCAATGCTACACGATGCATTAAAACGTCTTTGGATACCGAATTATTTTAGATGGAAGTTCTTACCGACTCACCCTGTATATGTATGTAAAATTATTATTTCGCTTCTGTTATTATCACATGTTTGATGCTTTGATTGCAGACGCGACAGTGTCCTTTGAGGACCAAAGACGAATGACTAGGAGCGATCGTTGACGGGAGTTGGCGGAAAGTTAACAGAGGCGAATTACTGCAATCGCGGATAGATTCCACTCAGGATGCCGCAGAGTTTCGCAATCGTCCAGAGGGTCCGAGTCGCGTCACGAGCGTACTGCAGGGTAACCAGCTGAGGATGTCGGAGCAAAACGGGCCCAGCGAGGGCCCAGGGCCGGGTCCAGGACCAGGTCCTGGCTGGTGGCCTACCTCGCAGTCTTGGAAGACGAGCTCGGCCGCGTCCGCTTCCTCGTCCGCTGGCTCGACTGCTTCAGACAGCTCCGCCTCCGTCTCTGCGTCCTGCACCGCCTCTACCTCCTCCCTGGCAACTACCACTTCGGCTACCCCCTCGTCCAGCTGTTGTTCCTCGACTCCCGGCGGACACTCCTGCACCATCACCGCGGCCCGCACCTCCGAGACGGGCAAGAACGTCTCTGTTACAACGATCAATGTACCTCCGAATCAAGACTTACACGATGGTACGCTCATTATCATTTGCACGATCTAGGATATGGAAGTCAAATTCTCGCGTAACACCGTTTCTCTTCCAGCACTCGACTCACTCGAGCACAGCTCCATAACGTAGTTGGGAAGATACACACAGTCAGTCTCATAATTGATCACACACACTTCAAATCTGAATAATTTATTTCTACATGGTCCAAATGACTTCAGTCTTTCTGCCAAGCAATCTATCGAGCGGTCTTCCCGTCAACTTATTATTTGGATATCCAATTTTACTTTTAAATAAAGTTTATTTCAATGTCAATCGACGTGATTATCGAGTATTCTCTTTATACGAGTGGAAATTGTATAACATATTGACCATGGCATTATATGATGTTTGGTAAAAATCTATCGATTAATTAACACTATTCGTCGATGGTAAAGAAGACTCGTTTTTTTGACCAGTTATGCGAGAATCCCCTCTGATGGGGATATGCAACCCTGTAAGCCTAATAAAATGGAGTAAATCCAACATTTTTTCGTATATAAAGATACTGTAGAAAAACGATTTTTTTCGGAAAAATTAAGCAACATTTTAGCTTTATTTTGATGTTTTTTATTACATCAAATTCCAAAATGGTGGAGTTGTATAACATTATCTAACTGCATGTCCAGCAAAACCTGGGTAGCTTGGAATACAAAAAGTAAAAATATGTTGTAATGATTTCAACAAAAAGAGATTATCTACAATCTACAATGTAGCGAAGGATTGTTTAATAGTTTTGAAAAATGAGAAGATAGCGACTGTTAAAAACAAAAATATCTTTTCCGCCGAAAAAAATCAATTTTAAACATTTATAAAAATTCAGCAAATTAAGATATGAAAAAAATCGTACGGTACATACATTGAAGAGAATCTATTTTTGTTTAAGTTTTACATTCCAATCACTTTTGCCGTTGGGTGCAAGCTACCATGTTGGTAATGTTATACAACTCCACCATTTCGTAATTTTATGTGATAAAAACAATATTCAGTAAAGCTAAAATGTCGCTTAATGTTCCCTGAAATAAATCTTTTTCACAGTATCTTTAAATGCGAAAAAATTTGTTACATTTACTCCACTTTATTAGGCTTACACGGTTGCATACTCCCTTAACGGCTCCTCAGCACGTTCTAGATTCAAGTTGCCCAGTCGTCGATCGTGTACAGGTGTAAGAATGTTCGCTGTTATTTCAGGAAAAGGTATCTGCAAGTACCTTACCGGTCAGAACGGCGTGACAGTGTCGGTAGTTTCGAGCTGCGGGTCTGTTCTTGGTTGCGGGAACGCGAACGTGGTGTCCACGACGGGAATTGGGACAAGCACAGGCACCCATAGCATAGGCATCGGGATTGGAGTCGGTGTCCTCGGTCAGAACGCCGCCGAAAATGATGCCGAGGATAGCGACGGCGAAATAAGCAAGATTGATTTCCGAGGCGTCAATCTACGTACAAAGAAGAAACGGGATGTACCCGGGAACGGTGAGAAAATCGGCGACGGTGACGTCGATGAAGGGAATGGCTGTTACGACGGAAACGACGTCTCCCAACAGCAGCCTGAGAGACCCATGTCGTGGGAAGGTGAATTATCCGATCAAGAAATGTCTTCCAATACTATTACAAATCAGGTAAATATTGCTCACTCGACTACTGTTTAACCCTTTCCGGTCCTGTGTCGTTTCTGACTTAAAATCACATTTCGTTTCAGCTAGTCTTATGCTGAACTCGACTCGACATGGAGTTTTTGCTTATTTTTAATCGGTGTTGATGATTCGGAGAATCACATTTTTGGGACACCCTGTATACGCTAATGATGCACATGGGTTAATTGAAGTATATGGGTAGAAACATATTATTTTATTTGCTAGAATTATGCAGTTAGTCTACGATGCTGCTAGAATATAGCCAAATAAATGCGGACTAGCTGGAACGAAACAGCACATGTTGCTGAGACCGCAAAGAGTTAACCCTGATACCCTCCTCGGGTGAAAATGATTTCATTTTCTGGTTGATATACTGAAAATGTAATCTTTCATTTTTCTGTGAATGCGTTGTAATCTGACAATGAGATTATGAATAAAACACAATTTGCTGAACTAGGAACAGAGAGTAAAGTGTTGATTTCTCTGCAGGACACGCACGAGGAAACATCGATGGAAGGTGTCCAGGTTTGTGGTTCGAGTCCCGGGCCCATGGAGCAGAAGTTCCCCATAAAACCGGAGCCAGACTTCCGATCCAGTCCGGGATTCACGTTAGGGTCCTTCCACGACGCAGGGATATCTCTGAGCCACGGTCAGCAGATGCAACAACAGCAGCAACAACAGCGGAACATAGAGAACATCGAACAGGCACAGCAGAGCGATTTGCCTCTTCTCGTCGGGAAACTGCTCGGCGGTTACAACAGCTCCACGCCGAACCACAGTCCCGTGTTGAACCCGAGACATCACTTGACCAAACATAGCCACACGAGATCTCAGGTATTGCGAGTAAACCGACAGATTCACTTACATTTACTCGACTGCAATTCAAAATTGGTCGTATAAATCTCGACGTTATGGTATTGCTCAGGTGCCGTCACCAGATTCCGCGATTCACTCCGCGTACAGTGTGTTCAGCTCGCCGACGCAGAGTCCGCACGCAGCCCGGCACTCTGCCCTAGGAGCAGGAAGTCCAGTTCCGTCTTCGTCGCTGTCCCTCTCCCGACACAGCTTCAACAACTCGACTTCCTCGTTATCGTTGTCGCTGTCACATTCGCTCTCGAGAAACAACTCGGACGCCTCGAGCAGCTGCTACAGCTACGGCTCTCTCAGTCCACCCACGCATTCTCCCGTCCAACAACCGAGGCATCCACAGCATCATCAACACCAGGTTGCTCAAGGAAGTCCGCTCCACTTGCCGGCCACGGCTTCGTCCAGTGTTTCCCATCACTATTCCTCATCCGTGCCCGGTTCCGAGCTTTCTCCCGAAGCACACCCCACCGGAGACGACCAGGAAGACTGTCGAATACCCTCGGCTCCATCTGGTATCTCTACCAGACAGCAGTTGATCAATAGTCCCTGTCCAATATGCGGAGACAAGATCAGCGGCTTCCACTATGGGATATTCTCCTGTGAATCGTGCAAGGGATTCTTTAAACGCACCGTCCAGAACCGGAAGAATTATGTGTGCCTTAGGGGCGCCGGTTGTCCGGTCACCGTCGCCACCAGGAAAAAGTGTCCGGCATGTCGCTTCGACAAATGTCTCAATATGGGTATGTGCGAATAAATAGTGGGCTCAGAAGCCAATCAGTGCACGTCCCTGAACATAGAAACTAAGGTAATGAAGTCTGTTAAAATGTAGTTGTAAAATGATACCAGTGCGTATAAAGGTTCAGAAGACTACGTTGAGGAGCAAAATTAAATCAACAAAACTATTTTTTCAGAAACTCGTTATTTGTATATTTATTAAGGCAAAATCCAAACAATATATCACAATTGATGTTGGATTTGACGAAGAAAAAGTTAGAAAAATGGCACATGAAAGAAGCTATAATATTTAATAGTAGTGCACTCATGATACGGAGGTGTTTCACGTGGTATGGCGTTGGATTACTAGAGTATTTGTGTTAAAGGAGAAATTAACCAGTGGTCATGCAAAGAAACATTATGAACGCAATTGACAGAAACAATTGAAAATTTGCCAGTCGAAGAAAACGATATTAGTTTTCAACAAGATTTGGGTGCGAAACGCACATAAAAAATAATGTAACGATAGTTGAATTGTCAGCTACTCAGAATTCTAGATTGGTCATCACAAAAAATTAGATAAAAAATATCACTGTTCACCATCTTCACTGAAACAATTATGAAATCGATTAGAAGAACAATAGGGAACAAAATCTCGAGAATATTACAAAGATCTATTAACAAATATGCCAAAGCGATTTGCATCTGTCAGAGCAGTCAAAGATCTTAGATAGTTCTTAGATAAAATATTAACCCTTCAACGGCGAAGGCTGGGTCTATTTTGACTCAGTATCAAAAAAATAATTGTTTAATTCAGTTTCTGGCGAATAAATTGAATGAACAGCTGTTACACTAGGAACAGCAGAAAGACTAACATATAATATCTTCAAAAAGTACCAGCAAAAATGTGTTTCAAAAAATTGGTACTTAAAGCAATGAACAGTCCTAAACATCATCAATTACATAGTTGTAAGAATGGTCCGCTGTTCGAGGGTTAAATATGTTTCTTGGTTAGTATTTTAGACTGAGAAAAAATGTGTCAGTTTTAAATATTATTTAAAAATATTAGTCGTTTCTTAAGATCAGATTAATATAAAATCATGTGCAAGATAGCTTTCATATTAAGCTTAAGTACAGAAGAAGTAAAACTAAACCGTTATGGTTCGAACAAATGGGTATGAGAAAATATGGCTTACACCGATTGGCTTCTAAGCTCTTCAAATATTACTTGAAATACAGCAAAATCTCGTTTGATGCTTGCAAGGTGAATGATTGCTTCACTATTGAATACAGCTGTAATATTGAATTTAGTACTGAATGCTAGCTTTAGTGTTGAGCTCAGTACTGAATGATAGCTTTAGTGTTGATACTTATAGCGTTAAAAAGTAACACCTTGTAAGCATATAACAGGCTTGTAGTTCCAACGGAGACCTCGTAAAGACGTTATTGACACGCATTGATTTCCACAGGTATGAAACTCGAAGCAATTAGAGAGGATCGAACAAGAGGCGGAAGAAGCACTTATCAATGTACCTATACTCTGCCAGCGAATCTGGTTGGTAGTCCTGCCGGCGGCATGACTGGCGACAAACTAGGAGCTGGCGGGAACTGTAGTCCGGCACCAGCTGGTAGCGAGCATCATTATTCTGTTAGGCATCATTCGAATCATTCGCATAAGATGCAAGTAGTGCCGCAGCTTCTGCAGGATATCATGGACGTGGAGCATTTGTGGCACTACAATGACAACGATCGAATGTCTGGTGTACAGCCAGGGGGTGGTGGGAGTGTTTCCAGAAACAACGATGCTATGCTGTTAGGAGGTGTGGGATCCGGAACGGGGAACGATGCTGGGTCAGGAGTAGAGTGTTCTTCGAATGGGACCGCGGGGAATGTGAATTTAAATAACAGAAGAGATGGTAGATCGTGTCCCAATATTTCTAGTGTCGGCAACGACCAACGGGCGCCACCTGTCCACAGCAATTCTCAGTTAGGGAACAACACGAACGGCAATCCTACTCAGCATCCCGATTTCCTCTCGAACCTTTGCAATATCGCGGACCATCGACTCTACAAGATAGTGAAGTGGTGTAAAAGTCTGCCGTTGTTCAAGAATATCTCGATCGACGACCAGATTTGCCTGTTGATCAACTCCTGGTGCGAGCTGCTGCTCTTCTCATGCTGCTTTCGCAGCATGAGCACGCCCGGTGAAATCAGAGTGTCTCTCGGCAAGTCGATTACATTAGAGCAAGCGAGGCAACTCGGCTTGGCGACCTGTATCGAGAGGATGCTTGCATTTACCAATAATCTGAGAAGACTCAGAGTGGATCAGTACGAATACGTTGGGATGAAGGTAGTTGATAAATGAATACATACAGGGTGTTCGAGGTAAATTGGATCAACGTTTTTCTCGTAAACGGTAAATATTTCAAACCAATGGACAAGCAAGAACTTACAGTATATAATCGTGGTTCTTCGTATGTTCTTCTACATACTTACTGTTTACAAGAGAAACGCTGGTCCAATTTACCGCGAACACTCTGTATATCGATGGACGATGAAAAGATTGAATTACGAGACAACAGACACGTATTTTGAGATAATATAGCTCTGTCGTTGATGTCGTACCCTTCAAATGTTGTACCGATCGTTGTACCCCTCAATAGTTTATGTTGTTACTGTATTCTCTCCGTAACTGTCACATATTGGGATCTGCCGAGCGACAGTTCTAGAGGAGGTAATACATTCTTTGTAGTGTGCCGAACATAGAGAAGGATAGCGATTGAAAAAGAAAGAGGGACTGAGCTTTGGGCATTTAGCAAACATCAATGAACTCGTGCCAGCTCAGCCTTTTAAATTCAAAAATTAAAATTTCTTATTATTGGTTAGGGTTAGGGTAGAGGTCTTCTCGACAGTTACGGAAAGAAAACTGTACTAGCACTATTATATAACAGGTGGTAAGAGCTAATGATGCGAATCTAACAACACAATGAATCATTGAGAGGTACTTTATATTCTAACCAGTAAGTACAGCATTTGTTGCAGATCCCATCTTTTCAGATTCCATTAATAAATATGCAACTAGTACTTCTAATTGAATAATTGTTGTACATTATTATCCATTAGGTGATAGTGCTATTAACCTCCGACACAAGTGAACTGAAGGAACCAGAGAAAGTGAGGGCATCTCAGGAGAAGGCTCTTCAGGCGTTGCAACAGTACACCATAGCAAGGTATCCGGAGATGCCTGCTAAGTTCGGCGAATTATTACTGAGAATTCCAGACTTACAAAGGACTTGTCAGGCAGGGAAGGAATTGTTAAGCGCGAAACGTGCGGAAGGAGAAGGCAGCTCGTTCAACTTGTTGATGGAATTGTTGAGAGGAGATCATTGAATCTTCACCATAGCCGTAAGTTTTTAAAACTTTAACAGTTAAGGCATTAAGACCCGATTCCTAATTAGACCTACTAACCGATTCAAAATTTTGTGTTGTGTCAAAATGACCTGGTATTCATTAAAAGAATTTGAACAAAATATTTTGCCACTAAAATATCAAATTTCTTTTTCCTTTTCAGATTCCACGCTTATAGGGTCCATAAGCTTAGGGAATCGGAAACGTTAGATAACCAAGAAACGGACAGAATTAGAAAAAAATCCATAAACCTTACAGTCCATGATACATTAGTGGTGGGTGAAGGGACTACATTCTTATAGAACTAATTAGAAAGGCGGACTGCTTGACGCGTCAAGCGAGAACGAGGAACGATGTTTTTTCTTTTATTTCGTTCTTTATTATTATAATAATTATATATATATAAATATATATATTTTTTTTTTTAATTAAAATGCTTCCACGTGTGGGCGTCGCGCGACGCGGCTCCACCAACGAAACACGAATTTCGAAGCGGCCTATGGTATGCTCGAAATGTCCAGCATGCACATATATCTGTGCAAAAGAGACTGAAAGTATAATCGAAGGAGAGATGCAGAGCATTTAATTTTACGATAGTAGCAATGTACAGAGATTGGCGGATTGACAGAGAGGTAGGGAGGGAATGAGTGCGAGAACGAGAGAACGAGCAAAAGGTAGAATGAATGCGAACGAGTGAGAGTGCGAGAGAAAGTCGAGAGGTATCACATGGCATAAAAATGCTAAATTTTATTAGATAGGTTCGGTCGGGCTCGACCAATGAACGACGAATAACAGAGTTTTACCCTTAACGATTATTCTAATGATAAAACAACCAGTATTTTGTATTGTTCTGCGCTTACTTAAGAATGAGACACGGAACGATGTCTTGTATCCCGGTAATGAAGTGTACTTAAAAACATGAGTCGACCAATTGTTTACTTATAGTGCAGTTAATCATGTAATAATTACTAGTTATTAACGTCTAGCCTTCCGTATTGTTCACGGAACATTACAATTTTTTTATCTATCACGCAAATACATCTCTGTCTCTCTCTCTTTTTTTTATTCTCCGTAAATAATGTTCTAACGCTGCGCCAACGACGGATGGAAGATGTTTCGTTGACGTCGACGGCAACTTGCGCGTTGTCTGTTGTTTTGAATCGCACGAGGAACACTAGCAACGGTTTCCTGTTTTTTTTTTGTAAATAAATTTTATATCCAGGAACATTGATTTTTTCGAATCGAGCGCCGATCGTGGAGACACTTTCGGATATATAATTTCTGTCGAGGCGATAATTGTTTGTTGTAAAATTGTATTAGATTGGTGCACAAATAATTACCATTTTCATCTGTTTAAACTTCAGCGGTTTTTCTGAAGCAACGTTTTATCCAATTGCATTAGTACATCAATGAAAAGTGCGAAGCTTCATCTACCGATTTGCTTTGATTATTGGCTTATATTTGCTGTCAAAGTGAAAATCGAGAAAAACAAATTTGTGTGATCTTATTACAGGAGTTCAGATTAGGATGCAAGTTTGCTTAGGGGACTATTAATAAGCATACAACTCAACACTGGTTTCAAAAATTCCGTGACAGAGATATGTACAAGTCTCAAAGATGAAGAGACTCGCGGACGTTCTGCAATTGATAATGATGAACTAAAGGCTATCATCGAGGTAGATCCTCTCGAAAAACATCTCCAGGATTAGCTGTAATTGGCAAATAAAATGAAATATATAGCTTTAAATATCCAGAACAAGAACACACAGACGGCAATTATGTTTGCACCAATCTAATACAATTACTCTGTCGTTCGGAGACTAAGATCGTTTATTCTTTGTCATGTTGAAATTAAAATGTTGAAACCGGTGATCGACGATCTTCTTTATTTTGTTAAATGCTTAAGACGGCACACAGGCGCGAACACCTGTTGCCTCTGTAATGGTGCAATTTCTGAATTCGAGATTGAATGTGTAGAATCCATTCGAAAATCATTGGTAGAAAGGAGCTGGAGTCTCCCGTTTAGAAATAAGAATACTCACTTTCGTCATTGGTACTTCAACGAGACCGTCGTATCAACGCATCGTTCTTCTTGTTAAAGCAATGATCAAGTCTCTTTCGACTCGTTGGTGAAAACGTTACAACACGCGGTACATGATCTGTCGACTGCGGATCTTTATGCAAAATACCAATTTTCTTCGTCAGTTGCAAGAGACAAGAATTCAGTAACTTTATTTCTTCTCTTGTTGGCTTTAGTAAATTAAAAATTAAATTCTTCTAAAACTTTTATTATTTTGTATTCCGTTTGCTCATATTTGTCATGAATGCCTAAAATTCGCAGTCTATAGAATTGTCTTCCCGTATTTCTATCTGATTTCTTTGTATTAAAATTTCATTTTTTCCATTGTGTGCTGGGTGTTCATAAAATTAAAAGAATTTGGTGGTAAAATAGAATTCGTTGCTTATCTAAATAAATTCTATTTGAATTGTCGTTTGTTAATACGAAACTCTCTTGTTGATTGTATATAGTGGAACACCCTGTGCAAACTTAAATATTATAATATATAAGGTTCCGTTCGTTAAATCTAGTTTCTCTGTCAACTGTCAGGCTACTGCTTTACTCGTGTCCAAGAGTGGAAGAAATATGGAGTAAACGTTGCTAAAGAATTAACAGAATTAATGCGAGACGTTCAGTTAGAAAGGTAACATCGATAATTGAGCTTATTTCAACTTGTAGCCTGCGAGAATTCCCAAGAAGAATTTTGTTTTGATACTGCCATTGTAATCACCTTCAGATACGAGACAAAGATTGTAATAATTAGACTGCGGACTGTATGCATTTATGATAAAAATGAATAGGTGAAAGACAAATCAGACGCAACATCAGAAGAGTTTAATAGTACTCGTATATTATTTGCAACCTACTCATATTATTAAGGGAAGAAATCAATATCTATGTAACTCCCATTTCTTGTGACTGATACAGACAACGTTTATTTTGCATAAAGATCCGCGATCTAGTAATAATACTATTATACCGAGCAAGAGGCGAAAGGGAAATTTTTGTACGAGCGATCTGTGGTGAAATTCTTCTGTCGACAGAAGTATTACTAGCATGGTAATTAGCCGAGTATTAGGAAAATGAAATGAAAACTGAAACATTTGTGCCTTCAATAAAATTTAGTATTTTAATCCTTTCACAAGAATAAAAGCAACTCTTTTTATCAAATTTGTGATGGAACGTAGAGAAGCAAAGAGGTCTAAATAAAATGGATAAGAAATGATAGAAATATTGTAAATATTTTATATAGAGTTAACGATCGACAGTCTGATTAAGATTAATTATCGACGAGGACCTTTACGAGCGGTTGTCGAGTCTTCGATAAGCTTTGACTATTCGTGACAGTGTTATCTTTCGATGAGGAAGAAGGTTTCAATTCGAATTGAAACTTTTCAATGACTCGGTGAAAACTGACCAATTTGTGTTAATCTACATATAGACAGCGATCCTTGCAAATCTGACCACAGATATGACATAACAATTACGTTCAATTAATCCATTCAATAAATCTTTTCTCACTGTTCAGTTCAGTTGAGCTGCAATGTTTAACACGCATATACTACCACACTATAAAATCAAACCGATTTTATATTGTATCAAATTAAAATGCACAGAGAAATCGTAGAAATTTATTAATTAGGTAACTTCTGGGAAAAAAGCATTGTAGCGAATGAGTTATTGAAAATAGAATACAGTTTTTTAAATAATGAGTGGTATAAGGAACGTGTTGATCTATTATTGAGGATACTAGATTAAAATATACACATATCAATGTATCTGTTAAATGTTTATCAAGCTGAACGATTCTTACTTTTATTGTTTACGACAAAAACTGGAATGGATTAAATGAAAATTGAACGACAGCGACTTACAACTGAAATAGCGACGGAGACAAGATCTAGCCAGTATTTACAACAAAAAGGATTCTAAGGGTGAGCTTCAATCTTCATTTTTAATTCGTGCCGTGATATTAGTTTCTGATACAATTTTCATGGTTAACCGCATATTGATTAACAACATGAACAAAGAATGAAACGGCACCGATTAAAACTGAGGGAACCACGAAGTGAATAATACTGTGTAAATAAACAAGAAATACAGAATAATATTTTGTTGCGACGAGCGTATAAAGAGTATGGGTAAAGAAAAATGGGGAAGATCGAAAGTGCGAGACTGTGAATAATACGTAGTATCGTTTTAAACGGGAGAGTATGAAATAAATTTATAAAAATATTAATTATACATCTTGTTAAAACGTAATTAATTTAGAATTCGATTAAGGAGACAAATAATATTTATAAACTATTTGTAACTCGATCAGCATAAACTGTCTTCCGTTTGATAGAATAAGGTAATCGATCGTATAACAGAGGAAATAATTTATCGATATTTGTTTGCTAATCATGACAATATTTGGACGATACTGTGAAATCTGTTTAATATACAAGCTCTTTTCTAATATGTGGGGGATGCTGCGATGGTGAATTCAGGACACAAAAATAATATAAGGTTTAATAGGGTGTTTTGTATTTGAACAATAGTTTTCTGTTATGAACACAATCGGCTACTGCTTTGCTGTTTATCTGTAGAATTCGAAAATTATAAAATCGGATGAATTCGTAAATATTAGCATACATTGTTTATATCAGGTACAGAGACTATATATATTCTGTATGTATTTTATTCACAGTTTCAAGTGAAAAAGTGATTATTTTAACTATTCACTTTGAAAATTGACAGATAGAGGTGTTTAAACTGTAATACGTAAGAACACTCGCA
This sequence comes from Lasioglossum lativentre, assembly GCA_916610255.1. NCBI lineage: Eukaryota > Metazoa > Arthropoda > Insecta > Hymenoptera > Halictidae > Lasioglossum > Lasioglossum lativentre. The sequence goes on along the minus strand of OU744356.1, from coordinate 36,156,476 downwards.
TCAGATATATGGTTATATGAAGTTTCTTTGTTGTATTTGTGCCTAGAATTGATCTCCACGATATTTTCCTTGTATTAGGAAACCCCTCCATATTAATTAAAGAGCTCAGCCAAGATATTATTGGTATAGCTCATCAAAACAGCTTCGACTATGAAAATTCATTAACTAATAATAATATATCAAGAATGATAAAAAAATTCCAGTTAAAGTACTGAATTTAATAACGATGGGCAATGTGTAATGACTCGGTGTTAGTTTTAATGTGTTTTGAACCGAGAATTGAAAAAAATTGTTTGAAGTTTTATATTGACACTTAATATAAACTGTGGACCCGTGAATACTTCGTAGATCATGGCGGAATAGCTTAATTTATCTCACCGAAAATATTGTTCTGTATGTGTCTGTACGATTGTTACATTAGATTGTTTTCTAAGAGATGGGTGATCTACGAAATTGTTATTTTTATAAGTACTCGATCGCGAAGTCGATTGATCGATAGAAAGACAGGTTGCGCGAGTGTAATCACAAGGACATTTCATATTCCCGATACAGACAGATGGCTATTTAAACGCTATTAGAGGGTAGTTTTATACATACATGATCATTAAGAAATAAAGAAATTTTTACAAAATATCTTGTTCCCTCCTCTAACCCTTTCGTTAAATTTTTACTTATTAGTACCCAAGTACCTACAATAATGTCCTGTACAAAAGAATTTTTCAGATTAATCCGAACATCTAAATACAGTAAAGCCTCGATCTAAGAAAAACTCTCGGGTCCGTGCTGTTTTTTAGATCCTGTGGTTCTACTATTTCTTTGTGACACAGATCAGTACCTCATCTCTGTCAGTACCTTTTTTTTTTGTTAAGGGAAAGGGGAAATGCATTTACGCACTAACCACCCCGACATAAATGCCGGGGGGGGGGGGGGATGTGGGACTCGGCTGGTCAGAAGGTACAGCCCCTACCCACTAAAACCCCTCTCCCAGGACCCAAACAGAGTCGGGTCCTTTTCCGTCGCCGCTATGACGGAACGGGGCCCCGCTATGTACTAGCATTTCTCCCGTTCCGTCTACCACCCTCTCTGAACCACGCCTGTTCTAAAGTTCTAATGGACTTTTCTATCTATACGCCTCGGGGTGGGGGAGGGGGGGGGGCTTGAACAATAAGAGCCCCCGTACCATTTTGGTGTCACGCCCCTTGTTACCGATAGTTCGCGGATTTAGGCGCGTGTTAGCAAGATCTGAATATTCTATATACTGCATTTTTACGTTTAAAAATTTCTACGGGAAATGGGAATACATTCTAAGATTCAGAAATTCCTCAATTCCATTCAATTGAATAAATAATTTCGGAGATAAAAATGTTGTAACGATTCTGTTACCCGGGTGCTTCCTGGATTAGATAACTCGCCGAGCCGTGGCTCGATTGTGCCGGCGCGGAAGCAATCGGTGTGAAAAGACGTGGTGCGTTTGGGAGACATAAATGAGCCGTTGGTGCAATTAAATAAAGTCTCGCCGTGGTGAGGTTTCACGGTGTCGGTAAACGCGGTACGCGGTACGTGTTGATGGCTTTCGAGCGGGGCGAGGTGAAGGAGGGCAGGCGGTGATTTCGCTGTCCCAGCGAACGGTACGGTGTGGCGGAGTTCGAGGCAGAACTCGTCGTCACGACGAACGGTACGGTGCGGCAGAGCGGGCGCTAGGATTCGTCGTCACAACGAACGGTACGGTGGCGCGGAGCAGGAGCTGGAACTCGCCGTCACACACTGGTCCACGCGCTCAATCTATGCAGGTGTTCATTTGGTAAAAAAGCAACTTGCTCAAATCGATGTTTATTGAATGTATATTGCTTCCTAAATGTCCATGACATTTAAAAACGATGAAATTAATGAGATTTATTAAAAATTATGATTAGAACAAGCATTTAAAAATCAACATTTTATGAATCCTATTTGTCACCGAAAAAATTACCTCTTTTCTTATCGATACCCTGGGGAATCAATTTAATATTATGTGTCCATTTTTGTTTCAAACGAATAGTATTTGTCTATATTTAGGGTATATCTTGTGTACTAAGATTTAATAATTATAATTTATTGAAATAACAATGCTCAATAAACTAAAGAGAATCTTCAAAGTTTTCTATCTTTGGTAAAGGATATCTTTCAAGTCCCACATTGTCCCCCATTGTATCAAAGTGCATTATTTTCAGCGTACTTTTCTCTATGAAATCATGCAAGAATCACATCCAATTCGGTCCAGTTACACAAGTTATTATTGTTTAAAGCGTATGTGTCGCCTGAACTGCGGCCGAACCTCTGGCGCGGCAAATTTATTCAATTCTTTTTTTAAGAAACAAACCCAATTCTGATGATGAAGTTGGACAATTAATGTTGAAAGATGTTAACTGTTTATAAAAATTATATTTTTGTTTTTTATAATTAATATTATATTTTTTGTACAGTTTTAAATAAAATATTTTTAATTATGTTTATAAAATCCATTACTTCAAAAATGATTGATTATTGTGTTTATTTAAAACTTGAACCTAATTTATCGGACACTTCCGATAATCTGACAAAAAAAATGTTTTAAACAAAACTTAATCAACATTTAGCAGTCTACAAATTTCAATCCAAAAAATTAAAAAAAGTAATTTTTAATGCATAAATAATTAAATTCACCTTGAATTTTTAAAAGTCAATATGTATTTTTGGCTTCATAATATTGTAGTTGATATCAAAACGAATCCAACGACCTATAATTATTATACCTTTAAACTTTCAAATAGTGCTAAAATAGTAATGAACAGCTAGATCGAGCGCGTGGACCAGTGTGCGTCACGGCGACTGGTACGGGGCAGCGGAGCGTGAGCTGGATTTCGCTGTCACAGCGAACCGTACGGTGTGGCGGGACGAGAGCTGAATTTCGCTGGCCCAGCGAACGGTACGGTGTGGCGGAGAGAGAGTTGAATATCGTCGTCGCGACGAACGGACTGGCGGATTAGAGTGGATACTTACCTACGTCACGTAGATAGGTTCGGCGGGAATATCGCTGTCCCAGCGATAGGAGAAGTGTGGTCTAGACTCTAGAGTCTCGAATATACTGTCACAGTACCGGTGGTCGGCCGGAAGGCTGTCGTTGTCACAACAACGGGAAGACACGGTGTGTCTTACCGTGATTTCACCGGGCCTTATGTACATAATATTCGGTGGTGAAGGGTGGTGGTGCGGAGGAGTATTAGGGTAGTTTCGTATATCCGTTTCCCGCCAAATGTAGGGAATTTTGCATCCGGTTCCCGCCAAAATGTCGTTTCATGACGTGCAGGTAGTGCGGGGTGTTTACTGTCACCGTGACAGTTCTTCGGCGCGGGGGTAGTGCGGTGAGGGTAGTTCTCGATAGGGTGACGCGGTACCGATGATCCGTTACGCGTCGCGTTCGGGCTGTTTCGGTTTCCGTCGGTGGGGTTCGGTAGGCGGCCCGTTCGGTCGGTTAGGGCCTATTCAGACACGGCGGAAACCGCGCGTTTTCGACCGCGCCATTTTAACCGCGTCAAAATTGACAGTCGTTCAGGAAGACGCGGTAACCGCGCGGACATGCAGGAGAGGGGCGAAGTTTTAGCTCAGTACGAAGATGGATATACGTCCAAACCGCGCGATTTACGTCAAACACCTAAACGCTCTCATAGCAACCATAGTAAATAAAATCGCGCGGAAAACGCGCGGATTTGATTTCCTGCGGTTCAGAGGCGACAGCCGCGCGGATCTTTGGACCGCGTGGTAAGGCTCTTCTGGTTCGGCGTGGTTCGGTACGCGACGCGTTAGTAACAGTAACAGCCTGCTTGCTGCAGGTTTGTTACAATGTTTTAGGTAATTTTCAGATGATTGACGACCTCGCCGATTTCGATGACCTTGAAATATGTTGTCAAGGTCACTATTCTGAACAACTTTTCCCTATACATGTTACCGCCGCTCGGCCTTAGTTTTCGAGATATACGTAAAAAACTTTGGTTATTCGTATGTTACCAGTAACAGTGTATTCTCGGAAAAATGGTCACTAAATGGTCATTGGAAGAGTAATTGGAGTTGAGGTTATATATATTTTCTGGCGGGGAGGCGGTTTAGGTTAGATCTGGGTTAGGTCTGGTTTCACATATTACATATTCACGTATTACTATAAATATTACATAGTGTAATTTATTTTTACGTATATCTCGGAAACTAAGGCCGAGCGGCGGTAGCATGTATAGGGGAAAGTTGTTCAGAATAGTGACCTTGACAATATATTTCAAGGTCATCGAAATCGGTGAGGTCATCAATCATCTACATAATTACCATGTTTTAACAACAGTATAGACAAACATTGTAAACATCTGTATTTTATCGATTAATTTGAAATAAAATGATAATTTAAATTTTATTACCTTAAAATGAAAAAATGAATCACAAGAAGATAATGGAAACGAGTGGGTGACAGATAGTAATATCAATAATACACTAATAAATAGAAAGTCAACTTTGTGCTTTACTAAACAATATGTAACATTGTTACATGGTATAAAGGATATACAACAGCTCATTATGAAATATACAATATATCACGTTGTTTGAGTTGTATAAAAATATATACAGCACTCTTTCAATAAACGTTGAAGTATAATAAGACTACAATAAGTTAGCGTAAATGAGGCACAGATTATCACATGATTGTAGTTTGGTGCGTTTCGACTGAATGAGCGAACAAAAAGGCTTTTTTAACAGACAGCGGCGTACCGTCCATTTTGGGATCCTGGGCTAACACTGTTTGGGAGCCTACTCAATTAACTCAAATACTCAAGTACCAAAAATGTTTGTATATTCATTTTTTCTTAATTTTATTTCTTTTTACCGCGAAGGGGACCCTTTGACGTAAAGGGGCCTTGGACTGTAGCCCATAAAGCCCAAGCCTAGATCCGCCGCTGTTAACAGACATCAATTGTTTACAGTTTACAGCATGCTTCCAATTCTAGCAAACCAGCAAACACAATAGTACCTTATATTTCTTGATGTTCGCCCATGATACAACGGAAATCTTTGACTTCTCTCGCGTTTGTGTACACGTTTAAATTACACAGACATCAATAAATACATATATAAAAAACACGAATATTTTCATTGTCATTTGCGTTAAGATATGTTTACTGCTGAGATCAGCACGTACGACTTTCAAACGTTAACTTGGTGTATAATTATTTTGTATAAAAATTATCTGCACCCTAGTGCACCCTAACATTTTACATTATAACATAAACGTGGCAGTATCAAAATGTTTTTACGTTAAATGTCCAAAAGCATTACATTTGTACATTGATTTTCCGATATAATAGATTATATTACCTCCGCAATAATCTATATATATATATAGAAAGGGACAAACTTGCTTCGATAAATAACTTATCATATAATCGGACTAGACAAACCTTTCTAAGTATCGCTAACAACCATCGGAAATAAATATTTATCACATGAAAAATAAATTAATCGTTCTCAGTCAGATATTATTATTGCTTCGATAAACTATTTAGCAGATAATCATACGAGAAAAACTTTTCTAAGTATCGCAGAAAACGATCGGAAATAAATATTTGTTACATGAAAAATAAATTAATCGTTCTCAGTCAGATATTATCATATAATAGATGAAATAATATTGCTCTTATCTATTGTAGTTTTTAAATCCAGGTACATTGCGTGCCAAATTCTTCAATTCGATACAGTCGATTTGAAATTAACTTACATTACCATATAAATTGTTGTATAGACTATTCTGATGATCAAAAATAGCATATACCATCGCTCACAAAAGTAATCGTAGACATGGATGGATCTATTCGTCTTAATTTTATCAATTTTTACTAATAGCTTTGTATATATTTATAATACACTGTGGTGCATAACTAATAGCGTGATTTGAATTTTTCCAGATTTTTGAACTTTGGAAGAAAATTCAGGAAAACCAAGTGCATGATATGAGAAAGAATGATAAAAATAATAAATATAAAAAAGATTCATCCCCTTATTCGGTTGTACCATCAGTTACCGATCACCCTGTATATCGAGATGAAAGCGAGAAACATTTTTGGATCTGCGCAAAACTATAGGACCACATTTATTTTTAACAGACTTCAGGAATTTGCATGTCGTATGTTTGTTGAACAAGTATCTTTGCTAGTTAATTTATATAATACCACGCGATAGTTACCTTACGGAATCCCAACATTAAAAGACAGAAATTGATGTCTACTACACTTCTAACTACACTTCTAAAACGCCACAAAACGGCTAGACTAGAATAATGTAAGTTCATTTTAAACATTGTGAGCTAATATTAAAAACAATGTTCTTCATTTAATGTTGGTTCCTAAATTATTTTTTCCGGCGAGAATAAAATTCAATCTCAGCAGTCCAGATTGATTTAATTCATACTGGAACTCCAATTACTCACTCTAACAGTACCGGATTAGTCACGTGACCTTGTGACACATACAAGATCCCATCACCGGTGGAAGGGACCTTTGAAAGTAACCAAAATATTTTGCAAACGTAATTTTGATAGAAGAACACTTATAGTGTATATGTTATAACAATTTATCTTATAAATATTGTCCGGAAAAGCCTCAACCACCCTCTATAAATGTTCAAAATTCTTGAAAATTTTAGTGATGCTGCAAGTATGCTCCACAGTGTATACCAGGCAGTTCCAACCTATTCCCCTCCGACAACTGCAAGGTCCCCCACCATCGAACCTCTTCCCACTACAGTATTTTATCGATAATTGTCTCAACCACGGGTCCTGCCAGGGACAATTATCCGACAAGGATACTATTCTTTGACTTTTGTCCGAACGTAGAAACTTGACACCGAAGCTCGAGAGGCCCCGGCCGCCGAGAAGTGTAACATGATACGGGTCGAGTATATCAGTGTGAGACCAGGAGACCACTACTAATCCAATGACAAAACTTCTTTATTTTTCATTATTTTTTTATGGGACTTTGACCAAAATATTCGTGGCATTTTTCTAATAAAAATGATACCAAATATGATATAATTCCGATGATATTTACTTGTGTAACGGACGATAGGAGTTGATGGGACAAGTTGCCTCACCGATGTACTCGACTAGTAAATGTCCATACATATATACATACCTTTATATGATCCGAATTATATTCGTGTTTAGTATCATTTTAATCAGAAAAATGCCACAAATATATTGGTGATAGTCTCATACAAAAATAAGTAATAATAAAAAAGTTTTTTATTGGGAATACATTGTGAGGACGCGGCGGGCCTTTGAACTGTGCCGGCGACTGCGACTCTTCGCGTCTCTTTCTTTCCCATACGCTGTATTTCCTTGCGCACGAGAGTCCTATCGTCCATCACACAAGTAAATATAATCGGAATTATATCATATTTGGTATCATTTTCATTAGAAAAATGCCCCGAATAATTTGGTCAAAGTCCGATAAAAAAATAATGAAAAATAAAGAAGTTTTGTCATTGGATTAATAGTGGTCTCCTGGTCTCACACCGATATATTCGACCCGTATCATGTTACGCCGAGGGCGCTCGAGCTTCGTGGCCCCTCACGGGGTATACCCCGCAGGAGTGGGGATAGTTCAGGGACATTTATCCGCCAGACATTTGGGACATTTATCGATAAAATACTGTACTACGTACTGTTGAGTGCTGACAAGAAGGTCCCCGGGGGGGGGGGGGCACAGAGCAGTGCAGTATTCCATCGCCCTACCATCCGTCCCCCACACTAAGACCGTAGACGCCGAGCTGTGTTGTCGCGCTTCGGTCATCAGAGAGGGGGTACGTCGTTTCACCGTGATTCCCCTCATCTGGCTGCACTGGCACAGAGGCAAGAGGGGTCTGCAGCTAGCTCCGCCCATCCCCACCTCTGACGCTCCGGTAGTCGCCGCGTGATCACGCCGTTTCGACTGCTTACGTCACACGACGCATAATAGTAGGATTTCCGTATTTACTCGAGTAGTGTGTGTGACTGCTTCGGCCAATAGAACGCTCTAGCCGAAATTGTGTGTGAGCCTAGCCGCGCCCCATCCAAGCCAACCAATCGGGTGTGCATTCTTGCCTACGTCACCGCATTCCTGCCAGGGATCTTCTTGTCAGCACTCAACAGTACAGCCGTAGAGGCAGTGAGTGGCGCGGTTCTCGTGGTGGGAGCTCCCTACTACTATACATCATGACTATGAAGTCTAAGAGTGGGAGAAGAATCTGAGCGGGAAAGGTGCCTCGAAAAGCCCCGGGGCTTCTCGTTGGAACTGCCTGGTGTATACGAATCGTCTACGGCTATGATCACAGTAGCTCCCAATGTCGGGCAATTCAGTCCGAATAGAGACCGATGCGTCGGACATCGGTCGTATCATACGATGTCGGAGCCACTGTGACCTTAGCCTACTGTTTACCAAAATGTCAAATTGATGTTAAACAGTGTAGTAGACGTTTTCAATTAGTGCTAATACCTTTACCAGAGTACCCATGAGACACCCGGGTAGAGCAAAAATACCCGGGTACCCGGATATCTCATGAGATAGCCCAGTATATACCCAGATAACCAACTGCTCCGATCTGCAGCGCTAGTGCGCGGCACTAATGTCACGTTTTGGATGTGCTGCTGCCGCGACGCTGCACGGAAAATTGTCCAGTACGGCATTCGAAATATTAGTGCGACCGTATTGCCCTCTTACGGCGAGGCAGAATTCAGTACCGTTTTCCGTGCAGCATCGCGGCAGCAGCACATCCAAAACGCGACATTGCTGCCCGGCAGGTTTGGTTATCTGGGTACATACCCATTTTTGTTTACATGAGTATCTCGGGGATTACCCGTATGGAGAAACCGTGGGTATAACACTTGCCAAAACGAATCGTGTAAATTGAGCGACTTTAAATGAGATATTGTGCACTCTCAAGAAAGTTTCTTCAATTTTGGCATTTTTTTCGGACACCGCCGTACATGAAGGCCCCAGTGTTTTTGTTGACAACGTCCGTCGCAATAAAAAACCATCTCGCAACCAAGACACTTGAATTTAGGTCCCATGGCCCCGCAATTTGAACAAACTAAATTATGCAAGCTGTTAGGGCTACGATTGACCTTGCCCAAGTGCGGTGTCTCACAGTTCCTGAAGTCGTGTTCAGCAATAGGCTTAGTCATCTGAGGAGGTAAAATCCTTTGTGGTGTTGAAGAGTCGATAGCTGTCATTTGTAACCGATTATCGCTGGTAGGACGTGGTTGCATAAAATCATTGGCTCTTGTGACAAGATTCAATCGGTCCATCAAATAATTTTGCATCCGCTGATACTTTGTACTATTCTGATGAATATCCTCAGAAAAGCCGGAATCGTGTAATTGATTATTCACGTGTAAAACCTCTGTTTTACTGGAGCTTGCAGCACGAGGCGTATCTGAATCTACAACGTTTGCCATCGTTGCGTTCGACATGTCAGTCTTTCTTACATTGCATGCTAGGTCACGTTGTTTACCTATGGAAGCTGCTGCAACAACTGCAGCAGCAGCTGCTGCTGCTACTACGTCAGGAATCATTCTGTTCCGCGAGAGTTGTTTGGTTGGGTTATATACAGGCAGAATTGGTGCAGATAGAGCTTGTTGCGATGAAGGCAACGGTGTAGTTGGTAAATAGACCGATGGTAGACCTGGTACACCAACATTGTGCCCGTTGATGTTCCCACGAAGGCGATCAGGAGGTAAAGCAGGTGATTGTTGTAGATTGTTTGTTATAGGTGACGAATACTTCATTATAGGTTCTTGTAGGGGAGGGTAACGTTTATCTGGATGTTGCATTGGTCGTAGGCCTTCTTGCATGGGGAAATGATACCCTGGCAACGATGGTGGATGTAGTCGAGGATGATATGGATAGGGACCATAAGAACAGATTGCTGGATGGTAGTTGAGAGGTGCGCTGTTGTAGGGATCCATCTAGAAATTCAGAAAATTATATATTGAAATGGTGTATAACGTAACACAGATACAGCTATTAAATTTTTCTATAAGATTGAATCATAGATGACATCTATTTTTCCTGTTTACATGATTTATAATCAATGTTGCATATTTTTTGTACATTTTCTCCTCTATAGTTGTCAATTATTTACAATTAAACCTAACACTTAAATAGTATTTTATAGGCTTCTAACCGCTGTTCTGCGAAATTCCATTTATTTAATAAATAAAAACTAATATATATATATATATTATTTATATATATATATATATATATATATATATATATATATATATATATATATAAAATTTCATTTGTAAGTCAGAATTAATTCTTTTAGTGACATAAAAGATATTTAAATGATACAGATAGATTATTTCTTATTTCTTATTTGCACATAAAATTTAATTTCTTATTTGTAAATTACAATAAATTTTATTATTTAAATAATGTATCTAGACTTGTTCAAATAACAAATAATTTATTTCTGTTTGTTATTTGAACTCCCAGGTAACAAATAAGATTCTATTCACATAAGTATTTGAATAAAAATTTTTTTACTTTTGCCCACAATTGGGCAATTCTGCTTATAATTACATACAGCTTTTTTCTACTTACATCATAGTTATTTGGGTAATATTGATTCATTGGTATAGGTGGATACATGGCAGGTCGATAAGGTGGTGGAACCATTGGAACTGGTTGTGCAAGCGTCACAGATGCAACATGTTGCAGCAACTGTTGCTGCCGCTGTTGCTGGTGATGATAGTACTGCCACGGCGGCTCAGTACCATACTGAAGATTCGTGTTCATAATATCATTAGATACATTAGGAGGAACTGTCTTCTGCATTTTGGATATAGGTACCTGTAAAGTCCTTGTCAGTTATTAAAATATACAAGAAAAAAATTAATTTTACAAAGTATTGAAACTATTCTTACACAGGCGGGATTTTCAGTTGGTCCATTAAGCGGAAGAGTACCCACATTCTTAGACATTCGAGCTACCCAGTTACCAAGCGTTGGAAATTGTTCAGTAATGGTATAATTACTGGTGTTCTCTTGAGCAGTATCAATGGATGGCTTCTCTCTCTTACACTTTGGTTGTAGTCTATTAATTGCATCAAAAATATTCAATCAAGTTAAGTACATCTGTTTAGATATATTTCATATTACTTTAAGTAAGCTCATTAAGGGGATATTCTGGGTTTGAACTTATAAAAAATCAAAGGATTTGTTTAAGTCCATAAAAGTAATATGTGCCCCAAATGCCGCCATTTTGTAAATAATCAAGATTTTAAATTTATTTTGGTTTAAACCATAGTCACATTCACATATCACATATATATGTCCTCATTTTTTGTTTTGATCTAGGATTGGAATCATGGCAACAGTCAACACATTGTTATTAAAACATCCTCTATAAAAAATATATAACTCGTAATTTTTATTGTTTTTACTTTTAAAAAATAATGCAAAAGATTTAATAGTCATTCTTGAAAAAAATTCCTAAAATTGGCAAAAAATTGGCATTCAAAACCAAAATCGAACCTCCTACTAATTGCACTATCTTTAGTAAAAAGAAAGATAGCTGTATGTTGTAATTACATTTCAAACGACATGCAGATGAAACAAGTATTTTTCGTTGCTAAATATATATGAAGCAGTTGCTGTTGCTAGTTATCAAATAATTGCAAATTATATTAAATAACAAATGTAATTGCTATTATTTATCAGCTTCAGAACCTTTGTTCATTAGAGATATGATTATTAGAGACATCGAAACGAGGATCACAGGGTTATTCGAAATTGAAAATCTGAAAAGTTTCTAATAAAAAAAAAAGTACAAACAATTCTTTTTGAATAAGTATGTGTTAATATATAATAAATTATCTCTTACATGATAGTTTCCTGTATCGAAGGAGCTTCTATGAATTGGATCTGGATTGATTGATTGGAGCTCGAGGTAACCTATTTTAAAAGTAATTTACGATCAGGCGGTATAATTTACATTCGACAAAAAGAAATTTCAATGTTCGTACCTGTTGTACATTCTGGTTAACTTCGCTAACTTCTGCGTTTGTCTCTTTCTGACTAGGTTCGTAAGAATGGGTTAGCATAATTTGCTTGCTACTGGTAGACTCAAATATGTCACCAGCGGAAACGGTAGCAGCCGCTTCCGCTCCGCTAATCACCGAGCTGATAACTGGTCCGGAATCGGGAAATTGAATGGAATTTATTTTCTCCTCTTCGTGAATAACCAATCGGCCTGGAGAGAGCTCATCTTCGTCCACCTCAGGCTTCTCTTCATCCTTCTTCTCTTCCGAATGACTATCGTCGAAGAGTTGAACTATCTTGTCGGAATGGTTCAAATATTTTTTGTCCAGGTGAAAATCATTCACTTCTATGTTTAAACTGTTCTCCGTTATTCGCCTACATTCTCCCAAGTCAGTCGATGTCGTTTTCACAGGGATATCTCCAATAGAATCAGCAGACACTGTCTGATCTGTTAATTCCTCAGTCACGGGCCAAATTTTACTCTCGGAGATCTGGAACTTCCCGTCCTCAGTCGACGTAATGGCCAGGCAAACTTTGGGCAAGATGGGAGGACTGTTCCTGACCTCTTCAGGTGGTATATTCTCGTAACTAGTAGAAGTTCGAGGAGATAGTTTCGGAGGTTCGGGAGAAGTCGACATTGGAGGTTTATTTTCCACAGCTTCGTTCTCGTTTTTATTCGACCCAGCGGAAAGGTATTCGACTTTCGATGGATATTCAGCGTCATCGTCTTTATCAGAAGATGGAAATGCCGCGGATAGTTTGTTGTCCAATTTAGATAGGTTCTCGATCTGTTTTTCGTATCGATTCATTACTTGTTTCAGTCTAGTGTTTTCCTGGGAGCTAGAATCGACAGCCATCAATTTGGCCAGATCCTGCGCTTTGGTTCTTAGTTCAAGGAGCTTCTGTTTCAGTCTATTGCGGCGGTACATCACTTTGCAGTTGTTGCTGTTTAAAGGTTTCGGATTCGCTCCTTTTTCGCGAAGCAATTTACAAGCTGTAGAATTTGAACTCTGTCGTAGACGAGATGTCTTGTTTTTGATGATCTGGTAGTTCGATTCGTGGTTGGTTCCTGGCGCGACGTGGGAATCGTCGCAACTTTCTATCTCTACAAAATATAAGAAAGAAATGATTAGATAGTACAAATTCGTCGATAAGGGCGATCGCAAATAACATTGTACAGTGGCCGGAAAAAAAGTTTAAAATTGATATAGTACTTAGATTCGTCTAATTTCTAAAGTAAGGCAATCCCGGAACAGTATAAGACACGTGGACAAAAGCAAGATTAATCCTGCCGCTGCGCTGTGGCGACATTCGTAGGTAACTGCCTAAAGTAGCAATACATACTTAGATTTATTTAGATTATGATACAGCAAACCAATAGAAGAAATCAAAGTAAAATCGATTCACAGACATTTGCACTGAGAATAAAATTTTCGTTCCTCCAGAGTTTCGCTTTAACAATTAGAGTTACTGATGGCATCACAACATGTTTAGAGTGTGAGGATTGAAATGTTTTACATTCTAATAATATTGGAGATCAGTACACATTTGTCGATATTTCTCTTCATTCTTGTGTCAAAGAATTATACTAACAAACTACAAAGTACAACAGTACTAACAAAGAATTATTTTGGAAAGCAATGAAACAAATATAAGTAAGAAAACTTAGTAGCAAGTAAACCAAAAAGGCTACAAGACAAAATAGACAGCGACGATGGTCCCACAAAGTATTAAAACTAATAAAATCTTTGAACATAAAATTTGTCATCACAGAAACGTAGAATTAAACTTACTTTTGTCAACCTAGTTTTTCTTTTTTATTATCGTTTTAGATAAAAGTTTTCTATCCATTTGATAGTTTTATTGTTTTCATTTTTTTGTAAAATGATGATATTTATAAAATATTCATTGCTACTTCAATGTATTACATCATAAACTTTCTTTTGTCCGTTACTATACAAATCTATTATAGCCATTATTGAATATGTTGAGTACTTTATACAAAATTACAATTAACGTGCACACATCCATATCCAAAAAATAGAAATATATAATTAATACATATTGTGAGTAAAACTGAACTTGCACATTTAATTTTTGAAGTACATAAATTGAAAAATATCCTTGACAATTGACACACTCTACATACTTTTCTCGCTTTAACTATTGTTTAAATATATTCCCATCCTACTGACGAAATATTAAACTATATCATGCATTAATATGCAAATGAGAATTGTAACACTATTACCGTTAAAGCTGAGTTGTAAACAAAATTGTATTACTATTACTGTCTTCGAAATTGAAAAGTGTTTTCAACAATCATATATGGAAACTGAAAAAATTTACAAGTCCTTACTTAATTCATGAAGGTTTGTTAAAAATGTTTACTTAAGTTTACAAATCCAAGTATGAGTTTAACAATGTTACCAGGTTTGCTAAGTGATACCTTTTAATTTATAAAAATGTGTGTTTAGCAGTAGACAATTTATTAATACGTATAAATAATTTGATTACACTATAAAACTATCATAATATGATAACCGGGTCAAATAAAACATGCATTCCCAGTAAGCAAACTGCCGCCATATTGGCAAGCAGAGACAGGTGGCAGATTTGCAGCAGACGTTGACCAAAATCACAGACGAGGTCATCTGTGGTATAATAATTTGCAACTCCTACAATTGCAATTTCTACGATCAACTCCATCTAGGTAAAAAAAAATGCAATAGAAAAAAATACACATTTTCCTAATAAAAAGTGTGAGTGACCTTGAGAAAAACGTGAAAAAAATGACCTGACAAAAAATCATTCTTTCCAATCGTAGATGGACGCTCGTCTTGCGCTAATCTTGCGCCAATATGACAGAATTTTGCTTACTGGATGTATGTATAGGGAAAAGTTGTTCCGAATATTGACCTTGACAACCTAGTTCAAGGTCATCGAAAACGGTGAGGAGTACCCTGATGTAAATAATTATTATTCTTTTAAAGATGGAAAATTACTTAATATTTTTCAGACTTCAATTAATGTTCAATAGAAAAAATTTTTATTCATGTCTCGGTAATTGTACCCTACAAAGTATAAAAGACTAAATATTGTATTATAGCAACGCGGGCTTTACAACCCTAGGTGCTTATTCAATTTAAATGTTTTTTTTCTTCGGCTATGACAGAACTTTGTGTCAATATTTGATCTCATTATTTGTGATTATTATGTGATTATTATGTGATTATTATGTGATTAACGATTGCAAGTAAAATATTTTAAAATGAATTGCAACGAACGACAGAACTTCTTTTTAACTGATGTATAATTGCAATTGTAAAATAGGTATTTAAAGTTTCAAAATTCATTTCATTGTAAAAAAAATATTTACCCCTCTGGTGCACGAGTTGGAAATATTATTTCAAATAACATTTTATTTTATAATTACTTCCATGCCTTTGATCACTTTTAAAATAATATTTCAAATAACATGTTATTTCATTTTTTAATTATCTGAAACAATTATTTGAGATAATTCTGAAATTAGTCTACAAAATTATATTTAGTGACTTGATTATCTGGTTAGGGTCTAATTTATACAGATTATCCTTCGATAAATATTATGTTAAAGATTATTTCTTTTGACAAATAATACATTATTTGACATTGCTATTATTTCAAATGAATCATTATTTTTATTTACAAATAACAGTATTGTAAATAACGGTGAGAATTAAATTATTTCAAATAGTGATCTCTTATTTGCATTTCAAATAAAAGTCCAGGTCTGGTCCGTAGGGATAATACTTAAATTATTTAATTTCTTGAAATTACTTAATAGCTGAAATGAGTTCACTTTCTTTATTTGTACAGTAATGTCGCGATCTAAGCCGATTCTCGATTCTGTGGGGTGGCTTAGTTAGATCCTGATGGGATACTAAATATTATTTTGTGACTGTGGTCGACCGCGCCGAACGTAGAAAAGGACAGCATATGAAAATGAAAAATAATGAAGTTTTGTAATTGAATTAGTAGTGGTTTACATCGATATACCCGTTACCCGGCATCGGATTACGCGGCATGTTGGCATGTTTACACTGCTCAGCGACCGAGGTAGCTCCAGCTTCTTGGCCCCTCGCGGGGGATGCCCCGCAGTGGAAGGGGTAAGCGAACTAGCTTACAATTAGATCGGCGACCTCCGTCGCGCTTAGATCGCGACATTACTGTAGTAGTACGTTGCGACAGAGTCGCCAGATCAGGGAAATTGATTCGAATTGAGGGGAATACATACACTCTCTCTCTGCCATTACCGGATTAGGCACGACACAGACGCTAATGCAACGCAAAGGTGCGCGGATCAGTTCATGTGACCGATCCGTCACGGAAGCGTGGGGATGCTTATCGCAGTAAAATGCGGGAATAACGTCGTACAAGGGGTAGAGTAGAGTTGGAGATAAGTCATAATATCTGGCGACTCTGCTTTGCGATAAAACGACGACCTCATTACCTCATATTTTCAATCTAGACAACATATTGTGAGGGGTTCTATTCACCCGTGCACTGGAGGGTTAATTACACAACTGCAATTATTAATACTCTATTGAATTTGAACACAAATTATAACAAGTGTGATAAAAATGATTCTGAAGTGTGTAAATAACTTGAAGCATAGATCGGAATGGAATTTCAATTCCAGTTAATCAACGATTAATCAACGATTAAAACTTTTAATTAATTCCATCGATCGATAAAATCAATGACGAAGCTTGATATGATTAATTAATCAAGCATTGATCAATCGATCAAGTTAAAAATTTTAATCGGTTAATGTTAATACCCAATACTGCCATACGGTAACGCTTACCCGTACGAGCAACTTTCTTCAATCTCAACGGAGGCACTACCAGTTTCTTGCAGCATTTGTTCTTGCAATCGGTAGTCGAAACTACGCCTGTGCACTTGTCGATGCACCGATCTCGCGGGCCGCTGTTATCGGTCGAGCCGCAAAACTTACTTAGAAAACCTTTGAGGGGATTCTTCAAGCCGTTCTCCCTCCCTTGGTTCGAGTCCGCCTGCGATTTTTTCCTTCTCTTGCGTTCCTTGGCGCAGTTTTTCTCCTGCCCGCAGTCGTTGTTACTTTTCCTCTTCGTCCCGCGGAAATTCGAGGCATTCGAAATCTGTGGAACGACCTTGGGAGCCGAGCCGCTCCTCAATGGTGTCTTGGCGCTCACGTCGTTCTGTTTGCGAATTGACTCGTTAGATGTTGCGCTGATTGATTTTGCCGACTCCACTTCGACAACGTCCTGGTTGGCCGGCTTCGACAGAACCAATAGGGACGGGCTGTTTTTGCGGAACGTTCGCGTTGGCAATGGGGCAGGACGAATCGGCAAGGAATGATTCGGCTGCACCGGGATCAGGTATGGTCCACGGTCCCGTAGAGCGGTTGCCAAGCTTCCGGCGCTGTGTGTTTTGCTCGAGCTGTCTGCTATCATAATTTGAGGCTCTACAATGAATCATTGAACGACAACATGTATTAAATCCGGTACAAGGTTTTAGTTCTCGGAAGGGACAATATTCAATTGATGGTAGAATCGCAAAATTTCTTTGAATTAATTGGAAGTGTGTATGTATGTCACAAGAAGCCTACGAAAATGTGATGCTAAAATGCTACCAGAAGCTATTATGTCCTTGAGAAATTAACACTAGGGTCATTTCATGAAGAATCGATCACTTTTTGCGGTCACCATCTTCGATTTTGTTCTAATTGAAATATGTTGTAGTCCATATGAAATTAGGGGATTTCGAATTTTTTTAGAAATGGCAGACCTTCAAAGTTTGCGAGTTTTGCCCATTTTGGCGAAAATAGGCCTCGCTTACGAATTTTTATCTCAGGAACTGTTTGTCCGATTGAGCTATACTTTTTTTTGTTATATTCGGGAAGGATTGGGATATTATAAAATAATTTTTTCATCCCCGATAATTAACTTTATAATGTCAAAATATGTAAACAAATTCTTTTTTTTTCAATTTTGGTCAGTAATGTAAATTTTGAAAAAAATATAGTTATATTCCTTGAAGTTTCTTCTTTAAAATAAGACCTTTTAAAACATGGAATTTTTCCTGCAATTGTCACAATATGCTGGGAAAGAACGCGGTGTACCCGCGTTTCAGGTATAGGCGAGTCGAGCGCACCGCTATTATGGTCAGTTTTCTATTCCGCTGATCTCAAAGCAATACCAGCAAACCGTTTACGACTAAATGACCCTATTTATACCTCGAGAACAATATTAGCAACCACTCTTGGCCAACGACACCTTTTTAATTAAAAGTTAAAACTGCCGTTCATATTTTTCAAAAAAGTTAATAGAATATCTTAAACATATATATGCGACAAAAATAAAAATTATTATATACTTTTCTGACGGGGCAGAATACGCAATATAAAAACAAAACGAATTTCATTAATTTAACGCATCATTTTACAGATTTCGGTATTCCTACTGAATGGCATTTTTGGCAACGGCTCATGGTAAGGGGGACCATGTGATGGTATCGGAGGAAGCATGAAAAGACTTGCAATGCGCACTAGTTTACAAAGACCATTAGGTAATCAAATTCTCGCCTCTAAAAATTTATTTGAATGGGCAGAAACATCTTTTTCAAATATAACATTCAATTACGTCACCTAAGACGAACATAACAAACATGCTGATTGTTTATAATCTCGCTTTGCAACAGCATTACCTAGTACAGGTACTAGAAGCTTTCTTTCATAGCTTTACCTCATTATCAAATAAAGAACTGCTATGTAAAACTTGCTCGTGCGATAATGATGGCTCTGTTTTCAGTGTAATGAAATAGTTTTCAATGATACTACCAATACATACTTCTGACCCTTCCTTATCCCTTCCTGATGGAAGAAAACCGCCACCTTCTCGTGGTTTCCATTGAGCAACGACACCTTTCTTGTAAAACATGTACAATTCGTATAGAAAATAGAAACTATATATCTATAAATGAAGTTATGATTAGAAAGGTGTCGTTGGCCAAGAGTAGTTACTAATATTGTCCTCGAGGTATAAATAGGGTCATTTAGTCGTAAACGGTCTGCTGGTATTGCTTTGAGATCAGCGGAATAGAAAACTGACCATAATAGCGGTGCGCTCGACTCGCCTATACCTGAAACGCGGGTACACCGCGTCCTTTCCCAGCATATTGTGACAATTACAGGAAAAATTCCATATTTTAAAGGTTTTATTTTGAAGAAGAAACTTCAAGGAATATAACCATACTTTTTTCAAAATTTACATTACTGGCCAAAATTGAAAAAAAAACAAAAAAAGAATTTGTTTACATATTTTGACATTATAAAGTTAATTATCGAGGATGAAAAAATTATTTTATAATATCCCAATCCTTCCCGAATATAACAAAAAAAAAGTATAGCTCAATCGGGCAAACAGTTCCTGAGATAAAAATTCATAAGCGAGGCCTATTTTCGCCAAAATGGGCAAAATCGCAAAAACTTTGAAGGTCTGCCATTTCTAAAAAAATTCGAAATCGGCAAAATGATGACTTAAACCTCCCCCCCCCCCCCCCAATTTCATATGGACTACAACATATTTCAATTAGAACAAAATCGAAGATGGTGACCGCAAAAAGTGATCGATTCGGCATGGAATGACCCACTAGTGACAAGAGAACCCCGGTGACTGATACATGGCAATTTTGAGGAGATCTTGCACAAGGGTTCTACTACAGACTCACCCAACAATTCAGTCGTATTTCGTTTATGCCCGTTGTTTACTTCAAGGGAGAAATATGTCCTTGTATCCTTTTAGGTAAGTATAATATCGATAATCACAAAAGATATTAAAAAATGATTGAAGCAAAAGTAATATCGTATCTTGGGGCCCATAAATCTCTATCCGATTTTGTTCAAAAAATCATTTTTATGAAAATAAACATTTTGAAAATGCTTCTTTCAAAAAAATGTTCACATAGATTTATGGGCCCAAACGTACGATATAACTTTCATGTCAACCACTTTTTGATACCTTTTGTTTCTATAAATCGGTTCGGATAAAAGGGTTGATTTCGAGGTTCCCTTGTGAGTAATAAATGCGACCGATATACATACATATGGTACATACATATAGGGTTGATTTAATTAAAACTCGCTTATTCAGCCGTAAATGAACTTGCTGATTCGCAATGTGTCACTGGGCTATTGGGAGACTGACTGCACAGCTGACTGCAGGTAAGGGATGTACGGTAAGGGATGTAAAATGTAAAAACATTTAATTTTACATTAGTTTTTCGCGGAAAAATAGTCTAAGAAAGCGGTTTTTATTTGTTTTCACCATGGTGTACCTCACCAAAAAATCTGAAAAAATTCGTGAACAATACTTATACCTACACACTGATACTGTCAAAATATATGTCTCCCTTAAATTTCAATGAAAAATCTGCATTATCCGACTTTTTTTTATGTTTCTGATTTTTTACATCCAGAATGTTCTACTTAAAAATCTGAATTAATTACAGTATATAAATCTGAGTATTGCACATCTGCTAGATTTTTTTCAGAATTTTCGCTTACGAGTCGGGCAAAATTTTTATTCGTTATTCGAAGGTTCGAATAAAAAAAGTATCTTTATTCGGCGAGCATCGAATAAATAAATAATTATATTCGACGAGAATTTATCAAACGAATAAAGATAATGTTTTTTATACGAAGCGGCTTTATTCGAACTTTGAATAATTTTTTCTTCTTTTATCTGTATCTTTTATTCGAAGGCTTCGAATAAATCTTTCCCCAACTATTTCCAACTCTA
Source organism: Lasioglossum lativentre (assembly GCA_916610255.1). Lineage (NCBI taxonomy): Eukaryota > Metazoa > Arthropoda > Insecta > Hymenoptera > Halictidae > Lasioglossum > Lasioglossum lativentre. The sequence goes on along the minus strand of OU744356.1, from coordinate 36,135,572 downwards.
GTAAACGCGAACCATCGAATAATGAATAGAAATTTTTTTATTTTTTATTCGTTATTCGAAATTTTTATTTAGATGAAAATTTTTCCCAACTCTGATCTACAACAACCTAAAGGATGTGCGGTCAAGTCAACGATTCCGACTTTCGCTTAAACCCTTGACTTATGATTTAAGTCACGATGGCGCGGGTCGCAATCAACAACAACCACAATTGAACCATGAACCTGACTCGTGTTGTTTACGTTTGGTCCGATCGAAGTAAGTAAATACCGCGACTCAGGCTCGTGTTTCTTATTTTTCACCTGTACTTTTTACCCGAATTTCTTACCAGGTCTCTCACACGATATTGTAGGCGAAGGGATTAAACTGCGTGGTTGAAATTTTCTGAGAATACTGAATTATTTTTTATCTAATACCGTACAATAATTTCGAAGGACATTGATCTTCCGCTAGATTTTTCAGAAGAGTTTAGGGAGGGCATTATGCACGTCGTAAACGACGGGGTGGTCAGACGAGACACAGGACACGAGTCCTTCTTTTAGAAAGTTTCTTAAGGGAGGTACAGAGCTACAGGACAATGCTACTCGGACCCGACTTCTACCTCTTGTTGAGCGGAAACAGAAACATGTGATTACCATAAATTGCAGTCTACAGCGGTCCCTCTCGCGTTCTGTTTTTCGTCCGACCACCCCGTCGTTTTCGTGAGCGTTGTTACAGCGGGTTACCCTGGGATCGTCGACAACTCATTTCACCGACACTGTTTTCAATAGTTTTCATCGACACGATGTGACCGACAGTAAATTTCGTCGACACTATGTTTTCATCGACATTGTGAAATCGTCGACAGATGTTTTGACCGACACTATGTTTTCATCGACACGGTCAAATTGTCGACATATGTTTTCATCGACAATCCGTGTTTAGCGACAGGTATGAGTTCAATCGTTTCCACGAACTAATAGCTACATAAAAAATTGTTGTTGTTACAGTTCCTGCTTTGGTACGTGATTGTTGTGTTTCGCGAAAATAGTGATTGGAGTAGGTTTCATTGGGATGGATGGAATTTCACAATTTCGTCAGCATGGTCAGGCCGGCCTGACGCGACGGCCGGCCCTCTCCGCCCCGTCCACGACCTAACCCAGACTTCACTCTGTTCGCATGATCTTTCCATTATAGTTGTCATCCAGAATTTGAAATAGTACTGGAAAAATAATGCGAACAGAGTGAGGTCTCGGTTAGGTCGTGGAGCTTTCAATATGTAATTATGGTGAAGTGGGGGGAGTCAAAACATGGGCAGGCGAGACACCCTGCAGGTCTGAAGGTGAGACGGTCCAACGTACACTCCGAGCCCTAAAAAAGCTCAAAAACTATCAATTTAGGTAGAATGGCCGTCTCATCAATGATGACCATCCCGTTTAGTAAGTCGACACTTCTGTAAGCGGCTCGGGCCATATAAAACAGAGACTAGACCGAAAAATGAATGGACAATTGCAACCCAATAAAGGGCCGAGGCCGGCAGTGCCAATTGTGAAACCGATGATGAAAGAACGGTGTGCCCTAAGGAAGTGAGAACGACCGATTCGTTACTCCCCGGTAAAAGCATGACTACTACTACTACTACTAGGTCGTGGAGGGGGCGGAGGGGGCCGGCAGCGGGGCAGGCCCGACCACGCAGACGAAATTGTAAATACAAATCTCGAATTTGACCATGTCGATGAAAACATAGTGTCGGTCAAATCATTTGTCGACGATTTCACAATGTCGATGTAAACATAGTGTCGACGAAAGTTACTGTCGGTCAAATCGTGTCGATGAAAACAATGTCGGGGAAATGAGTTGTCGACGAACCCATGGTAACCCTGTTACAGCGTGCATTTTCGACATGCATAATACCCTCCCTAAACTCTTCAGAAAAATCATGCGGAAGATCAGTATCCTTCGAAATTATTTTACGGTACAGTAGAACCTCGATTATCCGAACTAAATGGGACCAACGTGCTTCGAAAAATCGAACAGTTTTAAAATTACTTATTACATACCAAAGTACTACTGCTGTAATTAGAAATGTAGTATATATTACTCAAAATATATGTATGTACTTACATATAACACACAGTAACATATAGTTAATATTAACAAAACTTATTTGTTTTTTTTTACCATCGAAGACTGTCTTCTCAAGATCTCTCATTCGCTGGTTCGAATAATCGAGGTTCTACTGTATAGATCAAAATAATTCAGTATTTTCAGAAAATGTCGACGCGCAGTTATAGTAAAAGTCGGAATCGTTGACTTGGCCGCTCATCCCTTAGGTTGTCGTATATCTACCATCTACAACTAGCTGTGCAGTCCGTTGACCTTATCATACGTCCCTCAGCTTTCAGCGCAGTCAGCTGTGCAGTCAGTCTCCCAATGGCCCAGTAACACACATTTCGAAACAGCAAGAGCATTTACGGCTGAATAAGCGAGTTCTAATTAAATCAATTTCTGTTCGTTCTCTTGTTCACGACTTCACTACAGCGCATCGCCAACGCTACGCTACGCGAAACCTATCACCAAGTCGGAATCTCCCCGCCGCGCCGCACAGTAGGCGAAAATGACAATCAGGTGGACAAAAACCAAAAAACGAAACATGGAGTACGCCTTTAATGTTATTTTCAATGTCAACACAAATGTCCGTAAGAGCTAGAATCCTTATTTTTATTTCCCAAATCGATTGTTGTTAAGCGTGACAAGGATTAAAAGTGCTAGATTTAAAGATAGCATCAAAATAAAGAATATTATTTTTACCTCTTATCTAACGTTTACAACCTCACTACTATGTACTTCTATTTGTAATAACTGCATGTACAAGCATCAGAAAGATATAAAATTCAAAGGACACATTTTTCGGAAATTTTTAATTAATGTAATTCAAGAAGGTTTCATTGAATTAATTTTCTAAGCTTCTTTTATTATATACTTATGAGATTCGCCTACGTGTTCACGTTAATTTTTGTGCAAGAATTAAGAATGGGATGTGTAGTTTTTGCAGCTGAGCAAGTTATTTTATTTTTTGTAGAACAATTCGATGCCGAGAACATTCGCGACATACGTATAGTGGATAAAAAAGTATAGACACACTTTTTAATAGTGGACCATATTAGACTTGAATTTTTTTTAGAAGTTGCAGCAATTAATTTACTACACGACATGCAAAAAATATATTGAAAAAATTATGCAATTGGTCGGAATTACAGAGGAAATACTAAAAGTTGTTGTTTACAACTTCTTTATGTGGGCCTACATTGCAAATTTAAAAAATACGTTTCGTAGATTGTGTCAATTATACATACGTATATATTATTTGTTTTAAATTTTCGATGTAGGCCCACATAAAAATGTTGCGAAATACAACTGTTACTATTTTCTCTGCAATTCCGATCAGTAGTAAACCAATTGTTCTAATTATCTTTTTAAGTAAGTCTGAATACTATTGGGGGTCACTGTACACTAGGTATAAAGACAAACTACAGATATGTGAGAATGCTATACGAGTATAACCAGGGATCTAAACACATACTCATGTTTCGTTCCTAAAAAAATTGATAATATAGAAGTTGGATCAAATCACTGTTTTGAATGACCTTGACCTACATTCTCAAAAACTTTTCTCTATACATGTTACCGTCGCGCGACCTTAGGTGTTTACAAACACCGCCTTTTCCCAATAACCGAATACGTCCTTTGGGGCGGGGGAGGGGCCCTACCCATCTCCTGTACCTCTTCCTCACGAAATCTAACCCAGACCTATTATGTATTTATTTATTTTATGTTCTTAAAGCCTACAGACTATCTGGATGCTATCTAGTTAAGGGGTTAAGTGGGGTTGTGATTGTCTGGCCACCCGGTGTCCTCATGGTCCTGCAGTACCAGCCTGCAGTAATATCCCTTCCCTTCTCGCGCTGATGAACGAACAGTTTGAAGACTAATCTGAACATGTAGAAAGACTATCTTTAATTGTTTATCTAAACGCAGTTGTCCCCAGTAGTTCTATTTTCCCGTTGTTGCAGGCTATCGTTTCCCGTGAAATATATACCTGAACGGTGATCATCATTGCCTGTCAGTTTACCCGCGCTGATACGAGCTCACTTACTATTACCCTGTTCCCGAAATAAGTAAAAAAAAACGACGCTTGGAAACTATCCACTTTGCCGAAATTGATGATCAACCATGGCTCAATCACCGACATCAGCATCCATCGAGGTTCCTTCGCGTGAGGTTTTTTCCCCGTCGCGGTGCAAATCATAGAGTCCCCTACGTCTATCCTTCATAATTCATTTTTAAGATTGTTACCGAGTGTATATATTCTCTTTATTTTCCGTTTGTTACGCGGATTTTGACGGTTACGCGGTCTATCGTGTCGCTATTGCCTTCGCTTAGGCTTAGGCCTGGGGCTGCTGTGGGGCACACCTACCTTACTCGGAGCTTGGTCTCTACGTGTGATCGTTTTGGCTGCTGATGGCGAGCACTTTTTGTCACTAACGCGATAAATCGTCTATAGTTTTGTAAGCATTTGCGACGCGGCGGTTAACTCTGCTCGAGAAACGCGGACTGTGTTGGTTAAACGCGGCACTACTGGATAATGCTCAGTGACGGCGAGAACGAGCGGTGTCGTAGACCTGGCGGACTCTGAGCAACTGGTGGTTCCTACACCGATTTGCTCAAGCTCATATACCCCCTCTCTCTTAAGGCAGAGAAATATGGTCAATGTCACTTCTTTCGTCTTTCTCGCCCTCTACTTTCCCTGTGAAGTCTGGTTTATTTGGGGTTCGCTTGGTTTTATGGTGGGTCGTTATTCTGTTTAAAACGGTGTCTACTCCAATCTGCGTGTTTTATATCTCCAACTATGTGCTTGCGATTCCTGTGCGTGTGCGTGTGTTTGTTTCATTTGATAATTTTCGTTTTATAAGTTTTTGCATATTTTTATTTCGTGTATCGATTTTACATCGATATATATATATATATATATATATAGGGTGTCTCACGTAACTGTTGACACGATTGTTCGGGCACTTCCGGTAGCCAGATAAGAAAATGTTTGGAACCAAATTAATTAGTTTTCGGTCGGCTACAAAATGCAATAGAAAAAAATTCAAAAAAGAAATTTGTTCATGAAAAATGACGGTCACCTTCATTTTTTTAAATGACACTACATATTTTTTTAGTACATAATATTATTGCTTATGTTAAGACGAGTTCAACGGCCTAGTATACTATGACCTTGACATGACCTTAACAGTAAGGTCGGCTTGGATTGTTGATGTTTCTTTCGAGAGATCAATATTGGTAAATATAGCTATGAGGGAACCCACCTCGGATCACTTTGACCTTCACATATGTTGTCAAGGACAACATTCTGAACAACTTTTGTCATTATATTTATCCGTCGCTCGATCATAGTTTTCGAGAAAATTGCAAAAAACTATTACTAGTACTGAATTGAATTTTCTGTATTGCATACGCATATTTCCGATTTTCGTATGGGTGGTCGCGCCGGCCCGACGGCCGGCCCTCTCCGCCCCCTCTACAAACCTAACCACAACTCATTCTATTCGCATAATCTTTGTATTGTAACTGTCATCTAGAATTTGATCTAGTAATTAAGACTATCCTGACCCAATCCTACCCACACCACAACTCATTCTATTTGCTTGATTTTTCCATTACTAGATCAAATTTTGGATGACAGCTACAATGCAAAGATTATGCGAATCGAATGAGTTGTGGTTAGGTTTGTGGAGGGGGCGGGCAGGGCCAGCCGTCATACTAAAATCCAGGAGTAGTATCTCACTCTCGTTATACATATATTATGTATAGAGTGAACTTAAAATAGTCAATAAGTATGGAAAATTATAATTTTAATTACATTTCTAGATTATTTAATGGATACACAGTGACCGCTAGATGTCGTATCGGGCAGAACTACCGTTAAAACAAAGTGTAGTTGCAATCACAATTTAACAAAGCTTTTTCGTAATTATCTCGGTAACTAAGTCCGAGCGACGGATAGTTATATTGACAGAAGTTGTTCAGAATGTTGTCTTTGACAACATATGTGAAGGTCAAGGTGATCCGAGTTGGGTCCCCTCATAACTATATTTACCATACTTTTTTATGCAGAATTTTATGCTTTATTTCAGTTCGATAAAGAATATAGAATATTCATACCTCAATAACAAATCAAAGTAACAAAAAACAAATTACAGCACTATATATCCCCTTAGAAACCTTGTATCATTTGTTTGAACATTTTTTTCGTACAACAAAAACTTACTCACCCTGACCTGCATAATAAGAATAAATTGCCTGCAGGCAAAGAATCGAGGTCCTACTCGAAAGCTTATCAGCACGATAGCATAAACATTTCATGTATCTATAATCTAAACAATTCTTTCGAGGGACGCCTTAGTTCATTGCAGGGGTTCGACGCGGGACACTTATCTACATATGCGCGTAAAATGATGTGGCGCTGCAGTCTTTAAACATTAAATAATTAGAACAGTGGTAATTCTTATGTAATTTTGTAGGGAAATGCACGCTGAAACGTTTACAATCTGATTCAACATGGGATTCATTGGGATTTGAAAGATACGGCTTGTCAAATGTAAAAAATTTTGACCATTTTTATTAATTCAAAATGGTATCATTAAAAGAAAAGTATGCCTAATATTTTAAGACCAAAACAAAGTGGAAATATTAAATAGAAATGTCAGGGTATTATACAGAGTGGAGTGGATGCTTCAAGGACTTATGACGGTCAACTTTGATTTTTTAAATGGAACCATATATTTCATTATCTATAAAAAGTTATAAAGTATAATAGCTATAAAGTAGCCCTCTATAACCCAGCCAGACCTACGTATATAAAAAACGATTAGTTTAGGAATTAATTTGAGTTAATTATTAGAAAGAAAACCTCGGATAAAGAATAAAGTTTACGCAGAAGCTTTGAAAAGAAAATATGTATAGAAATTTCAAAATATATAATGCAAAGTATATATTACAATATATGGTTCCATTTAACAAATTAAAGTTGACCTTCATAAGTAATTGACGCGTCCACCTACAAAAAAACTAATAATACCAATATGTTCATCTCTTCAAACCATGCAATGTCCATTATAAAAAAAAGTAAGCGTGTGCCGGTCGCGAACCCAGACCAAAAATGTATGCACCCTCTCCACAGTCTAGTCGGGACCTAACGCACGCCAAGCGGATTGTTGGAATCAGCGTCACTACTTTCGCATATAACGCGCACAATATATACACTTCACAGATTATGTTTATTTTGCTGTGTAATTGTTTTTGTGAATTGATAAATCTGTAACGGTGCTAATATATATATACCAAATACATAAAATGTAAAAACATTTAATTTTACATTAGTTTTTTGCGGAAAAATAGTCTAAGAAAGCGGTTTTTATATTTTTTCACCATGGTGAACCTCACCAAAAAATCTGAAAAAATTCGTGAACAATATTTATAGCTACACAGTGATACTGTCAAAATATAAACTATGCCTCCCTTAAATTTCAATGAAAAATCTGGATTATCCGACTATTTTTTATGTTCATGATTTTTTACATTCAGAATGTTCTACTTAAAAATCTGAATTAATTACAGTATATAGATCTGAGTATTTTTATTTAAATAAAAATTTCGAATAACGAATAAAACATGAATAAATTTTTATTCGTTATTCGAAGGTTCGAATTAAAAAATTATTTTTATTCGACAAGGTTCGAATAAACAATTTTATCCGACGAGAATTTATCCGACGAATAAAGATAATTTTTTTTATTCGAAGCGTATTTATTCGAACTTCGAATAAACGGCGACGAGGCCCGACAAGATCTGAACTTGAAAGACCAGCGACAGTGACCGACCAACAGCATACATACATACATATATGGTAAGCACCTGGGGCCTGGGGAATCAAGCATTATTGATAATTTAAACTTTCATGTTTTTATAATACGAATAATATTTTTAATACGAATGAGTTGGTGCGATCATCCCGATGAAAATGAGCCCAAACACGACATCATTTGGACTATTTTTAATAAGATTATAATTTTTATCATAACATTACGTATCAATAAAAATTGTTCTATTACACTCGAGTTTGGACTCATTTTCATCAGGAAACACCCCCCAATTTAATCGTAATAATTTTATGAAGGAATATTGAAAAATCTAAAAGTTTAAACTTTCATTCGTGTGTGATTTCCCATCTGCTTACATTGTATGGCGTTTGTCAGTCGCTGACAAGTCGCGAAAACAAAAGGCATACAAAAATTATCTTTATTCGTCAGATAAATTCTCGTCGAATATAGATACTTTTTTTATTCGAACCTACGAATAACGAATAAAGATAAAGTATCTTTTATTCGAATCGTTATTTAAATAATTTTTTAGCTAAATAAGTTACGACTAAATAGGGAAAATAGGATAAAAACTATTCTTTTTGATTTTGCCCCATAACTACCCACCCAGTCGAGATATATTTTACATAACATGGTTTTTCTTGATGCCCTATCGAATGGTCCATTAGCCCTTGAATTTGGTTCTCGGGCATTTTTTACCGCTGTACCCTTTCCCGATTCCAACCACTGTATGCCGCAGAGGTGGTCATTTGGCCAAACAGCGGCAAAAAATTCGTATAAATTTGTGGAAAGTTTGCCATAGGCACAACGCCTATTTGGCAAAAATAATTTTTTTAAAAGGTTGTTAAACATTTTCTATTTATGGAACCTGCTTTGTTGCTTCTCGGGTTCTATCGCGTTGTTCTATGGTCTAATGGTGTCTGCATTTTATGTTTGGTGCAAGCTTTATGGGGCAACTGGATTTACCGAGTAGTTCTCGCGGCGATTTTTAGACGTTTCCTAGGGTTCGTTGTGCCTGTTCGGTGGTTTATTGCTCTTGACTTTTTAGCCTAGTCGGAGTTGTCGATTCTATGCGTTTATGGAGTGCGGCGCATATTTTCATCGCCTGGTCATTTTATGGGTATACTTCCGTCCTTCACTGGACGGCGCGGCACGGTGCGATGCGGCACGGCGTGGTCTGCACATGGTGTTCATGCTGTGATCGTCGTTAAGAGAGGGGGGGGAGGGGGGCTATTTCTATTCGTGCTTTTCGTTCGATTTATGACGTCTATTGGACCCTTTCCCCGGTATAATTGAGTTCGGCTGTGTTTTCTGTCGTAAGTTGCGAATTTCTTGGGATTTGTTTGTCACACTCCGGATATTTCCAAGAGCCTGGTCTTTTGCACGTGCCAGGTTTTATGATGGTCAGCATGTGTTTTGTTGGGGTGTTTCTAGGGTGTGGTGGAGGTCACATTGAATATTTCTAAAATGTTTCATTTGTTGAGGACGCGTGTGTATCCTTATTTGTTTCGCGGTTGGCAATACAACTCACCCTCACTATTAGGCAATACAAAAATGATTTTTTTTTATAAAAATAGAAAATCTATAAAATGAATTTCTTGACGCCTCGGCACCACTATGTTGAGAGACACCGTTCTTTATTGAAACATCGGGAAAAAAATCAATTTTTTAAATGTTGGATATATAGGTTTTTCATTACAATTTCATTTACTAGATAATTAGAGTATTTATACCAATAAACATTTTTTATAAATATCTATTATTTCTAGGAATGTTATGACATAAAAGTTAAGGAACAGGAAACCTGCGATTTTGACTTATAAATTCATCTACATATAAACACAGTCACAAGAATCTAAAACATTAAAACAAATAAACATGAATATTATAATTTGATTACGTTTGTAATAGATGATTCATTTAACACAGATTTAGTTAATGTCTGTGTCATTTATTTACCGAAAACACAAATTGAACAAAGAGGTATTTTGAATAGTAGAATTAAAGTTTAATTTGATGTAACTTTTTTGCGTGAAAAATCGTGAAGGTAAAACTTGTTGCTAACTGTGCAACACACTTTAAAGTACATATCCAACCATGTTTTAGCTGCATCAACTCGCGATATTGGCACTGAGACTATTTTTTTCTAACGAGTCAGTCGCATAAGTATTTGTACGCCCTTTTAAACAGACTAATCTTTTTACAATTTTACTAAACGACCGGATTTTTTCTGAGCTATTAGAAACATTGGTTTACTAATTGACGTACAAAAAAATTTCAAAAAATAGCAGTTGGTAGCAATTACATAAAAAAATAAAAAAGGCAGTTTCAAAATTTTTTTTATTTGATCCCGTAACCGTAACGAAATTTAAAATATGCGTTTTGTAGATCTATGTTAGTTACACACATGCTGTAAATTTCATCGAAATCGATTAACATACACACGAGCTACAAGCGGTTAAAAGTTGGAAGTGGTGAAAATCATAATCTCTGCTTAAAATCCACAGATTCGTACATCTTCCGAAGCTTGTCGTTTTTCTCTGCGTTAACCTAATTCGATGAAATTTTCAGCACGTGTATAACTAACATAGATTTACAAAACGCATAGTTTAAAATTACTATCGCAAACAAATTTTATTTAACTTGTTGTTGCATTGTTAATTATTGGATAAACAATTTTGTTTTTCGAAATTTCCACTTCAAATTTGTAATTACCGACCTTAAAAACCATGGAATATAAATTTTTACATAAATTGAATCAATCGTACTGATGCTACCATATTTTTTCCTAGATTTCACTAGTTCAAAGTTCAAACCTCTATGACGGATAGTTACAAGGGATTGCTCCAATTGCAGCAAAGATTGACCGAAGGTGGCCGAGATTTTTTAAGCATAGTTAGTTCAATATCACACGTTGCCAAAACGATCAGTGCCAGATCAAAATCGGGTTACCCTTATCTGACCGACAATTATTTCAACGACAATCGTTTCACCGGCACGACTTCATCGACATCTAACTTCGTTGACAAGTTTTGAGATCATCGACAATCATTTCCCCGACAATCATTTTCCCTACAGTCATTTCATCGACAATATCGATTCTCGGTATCAATGAAAATTCGTTTGTCGGTGAAATGATTGTCAATGAAACGACTGTAGGGAAAATGATTGTCGAAGAAATGATTGTCGAAGAAATGACTGTCGGTGATCTCAAAATGTCGATGAGTTAATATTGTCAACGAAGTTAGATGTCGATGAAGTCGTGCCGGTGAAACGATTGTCATTGAAATAATTGTCGGTGAGATAAGGGTAACCCATCAAAATCTATTAAAGAATTTGTTGTATGGTTCCAGAAATAAATAAAGAGGTAATGCAAAGGTTTCCAATTAGCCCATTTTAGTTAATGTTCAACAACTTTTTAAAAAACATTTTTTGCCAAATAAGCGTTCTACCTGTGGCATGCTTTCTACAAATTTGTTGGATTACGGATTTTTTCCCGTTTTGGTAAAATGGCACCACTGTGTGGCGTCCGGCGATTCAGGTAATTGTACCGACCGATCGACCGCTATTCACCGGCAAGCTTGGAAAGACCAATGTCCCTTGTACTATGCATTGTATTAATTAAGTTGTAAAATATATTAGCCGGCGAAAATATCCGCTATTTTCGAGGAGTTTTGTATTTCGTATACACAGCTGAGGCATGGAAACTAACACCAAGAAAGTGGCCTCAAGACGCATTGAGTCCAGGGGTGTTCGCGCACCTAGCAAACCTACCTGTGTTCTGTGTCGTATACATATAAAGGTTTATGACACGCTATATTCGTGATTGAATTGGAAGCTAGACCCTACAAGCGCACTCGTTCACAACTCCAGATACCTGATTCTAACGCTAATTAAAAAAAGGCTAATCAATTCCGTGTGTATTGGATTCCAAAAAATAGCTGATTTTAGCCGCTCGAGTTGTAAACTTTATTGAATACTTAATCGACAGATATTTAAGCTGGTCAAATTAGGTGAAATACCCTGTATAAATTGCGCGAAGTCTTGGGAGTTCAATAAGCAGTGTCGATTATTTCAATTGTTAATTAATAGCTATAACCGAATTTTGTATGGGTCTATGAGAAACCAATCAACACTGATTGTGATAGCAGTAGCAATGCGTACTACGAAGTCTCCAATGTGGTTAATAACGATCAAATAAACAAGAATCAGAAGCCAATAAACACTTTCTCGAAAACAGTGTAGTCTCTTTTAATTATTTCTAACAATTTAAATACGGTAACTCGTACTTTAATTATTGCGTGGTACATACGTGGTAAAACATATAAAATTCAGTGGACGATATTGATGTGTCGACTCTATATTGTTAAGGGTAGGCAGCCCCATATCGATTTCTATGGGGAAAATATGGCATACTGTTATTCGTGAAAAGTACATATGACTGCACTTCTTGCGAAACTTTGCAGACTAACATACAGTGACTCATAAAAATGCTCCCTTTTAAATAGATTCCTCGTAATACAGATTAGTAATAAGAATGTTTAATACTAGGTTTACGGAGCACTAAAAGTAACTAATTTACATTACTTAATAAAAATAGCAAGAATATTTCTATTCGAATTTTTAGCCATTTTTTAATAATAATCTATACCCGAAGAAATAAATTTGTTGAATAATTTCTTATGGATACATCTTTACAATCTCAATAATCGTAAATTAAAAATATTAGAACCCGTCATTTAAGAAGTCGACTATGAACGTGTACATCAATTGAAAAACATTCCGAAATAAATTAATATTCTAATCGAGTTCCATGCAACATTCATTTTATCTCGAATTTAATAAAATCATTACATAGAAACTTTACTGAACTTGATATTCGAATTTTTTTAATGACAAAACAATTATGCAAAATTCATATTTCAAATGATATATTTAAATTATATTATATTATTATATATTTTTATTATGTTATACTCTACGTTTTGAATACATGTAGATTCTGAAAATAATATTATATTTTGATGTCTAAAATCTAAAAGTAATTGTTAGTTAAAACGAAAATGATTTCGAAATTGTTTATTTGATTTTATCACGTTAGAGAACTTTTACGTTAGGTGACTTTTCCAAAGCTATATTTGAAATAAGAATAAGAAAATAGCTTAAGCAGTTTTGATTGATCCATACATTATATGTTATTCTGTGTTGCAAATAATTCAGTCTCCACCAGGTTAATTTTCTTACATACGACCATTTATTTTTTGAATCAATATCGCCACAACGAACGTGTTCAGCACATAAAGCAATTTTCTGAGAAAACGTACAGTAGATGTGAGTAGATAAAAAAAATGTTGGCACATCATTGTTTTTCGTGTTAATTTAAGTTAGACAATTGGCGTAATGGTGTACAACACAGACTTTTAAGAACTTTATTATACAGGGTATTTCACCTAACTTGACCATCTTATACTATATATTGCTTATTTTTTATGATAGGAAAAGAATATTCGGTTCGAATGGGCCAATGCGATGATAGCCAACAAAATTTTCTCAAGGTCACTATTTTCGAGTTTTCAAGGTCATCGAAACTTTTTTAAATGAGACTACGTATTTTCATTACAACACTTTTATAGCCCATAAAAAAACAAATTCAACGATGTGCGATACGTTGACCTTCGCGTGACCTTCACATGACATATTTTTTATTCTTCGACACTAAAACAACTCTCCTCTATCTAAAACGTACTTCTTTACAGAGTTGGGCATTATCGAAATAAATTATTTGAAAAATAATCGTTAAGATAATATACATACATTACTCTATTTGGCTATATATCGAATTTGAAATAATTATATATTAGATCATTTGAAGAGCCAAATTATTTGAATTTCAAAATTCTATTGGTTTTTCTGTACTAAAGAACAATTTTAGAAACAAATGCAGCTAAACTTTAATCAGTTGGCATCTTTTAATAATTAATTTAGTTAATTCAATAACCTCTTCTTGAGGTGAAATTATTTATTATTTTATTTGAACAATATGATTGAAATAAAATATTATTTGAAAATAGTTTATTTGATTTAAACAGAGGAATTTCGTTTCTGAAAGACTGAATTTTTATTTATTACTCAGATAATATTAAACTCTATGTGTAGGAGTTGTTAACTCAGGATATATTTGTCGGAATGAGTTTACTTTTTATGTAGTCCTAAATCTATACAGGGTGTCCCAAAAATATGGTACTTCCTTGAAAAGGGTGATGCCTGAGGTCATTTGAAGTAACTTTTTCCTTTGTGGAAATGTTCTCTGCGGCTTTATCGTTAAGGAGTTATTATCGGAAGACACCGACCAATCAGAGCAGAGGAGTCGCTGTAGCGACGTTCTCATTGGTCCGCGTTTTTCGTTAATATCTTCTTAACCATGCAAGCTGCGGAGAACATTTTCGCAAAGGAAAAAGTTTTCAAATGACCTCAGGGAATCACCCCATTCAAGGAAGCACAACATTTTTAGGACACCCTGTAGAGGTTCGATTTAATGTTAAAATATTTTTTTGAAGTGAAAAGTAAGTTTTTAATGTTCAACATTGTACTTAAACTTTCTGTTTTGTAAATTTCTTCTGGAATATTGGGTGTTTAGCTTAAAGTACTTCATCACTTAAATACTTATTATACAATAAAGTATGTGAAAATCTAAGTTGCATTAACATGTTATCTTTTCAATTTACACTATCACGACAAACCGTAGTACGCCAGTAGTTACTTGATCTACTGTGAATATGGGATACGTCGACTGATCGGTTGAAAAATCAATTAGTTACCTATAGCAGTGCTCGCGATGCGATTCTTGGTTCCTCTTTCCTCTTCGTTGATCTCGGCCGCCGACTTCACGTCGCAGAAACGCTTAAAAATCGTCTGCTTCCATATACTTTTCTCGTCGGTCGTTAGATCGACGAAAATTGGCTTTTCTTCGTTGGTAGATTTCGTGATCACATTTTCTGGCACCAACAGATCGTTCTCTTTCTCTTTCACCAGTTCATCGATCGTCTTCAATCCATTTTCCATTGCACCTGTAGCTTCTTTGATCCCTGGACTTTCTTGAATCTCGCTGGAGCTGGTGATCAGGCAGATTCCCTGCTCCTCTTCAAAATATAATTTGATTTACTTCATTTAGACATGTATGTATACAGTGGATCCGAGAAGTATTTGAAGTTCAAACCAGTGATGAGATATGGGACGGTCTTTTCGAGCGTGTGCGTCCAAAAACAGTAACGTATCTATGTACTGTCCGTACCTTAGACCATATATACCTATAGACCCGGTGCAGATAAGTCTGCCATGTTCCAAGATTAAACCGGCTAGCAGACGATTTATGTGGACAAAGTGCTATAGCAAATCGCAGTACCATGAAGCTGAAGTTGGAGAGGGGAAAGGGGAATCGTCATCGCATCTCATTCTGTATAAATATTTATGGAAACTGTAACTGTAATATACATATATACATGTATTTTATTTTATTATTCCTTCATTTTTACTTTACTCTTATTATTTTAAATATATTTAAAAAATAAATAATATAATATATTTTATATTTTACATTTTGTTTATATATTTGTGTATCTCGCTTCTATTTATATGCTTGTCTCACTAGTAACAACTAGTAACCACTGGCAACGCTTCTACCGCAACAGCCAGGTGCTTCGTCTCATACACTATCCTCCATTTTGAATTATCTCGTTCCGTGACATGTGGGCACCAGATATTTTTTAATCTCGGAACACGGCATTGTATGCACATACTATACCTATGCCGGGTTTATAAGTATATATGGTCTAAGGTCCGTACGCCACGTGGTACGCCACAAGAAGTCCCTCGAGACGGCTGAGGGGCAAAGGGGGTCCTCGCTTGCAGCCATTGGTTATCTTTGACGTCACACACTTTAGCCAATAATTCGGCTAGAACCGAAAGTTCGTGTGGAATGACCCAATCGGACGGTTTGTTGTCGAATTTCTGCCAGGAGACTTCTTGTGGCGTACGAATAGTATACATATTGTGGAGAAAGTAGTGGGGCATTATTATAGGCGGGAAAGTACCGGAAAAGAATTTTTCGTAAATTATTATTAATATTGGATTGGCATACACATACTATACATTCATTTTTCAAAATTAGATAATAACAAATTTTGCGAAATTATGCGGGCTCACCAAGGTACCCCATTTTAACCAAACTTTTTACTTTAATGACGCTAAAATCGTTGCGCATGCGCGAGAAAACCATTACTATATCTTATCACTGGTTCAAACGAGGGATGTTCCATTCTCCGGAAAGAATGGATTCTTCAGCATCTGAGATTCTTTGCGTAAAAATCATCCCGAAAAGAATCGACTTCTTTCTTTTAGTAGTAAGAACAAACTGTCCAATAGATTCTTTCGTGTACTATCGATTCGATTGTTCTTGAGAATCGTTTTTTGCGGAACAATCGGACACCCCTCCACGAAAAAATCCTATTCGACAGTCTATTTTACGACGTTTATATTTTTACTACTAAAAAAGAGATCGATTCTTTTCAGAATCGAGGTGTGACGTGACTGAAACAAACATAGATTTACAGATTGAAACTTTCTCTTTACAATGACACCTTGAAAGTTGATGTACGATTTGTTTTAGGCGTTTTAACGAGCTCTGAATGAGACGTGTGTTGTCAACTTTACAGTAGTACAGACAAATAGTCATTCGAAATACAATAGACCGTCCATTAACCGAACCAGTGATTGAGAGATCTCGAAAAGATGGTTCAATGATTCGATGGTTCAAAACAAATTAAAAATTACTATGTATATGCAAATTAGTTTTGTTAACGTACATATACATGTACTTTGAGTAATATATATCACATTTCTTCTCCCATTTTTAAAGATAACCAATCTGTTTAAAACTATATGATAAATCCTACATAAGAAACCCACCTACAGGCACAAGCATCAACCAAGCCGAAAATGTACCTCGTTGCTAATGACCACTGCTGTTAAAGCAACGTTAAATAAATAGATAAAAAAAGAATATATCACATTTCTAATTACAGCAGGAGTATATTCTTGTATTTAATAAGTAATTATAAAACTGAACGATTATCCGAACAATTCGATTTTCCGAACTACGTCGGTCCCAATTAGTTCGGTTGATTATGTAGTTTAAATTTTTGAAAAATAGTAAAATGTATCACCCCGCAATTTAATTTAAACTACATAATCAACACGGATCAGACAGGATGTCAGTATCAATCAACGTTCGAAAGGACAATAACATATAAGGGAGGGAAGACCGCACTTGTTCAAAAAAAGGTAGATGAACTTATGTCACATCAGACAAACATAATAGTAACTTGTTCGAAATCCGTAAAATTAAAACAGGATATGTATAAAGACTTTTTAAAATTTAATTTTATATACAGGGTGTCTCAAAATTCCTTCTGCTCCCGGAAATGGGCGGTTCCTTGGGTCATTTGAAGCGACATTTTCCTTTTGCAAAATGGCGTCCGCAGCTTTGTTTAGGAGTTATTAACGAAAAACACGGACCAACCAGAGCGCGCCTAGTCGCTCGGTGGCACGGTCAGCGCGGCGAGCCGGGGGGAGGAGAGTGTTGTCGGTACGCCGCGATGTAACAGACAACAGTTTCTCGATTATCTCCGATTTCGATGAGCTTTGGATATGTTGTAAAGACCACGATTCTGAACAACATTTCCCTTTAGACTTTTTGCCTCGCGTCTTTAGTTTACGAGATATTTGTAAAAACTTGTAATTGAATATGCTTCGTAATGTGTGTCACTGTCACTGGGTCATTCGGTGACGAACTGCACAGATGTCTTCAGGTGTACGACAGTACCGAAAGCTAAGGGTTGTACGGTCAGGTCAACGAACTGTACAGCTGATGGTAGATAGCAAGTATACGACAATCACATGTTTCGGTTTTCCTGCAGATTTGTACGCAGAGTCGATGGGTTACTATTCGAAAACGTCGTCCGTCTTTCTTTTAGAAAGTTTCTTAAGGGAGGCATAGGACAATAGGGACCCTAAAACGCCACGCCGACCTAACATTTCTACCTTTTGCTGGCTGAAAGGACGGACGACCTTTTCGAACAGTAACCCATCGACTCTGCGTACAAATCTGCAGGAAAACCGAAACATGTGATTGTCGTATACCTGCTATCTACCATCAGCTGTGCAGTTCGTTGACCTGACCGTACAACCCTTAGCTTTCGGTACTGTTTTTACAAATATCTCGTAAACTAAAGACGCGAGGAAAAAAGTCTAAAGGGAAATGTTGTTCAGAATCGTGGTCTTTACAACATATCCAAAGCTCATCGAAATCGGGACATAATCGAGAAACTGTTAGTTGTTACGACATCGCAGCGTACCGACAACACTCTCCTCCCCCCGGCTCGCCGCGCTGACCGTGCCACCGAGCGACTAGGCGCGCTCTGGTTGGTCCGTGTTTTTCGTTAATAACTCCTACACAAAGCCGCGGACAACATTTTGCAAAAGGAAAATGTCGCTTCAAATGACCCAAGGAACCGCCCATTTCCGGGAGCAGAAGGAATTTTGAGTGTATATATGTATGTATATATATTTAATATATAAATAATAATATATAATAATAGTAAATAATCCTGTTATTAGTAAATAAATACATGTTATTTATAATTCAAAATGCAACTTTATGCGTGCAATTTAATCGATTGAAATTAATAATATAAATAGACAATGATAAAACATAATGAAATTTTTTAAAAATGTGATAATGGGCAGGATTTGAACCGCTGGTCGACCGCCTTTTGGCACGCTACTGTCGCGCCACACCGGCTCTTGTTGTAGCCTAGAAAAAATACTGTATGTCACGGAAGCAATGAAACTTTAATCGTCAATATCTCGAAAATTATTGAGTATCTGCCCCTATAATGGTATATTCGTGAACAGGAGAACGAGATCTATAAGTGTGCGAAGTTTCAACACAATCGGTGACCCGAAGGTCGCGGCCTCTCCTTGTTAGTGTGGGTTACAGAGTTTCATGGATTACATTACAAACGATTGCACAGAACCGAAACCGATTCGGGTTACGATTACGATCCCTGTTTTAAAACTTTCCGATCATAACCCGCTTTTACCGAATTAGCCGGGTTATAGTTGAGCATCTTAGTAACCCGTTACCGAACGTACGTGGGTTACAGCGAATTACAGTAACCTTCGTTGATTAATCGAGTATGGGTTAGGGTTAGGGGTCTGGTTCAATGCAGAACACTTCGCGATCCCTTACTTTTACGCCTTTTAGAATCAAAGATTAGGACTGGATTATATTCCAAGGGTGGGAGAGGGTAAATTTCTGGAATATCTGGAAATAGGATAGGGAAGGGAGTAATAAATTGACGCTCTCAACATGTAATTATGGTGAAGTGGGGGGAGTCAAAACATGGGCAGGCGAGACACCCTGCAGGTCTGAAGGTAAGACGGTCCAACGTACACTCCGAGCCCTAAAAAAGCTCAAAAACTATCAATTTAGGTAGAATGGCCGTCTCATCAATGATGACCATCCCGTTTAGTAGGTCGACACTTCTGTAAGCGGCTCGGGCCATATAAAACAGAGACTAGACCGAAAAATGAATGGACAATTGCAACCCAATAAAGGGCCGAGGCCGGCAGCGCCAATTGTGATACCGATGATGAAAGAACGGTGTGCCTTAAGAAAGTGAGAACGACCGATTTGTGACTCCTCGGCAAAAGCATGACTACTACTACTAGGGGTCTGGTTAGAATCCCTTGTTTTAATGAATCCCTGTTCCCCATACCCTGCAGCGGATCTAGACATGGGACTTGTGGGCTGCAGTCCAGTGCCACGTTCAGTCAAAGGGCCCCTTCTCGCTGTCAAAAAAATTAAAATAACAATTTGAATTCAAAACTTAAATACATAAAAATAAATTATAGAAAAAATGTTTGGTACTCCAGTTAATTTGGGTTAATTGGGTAGGTTCCCAACAGTGTAGCCCAGGGCCCCAAAATTAACGGTCTGCCGCTGACTATTCATCACCCTTTCTTTAACTCAACTAACCTCCTCTTTCTAACGATGAAACGGAAGAATTAAATGAATAATCCTGCTCTCATTAACTACAATATACAGGGTATCCCAAAAATCTTCTAGTTCCTTGAAAGTGGCGGTTCCCGAGATCATTTGAAGCGACATTTTCATTTGCAAAAATGTCCGCCTCGGCTTTGTTAAAGAGTTATTAACGAAAAACTCAGAGCAATCGGAGCACGGGTACAGCGCGCGATGGGGAGGAGATTTCGGCTTGGCGGCAGGTTTCACTGATTGTGAGCGTAGCGTTGGTGTTGCGCTGCGGTGAAGCAGTGAACAAGAGAAGAAGCAGAAATTGATTTAATTAGAACTCACAAAAAAAACAGTACACGAGAGGGACCGCTGTAAGACTAGAATCTATAGCAATCACGTGGAAAATCATCGTCTGTCCTTCTTTTAGAATGTTTCTTAAGGAAGGTATAGAAAAATAGAGATTCATAAACGCCACGGGTACCTGACATTTCTACCTCTTGCCGGGTAAAAGGACAGCCTTTTTTTCGTACAGTTACCTATCGACTCTACGTACCAATCTGCAGGAAAACCGAAACATGTTCTATTCTTACAGCGGTCCCTCTCGTGTCCTGTTTTTTGTCTGACCCCCCCCCCCCCTTTCGTTTGACATGCATAATGCCTTCCATAAAATTCTTCAGAAAAATCTTGCGTAGAATCAGTGGTATACGAACCGCGGTAGAGAGAACATCTTTAAAGTCGTGTCAATTCGAAGCTCATGGTTGTTATCTACCACCAGCTGTGCCAGTTCGTTGACCTGACCGTACCGTCCTTGACATTCGGCACTGCCGCATACCTGAAGTCAGCTGTGCAGTTCGTCTTCGATTGGCCTAGTGACACATTTCGAAGCAGCAACTGCATTTACGGCTGAATAAGTGAGTTCTAATTAAATCAATTTCTGCTCCTTCCTTTGTTCACTGCTTCACCGCGGCGCGACACCAACGATGCACCAACGTCCGTGTTTTTTGTTAATAACTCCTTAACAAATCCCAGGCGGACATTTTTGCAAATGAAAATGTCGCTTCACATGACCCCAGGAACCGCCCCTTTCAAGGAACTCAAAACTTTTTGGGACTCCCTGTACATTTCTGAACAAGAAATTAATAAAAACAATTTAATTTCTTAAGGATATTACTCTAGTAATAACGACCTAGAGATACTTTTTTCTTCTTTGCATAAACTGTAACTATCATATACTTTACTTTTACATAAGTTTTTTATATTGATACTGTTATTTATTGTTAAGTTAGAGCACTCGTTACTCTTACATTAAAATGTTTCTAAATATATATCGGTATAAGTCTGTCTCGTGCTTTAACTTTCATATACAGACATTTCTTATAGTTTTCCGAGGCTGTAAATGTGCTTTTACAACCGTAATGCCTATGTGGAGTTTTTTGTAACAACAAACACAGAACATTATTTTACTCAAAATTGCATGTATGTATATGACTTACACCATTCTCAGCCCGCCATATAGAGTGATCGGTAACTGGTGGTACAATTGAAAAGGTGATGATTCTACATATGTAAAAAGGTAAGTCGATAATGTAGAATAAAATTTTTTCACATGAAACCTGGCTCGCGCACGTGCGTTGCTTGAACACGACGCTCAACGTGCCTCGCGCGTTTTGTTTATGTTTACGTGTCAGTTGTAACTTGCTGTTTTTAAATGTATGCATCTACTAATCCATGTAACCGTTTCTTCTCTCTGTATTGTCCTCTGTGTCCTCGGTACTTACATCCTGTTTCCAATGTCTACTTTATTTCGAACTCTCTCTCTCTCTCTCTCTCTCTCTCTCTCTCTCTCTCTCTCTCTCTCTCTCTCTCTCTCTCTCTCTCTCTCTCTCTCTCTCTCTCTCTCTCTCCCCTCTCCCTCTCTCTCAATAGAAGCTTTGTTTTTCGCGAAAATCGACTTTGAAAATCCGCCAGGTTCGCGTGCTTTGCATTTATAAGAAGTAGAAACGGGAGGTCATGAAGAGACACGTCACACAATTCCTATTCAATACCACGCGAGTTCGTCGAGTTTCTTAAATTCGATTTTCTCGAAAACGACGCCTCGTGTTAAAACATTTTATTATACATTTCTAATTAGACCTATATTTTTATGTAGAATCAGCTCCCTCTCGATTGTACCATTAGTTATCCATCACCCTGTATATGTAGTGAGCTAGAAAACTAAGTTAAACTTCAAAGATAAAATAAAGATATTTATTCATAGGTTTTTTCAGTAACACGATAAGTTACCTCAACAATGGCAAAAATTAAATAATAATAGGATAGAATGGAATATATGTATGTTATTGACTAAATGTATGAATAAATATCTTAATTTTATCTTTGAATTTTAATTTAAAAAAGCTACGAACGTTCATTCCAACCCAATAGTTTTGTCGCGACTAGAAATAGGTGTTGTTAGCGGTATTATTAGATTTTGCACATGAAATGTTCGATTTTTAAACAATAACGTTAAACGAACTTTTTCCTAAATAAAATATTAATCATAGTGATCACCATCGTAATCAACATATTCTGTCAACAAATCGCAAGTATTTCTTTATTGTATTACAGTAAAAATTGAATACATTAGTGGTTCGCGTACTCAATTTACAAGATTGTTATTCGATTGTTATAATTGTTGTGTTCATTTACCTCCACATTTTGACCAAACATTGCATATGGTATCGTCAATATGTGTATTTTTCCTGTTTTCTAAAAAGAATAAACGGGCACCCTAATGATTGACATGGAAACAAAGTTTATTTAACAGTAAAATTAAATATCTACACAAAAACTGAAGATAGAACCTTAAATATTGTTATTGTACCTATAATGATATAACAACCTTGTGATAGTATTTCTTGATAAAAACGTTTTATAACATTCTTCATTTTAAAATCGGATATTTCATATGCAACAACCTAATAGATTTATTGTTACAATTACACTACTAATTACTATGCAAAATAAAAATTGTTTGTATGCATTACAACATACAGGGTGTCCCAAAAATGTTGTATTACCTTCAGCTATCATCCCTTTTAAGGAACTACAACATTTCGGGGACATCATCCTGCATAAGGGCCACATACACGTTTGTTTCTTTTCTTAATGGTTCTATAGATTTGAAAACAATGTGGCGGTATTTTTCGGTTCTTTAAATGTTTTTACTATTTTGATTTACTATTTGATCTATCCATTTTTCTTATAAATACATCAAATCCGCAGTTTCGTTATAATTTCTATACGTTCCGTTTAAGCTTAAACAATTTGGTTTTGTTAAAGAACAGAATGTTGAACGTATATATGCAAGTGAGTGATTAAAATATTATTGATAATACAATATTATTATGCGAACCCTCCCCAATTTTCCGTAGATGAAGAAATACCTTTTTCGTCGCAACAAATGTGTTCTACGTCGCAGTCACCCTCTTCGTCTTCCTCTTGTTCGCCGTTCGCTTGCTGTCTGCTCGATGACGGGGTGATTTCGGTGATGACGTCTCTTCTGTCGGAGACTCTATCATCGCGAGACATCATCACCTTCGGCCAGTTGCTCCACGGGAATAATTTCGCGGCAGCTCTGCTCAACCTCACTTTCCCTTTGTCCTTCCTCGAAGGGTCGCCCGATTGGCAAGTACCGCGTTCTTTCATTTTCATTTCTTTCCTCTTCTTGACGCACTCAGTTATCCGTTATAATTAAACGTACATTCGAAAAAGAGCGTCGTCCGGCGCCGTTCTCGACGACCTTGAAAATAGTCCGTGACTCGTCCATTCCAAAACAAATATTTTCGAGACAATTGTAGATATTATATCGCATATCATACCGCGGAGAAGTTTGAGGGGACGACTAGAAGTAAATGAAGTGTAGGGAAGGCGTACCGAGAGGAAAACCGAAGGGGGAAGGACAGATCGATGGAAAATTGTTCCGATTGGAGTACACATTCGCGTTTTCCATGCACAGTTCACTCGCCGACCATTTTCCAACCTTCACGTCTTCCCGCTTTTCGAGAGGAAAAAACTTCACCGAAAACGTATCCCGCATTTTTCGCACGTATGTCACTTCACTTCAACGAGTAAACGCACTTCGAGAAACACCCGTTTAGCTTGGGAACATACGAGCTCTATTTAATGCAAAAATGGTGCGAGTCGAAACAATTAATCATTGGCCAATGAGAAATTAAGTAGAAATTCGATCACAACAATATCCAACGATTTACGCCATGCTAAAATTATATCATAATTACAGTCGGACCACCATTATCCGAACCTCCGACGTCTGAAATATTAATTTCCTCCCAACATGCTTCAGATGTAAACAGCTAAATTTATAACGGTCATCCATATGCAATACTGTTTGTACAAATGGATAAAAATTGAATCTAGCATTATAACAAAGAGTACATAACTGTTCTAATATTCGAACAGATCCCTTGAGGTGTGCCGTTAAACCAAACAGAGAAATATTAACTTACAACATCACTTTCGCATTAAACGGCGTGTATTTGAATGAAAACATAGGAGAAACACTGTACGGTAATTTAGTTGGCGATAATGACGACTGTAAAATATTTTATGACTATAGTAAGGCAACGCGTATATACATATGTCGGAAAGTGAATCGAAGCTCTATCGCACGAAAAGTGAAGTCGGCAACCGTGGAATCTCGCGCGTCGCGCACGATTGCACTCGTTCGGACTCGTTCCCTCTTCAGGAAAACTTCTTATTTAGGAAACCCTTCGCAATTGGCTGACTAGAACGCACTCGTTTGGCGCAGCTCGTGAATAAAATGTTTACTCGCTAGACAAAGAGAACGACGAACGCTTCTTTTCCACGGTATCGCTGTTGCGTTCGCCACTTTTTTACCGCAAGTACACTCCGCGACAACACTAGGTATAAGAAACCATACAAAACCAAATCCGTGTTATGAAAAAGACGGTCCTCTCGTGTATATACGTATGTATATACAGTATCATACCCCTCGTTCACCTCGTGAGAAGTATTTTTCCATAAACTATAATTAATACGTTTAAATGTTCTTACTATTTCGATCTACTATTTGATCTATCCACTTTTCTTATAAATACATCACATCTATAGTGTCATTATAATTTGAATAATTATAATTAATACGTATACAAATTATAACGAAACTGCGGATATGATTATTTACAAGAAAAATGGATAGATCAAAATAGTAAATGAAAATATTGAAAACATTTAAAGAAATGCAAAATACTGTCACATTGTTTTCAAATCTATAAAATTATTAAGAAAAAAAACAAACTTGAATGTAGCCTTTATAAAGGATGTCCCCAAAATGTTGTGGTTCCTTAAAAGGGATGATAAATCGATCCAAGATCCAATTTCAATATTATCTGAAATAATTATATCAAATAATTATAAAATAATATAACATGTTATTTGAAATAATATTTCAAATAATGTTATTTCAGAAAGTTTATACTGCCACCCATTATATTACATATATTATTTTGAGGATTATTTCTTTTGACAAACTTGAAATAAAGAAATGTCGCAATAATATATAATACTATTTGAAATTGATATTATTTCAAATAAAGCAGTATTATTTGTATTTTCAAATAACAGTAATGAAAATAACGGTGCGAAATTAGTTATTTCTTATTTTCATTTCAAATAAAATTTGCCTAGGTCTGGTTTTGTTTGCTTACTTAATAAAAGTTGTCTTATAGTCGTGTAATTTGTAACAAATATAACATAGATTTGTATGGTTCTACATTGTGTCTTATAGTATTGTCACAGAGTTGTAGCAACCCCTTTTTTCTTGATTACTGCTCGCTATACCGATGAGCACGTGGATCGTTATTTTCAGCACTCTCTTTCATACCATAACAGAAAAATGTATTCTTTCACGAATGTTTCTCGTTAAAATTTTACTTCGGTCGGACGTGACTATACTTACAGGGTTTCGCGTCATTACTAGCTAGCGCTTTTTTTCGAAAACTATTGTAATTCGAAAAAAATGGAAGAGGAAAATGTTATACCGTTTTTTGCAAGCAATGTAATGGTGCCTGTAATTTTTTTTAACTGCATTATTTTATTGGAAATGAAGATGACCCCCAATTTTTTTAACGGAATGCTGTGTATTTTTTTATATAATGAAAGCGTGTGCCAAAATTAATTCATTCGTATACGACACACTGATGATCAAGGTCACACAAGGTCATACAAGGTTACAAATGGAGCAGTTGGAGCAAACTGAATCATGAGGGCGCAAAGTTAGAAAGGGCAAAATAAAAACTTGTACAAACATTCGAGTGTTGTATGAAACACAGTTTATAAAATATGCAGTAAATATTATTAGGTACTCCTTACTTAAAGAATTATATTTTCTTTTATTATTATATTTGTATTTATTAAATTGAATATCTTATTGTTGATATGTCTTGAATCTCAAATAAATTGTCATTAAGTAAGGTTTTAAATCGAAATAATTACATATATGTTTTTAAACAAAATATTCAAAACAAATTTTGCGAGACCTCTTGCAAGGAATAAGGGTGCGCGGGAGCACCGATTCTGCTTACTGCAGGGCACTGAATATGTAGCTGCGCCACTGATAAAGGTCGATTTACACTATCCGCACAGACACGTAACGTATTCGACCAGACAAATATTCTTCAATGCATTTGGGTAGAAGTGTATGTAGTATGTAAATACCTACCGCATCGAAACAGCACTATACTATCCGTACAGACACGTAACGTATCCGCATCGGCACCGTTCCGACACAGACTATCTCATACTATCCGTTCATCGAACGGTCCGCATCCGATCAGTCAGGTAACAGAAGGCCCGTAAAGACGTGCGAAAAGAGTAAAAATGTTTTCTCATTTAACTGTAAAAGATTTGGCTGTAATATCTGTATTATTATATACAGACTAATAATTTTTGAAAAAATTTCAATTGGTTGGAATTACAAATAAAATACTAAAAGTTGTTGTTTGCAACTTTTCTATGTGGGCCTATGTGTATATTGAAAATGTAAAAAATACATTTTCTAGATCTGTGTCAATTATTTATGTATATTCTGAAAATTTCATAAACATAGGTCAATGTTGCAATAAGCTACAAATGTTTAAAAATTGTGAAAATTGCAGTTTTTCACGATTTTCAGCCAGGTCTGAACCGAGACGGAACAAATACATATGTACTATCCGCACCGGCGCGGCACCGGACCCGTTCCGGACACGATAAAGAATTTTTCGCGAGAATGTCGGATTGTCGCGTTGGTAGGTATATAATATAAGCACACTTGTCCCCAAATGCATTGAAGAATATTTGTCTTGTCGAATACGTTACGTGTCTGTGCGGATAGTACAATAAATTATGAATCGACCTATTACATAGACTCCTTTGTAATACTCCTTTGCTTTTATGACTACTAGTAACCAACTCGGCACACTATCTCTATTCATTTTTTAAATATCTCATGTAATTTCTCTACAGCTGCTTTTTAATGTTTTCAAAAATTGTAGTTTTGTATATCAATTCCTTTATTGTGTTTATTATTCTTGTTCAATGCATCGATTCCCGATGGGTGCCGATATGTTATTATTATTAGACGGCGGATCTGTATGCAAAATAAAAATGTTCTACCTGAATTGCAGTAAACTCGAGTGAAATAGTTCGAGTGAAATAATTCTAATATTTTAGAAACAGACCCTTTCTTAACAATTTTATATACTTTACATTGCAGTCAATCGTCGTCCAACATCTGCTAAATTTCCCACAACCTGTCGCAATGGAGCCACCACGCCATTTAACTGCGTGCGTTATTAATTTTTATTGAAATTTTTCTCTCTTTAAAAATATTTCCTTGTTTCGCTTAATCGTAGCTAGAATTTTGATTCATCGCTCCAAATAGCTGACTCCCAAAATGACGTTTTAGGTTTTTAGATAAAAATTTAAAAATCGTAACATTTAGTTTTTTCTTGGCAATTGCGACAAACAGCAATTAAAAAAAAAAATTATTTACAAAATTAACTAGTAAACTTCTAGCGTCTCAAAAAAAACTCACGTTGTTTGAACCAATTTTGAAAAAGTTATTCGTTTTTAAAGTGTGTACGAATACTTTTAACACTGACTGTAAGTACTGTAAATACTCCACACAAACATTACAGATGAATACATATTATAAACTACCAAAGTAACTAAAACAATATAAACATACAGGGTGGACCAATAACTTTGAACTTCTTGAATATTTTCGTTATTTGTACTTAATAATATGAAAACATGGTATTTACACACATTTGCATGGAAATTCTCTTTAAGACATATGGAGGTCGATACAATGTTTACGCAGAATTCGATATTCTATCGATTCACGATACCAAATGGAAAGTTATTCGATTTTTAAAAAACTAAGGTGATCTTGCGATATCCGAAACAACTTCGCCAATGTAAAACATGTTTTTATTACAATATTACCCCCTTTATACTTAGCTACATGTTGTCCAACCATAAATAGACCAAACGACAGTTACGTAATAATGTTAAATGTTAAACTTCAATAAATAACTTACTTATTTTTTCGAATAATTTTAGTAAATTGATAAAAACGTGACTGTGTAAACTCAAATTCTTCTTGTCTTCACTCTTTCTCGATTCATTTTTACAATAAATGCATAAAGTCCTCAGTATACTTACTATAGTGATTTTTACAGTAGAAAGAAGTTGGGTTCTTCCAGTTCATGAACACGACCCGTCTCTACAAAATTCTTTTTGCCGCCGGGCAAAAAACAGCGGTGTTCGCTAAAGTTCGCTTAGCCATATTGATTGGTTTTGTTTTGGACTATACACATACAGTGGATCCAAAAAGTATTTGAACACTAATTACCCGATTCTCGAAAAATTGCATATATTTCAACTGTGACCAGTTCGTAAAAAATGATCGTACGACAATAAACTTAGACTTATTTTAAAGCTGGAAACCTCTAGTTTCATAATCCAACGTTGATTTTATTCTGAGATTTTTTCATGATGTAATAGGCGAGAAATTGAAGACGCGTTTCTTCTCGATAATGCTATACATTTAAACGTCAGTGACAACTTTGAAAAATTTGTAAATGTTGAAATTTGATGTTTGATTTTTTTTAGTCGTTTTATCGACTTTTGAATGAGAGGTGTGCCGCCAACTTTATAGTAGCATAAGTTACACCATGAGGTCTTTATGTTCCTCATTTCTGTTCTGTAAAACGGTGAAACAGAATCGTAAATCAATTTTTAAGAAGTCGACATGAAGGAGGGATTTCAATCTTGACAATGGCAGTTTCATTTACTAGATAAAATTATTTAAATTTTTTGACATGTTTGAATTTGGAGCATTTTTTAAAGAAAAATAGGGCTTCAGTTTCCCACCTGCTCCATCATTTAAAAATATCTTAAGGGAATATGAACACTGCTTTGCGAACATAGAGATTTTTATCTCGGGCACTATTTGTTTTTACGAAATTATCACAATGTAAATATCGACAATTTTTGAAGAATCAAAAATGTAGTGTTCAAATAGCACTCAGGAAAACTGTGCTTATAGCGCCGATATTTGTTATCATCTTTTTAATTTTTCATTGTTGGTGATAGTTAACCTTGCTTGGGTTATTTTTTAAAGTTTTTTATGATAAAAAAATATCTAATAAAAAATTTGTATTTTTTTTGGTAGGGAACGAAAATTATAATTGTGGCCCCAGGTGCAAGTTTTCCTTACTGCGGCCCTTACTAATTGTAAGCTCTGTTCTCTTCGTCAAGCGAATGAATTTTTCCATTAAAAAGAAAGAGAAGAAGCAGCAAGCTCTGTATGAATAAACTATCTAATCTCGTGTAATAGCCAAATTAAATTGAACTCCGTCGTACAAAATGGATATGCGATATTGATCGACTTTTAAATTGTACTTCGACCACCGTTACATTTTAAATTATTGGGTTCTTCCTACGAGTGCACATCTATTGTTCGATACTTCAGCTTCACCACCCTCTCCATCTAAAAACTCCTTCGTAAAATATGTATCATCGAATACGTCATAGCATATAATTACGAGATAACGACTCATTAGCATAACTCATAATTAGACTTCCGATTTTTATGCAAAATTATAAAATTTTCATCTGAATTGCAAGGAACTGGAGTGAACTAAAAATTTAGTTTCCGTCTTAATATGTTTAGATAATAGGCTGAACATACTATAATAGTATTTTTTAATTCTTCCACTGTTTTTACTATTTTAAATTACAGCTACTTATTTTTAACATAACTGCATAAAATCCACAGTCTACTTATAGTTGCTGTGTAATAGTATAATTATGTTACGTGAATTGTTGGTAGGACAATATGCGGACTTTTTTTATTAACGACTAAAAAGTATTCAATGTTTGTTTAATTAGAAATTCAATTCTTCTTCAATTACTTCGTATAACTTTTTTTGAAGATTGGCGATCCTACAGATCCCGGAAGAGTTCCATACAGATCCACAGTTCCCTAATATAATAATAATTAATACTTGGTGGACGTTGCATTATATTTCCCGAAAATATAAGCATGCAATACAATGAAATAAAATCTTCGGAAAGGGGATCGAATCGTTTATTTAATTTTTATTTTCACAAATAAAATGAAATTTCAACTTGGAGTGGTCGAATCGAAGGATCGAATATTCCGCGATATTCAGCGCATATGTATACCATTTTGCTTGAATCATAAATACTTATTGTCAGCAGACAAGTGACGCGCAGCCACATGTGCGTTTTCCCACCTAAGGAAAGCCAACGTGGCGTCGTAGGGAAACTTGGCTACGATAAGTAGCCACCGGCAGAAGGGGTGAATCACCCCGTCCACGCATTGTTGTGGGATTATTTAAAAATCAAACACACTGTACCACATTGATACCATTTTTGCGTATCAGCGGACGCACAGTGGTCGGAAATCGCTAAAACGTGGCCGAAATGCCAAAAATGAATTTTCGGTTAGGCGTATGGCCCTTGCCTTACTGGATACTCAGGTAATGACTCTATGGGAAACTCAAAGTAAAAAGGTCTTACCATGTATACCTGCCAAATGGTGGGAGTACAAATATCGCGTTTATTCGTCACGCAGTTCTTGTGCAGTGAACTACGGTGTTAAAAATCAAGTGTGAAGCTTATAATTTTAAGAAAAGTGAATTTTTTTTGGGTGTACAATAGATGCTGTTCCTGGAAGTCAGTACTATACATAAAAATAATGTAAAAATAAAGATAAACTTTGTATATTCCACAATATTCCACAGAGATTTTTGTATATACTTGTAGTAGACACTATTAGCTTAAATTATTTTGAAAAAGTAGCTTGCCCTGGGTGCCCCTATAGTCGTGCGATCCATTTTTGTGACGCAGAGGTAGTCACAGTACTATAGTCACAAGCATTTTTTTCTCGAGAAATTTAGAAGATATAACAAAATTTGTTAAATAAGCATTGTATGGTTCCACTTATAGAATTTTTTGATATATGTTTTAAACACCACAAACAATTTTTTTTAATTGTTTTTAAAAAATAAAATTTTGTTTCCCGTAGTTTTGACATCAGATTCATATTTGACGGAACGAGAAGTATGGGAATACTAATTTTCGAGAGAGTCCAATAATTTTTTGTGTTACGCATCAGTCATATTGAATCAGCCATTTCGTTTTTTTTTTAATTTTGACATCAGATTCATAATCAGCGACCCGAAAAACTTCAGAGTATCAATTTTGAACTAATTTGGAGTACTCGTTTCTATTTTGGCCACGTTTTCGCGATTTCCGACCACTGTGGGACGCTCAAATCAGGGCAGCAGCTGTGCGAAAAATGGATTCTCTTTCTTCGGATAACGTTCTCAAATTTTAACCCTTAACTGGTATACTGGGGTCCTTCGTGAGCTCGAGAAAGTTTCTGTACACTAGTTTTCGAAGGTGGTAGACTATTGAACTCATAACATAACCCGAGGTTATGTGTTCGAATTCCTCTTACGATTAATAATTTTTTTTTATTTTTATGGGTTTTTCACGGTTTTGTAATTTTTGTTTTTTTACACTTAATTTTTTATTTTTATTTGGAGTTTCAAGTCCTTTTTTTTCTTTAACTAAATGTTTTCATTTTCCTTTCTTTCTAATATTACTATTTATTTATTGTTGCAGTTGTCATTAGTGCAACTATATAGTTATATATTTTGTTTATTCCACCTCACTGTACTACGTTTTGTCAGCCTTTGTAACGCCTACTTTTTCCGGCAGATTAGAAATGTATTGCATCAAATAAACGATTTTATTTTCAAAGTTGTATGTATATACTTTCAAATAAATAGGTTTATTTGAAATAATATTTTATCCAGCTCTGGTTTTGAGCGCATGTTTACTGCAATTAAAGTATGTTTTTTGTAAGAAAAAATCTGTTTTTCGGAGTATTCGGAATGTATCTCATTGTCAGTGTGCTATCGAACAAACAAACGAAACGA
Organism: Lasioglossum lativentre; assembly: GCA_916610255.1. Classification (NCBI taxonomy): domain Eukaryota; kingdom Metazoa; phylum Arthropoda; class Insecta; order Hymenoptera; family Halictidae; genus Lasioglossum; species Lasioglossum lativentre. The sequence continues at coordinate 36,103,011 of OU744356.1, read as the reverse complement.
TCGACGTTTAGCGTTTCAAAACATCAGCACGTCTCTCAGTCACCGGTACTCCTTTCTGCCAGTGAATCCAACCCTTGTTCACTGATAAATAAACTGCGGATTTTCATGACAAAATATAGTTTGTCGGAATAAGTGGACTTGAACATAAATTATATGATTTACTACGACGAATTATAAACAAATTCGTTATGCTATAAGTGTGTCAAATTTGCGGTTTAATCCGAACCGTTTTCATACTATCTCTATACATTTATTGTACAAGATAGTTTTATTTATATGGTGGTACATACAGTTGACGAGGTTGTATCGAAAATGGCTTCAATTTGCAGAACATCATTCTCGAAGAACCAGAAGAATGCAAAACACAAGTTCTGTAAAACCCAACCAAAAATCCCTTGCAATTGTGAACGTAGATCAAGTCATGGGAATTATTATTCCGTCCCTGGCAATGGGAAAGAGGTAGAATAATAATACTTGTTTCCACTATTGTCGTACTACGAACGTCTGTGTTAATTTATGCACTTATAACGATGCATAAATTACAGGACTGCAATTACAGAAAAGTACAAGCAACAAGAACTGTTTCTATAAGTAACGTTTAATATATATATACATATGTACAGTATAATAATTTCAAAGAGTAATGAGCTTTATTCAATTAATGAGTACAATCGATAAGCCTCTTAAATTGAAATGTAGACTTTGCCGAAACCACACTGTCATATTGTACAAAGAACATATTACAAAAATATATAATTACTGATTACTTGTGAAAAAAACGGAAACAAAGGAAAAAATTGTTTTTACACTTCGTTATTACTATATGTATAAGAGGCTTTTTACTAATCATTTTTAATATTTTTACAAGGAATTAGCTGAATTGCAAAAATGAGTAGTACAAAAATAGAAATTAAATAATTAATTCCCGTTCTATTAATGATTTCATTAGGTAAAAATAATATAAAATAAATGTTAAGCTGTAATATAACTATTGTATTTTAGAATCTTATTTTATTATATCTAACAAAAATATAAAATCAACAATCAATGTATTACCCTACAATTCCAACATGCATCTGCTCTTTTATTCTCTGATATGCAACTAATTTTAGAATGATCAGAGTGGACGTATCAAACAGTATATAATTCTCTAAATAGAAGAGAAATATACAATAAAATTGAATTGAGCATGCACTTTAAGTTTTTAGAAACAGATGACGACCGTAATAAAAGTTGAAATATTACTTATGTATGATACAGCGATAAATTTGATTTTGCTGCACTTATTTGTACTACTAGACTTTGTTGTAGTTATTAACGACTACGTTTAAACGCTATGAAAAGTAATAATAATGAATACTTCGTTTTGTTATCCTTTACATATTTCAGTCGACTAAAGGAAGAGTCAAGAACGAGATGGGAAAAATGAAAACGATTACAAAAAAGAAACCGCTTTCCGCAAAGGTCTTGACAAAGGAGGAATACGAAATGTTTCGGACATGCAGTGACTCTATGACAAAAGAGGAGCGCGAAGTAGCCCTTAAAACGGCGGCAGAGGAAAGAGAGAGGCTTATAAAGGAGAGTATGGAGAGAAAAGAGGAATTTCGTAAATTAGACATGGAGAGACCCCGAGTGAAAACCGCAGAGTTGGCCGAGATCGAGGAGGAGGCCAGGAAAAGGACTAAATACGTGCTCGATAGAGCACAGAACATGAAACTAGAACAGGAAGAAGAGATACAGAAGTGCAATAGGATTATTTTGGAAACTAAATGCCGTGCTATACGCGATTTACAGGTGAATGAACAGCTTAAGATACAAACTAGAAATATAAACGTAAGACGAATTTAACGCGTTGCCCCTGTCCGACATATAGTTAGCGGAGAGGAAGCTGATTGAGATTGAGTTTGAAGAAGAAGAAAAGCGTTTGAATGACATGGTGGAGAATGAAAGAAGATGGGCTATTAAAGAAGAGCTTAAGAAGGAGCAACAGATGGCCGCAAAAAAATTAGAGTTCGCTAGCAGTTTGAAGGATCAAATACGCGAGAACGATGAGCAAAGACTTCTGGAGTTCTCAAGGAAGCAGGAAGAAAGTCGACTAATTAATTTAAGTAATGTTGCTTGGCAACAGGCAGAAATTTCGAAGCTGCAAAACAAGGAGGCCGAATTCGCTCGAACTCGACAGGAAATCGCAGAGGGGAATAAACAATTAAGACATCTAAAGGCTATGGAGGAACAGGAAAATAAAATCATTGATGTTAGGTATGTGTTTCGTTATTTTAAATAACGGTTTGGCAATTCAGTACGTTTATTTGAAGGATTCAAGAGTACCAAAGAGACAAAGAAGAAAGAGAGGCAAAACTGGCTAAGGAACGGAAAGAAGAAAAAATTAGGAAGGAGCAAGAAAAAGCGAAAGTAGCGTCTCAGACGTTGCGGAATCAAGACACACAAGTATATTATTTTGAAAACGAAAAGAAACTGGAAAGTCGAAATTGAATTATTTATTTCTTTCTAGGCACGAATAGACGAACTAACCGTTGCTCGGATTCAAGAAGAAGTGGAACGAGAATGGAGACAAAAAGAGAAGGAAGAGGCTCTCAGACGAGCTCAAGCGCAGAAGAGTCTAATGGAAGAACGGGAGAAACAAATAAATAATAAACGAATAATGCAGGCGATTGAGATTGAACGAGAGCGACGCGAGTTTGAAAAAATTGTACACGTTCAAAAAGAAGCTTTCTGTCGAGAGCAGAAAGAACTTGAGAAAAAGCAACGGCGATCTTTAATTCACAGGAGTGAAATACTGAAACAGGTACCAAATTAAAATGGTATTTAAAAATCAAATTACATAACGTTAACCTATGCTCTTTTCTTGTCAGGTAAACGAGAAAGAAAGGGAACGCATCGAAGCTCGGCAAAAGATGTTCGAGGAAGGTCTGGCGATTCGCACGGAGGCTGAAATACGTAAGAAAAAATTGCGGGAGGCAATAGAGAAAAAATGTGATGAGATGAGAAGCAACAAAGTACCTGACATGTATATAAACGAAGTGAAACGAATGATTGAGAATATCCATTGAAAGACACGTATATTTATATATGTATCTCTGCTTGTGAAGTTTATACGCTACTGCCATTTTATGTTACTTCCATAACATGACAACATTCGGATCGCGTTCAACAATGTCCTCAATCTGCGCCGCCGACTGACCCGTACTACAACAAATTTCGTCCAGGCTATACGTTCCCGTAAAGTATTTGTATACAGGATTGTTTTTCATTTCGTCATTACAAGGAGATCCTGGCAGACATATTGGGTACTGAAATAAAAAATGAAGGTGGATAAATTTAAATGGAAATAAATATGTGCTGATACTTCTTTATTTAAAAAAATTAAAAAGTGAACCTTATACACTCTACGAATGAGACCTTCGATGAGACCAAATTGTACCAGCCTTCTTTCATTGATTCTCAGATTCTGGGGATTAAGCCTTTGGCACAAGTCCCTCATGCTACTACCATGTGTCATACTCGCATACATTCTGTATATGTCTCTGAGATACGCGGGTTGTCTAGCTGTAAGAAGCATAAGAAACATAGCTTTATAACATGCATTTTCTTGCCTTTGTAGATCTTTACATTACAAATATAAAGCTTACAAAATTTTGAGGCATATGCTATACACCGTTCCTGTAATTTAGTATTTTCTGCCAATTCTTTTAATTTAGATGTTGCTGCATAAACATTGCTGTACTGGAATATTGGAATCAATGTTACCACGCCGTAATACCTGAAAGAGAAATAATATTTATTTAACATTTATTCATCCCTCATTTGCGCAACTTAATGTGTCCCTCGTGTACCCAATTGACACAATGGTAAAACATCAAATCAAATTAAACGATAAATAATTAATTTTGGTATTTATTTTAATGAGAATAAAGTAATAAATATTTACACAACATGTTGCTCGCACTTCTTAAATTCATCCACACGTGTTCGACTTCGCTTTGTTTCGATCTTATCGTTCTTAGCTTCGTCTCGCGACGAAGAGAAAAACAAAAAGAATACGTAACGTCCCTTCTCCTCCTCTTCAAGTTCACGCCAACTTTTCATATCCAAAGCTATACATGTCTAGCTGCATTCTGAATGGGTTGTTACAAAACAATGAGCTAGCCGTCAAAGGACTTGAAAAAATGTGAAAATTATGTGTGACATTGACACATGAGGGCCCTTTTTTTATACAAATGTCACATTTTTTGTCGCTTGTTTTGCTATTAACAATACTAAATATATGTGTTTCATGTTAAAAGAATAAAAATCACAAAGTTTTAAATCAGTTGTTCTACAAATGGTAAATAGAATAACATCATTCTTTACGTGAAAAATGTGTCAAATTGACACGAGGGACGAATGAGGATTAAATTAAGAAACTTATGTGAAATAAATTCTTATGTACAAATATTTACACAAGATTCTGCACGCAGCTCTTAACAAGATTGTTTTCCACATCTGCTTCTGCTGCTATTCGTGCGACGTGATTAAATCCATCGATATAAGGCAACACTTGTTGCGTAGTCAAATCCCACTGATCACTCTGAAATGCTTCACGGCCTTCCAAGAATATCGGTACCTGATGATCAAGAACTGGTTTCGGCTCAGGTGCTAACTTTATGACTTTCAAGTGGGACGTCATTGTCCCTTCTATTAAAATATTATACTTCATATTTTTTATATATCTGGGTAACAGTTTTGGTTTCAAGTATTTCTTACCTGTTAATGTGCACATCTTGTGCATATTTAGATCCTGCATTACCTGTTGAAGCATTTCTGCTAATCTTGTTTTATCATCAGATGCTGACAAAAAACAATTTTCTATTTCGAGAGCCATCTAAAAAATTAAAGTTATTGTGTAAACTAAAAAAATTATAATATTAGCTATATGCAAAAGCTCCCATTGTTTTTTCTAGAGAGCATGTCAAATATTTTCAAACTTTTACTTTCCACAATCTTTCTAATAACAAATTGATTGTATCACGCAAAGATGATATTATCCATAAAATAATGAAAATATTAATACCCTTATATATTCTTAATTTTAATATAACGTTTTCCAGATAAAGCATGTTGTAAAAAATGAAATAGCTAATAATCTAGTAAAATAGAACCAGATTCAATTAATTTAGTAATAAACGTGTAAGCATCATCATACAAGTAATAATAATTTTCCAGCTACCTTACTCAATAATCAGTTTGTTCCAGGTTAACTTCTCATTTACTTATCTGCGTTATTAATTAAAATGCTCTGTTCCAATTCTGAAAATTGTTCAAAACATGATTTATCTTTAAGATTAATATTATTTACTTAAAATCTTTAAAGTTGCTTTAAACATGTCTTTTCTTGGTAAAATATTATTTTCATACATTCCTCAAACAAGTGTTTTGGCAACAGTTTTGCTTAGATTAACACATTGACTGTCAATTCAGCAAAAGGTTACTAAATACCATAGAAGTAAATTGTAAAATTTAAATAACCAACCATACATTAGTTCCTAAAGCCAGTTAACAACAAACAATGGCAATTTTTGCATGATTCTTATAAACAAATACTTACCAAAAAATCAGACATCTTCTTAACAACAGGTTCATAGTGTACTGTACGAGCTCCTGCATTGCATACAAAGCATAAGTTAAAATAAAAAGCATTTCTAGCATACTTCTTATCATCAATTTTTACAGGAAACCCTAAAATCTTGTAGTCTTTCAATGTTCTAAGAAAGATATGAAAACTTCCATTAATTTTATGAACGAATACATCAATGCTCTAAATTAAATGCAATACTTACACAGTAATTGTACTGCGTTGCAACTGTGCCTTTGGTATAATATAAACACTGACATTATCAAAAATGTCCTTTGGAATGAAGTTATCTGGCACCTAAAAGAGACATTATTATTCTATTGCGCACAAATTAACTAAAATCACTTATTAATTAAGTTATAGTAAAATAGCTAACCTGACAAGTAATTTTTGGACCTGCAATATGATGAAATTCTGAAAAGAATATACATCTAATAGGATCTTCTCGTCCTTTGTTTTCTGTATCATTTACCATTGTTACTGACATTCTTTCCTTGTTTTGTGCTTTCATCAAACCCGATTCTCTATAATTTTCTTTTGCACATTGTAAATAAGCTTGTACAGATCAACTTTCGCGTTGACTGTTGACTGATAAAGTACCTAAAACCTAAAATCCATCCTCAACGTATGCTTGGATAAAAAATTTTTTGTAGACATACTAATTTATAAAATTTCAATTGCTGTACTCGTTTGAAAATGGTTTCAAAATATTGGAATGCATTACCAGCGAATTTGGGGTCCGTTTTGTTTCACGTATTATGAATGCGCAGGAGCCAAAGTGGTGCCTCTATCGGCGTAGAGGTGTCATTCTATGTATTTCATAACTTTGTGCGATATCCTTGTCTCTTCTACAGAGCTATGACAGAGAGGGAGACATGACATTCACAGGAGAGACAAAGACAGAGTAACCGCGCGGCTTGAGTTTTCGATGAACTTCCAACAACTTCCTGAGGCGAAGAAGCAATATTTTCTTACGATTCTTCTTTTAAAATATTCTTTGTTCTATTCCACATGTCCGTACAGAGCCGTTTTTTGCAATTTGGCTCTTGAAACTTTATAAAAAATAAAAGAGTACGTTTTTATAGAAGAAATTTTTTTCTATACACTTTTTCCAAAAAAGGGCTCTGCAGTGCGATGCAAAATAATACCACGAATATTTCTACACAAAAATCATGATAAAATATTGCTTCTTCGCCTCAGAAAGTTGATCAAAGTTCATCGAAAAATAAGCTGCTTGGTTGCTCTCTGTCTTTGTCTCTCCTGCGAGTGACATATCTCCCTCTCTGTCACAGCTCTGTAGGAGAGACAAGGATCTCTCTATCCTTGTCCTAGTTTATTTTTAGTTCACCTCTACGCCAATAGAGGCACCACTTTCGCTCCTGCGCACCCATGTAATGTAAGTCGTAAGCTTAGACCATATATACCTATAGACCCGGTGCAGATAAGTCTGCCATGTTCCAAGATTAAACCGGCTATTTAGCAGACGATTTATGTGGGCAAAGTGCTATAATATGTTAAGAAATCGCAGTACTTACCACGAAGCTGAAGTTGGAGAGGGGAAAGGGGAATCGTCATCGCATCTCATTCTGTATAAATATTTATGGAAACTGTAACTGTAATATACATATATACATGTATTTTATTTTATTACTCGTTCATTTTTACTTTACTCTTATTATTTTAAATATGGCTAACTCGTTTTGTCGATTATAATTTGGAAAAAGTTAAATTTTAATGTAGAAGTTGATAATATAAAATCTGTATTTACTTCTTCACAACTTATTTTATTTAAAAAAAGAATAGTAAGAACAATATACATATACCGCAACAGCCAGGTGCTTCGTCTCATACACTATCCTCCATTTTGAATTATCTCGTTCCGTGACATGTGGGCACCAGATATTTTTTAATCTCGGAACACGGCATTGTATGCACATACTATACCTTAGACCATATATCTAAGTACTATACCTACGCCGGGTCTATAAGTATATATGGTCTAAGGTCGTAAGTATTCGATAGTTGAAATTATTCGATAGTGCCCATCACTAAGGTTTATATGGTCTAAGTCCGCCATTACGGTGCCCTGATTGGTCCGTACTCTTTAACCGCGGAGAACATTTTCGCAAAGGACAAAGTTACTTCAAATGACCTCACGAACCACCCCTTCTAAAGATTTTCCGACCATTTCGGGACACCCTGTATATGCTGTATATTTACCATGTATGTACACTGTACACGCAAGATTACGAAAATGACGAACATTATATGATGAAGAAAAATAGAATACAATGAATGAAAATAAGAATTCAAGAGAATATGTGTAGATTATGATAAAGTAAGATGCAAAATATGAATAGTAGTAGAATAACCATGGTATATAAGAGAAGGATTTGATATACAAAGTAGCACTAACTAAGTAGTGAGAATGAAAAGAGATAAATATATAATGACGTGTATGTTACGAGAGTAATATTCCGAGAAAGAAGGAGAGAGAAAGCGGTTAAATGAAGTAGTGACGACCTAACGATAGTGTGTGAAAAAACTGAGGAAGAAGATATTTAATCTTCCTCATTGCGTTTATGGTATGTTATATATTTATTATACTCTACAAAATTCATTACTTCATATACATTTATGTACATATACATATATGTATTTTCGTAATATAATAACTATACTATTTATACTAACAAACTGGATACAGATATACTATTTAAATATATATTTACAACCTGTAACCAAATGTCACTTAAAAATGCATGTTACAGATGGTTATTTATAATTTACTGTAAATAAAGAAATATTATTCGTTTTGTTTAGATTTTAATGCAATCATTTATATTATAAAATGGATTATTTATACTTTAACATTATTTGGAATATTATAAAATTTATCCAAATGGTACTTGTCAAATTTTGGATCTTTTAAGGTAATATGTTTCCAATATAAAATTTCTCCTATTAGCACCATAAAAGCTAAAAAATAACCAACTATAATAGCAATAAACGCACCTTGCAATTTATGAAGATTAACCACTGCCTTTTCAGATTCAGTTTCTTGTCGTATTTCTGTGATTTTCGACCACTCCATAACATCACTCAACCACTTTTCAACTAATCCAGTTTCTATTATGCGCCTTATCTAGAAATATCACTGTTAATTATTTCCATAAAGTATTGTGATATTTAATATTAAAAATAAACCATACCAAAGTATTAACACGTGGTTTCAATGGTGAATTCTTCTCCATACCGAGTGCTATGGGCATATTTACTGCACATTCTTCCATTATATGCAAATTGTGCTTTGATGTTGTAGTTTTCGAGATTCCTTTATCCACTTGTTCTTTTTCGTATATTTGTTTTTTAACACGAGCATTACGAAGGAAGTAGGAATTTTCATAGTAACAGAAAGATCCATTTGCTACTCTTTCAATAGCTTCTTCTTCATTTACAATCAACTGAAATTTCTTACCAACTTCCTGACTATTTGAATCCAATGATATTAAGAAAAACTCTTTATCTTCTTTATTCCAACCTCCAACTTCTATAGAACTCTTGGCTAATTGTGCCAATGAATCGATAGTAACTCTGAATTTAAATTACTCATATCAGTTCTTAATGAAACAATTTTTAATAATACCAAATTCTAACAAAGTAGTAACATTCACCTGGCAAATGGATTTGCAAGAGTTGCAGTCATGCTACCTCGATAGGCAACTGCAACTAGAATGCTAAATATCCACCACCATCCGATAAATATTCTTAAGGCCCAACAATTGGGCAAGTTTGGTAATGAAACTTGAAGCAACATGCCATAAGTATATAATAGACTGTTCTGTATTTCAGTAAACAAATACAAACCCTTTCCTTTCTTTTCCAAGGTTGTAATTTGAACATACATTTGTGTTTTGTATAAATCTATATATTTCTTGTAGGATAGTGATAAGACATGAAATGCAATACCACCCAAGACTAAAGTAAAAAGTAGTGCGATCCAGGTATAAAGCCTAAAAATTTAAATACATATATCTATTATATGTTATTTACAGGGTTTGAAACGGTTTCGAAGATAACTGTTTAAAACTATTATACAAAACTTCTGATTAAAACAGTTACGAAGAACCTTTATTTAAAATAACTGTTTACTTGAAAACTGAAGTGTGTTTTCATTATCTTTTATCAATAAACATTAACAAAAAATGTGTATTTTTCTCTTTGAACTTGCGGAACTTACTTTTTTTAAATTGCATATTATTTTGAAGGAAGTCGAGCATGTTTCCTTTATTAGTAGTCAAATACATTTCCAGGTTCCACTTTATCAAGGGTAAAGATCTTATAAGGAGAACTACTTAAATAAATATGAGCAAATCTGTACGACGTTGTTCGGATGAGGCAAGCAATGCGATAACGCGTTGGTCGCCGAACAACGCGACGAGCGACGCCCGGGTCGAAACGAAAAATGTTTCGTTAATGTTTATTTATAAAGATTTTGAGAAACCGTTTGGATTACGACAAAAAGTAGTACGCCATAATTGATAAACATATTTTTTGATACAGTCAATCATTTAAAAGATATTTGAGGAAAACGATTTTATGAGAAGTAAATAATTATTTTAATGTTTAAATGGCGTTCTTAAATTTTTAAAATCTTTTTTCTGTGTTAAATTGTACCATCTAGTTTTTGTCATAAATGCATAAAATCCTCAATTTAGAAATAAATAACAAAAGTTATATATTTTAAATCTTATACGTTTCCTCTATCTGTGACCTAGAATGACCTTGAGTAATTATAGTTACTGAATTCCTAATACAGTAAACGCTTGATTCTTGTCCAACAGCCGTGTTTTTCATGGATAAGAATCGTGCCCCAGAAGTGCTTTTTGATTTATGACTGCGTCTAGATATCGCGCCGACCGCGCCGAGCGAGACTTCAATAGAGAGCCGAACATAGAGAAGGACAGAATGAAATGAAATACGGTTCGCGTGACTGTCCGCGTCTCTTTCTTTCCGATGCGCTGTTCTTCGTTGCCTTCGAAACTTTCATCAAATTATATCGTGTTTGGTGTCATTTTAATCAGAATAATGCCATAAATAAGGTAGTGAAAGTCCCATAAACAAAAAATGAAAATGAAGAGATTTGTAAAATCGATTCCTCGAGTCAATGCCGTGGTGTTTACACCGATATACCCGAGCCGACATCAATCGTCGCCGCCCTGCGGAGCAACTCGGCGTTGATAGGCAGTGGAGTGGGTAGGCACTGGACAAGAATCGTGCCCTCGCTCCGGACAAGAATCAAGCGTTTACTGTAAAAGGAACTACCCAGCAAGAAATTTTCTCTTGGTTTGCTATGAATTTTCCACCAAAACTTGACGACAAATTCTGACCCATCTGTTTCCGGATTAGGCTCTGTATTCGGTATATAATGTGAGTGCAAAGTTTGCAGTCGCAAATCCATTCCAAACCTTGCCCTCGTGAAGAGGGCAGACGGTCGCACTAAGAGCGGACCTAACCTTGTTCTATGAGTAAATATGTCAAACTGAAAAAATAACTGGTTTGGATCCGATATAAGAACCGTAATCGAAACAGATATTAGCTGGAACCGGTTCTTCGTAACTGTTTAACAACCGAAACCGATATTACAACAGTTTTCAAGTGCTGATTATTTATATTCATCTCTAATTGCACTTACTTAAAAGGAAGTATTAAAAGCTTCCATGAATTTTCTGTCAAAGATTCTGGTGTCAGAAAAGTGAGGCATTCAGTATTATATGGAATGCTCAAGTCAAAATAATTTAAATGATGCAATGTATAATGTAAATCACCCAAATAAAATGCAGCTTTTCCTTGTATGGCTTCATTTATAAGACCTGTGGTTTCATTAACTTCTGTTGTTCCCCATCTTTCAAACGCTATGTTGTGTGGCATATAATACTTTGGTTTGAAATTCATGGCTTTCGAGATAGTCTGTATTAACTGAAATGTAATATTGATGTAAATGTAAGCCGGTAAATGGTGCTTCTAATACATACTTCAAATTCTATTCCTAAAGCCTGTGTATTATTGTTCGGCCTTTTATTGTAATAAGCTCTTGATCGTTCTGTTACTGAAGGAATGTGCTCAAAAATAGCGACTCTAAAATTCAAATAGAAATAGTGTTAGTTAATTTTGCAATGATAATAATAATTATACTTATCAGTTATTTCTGTACCAACCTCAAATGTTTTTTTTGTAGATTTAAAGTTGTTTTTGTAAAATGGTTTACACCATATTGCAATTTATTGTGGTACCAAGTGTCTATATATTTCATAGAAGAATATCTTTTTCCTCGAGAAGGAAAGTAGACAGTGTATAGATCAATTTTTTCCTCAAATGTTTTTTCACCAGATCTGTGTTTATATGAATTATATTGTCGTATAAATACTACATTTATTATCCTATTCCAAATGTAGTATAAATTTTGTTGAAATAAACGGTCGTCATACAAAAACAGAAATAATCCATATGTATCAATTAGACGTTCACTAAAAATTGTTAAAGCAAAATGAATTTAACATAAAAAGTTACTTTACGTATATACCTAGTAAGCAAGTTGTTATGAATTTCCCACCAAATCTTGTCGACAAATTCCGAGCCTAATGCGGAAACAGATGGCTCGGTATTTGAGTGCAAGGTTTGATAAGATTAGTTATCTTACAAAATTACAATACAAAATATTTTTAACAAGTATTTGTTTAAATATTTTCATCATAAGCTTACTTCTCTGTATATTTTAAAAATTCAGCTGTTACAAAACCATTGGCAATCAGAATAACATATGCATTACAGCCGATTGCCTTACTATCATTCAAAATTCTTCGAATTTGTTTCCTCGGTCGTGAGAATTGTTCGTTATCTCGTAACGTAATCTATAATAATAAATCATGTACATATATTAGAAAATCGAAAAAGGTTGCATTTATTATCTTACCTCGTACTTTGATATTATTGAAGAACTTTGGACATGCATGATATCCACGAGTGTTCGATAAACGGAATCGGTAACGAACACAATACAACTTGTTTGTTCCATAATCTCCTCCACGATTTTTTCAATAATTAGTTTCAAGTTTTCGTCGCTCTTCTCCCATTCATGTTCTTTATGAAGTCCACTGTGAAATATTATAGATCGAAATATTATATTCTATAATCTATTCTATAATAATAATATATAAATATATAATCTAAGATTATATTATAATCGAAATAGAATATTATTCATCAAAAATTTATTCCGATCATATCTTTTATTGGAAATGCAATATTACATTTAAATTACACTTTTCTTTTCAGTATAATTTAGATACTTTATAATTTAGATACTACAGAGAGTACAGTCGCAAATAAAATGAATATTCCTTATATATTTGAATATAAACAACGGTGCAGCGTAATCAACTAATTTAAGTTAATTTATATTTTCACATTTTTCTCATATTTTTAATAAGTATATTTTAGAAACGCATTATTGCACAATCGAAAAGTGTATAATTTATAAATAATTATTACTTTCTACCAGCGACAAGAATGATTTTGAGGAACAAAATGAAGAGCATCTCTTCTCGATCTTAACTAGCTTCCGATTAAAGTTGATATAGTTTACCGATTAGTAGCCGATTATGGATTGATTGAACAACGGTAGAATGGAATATTCAATCATCTAATTTACGGAGAAAATTAGGAGCATCGATAATGGAAATAGGAGTTAACAATAGCGGTTGTAGCTATACTACTAAAATATATTTGAGGTCGAGTTTATTTTGATGTTAGATCGTAAAACGATATTGTGTGGTATGATTTTTACAAGCTATATTATATTATGATTAAAGCCATACTAGTTGTACGCAAAAGTATCTGTCAATAACAAAAGATCAATGAACTGATGAATAATAAATTGCAATGTCATTATACAGAGCCGAGCTAATTATATTCAACCACGAAAATACAGGAAGTACTTTAGTTTTCTTGCCAATGTATTTGTCTTTTTGTTAAATTTTTCTACAGTAATGCAGTCTAGTATCCATATATACGGATACAATACATTAGAATCCTGGATACACGTATTTATTTTATTTTTAATTTCATTTAACTTTATTCAAAGCTTTATTAATTTAATGCTCCATTTGATTTGTTTAAAACAGAATGGAATTCCTCTGTAATTTAAAATTCAGATACTCAATAAGATAACAGCGAATGAAGACTTGTCCAAAAATAGCTTTATTTTATCTATACACTACCTTTAGTCCATAGTTCAAAGAAATGATTAAGAATTATAATATGTATGAGCAAACAAAAAGTTTTTACAGATTCTTGTTTTACTTTTGCTTATTAATGATAATAACAATTCTGTCGATTTCATTCCCGACATTTTTTTGATGAAAAGAAAAAGCGAAAAAATATATATAAGTATATATGTATAATTCAAATATAGTTTTCCAGTTCTTCAAATTATTACCTCAAAAATGTATTAAAAATTATAGTTTCCAAATACGTTGCATTTTGAATATGATGCGCTGAATGTAAATTTGAAAATCAATTTCTCCATCAACATCAGTATTTGGAAAATACGATTTAAGAGGAAGGTGAAATATTCAACTTTCACATTTTTTATCGTTTTAACCGTAGAAGCCGCACGAGTGTTTCTTGTGTAGAATGATTCCTACAGGGTGTCTAAAAAATGTTCTAATTACTTGAAATTACCTCAGGAGTCACCTCTTTCACGGAAGTGAAAAACATTTTTGGTTCACCATGTATACGTTAGTGTTTGCTAGGTATTTGTTGTAACAATTTTTGATCATTAAATAAATACTTTAATGAGGTACAATAACAAGAACTGATTTTATTTTGTTAATCTTTTGTTACTTCTAAATGATTTTTGGAGAAAAAAGATCTGATTTATCGCAGTGGTTGTTCTAATAATATTATTAAAAAATGTACTCTTGTATTTGGAAGACTCTACAGAATTGTGCTGAGCCCAAAGCATTTAAATTTCTATAAAAAGTTGAAATTTCTTGAGCAGTTTTGTCGTATTAATATAATGCATGTAGCGAAATTCTATTATTACATTAATGATACAATTAGTTTTTTTTATTCTCATTGACGTTAATGACCAATATATTAATTAATTTTTTGAGACGTTATGTACATAAAGTGATACAGTAGAACCTCGATTATCCGAATTAATTAGAACCGAGGTGGTTCGGAAAATCCAATTATGTATTCGGGTAATCGAAGAGTTTTAAAGAGAATTAAATACGAAAGTACTACTGCTGTAATTTGAAATGTGATATAATATTACTCAAAATATATGTATACAATACATAATAATTGGTAATTATACATATACAGGTAATGTTAACAAAACTTATTTTTTAAAGTTACCTTTAATTTGTTTTTGCACCATAGAAGACTGTCTTTTCGAAATCTCTCATTCACTGGTTCGGATAATCGAGGTTCTACTGTGCATGTAAAGTTCCATTAAACTTGACATGTCACTTTCTTCAAATAAAACATTAAAGTCACGGGGTCGTTAAGTCACGATCCATTTCCATTCATTATGCATAAGCAATCCGAGATTCATGAAAATTCTATGAGCCTGACAATCGACCACATCGCGTCCCTTTCGACGAGCCGATATCTACCGAAGTCCACTCGTTACCGACGAGGTGAACGATTTTATCAGAAGCTTATTCCATTCACATTGTATATAAGAAATGATGTCTACATGCTCAACGGTAACGCCGTCAACCATACATTCCTTCTTAGCTTTCAGTACTTAGCAATCGTTTGAACGTACAGGTGATCCGATCCATGAGTTTGGTAAAAATGAAGTGCACAATTGCTGATATGCCGAAGGGCCCGTTGGACTTTTATAGAAAACGCGCAACATTTAACTGGAAGTTACTAAAACTAAATTTGGACGGAGAGGACTTCGTAGACTTCCAGGTAAAAAGAAAGAGGTCAATGTAGTTTATTATATATAGTTTGATTTTGAATTAATGTGAAATTTTGATTATCTGTTAGAACACTTTATGGAACTTCATACGAAAGACACCGGTATTTGAAAGACTCGCATCTCCGACGTTAGACGAAGAACGAAGAATTTGTAATGCTCGAATCAAGGCGTTAATTGATAACAACATTGCGGTAAATGCTACTCGCGTTTGTTACAAAGGCTAAAACAATAATTACGCAATTGATATTTTATTTTTCTAACAGGATCCATTGACTCATAGAGATTGGTTCAATGCGATTTTCCAATATGATGCCTCAATACCCATAAAAATGGGTGTAATGCAAGGCATGGTGCCAGCTGCAATTTTTGCTTTAGGCACAAAAGATCAGTATGATATTGCAGAAAAACTTCAAGAAGGTCATGTGAGTACATAACGAAAAGAATTTTAGTGGTAAATGTTTTACATTGTGACTACCCACTGTAAGCAATTTGCTTCCTAAAATTTTTGTTGCCAAATTCCTATCCATCTACTTCCGCATTGTAAATACATTTAAGACTTCATTTTTAAAGTATGAACTTTTTAACAAACCAAAGAAAAATATAAGAGTGTATCCAAGATTACAGCTGATACATACTTTCTATAAATGTTATTTGGATTTGTATTAACAGAATTATTCTTAATAGTACACAAGCTGTTTTGCGCTAACAGAAATATCTCATGGAACAAATGCAAAGGGCATTAGAACTACGGCAACATATGATGCACAATCAAAATGCTTTATCATGCATACTCCAGACTTTGAGGCTGCAAAGTGTTGGGCTGGTGGTTTAGGTGATTTGCAAGAGATAAGTCGGAAGTGCTTTCTAGTAAATAATATATATAAATAAATTGTACTTTCAGGAAAAACTGCAACACACGCTATCATTTTTGCTCAATTGATCACACCTGATAAGCATAATCATGGTCTCCACACATTCATTGTACCGATACGGGATCCAGATACTCATCTTCCTCTACCAGGTGTGATTGTTGGCGATATGGGCGAAAAAATTGCATTAAACGGTGTGGACAATGGATTTGTAATTTTTGATAATTATCCAGTTTCTCGATTGTGCTTATTGAATCGAACAGCAAGCGTTACAGAGGAAGGACAGTATTTAAGAAAAGTAAAAAACGAGACCAAAAGATTTGGTAAGTGGGTCCTCCTATGCGTTACACTTTTATGGGAAAATTTTACATTGGGATTTGTACAGGTGCATCATTGGGTGCGTTATCATCGGGTCGTGCTACGATTACATCTATAGCCTCAAACGTTGCATCCGTTGCAATAGTAATTGCGATTCGATATTGTGCTGTACGGAAACAATTTGGTCCGTCGGAATCTGAGGAATGGCCAGTTCTAGAATATCAAGCACAGGTACTTAAAGTAATCAAATGAAACGACTTCAAATAAACATTGTTGCATATTTAAAACTTATCGTGAACGCGTAGCAATGGCGACTGTTCCCACACTTGGCAGAAATATACGCATTAAAAATCTTCTCAGCTACGTTTGTGAATCAGATGTCTGAGTTTCAACTTAATCTAACGAATGCTATGAACGAGGATAACATTGATAGCCAAGGTATGGAAATCCATGCATTATCTTCTGCAGCTAAACCACTTTCTTCATGGACTTGTCGAGATATTATTCAAGATTGCCGTGAGTCCTGTGGAGGCCACGGATACCTGAAAAGTATGTAAATTTTAAACCTGGCACATGTGAAAGATTCGTCATTTTAATTATATGTTATCTAAAATTTATTTCATATTAGTGTCACGCTTGGGACAATTAAGGTCTGAAAATGACGCAAGTTGTACCTATGAGGGGGAAAACAATGTATTAATTCAACAAGCCAGTAATTGGTTACTGAACCAATGGTCGAATATGCTTAATGGAAAGTCTGTTAATTCTCCTCTCGGAACAGCATTTTTCATAAATGATGCCAACAATATTTTATTGAAAAAGTTTCAGCATACGACGATTCAAGATACATTAAAAATAGAAAGTATGAAGATAACCTTTTAAAATTGTATGTAGCTCTCTCTCTCTGTTCAAGCAATGCACATAGCTTATCATTTACAGATTTACTCTTATCCTTCCAATGGCTAATCTGTTACTACTTGAAAAGGACATACAAAAGGACGCAATATTTAAAAAGCAATGGCAACGATGATTTTGAAATTAGAAATAATATACAAGTGTTTTTCGCACAAACCTTGTCCCTGTTATATGCACAGGTAACGTCAAGTATATTTAATGGTAAAGACTTCCGCTTTTATTAACATCAGTAATATTTCTTTCACAGCATGCTGTACTGAAATACTTTATAGAACGTATTCAGCATCCTTCATGGAGATCTGAAGAACGCAATGTATTAACAAAGTTATGTTCCCTTTATGGAGCTGTCGCTTTAGAAAAAAGGTTGGGAGACTTTTATGCTGGTGGTTATGCAACGCCTAGGAGTAACATGGAGAACTTTCTCCGAAACGGCATCATAATGTTGTGTAAAGAATTAGTTGATGATGCTGTAGCTCTAGTAGACGTTCTAGCACCACCAGATTTTATCATAAATTCACCATTGGGAATGGCAGATGGCGAGGTATATAAATATATCTCTCTTACTTTTTGTAATGTGCTTCTTTTCTTATAATATTGTTCTGTACACAGGTATATAAACATATCAAAGAATGGATTTTTAAAGACAAAGAAAACTTTGATCGACCTACATGGTGGAACGAAATAACACGATCTAAGTTGTGATATGTACATATGTTTAACTAACTTTTTATTATATTTTTATATATATATATTAGGAAAATAAAAAATTTTGATAATAATATTCTTACAAAATACGGAAGTCAAGAATAATTCATACAAAATCTTATGCCAGTACATGCGCGGTTCCCATTGGACAATGAGTTGCAGGATCTGTCGCCAATCTGCCGTTAATGTGATGTTCGATTCTACTACATTTCTGCCACCAGTCTGTTCCTACTCTGGTTATGACACGAAGGTACCGTTACGACGGTTACACCTGGCACGCCTGTCCCCACCATTGATGCTTCCGTAGTCCCATTGTTTAGGCTTTTATGGCTACGACCGCTACGTAGTAGGTATTTATGACCGCTTTAGCCAATATTTCGCTAGAGCCGAAAATAATGACTAGGGGAGTGCCCTTTCTGCATTTCTTCCAAGTGACATCTTTTCAGCTTGCGATAATGGTAGTATAATAATTGATATGTACATACTAAAATTACAGTTCGGTGTGTCTTTTAGTTGTAATTAGAGATTTATCTGCTTCTGCAAACCACTCAGTGTAAACCATTTGTGGTTCAATCATCCAAAACTTGTGAAAAGATATAGGTTCTTGAGAGGCGAGATAGGCAGTTGCATAGTCAGACGGACGTGCCTGGAATAAATACATTGGGACATTGAAGTAGACTGAGAACTTAAACCTCCTCGGTATAATTGCTGATTACAATGGACTGCCACTATGATAGTCCAACCACTTCACTGAACAGATAAGGGAAAACTCCCTCTTGCCTGATGTTTTAAACTCGACAGCATTCTGGATCTAATCACTGCTAGTACCATTATATTTTCTGGTAATTATTTACATTACATTATAATATGTTGACTTCGACAACGTAGTTGAACAGTTATCGAAATCGGTGAGGGGTCCCCTAATGTAAATAATTACCAGAAAATATATATGTACCCATTTTCTTGTGGGTCCAACAAACCATGGAACTGTATATTATACAATAAGTATTGCTAAATAGGTCTGATGAGCCACTTTACATTATGTGGTTTTTGCTGCTTCTTAGAATATTAACCAGAATAGACAATCGTCAGATGCTCTTAAATGGCTAGCAGTGCGTAACGAACAATTGTGGTATCGATGAGGTTAAGTACAAAATAGATAACAATGAAAACAGCAATAATAATATATAAAGGTGTACGAGAATCCGAAAATGTCGGGTCGGGAGGGGTTCTCGAATATATTGGGATTCCCGAGAATATTCGAGAACCGGACTCGCCTCAACCCGATGCCTTCCCAACCCGTCCCGACCATCGGGTGCCCGACATTTTTGGGTTCACCCACCCCTCCAATAATATGCATTTCATACTTGATGAAATAACGGTGAATGAACAGGTTGTACTCCGATTCGTGCCAGACATGCACCAAACAGATACATATCATCTGGAGTTGTAGAAGATGGACAATCGCACCTGCCTGGTTGTACCATCTCATGAACTAAAGGCTTAGATAGAACGAGCCCAGCACCACCTGTTAAGTAGTCATACCCATAAAGTTCGTCCCATAAACGAAAGCCGTATCTTTCCCCAATTGCAAGTGGTATGTAGGGATTATAGCATGTTAACAAACGCATCAAACGTGCTACGCTAATGTGAAATAAATAAGAATTAATACCACGGAAATATGAACGGAAATATACATATTTACATAACGAAAGTAATTTACCTAAATATTGTATCATCATCGCTGATTACAAGCCAACTAAAATTACTTTTCTTTAATATCTTGTCTGCTTCTACTAAAATATTATAAGTCTTGTCACAGTGGCCGTGTGTTGTGTTTGGCACAATGAAAGCATCAGGTAAATGTTTATCTACAACAAAGAATGGCATATTGCCCACGCAATAACCAGTATAACTCTAGTAATATTTAATACATGTATGGTATAATTATAACTGATCATACCAGCTGCATCACTGAAGTAACCAATGTTTTCAACATGTTTTGCCCATAACTTCTTAATCACAACAATTCTTTCAACATGATATTTTGAACATGTTTTTACAGCAAAATATGCGTTCTTGGAAGACACGGATGAATCCTTTATACATTTAAACTTTTATTAGTATATGATAAAATGATAAGTGTATAATATCTATATTACTAGAGGTGTGCGAGAACCCAAAAATGTCGAGTATCCGATGGTCGGGACGGGTCAGGAAGGTATCCGGTCGAGACGAGCCGCGTTCCCGAAAATTTTGGAATATTCCCAAGAATATCCTCTGAAATCCCGATATATTCGAGAATTCCAAAATTTTCAAGAACCCGTCCCGATTCCGAATGAAGTTCTTCTCCCGACCCGATATTTTTTGGGTTCTCGCACACCTCTACTTATTACACAAAAAGTGCGACTACCCCTGTGTATGGACTAAAAAATTGATTAAAAGGACTGTATACTAGAGCTGTTACTTATGAGATACCCGGGTAAACAAAAATTACTTAATATTACTTACTTAATGTTTATGAATAGACTGTGGATCTTTATACAAAATAAAAATTGTTTGCATCAATTGCAAGAAGCAGAAGACATTCGAATACTCAAATAAAGCATACGGCGCGGTGGCACAGATAATAATAGCTCTTGTAACCAGTTGTGAAACCTTATGAGATACTCGGATACTCGGGTACACGGGTGCTCGGCTGTCTCATGAGATAGCCGGGTAGTTTTGCTCTACCCGGGTATCTCATGGATTCTCGGGTACCCAGGTAAAGGTTCTAGCTCTACTGTATACGTATAGCGAGATCTTGATATGTGTCGTGCTTCAATTATTTAGCACTTAAATAATCGCGTTTTGTTGAAACTATCTCTTAGTATCGGCTGGTATTAACTGGCAACGTACTTTAATTTTCAGCCCTTAGAAAGCTATGTAAGTATGTAGAACACACTTCCTGGGCCTACGAACCCTCATAGCAGAAGCCTATCTCACAGTCTCTGTCAATATTTTTCAATCTATCTCCTAAATCTGTGCGACAGCTATTAATGATAATAGTGTTCTAGAATATATAGATATAACATTACTGGTGGATCGTACAGTTCGAGATAAAAGAATTCATATCAACATTTTTTCGTTCTGACTTTATTTCCAAGTTACAAATATGTTCCTTTTTTTTATTATACTAGCCATTTACTTTTTAACCCTTAAGTAAGCGCATGGGATCAAAGGTGCTTCAATCGCTACGTGATTTGTGATTTTGCCAGTGTGCCTACTTAAGGGTTAAAGAAATTGGTTAACTTTATGGCAAAAATGAATAGGTAAAACACAAAAGAGAAGAAACAGATGAATTTAATAATGCCGATACGTCATTTACAACCTATTAAAATCATTATGAGAAGAAATCAAATTTTATGTAACTGCATGGTAACAATATTCAAAATGTTTCTTCCATTTGTAACAGACGATTTTATTTGATCTAAAAAAAATTAGCAATCTATTTAAAAAAAAATTGAAGGTCGCCGTCATTTCTGAAAAAATAGTGCAAATAGAACGAACTGACATACGCAATTACATTGCTTGCAAAAAGTAGTATTACTTTTTCACCTTTTTCTAATAATTGTTATTTGCAAGAAAAACGCTGGCTAGCAATAGCATGAACACCCCATGACCCCATATGTAGAATTCGAGACAGTAGCAATCTTTTGATCATATTATATGAAATTCTACTGTATGTACATTGAGTGTATTAACCCCTTGTTTTATAATACACTAAGGAGCATATAACTATAGCACCACTACAATTTTCAATTAGTTAGCACCAATGAATGTGCAACGTAATATTAATATTAATGACAATAAAATGTTACATTTATAATTTATGTAATTAAAGTGGCAGTTTCAATAATGAGTAGGACCTCCTTTTTTATGTATTAACTCAAAGATACGATCGTTCTTACTTTTAACTAGTTTTTTCAAAGTTTGTTCACTAATTTGATTCCACGCTTCAATAACAGCTGTTTTTAGCTCCGAATGTTTGAAAATGACCGATTATTTTTATAAATATACCGTACTATTATACCCCATGGATTTTCAATTGGATTTTGATCTGAGGAGCATGCAGGCCATTTCAATACATTGATGTTAAACGTGTCAATCGATGCTGTGGTTTTTTGGCTTTTATGAATTGGAGCCATTATCTTGCTGACAATTCCAGGAAATGAGATTGTTTGCATGAATGAAAGGCAATAAATGATTTTCAAGTATTCCAATATGTATACTCTGCACTATTCATTCTTGCAGTTGGAAAAGCTAATCTGAGCTTGCCACTGGAGTAGAATGCACCCCACACCCACCCCATAATTAGTGATGGGCACGGTAGGGGCCCCTGAGTTACCTGCTTCTCCCCACAACCTCGTCGACAAAGGAGGGACATATGAGGGGGGGAAACGAAGGCACGAGGGACCGTTGCGCAGCGAAGGTGCGCGCTGCACGAAAAAGTGCTTGGTGGGGGAAGCTTCGGGGATCCTTCTTGTCTGCGGCGGACGAAAATGCCCATCACTTGAAGTGTTGCTCCACCAAAATTACGCTTCGAAAAATATTTTTGTTCTTTCCAAAGGTCCCTCCAATATGTATTAAATCCATCTGGACCGTCCAAATTGAATTTTTTTTTGTCGTCAAAGAAGGTAACCCAAGTTAAATAGAGAATATTGAATATGATGCTAAAATCTCGATTTCAGAAGTGTAGATGCATACATCATTTTTTGTCTTGTAATGTTTAAATTACATTTAAGGACAGTTGAACAATCCAATGAGAAACGCCGAGATCACATTCCTTCACAATTTCTTCCGCAACTTTTGCAATTTACAATTTCAGTACGCGGGGATATCTTACTCTCAGGTCCCTCTTTCTTATTTTTCCCGTACTTGGTAGGATCCCATAAAAAATTCAGTATAACTTTGTGAGATCGATCGAGTTTATATGTATGTGCGATTTCACGTATTCCCATTTTTTTAATCTTTATATGCTATAATTATACCTTGCTCTTGTTCATTATATGGTAGCTATCGTGTGGCATTGTACTAGTTAACTAAAAAATCTAGTGTTTGATAAAAAAAATTCTAACAGAAATCCTTGAAGTGTGTCAAAAACGAAGCTGGTGCTATTGTTTTGCTCTGATCTTCAAATATTTATCGATAACATCTTGACATATAGGAACATATAACTTCAATGAATTTCATCCAGAATTCATTATTTACAATGCTCTTTCACACCATATAATTGGATTTTTCTTACAGGTCGAAAATGTTAAAAATTTTAATGGTGCTATAGTTATGCTTTGCAGTGTATGTGTCAATAAACATAAGCAATACATAATACATATAGCATGACCAAATTGTTGTTCATCTCATCCTTTAAACATGCATTGTTGACTATGCTACATACAATATCAAGTAAAGTCATAAAGCATAGGGTTCTCATATAAAGCTATCAACTTACACAAGGATGGAAAAATCTTGGATAAGTGGCACAATCAGAACTAGATACAATACACATGTCAGGTACATGTGTCAATCGTATTCCCTTATCACCATGGAGAACAAACAATGCGAATTCATAGGATGCATCAATTGAAAAGTCTTCCTTGTGTCCTTCCCCTGCAATAAGTTTTCTTACTAGACTGAAAAAGAAAAATACAATTTGTGCATATTGTTCAATGAAATTTATGAAACAATAGGTTTACAATTAAACATTTCAACAAAATACCTATTCATCAAAGCTGATGTTATTGCAAAACCTGATGCTATGTGTGGATATTTGAGTTTTTTATTGTGCTCTGCAAAATGATGTATAATTGTTGGTTCACGATCATATAATGCATGACCAATCCATAAATCCTATAACGAAAAGTTTATAAAATAATAATTTATATACGTAACCCATTCTTTTTATAATAGGATAACCATACCTTATGATTATTATACTTGGAAAAAACATTTAATAGTTTACTTAATCTAATTACAGTAGTTTCCAAACAAAAAAAAAACCATTTGGAAGTTTTATGTGTAATTAGTAAATGTTCCAATAGCGGTAGTATTGTCCATGATCCATTAATGTTCAACTCGTGAGATAAGACTATTTCAGGAGGATCCTAATACAATCGGAAGGTCATAACTTCTAATAAACTAATTGTAATAAGTAAAAAGCTTATGCGTACCTCATCAAGGATATAAGCTTGTTCAATAATATTTTTTTTCAAAAGATCAGCATGTGCTATGTGATAACTCTCCTTTTGACTCAAGACAATAAATGTTGTATCACTAGGAGCTATAAAGAGAAATAAATTGTTTATATTGTACTTATAAAATATTTAATTAACATTTTCTAATATGTAGCTTACCTAATATGCTTGTATCACTTGTCCCAAGGCATAGAAGAAAGAGTAATGAATGCAGAATATGTATAAAAGACATTATTTTCTAAACAAATAAAAATGAATTTATGTAAGTAGTTCTGAAATGTCTAATAAAAATTTAAAATATTGGCAGATAATAGATATTAAAATACAATTATACATATACATACCACAATGTCAAACTTTCCTTCAATTCTGCATATTTATCTATTAATTTTTTTTTTCCAAGATTTGAATGATATTAAAAACATAAAGCTGTTAATTAAAACATTTTTTATAAGTTTTCGTTTGAATATGATTACTACAGACAGTCCAGACTGGTCCAGACCACATATACATAGATATCTATATCATATGTGTATATATATATATATATATATATATATATATATATATATATATATATATATATGTGCGACTGTGTGCAGAGTTTTGGAGCTACATTCACGGAATTCTATTCAATGCACGCATGCGTACACAAAATTATTAAAAAAAAATATTGTGATTTACAACCACGCGAAAGGATTCCCAGATATACTTTGTAGTTTGATATCCCACATGGTTCTGCAACCACAAAACCCCTTCTACATATATAGATTACAACGAGCAGATACAAAGCTGCAGCTTTCGCGGCAGGGATTCAAACGCCTTAAAATACTAAAGTATCAATTCCCGAGCGCGGCTTCACCGATGTCGGAAATGGAATTTATGGGATAAATATTAAGGAATGAAGAAGGAATTTATGGTTGAAAAGGCTTCTCTGTATTTTAAACACAAGCTTTTTTGGAGGCGATGCGATATCAATCAATAAATTGAATCTCACAGCGTACTTCATACATTTATTTATTTGTTTTTCTCCCTCTTCCATCAGGCTTCTGTTTCCAGGATGCGTCTTTGGCGGGGCGTCCAATCAGAAGGGTTGATGGTCTTCTTTCCTCTTACTCTCTAGGGATTACAATAACGGGTCTTACCACAGATGAGATATAGAATAGACCTATCATCCAATGTATTTTGGCGGCCATCATTGCTAGGGTTACGTAGCCCCATTTCCTTGTCACTTCCTGTATTACCAACTCGATTTTGGGGCCCCAGGCAGGGTCTCGTCGGTGCTGCTGGAACTAAAATAGGCTGACAGCACAAACGAGATATAAGAATAGGATTCCTATCCTATATCTCGTTTGTGCTGACAGCTTTCTTAGGGTACATGTCCATCTGAGAGTTTGTAGATAACCTCTTTTTTTGTAATAATAACCAACTTTTAAATATTATAACTAATTTAAAGCACTAAATAAAAGTAAAATAAGCAAAATAAGTAAAGAAAATTATTTAAAATCAAAAAATGAATACCATTAGTTGTCAAATTTGCTAATATGGTGTGAAGTGTAAATGTGGCGCGAGTGGGAATGAGTGTACAGTGTAAGTACTTATACATATGCATTATGTGTGTGAAAAGTATAAATGCGAATGTGCAACGACTAAATAGTTAGTAGTTAATTTTTTTCTAAACGCAGTTCTCTTTATAAGATCTTAACCCTTAAGAAAGTGGAACTCAAAAATTAAGACTTTTAAAAAAATATATACAGTATTCTCTCGATAATTGTCCCAACCACGGGTCCGGCCAGGTACAATTATCGTCCAGGGATACTATTCTTTGACTTGTGCCGAACGTAGAAATGGACTGGGAAGCTCGAGAGGCCTCGGTCGCCGAGAAATGTAAACATAATACGGGTCGGGTATATCAGTGTGAGACCACTACTAATCCCATGGTAAAACTTCTTTATTTTTCATTATTTTTTTATGGATCTTTCACCAACATATTCCTGGCATTTTTCTAATGAAAATGATACCAAATATTATATAATTCCGATTATATTTACGTGTGTAATGGACGACCCCGCGTAATTTCTCATTAAAATTATATGAACGACAATTAATGTAAATATGATGCGAATTATATCGTGTTTAGTATCATTGTGGGACACGGGTGAGAATAATTACGAAGAGTTTGCTCGCACGATATTGCCTTATATGGTAAAAAAATGAATAAATGACCATATAAAATATAAGGAAATAACGACGAGTCTCGGCCGAATAAACAATTGATGGTCGCGAATTAGAGGAGAGGATTCCCGCCTCTGCGGAGTTTTCGTAGGACAGTTTCAGTTCTCGTTTGCCATCGTTTGCTCAGCTCGGTCGCAACGTCGCCAATACCACCCCTCAATAATATTAAATTTTATTAAGAAATTAATTTTTTAATTTTTTTTCGTCGTATTATCGGTGTGTCGAGACAGTCGCGAGTGCATTAGTGATTTCCTCACTTGGATTACCTGTAAATACCAGCGGATTTACCACACGTAAAGGGAAGGTATTTAATTTAATTAGATTGGTTATTCGATTTCATTTTTTCAATGGATTACAAAAGCTTGAGATTGACAATACCGCGGAAACCATTTTTAAAATTAAGTCTAAGTCAAAAACGGCGCGTTTTGACGGAAATAAGGACCAATTTGACGTCGTCTAAAAGATCAGCGAGCCCCGGTAGTATTGTTAGCGCGCAGGATATTCCTCCCACCACTTCCTCTTCGTTCGCGGAAAATTCTAATGTTGAGTCTTCGCGTGAAGACTCTCAAGCTATTGCTGATGTTGACATGTTACACAACATGCCCAGCATTTCATCTTCTGATTCTATCCCGTCACACGATGATACAGCCCGGCAATATGCTGGCGCTGTATCAGAACCCTCGTTTCGCGATCGGTTAGCCACTTGCTTCGTAGATAATAACTTAACACACACCCAGGCGAATAACATATTACGCCTTCTGCGTACACATTCGTGTTTTAATGAGTTGCTGAAAGACGCGAGAACACTGGTTTGCACACCACGTACCGGTGCCACCACGTCTATGGTGGAACCTGGTGAATATGTTCATTTCGGAGTAGAAGCGAAAATAGTAAATTCCTTATCTGAATCTGTTGAAACCATTCCCGATAGTTTACCGTTAGATTTTCACGTCGACGGATGCACCCTAGACGAATCAAGCACAATTCAAATCTGGCCCATTCAAATTAGAATCAACAATATTCGTAATTGCAAACCGCTCGTGGTGGGCATCTACAAAGGCCGACACAAACCCAGGGATTGCAATATTTACCTCCAACAATTTGTCTCCGATATCAATTTAATGATGTCGAATGGAGGCATTATTTTTTAGGGTAAAACAATCCCTGTGGATTTGAGGTGCTTGACGATGCACCAGCTCGAGCTTTCATTTTAAACCACAAATCACATTTATCTTCTCGACCTTGTTCTAAGTGTACAGTGCATGGTACAAAGATAGGAAGGTGTCAGGTTTTCACTGGCATTGATCATGCCTTGATACGAACCATCATAAAGAAGGTCGTAGCCCATTAGCTGTCCTCCCAATGGGAATGGTTTCTCAGGTTCCCCTAGAATATATGCATTTAGTTTGCCTTGGAATTGTTAAGAAATTGTTATCCGCCTGGGTGTCTGGGGCATATTCGAAAGAAGCTAAGTTATCCGAAACCCAACTTCAAGTAATCTCCAATCGAATGCAGGAACTCGATAAGTTTTGTCCATCGGATTTTGCCAGGCGCCCCGGAGTAATTGTAGATTTTTCTAAATTCAAAGCGACCCAATTTCGCCAATTTCTGTTGTACAGCGGCCCAGTCGTCACGTACGGGGTACTTGACGAAACCGTGTATTTCCATTTTTTGTGCTTGCATAGCGCCATTAGGATACTAGCTTCACCGTCCCTTATAAACGAACATTTTTTGAAGTTTGCAAAAGTGGGAATTACACAATTTGTTCGCAATTGCGAACAACTGTATGGCAAGTATTTCCTTTCGTATAACGTCCATGGCCTCCTCCATTTGGTGGACGACGTGAAACGTTTCGGGACATTAGATTCATTTTCTGCATTTCCATATGAAAGCAATATGTCCATTTTCAGGAAGTATTGTAGAAAGCCGGGGCAGCCTTTACAGCAATTCGCGAATAGAATGGCTGAAGTCGAACGGCATGGTAGCAGGGAGGGAGGTGGTGATTCTTCCACCACCACCGTCCATGCTTCTATGATGTTTCGCAGCAGCAACGGCGCGGTTTGCTACAGAAAAATTAGATTTTCCAATTTATCCCTATCGATAGACGATCGCGACAACTGCTGCCTTTTACGCGACGGTTCAATAGGTATTATTTCATCAATTTGCCCGTACGACAATACTTACAGATTAGGATTACAACGCTTTGAGAATGTAGATAAGTTTTACGAAATAGCACAATTATACTCATCGCATTTGAACATTTTTAAATGTGCTACATTGTGCACAACAATAACCTTTGCTAGCTTAGACGATGTCATTGGAAAATGTTATCGAATGCCGTTAAACAGCATGCATGAATACTACGATAGCACATTGGGAATCTCCCAATGGGTTGTCGCAGTACTTGCGCACGCTGAAACAGCGTAACCACCAATTTTGATGCTATTCCGTTCTTTTTCGTAGGTGTAAGTCCAATATAGTGGAGTAGGCCTACTGGGGATACCACTGGAAAAAAACGCATTATCAATAGTACCTCAAGGGTAATGCGGAAATCTATTGGCACGCTTCGTCCGCACAAGCCAAGGTATGTAAAAATGTATTTGTAAAATTGTATATTGTCGAATAATATGAGAATAGATCAATTTCGGATCAATTCGAATGCTATATGTATACTTTTCATGAAAAATATTATAATGCAAACTGTAGTGTGAATTTTCATGTGCATCAATATTTTTCCAGATTGGACCACACATGGATATTAAAGGTACCCTGAAGAAGTACGTCGTTCCGAAGAAGAGGCGCAGGAGGTAGCAGCAAAAATGGCACTCGAGCGATCCACGGGATAAGCGAAGAGGAAAAGCTGTTTTGTGGAACCTTCCACAACCTGTTTACAATTGGAACATTTGTAGTTATAAATGTCATCTAATAAAAAAAATATAGAAACTGTAGCCATTTTAGTAAGGAATTCATTATTGTGGATTAGGTCACGGATACATGGATACATGGATATATGGATATAAATTCATTCGTTCGAACGCTCTAAGTTTAATGCGCATACAAATTTCTCGAGAAAATCTTACGTGTACTCTAGGTTCCGTGGTATAAACAGGTGTCCAGGAGATATTCCCCACACTACCGTTCGGATGGCGTCCAGGTATTATCGCCGTACTCTCCATACCGATCGGGTGACCAGGAATACTCTCCCGTACTCTCCTGTACCGTATCTCGGGCGTCCAGGAGTTATCCTGTCTTCTCTCGTTCGACAGACGTCCAGGTATTGTCGCCGTACTCTCCATGTCGAACGAGCGGCCGGGAACAAACTCCCGTATTCTCCCGTACTCTCGGCAGACGTCCATGTATTGTCGCCGTACTCTCCTGCCGGGGGCCAAATTTACCAACCAAGAGCGGCCGTGGTCTTACATCGTCCTCTCTCTCGGAATAGCAAAAAAGGGCCGTGGCCTCTGTGAGCCCGCGACTTATACCCATTCGTTGCTATCCGCGGACGCGAAATCAACAGCCGGGTTGGTAAGCGCAATTCGTTGTTTCGCGCGCTCCCCTCGCGTCGTTCCCCCCGTGACCGTCTATCAACTTTCTTCGGGAAGCTTCTGGAAGCTTCGCGAAGCTGGTCGCTCCGCGTTTTGTCTCTAACGTTTTTTCGTACATGCTACAATCTCCCCCTCTGGACGCGAAATCGCCCCGATGAGTAGTCCAGGATCCTAGTGGGTGACGTCGTCGGAACTGGGACCGGCTTCCTCCTCCCTCCTTCGCTTCCTTGGCCGTCCGCGTCTGCGGATCGGGACTACGGGTGGTGGTACCTGGTCCCGATCTCCAGGGTAGGGATGAAGTGCTGAGGTGTGGTAAACTCCAATTACCACCGGCTTGGCCTCCCTGGTTTGCAGCTCATGGCTGTTTGCGCCGATACACCGCTTCACTGCATATGGTCCGTCTCGCCTCGGCGCCAGTTTAGATGAATAGTGCTGGTCCCGTCTGCTCAGCGTGTGGGTGGTTATCCAGACAAGGTCGCCGGGCTGGTAGTCTGGTCCTTCTCATCGACGTTGATCTGCATACCGCTTGCGACGGTCCTGCCGATCCTTCTGCGTCAGCTGCGCCACTCGCAAGGTGTCTGCTAAGGCGAGCAGCTTCGGTGTGACTTCTGGCAAGAAGTTTTCTCCTTCGACGAGTGCCCTCAGATAACGGCCTGTGTCATCTGGTGTCCGCAACTCTCGTCCAAAGGTGAGATAGGCCGCCGTGTAGCCCGTGGTCTCACATTTCGCTGAGTGCATGGCGAAACGAATGGCGGGCAGTCGGTCGTCCCAGGAGGTGTGTTCATTCCGTACATAGATCCGAGTTGTGCTTTAAGGTCTCGATTTTTTCCTCTCCACTGGATTCGCCTCCGGGTGGTAGACAGGGGTGAATGCTTGCTGGATTCCCAAACAATGGGAAATTTGTTGCATGATCCCGCTTATGAACTGCGTGCCGTTGTCGCTGATGATTCGACGAGGCAAACCAAATCGTAGGAGTACCTCGTTGATCAAGACATCTGCAGACGCCTCTGCCGTTGCCTGCTGCAATGGGAATATTTCCACCCATCGGGAAGCGGTGTCTTCGATGATTATTATCCAGCGACTGTCCCTCTTCGTGGCAGGTAAAGGGCCGAAAAGGTCCATGACCAGTACCTCGAAACGGCGCTGCATCACGGGAGTTTGGAGCAAGCCGGCTGGCTTTACGTTGCTGGCTTTGTACTGTTGACACTCGATGCAGGATCGGACGTACTCTGCGATTTCTTTGGCCATCCTTGGCCAGAAGTACCGATTTATTATCCGATGTAGGGTATGTTGAATCCCATAGTGTCCGGCAGTGGGATCATCATGGTAGGCCCGTAATATGTCTTGTCTCTCGTGCACTAGTATGACCAGTTGCGCCTCTTCCGAATCCACATTCGGGGCGTACCGGTACAGCACGGTATCGTGCAGGAGATAACCTCGAGTTGTCCACCTTCTCATCTCGTCGTCGTCTGCAGATTCCAGGGCCTCGATGATCTCCTTCAGGTCGTCATCTTTGAGCTGCTGTTCCCTCGTTCCGGCAGGTCCGCGGATCGGCATGTTGACGACGACGCCGCCGAGGTCCATCCTCTCTTCTTCATCTCATGGCTCCGTTGGTAGTCTGGAGAGCATGTCGGCCACCACATTGCAGCGCCCGGGGATGTATTAGATTTTTGGACAGTAGGGTTGTAGTAGTAGTGCCCACCGCGCCAATCGTCCGCTTGGTGACTTCAATGTCATCAACCATTTCAAGGGCTGATGGTCGGAGGCAATCGTGACGTCGGTACCCTCGATGTAGCCACGAAATTTATCTACTGCCCAGACTACGGCGAGAGCCTCTCGTTCCGTGGTAGAATAGTTCTTCTCCGCTGGTGACAATAGCCGACTGGCATACTCCACAGGATGCTCGGCTTCCTTCTCCCCCTGGAGTAGAACTGCTCCGATAGCATAGCTGCTGGCGTCGGTTCGAAGGATGTATGGTTTGGTTTCTTCGGCAGTCTGCAGGATTGGTGTGTTCGTCAGAGCCCCTTTTAAATCTTCAAATGCATGTTGTTGTGGCGAAGTCCACTCCCAGCTGGTCTTCTTCCGCGTCAAACGAGTTAGTGGTTCCGCGATGCTGGCGAAGTTTGGTACGAACCGGCGGTACCAGGAACAAGTCTGCAAAAAAGATATTAGTTGTCTCAGGTTCGCCGGCGTCCTCATATCCAGGATGGCTCTCGTCTTCTCGGGGTCTGGTCGAATGCCTTGCGGTGTGAGGACGTGGCCCAAGTATTTGATATCCTGGCAGCAGAATCGGCACTTCTCGCGGTTCATTCGTAGACCGAATTTTCGAAGCCTATCGAATACAGCCTTCAGATCCTCAAGATGTTCAGCAAAGGACGAGGACCAGTAGATCGTCTAGGTATACCAACACGTTCCGAAGTCCCAGGCCTGACTTTAAACGGTCCATCAATCGTTGGAACGTGGCTGGGGCGTTCTTCAGTCCGAACGGCATGCGTTTGAATCGGTAGATTCCGAACGGGGTGGTGAACGCTGTCTTGTCCCGATCTTCGGGCCGGACGCCTATTTGCCAATACCCAGACTGCAAATCCAGGGCGGACATAAAGTTTGTATTCTTGGCCGCATGCAGCAGGTCGTCGATTCTCGGCAGTGGGTATGAATCGCCGACTGCTATGGCATTCAGGCGTCGGTAATCGTCGCACACTCGGATGTTTTCGTTTTTCTTCGGCACCAGGACTACAGGTGCGGCCCAAGGTGACTCGCACTCTTCTATGATGTCGCCATCCATCATCTTCTTCAGCTCCTGCTGCAGCAGCTCTCTCTTCGCAGGTGGTAGGCGGTAAGGTGGTACTGCGATCGGGGAATGGTCACCGGTGCTTATCCGGTGGATCGCCTCAGCTGTTGGTGGTCCCGAGCCGCTTCATCCTCCCTTAGGTCCGTTACCTCGATGGTGGCGATATCCATTCGTGTTGGTTGACAATTTCGTAGGCACCGTTCGAAAAGGGCATCGATGCGAGACCATCCAGCTTTCGCCTCTACCCGGTCACGTTTCCGTGAACTTTTGACAGGGCTCAGCAAGGGTGGCGGTGCCGGGAATTCGTCAACTATTTCCTCCAGATATTTTTGGAGTCGGTCCGACGTCTGATTCGCCGGTAGCGTGGTCCCAGGCGTTGTGCTTCCTGTTGCCTCCTCAATTTCGTTTTGGAAGTCGAATCCAGTGTCCGGGTCTTCCACGAAGTGCCAGCTCCGTTGAGGGGTGTTGATGATTATCCCCGCGTCCTCTAGGAAGTCCATTCCCAGCAACGTACGATCATCCTTGCTGTCGGGGAGGACGATAAAGTACGTTGGGATTGTTTGTCCTTCCAGGTGAACTTCGACTTTTGTCACCAACACCTCCCGCATTCGTGGATTCCCATCTGCCAGAGCGACTTGCATTTGCCGTTTTGAGAAAGGCAGTCCTTTCTTCTTCAGGATTGCGACCAAGCTCTGGCTGGCTACACAGCATTTCGTTCCGGTGTCCAGATAGGCGCGTCCTTTTTCGCCTGCGATGTCGACCGTTACCGTTGGTCGCGGTCTGGGCTGGGCCATGGTGTCGACGGAGCAAAAAGCGGCTCGTACTGATGGTGCGGTCGTCTTGCTGCACTCCGGGCATTTCGATCGTACAAACCCTGGTTTTCCGCAGCCGTAGCATTTCAGAGCTGGTCTCGTGTTCGTCTGGGGCGTCTGACTCTCCGTGTGACTCGGTTTCGCAGGCGCTACGAACGTCCGATGTCTGCAATCCGCGGAGTTATGTCCGAATTTGCGGCATACACCGCAGCGTGGTCGTTCCTTCCACCGTTGGTCGAATCCTCTTTTCAGAGGTCGGTCCTCTCGATGTTGTGGCTGCTCTGATTTTCGG
The DNA here is from genome assembly GCA_916610255.1 of Lasioglossum lativentre. NCBI lineage: Eukaryota > Metazoa > Arthropoda > Insecta > Hymenoptera > Halictidae > Lasioglossum > Lasioglossum lativentre. The sequence continues at coordinate 36,068,667 of OU744356.1, read as the reverse complement.
GCCTCTTTTTCCAACGCCTCGACTCTTCTTGCTCGCTTTACGAGATCCGTGAACGATTTCACAGAATCTCGCGAAATTCGGTCTCGTAGGTGGAAACGCAGGAGTCCGTACAGCATATCAACTTGCACGTCTTCTGTGGGCAAGACGGGAAGTTCCGCAAGGATTGCCCTTTTCCTGCTAATAAATATATCAGTTGCCGTCTTGGCATCCTGCGGGTCTCGAAATATTTCCGTGTAGACCTGGTATGCTGGTTTGCGGGGTGCAAAGTAGCGCGGATGAGATCAGTTGTTTCTTTCCACGTTGTTACGGTGGTTCGAACACCTCTCCACCACGGACGAGGCTGCATCGCGTTCTCGTCCGTGATGTGCTCGATGTCTTTGTAGATGGAGGCTGTTGATACGAAGTCAACGACTTTCGAGTAGTTATAGTGGTTTCTTACGCTCTCTAGGATATATTCTAGCCTGAGTAAGAAACAGAAGGCCACCGACGCCATCTCGTCGGTGCAGAAGACCACTCAGGAGATTCTCGTCGGTGAAAAGGCGAATCATCACGGAACCATATCGGTTATCATCAGTTATCATGAAATGTTACATTCTCCGACGAACGGATTCAAATATTTCAGACAATATTTTGGCGTTGGTTTCTAAAATATTAAAAGCAAAACTAATATCAAGGACAAAAAATTCCTAGAAATATTGTACGTAATGTGGCGGCCCGTGCGACGAGCACGCCGCCAGCCGCCGACATACAATGTATACGCGGCGACGACCAGCGACGACTGTCCTCTGGAAGCCGAGAAAAACAATCGGAAATCGGTTCCGAGGGCAGTCGTCTTTTGTCAAACAGTCGACTGCCGGATACGAAGATTCGACAGTCGAAGAGGAGCGATCAGTCATTCGATCTCGACTGATCTCGACCACTCGACGCGAGGAGACGTCTCAACGTGAGACGCAATCGAGCGACGCGAGTTTCTTTATCAAATAAGGAATACGTTCTACAAGCGAACGAGTCATTCATTTAATTCACCTGTTACCCCGTCAAGAATTTCTACTTCAAATTTCATACGAGATACTTCAATTTGTAATTTTAAAATATTTCATAATCGAGCATTATATTTCCTTACACTTGTTTTTATACATAATTGTTCCAAAAATCGATCTGTGGAAAACAGAAATATGATGAAAAACAGAGTAACGTTTATTTGACATATTATTCCGAATAATAAAGAGTCCGAGAGAGTATCACGTGGATGAATTAAATTAATATAACATAAAATAATTGTAGGAGCAGAGATGGGTAAATTTGTATTGAACTAGTCCACAGTTGGGCATTACTTAGGTAAAAAGTTATTTAATTAATGATTCGAATAAAAGAGACATTATCTTTATTCGTTATTCGAAGGTTCGAATAAAAAAAAAAAGTATCTTTATCCGTCGGATAAATTCGCGTCGAATAAAATTATTTATTCGATAGTCGTCGAATAAAGATCATTTTTTTATTCGAACCTTCGAATAACGAATAAAAATTTTTTAATTTTTTATTCGTTCAAAATTTTTATTTAGATAAATATTTTGCCCAACTCTGGTACAGACAGTATTTCCTCCGAGACTGATAAAACCTCGGGCTCAGGACTCTGGAATGATCACTTTCGAAATACATAGGACATAGGTAGTTAAAGTGAATTCGGATTACTGTCGGACGTGTCGGGAATCCCGACTCGGGATAGTGGAAGCAAATTCGGCAATGCGTCATTCGGTCGCCGAGGAGTGTGACATAATACGGGGGTCGGGTCAGGTATATCAGTGTGAACTACTACTAATCAACTAACAAAACTTCTTTATTTTTCATTATTTTTTTAAGGTACTTTCACCAACTTATTTCTGACATTTTTCTGATTAAATTGATACTAAGCACGATATAATTTCATTTGTATTTAGTGGTTGAATTGACGGTATGTATGTACAGTAAACGCTCCTTCGTTGTTCTGAATCGGGGGCACGATCATTGTCCATTCCATTGCCTACCACCCATGTCCATTGTCAATGGTGTCCATTGTCCACCCACTCCACTGCCTGTCAACGCCGAGTCGCTCCGCAGGGCGGCGACGATTGATGTCGGCTCGGGTATATCGGTGTGAACACCACGGCATTGACTCAAGGAATCGATTTTACAAATCTCTTAATTTTCATTATTTTTTTATGGGACTTTCACTACCGTATTTCTGGCATTTTTCTGATTAAAATGACACCAAACACGATATAATTTGAACTGTATTAAGTGGTTTTATCGACCATGAAAGTTTCGAAGGCAACGAAGAACAGCGTATTGGAAAGAAAGAGACGCGAACAGTCGACGTCGCCGGCACAGTTCAAAGGCCCGCGTGTTCTCACAATGATATGGCAATTCTTTTTTCATTATTTTTTTATGGGACTTTCACTAACTTATTTCTCGCATTTTTCTGATTAAAATGATACCAAACACGATATAATTTCAACTTTATTTAGTGGTTTCATTGACGGTATGGAGTACTGTCGGACATGGAAGAGGATAGCGAGTGAAAAAAAAGAAAAACTGTAATGTTTAAAATTTCAATGCGATGCTAACACTTTTACTAATAAGTTTCTAGTGATTATTTTTCTTATTCTTTTTCGATTATGTATAATTAGTCGTTTAAAATTTGTTACGGAGTTTTCTAAAGCCTGATAGTTGACTGCTTTTGACTGCGAATGCTTTTCTTTGTCATTTAACTAGCCGTTTCACTAAAGTCTAATTGAATCGAAAATGAATTAATAAAAATGCAAAACTAGCCGTTGCCTTGCTTTAAGGGAGGCATCTTGTACGAAGAGGCCAAATTCGTGTCAAAACATAGGCGCTGGACAACGATCGTGCCCACAGCGCAGGTCGCGCTGTGCTCCTACGGGCTGTAACTCCGTTAATTTGCAAAATTCAAGTCTAATTCTTTGAAAACATATTTTCGAGATGTTAAGTTGCTTATTTAAACATATGCTATATATAGCATGTGTTAAATATATGATAAATTATAAATTATGCTTCACATGTACAGTAAATATGGGTCAAATTGTATCTTGTTTGGTGTCACTTTAATCAGAAAAATGTCGCAAATATATTGGTAAAATTTTATTAAAAATAAGTAAAAAATAAAGAAGTTTCATTATTGCACTAGTATATTGTTTCACCGATACGCTTTGTGTTGTTGCGCCTTCGGCCGCGCAGGCCGTGTTTACGGTACCCCATTTTAGTCAAACTTTTTACGTTACTGACGCTAAAATTTTAGCGCATGCGCGTGAAAACCGCCCAATAACTCATCACGGACCAGACCGGTTGGTACCAGTGTCGCCAGATGAGTCCGAATTCGGACTCATTTACTCCCCTACTTTTCCCCTTCCACTATCCCATTCCAGCACCACGTCCCACTCAATCCCCGTCGCGCACGCGCAACGTGTCACATATTACGACTCTGGCCATCAGAGAGGGGGTACCTGTTTTCCCCTCGATTTTCTCGACCTGACGACACTGGTTGGTACCAGTGATGCGAGAATCGTGGGCCGTGGGCTTTTTCCCCTCCGCTCGCTGAGCCGACTCGACCCCCCACTCTGACGCACCGTTGTCGCCATGTTGCTTCTACTGCGCACGCGCTACACACGAACGTATCTCTAGTCTGTCCGTGTGAGTGCCTGTTCGATTGCACGCGCGCTACACGCGACGACGGTGCGTCAGAGTGGGGGGTCGAGTCGGCTTAGCGAGCGGAGGGGAAAAAGCCCACGGCCCACGATTCTGGCATCACTGGTTGGTACCGGTATTCGGCGTAGATACGTTGAGAGTAAAATCCTCTCTTTTGTAAAACCACCCGAGTCATCCTCAACGCTTGTCGTTGCTTGGTGACAGGTGGTTGATGGAGAAATAGGTATCGTTTGAACAATTCTTTTAGGCATCGCTCTTGGTGAGGACATGTCGGATATATCGGTTCTGGCCGGAGTTGGGCTGCCAAGCATTGTACGAGCCACGAGCCCTTGGCATGAAATTCTGTTTGCAATCTTTTTGCTGAAATACCGTGGGTAATAGCGCGACAGATAAGTCGGAATTTGTCGACAAGATTTGCTGGCAAATTCATAACAAATCAAGAGCAGATTGCTTTCTGGAATTCATAGTTAGGGTCACTAAAACGATGACCTTGACAACATGTATCAAGGACAACATTAAAATTCAATGTTGGTATATCAAAAACTAGCCAAGTATTATCCTATACATATTAAGTAATTTCATAAGTAATATAATTTTCCCCCCCTTTTTTTTTCAATCAAGGTAACGAACTTCTCATAGAGAAATGGAAATACAAATTAGAAGACGGCACATAATCATAAATAGGACTGATTGGTATATAAACGTTTCCGAGTAATCGCGCGTATTCCTGTTCGTCTTTTGTCGAGCTTCACCCTGGAAACTCATCCTGCGGCCACTGTGACTCCACAGAAACCGCACGTTGTATGAAATGTTTCGCTCTGATATTAAAAGAATAAAAAATTTACAAGTAGATTTTGCTATCATATCTTTATGTTGTATTTCATTTCAACATATTCACAAATATCAACAACCGGAGACAATATTTCTAAGCTTTATTCTCAAGGTATACATTCTTGTTAACAAGAAATTAGTATTCACTAGACTCGAGGGCTTTAAATAAATTACAAAAAGTATACGTACATATCCAGGGTTAAAATTAATCTTGAAAATAATACTTATGAAATTACCTAATAATTTCAATTTTTTTGTTTAACGTAACACGTCAATAGTATCAATACGCAATGCTTCAAATTCCGTTAGTATTGTGTCCTCCAGAATCAAACAAAAAATGTACCATGATCTTTAGGAGAATAATGAATCATATATTATGATAACTAAACCAACTAATTTCAACCCGTTGGATGAAAAAAAAAAATAAACTTTTCAAGTTACTCGAATTAGACATGACAATATGTCAGTTCGTTGATGATGTTTTTCTGGCACACATTGTCGACGCTCGTCCATGTATTCATGTGTACCCGCCATAACATGCATACGCACACTTCTCGAACACAATAGCGGCAATAAAAAACGCATTACTAACACCGTATTTGCAAGAAGAAAATACAGCATGATGTTACAGTACACTCGATTCTCGTTCACTGATAAATGATGTTAACAACGCGTGTGCTTTCATACAGACTACAATACCAATATAATAGTAATAGAATAATATCACTTAATGGCGATATAACAATAATAACACAATTATAGTAATCACGATGAAAGAATTCAGATAGTAATATATACACCATGTGTAACACGCTGCTGTGTAGATAGTTACAAGATATTATCTGTCGAACGTAAAGATAGACGCGGCCATTTGTGTTTGATTTCGAGTATTCAACATGACGCAAATACCTTAGGACAAACACGAGCTACGATTTTATTGAACACGTTATTCTTTGGGACGTACTAATTGTAACACCGAAGGCTGAACGCTTCACTCAACGGCAACACATGGATAACGTCATTTATTACTCGCATCTATTCCACCTTCTTCCCTTTCTTGCTTTCGCTCGAATCCAGATTATAACATAGAAGAAAAAAAAAACGAAACGTTCGTCTATTTTTCCTATCACGTCATCACGTCTTTAAGGCAACACAAATGTGGTATTTTGCAATAGAAACTTGTACAATTTGAGTCTCAAGAAACAAATACGGATACTCGGACTGCGGACCTTTTTGCAACTACAGATTTTCAACGACTAATTTTGTAAACTACTTGAATGGAAAACGAACTTATTTACCCTAATAAAAGTTGTATCGTACTCCAATGAAAGTAAAAATCTCGTGGAACTTCTTTAAATATGTGCTGAGCTAAACCAGGAATCCTAAAAATGCATAAATTCCGCAGTCTACTGATGACGAGTCTATACATGTGTATGTTTGTGAGATGAGAAGAAAATATTAAAGACAAAAATGCTTAGGACAATATTGCTTTACGTTCGGCACCGAACAGATATGCATAGCAATTTTCAGAAATTGAGTTTATTTATTCAATGAACCTCTTGCATGCGACGAGATCCTAATTGTTCTTGCAAATAATTTTTCATATATCCAACTTTATGTCTGATCCAGTGTTGTATGACATATAACACCATTATCATTGATTCGAATACAGGGTAAGTTATCTAAGATTGAAAGACTTCTAGACATATACATACATGTATTACGCTTAAGAGAGGCAGCCCAGACGACCACGACCCCAACATACGCTGTCAAGGTCACTCTCCGGAGCGACCTTATAAAGGCTTTTTCAACCGTCGTCCAACAGCCGACCCTTTCCGCCCCCTTCGGTCCCTAACGCCACTCAATTCCAAATCAGTTGAGGCAGTCCAATTTCAGAGAGTGTCCCCGAGATAACATGTTTCAAAACTAAGATTACATTCATGTAGATACTGTGAAATTGCAATGTAGTAGCATCGATATACATTTTCTTCATAACGTTTTAATAAAAAACAAGCGACAGATAAAACCTCTTGAGGGTCTCTCAGAAAGGTGACCCCGACAACACATGTTGCGGTCAAGGCCATCCGAGCCACCACCCTGAAACGCAATACCTACCGACTTCTATTTTCGAAGTCACTTATTATATCGAAAAATGTTTCGGATAAAAGTTGATTCGTTGCAAAGATGGCATTATTCGATATTGTTAGCATTTTTCCAAGTCGACGCGTAAAAGAATTGGAAGATTAAGTTTGTTTCTTCTGTGGAATGATATATTTCTTAATATACTACAGAACTGTTAATCTGTTTATATTTGTAGGCAAAACTAGTAGTTCAAGAGATAGTTCAACTTCGATTATTCGAAATGGCAATGGCAAAATGACAATATCTGCATTGTTATTGCTTGTATTTTTTCGAAATTTTAGAGCCTTCTTCGTTTTCCTGAATTCAAGTCAAATTTTGTTTCACGAGAAGACTACGGATAATGGTAAAATTAAAAATTGAAATAAATTCGATGGATTGAGTGGTTCCACAACTCAAGTTCAAATATCTCTCAATGGAATGGATTTCTGTACAGACAGATTAATACATTTTTATGCAGTGTTACGTGTTGGATCGACTAACGCAACAAATATGTACGATTCGATGAAAAAAAAACAAAACAAATAGAACAAACTCGAGCCTCAAATGCCCTCCACGCGTGAAATCAATAAAATGCCAATTCTATCTAATGTCTTTCTTGAAACCACCCAACTATTGTCTAAAACACTTTTCGGAAGAATTCAAAGTTTCCGCTCTTAAATGACTCACCATGATTATATACAAATATACAGTACTGGCTAATAAGATGGCATGTCTGTTTAAATACACAGATCTTTTAATATGTACAGTGATATCCGGGGATATATGACCACCGATTGGGACCGGCGCGGCGCGGCGTTAGCCATATATCCGGAGAGGTGAATTTCCAGGAATTTATTCAGCTGGTATCGGTAATAATAAGTAGTAGGCCGTGCGAGAAAGAGATCAGAATATGGCGGATCCTAGCAAAGCTAGAGCTAGAACCTTTATCCGGGTACCCGAGAATCCATGAGATACGCGGGTAGAGAAAAACTATCCGGGTTTCTCATGAGACAACCATGTCCTTGGGTACCCGAGTAATCTCATGAGGTTTCACAACTGGTTATAAGAGCTATTATTACCTGAGCCACGGCGCCGTATGCTTTATTTGAGTATTCGAATAATGTCTTCTGCTTCTTGCAATTGATGCAAACAATTTTTATTTTGCATAAAGATCCGCAGTCTATTCATGAGATACCCGGGTACTCGGGTACTTTTTTTTAGCCGAATACCCGGGTAATTTTTGTTTACCCGAGTACCCGGGTATCTCATAAGTAACAGCTCTAATCAAAGCAGGTCTCAAGCGACTGCTTCCAACAATTGATGGGAATAACTCGAGACCATGTATCCGGACAGAAATGTGGCCATACATCCGGACATCACTGTAGATACTGTACGAATATGTATTAGCTACACTAAATTATTCCTGAAACGGTCAACCCTGTTATAACACGACATTCTGAAAACACGGCTTCGATATAACACGATGCAAAAATTGCGATAGTTCTCGTATAACGCGATATGTATTCTTCTAACGTGGTTTCCTAATAGCACGATTTATTTCGCTCCGATTACCCTTATATAACACGGATGTTTTGATCCGATTGTTTCGCTGACATAAACGGAGAATAAATTCACCTTGCACACATAATAATACAAATTCTGTATTACTCGTCATAATACGTCGCTGTTCTTACTGAAAATCAATTCAGTAGAGAGTTTTCCGTTCAAAAAGTTCCGGTTTCGGTATAACACGGAACGTATCCCACTATTTCCATTATTTCTACGTTTCGTTTAACAAGGTTTTCATACAATACGGAAGGAATTGATCATGTTATAAAAGGGTTGACTGTACTATTACGTAGTATGTCTCTCATACTATATCTCCCAGTAAGCAATCTGCTTCTGATCTGTCACGAATTTGCCACCAAAATATGTCGATAAATTCCGTCTCATCTGTCACGTCATTACTTACGGTATTTGAGTGCAAAGTTTGCAGGCGGAACCCCACGCCAAAACGAGGGCAGACCCCGCCCTCGCGCAGAGAGCAGGTCGATCGCAACAAGAGCGGACCCAACCCCGCCCCTAAAGTAAATATTGGGCAAAATCGTTATTGTCATTATTTTAAGATTTATAAATATTTAAATTATTGAAAATACATGAAACTTAAAATTATATAATTTAGAAATTTATATATGTAGAATTCGGTTTTCCCTCCTACAGCAAGGTTTACTCCGATTTTGCCCGATATTTACTCCCAGAGTAAGATCAGCCCGTTCCCAGCACGACCGACCCGCCCTAGATCCGCCCTCGACTCGGCACGGAACTATGCCCGCAAACCCAATACTCAAATTCCGACCCATCTGTCGCGCCACAGGCTCGAAATTTGTCGACAAGCTCTGGTCAGCAAACCCACAGAAAACAGGGTCGAAATTCTGCTTCAAGCATGGTCTTGGCTCCAAAATGACCGCCTTTTGCTCGCAAAGTACGATTACAAACATGAATATTTGCTCGAAGCAGGTTTGGCTGACTAGGAAGATACTTACTTTTCTTGTCTAATTACGTAAATATTGAGGTTCAAAGTGGTGTTGTATGTCATTGAACTTGTTTCAATGTCAATGATACTCCCAATCATCATCAGTGATACCACAATCTCTTGGTACAATTATATTCTTTGGAAAAATTGTCAGATAATCTTTAACGATTTCTTTCATTCTCAAACTTAATTGCTTGCGGGTTTAGTTTCTTGCGACTCGCCATGTATAATCGAAATTTCTCTTTAGATACACCATGATAATGTGTTCAAGAGCATATTGCCATACGTGACAATGACTGTTAATAAACTTTATATTATTATGCGACTTAATGTATAATTCTACTTATTAACATTCATGTAATCGAATATCTTACTTTTTTTTCAATCTTCACGATTATAACGAATACTGGGTGAAGACATCAAGTTCGGACAATGTCGTACACAGGGCATAATTATGGTGCAGATTATACAACAAATAGAAACGTTGCTTCGCTACTACATACATAGTTGCGAATGTACAGATGTATAGTTACTGTACGTTTTGCAATAACGACGCTGTAAAGTCTGCCTGCATTGCGGATGCACCGTTTATTTACTATTTCTCTCACTTTAAACTCACGGAATACATTACACAACGTTTTATTGTCAATCCAATAAATCTGCCATTATATTTTGCCTTTATATTGTCGTTGTGCCCGAAAAATATGCTAGTCAACTGGACAAACCAAATCGAAACGAAAGCATTCTACTGACCAAAAGCTTTTACGATTGCCCAGACTTTTCTTGTTTGCTCAGTTCAAGCGCATACGCCAATTCCAAATCTTCTTGTTGTTTGCGTTTGCGTCGCTCTTCCTCTGTCTTCAAGCTCTGTTGGGCTGCCAGGAAAACCTGTTCTTCCTCGCTTAGCGCTAGTGGTGCGCCGTTGCCGTTCCAAACTTTATCGATGTACGTTTTCATTTTTTTATCACTGAAACCAGGCTTTGATTTACTGTTATATGTGAAGTCTTGACCCTGTTTCTTCGACTTGTCACTTTTTGTTGGAAACGCTTCGTCTATGTCAATCGTCTTCGTTTTAGCGTTCGAGAAGACATCCGTTTCAATGGCCTTAATGTTTCTATTATCGTCGGAGAAAGCCTTCACGAAGTCGGCATCGAATTTAGCATTGTCTTTTTCAATTTTGTTCTTGGTTAGGGGAAAAGTATTCGAGAAGTCGGTCTCGAAGCCTTTCGTGATCGAATCCTTACGGAGAAGCACGGAAGACGTTCCGCAACTGAATGGATCCACTTTGCCCGTTTCGCTATTCTTATTCGCGTTGAAGTCCTCGGCGTCGTCGGCAAAAGGATCTGCTATGTTAAATGGATCTTCGTACCGATAATCTCTGAAAGGATCTTCCGTGAAGTCCGGCAGCTTTGGGTGTACCGTTGCGTGTGTTCTGCTCGTTGGTCTGGGTGGTGCCGTTCGATTCAGTGTTGGTTCAGGCTGAAGCAGGATTTTTTTCACTGGTCAATTTTCGATTACTGAAAAGGTACAAAGAATAGCGCGAAAATCGCTGGTTATCGTCAGGCTGCTGGACCATACCTAACTGCTGACGAATTGCTATAAAGTGTATTTATATAAATGCTTGAAAATGTTCGAGTTCATTCACGAGGATATGGACCCCAACTGTCTGACTTGGACTTTAACAAATGTTTCTACGACGATATTATACGGGTCACTTACGATACACAGTATTTTCTGATTACATGTATCCACGCGATTGTTTCCCAAAATATTCGAAACACAAAGAATTGTTTTAGATTTTAGACGAATGTTGCATGCTATCAAGGGGGACACATTGTGATGATTAATTATTTGACTTTACGATTATCTTGAAGGGTTCTGTGAAGTTCGCGTTCAAATTTTTAAATAAAATTCTATATTTTTTATTACACATTCTGATAACTAACTTCGCATCGTTTTTAAAACACTACTTACACTTGTATTTTGCATAAGCCGTTAATTACATTATTACATCCCGAGGCGATTTTACGAGGGATGCACCATCTTGTTGATAGATTACCATTCTTTCTTTCATTTAGTGCCACGTTGCCAATAATATTTTATGTTAACTACTTATCCTGGATAACATTTTATGTTAACTACTTATCCTGGATAACATTTTAACACTCGGAAATGGATTTTTGTTGCTATTCTTGTAACATTCATTATAACATGACGCTTCTGAATGCAAAATTATTATACAAGTCAGCAGTGTTTTTTTGGTCGCGAGGTTTTCGTTTCGTGTACATTGTCTTTTAATAGTAAATCATTAATGCTTCTAAACCGGTATTATACATATTTACGTTTATAATTAAGTACTACAAAAATTAAATTGTATCAGTATGCTACTTTTGCAACGTACATTATCGCAACAAATCTGAGTGTGCTAACACTTTTTTTTTAATTATGTACTGTACATTAGTGTACATCATTGAGAAGTTTGATGCTATCATCAAACAAAAAGCCCGGTAAAATCGAAGACGAACAGTTGGGGTTCTTCAAAAGTAGGATCAGTCGACATCTTTCAGGCATTTTCGATTATGTACCTAAGTACACTGTTCAAAGGTAGGTGCGTACCCAGAGAGGAAGAGAGGGAGAAGAGAGAGAAAGGAGCCACGGAGGAGGGTAGGCGAGAAAGCCTTCTCGTAAGGGTATTGTGATTGACTGCTCAGGACTTATCCCAGGATCGTAGAAAGATGCAGTTACGAATTCGACGCTAACATGTACAATATCGTTTAAATAAAAATATAATATTGTATTGAAAAAAATATAGATGTGTATTGAAAAAAATATAAACATGTTTAGTACAACATCATATATGTAACATATTAAAAGTAATAATTATCAACAAAAAAGTGCAGCATTTAAGATACAATAAAAAAGAAAGCAAAAATTCATATCTTAATAAATTTTCGTCGTAACACGGTTTAACAAGTTCTCTCTACCAGCGAAGGTTTTCTAATACCGATAATTCCTTTTGTGGCACTTTGATTTACTTTCCTCATCAATTTTTATTAGAAATCCTTCGAACAAATTTGGACAACTGATTGCCCACGGACCGTTTACGCATGAACGTCGGTACCCCCTCTACCACGCTCGATTCGCATGATCGTAAGAGGGGAATACGAGCTTGCCTAGTTATAACCAGAGTCGCCAGGTGAAAGGGGAGGGAAGAGCATAAAATGAGGGGAAAAGTTACCCTTTCTCTGCCAGTACCGGATTAGTCACGTGACATTGTGATACATGCCCGACAAAGACGAAACGCGTCACGTGATGGGACCGCGGCGGAAGCGTGAGGAATAGAGTCGTAGAAGAGGAAGGTAGAGTGGGGACACAAGTCTTAATCTGACGAATCTGGTTATAACTTTTGTTAGTAAGTAAGGCGAGCTCGTCTTCCCCTCTTGCACTCGTGCGGTCCGCAAGCATTCAGTTACCCAGACCTGCCGTAGAACATACTCTTATTAGAAATTACTACAAGAGTAGTAATTTAATCGGTAGAACTCGAACATTTTCTTTAACGTGTGAAGAACGAAATAATAAGAAAACATTTCATGCATTATCATAAAATGAAATCATAATACTGGAACAAACAATACAAATTAATTTGTAGACAGCATGCTCCAGAAGCCAGGTCAATGAATTAACTGAAAATTGTGCAGCTTCTACCTAAATTTAAAACAAACAATACAATTAATCTTTATCATATAAATGTATTTTACAAAATAGCACTGTAATATATTGGAATGACATATAACAGTAGTTAACACATTTCAAATGTTAATGTAAATTCGAATATAAATTGAATACAATGATCAAAGTCATACCAACATATTTTCGTTTTTGTTAAAACTAGCTATATTTGAAATGTACTCTACTAGTATACATATGTATATTATATAACATACTAAAGACTGATGAAGAGAGGGGATGATGAAATATGACCAGGACGATATGTGGGAACACTTAAAAATAAGGGGAAAAATCAATTGTGGACTAACAAACAATTACATGCTAAATAAATAGTAATTCTACCGACTAATAAAATAAAAGCATATCTTATTGACGTTTCACGTGTTATTTAGAAACTAGGGAGAGTACGTACCTTGGAATCGAAATTAGCAAAATCAGCGAATCCAGTAGATGTAGTGAAACCGCCATTATTATTATCCATAATACCTTGCTGAGCGGAAAATGGATCGGAGTTAGCGTTTGTAAAAGGATCCGGTGTAGGAGATGGTGTCGGTGGCGCTGGTGCTGCTCTCATAGGACCTGTAGGTCCTTGAGAAGGTCGTGGGGGTGCTGGTCGAGGTGGTGGTTGCTTTGCTTTTTTAGGAGGAAGGGCTGGACTAGGGCTTTCCGGCCGAGTTGGTGCATGAAGATTCGCAAATGGATCATCTCCAAACGGATCTTTCGTTGCCTACAGAGAAAAATAAAAAAATTAATTACCATATATTATCTCTATCACGAGACTAGAATTTTAATATTCTAAAGAATTTAGAACTTACTGCTGTAGCAATTACAGGTTTTACATCAGTTCTTTTTCCATTCCCAAATGGATCAAAAGGATCCTGTTTTGCATTACTATTATCAAATGCACTAAAAGGGTCAAACTGTCAAACAGACAAAAATAAAAAATTGGAAGTGTAAAATGTGAAAAATCTTGTATTTTGATTGGTAACCAACTGTAGTTTGTAATGCTACCAGTAACGTTTACCGAATTTGTACCACTTATTACTCTAATTGAAGCTCAAAGTTTAATGCAAAATTCAATGTGTTTTTCGAACACGTGTCATTCACAGAATATTGGTTTTAATAATTCAATACCTCTAATATTAGCGAATAATTTTAATACAATAACAACAAATTACCTTCATTTTGTATATAAAATGTTTATCACCTTCACAACTTCCCGTATACTAATTCTAGGCACATTGAACTTTATGGTAACTTTGTTTGTTAAAATTTGCTCAAAATGAAATAAGACATATTTTGAGTCTGATTCTGACTTAATATGATACAAATAGCATATAATAAATATATATATAATTTTAAAACATGATATAATAAAGCAATACACCACTGCAAAAAATTAAACGATTACTAAACTCTGTTTGTACTACGAAAAATTTACTAACAAAGGAACTTACAACATCTGCTAACTTTAAAGGGTGGAGTCTCTACTTTCACGCCCATGGACATGGTTTTTTCGAAGATCCTATTTTGTTATAAAGTGTTATATAAGTTTTATTATAAAGTGTATGTAGTGTAATGTAGCGTAATGCGTGTGTTTCTAACATCTGCGTCTAGCGTGTCTTTGTTGCCGTATCACTTGTACTTTGGGTTATTCTAATACCGACGGTACACTTTCTATCAGTAGTACAATAAAACCGTGACAAAACAATGCAGATCAACTTTTTAAAAGTAATATTAAAGGGGAGGTTTACTTTTATAAGATTACATTGCAACAAATGCAGAAAAATTTGTTAAAATCCGTAAAAACAGTTGAATTCGTAAAATTCCAAACGGAGGAAAGCAACTACAGTTTCTTACTGCGTTTTATAATGAAGAACAATGTTTCGAAAAACTAAGTTCGAGGGCGTAAAAATATAAACTTCGCCCTATAAAATAGATACAGGTAGAATAATGTAAATTTTACATAACTTGGTAACTAGATATAACAAATAAATATAATTTTGACATGCTTTCTGAACTACAACTATATTTGCTCCGAGTATGTGAACACGTTATTCTGTGTTATAATTTTTGTTATTTTCAGTACTTTCTTTGTAGAACCTCGCCATTATATTTATGAGATTTTTCTCATTAAGTTGGTACAACAAGTTTCTGATGCAGATAAAGCCAGTGTGTGGAAAGAAACAGGGTGTGAGAATTCAGATAGTGTCCACAAATTAACACTTGGACTGCGTATCGAAATCGTAGTTTAACACCCCACTTTTTCCGCATTCATCATTTTCTTATACAATTTATCGTTTGTGAAAAAAGCTAGTTAGTAAATGTGTGAATATGCAGTGTAGTGGATTAAAAAAGTATTGGTGCACACAATTTTTTCTGATAATATAAACTACAAAGATACCATATTACATTAGATATAATTTTGTTTTTTTAATACTTTCTCATACTCGGCAATATTAGGTTATTTTAGAAGCGATTTACCATTCAAAAATAATGTACAAAAAACAAAAATCCTGTGATCAACAAAATTTAGCACATTGCTGTTTTGTATAGTAACTGTACATTTAGAAGTGTCACATTATAAGAAAAGCAATAAAAAATTCGTCCCTCACTTGCTCGCACCATAGAAATGATACTCTCTCCCATATTTCTTCCCATAGATCTATTAAATTAAGTTATGGATATTTAGTTTTACAATTGTATCTCTTTATTCCTATTATTACAAAATGTCTATTTCTTGACTGTTTCATCATACATAAACTTAAAAAATATATTCTATTTTGTAGAATATATGTATTTTTTGTGTATTATGACGTAAAATAATAACTGGATAAAATTTTAACATTTAGAAATGGATTCTTTATAACATTTCGTATAATGTGAAACTTCTAAATATACAGTTATTATACAAATCAGCCGTATGCCAATACTTTTTTTCATCATAGCATAGTAGTAAGAAGATTAAATTGTATCGTTATGCTATCATTGTAACTTACATTATCTCAACAAAAAAAAATTGACTCAATGCTCTGTTGAGTCAACACTTTCTTGATCCACTGTATATGAAATTCCAATCTCAAAGTTTTCACACACTTGGGGCGTATATTGTACTTAAGTTAAAAACATACTGAAGCAGGCTGTGATGGGAATGCATTTCCAAATGGATCCGGTGTTGATGCATCAAATGCTTCTTGAGCTTTACTTGATGCAAAGGGGTCTTGATCAAAGCCATCCATTGGTGTTGTTCCATACACATTTGAGAATGAGTCTGTCCTTTTTTCTTTTGCTTCATCCGCATTACTTGTAGCAGTTTCATACCTGCATGGATTTAGATTAAATGACGATAAAAGAACATACTTGTTCGTAAAATTATGTAAATTATATTTCAAAAACTCACTCTAGATCTTCAATTTCGGGATTAAATTGCAGACTAGTATCAGGTACAAGAGTGGCATCTCCTGTCGCAAGTGCGGAATCATAAAGTGCAATCGCATCACTCATTTGTCGTTGCTGTTCTTGTAAATGAGTGATTTTTGCTTTCGCTTGACAAATTTGTAGCTGAGTGTCCTGTAAATTTTTTGTCAACTCATTTAATTGGTCCCTACTTTTGTTTTGCTGTTGTTCCAACTGCTGTTCCTCTTGACGCAAGCCTTCCAATTCTTGTCGCTTAGAATTAAGTTCTTCCTCTTGAGCATGTAATACAGATTCTTGCTCTTCTGCTTGTTGACGTAGCTTGTCAACCTGTTTTTGAAAAATGGAACACATCATTTACTACAAATTATTTAAACGTCAAAATATTATACACACATAACTTGAGAAATAATTTTCATTTAAATTTATAAGTACATTAACCACATTATTGTTAGCACCAAATGATCATGTTACAATTGCATCATCAAATTTAGTGTATGACAGTATTTATATGAAATATAAAAAACAATGTAATGCATTTGTGTATAATTTAAGACCCAAATCTAATTAATTTTATTGTATCAATTAATATTTGATAAAAATATAATGCAGAATTATATATGAATAAATCTTCATACAACTGATTTGTACTAGAGTGGGGCCTTAAGAGAAAATTTGCAAGCAGATTTAATTTTTCTGATAATAATCTATACTCTATACTACATTATTTTACCATGCATTGCAACAAAGCACTAGCATTATCTATGCAAGTGAACTCAAAACAAATGAAGCTTTTCATAAAATGACATATGTATTTAACCACGTCTTTAAAAGTTCATAATCTATACTTGTATGTACACATCATTGTCATGAGGTAGATACGTAAGTTTGAAACATTTTACTTTCTTTTGAATTCATTATTCAATATTTGTAAGTAATTACGAGTTTCCCGTACATAATAAATATTGAGCAAATGCAATACTTATTATATAAAAATGAAAAAATAAAATTTGAATATCTCTTATCATACCTGTCTGTCAATAAAATTAGAAACTTTCGATGTACCTTTTTTAGTTCCTCACGAATCTTCTGCTCGACCTCACTCAAATCTTTATCTACTTCTGTCTTCTACAAGTTAAACATAATAAAACTAAATAATAATGAAGAAACTAAACGCAAAGAAAATAAATTAAGAAGTACAATAAGAGTGTCCAATATATTCAAATCTCGAAATTTAAAATTCAAATGATGTAAAAACAATAAATAACAGAAAATAAAGCAGTAAATAGATATACAAGGCGATTCACTCAATTTGACTACTAAAAATTGCTCCTAAATTATTCATTGTACGAAAAAATGTATGAAACAAAAATTACACAATTACAAAGCTCAGCAGTGCTCGATGTAATTAATGACTACAAATAATTATTATGAGAAACGTTGTATACAAAATCATGAAACTTTTGATTTATGTACTTTTTATTACAATTAATTGTTTTATGAGTTGTTACGTCTTCAAGTTAGGTGAGTAACCCTGTACAATATCAAGATGATATACATACAATATCTCTTCCACACACACACACGCGCGCCTAGATGTATATATGTATACATACACACATATATGGTACATTGTATAATATATTATATGAAATAAAGAACATTCCAATATCATAGGTCAGTATGAGTTATGTGTACGTAATAAAATAATAGGAACCTTTTGATCACTACCAAAATTATTATGGATTTTATGTGCTATGAAATTTATATTACCTCCATGTAAAATTATAGAGATTAACAGTAAACATTTTTTTAATTATTACATGCATATTTAAAAATGTTTAAGAATTAAAAAGTTCGAAAAGCGATAAAGATAACAATGTTTACAAACGTGACCATAAAACAAATATTAAAAGTATACATATAACAAATTCCATATAGAGTTCACATAAAGAAATGACATATTTATTCTTAAGAAGGATACAAAGACAGCTGAAAAAACAAACAAAAAGTGTAAAAGTAAAGACACAAGAAGACATAATAATTTATTACCATAAACATATATCCATATTTAAAACCTGCTATTACCATGTCATTAAGGAAGCAACATATGTAGTATACATTTTTTTCTTATTTATTTTGTGGCTATTATACACTTTTAAACATGTAGTAAATTATAATTCTACAAAAAGAAGATATCTTCATAAATTTGAGTTAGAAATTGAGTATATTAATGTTAAAGGCAAATTATAAGTAAATAAACACATCATTTATCTTTCCTAATACTACATAGAAAATAGAAAAAAAATTTTCTTATATTTCTTTGCATCTATTTTCATTCATTAATTATTTTGGAAAACATTTATCAGGAGGCAATAAACATAGTGCAATGTAATACTATAATGTATTAATATTGTCTGCAGTTCGCGAGTAACAATGACGTCTAAAAAATTTTCAATCATATACCTTAGTACATTGAATTATATAACATGTACTTTAATGAAAGCATTGCATATACGTGTTACAAATACATCAGTTTTTAATTTCACATGAAAGCAAAGCTACTCAAATAAGCAAGCAGATTACTAATCTACAGTATCTAATTGCAGTATCATTTACCTGAGCCTTCAAGTCATTCAACCTTTTTTGTGCTTCACCCTTCTGATTTTCCAGTTGCTTTAATGTTGAAGCAAGCGTATCCAATTCACTCTGCAAGTTCTTAATTTCACCGTTTTTAATCTTGATGTCAGCTTCTTTTTGTGCAATATCTTGCTCCATACATTGCCTCTCTCTCACAAGCTCTGCTATGTCTTTACTTATCATGTCCAATTCTGGATTCGAATAACCAGATATATTGTTGTTTTCCTAAACATAAAAATTATGCTATGTGTGCTAAAAAGTAAATTTATGTTTCTAATCAATAGTAAATATAATAAAAATACAAATTAATTAATGTGATAAATACTGCCTCTGTCCCATATTATGGTATATATGTCCATTTTAACTCGACTCACTGGAATATCTCAGAAGGGACTGAAAATATTAAAAAACTGCTTTTACAAAAATTGCATGCTACAAAGGGGGTACATAATGTGATACTAAATTTTTATGGATTAACCCTAGAAAGACCAAGGCATGAGCCACTGAGAGAATTATTGTTTTGTACATACATAGTAGATAGAAAGATATAGAAAAAAAAGTGGATGGAAAGAAAATATATCCGATTGCTGATTCTTCTATACCAGTCTTGAAATTAAAAGTTACAATAAATAATTTTTTGAAAATTTTTGAAACGAGAAAAATAACATTTTTTCACATACCTCCCATTCTTTCTGGGACTAATTGTAAGTAATAAGCGTTTCAAGATCAATTAAATTCTTTTAAATGAAAGGGTATCATTTTTTATTCATAATACTGTTGCGCATTTCTACATATAATAAATGAATTCAGCAAGGTGTTACATAATGATATTTCTTTTTATGGAAGATTGTAAATTAAATTTGCTAATATTTTCAGTCCCTTCTGAGATATTCCAGTGAGTCGAGTTAAAATGGACATACTGTATATTTCTGAAAAACTTTCTAATCTCTTAATTAACTTATATTGATCAATACAAATTAGTATAACTGGATAAATGGATGGCAATTGATTGCTTGAATAGACATTGTCAATAACTAATATATGTATATGTATATAATATTTCTACAAAAATATTGTTTTATCATGTAAATATTCTTTTATCACAATATTATAAATCATATAAAATTTAATGAAATTTAATGTTATCAAGTTTTAACAAGGTCTATTAAAAAGAAGAAAATGCATTAAAAAAGTTACACATTACATGTATAATACAATAGTATGAAATGTATACCATCATGTAAAACAGAGATAGTATAGTATCAAATATTTATTACACAGAATTTACATTTTAATTCCTTTTGTATCATTACTTTCACATAATTATCTATTTTTTTGAAGATAATAGTAGCCATAGTAATAATATTATTAGCTATTTAGTCTTCCTTCACACTCCAGTTAATATATTAATCTATAGCTATAAATCTATTATCATTTAACGTATTTATTATAAATGCTTTTATATATTGACGTCGAGTTTTAGGCTTGATCTTTTCAGAATCGTCTGTATCGTACAAAGATTTCAATCTTGCTTTTTTGGCCTCTGTTTGTAACTCTCTAACATGCATAATATTTTTCATCTTTTCCTTTTCCAAAGCATCTACACGACATCCGTGATTTATATTAAGAGGCATAACTTTCATAAACTCTTGATTACCAAAACTGTTGCTTTTCTTTGGGTACAAAAGATGTATATTTGATTTGTTGTTTAAATGACATTCACAGTTTGCTGACATAGTCATTTCATCTATTTCTGTTGGATAATACTATATGTATATTTAAGTATGTTTTCAAAAGAATAGAGATATTGAATTTCATTTCATTACATTACAAACTTCATGTTATTAAATTTCTTACAACAAAAACACATTGATCTAATTGCAACATGCATTTAAGATTTCTCATATCTCTGTATGCTTTATTTCATATAGCATTCAATGTCATAGTAGGAATAAGTTTTAGAAGAAAGTATGATCAACTGCGTAAAAAAGTGAGTGAAATATTTGACAAACAAAAAGGTAAATAGAAATAATAACACTATATGTATATGTTAGTATTAAACACAATTGCAACTTTATAAAACTTCATTTGTGCAAAGGAACTGAATTATTGCTCGATACAAATGAGTATGAATATCCGAGAGCAAATGAAACTCTCAAGATAATACATAAACAGTTATGGCAAGAATATTATGAATGTTTGAAAAAGACATACAATGAACTCACAACAGAGAAGACAATGTATCCAATTGCACTTATAGCTCTTGAAGGAACAACAGTCGTGTATGATAAAGAAAATGTCAATTCTGTTTCAACTAATTAACTCTGTAATTATTAGTTCATATAATTGCAGGTTAAAATGTCTGATATGTATTTCTCCAATGGAAACGTATATGAATGATAACTTAAAGTGGTATTTCAACAATAATAGTTCTATGACATTGAGTAATGAAACTAACAAACTTGTAGAAGAATCAGACAACATTTTAATTTCAACTGATGACAAAAGATTAATAATATATAATGTGAAAGTATAAATACATCATATATTTTTTATATTTATTATTCATAAATAAATATATAGAACAAAAGAGAATAATTTATTTATGATAATAACATGACATTTATTTAGTCTGATCAAGCTGGTCAGTATTGGTGTAAGCTAGGAGATACACTATCAACAGTTTATTATCTTTCAATCGATTATGAGTCTCAAGAAATAAATCAGGTACATCCTGAAACAGCACCGCATAAACCTCATGCGGTACCAGAAAAAATTCTATCAAAATATAATTTACTTATTTATACAATGTGGACTACATGGACTCAATGTTCTACATGTGATACAGTTGGAAGAAAAAATCGTTATGGGTACTGTTCTATTTCTTCACGTGAAAATACTAAAAGAGAAGGTACAGTTTTTTAAAACTATGTATTGTTTTAGTAAGAGATTTTTCTAAATAATTTTTAATAATATATAGCGATATTAAGTTGCAGACGATCAAACTGAGTTTACAGAACAGTCTAATTCACAAGCTACAATTGACACTGATAATTTAAATGAAAATTTCGTAACTAAATTTAAAGTAACTTTACGTATATTTAGAAATCAATTACCATGTAAAAGTGAGTATGTACCGAAAGAAATTCTAGACATTCCAGAGGTTAAGAATAGGAAAACAGAATTGATGATTAAATATTGTAAGGTATTTTCAAATTTTATAAATATACATATATACATGTAATATTTATAAATATACCACACAGTTGTATGCATTTTAATATATTTTTCCTTTAGGTAAAATGTTCGAAAAATGAAATATTTGAGGTACGAGATAAAAATGGAAATGTACTTGAAAGTGCCAACAATAGTGCTGGTATATATTCTATACTTCAAGGAATGCCTATTCCACCACCACCAGTTATACGCACAGTCATTTTCCAAAAATATAAGACAAAAGCAATACTTATATGCCCAGGGTAAATGAATAAATAAACAATTTTTAGTTGAAAATTGCATACTTATCTATAAAATTTTTTTAGAAATTTAAATACAGACATACCGATTACTTGGAAAATGAATAATGAAATATTACACAAACGTGTCATTCAAAAGCAATCAGATGGAAGAATTCATATTAATGCTCAAGCGCATATCATTTTTAAATCACTAAAATTCGAAGATACAAATATTTACAGGTACATATTTCTATAAAAATTTGAATAAAACAACAATTTTCATATATTAAATATTTTCAATTACAGTTGTTGGCAAAAGAATGAGATTGCTGGTACAATAAAGTTAAATGTAACAGGAGAAACAGAATTGCAAGTAAATTATAGTGTAATGATGATTGGTGGAATTTTAATAGTTACTGTATTTATAATAGTATTTTGGAGAGCGTTTAAAGGTCGTAAACGCTTTACTATTCGTTAATTATACTGCTAATTATACTTGATTATACTATAAGTTTTAAATGAAATAATATACATTATGAAACGAAATGTATTATTTAAATGAAATAATAAATGGAAAACAACTTACCATAATGGTATCCGATGGTTTTCGCATAGAAGGTGGTATCATGTCAGGAGTCAAGGATGCCGGTGAATCAATACCTTTAAGTTTTTGCTTGATGAGCCATATGGCTAAAGCAAATTGTTCTTGATTTAATTTTCCATTTTGACATATGTCACAGAGACTCCTAAACAATGAAATACCTCTTACTTTCTACGTATAAGTTATTCACGAATAAAATAACACAAATATACAAACCATATGACAGCCAAATCAGTCTGTGGAAGTCCACTTTGAAGGAAGACATCTTTGATTTCTAAACCCGAGACATATCCATCCATATCTAAATCAGCTTGCAAAAACAATTTCCCTGCTGCTATTTGTTCTTCAGTGGAAACTACCCATTGTACACTAGTCTGTATCATACATGTTTACATTAATTAAAATATTTTCGAAGCATATTAAATTTTATAAACTTATGGGCAACGTTTAATGCAATTAATGATTTAAGATTACAATTACAATATTTGATTACATTATCCAACACGTGTTTTACGTTTTTGTAAATAATTCTGTATTTTATTGATTCTAGTAGATTTTTATATTCATCTGAACAATTATATTTTTTTTTTGTACTTTTCAATAGTTGTAAGTGCTTTTTAAAGTTTGAAAAAGAATTGACGCGAGTACTTTATACGCACTATTTTTGTATTCATGTGAAAAATCCATTATTTAGCAGGAATTTTCAACGCTGACAAGTCGAGATAAGTATGCAATGACCGCGTGGCGGCAACGCGTTGCATATACGTTGTCAATAAATATTTTCCTGATCTGCTCAAGTACCAACCATAACAAATATGTTTCGTGAATGGTTTCTTCCTGTATTGTAAATTCCTCCTAGGTAAAGAATTTTTCACATAAATACAAAAATATTTTGACTCAAACCTGAACTTTCTCGCTTGTTTAGTTTTCACATAACATCTTATAAAAATATAAAAATCATGCATTTTTACATACACTACTTCTGGATTTGATTTTAAACTGAGAAATTCTATGAGAATTAATTTGTTGGATTGTGTAATCAACGACTAATAGTTTTAATGATCAATTGACGATATTTGTAATCAGTAAGCAATTTTTGGCAATTAATTTTTTTCTAATCATAAATATTAGTAAATCAATCAAATTAAAATTTTTAATTGTTTAATGCCCAACATTGCTTATGGTGTATGTGTATAGTATACTTTTGCCAAATCCAAGCCAGCCATATTTTTCGCAACTGATACATTGGGTAGAGATGGGATAGGTGGAGGTACAGCTGTTATTCCTACTGGTACTGGAGATTTTGATACTGGTACGGTAACATCCTTTCTTTTGCCAGGTGGCATTAACTCTGGTGGAAGCACACTTGGTATTGCATATTTTTCTAATGCCTTGTATACCAAATGCATGGCCTATATAAACAATTTGATATATAATAATTTAAAAAACTGGAGAGAAATTTAATTAAATACTTTCAGAGTATTCAGTTGAGAACTTACCACAACAAACTCATGCCTGTCCAGCATACCATCTTCATCCATATCAGCAAGCTCCCAAATCTTCCCAAGTGTATCTAAGGGAAGTTTACTATCCATAAGAACACCTTTAACATTATTCCCAGATATATATCCATTTTTAGGTTTTAAACTATCAAAAAGTTGATCATATTTTGCTCTTTCTGCTGGTTTAATAGACCAATCTTCATTACTAATAGGTGTTATTACTGGTAAACTATTAACTACCTTTTTCTGAGAAATTATGGGGATATCACCCTGAAAACATATAACATTAATCAATAACAAAGAAATTTATTTGTTATGTTATTCCATATGATGACTTACCATCTTTGGAGGAGGCAATTCCATACTTAAATTCAACATATTTATATCTCTCCCTGATTGTGCCAATGCACATAATTTCAGAGCAACAAAAAGACCAGATTTGTCTAATGAACCACGTGATTGTGGATCTGCCATATCCCATATTTGGCTTAGAACATCGTCGTCCAGCTGCGATTTCTTAAGAAATCTTGCAGCTTCCATTGCACCGATTCGCCCATATCCATTTGGATCAACCTTAGGATAATTATAACATGTTATGTCAATATTTTACTTCATATTCTTCAGATTATACAGTTGAACCTTAGTAACTTGGATCTCAGGAGAAGAGCTAAAAATCTTTTAAATGTACACATTTCATCTTATCAAATTTTCGAAGGGAGGTTTTTTAAATAAAAATTCAATAAAGGATTTAAAGAAAGACAAATTAATCCTTTAAAGGCTATACTAATATAATATAGTAACATCGAAAGTGAATAGTTGTTCCTTTAATATCCTATTTAGTTCTAATAGTCCTTGTGGTTAAGACGCAATCATTATTATATAAAAATATAAACTATTGATGGTCACAATTTCGAAATAATGAGCGATAAAACCTTGACTTATATTTAGAAATAAACTTTAATTTCGAGCTTTTTCTGAATTCAAGTTATAATGGTAAAATAACATAGTAAACATGTATCATATGATTTGAATTAAAGTTAGTGCATATTTTTATTTTGTGTAGGTTGTTACAGTGAAATGAAGAGGAATGCAGAAATTTATTGTCTTGAAGAGTTTCTTGACTTATAAGAGTTCAAGTTACCGTGGTTAGATTGTATAACTTCACGTAATTTAGATTTATTATCATTCATTATCAAAATAATAAAAATATACCTGATTATAGTAGGCTTCATATATAGCAGTATGGCTTCCAGCCACCTGTAAAAATTAATTTATTACATATCTTCCAATTGTCTTATCAACTACAACACATTAGAGGATATTAGGTAGTAAATAGATATCAATTTTAACTGCCGGAAATGTGAGGCTTATCGTAACTAAGATTCGTAAATCTGTACATAGATAAACGTTTATCATGAGACTATTATATTTTACAATATACTGTTTATAAAAATCATTCTGAGAATCTATCCGTAAAGGAAGAAAAAACATTGTACTTCTCAAGAACGAACCGAAAAATTATTTGTGCTGTCAAAGAAGTTAAAGTAATCGACTTTACGAATGTGGAAATGATAAAAATACGTATGATGAAACACCGTACTTTTACATGAAACACAAATAAATTTTTCAAATGACGTGTTTAATAACATACACGATAAATTGAATATTATATCATAATAAAATTCTAAAAATTACAATATACCTGCGTGGGTGATGGCAGGGCGGCCATACTTGCATTGAACACTAGCTTCGCTTAACCAATCACACTGTGAATCGATAGTACATCATGTTAACAATTTTACTTAACATTTTGTAAACGAATTTTGATTGTCTTATACACCAAGGAGACACCACGATACAGTTTATTGGTCGAGCAATCCAAATATATGATCATAACAGAAAAATATTATTAATTATCGGTACGAAACATGCAGCTCCTTGTCGCGCTCGATTGTCATCTATTTAGCACTCTTACGCTTACGTTCCACCTCTTTCTCATCAACTGATACAATGCAAACCTAAATAGATAGACTTGATGCGCACGGTGTAATCGAACTTATGTATGTTCAATCAGAATTCATTTTGTAATTCTAATAATTTATTAGATCGTGTAATATAAGATATCGGATTTCTACACATTCATATCTTGATCGCTCAAATGATTTATTGAGTGTTTAAAAAATGTACGTTTTTCCGTAAACCTTACTATTATCGCTTGTTTAAAAATTTTTTAGTATGTATAACTTTTGCCGAAGTTTTATATGGTAATATTGATGAAACAAATAAGGGTGATATTTTTTATCTGAATCGCTTTCCACCGAGTTTGAAAAAATCACTCTTGTTTCTTTGGGCGACACCATTATATAAAATTTCTGCAAAAATTACATATATTCAAAATTTAAAACAAAAATTGATAATACATGAATATTTTGTAAATAGAAATAATATTTCATATTACATTTCATATTACAATTTTTTTATTTTACAATTATTGAAATTATAATGGAGCTTTCGTAGGAAATGATTAAACAGATACATTTAGGACAGTAGTTTGTATTACAATACAAACCGTACAATGTCCAAATACATTCAATCTTGTCATTTTTATAAGGTAACATATACCAATTATTTTTAAGGCTTGGCAGATTTAGTGTTAAAAGATTTGAATATATTAATTTAAAACATCTCTTTGACATACATAACACATACATACATACATATTCATTTATATGTACCTAGGAAAAAGTGCCAGTGGTACTTACTAACCAAAATGCGTTTCAAATTCCATTCCAGAGGTTTTCCGATGCGACCCAACGTTAGGTCCAGCCAGGTCCAGCCAGGTCCAGCCCCCAGTGATGCTTGAAGGTCGACTCTATCGTTCAGACTTGTCAAGGAAGACCTGTTGAAAATGGGTCGGAATAAGTCTGTTATAAAGGATGGAACTTTTGATTATGTAGTGTTGTAGGCGTTTCAAGCGTTTAAGATTCCACCGGTAAAACCAATACATCTTAATGATTTATTTGACTATGATTTGGAAATCCGGAAGTCTAGCCCTGGAATACCATGGCAACCAATGTTCAAAACACGCGGTGAAGTAATGGATGATTCGTCAGCAAGAAATTCCATTAGGTTATTCTGGCATAAAATCAAGGATGGTGAGAAGGTAGATCCTCCAAGCTATAAAGTGTTATACCGTGCCCACATCCAGCGTGACGAGCCAAAGATTAGAGCCGTTTATGGATATCCCACGACGGTGACGCTTATGGAAGCTTGTTTTGCGATTCCCCTCATTAATGCCTATAAGACGAATGAAACCCCCATTGCTTATGGTTATCACATGGCCATCGGTGGAGCTTATAAATTACGCAGAAAGTTGCTTCGTTTAGGAAAGAAGACATTTGGTTGTTTTGACTTTTCAAATTTTGATAAAACTATCACCGAACAACTGATTGATATCGCTTTTACAACTAACAGAGTATCATGGACATGGGGTCGCAAGAGTGGATAGGTTGGCTGGAGCGTGGGACTATCTAGTTGAGTATTTTATTCGCACCCCTTTGATCTTAGCTAACGGCGAATGTTGGCAGAAACAGGCCGGTATCCCCAGTGGATCATACTTCACGCAACTTGTTGGATTAATCATTAACTGGATCCTTATTAACTATGCTTTCGTCAAGTTGTATGGGAAGTTTCTCGAAGACTGCATGGTCTTTGGTGATGATTCCGAGGTTGGATGCTCAATTCCTTTCTCCGTTTATCGCATTGCGGAGTTTCTCAACGTTTACGGAATGCAGTTGAATCCTCTAAAATCAATTGTAACATCCAACGTTGATGAGGTTGAATTACAGTCGTTGGCTTGAAGCCCTCTATCATCCTGAGTGGCCGAATCAATCGTGGGATATGTTTGCAAGTAGAGCATTGGGTTTATTCTACGCAAACTGCGGTGTCGAATCGAAGTTCTCCAGGCTTTGTAGAAATATCATCGGATACAAAAGTTTTACTGTTGAGTTGCCTCGTGACACCGAGTGAATGCTGAGGAATATAGGCTTATCGGTTAAATATCTTAATATGTACCTAATTGACATTTTATTTTATGTAAAAAAACACAATTTTATTTTTTCAAACTATTTATTTTAAAAATACAGACATGGCTAATATAATCTTATTATGGTATCGTTGACAATTTTGGAAAAGGATTTTGTTTAGATATAACTAACTTTTTATGTTGATGGGATATGTAGCCTTTAATTTTTCCTTCGTATATTAAATTTGCTACAATGCATTCTGTTTCATCCATATCGACATCATCAAATCCATGCATCTGCAGAGCCGAAAGTAAATTTTGGATAGGAATTTGATGTATATTTAATACCAAATATACTTTCTTAAATAAATTCCTATAAGCTATTATTTTTAATTTCTCCACAATTAAATATATTCCAGCTCCTATGAAAAAAGTCTCGTGTTTCTCCATTACTTTTTCGAGATTACGTAAGTCTCCTTTTTTGACAGATTCCATTAACTCCCAAAATTCCATTAAATTATATTTTTCTAATAAGCTGTGCTTTGGCATATATCCTAGTAACATCTTTACAGGTGCAAGATACGTTAAAATTAGTCTTTTATTTTTCAAGGACTTTTTGTGACAATGTTCAAACGCATATGTTAGGTATTCATCAGCTGCAAAAGATTCAAATCATTTTTAAATACTTTAGTAACTTTTATTAAATTACACGAGTTTAATAAAAGTTTAAATTAATTGTTACCTGCTTTATAATCACTGTCAAACATTGCTTTACGTCCCACAAAAAACTTATATGTAATTTGTTGTGCTAATGCAAAGAGCGCTTTGTATGGGGATGACTCTATTGCTCTTATTAAAGGTTTACACAAATGTAATTTATTGATCCTAAAGTAAATCTTTAGTAATTGGTTAACTAGTGCTAGCATTCCCCATCTTTTTGTGTCATCTTCTGAACTACGATTATCACAAGCACATACTCTAAAACAACCCATTAGACAATCTGCGCATTTTTCTAAGATTTCTCCAGGTTTCGAGCTTTTATTGTTTTTTCTATTTTCAGCACATACTGCTAATAATCTCAATTCTAAACACATCATATTCATAACAGGTAACATCCAATTCTCTTCTTTTTGCATTTGAAGTATTTTTGTTAAAGACTGTACCGCAGAACTTTGATAACTATACATAGTTAATGGATCATTTTTTATCATTGCTGCTATAGTTCTAAAAACACAGAATGTATTAAAATTTAATTAAATGATGGTTACATTAGTTATATTCAGGGTAGAAATGAGTTCTTTTCAATTAACTTCATACAGTTAATGCAAAAAGTACATTTATTCAAATGGAAACAGGCAGCAAAAGTAACAAACAAAATGTCATTTTTTCCTTCAGCTTGGAAGTCCCTCTTCATGCTACTTATATCAAATGACAGACACATTTTAAACTAATGCTAATATCCAAAAATGCCTTAATAAATTGAATAGTTCATAGTCATCAAGATTTTCTTATGATGGCATATGTAATTGACCAAAAAGATAATAACAATTACTTTTTCATAAAATTTCAATTTTATCCAAAAATTGAAAAGAATTCATGTCTATACCTAATATAATTTAGGGTGATTCTCTTGTCAGCAATATAAAAAAACAGAAAGCCACCGATCAACTATTGTGACATCAATGACATTACTGCCTATCTCATCAGCTGTACTTTTAATACTTGCTCTACACATAATAAAAACTTCTAGCATTTCACATAGGTGATACAAAAGTAGTACAGACTCTCTTGAAGTTTTAATATCTATATAATTGAGAAAACCATATAGTTACTTTAAATGGTAAAGCACCAGGCCATCTAAGGGGGCAGACAGATGTTCCATTGCCTTCGTCATTGCAATTTCAGATCCAATTTGGGGTATTGAAACATGATTATGCCTCAAAGATAATAAATCCTTTAAAAGAAATACATACATTTCGATTTCATCATGTTAATTTAGCATTTAGTATTTTAATGTAAACATATATTTACCGCTAAAAAATATCCTTCTTGAGTCAACCACATACGTCTAACCTATAATAAACATAACCTCAAATTTAATAGTTTTTCTTTACACTATGAAATTTTATAATATATTACCTGTATTACATACGAATCCATAATGATATCGATCGGTAGCGGTTTTACAATTTAATGTAGCAACTCCTTTTTATAAGACACTTTAATAATGGCTATTAATTGTCATTTCTATATATTTAAATATGCCTTTATTGTATATACCTATTCCAGCAACAACCGTACACTATAATGACAGCAATGACAGGTGGTCAAATCAGAACAAATCAGAATAAATGAATAAAAAATTTCCCGCTATTTAGTAATACTCGTTTTTGCAACGATTACTATATGTTATATAAAAATCAAAACTCAACCAAAACAATAATTAATATTTAAAACGAATTCGAATAGTTTCCATGACAAAATTAATTTTTGTATTTCTCAAACTCAACGATCTGTTAAAAAATTGTTACACATAGCTCTTCGAAATTCGGAGTTCGGAATTCGGAGGCATATGCAGGCTTCGGAATTATTTATTTATTTGCTCAATCAGAAGTGATCAGAAGCGCGTCTCGCTTCCCGTGACGGTCCTATTTATATAGTTCTCGAGCCACCTCAGGAGAAGTTCAGAACTTGTCTGAATGAATTGAAATTGAAGTGTAAAGAAAATGGTATGGCAATGCAATTTTTAGTTTCCATCTCTTGCAATTGATGCAGACAATTTTTATTTCGCATAAAGATCTGCAGTCTAAGAAAAATAACATAAATATGAGAATAAGTAAAATTTGCATGTGCAGAAAATAAAATTCTGCATTCAAAAATCGGTATTTCGAATTGTCAGTAAAAAGGACGAGTGCTGTATATTTGGTTCAATAAAAATTTATTCGACCGTGCCGTGTAGGATAATGATTCAGGGTCCAGCTGCCAGCATTCTGCCTTCGTTCTGCCCATGTCCACTACCCTGCTCCAACCAACTGACGACAGAACAAGTCCCGTAGTCCGTAGTCCCGTCTGTGCCAGTCTGTGCGCACAGATGCTCGTCCAAAATTGAGCCAATCCTGTCTTGAGTAGCTCGAAGAATAGCCTTGACAGTATTCTGCCCGTTCTCTGCCCTCGCCAAGCTCTGCTCACGCCATGCCTGGTTATCTGGGTCATTGTAATATTGAGACGTCTATGATTTCTACATAAGGATTATTTATACATACATAAGGAATACAGGATTATTTTTACATAAAGGGGGAAGTATACCCATCAGAAGTAACTAGAAAGGAACTAGAATCTCGCTAGATTTTGGGTCGAATCATGGGTATGCGAAAAAAGATTTTTCGTCCTTATTTGGGCAGATTTTGGACTGTGTAAGGGCTCATTCTAACGAGGAAGGTTAAACGCGGATCGCTCTTCTCATTATTTGACGAGATTATGTTTATATCTAATAATATGAGTGTCCAAAGTAGAGGAAAACATCGAGAAAAAGAACCGCACATTCTAATGTATTTTTCTGTCTCTAAGAGATTTTTTTGACTGATTTGAGGAGAAGAGTGATCTGCGGTGGACTTTCCTCTATCAAATGAACCTTTGTGCAGCTCAAAATATGCTCATATAAGGACAAAAAATCTTTGGGCGTGATTGCATTCACATTAGCATAAATTTCCCCATGATGACAGAGGTCCTGGGTTAGGTCTGGTTAGGTCTCTGATGCAGAGCCAGTCTAGAGCCAATTTTAGTTCAGCTAGTTTAGACGAGATGGCGCCTAGTCAGGAGCACTGTTTTTTATTCTACAAGTAAATAGAGATGGCGTTTATTTTCAATGATACACTGCATATTACGTTATATTGTAAGGTATTTTCAATAATACACTACAAATTACGTTATATTACAAGAATTCAGTACCGAGCTGAATAGAATATGGAAATAGCAAACAACTCCATCTCGCGCAACTGCCTAATAGCGTGTTTATCAATGTTACCAAACTTCTTTTCTGCACAGAGGTTGGTAACACTTCCTTTCTGGTTACTTCTGATGGGTATATAAGGAAGGGAGGTAGTCACGTGACTTTTCAGGATTTGTCCCTAGAATTTCCCTAGAATACCCTAGAAATCTGGCCGAAACTTGGGTTTGCCAAATTACGTTTTTCGTCCTTATACGAGCATATTTTGGGCTGGGTGAGGGCTCAATCGAAAGAGGAAGGTTCAGCGCATGGTGCGCTGGTTATGACAGCAGTCAAAAACTCTTTTTGTAACAGAAAAATACATTGGGATTCTGCGGGTGATTTCTCGACTTTTTTCCCTACTTTGGACACTCATATTATTAGATATCAACATAATCTCGTTACGTCATGACCAGCTCACCATGCGCTGAACTTTCCTCTTTCGATTGAGCCCTCATCCAGCCCAAAATATGCTCGTATAAGGACGAAAAACGTAATTTGGCAAACCCAAGTTTCGGCCAGATTTCTAGGGTATTCTAGGGGAATTCTAGGGAGTCTTGAACGATCATTTGAATAAATATCGGCGTAGAGGTGTCATTCTATGTATTTCATAACTTTGTGCGACATCTTTGTCTCTCCTACAGAGCTGTGACAGAGAGGGAGACATGTCACTCGCAGGAGAGACAAAGACAGAGAGTAACCAAGCAGCTTGATTTTTCGATGAACTTCCAACAACTTCCTGAGACGAAGAAGCAATATTTTCTCATGTTTTTTGTGTAGAAATATTCGTTGTATTATTACGCATGTCCGTACAGAGCGCTTTTTTGGAAAAAGTGTACAGAAAAAAATTTCTTCTATAAAAACGTACACTTTTATTTTTTATAAAGTTTCAAAAGCCAAATTGCAAAAAAGGGCTCTGTACGGACATGTGGAATAGAACAAAGAATATTTTAAAATAAGAATCGTAAGAAAATATTGCTTTTTCGGCTCAGGAAGTTGTTGGAAGTTCATCGAAATTCAAGCCGCGCGGTTACTCTGTCTTTGTCTCTCCTGCGAGTGACATATCTCCCTCTCTGTCACAGCTCTGTAGAAGAGACAAGGATCTCTCTATCCTTGTCCTAGTTTATTTTTATTTCATCTCTGCGCCGATAGAGGCACCACTTTGGCTCCTATAAATATATTTTTATACGATCTCGTAGAACAATCTGTATATGATTGTGTGTGAAAAGATGAAGACGGTCGTTTATTCAGTCGTTTATGTTCTGTCACAAAAGCGAATAACAGAACCGAAACTGCAACGGAAATGAAGCGAAGAAGCAATATTTTTTAATAATTTTTTTGTTGGAATATTCTTTGTTCTATTTCGGGTAACCGTACAGAGCCCTTTTTTTCAATTTGGCTCTTGAAACTTTATAAATAATAAAAGTGTACGTTTTTATAGAAGAAATTTTTTCTGTACACTTTCACAAAAAAGGGCTCTGTGTTGCGATGCGCAATAATACCACGAATATTTCTACACAAAAATCGTGAGAAAATTTTGCTTCTTCGCCTCAGGAAGTTGATTAAAGTTCATCGAAAAATCAAGCAGCGCGGTTATTCTGTCTTTGTCTCTCTTGCGAGTGGCATATCTCCCTCAGTGCAGAGATATTGTGCTCTTTTCACGCACATGCGCGACCAAAAACAGGACCGTATCTACGTCTTAAATTTGTAGGCAAAGTAGTGGGGAACTATTACTGGTGGGAAAATGCCATAACTATGTATTATATAGTATGTGTACATACGTATATATTAAATTATAATATATATGTTTATATATACAGACACATACACATGATATCCATTCATTTTTCAAATATATATCATAACAATATTTGCGAAATTATGCGGGGTGACAGAGGTACCCCATTTTGGCCAATCGTTTTACGTTACTGACGCTAAAATCTTCACGCATGCGCGTGAAAAGAGCACAATATCTCTGCACTGATCTCCCTCTCTGTCACAGCTCTGTAGGAGAGACAAAAAGCCGCACAAAGTTATGAAATACATAGAATGACACCTCTACTGCCGATAGAGGCACCACTTCGAATTTATATAGTAGATAACTAGATAGATGCAGTGAAAACGTGTTCGCTATGTTTGACATGAGTCAGGAGTAGAAAAATATTGGATAACAATGGCGGACGAGGAACTACCAGCGGGTTGGGAAAAACGCTTGAGCAGATCTACCGGTACGTCAGTTTATTAATAGTTTATTGACAAACAACATAGAAATGTATCTTTCGCGATTTATTCATTTAATCTATAATTCATTTATTCAGATATTTATGTTATTTTCTTATAGAGACGGTAGTGTGAGGTACACAGCCGGCATTTTTTCGTTTAACTAACATTATTCTTATTAAATTAAGAATATAATTGCGAGGAAATCATAGTTTTGTAATTTTTATATTCTGAGCTACATCGAGATGTTATAAATTCTCATATCCTAAGATGTTTTATTACAAGATATGTCACATAGATTTGGTCCTGTACATTGGTGTATTTCTAATATAAAATAATTCGTTCACAGGTCAGCATTATTATTTAAATATTTATACAAAGGAAAGTCAATGGGATAGGCCAGATAAACCTGCAGATCCATCTGGAAGTAACAAAGGAGATGGCCCAGAAGAGGTTCAATGTTCTCATTTGTTGGTAAAACATTCAGGGTCTAGAAGACCCTCTTCCTGGCGAGAAGAAAATATCACACGATCAAAAGAAGAAGCTTTAGAGCTTATTAAATGTGAGTCGCTGGCAAAAAAGACTTGCTGTCAGTTTAATTTTTCATTGTAACCTATACTTCAGATTTCAGTTAATTTTATTTCCATTCAAAAAAATTAATATAACTGGTTTTCCAATTTAGCTTACAGAGAACAGATAGTATCTGGAAAAGCAACATTTGGAGAACTTGCTTCAAAGTATAGCGACTGTAGTTCTGCTAAGCGAGGTGGGGATTTGGGACCATTTAGTCGAGGGGCTATGCAAAAGCCATTCGAACAAGCAGCATTTGCCCTCAAAGTTGGCGAACTGTCATCCCCTGTGCATACGGACAGTGGTATTCATATTATCCAGCGAACAGCATAAAGAAGATTAATCTCAAATAAAGTATTAAATCTTTTAAAAAACAGTTGCCTCAGTTTTGCCAATAATATATGTTTAACTAAAGGGGCAATTTTGGATACCTCTCTTAAGCATCAATCGCATTTACTCATACAGTGACAGAATTCTTTTCTGTGTGAACAACACACATGTTTCTAATATTTCAGCATCAAGTTATATATTTGTGTCTTCCAGTGATCCAAGCAGACATGATTTATTGAGGATTATTAATGTTTCCTTCATGACAAAGAAAGCAGCAAAATGAATTTCCAAACAGTAAATCAAGATAAAGTAGACAAGATATGAATGCTTTAATGAAGTTCTCTATTTTTATCTGCTGCCCTTACATTCCTTAAGTATTAGATTAATTTTATTCACTTGACATGTCAATTTAACTGTCTCTAGAAAAAAATTTGTATAATTCCTACATAGAAGCAGAAAAGAAATTTAATTGAAATTATTGAATACATTTTTAACGTATATTTTGTTTAATTAAGTTGGAATTTAATATTAATTAATAAAAAGTGTAAATGTATAAATATGTACAATTATGAACATGTTGCTCAACTACTGGCAGATATTCACATTATTGTTTTATCATTATGTTTGTGACTTATTTTACAACCGGAAACATTACTTTGTAAACACAATGGGGGAGATATGTAATTTTCACTTATACTTTGCTGTTGTGAACTTGTATTCAAACATGCACAAAACTAAATCCATTTTTCTTAAATATCTCCTACCCTGTTTTAAGCCTTCCCTAAATTTAAATAAGATTCCATTACGAACAATACGCAATACAGAACCTTACTATTATAACTGACTTAAACAATCTCCATTTTTCTAGTCTATTATCTGTATTCAACAATTATTAATTGTTTCTAGAAACTGTGAACACTTGTGCAACACATTCTTCTTCTTATACTTAAGTACGTGTTATAATTGTATGAAATATTTCTTACAATCTAGCTTGTGATGAATATTATTTAATCAATGTGTACGTACTGGTGAAACAATTTGTTCCTTAAAAAAAAAATAAGAAAGAGAAATATGACATGACGCTTTTATCCGGGTTAGAGAATAAATATGTTTGAATGTCATTAATATATATATGTTGGTTTGTTAGGAGTTCGACACTTTGTAATTGTTAAGTTAACATTGCCGTCTTCTCGACGATCATAACCGCGATAAGTGCATTAATCTAGCAAAAAAATGCTGTATTCAAATAACAAGCGGTGAGCAATGAAATATATGCAAGAAACAAATTGCATTGTAGTTTTTCTATCTCATGTCTAGTGTACCAATAAGTAATCCACAATTTTTAATTTAGTATGTATTTCAAATTATTTATATCTTTCTGACCGTTTATTATAAGACACTGTACGCTTTCCTTTTCTTTTATAGATAATTGTAAATATAGAAAAAAATATTGATTAGTATTGGTGTCTTTGATAGAAACCGTTAAGTTATTGGTATATTTCAAGAAAATGTCAACACAAAGATTCTATATACTTTCATGTACATGATTTTTTTATACCAAGTGCATCAACAGCATTTATTTTAAAACTTACAATTTACTTTATTACAATCATTTTTATTCAGTTAATAGTGTTGAAATAAAAATATGTTGAATTTTTTCCTGTAATAAGAATTAATAGTAGAACATGCTACAGAATAATTGGATATAGTATATATGCTAGAGAATAATTCTTTTTGAGATATTATTATTTATTTCATAAAAAAGTCGGTAATTAATTAATTATTAATGAAATAGCATTACAGTACAACGAAAGAAAATACCGGTGCAAAGCAATCAATTTTGACTATTATGTAACATAACTTGGTAGAACTTCTGTTTAGAGGACTAAACTCTGATGACCTTGAGCTTGAAATTGTTGTCAAGGTCAATATTCTGAATAACATATTCTCCATACATACCAGTCTTTAGTTTATAACTAAACTAAATTATACGCTAAATATGGTATTTTGAATGATTTTGATAGGTCTTAGAAGAGGGTGTGGTGTAAAGAGACGTGAACCGTCCTGCACCTACGTTTTTATACATCTTAATACACGATTTTTAGTTCTGAAACTGAGTACCTCGTATTACTAATATCGGGTTAAAGATACAATAAAATTAGACATAGTTATAAATCAAGAATTCATTCATTTAACCCAAACTTAACCCAGACCAAAATTTCACACCTTGGACACAGTATTTCTATGTGAATATTGCTTTTCGCATAAAAAATTCCACAATAAATCAGAATTATGTTTTGTATGGAGAAAATCGTGAAGATGCATTTTGAGACAAAAACTTTCAACTGTTTATTACAAAACTGATAGAGTGATTACTATTCGATCGAGGAAATCAAAAACACTGAATTTGATTTTATGCATTTATGGCAAACATGGGTAAATGCAATTCGAAAAGTATTATAGAGTACATATAGGTTTAAAGAATTTAAGGGTATCAATGTATTGTTTTCAGAGGAAAGTAATTTCTGCTTGGCACCAGTTTTTTATTATTGCAACTGATGTAGGCAACATTTATTTTGCATAAAGTTCCGTATACATCTAAATATGAGAATAATATTGTTCACGTATTTTTTTGTGATAACAAATATGAAATTTTAGAACTACACCCATGTATTAAGAAATAATGGCGTAGGTGGAGTAAGGCCAAGTAGGGCCTACCAACCAGTGTCGCCAGTTGTGTTCGAATTCGGACTCATTTACTCCCCTACTTTTCCCCTTCCACTATCCCATTCCAGCACCACGTCCCACTCAATCCCCGTCGCGCACGCGCAACGTGTCACATATTACGACTCTGGCCATCAGAGACGGGGTACCTGTATTCTCCTCGATTTTCTCGACCTGGCGACACTGGTAGAGACCAGTGTCGCCAGATGAGTCCGAATTCGGACTCATTTACTCCCCTACTTTTCCCCTCCCACTATCCCATTCCAGCACCATGTACCACTCAATCCCCGTCGCGCACGCGCAACGTGTCACATATTACGACTCTGGCCATCAGAGAGGGGGTACCTGTATTCCCCTCGATTTTCCCGACCTGGCGACACTTACCAATACAAGCATTCTGAAGCAGTGTGACAGGTGCAGGGACATGTATAGAAAACTGTCGTTCAGAATATTTACCTAGATAACATATTTCAAGGTCAAGATCTACGGAGCTACCAGGGCAGATTTGATTCCTTTTAGGAAAATATGTAAACATCAAATCTGTCCTGGCAGTTTTTGCATGTCCCAGGAATTTGGGGCTGGCAGCGAGAGGGTTAATTTGCAGAGGTTCTGTGCACCCTGGACCATTAATTTATTAATACATATATATGTATATACCGTCCTAGAACCGAAGGAAATCCGTCATTCAACCAATTCCCTCGCAGCTGTGAGCCCCACGACGAAACTTTGGTAGTAGTTGTTAATGCAGAGGCTCTGCGCACCCTGGAACCACTCATTATTTATATATAGCGTCCTAGAACCGAAGGAAATCCGTCATTCAATCACTTCCCTCTCACTTGGGAACCCCACGACCAAACTTGTTCTAAATCATTATGTAATGATTTGTGTGAGGCGTATATTCGCATACGCGAGGGGTCGGATTATGATTGGCATAATAATGTACCAGAGGACGTTGCATATCCACAACGTTGCACGTCTGTTATATATAAACTATTATCAGGGTTCAGTAGGTCAGCTTTAAGGTGACAAGCCTGTACCACATTCTTTCTAGATCACTTTCTTTCTATCACGAGATGGTTCTCGATAGAAACGAAACACGCGGAGAAACGTAGAGACATTGAACGTCTTCACGGAGCGAATCAGTTTTTTTTCTCTCGTTTGTTTTTATGTTTATGAATTTATCCATCGCGTGCACATCGCCAAGACTCGCGCGATTGCAATTGCATCGTCATCTCAACGAACCATGTAATCATTTCATGTGATCACTTTTACAAATTTATTACGATCTCTAGACTAGGCTAATTCGTAGACACGCTATCATTTCGAATGATCTCACGGTTTGAATTAGATTCGTGTTCTATCTGTACTTCCGGTTATGCTGTATACCGGGTGATTCACGAGAAACAGGCCACCTAAATACCCCAGTTAGGCTTGATGATAGAAGAAAATGTTAGTGAGAAAAGTTGTACTGTTAAAGGGGGCAAATAGGATGATATGAAAAAATATTCTGATTGTTGTCGTTAAAAAGGACTTTTGAAGGTCATCGATGATTTTTAAATGGTACCATATATTTTCAACTTCATAGTGTTGTAGCTGATGTCAAGACGAGTTCAATAATGTGGCACACTATGACGTTCGAGTGACCTTGGACTCATAAATAGGTATAGATTGACTACTCTGTTTGATCAACGGAAATTTAATTTGTTAAGCGATTAGGTCTTATAACACGTATACCGTTAACGGAAGGTGATCTCCAAGCGAACACAAACAAGATTATCAACGAACTTACGATTCTAGAAGAAACATTGCCCACATTTTTCAAAGATATTCGTTGAGTAATATGGTACCAACACGATAGCTGTCCCACTCATTCTTCGCGTAACGTAAGAGAATTTCTGAACAGTAAATTTCCAAATCGCTGGATAGGACGTCATGGACACATACTATGGCCAGTTCGTTCACCCGATCTAACTCCCTTTGATTTTTTTTGTGGGGAACATTCAAAGATTATGTATATCGTGATTAACCGACTACACCAGAGAACATGCAAGAAAGAATAATTAGATCTTGTGGATCAATTTCAACATAAACAATTGAAAGTGCAATTGATTGCCTTGCAAAACGTTTAAATGTTTGTGTTACTGCTCAACCTCATAATTTCGAACATTTAATTTAATTCAAATAAAATGATTGCACATTTTGAAGTTATCATTGCGTTATCATAAATTTTCTAATTCAAGGTCATTCGAAGGTCATAGTATACCACATCATTGAACTCGTCTTGACATCAGCTACAACACTATGAAGTTGAAAATATATGGTGCCATTTAAAAATCATCGGTGACCTACAAAAAACCTTGATAACGACAACAATCAGAACTTTCTCTCTAATATCTTCTTCTATCTTTAAGCCTAACGAAGCTATGTAGTTGGCCTGTTTCTCGCAAATCACCCGGTATTGAAAGAACTCACGTCAGAGATTGAAAATTCAGGGTGATTCAGCCGAGTGTACCACCTAAATAACTTGTAAACTATTTGGTATGTGAAAAAATCATTGAAACGAAAGATGCATGGTTTCAAAAGTAGTATACATATAGTACAGTAGTATAAAGTAGAAATTTTGGTGACAAATTCATAGCAAATTGCTTACTGGGAGGTTAATTATCCGGAAATTTTTTTAACAAATCTCCATCGATCCAGAGGTGCAGAATCTTGCTAGTGATTGGAACTTGGGACATACAATTTTGAAACAGTCTCTATACTCTACACAAAAATGTAGACGTTGTAAATGTAAAGTTCACTTCATTATACTACAGAGAACATCACATCTAGAAATCGTTATAATTTTCAGCAGAAAGTATGTGAACCTGTTTTGTGCCGCACTAGCACAAGTAGCTTCACTGTTGTTACGGCAAAAAATAAGAGGAAATCCAGAAAGGCGATAGGCTTATGACGCACGAATTTAATAAAAGCGGGCGTCACTCGTAGAGTGGACGGTAACGCGTGTACATCGCAATTGGACGCTTTATAAAAGCTTTCCGCAGCATCTCGTTTAAAACGAAAAAAAAACTTCACAATAATGTACGTGGATAACACGGAGAAGTAATTCCCCCGAACTGACGTCCGTAAATCGTTTCGTCACGTTCATCCGAGGTCACGTCAGTCCTAACCAGTTTTTTGAAAAACAAAAATATACAAATAGAAAAACAATCGGACACTCCGCTTCTTAATCGCGGCGGCCGTTTATCTAATGTAGCGTCGAGAAAGGGTATAGCCGGATAAGCATGGGCCAGCGGCCCCCGCTCCGATTTTCCTGATTCCTGTCTTAAAACATCGTTTTATGTCTAAAAAAACATTGTGTCAAATTTCAAATGTCGACCCCCACCGATAGGGGTGATATTCGGGTAAATTCCCCCGCACTTAAATGCAATTTGCTCTAAAACGAGAAAAGATATCGACATGGGATAAACGGCAAACAAAAGATATAGATACACTCTA
The DNA here is from genome assembly GCA_916610255.1 of Lasioglossum lativentre. NCBI lineage: Eukaryota > Metazoa > Arthropoda > Insecta > Hymenoptera > Halictidae > Lasioglossum > Lasioglossum lativentre. The sequence continues at coordinate 36,026,785 of OU744356.1, read as the reverse complement.
TATTTCAGATTTTTTCAGAATTTTTTGCTAATTATTTATAGTTCAAAATAATTAATTAATTTTTTGTGAATTTTTTTAACTATCTTCCCCTGGGTTGACACCTACCAAAAAATTCTAAAATATTGCTATGATGCTAACCTATTTTGTATAAAAATGTCAGAAGTGTCTGTTTGGTGGAACAGTGTCAAAAATAAAGTACGCCGGCGAACGCTCGGTTTGATTAGTAACGGCGCGGCGCGGCGCGGCGCGGTGGCTAGTGACGGGAGCGAACGGGAAGTCGGTGCGTGTACGGAAAAGCTGATACATGTAAAAATGCGACTAAATCTTCTAATATATGATTACAGTTGAAGTCTAAGCAATTATATTTTAGGAAATAGCTTATATTGAAGAAGAAAAATACGTGTAAAGATAGTTTGTTGCTGTCAAGTAACAGAAAGAAGAAGCTTCTTACAAGTATGTTGTATAGTCACGGTGTTAGAGGTTCGGCTCGATGCTCCGGAGGGCTCGAGTTCGAATCCTCCTCAACTCTACTTTCTTTTCTTGTTTTTTTCTTTTTTTTATATGTATTTATAAACTAAACGATTTTTATTATTTGCACTTCAATATTCTATAAAACAAACGTAATTATTAATTTGTAATTATCATATAGATTAAAATGTTTTACATGTTTCTAATATTGCGGAAATATAAATCTAGTTTTTATTATTTACGCCCATATAATGGATATATTCTGAAAAAAAATGAAAATACATAAAATGTGAAGAATTAAAATAAAAATGCCATGGATATAACATAGGAAATTAGGAAAGGTATATAATAAAAACTAGATTTATATTTCAAAATTGAAATTTTGTTTCTAAGGACAATTCAGGCTTTTCGAAAAATGTTAACAACTGTAAATGTATTTTTTTATGATCTACGCCAGGCCTCGGAATTATGTGCTCGTGACGACGGTTTTCGAAGGCTACGCCCCTTTGACCCGGCCGAGCGTCTCGCTCCCCGGGGCGGCCCACAGTGCTCGGAACTCCTCAGGCGCGTACCATAGGAGCTATTCGTGGTGCATTAGGGCGACACCCGTAACAATAGGTTTCCACGTTACCGTCGAGGTGCTATTGTCAATGCGCTTTTTTTGTCAGTGGAATCCACTGTAGGCCTATTCCACTATGTCGCACGATAATTTCGAACAACACCTGCAGAAAATAAATTTGGATAATAAATTCCGAAGATAAATTTAAAAAATAGTTTTTAATTGTATTGTCCAAATCGTATTAACATGTGGGATACTTGATTTTTGCGCACGTTTAGATTTTAGATGTGCTTGGTATGGTATGTGCCTCAGCTGCTTCGAGATCGAAGTTGCCTTCGAAAACCGGCCGTCGCGTCGCGTCCCGTCGCGAGCACATAATTCCGAGGACTGATCTACGCAATGAAACACGAAAATATATACATATAGTTATTTTTAAACTAAACATTGATAACCTTGAAAACTACGAGGAAAAACAACTCCCGTGAAATATTGACCGCTCGATACCATTCAAATTACACATAAAAGATTTTTTACTTTGTCAAAATTAAAGAAGATATTCTGGGAGTCACATTTAAATGAGACACCCTGTATGTATAAACGGTTATTTAAAGCATGCTTCACGCTTGGACGACAAAACCTGGGTTTCTTGATTCCAACAATCGCTGAAGATGTTCAAACAATGAACACTGCGATGAACCGTCACAATAAGTGCTGTGGCAACGCATAGCTATTGTTGACACGGCGAGGAACAATAAAATGAAAGATCTCGAAAAGACAGTCTTCTATGGTTGAAAACAAATTAAAGACTACTTTAACATATACCATAAGTTTTGTTAACATTAACTATATATTTATAATTAATATATGTACAGGGTGTTCGTGTCATTACTAGCCAGCATTTTTTTCGAAAATAATTGTGATTCGAAAAAAATGAAAGAGGAAAAAGTTATACTGTTTTTTGCAAGCAATGTAATGGTGTCTGCAATGTTTTTTTATCTGCATTATTTAATTTAATAAGTAATTTTAAAACCGTTCGTTTATCCGAACCACCTCGGTCCCAATTAGTTCGGATAATTGATATACTCGATATTCAAATCAAAATATCTTTTAAACTAATGATTTTTCGCCATAAGTGATAGTACTTTTATGTAGAGAATGACGAGTAGCATCGAGTAGTGCATTAAAAAATATACGATTTCATTTAAAAATACAAGGTTGACCTTCATATGACCTTCACGCGTCCACATAGAAAAAAGATATTTACATCGAAAAGTGCGTCTCCTAATACCGTTTAACTTTTGTCTGGAACATTTTTTAGTATTATCAACAGTTTCGGAGATATGATCAACTGGGTCGACTTAAATGGGACACCCTGTATTTCAATGTTCATAATTTTATAAAAATATACCTGCTGTTGTATTTCGGAGATTCTAGAAACGCTTTACACAAATATTCACACATACGTACATAATATACATTATTGTTCATACGATATAAAAAATATTTGAATTTGAAAATTCAATATTTTCTTCAAAATCTAATTTTTTAATTGTTTCAAAAAAATTGATGTCGATGAAAAAGACGATTTTCAAATTGGCGTTCGGAACATCACGAGAATCAGCCATCGTCGGTTATCGGAAAATGAAGGTAAAATTGAAAGTTACATAACGTAATTGCATTTTACGTCATGAAAAATAAATATTCTTGAATCAATTCGTAGTCCTTTCTTTTGTATATTCTAGACATCTTTTGTAAATTAATCATTTTGTGGTGTACTTATTTCGGTTAAATGGATTTTATCGCAATCGTCATAATTTGTGTTTGTTGCTTTCCGTCGAGGAATAAACAAACATCCGAATGATTGTGTCCGAAGACGCAACAATTAGGAAGATTGAATTTGAAGCGTAGTTGTTAAAGGGCATTAAGGTGCAAGTAGTACGTTCAAAATAATTGGACCGATTACGTGATTACAATGCACACATGTAACATTGTTATTACGTAATGATCGTCTACGTGAAACGGGTGTACAATCTTATTGCTGAAATTGGATGGGGAAAATCTGAACTTGTAGACCGTGAGGGGTACTATTTTTTTGCGACCGCGTCGACCGCGCTGAACATAGAAAATGACAGCTCATGTAAACTCGGACCGCGTGGTGAAAGGCGCAAGAAAAAATAGCGTGTCGGTGAGACAGTGCTAGTGCAATAATGAAACTTCTTTATTGTCCACTTATTTTTAATGAAATTTTATCAACATATTTGTAACATTTTTCTGATTAAAACGACACAAAATAAGCAAAAACCGAAAAATGAAAACGTTTGCATTAATATTGTGCTACCATACGTTTCTAGGCAGACCTTATCGTTCCAGCATGCCTTTCATGCTCAGTCTTCTGTTTATATTGCTTAGGACTTAGATCGTACACTAGACACGATTTTAAGAGGGGATTCTCGCGTAACAAGTTTAAAAAATGAAAATATCCCTCTTGTTTACATCCCTCTTGTTTACATCCCTCTTGTTTACATCCCTTTGTTTACATAAACAACTCAACATCTCGAAAATATGTTATCAAAGAATTAGTCTAGAATTTGTAATTTTGAATGTCCTAAACTTACTACATACCGTCAATTAAACCACTAAATACAGTTGAAATTATATCGTGTTTAGTGTAATTTTAATCAGAAAAATTCCAGAAATAATTTGGTGAAAGTCCCATAAAAAAATAATGAAAAATAAAGAAGTTTCGTAATTGGATTAGTAGTGGTCCACACCGATATACTTACCTGACCCGGTATCGGATTACGCGGCATGTTAGGTTCTATTTAACGGTACATTGGTCGGCGACCGAGGCAGCGCGAGCTTCTCGGCCTCTTGCGGGGTATGCCCCGCAGTGGAAGGGGTAGGCAAACGGACTAAGATCGATCACTTCTGTGGGACTTATATCGCGACTTTACTGTGTATTGTTCGAGTAGCTGAGGTTTCCCAATATCGTTGTTCCGATAGGCTTGTCTCTTCTCGTTGTTTACTTGGTCGTGGCTCAATTCTCCGATTTCTCCTTTAGAGGTTCAGCTGGTTAGTCACGGTATTCTACACTCCACAACAATACCACGTGACACTACATCCCAGATAGCGAATGCAGAGTCGCTAGATAAAGACTCCCACTCTACTTTACCCTTCTTACTCTACCTTCCCCTTCTACGACGCTATTCCCCCACGCTTCCGCCACGGTCCGGTCACGTGACGCGTTTCGTCTCTGTCGCGCATGTGTCACAATATCACGTGACTAATTCGGTACTGACAGAGACACAGGGAAACTACTTCCCCTCGATTTGAGTCCGATGTCCTACGTCCATTTTGGACACCCCTAGGACGTTCGCAACACTTAAAGGGTATAGCCGGATAAGATGGTAAAAAATGTCCTTGGAAGATGCGCGAAGAACAGTTATGCTCTTACAATTAGTTTATGATCGTGATCGTTAATTTATTTGAACAGTCAAATAATTTGTTTTTAATCATTTCATTACTTGAACTTCAAATGAAATTCAAATAATTTTTCATTTGATCAAATAATTCGTATTCCTCAAAATTCTATTTATTTCTTGTACTAAAGAAAACAATATTAAAAACGAATGAAGCTAAACTTTAAGTATTGAACTACGAAAATTAGCATATCTAAATTTAATAATTAATTTAGTCGCTTCAATAACCTCTTCTTTAGGTGAAATTATTTATTGTTTTATTTGAACAATATAATGGAAATAAAATATTATTTAAAAATTGTAAAATACAAATAATAAAGTATTTAAAATAATTCTTTATTTCAAATGATTATTTGTTATCTTATTTCAAGTGAAATGTGCCTAAGCTTCCAACCTACATATCAAATCAAAGATTATGTTTTTGGATTTTGGATTCCAAAAATATGAAGCAAAATTTGAATTACTATAGAACTTATCGGAGGTTCTAATATTTCGACAAGTAAAATTTAAAACACTCCATTATGTAAGGATGTTGTATCACCATGTGAATGACTGAATGTGAGTGTGCATGCAGTGGTTCATGTCATATGTTTAAATGTTATACAATATATGTTTGTATTGATTTATGACGATTGCAACGATCACGCCGTATCAGGCCTCCTTATAATTATTAGTATTGTCCGATAAGAAATTGTCCGATTTTTGGGTAAAAGTAGAATGTAATATTGATTGTATTTCCACGTAATAAAAATCAATATACAATAACAAAAACCTTGTATAAATGAGGTAAAGACATACGTCACTTAGGAAAAGCCACTTCTTTAATAAAATAATTTCAGGTTAATAAACTCGTTGAAACAATTGTAATAAGCGTACGCTGCTCTTTAGTCTTTTATACGAGAAAAATAAAAATATACCAAACCTTCGTATGTATCAATTCTCTCCCCTATTTACGAGACTAGCAACAACAAAAAAGTTTTTTCTTTGTTTTCGACGTCGCTTTTTTTACGGTATCGATAATTCAGTCGATTAGCTTTATCGATTCATCGAGGAACCTGTGTAGTAGTACAGTGGTTGCATCACATTTATACCTTACTTACGAGAACATGCTATCACGAGGACCTTGTCTGTTCACGAGCCTTGTTTGCTCAATTTGCGTTGATAAAACAAGCTGTGGGACAAGCACGAAAAGAAAAAAAAAACTTGCGTGTTTTCACATTGTTTCATTTTTGTATTCTATTAAATCTTGCCCAAGAGAAATACATATTTGTTTCACGATTTATACAATCGTAGATCACCAGCAGGAAATCGATTAGAGGATCTACGTGTGTCACGCTAGGACGTTGCAAAAATTGCTCTAAATTACATGGATGCTACGAAAATGTATCAACAAAGAATAATAAAAATGAACGACGCAGATTATGCCAATGTTACGTCTGGAGCTCTATTGTTTCAGATGGTTGCTTTTTATTGAATTGATGGAAAAGGAGCTGTTCATGAAAGTAATGTTATTTTACATTCTTTGTTGTCTTAACCACCCAGTCAGCAAAATTTTATTGGGCAGATTAAGTGTCTGCAATCATATTTTGCGAGCAAAAGGCTGTCATTTTGGTGCCAAATCATATTTGGAATTTGGAACAGGATTTGGTCCCTATTTGGTCTGAATCTGCAGACCAAAACCTGTCGCCAAATACTGACCCTAATGCGGAAACAGATGGGTCTGTATTTGGCAGTAAGGTTTGCTGCCAAAATTGTAGAGGTCAGGTCGGTCACACTAAGAGCGGACCTAATCTTGTTCTAAAAGAGTAAATACAATACCGACCCTTACGGTAACAGATGGGTCCTTGTTTGGTGACATAGTTGGTGCCAAATTCATACCAAATTAATAGCAGATTGCTTACTGGGCATTTAATAATTGTATATATGTTCGCTTTTTATTTTTTCCATATCATGTAAATAGGTATAGTTATGGTAAAGCACATACAATTCAAGTGTACGCTAACATTATCAAGTATTTGGTAGATTCACTAAGGGTTAATGTTTTTACCATTTAATAAAAGGACTATTAAGACTATACGTGGTTCTAAAGGAAAAAAAATCTTGGACACGATCGAGTATTTTTGTCTTTTATGATGTGTTTATAGGATAGGGTTAAACGATAGCAAATAAGTGAAAGAGAATATTGATTATTTATAACTTTAGTAGCAAACTAAACTAATTTATTACAAATGATTTCCGGCTAGACAAAATATTTGACACAGTAAACAATTTTTTATGTGTAATGGTATCAAGTGGTCAGTATCCCGCGGGGGTTGTTTTTTCTCATAGTTTTCAAGGTCATCCATGTTTTTTATATATATTTTCATGTTGCCACGCGTAGCTCGTAAAAGAAATACATTCAAATATGTACTATGTGACATGACCTTCAAGTAACAGTCAAACTTAAATTTCGTTTGTAAGGAAATTTTCAATGATTTACTTTTATTTACTGTATCATTTTAATAGGCGTTAGCTGTAGAAAGACACTTTCTTCATACATTTCTGTTATCGTCAGTTCTATTAGAAAAATATATTATTTTTCTTAATGCTTATATTAGACTTCAACTAAATGAAAACTTCCATAACGTTTTGTAAAAATGTAAATACTTGTTCCGTAATTGTTACAAAGGTATCAATGAGAAAGTCAAGAGCGCCACGTGCACTTAAGATTTTCAAAAAATTTCAAGTTTTATCAACTAATCCTTTAGATACGGTGCCCAGTTATGAAATAAACACCTGTGAAGATAGGTAACAGCGTTCTAACGCTGGATCTTATTTCACTTTCAATGTGCGTGTCAGTTCATTATTTTTCTGATACTTACGAAACACATACATATATATATGTTCTGGTAATATGATACTTTCCATGTATGCAGACCGAAAACATCCTTTTAAGGAGTTACATCATTGCTTTAAGAAACTCGAAATGAATATTCTTTGAAATTATTATTTTTAAATTGGCATTCTTGAAATTTTTATGAGAAATCCAAACATAAAATCGGGACTCACGTTTATAGTCGTAACTTATGAACGAATGATTCAACCAATTTATAATTTGCAGAGTATTAGGCACTTATACTAACGAATTCCTCTGGCGAGTATTATTTAAACATAGCATTTCAGAACAAATTGGAAATTTTTTTCTAACCAATTTTCAACCGTTAATAACTCTTAACTTCGCAAAGGATTAATTAAGTGATTTAATTTAAGTACAAACATTCTGGGATGTCTAATTCCGAAATTGGTCGTTGTCTAGGTAGATTGTGTAATGTAGTGAATGCATTTCTGAAGAAAGGGGACGGATATGGCGCGAAGAAAACTCCGGGGAAACCGTCGAAATTGTCACCGCGTGATGAAAGAGCAATCATCTACAAGGCATCAAACTCAACTGTAGGAACACGGCTGTTGGGAAGAATTATCGGGACCGGGTAAATAAAGAGACAACGATGTATAGCGTAGAGAATGTCAGGTTAGCCCTTTATTGCCTCGCGAATGTCCATGTTCCTACTATGTACTCCCTTTTGCGCGCGATCGTTTCTCTGCGCGTGCCCGAACGGCAAATGGCACTGCCGTGTGCCGGTCCTACAAATCCACAACAACGGCGACAATGCAATGAATTTGCACGAAATGTTTCTCACGTCACGGTATGGAGAGTTTTAAAAGCGTCTTCTAATCTCGTGTACAAGAAAATGAAGTCTGTGCCAACGCTTAAAAAGGAGCACTACGAAGGTCGTGCAAAATTTGCAGATATGCATCAAACGTGGAACCCATTAATGGCATTCGGTGTGTGTATATCCTCTACCAAGAAAGTTGCAGCTTGTTTTTTAATTTTCAATTCGCTTAGTCCGATGATAACAAAATTCAATTTGGACGGGCCAGGTGGATTAGCGAATTATTGCCACGACCTACGTAAAGAACCGTGTTACTTTTCAAAGCGTAACTATTGGTCGAGGCTCCGTCATGATTTGGGCGGCGCGGCGCTTTCTGCATTCGGCAAGACGATATTAGCCTTTCTCGACACGCGTCTTAATTCGAGAAAATACCAAACTGTTTTAGAGGAATACCTCTTGCTCTATATTCGTCGTTTTTCATCCGCCAGGATAAAATTCATGCACTATAATGCGTCCGTACGCGCTTCGGCAAGTACTACAAACAGTGACTAAACACAATAAATATATATTGTAAGACTAAATATTTTCGGTGTGAAAAAGAATATAACTTGTGCACTTGAGAAATAGCCCTTTTTTAGTCTTTCTGGTATTGAGCATAATAAAATAGCAACCCCTCCGTCGGTGACCTGTTGACAGGTTTCCAAGAATCTTCGCGTCTCCTTGTTCGTTTAGAATTGCAAAGTAACAATTGGTACGTACGAATGAAAGATGGAAAACGTGAAAACTTCATCCTATTCGCAGAATACTGAGCGATTCGCACAAAACATAGACTCGAGTTAGATTTCCCACGGCAAGGGATCGCATTTTTTCTCGCCATATCTGTATACAGGGTCGTCGAAGTAAAAAGTTATTGTATAAAAATAAACAGTTGAAATTCCTGGAAAATGTCAATGTATACTTTTTCCACCACTTTGTGCAAAAGTGGTGTTCAGTGGTTGACTGGTTTCAAAGGAGATTACCACAGTTCATTACAATTTTTACAGTTACGGTAGAGACCTTTGCGACAGTTACGGAGATAATCTTTTCTTTCAATTCAATCACGAGTTCCACACTTCTCTTGCGATCAGAACGATTCCAGTGAGTTGCCCGGAATGCAATTACCTCTTACTGTTTGTCAAAATTACTGAATTTCTAGTAGTTAAACCGCACAATGATTTTCACGAGTGATTTTCTCCGATCTTGGCTGTCATTTTCCCACTAGTTCATTGATTGGTAGTTTATACATGGTGGTCCAGTACATATTAGCACTTCATTATCTCCGCTGTTTTAGAAGGTACAATATCAATCCAAGTTTTTCAGTATAAAGAGGATTACAATATGACAGTAATAGTTCTTTTTGGATGAAAAAGTTTTGGAGATTTGAAAGTCACCTTCATTTTTTTTTTAAACAGAAACTTATGGTTTTCTATGTAATATTTGATGGAGCTTGTCATTCTCTATCCGGAATCGGTCTGTTACAGCCGCGTTCCGATTGGTCCGCGTTTCTCGTGAACAACTCCTTAAATGACCTTAGAAATCACCCTTTTCAAGGAAATTCATCATTTTTGGAACACCATGTATGAATCGAATTATTATAATTAGACTGCGGATCTTTATGTATTTATAGAAATATCAATATTCAAAATCGTTGGAAATTTTAAAATTTGAAGTTAGCAACATATGATGTCTCCTACACATAGTAAAATCATTAATGGAAGAAATAACATTCAATTCGGTTTCGATTTCTTGCAATCGATGCAGACAATTTTTATTTTGCATAAAGATCCGTAGTCTAATTATAATAAATCTTAACTTGTATTTTTTACTTTATTAAATGAATCGCGTTGCTTTTATAATAACATGTTTTCGGTTTCTTAATGCTGAGGTTTATGTCAAGAACATGATCTACCACGTTATCTTATTGAAATGACTTTGAATGTAGAAATGTGTATTCAACTTAGGAAAGTGTTATTTTAGAAAGTACTGAATCATTAGTATATAATTACATCTATGCACATTCGAAGTGGTCACTTTCAGCGAAAGAAATGCTAACCCCGAATACATTTAAAAATTTCAAATTCCTAGGTCAAGGGTTTCCAGAGATACGGTGATAGAGATAGTCACTGAATGAGTGGTAAGTAGGTAATTCGCATTTATACAGTACACTGTAAGATACTATTGTATATGTAGAACCATACCAATCTATAATCTATCTATGCTATAAGAAAGAATACTTTCCTATGTACATACTTTGTGTCACAATTTACTTAACGATATACTTCTAGGGATTAGCAACCTAGATAAGAACTTATAAGATAAGAAATTATAAGATAATCTTTAATAACTAAGGAAACTGAATGGTATGAGACGAGAATTTTCATTGAAAGAATTAATAATAAACATGCAATATTACAAATGATAGTACGCTTATTATCATATTTTTTGTTTATACGTATAAACTGCCGCAAGGGGAAAAAGTACCAAATACACTGAAGTAAACAGAATGAATATACTGGGTGTTTCACGAGACGTTGTACTGTTAAAGGGAGCAAATACGGTGACATGAAAAAATGTTCTCATTGTCGTTTTCAAGGTCTTTTGAAGGTCACCGATGATTTTTAAATGGCACCATATATTTTTAACTCCATAGTGTTGTAGCTGATGTCAAGACGAGTTCAATGATGTGGTACACTATGACCTTCGAATGACCTTGAACTAGAAAATGTATGATAAAGCAATGATAACTTCAAAATGAGCAATCATTTTATTTGGATTGAATTAAATGTTCGAAATTGTGAGTTTGAGCAGTAACACAAACATTTAAACGTTTTGCAAGGCAATCAATTGCACTTTTAATTGTTTCTGTTGAAATTGATCCACAAGATCTAATTATTCTTTCTTGCATGTTCTTTGGTGTAGTCGGTTAATCACAATATACATAATCTTTGACGTTGGGTGAACGAACTGGCCATAGTATGTGTCCATGACGTCCTATCCAGCGATTTGGAAATTTATTATTCAGAAATTCTCTTACGGAACGTGAAGAATGAGCGGGACAGCTTTCGCGATGGTACCACATTACTTGACGAATAGCTGAAGGAATATCTTCGAAAAATGTGTACGCTTGTTTGTGTACGCTTAGAGATCACCTTCCGTTAACGGTATACGTGTTATAAGACCTAATGGCTTAAGAAATTAAATTTCTGTTGATCAAACAGAGTAGCCAAACTATACCTATTTATGAGTCCAAGGTCACTCGAGCGTCATAGTGTACTACATTATTGAACTCGTCTTAACATCAGCTACAACACTATGGAGTTAAAAATATATGGTGCAATTTAAAAATCGTCGATTACCTTCAAAGGACCTTGAAAATTACAACAATTAGAACATTTTTTTGTATCACCATATTTGCCTCCTTTAACAGTACAACTTTTCTCTCTAACATTTTCTTCTATCTTCAAGCTTAACGGAGTTATTTAGCTTATTTCCTGTCTCTCGTGTGAATCACCCGATATTTTAACCTAAATTATGTACAAATAAACTTTTTGGTACATGCAAAAATGGTCGAAACGAAAGTTGTACGGTTTCAAGACTAGCATACACTGTAATGGTTAATCTTTGTCTATTTTTCTTTTTTATCGACATGTAAAAGTCACCTTGAGTTTTTTTATACCCTTGATAAGCCTTTGAAACCCTTGATAAAAAAAACTATAAGGGTATATACGATGAAAAATTAATAGTTACTGACGAGATGTTTCCTATAAATGATTTTTAATGCTAGTAATGCTGAAAATGTTCTCCATTACAATTAATACATTTGAGTATTTTACCCAGCTCTGCTCGGTAGATTTTGTATTAAACATCAAATTAGCCGTTTATTATAAAAGTGAGGCAACTTTACTTTTGAAAAATTCAATTTCTTAGTGTTCCAGCTTCTAAGTAACTCGAAATTATAGTTTATTATTAATTTGCCATTCGAATTTTATAAATTCCTATTAAATTGGTCGATATAATATTGCTTGATACCCGAAAGTGCAAGAATCATCGACTATGAAAGTAAAATTGTTGTCGTATAATTAGTCGAGCTGCAAAGTTTCTCCATTGTAGATGATGTTTGGTGATTGGGACCTAGGTTCAGACTTTATATTCATGAGCTGTATTCAATTTTTATAAAATTACAAGTTTCCTGCAGTTATCGATAATTTACAAATATTTAATACCTCTATATTAGCCTTGAGAATACTCTGAAACGTGAAATTGTATCTTTATTATTAATTTTATTATTGATTAATTGTTTGAGCCACTGAAGTGTTACTTTTTTTCAATAACTTTATGTTAACCTCAGACAGTGGTACAATATACTAGAAGTAAAAAAATAATTAATTCGCTGTGTGTAATAATTAAACTGCGGATCTTTATTCAATTTAATGTCTTACGAAAATTTTCAATAAATATTAAAATATAAAATACGACATAATTTACTACTTTCTCTCTTGCAGAAAGGCATACAGGGTTAATGATAAAAATAAACATGGAATGAAGAAAATTTCATTTTCAGTAATTGTCGTTTTATCTCCATCATTGCAGTACCATTTGACAGCCGAGATTCTCCCTGATTAAAATAAATCCAAACACAATACAAATCGGACTATTTTGTCAGAAAAACTGAAGTCCCTTCACAAAAAGGTGATTCCGATTTAAACTGTGCGCCATCAATTATGTTACGGACTGTACCTCAATAACGGGGAAAAAATTGAGTAACCCCATAAGAAACAGCTGAATTGTAGTATAAAAACGTTCGCCTCGAGAGCTACAGTTAGACCCGCTGACCCGTGACACTGCGTGTCCGTGTCATAACATAACCCGTCTGTCAGGAGAATTCGAAACAACAGCATTTCCATTCTGTAACCGCGACCGCGGTGGTGCCTTGAAATTTCCATAGGATTCTCGCAGCGGGGCTACTCTCTTTTTCCCTGCGACAGCCTTCGATAAGTTCACATGTTTCGTCATTCGGACCGCAAATAATTCCTGTAATGTGGCGTTTTTGGTGGCCCCGATCGACACAATAATTTTCCTGGCGTCCAACGATCGAATGGACCGAACGATTAACGATCACACATCACGAGTATCGCACACCGGATAATTGCTTCTGAGCGCGAGGAGCGCACGCGGATGGGAGAGTGGGGATAGCCGTTCGGTTCGGTTCGACTCGGCTCCGCTCGGCTCGGCGCGACGCGACGCGACGCGACGCGACGATTCGAGCGACGTGACGCGTGCGCTGAAACGCTCCTCTACATAAATATCGCGGTCGCGCTCCGACGGTAGTAAGACGGTCCGCGCTATCATCAGCTGCTCCGTTGCCTTTATGACCAGTGCCTTTTAACTGTTCGCGAGAGAACGCGACAGAACCGGTGACGTGCGTTCGCGTCCAGAAATCACATCTCGTATACGCGTCGTCTAGCGCTCCACACGCAGCTCCGCTGGATTATCGATAGCATCGGTGAGTCGCAAGATTTTTTCCTACCTGTTAAATCGCGCGATCGTCGATCACTCTCTACTGTCATAGTCGCACGCATGTTCACTTACTCGATGCTTTCTAAATTCGTTGTTCGAATACTTTCTTATCCGATGCTCGCCAGTTGCACGCTAGTTTGAATTTCGCGGGCGAATCCTTGCGCATACTCGAGTCGATATACACGTCCCACGCTGTACTGTATCTGACCTTATATTGGCGTGGTTTTTGTCTGCACCGGAGATAATTAGTAATAATATTAATATCGTTAAAATAATTTTCTGTTTCAAGTTTGTCTAGCTCGCTTCTAACGTTGATATGCAGTTTATCTTAAGACCTTCCGGAATTTCTTATCGATTGTTCTCATTAGAATTATTAGAATTAGGATTTTATGCATTTATGAAAAAAATTAGTAGGCGTAAATTAAAACAGTAAAAATATTAGAAAAAATACTGCTATGTTATTTTCAACCTATTAAATACATTAAGAAAGAAAATTAATTTCTATTTCACTCCAGTTTGTCGCAATTCGGGTAGAAAATTTTTATTTTGCTTGAAGACCCGCTGCCTAGTTATTACAGATATTCCGTGACATTCTATGACAGAAAACAGTCTTTTTATACTGGTTATAAATTTAATCGGTGGAACGACTCGATTTGTACTTTCGCCAGTAGAGATAGAATTCGAGTGCTTCGTAAACACTCCGTACCCGCGCTTGTTAGAAAATTGATTTATTCGGACGTGTTGCACTATCCTGATATAACACTGCATTGTGAATGAGTTTTTGTTATTATTAGACTGCGGATGTTTATGCATTTTTCAATTTTTGTGGATGGATTGAAATTCTGTTTTTCATGGGAACAACCTTCGTAGATCCAAAATAAAGAAAAATCGTACTAAATTCTATCGAATTTTAATAAGCCATAAATGCATAAACATCGACAGTCCAGTTATTACCTGCAATTTACCCTTTTAACTTTTACAATTCCTCTCGCAGTCTCGGTTTTCAATTGGAAGTGTAGATATTAGGGCGAGGGAGATTTAAACCATTGATACGATTGACCTTGAATCTGTACCTGTGGCACATAGTGTTCGATGCTATAGGGGATTTCGGAACAAAATTAATAACTCTTAAAGTGAGTAAATTACCACGTTTTTATTAGCTCGCTTTTTTTATTATTTCAACAATTTTTTGTCAGTTGTCAAATGTTTTCGTCAAATACGGATTCTCGAAAAAGAGCTTCTTAATGACAATTTTGGTTAATATTTGTATTTCGAGCAAATTCGAGCAAATAGTATAGAAAAACTTAATAATAAGTATTATATGTAAGTAAATTAATAATAGTAAATATTTTATATGAAATACTTTAAAATATAATTTTATAAATATTGTTAAATATTATTATATCAAGTTATTGACATTTCATATATAAATCATATATGGTTTAAAGCAATAAATAAATAATGATAGTAAATAATAATAATAATAAAAAAATATATTTTATATGAAAAATTGTAAAAATATATATTGTTATTATTCTCAAAAAATGGTTGACTCTTGAGCTTCTATAGTACCGAATTCAACTTATAAAAATTGCCAATGGCACGTGATTGAACAAAATTAGATTTCAACAACAAATTAGTATATTCAATAAAAACTGTAGTTTTAAAAACTATATTTAGTGATTGAAGACGTTTTAGATCTCACACTTCGAATTTTTAACTTTTTAATACTGTGCAACGTTTGCATTTTTTTGTGATGCGCACGCTTAACGAACGTCTTCTAACAATTAAGATAAAACTAATGGCCCACGAATAAGCGAGATTAGATATTGTTAATTACGATTTGTTCTACACGGAACGAATAATGAATAATAATGTTTATATATTTTCTCGTGAATTTTAGTGAATAATGTTTATATATTTTCTCGTGAATTTTAGTGAATAATGTTTATATATTTACTCGTGAATTTTAGTGAATAATGTTTATATATTTTCTCGTGAATTTTAGTGAATAATGTTTATATATTTACTCGTGAATTTTAGTGAATAATGTTTATATATTTTCTCGTGAATTTTATTGAATAATTTGCGCCGCATAGTTTTCACAATGCTCGAAAACAAACTATAACACTTTTACGGAGGTTTAGTGAACTTTTTGATTTATCGAATCGTACTTGAAGCAAGACATTCCACAGTCTGTTGATAAGTTAACAGGGAAACACGCGACGAACCGTTCTAGCCATCGCGCACTAAACAGATATTTTATATTAGTACAATGCAGATTCTGTACACTTATACATAATACCGGAGAAACGTTTAAGGAGGTCACACAAATGCTTACAAACATTTTCTTGCGTACACCGTTAACACCAACACATTTTTTTATTGTATAATTATAATATAATAATACAATTATTAGATACATCTTAGATACATATTAGATACATATTAGATACATATTAGATACATATTAGATACATATTAGATACATGTTAGATACATATTAGATACATATTAGATACATATTAGATAAATATTAGATAAATATTAGATAAATATTAGATACATATTAGATACATTTAAATACATTTAAATACATATTAAATAAATATTAAATACATTTAAATACATATTAAATAAATATTAAATACATTAAATACATATGAAATACATTTCTTCATTTGGACAGATATTTTTATAGAAATTGCGAGAAATCTGAATAAATTCAGTCTTGTTATTTTTATAAAACAAAGTATACGCCACATTTTGTACTTATTTTGGCTTGGGCATAAAATTAGTCGGTGCCACTTTGTAACTAATAACTAATTTACGAATAGGCTAATTATATTTAAAGGCTTGATAGAGTAAAGCTTTCGACTCTGGTAGGGAGAACTTTTAGGTAAAAGATGTTAGGATAATAAAATAATCACTTCACTGTACCCACAATTCATTTATGTATTAAGAGAAAGATAAACTATTTGTTAAACCCTCAAGTGAACTATTTTTAGATATAGATGAAATTTTACTATCACACTATACGTTTCTCTTTAGCATTTCTACAGGGTACTCCTGTAAAAATTAGCAATTCTGTCCACCTGAAACATCTTCATTATTTTGAACAATACGCGAAAATGTGTTGAACGAAAGTTATAGGATTTAAAGCAATTAATAATATAGTAATAGCAGTTTTTTGACAAGTGGATGAGATCACTTTCGCTTTTTTAGGTGGAGTGACATAATTTTTTAAATTCTAAAAAGTAAAAATATTAGAAAAATTTAAAAATAGAGTTATTTTCAACCTTTTAAGAAAGAAAATAAATTTCTCTATTTCACTCCAGTTTGTTGCAATTCAGGTAGAAAATTATTTTGCATAAATATCCGGTATTTATTCATAACATTCATAACGAAAGTAATAGGATGAATAAAAGTCAAATTACCTCAGAATCTACTCATTTCACCTAAAAAAGCGAAAGTGACCTTCTCGTTTCCTTTACGTGTACGCTCGTAAACAAAATTGCTGTACTATACTATCGAATGCTTTAAATCCTGTAACTTTCATTTCAAACATTTTCGCGTACTATTTAAAGTAACGAAGATATTTCAGGTGGGAAGATCTCGTGGAACGTCCTGTATATTGGAACATAATTCCAGGTTAAATAATTTTCACGATTTCATTGTCACGATGACAGAATGCCTCGTAGCTGTTACTAGCCGTGTCAAAACTCGAGTCGATGCAACCCTCTGGGGTCGTTGAAACAAAAGGTGATCTAGATAATCTTACTCCAAAGTGGAGTAAATCCAACATTTTTTTTTCGCAAATATGAAGATACTGTAAAAGAAAAAGATTTTTATGGGCAACATTTTAGCTTTATTTTCATTTTTTTTTTATTACACAAAATTACAAAACGGTGGAGTTGTACAACATTACCTATAACTTCATAATTGACTGGGAATTTAAAAAATAAAACATTTTTATATTAACTTAAACAAATATAGAATATTTTCGGTGTAGCGTACGATTAATCAAAGCATTTTTAATAAAAATATATGCTTGACCCTGGATATGAGAATACTATAAACACTGACATTAAGAGTACACAATGTTAATAATAAACATAGACGGAAGTCTGTAATTTTGAAATGGAAATTCTGCTCATTTTGGTTTTTTATTGAAATGAGTAACAAATATCGATACCTGCAATAAAATCATAAATACTACAATTAATAAATAGAATGAAAATTTTAAAAGCATTATTTTGATATCATCTTTGGACTTCAAACTTCTATACAGGATGTCTGAAAAAATTTGCACTTGTATGGGGCGATTCCTGAGGTGATCTGGAGTAACTTTTTCCTTTGCGAAAATGTTCTCCGAGGCACGGTTAAGGAGCTATTAACGAAAACCACGGACCAATCACAGCGCGGCTTCTACGGACGGAGTCCGGTTCGGCTAATGCCAACGCTACGCCCAGGAGGACCTGTGCTTTGATTGGTCTTTGTTTTTCGTTAATAACTCCTTAACCGAACCTCGGAGAAGATTTTCGCAAAGGAAAAAGTTACTTCAACCGACCTCAGGACGACTTTTCAAGGAACTACAACATTTTTGGGACAACCTGTAGCTAGAGAACCTTTAATTGATAAAACTTCAGTGCAGTTCTAATTGGTTTTCCATTACCGCATTACTGGACGAATGATTGAACGATTCTGCTCGATAGTTAAGAATGGTAGTTATTTAGCAGCGAGCAGCTACAAAAAGTTAAGTAAACTTTTCATCTGGGTTCGTAAATAAGAATAGAGTCCAAAGTGAAGCTGCTTTTTTGCTTCCTTAAGCGAAACGGTAATTATGAATTCAGAGAGCAAGTTAATTACGTAATAATCGAGCTATGTATTACCTTTTGTCATGGCTGTTCGCGTACAACAACAAGAGAATTTTTTACTTAACGATGTTTCAAATGCGCAGCATCGTACGTGGCGCGCGATCATGCAAAACATTTGGCGATACATTGTACATATACAAGGTGTCCCACGTAACACTTTTCACGATTTTTCAAATACTTGCGATAATCTGACAAAAAAATATTTTCAACAAAAGTTGATCAGTTTTCGATTGGCTACGTATTGCAATAAAAAACTTCGAAAATTTGTTTTTTATTATTTTATCAAGGCCACCTTCATTTTTTAAAATAGCACTTTGTATTTTTGACTTAACAGTATTATAGCCCGTATAAAGACGAATTCAACGACCTAGTATACCATGACATTCGGATGACCTTGAAAGCAAAGCAATTAAAATTTCAACAATGAAGGGGTGGCCATGACAATAATAAAAAATAATTTTCGAACTTTTTTTATTGCAATGTATAGCCAATCGAAAACTGATCAACTTTTGTTGAAAATATTTTTTTGTCAGATTATCGCAAGTACTTGAAAAATCGTGGAAAGTTTTACGTGGGTCACCCTGTATATTGAGTCGTGACGCTTTTGTCCACCAAAATATCTGCTTTATTTGTGACGACATAACAAATATTTTTTTAATGCAATGTAAATGGTATCACAAAGTGAATTCTTTGCAAATGTTATTATTTTCTCAATTTTATTTTTTCCTGAGTGTTCACTTTAAAGGTTGTCGTACACTAGACAACACCGGCATCGGTCCGTAACCGTCTCGACAAAACGTGCGCACACTACGACGGACCGGCACCGACCCGGCAGGGCCCGACCGCGCGGCCGAAGGCGCACTACAACCGTCAATTAAACCACTAAATACAGTTGAAATTATACCGTGTTTAGTGCCATTTTAATCAGAAAAATGACACAAATAAGTTGGTGAAAGTCCCATAAAAAGTAATGAAAAATAAAGAAATTTTGTAATTGGATTAGTAGTAGATCACACCGATATACCTGACCCAGTATCGAATTAACAGAGGTAAGCCCAACGAGGCAATCTTACATTTCTTGGCGACCGAGACAGCTCGAGCTTCTTGGCCCATCACAGGGTATGCCCCCCAATGAAGGGGGTAGGCGAACAGATTAACAAGAGAGGTTTACGCCGATTTTAATGAAATTTTGGTCGAAATGTTTGGTAAAAAAATATTTGACACATATTTTGTTATAGCTACCGACATTCATGTTATGGGGTGGAAATAGGCCTCGTGACGCGGTCTGTATGGTGCCAATACGGGTCGGGCAGGTCTAATGTGCGGCAACCTTAATTTTCAAAGATCAAGGTCATTTGGAGGTCATGTTATTATACATATCTGAATGTATTTTTCGCTCATCTGCACAATGCGATAAAAAAAAAATTCAATTATGTATCGTAAAACACCGATGACCTTGATAAATCCGAAAAAAATTACCTTGAGGAAAAAAATGTTTTTGCCAGATATTTGTCCATTGGCACCACGCACATTACGTAAGAAATAGTTTTTGCATCAGAATAATCTGAAGAGATGTCTAGGTGTCCTTACTTAAATGGACCACATGGTATAATATGTGGTCTCTTTTAGTTTTTCAGATATTCGTAAAAATATTTTTCAAGTTTTAGTTAGATCTAGGTTATGTTTAGTATAAAAAATATAACTGCACGTTTTATTAGATATATTATTCTCAATCATTATTAATAGAAACTGGAAAAAAGCCATTTGGAAAATAAAATGTCCGACGAGGTCTAACCTTGAATTTTTAATGTCAATAGTTGATCGAATATATTGTAATTTGTGTGGACCCTAAATATTAGTTTATATTTTTCACCAATAATTTCAATGTACTGAAAATAATATATTAATACTCTTAAAGTGTTTAAATACCTTCACTGTTTTAAGTTGTACCTACTCATTTTCATCGTGAATGCATAAAATCTGGAGTCTAGTAATAAACATATGTAATTACAAAGTTTTGAATTGCGTATATTACTTTACATAATGCGGAGTCAATAATAAGTCAATTAACACTTTATCTACCGGAAACCGGTTAGGTCATCACTAGACAGCGCGGAAATTTATGCACAATAAAATTGTCTGCATTCATTGCCAGATTTATTTCTTTTCTTAACAATGTTAATTAGTTGAAAATAATAGAACAGTATTTTCAAATTTTTTAAAATCTGTTTAGTGTTTCATATTTGATCGAGTAATAATGTTTCACACGTAACTAGCTCAATTTCAATCCACGCAGATTCATATTTTTAAAAATGTTCGCGTAATCCGCAAAATCTTAAAAAAGTATACGCTAATAGTCACGATGAGACGCAACTAATATAATAATACAAATGCGGTACTCTAAAAACTTCGATATAAAATTGGCAATTTTATGGTTCCGGATATAAAAAAAAATCGATTTTGCAACCAAAAATTCTGAAATAATTCACTGTCATGTATACTATTAGGTAGAATGTTCATGAATATTTTCGTAATTTTTTGTTGAACAGAACAAATAGAGCATAATTCATTGAACCGTGCTCACCCTATAACTACCATTGTGGTAGGGGTACCGACTTGAAACATGTCACGGAGGGTTTTCTTTGGGAGCTCTATCGGAATGAAGACACAGGGGAATAGGAATCTTCCCCCCCTCATTTTTTTTTCTGTCAGGGAGAATGGGGAATAAGAACACCAAAGACTAAATGGGTGCAATAATAAGACGAGCAGTATTTTATAAGATATACGTATACAGGGTGTCCCAAAAATGTTGGAAAACCTTGAAGGGGGAGGCTCTTTAAGTCATTTGAAGTAACTTTTTCCTTTTCGAAAATGTTCGTCGAGGCTTTGTTAAAGAGCTATTAATGAAAACACGTGCTAATCGGAGCACAGGTCCCGCTGAGCACGGCGCACAGTGGGCTGGATCGAAGATTTTAGTGACATTTTAGTATAACTTTTGAACCATTAAAGATATCAGAGTGCGGTTTGCATAGAAAAATATTAAAAAATTCTATCTTTTTAATAACGTAAAAAATTTTTTTTTTTTTTTTTTTTTATTGAGCCACTGAAACCTCTTAGGTAATTTAAATTTCAAGAATAATTAGTTTATAGATTACATAGAAATATCATATAATAAATATTAAACATTGTAACAAAATCTCTATTATATGTATAGTGATGTTAAAATCTTACCATTCGATTTTTAAATTTGTAAATTAAGTTTTGCTGTCCTCATTTAAGTAACTGCATAGCTTCAGAATCTAATAATTTTCTTTTTATATGATTTTAATCTTATTGTTGATATGCGTGGGCCAGATGTTAATAATAGTATGTAAAGTGTGAAGTACGTTTTGATTTGTTGCTGTTCTTGAAATTTTCCGGATTGTGTAATTTCAAAAATTTATAATAATAAATAAATAAATAAATAAATAATTATTTGCGTGCCATGTATTCAGAGTTTGTGAACGGAGGCTGGCGTATAATACCATCTATTGTCATACCACAATATCATTTTCAGCATCTATTGCATATGGAGACAAAATTACTTGTAGTATTGTATAAAATTTTTTAATTAGTTCTATTTCAATTTCTGTGATTTGTGCATTTTCTGGATTGGAAAAGAATCGCCTTGCGGTATTACCATCATGCCACTGGATCACATCCTTACTTAACAAAGTCAATTGTCGAAATCAAGTTAATTTTTTATTTAAACGCATTATTTTTAAAATTAACCTTAACAATTTGTAGGTATATGCGTATTTGTAATCTAAAGAGTTTCTTAGAAAAATGTCTTAATACCTATCCCGCAGACCGCGGAGTACCGATAGTGACTACCGAACGCATGCGAAATGACATGACATTACTAACTTTAAACGTTAATAACTCAGAGAGGTGGACGAAGGTGGACGAGATTTTTACACATTATGTAAAGGAAAGTGTCCTGAACACATTGTGACTAGTCAGAACGCGGGTTCTAACGGGTACAAAAAGATATTGCTTGTTAATTGTAAAATTTTTGACATTTTTCTGTCCTACATTGAACATTAAATTTTTAATACATTGCATATAATAATTGTAACTGCAATTATAGTTTCTTAACAGAAAATAATGCTCTTTACTATAGAAAAAAAACGGGGCTGAAATCTTGAACAGGATCGTCAAAATATCGCGAAAAAGAAAGGACATTCTTCGGGTGTCAAACGTACATTCTAAAACGTTCAACTTTAAAAGCTTGGTACAACTACAATTTTCATTTAATTTTATTAATTCTTCCATTTTTGAGGTCAGTGGACATTCGAAAACCAATACCAACTGATTATACATCGATATGTGAAAGTTCATTTCCTGGCAAAATGTCACTAAAATCTTCGATCCAGCCCACTGTGCGGCGTTGGCATTGGCTGAGCCGGACTCCGTCTGCAGAAGCTGCGCTCTGATTAGTCCGCGTTTTTCGTTAATATCTCCTTAACCTCGGAAAACATTTTCGAAAAGGAAAAAGCTGCTTCAAATGACCTCGGGAACCGCTCCGTAAACTATTATATTTGCTTTATCTACATCGTATTTGTGGGACTGACTGAGACAAAATTCGGGATTAATCTGGACCGCTCTATGTGCACTTGCATTTGCCTAGCTTGCACCAAACAAAGACGAAGACGAGAGGACAACTTAGTAATTTCACGGATGGAAGGGTAGATTGTTCGAGCGTCACTTGGAGTTTTGTTTCAAGTGAATCGGACGGAAAAGTGGTTGGCTACGAATACATATGTATACATATGTATATCTGGACTTTCGATACGCGGCAGAGAGCGGCTGGTACGAATAAAGGATCAAGAAAACAAATCTTGCACTTTGTTTCGTGGAGAGGAGGCCGGTGCGGCGACTCTTGGCATCAGGTCGCTCATTGTATCGGTGGCATGAATATTTCATTTCATCGAGCTATAGATAAAGCTGAATCACTTTAACATTGTACGGTTCAATGCGGAACAACTATTTCATCTTTGTTCGAGCGAACGGAATCGCGTGGATGTTAATTGGAGGATTCTTTTCTTCTTCCGTTACGGTTCTAGCACAATTTAAATATCCGATCGGATCGCGAGGTCGCATTTATCAACTACACGATGCACCCTCCAAATTTATTTATTTATACCGCTTCTTTACAATTGAATTCAAATTTACAAAATATTTATAGAGCTTGATAATGTGGAACTATTGATATTAAGAGCTTGTCAAAATGTGAGAAACTAATACACAATTGTGCTTTATTATAGTTATGTTTTTAAAAGAATCGACTACATTAACTTTCTACCTAACTAAATATTATATAATGTTATTAATAGACTGCGGATGTTTAAGCAATTTTCAATTTTTTTATTGACATTTTAAGGAAGTGGAATCGTGTAAAATCTTATTTAAATATGGAATTTTATATTTTAGCATTTTGTTTAAATTTTCAGAAACCATAAACGCATAAAGATCCGGAGTCTAGTTATTAATATCGTGCCACTTAGGGGGTATGCAGCCCTATAAGCCTAATAGAATGGAGTTTTAACATTTTTATATGAAGATACTGTGAAGAAAAAATTTTTTTTCAGGGAACATCAAGCAAAATTTGGTTTTAATTTCATATTTTTTTTATTACACAAAATTATCATGCGAGAAAAAATGTTAGATTGACTCCATTATATTAGAGGTTGCATACCCCCTTAAAACCGTATGTTCAGAATAGGAGCCTGGGACGCATGAATGCTTCTTTTCATCCCAATATCGATTATCGGAAATTAATTTTGCGTTTTATTTTACAAACTTCAAGCAGCCATATAGGTGTCCTAAAGTTCCCGCATATGTATAATAGAATTGTGGATTGTCAAATACTAGTTTAGTATTCAGCATAAAAATAGATTTCGTTCCTATCTGTTACTTGAATTGAACTTGAACGTTTACTGCAGTGAGGTCGTGATCTAAGAAAAACCCTCGAGTCAGCGCGGTTTCTTACATCGTGTAGTTCCTACTACTTTCTGTGACCATCTGGATCGTACGCTAGCCACGATTTTAAGGGGGGCTTCTCGTGTAACAAGTTTAAAAAATGAAAAATATTTTCTGTTTACATAAACAGCTTAACATATCGAAAATATGTTCTCAATAAAGTTTACTACTCTAATAGGTATAATTGCGCTTGGGTATCGTTTCACTTATAGTGTATGCTGTGCATATAGTGATGTACTGTGCACATTGAAGTTGCTTTATCGTTTCCACTGTTACTACTCTGTAATTGTTTCGACAGATAAGAACAGCTACGTAATTATCTGTTTCAAAGACTTTTTAAAGCAGTTTTAATTGTACACAATCGAATAATTCTATCGTGCTATTGGAGGCGTGCGTTTGGAGATCATTAGTATCGTTCGTGGCGTGTTACATTTTCATCGATTTTTATATAAATGGCGAGAGAAGAAGGATCAAGCAAACTCCGACACTGACCTACATCGTGAAAATAGCGGGCGCACACAGTTGTATGAAATTTTCATTTGCTGAAACGGGCACGGGCAGCCGCTACCGATTTCTGTTTCAATCATCATTGGCGGATGCTTTTAGGAACGCGCTCGAGTAAAATCGAACAGTGGGCACGTGCAATTGCGATTATTCTGCGATTAGTTCCAAGAACCGCGTTTATTCGAGAAATATGAGATAACGGATTGATGCTTTTACGGCCTATCATTCGAGCAGACGTGATATTTTGATGCAATTTCTCGGAACAATTTCAATCGTACAACGAGAATGCTCGTGCATCGTGATTAGTGCAGTTTGTTTTTTGAATCAGGTATACATACATATAGGGTGATTCAGCTAACAGGGGATGGCGACGCTGATAGACGCCAATTTCCACGAAACTTTGCACAAGTGTTCATTAGACTCGCTCAACAACTAAACTATATTTCGTTTGTGCCCTTTGGTTACTTTAAGGGAGAAGTGCCCATAAATCGCAAACCACAAAAGATATCGAAAATGCTTGAAGCAAACGTTATATCGTATATTGAGGCCGATGAATCTGTCCGATAAATTTTTTGAAAAAAACATTTCTTTTTAAATAAAAATTTTGGAAATGCTTTCTTCGAAAAATTGTTCGCACAGATTTATGGGTCGAAAGATACAATATAACTTTTATTTCAACCACTTTTTCATATCTTTTGTCGTTTGCGATTTATAAGCAATTATGTAGAAGGGGTGGTTTGAATAAGAGGGTTGATTTCTCCCTTAAAAGAGAAAACGGGCACTACTTAGAGCACGTTAGGGCATTACTTAGGATTTAGACTTTACTTTTCAGTCTTTCTGTATTTTACTAATTACTTTGATTTTGTTAAATTAGAGTAGATACTTATTATTAAAAGCAATGTTAAAGAAATTATTCAATTTTTAAATGCAGTAGAAATCTTTTTTCCAGGGGTAGTAGATCCCATTATTGCAATTGTCTATAAAATAGCGGATTTTTGATGCTGCATAAATAAGAAATTTTATCGAAGAAACGGTTTATCAGCAACTTCAACGAACTTTTTAGCATTTCGACACTTTTCCTAATATTTGTATGTATTATCTGTCTACTTGAGAAGATCTCGATACATAATCAATGTTTTACTACATGCGTGTACAAAGATAATAATGTGCAGATAAAAAAGCAGTTAAGAGTTTATGTAACTTTCGTTTCGAACTTCTTGTAGACTTTCGCAGCTCGTGACCATATACTATTCGCGACGAGGATTTAGTGCTTCCATAAAACTGTGTTTAGAGAACTAACGCGCAAAGAAACCATTAACATTTCGATGGAACCGTGGACAAGCCGAAGTAAATTTAAACATTTATTCTACGATTCGATAAAAAATGTCCGATGTAAGTGTTAGAATTCTAGTACATACTTGTAGAATTTAACTAAACTAAATATCAATACAATGAATAGAAAATTGGAATGAAGTTTATAACAAAATGCAAAATAAAAATTTTCTGCATTAATTGCAAGATTATGGAGATAGATATTTATTTTTCCAATCATTTTAACGAGTGGAAATAATACAGTAAAATTTAAGAAAATGGTTTCACAGTTCAGTATTTCATCTAGTAATTTTTGCCATAAATGCATACAATCCCTATGTATAAGTTTGTAGAAAAAGGTCCTTCCCTCAGGTTTGACCTTAAAGTGTGTTGTCAAGGTCACCATTCTGAACAACATTTGTCTTTAAAGTTTTCGTCGGTCGGCTTTAATTTACGAGATAATTGCAAAAAACTTTACAGGGAAATGGTGACCTTGACGACATAGCACAAATGTATTTACAAGTACAGTTGTTTGCGAATATCTCTAACCGACAAAAACTTTAAAGGAAAATGTTGTTCGGAATGGTGTCCTTGACAACATATTTCAAGGTCATTGAAATCTGAGTTGAGGACCATTTTCTACAAGTTCACCTAGAGGTGAATTACGTATGCAGTAATACTCTTCCAGATAGGTGTAATCACAATGATAACGTGATTGGATCAGAATCCTCGTAATCTGCTAATAAACGGTAGACAAAAAGGATGTAGTCGATGTTTTGCCAGATATTGAATTACACAGTGTATATGTATATACTGTATATGTAATGCAGTCCGTGACATTGATAACGCCAGTACAACTTCCGTAAACACTCGGCAGTCGCGGCATTAACCGGTTTCTACACTTCGTTAACCGTTTATTCTTCGTTAGCAAGCTCCATTCTATTCCGGATTCTGTACTATACATACTTTACTGGTCTTTTCTTTGAATTTGAACGTGCACTAGAGCTGCTCTTATGTTCGACTTCTGAATTTCTTTTATCCTTTAGAACAGTTCTATTTGATAGAAAAATAAATTGCGTTAAATTTAAACATCAAAATAATTACTTAAATGCTTCTGAAATAGACTTTTTCGTTCATTACTGAAATTATTGCAGAAAACTGACGTTTCCTCTGTCCGTGACTTTGAATAACCTTTATTAATTATAGTCACTGATTTCCGAACGAAAGGGACGATCGTTGTTTAGGTGTTTAAAATCGGCTGGTCCTAGTGGTGGAACTACAATACCGCAAGACCTCGCAACGCGGGGGGAGGGGGTGTAATCGCAGGTGGCCCAAAATTTTTGCATTTACTATCTTGTAATTTTAATAAAATTACCCTTAATTTCAATTAAATTAAGACTACACTGACAGAAAAACATTCTTTTTGCGTTTATTGAATTCTTACAATTCTCCTTTCTAAAAAGCATTAAAAAATTTCAATCTTATAAAAATATCGAAAGAAAAAAGGGGGCCCAAAATTATATTTTACGGGGAGTCGAAAATTTGTATTTCCGCCACTAGGTGGTTCCTAAAACAGTTTTACAAACTGAAGGTGACCTTGAGATTTCTAAAAAAAAAAACAACAAATATTTTTATGGCACCATGCGAGCCCTATTAAATCATTCAAGTTAAAACATTTTCATGTATGTTTAAAAACAACAAAGATATTTGAGGTGGAAAGTTTAGATGACTCACTCTGTATGTATATCATGTGCAGTGTGCAGTTTGCGGACAATTGTCTGTCAGTCTGGACAGGGCTTTATACTCTAGACAGTACTTGTATTGTAGATGTAAACACGACGGATCTTTTATGTTGTATTACCTTTCCGGTCTGAAGAAAACAATTCTTTCCCACTCGTGAAAATAAAAGTGTGTTTTGATTATTTTTTATCAGCGAAGGTTAAAAGGAGTCTATTTTGTAATTATCGTTCATTAAAGAATTCCTTTTTAGACATTGAAAAACATTTTTGAAAAGATACGATAAGAAATTTTAAAAAATGGTCATATCTTTAGTCCCGAAAAATTATTGAGTTATAAAAATACTAAAATTATTGAGTTATAAAAATACTAAAGTTATTGAGCGAATAATACTTATTGTTTTATACTACATCAGATTTTTGGTAGTTTCCTAAAGTCTATCATTGTATTGTTGAAATTAGTAGTAAAATTTCGTTTCTTAATAAACTTAATATTGAGCAGAGAAGATACAATAAAGTAGTTAAAATTAATGTAATCGCATAAAGAATGGTTGCATGCCAATTAATTATTGACACGAAATACTGTTTATATTCCTTGTCTCGTAACCAGTTTCTCACACTCACGTTTTTCTTGTATACCTATCTCATCTTGGTTTGACTATAGCAATAAAACTGAGTTGTCCGTTGATCAAAGACTAGACTGCATGTCTGGAAGTGTAATGCATCAAAGATCATGTATACAGCGGTACTAATTTTAGTATGCTGTTTATTAACTTTGTTATACAGAGTGTCCCAAAAAATGTTGCATTTCCTTGAAAGGGGTGATTCCTGCGGTTATTTGAAGTAACTTTGTCCTTTGCAAAAATGTTCTCCGAGGCTTAGTTAAGGAACTACTGACGAAAAACACGGACCAATCAGAGTGCGGCTTCTGCGGACGTATTCCGGCTCTGCCAATGCCGACGCCGTGCTCAGGGGGGCCTGTGCTTTGATTGACTCGTGTTTTTCGTTAATAATTCGAAAACAATCCGAGGCGGAAATTTTCGAAAAGAAAAAAGTTACTTCAAATGACCTGAGGAATCGCCACTTTCAAGGGACTATACCATTTTTGTTTTTTGAACAATCAAAACAGAATAAAATGTAGATATAACGAAAACGTTATATTTATATTCAAATGAAATAAATAATCATATTTATATTCAAATGAACGTTATAGGATTCGAAGCAATTAATAATAATAGCAGTTTTTTGAGAAGTGGGCGTGTCAAGGACATATAAAGGTCACTTTCGTTTTTTTAAATGGAATAAATTCTGAATAGAAAAGTACTAAGGTACTTACTCGAGAACGGTAAGTTTTAGGACAAGTGGACCTCAGTACTTTTCTATTCAGAATTTACCACCCTATCTGAATCGAGAATAAAAAATATATTATTCCATTAAAAAAACCAAAAGTGACCTTGATATCTCTTTGACACGGTCCAATTGTGAAAAAACTGCTATTACCATATTATAAATTGCCTTAAAACTTGGAACTTTTATTCGAAACATTTCCGCGTATTGTTTAAAATAACGAAGATAAATTTAAGTGGACAGAGTTCGTAGCACATACTGTGTATACCGGGTGATTCACGAGAAATAGGCCACCTAAATATCTCCGTTATGCTTGAAGATAGAAGAAAATGTTAGAGAGAAAAGTTGTACTATTAAACGGGGCGAATACAGTGATACAAAAAAATGTTCTAATTGTTGTCGTTTTCAAGGTTCTTTGAAGGTAATCGACGATTTTTAAATGGCACCATATATTTTTAACTTCATAGTGTAGTAGCTGATGTTAAGACGAGTTTGATGATGTGGTACACTATCACCTTCGAATAACCTTGGACTCATAAATAGGTACAGTTTGACTACTCTGTTTGATCAACAGAAATTTAATTTCTTTAGCCATTAGGTCTCATAACACGTATACCGTTAACGGAAGGTGATCTCTAAGTGTACAGAAACAAGATTATCAACAAATTTACGATTTTAGAAGAAACATTGCCCATATTTTTCGAAGATATTCCTTTAGATATTCGTCAAGTAATGTGGTACCATCGCGAAGGCTGTCCCGCTCATTCTTCACGTAACGTAAGAGAATTTCTGAACAATAAATTCCCAAATCGCTGGATAAGACGTCATGGACACATACTATGGCCAGTTCGTTCACCCGACCTAACTCCCCTTGATTTTTTTTGTGGGGAACACTCAAAGAGGACATTCAAGGAAGAATAATTAGATCTTCTTGATCGATTTCAACAGAAACAATTAAAAGTGCAATTGATTGCCTTGCAAAACGTTTAAATGTTTGTGTTACTGCTCAAACTCATAATTTCGAACATTTAATTAAATCCAAATACAATGATTGCACATTTTTAAGTTATCATTGCTTTATCATAAATTTTCTAGTTCAAGGTTATTCTGAGGTGATAGTGTACCACATCGTTGAACTCGTCTTGACATCAGCTACAACACTATGGAGTTAAAAAGATATGGTGCCATTTAAAAATCATCGGTGACCTTCAAAAGACCTTGAAAACGACAACAATCTGAACATTTTTTCATATCACCGTATATGTCTCCTTTACCAGTACAACTTTTCTCTCTGACATTTTCTTCTATCTATCTTATAGCCTAACGGAGCTATTGAGTTGGCCTATTACTCGTGAATCACCTGGTTTACCTTTGAAATTCAAGAATAAAACCGCAATTATTTTGTCACCAAGCTAATACATTGTTCAGAGAGAAAAAAAAAGGGAGTGTTTTTGGCCACAAAAAGTCACTTTCCAGACCACTCATGGTGCGACGGAGCGGCCGAGCAAGCGACTCCTTTTTTTCTTGCCGACACACTGAACTCCCTCGGAAATCGCCGATGGGTCATCGGGTCTCGGGAATCGCGTGGATATGTTTTCGTGAGTCTCCATGGCGATAGAATATGTCCGTGCATACACGGACGAATCGATCCGACAACGACGCGGCGTTCTTTCGTATTAACGAGAGTGGAAGTAAGAGCGCTGATAGGGGCCGCCGAGCCGCGCCGCGCGGCAACACGTGTAATCATCGTCCGGATGACGCGCGCCAGCCCGTTCCGAAACTACCGATGAATGTGTGTCGCGAGGCTCTCGATGGTCTCGAACACGCGATCCTGTTTAGACGGCAACAAGCCGCGTGATTCCGAGCCCTGCAACGATCGACAATCAACGAGTTTCGCTGTTCAACGATCGAACGATCCTATCAACTCCTATGGCGCGCGCGATCTATCTGCGATTTCTGGTACGCGCGGTTACTGTCGCTCCATAAGTAGACTAAACTCGGGTTAGTCCGTGAGAGTCGCCCCGTATGATAATCTTTTCATTCGTCTATAACCCGCAGTTGCCAAACCCAATCCGTAGAAAGAGAAACACTGTGTAAATGTTGTAACCGATAGTACGTGGGTTTCTTGAATTTGTTTTGGTGCTGCGAGAGGATATTTTTGTCTGTGGGTTTTCGTGGAATCTTTCGGAAACGTTGTTGTACGTGGTCCGAAGATAAATCGAGTTACATTGTGAAGTGACGCATTGTCCAACACAATCCCATACCTCATACGTGTGTCACGAAGATTTGGAATAAAAGTGTTTCAAAACGAGCCCAGCACGTAACGTTAACTCTGACCCTCCGCAAACTAGGTGGGGTTAAATCAACACTGGCGATTTTGAAATGTACCAAGATGTTTTTAAAGATAAATTGTTCACTAGAGTGAAAATAAAATTTTTTTTGTTTTTTTAAAACAAATCTGTGCAAAGTTTGAGCTCGATCGGATAACTGGAAAACGTGCCCAAAGACCGGTACACATTAAAATAATTAATTAAAAGCTCATGAAATCGTTTTTCTTGAATATCTTTGAAATTATTCACTACATGACAGACATTCGTCCATGACAGACTGCGTCTTTTATGGCGTATTACTTTTTTTCGTAAAACAAACGGTTTTCGACAAAATTGAGAAAAATGTCGGATTAAAATACAAATATTTTTCTGAAATTTGAAAATTGAAGTGTATTTTCTGTATCTATTATCAATAAACATTGACAAACGTGTATTTTTTTTTTTGACCTTGCGCAACTTACTTTTTTTTTTGGTTCCACATTATCAAGGGTAAAGGTCTTCTAAAGAGAACTAGGTTTCGAAAAGCCCTCTAATCTGAACTGTTAAATGAATATAAGCGAATAAAAAGATTAAATGAGATTAATATTGTCAACACACTATTTTTAACATATAAAAATTATTAATGAGCGAAATAAATTGTTATTTAGCTTCTATAGATCGTAATGGATGTATACAAGTTTAATTTTGCATAAATATCCGCAGTCTAGTTATAAGCATAAATTAATTCTGGGTTAGGTTTCGGTTAAATCCAGTCTGGATTAAATTCCTTAAGCTAACAAATTAATAACTCACTAAATCTATTCTGTGATTCGAAAACCACAGTGTGAAGAATATAAAAACTTCCTTCCATCCTCCAGATGATGGTATCGCGATAGTGAAAGTTCTTTATTATGAAACGCTAGACATGATTCTTGGATAAAATTGAAAGTTCCATAAAAGTCCGCGGTTTATGGTCTATTAAACTTACGTTGGAATTCTCCTACTACATATATTAATGCTAATATCTATCTGTTTTGACTGCAAGCCAAACGGTCTATCAGACATTTATACAAAGTCAAAGGTCTACATATATTGCTTTCCTTCTTGTAAAATTTTTAATACACTCCGGGACAAAAAGATAGCATACATTAAGATTTATTTGATTTTAATTTATTTTACACTATACTATATGTATACTATTTCAGGATATACCATATCAGAATGTACTATACATAGACTATTTTAGGATAGACGATATCAGAATATACTACATATCCACTATTTCAGTTTATATACGTTTAATAATATAGTATATGTATGTATATGTATAAAATGAGAAAGTACATATGTCTATGTATGAAGTACAGTATTTCTCTCTCTCATCCCTACGCTAGTCTATAAAAACTCTACAATGAAACAAAAAAATATTGCACGACAGCACATACGACTGTTGAGTCACTAACTCAGAAATCAGTCTCGAGCAAACTACGCAATAAATCAGCATCTACCTGATCTCAACAATAGAGTAGTAACGTCCTTGATATATGTATTGCATGTACATAACACAGAGTCCAATTAAACGATTTAATCCTAGCACTACAGCGGCGCATCTAAGCATGGGCTTTCAGCCCGGGGCCCACTTTGTGGTAAAAAAAGAACATAAAAACAATTTAAATTAACAGCTTAAGAAAATATAAAATGTACACAAATTTTTGGTACTAGAGTTAATTTGGATTAATTAGGTAGGCTCCCGAACAATGTTAGCGCAGGACCCCAAAATTTTTTGGAACCGCCAATATAGTACATATTATCAAAGTGGAGATGATTTGTGACCAGTCATATTTCTTTTACTAAGCCGTTAGGGTAAAATTCTAAAAAAAAATGAATTATTTATGAATGTTTAACATGATGTCTTTATGGATCTATGTTTCTCAGCAATTGCATATTTGGAACGTGGTGAAAGTAGCGTAAATAAACAGAAAAATTTAACTGAATAAGCAAAACTACAATTTGGTTCCCGAGGTCATTTGGAGTAACTTTTTAGAGCGCGGCTACTGTGGGCGGATTCCGGCTCTGGCAATACTAACGCCGCGTTCAGTGGGACCTGTGCTCTGATTGGCCCGTGTTTTTCGTTAATAACTCCAGAACAAAGCCGAGGCGGAAATTTTCGCAAAGCAAAAAGTTACTTCAAATGACCTCAGTAACCAATAGAGGCAGCAGCCTCGGGTCGGGTCGGGTCGGGGCCTGAAAATTCGTGATACTCGGGTACCCGGAAATTTCGGTATCCGTAATGACATTTGGGTATTCGAACATTATAAATTTTCCGATCTCCGACCTGACCCGACCCGACCCGATTTCAACTTCGGGTACTCGGAAATTTCGGGCGTTGCGTATCACGAATTTTCGGGTCCCGATCCGATCCGAACACGAATTTCTTTTTAAGGTTTTCCGACATTCTTGGGACACCCTATATTTTCCATGAATGGCCCCAATTTCATTTTTCTCGAAAGAAGATGGTTGATTTCCGCGTGATGCTTATTGTCAGACCCGTCGCGCGTCGCGCGGAAATAGTTTGGATTGAATTGATAAATTGGTCGAGAGAAACGCGAATCCGTACGAACGTCGGTTTCTATTTGTGAGAAACGACCCGATACGTTCGATCGATCGTTTTGCGGGAAAATGTAGAACACTCCCGTTTAAACGTCCTCGAAAATAGAAACATCGCGTAGGCGTAGACTGTAGTGCAGAGTGTCGCTTACGGGGACACAAACACCGCGCTGTGTGTCATTTGCATTAGTATCTAATCACCAAAATGTAACACGCCAGATCAACGACACTAAGCGGTCAATTAGCGCTGACCACATAGAGCACAGAGCATTCCGTCGTCGACGTTTGTGTACGTAGTTGCCTTATGTCTGTTAATTCGCCGATGAACCGATCGACCGTGCCGTCGCGCCATTTAAACGTGGAAAAATACCTACATTCGGGACGGAAAGTTTGACGACTATTTCGCTCGGCCGTCTACCGAGCTATGCGTCACGAGTCACGAAGGCTGGCGAAGACACGGGAATCGTGGACGATTTTGGAACGCGGAAAATCAACTTGTCCTTAAAGCCTCGCTGCTTCCGAGACTACGAAATTCTTATCAATGGACAAACACTGTTTGTCATTCCGGCGACGTCTCGGCCGGCGTGAATAAATTTATACGCGTGGAAAACAATGCCGAGGAACACGCGAGGTGACGAGCTTGCGTAGCCATCTACACCACGTGTTCACGTGAGAGTGAAGCACGTCGTTAAGTATAGTATAGTATAGTGCTCACGCAATTGGTACAGTAGCCTTCCGATAATACGGCATCCAATGGTTCTTCTCCTTCCCTGTCCCGCACACGTGTAGCCTCGACAGTGGCGGAACTACAAATATGCGGCACCCCCCGCAAAATATAATTTTGGGCCCCCTGGTTTCTTCCGATATTTTTATGGATTGAGATTTTTTAATGCTTTTTAGGAAGGATAATTTGTAAAAATTCAATAAACGCAAAAAGTATGTTTTTTTGGGTCAGTGTACTTTTAATTTAATTTAAATTAGAGATAATTTTAGTAAAATTACGAGATAATAAATGCAAAAATTTTGGACCACCTCCGATTACGCCCCTCCCCCCTCCGCGTTAAGGAGTCCTGTGGTATTGTAGTTCTGCCACTGACACCACACACTGTAGCGCATAACTATGGCACCAACAAAATTTTCAACAGTTTCGTACACTTATCCAGGGTGATCGATGATACAACCCCTGGCAAAAAGTTTTCGATCGCATTTAAAAATCGTATAATTTTCTTAAAATTGAACCAAATCAGGAGAGAGTTTTATCATTTTAGAAGACTTTTGTGAAATTTTGAAAAAATTACTATTGGTCGGAATTGCGAAGAATAAAGTCAATTTTTTCAACTTTTTTATCTGTGACTATAACGAAAATTTAAAACGTGCATTTGGTAGATCTACATCAATTATACCGGGTGATTCGCGAGAAACAGGCCACCTAAATAGCACCGTTAGGCTTGAAGATAGAAGAAAATGTTAGTGAGAAAAATTGTACTGTTAAAGAAGGCAAATACGGTGATACAAAAAAATGTTCTGATTGTTGTCGTTTTCAAGGTCTTTTGAAGGTCATCGACGATTTATAAATGGTACCATATATTTTTAACTTCAAAGTGTTGTAGTTGATGTCAAGACGAGTTCAATGATGTGGTACACTTCATGTTATTTCTTGAAATAACAGTATTGGAAATAAATTATTTCAAATTTTCTATTTTCATTTCAAATAAAATTTGCCCAGGTCAATTAATGTAAACATGACAATATTTAAACTTTTGAACATCGATATGTGTATATGTATTATGAATGTACAGATTCGCGATGCACCTTTGCTATACAAATTAATACTTGTTGCTCCCGGAAGTGCGGTTTACTCTCACAGTCTAGTGCACTTTGGACTCGGAACTATTTTGGTTGTTGTGTTCTGTATGCTCTATGTATACTAACAGCGCGTTGTTTCCGAACACAAAGCGCCGCGCCGTTTGCGTTCGACTCACCTGGCAACTGCATTTGGCATTCCTCGACACCCACTATTGCTATTTACAAAGTGCTTCTCTATTATTGTTTTAATAGCGACCATTTTTTGAAATAACTACACCTGGCCCTCTATTTAACCATTTGGTATATGCAAAAATGGTTGAAACGAAAGTTGTATGGTTTCACAAGTAGCATACAATGTAATAATTAATATTTTTCTATTTTGCTTTTTCATCGAGATATAAGTTCACCTTGAGTTTCTTTATGGTCAAGGGTAAAAATCTTGTAGTTGAAGAAAGAATTGAACCCTGGATAAAAAACTATAAGGGCATCATGATGAACAATTAATAGTTATCGAGATGTTCTCTATAAATGATTTTTAATGCACAAAATATTCTCCATTGAGTAGACCTTCATATGACCTCTACGCGTTCACATAGAAAAAAGATATCTACATCGGAATGTGTGGCTCCTGATACTGTCTAACTTTTGTCTGGAACATTTTTTAGTATTATTATAAATGTATAAATATCTGTGGCTGATAATTACTATTTTTCGCAACTTTGAATATCGTGGTTAAGTAAGACGAATATTATAATTGGAATTGTTTACAGTGAAGTTAGTACATTTGCACACACGAAATTTTGGATTGGGGAGTCGCGTAGGAACTAATGAGCTGTAAGGACAACGAGTTATGTTTGTCGATGGTTTCTACGATAAGAAGAATGTTAACAAGATCTGTTATTTGAACTTACTTCTCTTCATTTACACTATCATGAAACATTTCCTCCACGTTCAGCATCGCTACTCGAGACATTAAAATTCATAAACTATTTTATTTCTCGTAAATGAGTTAATGTTATTTTTTATAAATAAAAAATCTTTGATCTTACGTTAGTGTATATGTGAGGTAATGTGGTATGAAATTTAGTGAAAGGCTTCTCATGTGTCTGGCGGAATATAATATATAATATCTAATATTTAATAGAACATTTAAAATAATAGAAGTTCAATAAAAATTGTGTGTGCAATTTTGTTACTTTTCAACACTTAATACATATTATATTATCACTCGACACTATGTTATCAAATTACGAAGATAATAACAAGATATACGATCTCAATAACTACGTGTCTCCCACTGTAGTTACTTAATACTCGTCACTGTGACTCAATACTTTCACATAAGCAATATTAGCATACATATATCATTCACTTCTCGTTTAGCTTTATGTGGATCTTCATGCAAAATAAAAACTGTCCAATTGCATTTTCTCTTTTGATAGTTTCAATAAATCAAAAAGAATGTAACAACATCACTCAATCCTTGTAATGGCTTTACAGTTTTATATTTGACCTATCCATTTTTCTCATAAATGCAAAAATCTGTAGTCTAATTAACTATACGGTAAATCCTTGATCTAAGAAACCGGAAACCGTAGGATCTAAGGGAAACGAATATCCCCTCCACTGCGAGGCATACCCCGCGAGGGGCCCAGAAACTCGAGCAGTGTAAAGTTTAAACATGCCCCGTAATCTGCTACAGGGTCGAGTATATCGGTGTGAACCACTACTGATTCAATTACAAATCTTTTTTATTTTTATTATCTTTTTATGGGACGTTTACTAACTTATTTGTAGCATTTTTCTGATTAAAATGAGATCATTAAAGCGAAGTCAAAAAGAAATGGTAGAATTATAGGATCCAAGAAACAGCACGGACCCAAGGATTTTTCTTAGATTTTATCAAACTAAAAACTGTCTATGTTAATTACAAGAAATAGAAGCTGCATAAAACTGTATTTCTTTTCTTAATAATTCTGACGTGTTCAAAGTAATATAACGACAGGTTTAAATAATTTAAATATTTTTATCGAAATCTTTATATAAAATATTTTCTGGGAGTTCGTGCTGACATAAAATATTGGAAAACGATAGAATAACAAAGTATCATAGATTTTTGTATAATTTAAGTTATTATGAACAGCGCAGTTAAACTTTACGATCGACTTGTAAAGCTTGCCGCAGTAATCAAACACGTGCCAAAGATCCGTGTATGATCGAACGATTAGATAAGCGATCGACAGTATATAGAGTATAAATTTAGAAAGAATTTATTCAGCGTGCAAATATTGACGTCGAAATAAATCCAATTACCCAAACGATTTTCATAACTCGTTTTATTCAGAATAAAAACGTGGTAAAATAGAGAAAAACTAATTATTACATTATTATATACCAAATAGTTTATATGTAATTATAGTTTATATGTAATTTATATGTAATTTAGGTGGCACAGTTAGCTGAAACACCCTGTAGAAATAAACCAAGATTAGACGAAGAGATTATGATTAAAAAAAAACAATAAAACAATGTCATATAATAATATATATATACATATATACCGGGTGATTCACGAAAAACAGGCCACCTAAATAGCTCCGTTATTCTTGAAGATAGAAGAAAATGTTAGAGAGACAAGTTGTACTGTTAAAGGAGGCAAACACGGTGATACAAAAAAATGTTCTAATTGCTGTCGTTTTCAAGGTCGTTTGAAGGTCATCGATGATTCTTAAATGCCACCATATATTCTTAACTTTATAGTGTTGTAGCTAATGTCAAGACGAGTTCAATGATGTGGCACACAATGACGCTCGAGTGACCTTGGACTCATAAATAGGTATAGTTTGGGTACTCTGTTTGATCAACGGAAATTTCATTTCTTAAGCCCTTAGGTCTTATAACACGTATACTATTAACAGAAGGCGATCTCTAAGCGTACACAAACAAAATTATCAAAAAACTGAAGATTTTAGAAGAAACATAGCCCATATTTTTAGAAGATATCCCTTTACTATAATTTTTTTTGTGGCGAACACTTAAAGATTATGTATATCGTGATCAGCCGACTACACCAGAAAACATGCATGAAAGAATTATTAGATCTTATGGATCAATTTCAACAGAAACAATTGAAAGTGCAATTGATTGCCTTGCAAAACGTTTAGATGTTTGCGATACTGCTCAACGTTATAATTTCGAACATTTAATTCAATCCAAATAAAATGATTGCACATTTTGAAGTTATCATAGCTTTATCATAAATTTTCTAGTTCAAGGTCATTCGAAGGTCATAGTATACCACATCATTGAACTCGACTTGACATCAGCTACAACACTAAGGAGTTAAAAATATATGTATGGTGCCATTTAAATGATCAATCACCTTCGAAAGACCTTGAAAACGACAACAACCAGACCTTTTTTTTCATTTCACCGTATGTATATAAAATAAAAGTTGATGAATTTAGACCAAAGGAAAACTTTGGAAAATGTTAGTAAGTATAACATTGCACTCCTTTTGTTTTAGTCATTTCTTCTATAGATGAAAAATGTTATTTTGAAATTTTAGTAAGAATAACATTGCATTATTTTTATTTTAATCAATTCTTTTTGGAGATAGAATTGATAGATTTTTAAATATAAAATTATCTTTGCGTAAACGTTACGACAAATGAATATAGGTATAAAAAGAAAAAACATTCTTCTATGTCGACAACCGGCAGTTCGTCCGTCTAATAATTAGTGGCATTAATTGGTTTCGTGGCTTCCCTTCAATTTGATACGGAGGGCGCTTCGCTCAGCGTGAGATCATTCAGTGAAACGTACTTTTCCGAAACCTAACGGAAAATTACTCCTGACCATCATCAAACTTGAAACGAACTATTATTCCAATAATCATTCTAGTCAAATTTTGATCGTTGTTATTCCTTTGTTTCAAATTTGAGTATGTTGTAGTCTTTAGTGTAAAATAGTGTCACTCTTTTTTTCAATAAATTATAAGACTAGAATTAACAAACCAATGAGAATGAGTTTTTAGGAGCTTATAGTGAACACGTAAGAGTGTCTACTAAAAATATTGTCATTTGAAAAAAATGTTTTTTCCACCATTTATTTTGCAATTGTTTTGAACAAATGCAATGTTTTCGTACCAGTGATCTATTTAAAAATTTTCATAAAAATGAAGATATGGCCACAAGTTTCTCCTTTACAAACCTGTTTTTAAAAAAGCGGACATTGCAAAATTGACGAAATTGAAATTATTTAGATAAGAGCTATCGGGATGAAAGCACTAAAATTCATTAAAAAATTATTCCTATCTACTGATAATTATCATAATAAATACATAATTTTGAAATAATTGTTTAATCAATTGTTTAGATTTTATTGCCTTAAAATAATGTTTAAAATTGTTTATTTGTTACTTATTTAGTACTTTCTCCAGATAATATAAATCACCGATGTCTTTGTATATAAATTTCTTTGTATTTCTTGACATTTATTCTTTATATTATCAATACACAGTACAGTACAGTAATTATTTCAAATAATTATAAAACAAAATAACATGTTATTCGAAATAATATTTCAAGTAATGTTATTTCAAAAGTGATCACAGGCATGGAAATAATTATCAAATAAAATAACATGAATTCTTTGACGCGTACTTCGTGCATTATTTTATGATTAGACATGCGAGAAGTCTAAAAAATGATTTTCATAAATTTTCATTTTTACTGAATATATTTATTTATTTATTTATTGCTCGTTTTGATATGTTATTTTTACTTTCACTGAATACAGTAGACTGCCTTACAACGCGATCAAAAAATTATTTACAGAAATTATGTTTGTACATCTTTTGCGACAGTTTTTGACGATGATATAAGGGGGTCTAGTGTATAAATAATCGAATAAAAGTAATTGAAAATTGATCTGAGATGATCGTCAAGTTTGTGGAAACTTGCTAAATGGTGATCTTCACGTGTACCGTGAAATATTTTATAGCTGTAAATTTTAGAACCAAGGTTGCGTGGTAGGAAGACACTGGTGTACTCTGTCATAACATGTTACAAAATCCTGGCATTGCTGCAATTGGTTTCCTATTTATGTATTGCATAATGATAGAAGTTTGAATATACAGTGTGTCTCACATGTCACATGAATACATGTATACATACCTTATTTACATATTTACAAAAAGCATGTTTCAAACCATTATATAGATTCGGATGAAATATGCAGGGTGTCACCTGACGTTAGCACCTCAAATATCTTTGTTGTTTTTAAAGATACATACGATGCCATAGAAATATTTGTTTTTGTTTTTTTTAAGATATCAGGGTCACCTTCATTCGTTTAAATGGGACCGCACCCTTTTAAAAACCTACGATGATAGTGTTCTCCAGATTACGAATATACCCCATTACATACAGAGGCAGACACTCAATAGTTTTCGAGATATTTGTAATTAAAGTTTTTTAACCGTAAAACTTCAGTTTAGTTCACTTTATTACCAAGCAGTGGTGTGGCGTAGCGGCAGCGAGCTGAACTGCTACGCCATATCACTGGAACATAGAAAAGGACAGCGCATGTAAACGCGGACCGCGCGGCCGAAGGCGCAACAAAAAATAGCGTATCGGTGAGACAATGCTAGTGCAATAATGAAACTTTTTTATATTTTACTTATTTTAATGAAATTTTATCAATATATTTTTCTGATTAAAATGGCACCAAACAGGATACAATTTGGCCCACATTTACATGTGAAGCATAATTGATCACTTCAGAAATCTGTTGGGAATGGTTTATCATTCCAGGATGCTTTGAACGCTCAAACTCACGCTCAGTCTTCTGTTTACATTGCTTGGAACTTAGATCGTACCCTAGACACGATATTAAGAGGTGCTTCTCGTGTAACAAGTTTAAAAAATGAAAAATATTGTTTGTTTACGTAAATAACTTAACGAATTTAAACTTAACTTAAAGAATTGGAATCTTGCAAATTAATGGAGCTCATTAGAGGTTTTTAAACGACTCATTTTAATAAGAAAAATGTGATAAATATCTTCAGAATGGTTGTACAAGAAGAAAATTGAAAATAAAAAAGTTTGCATCGCATTGGTATTTTAAACAATATAATAAATTTTTAATTTTAGCCGACCGTTGCGATCACTGTTTCTCTTTCTTTTTCAGTCGCTATCCTCTTCTAAGTCCTAAACTTACTACATACCGTCAATTATACCACTAAGTACAGTTGAAATTATATTGTGTTTAGTGTAATTTTAATCAGAAAAATGCCAGAAATAAGTTGGCGATAGTCCCACAAGAAAATAAGGAAAAATAAAGAAGTTTTGTAATTCGATTAGTAGTGGTAACAGACTTTGATTGACCACCTCCGAGGGACTTAGATCGCGACTTTACTGTACTTCAGTTCTAATACATCAAAAACCTGTTTAATGTTTGGATTACTTCACACGAACCGAATTTCTTTTATCTTGAAATCCACTTATTACGTGAACGATGGAAAGTACATACTTTGAATAAAATATTCTCTAGTTTTTGGTCAAACCAAAGGATTTATTCGAGTACTTACCTAAGATTTATTATTCTGCTGGCAATTTTCTCGAGAATGTTGGTCCGAACATTATATCTGAAATCAGTCATGTACGGGTGACAGGGGTTGATATCGTAGAGAGATAGATTCGAAACAGGTTAAGCTTTGCAACGAAGGTCGCGCAGAGTAAGAACCATTTCTATCGACAAGATTAGGTCAGTAGAACACTTTAGCATAATATCTGGTGTACTAATAATTTATAAGCTCACGTGTTGCATGCAACGAAACGCGAATTCGATTTGTCGCCACTTCTTCCGACTACAAAATTCCGCTATTCTCAGCTTGTTGGATTGCTACGTTGAGTCATCAACGGTTTGCATCATTCTAACTCGAAATAAATAATTAACATATGTCACCCTCTTGGTTTCGCGGAAATTCGT
Organism: Lasioglossum lativentre; assembly: GCA_916610255.1. Classification (NCBI taxonomy): domain Eukaryota; kingdom Metazoa; phylum Arthropoda; class Insecta; order Hymenoptera; family Halictidae; genus Lasioglossum; species Lasioglossum lativentre. The sequence goes on along the minus strand of OU744356.1, from coordinate 35,983,562 downwards.
AAATAAATTGTGTGCAATCATTTTTTATGGATTTTGATTTAATTGATTAGTTTGCATGTAATTTCGACATGGCTTCTTCCGATCGTTTTAAGTATTTTATTTTAAAATCTACATCAAAAGACTTGTTCTTGTTTGGTGCTAAATTTAAACAATTTTTTTTATTAATTATATTAGTAAGTACCTACATTATTACTTGTCTAACTAAAAAAGTAATGCATATTGAAATTGTCAATTTAAAAATGTTGTTTCACACTCGACGCAGGAGTTTCCGGGAATAAAATTGATGTCGAGTTATACATAGGTACATACAGGGTGGGGCAATAACTATGTCCAGGTTGAATATTGCCGTTATTTGTAATAATATGAAAAAATGTTATACAATAGAAAACTTACACGGTATAGAGGGGGACATATTGTGACACAAACATTTTCTGCGTGGGTGGAGGCATAGAGGAGATTTCAAGGTCATCTCTATTTTTTTAAATGGAATGCTATGTTTCTTTTATCACGATGTGATAGCCAGTGTTGAGACGAATTCAGCGAGTTATCATTGAAGGTCATACAAGGTCAAATAGAGTAGTAAAGGAAACTTTATTACCTTACAGGAGATGCGCGAATTGATGACTGTTTGCGTCAATGCAAAATTGCAATCTTCGTATCCCTGCATCACATGCATGTGAAAAATTTATTTCAAGGTCAAAAGGTCAACAATTTATTTTTTTTTGTTACATCTTATTCTCTTCATCGCGAGGATAGAAACTACAAAAGTAATCATGGGTCAAAACTCAACCGTTCTCTCAAACAATGATGATAAAGTTTTTTCATTATCAACCTAATTTTATTTATATGTATATTGTGCATGTAATGATCATTTTACGGATTAATATATTTGATGAGATGAAGATACTTTCAATGTTTTTGCTAGTGATTGTCTTTGATTTCACTTTTGCTTAACATAATTTCATAAAATTGGTATAAAATTCTCATGCGAATTTGTACCTATTTTTACGCCAAATATAAAATTAACCGAAAGTTAGTTTCAAAATCATGAATTTTCGTCCAACGATGCAGGTTTTCGACTACAAGGATATTTTCAAACTCGTCTAGAATTCAAATAACACTGACAATTCTACACATTGTATACAAAATGTTTTGTAGCGTCTGTGACATTTTTGTAGGCCAATTCTACAGACTAAACTGATGAACAAAGTTTCCGTATGCATATGTCGGATGAATCATAATTTTTTACTGGAAACCTCTGGTTCGCGCACTGAAAGAAGTATTAAAGGCGTCTGTAGAACCCTGCTACTCTACTACCCTACTTTGACCTACTGTCCCACTACCATTTTGTCACACACACACACACACACACACACACACACACACACACACACACACACACACACACGCACACACACACGCACACACACACGCACACACACACACACACACACACACACACGCGCGCGCGAGATTTTTTGAGAACTTAGAAGGGTTAGTTTACTAGCTAATGTGTAAATAATTTTTTTTTTAATTGTTATTGGTCGCAATTGCGAAGGAAAAAGTAAAGATCACGATTTTAAAATTTTTTATCTGTGCCTGTAATGAAAATTTATAGCATTTGTTAGGTATAAGTAAATTATACTCAAGTACAAAGTTTCATCGAAATCGATCAAGATTGTTATGAAATATAAATGATTAAAAATAACAAAAATTGTAAGAATCCGCGATTTAAATGATTTGCAAACCCTAAATTCAAAGATATTTACATGTTACAATGCCCATAGCTTTTTTATGCGTCAACCGATTTTAATGAAATTTTGTACATGGATACATATAATTTACTTAGATTTACAAACCCTAAATTCAAAGATATTTACATGTTACAATGCCCATAGCTTTTTTATGCGTCAACCGATTTCAATGAAATTTTGTACATGGATACATATAATTTACTTAGATTTACAAACCCTAAATTCAAAGATATTTACATGTTACAATGCCCATAGCTTTTTTATGCGTCAACCGATTTCAATGAAATTTTGTACATGGATACATATAATTTACTTAGATTTACAAAATACATGTTTGAAATTTTCATTACCGACACAGATAAAAAATTAAAAAATCGTGACCTTTACTTTTTCCTTCGCAATTGCGACCAATAACAATTAAAAACAAAAAATATTTACACGCATATGCTAGTAAACTAATCCTTCTAAGGTCTCAAAAAAACTCAAGCTGTTGGGTCGAATTTTGAAAAAATTATTCGTTTTTAAAAGGTGTACGAATACTTTGTACACCCACTGTAAAGGCAAAATACCATTTGACAAACTTACCTTTCCTGGTGTCATATTTTTTTTCGCGCATCTTCATCATACAGTGCGTTAAGAAATGATATTATTATTAGGCACTTAACTAACGAATTCCTCTGGCGAATATTATTTAAACATAGCGTTTCAGAACAAATTCGAAATTTTTTTCTAACCAATATGCAACTGTTCATAAATCTTAACTTCCCAAAGGATTAATTAAGTGATGTGCTAATGTCTAAAAACTAAATCAAGGGTGACAAACTGACGGCCCGCGGGCCGCAAACGTCCGAATGAAAAAGAAAAGGGACATTGACGTACAAACATTCTAGGATGTCTAATCGCGGAATTGGTCGTCGTCTAGGTAGATCATGTAATGTAGTGAATGCGCTTCTGAAGAAAGGGGACGGATATGGCGCGAAGAAAACTCCGGGAAGACCGTCAAAATTGTCACCTCGTGATGAAAGAGCAATCATCTCCAAGGCATCAAACTCAACTGTAGGAACACGGCTGTTGTGAAGAATTATCGGGCCCGGGTAAATAAATAGACAACGATGTATAGCGTGTAGAGAATGTCAGGTTAGCTCTTTATTGCCTCGTGAATGTCCATGATCCTACTACTCCCTTTTGCGCGCGATCTTTTCTCTGCGCGTGCCCGAACGGCAAATGGCACTGCAGTTTGCAGGTCCTACAAATCCACAACAACGGCGACTATGCAATAAATTCGCACGAAATGTTTCTCACGTCACGGTATGGAGAGTTTTAAAAGCGTCTTCTAACCTCCTGTACAAGAAAATGAAGTCTGTGCTAACGCTTATAAGCAGATGCAGATTTGCATCAAACGTGAAATCCATCAATGGCATTCGGTGTGTGTATATTAGGGTGGACCTTAGCTATACTTGGTGAAATATTTTTTGCGAGATTTTTTTCACGCCCCCCCCCAAAATTGTGCTATTTTATAAGAAAATAATTCCTGCAAAAGTTGAAGTTGATCGGATAAGGGGAAGGCGTGCCTCAGTGACGTTGAAGTTGCGAAAAACATATACTATTGTAGGAATGGGAATATTTGAAGGAAAGACTTTTTATTATGACTAAATGTTCATCTTGTGTCAAAATATTGATTACAATAGTACCAAAATGTAATATTTTCAATATAACAATTAACTAATTATCATATTTTTATAAATATTTATGCTAAATTTTATGTATTTTATTGAAAGTACCAATTCTTTTACTTGTATTCTTATACTAATTTAAAAAGTAGAGAAATTAACGTTCGACATAAATATGTTATATTTAATCAAAGATATAAATATAAAAGCAAAGAAAAGAAAATAGAGCTATTGAGTTTAAATACTTTTTAATATACATATTGTAGAAGGTAACACTTCTAAAGACATTTTACAAATTTTTCATTAATATAGTCATTTTTGCTTCTGGATAACGCTTTCTGTAGTCTGATACAGTTTGCGTTATAAATTGTTTTTCTTCTTCATTTCGCGATAGTACATCGTTAAAATTCTTGCATAAGTTTGACTTAACGTTCTGCGGAATCATTAACTACAGCTAAATTATGTACTATACAATTTAAGCCTACGTTATAACTAGAGATACCCATTTCACGTGTATTGAAAATACATACATCCGTATTAAGGTATATTTATACCGAAAAAAACACGGTGGGACCCCGGATCCGGGAAAAGTTTTGTTACCCTGGTTTTGTATCTAGCACTTATATCAGTCCGGGCGGTCCCCGTATAAGTGCTAGATACAAAACCAGGGTAACCAAACTTTTCCCGGATCCGGGGTCCCACCGTGTTTTCTTCGGTATAAATATACCTTTATCCGTGTATTATTATACACGTGTGCCCGTGTATTCAAGTACATGGATACACGGATCGTACATTGAGATAAACAAGAGTTAACATGATAGGTTGCGAAAATGAACAAACAGCATAATTTCTGTTAATAAACTTTAATCAATTAACTGCTTATTTTGATGAAGAAAAACCACAGTGTTTACATTTTCCGGCAAAAGGCGGTTCCTTTTTGTTGTAACACACGTATATTCTCGATACACGTCCAAAACCGTGATCTCTAGTTATAACATAACTGGGATCACTATGCCATTCTGAGGGCTCCGTATTTATAAAATCTAGGGAAATTGAAAATCTTTTAGAAAAATTTAAAGTTTTTTTAGAAATAAAGGCTGCAATGTTGCTACCAACGTACTCATTTACATTACTTGAATCAACTACTAATCTTTTTACATCATCTTTAATAACGGTATCTAAAGCTACAACCATTTGCTTTTTTTATATGATGCAGAATTTTGGGGTGAGAAAAGGCTAGCTCTACAGATTCGGATGTTAAATACCACAAATGATTACAAAATTTTCATAGTGCTACGCGAATAACTTGGTCATCGATGGCACTATACGCGTATAGACTTTTTAAAAACTCATGATCTTGTTTTGAAGCCTCCGCAGCAATTGGAGCTTGGATCCATGTTTATAAATAGAATTTACTGATAATAATGCAAATCTGATGTATTCCATGTTCTTCATCCGTTGATAATGTCAATTGATCTCTTAATAATAATATTTTTAAAGAATATATAGCCTAGGTCATCCATCTGATTTGGGATGGGCGAATTAGAGGTATTACTCCAATTGAAACGCGTCATTCTCACCGGTGTTACGCTTCGTGAAAACGGACTTGTTAGCGGGAAGGTGGCAGACAGAAATTAGACAGGCTAATTAATGTGAAATAATCTTAATTCGTACAGAGTACACTTGTACTTGAATGCATGTAAGGAATTATGATATTTTTGGAGGTTTAAAATATTTCACTTGAATTTTCAGTATACTCATCACATTTAGCGTGCAGTTACTTCTATTTGAAAACTTCGCGCTGGATTAGGCACGCCTTCCCGACGTCCGATTGATCTAAAACTTTGGATATATCATTTTTTCATGACGTGGAACAATATTGGGGGGGGGGGGGGGTGTGTGCTCAAAATTTTTTGGTCGAAAAATAAGGTCCACCATAGTGTATATCCTCTACCAAGAAAGTTGTAGCTTGTTTTTTAATTTTCAAATCATTTAGTCCGACGATAACAAAATTCAATTTGGACGGGCCAGGTGGATAAGCGAACTATTGCCACGACCTATGTAAAGAACCGTGTTACTTTTCAAAGCGTAACTATTGGTGGAGGCTCCGTCATGATTTGGGCGGCGCTTTCTGCATTCGGCAAGACGACATTAGCCTTTCTCGACACGCGTCTTAATACGAGAAAATACTAAACTGTTTCAGAGGAATATCTCTTGCCCTATATTCGTCGGTTTTCATCTGTTGAAAGTAATGGTTCGTATCAATACGTTCATGACTGCTGCGTATGTCATAGTGATTATACTCAGATCAGTCATAAGGAGACTGTGGATTTTATGCATTTTTGACAAAAATGGGTCGATGTAATTTAAAACAGTAAAAACATTAAGACAATTTAAGAGCGTCCATACATTACTTTCAATTTATACAAATTGTTAAAAATAGAAAGAAATTTTTATATGGTTTCTGTGTCTTGTTATTGACGAAGAAAATTGTTATTGTGCATAAAGATCCGCAGCCTAATCATAGGTGAACATAACAGAAAACACATTCGACTTTATCAGACTTCTTCGTTTTACCACCATTATCTAAAACTTGTTTTTAATGTCTTTTAATAACCCTTAAATTCTTCTTATTATTATTCTATTTATTGTGTTTAAGTTTTTGCCCTTTACAATCTTAATGAGCATGAAATATATAAAATATAAATAAACTAAACATACAGATATGATAAAATGTTGACTAATATATTATAAAGAGGGAATATAACGTACTATGTATATTTAATTCATGAGAACCATATCTTCAAACACGAAAAGAAAAACGTGACTCGTAACAAGATATTATCTACTATATTGAATTACACCCGAGAACTTTTTGAAACGCGTGGTATAATTTTTTCCGTGATTGTATTTTTATTTACGTTCATCAAGTTGCTGACTATTGTACTTTTTGAAACCTTAGAACTATCGTTTCAATCACTTTTTCATGTACCAAACAGTTTACATATAATTTAGGTGGCACACTGAATCACCCTGTATAACAGACCCGGGCAACCGCGTCCAGGCCTGACCTAAGGGATGTGCGGTCAAGTAAACGATCCGGACTTTCACCTCCACTTTCCGAAACGATAAATAAATCGTATGTTTGTTTCATAGAGATGCCATGAAATTTTTCCACACTTACGATTACTGTTCACATTTGTCAACACATAGCTATTTACTAATAATAATTGCAATATCACTTGTATTGCAGCACAAATCACAGTAATGAGGTAATGGGATAAGTAGACCGCGGATGTGTCATGCATTTGTAGATGTCATAAACATCCGCAGTCTAATGATTATGTTACAATATGATTTAGTGTCTAACTTACAATTAGATTGTATACGCCATATAAACCTTATATGGTTCAAAACAATAAATAAATAATAATAACGATACAGTGAATATTTATACGAATAGTTATGGCTTGAACAATTGTGGAAAAAAATATTTGATAACTTAAAAATATACCTTTTTTAATCTATCTATACATGAAATTACTTTCGATATTATCTCGGATTATCGATTCATGACAATAAGTGTGTGCATAGATATACACGGTCTAATTGGCAGTGGACAATGTTGACGAGTCGACTAGTTACACACAGTCACTTATGATCCCGTTAGATTAGCGATATCTGCAATAAAAGACGGTGTTTGTCGTCAACAGACCATCGCGTTAGTTTTATCGCCGTGCCTTTATCTTAGAAAGCGTGTTTGTCCGAGGCAAATAAAAACAGATAATTGTTATCGACCGATGAAAATACGTGCGAACGGGTGTTATTTCGATGAGACATTTCGACAAGCCGTTGACATACGTCTAGGAAAGATATAAAAGCATCATTTCACGGGATAAACAAACTCAAAGAAAATGGGAAAGAAGCTACCACGCGTTTCACTGGCACGCAGCTAGTTATCGGAGTCAAGGCCGATACGTTTATAAGCGACGGTAAGTATAGATATCTGAACGGAGAGGACGGGACATTTCGTTTGGACACCGCCGTCACGTAAACAAAACATAATTAGGGTAATAACATCAACCGATTATGCTCGATCCACTGTAGCTTTCGAAATTGGCTTTCGGATAACAATTCACAGTAGCTAACTACTTTCTTCAATATCACCTACACCCATGAACACGGTTGGGCACAGTTCATTTCTAATACGATAACAAATAATCATCTGAAATAATGAATTATTTGACGTTTAAATCGAATAAATTATTTTCAAATAATACCTTTGAATAATTTTCACTTCGAATACATTGGTCAAATAAAATAATAAATAATTTCACCACAAGAGATTATTGAAGTAACTAAATTAATCATTAAATTTAGATATGCTAATTTTTGTAGTTTAATGATTACAGTTTAGTTAATCGGAGAATACTGGGAGGAAGTTTCCTGAATTTTTTGATATTTTTTCTCTAATAGTTGAATGTATTGGCACAACACGTGATCTATGTTCTGTCTCTCGTAACTAGACTGCGGATCTTTATGCAAGATAAAAATATTCTGCATCGATTGTGGGAAGCAGTAGTTAAATAAAGATTAATTTCATCTCTTAATAGTCTTTTTACATTGAAAACAACATAACAATATTCTTAGATTTAAAAAATTTTTCACTGTTTTATATTTCATCCAGTTAATTTTGTCATAAATGCATAAAAATCCGTCTACTCGTAACACTGACACTTGGGATGACTTATTATTCCCGTTCTAGCTAGTGAGAAGGCCAAGTTGTAATGGCATATTGCAATTATAGAAACGTCTAACACTAAATCTTTTTTCAATGTTTATGCACACGAATTATATTTCAACCATTTTGTGATTGTCACGTTTTCTTCCAGTTCGACGAAAATCACAATATTGGTGATAATAGTTTGCTATATTGCAAGATAAACATATTCTGAAAACTAATATAACTAATTATTTCATAGAGATTTGGAATAATCCTTAGACAAAATTTATTTCAGAAGAAAGATTTTCTTTGAAGAAATGATCAAATTTTATGTGATCATCTTGATATGTTTATTGCTCGTAGCAACATTATCAGATTTCGGAAAGGGATTAATTGCAAGTATACCGAACAGGCTACAAAGTAATAAAATTAGCAAAATGTTTTAATAATATCAATATTATAATGACAAAAGCATAGAATTACACATACTCTTGCCCAGTCAGTTTGTTTACTTGTTTCATTCTTTTAAATAAACTATCGATTCTCTATCCTCTCTTGTAGATATCTCGCTTCCATTATTTTAGAAGACGTACATATTTATAAAAAAATGTATTGCTGCTTTAAAATACAGTTTGTAAAAATGATGGTATTATTATTAAAACTTTTCTTCGGTCCGCCGCTGTATTTCGTGAAACAAAGATCCCAATCTTGGCATTTCTGGGGAAAAGTGAATTTGATTCGTATCGTTATCTTTCTCGTTTGTAAACCGGGCTGGGCTAGTTTTTCTGTCGTTAAGAGGGAAGGGTAGTCACGTGACTTTTCAGGATTTGTCCCTAGAATTTCCCTAGAATACCCTAGAAATCTGGCCGAAACTTGGGTTTGCCAAATTACGTTTTTCGTCCTTATACGAGCATATTTTGGGCTGGGTGAGGGCTCAATCGAAAGAGGAAGGTTCAGCGCATGGTGCGCTGGTTATGACAGCAGTCAAAAACTCTTTTTGTAACAGAAAAATACATTGGGATTCTGCGGGTGATTTCTCGACTTTTTTCCCTACTTTGGACACTCATATTATTAGATATCAACATAATCTCGTTACGTCATGACCAGCTCACCATGCGCTGAACTTTCCTCTTTCGATTGAGCCCTCATCCAGCCCAAAATATGCTCGTATAAGGACGAAAAACGTAATTTGGCAAACCCAAGTTTCGGCCAGATTTCTAGGGTATTCTAGGGGAATTCTAGGGAGTCTCGAGGGTACCCTTCCCCCTTAAGTTAGCACAAAGACGTCTTAGAGACGTTTTGAATGTCCTACAAACGTTTTCCGAACGGTCTCCGAACATTTTCTGAACGTTTTATGTTACAAAACTGTACGTTTTTAAGACGACCTTTAGACGTCTTCAAGACGTCTTAAGGACGTCTGTTTGACTTCTAAAAAACGTCTTTTAACAGAAAAAACGTAGACGTATGCCGGGCGCGAACCTAGTATAATCACGCCCACAACCGAACACCTAACGCGATGATCGAACCGGGGTTGTTAGAAACATGATTAATACTTTCAGATGTAATGCGCTGACCCAGTAGAAATACTGATCAAGTTGATTTCTTTTTTTAATTTTTCCTGTGAAATGTTCACGGTTTATCAGTGCCTAATAGACTTATAGAATAAATAAAACGTAACAATTTCAAGGTTAGCTTAGTTTTCCGCACAGAAAACGTCGAAAAAATCGGTTTTTATTTTTTTTAACTACGACTCCCCGGACTTAAAAATCTGAAAAAGTTCTATAAACAATGGCTAAACAATCGTTTTAAAAAATTCCAATTAGTTGGAGTGACAAGGAAAAGAAAAACAACTCACGTTTCTTAACTTTTTAATCTTAGCCTAGTCTTTTTTTGTCATTCCAAACAATTGCAATTTTTGAAAACAAACTGCAGTTACCGGTCGAAAGTGTCAGAAATCGTGAAAATGCTGCGGCTTTCGCGATCTTTAATTGTTTGTAACTTATAACAACTTATTAGCAGAATTCGATCAAATTTTATAAATAAACTCATATAAGAAAGTTAAAAAAGTGAGTTTTTTTTTGTCAATCCAAATAATAGCAAAATTACAAAAGTATTTTAGTGATTGTACAATAAACTAACATCTCCAAAAAATTCAAGCATTCATTCTTATTTCAGACGTTAAAACGACGTCTCGGAAAAGACGTGTTAAACACATCTTTTCAGGACGTAAGACTTTCAGACCTAAAAGGGACGTAAACTGGACGTCTGCAAGACGTCGTGTGCTATCTAGGTTATATTTTTCTGAAAATACCTGCCTATCCACTGACCGACAAACGACTGCGTCCGTTCAATTAGATTGCTCCAATTATACATACACGCAGTTAGAATAATCTCACGGCAATCGCGAGCAATTTCCGTCCATGGTTATGGATTAAACCAGCTCCACGGTGCGATTAACGTATCAATTAATTAGTTCATCTATGCCATGTAACATCTTCGACTCTAGCAAGGTCACCCCGTGGTTAAACACGTACATTCGGTTACGTAAACACAGCCAATAAACTGGTTTCAAATTCCATCTAATTTACATTTGACGGTGTACGCGTTATGATTTTACCACTGATTTATTGACTTAACAGCATAGTTTATGTACAAGAATAGTGTATACATTAGGGTGGCCCTTATTTACTCTTGTCGAATATTTTTTTCAAAATTTTTTTAAGCATCTCCCCTCAGGATTGTTCCAAATAATTGGAAAAATATCTGTGCAAAGTTTGAGTTCCCACTGATAACGCGAAAACGTGCCCCAAGACCGTTAAACATTAAAAAAATTAATTAAATGCTCATGAAATCGTTTTTCTCGATTATCTTTTAAATTATTTACCGCGTCGAAAAATATGTTAGACAAAACCTATAGATCTGGACAGTCTGCTGCGTCTTTTATGTCCTATTACTTTTTTTTTCGTAAAACGAAGAGTTTTCGAAAAAATTGAGAAAAATGACGGGCCAAAATCGAAAAATTTTTTCTAAAATTTGAAAATTGAAGTGTATATTCAGTATCTTTTATCAACAGACATTAACGACAAATGTGTCTTTTTTTTAAACTAATTTTTTGAAGTAATAGTTTGTGGACATTCTTCAGTGAATTTTCAGTGTATATTCGGTAAAATTCAATGATAGCTGTTTGTTGTTAACTATTTTTTTATGAAACGTACACTAATATGTTCGTGACGTTTTTCCGATTAAAATGTTACCTAACATGGTACGGTTTGTACGAACTAGTCACTGAGTAAGACGTGAGTGTTCGGATAATGGAGGCTCTACCGAATCGTGCATTAAACGAATAAACGTGATGCAAATTGTATCGTGCTTGGACTCGTTTTAATCAGAAAAACGTGACAAATACATTAGCAAACGATTCGCAAAAAAATAGTTAAAACCAAAAAAAAATTTTCCATCTTACTTCCACCGAAGATTCACTAAAGAATATCTCGATAATTATTACTTTTTCATCCCACATATTTTAATACTTTTAATACTTATTCGATATTCTTTCAAATCGCGTATTCAATATTAACTGAAATAAAAACTGAATATCGTCTTCGTATCTCGATAACAAAGTGAAATTGAAAAAAACTAATTGTTACATTGTATGCACCGGTTAATCTCTAACAACTTTTTTTTAAACGATATTTGATGCAACAAGTAGTTGACAGTGGTACAGTTAACTCACCCTGTACAATACAGTATCTATCCACATTTACGTAAAATGTAAATCATTTATGTGAATGTTTAGATTCATAACCCAGTTTCCACGAGAGGCACGAACGCTTTAATTAGTTGTTGGAGAATACGCGTAGACACGTATGTATCATCAATGTATTGGCCCATTCAGAACGGTACCTTCAGGTGTGCCAAACCAGCACAATGGGTCGTGAATGTCACGGATCCTTTGACGGTATCGGTATCATATGAGAGGTTGTGAAAGTCGAGCTGATGGAAAAATCTATAGGGTGAGACGACGAAAACGGACCAACCAAACAATTTTAATTTCGAATAGAAAATCTATTGTAATCAAATGCAGACTATTTACTAAATTCCAATAGAAAAAAAATACATCAGATCAATCTGGGGATGCATAGTTTATTGAGATGTTTTGAGATATGTTCACAAGAACATTTAATCATTGATTAATTATTATATGCACTTTTAGATATTTTATTAAATGAAATTATTGAAATTAAGATAAAAAATAACTATTTTAAATAATTGATTTCGCACATATTTTCCATACTGTTATTTGGAAGTAAAAGTAATACTGATTTATTTGAAATAATAGCAATTTCAAACAGTATATGTATATGTATTATTTCGATATTTCTTTATTTTCAAATTTGTGAAAAGAATAATTCTCAAAATAATTAAAGTTCAGTATAAATTGAACTCAAACCTGATAATCCGGTTAGCTGATATAATTTTAAAGATCAATTTTGCAATTATCTGAAATACTTATTTCAAATAATTTATAAAATAAAATAACATGTTATTTGAAATAATATTTCAAATATTTATTTCCAGTACATTTCAGGTTCATATTGTAAAATACATATATACAATATATACATATATATACAATATATTTTAAATACTTATTGTATATTTGTAAAATCAATCAAGTATTTCAACTGGTATTTTATTTAATACAGAAATAAATTACTATTCCAAATGTGAAACAAAATTTAATTTCAACGAGGTTGTAGGAACCTAGCAAAATGAATTTATACTAATTGTAAGGTAGACGCTAAGTCATATTGTAACATAAATTAATTATTATACAATCATATATTGTATAATTTGTAATGTATATGCCATATAAACTTTATATGGTTTAAAGCAATAAATACGTAATAATAATATGTAACACAGTTGAGAGAAATACTATTTGCAAATATTTCTATTTCTCAGTTGAAATATTGTAACCCAGGTCTGAATATAAACCGATTATGTGATCTTTCGACTCTTTCGATAGTCACATTATACAGGGTTTCCCTATTCCTGTTTCGTTCGATTCACCTTGTATAAGAGATACGTGTTCCGTGAGGACCAGTCAGGAGCAGCAATTTTGGCTAGGGGAAAGCAAACCGGCTGAAAATTTGGACGAAATATTATGGTGGCCGTGCTCCGAATGGAAGGGATACCTGTATAAATAGCATCCCTGCCGCTCAATATTATGCTGGACCAGTAGTTCTCTGATCCTCCGTGTGATCCTTGCCAAGGTTCTTATTCGAGGATACAAATAACGTTCGGCGTCGCGATAAGTCGTTGCCCTTGTCTACTAAATCCGAAATTAACGGCCGGTACCGTTCTCTGATTTCTCAACTGGATTAATTCTGTTAATTTCCAATTACACCACGAATCGTCCCATCGAGAAGTCCCGCAATCTCGTCGAAGAGTGAATCCCACCGGACGCTGAGCGTTGCGTCGTGCAGAAAATAGTTTGCGATCGCGATATTATTAGCCAAGTGATCGATATTATCCGAAATGGGTTCGAGTATTTTGATGAAGCTCTGCGGGCCATTGATCCTGAAACATGTCGGCGTCGGCCGTGCTCCAAAAATGGTGAACGTCGCCAGGTGTTTTAGGTTAGTCGATTTACGTCCTTCCATTTCTGGAGTGTTATATAATTACATCGCAGTGCATCGCCACGGGAAATATAGTGCTGGACAAAATAGTATAAATATACCTATATAGCTTGTCCAACGAGACAAGGCAGTAAAGTAACGTGCGTCCTTTGCTGCCTACCTGGAAAGGGAACATTGACTCTCTCGCACTCGGACGGCTATGTTTATGTTTACGTTCACTGTACCTCGTCTTGTTCGACAAGCTATAGTTTCTGTATTTTGTATATTCAAAAGAATTGCTCATTTTATACATCCCATCTTCTGTATACTATTTCTAGGGTGGATATACAAAAATATAAATAAGAACCACCTACAATAAAAAATAGAAACATGAACTTTGCTTGGACAAAAAATTAATACATTCATAGAACATTGAGATTTTGTTATAAATATATTTTTTGGTATATTACATCTAACGAACGTTTTCGGAATAATCTATTTCACTTTTTTATTCGGTTTTGTTTCACTACGTTCCAATTTTTTATTATATTAAAAAAGACATTGATAGAACATTGAGATTTTTTAATAAATATATTTGATCAAATATTGCACTAATTTTTGGTACTTCTTTTTTGGTATATTACATCTAACAAACGTTTTCGGAATAGTTTCATTTTTTTTTATTAGGTTTTGTTTCAGTGCGTTCCAATTGTGTATTATATTTTCTTTGGTTTATTATTATTATTATTGTTGTATTGCCTCCCACATGCATAGACACTTCTGATGAAGTCACCCCATTTCAATAATACAACAAAATTTCAATAATCAAACATTTTCAGTAATACAACCTGTAGCAAAAAGTATATTCGATCACATTTAAAAATCGCATAAGTTTCTCGAAATTGAACCAAATGAGTTAAGATTTTGTGACGTGCTGGTACAATGAGTTTGCTAAATAACGGGTAAACAAAATTTTGAAAAAATTGCTATTATTCGAAATTGCGTAGAATGTCAAAGACAATTTAAAAAATTTTTTTATTTGACAATGGATTATATTTTATACTTGAAAAAAGGAAAGTAGCAAAACTGTACAATGTGGTATTTCCAAGTTCAAGGTCGCCTCAAGGTTATTGAATTCGTCTCAATGTCACCTACAGTACTATGCAGACAAAAATGCATAACACCATTTCAAAAAGTGAAGGTGATCTGAAGCTAAATTTTTTTTTAAATTCTTAATGTTGAAATTTATGTTGTTCGAAACATATTTCTGTCCAGCTTATAGGAAGTGTCTTAAAAATCGTTAATAAAACTGTAATTTTCACCATTTTTAATTGTTCTTAGATCATAGCAACATTGACCAATTTCAATGAAAATTTCAACATTTAAACCTATATAAATCTGGAAAACACATTTTTTAACTTTTATTACTGGCGCAGATAAAAACGTTACAAAAAACTCTAGTGTCGCAGAAAAATTGAAATCGTTTAGTCCACTTTTAAGAAAGTGATTCTGATTTAAAGTACGCGCGCACGGTTGTGAGTGTGTGATCAATTACGCAAGTCACTTACGCAGAGCGATCACTTTCACTCCCATACATGAAACACTGACCACCTCGAAGTGCAGCAAACCTTTTCACCAGACTGAACAACTGTTCTCTATTAGCATATTAAACAACCAGGATAAGGCACATTTCATTTAAAATAAGATATCAAATAATAAATTATTTTAAATACTTTATTATTTGTATTTTAAACATAACATGATATATCTATTTGACATTGAAATCAAATAAATTATTTTTGAAGTAACTAATTTAAGTAAATAAGTTTTCTAATAAAAACTAATGTTTGTAGTTTAATGGTTACAGTTTAACTACATTTGCTTTTAAAATATTTAGTACGTGAAATAAATAAATAATTTAAAAACTGCAAAATAATCACTTCTCATTTAAAAAAAAATAAAGAATTTTAGGGTGTACGAATTACTTGAGCAACTGAAATATGAAATGAAAAATAATTTGGTTGTTCAGATAAACCGATTATTTCAAATGACATGTAGCCAAATAAGATAATATTTTCCAAATAATTTATTTCGGTAATGCCCAAGCCTGTAAACAACCCATAATGTGACGTCACCAATTGTTCCAACAGCAGTTTTTTTCGATCTGGAAGATATTCAAGTATTCACGGATGAATGAAAACGACTCATCCTATAATAAACAAACGACGTCATTTGCAATATTATAAATATAACGACAGAATCATGATGCAAAAGAATTTTTGGGCTTGGATCGCCCACGTGATCACAGCGAAGGATGAATGAAGGGGATCCGAGTGTAGCTGTTTGCGGTAAACATTTGCAAGATTGATCTCTGGTCGAATAAATGGACGAGAGCGGAAAAAGTTATCGATCCATGCGAATAGATCAGCGCGTGTACGGAAATAACGAGTAAATTGTTGTTGTACGAGTAAACGGGTTAAAAGGGTAAAAAAATGGCTAAAAACATTCAGGGATGACCTCTGTGAGCATTGGCACACGCGCGTTAGGGTTACGAGATATCGGGTAAAAGCCTTCTTAGTAAGAGTTGAAGTTGAAGAGAACATTGTTCGAGCGTGCGGTGCCCGTGGGCGACTACGACTGGCAGGGAGGCATGCACGCACGGTTGGAGTTGGAGTGCACGCGCGAACCGCGTGCGTGCCGCGTGATGCTACATGCGAACTGCGTGATGTGATACGTGGGCGCACCTCTTTCTGCCATGCCACACCGAGAATAAATCGGGAGAATCTTTCAATGCTCGCGCGCGGCCACTGCATCAAAAACCGTCTCAAACCACGCGGTACACAGTAGACAGTAGAGGCGCTGTCATCCCATTATTATCGATAACTTATCGATAGACAGCGGATGTATATATGCAATTTATGCATGAAAATAGAATAAACAGCGTTCCAACCAGGAACCACAAATTATCAATGAGATGTGTACATTTCGATCACTCATAACTAGACTGCGGATCTTTATGCAAAATAAAAATTGTCTGCATCGATTGCAAGGAATAGTAAGTATATATGATGTTATAATTGTAACATCATATATTGACATCTTCAATTTTCAAAATTTTCCTACAGTTTTGAATTTCATCTACTCAATTTTGCTATAAATGCATAAAGATCCGCAGTCTACTCATACCAGTTATCGATAAGAGAAATTCATTTCGATCACTCATAACAGTCATCTATGTATGATCGAACTTTTTTCACTTGCTCATAATAGTTATTGATGAGAAAATTCATTTCGGTTGCTCATTTAATTATCTAGTTGTCAACTCTGTTTCATGGAGCAAGCCTGTGAAAATCATTGCGAAGGTTTCGTACAACCAGACGAATCCATAGATCATATTGGGATTTTGGAGGGGAAAGGAAATTTTGAGGTCTGAGGATTTTTTTCACCCCTTCCCCGGTTAAAGTACCAGTTAATAACCCAAAGATTTTTCACTTTTTTATGTCAAATCCTGTTCATTTTGTCGAGATAACTTAAAATATCCATGTTCCAACCTGCGGAGTTCACTCGTTAAAAAGTTATGCGCGTCTAAAGTTCAGTAATTTTCACTGTTTTGACAGGTGAGGACGCCGCCATATTGATAAGTAGGGAGCTGTTCCATGTAGTTGACCGAGTGGCGACGCTAGGTGGCAGCACTAGCGCGCCACCATATCGCATATGTGCGTGTCGTTTATTGAGTAGCACATGGCGCCGCACATCGCGTCACAACTCGGCAATGCCAATAACGTACATTTACACACAATCAAGATATCGAAATTTTTCATACTTACAATTACAAAATCGATATACAATCTAACCAGAACTAACCCAGATCTAGCCAGACCTTTTTTTTTTTGTTAAGGAAGAGGAGGTATGCACCAGCCCTCCGATCGTATAGACCAGGGGAGTGTGGGACTCGACCGGTCAGAAGGCCGGCAATACCCACTAAACCTCCTTTCCCTACGACATTCCAATAGGAATGCCCTTTTCCTCCTTCCCCTTGGGCCGAAGTTAATGGCAAGCCGGGGCCCCGCTGTTGGCACTCCTTTTTTTTTTTTTTTTTTTAATGTGAGGAAATGCGTTACGCATACCCCGACCCCCCTGGGGGAGAGCCGGGGTTATGTGGGACTCCCCCCGGGCTGGCGGGCACTGCGCGTGTACCCACTAAAACCTCACATCCATCCCTAAGCTATGGAGGGGGTGCCCGGATCACGCGAATACTCAACAGGCCAACCCCTCGCTTACAATAGAACCCGGGGGAGGGGTTAACCTCCCCCACTAACCTACACTAATTGGACACCGCGCGGTGTGGGAACTGCCAGGTGTCCCCTTCCCCAAGGGCCGTCGGAACGGGCTTCCCGAGCCCCAGCTCGGTTTCACCCTGGGCCCCCCGGCGGCCTCCTGTCCCGCTCGGAGTGGGCCCGCTGTTGGCACTCCGATTCTTGTCCTAACGCAGACATAATCTTAAGCAAACACAAGTATACCTCTTTTTCCAAATTCTATAAAATTCAATAAAACTAAAATTAGTAGACTTTAGACGTGCATAACTTTTTAATGAGTGAACTCGGCAGGTTGGGACTTCGATATTTGGAATTTTCGCGACAAAATGAACAGGATTAGACATAAAAAAGTGAAAAATCTCTGGGTTTTTAAGCGGTACTTAAGCCCCCCTCCCCCCCGATATGAATCATTGCAGATAAAAAAGAATACGTGTCAAAGATTTTTGAATAAATTATATCGTCCAAAAATCTCATTAAAGTCCATTGTAAGTCGTAAACTTGCGTCTTCTTATCGTAGTCAAATTGCTGATCTTCGGTCATATTTTCGATAATAACTGACATTTTCCCCACTTGTTCACTGATTGGTGGCTTACATACCACTTATATGTATATGACTCACGAAAGTGAGTCACCTTATAAACAATTGCCTCTGTCTATAGCCGCCTTACCTACTATATTTATGGGACTACATGCAATTTTTCCGGATTCATCTCGACGATCCTGTACTTATTAAGGTCTTATTGATTGTTTACAGCGTCACGATGTCACGTACCATGCTGAAGGAGTCGCCGAACGCGGCCTTAGATAAGAGCTTGCTCAACAAGTATTTAGACCTGCCTCAGCCGGTTGATCAAATTCAAGCTACGTATATTTGGATCGATGGCACCGGTGAAGGATTGAGGAACAAGACCAGAACTGTAGAATTTATACCGCAACGCCCAGCAGGTTGGTAAAATAGAATTTCATTACAGTAAGTCTGATCTTCGGTTCGGAGCTGGGACATACATCGTAAGGAGATACTATTTTTTTGCGACCGCGTCGACCGCGCCGAACGTAGAAAAGAACAGCGCATGTAAACACGGACCCGGCGTAACGGCCGAGGGTGCAACACAAAATAGCATATCGGTGAGACAATGCTAGTGCAATAATGAAACTTTATCAATATATTTGCGACATTTTTCTGATTAAAATGACACCAAACAAGATACAATTTCGCCCATATTTACTGTTACATGTGAAGAATAATTGATCACTTCAGAAAACTGTTGAGAACGGTTTCATAGCAAGAAATTAAAAATAAAAACGTTTTTTGCTTCCAGCATGCCTCGAACGCTCACGCTCAGTCTTCTGTTTACATTGCTTAGGACTTAGATCATACACTAGACACGATTTTAATGGGGGCTTCTCGTGTAACAAGTTCAAAAAAGCAAAAATATCTTTTGTTTACATAAACAACTTAACATCTCGAAAATATGTTCCCAAAGAATTAGACCAGAATTTTGAAAATTAACGGAGCTACAGCCCGTTGGAGATTTTTAGACGACTCATTTTAATAAGAAAAATGTGACAAATTGTTTTGAGAAAGGTTGTATAAGAAAAAAATTGGAAATAAAAAAGTTATCATCGCATTTGTATTTTAGACAATACAATAAGTTTTTAATTTTTGCTCACCGCCGCGATCGCTGTTTCTCGTTCTTTTTCACTCGCTATCCTCTTCTATGTCCTAAACTTACTATGTAGATACCGTCAATTAAACCACTAAATACAGTTGAAATTATATCGTGTTTAGTGTCATTTTAATCAGAAAAATGCCACAAATAAGTTGGCGAAAGTCCCATAAGAAAATAATGAAAAATAAAGAAGTTTCGTAATTAGTAGTGGTTCACACCGATATACCCGACCCGGTATCGGATTACGCCACACTAGTAAAAGGGGTAGGCGAACGGACTAAGATCGACCACCTCCTTGGGACTTAGATCAAGACTTTACTGTATTTGGTTAGATACCAGCCAGCTGTGACTGATCTTAGTAAACCCCTGATCATTGCGATTAGTCATTTACAACAAGAAAATAAATTAATCGAGTCAAATCGAAACATGACCACTCCTAGTACCTACTTAAGTGTCGGCAGGTAAGGGGAGGGGGCACGAATTGAGGGAGGAAAGTTACCCTCTCTCCTAAAAGTACTGGTCACGTGCACGAGACGGAACGAGTCAGGTAACCGTGCGGAAGCGTGGGGGAATAGCGTCGTAGAAGGGGAAGGTAGAGTGGGGACACAAGGAAAATAACAGCTGTAACGTATAATTGTTACTGAAAAATTGTTATTTTACAAGTACGGTGTGATATTACTTTCAATTCATGAAAATTATGAATAAAATTATTATGACAATTTGTATTTTGCACAGAGATCCTATTTATAAGTGTATGTTTATTACCTTGAGTTGTAAAGGCAGGAATAACAAAGTTTGATTTATAGAATTTATATGTCTTTGAATTTTAATTGCCGAGGTAAAATTACGTTCAAACGTGCGGCAAATTATTCGAGTTAATGGCAATTTGTATTTCGATGTACAGAGGAATTTATAGCGGAACGGAGGATAAATAAGAATTGTAGAGATACCATGGTTCGACTGCGTAGTGTTTCATACAGGGTGTCTCACTTAAGTGTGACCCTCAAAATATTTTTCTTAACTTTGACGAAGTAAACAATTTTTTATGTGTAATTTGAATGGTATCAAGTGGTCATCAGGTCATCATTTTTTTTAAACAACCACATATATTTTTGCGTCGAAGCCTTAAAAAGCTCATAATAAATGAAAATCTATAAAAAGATACGTTCAAATGTGTACTATACGTGGCATGACCTTCAAATGATCTTGAACTCCGAAAATGAATGTCAAACATAAATTTCGTTTGTAAGGAGAATTTTGCGAGAAATGCTGACACCTGTAAATCTGTGGAAAGTGTATTTCCTAGCACAAAATTATCGTAAATAAAAGTAAGTCATTGAAAATTTCATGATCCATTCAAATTCGACAAAAAAAAATTGTTCACTTTATCAAAATTAAACAAGATATTCTGGGGGTGACACTTAAGCGAGACACCCTGTATTTGCTGTTTATCTCATCTTTCTTTCTCGACATCTTTTAACCGCTTAATAACTCCTCCGTTTTTTCCGCACATACCATACATAATTATACCCGCAATAAACTTACGTAAGTCACTTTTCCTCATACTTCTCCCGATATTTATTTTATCTTTTCGTGTATCTACTGTTTGCTTTCGCTGTTAAACTGACAGACTCCAATTATTTTCCTGTTTTTCTAGGAGTAGGACGATCATCTGTAATGTTAATAACTAGCTTGAAAAAGTACAAGCAAAATTAATCATAAAGAGACAAGTGTTTCTCTTGTAAGCAGTACGTATTTCAAAAATAAAAATCTAGAGGGAGAACTTACAATATATTTTACTGACAAGACGATAATTTATGCGAATCTTTTATATTTACATTATTTTCCGGGTTAAGTTGACCTTCAGTTTTTTAAATGGATGCTATATGTTTTTTAATTTCATATGAGAACGTGGGTGGTTGTAAGGAAAAACTCCGCATGTCACAATTTCAAAAAATTTGAGTTTATGCATTTACTGAGCTTTGGAGTATAGGATTTACGTATTTACCAGAAAAAAGTCGTGAAAACAAATTCAAAAGGCTGAAAAAAATAATGCAATTTAACCGATGTCCTATATAAAAAATTAGCGATCAAAACTTTAAACGGCAATATCTCGAAAGTGAAAGTATGTGACATGCGGCGTTCTTCCTTACAACCACTGATATAATTAGACAGCGAAAATGCATTTATGACAAAACTGAGGAGAGGTATAATTTGAAATAGTAAGAACAAATTTAAAAATACTGTCATTATTTTTAACCTATTAACCATATTAGGAGAGAAAATAAATTTCTATTTTGTTCCAGTTTGTTGCAATTTAGATAGAAAATTTTTATTTTCTACAACTATAAATATATTAATAATACAACTATTTTTGGATTTAGATCACTATAATACGTTTTTATTTCCCATTTCGATAGAAACGAATATTAAATATTATTTAATCGAGTCATTGCATTTTTGAAGTAAATTTTGAAGGCCCCCATTATTTTAAAACGTAGAACTTTGTTGTATTCATCCAATAATTAGTACAGACTAAAATGGCACGTAACCACCCGTGAACAGATGAAAGGCTATAGCCGGGTTTGGTGGTGACATTCGCCCCTGAAGAGTTTTTAATCGACCTTTGGCTATTCGATAGCCTACCCAAAAAGACCTCTCTCTGCCAAGTTACAGCCCCATATCTCATCTGTACGGGTAGTTATTGAGCAAAATCGAAAAACCAGTTTTTGGCCCATTTTCCCTATTTATTGACAGTTAAAAATTCTGAAAAAATTGTGACACATTCAGGATAATAAGCCACATATTAGCTACCATTTTCAGATTTTTCCGTTGCAAACTCTGGTTGCAAAACGCAAAAAACACGAAAAAAATCGAAAAAATGCAGATTTCATATAGAAATTGAAAGAGCACACGTACAGATTTAATTCATAAATGAGATATTATTATATGTATTATGCTCAATTTTTTTCAAATCCCTGAAAGTGTTGCGTCATTATTGAAAAAAATAAAAAAAAAAGTTGAGCATAATACATATAATAATATCTCATTTATGAATTAAATCTGTAGGTGTGCTCTTTCGATTTCTATATGAAATCTGCATTTTTTCGATTTTTTTCGTGTTTTTCGCGTTTTACAACCAGAGTTTGCAACGGAAAAATCTGAAAATGATACCTAATATGTGGCTTATTATCTTGAATGTGTCACAATTTTTTCAGTATTTTTAACTGTCAATAAATAAGGAAAATGGGCCAAAAACTGGTTTTTCGATTTTCCTCAATAACTACCCTTACAGATGAGATATGGGGCTGTAACTTGGCAAATCGGGGTCTTTTTGGGTAGGCTATCGAATAGCCAAAGCTCGATTAAAAACTCGTCGGGGGCGAATTTCACTACCAAACGCGGCTATAGCCTTTTCGCGACGAAAACAATACCGAACACGAGAATATTTCGATTATTGTAAGATATAATTCAACCGTAATGAGTTGACCCCAAAGAGGACTGCTCCGGTTACCCGGCGCAGGAACTTAACCCAGTTAATAAGGTGCTTATTCAATACTAGTCTTGTATCGTGCTCTTGTACCGTAAATAACCGTGCTAGCGGGAGCTTCTACTCCACTAATTTCCTCGGAACAGAAGCTAAGAGACCATGACTCGGCCCGGCCCGGCCCGCTCTCTTATCCTTATCCCCCTGTTGTACTTGCGATCTGTTTGACTCGGATCGTTTCAGATTTTAGAGCAGCTCAACACCATTGTAGTATCGTCTCTAAAAGTTGCTCCACAGGTCTTCTCGATAAACGTGCTAAGTAGCTACCGCATGTACGATTCACAGCACATAATAACGGCCCGATCAGAACTCGGTAAAATAGTATTTCAAGTATGCGTACAACATTAAAAATAAAATATTTTATTTGATTTATTTGAAAATAGTATTTTATTTTAAGAATTATTTTTAATTTCAATTTTAAATATTATTGCTGAAAATAGGGGTTCGAATTCGATACATTTATGAGTATAAATAGTTTCCTAACGATAAGATACACTGTACGTTTATCAACAAACAAAGAATTTTTAAAAGAATATGAAGGTTGTGGGCGACCCATTGCACACGCTTTGAACAAACTACAAGATGAGAATGTCTTTTTCAGTGATACATTTCCTTCGATTTTGGGAACAGAATAACTTGCAACATATTGAAAATGGTACATGTACCATAAATTATTGCGAACGTCTGAGATTCCATTTACTATCAACTTTGAAATCTCTATTTCTGGATTTATTCGATTTTTCCGAACACGCATATACGTGCCACTGTTAGCAACCCAAAATGGAAATTACGATGGATTCGAAATGAAGGAAAACATACTTTTATCAAAGAAACCTTATTTCAGATTGTGAAAATAAAGATATATTATTTTGTAATTCAGATTGTTAAAATAGAAATATTATATTTGTGTTTCAGATTGTTAGAATAGAGACATTTTATTTTGCTTTCAGATTGTTAGAATAGAAATATTCTTGTGGTTCAGATTGTTATAATGAAAATATTTTATTTTCGAAACTGTATATCTTATTTAAAATACTATTTTCTTTATGCAAAATAAAATCTAAAATATTAAGTAGTATTTGAAATATTTATATCGCCAAATAATGCCCACCTCTGTGGGCAGTTTCTGGAGGAATGAATATAATTGTGTTTAATAATAATGATTAGACTGCGGATTTTATGCATTTCATACAAAACTGTGAAAACATTTAAACAGAGGTGGGCAATATTTGGCGAAATAAATATCTCAAATACTACAATTTAATATTTTAGATATTATTTGCCTTAAAAAAAGTAGTATTTCAACTAAGATTTATAATTTCAAAAGTAAAATATTTTCATTTTGACTATCTGAACCACGAAATAAAATATTTGTATTCTAAGAATCTTAATTCTAAAATAAAATATTTCCATTTAACAATCTCAAACATGAGATAAAATATTTTATTTTCAAAGTTGTACACATACTTTGAAATACATAGGATTATTTACTATTTAAAATACTATTCTAGCCAGCTCTGGATCTAGAAATCTTGCTGTATTGCTTTAGCTGATTAAAATTATTGGAAAAAGAAATAAATGCCTATGTATAGTTTCTGTGTCTTTTAATTAAGACAGACAATTTTTATGTTGCATAACGAGTCTAATTACACATATTTTTTTATTTAGTCTTTTATAAAGGTCACTTTAATAACAAAGTCATTAACGACCTCATTTGCTCGCCGCTGCGCAGCGAAGGTGACCGCTGCACGAAAGAGTGGTTGGTGGGGGAAGCTCCGTGGATCTTCTTGACTGCGGCAGTCAAAAATGCCCATCACTGATAGATGTACATAGATACTCGCAAATTGCAATATGGTAGCATCGGTATATTTTTGTTCATTACTTTTTAATAAAAAACGAGCGACGGCTAAAACCTCTTGAGGGTTACTTAGAAAGGTGACCTTGATAACATATGTCAATACAGTATATCTTTTTAGCCTTCAATACTTCAAATAACTGCTATATTATGAAAACTTCTTTTGTATATAACTTTTTGACAACATATGTCAAGGTCAATGACATCCGAGGTGCCTCCCGTAAACGTAATATTTACTAAATGTTTAATAGTTTAATTGTTTAATTAAATGTTTAATTTTCTCTCAGAAAAATATCTAAAAATTGATAAGAACTAGAATAGCAGCTTAAATGCAAATACATTGCAGAAATTACGGAATTGATCGATTCAACTCTAAGCAGATCGTTAGTAGCAGCGACCAATCAGATTAAGCAGAGAAAAAAAGGTCATTTACTGTGATCTTGCTGCATGATAAAGCTCGTGTCTGCGTGCAGCTTTCAGTACAAAATACATAATCTCCAACTTGGGCTGGAAATTTCTCCCGCTTGCAGCTTATTCGTTTGCCATGATCCCTTTAGATTACCACTTGTTTCAATTGATGTAAGAACTATTAAAGTCGTCGTCCATCCACCAACATAACGCCTTAACAACATCTGACCCTTACACAATATAAACCTATAGACACACGGCATATGTGTATAGTACGTATATCGGAAAGTCGAGAAAAATCTTTAAACTGATTTTTCAAATTTCATTTTTTGAAAAAATTTTTTTACTATCAAGTATCAACACCTCAAATCTTCCAAATCCATAATATTATCAAGTTGAGATAATTGTATAATCAGAACATTACTATTGTTAATAGCAATATTATTTTTTGATTGTTAAATTATATTTCTAATTATGTTCTTTGTATTTTGTGAAAATTTATTTATAAAGATGACGACGCTAAAGCGATTCCTTTTTTATGAATGTTTCAGAAATGGTACTGCAAATATGTACACATTTAATAGAAATAAAGACCTGAGTTGTGTCCAAAAAAATTATGCACAGTATTGAAGCCGCAATTTTGAATTTTGTATTTTGATCGTTAGATTCGTTGTCAGTGACCTCAAGAACCATTAATTACCAATTTTCAGAAAGTTTTGGTGAAATCTCGAAACTGTTAATAACTACGGATAATTTCAACACAGTTATGAAAACAATATAAAAACGTTATCAAAAATGTTTACAATGTAATGGAGAAGCGTTGAGCACCTTCTTCGATAAAAACATTTTTTGTAAATATCTCGAGAAGTAATAATAATAATAAATAATTTTTTACGTAGAATGAATAGAGGAATCGATCTGTGCGACAAAGAATACGCTGTTGCACTTTTAAAAAATCTTCAAACCATTTATTGAAACAATTGCGTGGATCAGCCTGTATAGTTGCGAAAATAATGAGCAACTATGTACCTAACGGCGCCATTGAGAACATATTATCTAGTCACGTGTTGTATTACAACGTGATTCAGGATAAAAATAGTGGCCTATGCTTTCCGATTACCTTGCATTTTCCCTTCTTATGTCTACGCGTTCTGCTATTCAAAACATTCATTCTTTTTTATCTTTTTCTGCGAGTGAACCTTGACTCACCAATGCAATTCGAGCGATTACTAAGTATATGTATGTAAGTAGCATCATGAATACGAATTCGATCTAAAGCTACGAATCTACCAAAGCAACCAAGTTTTTGGACTTTTCGTCGTCGTGAACTAATATTCATAATTTAAAAAAAAAAAACAATCATGCATACACGGTCTTATATTATTTACTATTGGTGGGAAGAATGGGAAAAATGGGTCAGTGAAAAACAAATTCTAAAGCCATTCGAGTCGCTAAATTATTTTCGATTTATTGAAATAGCTAAACTACGAAACACATTCTCATCTAATTTCCATTTCTTACGATCGACTTGGAATATTTTTATTTTACTTAAAAATCCACAGTCTCACACCTCTTTACTTCATTTGATAAAATAATAAAATATCAAATTTTAGTAATTCCTACAGATCTGTCATTGTTTATCTGTCAATGTGATATTCATTTAGACCGAGCTTCTTCCTTATTGCGAGTTCATTGCGTTGGTATAGTACAGCCAGAGTCGTCAGATTGTGTCCTCACTCTATTTTCCCCTTCTGCGACGCTATTCCCCACTTTTCCGCCGCGGCCTGGTCACGTGACGCGTTTCGTCTCTGTCGTGCATGTGTCTTGTACCGGCAGAGAGAAGGTAACTATTTTCCCTCAATTCGTGCTCTCTCTTCTCATCTGGGTACAGCTACATCAACACATTTTTTACGGAGGTTCTATCTCCAGCTTCCACCGAAAATGAACTATTTTTTAATGATCTATAGTGAAGTCACGATCTAAGTCCGATCCCTGGTTCGGAGCTAGGACATAGATCGTGAGGGGATACTATTTTTTTGTGATCACGTCGACCGCGCCGCACGTAGAAAAGGACACCGCATGTAAACACGGATCGCACGGCCGAAGGCGCAACAAAAAATAGCATATCGGTGAGACAATGCTAGTGCAATAATAAAACTTCTTTATTTTCTATTGATTTTTAATGAAATTTTATCAATATATTTGCGACATTTTTCTGATTAAAATGACACCTAACAGGATACAATTTCGCCCATATTTACTGTTACATGTGAAGCATAATTGATCACCTCAGACATCTGTTGGGAACGGTTTCATAGCAAGAAATTAAAAATAAAAACGTTTTCATTAATATTGTGCTACCATATGTTCCTAGACAGACCTTATCGTTCCAGCATGCCTCGAACGATCACGCTCAGTCTTCTGTTTACATTGCTTAGGACTTAGATCATACACTAGACACGATTTTAATGGGAGCTTCTCGTGTAACAAGTTTAAAAAAGCAAAAATATCTTTTGTTTACATAAACAACTTAACATCTCGAAAATATGTTCTCAAAGAATTAGACCAGAATTTTGAAAATTAACGGAGCTCGAGCCCGTTGGAGGTTTTTAGACGACTCATTTTAATAAGAAAAATGTGAGAAATAAAAAAGTTAGCATCGCATTGGTATTTTAGACAATACAATAAGTTTTTAATTTTTGCCGACCGCCGCGATCGCTGTTTCTCTTTCTTTTTCACTCGCTATCCTCTTCTATGTCCTAAACTTACTATAGACCGTCAATTAAACCACTAAATACAGTTAAAGTTATATCGTGTTTAGTGTCATTTTAATCAGAAAAATGCCACAAATAAGTTGGCGAAAGTCCCATAAGAAAATAATGAAAAATAAAGAAGTTTCGTAATTGGATTAGTAGTGGTTCACACCGATATACCCGACCCGGTATCGGATTACGCCACACTGCTTGGCGACCGAGGAAGCTCGAACCTCACGGCCCCTCGCGAGGTTTGACCCCTAGTGAAAGGGGCAGGCGATCGGACTAATAATAAGATTGACCACCTCCGTGGGACTTAGATCAAGACTTTACTGTAGTACTTTTTTGAAATACTTTGAACCACTTCTGTGCTGTCCAAAAGGATATTAAAATGGATAAAAATTCACAAAACTTTACTCGCATATTATAAATTTGGTATGATATTCTTGAGATGTGTACAAAGTACGAAAGGACGAAATTTCAAAGCATTTCATTATGTGAGTAAATCGAGCGTATCTCCGATAACAAAATCAAAATTCATTATAGAGACAAGAAAATTTCATTGTTCGCATAGAATTTGTAGTGCACATTGTTAGAATGATCCTCGAATAGACATATTATTCTTATTCCCGAAAGCAATAAACAACTGATTACGGTAAACATCGGTGAATACATGGCTTAAAATTGACCGTGTGAACACGTTCACGTGCTTTATCGCGCTCGGCTCGTTTGCGTACGTTCGTCATTGTCAAGAGGTTTGGTCTGTATTCATGAAATTCCGCGTGCGACCGCGCAGCCATTAACATTTGCGAAGCGTCGATTGCATGGAAATGTAACTCCGGACATGTCGTCGATTAAGAGTATCTACATTCCGGACGAGATTCGCAGGTTGCTATCGCGGATGGATTATTGCCATGATCGGGTATGTCGGGGATAACAATCGCGACCTTATAGTCTGTCCAACGAGACCAGAGAGTAGACATAAACACACGCACAGGGCCAGCTCGCAGACTCAACATTCCTACGAATTATCAAATAAGAAGAATCTTTTACATATTAAATGATAAAACAATCCATCTAAAGGCTTATTCACTTTTAGAGAATGTCTGAACATTTTTTGGAAGGAACCACTGATTAACAATACCTGCTCGTCCCTGAGCCACAGTGGTCTGGAAGAGACAGAGCATACCCAGGTTTAGCATGAAACAGAACCTACACCCATAGTTAGCTAAAAGTGGGTATAGATTCTGTTCCATGCTAAATCTGAATAAAGGTGAGATCTCCTAAGCGCTACAGACATTGCATGCAATGCATTTTTCTGTCTACACAAAAGGTGTGTGTCCGAGAATGCTAGATTTTACAGCGTTGTCAACTTTAAAAGTGCAATGTTGCCGCATTATATTCATACAAAAATCGTCTATGCTCGCATCAGTGTCGCCAGATGAGGGCGAATCGAGCCTCATTTACTCCCTTACTTTTCCCCTTCCACTATCCCATTCCAGCACCACGTCCCACTCAATCCCCGTCGCGCACGCGCAACGTGTCACATATTACGACTCTGGCCATCAGAGAGGGGGTACATGTATTCCCCTCGATTTTCTTGACCTGGCGACACTGGCTCGCATCGAAAGCGTTCGAGCGATTTCGTTCCTGCTTTTCGGAGCTGTCGAAATTCAGAGACATATTGCTTCTTAATTTAAAGTGTAGAATTTTCAATCGTAAATAATTTTATTAAACGATCATTTGAATATTCGTTGACTTATTCAAAATTCTTTTTAATTTTTAAAATTGTTTATGCAAATTTAAAATTGCTAAATGTTTTCAAATTTTTAATTTGTAAATTTTTTAATACGTGCATATACATATAATTATGCATATAAATCTAAAAGTTCAACCAAGTAATCTGAAGATCATACGTACACTTTTAAAAATTTCTGTTTAGTACATATTAATAACAAATGTTAATATAACATAATTAATTTGAATTTTAATACGAAAGGTATTATTTTGCGACACACAAAATATTCAGGAAGGTGTAAACAATCACGGCTTGTTAATTGTTGCAATCTACACATGTATATGTGTACGCTGATATTTGTATATTAAAAATTACGCAGATTTCAATACGTCGTCGAAACCCACAAATAAAGATCGTTAATGAACATCCAAGGAAACGTTTCGATACTGGCACCGTCTATATAACTTCTCTGATTTGTGGCGTGTTTAGACTTGTTTTCATCAGCAAACCACTTACAATCGATTGATAATGTTTCCATGGCAAAATTATGAATTGTAACAAACATAACGCTTACATTGTTGTCTCCAGAAACGTAACACATAGCGTATTGGCATTTACTAACTAAATCCAATATCATTTATTATTAACGTTATCATAATGATATCATCACTTATTGAAAATGTTTTCCCGATCAAAATAAGCCCAAACACGGCATAAATCGGATAATAATATAGCCAGGTTGTACTGAAAAGTATCATGCGAAATATTTCCGGCGACAAAATTTGTAGGTACATATATGGGATCTGACGAATCTGAAAAGTCTCGAGCTCGATGAATGTGGTAGTGCTTGTACGTGACAACTGTTGCTTGCGGCATTTGTTTTAGCACACATAAGAATCATCGTAGCTATAAATATGTATGTTGATAAAATTTTAATAAGAAGAGTAAAAACAAAGTTTATATATCTTTTCAATCAAATATGTATATTATTTCTTTACATATAGATCTTTATATAAAGATAAAGCAATGTTTTATATTTTGCTTAAAAATTTTATAACAAAAATGAGCACAATTAACTGCAACTTAAATTGTTAAAATGTAGTGAATTTTTATTTGTATAGACGTAAACAAAATGTAAGTACAATCAGGCTTATACATATTATTAAATCTGCAAGTACTTATTTTAAGAGAAAGAAACTAGAAAAATAATAAATATTTGTATACACATTAAATAATTGCGTAGAAAATAGATCATCATCAGTTTAAACTATGTAAAACTATTGCAATATACTTTCTTTAATGATACAAGCAATAAACTAAAATTAATTTTACTATATTTCCTATTTTTGTAATACATTCTTCATAAATACTATTTCCACTATTCAAATACACTCGCCATATACATGTAAGCAGCCGTAGCAAAAATGAAGTATACGGAATATTCAGTTCTTAATAATACGCCTATATCCGCGAACTATCGGTACGGGGGCTCTTAGAGTGCCCCACGAAGCCTAGGCAAAAAAGTCCATAAGATCAGAGAGTCTCTCTGATAAGATGCAATGTCTGTACTGATCAGTCTGTGTTTAGACGCAGCGTTTTGCGATCCTAGGACCTCCTATACTCCACTCATCACGAACACAAACTTGTGCGTCCGGACGCACAGCAGGAAGTTACGACAAATGGTGTATGGATCGCAAAACGCTGGGTCCAGACACGCTTAGGAGATTTCACCTTAAAGCCGGGGAATTCGGTGAATCCCCGTGACACGCGTTATTATAACTCACGAGTTGCTCGTTTGTTTGCAGAGTTGCCAATCTGGACGTACGATGGAAGCTCGACGTACCAGGCGGACGGGGCGAACAGCGACATTTACCTGTGCCCGGTGGCAATCTACAACGATCCGTTCCGACGGGGGAACAACAAGCTAGTGCTGTGTGACACCTACCACAGCGACAAGACCCCGACAGCCTCGAACAAGCGGTTCAAGTGCAACGAGGCGATGGAGGCGGTGAAGAACGAGGACCCGTGGTTCGGGATCGAGCAGGAGCACACTTTCCTGGACGTGGACGGCAGGCCGCTCGGTTGGCCGAAGCACGGGTTCCCGGGTCCCCAGGGACCCTACTACTGCGGCGTGGGTGCCGACAAGGTGATTGGCCGCGAGATTGTCGAGGCCCATTATCGGGCTTGCCTTTACGCTGGCATCAAGATCGCCGGGACCAACGCCGAGGTGATGCCGTCCCAATGGGAGTTTCAGGTGGGCCCGTGCAGCGGCATAGCCGCCGGCGACGATCTCTGGGTCGCCAGGTTCATCCTGCACCAGGTGGCCGAGGAGTACGGCGTGGTCGTGACCCTCGACCCGAAACCGATGGAAGGCTCGTGGAACGGTGCCGGCGCACACTGCAACTTCTCGACGAAGACGATGCGCGCGGACAACGGGATCGCCGAGATCGAGAAAGCGATCGATAAGCTGAGCAAACAACATCTCAGGCACATCCAAGCGTACGATCCCCGCGGGGGGAAGGACAACGAGCGCCGTCTCACCGGGAAATGCGAGACCAGCAGTATACACGATTTCAGTGCCGGCGTGGCGAATCGCAATGTCAGCATCCGCATTCCGCGCGGCGTCGCCGAGGACAAGAAGGGCTACTTGGAAGACAGGAGACCCAGCAGCAACTGCGACCCGTACGCGGTCTGCGAGGCCCTCGTCCGAACCTGCGTTCTCAACGAGTAAACGGCCGGACCGATCGCTCGTTTGATGGGTGGGGGGAGACGAATTCAAACTCGTAACTGATAGTGCAATGGTGATCTATCTTTACCGAACGTGTTCTTTGCAAGTCGGACACCTGCTCGATACGATTCAAATGAAACGAGAGATCTAGAGTAGGGATGTGCGGATCGCTAATGGGTCGGGTCTTCCCCCTCTACCACTAAATGTGGCTCGATTCTAGCGACTCTCATGCAGAGAGCCGCAAAAGGGGAATGTGGTGGTGGGGGGGGGGGGGGGGTAGGACACCGTGTCTCCCCGACTTTTGCTATTCTGATCCGAGCCTGCACGTCCTTAATCTGAAGATCATTTCCCAGGAAAATGAAATGCCTTTTGCGAGAGGCTAGTGCCTAACAAACGCTGAATCGTTTATCGTCGCAGGTAAATTGTTTGTAGGTAGCCTTGTAAAAAATATTATTGGAACGCATGAGAGGGAGCGAAATAATTGTTCTGAAAGATTCGGATTATAGTAGTTGGATGGAACAAAAATGCATTCACGAATACAGGTCGTTGAAGCTGTCGTTCTTAATATATTAAATTGTAAATTGAACTCCTAGATACGCCACTGAAATTATTATCAACGGTCCGCAAATTTGGTGTATTTATGGCAGATGCGTACTTTATTGTACACACATTGTATTATATTTTTTGATGGAAACAAAGCCATTGTCAATCCAGCTTTTCCGAACGAATCGAGCGACCTATATTTCGTGTTTTATACTTTTAAAAAGGACCTCTACATTGTTAAGTATCTATGTAACCGAGTATATAGGGTGTAACCTATGCACGAAGTAGCGTTAACGCTTGTTACATCTACCCGTTTGATTTAATAACGTTGTAGCGACCGGGACAATAAAGGCAGACTATGTATGTATATGTCATTCCGTAGGCGAAATTAGCATCGCGAACTTTTATTTTTTTTCAAACGTTCTCGTGCTTGTCGGCAGAAGAAAGAGGAATTATCAACTGAAAAATATGTGTAACGGGTTCTGGTTTTAGCTTGGACACTTGGGACTCCAAAATATCTATATGGGACATCTCTCGATGATTAGCGATAACAGTTTCCGAAGGCAAGTGCGAAGAACTTTTGAAATACAGTGAGGTCGTATGCCTTATCTTTACATTTCTCGTTTCAGTAGTCGGTGAAACACTTGAGAACCAGATTACTATTGGCTTGGCGAGAAATTAATATCGTTTCCAAATCGCGTTAGCGAGAACATTAGATAATTGATATTAAACTAATTGTAAGACTATTTCCTTAGCGAACAAGCTGTTTCACACGTCAGCTTATATGATACAATTTACAATTCTGCAGAACAAATATTGTTGATGTTGAAAGTTAGGCCGACTTAGAACGGTTTCGAAACTGGATACGCATGATGGGCGTACACTATCAAAAAATGACACCACGTTCCCATCGATTCAATACTAGAAAAATGTAATAGTAATGTTTTTATCAAAGGTAACATGCAGGATAACAGGGCGTAAAAGGTTGTTACAACTTTCGAACACAAAGTACTATGTATAGTAAATCCGAGCAAAGGCGTCCTCCTTTCTCGCAATTATCATTTTTGTGCAATTGCTTACGGGTCCCGGGATCCGTGAACTATGGAAGGTGGCCGCGTGGTCGCTCTCTATTCAATCGTGTTAGAGTATAATATACATACGTATAGGTACACGATGTAAAAAAGAAACGAAAGAAAAGTCGATGTAGTATGTACATGGTGTATTTTCATATTTTTATGGTATATTTTCATATTTGTATTTTCTATGCTGACTTCTGTAATTGTAATTGTATATCAGGACCATTGTTGACAGTTTTGTTGGTAGTGGTTATCATTGTTGTTGTTATAATAATATAGTAATAATGATAGTAATAATAAAAATAGTAATAATAACGATAAAATAATAATAACAGTAATAATAACAATAAAGACCGATGTTTTTGATGAAGGAAATACTATTCTCTGATTAGTACGAAACATTCACTTTGTTATATTCTGAAATAAAAACTTCTACAAATTCTGACTTATCTAGTTTATAACATTCCTAATCTTAGATCAAGATCGTAATCTTATATTAAAATATTATGTTACATTGGTAACTTTTTAATAATTTGTCTATACCACATATACCCGGTGACCGCAGAAAGAGAATACCATGTGATAATGTAACTTAAATGTTCGTTTCTTAATTTCACTTTTGTTTGACTACCTATCGGATATTTTGAAAAATTTGTATCGCTTTTCATGTCAAGGTATATGGGAGCTGTTCCGGCTATCTCAGCCATTCCATTCACATCCCTGGAATATAGTATTGATATCAATATCATATAGTATTGATATGAGTTTGACAGATTTTTTCCCTATGTTTATAATATTATCTTCTCTCACCTATAATACCATAGATCCTCCTTGGGAGAATTTTTTGGTACAAACTGTGGTCGTGACTCGTTTGATCTTAAAACACCTATAATTTCTACCTTGCCTTTTACCTGAGTATACTGCCTCGCAGCTGAATTTTTAAGTGTTCTAGGGACCCACCCACGATTTACCAGGATCGTCAAACTATAATGCATTTTATAAATTTTAAGAATGAAAGCATTAGAATATACATACATGTCATTAAAAACCACCATTTCTTGGCAATAACTTACTCTCGATCTGATAATTTGAAAGGTGTAATAATGTAATATCCTCTTTGTGCATCATTGTTTCCTACCAAAGAACCTTGAGTACTAGAATCACCATCTACTATCAAGCTTCTAAGGCCAACAGGAAATTCTTGATCGTACAAAAATGTCCCTTTAACTTTAAAAGGGTAATATTCCATTTCTCCCAGTTGCTCTAAACTGAATACAGTGATTTGTAACTTTGTAATATTTAGAGCCGTCAGGCGCTGTCGATCAGTTGCCATGAGACCAAAAAATTATTATTATTCGCAGCAACCAAGCTTACACAAGCTCGTACGCTTTCTCGTACCTAGTGGTCGCTGATAACCTGGTCGACAGAGCATAACGACCCCAACTGTTATATGTTTACATTAATATCTTACTTTGCTGGTAATTCGAGGGGTTCGTGATAGATGCGGTCATTTAAATTTTGTAATAAATTTAACTTCCATTTCCGTCTTTGCACTTGCCATGTACCAAGCAGAAATGTCCCAATTGGAATACTCTGCATTATTTACACTTGTTAATATAAGTTGTTATAACAAAAAACAATTACTAAGAAATTTGTATTGGATGCAATTTTCAATATATATTAACTTGCCAGCAAGAAATATCCATAAGGTCCAATTGATTGAGGAAATTCATAAAATTTTGTCGGTTTCTTTGGACCTACGTACAGGTTAGGTTTACTTAGACGTGTTTTAAATCTCTTCTGAATATTGAGAACATCGCACAATTGAGAAGAACGATTGTTATTTACAAACTGAACTAGATTCACTTTAAACTGTTTCCCCAATCTTGTGATAATCGTTCTACTTAAATGCATGTTTCAACGGTTCTTTATGAACATGCGTGAGACACAGATAGAAACTGAAATCATAAATGTCATAGATAGATAGATGACAATAGGAAAGAAATGAGAGGCCTTGTAAGTTGGTGCAGAGAGTCTCTGGTTGGTGATATTGGA
This sequence comes from Lasioglossum lativentre, assembly GCA_916610255.1. Lineage (NCBI taxonomy): Eukaryota > Metazoa > Arthropoda > Insecta > Hymenoptera > Halictidae > Lasioglossum > Lasioglossum lativentre. Next base: position 35,947,105 of record OU744356.1, on the reverse strand, counting down.
AGTTGTAGCTGGATTGGTCTACTCTACTTCGAGAGGCCTTCTTTGGCACACGGACGATGGCGCACATCCAGATGGCGCACATTTCTTTTGCACACTGCTCGATTGCGCACACGGTTTTTTCGCACACAGCTCGATTGCACACACGGTTTTTTCGCACACAGCTCGATTGCGCACACGGTTCTTCCGCACATGGTTCTTCCGCAATTCCGCACACGGAATATTGGATTGCGCACGCAGAGAATTCAAGCTGAAGTTTACCATCGTGAGTTGTGCTGTGTGATTAGTTTATGGTTATATTTTTTATGCATAATCTATCTATATGTAGTATCAGAATTTGTCAGTGATGTTATTTTATAGGTGATTGTGTAAGATGTGCTTATTATGAAAAGTTGATTAAAATGTGAGAAAATGCTACGGCTTTTAGAAATTTATTTTGTATACAACTCCCAAGGAATTACTTTTACTCTCAAGGTTATTTTGTAAGTATTATAAGGGATATACCGAGAACTCTTAAAAAAAGGATGAGTAAAGCAAATATTGAATTTTTAAATAGGTTATATTTTATGTGTTGCAGAAATGATTGTTTTAAAGACAGTGATTCGTGATGCTATCTATCATGATTTAATCATTGATATTGAAAAACTTGTAAGTATATTATCTAATTTCTTTTTAATGTTATTTGCAATGTTTCATGTATTACTTACCATTTTACTAATTTTTAGTTTTGGAACCAGTCCTGTGTATTTGTAATATGTTTTAAAATAATTGTATTGTTATATTGAACTTTATTTATATACATAATATAATAATTACATATATTAATTCTTGAAAAATTGTTTTAGGTTATCGTAGTGCCACTAAGATATGCTGCGACTTTTCTTCCACCACTTTTGTGGAATACTTACTGTTTACATATGTATCGGCAATGTGTGGGAGAAAATTTAATGGGCGATTCTTCAAAACGGTACGAGATGAAAATCAAGAAAAAAAATCAATTGAATGCTGAAATCTGGTTAAAATATTTTAGATAAGTAAATTCCATCTCTAAAAAGTTAGTTCAAAAGCAATGGACACGATGCTTTGTGATTTCTTTAATTATATTTTACAGACGATGCAATCTATGCCAGTTAAAATTTTCCGTGAGGACTCCCAAGGATTGGAGAACTTGACATTGGGATACTGAGAATAAAACTTTCCGCCTGCATGTATTGCGAAGAAATTTTTCATCGTCATATTTTCTATCAATTTATCTATAATGGAATCTTTATCTCTTTCTGGAAAACTGTATGATGCATGTCATTTCAAAGCGTGTTGTTAAATACAGCCTTTCCTAGCTTTTGTGATGCCATTATGTTATAGTTTCCCTACACGGCACACTATTTTGAGTATATAAGCATTTAGAACAAAACTAGATAGAAAATTTTTTACTTGCGTTTTCAATTTGCAATTTATTTTCATGTGAGATTACTGACTAATTTTTCTGTGAAAATTTGTATATGTATTATATTGTGGATTTTAAGTGTATCAAAATTTAATTGAATAGTGTATCTGTGAAAACATGAAAACTACATACCGAAATCTTATTCGTTTACTGTTATTATATGCTCAATTATGTTTGAAATGTAAAACGTGAATGTCCAATTATTACGTCTAATAAATCTTTAGTATCATTGACTATTTATTAGTACAAAATTGTGTCCATTCTTTATTAACATTAGGAATATAAAATTCAAAAAATTCTGTCACTATACATTTAAAATAATCTCACCAATCGTAACTTGACTTACACGCTTTCTGCAGGCATTTATTTTGCCGTTAACTTTCGTTAGTTTTGCCGTTCGTTTGTTTCTTCTTCTCTCGATACTCCTGTTCACAAGTGTACCCGTTCACTTGCTTGTTGTATTTCATAGGAGTGGTTTCGATAACTTGTAAAGTGTTGTTTAATAATGGAGGTATTTCCCGGAAAATCAGTTGGTACATTTATTTATGCATATGTAATTATGCCGTTGTAATAAATGCCGCAACACTGGCTGCCGTGGAGCCATAAGGGATGTCGGAGATGGATCCATGTTGATCTTAAATGACCACGATCATCTACCAGAAATTCATGGAATCCAACAACAAAAAATTAAGCTGGAAATTTTTTCTCTTTGCCGAGAGACGTTGTTGCCGTTGAAACAAATTTTTGACGATGTTTGTAGGAAGTATGTTCTCACACATCTTTTTATACGAAATTATATTGAAATAGATATATAAATTTGTTGATAATTACAGATATCCAGATGCTGGTGCACTAGTTTCCTTCCGTCAATTAAGACCCACAATGCAAAGGGAAAGAGGGAAATGTAGACCAGCAATTCCAGAAACATTTCTACTATTGTGCAATATGATTAGCTGTTTTCACCCTTTTGATAGTTTATTAGTTAATGTTGCCATATCTGAAAAAGCGGAAAAGGCGATCATTATAACAACAGAAACGTTACTGAAAGCAATTTCCAAAAGTAAAGAATTATATGTGGATGGGACTTTTGCAGTAAGTACGATAATGCAATTATAAATCCAAAACGTTATTATAAGTCCAAAATGTATATATGTCTTAATACATTATGTAATATTTGTTTTTTTTAATGATTTTAGGTCCTACCTAAGAAACCCCATATAGGACAGCTGTACACTGTTCATATACGCTACATGGATAATGTAAAACATCATTTTAATTACTTTTACATGTTAAAATCAGTGCAATATGTCAGATGATTATTTTTTTTTTTTAGGGTATTGCAACTTTGCTTATTTTGTGCGAAAAACGAACTGCGACATCATACACTGCCATATGGGAGAAAATTATTAATTTGATTCCTGAATTAAGAAATAATTCGAGCGTTATGCGAAAGTGGCGGCAAATTCATAAACAAAAAATTTACCTCTGCCTACTTGACAATCCAAGTTCTAAAAAAATTTATTGGACATACATTATTTATAAGTTTAAAAAACCATACTTCCGAACAAGGTCCACTGGACAATCACATTGTACATTTGTTAAGATCAATATGTAATAAGATTACATTACATTGCGCAACAAGCAATAAATACGTCAGTGCCCAGATAGCCAAAAATCCAAATCTGGACGAGACTCTATGTCGGCAGCCGTCGCTCTCCCTGACGGCCAATGGACCAGGTATTATACGTCGGCTGAGAGACGGCCCAGGGCCGGCCGGCGGCGGCCGAATTTTTCTTTCGAAATGGTACCCTAGCAACTATCCCTAGAATTCCCCTAGAATTCCGTAGAAATCTGGCCGAAACATGGGTTTGCGGGAATACATTTGACGTCCTTATACGTGCAAATTTTGAACTGTATAAAGGCTCAATCTAAAGAGGAAGGTTCAGCGCATAGCGCCCTGCTTATAATAGCAGTCAAAAAACTGTTTTTGTAACAGAAAAATACATTGGGATTCTGCGGGTGATTTCTCGACTTTTTTCCCTACTTTGACACTCATATTATTAGATATCAACAAAATCACGTTACGTCATGACCAGAGCATTCTGCACTGAACCTTCCTCTTTAGATTGAGCCTTTATACAGTTCAAAATTTGCTTGTAAAGGACGTCAAATGTATTCCCGCAAACCCAAGTTTCAGCCAGATTTCTAGAATACCCTAGAATACCGTAGAAATCTGGCCGAAACTTGGGTTTGCGGAAATACATTTGAGGTCCTTACACGAGCATATTTTGGGCTGGGTGAGGGCCCAATCTAAAGAGGAAGGTTCACGCATAGCGCCCTGCTTATTATGATAGCAGTCAAAAAACTGTTTTTGTAACAGAAAAATACATTGGGATTCTGCGGGTGATTTCTCGACTTTTTTCCCTACTTTGATACTCATATTATTAGATATCAACATAATCACGTTACGTCATGACCAGAGCATTCTGCGCTGAACCTTCCTCTTTAGATTAAGCCTTTATACAGTTCAAAATTTGCTCGTATAAGGACGTCAAATGTATTCCCGCAAACCCATGTTTCGGCCAGATTTCTACGGAATTCTAGGGGAATTCTAGGGACAGTTGCTAGGGTACCGTTTCGAAAGGAAAATTCGGCCGCCGCCGGCCGGCCCTGGGCCGTCTCTCAGCCGACGTATAATACCTGGTCCATTGGCCGTCAGGGAGAGCGACGGCTGCCGACATAGCCTTGGTATGCTCCAAGCGTGGCTCGTCCTCTATTCTGCCTGTTTTCGTCCCTGGTATGACTTGGCCCTGGAAATGCTTGGTTAACGGGGTGAGTATGCGACAGGTGTTTATATAATAAGCTTATCTTATTTAATGGCCAATAATTGTACATATAATATATAATAAAATTGAAAGAAGGAATTGTTATGAAAATTATTGATAATACACCCTAATCTCTTTATGCAATAGAAAAATAGATATTAACAGTTGCATAATTTATTAAAGGATAAATTACCAATATTTACGGAATTAGATTAAGATTTTATAATAAAAATTTTAATATTGCATTATATAAAACTATGACCAATATTTAACTTTACGATGGCAAGTTATATGTTGTTGCAAAATTCGTTAAATCATATTCTTAAGTCCAAAAAAGTGAAAGATAACCTTGCAGTTATATCTATCTATTCATAAATAGTCATGGTTTATTTATTGACAGATTTCATCAAATAATAATGCAAACCGTATTGAATTCATTGCGTAGTTGCAAATTTAAATATCAAACGAAAGCAATTAAGATTTTTCATATATATATAGATTTAAACTTTTAACCATTTAATTCTGACATCTCAATCACCATTAACATTTCAGTATGTTGATTTATAAATAAAAACATTTTGTGTCTCTGTTTTACTAAAAATATTCTATCGTACATTTATAATTGTAAAGAAACGAAAGCTTTCATTTTGAAATTTCGCGCATTTAGGCTAGAACCAATCACCAATGCGGCACCGGAGAGTACCACGTGACCGTGATTTCCCCCCGCAAAGCTGCTTCACTCCATGGATATAGGAATATAGGGATGGAGCATGAGCTAGCATCAGTGGCAAGGGGGGTGTTCAGGATTGAGGAGGAGGCAGGGTAACATTTACGCCTAAATTTGATTGGTGGCATTTCTGCGCATACTCTGTACCGCCAAGTATGAAATATGTTTACAGATTGCTTACAGGCTTACATATATCTGACAAGTTGAAAATAGAAAAGTGATATTTAGTTAACCCTTTGTCCTATAATAACGTATGACACTCGCGATACGAATTATGTCCCAAATATTGTAACGAACGTTGTTAAATGATTAAAAGTGAAATAGAAAGTAGAAATCTTCTACACTTTTTGATTTTATGCAATTAGTAGTTACATATTTCATGTTTATGTACAATTTCAAATAATTAATAAATCTGTAGTCTGAAAAAAATTCTAGGAGGAGGGATTAAAGAAAACTAAAATTAGAGAATATAGAAAAGAAATTAAAACGTGTAACATGAATTAAAGAACATACTAATTTTAAATAATTTATATTTTAAAGTCATTATTTTTATAAAACGAAGAGGTGTTATATATTTAATAATTAATAAGGATAAAATAAATGTTATATATTTTTTCCAATAATACAATTAAAAATAGGGTACAATAAGTTTTTGCACATAATAGGCTTATATATATGTAATCTTTATTACAGCGTTTTGTTCGTTTTACAATATTTAACAAGAGACTACTATTTCCTTTGGAAAATTTACTATCAACAAGACATTCGGATTCTGGTTCTTTACAAGGACCAGAAATCTTACAGGATCAGCCAGCTGTAGAGGAGATTAGACCTGCGGAGGTCATTCAGGAACCTCAGCTTCAGGGTCCGGAGAAACAATCACTGGCTCCTGAATTACTGGAAGCTATAGGAAAGCGTTTGGATCCAGCAAGGACAATGGCATCTCCAATTCTCGATGATATTGCCATTAGATGGGCAGATATTCTGAGGCAGGGGCTTCCAGAAGAAGAGAAGAAAGAGTTAACGAGGAAGTATCCGATACCGGAGAATTGTGTAACAATGGAGCCCCCAAAACTAAATCCACAAATACAAGCTACCCTGTTGGATCCACTTATCTCAAGGGATAAAAAAATTGTAGAAAAAAACAGAAAGTATCTGTTTGTTTGGCAGCATTGGGCCCAATGCTAGGTGATGTACTGAAGGGTAACATACCAAATAAGCTGTCGCTAGTTACTACCCTAAGTGATGTGAGCAGATTGTTGGTAGATTTACAACGAGATGAGTCTCAAACTAGACGTTTGCTCATTGTAAGCAAATTAAATAACGCGATGAAGGATACATTGATATCGTCCAACCTGGATGAATGGCTTTTTGGCAAGGATGCTCCAAAATGCTCGATGTTCACAGGTTATCGCTGCATACATAATGACGTACTGCGCTTGCGCCCGGACACAGCCAATGAAAATTAGGCGTCAATTTTACCTCGTCCCCGTCCCTAAATTTGCCAACCCCGCAGCGACACGCTCCATCGCTATATTCCTATATCTATGGTGGGGACGCGAAGATTTCAGTCGACGTGTACAAGAAAAATACAGGGTGTCCCAAAAGTACTTCAACATCGGGAAATGGGAGGTTCCTGAGGTCATTTCAAACGTCATTTTCCTTTTGCAAAATGTTGTCCGCCTGCCGGCTCGCCGCGCTGAACGTTCCAGCGAGCGTCGAACTCGCGCTCTCATTGGTCCGTGTTTTTCGTTAATAACTCCCAAACGAAGCCTCGGACAACATTTTGCAAAAGGAAAATGACGCTTGAAATGACCTCAGGAACCTCCCATTTCCCGATGTTGAAGTACTTTTGGGACAGCCTGTATAAGAAGGGAAATAGACTGAATAGAACTCAAACGTATAGTTCGGTTTCTGACATACTAGATAGCGCTGTAAAAGAGAGCACAGCACCTTAGCCTCCCCCGCCTCTATCTAATCCTCTTTGGGCAGCACTACAATGGGCTCGGCCAAAACCCGAGCGTGAGCACTCTCATCTACTCTCTGATATAGCTGATGCACGGTAGTGACTTTCCCTAGAATACCCTAGATACCCTAGAAATCTGGCCGAAACTTGGGTTTGCGAGATTAGATTTTTCGTCCTTATACGAGTAAATTTTGGGCTGGGTGAGGGCTCAATCTAAAGAGGAAGGTTCAGCGCATTGTGCCCTGCTTATGATGTAACGAGATTATGTTGACATCTAATAATATGAGTCTGCAAAGTAGGGAAAAAAGTCGAGAAAACACCCGCAGAATCCAATGTATTTTTCCGTCACAAAAAGAGTTTTTGACTAATATCATAAGCAGGGCACTATGCGCTGAACCGCTGAACCTTCCTCTATCAAATGAGCCTTTATACAGTTCAAAATTTGCTCGTATAAGGACGTCAAATGTATTCCCGCAAACCCAAGTTTCGGCCAGATTTCTAGGGTATTCTAGGGGAAGTCACGTGACTACCAGAGAATCTGGGGAATTCTGTGCGCATCTCCGATGCGCATAATGCGTGAAACGGAACGGACCCACTATCTCGTCGGTGGAAATGGAACGATCAGTTAGTGAACTACATGACACTACAGAGTCGGTAATTCAGAATCGTAGGCAGAAAAATGCATTGCATGCACTGTTTATACTTATCTCAAGTCTATGCCAGTATCCTCTCTGTCAAAACTTAACCTAACCTCTTTGACGTAACCATTATCAGTGTCACGGTTGGTACCAATTGGTGTCATCACGTCATCAGCTGCAAATTGCAAGCAGTGTTTTTATGGTACAAATGATTGTTATCAATATTTTGCATGTTGCTGCTTTATGATCGGACGATTAAAACCTTTTCAGTATACAATTAAAAGAGCACGAACATATTGTCATCTCCGAAATCTGTGTTTATGGTAATCAAAAAGGGGTGTTTTATCTAAAAAAAATCTCAATTTTTCAGGACACTCAATATTCCGTTGTATTTACTGAAGTGACTTAACGTTGAAAAATGTTTATTCCTTAACTAGAAAATGTTTGTGGAATAAAACACGATTGCTTACTATAGGGGTATTATAAATAGTGAAAGTTTAATTTCGTTCACTATGAGATAAAATATACAGCATATAAACATGCAACTTTTACAGAAAAGCAACGGAAGAAATATAACCGACATAAAATTTTGGATAACATTGGTAGGAACAGTGTGACGACAGGGTGACATGGCAGTTGAGGAACAAGATACTAACGGCGATTATTACTTGGAGCTGTCTTCTGATCCAATTAAATTTGAATCAGTCAGTTGTCTTACCAATGTATTTTTTGATGATTCAAAACAACAAGTAAGTAAACCAAGAGAAGAATATCAATTATTACGAAGAAGTTAAAACAAAATATATGGCATTTAGGTATTTGCCGTTCGATCGGGAGGAGTTGCGAGTGTACTGGTTAAAGGACCAAACCAAAACCTAAACTTTCGAATGGAAGACAAAGGACCTGTGATTTCTATCAAGTTTTCTCCCGACATGAATATATTAGCTATACAACGTACCAATGCATCGGTAGAATTTGTTAATTATTCTTCCGCCACAGGATTAGATAATATTGAATATTCGCAACCATGTAAAGGAAAGAATGCAACTATATTGGGATTTGTTTGGACACATGGAAATGAAATATTATTTGTCACCGATTATGGAGTCGAGTTGTTTCAAGTAGGAAAGGAAGCATTTCAAATGATTGGCTAGTTTGTAATGTCTCGATGCGAAAGATGAATGTTTCATGGATTTGTTCATACTTTAGGTAAACCCAGAGAAACGAAATGTTCGGGCACTAAAATGTCTAATTCTGGGTATAAATTGGTTTGTCTATTGCCCGCAAAGCTACTTGGTGCTGTTATCGTCTGGTACAATGGGCAATCAGATGCAAGCGTTGCATGTAACACCTGGAAATCTTCATAAATTGACAAAATTTGAAAGTGAGATAATTAAGCAGAGTAATTAATAATTGCAAACAATGTGACAAAATAGAAAACAAGAAGAAAATATAATTAATTGCTTTAGTGGAGCCTGGCGCAACAAAACCTGGAAAGCTGGCAGTTTGTGAGCGGGATGTGGCATTAGCAGTTTTGTATGGAACACCTTGTATTATCTTATTGCGACATCAACCAGGAGCAAATCGTTCAACGGGAACTGCATCCGTTTATGTATACACTGTCCACAAGTAAATATAACATTCGCATGTTTCAATTAGTCTATTCATGTTCTAGCTGATCTTTTATTATCGCAGGATGACAACAATCAAGCGAAGTCATATTTTACAACTTGATGTTAATGGTAGATTTGCTATTAACGTCGTAGACAATCTGATCATCGTCCATCATCAAGCTTCGAAAGTGAGTGAACGAGCATGACTAATATTGAAAAATGGGAACAATAGAAGTGGAAATTAAAACGGTGAACTAATCGGTTTTCAGACCTCAATGATTTTCGACATTATGTTGCCGGGAGTGAGCGATGGAACTATAATGCATCATAGCAGCATGGCACCAGCAAAAGCCATCAAACCATACAGTTTGAAGGTGCCAGGAGCAACTTTATCAGAGCAAGCGTATCAACCTTGCCAATTGTGTATCCTTGACAAAGAGAACGTGTACAATATTCCATCTGTCACTTATAACACCAGACCACGCATAAATAAACTATTGGTTTTCCTCAACGATTCATAGATTCACCGAATTGGGTTGTTTTTCAGCCAAATATCGTGATAGATGTGAAGCTAGGTTGCCTATGGTAGGTAAGTCCTTTAAAATTCTAGCATCGCATAGTATTTTAATCGAACAAAAGGAACAGACGTAGAACGAATAGTGATTGTTCGTTAGGTATGTGGAACTGAAACTGGAAGCATTGGTGAAACTGATCACTGACAAAGTGTTGTTGGTAGAATTTCTAATGCAACGGACAAATGCAAAGAAAGTGTTGGTACAAGAGTTGCAGAATTTCATGATGCAGCTGCCCGTTAGTTTGATGGACATGCCGGTTATATTCGATAAACTGAATTCCGTATATAGGAATTATTTGGAAAGCGAAATACAAAGTCAGGTAATTATTTTGTTAATTTTCCTGTATCGGAATTCTCCTTTACTTGATATGTTTGTTAGATGGGAACTCCTTTACAAAACAATGTGAAAAGCATCGGTGCACCGCCCGAGAACTATAAATATAAGCTTCTACTGGACCAGAGCGACACTTACAGCTACATATTATCCCCAGAAAATACGATCGAACCAAAAATGATTGTGTGGGTTCTTCTAGAATACATCAGGTAGTTGTGTACTCTCGGTTTCGTTCACCGCTGAACAATGTCTCTAACGTTTCTGCAATCCTAGATCATTGGCGGAACATGGGATACCTGTCCAACATTACTTACATGAGTTGGTAATCACGACATTAGTGCAACGGAAAGCATACTACCAGCTTCATCAGTTGCTGCAATATCATGTGGTAGCAGATTCGAAACCCTTGGCGTGTCTATTGCTCTCTTTAGAGAACCTTTATCCGGCTGCCCATCAGCTTGCCTTGGACATGCTGAAAAGATTGGGGAACGCTCACGAAGAAATAATCGAAGTGCTTCTTTCGAAAGGTCATATTTTACAAGCATTGCGGTGAGTTGTATTATCGCTTCCCTTATACAGTAAGCATTTGATAAGCAGCTGTCTAATAAATAATAGCCATTAGGAACGTCTCTCGCTCACAGGCATTACTCACGATCGTGCACTCTACTCTGTCGCTTAGCAAGAACACACACTGTCTCACGTTTAACTTATGTATAAACACGTATAATATCGTTTTATTGAAATATTTTCATTTTTTACGAAAGTGTTTTAATAAAAATTGTAGGATATCAAGGTGACTGTAACGTAGCAGTAATAATTTTCTTCTAATCTAATCATGTTTCCCTGTGATAATTTTTTTTCGTTATGAATAATAAAAGGCGGGATTAATATTATACCTTAATACATTATAAACCTAATTAGTTCTGGAATTCCTAGCGCAGCCACTTATCGAATGTCTACTATGGAATCTCTGTTTTCCTTGTTTGGATTATGTATTATATTTTGCATTCTGTTTCAGATATGTTCGGTCAGCAGGGATGGCGGATCAAGTTTCCGCCAGGAAAATCTTGGAAGCAGCGAAAGCCACAGAGGACGCTACGTTGTTCTTCTCGGTTTTCAAGTTTTTCGAACAGCGTAATTTAAGGCTGCACAATACGACAGCCTTCGCGAAGGGAGAACATTGTCAAGCTTACGTTCAACATTTCAAAAATTTATTTCATGGGACTGATAACGGATGCAACTCTGATACCAATTCCAATATCACTAATATCTCTTCTTGATAAATTTCTTTATACGTTTTCCACGCGATATCGTTTGTCGCCTTATTTTATTGTGATATAAATGGCGACGACGATTACGACTATACTACAGGCTACAGACATCGACAACAATAGCAACAGCAGAAAAGACTACGTACGGTGGTGCAGTTGTACATTTGTAATACGGAATAGAAGCAAGAGCTTATTTGGTCGCGTTGAAATATTTATTCGCTCTTTCCTTTTGCGATATACATATGCGTAGCATATTTTTTATCGTTTATTTACACTCATTGTATTTACCAATACAATTTTCTTTGATATCGATACAGCATTCCTTCTTCGAAATATTTGCGTAGGTATAGTATATATAGTGTGGAATGCTAATATAATACAAAAGACTGTACTAGGACAAAATAATGGCGCGTCGATAAATTCCCATACGGTTCGAGCATAGAAGCATTGCTAGATTACTAAGACAGGAAGAAAAAAAAGATTTCAACGTTTAGTAATAAAAATATCTTTTTTTCTTTTTTTTACTGTTTTCACTTTTGCTTTCTTATAGCTTCTTTTCATAGCGCGCTCGAGGTTGTTCGATAAACGCACCGAATTCACGTATGCGCCACGAAGAAGAACGTTGTTGCATTCTCAATGAATACATACAGAAAATTGCTTTGTGCTTACACTTTAGACTTTAGACGAACAGACAGTCACAAAATATATATTTGGTAAAATTGGTCTGGTGTGTTTGTACGAGAAAGGGAGAAATGGAATCGCATCGCATACATACACGTGTATGTACATACGTATCTGCACACATGTGTATGTATTTGAGCTTACGAATACGTATTATACGTTCAAGGGCAATAATTGATATTTGTGTCTGCAGCGGCTCGGAATCGACTTACACGGCTGAGCTTTTAAAAGGGAATGCTTTCGCATTTGTTTGCAGGATCCGTGCAAATAGCGATACAATGGAGACGCACCGCTTTCACCAGTCATACAGGATTCATCCATTTATTATACTCGACTATTGTCCAATAAATTTTAACTTTGTTTATACGTTTCACCAATTAATTGATACCTCGGATATCAAGCTAGCTTTAGTAAAACAATTGCGTTTTTCAACGGTTATTTTTAATTTTTAAAGTCACCCATTTTCTATTTTAGATGATGTACAATTTTTTGTTACTCTCTACGATTGCATTATAATTTGATTTACTATAAAAAAAAAAACTATAAAAGAATATTTTGAAATGGGGGTCCTTTCAACGATTGTTAAAAATATTTAACGTGAAATTAGACTTGATCTTTGTCAAGGAACATGATGAAGTTATAATAATTTGCATTTGTGCAGTTACATTTACTAAAAAAAATATATATATACACAGAATAAATGAAATGTAAAAACTAATTTAAATTAGTTTTTCGCGGGAAAAAACAAAAAAAACGGGTTTCAATTTTCTTAAATCCTGGTGCACTTCACCAAAACGGCTGAAAAAATTCATGAACAATACTTATACCTTTGCACTGATACTGTAAAAATATAAATAATGTCGCTTGAAAAGTTCAATGCGACATTTACATTTTTCGATATTTTTAGAGGTTTTTGATTTTTTATAAACACAGGATGTTCTACTTAAAAATTTGAATTAATTACAGTACATAGATCTGGGTATTTAACATCTGTTAGATATTTTTGAGAATTTTTGCATATTACTAAGTAGGGAAAATAGACAAAAACTAATTTTTTACCCCATAATTAAATACCACCCCCCGGTCGAGATATGAGGTTAAAATTTTCCACAACATGGTTTTTCTTGATGCCCTATCGAATGGTCCTTTAGCCTATCAATTTGGTCCAAGGATCAGCAATAAAAATATACAATAAAAGATAAATAGGTACCAATTTAAAAATTCGTGTCCTCAGCGAAAGCGTACAACTTCTACCTAAAACCATTTTTCTACATATATCATCCATATTTTTCGAGAAATTTTCTCTGGGAATTTAAAATGGGACACCCTGTATATTTTATCTCAGATAATCGATTAAAATTTTTGATCGACTTTATGTATAGCTTCAATTCCTCATGGGATATTTCACCGTTTTCAGTTAAACGGCACACCCTGTATATGCTATCATTTTAAAGTATACTTTAGTATACTATACACGTATGCAGCTCAGACCTGGGAAAATTTTATTTAAAAATAGAAATGATATCGATTTATTTTAAATAATAGCAATTTTAAATAGTATATATTATTTCGATATTTCTTATTATTTCAAGTTTGTGAAAAGAAATAATTCTTAATTAAAGGGTCTTCAGTATAAATTGAAATCAAACCTGATGATCCGGATAGCTGATATAATTTAGAAGGACAAAATTAATTGTACAATAAATTATATCAAATAATTATAAAATAAAATAACATGTAATTTGAAATAATATTCAAATAAAATAACATGTAATTTGAAATAATATTCAAATAATGTTATTTCAAAAGTGATCACAGGCATGGAAGTAATTATAAAATAACATGATATTTGAAATAATTTGTCAAATAATGTTATCTCACTAGTGCCCAGTCTGACGTATCGTTTCTAATTGTTAAAGAACACAAAATTTTGGTATGGTGAAAATTTGCCAACACCTGAAAATGACGGGCAGAAACGGCGCGCGAAAATTAAGAACAATGCCTTTTGTTGGATGAGACCAGTGGCGGATTTAAGGGGGGGGGCTATAGGTCCTATATTAGCCCAGGGTGGCAAATTTTTAGAAAAATTCCAAAGGCACGAGTCACAACAATCAAAACAAATAAATAAAAATGTTATTGGGGATGGCGGGTACCCGAAAAATTCGGATACGGTAGCCTCGGGTCGAGACCCGAAAATTCGTGATTGTACTCGTAGCACTCCGTGGTATCAAGAAATTTCGGATAACCGATGTCGAGTCTGGTCGGGTCGGGAACCCGAATATCTATGACATTCGAGTACCCAAACAATATATAAATTTTCGGGTTCCCGACCCGATTTCGCGTATCACGAATTTTCGGGTCCAAACCCGAATTTCCGACAACCCGGCCACCCCTAATAAAAATGAGAGAAAGCGTAAAAGGAAGTGAGTTGGCTCTTTCAGGGGTGGAGGGTTTGTAGGCGACAGAAGAATAAATCCGCCACTGATCAAGACATACAATACGTGTAGAAGGCGACGTATTGCCAAGCTTGTTGTGTAAAATTCAAATTCCAACTCGCTCGATACGACCCCAGTCAGCAAAATCTGATTGTGCAGATTAGGACCAAGTGTCTGCGAGCAAAAGGCGGTCATTTTGGTGCCAAAACATGTTTGGAACAGGATTTGGTCTCTATTTGGTCTGAATCTGTAGATCAAAACCTGTAGCCAAATACCGATCCTAATGCGGAAACAGATTGGTCCGTATGTGGCACCAAAGTTTGCTGCCAAAATGGCATGCCCAATGGATGCCAAATGGAGAGCAGATCCTGCTCTCGTTATAGAGGGCAGGTCGAACGCACTAAGAACGGAACTAATCTTGTTCTAAGAGTAAATATCGAGCAGAATCGGAGTAAACCATGCTGTAGGAGGCAAAATCGAATTTTATTGAAATTTCTACATTATATAATTTTAAGTTTCATGCATTTTCAATAATTTAAATATTTACAAACCTTAAAATAATGACAGTAACGATTTTGCCTGATATTTACTCTGAAAGTAAGGTTAGGTTAGCACTTGGTGCGACCGACCTGCCTTCTATAACGAGTGCAGGATCTGCTCTCCATTTGACTTCTATTTGGCATGCAATGTTGGCTCCAAATAACGACCCTAATGCGGAAACAGATGGTTCCGTATTTCTCGCCAAAGTTGGTGCCAGATTCATACCATATCAAAAGCAGATTGCTTACTGGGACGATTTCTGTTTACGTGTGTATTCCCGGATCTCGGTGGATATGTGGTCTCTTAACTTAGCTTTCCCCAGCTGCTTGTCGCTGAAAAACGTGTCAGAAAAACGCAGAGACACAAACGGACTATATGTCTATGTACATACAACAAGAGGACGGAGAGGATATTTGTCGGGACACGTTCGTGCGGTCCAAATCGCATGTAAGTCTGGACACGGCGCTGTCACACCTACGAGTCGCGCGACCGTTTAGCTTTAGGTTTTTTGGAGGATTCGCTGTTGAACGGAAACAGTGATGTGGACACAACCATCTCTTCTGTCCCCAACCTTGACTCTGTCAAAGACATCTCTGACAGTCGTTGGAACTTGTCGACACCTACCCAGGGTCCTGGTTTCGATCGGCAAGAGACTTTCTCTTGTGATCCAGCTCGACATTCAGCTGGTCCAGGTTGCTAGAGTCGTTGAACGCGAGTACGGATCGGGGGAGCTTGCGATGGGATATAGAGGACTTGCGAGACGATCGAGTTAGGAGATGTTGCAGTCGTCGGTATGGGTGTCCCTGATCTGTTGCTTCGTTTTTCGCGAGGCGCGCCTGATCAGGCTACGGCTGCGCGGTTTGCTCTTCACCACTTCTTCGTTACCGGCATTCGAGGACTGCGGCGTGCCCCCCGTTTGATGAGAGTTCCCTCCAGGTCCGCCGCCGCCGCCGCCGCCGCCGGTCATCGCCGTTCTACCGTGTGGACTGCCGGACCTGCCAACCAGCGATTCTTTTCATTAGCGAGATCGATCACCGTTGCAATTGTACGCGACGTTATTAACGACGTTGCCAACGTTACCGCCCGGTCGATCGCGCTCGGTTAGGGTCGGAGTATACAAGACGGTACGGATAGTCTCGGCAAGACGAGCGCGTTTTCGTAGGTCATACTAGGCCATACGGGTCTGAGCATGTCCGACGTCCAATTTGCGAAGGTTCGAGATGCTTGAGAAGAAAGGTACAGCGTGACGTCTGCTACCAAAACCCCAGAACCGTTTACACCCCCTACACCCCAGAGATACCTATGCAGGATCTTACCAGCCACAGACATGGATCTAGGACTAATTGTAAGTCGTTATATTTGAATATTTCGAAGATATGTACTGTTGAGTGCTGACAAGAAGGTCCCCGGGGGGGGGCACAGAGGCAAGAGGGGTCTCCAGCTAACTCCGCCAATCCCCACCAATGACGCTCCGGTAGTCGCCGCGTGATCACGCCGTTTCGACTGCTTACGTCACACGACGCACAATAGTAGGATTTCCGTATTTACTCGAGTAGTGTGTGTGACTGCTTCGGCCAATAGAACGCTCTAGCCGAAATTGCGTGTGAGCCTAGCCGCGCCCCTTCCAAGCCAACCAATCGGGTATGCATTCTTGCCTACGTCACCGCATTCCTGCCAGGGACCTTCTTGTCAGCACTCAACAGTACTTTCAACGGCGACAGTTGGTTGCAGCGGCTATAGTCTCGCACTGCGGAACCGCTGATGACTTTTTGGACCAGGTTCGAATCCCGCCCGGGTCAATCTTTTTTTTTGTTTATCAGATGTTTTTTCGCTTCCTAACCATATGATTGTTGTTAAACCATTGTAAAAATATTTTTTAACTATTATATTTACATATATATAGTTAACTATTATATTATATATAATTTATAGGATTTTCCGGTCGGAGCACACATCAATTCTCAGGAAATCGAATCTTACAACTCCAACAGTTATTGCTTCGAAACTAATTTATCACTTTTGCGAACTTTTCTAGCTAGACCTTTATTTATGAATATATCTGGAAATAGTTTTGAATGCATTTCTTAAATATATAAGTCAATCTTTTTACCAAACCTAATATAAATAACAAATAATCTGATTGGAATCTCTTTTAAACCTGTTTTAAAATCTGACTCGAATACTAAAACTAAGCTAACAAAAAAAAAAGAATTGTTAGTCAAATCCATATAATAAATTGTCATATCATACTTTAATTAGATATTGAATCTCGTACGCTATTAAACATACATTTCCATTAAAAAATTTAATATCTGACGAGGTATGAAAAATAAATGGTTTACAGAACTTCATGAAAGTGATTAGAATATATTTGTATATATTTTGAACAATTTCTATGATAGCACGTTCGTCGATATTTTTATCAAATAAATGTCACACGAGGATCTTTAACAGTTTTATCCGGTAATTCTAGTACAAATATAAATGATCACGTATCACTGTACAAATAAACCATTTATTCAATTTTGATGTGCCGAAAAACGGTGGACCATAGACTGTGTTTATGGTTGAGCTTGTACGTGTATGCACGTTTGAATAAATGTTTCTTGATTTTTTACAAATACCATTGTCCATCGATCAATATCCTCGTGAGAATTTACAGCATGAATCTATCAAAGTGGTACATGTATTTTTCTTTGATAAATAAATTGTTAAATTTTTTACTGGAAATGTATATTTAATAGCGTTCGAGATTCAATATCTAATTAAAGTATGATATGACAATTTATTATATGGATTTGACTAACAATTCTTTTTTTTTGTTAGCTTAGTTTTAGTATTCGAGTCAGATTTTAAAACAGCAGGTTTAAAAGAGATTCCAATCAGATTATTTGTTATTTATATTAGGTTTGGTAAAAAGATTGACTTATATATTTAAGAAATGCATTCAAAACTATTTCCAGATATATTCATAAATAAAGGTCTAGCTAGAAAAGTTCGCAAGAGCGATAAATTAGTTTCGAAGCAATAACTGTTGGAGTTGTAAGATTCGATTTCCTGAGAATTGATGTGTCCTCCGACCGGAAAATCCTAAATTATATATAATATAATAGTTAACTATATATATAATAGTTAAAAAATATTTTTACAATGGTTTAACAACAATTATATGGTTAGGAAACGAAAAAACATCTGATAAACAAAAAAAATAGATTGACCCGGGCGGGATTCGAACGTGGTCCAAAAAGTCATTAGCGATTCCGCAGTGCAAGACTATAGCCGCTGCAATCAACCGTCGCCGTTGAAAGTACATATCTTCGAAATATTCAAATATAACGACTTAGTATTATTTTCGTTTTTTGTACTACGCAACTTTTAAAGTCTGGAAAATATTTCTCTGAACATAGGAATGTTTAATATAACATAATATATTTTTTTAATTCAGAGAAGATAGGTATAATTTAGGAAAAACGCCGAAAAAAACGGTTTTTATTTTTTTCAACAATGACGCATCACTCTCAGGGATTTCTCATTTCTGAATTAAATCTGGAGTAGTGCTCTTTCGATTTCTATATGAAATCGACCAGAGATATGCAACCAGAGTTTGCAACGGAAAAATCTGAAAATGATACCTAATATGTGGCTTAGTATCCAAAATATGTCAGAATTTTTTCAGGATTTTTAACTGTCAATAAATAGGAAAAATGGGCCAAAAACTGGTTTTTAGATTTTTCTTAATAACTACCTTTACAGATGAGATATGGGGCTGTAACTTGGCAGATCGGGGTCTTTTTCGGTAGGCTAACGAATAGCCAAAGCTCGATTAAAAACTGATCTGCTATAGCCTTTCGGCCAGATTTCTAGGGTCTTCTAGGGTATTCTAGGGAAAGTCACGTGACTACCGTTCCCCCGTAATGCGCGAGAAGTGGTGGGAATCTGGGGAATTCTGAGCGCTCTGATGCGTACATTGAATGAAACGGAACGGTTCTCTATGCAGTCTATGCGTATAATGCGTGAAACGGAACGGACCCATAAACTGTGTTGTGAAGGCAGTTTTCTTAAAACTCGTCCAAAATGGCAATCTTTGATGGTACCATCAACACGCGTCGACAGACGTCTGTGTCATTTTAAACAATTTCGTAGATTACAAAATGACGGCTCAACCCCCACCTTCCATTTTCACTTGGACTACCACATATTTGAATTTTATCAAAATTGGAAACATAGTTCTAAAAAAATGATTGAATTCACACGGAATGATCCCCTTCCTAATTTGGTACAATTCTCGTTTTTAAAATACATATATGTATAATTTACGTATAATATAAGGATGTGTGATGCTGTGTGTTTCACCAAGAGGCAGGAACGATTCCTATATCCATGATGTTGTAGATTGTAGAGGAGAGATACCGATAGTTTACCTGGGAGCTGTAGAGTCCCTAAAAACCTTTTTCTTTGTGCCATGCACAACAGGGAACTGTCAACGCGCTTTCGAAACTCGAAAGGCCATCTGGAAATAATCAGACGTGCAAAGTAACGGCCGCAACGACGTCGTATGACGTCGGTCAAACTATTACCCCGAAGATCGCTGTTTTACCGACAGAGTTTCTACAACCCTGTTCTTGAATCTTGCGGCCTAACAAACTAACAAGTACGACCACAGACGAAATATAGGAATAGACCGAACATCTTATGGGACTTGGTGGCCATAGGAATCTGTAGTACCGACATCTTAAAATGCCAGTGATTTTAGCGTCCTCTACGTTTTGAGAACGGTGAATACGAGAACTAGATTCAGTTTGACTCGGGTTCGACTAGTCAAACTTCTACAACGTTGTCAAGTCTAAAGTATGCAACATTGTCAGATTATGAGTTTTCAACAGTGATGCCGAAATCGTGGTACTGTGGCACTAAGCCGTGGAACTAGACCCCCCCACTACGACCTACTATTGCCCCTATAGTCCTTCTCCAACGCGCTCGCGCGCTACACGCACTAGCGTGTAGGCTACTATACAAGGTGTCCCAAAAGTACTTCAACATCGGGAAATGGAAGGTTCCTGAGGTCATTTCAAGCGTCATTTTCCTTTTGCAAAATGTTGTCCGAGGCTTCGTTTGTGAGTTATTAACGAAAAACACGGACCAATCAGAGCGCGAGTTCGACGCTCGCTGGCACGTTCAGCGCGGCGAGCCGGCAGGCGGTTGGCTGAACATGCTGAACAACCAGTTTCTCGATTATGCCCCGATTTCGATGAGCTTTGGATATGTTGTAAAGACCACGATTCTGAACAACATTTCCCTTTAGACTTTTTGCCTGGCGTCTTTAGTTTACGAGATATTTGTAAAACCAGTACCGAAAGCTAAGGGTTGTACGGTCAGGTCAACGAACTGTACAGCTGATGGTAGATAGCAGGTATACGACAATCACATGTTTCGGTTTTCCTGCAGATTTGTATGCAGAGTCGATGGCTTACTGTTCGAAAAGGTCGTCCGTCCTTTCACCCAGCAAGAGGTAGAAATGTCAGGTCGGCGTGGCGTTTTAGGGTCCCTATTGTCCTATGCCTCCCTTAAGAAAGTTTCTAAAAGAAAGACGGACGACGTTTTCGAACAGTAACTCATCGACTCTGCGTACAAATCTGCAGGAAAACCGAAATATGTGATTGTCGTATACCTGCTATCTACCATCAGCTGTACAGTTCGTTGACCAGACCGTACAACCCTTAGTTTTCGGTACTGTCGTACACCTGAAGACATCTGTGCAGTTCGTCACCGAATGACCCAGTGACAGTGACACACATTTCGAAGCATTTTCAATTACAAGTTTTTACAAATATCTTGTAAACTAAAGACGCGAGGCAAAAAGTCTAAAGGGAAATGTTGTTCAGAATCGTGGTCTTTACAACATATCCAAAGCTTATCGAAATCGGGACATAATCGAGAAACTGTTGTCTGTTACATCGCGGCGTACCGACAACACTCTCCTCCCCCGGCTCGCCGCGCTGACCGTGCCGCCGAGCGACTAGGCGCGCTCTGGTTGGTCCGTGTTTTTCGTTAATAACTCCTAAACATAGCCGCGGACGCCATTTTTACTAAGGAAAATGTCGCTTCAAATGACCCAAGGAACCTCCCATTTCCCGCTTACGCAGTCGTTTTGGGACACCCTGTATAAATGCATTAAGTTGTAACTTAAATGTATTAAGTTAACAAAATGGAGGAAGTGTCTTTTCTCATCTCATTGTTAGTTCCATTACTACCATATATATTTATAGAAACATATAATATTTAGTAATGTTAACAGGATTGGCCGCCTGAAGGCGTGAAAAGAGATTATAAAGCAATATAAACAAATAATAGTAAAAGCATATCAGCGTGATAAACATTTTCGGTATTATTAATTGGAAAAGAATGGAAAGTGCTACCATCATCACATTTTCTGTTGTTAATACAACAATTACAGTGAGAACACTTTTAACATGGATATGTTTTAGGTCTGAGGGTAATTCCAAAACGCTAATATGTATCTCGTTTGTTTTCGATAATTATCGTCTGTGAGATTCAAACTCCTATATCCTCGTGATTTCGCATTTCCCGTAATCTAATTATTCCTTCCTGATGTTTTCTTTGTTTCATTAGACATTTTTAAAATTGCTTCACATATTTATTCTTTAATAATTCTCCTGGTGTTTCCCTTCGCTGTTCGGCCCTCTCCGTCGCTCTTCCTGCTGAAAATGAAGAGGACAGGTGTAAGCAACTACCGAGAATTATTTGTAGTGAACTCTTTTATCTTTATGATGCTCTATTGCAGTGATGGGCATTTTTGACTGCCGCAGTCAAGAAAGATCCGCGGAGCTTCCCCCACCAACCACTCTTTCGTGCAGCGCGCATCTTCGCTGCGCAGCGGTGTCTCGTGCCTTCCAATGCCTTCGTTTTCCCCCTCATGCGTCCCTCCATAGCTGACGAGATTGGTGGGAGAAGCAGGCGACTCAAGGGCCCCTACCGTGACTATCACTGCTCTATTGTATTAAAAGCGCTTTTCTAACTACTTTGTTTACACAAAAAATTCATTACTTTGGTTACCTGTGTTCACCGTTCAGCGCACGACTCACACACTTTTTATTAAAAATAAAAAGAGATTTATAACAAATTAAAAGCCTCGCACATCTAATAGTAAATAAACCCAATGCTACAATCGGCACAAAAGGACAATCGCTGTTGTAGAAATGAAAAAATTATAAAAAGGTAAAATTGTTGCACCGTTCGGAGCCAGATGTAACTCAATGTTGCCACTGTCTTTAGAAACTACAATTTCGATAGAATAATACCGGATTTCCCTGTAATTTGGAAATCCCTATACTAGTGATGGGTATCTTTGACTGCCGCAGTCAAGAAGCTGCCCCCACCAACTACTCTTTTGTGCACCGCCCACCTTCGCTGCGCATCGGTGCCTCGTGCCTTCCAGTGCCTTCGTTTCCCCCCTCATACGTCCCTCCATAGCTGACGAGGTTGGTGGGAGAAGTAAGCAACTCAGGGGCCCGTACCGTGCCCATCACTGCCCTATACCAACCCCAAGCAAGTATAAATATTTCCCGACGTAACAATCGCCGTCGATCGTCATTTCATTGTCGCTCGATCGTGGGCTGACCGGGAAAACATTTATGCCGAGAATCTCTGTTCCAAGATACACAAGAACACAACTTTGCGTTCGGAACAAATTAAAATTAAAACACAGTCCGGAAAATTGTTTATAACATTTTAAATTACTGTTCAATTTTTTAATTTTATGCATCAATGCACTCTTCGCATTGAAAATAGAAAAAGTTTGAGAGCAACCATACGCCGCAAACGAACATTTGGTTACGAAAAATTGTAAAAGATTTCATATTGTTTTCAGGTCAAAATGCACCTTGCTAGATTTTCTGTCCCTTTAAAGGTCGTATTATGTTCATGTAAGGATACGCACGCATACCATTGAGCCAAGCCTCATCATTTACTAAACGGCGTTTAGGTAGATCCTACCCAATAAGCGGCAGAGTGGTGGTTGGCCCATCACAACGTTATGAAATCCTTAACAATTTTTCCTGACTAAACGGTTCGTTTGCGGAATATAATTTCTTTCAAACTTTTCTGTTCTCAATGCATAGTGGGTTGATGTAAAAAAAAATTAAAATTACTAATCAATGTTATAAACAATTATACATATATTTTTTTTACAAATGTCCAACGGTCCAAAGGTGTAGAATCCTACTGTTGTGGTTTTTAGGTATAACTTTTTTATATGTATAGCTCCGAAATCAAGTATTAATTGGATTATATGTAGCTGAGCAGTGAAATCACTTATAACAATAAACATTATAGTGTAACTAAAACTGCCCTGTCGAAACAGTTACATACAGAACGTGCTGTGTCGAATTGGAAGTCCAACGTTTTACCTTTCCGTCATTATTTAATAAAGTTATATGCATACCAGTGCTTAATTTTAAAAAACAGAATTCTCGTAATTTTCTTATTTTGAAAGCTATGTATTAACATACTTGCTTATTATTTAGTTTATTACTTAATTTCTCACAATAAATAAAGTTATTGCAAATAAACCGTGGGTAAAAATTTCTTAAATGACAGAAGATCTGTGGGTATTATTTATATCTGTTTATTACATTTTGATGTAATTATATAGTTATGTATGCATTACTAGATCGAAATGTAATAAAAAAGCTATAAAATATGTATATTATATCAAAATGTAATAAGAAAACTATAAAAACGAATACATTAGGAAGGCGTAAAAAGTAATATTACTATAAATTGTCCGTTAACGATGCATATAGAATAAGTAATTTTTTCAATAAGTAAAAAAAGGCATTATAAATGTCATATTCAACATTTAAACCGAAGCATCACGTACGTTTGTTTCCGCCAAATTATATTAAATACACGTAATGCGAATGAGGTATAAAATTTTTTTCTACGTGCTAATAATGCTCAGAAATCGTGTTTTATCGGTAACGTTGGGTATTGACACTGAATGGTAATGGAGTCACTCTGGGGCGCTAGCACCCTAAACCGACGGCCTCCAAAATACATTGGATGTCCGGTATATTCCTATATTCGGTGGTACGACGACGTCCGAACCGTCTTGTATACTCCTACCCTAATGTCCCCAACGACGTCATATGACGTCGGACAAACTATTGGCCCAAAGATCGCTGTTTTACCGACAGAATTTCTACAACCCTGTTCTTGAATCTAGCGGCCTAACAAGTACGACGTCCGAACCGTCTTGTATACTCCGACCTTTAATCGACTCATTGTCGAGCGTTTTTCATTCCCCTTTTGCCGAAGTGGGGCGGTCGACTAGCGGAAATTAATTTTCGCGTCATGTCGCGTCGTGTCGCGAAGCAATTTAACTCGAGGGGAGCAAAATATTAATCGATTCAGCAAGAAAATTTGCGTGACATTCAACGATGGATTTCGCGATTAAAGTAGTATCGCAATGTGTATGTGGTGTACCTGCGCGAACCGTAGGCAGAACATCTTCGTCTGAGACCCGATTCGTCCGTTTCGCCAGGATGGCTCTTCGGCACTATTTTCGACAGGGTAATGAAACATCGGAACACGTCCTTGATGTTGTAATCGTCCTTGGCGGAGCATTCCATCGCTTTTGCGCGGAGCTTCGGCAGCTTGCAGTACAGCCATTCGCTCACGTCCTCGATAGTTACTTCCCTGCGCGTGCTCGCAAGATCCAGCTTGTTTCCGGCCACGACTATCGGCACTTCCTGTCGGGAACGGGCACGATAAATGGATCAAACACGGCGCAGAGATACTTGTCCTTACAGAACTTGGAAGCTATTGTAATATTGATTTTGGTTATTGGAATAATTATGAAGCAGCACGTTTCGACTGTGTCTCATAATGGCTCATTGTCACCCTCCTGCATTAGGGTGGTGCTTAGCTATCAATTTTTTTTGAAACAGTTGAAAAAAATTAAATTTTGAAGAAAATATTGAATTTTCAAAAGATCTAGCATGGTAAGCATGGTCCAGCGGCCCTCGAGACAATTTTTATTGATATCGTGTACAAAACAATGCTTTTAGGTTGAAAGATAATCCCCCAAAATGTTAAGCCGATAACCCCTCAATTAATCGTAATACAAGGGTAAACATCCTAAACTTGGTCATTTTTTTTCTCGATTGTTAATTTACATATTAAGATTTAAAAACAAAACGATAATACTCGAACTTACCTTCTGCATTTTATATGTTTTTCACTATTCTGAGCAAATTATGAAGGGTAGAAAAAAATATTTATTTTTTTAGGTCTGGGGGTTGCAAGCAACTCTTTCAGTGACACCTATAAAAAAATTTAATAGCAATGTTCTATTACCTATCTAATATGTCTGAAAGTTTCAAGATGATCGGATTGGTGGAACATGGTTAAATAATTGAAGAACAAATTAAATTATGCCATGATAATATTATAATATATAGTGCAGTGTTTCTTACGACCCTAATTAATGACTTTTATCAGGAATCTCTGCTTATTACATCTCTGCGTATTACATTCTGTTCTTATCGCGTATAAGCGTATAAAAAAACTTTCTAGTTTAAAAATTTTTAGTCCCAATGTAATAGAATAGAAGAAGTTGCTAATCAGTCTTGCTGCAACGCAACGCACGACGGTCAGTCTGCGTAGATCTCTGCAAGCACCCAGATAGCACACGACGTCTTAAAGACGTCCATTTCACGTCCATTTTAGGTCTGAAAGTCTAAAGACGGGGACGTAGTTTTAACGTCTGAAATAAAACGTCTTAAGGACGTCTTTTTCGAGACGTCGCGTCGTTTTAATGTCTGAAATAAGACTAAATGAATTGAATTTTTTGGAGATCTCACATAAGATGTTAGTTTATTGTACAATCACTAAAATATTTTTGTAATTTTCCTATTACTTGGTATGACAAAAAAAATTAAAAACTCACTTTTTTTAACTTTCTCATCTGAGTGTATTTATAAAATTTCATCAAAATCAGCATTGACGTTGTTATTTAAACAATTAAAGATTGCGAAAACCGCAGCTTTTTCACAATTTGTGACACTTTCGACCGGTAACTGCAGTTTGTTTTAAAAATTTGCAATTGTTTGAAGTGACAAAAAATGACTAGGCTCAGATTAAAAAGTTAAGAAACGTGAGTTGTTTTTCTTTTCCTCGTCACTCCAACTAATTGCAATTTTTTAAAACGATTTTTCAGCCATTGTTTATAGAATTTTTTCAGATTTTTAGGTCCGGAGACTCGTAGTTAAAAAAAATAAAAATCGATTTTTCCGACGTTTTCTGCGCGAAAAACTAAGCTAACCTTGAAATTGTTACGTTTTATTTATTCTATAAGTCTATTAGGCACTGATAAACCTCGAACATTTCACAGGAAAAATTAAAAAATGAAATCAACTTGATCAGTATTTCTACTGCGTAAGCGCATTACATCATGAAGTATTAACCATGTTTCCAACAGCGCGGTTGGAAATTCGCGCCCGGCATACGTCTACTCTTTTTTCTGTTAAAAGACATCTCAAAGACGTATTCAAGACGTCTTTGTGCTATCTGGGATCTATTCCCCTCAATTCCCCCGGTCCGTCGACACTGCTTTTCACCACGATTTCCTTCACTCGTCCCGTTCCTGTAGCTGTAAGTCGCGTATGGCAATACCTGAAAATCGGACCGTTGTTCCCTGACTTCGTCGAAGCATTGCTTGACGCACTCGAAACTGGGCTTGGAAGTGGTAGCATAGACCAGTAGGAACGCGTGAGCGGTGGCGATGCTGAGTCTTCTCATGGCCGGGAACTGCAGGTCACCTGAAATTGCGTGGTACAATGATTTGTCTGGAATGGGGCTAGCTGATGGTCAGTGGGCTTTGCTTACCCGCCGTGTCCAACAGGTCCACTTTCAACGTGAGCGTTCCCAACGCGCATTCCCTCGAATAGAGATCCTCGACGGTGGGTCTGTACCTTTCGCTGAATCCTTGACCAAGCAGGCGACGTACGATCGAGCTTTTACCGACGCCGGCACCACCCAGCACCACCAACCTGATTCTCTCGAGATCGGCCATGTTGCTGCGCGGGTATGTCTCGCTCTTTCTCGACTATGGTTTGCAACCGTAAACAGTAAATGTAGAGGAGAACCGCGAACGCGAACAGGACCGCGATCGCGAACCGATCGACTCAAGAAGGCATTAGCCGAGGGTAGCCGATCGGGCAGCTGAAACCCACAGCCGACAGCCCACTGTACTCGTTCCACCACCAACCGGGATAGTCGAATTAGATAACCAATCTCGTCTACAAATCTAATATCGCCTCCGCTATTTTCCCTTTTTTCTCTTTTTTTTCCACGGCCGAGATTCTTCCTCGCTCCTCCACCTCGGCTGATTGGACTCGATTCCTCGACGTTAACTCGATTTTCCTTTAGACCCCCGCGGTACTTTCGACGCAGCTTCGATCGCTATCGAGGGTCCTCCTGTTTTCCCGGGGCCACGGCGCGGCGGCGACAGTGTCCGAGTTTCTGCAACCGAAGGAAATTTCGCATCGATCAGATATTCGAGAGAATTATCTTTTCCAGGGTATCGATCGGGTCTTCGCACCCTCTGGTTACCTCTGGAACGTGTTCCCTCGGTTCCGGTAACTCGACGAGTATCGGATAACAGATTGAATTCGAGTTGAACGCGATCTCGGCGGCGCGGCGCGGCGAGCCGGGGGTAGGTAGTTGTGTGTCTACGTGTGTGTGCTAGCGAAACTGGATTGTCTGCACGGTCGCACTCGCGCTCGACTCGGCAATATACGCGTTGCGCGCCGATTAAACCAGTCGGTACGCCGACAGACGCCAGTACAATGGACTGAAACGAAACGAAACGGAAAGGCCTTGCATTACTACAGTTCTCGACGGCGCGCTTTGTGCCTCTCCCAGCCTACCGGTACCAAGTATCGGGTTCAATCGTTTCTTTCGCTGTTTCGCTGTTTCGATGCTGGGTGACGCAATACTCAGCCACAATACTACACCCCGCGTCAATATAACGGGACTCCCTCCCTGAATTTTCCGTGTTTCGAAAATCCACTAGAATTTATTACAATTTCTGTATACATATACCCAGATAGCATAAAGACGTCTTTAAAACAAATTTAAGACGTCTTCGAAGCGTCTCGTGGACGTCACGTAGACGTCTTTGGACGTCTATTGGACATCTTAGCGACGTCTTTTAACAGAAAAAAGTAGACGTACGCCGGGCGCGAACCTACTATACGAAGCATGTCCACAGTGCCTGACCCACTGACCCACCCGGCTGTTGGAAACATATGGTTAATACTTTCAGATGTAATGCGCTTACGCAGTAGAAATACTCGTCAAGTTGATTTCATTTTTTAATTTTTCCCGTGAAATGTTCGAGGTTTATCAGTGCCTTATAGACTTATAGAATAAATAAAACGTAACAATTTCAAGGTTAGCTTAGTTTTTCGCGCAGAAAACGTTGGAAAAATTGGTTTTTTTTTAATTACAAAAAAAATTCTATAAACAATGGTTAAAAATCGTTTTAAAAAATTGCAATTAGTTGAAGTGACAAGAAAAAGAAAAACAACTCACGTTTAGAAACTTTTTAATCTGAGCCTACCCAGATAGCACAGGACGTCTTACAGACGTCGTTTTCTCGTCTTTTTACGTCTTTACGTCTTACGTCTCTAAAAGACGCCTTTCACACGTCCATAAAGGCATCTTTTCCCAAACGTCGTTTTGACGGTTGAAGAAAGGTACTTTTTATGCGTCTCATTTCTGCTGTCAAAACGACGTCTGAGACAAGATGCCTTTATGGACGTGTAAAAGCCGCCTCTTTGGAGACGTCGTTTTTACGTCAATCAATGCTCTAAAAGATGCTTGAAAGACCTCTAAAAAGACGTGTACAAGATGCATAAAAGAAGCCTAAAAGATGCACTAAAAGGCGTCTTAAAGATACGTCTTTCAGGCGATTTTTTAGACGTCTTTACAAGGCATCTTTAAGACGTCAAAAAGATCTGTGAGAGACGTCTTTAAGACGCACAGTTTTGTAACAAAGACCTGTTAAAGACGTGCTAAAGACGTGAAAACGACGTGCCAAAGACGTAGCAGACGTCTGTCAGACGTACTTACGTCTTGCGGCAGGCAACTTTCAGACGTCTTTGAGATGTCTTTGTGCTATCTGGGTCTTTTTTTGTCAGCCCAAACAATTGTAATTTTTGAAAACAAACTGACGTTACCGGTCGAAAGTGTCAGAAATCGTGAAAAAGCTGCGATTTTCGCGATATTTAATTGTTTACATGACAACGTCAAAGCTGATTTCGATTAAATTTTATAAATAAACTCAGATGAGAATTAAATAAAATGGACGTCTTTAAGACGTCCTGTGCTACCTGGGTACAGGGTGGTCCACCTAACTGTGAATGCGTTTCAGTGTCAACTAGAAATTACAAGGGAAAAAATAATACATTCACAAGAAGACAAATATAGATAACCTTGAGAACTCCGGAAAAATTACCTTGAGAAAAAATAACATCTGCAATGCATTCATCTTATGATACCATTTACATTGAAAATATTTGGGGTAAACTTTCTCTTGGGAACCCAGAAATTTTCGATTATTATATGTCTTATCTTGTTGATTTCTGTGAGAAAACCCCTATATGGAAGTCCCAGACCGCGGAAACCACTCGTTTTTAATTTATGAGCATGTAAAGTTGAGTAATTTAACACTAATTATCATTGTTTCACCTCAGAAAGTGACAGGTATGGGCGCCGCCATATTGGTAGGTAGGGAGCTCCTTGCGTGTAGTGACTCAGTGTCAACGCTAGATGGCAGCACTAGACCCTAGACACCACATCACACACGTTACAAGTACATTATCGCGTAGCACGTAGCATCGCACATCGAGCCACAACTCTGCAATGCTAATAACATACATTTACACACAATCAAGGGGTGCGTTCCGTTGCACGCATTATGCGCATAGACTGCATAGAGAACCGTTCCGTTGCATTCAATGCGCGCATCAGAGCGCACAGAATTCCCCAGATCCCCACCACTTCTCGCGCATTAGCCGTGCATCAGCTACCACAGCTCAGACGTGATGCGTTTGATGCATTAGTACGATCTATTAGCGGTTAATTTGAAAAAAGACGTCAAACATTTTAAAGATGGACCGAATTGAGTTCCCAGTTGAGTTGAGTTTTCTATTTTTTCGGTTAAAACAATCTCTCCTCGTGTTTCGCCAACCATTAATATTAAATAAATTATCTCCAAATCAAAATTTACAAAAATTTCTTCCAATTCATCTTCGCTGTCACTGATGTCGGTAGTATCACTCGAATCACTACAATTGTTCATGTTTTCGTTTTCAATGTTTTTATTTAACAAAAATAAGGTTAATGCACATAACGCTTTGTCACCCATGGAACCAGCCATTTTTGATTCGCATCAAATGCATGGAAAAGCGTTCCGTTCCCATGCGCGCATCATGCAACGGAACGATGTCAATGCGCGCATCACATTGAATGCAGTCTATGCGCATAATGCGTGCAACGGAACGCACCCAAGATATCTAAATTTTTCATGCTTACAATTACAAAACCGTGACACAATCTAACCAGAACTAACCCAGACCTAACCCAGACACAATCTCAAACAACTACTCTCTTTCCCAATTCTATAAAATTAATTACAACTACTTTTTATTCACAAAAATTTCAAAGCTCTAACATTCACAACTCATATAACCAAGATATCAAAATTTTTTAGAATGACAATTACAAAATCAAAATACAACCTAACCGGAACTATCCCAGAACTAATCCAAAACTAACCCAGAACTAACCCAGAACAAAAATTACACTCTGCGGTAGCCATTTTGGTACACTGTAAAACTAGAAATTAGAATTCCCCCTTCACATGCCCAGGCTACTATGCCATCTAGCGTCGCCACTGAGTCACTACACGCAAGGAGCTCCCTACTTACCACTATGGCGGTGCCCATACCTGTCACTTTCTGAAGTAAAACATAACTTAAAAACGAGTGGCTTCCGCGGTCTGGGACTTCCATATAGCAGTTTTCTCGCAGAAATCAACAAGATAAGACATATAATAATCGAAAATTTCTGGGTTCCCAAGAGAAAGTTCAGCCAATATTTGTTATGTTTTCACAAATAAAGGAGATATTTAGGTGAGTACATTTAGGTGAACCACCCTCTATACATTGTACACTCTGCGACAATATGTATAATAGGACCCCCCGCAATTTTCGTGATTCTCAGAGCCTAGAATATTTGGGATGCCTAAGAACGGCCACCATTTACGCTGCTTTCTAAAAATTATTTCTGTTTATCTGAATAACAGTAGGGTGGATCTTACTTAGTTACTTATGGTGAAAAAAATTTTCGATTTTTTTTGGACACCCCGTAGGATTGCGACAGTGACTAAAACAATAATGTATGCAACATTTTAGATCAACCATTATATATGTAGCACATTGTACTACATATACGGAAAGAAAATACAAGTTCGTCGTAAAATAATTGTAACTTTGAAATTTCAAAAATTGGCTCTGACACAAACATTTTTTCTTTGGCAATATATTTACATGTTCTAACAGTACAACTTTCGTTGGACACATTTTTTCATATATTTATTCAAAACAAAGATATATACAATTATATATTTATGTATAAAAAGTCTGATTTAAACTTCACTTTAGGGGACCTAACGTTTTTAACTTTTTTTAGATAATCCTGTAGATTTCGACGAGAAAGTGTCAATTTTCTGCAGGAAGTAGAATTGGTTGGACATGGTCAGACGCGTCAGCCGATTCCTATCAATAGCACACGCGCACTTGCTGCATTTTCAAAATCGGTTTTCTCGAAAACGAGGCGTCAAACGAAAAAATGCTATTCCTTTTTTTCGATTTATTTTTACATGTAGAATCATCCCCTACCCGGTTGTACCACCCATTCGGCCACACCCTGTATACAGAGAAATCCAAATATTATATGTTAAATATCTTCGTAAAACATGAGCATTGGCAAAAAAACTTGGACACGTGTCTACTAATTTAGTCTCTAGAATCAGCAGAAAAAGTTTCATTATAATTGGTAACCCCTCAGATGTGACCTCTCCTTGTTAAGTTGATACCCCCGCAGAGTTCAGGAACAGTGGGAAAAAATCAGTCGTTGCCACTATGAAAGATTAGTACAATATATACATATACATATATGTGTTGCGCTTGAAACGTCTGACCTAGTATGAAGTAGATAAATAAATATTTAGTGCAAAACCGAACACGATATTATACTTTGGCAATGAAACACACGAAGGACGTAAAGGACAATTAAATGATCTTAACAGATTATTTGCCGACGATTATTTTATAATTTTTGAATGTCTATAGGGGTAAGGAATTTTTAATGGATCATTCATCAGCAATAGCAATTTCAATCGCGAACCAGCAAGTCATCCTTAGTAACGTAATCTAATTATTTCGTTTGGGATTATTATGTAAAAGAAGATTTTTAAGCTTCCTTCTAGTGCAGCACAATTACTGAAAAGCCTATATTAATTTGGCTTCCGATAGATCTTCATATATTGTGATATACAGGGTGAGGCGCTAGAAACAGGCCCCCTGAATAACTCGGCTGCTATTGGTGTTAGGAAGAAATGCATCAGATGGAATTTGCTTGGTTTTGAGGGGGCATTAATCTGATCTTAGTAGCTTTTTTGTAGGTGGACGCGTAAAGGACATATGAAGGTCAACTTCATTTTTTAAAATGGAATGGTATGTTTTTTTACGTACTATCGGGTAGAGCCTTTTATGACGCGGACAATGGCCTATGGGTCAAGGTCATTCGTGATCTAGGTTAAGCCTCTACCCGATAGTACGTAAAAAAACATACCATTCCATTTTAAAAAATGAAGTTGACCTTCATATGTCCTTTATGCGTCCACCTACAAGAAAGCTATCAACATCAGATTAATTCCCCCTCGAAACCAAGCAAGTTCCATCTGATGCATTTCTTCCTAACACCAATAGCAGCCGAGTTATTCAGGCGGCATGTTTCTAGCGCCTCACCCTGTATATTCCCAAAAATGTTAAAAATGTGTTCAGTTTTGTTCATTACTAGACTCCGGATCTTTATGCAAACTGAAAATTTAGTCCATCAATTGCAAGCCACAGGAGCTAAATATAAATTTATATTTTCCGATAATAATTTTAATATAGTGAAAATAATAAATTAATACTCTAAAAGTCTTTTAATCTTTTCACTGTTTTAAAGTGCAGCTACTCATTTTTGTCATAAATGCATAAAATCCGGAGTCTACCCATTACTGTACGTACATAGTAAGTTCTAAAGAGTAGTGGAGTTTAGGAATCGTTAATGGCTTGTTTAGAGAGGCCAGGCCAGAGTTTGATGATGACATAGCCAGGATCAGATTCAAGTATGATGCAGCAAGTACAGAGATCGATGATGAGACAGAGTTTGTAGATGAGCCGCAGTCAACGGCCAAAGTATTATGTAGTTTGTGGAAGATTTCAAATTGAGTGGAAAACAGGAAGCCAGCTATCTACAGCAGGAAGTTCTAACATGTGGTTCGCGGGCCATACACGGTTCCTTCCCCCACTCTTAGAATTGATCGTTCCCGTAGAACTTCGTCCCTGATCCCGCCCCCTACTGCCGCCCCACTAACTATACGGCTGTACGTAGTAGTGGGAACGGGTTCGACTAATGGAGGGGACCTTGCGGTTCTCGGAGGGTATTTAACCAGATTTTGTTGTGTAGATTGCAATGTTATTACGATGAAAACAATGTATTTAATAATGGTTATACTAATACTAATAATAAAATTATAATATGGTACAGTGTCAGTAAATAAATCAAGATGCATTCGACTTTTTAGCGGGGAAAAGATTTTCTTATAATTCTTGGGAATATTTGAGATACCTCACATAATGTCTAAAGGAGTAATATATTTTGTTTTATATTAATAATATTTCCAACACAACATAAAATACTGTCTTTGATACACGCGGAGTTCGCTGCACAGCAGTTTTAAACTCTTTATAGCTTGCACACGTAGTCGGAATCGGAAGACGACGACAACGCTCTCTTTGGTTTAGTGATATTTATAAGATATACGAGAGGATATATCGATATATGAGACCGTTCACGCCCGGGGTTTTTCCGGTTCCACTTTTCTCTGTATAGACATTACGGTGGTCCTTATTTTTCAACTTCCGAATTTTGTTGGTCGCACCCCCCTAATGTACATAATTTCAGCATGATCGAACAATGGGAACCCGTGCCGCATCGGGCTTGAAAATTTTTTATTTTTGAAACTTGGTTTTCTCGTAAATATACATTTTTATATATCGTTGAATTTGTCTTTCTATGCTCTATAACTATATGCAGATAAAATACAAACACATAAATATGGGTTAAGCATCGTCCAGGATGTAAAAGTTGTAAACTGAACGTGTGGTCAAACTTATATATATATATAATCAAATATTAACAAAAGATGAGGAAGAAAAGCAAATACATATTAGAAATTATCGCTGAAAATAGAAAACAGTTTCCCGATGTAAAACACAAACATTATCAAGAGATGCATAAAATATTTTCATGCATAAAAAGGATTTTTTAAAATCATTGTTTCTTCTCTAAATATTTTTTTTCGATACTAATACAGAATTTTTTGAACATAAATATACAGGGTGGTCCACCTAAATGTGGCCACCTCAATGTAGCCACTTAAATATCTCCTTTATTTGTACATGATAACTAAACTGAGAATGTTTATGCAATTTGCAATTTTTGTAGACGAATTTGGAAAAAGTCGAATCAAATAAAATCTTATTTTCTACTCTATGTTTACTAAATTCTGTGAAATTTTATAATCTGGCATTTTTTAAAAATTTTCAGAAGCCATAATTGCATAAAGATCCGCAGTCTAGTGGTGACATAACAAATGTTTTTAATGCAATATAAATGGTATGACAAGGTCAATTCTTTGCAAATGTTATTTTTTTCTCAAAGTTATTTTTTTCGGAGTGTGCACTTTAATTTACAAAGATCGGGTCATTTAAAGTTTATATTATTATACATATCTGAATGCATTTTTCGCTCAGAGCTACACGATGCAATAAAAAAATGCAGTTATGTATCAAAAAACATTGATGATCTTGATAACTCCAAAAAAATCAGCTTGGGGGAAAAAATGTTCATGCCAGATATTGGTACATTGCATGACACCATGCACAATAATACATAAGAAATAGTTTTTGCATCACAATAATCTGAACATATATTTAGGTGGCCTTGCTTAAATGGACTACATGCTATACATATACATATAGTATATTGTATACGTACATAATTGTAAACATCTTTGTAAATATTGTAAATATGTTTGTAAATTCTGCAAATACCTTTGTCGTTAATAAATATATGAAAAAAAGTGTCAAGCAAAAGTTAAATTGTTCGAAGAAGTAAATATAATGCTAAAGAAACAATTCAAAGTTGCAAATTTTTTTTTACGATGACCTTGTATTTTATTATCAAATAGTTATAGAGCATGGAATGACAAATTCAACGACATATAGAAATGTACATTTACGATGTACTATAATGGAGAAAACCAAGTTTCAAAAATAAAAACCCTGGGCGTGAGCGCTTTTATATCTCTGGTAAAGAATTACTGAATGTTCGCCAGAATTAAACAGATTTTTTAGAAATTATTCATATTGCAATTTGTGTTCAACTGTAAGCTGATTAAGGTAGCTTTTATTCGAAACATTTTTTTGTCAGATTATCGAAAGTGCACAAAAAATTGTGGCGTTATACCATACACAGTTAATTGTGTTGTGGAGGTCGTGGTAAAATGTTGTCAGCCCAACCAGATTTCATAGTTCAACAATTAATTCATAATTAGTTGATCTGGATTGAGAAGTTGCAATACTTTGAAAATTTACGTTAGTGTAATTTCCGACAAGCTCTCTTTATAATTAATAAGAGAGCGACTTTTTGAAAAGGTCGATTCCTTTTTACATTAATTTCAAGCATGACCTTTCGAGAATATGCTTCTACATATTAAGCTGAAATTCATAGAAATACCAAAGTTAGATTGCTTTCCGTTACCGTGCACAAGGTTCGAGAAGCTAACAAAGAGTCGCTTGATCAGACTATCTGAACAATGTGCACAATACAGGGTGAACCAATTATTTTGATCAGCTTGAATATTTTCGTCTGTTTTGACCACTTCGAATAATTCCTCCACTAATAATTTTTCTACATACATAGGTTAATACTTATTTATAGAGAATAAAAAGCTGCATCGATTGGTGAATAAGAAAATATATGGTTCCATTTAAAATATCATAGTTGACCTTCATAAGTCCTTGACGCGTCCACCTCCAAAAAAGCTAATAATACCAGGACGTTCATCTCTTGAAATCACTTAATCTCCATCCAAACATTTCTCACCGTGAATAATATGAATAATAACGTAAATCAAGATGGTAATATATAGTGACCCACCCTGTGTACATTTTATTAACAAAGACGGATCTTCATGCATTCGTTAAGTCACGTGTTAATGATCGAAAACATTCGCACGAAAATTGGTATAATATATAATAATATATACAAAAAGTTTACAAAAACCTTACAAAATCAAAATATAAAAGAAGAAAGCATCCCCACTGCATCCAATGCAAGAAGAAGAGGTAAATGTATTAATTTTACATTAATATGCAAGACTTGTTACAAATAAAAAATATATACTCTTATAATAAATAAGTACGTTTAAGTACGCATTTTATAAGCTCTTCCGTATGCCTTTGGCTCGCCCCAATCAATTATAACAAGAAAAGTTTACCTCTTATACAAGTAGATAGAATATAGCGTAGGATATTTTCGTTCTAAGGACCTTTTACGTGCTATCAAATTAAGGTATTCAGCGTGATTAAACCTCGTACGTTCCTCGGTTAAAAATTCATCCATTTTATGTTTTAGATCCTGTGAAAGTCATCTCTCTATGATGTTGTAATTTGACGTATTTGTTAAAATATAGGACTGCGAATCAAGGACGATTTGCAGGCTTGAAGCGTACGACAGAAATAAATGATCATCAACTAAAAATTGTTTTTGCAATTGTTTTTCAGGCTTTTATTAATATTTATATTTCTATTTAGCGCTTCAGGGTTCATATTGTATACATGCACCTGTATAAAATATGTATGATATACATATAGCACATGGTATGTGCTATGAATTATTTATTATTACGAAATAATTATACTTTTATTTGGTTCAGAAGTGATGATCTCCAAATATCTAAATAGATAGATGTTGTTATGAGTAGAGTATAGGGTTTGGCAGATTTCATTTGAAGATAACAAATAGTCATTTGAAATAATGAGTTATTTTAAATACTTTGTTATTTGTATTTTACAAATAACATAAAAAGTTCATTTTCATTTGACGTTTAAATCAAACAATATTTTATTTCAATTACATTGTTCAAATAAAATAATTTCACCTCAAGAAGAGGTTATCGAAGTAACTAAATTAATTATTAAATTTAGATATGATAACTTTTAGGTATGTTCTTTCAAATTTTAAAGCCACGTACGGGAAAAATCGTCGAAGAAGCAGAAGTACAAATAAATTGAAGAAAATTACGTTGAGTTTCAGAAGAAAAGAAACACACTAAACGCAAAATAAATAACTCGAAGGCAGCACGTCGGCAGTCTGCCCGTAACAGTGTCGTCAGATCAAGACTCGTGTCCCTACTCTACCTTC
Source organism: Lasioglossum lativentre (assembly GCA_916610255.1). Taxonomy (NCBI): domain Eukaryota; kingdom Metazoa; phylum Arthropoda; class Insecta; order Hymenoptera; family Halictidae; genus Lasioglossum; species Lasioglossum lativentre. The sequence goes on along the minus strand of OU744356.1, from coordinate 35,909,209 downwards.
CCCTTATACTACGCTATCCCCCACAGCCCGGTCGCGTGACGCGTTTCATCTTTGTCGTGCATGTGCCACAATGTCACGTGACTAATCTGGTACTGGCAGAGAGAGGGAAGCTTCTTCCCCTCATCTGGCGACTCTGCCTCTGTCAGAGTCATAGGGGGTGTCCCGAAAAAATTCGACGATCGGAAAATAAGGTCCACCCTAATGTACATGATGTCACAAAATTATATGTCGCGGTCAACACGTGACAAACAAGATCAATTTTGCGGGGGGTTCCTTATGTCACTTTCAACTAAATCGGGGGTGTAGAATCGCGCTATGGTGTCTGCAACATATAATTTTATGACACCCTGTACATATGTATTATACATACAGTAATGTCTTGATCGAAGTCCCGCGGAGGTGGCCGATCTTAGGGCCTGTTCAGACACGGTGGAAACCGCGCGTTTTCGACCACGCGATTTGAACCGCGCGGATCTAATTACATTAGCGTCTATGCATTCGTTCACACGTAACCGCGCGATCCAAAGATCCGCGCGGCTGCCGCCTCCGAACCGCAGGAAAACAAATCCGCGAGGTTTCCGCGCGATTTTATTTACTATGGTTGCCCCCCTCCTGCATGTCCGCGGGGTTACCGCCTCTTCCTGAACGACTGTCAATTTTGACGAGGTTCAAATCGCGCGGTCGAAAACGCACGGCTTCCGCCGTGTCTGAACCCATGGTCTGAACAGACTACCTACCCCTTCCAGTGGGTGCCATACCCCGCGGGGGGCTCAGAAGCTCGAGCTGCCTCGGTCGCCGAGCAATGTGAACATGCCGCGTAATCCGATACCGGGTCGGGTATATCAGTGTGAACCACTACTAATCCAATTACAAAACTTCTTTATTTTTCATTATTTTCTTATGGGACTTTCGCCAACTTATTTGTGGCATTTTTCTGATTAAAATAGCAGTAAACACTATATAATTTCAACTGTATTTAGTGGTTTAATTGGCGGTATGTAGTAAGTTTAGGACATAGAAGAGGATAGCGAGTGAAAAAGAAAGAGAAACAGCGATCGCGGCGGTCGGCAAAAATTAAAATCTTATTGTATTGTCTAAAATAACAATGCAATGCAAACTTTTTTATTTTCAATTTTCTTCTTATACAACCTTTCTCCAGACATTTGTCACATTTTTCTTAGTAAAATGAGTCGTCTAAAAACCTCCAACGGGCTCGAGCTCCGTTAATTTTCAAAATTCTGGTCTAATTCTTTGAGAACATATTTTTGAGATGTCAAGTTGTTTATGTAAACAAAACATATTTTTCCTTTTTTAAACTTGTTACACGAGAAGCCCCCGTTAAAATCACGTCTAATGTACGATCTATGTCCTGAGCAATATAAACAGAAGAGTGAGCGTGAGCGTGAGCGTTCGAGGCATGATGCTGGAACGATAAGGTCTACCTAGGAATATATGGTAGCATTAATGTAAATGTTTTTATTTTTCATTTCTTGCTATGAAACCGTTCCCAACAGATTTCTGAAGTGATCAATTATGCTTCACATGTAACAGTAAATATGGGCGAAATTGTATCCTGTTTGGTGTCATTTTAATTAGAAAAATGTTAGAAATATGTTGGTAAAATTTCATTAAAAATCAGTAAAAAATAAAGAAGTTTCATTATTGCATTGGCATTGTCTCACCGATACGCTATTTTTTGTTGCACCTTCGGCCGCGCAGGCCGTGTTTACATGCGCTGTCCTTTTCTACGGTCGACGCGGTCACAAAAAAATAGTATCCCCTCACGATGTATGTCACAGCTCTGAACCGAGGATCGGACTTAGATCGCAACTTTACTCTACGTCAGGACGAGGTTGAAAAGGGAACAAAAGGGACGAGCGTGTCTCATCGGTTCGAAGCGGTTGCACCAGAATAGATCGAAACGCGTTTCACCGGATCGCGGCGGTCTACCCCAGGTAGCCAAGATCTGGGTCAAGACGCGGGAACTTCGGTGCGTTGCGGCTTCAATTGAGCGCCGCCAAACGTTCGGCAAACTCTTGCGAGAAACTTTTCAACGTTGCTGCTCCTTCTTTGGTGATTCCGCCTCTCGCTAATAAAAAAAAAAGGTTTGTTACGTCAACGAAATTTTGACGAAATTATTTGGCGCATTAGCGTAACCGGTTCTTGACTGGCTATCGCTGCTAAATGTTTTGGTGGTCCGCGGTCTGCGGTTAGGTGGTCGCAGCGCGGCGTATCGAACGCGGAACCGATATTGTAGCTGCGTTTATCGGCCAAGTGCCAATGCGAGGTGTACTAACTGAGAAACGATTTCCCATTTCGAAGCAATACGCACATTTCGAAAACGATAATTCAACAAGACCTATATTTATGGCAAGAAAGATTCTCACATATATTATTATGTATTATTTAACCCTTCAACGGCAGAGCCCGGGTCTAGTTTGACCCACAGTATCAAAATCATCATTCGATTACACAGTTTCTAGCAAATTAATTAAATGAACAGCTGATGCGCTATTCCCACGCTTCCGCCGCGCCACGGCCCGGTCACGTGACGCGTTTCGTCTCTGTCGTGCATGCGTTCGATACTGGCAGAGAGAGGGTCATTTTTTCCCCTTAATTCGTGCTCCCTCCCCTCATCTGGCGACTCTGTTCAGATGTAAATATCTCTATCGAATATCTAAACTGCGGATCTTTATGCATTTGTGGCTTATGAAAATTTTCAAAAAATGCTAGAATACAAAATTCGATAGAATTTAGTACGATATTTATTTGTTTTGGTTCTACCAAAACTGTTCCCATTAAAAATAGGATTTTATTTCATTCCACTATCTTAAAACTTGTCTACAAAAATTGGAAATTGCATGAACATCCGCAGTCTTCTAATATCTAATCTCTTATTGTACACATTAATAAAAATCGAATGTGGTAGGCATTCTAACTGATTGCGCGTAGATGTTCTAATATTCGTTTATTTCCAATAATCGAGGTTCTACTGTACCGTATATTGTATTAGGTGTGACGGATAGAGAACAGTTCCCCATTGAATTCTTAATAGGAATCTGTTTAGGATCGTCTAAGGAAGGAAGCGCCCTAGATAACCCTTTTTCATATAATAGTTGACCCCTTTTTAATGAAGACTGAGTTCGGACCCGATTTAATTGGAAGTGACAAAAAACGAGAGTTTGGCCCTAAGTGATATAGATAATGTACAATGTGTTCTATTCATTCTAGGGATATATAAACCCTTGCATTTCTACTCTCTGGGGCTAGTACTCTCGTAGACTCAAACCGTGTCACGTCGTGCTGCATCTCGTAAAGTCACTTCCAGTGAGATCGGGCTAAAGTTCCCCTTCGATCAAATATAACCGTATAGATTCCGCTAGTCCGGTATTAAATCTATTAGGCTCTTCTTAAGTTGATTTCGAGACCCCCGCATTGGCAGTGCGTCAACACCGAGCATCTTAGGTAATAATATTAAACATACATTACTACTTCAATTCAGTCGCGACACCACAATTGTAGATACACATTCTTTATTAGAATATATTTGTGTTATTTGGTAAATCGTGCAACTTTCTTAAACCCTTAATTATTGACCAAAATCCGAATCTAGTAATTGAACGTTCCCACACGATACAATCTTACCGCTCGGATTGTATCAATTAAATTATACTAGTTACGAGGCCCACTAACTATCCTTGGCGGCTCCCTGATTATCGCATCAGGTTCGTCCGCTACCTAGCAGCACCCTGGTTACGCATCAGGTTCGTCTGCACTCTTATCCAACACAAGAATCACCCACTATCCATGGCGGCTCCCTGATTATCGCATCAGGTTCGTCCGTCACCTTAGCAGCACCCTGGTAACGCATCAGGTTCGTCTGCACTCTTAAAACCTTAATCCAAGAGTAATAACACCTCGCCGGCCACTCGTGCTACTTCACGGCCTTGGCTTGTAACATAGGCAAATATGGAAGAGATAATGATATTTTAGAAAAATATTAACAAAATGATGATTTCTTTTGCCTTTTTAACAAACATAAAATAATAAACTGTCTCCTCTATGGGGAAATTGTAAATAAATTTAAATAGCATAACAAAGCAATAGAACTGTCATGTCTGCCGACGTGTCGCCATAGTCGTAAGCATAGTTAGTAAGAATCAAATATATATATTCAACGTATAATATTCGCTAGATATAAGTTCCAACACTCCGTTACGTCACCAAGACCAGAATCTCACGCCCACCATAATTCGCAGTAGTCATGTCTCGCCATAGTACACCGTATTAGCCGTAGCTCCTTGTCTCCATATCTTAATCAATTCCCCGTAGCCGCTAATATTTCTCTTTTGTAATAACAACGATGGAATCGACATGTTGACGTGGTCCGAGGAGGGCCAAACAGCGGCAGTTCTAGTTCTCACTTCGAGGCGAACGGTTCTTCTACTTCTTGCGTTCATCCGGCCCCGTGCGGTCTCATCGTTCTCGCGCGATTCTAACTCCAGTCTCATTTCAACTCTAGTTCTAATTCTTGAGCATTGTACTTTTATTTCGTACGTCACCTAACGTTTACACCTCAAATATCTTCGTTGTGTCTAAAGATACGCAAAATATGGTATGGACAAAGTTGAATGGTACAATGGGGCTGACACGATGCCAAAAAAAATTTTGTTTTTATGTCATTTTTTAGAGATGTAGCGGCCATTGCCACGTACAATAAAATAATTGGCGCGCAAATGCGGCCGTGTCGGTTTATGAGGCGAGCGACAGCGAAGTTATTTTTGAGAAAACCATTTTCAGCGCGTGCAATTTAGAATGTTTTAGACAATGCATGTCTCGTACTTTAGAATACAGTATATCATCGATAAATGTCCCAAATGTCTCGCACATAAATGTCCCTGAACTATCCCCACTCCTGCGGGGTATGCCCCGCGAGGGGCCATAAAACTCGAGAGGCCGATGCCGCCGAGAAGTGTAACATGATACGGGTCGGGTATATCGGTGTGAGACCAAGAGACCACTACTAATCCGATGACAAATCTTCTTTATTTTTCATTATTTTTTTATGGAACTTTCGCCAAAATATTCTTGATATTTTTCTAATGAAATTGATACCAAAAATGATATAATTCCGATGATATTTACGTGTGTACTGGACGATAGGAGGCTCGTGCGCAAGGAAACACAGCGTATGAGAAAGAAAGAGACGCGGAGAGTCGCAGTCGCCGGCACAGTTCAAAGGCCCGCGGCGTCCTCACAATGTAATCCCAATAAAAAACTTTTTTATTATTACTTATTTTTGTATGAGACTTTCACCAATATATTTGTGGCATTTTTCTGATTAAAATGATACTAAACACGATATAATTCGGATCATATAAAGGTATGTTATATGGACATTTACAAGTCGAGCACATCGGTGAGGCAACTTGTCCCATCAACTCCCGTGGTCCATTACACACGTAAATATCATCGGAATTATATCATATTTGGTATCATTTTCATTAGAAAAATTCCACAAATATGATGGTGAAATTCCCATTAAAAAATAATGAAAAATAAAGAAGTTTTGCCATCGGATTAGTAGTGGTCTCACACCGATATACCCGACCCGTATCATGTTTACATTTCTCGGCGACCGAGGCCCCTCGAGGTTCCCATTCCATTTCTACGTTCGGCACAAGTCAAAGAATAGTTTCCCTCGCACATAATTGTCACTGGCCGGACCCGTGGTTTGGACAATTATCGATGAAATACTGTATTTCGTTTCTAGCCTCAATAGCAAATGCTTGTATCATAAACCCCCGAGTTTCCGAAGGGTCACGCCGACCGAGGTCCGAGGGCCCACAACTGGCCGCGGTATTCACCTCACGGGCCCGAAGGAAAAACCCGCTATATCATGAAACCCCCACGGTCATACCTGGCATTCCCGAAAAAGTGCGCCTCGAGCACAAGGAATGGTAGGGGTAATCGGGCCCAAATTAAGAAACCAGATTGTACAGCGATTGTCATCAACGTATTAATTTATTTAGCGAACACGTGACCACATAAGTTCCTTCAGAGATATCATTGAAAAGTCACCTTGACTTTTTAAAATGGAACCACCCCTTTTTAAACACCTACAATGATAGTCCCTTTCATTAGGAATTCAGTGACTATAATTATTCCAAGGTCATTCAAGGTCAAGGAGAGAAAAAACTTATAAAACTAAAATATGGAAGCAGAATACCTGTATTTTATAAATGTTCGAAATGATGGCCGCCTACGTCGATACATTGTTGTAAACGAGCTCTAAAGGAATGTTGAACTCTGATAAGTACATCCGAGGTGATATTCGTACATGCTGTGATGATACGCTGACGCATATCTTCAACTGTTGTTGGAGCATCCATGTACACGGTCTCTTTTAGCAGACCCCATAAAAAGAAATCCAGTGGATTTAAATCAGGCGAACGTGCTGGCCATGAAACAGTTCCTCCGCCTCGTCCAATCCATCGGTTTGGAAATCGAGAATCCAACGTTTCTCTTGCTACTCGTGCATAATGAGCAGGACAACCATCATGTTGGTACTATATATCATAGCGATTTTGTAAAGGGACATCTTCTAACAAAATTGGCAGATCTTCTTGTAAAAATTGAGTGAGCGTATTTCTGTCCCGTCATCATTCCGTTAACGAAATATGATCCAATTACTTTGTCGTTCAAAATACCACACCACACGTTTATGCTCCATTGTCTTTGATGATCAATTTCTCACAGCCAGTGCGGATTATCCACAGACCAATAATTATGGGCGTTCCGTAGATTAATTGAGCCATAATTAGTGAATGTTGCTTCGTCCGTAAACAAGACATTAGAAAAAAATTAATGATTTTGAAGCAATCCCCATTGACAAAAGTTAATTCTATTTTGAAAATCATTCCCGTGCAATTCTTGATGGAGCGATATGTGGAACGGATGAAATTTATGTCGGGCCAGAATTCGTATTACGCTACTTTGACTTATGCCTGCTTTCCAGGCAATTTTTCTCGTACTCACGTGAGGATTGACAGCTATAGCTGCTAAAATATTAATTTCATTGCCTTCATTAGTCGTGGGATTCTTCCGTATTTAGATATAGTTCACTATATCGTAATATATAGTATCGAATTGAAAATACCATATAATATAACGTAATATGAAGAAATGAATTGAAAGTACCATATAATTTAATGTATCATATAGTTCACTACATCGGAATATATAGTATAGCATTGAAAATACCATATAATATAACGTCATATTTAGTAAACCATAGGAAACACCATATAATTTAATGTAACCCATATTTCGCTATTACATAATTGTATATAGTATAGCATTGAAAATACACTTCCAGTACTTCGAAACAACCTGTACGTATTAATGAAAGTCTGTCTAGAAGGAGTGTTTCGCTCGGGGTATCTTTCTTCATAAAGTAATCGGGCCTGCACCGCATTTTGTCTACATTCACAGTAAATCGTGATCATATCACACTTTTCAGTCATTGAAAAAGACATAGCGGAATCGCGTTTGGAAACATACTGATAGTAAATAAGAATGCTGGATAACAATAACATTGAAGGACCTTAGTATGTTTACTTTAACTACGACCATAGTATGTTTACTATTTACTACAAGTCTCAACCGTGATAAACGTATTCTGCTTTCATATTCTAAATCTTATACGTTTTCTCTGTCTGTGACCTTGAATGACCTTGGAATAATTATAGTCACTGAATTCCTAATGGAAAAGGGACTATCATTGTAGGTGTTTAAAAAAGCGTGGTTCCATTAAAAAAAGTCAAGGGGACCTTGATATCTCTAAAAAAAATGACATAATAATTAAATTTTTTTTGGCATCGTATCAGCCCCGTTGTACCATTCAACTTTGTGCTTACCATATTTTACGTATCTTTAGAAACAACAAAGATATTTGAGGTGCAAACGTTAGGTGACTCACCCTGTATATGTATACTCAGTCATCAATTTAATAAGTGAGTCTCGCTTAGTTCTCCTCCCCACATCCTCGCGCTTGTGATACTCTCCTTTTCAATTCAAATTCCACCTGCTTCTGCATTTCCACCTCGCATGTCTGAGCCTAACCAGTTGCATTCCTCGGTGCATTCCTTTGGTTCCAACGGGAAACGCAGAAGCCTCTTTTGACTTATTCTACTATACGAGTATCACATGCCACGTCGCGCCGCGCTGCGCCGGTCGTCGATATCAATTACGGAAGCTCGTGCGCGTCTACCAACGTGAAGACGGAGGACAACGGCTGCTGGGCATCCCACGTCAACTGGGGATCATCAGCGACGTGATCTTCCAAGGACGAATGAGGATCGTCGCCCCTGCGACGACCCAGCCTGATCCTACAGCAGCCGTCAACGAGCAGTGAGAGCAGACCGTCTGAAGGAGGCCTGCCGTATCCACTGACCGCTCATTCTACTGCCCAAGAGCCAGCCGCTGGCGTTCCTACTCGAGAATCTCGTCGTTCAGACCGGCCGCACTATCTCCTTTCGTCGCCTCTATCTCTATCGAATCCGCCATATCTATAAGTGCTAGCTAGTAGATTGTGTTCGCGAAGGTCGTGGTTCCCCGTCAGACGTCGGACGTACGTGCCGCGTGGACAAAAGGTTGTGTCGTATTTGAGCGTCTCGCGAAGTAACTTATCGCGAAGCGATAAAATCACGCAAATCAACTTCCGGGACGTAGCAAGAACACTTTTTAAGATTTCTGACGGTGAGGATAATAATAAACAATGCCACCAAAATGTTTTGAATTTTTCAGGATGATTAAACCCTTTCTGGAATCACTGTCTCATTTGCTCACTTTATACATCGTGAGAGAACAAACATATTTTATACATGTACGTATGTAGGGTGTCCCAAAAATGTTGTTCTTCCTTCAATGGGAAAAGCCAAAATACATATAAATACCAAAGTTAGATTGCTTTCAAACAAAGAAGCGCTTGATCCCACTATCCGAACAATATGTACAATACACGGTGAACCAATAATTTTTACCACCTTGAATATTTCCCTTGTTTTTAGTAATACGATAAAATGTTTCGTTCAGTGGGGCAATTATTGTGACGGAGAAGGTTCTTTTCTCTAGATCAGGGCTGCCGTTTAATGGCTCGCGACGGCCGATTTTCGAAGGCTACGCCCCTCGACCCGGCCGCGCGTCTCGCCCCCCCGTGATGGTCCTAGTACTCGGAGCCGCTCAGGCACGTACCATAGCGTAGGCGCTATTCGTGGCGCTTCAGACCTACACGCGTGTCAATATATTTCCACATTACCATCGAGGTACTATTGCCAATGCGTTTTTTTTTGTTAGTGGTGTCCCCTGTAGGCCTATTCCACTATATCGCACAATAATTTCGGACAACAGCTGTAGAAAATTAATTAGAAAAATAAATTCGTAAAATAAATTAAAAAAATAATTATTAATTTTATTGTTCAAATTTTAATACCATCTGGAATAGCATGATTTTCGCGCATGTTTAGACGTGCTTGGCAAATTGGTCAAATCTACTGGAAGTTTAGATGTGACTAATTAATTTTTTTAATTAATTTTCTACAGCTGTTGTCCGAAATTATTGTGCGATATAGTGGAATAGGCCTACAGGGGACACCACTAACAAAAAAAACGCATTGGCAATAGTACCTCGATGGTAATGTGGAAATATATTGACACGCGTGTAGGTCTGAAGCGCCACGAATAGCGCCTACGCTATGGTACGCGCCTGAGCGGCTTCGAGTACTAGGACCATCACGGGGGGGCGAGACGCGCGGCCGGGTTGAGGGGCGTAGCCTTCGAAAATCGGCCGTCGCGAGCCATTAAACGGCAGCCCTGCTCTAGATCATATTTTCCGATATTTCAAGGTCATCGTCGTTTTCTTAAACGGAATGACGTATTAGCGTAACATTATAGCTAATGAAAAGACAAATTGAAAATAAGTTGACCTTCAAATGACCTTCGAATGAGTTATTCGTCGAAAAGCATAACTTAAGACCACGTTTATGCTCACCGTATTCTACGAGGGTTCCGTTGATGTAAACACTGAAACATTGTCGAAACACATCTCTTGTTTACAAACTGCCATCCCGTGCAGCACTTTGTATCATATTATATCAGTATGATTTCAGTCTCAGTTTCGAAATGTCGTATTGGATCCGTGAAAAATGTGCTTCTACTGCAGATGTAGACAAAACGCAGTGCAAGCTCAATTACAATATGCAAGAACATATTCTGGTCGGAGATATTCTAGTGTTAAAACTATCCGTCACAATAATTGCCCCACTGAACCAAACAATTTTTCGTATTACTAAAAACAACGGAGACATTTTCGGTGGGAGTCTCAGGTGCCATGTATGTCATACTTATTTATCTTCAAATTGTAAATAGCTACCTCTGAAATAATGAAATTAAAAAACATTGCAAAATGAAACAAATTCTACTTTAAGAAGAAATCTGATCTTTCCATGGCAATTCAGAATGGTTTTTTTATATGCAGGTTCAGGTACTTGGAATCGTGTGCAGCAGCCATTAAAGATGTATGTATTGCATGCACATACTATAAATAAGATGTGGCTCAGCCACATATAAACAAAGCAATTGAATAATTAAGCAAAAGAATAGTGAAGTAGCGGGGAAAATGTCAGCCATGAACCTACATGTAGAATACGACCGAAGAGCGGCAATAAGAAAACGCAAGCTTGCAGCCTAGCCAAGAAATTTCAAAATTCCGACAAACGGTAGGAGGCAGCTATATCCCGGGCAACTCACAGGACTCCTTCTGATCGCGATTGAAGATTAATCAGGTTTCATGAGAGCCTCCGTTATCACTGGTCTCCGCTTGCGATCTCCCTGTAATCCCGACTGCAATAACCTTGAGTATTACATGGGGACGTAGTCGAGGAAAAGGTAAATGCAAAGCATCGCAAAGATACCCTAAATCACACCATCACGGAGGTCATGACGAAAGTGGACAAGAAGGAGGTGAAGCGAGTAATTTCTTTTTTACGTGGTGGTAATCACTCGTTAGAGATTCAAAACCCTCCCTGGGGGGAGAGACGGGAATATGCGGGGCTTCCCCAGCCCCCCGGGGGGCGACCGGTAGGTCGGGTAGACCCGTTAACGGTGACCATCCCTAGGCTAAATGGGGAGGGGGCCAGGATCTCAAAACCGAAAGACACTGGCATCCCTGCCCCCTCCACCTCATGACAGCCCCGGGGGTGTGAAGCTGCCTCCCCTAAAGGCGAAGCGAGCCTCCAGCGGGTTCGGGTACAAGCTGAAGAAGGTCGTGGCAGCTAGTGGAGGATATATCGAGTAAAATTCCATTTTTTATACGATTCACTACTTTTGTACAAACTGGCGAAAGAATGTATCGACATTTTCTTGGAATTTGAACTGATTTTTTTTATCCAATTTTCCGGATTCACCTTTGTTGAAATTGGCGGATAATTGCTTAATTATACAAATATGCAATATTATGGAAAGTGAAAGAAACATACACTTGTATCATACACAGAAACGGGAAAACATCACATTAGCAATCCAGAAATTTTAAACTTTTTTTAACGTTAGGAATTCACTGATTCGAAAGGTATGCTCGTTTAAATGATTTTAAGCGTTATGGAGAGGTAAGGCCGCCACCATGTTGGTATGTACTCAGCGTCGCGCAACGTGTAATGAACGGAGCCGCTAGGTGGCACTACAAGCACGCGTGCGATGTCGATAACGTAGATTTGCAAGCGACTCCGCTCATTGGACGATGGCCGAGTACATGAGTTGAATTTTTGGAAGATGTTCTGAGATGTTAGTTTATTGTATAATCACTAAAATAGTTCTTTAATTTTGCCATTACTTGGAATGGCAAAAAAAAACTAATAAAAAACTGACTTTTTTAAAACTTTCTCATCTGAGCTTGTTTATAAAATTTCATCGAAATCGGCATTCACTTTGTTATGAGTTACAAACAATTAAAGATCGCGCAAACTTTTTCGCGATTTCTGACACTTTTGACAGATAACTGCAGTTTGTTTTCAAAAATTGGATTTGATTGGAGTGAAAAAAAAGACTAGGCGCAGATTAAAAAGGAGTTCTTTTCTATACTTGGATTCATTTAAGAATGTAGTTACTAACCGACGAGTTTAAGACTCTACTGCGCATCTGACTCTAACGGAACTCGTTCATTGGCTAATCCCCCACTCCACCACGCACCTCTTCCTGTCACCATTGGTCACCATGCAAGTACAACAAGGCTGTCGCGCAACGACTTGTGCAGTACAACTACATTCTTAAATGAATCCAAGTATACTTCTTGTTACTCCAACTAATTGCAATTTTTAAAAATAATTTTTTAGTCATTGTCTATAGAATTTTTTTCAGATTTTTAAGTCCACGGCGTCGTAGTTAAAAAAAAATAAAAACTGATTTTTCCGACGTTTTCTGCACGAAATACTAAGCTAACCTTGAAACTGTTACGTTTTATTTATTCTATAGGTCTACATATTAGGCACTGATAAACCTCGAACATTTCATAGGAAAAATTAAAAAATGAAATCAACTTGATCAGTATTTTTACTGCGTCAGCGCATTACATCTGACAGTATTAACCATATGTTTCCAATAGCCCGGTTGGGTCAGTGGGTTAGGTGTTCGGTTCGCGCCCGGCATACGTCTACTTTTGTTTTATTTGTTAAAAGACGTCTCTAAGACGTCTTTAAGACGTACAGTTTTATAACATAAGACGTTCAGAAGACGTTTGGAAGCCGTTCGTAGGACATTCAAGACGTCTCTAAGTCTTTGTGCTATCTGGGATGTCATTTGCGGCGTTTTTCCTTGTATTCACGGAATATGAGGAGGTTATATGTATAGGGTGTTTCCTTCCAGAGACGAACTCGAAAAATGTTTGAGAGAAAGTTGAACTATTAATAAACTATAAAATTGAAATATAAGCTTCAATTGTTTATAGCATGTTCTTCTTCGACTGACCGTTTTAAAATTGATCAAACTCTTAAATTACACGTTGCACGGGACGAATTGGGAAACTTTAAGCCGCTGTATAATACGTTTCATTTAACCTCGAAATGAATATTAATGTACTATGCAAAGAATGCACAAGTAATATAAAATGTAGGAGGTGCAATTAGTATTCAAGGGAATACAAACGAGCCATTTTTCAAAGTAATAATGTCTATATAATGATTAATTAGTAACTCTTGTTAGCAAAAATTGCATGAATTAAAAGACGGCTTCGCTAAACGCCACATACTACTTAATGAACATTAAACGATTTTATTAAATTGATGAAACACCCGAAAGATTAAATCCGTGAAAAATATTGGGAAAAATTGATAGGAGCAAGCAACCCCATAAAATTAATGGATCCTACAAAATAATTAAAAACTAAACCATTCTATCAGACGTATTCGACAAAGGAACTGAATTATTTGTTTATAGAATTGTCAATTTTTGCCAAGAATGAAATCATGAGCTTTGTGTGCATAATACATACAGTTATTACTATAGACTCCGGATTTAAAGATTAAAATTAAAAGATTAAAAGACGTTAACAGTATTAATATACTATTTTCACTACATTAAAATTATTAGTGAAACATATTTTATATTTAGTTCCTGTGTCTGGCAATCGATGAATAAACTTTTTATTTTGCATAAAGATCCGGAGTCTAATTATTACATAGTACATAACATAGACAATTAATACATATTATTTACTTGTTATGCATAAAATAAATAAACTAAAATTTTTTTTCCACATAAGATACAAATATTGAGTTTTGGCTGCAAAATAGACTTTTTATATTGCATTGCGTTTTCTACTTCATCTATAACCTTTTAACAATTATTCCACCATTTTACCGATAAATAATGGTGAGTTTACACTCCCTTAGACAGCGGCGGATCTAGGCATGGGCTTTATAGACTGCAGCCCAGAGCCCCTTTCGCGTTCAATAAATTAAAAATAAAAACAATATGAAATAAAAACTTGCAAAAGATTTGGATACTTGAGTCAATATGGATTAATTGGGTAGGTCCCCTATTAATGTTAGCTCAGGGCCCCAAAATGAACGGTGTGCCGCTGCTCTTAGAACCTAAGAAATAACGTCTCATCAATACCTATTTTAGGGTTACCAAAAATTCGTCCGCTTTTTGCGCAGAATAAATGGCTTCCTCACCGATTTTGATGACCTTGAAATATGTGGTTAAGGTCATCATTCTGAACAACTTTTTCCTATACATGTTACCGCCGCTCAGTTTTAATTTCCGCAATATTCGCAAAAAAGTTTCAACATCTCAAAAAGTGATCGGAGTAGGTCTGGGTTAGATTTGAAATTTTGGCCGCCGACAAGGCGGCCACGGTCACAACTTAAAACGACTTCAATCAGTTGATACCCACTGTCTTGTCTGTTTATGTTTACGAACTGAAATGTGAAATGAATCGTGTCGAACGCCAACTCATTTCATTGTTAACTATATTTTCATACAGAGTATTAATCATGAAACTATACGAATTCTTGGATATCTGCAACAATCAAGAAAAGTTGATAGATTTTTTAGTTAATAGTAAAGTGATTCATAGCACGATGAATTGTATCAAGTGCAACGAAAATATGCTACTTGATCCCGAAAACTTAATTTTTAGATGCCATAATACTACTTACATTAGAAATCGAAACAAAAGACGTATAAAAACACAATGTAATTTCAAAATTAGTGTTTATAAGGACACTTGGTTTGATTATATACGTCTTCCCATACAAACTGCTTGCCGTTTCATTGCATATCATATAATGCTGAGAGCACCTCGACAAGAATTTATTATGAACGAACTATGCATTTCCTCGAAAACATGTGTCGATTAGGTTAGCTTTTGTCGAGAACTGTGTGTATTGTGGATTGAAAAACATTCAACTAAAATAGGTGGTGAAAATAAAATTGTTGAAATCGATGAAGCAAAGATAGGAAAAAGAAAATTTACCAAAGGCCCCCTTGTCACTGGGCAATGGATTTTTGGTGGAATTCAACGATCAAGCAAGGATGTTTATTGTACCAGTTTCCGACCGAACTGCCACCACTTTGCTTAATATTATTATTAAGGAATGGAACAAACCAGGTAGTACAATTATGTCTGACTGTTGGAAATCGTACCAGTGTTTTAATGAGGAAGGATACAGACATTTAGCAGTAAATCATAAAATGAACTTTGTTGATCCTGACAGCGGTCCCATACACAAAATATAGAGCGTATTTGGCGAGAAACAAGGGCTAATATTCCACGGAAACAACATTATGTTGGATATATTGCAGAATTTTTATTTCGTCGATGTCATAGTTTTGACAATAGAATAACAGCACTTTTTGAAATGATGGCCGAAATATTTCCTGTTATATAAGATTAATAATAAAATATACACCACTTCAAATAGAAACGTCTATTGTATTCTATTGTATAGAGGCTGCCGCCCCTCCCCAACCCTGCTAAGAAATCTAATCCAGACCTACTCCGATCACTTTCCGAAATGTTGAAACTTTTTTGCGAATATCTCGGAAACTAAAGCTGAGCGGCGGTAACATGTATAGGAAAAAGTTGTTCAGAATGATGATCTTGACAACATATTTCAAGGTCAAAATCGGTGAGGAAGCTCCTATTGTAAATATTTACCCAAATTAATTCGCGGGGTACGAATTAAGTGACCAGTTCGTATGGGCAACTTTCTGCTAGTATGAGCGAAAAGCTAACGTTCGTTAAGTTAACGAAAGCACGACCGCGCACCAAACTAATTAGCACCTCGGTAGTCGATGCTACGAATCGTGCACACTAGAATAGATCGGCGTCGTTTGTGCTGTACCGGTCGATGACCATCATCGCTCTGCAGAAATTGCACGCGAAGAGGTGATGTATGCTACCCGGCTATGCTATGCTTTGCTATGCTATGCGATGTCGCGTTGTTATATCGTATACTACCGTACATCGTATACTTACTTTCCGGCCTGCAGTTCCACACGGTTCGAGCCACGAGTAACCTAATTCGATTCAGTTGCGGACTCATGCCGTATAATTCTGGCCCAATTAAAGGTTTTTCGTCGAAAATCACCGATTCCGTGACACCTGCTGCGTGATATTTTTAATTACCATTTATCCAATCAGTTTTTCCAATGACGTATCGACGTTCTACGCTCATGTTTTCCACAAACTTGGCTTACCAACACCGGAAAACACGGAAATAATGTTGGACATTTTTTTTGGGGAAATTTTCTTTGCGTTTCATTAAAGTTTTATATTCTAAAAATATAATCTCAGTCTAGGGTGACCTGTCTAGTGAATGAACATTAGGGTGGACCTTATTTTTCGACCTTCGAATTTTCTTCGGGACACCCCCTAGGATTGTGACAATGGCTAAAAAAATAATTTATGCAAAATTTTAGATCGGTCGAATAATGGGAAAATGTGCCGCATCGAGCTTGGAAATGTTTTATTTTTCAAACTTGGTTTTCCCCATTATAGTACATCGGAAATATACATTTCTATATATCGTTGAATGTGTCTTTACATGCTCTATAATTATATGTAAATAAAATACAAGGTCACGTAAAAAAAATTCGCTATTTGGAAATTTTGAAAATTGGATTTAAAAAAAAAATTTTTTTTTTAGCATTATATTTACTTAGTGGAACAATACAACTTTTGTTTGATACATTTTTTCATATTTTTATAAATAAGATATCTAACATTTTAATGGAGTAACCATCATCAAGATTAGTTTCTTAAGTAGTAAATGTTACTACTACTATATTATATTAGAATATTAGAAGAATGGAAATCATCCGACAAAGTATAAGCCCTTTGTTGTGACACCATAGTCAAAAATACGGGACGTTACCGAGGAGCCTGCGTCCTTCTCCAACAGAAATTACAGAAAGAAGTGTTATATTTGCCTTGCAGACATTATGTATACATTACATATACGAGATTATTCAGCAAATTGTTAATTCTCTGAGAAAATGATGACGCCATCATCGGGTCTACATGTTTTACTTTTTAGAAAATTTCTGGATGCTTGGCTCAGATAGCACAAAGACGTCTTAAAGACGACTTTTAGATTTCTTTCAGACGTTTTTTGGACGTCTTAGAGATGTCTATTTGACGTCTAAGAAACATCTAATATCTTGTACAATAAACTAACATCTCACATCTCCAAAAATTCAAGTCATTTAGTCTTATTTCAGACGTAAAAACAACGTCTCGAAAAAGACGTCTTTACGACGTCGTGCGCTATCTGTGTTGTTATTTTTATTCTCAACTAACAGTATTGAAAGTAACTGTGCAAAATAAATTCTTATTTTCCTTTCAGACAAAATCTGCCCAGGTCTGGTTCCTAATACATATTCACATACAGAAATATCAGCTTTAAACTTTCTTTTTTCCGCCATACTAGTTTTCAGAAAGTTCCCTGGCGAAACGTTACATAAAATCGGTCTTTATGAATATTAAAAATTTGTTGATATTTTTCAGAGTCTTATAAAACGCTCATAAGGTTTAGCATTCATACATTTATTAGTTTCCTTTCATATAAATTCCTGAACACGTGTAATTTTTCAAACGTCGAAGTAGGGGATCCCTTTCTGGCCGAATACCTACCACGTCGTAGTAGTATCATCAATGAATTTCGTTTTAATATGTATTCCGTCGAGAAATCTATGTCATTGCTTCATATTAAAAATCTACCCCATCGTACTCTGCACGATTTGTGGGGAATAACTTTAATATTTAAAGTTAAAAGTAGGATTTGTCAGTTTTCAAATTTTAAAACATTACATTTAAATATTAAAATTAATACGTAAAAATTATTAATCAGAGCCATGCAAATTACTCTAAAAGAAGCTATAGAAAAATTAATTTATATATTTCTGGAACTACTTGAAAAAATAATATTCAATTAGAAGACACTGAAAGGCAAATTTTTAGTACTTCGAGCGACCGAGAAAAGAACAAAGAACTTGGATTCATTAATTGATGCTTGGGAAACAATAAAATTGAGTTCGGTAGCCGATCAGAGACCATTTTCTATTTTAGGCGATTTTGTACGTAGAATGACAACAGGATTAAGTAAATTTTCAGTGGACATTTTATGTTTTTTCTAATCATATTCCCTGGAGATAAATACGAAATTAAATAAAAATTTGTAATTATGTCTTGTATGGATTTTAGTTACTTTAGAGTCTTGCTTATTTTGTTTTGTACAGGATATATTTGATTTTTATAATATCACAAGTTATTAATATTATTATTATTCATTATTATCAATATTAATAACTATTATTAATAACATTTGGTTTGTTTACTTATTCAGTTTTTCATAGAGTATATATAATTTTGTTATATTTTTGTAATATCATGAGTTTGAAATAATATTGACATATTGATATTCCAGAACTGGTTTTTGAAAAATGATTAATCCCCTCTTTCTATACGATTCTTTTATCATTTCCAAATTGCTTCAGAAAGTGGCAACCCTTTTAATTATTTTCACATGAATAATATTTTTTCCAAAGTTTTAGTTGAATAAAATATAAAAAACAATAAATATTGCCTTTCCATAAAAAATGAAATCTGTAGTACTGTTATTATCTTCTCTAATACAATTTTTTTCGTGGAATCAATTTAGCACCGCAATCGATTTTCAATAAATGATGAGCTTTTTGCAGAATTAATGTTTGGCCCACAAGGTTTTGGCTTAATGGCTCGAACACGCTTTCGCATATTAAATACTAGATTTTCACAATATTTTAGCATAATACTCTATTACCGTTCACGAGTCCTTTGACAAGTGCCACAAGTCCATTAATGATGATAGAGGAGCGTTATTATATTCGTTTTCCAACTTCACCTTAAAATGTGCCCAGATATTGTCTGTCCAGTTCAAAGCAGACTATTCTAACGTTTTAAATGGATGATCGAGTAGCCAATTTTATGCAGTACCCTTCAATCAGATCTGGGCACTTCTGAAATAACATTACTTGAAATATTATTCCAAATATCACGTTATTTTATTTGATAATTCCTCCCACATGCCTCCGATCACTTTTGAAATAAAATTACTTGAAATATTATTCTAAATAACGTGTTACTTTATTTTATAATTATTTCGGATAATTGTGATATTGTTGTTAAAAATTAAATCAGCTAACCGGATTATCAGGTTTGAGTCCAGTTTATACCAAATTCCTGTGTTGCATATTATTTTGAGGATTATTTCATTTGACAAATTCGAAATAATGTACTATTTGAACTTTCTGTTATTTCAAATAAATCAACATTATTTTTATTTTCAAATAACAGTATTGGAGAAATCACGGTTCCAAATCAATTATTTCGTATTTGCATTTCAAATAAAATTTTTCCAGGTCTGTATTCAATATTGGATCGCCGTTATACTGAAATGTAATATCACATTCTGGTACTCTCAAATAACGGATTCCGAAATTATTTAATTTTCGACTATTCAGATTACAAGATGGGGAACGTATTCTATTAATTTATTTCTTTAGACAGTTCGTACATACATTATAATCAAAATCTGAATAAATAACTTATTTCCTGACTTTTTCATTTGTGACCTTGCATGGCCTCGAAGGTCATAATTATACACATGAATGAATTCGTCCTGACATACGGTTCATATAATTCTAAAAACATATGCAGTATTGGATTTAAAAAACTGAAAGTCACTTTTGTATCTCCACAAATATTGATATACATCCTGTTACTGTACAGGGTGTTCTAAAAATGTGGTACTTCCTTGAAAGGGGTGAAAAGTTTCTTCAAATGACCTCGGGAATTACCTCTTTCAAGGAAATACAATATTTTCGGGGCACCCTGTATACACACTCAGGGCCGCCGCGTGGGTAAGAGGCGCCCGTGTGCAAGGAGAAATCTGGCGCCCCCCTTTCCCAGGAGCACAATAAATGGCCTTTTTTTTAATTAATTTCAGTTCAAAAAATTTTTATTTTGATACCTCGGCGCCCCCTGGGCGATGCGCCCGTGTGCGGCGCACAACCTGCACAACCGCACGCGGCGGCCCTGTACACACTGCTGTCAAAAAATTTGGAAGCAGTTGCAATTTTACGAAAGTAACCTTGTCTTAATCTAATCACACATTTTCCTGTATTCGTAACCTCACATTTTACAAATTCTTTGTTTTAGTTAATGTTACATACATATATGTGTGCTCTGTCATTTTTTCCTGTTTGGGTAGATTTATCTATAGTTTTCTACTGTGTAGTACCACATATGTATACATATAGTTTTAGAAAATTAATAGGTATAATGCCAAAAATTTGTTCATCCGTTATAAAAAATGTGGCCAGTTTGATAAGGCTAGAATTTATTACTAATATTTTCATTTGTTAATGAAACTATATATACATATATTGAATATATCAAACTGGCCACATTTTTTATAACTTCTAAACAAATTTTTGGTATTATACTTACTAATTTTCTAAAACTATATGTATAATATATATGGTCCTATACACACTAGAAAATTATAGATCTATAATCTTTTATCGATAAATCCACCCAAAAACGAAAAAATGGCAGAGCTCACACATATATATGTATAGCATTAACTAAAACAAAGAATTTGTAAAATGTGAGGTTAGGAAAACAGGAAAATGTGAGGTTACGGATTTGTAACAAGTCGTAACAACGTTAAAGTTAGTTTAATGTATGCATAGATTGGTCACTAGAATGTATACGATTGTGTTCGTGCAATAAACTATCTCTAAATTTTTCAAAATTTTGTCTGCTGTGTCCAAACTGTAAAACAATAGTGTACGTATTTACTTCCATGTCGTAACAAATACACCCTCAAGTTAATTTTTTAACTGTTTTATATAACAGAAATATTGCAGGAAAGAGTTTGCCTTTTCTTTTCCAACAGCACGATTGGCCATCCACAGTAATTCGTTTAATATTACATTCAAGTGGTTAAATTACATTTTCAACTTTGATATTTTTTTTACACAGAGGCAGAACAAGCGACGATGTTTTCGTTCGGGAAATTAGCTTCAACTGTCGTAAAAGTAGTTCCTTCTTACGGTCCTTGTGTTCTTAATTTTCTAATATATTTTTATCGTGTAGTTTTTTATAATTCTTGACTGAGGACTGGTGGCAATTTTTATGCAATTATTTAACATAGTGTTAGAACAGCTTATTCAAACATTATCACTGTGTCTTCTACTGTAGAAACCATTGGCACAGTTCCGATCAATACTGTCAACAGGCCTTGTTGAAAAAGTGTGTCTTCAACTGTTGATTTTAAGAATTCTAACGCGGCGCTAAATTAAATACGATTTGTCCTAAATAAAATAATGATAGCAACGTGGATGCAATGTTTCTCGTAACAAAGCATTGTGCACAAAACATTATTTATATCAAACAAAGGATGTCACATAATGGCCATTTTCCACATCACTTTTGTAAATGAAAAATTTATGCATGACCTTTAAGAAGATACAACAGTATTCAAACTCCAAAAAAATGGATTTACCCTTGATAATGTAGAACCAAAAAATTTTTTTGAGTTGTAGTAAAAGATATATGCAATTTCCTGCAAAATAATATGCAATTAAAAAAAAATTAAGTTCCGCAAGTTCAAAAAAAAATACACATTTGTAGATAATGTTTATTGATAAAAGATACTGAAAATACATTGCAATTAACAAGTTTCAAAAAAAATTTTATGATTTTGTCCGACGTTTTTCTCAATTTTTTTGAAAACCATTTGTTTTACAGAAAAAAGTAATAGGACATAAAAGTCTCAGTCAACTCCCGTTGTCTAGTCGAGCTCAAATTTTGCACAGATTTCTTTTTAATCATTTGTAACAATTCTCGGGGGTGCCGTAAAAGAAATTCAAAAGTATAAAATAAGAGCCGCCCTATCGTTATTGCTTACTCTAAAGTGGGGGGACAACTTCCAGGAGGTAAAGAATTTTGCTTTCGGACAATTATTATAGTTCTCCCGAAACTATGCACGTTTACCGACCTCAGCTGAGCGTTCCGTAGTGTCTATCTCTCTACAATTTCAACAATTTCCAACATTCTGACAATTACGCTTTTGAAAGTACTCGCAAGTGTATCAATAATTAACTGTATGAAGTATTAGTATGTTCATTGTGAACCGAATCAAAGCAATCCAACTCGGAAGAAAAAGAAACCATTTCTCGGTTCTAGCTTTCCAATACTGCTGTATGTATCCCCTTAAGAGACGACTGTTGCGCATAATATAGTAGATAGAGATGTTAGTTCAACGTCGGCATCTAATCGAATTGGAATTCGGAGGTCATAGAAGAAGATATAATATAATATATAATATCAGTCCATTTTGTAGTTAGAACAGCATTTGCCAACGATGTTTGTATACAATGTACACTATGTACAGTTTCATAATTGATGGCACACACTTTTAAATCGGAATAACTTTTTTTATAAATGGTCCAGGCGACTTCAGCTTTTCTGCCAAGCTAGTTGAATTAGTTTATACTAGATGATATATGTAATGGAAATTTTGAAAAAATTGCGTTATGTCTGAATTACAAAATAAAAAATAGTAGACAAAACATTGCCACTTTATTTGTGAACCAATCACATTTATTAATATTTCGTATTGTGCTTATTGTGAAGTTAATCTGTAATTAATTAATCTATGCTAGATAGTATATGTATACCAAGTGATTCACGAGAAACAGGCCACCCAAATAGCTCCGTTAGGCTTGAAGATAGAAGAACATGCTAGAGAGAAAAGTTGTGAATGTTGTTGTTTTCAAGGTCTTTTGAAGGTCATCGACGATTTTATATGGCACCATATATTTTTAACTTCATAGTGTTCTAGCCGATGTCAAGACGACTTCAATGATGTGCTACACTATGACCTTCAAATGACCTTAGACTCATAAATATGTATAGTTTCACTACTCTGTTTGATCAACGGAAATTTAATTTCTTAATCCATTAAGTCTCGTAACACGTCTACCATGAACGGAAGGTGATCTCTAAGCGGACACAAACAAGATTAACAACAAACTTACGATTTTAGTTACTAATTAATGTGCCGTGCATATACAGGGTGTCCCAACAAAAGTGTTACGAGTCGATATCGTTAACGATTTGTATTGTTTGTAATTCAGAAAAGGACATGAGTGTACGTGCTTAGATGGAAAAATCGGTACATTGACTTTCCTCACATCTATCACTCCTGGCTTGGTTACTTAAAACCATGCTAGGTAGTTAGTAAAGGGTGAGGTGTTTTGTAGGAATTGTGAAATGATTAGGTTAACGTGTTACTAACGATAACTTATATTTAGCTAAATCGACTGTACAAAAGTTGTAGCTTATGCGAGAGCTGGCTGAAGACTGAGGATTCAAACGCAGAGATACTTGTTACAGGATGTGAAATTCGTGGTGGAGGTGGTAAAACAAAGTGGGAGAAAATTGGGGGTGAGCTTTAGAAAATGGTCCAGACGTTGTCTTAAAGTGTACGTGTTATGGCGCCGGAAAGTCTCACAAAAAATGGACGAGTCCCATCGCTTCGAGCTCAAGAGCCTTCGACTCTTCGACTGATTTATTTCCTCTAGTCGGGTGGTCGAAGTCTTAGGATTTGATGCCGAATTCATTGTAGAGACACTTTCGTGTGTCTAGTATTACGTTGCGTCCCAACAATGAGTGTAAAAGAAAAACACGGATTGAGTGTCCAAGGAAGGTCTGCTGATGTAACGTTGAACAATTCAAATCATTATAACTTTTGATACATACAGAATTTCGAAAAACATTTAAAATTTTAGTGGGGACTATGTAAATATATAAACATTTACTCCACGTATTATTAAAAAAATGTAGGTGTCCCCCCTTTTCACACTTGGACGGGGAGACTACGTTTTTTATGATATACCGTTCAATCAAAAAAATTCCCCTTCGCGGTAAAAAAAAATAGAAATAAAAACTTAAGAAGAAATAAATTATACAAAAATGTTTGGTACTCGATTTAATTTGGGTTAACACTTAACCTACCACTGCCGGTCAAATGAGCGGTTTCATATTTTTTATTTTAAAACTATTAAAATTATACAGATATATATACTTCTATGGGAAATGTTTCAATTTCTTTCCAACAAATACAATAATAAAAATTGTACAGGGTGTCACAAAATTATATGTCGCAGACACCATAGCGCGATACTACACCTCTGATTTAGTCGAAAATGACATAGGGAATAAAAATTTTCAGTAGAACATATAATTTTGTGACACCCTGTACACAATCCAAGTAAATACAATCTTGTCATTTTTGTGAAGTAAAACATTTTAATCGATTTTAGCGCTTGGTAGGTTTAGTGTTAATTGCGAAGGCCCTCGAACAGTGTTAACCCAGGGCCTCAAAATCAACGGTCTGCCGCTGCACAAGTCGTTCGGTCCTCTTTCAGAAAAGTTACTCTGAAGAGTGTAGACCTTTTTGACTGACTATAGTTTTACAGTTTCAATTTTCGATAGCAACTGTATTTATTACGTCTAGCTCGCAGGGGGCCAGAGAAGATTCGATTCGAGAGCAAGGAAGAAACCAATACCAGGTCAGCGAAACATGTGTGTGGAGATTCGAAACAGGCGGCCGGAATATTGCGTTTTGAAACTGCAGGTCGAAGAAATGCTAACGCACTCGTAACTCGCAATACGTCTGCCATGTTATGAGAAATCGCGAGCAGACACAACAAAAGGGACTCCACTGAGCCGCTTGTAAACGTGGGCCGCGCTCCTCGTCCCTGCAGAGCAGTCGAGATAAATCCGGAATTTTTTCGGTTAGCCGGGTTAGCCCCACGAATAAAATGCGAGTGATAAACAATAGAATTGTTGATAAGGCAACTGGTACCAATCGGTGAACAAGTGGGGAAAATGGCAGCCACGAACCGAGATTGCGACCAAAAAATGGCAATATTCGAATGACAATTATCGGATTGAAAGATGATGAGGTTATGTGGGTTTATAATTACATATTGTATGCGAAGAGAATTTCATTACAAGACAACAACATACCACAATATTTATAATAGATCAATTCTGAATCAAGTAAGTTTATGTGTTGCGGTCGCTAACAACCCGAGATGTTGATGCGACCTTGAAAAAAAAAAGAAAAAGGTTGTATTATTTGAACTTTGACGTGAATATTTCAAGAGAACGGTTCATTTTTTACTTATGGTTTCTTTGGGCAATTTGTTCATCTCAATGAGTAGAACACGATACGATCATAAAAATCATTTGACCTTGAAAGAGTCTGTCAAGGTCAATTCTGCACAAAGCTTTTTTAACAGATCTTCGCCGATCCTAAGGTGTAGAATCACACTGTGACGGTTTTTACACATAATTTATTGACACCCTGTACACAACATATATTTTTGTATTGTTAATTTTTATTTGAAAAATTATTAAAAATAATTATCCGTTGATATAAACTTACAAGAAAGGTGTATTAGTACCTCTAGGACCCTGTACTGTTCCACGAAACTGAAACGAGACGACGACGCGACGCGCGATGTCGACGAGGATGACGCGACGCCGAAAACCGATCGCCGCGACGGATATCGGAAGCCGATCGTTTCGTTTTTATC
The DNA here is from genome assembly GCA_916610255.1 of Lasioglossum lativentre. Lineage (NCBI taxonomy): Eukaryota > Metazoa > Arthropoda > Insecta > Hymenoptera > Halictidae > Lasioglossum > Lasioglossum lativentre. The sequence continues at coordinate 35,883,496 of OU744356.1, read as the reverse complement.
GGGGCTTCGTGAAAATCGGAGAAATCCCCCGGTGTAAGACGCGCCGCTACTTCTCGAAGATCCGATTCCGCGACCCTGTTCACGAATTGTTCACGCGAAGCCGGCAACTTTACAGGTCAGATGCACTGCATTTCCACTCTCATGGAACTCAACCGATAAGACCGACTAAGACCAAGTAATCATTTCTCTGTCGCGAAATCAGCCGTCTTCTGCGTTCCAGGCTTCGGCATTATCGAAATAAATTTATTATCTTACTCGGTTACATTTGAAACAATCATAATAAGGTTGTTTCGCTTAAAACAGGACATCTAAATATCTTCTCTATCTTTAAAAATACAAAAAATGTGTCTGACGGAATCTAAATGGTTTCAAAAGATGAATCAGATAGACCAATCATTTTTAAAGTTTTTAATGGTCAAATTTCTGTTACCGTTAAAATCTGATAGCCAAAAGACAGTTCTGCATTAATTAGCAAATTTTAGAATCCACGGTTATTTCAAGATCGTGACATATTAAACATGGATGAATGTACAATAATGTTTGATATAACATACAACAACAAAAAATACAAGTGACCTTGAAAAAACCATTAAAAAATTACAATTGATAAAAATCGATTGTTCCAACTGATTCATCTTTTGAAACCATTTAGATTACGCCAGAAACATTTTTTGTATTTTCAGAAATAAAGATATATTTAGGTAGCTTGTTTTAAACGGAACACCCTGTATGCTATATCCCATATTCCGCATAGTTTCCGAGATATTTGCAGGTTTATAAAAAACAGGAAATCTAGTTTATCGGCTAAACCAGGCCGATTTGACACCATGTTATATATACATTTTTTTCTTAAAATAACCCCAAGAACACAAATATAACCTAAAAACGAGGGGCCACGGAAATCGTAATCTCTCCCATTTTTGCTACAAATGCATGACATCCGCAGTCTACTGATCGCATTACCTCATTACTGTGATTTGTGCTGCAATACAAGTGATATTGCAATTGTTATTAGTGCATACTGTCCGTACGCCACAAGAAGTCCCTCGAGACGGCTGAGGGGCAAAGGGGGTCCTTGCTCGCAGCCAATGGTTATCTGTGACGTCACACACTTTAGCCAATAATAATTCGGCTAGTTTGTTGTCGAATTCCTGCCAGGTGACTTCTTGTGGCGTACGAACAGTAGCTATGTGTTGACAAATGTGAACAGTGATCGTGAGTGTGGAAAAATGTCATGGCATCTGTATGAAACAAACACACGATTTATTTATCGTTTGGAAAGTGAAAGTGAAAGCCCGGATCGTTGATTTGACCGCACATCCCTTAGGTTGTCGTTTTACCACCAGCTGTGCAGTTCGTTGACTTGACCGTACGTCCCGTTCCGTTCGGAACACTGCCATATACCAGAAGCCAGCTGTGTAGTTCGTCACCGAGTGGCCCAGTGACACACATTTCGAAGCAGCAAGTGGATTTACGGCCGAATAAGTGAGTTTTTAATTCAATTCATTCAATTTCTGTTCCTTCTCTTGTTCGATGCATCGTCGCGGCGCGGCGCGGCGCCACAATGGGCCAGAATGACGCGGTAGCTGTTCACGAGCTAAAAAATCAAAGTCCTCATATCGATTTTTAACGAATGTACATTGTTTCTTAAATGTCCATTACGTTCGAAAACGATAATATTAATTAAAAATATTAAAAACTCTCGTCATAATAAGCGTTCAAAGATCAAACTTTTTCAGATGCCGTTTTTCATTGAAAAAATTCCTTTTTTTCGGAATGCTGTCCTGGAAAACCTAGTGAACATTATGAGCCCATTTTTTTTCATGGATAGTATATGCGTCTATATTTACGACGCACTTGGAATTAAAAATTTTTGTTAATAACTTAAAAAAAAAATATTCTGTGAACAGAAGAGAGCCGTCAAAGTTTTTTATCTTTGACAAGGGATAAGTTAAAAAGTTTTAAAAAGTTCAAGTTCTAACAAAGTGGAATATTTTCAGCAACATCTCCTCTAAAAGATCCTGCAAAATTCATGTCCCAACTCAAACCAACTTTTAAATTATAATAGTTTAAAGCGTCGCGTGACACGCAATTCCGTAGCGTCGCAGCGCACGAGACGCATTGACGACCACTCAGCGGCTCTTAAGAGTGGAAAGACCTAACCCAGACCTATCTTATAAATTTTTTTATATTATACAATCATTGATAAACAATCGAACTTCTTGCTAGCTCAGTTGAATCATTTGTATTTGAGAGAGCATAGCGTCGGCGTCAACATCGCAGCATAGCATCACAGCAGTTTTCCCATATTGGAAACCTGTATTTTATCTTTGTTAAATAGAATTATTGTATAGATTTTTGTTTATTAATAGGTAAATATAATTATAAGCCGCAAATTCGTATTAATTGATTATAGTCGGTAACTGTCTAAAATATAATGCTTATTTTTGTTTAAATATTTGTAATTTTTTAAATAAGACAGTAATAACACGTTTTTGTTATTTCATTAATTGTAATAGAATTCCTCGATTCAAAAATTATGGATTACTCTTGTTTGAAAGCCTAAACAACCAGTTTTCAATTATTATTCATTATTCACACGTTTTTTCAGACATTTCCGGTGGTGTGACAAAAAATGTTTTCTACAAAAAGTAATCAGTAGTCAGTCTTCTACAAATTTCAATGTAAAAAATTAAATACAAATTTTTTTTTAAATGAAAAATTGAGGTCACCTTGATTATTTATTTATCACTATATATTTTTTATTTAATAACATTATAGCTGATGCCAAGACGAATCCAACGACCTACTTACTGTGGTCTTTAAATTTTGAAATAACGCTAAAATAGGTGTGAACAGCTAAATCGTCATTCTAGCCCACTATGGCGGCGCACCGATACGCTCGTAGCAGTAGAAACTCCTGGCGCGTCAGACCAAGGCAGCCAACACGGGTCTAGGTCGCGCTCTGAATGGTCCGTGTTTTTCGTTAATAACTCCCAAACGAAGCCCCCACGGAAATTTTGCAAAAGGAAAATGGCGCTTCAAATGACCTCAGGAATCGCCCATTTCCAGGAGTCGAAGCAATTTTGGAACACCCGTATACATTCATTACATGTCTAAACTTACTATTATGTTTTGATTTCTTTTTTCAAAATGCCTAACATTAACCTCTTAGCGCACTCACCCGAGTTAAGTCGGGTTTAAGAAAACAATTTTTTTCCGTGCACCCGAGTAAACTCGTGAGACCTGCGGTTTTAGTTTTCTACACATATAAATACAACCGTATATACTCGTTAGACAGTGTTGTGCTTATTTCCTCACACCCGAAAAAGTTGCTGCTGTTTGCCTGAGTCTTTTTCGCATCAAACATTTTTTTGTGTTTTTTTTCGAGATTTCTTAATGTTCTTTTGTATTTCAAGGAAATAGAAAATAAAAAAATTGGTGGAACACGGCGGCTTTCGAATTTTTTATTGGTGCGTTAAGAGGTTAAACCTAACTCAGACCTTATGGTTGGCTCCTCCGCCCTCCTCCCCACCACAAATCTAATCACAAACCAACTTGGACTATATCTCCGTTTGACAGCTTTTGCGAGAATAAAGTGTACTTGCACCAAAAATTTAACAAAAGTTTTATGCAATTATCTCGGAAACTAATTGTAAGTCCGAGCGCTGGGCAAATGTATAGAAAAGAGTTGTTCAGAATGTTGTCCTTGATAACATATGTCAAGGTCAAGGTCATCCGTGGTGCTTCCCCTAAACGTAATATTTAACATTTCTATTTTAACAATCTGAATCACAAGATAAAATATTTCTATTTTAACAATCTGAACCACAAAATAAAATATTTCTACTTTGACACTAAACCTATACCTATATATTATTTAGATTTCGTACAAATTTTTATTTCAGTATGTGCTTGGATAAAAACATTTATCAAAACAATTTCCATGTAAGTAACTTTATAATTTCAATAATTGTAAAATGAAAAATATAAAACCGGTCATTTGACCGGCAGTGGTAAGTTTAGTGTTGAAAATCTGAACTACAAAAGAAATTATTTCTATTTTCACAATCTGAACTACAAGATAAAATATTTTACGTTTTGCGTCGTTATAATACCCTCAGAAACCGCATTAGGGGTGATTCAACATTTCTTATCTTAGCAATAATTCAAAGAAGAAATGGTACTTAATATGTAGGAAACTATTATATCATTTACCACATATTTTCGTTTTATTTTTTGTTTGACTGCGGCTATTCGCATACAACAAGGTGCAACGTTCCGCATCTGTTAGGGTGCTCCTTCAAGGACACAGACTCCGTCCTGCAAAGCTAAAAAATCTCTCAACTGTGGCAGAGGACGGAATAGCTGTATTGAATTTGAAAAATAATGTTTTCATATATTTGCATTTTGTAATTTTGTATTTCACTATTGCTGAAATATTGAAATAATTGTAATTCTGTAATGTTTGTACGAATACTATCATTTGTTTCTTTTTCCATAATTGAAAAAAGTCATCTACTTCTCTGTTTTGTGAAAATTAAAGTAATTGAGACCGTCACTTTGAATCTGGATTTGCTATTTGTTTCAAAGCATTTAATATGGTTTCTTTGATAAAAGTACGTTGTCCTTCATTTCAGTTTTCGGAATCCATCGTAATTTCCATTTTGGGTGGCTAACAGTGGCACGTATATAGTCGCTTGCGTGTTCAGAAAAATTGAATAAATCACGAAATCGAGATGTCAAACTTGATAGTAAATCGAGTCTCAAAGGTTCGCAATATTTTATGGTACATGTACCATCTTCGATATTTTCAATATGTTTCAAGTTATTCTCTGTTCCCAAAATCCAAGGAAATGTATCACCGAAAAAGACATTCTCATCTTGTAGTTTGTTGAAAGCGTGTGCAATGGGTCGCACACAACGTTCGTATTCTTTTAAAAAGTCTTCGTTTGTTGATAAACGTACAGTGTATCTTATTGTTAGGAAACTATTTATACTCGTAAATGTATCGAATTCGAACCCATAGTTTCAGCAATAATATTTAAAATTGAAATTGAAAATAAAGACAAAATACAAATATTTTCAATATTCTTGAAATAAAATACTATTTTCAAATATATCAAATAATATATTTTATTTTTAAAATTGTACACATACTTTAAAATAAATAGGATTATTTACTATTTAAAATACTATTTTACCCAGCTCTGGTCGCGAGCCATGCTACCAGTTTTTCGTATGACATTCTTCTAGTAGAAAGGATGCCAGACAAGCGCTTTTAGTATGATATATCACTAGACGAAATAATATAAGACTCGCTCTATTCCTTAGTGGCGCACAATGGCGAGCTTGCCCGAAACCGTCGAGAAAATGAATATTTACATTTCTAAAGTAAATCGATAAAATATATTGTAATTAGACTTTGGACTTTCATGGAAAACTAAAATTGTCTACATTAATTTCAAGATACGAGAGTTACAAACTTTATTTATTTTGATAATAACTAGAGTGCGGATCTTCATGCAAAATAAAAATTGTTGGCATCAATTGTAAGAAACAGTAATCATATATAGACCTTTCTATTCTTCTTTAACAATCTTATATATATATATATATATATATATATATCTGTAAATATGAATAAATACATTGACATGCATAAATTCTTTTAATGTTTCTACTGTTTTAAATCGCACCAACTCTAATAATAACTTTAATAAGTTTATAGAACAGTATTGCGAAATTATTAAACGCTTTTTCTACTTTACATCTGATCTACTCATTTTTGTCATAAATGCATAAAATCTGGTTATAATAGGATTAAACTTTGATGTATTTGTTAGTTAATATTGATCATTATGCGTATGAATTTTTATCTAAAACGAGTTCATGTTCTTTACTTAGAATAATAAGATCACGTTAGAATATAATATTGTTTCAAATTGAACTTCTTACTTTGCCAATTTTTTATCTGGAAGCTTACCTATTTTAAATTCAAAGCAAAAATAATTATATCACTTGAAATTTTACTATAGAATATTAGGCGTATGCAAATTTAATTCCCTAATATTTATACACGGCATACGAGGTATGTTGCCACTGGATAATGAAATTAATTATTTAGACACTATCGGTATCAAACAAACAATTGCACAAAAAAGCGGAAGCTTATAATTATTATACATATAAGTATAATAATTATACTTATAATGAAGTCATTATGCATGAACTATTGACATTGAGTTTTTAACACATTCTGTGCGGACCAGAGTCGTCAGATGAGGGGAGGGTGCACGAATTGAGGGGAAAAAGTTACTCCATCTCTGCCAGTACTGGATTAGTCAAGTGATATTGTGACACATGCACGACAGAGACGAAACGCGTGAATGGGGACACAAGTCTTAATCATTATTGCGATTTCTAATGGTGTACATTTATTTGCAGTAGTTTTAGTACTTTTTCTTCTTAATCTTATTGCGAAACCTTATATGTAAAATTGGCAGTAAACCTTTCGTTTAAAACTCAATAAAACGACAAAAAAAAAATCGTATAACAAGTTCTACTCGGTCATTATAAAGGAGAAGCTTTCATCTCCAAACCTATGACAGGTTCAGTTTAGTATTTTCGAGAAAAATGCTTCGAGCTTCAAATACCATTTCTTTTTTTACGAAATCAGAACAGTTTAAATATGAATAATTTGTCGAAACTCGGCAACTTTGTGTCCGAGTACCTTTGGTAATAAAAATAAAATAATTGGTAAAATAAAAGAACATAAAACAAACGTATGTCTCACATGTTTACTTGCAATTTTAACAATAAACTTCCGTTTTTATGAACAATTTGTGTGGTTAAATTTTAATTGTTCGAAAAATACGAACACGTTAAAATTTGTAATATAATCCTTGTAACATACGTAATATATTGATATGGATATTCGATAATAATATTTTAATCGATACCGCCAAGGTAATTGTAAATTTCTGAAATGCTTTTGGTAAATATAGTTCGCTGGGAGTTAATAACGCTTTTGAAACGGCCAAAATCATGGAAGCAAATAAAATCTGCACCGGCAACCGTGGTGTAAGAGAAATATGCTACTTACGCGGTAGACGTACAACTGATAGAGTTGTAACGAGATCGCAATTAAAACTCTCATCATGTAAAAGGTTATAATATCTATTGGAAAATGTTCTTGCTTCCCCGGTCTTTTTAAAGTAGGCCGATTCGACTCCAGAAAGTAGCTAACCCACTACACCTAACCCAGACCTTTAAAGGGCATTTCTCCATTAAAATTGTAAATTTTGTATGTATAAATGCATATAAATATACCGGGTGATTCACGAGAAACAGGCCATATAAATCGCTCCATTAGGCTTGAAGATAGTTAGAGAGAAAAGGTGTACTGTTAAAGGGAGAAAATATAGTGATATGAAAAAATGTTCTGATTGTTGTCGTTTTCAAGGTCTTTTGAAGGTCATCGATGATTTTTAAATGGCACCATATATTTTTCACTTCATAGTCTTGTAGCTGATGTCAAGACGAGTTCAATGATGTGGTACACTATGACCTTAAAATGACCTTGGACTCATAAATATAGGTACAGTTTGACTACTCTGTTTGGTCAACAGAAATTTTATTTCTTAAGCCATTAGGTCTCATAACACCTATACCGTTAACGGAAGGTGATCTCTAAGCGTACACAAACAAGATTATCAACAAACTGACGATTTTAGAAGAAACTTTGCCTAAATTTTTCGAAGATATTCCTTTAGATATTCGTCGAGTAATGTGGTACCACAACAAGATGGCAGTCCCGCTCATGTTTCACGAACCGTAAGAGAATTTCTGAACAATAAATTTCCAAATCGCTGGATAGGACGTAATGGACACATACTATGGCCAGCTCGTTCATCCGATCTAACTCCTCTTGATTTTTTTTAACCGACTACACCAGAGAACATGCAAGGAAGAATAATTAGATCTCGTGGATTAATTTCTACAGAAACAATTGAAAGTGTAATCGATTGCCTTGCAAAACGTTTAAATGTTTGTGTTACTACTCAAACACATAATTTCGAACAGTCAATTTAATTCAAATAAAATGATTGCACATTTTGAAGTTATCAGTGCTTTTTCATAATTTTTCTAGTTATATAGTTCAAGGTTATTCGAAGGTCATAGTGTACCACATCATTGAACTCGTCTTGACATCGGCTACAACACTATGAAGTTAAAAATATATGGTGCCATTTAAAATTCGTCGATGACCTCCAAAAGACCTTGAAAACGACAACAATCAGAACATTGTTTTGCATTACTATATTTGTCCCCTACAACAGTACAACTTTTCTCTCTAACATTTTCTTCTATCTTCAAACCTAACGGAACTATTTAGGTGGCCTGTTTCTCGTGAATCATCCGGTATACAGGGTGGCTCACTTAAGTGTGACCCTCAGAATATATTCTTTAATTTTGACAAGGTACAACATTTTTTTAGTGTAATTTGAAAGGTTTCAAGTGGCCAGTATCCCGTTGGGGTTGTTTTTTTTTAAATGTTGTTTTTCGTCGTAGTTTTCACTATCACCGATGTTTTTTTTTTAAATAACTGCTAAGATTTTCGTGTTGCATCGCTCATAAAAAAATATATTCGAATATGTACCGTGACATGACCTTCAAATGACCTAGAACTCCGAAGTTGAAGGTCAAACTTAAATTTCATTTGTAAGGAGAATTTTGCGGGAAATGCTAACACCTGTAAATTTGTAGAAAATGTTTTTCGTAGCACAAAGAATATCGAGATTAACCTACAGCTTCGGAGCTCAAGGTCATTATTAATGTTATGTCGTCCTTCTTCGAGATATTTAGACGTTTGCATCCGACTTGTGTGATGAAAAGATATTTCATAACAATATCAATATATAAAATCCATCGACGAATACATATAAGAAGCAAAAAGAAAAATTTATTTGACATTTTGACTTACACCACTTCTACCTTTTCGTAGATATAAATCTTGTTTCAGAAACAGTCTTCATAGTTAAAATGTTCTACTAAACTCAACGTATCTTCTTGTAGAATATAAAAAGGAACAGCCTGACGGAAAAGACATAAATTTTACGAATATCGTGCATCATTATTTTAAATAATATATGCAGAAAATTAATTTGATTTTCTCTACGTCAAATATAAAATCGCGGTTGCCACACATATGCGTGACGCTGATGGCAATCGTATTAAAACCTATGTGAATCATAAATGTTCCTGACTATGTATGTATGTGAATTTTAATGCGACGATTTCTGTATGTTTTCAGCAAATACAATTTTCTATGTCGCTAAAAGAATAATAAATAGAATTTAAAGCACCGTTTATTTAAACCCACTGCACTACTCAGAAAATATTACCATTGCAGATTATTTCACCTGCATAGACAATTTTGCTCGTGTTTAAAACGTGATAACAGTTTACCTTAATACCGCCTATTCAAACACGTTCGTCGAATATCCATTTTAATTGAATTTTCGTGTAACTCTACCATTTATAAGGGCCAAATGAAAATTTTCAATGTACAACCCAAAGAATAAGCAAATTATAAGCAAAACTACATTATATTTATATTATTATGTATCAATAGCTTTAATTGTAAGCAATAATAGTTGCAAATATTTGTATGATAAAATAATATAAATATTGTATGATAAATTATAAATATGTAAGTAATATGTTTTCAGTGTAATAACATATTTCATTTCATTACATATTTGTAATAAACGTTTTTGTAAGATCTCCGTAATGGATATTCTTATAATATATTTTTTACAGATATCAATTTATTATATTTCTTCTTTTTTTAACTTTTCAATCTTGTAAAATTAATGTAGATACTTCGGAAACCAGTGTTAATAAATATTACATTTTAGATTTCTAATTTTTAGATATTGACACGAAATAAGAATATTAAATCCACTTGATTTAAATTTCCCGCTCGCCTATACATACATATAACCAATTTAAAGGGACTGATGAACGAGCGACATCAAAGGTGCCGCTCGGAGTGTCGCCTCTTGTTGCATCCCTACTCTTTGGTACAACCTATACTATATAGTCAGTCTCATAATTGAGATTAAACGCAAATTTTTCAAAATTTTCATTACATATCATCTGGTAAACTAATCCATCTAGCTAGGCAGAAAAACTGAAGTCGTTTAGTCCATATCTAAAAGAATTATTCTGATTTGCACTGTCTGCCATAAATTATGAGACTGACTGTATATTTTGATGAATTAAACTATAGTTTTTCAACTATGACGTTAAAAATTGTTCAAGGCATTTGCATTCAATTTAAGTTGTTAACGACAATATATAGAGCAGGAATTTCACAACAAGAACAAAATTTTGAAAAGACGGCTGTAAGCAAAAAATGATTAGGGTACTGTACAAAAGTTTTCGTAAAAATATCTGAACGATTTGCACGAAAGATTTCCTAAAGAATGTAATTTTTTAATAAGTTTGTAAAATTTGTTTACGCATATGTATATGAACTCCCTACCTAACAGTACACACCCTACACTCTACTACACACCTTTAATGTTTTGTTGCGATCAATAGTTTCCGAGATATTTAACCAAGCACGTTTTTCATATCCAACTTCGAGAGCCGTGTTCGTCCTTTCAAACTAAACGATTTCTGATATAAGAAGCACGCATCTAATATTTCTTCGATTATTATCATATTAAAAACGCGTCAAAATCGGCGATACGTCACATTCAATTTTCGTTCAGTTTTTATATATTACTTAACTATATAGTATATAACTATATTACTTAACTTCACGAAATAATAATATGTGTAAGCATTTTATGAAAGAACGATGTGTTCTGAATACAAAACAAAATTGGGAGACACAAAACCTAATACAGCATAAGAAAATATTAAAAACTTAATCGGTAACATTTTGTACGTATTACTGCGGACGAAAAAGAGCCATGTAAGTACCAGTTCCTGCGTACCCATTACTGCGGATTGGAATTCGAAATATACGAGCGTACGGAAACAAACTACGTATCTGGGCATTAATTTAAATAAATACTTGGTACAGTAACAAATAATTTTTCATTTCTTACATTTTAAATGAATAAACCTTTTATCAATTTTAACACCGTAGTATAATATCACATAAATAACTAAATATTTTGACAAATATTTGTGTAATATTTATTATCTTTAGTTTGAAGCTGTTTTGAAATCGTGAAGTTTACAATATTTCACAATTGCATTTACAATATAAACTTCTTTGTCTTTCTCAATTCTTCTTTCATTTTATTTCGTGAGATCTCCATTCTTTCTTTGGTTTTTAAGTTTTCAGTTCCATAAGTAGATCTTTTCGTGCACTTCACTTTATTTTTTGTCTTTGTTAATGTTTTTTTCATTACTTTTCGATTTAATTTTTGTCATTTATTCTTATTTTATCTGTAACACTCTTTATCTAGAATCGTATCCTACGTACTTACGTGTTTCGAATTGGTAACTACCCTAAAACGTTAGGCTGAAACGAAGCTCGTTTCTCATCGTAGTTGCAATTCAAATTGCAGTATTAGAGACATTCCTAGTGATTTTTGTGCTGCAGTAATGAGCTCCTCCTTCACTTTAATGTACGTAATGCTGTGCAATTTAAAGCAATATAAAGAATGTACAATCATGTGAATAACAGTCTTTTGGATAGAATCTTTTTGGAGATAGAAGAAAAAAAATGGTTTCATTTTTACCTTTTATGAAGACTGTTTTTTCACAAATCCTGAGATTCTAAAAATATGAGAATGATTCACAATTCTGTTTGTCTCGCCAACGAGAATACATTTTCATTGAATTGTACAAATTTATTCAGAGCGAAATATTTATTTTTACGTATTTTAATCTCATTGGGGAAACAATACCGCAGTAATAGGTATATTTACTCTAGCTTGTCCAACGAGATGAGGCAGTAAAGTAACAGCATGCGTCCTTTGCTGCGTACCTGAGAAGGGGAACATTAACTCTGTCGCACTCGAGCAGCTACATATGTTTAGGTCGACTGCCTCGACTCGTTGGACAAGGTGTAGATTCCTACAGATGTTGAAATAACATGCCATTTACGTGTAAACATTTTTTGAAAAACGTAATATCAGAGGTTTTCTCAGTTTTTCAGACATTTTTGTCAGTATATGTAGACAGAGATAGATCACACCCACTTTTAGCATGGAATAGAACTTATATGTATACCCACTTTTAGCAAGCTAAAGATTTTTGGAGAAGAAGTAAACATTTTTTATCGATCTTGATTAATATTGTTAATCGGGTTCTGTCCTTCAATTCCTGTAAACTTTCAGCTGTTAATGTTTGCAAGCTATTGTTTATATAAACTTAAGGTCGTTTCAACAGCATATAAAGGATTAGGTATGATGAGGATTAAAGACTATTTTTCTCGCTCACTTGATTAATTATATGAAGAATATTTTCGACTGTGTAAAAAGTTAATTACTGCCGAAACTATATATGTGCCCTTGAAATCGAAATTTTGAATTTTATTGCGATCGTAGATGCAGTCAGCCACGGTAATATTCGGGCACTTTCAAACGACAATAACTTTTTTAATATTGGACCATATAACTTGGACTTTTTTTGAGAAGGAACATTTTCACACAGGAAAAAGTTATATTAAATGATCTCAGAAATCACCTCTTTCGAGGAAGTACAACATTTTTGGGACACCCTGTATAATTCATACAGATTTAAAAAACATATTTTTTAAATTTTCTATGTAGGCCAAAATATAAAACAATTTTTATGCAATTTATTTAGTATTCTTCTTCTATAGATTTTTTATAATTACATCTTTTATAATCGTAAATGGTAACTGGCACACGTATCGTTCAAAAATAATAACAAACAGAAAGGTTCGCCAGACTACAATTACTTTTTATTCGGCAGAGTCGCTGTTTAGGCTACCCTTAAGTTCAGTTATCTTAAGAGTGCTTTTATATTAACAATCGAGTGGTGAATTGATGATACTTTGTTTCTAAAAAATCACATGTAATTAAACAATTTTTTCTAATATTCTTTCCGCGATCAAAACACCAGAAATTTAAAGATTGAGACCTCCTCTTTACAACGACACCACATAAGTTGACATCAGAAACATCCAAAATAATGGGCACAGTCCAGTGTCACCAGATTAAGACTTGTCTCCCACTTTACCGTTCCCCTTCCACGACACTATTCCCACACGCTTCCGCCGATGCACGGTCACGTGACGGTTTCGACTCGGTCGTGCATGTGTCACGTGACTAATCTGGTACTGGCACAGAGAGGGTAACTGTATTCAGTGTTGGGATATTGCGCGGGTTACACGCGCATGCGCGACGATTTTAGCGTCAGTAACGTAAAACTTTTGGCCAAAATGGGGTACCTTCGTCACCCCGCATAATTTCGCAAATTTTGTTATGATTTTATTTTTGAAAAATTAATGTATAACATGTGTATGTGTGTGTATATATATATATATATACATATATATTAAAATTTAATATATACATAGGTACACATAATATATAATACATAGTTATGGCACTATCCCACCAGTAAATTATCCTGATCTGGCGACACTGGCACAGCCACGTGACAGCTGTGAGTTCGTCCTGGGTAGAGTCTCCATGTGACATAGGCGCATGTTATACCGAAGTCTATAATACTTTTTATACATATAGTCTACTTCCTATTTTAGTTTATCATGTAATCATTATAATCAATACAATAAAATAGCTCCACGTACAACGTGTTTCTCATAAATTATAAACCCACATAACCTCAACAGGATAGAAACGAAAAATGATGGAACTGTGATGATTCATAACGCGCGTGAAAAGGGGGTGCGAGTGGTACGAACCCGAAAACACGAATACACGAAGAAACTAGGCTAGTGGGGCTGCTCGCAAGCTGGTGTCTACTCTGATACCGTTCGAACTGATTTATCATGCGGCGAGCTTTCCACGTTGCTCGCTCGCTTGGACGACTATCCGTTCGACGTTAATCATTGCTTCGTTGCCTCTTTCCCCTCACGTCACGTCGCGTCGCATCGCGTCAAGTAGTTTTTCGATAAAAGAGACGAGCAATAACCACCAGCCATAACAAACCTCTTGTAGCCAGGTGAATATCGGCCGAGTTTCTAATAGGCAGTCGCAAAGCCGAATTCCGCGCGTGTTAAATATCGAGAGCTGATGCAGAGGCGATTCTTACCCAGATAGCATACGACGTCTCAACGACGTCCATTTCATGTCCATTTTAGGTCTGAAAGTATGAAAGACGTCTTTTTCGAGACGTGGTTTTAACTTCTGAAATAAGACTAAATGACTTGAATTTTTTGGAGATTATATGAGATGTTAGTTTATCGTACAATCACTATGTACTACACTTTTGTAATTTTTCTATTACCAGGAATAACAAAAAAATGAACGGGGCTCAGCCCACGATAGCGTCCAGAAAACTCATCCAATGGCATAAAAATGGCTTGGATTACATGGCTGAACATCATCAATTTTTACATACTCGAACGCTTATATTACAAAATATATGCATAATTTCATATAACAAAGGGGCTGATCCCCCTTCATTGAACCTTCTTCTTTCGAATGAGCCCTTGTCCAGCGAAAAATATGCTCATATAAGGACGAAAACCCGTACCGCGCAAACCCATGTTTCGGCCAGATTTCTAGGGTATTCTAGGGACCCCCTAGAGGGGGTCCTACCCCCTTAACAATATAATGAAGCAGTGGGATTATCAAAGAATATTAATATGGCAAATTGATTAACCATGTTAGATAATCCGGTGAGAACATCAGTATGCTCTTATCGGGAGGTGTACATACGGTACGGTGGACGTTCGAGGGTGCCTCACTATCCCATTGAATCGATATTGATCTTGATCTTTTGCCGATTTCCTTGACAAACCGAGGCATCGTACAGCAGATTTGGGAAAATTTCTTAATTCAAATGAAAATAAGAAATTTTAATTAACCCTTAGCACGCGGTTGGCGACTCTGAGGCACCACTGAAAATTGCTATGCCATTCTTAAAAATATTGTTCACACTATTATTTTTGTTCGTAGTTAATAAACTACTAGACATTTACAGATTACATGAGATATTATATCAATTTCATATGCAAAAAATGAAAAAAATGTTATTGTAGAATGGAAATATTCTAGAATGGAAAAATCTTTCGTTTTTCAGTTAAAATAGCTCCTATGGTGCAAAGGGTTAATGTATTTCGCACCGCATGTTTCAAACACTATGTTATTTGAAAATAAAAATAATATTGATTCATTTGAAATATTAGCAATTTCAAATAGTATATTATTTCGATATTTCTTTATTTCAAGTTTGTCAAAAGAAATAATCGTCAAAATAGTTTGTAGAAAAGGGTCCTCCCTCAGATTGCAATGAACTTGAAGTATGTTGTCAAGGTCACCATTCTGAACAACATTTTCCGTTAAAGTTTTTGCCGGTCCGATCCAGTTTACGATATAATTGCAAAAAATTTTACAAAAAGGGTTTAATACAACTAATAATAATTGAATAACAATGTGTATACTAATTTTTGATCAAATTACGTTTCATGCAATTTTGAGAGTATTTAATTATTTAGAATTCGTCTAGGTATATTAAACCCGTAACTGGACTTGAAAGAAAGGAAGAATTAACAATAATTTAAGAATTCATTAATCATCATTTGGTAACCATTCATTGAAAGGCAACCAATTTAGGAAGAGTTCTTCAACCATGATGTTCCCGGCTTTAAAAACGCTAAAATTTATTTCAATAAAAATTTCTTAATATGTAAAATGTAAATTATATATTTACGTTCCTAAAACGGGTAAATATTGGGCAGCGACGACAATCGGTGATAGATAAATTAACTTATGTGTCTTCCAAAAACTCATGAATCGAAGATCGATTCGTTTCAAAATCGAATATCCAAGAATTGATTCAAAGAAATTGAAAATCGTCCAACCCTAGTCCGCACGATGCGCGATGAGGGAATGGATTGTCTATAGTCTATTATATTATACTAGATGGTGTCGCGCATGACAAACAAGGATACGTCCGGTCACAGTATTACATATTATCATATTATTATATTGTTGCAATATTTAAACTAAATACATATACAGGGTGTCCCACGTAACACTTTTCACGATTTTTGAAGAATTTGCGATTTGTGACAAAAAAATATTTTCAACAAAAGTGGATCAGTTTTCGGTTGGCTATACATTACAATAAAAAAAGTTTGAACATTTTTTGGATTATTGTCAAGGCCACCAGATTCAAGAATCAGTTCAAGGTCATCCGAAGGTCATGATATACTAGGTCGTTCAATTCGTCTTGATATGAGCTATAATACTTGTTAAGTGAAAAATACAAAGTGTCATTTTAAAAGATGAAGGTGGCCTTGACAATAATTAAAAAAAAATATTTTCGAACTTTTTTATTGCAATGCCAATCGATAAAATTGATCAACTTTTGGTGAAAATATTTTTTGTCAGATTATCGCAACTACTTGAAAAATCGTGAAAAGTGTTATGTGGGACACCCTGTATAGTATTAAAGTATTAACCCATGAACGGTGCTTATTATCTTTTACGGATCCACAAAAATCTTTCTCGGAAAACTGTGTTTCGAATAGAGGACGACGCGTAACGAGCTCGGACGGAACGGCATGGCCCGGCCGCGGGTAACGAGAACGAGTGGACCAAAGTAACGATCCATTCGGACGCCGAACAGACGGTCCCCGTAAAATTACGCGATTTGTACGCTGCACGTAAATAGTCGTCTCCTTCCGAGTTCGTGAATGTTCATACGAACTAGGGATCATGTTCGAGCGACCCTGCCACGCGATGCATGCTGGGCCGATCGAAGATCGATGCGCCGCGCCGCGCCATTTCGCAACTCGTACGGAGTTGAAAGTTGCGGATCCTTTCAGTAAATAGATTTCGAATAAACATTCCCCGAAAATTTGCTTCTTCTTTCCTGTTTAGTGAAAACAAATGATTTTTAAGAATTTTTTTAGGGTAACTATTGAATATACAGGGTGGAAATTATAAAGCGTTACAGACGAATATCTCCAAAAATATTGATTATACGCAAAAGTGTTTCAGATGAAAATTGTTCAGTACCGAGGACGACATCATGTGGTGGGACTTTAATTTTTCCTAGTGGACACTACAAGGTGAAGTGTAGGTTAACTTTCTTTTTTTAAATGGAATAACATGTTTTTTTATTCACCATCAAACAGTGCATTTTAAGATGAGTTCAATGACCTATGACTCAAAGTTTTCATTCACCTTAACTTGGAGTGTCCACCGGGAGAAATAAATGTTCCACCACATGATGTCCCCCTCGGTACTGAACAACTTTCATCTGAAACATTTTTGCGTATAATCAATATTTTTGGAGATATTCGTCTGTAACGGTTTATAATTTCCATCCAGTATATGGGACTAGGCTTTTTTGGGATGTAAACAGTGTGAACCTTTCGATGTGTGACGCCCTCACCGATTTTAATGATTTTTGGATATGTCATAGAACTCAACATTTTTAACAACTTTTTGCTTTGCATATTCGTGTCGGTCGGCTTTAGTTTCCGAGATATTAGCGAAAAACTGCCGGTTCCATTTTAGTCAGAAAAATGCCACAAATAAGTTGGCGAAAGTCCCATAAAAAAATAATTAAAAATAAAGAAGTTTTGTAATTGGATTAGTAGTGGTTCACACCGATATACCCGACCCCGTATCGAATTGCGTGGCATGTTTACACTTCCGACGACCGAGGCAGCTCGAATGGAAGGGGTAGGCGAACGGACTAACAATAAGATCGACCATCTCCGTGAGACTTAGATCGCGACTTTACTGTATTATTACTCACGTTAATTATACAAATATGCAATATTATGCAAAGTGAAATAAATATACAGTTGACAACAAGGAAACACCACTACATAGTATGTACGAAGAATTCTTGATCAGATCTCGAAAGTGAAAACATGTGACATGCGACGTTCTTCCTTATAACTACAGAATAGTGTCTGCTTCAATTTCGTCGTACAGATCGAGCAACAACGGGAACGGACAGAAGGTTATTTTTCTGTTGCTATTTGCTATGGGCTCCTGTGTGTTTCCGATTTTCCTTTGATGTCTACCGCTGCAAATGGAAACGTGCAACAAGCGGCGGTCTTTGTTGCTTGCAACAGAAACACGAACAGACTTGGAGAAGTATTCGGCAATAAACAGTGATTGTTTCAACAAAGTATATACAGGGTGGTATAATCGAAAAAGGGGTGATCCTAAGTAAAAAAGAAGTCGTAAATATACGGAATACATTTTGTTCATTTCAGGCTTGTTTTCGAAAAAATCGACTTTGAAAATCCGTCAAGTTCGCGTGCCTCAGCGGCGGATTTAGGGCTCCCTTCGCGATCAAAAACATAAACTATAGAAACAATTTAAATTAAAAACTTGGAAAAAATAAATTATATAACATTTTTTGGTAGTTTAGTTAATTTGGGTTAACTGGGTATGCCCCCAACACACAGTGTTAGAACAGGGTCCCAAAATTAACGGTCCGCCGCTGGCGCGCCTACATAGTATTATGAATATCGTTTGTAGGAAGTAGAATTTTCAAATTTCTGGTCTTATTTCAAAGTCTTATATTATAATTTAACTAAATTATATAGTATTATATTTTTACCACCAGTTATTTATCGATTACTCTGTAGAACTTGCTCGTTGTTGCTTTATTGTAGACCTAGCTTTAGATTTAATGCATAATTAATGTCGGTCCATACTGATGCTAAATTTATTCAACGGCGGTACAACACCACAGTACACTCGAAACATGTATAAACGATTATTCCGGAGCACAATATCACCGTATCTATTTCAATAACCAATCAATTTCACGTTTACCATTTTCTTAGCTAAAGTTCGATCCTACTTACATAAATATGTGTAATGTTTCTTTTAGACGATTTAAAAAATTATAGATTTTCCACTCGAACTAAAAGAGGTTTGTCCGCATTCATTACAAAATACAGAAATCACATACACATTAATTTATTTTTTTAATCATTTTAATAAATCGAAAATAATACAGCAGTATTTTTGAAACCCCTGAAATATTCGGATTTTCCATTTAAAAAAACTTCGATGACCATGAAATCTTGAAAAAATTTGTTTGCCCCTTCGAACCGAATCTTTTTCCTATCATGAAAAATAAGCAAGATATTTAAAATGGCCAAGTTAGACGAAATACCCTGTACAATAATTAGACAGCGGATCATTATGCAAAATAAAAATTTTCTACCTGAATTGCAATAAACTGAAGTGAAATAGAAATTTATTTTCTCTGTTAAGATATTTAATAAGTTGAACAAAATATAACAGTATTTTTTAATTCTTCTAATGTTTTTACTTTTTTAAATTACACCTACTTATTTTTGTCATAAATGCATAAAATCCGCAGTCTACAATGTTGAAGAACAATTTCACAATTATGTGGAATGATTATCTCAAATAATTATAAAATTAAATAAAAAGTTATCCGAAATAATATTTGAAGTAATGTTATTTAAAAAGTGATCACAGGCATAGAATAAGTAATTATGAAATAAAATAACTTGATTGCATTTTTATTAAATTAAACAGTTATAAGGAATATTTTTATGGAAAGAGTAAAACAAAACGTCTCTATTATAAAACACTCAAAGAACATTAATAATGATCATAAGCGTATGTTAATGTAAAATTATTTTATACATGTTTCCTTACTTTTTTCACCAGCAGTACGTTCTGCAACATTCCGCACAATTGCGCACTAGACTTTCTTCATTCTAATTTTTTCATTTCATTTTATTGTCTCGTTCTTGCAGTCCCGATACAGCAGTTTACAAATTCAACTATTTATTTCACCATTATACACATTTTTTATGATTATGTCAATCTGATACCAAGAGACAAATTAAATGGGGAAACGAGGGACTGATGAAGGTTTAATTACGGTAGAGCTCCATTTACATGAACGATATTTTCGTCACTGCTCGATTATATGAACTTCTGTCGAGCTTCCAATATGTATACACGGTGTCCTATTTAACGCGAGCACCCTCGCAAGGACATATTTTTTCAGAATTCAGGATGATTGTTGTTTTTTTAAACGTTAACCTTAGAAAAATATGTGTATCGATTTCTGCCAGACGGCGCGGCGCGGCGCTCGAAAATTATCGGTTTTTTATTTTTTTTAACTATGTGCCCCCACTTTGAAAAATCTGAAAAACTATATGTTAACAACCATTACGAGATGCTGGGGGACAGTAAAAATATAAATTTAATATTTCATAAATTCTACAAGAAATCGCCATTTGAAAATTTTTTTTATTTTTTAAAATTCGGTTTCGAAGCTGAAAATTCTGAAAAAATTCATTGATATGCATTGTAATAGCTAAAATATGCCTGATTTTTTTCAGAAGTTTCAATCGAAGAGGATAAGAGAAATTACGGAAAAACCTGATTTTCTTTGTCACCCGATTACTACCCCCTATGTCGACATATGGAGTTGAAAATTGGCACAAAGTAATTTCTTTGGATAAGCTATCGAATGGAATATTGCAAATTCATTTTGGTTTTTAGGGTATTTTTGTTACTTGTTAGACATGACTAACTGACATGACTATTAATAATAATAAATATTTTTTTTTTCAAATTAAAACTTGAAAAAATTGTAATTTCAAAATAACGGAATCGTTAAATTCTAAATTTTAATATGGTGTGAAATAATGGTTAATTATTCAAATATAAATAATAATACACAACAATTACTTAATTAAAAGAACAGTTCAAATTCACTGGCGCATTTCAGACTAAACGACTAATAATTACAATTATAATTTTAATTAATTATTGATGGCGAATAATTTAAATTGTTTTAATAATATATTAGCATATTTTTGTTATGAAATTAATGAATAATTTATCTCTGAAACAAATCCGAAAAGATTTCAAATTCGAAAAGATTGAAACATTCATTCCTGACGGCTTTATGCAAATGGTTATCAACAACCATAAGTTTAAACATTTTTATGAACTGAGGAACTGGGATGAAAACATGTTGACAAACAGGCGAGGCGTTCGCAAGAGACTTTAGATTATGCTAAAGGTTACTTTCCAACGGCACCGCAACTTAAATATAAAACTTTGTTAATACGACTTTTGTTGACTTCGAAGGTGTTATAAATCGTTGATTATGACTGGACTGGATCTTTATGTAAAACGAAAAGTTTGTGCATGAATTGCCACACGCAGGAGCTAAATATTAGATTTTTCACTAATTTCAGTGAGGTGAAAATAATATATGTATTAATACTCTTAAAGTCTTTTAAACTTTTCACTGAAATTACTGCATCGAATCATGCAAATCTTACATTTACTTTCTCCCCATACAAACATAGGAAATGTTTACAATATCTTTGCTATTAATAAATATATGAAAAAATGTGTCGTTCGAAAATTGTACAGTTCGACGGAATAAATATAATGGCACAGACAAAATTTTGGTTTCAAAGGCAATTTTTGAGATTCCAAGGTTACGATCTCTGTTTCTACGATGACTTTGTATTTTCTGTCTGTATACATAGTTGCAGATTGCAGAGCATGGAAATGCAAATTCAAGGATGCACAAACATTATCTAGGATGTACCACTATGGAGAAAACAAAGTTTGAAAAATAAAAAATTTTCAAGTTCGATAGATCTAAAATTTTGCTATTTTTTTAGCGTCTAACAAACAATCCTAGGTGGTGTCCCGAAAAGAAGGAGCACCCTAATGAACACTTTTGTCTCCGAATTAATTAATAGAATGGAGGTTGTACTGTAATACGAATATTGTATTATGCAATGGAAAAAACGTTTTAATAAAATGTTGATAGGTGTTCCCACGTTTGCAAGTGAGTGTGGGTTAGAGAGTGGGCGTGCTCTGCGTCTCTATCGAGGAACGGGACAAAGAAGACGAACAAATCTGTACACGGCAGGCAGCCCCTCGGTTCCAAAGAAAATACTGAAGAATAGCGAACGTGATACGACGCCCTCGCCGCGCCGCGCCGTTCGTTCGTTTCTTCTGAACTGTCGCGTTTCTTTTTTTTTTTTATGGAATATTCGACTCCTCCCGTCGAACGATTCATCGAGAACGAGAAGAAACTGAATACCCACTGCGTTTACTAGAACGCAATCACGGCTCTGTCTCTATTTCTCTCTTCCCTTTTTCTAGCGAGCTCGAGCGGAGGGTGCTCGCCATCAAGGTTTCTCTTTCCGAGATGTAATCTACGTCGAGTAGAAACCAATAAGAAGAGAAAAAGCTAAGAAGAAGCAAAACAGAGGGAAAACGAACGGGAGAAAAGCGGACAATCGATCGCGATTGGTGAAACGATTTCAAGTGACGGACAACAGTGCACCGTGAATTTTCGGGCACTGGGCTAACACTGTTCGAGGGCCTACCCAATTAACTCAAATTAACTCAAGTATCAAACATTTTTGAATAATTTTTGTGTTCTTAAGTTTTGTTATCACGAAATATTGTTAGGATTGTAAGAACTTATTGTTAAGTAACAACGTCTTCTTATATAGAAATAACAATTGAGAAATGAAATAACAATTTGCGAATACTAATTTCAAAAGACATGCTGCTTAACCACTCTGATGTAACATGCAAAGAATGTACACACCTATACATGTGATAGAGAACGTATGAAATGGTCCAAGTGATGACATAAAATAGTTGTAAATGAAACCAAACAGTATAGGAATGTAAATACCAAATATTGCAGAGTTCTAATTAAATTTTAAATATAAACGTAAAATATAAAGGTTTGTAACAATATCATGTCCGGAAAATGAAATACGAAAGTAATTGCAAAAATTGTTGTCGATCACTCTGAAAAAGTAAGATTGCAGAAACAATTGCACCTTTATCGTCATAAAACATTGAAAAAAACAATCGTACATCAATTTTTTAGGAGTCGTTGTAAAGACTTCAATCTTTATATCAATAGCAGGTTCATATGTACGAGAAGAATTTTTGAAAATTTTTGAAGATGTTTGAATTTGCAAAATTTTTTAGGAAAAATGGGTCTTTGGTTTCCCACTTCCTAAGCTAAATCATGCAAAAAGGGAGACTGCGCTTAAAATTGATATGCTCTTCTTCGGAATTGTGTAAGCTTTCATATAAAAAAAGTCACTTATTAATCATTGTTTTAAAACCCTTCTCAAAGTTTGAATTGTTATACATTTTACGTTGTTTGTATGTTTAAAACTGGATCACATACTTTAAGTACACCTGCTAGCACATATATATGTATATGTATAAAACCATACTTAAAACCTGTTTTTTGATATTCTGTAATAATTGGACATTTAATTAATTTTACTTCGAATTTTATGATTTTGTCTTTGGAACGCCATATCTCGTCACAGAATATTTTTTGGATTTGGATGTTTTAAAGGGTTGCCACTTTATAGCAAAAAAATTTTATCAATAAATCAAACTTGAAAAATTGACTTTGTAATAGGTGCATAATTAATTAAAAAATGTTCATGTCATGAAATATATTGAAAATAAGTCTTTTCGTAAGTTAATGCTTGATCGAGGTAAACTGAAAAAGACACAGACTCGTATCTTATCTCTTTTGTTAAATAAATAATAGTCAAGTTCGAGTCTCCTGAAGTAATATATCAATCAGTTTTCTTCACATCTCGAATGTTAATGCCACGGTCTGCTTCTAATACTTTCTTATTTTTATAGTACATTTATCTGTTTCTACTGGAAAAACTTTTCTATTTTTACCTCCCACTAAAGACATAATTTGCCCTTACACTATCACACAAAATAATATTCGATATTTTTAATATCGAACTAGGATAAATAGGAATTCCTTGAAAGCTTGAAGTTTTACAATGAGCTCCAAAAATGAATTAAAGTTTCTTTCGAAGAACATTGCTCATTTTTGTCTAGCATATTTTCACATAACGTAACAATTGGGAAACTGAAGACTCATCTTTCCTCAAAAATGCTATAATTGAAATCTCCGCAAAAACATGGGAAAGTTTCATTCGTGGCTGAATCCACCACAAATCTGAAGATTGAAGACCCCCTTTGTAATGACCTCTTACAAATTATTGTACGATTTTGTCCAATATTTATAGAACAAATCTGAGGAATCAGAACGGTCGTGTAAAGCCCTCATGGTGCACTTTACGTTACTGTTTGCCTGTACACATTTCGTTCAAAGTTTAATAAAACGGCCCCCAAAAATCGTGCATTAACTATTTTACGTTGTTAAAAAGGAAAGGTTTTAATCTTCAAGCCTATCGTTGATTCATTCACCATGAAAATTTTTTAATGTTTTCAAAACTGCTTCAATTGGTAGCTTGTTAGAGGGAAAACATCTCTTCGGTTTTTCACCCGTTGTATCGCGCAAAATTGTCGCATGTGAAAAGGTTAATTTGTAAAAGTAGTAGTCTCAAGCTTTAAAACGAGGCCAATTCATTGATGTACTATTTTTTTAACGAAATGATCACAGTTTAAATATTGACTATTTTCCACAAATCGAAAATTTAGTGTTCAAATACTTTTTGGATCCACTATAGGTAGAAGTTTGGGTCCACTAATAGAAAAAAACCTAAAACCGTTTGGTTAGTTATTAGTAATGTATAATTAACAGAGACATGAATTTTGTGGAGCTTTTTGCGATTCTGGCTCTGTGTGCGACGCATGGTCACAAGAAAAGCCCAATTCGGTAACCGAAAATCTGTCACCCGAACGAACGAAGATCGACCAAGAATTCGTTGTTTTCTTTTAAAGATGAAATGCCCTTTAAAAAGTAGACGAAAGAAAGTATGGCTTTGTTGCGCAGAATAGCTCGCAATAAGCCAATTTAAGGGGCTGTGCGCACCCAACTACCACCACCACCCTTATCACTCCCACATCGATAGATCCGCATATACGTATACGAAATGCAAGGGTTTACGGCAAAAGAAACTGACGCCGCAATATTGCAATTAGAAGTTCAGACCCGGTCGATTATGTTTCCTAAGAGTCCTGGCCAGGGTGGTTCAGAGCCCAAATTTCATATTTTTACGTTGTTGAAGAGTAATTTGTAATAATCGGCAGAATACTTTTTGTCACAAGTCAGCTCTGACGATTATTGCAAATTACTCTTCAACAACGTAAAAATATGAAATTTTGGCTCTGAACCACCCTGGCCAGGACTCTTAGGAAACATAATCGACCGGGTCTGAACTTCTAATTGCAATATTGAGGCGTCAGTTTCTTTTGCCGTAAACCCTTGCATTTCGTATGCGTATATGCGGATCTATCGATGTGTGAGTGGTAAGGGTAGTGGTGGTAGTGGGGTGCGCACAGCCCCTTAACTTAAACTTATTTCCCAATAATTCACTGCGCAACATACACTTTGTATGAAGCACCGAAGTTATAGGATTGTTATCACGATCAATTTTCGCGGAAGAGATCAGGATTTTTGTTCGGAATGATTTATGACGAGGTGCTGCACATGAAATTACAGGCGTTTATGTCACTATGCGTCGCGTCGCACAGCGCCAGCGGGGTCGATTTTTATCTTTTTGCGGTGAAAAATCAATAACGCTAGTAATCTTACAAATAAGTTAAATTTATAAATAGATAATAAAGTTATATATCATATGTATCATCGTCGAGTAGTTATTTAATATTTGAATTAATCGAAACTGATTTTTTTATCGGTAATTTAACGAAACTTGTTGTTACAGGGTCTGGTATACAGTGTATGTGAAATAAATCCTCTATATTTGTTGTTCTCGAACATTTACGAGTAGCATTTCCTCCAAACCTTTTGCAGTTCTTTTGTATCTAAAATGTGTCTTCGATTTTTCACCAGTTACATTCCTATAAAACTGTCCGAGGTAAAAGCGAATGATAATTTGTGAAAGTAAAAGTCTCAATCTTTAAAATGAGACGAATTTTCTACTATTTTTTTTTAATTAAAGTATCACAGTTTAATTATCGAGGATTTCTCCGAAATCGAAAATTTGGTACAGAAATACGTATCCACTGTATGTAATACCAGAATTAGATTCTCCGACCCGAAGGACTTTTAAAACCGTTCCTTTGTGATCAGTAGACTGCGGATCTTTATGCATTTATGACATCTGAAAATTTTCAAAAAAGTTGGAATATAAATTTCGATAGAATTTGGTACGATTTTTATTTATTTCAGATCTACAAAGACTACTACCAGCGAAAGAAAGATTTTATTTAATTCCACTTTCTTAAAATTTGCCAACGAAAATTGAAAATTGCATAAACATCCGGAGTCTAGTGATTAGCGAACTGCGGATTTTTATGCAAAATAAAAATTTTCTTTAACAAAATTGTAAGTCACAGGGACCATATAGAGATTTCCTTTTCTCTTTGATAATTTCCGTAAGTTGAAACTAACGTAAAAACGTATGAACCTTTCTATTGTTCGAAAATGTTACGTAGCTATTTTCGTCATGAATGCATAAAATCCGCATTCTAGTAATTAGTAACGTATACATATAATTAACAGAGGGGCATGAATATCATTCAGGTTTCTGGCCCAGCGTGCAATGCGACGGCCTAGATTGTCGTGCGCGTTGAACGTTGCCGATCCTAGCTCCGTTTCCAGGGAATTGGATACGTTTCGCTTTCGTTGTGTCGTATCGGAAGGGCGGCCAAGAGACGAAGGGACTCGGTACTACGAGCACAGGCCAGAAAGAAGCAGAAGCGAAAAGGTCGCGGTTCGAGCGTGTACGGCGCGGTTTCTGTATAGTCAGTGTATAGGTTGAGGGGCAGACGATCGAACCCGATCGGATATTCGTGAACGCGAGGCCGTATCGGATGGCCGATCTACCGTGAAACGATCAAAGACGAGACACGTGCCGTTGCCCGATCTATTTCTACGTCGGTCGAGCCGACTTCCCTCCTCTGTTCTGCATTCGCGTGGACGCCTCGCCTCGCCTCGCCTAGTCTCATCTCAACCCGTGCTATCCCCTTTTGCATCGTTATCCCTTCCCTTTGCCGTTCTCTCATTCGCAAAACATTTTCAAGCTCAATTATTGCAAAATTTCTCCCACTTCGCTTCGACGCGATGGCGCGCTACTTTGTCTTCTACCAATCGAATTTCTTTAAGGCGAATTTACACTGTTTCACTGTGGTGTATACTATAGTAGTGATGGGCATTGTCGACTAAATTCAACTATCGACTAATTACTATTTAGTTACTACATACTATCGACTATTTAGTCGATAGTTTTTAGTCGACTGAAATTTCGTTTTAGTAATTACGTCGTCTAGATTGCGGGCTATAGTCTATGCCTACGTACAGGTCAGTATTAGGTCTCATCTCATCCACTAATTATACTAGGTATACTAATTCTATGTAGCTGTACAAAAATAATTTTTCTCATTTATTGAAAAACATATTTAATTGAGAAAATATAAATATATAAATATAAGACATACTGAACCAAATAATTCTAACAATTATATCTCATTATTTCCATTTTTTACCCATTAACGACTATTATATATAGTTAAATGTTCCGAAACTGCGGTATATGTTAATGACTAATTTCAGTAAGGTAATGAACGTCATTAAAGTAAAACTAATAAAGAAAGTGAATTTTTAAAGAAAGTAAATAAAATGAACCATAATCAAAAGCGTTTTTTTTTTATGAATGAGTAAATAAAATAAGGTTATACTTTGACACAAGCATATACATATAAGTATTGTTATTTAATAATTGTATAATACTTGTAGTATAATAATTGTTATTTATACTACATACACATACTTATTGAACGAATTATTCGATATCGCTAATGAGTTAATGTATTTGATAGTAAATCTTATAAAATGTATTCAAAACTCCCGCCGTTAAAGCGACTGATTCAGTTACTCAATTTAGTCGATAGTTTAAAAAATCAGTCGACTGCAAATAGTAGTTGGCTACTATCGATTTAGTCAATAGTTTTCAGTCGATGGTGCCCATCACTAGTGTATACATACTTGACTCCAAATAAGAAGGTACCTGTTTCGCGCATCCATTGCGCGTCAGCCTTGTTGTAAAGTCTCTGCTCCCCCACTCGATCACCCACAACGTCATGAATATTCATATACCAGGAGACGGTAAATATTTACTTTAGGGGAGGTATCTCCGATGACCTTGACCTTGACGTATGTTGTCAAGGACAACATTCTGAACAACTTTTGTCATTACAATTACCATGCGCTCGGTCTTAGTTTTCGAGATAATTGCAAAAAGCTTCGTTAGAATTATCCGGATTTTCATTGATATATTTTCAAATCGATATTTAACAAATTTCGACATTTTGAACAACTTTTTCCTTTTCCAATATAGGGAGGTCATTTTTGGGCCGGGGCCTGGGGGCCGGCCCTCTCCGCTCCTTCCACGACGTAACCCAGACCTCACTCTGTTCGCAGTATTTTTCCAGTACTATTTCAAATTCTGGATGACAACTATAATGCAAAGATCTTGCGAACAGAGTGATTTCTGGGTTAGGTTGTGGAGGGGGTGGAGAGGGCCGGCCTCCGGGCCGGCCCGACCACGCTGACGAAATTGTGAATATCTCGAAAACTAAAAATGACCTCCCTATCAGTGTCGCCAGATTTTGTGTGCTCAGGGGAGTACAGGTACCCTCTCTCCGATGACCGTGGCACGTTGCGCGTGCGCGACGAGGATTTAGTGGCACTAAATCCCCGTCGCGCACGCGCAACGTGCCACGGTCATCGGAGAGAGGGTACCTGTACTCCCCTACTGCGCCCGTTTGGGCGCCTTTCTGGCGACATTGCTCCCTATATTGGAAAAGGAAAAAGTTACAAGAACATTTTATTTCGGCGTTAGAATTTTCCGGATTTTCATTCGCATTGACTGTTAGTATTTGTTGGAGCTAGATAGGACGAGAACAGAATGTTTGTTTACATCGTAACTCCTAGTCCGTGCTTCTGACTTTAGCCAGAACATAAATCCAAATGTTAACATTCCGATAATAAGTAGAATTGAAACAGCACAGAATACCGATTCCTTCATTTAACATACGATACAAATAGTTTAGTTAATTTCTTAATTAGCAAGAAAGTAGTTAAAAATTGTATAACATGCCCGAAGTGTAATAATCCAGTACAATTAAAACCAATTAAATCACTTACAGTACACTGTACATATACTTGTTACAAAAAAATAGGTGGAAAAAAAACAGAAGAAGATGTGTAATTTTAAATTAAGCATATTAACAAACACATGGTTTGCGAAGGCACATTTAGATTTAGTAAATGTATGTCGTCTTATTTGTTATTTTTTTATGATCAATTCTCCGAAACAAAAATTAATGATGGCAGAAATTCAAATATCGTCAAAGACTGTTGTTGATTGGATTAACTTCTGTCGTGAAGTAAGTATAATTCATAAATTTCAAATATTAAATTTTCATATAGTATTTCAAATAGTATAATATAATATAATAAAATTCTATTTTATAGTTACTAAATCAATGGGTAACTGACTCCAGTAAGCCGTTAGGTGGTTCAGGCATTATCGTTGAAATAGATGAAGCAAAGTTCGGTCGTCGAAAATTTCATAAAAGCAGATTAATTACTGGACAATGTTTATTTGGAGGCATAGAACGAGAAAGTGGACGTTTATTTGTATTACCAGTAAAGAATAGATCGTCACGCGTTTTGATACAACAAATTCGCCGTTATATTGCACTTGGAAGTACAATATACATATAGTGATAGTTGGCGTGCTCACGATACCTCAAGAGAACACAATTACGAACACAAAACAGTGAACCATTCTCAGAGCTTTGTGAGTTCTGATGGAGTTCACACACAAAATATTGAACGAGTGTGGCGTGATATACGACATCAAATACTAATAATAATAATAATAATATTTTATTCCCATTGCGGGGTACAAACGCGGACCTCCGCTCCGCATACAAACTCCACATTTCTTATCTCTCAACGCTTCTATCTAGAGAGAGAGAGAGAGAGAGAGAGAGAGAGCACACACCGTTCACTCATTCCTAACACATTCATTCTCTGGACCCCCGATTCCGCTGCTCATCCTTTCTCTCCTCTCTTCCACTCTCTTCATCCATACTTCCCCTTCTCCTTCCTCCCCTAACACCTCTGCCATCACTTCCTGCCACCCTTTATCTCTCCCCCTACATTATACCCAATATCTGGCCGAATTTATTTTTAAACGGCAATTTAATTATACAGATCGTATTCATAAATTTTTCGAAATTATGGCCCATTTCTATCCATTGGACGAGCATAATAATGTCACTCTATTTTCGCGAATATCTCGAAAACTAAGACCGAGCGCCGGGTAGTTGTAATGACAAAAGCTGTTCAGAATGTTGTCCTTGACAACATATGTCAAGGTCAAGGTCATCGGAGATGCCTCCTCTAAAGTAAATATTTACCCAGGAGACAAATAATTTGTAATTTGCATTGACATTTGTACGTCAACAAAAACCTGAATAAAGGATTAATTAAATAACTAACTAAATAACTACTAAATAAGTGAATAAATATATGAATCAAAAAACTAAATAGATAAATGAATAGAAAAGCTGAATAAAAATTTCAATTTTTCCCTGAATGCTACGAACTACGAACACACGGTATGTATAACGTGGTAACGCAGAAGAGGTGCGCAGTCGTAGGAGTGCAAGTAAGGGATTAGCCAATGAACGAGTTTTGTTGGTGTCATATGCGCAGTAAAGTCTTAAATTCATCTTTTGTCAAGTACCTTCTTATTTGGAGTCAAGTACATATAGAGTGAGGTGGCTCTTATTTATTCTTGTCGAAAATTTATTTGACGGCACCCTCCATGATTGTTCTAAATAATAAAAAAAAAATTTGTGCAAAATTTTATTGTATATTACACAAAACCTGTAGATCTGGACAGACTGCGTTTTTTATGTCTTATTACCTTTTTTCGTAAAATAAACGATTTTCGCAAAAATTGAGAAAAAAGGCGGATCAAGATAAAAAAATTTTTTCTGAAATTTGAAAAGTGAAGTGATTTTCAGTATCTGTTATCAATAAACATTAACGACAAATGTGTATTTTGTTTTTTGGACTTGCGGAACTTACTTTTTTTAAATTGCATATTATTTTGCAGGAAATTCCCTATATCGCGAGATAAGCAATACGATAACGCGTTGGTCGGCTGAAAAAATTTTTTGACATTGGCTCGACGTTTTTCTCCATTTTTTCGAAAACCGTTTGTTTTACGAAAAAAGGTAATTCGACATAAAAGACGCAGTCTGTCCAGATCTACAGGTTTTGTGTAATATATTTTTTGAAAAAAAGGTTTGATTTGTGGGAGCGCAAACTTTGCACAGATTTTTTTTAATTATCGGGAACAATCCTGGGGGGGTGTCGTAAGAGAAATTCAAAAGTCAAAAATAAGAGCCATCCTATTCCACAACTCCTCGGTTTGGTGGAAATTGATGTAAGAAAGCTGCCGCAAAATTAATTTTAAGGTCAAAATGTCAACATTTTTCTTTTATTCGTATTCTACTCATCACAATTAAGGATAAAAAGTGCAAAAGTGGATAAAAAATTAACCGATCTCTTAAAAATAAAGTTTTTTCATTACCAAACTGATTTTATTTATAGTATATTTCCAGTTTCTGCATTAATAGCATGCTGTACATATAAATAAAATCAGTTTGACAATGTCAATACAAATTCAGATGGTCACTTGTGTATTTCTTATCAAGAAACTATTTTTTATCAAGCAGAAGCAGTCAAAAAAGAAGAATCGCGACATATAATTTCTACATATACACCCTGTACATACATAGCGGATGACTCGTTCACAGTGAAGGTGAAAGATGAAAGCTGGAGTATTAATATTGTTTACTGATTCGATTCAATTCACCAAGTCTCAAAATATCGGCAAGTAGTGAGTGGTGCTGGGATTGAATTAATAACTTTAGCTCTGTAGAAGAATGCCGTGAAGTAC
Organism: Lasioglossum lativentre; assembly: GCA_916610255.1. Taxonomy (NCBI): domain Eukaryota; kingdom Metazoa; phylum Arthropoda; class Insecta; order Hymenoptera; family Halictidae; genus Lasioglossum; species Lasioglossum lativentre. The sequence goes on along the minus strand of OU744356.1, from coordinate 35,851,338 downwards.
TAGAGAAGAGAAAGAAAACGTCTCGACCTTGTCCATTGGGGATAAAACCCTGGATTCGGTGGCGTGAACAATTAGGTGCATCGACACAATTATTAGCGGAACTTCCTGGAGAAGATCCTGAAAGCTATAGAAATCATTTGAGAATGAGCGAAGCTCGGTTTCATTCTCTCTTGCAGAGAGGCACGTACGGGGTTGATGATAAAATAAAAATGGAATAAAGAAGATTGTATTTTCAGTAATTGTCGTTTTACCTTTATCATTGCAGTGCCAATCGACAGCCGAGATTCTCCCGATTAAAACAAGTCCAAACACGATATTAATCGGACAATGTTTAGCTCTCTCTCTTTCTCTCTGTCTCTCTGTCTCACTCCCCCCCTCTGTTTCTCTCCCCGTCTCCCTCTCCCCCCCCTCTCCCTCCCCCTCCTCCTCTCCCTCTCACTCTCCATCGAAAGACCTTGAAAACTACAATCAGAAAAACAATCAGAACATTTTTTCATATCATCGTTTAACAGTAAAACTTTTCTCTCCAACATTTTCTTCTATCTTCAAGCCTAATTGAGCTATTTAGGTAGCCTGTTTCTCGTGAATCGGTGGAGATGCAAGCTCGAGGAAAATCAAAAATCGGTACCACCGAGGAATAATTTCGAAGCTTGCAAGCGACGCGTCGCCACAATGTTCGATAGTATAGGCCCTATACATATTACACTATAGGGGATTTCGGTACAAAATTAATAACTCCTAAACCAATACATTTTTTATCTAAGACCGTCAATATTTTTTTAAAGAGCATATGTAGATCAGTTGATGAAAAAAAATTTTAATAATTTCAATTTTTTATTAAATAAACTTATGTTCGATCAATTGTTTTTTCAGTTTATCGGAAACGTGTGTCAAATCGACACAATTAATAGGAAAATGGAAAAAAGCAAAAATTTTTGTAAAAGAATGTTTATTAAACTTTTACATTGTCACTCAAAATTCAGATTCTGCGGCTTCCAACGATTCGTCGTAAAAATCCGTCAATTCTTCACGTGTTTTGTTAAATATTGTATAATTTCCTTTTTTGTATATGAAAAATATGAGACTAGGCAATTGTTTTGTTTGGAGTATCTTGAGAAACGCATTCGGACTACGTCTAGCACTACGGTCATAGCTTTTACGCAGTAGAGCCTGGACAGAGAGCGTCTTAAAGACAATTTTCGTTTCGAAATAATTGTAATGTAAAGTTTAATATGTCCAGAAGTAGTATACAAAAAAACAAGAAGTTACATTTTGGTACTTTTTTGAAAGGTCTCTTTAAAGTTGTTAAATATTTACATGAAAAATTATAAAAATATATTGTTATTCTCATAAAATTATTTACACGTTTCAAAGGTTATACTGTACTGAAAATGTAAAGATCAGTTTAAAATATTCTGCCAATGACACATGATTGATATTTGCATTCTACTTCAAGGTTCAATTTTATCAAACAAATTGTTATATTCAGCAAAAACTGTGGGTAGTTTGAAAAATTACATTTCGGCTTTTGTCCACCGGATTGAGCACAGTGCAACGCGACGTGTCGAACGCAGAGTCCTTTCGAATGACAAGTGTTGCTTTGCACCGTCGCGACTATAAGCTATACGCCGCGCCGCGCCGGCCGCTTATTCGCCATAGTTTGCGGCGTTCGAGCTTTCAAAGTGCCCGGAATTAATTGGAAAAGCGTTCTACTGTTAACGGGCGGGTGGGCGGTCGCCGAGTTTTCCTTTTAAACGAAGTAGAGTCGGCTAACATTATTTTCTTTCATAAGAGGAAAAGGACGAGGAGGTAGGCAGTCGGAATGACGCTTTCACGCTTTCCGTTTTAACGAGAGAGAGAGAGGGAGGGAGGGAGGGAGGGGGGAGGGAGGGATGGAGGAAGGGAGGGAGGGAGAGAGGGGCCAAAATCCACCGGCCGATTTCTTAGTAGAAAGAAAGGACTAAAACTTTGTACACACGGATGCGATGACCGGGAACGAGGGAGGAAGAACGCGAAGACCGAGAAGGAGAGGCGAACGACCGCAAGTGGGTGCTCTGTCTCTCTTGTCGAAACGAGTTATTTACGAGGGAAAACGCAATATCTCGGAAGGCCGCGGATTCTCAGGACCGAAGGGAGGAACGTCTAAATGTGTTTGACCTTGAGCGTCGAGGAGTAGTCGCATAGCTTTCAAATATCGCGATAAACCCCTCGGAATCGACGCCGGCTGATTTGCACCGATCTCGCTCAGCATGGACTTCAAATTTTCCACACCACGCTAACTACGGAGTGGTCTAAACAAACTCGGAATTTCCGATCTCTGGATCGCGGAGCAAGCTGCTTTCCGAGATCCGGAGCAACAGTTGATTCCCTTGCGCGCGCGCGCGCATGTATGTGTGTGTTGTCGCGTCCGAACACGAGAGAGCGAGGGAGCAATCATATATCGAAACCGGGGGATAATCGGAAAAATGTTGAAGATCAAAACGACTCACCGAAACCAGTGACCACCGGAGAGAGTGATAGAGAGTGTGTGTGTATGATAGCGTCGTGGTCGATTGCCCCGGCGAGCAGTTGGAGCGTTTCGACAACGTGGAGGAACGACGCGCGAACAGAACGCGAACAGATTTCACTCCGGTCGCTGCCTAGTCGCCACTGAATCTCCTTCGCGATTCCTGCTGGCCGAGTGAGCGCAACCCGAACGCTCGAACCGCCCCAACCCACCCCCCAAACCATCCCCAACACCACCCGTCCGACAGCCGCGTACTACGAACGCGTCAACCCACCCTCAACGAGCGTGCGCAACATTATTTATTTTCTGATAATACGGTCGATCGCGGCTAGAAACGGACGGTATCTTTCTATTTTGCTTACTTTCCTCGCCGGCTGATCACGGGTCCTTTCAGCCTCTAGGACCTTACCAAAACAAAAGCTTCCAGCTCGTCAGCTTGCTCTTCCGCCTTCGCAGGACATCTCATGAAACGCGTGCACTCGTTTGCACAAAATGGCCATCTTGAACAGCACCTGTACACGCGGTTTGCTTTTACACTCGACGCTGAAAAGAATTCGTACTCGACGGGCCGGCCTGCTTCGTCGGTAACAGTAGTGCACGCTTAAGGCAGGAATCACAGTGGATCCGTTTTCGTCCGATTCGGCCGGCGTCCGACGTTGTGTCTCTTTTCGCACGCTTGGAAAAAGAGACAGATGCGTCTGACGTCGGACGAAACGGGTCCACTGTGATTCCTGCCTAAGTGTCCGCATTCGGTCCCGACCGGAGAACTTGGTTTCCTGGGCCATGAGATACTCGGCATGCATCAATCCGAGGTCCAATCTTTTTGGAATCAGAACGAGGATCATCAAGGGGACGAGATACAGATTTTAAGAGACAGGCGCAATTATCGAAACAAACAACGACGTAAATATTTACGTGCGCCAGTTTTCTCGGTTAGACGGCTCAAAGAACCAGGCGGCTGCCAATATTTGTCTTCCATCGTTTATTGCATAAATATATATATGTGTGTGTATATATATATGTATATATATCACCATTAATGCGGAGACACATCGCCTCCGCATAACAAGGAAAAGAGAGCGTAACGAGTCGAACGGGAAACGTGACGAGAGGACGATAAAACACGCTCTAGATAAGGTTTAAATTTTTAAAAATCCGTTCAAATCCCGTTCTGCTCGTAAAGTTCCCGCCAAGCTATCGGTGAAAAAAAAAACAGAAAAAAAAGAAAAAAGAAACATTATTCTGTCACCGTCTCGTCATCTTCGTCGCGATCGTTACGAATGCTTTTCGCTGTTTTCATAACATTTTAAAAATATACACGTGTGTATATTTGAAACAGATTTATCTATATATATATATATATATATATATATATATATATATATATATATATATAGATAAATCTGTTTCAAATTTCTATGTGATAGAGAATCGTTACAACTAGTATCAAGTTTAATCAGTTCGTGTAATAGCGTGGGTGGAACGATCGGAAGCAGCGTGATTGTTGCTCTCGTATAAAAACACGGACGCTGCCGATCGGTCGTAAAATCTTTCGCGCGCGCGTGTGTGTCTATATATGTTTGTTTTCCTCAAAATTTTGTATATTTGATTGAAACTCACGAAGCATTTCTCGCGGCAGAGTTACGCGGAAAGAAAATTTTAACGAAAGCCTACGTGTGCTACATTTGCCGCGAAGAAGAAAGCTTCTCTTCGAGGCGTCCCGACATATTTCGAATAATATTTACAACGTTCCCTAATTTTCGTCGCGGTTTTTGTTCTCGTTTATGGCAAGTGCGGAATGTTCGTCGCGCGAACGTCCCTGATCCGACCACATAGGTCAGGCCTCGGAATTATGTGCTCGCGACGGCCGGTTTTCGAAGGCAACGCCCTCTTGACCCGGCCGCGTGTCTCGCTCCCCATGGCGGTCGTAGTGCTCGGAGCTCCTCAGGCGTCATCCTGAGGGCGACATTAGGGCGACACCCGTATCAATAGGTTTCCAGATTACCGTCGAGGTACTATTGTCAATGCGTTTTTTTTGTCAGTGGTATCCTCTCGATTTAATAACCGATTTGCGACTATTCACACGACGTTCCCACTCAACGGATAAGAGAGGAAAGAAGTTGGCCCTGCGCGAATGAAGATGCTCATTTTCTAAAATGCGTTACAATACCAGATGTTAATAAAATTTGGACAATACAAGTAAAAACTATTTTCAAAATTTATCCGAATTTATTTTCTACAGCTGTTGTCCGAAATTATCGCGCGACATAGTGGAATAGGCCTACAGGGGACACTGACAAAAAAACCGCATTAACAATAGTACTTCATGATGGGTGACATGGAAATCTATTGATACGGGTGTCGCCCTAATGCGCCACGAGTAGCTCCTATGGTACGCGCCTGAGGAGTTCCGAGCACTGTGGCCGTCACGGGGACCGGGACGCGCGGCCGGATCAAGGGGGCGTAGCGTTCGAAAACTGGCCGTCGCTAGAACATAATTCTGAGACCTGACATAGGTGGAGTAGGAAGGAGAGAAGAACATTGGTTTTAACGTAAATTCACCGACAATTTTGTCGTTCGCTTGAAACGGTAAGTTCGCTGTTGGTCTCACTGGCACGTTCTTTCTCTCGCGGGAAAGAGGCCAAAAGAAAGAAAGAAGAAGAAATGTAATCGTACGTACTTATCGTTAAATATATAGTAACTGATAGAAAGAAAGTACAGGTAGAAAAGATGAAGACGAAGAAGAAGAAAAGGAGGAAAAGAAACTTAACAACCGGCGATCGTTAAACCTTATTCTACCGTGATGCCTAACAATGACCGTTCGAAGTGATTCTAAACAGTAACGATGCGATCGTTCGAACGGCTGTTTCCTGTTATTATTATTCCCAGGCAACCGCGAGTCGATCGGCGCAAGACGAGTGTATCTCGTTATCGTTGTGCGTACATGCAAGTAACAAAGATTGTACACGCCATGGGTAGAAAGCGAAGAACAAGAAGAGGAAGAGAAATAGTTGGTGCAGCGAGCCGTTTGCAATAAATAATCAGAGAAAAAGATAAACAAATGTTGGAGATAAGATCGAAAGAACGCAAGGTACCGGGCGCGTTTTTGTTAATGAATTATTTCTCGGCTCGCGATTACTATTTTACGGATTTTTCTATCGCCTATAGAATCTCGCAAGTTTGTCTTTTGTTCGGCGAAAGGCGACGGGTGGGCGAGACGGACGGCGTTAATATCTTATAGGTTGCCAAACACCGGTGGTCTCGTCCCGACGATAGTAGTGGGGTCTATTGTCCCGGAAGACGGTCACGGCTGGGAACTGATTGTCCTGGATGTATTTGAGCGTCGCACGCACCTGAAAATAATTAAAGGTATATTTAGTTGAAGTTTTTACTTAGTTATTAGTGAGTAAAAAAGTGTGTATACCTGCGACACAAAGTGTGGCGGTTCTACCTCCGGCGCAGTCGAGAGGTGCTGCAGGATGAATTGATCGGATTGGGCCAACCAGAGGTCGACACCCCGCAGAGGGTCGTAGTTGAACGGACCGATTCGCAACAATCCAAGCGTACAATCGTAGACGTCCAGAACCTGTTGGTGGAAATGAAGAAACTTTTCAACATTGCATTTCTCCCGACCACTATTCGAGCACGCACCTGTTGGCCGCCGGTCAAATGCCTGGCAGCTCGCAGCGCTTGATCCGGACCTTTGTCGGGGAAGGTGGCAGGGAATATTTCGCCGGTTTTCACGTTCAACCCGATACCGTAGATCACCGGCCAGTGAATCCCGCCTCTTACGGTGGTGTTCAGCTCGCCCACGCAGCACAGAGTTAAATCGATTTCCATCGGTTGCTTGTGAAACGCCGCTGGAAACCAAAAGAAGAACCGTTTTCACGTCCGACCTTTTTCACCTCTTCACTGCTTCAACCCTTAGCGTGCCGAGGTTTCGGTTAGAATATCGACGTTCTTTACCAAGAATTTTCTTATTGCTACTTCAGTTTGCATAATATTATTTTTTCTTACTATAAACTATGCTTTACGGAAATATAAATTAATTTTTAATTAACTCTTTTCCAAAAATCGTTTTAACGGATTCCTCTCAAAATCTGTTTGTATTTATCGAAATTGATAATAAGAAATCTGCACGATTAAATTTACATCGACCAGCCCCACTACCAATCAATTTCTTGAGCTCAGCGAAGCTACTCCAGTAGACCAGAATGAGGAATGTATGCAATGACACAACTGGGGAAAAGAAAACATGGAATAAAGAAAGTTTTATTTCAAGTAATTTTTATGTTACCTTCATAATTGTGGTACCAATCGACAGATGAAATTCTCCCGATTAAAATGAATCCAAACACGACGTAAATCGGACTATTTTTACCGATATAAATATACAGGGCGTTCCGAAAATGTTGTACTTTCTTCAAAGGGACCTGTCGCTGAGTCGACATTCGTTCGTCACAACCGCGCTCTGATTGGTCCGTGTTTTTTATTAATCACTCCTCAACAGGAATCACCTCTTTCAATAAAATACATACAACATTTTCGGACACCCTTTATACTTAAATCGATAAAAATAGTCCGAATCTCGGCTGTCGATTGGTACTACAATGATAAAGGTAAAACGATAATTACTGAAAATGCAATTTTCTTTATTCCATTTTTATTTTTATCAGTAGCGGTGTGAAATTCCGGGTCTCAACCACCAGTGCTCGACGTATCACAATATTCTCGTCGTAACTGACGCAAAGGTCTCTACCGTAACTGTCAAAATTTAATCCCCACCGCTGGGAATCCCCCTTGGAAAAAGTCAAGTGGTAAACACGTTCGACGACCGAACCAGCGCAGCGGGGCCCGAGTATCGGTGAGACTCACACTCATGCAGGCGAGGCAAAAGATTGTAACTTTCCTAATTTTTTATTTTCTTTTTATGAAACTTTTACCATCGTATTTGTCTCGTTTTTCTAATTAAAATTACACCAAACACGATATAATTACGATTTTAATTACTCATTGTACCTTTACTGCAAATGTCAAGTGCAAAACTGTAATTGCTTGTTAAATAAGTAATTCTTATCGTACCTATACCGTGTTTGGTCTCGTTTTAATCAGAAAAACAAGACCAACATGACGGTGAGAGTTTCATCGACGAAAAACCAAAAATAAGGAATGTCGATTTTTGAATTTATAAGGCTGACTGAAGAGTCCCTCTTCCTCTTTCAATTGCTATTTCTCTCCAGCATACTATAAAGAATGTAGTACCACTACCAGAACTACCGCTCAGCAACAGGCTTGCCAGAGTACAGTCCGTACGTTTCCCTCTCCACCATAGAATTCCTTAGACTCCCTAGAGGAGAATCGAGCCACATTTAGTGGTGAGGAGGAAGCATTTTGAGAGGAATACAAGACCGTCCGGCAAGCCTGCTCGGCAGACCCGACAATACGACAGTTACGGAGAGATACTGTTTCTCTTACTTCATCAAGCCATGGTCGAATCAGTTCTTGAAAAACGTTCTATTCGCGAGAATTAAATTGTTGACTATACAGGGTGTTCGACTACGGGTGGGAGAAAATTTAAGGGGTGGTTCTCCATGATAATATAAGTCGAAAATGAAGAATAAAAAAATTGCGATTCCGGCTTCGTTATTTAGTTATTAACCCATAGCACTCGAATGGCGACTCTGCGGCGCCACTAAAAATTGCTGTACCATTATTCAAAATATTGTTTACATTATTAAATATGTTGGTATCCAATCAATTACTAAACATCTAAGCATTCTATGAGGTATTATATCAATTTCATATCCATCAAATTTAAAAAATCAGAGAGATATCTAGGTCGGAAGAAATGTTTAACTTTCAAATTAAAATAGCTCCGAGTGCAAAGGGTTGACAATTAAAAATCCACCTAAAATGCGGCAACCCATAACTAAATAACGAAGTCGAAATCGCAATTTTTTTATGTTTCATTTTCGACTTATATTGTCATAGAGAACCACCCCTTAAATTTTCTCCCACCTGTAGTCGAACACCCTGTATTGTATGTACATTTAACCGTGCACTAGTGTATCGTGCACATCTCTTTCGGCAACTTACAAAGAATATTGCAGAACAATTCCTCGGAATAGTTCCTCGGATCGGAATAGCCGCCGACCAGTTGCAGCTCCAGACGACCCTCCGGGAAACCAAGGGCCAGTTCGGTCACCCTTTGGACCATCGCCGTAGCGGCTTCCTCGGTTCCAGCTCCGTCCAGGTGTGCCAACGCTGCAGCGCCCGAACCTGCGCTCACATATAACAACCTGTTAGTATTATTCCTGGTGACGAACATTTTTTTGTTTTTCATGAACCGTGCAGTGTCGTTGCAATAAGAAAGCGAAGAAAAAAGAAAAATGAACCTTTACGTTAACCGGAATTCTGAGCCAATAAACTTATATTTACAGTACACAACTAGGTATGTAACTTTAATTAATTATGGCTAATATTTCATACACATAAATTTTATATGTATACTTCATATACAGTAAAGCCTTGATCTGAGAAAAAGGGAGCTTTAGGATCTAAGAAAATTACCTACCCCCTTCTCTGCGGGGAATACGATGTAATTTAATACGAGATTGGTTATATCAGTGTGAACCACTACTAATCCAATTACAAAACTTCTTTATTATTTTTTTATGGGACTTTCTCCAAGTAATTTGTGGCATTTTTCTGATTAAAATGACACTGAACACGATATCATTTCAACTGTATTTAGTGGTTTAATTGACCAGTCGCGAGATCAAGGCTTTACTGTATCATTGGGAATATGTATTCTATCATGCTACAAATGGTCATTAAAATCGAAGGTGTACAGTTCGGGTGCTTCCCTTGTTAGGGACCAACCGCATCCACTCTTCTCGATGCTTACCGGAATGTTTCACCACGACGATTATGCAGGTAGTCATGTCGTCGGAGCCGACGATGCTCACGTTTTCTGAAAGAAAGAAAGAAAGAAGACTTTATCGAAGGGAAATGGCGGCGAAAGGTAAAAAGCCGGTGAATATGCGGGTTACCCTTATCTCAACGACAATTATTTCAACGACAATCGTTTCTTCACTGGCACGACTTCATCGACATCTAACTTCGTTGAAAATATTAACTCACCGACATTTTGAGATCATCGACAGTCATTTCCCCGACAATAATTTTCCCTACAGTCATTTCATCGACAATCACTTCACCGACAAACATTTTCATTGATACTGATTCATTGATAATGATTGAGACTGTAGGAAAATGATTGTCGGGGAAATGACTGTTGGTGATCTCAATATGTCGGTGAGTTAATATTGTCAACAAAGTTAGATGTCGATGGTTCGTGCCGGTGAAACGATTGTCGTTGAAATAATTGTCGGATAAGGGTAACCCGAATATGTTAGACCACAAGAAGTCAAGCCGAATCGGATCGGTTCGGATCGGATCGGATCGGCTAGGGCTAGGGCTAGGTTAAACTGTAGGTCAGTGATGCCAGAATCGTGGGACGTGGGACGTTCCCCTTCGCTGGCTGGGCCAGCTCGGCGCCCCCACTCTGACGTACGAACGTCGCCTTACGTTGCTTCTACTGCGCACACGCTACACGCACGTGCCTCTACTCTGCCCGTGTGTTTGACTGTCGAATAGGCAGCTCACACGAACAGAGTAGAGGTACGCTTGTGTGTGTAGCGCGCGCGCAATCGAAGCAACGTAAGGCGACGATGGTACGTCGGAGTGGGGGGCCCAGCCGGCCGAGCCGCCGGAGGGGAAAGTTCCTCGGTTCCACGATTCTGGCATCACTGCTGTAGGTACTTACTGTCGTGGGGCAAAGTCGCTGCCATCTCTCGCTGTTGAACGTAGAGAAGCCCCATCGGTCCGACCAATTTCGCAGGCATCGAGTGAAGCTGCGCCGCGGTTTCGCGATATACCGGGTGTGCTCCGTACAAGGACCTGCTATCCGTCGGAATGTCCTCCTGCAGGACCCCGTTCACCACCAACACCATCCTACGCAACCGGCAAAAACAGAGATACAGAATCGACTCGGCGAAATTCTCGCGCTGTTCGATATCAACATTCGATACGCAACATCGAACTGCAACAACAAAACGGTTTATCGTGTACCGTACAAAGTTAAAAATGGGAGATAAACCGACACGACTGGCCGCGATAATACCGATATTACGCCAGCTTCGCTCGTAACCGCGCAATCGATATACTCGGCGAGATCCGCGAAACGCGACGCAAAAAAATCGAGGCTGGGAGAAAGAGCGAGACGTCGCGTCTAGTCGCGTCGCACAGTGGTGCCGAGGCGGCAAAAAATCCATTTTATAATAAAGAAATTATTTCTGTGTTTCCTAATAGTGGGGACATAATGTGCAGAAGTGCGGTATTTTGAACAAGATTTTTTACAAAGATTTAGGTAGACTTGTAGGAAAGGGTCCTCCCCTCAGATTTCAATAACCATGAAATATCTTGTCACGGTCGCCATTCTGAACAACATTTCCCTTTAATGTTTTTGGCAGTCGACTTTAGTTTACGAAATATTCGCAAAAAACTTTACTTGTAAATCCATGAGGCTTGGTTAATTCTAGATTTGGTCCCCTAACCCAATCTCAAACCTAACCCAAACCTAATCCAGACCTAATTCATGCTTATACAAATAATGTTTTTTGCAATTATCTCGTAAACTAAAGCCGACCGACAAAAACTCTAAAGGAAAAAGTTGTACACAACGGTGACGACAATATACATACAATTTCCAAGTCGTTAAAATCTGAGGGACGACCCTTTCCTACAAATTCACCACCTTTGCTGTTCTCCTGGAAATTCATCAGTTTCAGTCTGATAATTATGTAATATTTCCGCCTATAACAGAATACTCAGTTATGTGATTTATATACATAGTCTAAACTCTAATCTGTGCTCTAATATTCCCTTGCTACTTCAGAATAGATTTTTATAGTACATTTATCTGTTTCTACTAAAAAATCTTTTATTTTTTTAACTCCTACTAAAGTCGTAATTCATCATTACACTATCACACAATATAATATTCGATATTCTTTATATCGAACTAGGGTAGGAATGTTGTAACTTTTTTGGTTTTATCCATCATTGTAATGCTACTGTTGAGGTCAATTCAAAATTTACCCGCAGCAACACCAGCTGTAACCGTGAAACAGTCTTTTGCTTTAGAAAGTAATTTCGTAATTAGTAGAAGAAAGTTGTTGCGGTGCATCTAACAATAACTAATAACAATTCCAATCCTAACATTTGTTTAAATTACGCTTTTTTGTCATTTTAATTCTCTATTCATTTAAAATTCATTGAGGCGTGTCAAACTTAGAATCAGAAAAAATCGTAACATTCGTCAACGTTAACTCTTTAATTATTTACTTCCGATATATGTTCATAACACATTAATTATTTAAAATCACATCCGAAACCAACTAGCAAAGCTTCAATTTTTTAAACTGAAACGCCTCCTATGAAGTTGGTTATAAAACCATAAGAAGAAGGTTTTATGAAGACAGGTCCTCATTCTAGCGACTCCAGTGGTACCAAAAAATATTTTAACACTAAATTTCCCAATCTAGGAATGTTGACGATATTTAACTTGTGGTAATTTTATAAAAAAATAATAGTACAGATATGGACTCATTTCAAAGCTTGAAGTTTTAAAATGAGCTCCAAAAATGAATTAAAGTTCCTTTCGAAGAACATTGCTCATTTTTGTCTAGCATATTTTCACATAACGTAACAAATAGGAAACTGAAGACCCCACTTTCCTAAAAAATGCTATAAATTGAAAACTCCGCAAAAACATGGGAAAGTTTCCTTCGTGGCTGAAACCACCACAGATTTGAAGATTGAAGACCCCCTTTGCAAAGACCTCTTAAAAATTATTGTACGATTTTTTACAATGTTTTATAGAACAAATCTGAGGAATCAGAACGGTCGTGTAAAGCCCTCATGGTGCACTTTACGTTCCTGTTTGCCTGTACACATTTCGTTCAAAGTTTAATAAAACGGCCCCCAAAAATGTAGTTAAAAAGGAAAGGCTTTACTCTTCAAGCCCATCGTTGATTCATACGCCAAGAAAATTTTTTAATGTTTTTAAAACCGCTTCAATTGGTAGCTTGTTAGAGGAAAAACATCACTTCGGTTTTTCACTCGTTATATCGCGCAAAATTGTCGGATGTGAAAAGATTAATTTGTAAAAGTAGTAGTCTCAAGCTTTAAAATGAGGCCAATTCATTGTTGTACTATTTTTTTAATGAAATGATCACAGCTTAAATATTGACTATTTTCCACAAATCGAAAATTTAGTGTTCAAATACTTTTTGGATCCACTATAGGCAGAAGTTTGGGTCCATTATAAGAAGAACCCCTAAAACCGTTTTGATAGTAATTAATAATGTGTAATTAACAGAAAAATGAATTTTGTGCAGCTTTTTGCGATACTAGCTCTGTGTGCGACGCATGGTTACAAGAAAAGCCCAATTCGGTAACCGAAAATCTGTCACCCGAACGAACGAAGATCGACCGAGAATTCGTTGTTTTCTATTAAAGATGAAGTGCCCTTTAAAAAGTACACGAAAGAAAGTATGGATTTGTTGCACAGGATAGCTCGCAATAAGTGAATTTAACAAAAAACTTATTTCCCAATAATTCACTGCGCTACATACACTTTGTACGAAGCGCCGAAGTTATAGGATTGTTCTACATTTAAAAAATAGTTACTATTTAAAATTACACTATAAGTAAAATTTACTATAAGAATTTTCAATAAAATTAATTTTAAATGTATATCGTCGCGATCAATCTTCGCAGGAGAGATTTATCGGAATGATTTATGACGAGGTGCTGCACATGAAATTACAGGCGTTTATATCACTCTACATCGCGTCGCACAGCGCCAGCGGGGTCGATTTTTATCTTTTTGTGGTGTAAAATCAATAACGCTTGAAATCTTGCAAATAATTTAAGTTTATAAATAGATAATAAAGTTATACATCATAACGTGTCACCGTCGAGTAGTAATTTAATATTTGAATTAATTAAAACTGATTTTTTTTATCGGTAATCCAATGAAACTTGATGTTACAGGGTCTAGTATGCACAGCATGCGAAATAAATCCTCTACATTTGTTGTTCTCGAACATTTACAATTTGCATTTTCTTCAAAACTTTTGCAGTTTTTGTGTTTCTAAAATGTCTCTTCGGTTTTTCACCAGTTACATTCCCGTAAAACTGTCCAAGGTAAAAGCGAATGATTATTTGTGAAAGTAGAAGTCTCAATCTTTAAAATGAGACCAACATTGTTGTTCTACTATTTTTTTTTAACGAAAGTATGACAGTTTAATTATCGAGGATTTCTCAGAAATCGGAAATTTGGTGTACAAATACGGATCCACTGTATACATATAATACCAGAATTAGATTCTCCGACCTGAAGAACTGCTAAAACCGTTCTATTTATGATTAGCGAACTGTGGATTTGTATGCAAAATAAAAATTTTCTTTACCAAAATTGTAAGTCACAAGGGCCATATAGAGGTTGTCTTTTCCCTTTGATAATTTTCGTAAATTCAAAGTAACATAGAAACGTACTTAAATTTTTTCAATCTTTCTATTGTTAGAAAATTACTATGACTTGCCCTTTCGTTCTGTTACTAAATGGTGTCGGGCGAGCAACTTGGATAAAAAAGAGGGTATAGCGATTTTTTAATTTCGAAATAAAAAACGTCTAGTTAAATTAAAATAAAACTGCAAATATTGATGGTCGTTCGAGCTTATCCCCACCGCTACTGCGACGGGTAATGACTCCGACATAGCATAAGGAGGTCAGAGTCGCCAGATGAGTGGAGCAAGCACGAATCGAGGGGAAAAAGTTTCCCTCTCTCTGCCAGTACCGGACACATGCACGACAGAGACGAGACGAGACGAGACGCGTCACGTGACCGGGTGGAAGCGTGGGGAAATAGCGTCGTAGAAGGAGAAGGTAGACTGGGGGGGACACAACTCTTAATTCTGGCGACTCTGACGGAAGGTTAAAATTGTTAGTGAAAGATATAAATTTGTATTCAGTTCCTGCGTCTTAAAATTGATGCACAAACTTTTTATTTTGCATAAAGATACGGTGTCTATTCGTCAGTATGGTGTACTGATGTCGTCCCTGAGGGGTTAAACAATAAATTAACATATTTTCACAATGAGATGATTAAGTATCTTGATGAAAGAACACAGTTGTTTGAAGGATGTCGGTCAGAATCGATACGGTTCCGCTTCTGTGTTCGATGGTAATCTCGTTACCAAAACGAAAGGTTAAACGCGGAATGTCGTTCAAGGCAAATGACCTTAACCTTCGGGGTATGCTCCGGAGTAAAGGCTGGTTGATAGGCAAGTAGGCACGGAAGCAAGAAGGCAGACAAGCAAATCGATCAGCTGACCGACACGTTTGTCTCGAGGTTTCATAGTTAACGCGATCAACGCACCAGAACGTAACGCGATCAACGCACCGGAACGTAACGTGATGCGATGCGGCGCGACACAACGAAGTGCACCTACCCTGTCCGTGGCTGATCTACGATCTCTCGATCTTGCGAGCACAGCTTTGTCGCGGCGCGGCGCACAGTAGGCTAGATCCGAGAAATCGTGACATTTTACTGCAACTAAAATTCATTAAAAACTTGTTGCTATCTACTGATAATTATCGTAATCATTTAATTAATTGTTTAAGTCTTTAAATTGCCTGAAAATAATGTTTAAAATGGTTTATTTGTACTTTTTCCAGATAATATAAATCACACATGTCTTTGAATTTCTTGACATATTCGTAATATGAAAAATAAATCTTTAATTTACTGAGAATCTGTAGCATTTACTTGTTTCTGCATTCAACATTTTCTTCGCTGACTACTACAAAAAATTCATTTCCAATGGCATAAATTCTTCCTTCAAAAATAAAGATTTATTCTTCATATATTACGAATATGTCAAGAAATACAACGAAATTTATAAACAAAGATGTGTTTGATTTAAATTGTGTGGGAAAAAGTACCGAATAAGACCAATAAACCATTATAAACATTATTTTAAGACAATAAAATTGAAATAACTAATTAAAAAATTATTACGATAATTATCAGTAGATAGGAATAATTATTTAATGGTATAGTCGGACAAGATGGTCAAAAATGCCCTTGAGCCGAATAATATCGGGGAAGAGCCATTCTATAGGGCTTAAAAAAAACATGCTGTGTAAAATTTTAACCCTATATCTCGATCGGGAGGGTAGTTATAGGGAAAAATTGAAAAATCAATGTTTGGCCTATTTTCCCTAGTTAACGATGTTTAGAAATTCTGAGAAAAATCTGAGACACGTCAAGCACCCGAATACATACTTTGCAATTCGTTTTAAATTTTTAAATTGAAAATCCCGCTTGTAAGAAATCAAAAACCTCAACAAAAACATCGAAAAAATGCAGATTTCACATGGAAGTTCTACAGTGACAATCTCTACATTTTTACAGTACCGATATGTATTATTATAAGTATCGTTCATGAATTTTTTCATATTTTTAAGTTAGGTGCGCCGTTGTTATAGAAAATAAAAACCGATTTCTTCGTCGATTTTTCCGTGAGAAGCTAAGGTAACCTTCAAATTGTTGTATTCTTTATATTCTGTAAGCCTATTAGACACTGATAATCCTTCCACATTTCACAGAAATAATTAAAAAATGAAATTAACTTGATTAGTATTCTACTGCGTCAGCACATTACATCTGAAAATATTAACCTCGTTAATATTTTAATTAATATAGAGCGAGTTAGGCGCTCGATTGTGGACATGCTTATACTGGGTCCGCGCCCGACATACGTCTATTTTTTTTTATTTGATCAATTCCTTTATGTTAATTTCTAACTGTGCAATAAGCAATGGGATTTTTGTAGAATTCTTTTAGAACCAATATTTAAATATTTAGAAAATATTTTATGGTAAGATACGTCAAAAAGTAATTTCGGAGAAATTTGTTATTTCATTCTTTTAAAACTAATCATTTATGTATGTATTTATTGTCAGAAAAGTAAAATAATTCTTTAATTTATAACAGGGCACGCGAAAATAAAATAAACAATAATACGGAAGAGTTTAATGACACCTAACGCGCTCTATATTAATTAAAATATTAACGAGGTTAATATTTTCAGATGTTATGAGCCGATGCAGTAGAATACTAATCAAGTTAATAGCATTTTTTAATTATTTCTGTGAAATGTTGAAGGTTTAGTGTCTAATAGGCTTACAGAATAAAAAGAATGTAACAATTTGAAGGTTACCTTAGCTTTTCACGGAAAAATCGACGAAGAAATCGGTTTTTATTTTCTTTAACAACGACGCACCTAACTTAAAAATCTGAAAAAATTCATGAACGATACTTACAACAATATATCGGTACTGTAAAAATATAGAGATTTTCACTCCAGAAATCCATGTGAAATCTGCATTTTTTCGATTTTTTTTAATTGAGGTTTTTGATTTCTTACAAGCAGAATTTTCAATTAAAAAATTTAAAACGAATTACAAAGTATGTACTTGGGTGCTTGACATGTCTCAGATTTTTCTCAGAATTTCTAAACATCGTTAACTAGGGAAAAAATAGGGTTAAAATTTTACGCAGCATGTTTTTTTTATGCCCTATCGAATGGCCCTTCCTCGATATTATTCGGCTCAAGGGCATTTTTGACCATCTTATCCGGCTATACCCTTTCATCCTGATATCTCTTATGGTTCAAGATTTACATTTCTTGGATCCAGTCCATTGTGCGCGGCGCCTCGTAGATCGTGCGTTCAGATACATAGTTAAACAGTAAACTTATAGCATCCGCGATCGCTTTTCGTTTCCTGCGATCGAGGAACCACGCTGCGCACCGTTTCTCGTTCGCCGAAACTACTTACATACGACGCACAGCGGTCGATTCTTCTAAAAAATCGGACACAAAAATACTGTAAGTAAACGAACACAGATATAGTCAGTCTCATAATTGATGGCGCACACATTAAATCAGTACATTTAGAATAATTTTAATAGTAAATGAATTGTAGTTTTGAACTGGGGGGAAATTTAAGTTTGAAATTATAACTTATCTATAAATGGACCCAAAGGCTTCAGTTTTCCTGCAAAGCCAGGCGGATTAGTTTAATAGATGATAGGTATCTATCAATTTTCGACCTTGTCCAACGAGACGAGGCATTAAAGAGTACCAGCGTGCGTCTTTGCTGCCTACCTGGGAAGGAAAACATCGACTCTGTCGCACTCGAGCGGTTTACGTTTACTGCCTCGTCTCGCTGGACAAGATATAACAGGGTATTCCGTTCAACTGGGGAGGTAAAATATCTTGCGAAGGATGGAAAAAATGTTCTTACAAATGTTATTTGATGTCTAGTAGGGTTGGAAGAAATAATTTTTGAATAAGTGCACAAATTATAAAATCATTCATCGTACCGATTGGACATTTTTATGAAGAAGCACCTGAATCGCGACACAAACACTGCAAAAGGTTTGGAGAAAATGCTACTCGTAAATGTTCAAGAACAACAAATACAGGGGGTTTATTTCACATGCTGTGCATACTAGACCCTGTAACAACACGTTTCATTGGATTACCAATAAAAAAGTCAGTTTCAATTAATACAAATATTAGATAACTACTCGACGATGACACATATGATGTATAACTTTATTATCTATTCATAAATTTAACTTATTCGCATGATTTCAAGTGTTGTTGATTTTTCACCGCAAAAAGATAAAAATCGACCCCGCTATCGATGTTCCATTTTCCTGGATTGAAGGTCATTTAAAGGTCACAAAATATGCAATTTCATTTAAAAAATCGTTGGTGACCTTGAAAACACCGAAAAAAAGTCACAAAAAAGAATAATATTATGATGACGATGTGCGTCCTTCGATACCATTCAAATTCCCATATCGCCAAATTTCGTATTTATAAATCCAACAAAGGTAATCAGGTGTTCTGTTTCTTCTGACTCACCCTGTATAATCCAATAGATTTTGAGGAATCAGTAAATGTCCCATTGGTTCGGATAATTGACGCTCTACTGTAATGTAATTTGCAAAGTGGCCAGGTCTGTTGACTATAGTAGCTTTCGAAAAGTAGTATTAACCTAGTTGACGACGAGAAAATGTAATTAATTCCACCTATTTTGTAGCGACGTCCCACTGTGTGTCGTCGGCGCGACAACGAGGAAAAAAGACGTCTGATTGGTTGCGGTATATCTTGCTCTCTGCTTTTTTTTCCTTCGCGCGTCGATAAAGCGTGAAACGACGCGATTGCGAGAAACGGATCGCAAAATCTCTCTCTCTCTCTCTCTCTCTCTCTCTCTCTCTCTCTCCATCTTTGAAGCAGGAAGAAAAACTTGTTGCTTTCCGCGGGCAAAGAGTTTCGCGCGATGTTCCGCGTTTTGTTCTAAAATAGAGTAAACTGTACAATGATTGGCACCCTAAGCCAAAATCATAGTAAAAATCTTTGTATCATTTTTTGAAATGTTTAAACGAGCTTAGCTTGCTGTTATTATAAACTAATAGAGATTTTTCAGCAAAATCAAACAGTTTTGCGAGTCATAAATCTTTTATTATAAAATATGTTCAGTGAATAACAATCGTAAGACAAATAGTACAGTCATTGGCACATTTGGTACAGTTATTGACACAACATGTATCAGTTATTGGCAGTGAAGAACTGAATAGGATATATTAACTAGCTTGTACTGCACGTAGGCGTAAATTCTGCATAATGTATAATTTACGTCTGAACTAATATCATCAGCTTAATATGTAGAAATAACTTAAGAGACGAAGATAATGCTCAAAGAAAAAAAAAGAAAAATATTTTAAGGTTTACATGATTTTGTGTAAATTTTAAGTAATTTTTTTCTGTTTATTTAAGAGAAAATCTTTATATGATGGACACGGAACAATCATTTCGACTGATACGATCTCTGGCTTCTCTTTTTTTACTGCTGCCTTTTCTGAATTTTCTCCTTTTTTCTCCGTCTTGAAATTAACAACAGTATTTTCAGTATTGTTGTTGGCATCTAGCCTTTTTATATTTTTATATTTCTAATTTGTTTTACAGATCCAAAACATTAATCTTTCAAATATTTAAAAAAAAAACAAAACTGTATATCTATAGTAATTGGTATCGGTGCCAATTAATTAAACTTCCATACAAATAAATGAATCATTCGTTGGCATCTGAAAATCTGAGGTTATGTCTGATAAACAGTAAGAAGTAAAAGGCTATTTGATTTATAATTAAACATACACGCACTTATTTCATCTGTAATACAGTCCGAAATTAAGTTATAAAGCGATAAAATATGTATACTTACTCGTAACGAAAATTTTAACAAAACCCTATTTACACTGCACTGTGGTCATCCGTAGGTCTTACTGGATGTCTTCCAGCGTTGCTAACAGTCATATGCGGAACTCTGGTATGAAAACTTACAACGTTGCTTTGAAATACAATAAATAAAAAGCAATAAAAAATGATTTTCTATACCAGGAATTCTTAATATTTGCCGTTTAAATGAAAAGTGCCAATAACTACTGCTGTGCCAGTAATAGTACAGTTTACCCTAGATCTTTAAAGGCAGAATTGCCAGATGTGCCGCGTCTCCATTCGGCAAATACAAAAGCGTACGCGACATTCGAACTGCCATTGCTGTGGCTCGGCTTTCGCCTAAACTCTAAACGCGATCCTCTGGATCGTACGAGAGCAGAACAGATTAGTCTGTCGGAGAACGCATAAAACTACAAACCCGGAGAATGGTGTACGTGTACGCGTACGTGTCGCACGATGATGTCTCTCAAGGTCTGTTGACGCGAGAAATCGATCGCGAGTCGATCGCGGATGTCGATCGATCCGTCATCGAGCAAGACCACGACTAAAGCATTCACGACCAGGTTTCATTCAAACGTTGTCGCGGTTGTTCGATTCATTAACGAGTCCCGCTAATTATGGCTTCCGATATCGGTCGGGGCGTCGATTGGTCGCCTGGTGCGATCCACGCTCCGCTAGTGGGACGGGTTCGAAACCACCGAGGACCAATCGAAGCCCCTGCTACCGATCAGATAGCGAACCATCATCGTCGGCGCCGTCATGGTCATCGTCATCGTACTCGTAGATTGCCGGAAAACCCGTGGCGCGGCTTCCGATTCGTAACACGATTACAGTCCCGGACAAAATCATAGGACCTTTCATCTCTTATAATTAACACGAGAAAATTCTTTTATTCTCACAAAAGACACTTTTCAAAACAGTGTACACTAGGTCCTTAGCTGTATAGGAGCCAATTTAGTTTTACATTTTGTTCGTCGCACCCGCCTAAAAAGTGACACTTCGTGAGAAAATGATATGTGCAAAATTTCGATCGAACAACGGAAACCCGTGACGCATCGTGCTTGAAAATTTTTCTTTTTTTTAAACTTGCTTTTCTCCATTATAGTACATCGAAAATATACATTTCTATATGTATATGTATATCATTGAATTTGTATTTCCATGCTCTGTAACTATACGCAAATAAAATACAAACGTAATCGTAAAGAAAAAATTCGCAACTTTGAAATTTCAAAAATTTGATTTTAAAAGAAAATTTGTTCTTTACCATTATATTTACTTCGTCGAATAATACAACTTTTGTTTGATACATTTTTTCATATATTTATTAATAACAAAGGTACTTACAGAATTTACAAAGATATTTACAATATTTACAAAGATGTTTATAATTATTTGCGTATACACTATACTATATATTTATGTTTAAAAAATTCTATTTTAGAATCGAAAAGAAATATTTAGAGAAGAAGAAAAATGGAAGCATCTTTATGATTTTAAAATATCCTTTGAAATGGTTTGATAAAATATTTTATGTATCCTTTGATAATGTTTGTCTTTTTACATCTGGAAACTGTTTTCTATTTTCGGCGACTATTTGTATAATATGTAGCCTGCTGATCTTTATGGAAAATAAAATTTTTTTTCTTCAATTACAAGACACAGAAACCATATAAAAATTTCTTTCTGTTTTTAACAGTTTTAATAAATTGAAAATAACATATGGGCATTCTTAAATTGTCTTAATGTTTTTGCTGTCTTAAATTACATCCACCCATTTTTGTCATGAATGCACAAAATACGCTGTGTAGTAATATGTATTGCTTTTCTTCCTCGTCTTTTGTTAATATTTTATTATATTCTGGTATAACTTTTACACTACGTTCAGCTATGTCGTTTACAACGTTTAAATTTTAGACGATGCTTAACCCATATTTAAAATCATTCTCATCTTCCCATAAATAGGGATATTTTTTTAAAAATTCTGTGGGAATAGAAAATCTTTCAAAGAATTTGTTGTATCCTGGTAAATGAAATACTCAATATATCTATTACTCTAAAATTTCTACATCATACGGAGTAATTTTAAATCTTCTGCAAGGTTCATGTGTCTCAATATTCAGCGTCCCCACCATTCGCAGTTTCGTGCTCTTTTCCACACTTTTATCAAAAAATGCTAGTGCTGCTGCCTCGGAAGATAAATACTATACATAGATGGTTACAAAATTTGTATTGATACGCTGCTTATTTTTTCATCAATACAGCGATATGAATATAGTTTTTTCAAAAATTCTATATCTTGACATGGAGTTTCCATTGCTATTGGAGCTCGAATCCACGCCTTTACATAAACAGTGACAAGAAAAATGCATATATTACGAATTCCAATTTCTTCTTGATTAGATAGACTGAATTGATTTTTAAATAAATATATTTTCAAACAATACATATAACGCTTTCGACATCCATCGAGCGTGGTGGAAAGCTCCTGGGACGTGGAACCTTTTATTTCCTGAGGGAACCCCACCCAATAAATAAGTGTTAACTTTTAATAATTTTGTGCAAACGTAAGTTTAATGAAAAATTATTTCTACGTTGTATAGGACACACCAATCAATAATGTTCAAGACCTTCGGAATCGCATAACAACTGCATTGCAATAACATAAACCTGGACGCTTTAATTATAACAACAACGAAAAATCTAATACAAAGATCATAGCTGTTTAGCACTCACCTTAACAATATACATATATTTATATTAATTCTGAAAAAATTATATGTTAACAACCATAACGAGTTGCTAACACTGAAAAAATATAAACTTAGGTTTCATAACATCTACAAGAAATTGGCATTTCAAAATTTTTTTATTTCTTAAGTACCTCAAATATGCCTGATTTTTGTCAGAATTTTCAATTGAAGAAGATAAGAGAAATTACCGAAAAACCTGATCTTCTTTGTCACCCCATTACTACCCCCCATGTCGACATATAGGGTTGAAAATTGGAACAAAGTATTTTCTTTGGATAAGCTACCAAAGGCCAGTTGCAAATTCAATTTGCTTTAGGGGCACTTTTGACCCTCTTATCCGGTTACACCCTTTATCAAACGGAAAGAATTAAATCAATGACCTTCCTTTAATCAAAAACATAAATACGTTTAAAGTTTGCACAGGACCATGTTCTTTGTAGAAAAATGTGGAGAATGATTTTCAGTGATGGAAAAGATTCAATTTAGGTTCAATCGCGGTCAAAAAATTGAAGATAAAAAGAATTCAAATTAAAAACTGAAGAAAAAATAAATTATACAAAAATTTTTGGTACTTGAGTTAATTTGGGTTATACATATTGGGTAGGCCCCCAAACAGTGTTAGCCCAGGGCCCCAAAATAAACGGTCCGTCGCTGACAATGAGCTTTCAAACTTTCAATACAAAAATTTTATACGCATATTGGAAGAATTAAAAGCTATTAATATTAAAAGAAACATACGACAGGGGCCAAAATAAATAAAAACTTTTTCTTTTCTCACGTTGGCACCGTATCTCGCTTATACATACATAGTTACATAAATAAATTGTGGGGGAATGCCGATCTTTTTTTCTCTAGTTCTCGTAGAAAAAAATGCAATACAGTCCCGACAGTTTTCAATTTTTTCCGAGACACGTGGTTGATGGTTCGAAATGCTCGATGGACTTGAAAAGGCCGTGGTGGGGGTGGAAGAGAGGGGAGAGGGAGAAATCACAGAGAGGATGGGATACACGGGTAAGAAAACGTACCGCGGCGACCGGCAATCTGGTACAATGAATTTTCAAGAGTGTAATTTTCGTTGGCAACAATGGCCGTAAGCGCGCCGTATAATCTTACAGTCGGCCTCCGGCTCTAATTTTCCGTGCATCGTGGGAATTTCTAGAAGAGTATTTGATGCGATCGAGTCCTTCCCGACCGAGAATCAAGACTCGAGACTCGAAACTCGAAAATAACTCGGTTATTAATCAATTCTCGGTCTTACCACAACAGAAAAATCTATGTATATTTATTCAAAACGAAAGAACGCAGTTTAACCTTCGCCGTGTTTGTAAACAACTGAACATACAATACCGCACAGTGAGCCACAAACGCGACGGTTTTACGGGGTTCTCCAATTCGTAGAATCTGATTTTGATATTATTTTTTGACTAAAATAAAAAACTATAAGTGTTTCACCTTATAAAAAAATTTGCTTGTTGGAGTAGTTCGATCAACAAGAAATTTGGAAAACGATTTTAATTAGCTGTTTATGTATTTTACGATTAATTATTTAACTCTTGTTAGTGCTGTGCCGGTTTCCAATTAAATATACATATATATAAAAATATATAAAAATGCATAAAATTTGCATTTGAACTAGAATTGTCCTGTAGCAAAATGTATTTCTGTTTCGCTATGCGATATCATTTTACATGATATAAATCTGTGGAATATTACATGTTTAAACCATTAATAATGGTTTAAACCAAAATAAATAAATATTCGGAAGGAAGAAATTCAAGTTCGCTCCAAGACAAAAACGACCCAAGCTTGGGTCAACAATGGAGGGTTAAATAAATATGCAACAGCTAATTTAGTGTTAGGGCCGAGGATGAATTTGTACAGCTAGTAGAAGTCTCGAGTCGTTGACTGACTTTCCCAAGTAGGGGAAAAGTTTTTTCCTTCGGACGCCCCAAACCCTGATTTAGGAACGAAATAGATCTTTTCTCTGGATAACGGAGGTGTATCTCGTGTATGCGAGCGGTTACAGATCTAGATAAGGCTTGATATGGTCTGTTTTTCGAAAGAAGGGATTCGAGATGCATACACAACTATCCAGTCTATTTCGAGCACTCGAATATATTATTTACCAGTCTGAAGCAGATCCGGGCACTTCTGAAATAGCTATTTCAGATGGTTGGGAGTAATTTTTGACTGTACCGAAAAATATGTTACACAAAACCTGTAGATCTGGACAGGCTGCGTCTTTCATTTCCTATTACTTTTTTTCGTAAAACGAACGGTTTTCCCAATAATTGAGAAAAATGCCAGACCAAAATCAAAATATTTTTTTTGAAATTTGAAAATTGAAGTGTATTTTCAGTATCTTTTATTAATAAACATTAACGAAAAATGTGTATTTTATTTTTTGGACTTACGAAACTTACTTTTTTAAAATTGCATATTATTTTGCAGGAAATTGCATATATCTCTTTTATTAACGGACAAAAAAATTTTTTGGTGCCACATTGTCAAGGCTACAGGTCTTATAAAAAGAACTGCGTTTCGAGAAGCCCTCGAATGTGAACCATTAAATGAATATGAGCAAATCCGTGGGACAAAATTAATTAATTAACTTTTTCGAGAACCGTTTGTTTTACGAAAAAAGGTAATAAGACATAAAAGACGCAGCCTGTCCAGATATACAGATTTGTCTAACATATTTTTCGACACGTTAAATAATTTAGAAGATATTCGAGAAAAACTATTTTATGAGCATTTAATTAATTATTTTAATGTTTAACGGCCTTGGGGCACATTTTTTTTCAATTACTTGGAACAATCCTGGGAGATGCTGTCAAAAAAATTTGGAAAAAATTTTCGACAAGTGTAAATAAGTACAACCCTAATGAAGTGTAAGAGTGATTATAAGAAAAGAAGAATTACTGCAATAAAAAATAAAACTACTTAAAAAGATAAAATACGAACACAGATAATTGTGAAATTGTTCTTCAAAATTATATCAGGTTTGAGTCCAGTTTATACTGACACCCTTTATTGCATATAATTTGGAGGATTATTTGAAATAAATAAATAACGAAATAATACGTCATTTGAAATTTCAGATAAATCAATGTCTAGAATTTCTGCATTAGTATAACTGCTGGCAAGCTAATTAATGCTTATGTTTATTTATGGACAACGCTGAACAAGTTAATCTAAATTTCATGCTCAATTTCCCTTGAAACCAATAAACAGTAGTAAAGTTGACCAAAACAATCTCTGCATTTGCGCTAAACCTTTCGTTGTCCGAGTGATAACCAGCAATGATATTGCTGTGTACAATCTTCTATATAAATAAAAATGTAACTGTCCGTTTGTTTATAGTCGAACATCTCCGTAACGGCTGAATGTAGAAAGCTGGGGTTTGAGCCATTAGACGCAGCGTTTCTTCGGGAAGGTTTTAGGACAATCCGCATTCAAAAAAGTTCATTCGTTCAAGAGTTTTGACGACTTTTTCCACCGGCTACAACGCTAACTGCTTACTTCAAGTTATGTGAATGTGGCGCGTTGGCGAAAACATTGATGTAGACTAATCGATATGGTTTTACTTCTTCGCCCTGTTTTGAGCACGTTTCTGCTTATAAACTTTTGACTGGTTGCATCTATATTCAATTTGAGAGAGCGAGGGAGTGAGAGGGAGAGAGAGAGATAGGCAGAGAGAGACAAAGGGGGAGAGAGAGAGAAGCAGAGAGAGACGGAGAGAGAGAGAGAAAACTGGCGTGCCGTAGTTGTAAAATAAAGCATATAAATGTCACATCTGTGACAGGTAAAAACATGCTTTTAAAAAATACTGACTGACAGCAAGGCGTGGCGGGGGAAAGCTAGTACTTGTAATAAATTTGTAATAAACCGTTTATCGCAGAACTTTATACAACATATCAACACTGACGATTATTGCAAATTACTCTTCAACAACGTAAAAATATGAAATTTGGGCTCTGAACCATCCTGGCCAGGACTCTTAGGAAACATAATCGACCGGGTCTTAACATCTAATTGCAATATTGAGGCGTCAGTTTCTTTTGCCGTAAACCATTGCATTTCGTATACGTATATGCGGATCTATCGATGTGAGTGGTAAGAGTGGTGGTGGTAGTGAGGAGCGCACAGCCCCTTAATACGAGTTCAATGATGTGATACACTATGACCTTCAAATGACTTTGAACTAGAAAATTTATGATAAATCAGTGATAACTTCAAAATGTGCAATCATTTTATTTGAATTAAATTAAATGTTCAAAATTATGAGCTTGAGCAGCAACGCAAACATTTAAACCTTTTGCAAGGCAATCAATTGTACTTACAATTGTTTCTGTTCAAATTGATCCACAAGATCTAATTATTCTTTCTTGCATGTTCTCTGATGTAGTCGGTTGATCACGATATACATTATCTTTGAGTGTTCCCTGTTGGTTTAGGGCATTTGTAATAAACATTCACAATATATATTTCACTTATTTTCACTTTATTTTATTTGAACACAGAAGGCACGTCTTTACTTCACGAATGACACATTGAGACTGACTGTCGTAGACGAAGAATTTGCCGCGTATTTATTGACTTTATCGGTCATTCTCATGGAAACAAAAAGTAAGTACCACAGAAAGAGAGAAAGAAAAAAGATAATTTTTGTATACACATAAATATATATATTAGACCTTCATAAAATAAAAGAATAACCAACATTCCACATAAAAAAAACATCAAGAGGAGTTAAATCGGGTGAACGAGCTGGCCATAGAATGTGTCCATTACGTCCTATCCAGCGATTTGGAAATTTATTCTTCAGAATTACGGTACGTGAAGAATGAGCGGGACAGCCACCGCGTAGGTATGTACCACATTACTCAACAAATATGTATCTAAAGGAATATCGTCGAAAAATATGGGCAAAGCTTCTTCTAAAATCGTCAGTTTGTTGATAATCTTGTTTGTGTACGCTTAGAGATCACCTTCCGTTAACGGTATACGTGTTACGAGACCTAATGGCTTAAAAAATTAAATTTCTGTTGATCAAACAGAGTAGTCAAACTGTACCTATTTATGAGTCCAAGGTCATTTTAAGGTCATAGTGTACCACATCATTAAACTCGTCTTGACATCAGCTACAAGACTATGAAGTGAAAAATATATGGTGCCATTTAAAAATCATTGATGACCTTCAAAAGACCTTGAAAACGACAACAATGACGATTTATGAGGACCATAAATCCAATAAAGGTAAACTCTCGGAAAATGTCGATAATATTTTTCAAATGGAACACACTGTAGTACCGACAGGACGACGTAACGGAACACAGCGGGTGCAACAATATTTTCCATTTTCATCGGTCCCGCCGAATTCCGCGGAAACGAATCACGCCGTTCACACTGATGGGAGAGTACTTACATACATACACAGTTTAAAGTATCATCGGTAAGAGAATTTCGTTCGGCGTGCTACGATGCGGTAAAGATCGGTGAACGGCTCGGGTCGGGTCGGTCTTTCAGATTCCCGGTAGAATCACCGGCCATTAGAATACCGCGCGGCCACGAAGAACAGGCTGATTCGAGGAAAGGCACGCGTTAATGGCTAAGGAGCTCTTGCACGCTTAAATAAATAACTGCATCGCCGCATCTCTGCTGTGTAATTACGCGCGCGTGTACGTACACGTTATACATACAGCACCGCGAACGTATACACCACCGGGCTCTGCCGTGCATTCTACGAGTAATCGGTATACATACATATAGAAAGAAGGTAGAAAAAAGGGGGAAGAAGAGGCGGTGCATAAGGGGTCTACGGCTACGGCATGCCGTTCTTTCGAAATTATAGCCTCGAAAAGATCGAGGCTCGCGGGAACGAGAAAGACTCGACTCGACTCGACTCGACTCGACTCGACTGGACTCGGATCGACTAAGGATAGATACAGTTTTCTTTTTTTATACATATAAGTCGGTGGCTCGGGACGGCTTTCGGGACACACATACATATAGTGAACAAGAGCATGTTTACACTTTACACTGCTCGGTGACCGAGGCAGCTCGAGCTTCTTGGCCCCTCGTGGGGTATGTTCCGCAGTGGAGGGGATATTCGTTTTACGTAGATCCTATTGTTTCCGTTTTCTTAGATCAAGCCTTTCCTGTATAAAGAAAATGTTAACGTACTCAACACAACGAGAATATTCATGTAGGTACTCACATACATACAGACACTACCAGTCAAAAGTATCCGCACGACCTTCAAAAGCGAATAACTTTTTTAAAATTGGTTCAAACTACTTTTATTGAGATGTTGAAAGGATTAGTTTAATAGATAATTTATAAAAAAAAATTAATTAACAATTACCATTGGGCGAAATTGCAAACAAAAAGTAATTGTGATGATTTTTAACTTTGTTATTTATATATAAGTAAGTTACAATACATGCACAAAGTTTCATGAAAATCTATTAAGATTGCTATGAGCCATAAATAATTAAAAATGGCAAGCAAACAAATGTGTTCCTTCTTCAAGATAAACTCCAATAATTGATTACATATACATATAATAAAACATCTGATAGAGTGTACTGGTATAGTGAACACAATGCTTCTGTTTACCTATCTCACTGAAATCTTTGTTGTTGACAGGGTAAATGTAGGTACCTATTGCTGCGGTAGTCTTTTCCAATGAGATTAAAATACGTAAATATCGATATTTTTGCTCTGCATCAATTTCTACAATTCAATGAGAATGTATTCTCGTTCGCGTGAACTTGTCGATGCGCCACGTCCTCTCGGATTTCAATGACTTTAAAATATGTAGTCGAGGTCATCAATCTGAACATTTCCCTTTGCAGTTTTTGGCGGTCGACTTTAATTTACGAAATAATTGCAAAAAACTTAACTTGTAAATGCATTAATTAGGTCTGGATTAGATCCCAAACCTAACGCAAACCTAATCCAAAGCCAATGTTTAATTAATACTAATCTAATACAATAAGTACAATGTTTTTTGCGAATATCTCGTAAACTAAAGCCGACCGCAAAACCTTTAAAGGGAGACGTTGTTCATAATGGTGACCTTAACAACATATTTCATGGTCATTGAAATCAGAGAGGAGGTAGCACATCGAAAATTTTACCAAAATAAAACTATTTTTCTTCTATCTCGATCACCAAAGGACTGTTGTTCGTATGATTGTTCATTGTACATTCTTTATATTGGTTTAATGAAAGTTTTATTGTTATTTAGATACCTACTTCGATACAATAAAAATATAAAAAGAAACCTCGTTTGCCTTTGTAATAAAAAAATTAAGCCCTCAACATTACGTATATTAAAGTGAAGGAGGCTAATTACTGCGGCACAAAAATCACTAGGAATGTCCCTAATACTGCGGTGTGAATTGCAACTACGATGAGAAACGAACTTCGCTTTAGTCTAATGTTTTAGATTAGGTATCTATTAGATACACGTGAGTAGGTAGGATACGATTTTAGATAAAGAGTATCACAGATGAAATAAGGAGATATGGCAAATATTAAATCGAAAAGTAATGGAAAAAAACAGTAACAAAAATAAAAAAAGAAAGCAAAGTACTGAAAGCACGAAAAGATCTACTTAGGGAACTGAAAACTTAAGAAACAAAGAAAGAATGGAGATTTTAAGAAATAAAATAAATAAGAATTGGGAAAGACAAAGGGGTTTATACATTGTAAATGCAATTGTGAAATGTTGTAAACTTCACGATGCTCTTAATTTAAAAGAGCTTCAAAGTAAAGATAATAAATTTTATTGAAATATTTATTAATAGAATGTATTTAGTTATTGATGTGATATTATAGTACGGTATTAAAATTAATAAAAGGTTTATTCGTTTAAAATGTAATAAGTAAAAAATTATTTGTTACTGTACTCCGGATTTATTTAAATGAATGCCTAGATACGTAGTTTGTTTCCGTACGCTCGTATAATTTCGAATTCTAATCCGCAGTAATGGGTACGTAGTAATTGGTATATGGCCCATTTTCGTCCGCGGTAATACGTACAAAATGTTATCGATTTTATTTTTTAATATTCTCTTATGTTGTATTAAGTTTTCAAGGCCACCAATCTTTTTTTCTATTCAGAACACATCATTCTTCTATAAAATGCTTACACATATTATTATTTCATGATAAATTAGGAATGACATTAAAATAAAGTACGATCGGTACAGTAATCGTTACAGTTATCCTACCCTCTCGTTCAGGCACTATGCTGTGTCGAGCGCAGAGTTGCCAGACCAGGGAAAAAGTTACCCTCTCTCTGGTGGTACCGGATTAGTCACGTGACATTGTGCATGCACGACAGAGACGAAACACGTCACGTGACTAGGTCGTAGTGGAAGGGGAAGGTAGAGTGGTGGGACAAGTCTCAATCTGCCGACTCTGGTCGTGCGGATAACTTCAAAACAATAGGAGGGATAGAGATTTCTTGTTGCGAAATACATCGTCGTCTTACTTCGAAAGCGCCAATCTCCCGAGCCATCGTTATACATATGTATAGCAAAGTTAATCTTTTGTACTCGATTTCGACTCGAAAATTAAACATTTCTGCCGACCTAGAATAATTCCATTCTACATATATGATTTATTTCATTTTATGGATATGAAATTGATATAATACCTCATACAATACTTAAACGTTTACTAATTGATCAGATACGAACATATTTAATAATGTAAATAATATTTTAAATAATGGTACTGCAATGTTTAGTAGTGCCTCAGAGTCACCACTCGAGTCCTAAAGGTTAAGTTGACATAAGTTTGTCGCTACATTCGAGCCTCTCTCGTGGTCACTGTCGGCCCGCTTGCGAACAAGGTCAAGCCGCATAAGTACTCCCGTCGGAAATAGGACGAAAGCAGTCCGAAGCAATCGTCTTATATCGAAAGAAGACTACTTGTTTTCTTGTCCGTCGCGATTTTCTTGTCCGCCGTTGATTTTCGATCCGTTTTCAGACATCGCAAACGTCGCGTCGCGTCGTCGCGTCGCGTGGTCGCGAGATGAACGCGTTAGGGCCGATTCACACGGGGAGTCCGCGGATATTTCCCATTTTCATGCGGGTTGACAAGTACCGCTGTACCCCTGCTAAGCGTGGCAGAAAAAAAGGTCACTAAGTGGCAGGAACGGTTCGTATATCCTCGGTAGTTTACCTAAAGGAGTTGTGGAGCCCATAGAGACCTTTTTTTTTGCCACGCTTAGCAGGGGTACGGCGGACTCGTCCACCCGCTGGAAAATGGGAAATAGCCGCGGTCGCGAAAGAGACTGTCCCGCCACGGACACTCCAGTAGCGACAGAACTTTTCTTCCAACCACATACATATGTGGTATCAAAAATTATTTCGGATACACTGGAAAATAATGAAATGTTCATTTTAGGGAACCAATAGTGTCATTTCGCCCACAACGATACTTTGCAACTGTACGCACCATGTAAAAATTGCATACGTCACACAGTGGACGAAATTTGGACGAAATCTGTGTCAAAATCAAAGAACTTTCGATAGAAATGAGATACAGAGCGATGATTTATTTTTCAAATTAAAGCTGAAACTTTGCAGAATATGGGAAAAGTAGGGAGATTTTAACTTCTGCTGATACCTTATTCTTTTATTTTTATCATCGGAAGTTAATAAATTTGTTGATGCGAAGTAAGTTAAGAAGATTGAATGCATACCTTACTTCCTGTGCAAATGAAAACATAATTATGGAAAATAGATATCTAATTCAAATTACATTACAGTCACGCACAGCCTATTTACCTACAAAGGAGTGCCAGCGACAATCACAGCGATACGTCAAGTGATACCTCGTCAAATGATATGCGACAACTAAACGTTCAAATACTTCGTTATATTGATTTTTATCCCTACTTTTCCCATATTCTGCAAAGTTTCAGCTTTAATTTGAAAAATAAATCATCGCTCTGTATCTCATTTCTATCGAAAGTTCTTTGATTTTGACACAGATTTCGTCCAAATTTCGTCCACTGTGTGACGTATGAAATTTTTACATGGTGCGTACAGTTGCAAAGTATCGTTGTGGGCGAAATGACACTATTGGTTTCCTAAAATGAACATTTCCTTATTTTCCGGTGTATCCGAAATAATTTTTGATGCCACATATATGTGATTGGAAGAAAAGTTCTATCGCTAGTGGAGTGTCCGCGGACAGTTTGTCCACGGACATTTCCCATTTTCGTGGACAAGTCCCGCCGTGCCCATGCTGCGCGTGGCAGAAAAAAAGGTCTCTATGGGCTGCACAACTCCTTTAGGTAAACTACCGATAGCTTTCCTTTAAGACATCATGGAAATGAGAAACGTTCCTGCCACTTGGTGACCTTTTTTTTCTGCCACGCTTAGCACGGGCACAGCGGCACTTGTCAACCCGCACATGGGAAATGTCCGCGGACACTCCACTATGAATCGGCCCTGAATCGGCCCTTACGGGAAGGGAAGAAATTCCCCGAGCGGAATCGGGATGCCGATCGTCGACCAAGTGAACCGATGGAACCGAGGACGATTCTCGGCCAGCCGTGTACACACAGCCTCCTAGAGCGTTTGAGACCGATAATTAAGGTAATGGCTACTTTTCAAGTGGATTTCCGTGTGGCTTGGTTCTCGTAGCCATAGCCAGCCAGTCGCCGCGCCGGTCTGCCTCTCCACCGATTATGGTCACGAAGGGCGCTCGTCGATCTGCTAGTTTCTGGTCTGGCCCATCGTTCCCTTTCTCTTCCCCCGCCCCGCCCCCTCTCTCCCTTCGTTGCTCCCACTCCCACACCTCCTCGTCTCCTTCCGTTTCGATTCAGCCGCTGTACTGTGCTGGTTCGCCCGTATACCCGTACCCCTCCCATCCTCGATAATTATATGTAGCTCGACTACTCGACTCGAGCGTCGATCGTTATCCTCGATAATTCCGTTAGCAAAAAAAAAAAAAATGGCGAGCACGCGTATTTTCTTTTCGTGATCGGCTCACGGAATCGGGTCGTCCGCAGTGTTTTCCATGTTCTTCGGAGGAGGCGGTGTCAAAAAATGATTCCACCACCCGACAGGCGACGCGCGACAGTATCTTCCGATTTCGACATCGAGAAACGTCGTTATCACTGCTCCAAATAGCTAAGACACGCGTGAAACAACCGTTATCTTCCGATTCCGCTTACCCAGAATCGTGCTCGGCAACCCTACTTACTACGCCATTCGGATCCCATTCCCAGATAGCACGCTATGTCTTAGAGACGTCTTTTTTACGTCTCCGTTACGTCTTACGTCCTGAATAGATGTCTTTAAGACGACTTGAAGACGTCTTGAAGACGTCTTCCTGGAGACGTCGTGTGAGCGTCTGAAGTAATACGTCTTTAAGACGTATTTGCGAGCCGTTTAAACGACGTCTCAGTTCAGGCGTCTTAGAGATGTCTCAAAGACATATTTTAGAGAAGTCGTTTGATCGTCTGAAGTAAGACGACTTAAAGACGTATGTTGCGAGGCGTCTCAATGACGTCTTACACTAGATGTCTTAAAGACGTATGTTTCGAGTGGTTTTAAAGACGTCTCAGAGACGTCGTAAAGACGTATTTTAGAGACGTCGCACAGTGGTTCGAAATCGCCAAAACGTGGCCAAAAATACATTTTTCAACTTCGTCCAAAATGAATGAAATTTATGCCAATAGCTTCTTAAATGTTCAACTAAGTAGTAGCCTCAATATGAATTGCTCAAAGTCACCCATTATTGTTCTAGAGCAGTTTGAAAACAAGCAAAAATTGAAGTGTACAGGTACGTCAGACTACTGAAGTCTACGAAGTCAGACGTTGTTTGCCTCATCATTATTTTTTATGGGTAACATTTTTAGAAAAACTAACTAAATAGTGTTAAAGAGCGTTCTTTCAGCTTATCGTATGTGCAACTTTTAACATTATACATATATGTATATATATATGTTATCACTTTGAAAATTGTCTCTTCCTAAACAACTACATTCCAGTTTTTGTTTTTTTTCAATGGCAAGTACACAGCAGAGGTCACGCCAGGTCACGATGAATTTTGGATAGCATATTTGCTGAAGCCTCCTGAAGATTGCTACATAAAAATATCTTGCGTGACCTTGCGCGATGAAAAGTTACAACAATAAATAGGCAACGCGCTGGTAAGATTCTGCCTTCCCAAACACCTACTTTCCCGACTTTTTTTTCTTTAATTACAAGTACACAGCAGAGGTCACGGCAGGTCACGATGAATTTTGGACAACCTATTTGCTGAAGCCTCCTGAAGATTGCTACATAAAAATATCTTGCGTGACCTTGCGCGATGAAAAGTTACAACAATAAATAGGCAACGACCAAAATCGCCAAAACACATGCAGTACTCCAATTTAGTTAAAAATTAATACTCAGAGGTTTTTCGGGTCGCCGATTATGAATCTGATTTCAAAATGAATAATTATAATAAATTAAAAATTATAATAACTTAAATCAAATTTTTTATTTTTGCGTTTTAAAAAGTTATAATTTTTAATTTATTATAATTATTCATTTTGAAAACAGATTTCTCCGTATCTAACAACAGACGTCTTTAAGACGTCTCTAAGACGTCTTTGTGCTATCTGGGTTGAAATCACCGACGACAATATTTCATCGACTGCTGATCTCACGGACCACGACTTTAACCGACAACAGATTTCTTTGACGACAGCTTTAGCCGACTCACCGTGTCGCGGATTGATAATTATCTAGCTGGACAAAATTCGGCATTCAGTATGTTAATACATTCATTAGCTGATATGTTTTGGATCGTATTAAAAATTTATTTATTTTTCTTATTTAAAAAATATATTTTCTGTAATTTATAAATATAGACAGGGTGCAACTCCATACATTAATGTATTCGTACTACATACATATACTCTGTCTTGCAAGTTTTCAAGCAAATCAATCACCACAAGATTTCGAATCAATTAGATAATTATTCAGTCACAAATTCTTGAAAGTCTTGAAGATGTGAAAATTTTTTGTCTTGTTCAAAACTTTCAAAACTTTCATAACTATCAGGACTTTCGAGACTTTCAAGACTATCAGACTATCAAGACTTTCGAGACTATCAAGACTTTCATGATTTTCAAGACTTTCAAGACTTTCAAGACTTTCAAGACTATCAAGATTTTCAAGATTTCCAAGACCCCTCTACCTCTCTGATTTTAATAACCTTGAAATATATTGTCAAGGTCACCATTCTGAACAACATTTCCCTGTAAAGGTTTTGGCAGTCGGCTTTAATTTATGAGATATTCGCAAAAAACTTTACTTGTATGTAAACGCATTTCTTGATGTGCTACCTCCTGCGATTTCAATTACCTTGAAATAAACTTTACTTGCAAATCCATGGGTGTTCTTGATAACGGACACCGCTTCATGGGGCAGAATCATTGTACGCTGAGTACAATAGAAACTGGTTTTGAATTAAGTTTGGTTTGGGTTTGGAATCTAATCCGGACCTGATCAATGCATTTATAAGTACTGTTTTTTGCAATTATTTCGTAAACTGATGACCTCGACTACATATTTTAAGGTCATTGAAATCTGAAAGAACGTGGCGCATCGACAAGTTTACCCCTATTTTTACCTTTTATAAAGAATGTGTTTTCAAATCCTGAGATTATAAAAATATGGGAATGATTGACAATTTTGTTTGCCTCGCCAACGAGAATACATTCTCATTGAATTGTAGAAATTGATGCAGAGCAAAAATATTGATATTTACGTATTTTAATCTCATTGGAAAAGACTACCGCAGCAATAGGTACCTACATTTACCCTGTCAACAACAAAGATTTCAGTGAGATAGGTAAACAGAAGCATTATGTTCACTATACCAGTACACTCTATCAGATGTTTTATTATAGATGTAATCAATTATTGGAGTTTACCTTGAAGAAGGAACACATTTGTTTGCTTGCAATTTTTAATTATTTATGGCTCATAGCAATCTTAATAGATTTTCATGAAACTTTGTGCATGTATTGTAACTTACTTATATGTATATAGATAACAAAGTTAAAAATCATCACCATTACTTTTTGTTTGCAATTTCGTCCAATGGTAATTGTTAATTAATTTTTTTTTTTTAAATTATCTATCAAACTAATCCTTTCAACATCTCAATAAAAGTCATTTGAACCAATTTTAAAAAAGTTATTCGCTTTTGAAGGTCGTGCGGATACTTTTGACTGGTAGTGTATGTATGTGAGTACCTACATGAATATTCCCCTTGTGGAGATTTGAGTACGTTAACATTTTCTTTATACAGTAAAGCCTTGATCTAAGGAAACGGAAACTGTAAGATCTAAGAAAATTACTTACCCCTCCACTGAGGGGCATACCTCGCGAGGGGCCAATCAGTGCTCGCCGAACAGTGTAAAGTGTAAACATGCCGCGTAATCCGATACGGGGTCGGGTATATCGATGTGAACCACTACTAATCCAGTTACAAAACTTCTTCATTTTTAATTATTTCTTTATGGGAGATTCACCAACTTATTTTTGGCATTTTTCTGATTAAAATGAGGTTGGTACATATTTACATATATGTATATGGTAATTATTTGATTAAATTCATTGCAATCGATGCAGAAAACTTTTATGTTGCATGATTTCCACAGTCTAGTCATTAGTAGACTGGGGATCTTTATGCAAAATAAAAATTTCTTACCTGAACTGCAACAAACTAAAGAGAAATAAAAATTTATTTTCTTCCCTATTATGTTTAGTTGGTTCAAAATAATATAATAGCATGTTTAAATGTTTCTGTTGGACGTTGAAAATGATATTTGAATATCGGAGCGCTTGTAACACTGCTTCTTGCACGGTTGGTTGTTCGAGACAGACTAGACTTTTGTAAAGGCAGTACGTGACCGATTGTTGCTGGGGGTTTACCTTGTTTTTCGTTAGCAAGGACTACACGCATATACACACATACCGCATTTGTTGTCCTAATAGAGTTTGCCATGATGACTTTCTCACAGTTTCTAATATTTTTGGTATTTTAGATTACACTTATTCATTTTTGTCATAAATGCATAAATCTAGTTGTTCTTGATCATTCGCTCCTATTATTTGCGGTGTTACAAATTAGACAACGTTAGAAATTTGTTGGATACTTTGTTATTCCAAATTATCATCAATATTCGAAATATGCTGGACTTTCTCTACGCTGCTAATTGCTATTTGCTATTCAACGCATCGAGATTCGAGCGAGAGAACCAGCGATTAATTAATGGAATTAGCTGGACGTCATCGTGGATAGTCATCAGATAATCGTTTAAAAGCCTCAGCGACTCGAGATAACGATCCTTACGGTGTCCCTGATATACCTGTACGCGTAAATCTCATTGTCAGCTAGGCATCATGGTCATGGCCACGACCATGACCACGACCACGACCATAAGGGCGACGCGTATCTCGCCGAAGCGCACAGTTACGCGAGTGCAAGATCTATTCACGCGTATGTACATTATGGTCGACCCTAGTTACTCTGATAAAAAATTTTCGAATTTCTTTCAGAACACCTCCTAGAATAGGTACCAATTATAAGTGCAAAGTGTGCGATTTATATTGGAAGCTAACGATTTTTATACTACATAATGGATGCAGTTTGCGGAGGTAAGTGTAATTGCTTTTAGTGCTGAATTGTTAATGTTAACCGGTTATTAGTAAAATTTGATGCACATATTTCAGAAACGTATAGACATGTTGAAAGTCCCAGTATGTCACGACGAAAAACTTGTATTAGGGTCTTAGTTTATAATATTATCTTGCAATATAAAAAAAAACTAGGTGCCACTAGCTGCCCCTTTATACGTACCGCCATTTTGTATAGTGCAGAAAAGCATTTTATTAGCTTTTGCCAAAATATCTCGGAAAGTATGAATGATACAAAAAAATGTTTCAAATGAAAGTTGTAGGGTTTGAAGGAGTGCATTTGATGATCGTATGCTTTCGACATTGCAGTGACCTTGGAATGTCCTGCGTAGGTCACGAGTGAATTTTTGAAAAAACCGTCATCTTTCGTATTCTCATAGCTGATATTCAGACGTTTTCAAAACGCTACAAAAACATTATTTTTAGTGCTATCCAGGAGTGTAACAATATGACCACCGACAAAAGTTTTAAATAATGCTGCGCTTGCATGTATTGGAATATGTAGTACTGTAGCCGGTAGCCGACAATGCCTGGTGTGCGTATATGTATGTACTGTCGCAGAAACAACAACGATCGCTCGAACGAGGACTCGAACGATCGGAACGAGAGGTACACAACGGCTGCCTATTGTCATAGTTTCCGGATTAGTACTATGGCGTTTTAGAGAAGACGCTTGCTCCGATGGCAGGTCGGCCGAATCGAATAAAGGCATTATTGTCGATTGTTCTTTGATATCTCGGTGATTCCTGGTCCGGGACAAAAGACGGTGCGTATTTCCGTGGATCGGTCACTTGTCGGTACGTCGCGCGTCGCATCGCGTCGTGTTCTCGGAACGATTCCGTTTCTCAATCTCTCCCTTCGATTCCTACTTATTCCGAGTAAACAATCATGCGCTGGTAATAACAGCTTATCTTTTCTCCCGTGACAGCCCCGTTCCGTTCCGTTCCGTTCCGTTCCGTTCCATTCCATTCCGTTCCGTTCCGTTCCGTTCCGTTCCGTTCCGTTCCGTTCCGTTCCGTTCCGTTCCGTTCCGTTCCGTTCCGTTCCGTTCCGTTCCGCTCCATTCCATTGCGATGCGATGCGATGCAATGCGATCTAATGCGACTTGAAAATTTCCATTAGCAATGTCGCGTGGTCACACTCCGTGCTTGTTGCACTCGAAGATATACAATAGGGTGTACCTATCGTATTGTCCAACCGTCGAATTTGTTTCGGGACAACCCCTAGGATTGCGACACTGGCTAAAAAAATAATCTATGCAAAATTTTAGATTGATCGAACAACGGAAAAACGGGCCTCATCGCGCTTGAACATGTTTTATTTTTGAAACTTGGTTTTCTCCATTATAGTGCATTGTAAATACATACATATACATTTCTACAGGTTGTTCGCGCTATTACTAGCTAGCGTTTTTCTTGTAAATAGTAAATATTATAAAAAAAGAAAGAGGAAAAAAGTAGTACTGTTTTTTATACGCAACACAATGGATTTTGTAATTTTTTTGTGTTTATACTATTTTGTTAGATATGAAGGTGACCTTCAATTTTTTAAATGAAATGCTGTAAATTTTTTTATATCACATGAAAGCGTGTGTGTAGACGAATTCGTCCGTATACTGCACAGTGAACTTCAGGGTCATGCAAGGTCAGAAATGGAAGAAACATTTTGTATGCTTTCATACCAGTGTGTTCATATCAGATGATGTTTTGGTATGAAATGTACAAAATGTTTCTTCCAGTTCTGACCTCGCATGACCTTGAAGGTCACTGTGCAGTATACGGATGAATTCGTCTAGACACACGCTTTCATGTAATAAAAAAAATATACAGCATTCCATTTTAAAAATTGAAGGTCAACTTCATATCTAACAAAATAGTATAAACACAAAAAAATTAAATACGCCATTGTGTTGCGCATAAAAAACGGTACTACTCTTTCCTCTTTCATTTTTCCTAATATTTACTATACATACACAAGAAAAACGCTGGCTAGTAATAGCGTGAACACCCTGCATATTGTATACGTAAATAATTGTAAATACCTTCGTAAATATTGTAAATATCTTTGTCATTAATAAATACATGAAAAAATGTGTTTAACGAAAGTTGTACTTTTGGACGAAGTAAATATATAATTCCAAAGAAAACATTTTTGTTTGAAACCCAATTTTTTTTACGATGACCTTCTATTGACAAATTCAACAATGGTATATTTACGATGTACATACTACATCTACTACATATGATGGCGAAAACCAAGTTCGAAAACTAAAAAATTGTCAAGTTCGATGAGACACGGTAAGTCACAATCCTCGGGGGTGTCCCGAAAAAATTCGAAAATTTTTTTCCGCCAATACTAACGAAGGCCCACCCTGATGCACAGGGGAAGTGCATCTAGTACCGGACACGTAACTCATCGAAAAATCTGAAAATATTCATGAACAATACTCGTAACTATGCACCGATACTGTAAAAATATAAATGATGTCGCTCGTAAACTTCAATGCAAATCAATCCCTATTAAACTTACGTCCAGGAAAAATTACGTCAGCAAAAGAGAGATGGAGAACCCTCCATGTTTGTGTCTCTGTGTCGAGTTTCGTTTCGATATTCTTGATGCTTGATTTCGACGGAGCCAGGATAGTCCCCCTCGGGGCAATCTTTGTCCAGAACTCAGAAGCGGCGCACAGCGTCCGCACGCCCCACGCGCAACAAGTTTTTCCACTCGGTTATTTGAATTCGGTCTATTCTGGACGACTGTGAATGTGAATGCGCGCATGTCTTATCGTTTACGACACCGCGCCGCGCGCAGTGTTCCAAAGCGCCGAAAAGCTGGTCATAGGACAATTTCTCGAAGTAAAGAATTTTGTTCATCCGAGTGATGATATCGTTAGGTGATCGATAGCTCAAACTACAAGGAACTATAAAAATTAACTTGAAAAATTAAGTTTAACATAGCTAAATTATATTATTAACTGTTCATTTCAACAGCTTATTTCTTCATATTATGAAGTATACATAGTGACATAGAGTTTAAAATTTATACGATTTCATAAAGAAAAACCATGTTGTTCAACTTTCAACTTAAATAGAAAACAAACAACACCGAACAACATGCTCGTTTTGCATAGACAGTATTTGTAAATATGTCTACGACAATGTTGCAAAAGAAAATCTTGCGCATATTTGCGCCAAAAAAAGATATTCATGCAAGACAACAGAATACCAATACGATTGTGTGCTTGCAGTCTAACTCATGAGTATACATATTGTATAAACAATACTACTCCTGGAGTATAATTTTTATACATATATTTAACAATATATAATAATAATAATTTAGAGAATTAATTTTTTAATAAAAATTGAAAAATTGGTGTAGATATATGTATATGAATATTTTTAAATTGAGAATTGCTATCGAAAAGGCATCTTCAACGTAATAAATAAAGGAACTTATGCAATTTTATATTAATTTTTAATGTTTTCAATAAAACCGCTATAGTATTCAGTGCATCCTATATGGAGATTTTTACAATCGCTGATCAAGGGTTCCAAATGAATCTTTGTTATTGAACGTTGAGTCGTTCGAAACGCCTCAAATGTTTATTATGTTTATTTATAAATATTTATAATATACACAATACAAATGAACAGATTAAGAAAAGTATTTATCATTTGTGTTACTATTCTTATACATATTTGTTCTGCTCTATGTTTTGTACACCTCACTATTATAAGAATATAAACTTTTTTTTATGTATGAACATTTGTTTGAAACATTGATGTTTCACATTGATGTTTAAACAAATGTTCATGAATGGAATAACGTTTATATTCATATATAAATATAAAAAATTAATTTTTTCTTAAGGAACGATTAATTAAAATGTAAATCAAACATTAAATTCGTGATCAGCGAGCCCTAAAACCTTAGTACACAGTATTTTTAGAAAGGCTTTTTAGTGTTCTTCTAGTGTTTTTAATGCTTGGCCAGCTTTTCAGCGTTTTCGAACACTGTGCGCCGCGTCTCCAGCAACGGGTTTTAACCGTTTTAGTGCCGGACAACGATATATCGTTGATATTCGAACCGATATGGGTCCGGTCGTAACCAAAAGAGATAAGGGGAAACATTCGGCAGAAAATCAACTACTAGTTATTTTTGAGATAACATTTTTAAATTACGTGCTTTCATATCATTCTGACACTGCAATGAATTACATGGCCAAAATTAATTTCATATTTAAATTTTTTAAATGTAATGAAACAATTTTTTTTTAATTATGAAATTGTTAAATCCTTATCTGTCTAATAGTAACTTGCAATCAAAATTTTGAAATAAAAATCTTTGTTTTTGTCGGATTTGTACAGTTTCTTGCGTACATGTTGGATGTAATTATTTTACAAATGCTTACCAATAATAGACTAAGTAACGATAAAAATTTTATTTGAAATAATGAATTATTTTAAATAGTTTATTCCTTGTATTTTACAAATCGAATAAAAAGTTTATTTTCATTTGACGTGTAAATCAAATAAGTGATTTTCAAATAATATTTTATTTCAGTTACATTGTTCAAATAAAATAATAAATAATTTCACCTCAAGACAAGGTTATTGAAGTAACGAAATTAATTATTAAATTTAGATATGCTAATTTTTGAAGTCTAATGATAAAAGTTTAACGGCATTCGCCTGCAAAATTGTTCTTCAGTACACGAAGTGAATAGAATTTTTTTCTTATTATTTATACTATTATTTATGTATACATAGTATTACTTGTGAACACAAAACGTCAACCAAAAACCTTTGTTTTCGTCGGATTTATATAGTTTTTTGTTTGATCTTATGTCCAAAATTTATAATTGTCCTACAAATGATTACCAATATACAATAAGCTAAGTAGCGATAAATTACTTGAATGTTGCAAACAATTCAAAATTTTAATGAAAGCTTGCATATAAGTTTGATATAGCGCAAATGTCCCAAAAATATTTTTTCATCGGAGCAACTCGTTGAAGTTACGGTTGCAAAAGCTATTTATGTTGGGTGTTCCAAAAATATTGTGCTTCCGTGCAAGGGGTGATCCCTGAGTTCATTCGAAGTAACTTTTTCGTTTGCATAAATATTCTCCGCAGCTTCATTAAGAGTTAAAAAGAAAAAACCACGGACCAATCAAAGCGCGGCTACTGCGGACGGATTTCAACTCTGCCACTGCCAACGTCCCACTCAACGGGACCTGTGTCCTGATTGGTCCGCGTTTTTCGTTAATAACTCCCCAAGGAAACCGCGGAGAACATTTCCGCAAAGGAAAAAGTTCCTTAGAATGACCTCGGGAATCACCCGATTCAAGAAAATACAACATTTTCGGGGCACCCTGTATACTTAAATCGTTAAAAATAATCCGATTTACGTCGTGTTTGGACTTATTTTAATCGGAAGAATCTCGGCTGTTTATTGGTACCACAATTGAAATGATTAAACAATCTCTAAAAATTATTCAAATACTTCTAAAAAACGAGTATATTTAAGAAAATGTATTCGAACGGCACAATCAAGAAGAGAACAGACCTCGCAAGGAGAAGAAAGACTAACATATGGAGCAGGAAAATTGCAGACGTAAGATCAAAATGAGAAGTTTCTCATTTTATTCTTAGTTTCTCAGTTTCTCATGTATAAATCCGACAAAAACAAAGATTTTGGGTTGAAATTTTGTTTAGAAGTAATACTATACTATTAATTTTTAAAAGATTCTTTTATTATAGAATTTTAGAAAGGTCAATATGTGAAACTTTATAAATCCGACAAAAATGAAGATTTCCGATCTAAATATTGCTTACAATATGTAGATAAGTTCTCTAAAAGTACTAAAAAAAAGAACATTCTTTTTACATCGAGAAAAATTGAAATATGAAATTAATTTTAGGACTGTTTACTCCAGCGTGAAAAATGATATAAAATTATGTAATTTCAACATTTCATCTGAAAAATAACTAATATGTAGTTGATTTTCCGCTGAACGCCTCTCCTTAAATGCTCCACGAGTTGAACGTATAATCCGAGACGGCGAGAATTTATCGAAAAGGTTATCTCCCGGTGGAAAGCGACCAACGGACGTTCCGGCGTAACGATCTGCCGGTTCTTTATCTAACGAAAACGCGATGCGCGTGAATAATTGCTCGCCACGCAAACGGATACTGTGCTCCGCTTTTTCTCTCAGGCCCGTAACGATCTAGGACGGATTAATGGTCGAACCGTTCTAGCTGATAAGATACGCGTTGGGTAAAGACGCGAATAGTATCGCGGAAATCGAGGAGAATACTGAATTGCTCATAATCGTTCGAATGACAGAGATCTTGATGTGCTCCTTGCTTGGATTTTAAGCGGAGATACAGAG
The DNA here is from genome assembly GCA_916610255.1 of Lasioglossum lativentre. Lineage (NCBI taxonomy): Eukaryota > Metazoa > Arthropoda > Insecta > Hymenoptera > Halictidae > Lasioglossum > Lasioglossum lativentre. Next base: position 35,806,504 of record OU744356.1, on the reverse strand, counting down.
TCATGTCTCGATTTACATAGAGTAAATGAACTAATTACGGCGGGTGTACGTTTTACTGGGGTATTTCTTCGCAATGAGATTAAAATACGTAAAAATAAATTATCTTGCGCTGAATAAAGTTGTACAATTCAATGAGATTGTATTCTCGTTGGCGTGGCATACAAAATTGTCAATCATTCCCATATTTTTATAATCTCAGGATTTGAAAACACATTCTTCATAAAAGATAAAAATAAGGGTAAACTTGTCGATGCGCCACCTCCTCTCGGATTTCAATGACCTTAAAATATGTAGTCGAGGTCATCAATCTAAACAAAATTTCCCTTCAAAGGCGGTCGGCTTTAGTTTACGAAATAATAGCAAACAGCTTAACTTGTAAATGCATTAATTAGGTCTAGATTAGATCCCAAACCTAATCCAGACCCAGTTTCTATTATACTCAGCGTACAATGTTTCTGCACCTTGAAGCGGTGTCCATTATCAAGAACACCCATGGATTTACAAGTAAAGTTTATGCCAAGGTCATTGAACATGTTTCAAGGTCATAGAAATTAGAGCTGTTACTTACGAGATACCTGGGTAACTTTTGTTTACCCTAGAATAGACTGCGGATCTTTATGCAAAATAAAAATTGTTGGCATCAATTGCAAAGACATACACTGCAAAGCATAACTACATATAGCACCACTAAAATTTTTAACATTTTCGACCTGTAAGAAAATAATTCGAAAAAGCCAATTATATGGTGTGAAAGAGCATTGTAAATAATGAATTCTAGATGAAATTCATTGAAGTTATATGTTCCTATATGTCAAGATGTTATCGATAAATATTTGAAGATCAGAGCAAAACAATAGCACCAGCTTTGTTTTTGACACACTTCAAGGATTTCTGTTAGAATTTTTTTTATCAAACACTAGACTTTTTAGTTAACTAATACAATGCCACACGATAGCTACCTTAATAAACGAGAGCAAGGTGTAATCATAGCATATAGAGTTATACTGAATTTTTTATGCGATCCTACCAGGTACGGGAAAAATAAGAAAAAGGGACCTGAGAGTAAGTTATCCCCGCGTACTGAAATTGTAAATTGCAAAAGTTGCGGAAGAAATTGTGAAGGAATGTGATCTCGGCGTTTCTCATTGGACTGTCCAACTGTCCTTAAATGTAATTTAAACATTACAAGACAAAAAATTATGTATGCATCTACACTTCTGAAATCGAGATTTTAACAATTTGGATGGTCCAGATGGATTTAATTCATATTGGAGGGACCTTCGGAAAGTACAAAAATATTTTTCGAAGCGTAAATTTGGTGGAGCAACACTTCTGAATTGTACATTCTTTACATTTTTTCGTTTATTATTATGTAGATACCTACTTCGCTACAGTAAAAATATCAAAAAAAAACTTCTCTTGACTTTTTAATAAATAAATTAAGCCCTCAGCATCACGAACATTAAAGCGAAGGAGGAGCTCATCATTGCGGCACAAAAATCACTAGGAATGACCCTAGTACTGCGGTGTGAATTGCAACTACGATGAGAAACGAGCTTCGCTTCAGTCTAATGTTTTAGATTAGGTATCTATTCGATACACGTGAGTAGGTAAGATACGATTTTAGATAAAGACAATTACAGATAAAATAAGAAGATATGGCAAATATTAAATCGAAAAGTAATTAAAAAAACAGTAACAAAAATAAAAAAAGAAAGTAAAGTGAAGTGCACGAAAAGATCTACTTAGGGAACTGAAAACTTAAGAAACAAAGAAAGAATGGAGATTTTAAGAAATAAATAAGAATTGAGAATGACAAAGGGGTTTATACATTGTAAATGCAATTGTGAAATGTTGTAAATTTCACGATGCTCTTAATTTAAAAGAGCTTCAAACTACAGATAATAAATATTACTCAAATATTTGTACAAAATGTTATCGATTTTATTTGTTAATATTTTCTTATGTTAACTTACGTTTTGAGGACCACCAATTTCTTTTTTGTATTCAGGACACATCGTTCTTCCATAAAATGCATATATTATTATTTCATGATAAATTAGGAATAATATACCGCAGCAATCGTCACTTGTATCTACGGTGACCATATTTTTCGGAGCGAATAAGTAGGGGACAACAAAAAACGTTGGTATTGATGCAACGCACATGCAACAAAAAATAACAGAACTTTTATATATCAGAGGATTTCATACATTATTTATTGTGAAGAACAAAAAGAAACATTTTATCAAACTAAATCTGAAAACAAAGAATTGTTTAAAACAGAAAAAACTAAGAAACAAAAATACAGTCCTCGTGACGTAACAAAAACTAAAGAAACTTATATTTTTTGTAAAATAAGATAATTGTCCTTGATCTGGAATTTCAAGGTCAAATTTTTTTATCTACCTAACTTTAGGTATACTAGATAGATTTTATCTACCTAACTTTAGGTAGACTAGATAGATTTTATCTACCTAACTCAAAATCTACCTTGACTCGACAAAACCTTCATTTATCTAAAAAAAAAAACAAATTTGACCTTGGAATTCAAGTTTTTTCTTGCAGATCTTCATCGATCCGAAGATGTAGAATACGCTAATAGTGGTCACAAATCTTCGTTAAGCTAAATTTTGAACGGCACTAAATGACCTTGAATGGCCTTGGAAGACGAAAGTGTTACAGGTCAGTGAATTCGTGTAGGGATAGGCTACGCGGTAAATAATGACATACGGTTCCGTATGAAAAGAAGAACAGAGGTCACCTTGAAATCTCGGAAGCACGTCCACCCAGAGAAGATTTGCGACCATCATAGGATGTCTCTAGTTCGGATAATCGAAGTTCCACTGAATTGCCAATGGGACAAGCAAATATGCTTCGAATTATGTCACGTTTGGTCTCCTTTTATTCAGAGCAATGTTACGAACGTATTGGTGAAAGTATTATTTAAAAAATGTTAAAAACAACGAAGTGTTTTCATTAGATTACTATTGTCTCGCTGATATTGTATTTCATCCTTATCTTGATACACTTCTCAGCAACTGAGTTTCTGGACCCCACAAAGTGTATACCTCACCGGTAGTGGGGATATAGTTTTCATAAATATTGTGCACATCTTTGTCACATATACCAACACCTGTACGCAGTAACTGTTGTTACCGCTGATATTATTGTCACCGCTAATACCTCCCCATTAGAATAATTAACACTCTTCGTGCCGTACAACGCAACGGTTTAATTGACTATATCTGAAATCTCAGTTCTCGAGATTTATTTCCATTAATACTTTACGGGACGAGTTAGACAGTAAAGTAGACACTGTGCTTCCTGCAAGAAGAGGGAATACATTCAATAATTTACATTTCCCCGAGTGGTGGGGATAAAATTTTGACAGTTACGGTAGAGATCTCAGGGACAGTTACGGAGATAATACTGTAACAGTAACCCTCATGCGAATTTCTTCTTGCGTATAGTAATACTGTAAGTAATTGTAACATTTGCGGATAGAGAGCATCGTTTTTTGCGTAGATTTTAAACCGCCAAATATTGGGATCCCCCATAAATGGCTACTTCTCTGTAACTATACAAAAGATAGGATGTATAAAATTCCTTTCTTCGAAATATTGTTGGATGCCAACCGTCAAGGGTTGTCTCATTGTCCACGGACATCAGAACTTGCGCACTCTGGATGCGACATCTTCAGAGTAGTCATCCGATGCACCTCTTCTATATTTTTCGTCATTCGTACGTACGAATAGATCATAAATCATCTTTTAGCATGAAACAGAACCTATACCCACCTTCAGCATGCTAAAAGTAGGCATAGGTTTTGGTTCATGCTAAAAGTGGGTATGATCACACAAATATACATATGAAGTGTCTTATGCTTTTACACACCACGGTAGCTACGAAGGAGTTGCGAGCCAATGAAATCTCAGTTTGAGATCCAGATGAAAATTTTCATGAATAAATAGGGCAAAGGCCGGGAGCAGGAGCGGGACCGAAGAGGGTACAGGGCTGAGAATCGTGGCCGGAGCGAGGGCTATTAAATTTATGACTTTTCCTCGTCGAAACGAATGGGAGGGAGAGAGAGGGAAGCGATAACGCGCATAATAAGCGCGGTCAGATAACGGGTGGTGCGTATGTTACCAGGAGTCCGATAAACCGAGCTCGCGTTGATCGCGAAGGGCTTACTGATGATCACCGCCGCGCCGCGCCGCGCCGGTTCGAAACTTACGATCCACAAAGTTCGGAGAACGGTGCTTCGTCAAGTACGGTGGCAAGTACCGTTACGGTGTCTCTATTTAACGCGTCTATTCCGCCTATCCGTGGAGTCCGTATCTCGAAGGGATACCGCACCCCAAGAATAATGACACAACTCAACAAAATAACGATATTCAAGCTGGAAAAAGTTAGAGGAGAGCTAGAGGACAGTTATGTCAGTTTTTTTTGGGCTAGTTCACATTTGTAGTGGCAATCCTTAATATAATTTTATAGAGCCTAATCGAATTTGCAATAGGGAGCGGGTACCCGGAAGTTCGGGTTCGGGTCGGGTATTTTCCCCGGGTTCGGATCGAGACCCGGAAATTTCGGGTAACCGAAGTCGAAATTGGGTCGAGTCGGGAACCCGAAAATTTATATTGTTGGGATACCCAAATGTTATAAATTTTCGTACAGTATTATCCCCACCCAGATAGCACAAAGACGTCTTAAACACGTCTGCTGTTAGATACGGAGACGTCTTGGAGTCGAACATATTGTTACTTTCATTACTTTTTATACTTATAAAGGCTCAAGTCAAATAACTAGAAGAGATAAACTTCTATTAAAACATTAAATGACACGCACGAATTCAAAGTAAATTAAAAGTAAACATTTTACTTCCAGTATTGAATAAAGATTTATTTTATATTTGAAACCAATATTTCATTCGTAATATGAAAGTTGTATGTCTTCCATATTCTGGAACAAATATTTTTAACTTAAAATATTTTAACATAAAGTATTTCCTGCATATTTAAAAAGAAATATTCCATTTCTAATATTAAATAAAGATTCATTTTAAATATAAATATGATCATATAAATATATAATGTTTTGAAAATTAATTTTTTTTATCATTCCAAGAAATAGCAAAATTAAAAACCAGTATTTTAGTTGGGAATAAATAAAGTATATATAGTCATTGTACAGTGAACTAGTCCCTATCATCACATCTCTAAAAAATTCATGTTATTTAGTCTCGGAAGAAACGTCGTTAAAGACGTCCGAAATAATTCGTCTTCAAGCCGTCTAGTGTAAGACGTCTTTGATACGACTCGCAACACACGTCTTTAAGTCGTCTTGCTTCAGATAATGAAACGACGATTCTAAAAATACGTCTTTACGATGTCTCTTAGACGCCTGAACTGAGACGTCGTTTAAACGGCTCGCAAATACGTCTTAAAGATGTATTAATTCAGACGCTCACACGACGTCTCCAGGAAGACGTCTTCAAGACGTCTTAAAGACATCTATTCTGGACGTAAGACTTAAAGACGTAACGGAGACGTACAAAAGACGTCTCTAAGACGTAGCGTGCTATCGGGATCCCGACTCGACTGGATCACTACCTGACCCGATTTCGACTTCGGGTTCCCAAAATTTCCGGGTAGCGAGTATCACGAATTTTCAAGTCCCGACCCGACCCGACACGAATCATCAAAACCCACCCGTAGAATTTGCTTCGAGAAATATTTTTCCGAGAGATTAAAGATCCAGCGGCGGAACTGCAATACTGCAAGACCCCGCAACGCGCAAAATTTTAGCATTTATTATCATTTAATTTTTCTAAAATTATCCCTAATTTATGTTTAATTAAAAGTACATTGACAAAAAAGACATACTTTTTGCGTTTATTGAATTTTTACAATTCTCCTTCCTGAAAAGCATTAAAAAATCTCAATCCTATAAAAATATCGACAGAGGGCCCAAAATTATATTTTGCGGGGTGTGGGTCGAAAATTTGTAGTTCCAGCACTGTAAAGATGTCTGTACTGTTTAGAAATTTGATAATTTTCTCAAAATCGTTATTGTGAGGTAGAGATTTTTAGTTATGTCACTATTGTTGCCGGCGGGTGAGAACAGCAACTTACCTTGCGTCTTTACGATTGTCTCTTCAGGCAGATCGACACGTTCCCGCCGCCATTTCCAAAGGATTCCTCCTGTCGGGTCGGGACCACCTTGCTCCACCTTGAGTGCCGGCAGGCAGCTTTCTACAACCAAAAACACGTTCGGACACGTTACGAAAAAGATGACGATCGCGATGCATTTTCGCAGGAACCGATTACTTCCGACCAGTTCCGAGCAGCAGGTCTTCGTTAAAATTTGTCGCGACGCGCAGCTGTAGCAGCCAGGTGCGCGCATAATATTTCCAAAACGATAAGCGGATTCGAGTAATTTGTTCGGTCCATTTATCCGCGTGCTCTCGAACCTGCTAAATACGAAGCGAGGCAATTACGCCCCGCCCACACGGGGCCTGCTAGCGGCACCTGGCGATGTGTAGCTTCCCCCCTCCTCTATTAAATACATATATTCGATACCGTCCCGAGGGAAAAGAAAAGAAAAACAAATACACCGCGCCGGTAAGTACTCTCATGCAAAACAACTATACAATCGTCGAGCCGAATTTGCATACAGTGGCTACGCGAGCTTGCAGCCGTGCCGACGACGACGACGACAGCGACGACGACGGCGACGACGACTACGACTCTCTGCATATTTATGCGCTACGCGACTTCCTTCGATTGTTTATGAGCGTAATCACGCGAGCGCCGTTTTAGTCCGAGCCGATACGCGGTCGTCGCGCGAGCGGCGACTCGTAAATTTCGTAACGATCGTTTATCGACGACCTGAGCGACGGAGAATTTTCCCATCGCGAGAACGATAACGGGCGTAATCGCAAATTCGCGGCGTTGACGAACTGCGAAGAGGATCCACGCACGCGCGTCCAGCTTGCAAGGATGCGCTCTCGTATAGGTGGAAGGAACACGAGAATAGGACGCGTACACGTGCACATGCACGTACGTAAGTATGTACTTGGTATCGGTCTCGTGCACGCACACGTACGCGACGTGCTAGTCCGCATTCCACGAGTGGAACAACCGGTACATGGACCAGTGGTTCTCAAACGGTGCGGCGCGGCGCTCCATGAAGACGGAATCGTTATGCAACGCGCCGGAGCAGTCAGTGGCCCGGTCGATTCACGGAAGATGAGTCGCCCTTCCGGGTCCCCTTTCCTTTTCCCTTTTTCTTCGCTTCTTCTTCTCCTCCCCCCCTTTCGCTGCTGCTGCTGCCCCCCCCCCCCGCCCCTCAACCACGGCCGCTCCCACCACTCTTCCACTTTCGCACGCGCACGCTCACACGGTCGAGATTGAAATCGAAAGTCGCGTCGCGAAATGGTGAAAAGAAAAAATACCGGTCAACACGTCTCCCCCCACCCCTCCCGAATGCAGGAGACGTCGTGACGCGGGTTCCGGAACGACGCAGAGTTGGGACGATTATCAGGGGAGATCGCGGCAGATAACCGGAACTTGTCTCAACGATTCCCGTGAACTTCTTCGAGAGGAAACTATTTCGGGAACACCGAGTGCATCTAAATTTCTATTGCCCCGCCGCGCCGCTCCGCTCCGGGTCGAGACTTGTATCGGAGTTTGTGATTTATACGGGCCCCGAGGGGAGTCCAGTTGTGCCAGACGTCGGCGCGGCGCATCTTACCTTCTCCGTGCTAGCGGGGTCGCCCTTGCGCTCGCGCGCTCATGATACACCGCACATGTATGCGGAAAAACCATCATACGTACCGAGCGAACATGCATGCGCGCCGAAAACACGTGATTACTGCTTCTTCTCGAGAAATTTTCGAGAAAAGCTAAATATTACAATTCTGCACTTCTCGAGAAATTATTGTTATTTCTGCGTTATTTGCGCGCGCGTTCTGAATTACACTTCAACCCGAAACGATGCAAAAGACGAAATATCTAGAAAAAGAGATACGAAAATTGTACCGTCTAATGTAATTTTTTCGAAATCCTGATTGTATTATTCTTAAGAAAGACACTTTTTTTAACTCATTAACGAAATCTGAAATATAATGCAAAAATAATTTTAAGTAGGCTTTTCAAAAACGAACACAACAACATCGATATGAATAATGAACAAAAATGACAACGTTCAAGAGACATTAACTGTCAACAATCAAGAATTATCTTTGGAAGAACAACTGAAATTGTCAACTTCGAAAAGCCTGAAGGAATCCTAATTTAAATGTAATGATAGTAAAGACATTAATGAAAGAATTTAGTATATTTGAAACAACTGGTACGAAAACTAAAGATTTGCAACAACTTTTTGATGCGTTGTCTACAATTAAACAGACCTCCGCACAAAATGACCGTAATTTTTTTAGAAAACTATTTTATACCGCAGATATAATTTAGAAAAAGAAAAAGATAATAAATGAAACATTAAAATTTTTTTATTACTTATCTTGCAAGTTAAAAATGTTCTTTGCAAAGGTTTTTTTTAGAAACTTGTACCAAAGTTATATATTTCAATTATTTAATAAAAATTGTTTGAATATCAATACACGCATTTCATTTCCTAACTAATAAATGTATAAAATTTATATGTATATGTACATTACAATAGATTGTATGTGTGTATGTGTTAGGATAGTTAATAAATAATAAACATTTGATTAAAATTCATGTTTTTTTCTTTAATTATACATATAATTTTTCAAAAAAGATTTTTCTCGAGATTTCTCGAGAATTATCGAGCAGCCACTAAACTGTAAACATGCCGCATGTAAATATCGGTGCGAACTACTATGTACTAATCCAATTACAAAATTTCTTTATTTTTCATTATGTTTTTACGGGACTTTCGCCAACTTATTTCTGACATTTTTCTGTTTTAAATGACACTAAACACAGGATGTAGAAACGAAAAAGAGCTGTAGGAACGACAAGTGAAGCTTACTATGGCGTCACCATATAATAACGAAAAACTGCTATGTTTGAATAGTATGCCTTTTTTAAGACGTGGTAGAAATGGGAAAATGGTAGAAATTTTGGACCTCGCTGGGAACGAAAATATTTTAGTGGACATGATTCTGCAGGTTTTAAAGAATACGAAATACAAATCAGACATTATTTCATATGAAACGTATTACTTAACAAATAGTGTGAATTATGTAAACATTTGTACTGTTGTAAACTAGACACGGTACAACATTATACCTGACCATATACAGTGAGGAGCAAAACTCAACACACGTAGGGAATTTTAACATTAACAGTATTTTAATCAATGTGTTCTTTTAGGATGCAAAAATATATGTAGTGTTATATAGAATGCTTTTGCTGTCCAAAAAAATTTGATGCTTTGTGTTACTATTGTTGTTTTGGCAGAAAAAACTGTTTTCATGGAGTCAGTTTCCTTTGGCCTCGCGGTCCATGTTTACACGCGCTGTCCTTTTCTATGTTCGGTGCGGCCGGCGAGGTCACAACGAAATAGTAGAACCACAGGATTTAAGAAACAGCACGGACCCGTGGGTTTTTCTTAGATCAAAGAGCTTTATTGTAATCGGGAAGAAATAAAAATACTGTGGATTATTAGAAGAACACCAAAGATAGAATCTCTAGAACGAATCTCTATTGTTGTATACCCGATAATCTATGTAAACGCCAAGGTATCACGATTGTCAAGCCATAGACACGTCAGCCAAAACATCTGAATCATTAGGACCAAATAACACTTACAATTAGACCTTCTCTTCCACGTCATCCTTTCAGCACACTATTTCCACTCCCTTCCACATTTTCCTCTCCAAAACTACATACAATATAGCAGCCCGTTGAAGCAGATTGAGAGTTTCTTCTTGCATACTCAAGTGCAGAAGGTTACATCGTTGTACCTTAACTCGCCACCGTGTAGATAACTTAAATAAAACTCTTCTCGATTTTATTATAAACTGTTCTACTTGATTTCCAAACCCGGATCCAACACTATTATCACGTCATGTTAAGCAAACGATTGGCGGCAGCTCGATTATGGTGTAGGGTGAGTTACAGCATACGGTGTAGGTCCATTATACATCGAATCGAGGGAATAACGAACCAGTACTCCTTCAAAGACATTTTCGAAAACTTACTAGAAACAGTTGAAAACATGTCGGTACCAGAGTGTTACATCATATTTCAACGCGACAATGACCCCCAGCATTGTGCTAAGAGCGCTAAAAATTGGCTACGGATTCAGTAATTTCAAACTCTCAAACAGCCTGCTGAAAGCCCGAACACGAACCCTATACAATCTAGGTATGTTTAAAACTGTGGTTAGCAAATGAATATCACGCTCCCCCATTCACATTAATTGACTTGTGGCAAAGTGTGCAGGAACAATGGTATTTCATTACGTCAGAATATTGCGAAAATCTGGTATCGAGTATGTCAAAACGTGTTCGAGAGGTTATTAAGACGAAAGGCACGTGCACTAAATATTAAATTTATAAAGAACTAATATCTCTATATGAAATCAGTTGTAGTGCAAAAATGATTTTACGGAACTAATTTGTATCTACCAAACCAATGATGGTAACACAATTGTAAAATTTTTTTGGAAAGCCAAGCCTTACTACATAACACCACATTTTGTTTTCTTTATATGTATTTTATATGCAAATATTCAATAAAATATGATTTATTTTTAAATTCCCTACGTGTGTTCAGTTTTGCTCCTTACTGTATATTCAAATGTGCTGAAGTATGCTTCGACTAATCATAACATCGTTACAGTGTCCAAACCACAGACGGTCTGTGTCCAAACGTACCCGTGTTTACAAACAGGCGAACGTCGCACACGCCACTTTGCTTCTTACGAAGCGATAACATGCATTCGCTCGGCGGAAATATATGTATACAGTTCGTGGTCAGTATTCATTTTAGCAGCGCGCATATAGGAACAGCAATTATACATGCAGTAAAAACAATGACAGTAAAAACATGTATGAAAACTGTACCTACCAAATAAACAAAACACATATTTTATGCGTACAGTCAGTCTCATAAATGATGGCGCACACTTTAAATCCCAGACAGCACAAAGACGTCATAAAGACGTCTCTTGTTAGATACGGAGACGTCTTGGAGTCGTCTTCGTACGTCTCCCGTACGGCTTCCGAAGGTCTCCGGTACGTCGTATGTGAGGAAATGGTGCATCTTTAAGACGTCTCTAACACGTACTTTAGACGTCTGTTAGACGTATTGAATACGTCTTTTAGACGTCTCTAAGACGTACTTTAGAAGTCTAGAATACGTTCTTTTAGACGTCTAAAGTACCCCTAGTAGCACAAAAATATTGGATAAATATCTTTTTCAAATATTGAAAAAATATTTTTTAAGCCACACTTTTTCTATACTTTCTATGCACTGCTTGAGGTAATATTCCAACTTGTCTTCGAAAGGACCTTATTACAATTCAGAAATTTTTAAGTAGTTGGCGGGATTCGAACTCGAGCATTACCGATTGATGATGTGCTTCCTCGCTGAGCCATGCAAACCTATTGTTACTTTCATTACTTTTTATTCTTATAAAGTGTTGTATGTTGTATGACTAACTATTTATTCCATGATAAATAGTGACTAATCGTAAGATAGGTGTTTTCGACAATGAACCTCGACCGGTCACTACCTTTAGTCATGCAGAAATCAGCACTGACACATCATTGTATTATCTACCTCTCCGTTTAAGGGACTTCTATTAAGAAGCAAATTAAGTTCACGCAAAAGACTGAACCACGTTCATTTTTAGTAGAAACCTTCAGCGCAGTTAAGCTCTCGCTTCTTCGAATATTAATCTATCCTGAATTGTCAGACTTCCGACGTATCGTACTGTTAACGCGCTTCATGTACTTCTTACCGGAGTTATAGTTGAGGAATTTTATTAATAAACTAGTATTTATTACCATAAACACTTTAACGTTTATTAACCCTCATCCGGAATACAAGAAAAGGCTCAAATCATATAACTAGAAGAAATAAACTTCTATTAAAACATTAAATGATACGCACGAATTCAAAGTAAATTAGAAGCAAACTTTTTACTTCCAGTATTGAATAAAGATTTATTTTATATTTGAAACCAATATTTCATTCGTAATATGAAAGTTGTATGTCTTCCATATTCTGGAACAAATATTTTTCCATGATAAACATTAAGTATTTCCTGCATATTTAAAAAGAAATATTCTATTTCTAATAATAAATAAAGATTCATTTTATAACGAGAAAAAAATATTTTTTTCCTAATATGAAATAAATATTATCTGTATATTAGGAAAAAATATTACATTTCTAATATTAAATAAAGATTCATTTTATAATGAGAAAAAAAACCACGCGCGGCAGAAGTGAAACTTCTTGCAGTCTAATAATGTTTAGAAGTAAATTAAGATTGGAAATGGTAAAAAATAATGAAGCGACAACAAGATCAGGAACAACTACTACAAAAAAACAAGATCAGGAACAACTAATACAAAAAAAAATCATTAAAAAATCATAGACAAAATCATAGAAAAAGTTTCATTTCAAAAATAATGAACGATCAAAATTTGCGACTCAAAGAAGAAGAGCGTATGGGAAAGAAAGAGACATAGTTCATAGCATTTCCCATACGCTCTCCTTCTTTGAGCCGCAAATTTTGATCGTTCATTATTTTTGAAATGAAACTTTTTCTATGATTTTTTAATGATTTTTTTTGTATTAGTTGTTCCTGATCTTGTTGTCGCTCCATTATTTTTTTTTATATTAGTTGTTCCTGATCTTGTTGTCGCTTCATTATTTGTTACCTTTTCCAATCTTAATTTACTTCTAAACATTACTAGACTGCAAGAAGTTTCACTTCTGCCGCGCGTGGTTTTCCACGTGTATGTTTTTTTTCACAGTATCTTTATATGGGATAAATAAATGTTAGATGTACTCCATTAGAGGGTTGTACACAGCCTCGAATGCATAAAATCCGCAATCTAGTTTTTTCAGATCTCGGTAAATCTACTGTTGTTGATAGCGCCTAGCCGCCTCGTGTCCACCGAACAGTTACGTTCGATCTGAATCGTGATGAAAGAGACGAAGCCAGGAATCGAATGGTAGCTGTGCGACAGAGAGCGAATAAGCTGACAAGCGTAGGGAATCGAAACGTTACGGAAAAATGACGGTGTATCGTTGATTGGCGAGTGGTTATCGCAGGTGAGCCAACGGCAGAGCAAAAGGTTAACACCCTCTGCTAGCCTTAAGAGCGTCTTAACTCGGTTAAGTCCGTGACTCGAAAGAAGAGTTCCGAGCCGGGTCGAGGGAGCCCGTGTACCGACCTTCCTCATCCCGTTCCTCCTTACTCCCACTTCGCTCCTCCTCTCATCATCGTTCGTTAAAGAACCCTTTCGAACCGATTCGAGATCCGTCCGGAGTGCTGATCGAGCCTAGATTTCGCTTTTTATCTCGCAGATCGATCGGCCTGGCTCTCCGTGTACGGATCGGTTAAATCGGAGTCATGGGATTTGAAAAGTGTATCGATTAGAAAAATATGCATTGGACAACCGTTTTTCCTTCTTTTTAAATTCGGGAATCGCGTTTCATGGAACGAAGAGTCCCGGAGAAGCTCGTACGAAGAGGATGAGGGTACAGAGTGGCCAGTTTAAGACTCGTCTCCCCACTCTGGCCCGGTCACGTGACACGTTCCCCCGTGGATGCGTCACAATGTCACGTGACTGATCCGGTACTGGCAGAGGAAGGGTATTCCGCTCGATTAGAGTAAACTCCTCTGATCTGGCAACTCTTTGAGGGAGTCGATTCGGTTTGACATTTTTTTTTAGTGTCGAAAGAAAACTGTACGTAACCGGTGAATGTGAATACTGGATTAAAGCATCGGAGCTCTCGCGAGAGAAAAAATAAGGCGCAGGGAAGAAGCAGAGAGGCAGAGAGGCCGCAAGAAAAAGAAACGCGAGGAAATCAAAGATGCCCGTACGATCTCGCGCACGATACGCGCGAGCGAACGCTCGGGCGAGCCCTTACGTTTTGCGCATCGGAGGAACGCGCGCTTGTGGATAAGTGTATATATACCCGTGCGCCTATCTAAATGCACATACACACGGTGCAACGAAACGCGCGATACGGTGCACACGTTGCCAAGATACAGGACACGGCTCCAGGCGCGGTCAGATTAATGAAACTCTTGGGGAAACAGTGACTATCAACCGCGGGCCGATGCACAGATGCACAGATGCACGGTGCTGGTTCGAATGCAACAATTAGCTGGACGAGATTCATTTTCAAACCAACGAAAACGGTTGTTGCATATGAAATGACCGATTGCATAATGAATTGCTTAATCAAGAAAGGTTTACTACTTTCCATTCTAAAAAATGTTCGGCCCCCCAAAATTTTATACATACTTAAACATTAACCCTCCATTTAATTAAAAAAATAATAAAGTCGGCATCTTTACATTAGATTTTCTGCGAAAACAGCTTGTGACACTTTAGTTGGTACAGCCTGTATATTCTACATGTATCAATCGAAGGTACAAAGCTAATCTTTTAAATCCTATCTTCAGTTTCCATGTATTTACACATACAATTTTACTTTTAAATAGAGTTTATTTCAATATCAGTCGACGTGATTTCTTTTTATATGAGTGAGAATGTGAATTATGTAATGTTTAATCAGAATGTGGTAGTAGATGAACGTACTGTTAATATATGTAGATGACGATCTAATAAATGAGGAAGGTGAACAATCAAAAAGTTCAAATTTGACAATATGATGATTGCAATCATATTTACTTTAATAAATAAGTTGTATTTATGGAAATTTATGTTTGTTTAAAAGTTACTGTTATGAATCGGTCATTCCATATGCAACGACCTAATAACCCTTGTATCAAGACTTTTTCACTGAAAAGCTTAGAATCTTAATTGTTAATATTATAAATGAAATTATTCGATCATATTGTCATAATCGATAAAAATATTCAGCAAATTCGTTAACCCTCGGACTCCTGCGAGTTCTTGGCCTATGCCGGAGTAATTTCTGACCCACGCCGATGATACGGTAAATGTACCTATTACTGCGGGTGTACGTTTTACTACGATATAGGTTTTGCCAGTGAGATTAAAATACATAAAAATAAATATTTTGCCCTGAATAAATTTGTACAATTCAATGAGATTGTACTCTCGTTGGCGAGACAAACAAAATGGTCAATCATTCGCATAATTTCAGAATCTCAGGATTTGAAAAAACAGTCTTCATAAAAGGTAAATAAAAATGAAACCATTTTCCTTCCATCTCGATCGCCAAAGGACTGTTGTTCACATGATTGTACATTATTTATATTGCTTTAAATTGCATAGGGGAAAGTTCAACACGTTCCGTGCCAAGCCCTTTTTGCCTGACTTGTCGTTCAGGCCACTGAATTTTCAGCGCATTAAATAAATATGTCTGAGTGTACCGCCGGTGGTACACGTGGCCTGAAGATCAAGTTTAACGTGTACCACCGGTGGTACACGTGGCACGGAACGTGTTAATTATTATTTAGATACCTACTTCGATACAATAAAAATATAAAAAGGAACTTCTTTTGCCTTTTAAATAAAAAAATTAAGCCCTCAGCATTACGTACATTAAAGTGAAGGAGGAGCTCATTACTGCGGCACAAAAATCACTAGGAATTTCCCTAATACTACGGTGTGAATTTCAACCACGATGAGAAATGAGCTTCGCTTCAGCCTAACGTTTTAGGTTAGGTACCTATTGGATACACGTAAGTATAGGTTAGATACGATTCTAGATAAAGAGTTTTACAGATAAAATAAGAAGATATGACAAAAATTAAATCGACAAGTAATGAGAAAAACAGTAACAAAAATAAAAAAAGAAAGTAAAGTGAAGTACACAAAAAGATCTAAGTACTTATATATGGAACTAAAAACTTAAGAAACAAAGAAAGAATGGAGATTATAAGAAATAAGAAGGAAGAAGAATTGAGAAAGACAAAGGATAATGTACATTGTAAATGCAATTGTGAAATGTTGTATACTTCACGATGTTCTGAATTTAAAACAGTTTCAAACTAAAGATAATCAATATTACTCAAATGTTTGTTGAAAGAATGTATTTAGTTATTTATGTGATATTATACTACGGTATTAAAATTAATAAAAGGTTTATTCGTTTAAAATGTAATAAATAAAAAATTATTTGTTACTGTACTCGGGATTTATTTAAATTAATGCCTAGATACGTAGTTTGTTTCCGTACGCTCGTATATTTCGAATTCTAATCTAATGGCTCTTTTTCGTCCGCAGTAATACGTACAAAATGTTATCGATTTTATTTTTTAATATTTTCTTATGTTGTCTTACGTTTTGAGGAACACATCATTCTTTCATAAAATGCTTACACACATTATTATTTCATGATAAATTAGGAATGATATTAAAAAAAAGTACGATCAAAGCATGATACCGCAGTAATCGGTACAGTTACTCTAGTAAGGCAAACGATGGCCATACAAAATATTAAAGTTTTTTTCGAAAATAACATTATATAATTATCAACAGTACATTATTAGTATAATAAGATATATGTATCTATGTATACAGGGTGTCCTAAAAATGTTGTACTTCCTTGAAAGAGGCAATTTCTGAGGTCATTTTGAGTAACTTTTTCCTTTGCGAAAATGGTCTCCGGGGCTCTGTTAAGGAGAAAATTAACAAAAACCGTGGACCAGTCAGGGCGCGGCAATCGTGGACGAATTCCGGCACAGCGGCAGGTCCCGCTGAACGTGGCGTTGGCATTGGCCGAGTCGAAATCCGTCTGTTGTATCCGCGCTGTGATTGGTCCATGTTTTTCGTTAATAACTCCTTAACAAAGCCCCGGAAAACATTGTCGCAAAGGAAAAAGTTACTTGAAATGACCTCAGGAATCACATCTTTTAAGGAAGTACAACATTTTTGAGACGCGCTGTATATGTAGTATATGTATTGTATGTATATTTGTGGTGGTATATTATACACAACACTTGCAATGACAAATATACGAAAACAAAACATAATTACTTTATTTAGTAGTTTAATATAAAATTCACACATATCCCGGGACAAAAGTATCATTTATTATGCACTCCGATTTTCGTTGGACGTTCGTCGATACCGGAATCGATCGCGTGAACGTTTCATTGGCGAATAAGCTTCCAAAAGCTAAGAAAATTTCTCCGGGATGTACATATCGCGTGTATTTTTTTGAGAAAAGAACTCAATTACACTATAGTCGGGCATAGAATCGATTCGATGAACGTTAACTGTCAAACTAGTACGAGTTACCGCTCAGTCAGAAAATAAAGAACAAGAGGGTTGGAAGGGGTAGGGAGAGAAGAGAGAGAGAGAGAGAGAGAGAGAGAGAACCGGCTCCGTTTAACTAGGTCCGTTACGTTTGGTTCGCACATCGCGGAACCTAGCCGCGCACGTACGTTTTGTGTTGGTTAAATTATTATTATTATTACTATTATCATTATTATCAGAGACCAAGAATAACAGTTATTTGGGAAATTTTTCCAAATAAAATCATTAGCAAAAAGTTTATTTTTATTTAAGAGGAGGTTCCTGTCTACATCTTTGAAAAAAATAGAATTTTTATTTAAACTTTATAGCATATGTAATTAAATTTCGAAATTTTAAGAATTTCCGAAGTTATAGCCTGTCAATTATTGACGGCCGTATTTTTACTTTCATGCAAAACTTTCAACTTTACACACGGTTTTCTCGAAACATCATTTTTCAAGGAATTGTGAGAAAGGTGAGAGAAAAATAATGCCTCGCACTGTCATTCAAAATTTTTTTTCTTTCCTCTCTATGAAGTATTGATTTCTAAGAATACTATCATTATCTAATGATTAAGAACAAATTAAATTTCTCATTACAATGTACGCATAAAAAACGAGTTTTGTTTGTGTTGTGGGTTTCATGCATATCACTGATTGTTTTTACTGCATGAATAATTGTTATACTTGATCAGTAGACAGCGGATATTTATGCAGAATAAAAATGTTTCTTAAGATGTTTATTAGGTTGAAAATAATATAACAGTTTTTACTGTATTGGATTACACAAATCTTATTATAGATTACACAAAAATTCGCTGTCCATTGATCAGAGTAGCTAGATGAGGGGAGGGAGCACGAATTGAGGGAAAAATTTATCCCTCTCTCTGCCAGTACCGGATTAGTCACGTGACATTGTGACACATGCACGAGTGGAGGAACAAGTCTTAGTCTGGCGACTCTGGCTGCAAGTCTAAAACAGTACGCTAGCTATTACCTCTGTTTGCTTCATGCATATTAAACAGTTTATTTTATGCGTTTATAATAATGACGATAATAATACCAATTACTTATAATTGAACAGGAAACGGAGGTAATACCTGAAGGTGTCAAGAGAGGTGAAATATTATTCACACTCATAATGATCTGATCAATGCAATGTATGTTGTCCATATACAGAGTGCATAGGATTTTTTAAGAGAAGAAAGTAATGTCTCGGTCACATTTAATTGTTAACAGTTAGTTACAATACGTTAGCAGTAGGATTAATTTCTTTTCTCTTCAAAATGATAAAATCAATTTTCAAATACTTGCGAGCATGAAGGAAAATGAATTCGAAACTGTTAAACATATTTAATAGAAAATATTTCTAGCTATTTAAACATTATTTTTGTCAACCACTATTAAAACTTATCAAGCTACTTACAATTAGATACCAAACATCATAGTTTTACAAGTTCTTTTCTATGGAGTTGGAAGAGAATTATTTAAAATTACTGTTTTAATTCTGTTTAAAAAAATATAAATTTTTTTGATATTTTTCTTACCAATTGGTCATTGATATTTATGAAAACTCGTACTATGTATTTATAGTACACTGATATAATAATTAATATATAGTAAACTATAAACTAGTACAATATTTTGAACTATAATACTGTGTTGTGTAATAATATGTTGTAAGTTGTTTGTTTTCGCCAGACGAGAGGAGAGACCACGAATTGAGGGGAAAAATTTACTCCCTCTCCGTCAGTACCGGATTAGTCACGTGACCGGGCGGAAGCGTATGGAATAGCGTCGTAGAAGGGGAAGGTCGAGTGGGGACACAAGTCTTAGTCAGGCGACTACTAGTCGTAAGTATTACTACATTGACTTTTATAGTCAATGCAGCCTACGACTTTCCGTAGCCGTAAGACATAATTATGTGTTGCCATCAAGATGTTTACGATGTTTACTGATTGATGTACACACTTGTTGATCGCAAGAGTAAACAAATAGAAGTACTTTCACGGCAGTACATAAACACGGTTATTATAGAATTTTTTATACAACTGTTACAACGTTAAATGTAAATACACACTAATCAAATGTTATCAGTACATTGTATAATTGTGAACCTAAGCAAACTCACACACTTACACATTTGTATGTAAATCTACAAAAAATGTATGGAGATTTTCTAGATAAAAAATAAATTGTATAATTATCAAATGGAAATAAACCTACTACTTATCCATACATGCATACGTCTGTATACAGGGTGGGTCACTTCACTGTACTACTTGAATTTAGTCATAACCTACTTGTTGCATCGAGTAATGTTACAAACAAAAGTTGTTATGTAGACATTAACCGGTACATACAATGTAATAACTAGTTTTTCTATACTTCACTTTGTTATTGAGATACGATGGCGACCTTGAGTTTTTCTTGCATTATGCGTAATATTTGAATATGCAATTTGGAAGGGTATGGAATGCCGAGTAAAAAAGTATTAAGGTATGTGGGGTGAAAAAATAATAATTACCGAGATATTCTTTAGTTAATCTTTGGTAGAAATATGATGACAAAACTTTTGTAGTTTTAATCATTTGTTTGCGAATCTTTTACTACTGTATTTGTGATGTTTTTCTGATTAAAACGAGCCTAAACACGGTACGTTTTGTATCACGTTTACTCTGAATCTATAATTTAGTAGAGCCTCCATTAACCAAATATGTACTCACGACCGACTTCCTAGTTCGGACAATTGTTGTTTCTTCCAAATCGCGGATAAAGCAAGTAAATACGATCCAAACCGTTCCATGTTGGGTATCATTTTAATTAGAAAACCGTAGTGGACATGTTGGCGAAAGTTTTATAAAAACATAATTAAAAACAACCAAGTTATCATTGAATTTGACCTGATATTCACAGTTAATTTCAAGTAATTTCAAGGTCATACGAATACCAGCATGATATGCTATAACTTTCCTGTGAATCATTTTTTTGTATCTCTCATGTTTTACGAAATATTAAACAGTTCTCGCTTAAACCGGACACTGTATATGTGTGAAAAAACGTAAGAATCAGGATAAACGCTACAGCAATTAAGATACCATGGAATAAAATTACACTTATACAGGGACTTATACAGAGTGAGGTAAGTACCGAAGACTCCCACCAAAAATATCTCCGTTGTTTTTAGTAATACGAAAAAATATTTGGTTCAGTGGGGTAATTATTGTAACGGAGAAGTTTTTTTTCTCTACACCGGCATAAATTTCATCCTTTTCATTTATCATTACACCAAGAATTACACGGAAACGATTTACAAAACCGAGGAAATTTTTCTCAACGGGGTGTTACGTCAGAATCTGGAATTTTTTAATGCTTTATTCACGGATCAGTCAACATTTACCAATTATGGTTCGGTAAACTTACGAAATACTCATTATTGGGCCGTTGATAACCCACATTGGCTTCGTGAAATAGAACACCAAACGAAGTGGAGTGGTAATGTTTGCTGAGGTATTATAAACAGTACAATATTTGGCCCATACTTTATAAACAGAACCTTGGTGGGACAAAGTTACACACGATTTTTCAGAGAAATTTTGCCGGAGTTACTTGAATACATACCCTATTACACCTATCATACCCTACAAAATCGTAGTGAAATGTGGTTCCAACACGATGGATTCCCAGCTCGCTATGCGAGAATATCAAGAGAAGTATTGGATAGAAGGTTTCCTAGCCGTTGGATCGGACGTGGTGGAACAGATCAGTGGCCTGCACGTTCACCTGACTTGAATCTACTCGATTTCTTTTTATGGGGTACATTAACAAATAAAGTATATGCTATGGACCAACAAATGCTGATGGTCTGTGTCAACGTATACTGACAGAATGTGGGAATATTACCTGCGAGATATTAAATACTGTGCAATCTTCTTTACGAAGCAGGTTACAAGCATGTTTAAATGCTGACGGCCACCATTTTGAACACATTCTTGAAAATGCTAAATAGACACTACGGCAGTTTGTAAACAGGAAATGTCTTTCGACAATGTTTCATTGTTTACATCAACGGAACCTTAGTAGAGTACGGTAAGCATGAACATGGTCTTAAGTTATGCTTTTCGAAGAATGACTCCATCGAAGGCCATTGGAAGGTAAACATATTTTGAATTTGTCTTTTCATTAGCTATAATGTTACACTAATACGTGGTTCCATTTAAAAAAACGACGACGACCTTGAAATATCGGAAAATATGACCTAGAGAAAAGAAACTTCTTCGTCACAATAATTGCCCCACCGAACGAAACATTTTTTTCGTATTACTAAAAACAACGGAGATATTTTCGGTGGGCAGCTTAGGTGCCTATGTTGGTTCTGTATATGTATGTATAGTCAGGTATACAGAGGTCAACGCAAGGTGGCAAAATGGCCACCAAACGAATGGAAAATCACTATTATATTTGAACATTTAGAGCGATGTGCATGTGTAATAACTAGACTGCGGATCTTTATATGCAAAATCTTCTCTGTCGATTACAAGACACAGAAACCATATAACTTAATGTCTTAATGTTTTTACCGTTTTAAATTACCATTTTTGTCATAAATGCATAAAGATTCGCAGTCTAATAATAACTATTTATTTTTCTGAGATTGCTTCGAGCATCTGATAGCGCTGTGCGAACCGTTACGACAGAATGGAATAATATAATAGGAAGTTGAAAAAGGATTCGGTGCTATCGGATGCGTTCGAACATTTGAATTTTTACAGCGGTAGATTAAACGTCGATAACGTGCCGCGGAGCAGTAGGAAAAGCGAAAGGTTATGCGGCGAATAATTTCGCGTCGATGAGGGAACGCGATACATATTCAAGCAGCATTATACTTACATACATATAGTAGAGTGACGCGAACCACGCAATGGTAGGCGAGGCGAGGCAAGTCAGAGAGGGGAAGGGATGGACGATGCGAGGCGACGCGACGGGTCGCGACGGTTCCCTTTACTCCGAATCGGATCGGATCGGATCGGATCGTGCGCGTCGCAGTAAATTCTGCAAGTTGTACAACGACGCGACTTTGATCCTTTTTTACACGCACACGTGTATACAGAATTTTCCTTGAAGTTGGTCGTGTTATGCATACATGTAAAAACGTATCACCATATACATATACGATCGATTTCAGGATCGATCAGTCGAATATTGAAAAGACGACGGTTTTGGTCGACTGAAATAAATAAATCGCAATCGTTTAAAAGTTGCCGCGAGCAGAGCTAGTGATTCGATACATCGAAGATAATGCGGGGGGCAGCATCGAGATCGACCCGAGAACAGTACTCACCCGCGTCGTTTAGTCGAGTTGAGTCGATCGTAATAATCGAAAGAAGAACGGTTAGGTTGGAAAAAGCGATGTCCAGTTGTGTCTCGATTATATCGAACCTGAATGGCAGAGGCCGGCAACGAAAGAACGAGAGTAGAGCTGGCTGTCGTAAAATCGTAGTTATGCAACACGCAACTGGTGGCAAACACACACGTAAATACACGGACACGGGCACGGACACGAACACGAACACGGCACGGCCAGATCGAAAACAAAACGTCAGCGTTGTCGTCGTCGACGTCTACGTCGACGTGGTCGTACGCGCCAGTATCGAGCGTACCGCACACCCGAACGGAACGGAACGGTACGGTACAGGACGGATCCCGAACCAAGTAATAGAGACTCACGGAGGATATAAACACGGGGCCGTAAGCAAACTAACCACAGCCAGAGAAAAGCATACGTATATTGGCAACTGTGTCACTCTCAAACTGTGTATCGAAGATCATCAACCACGTTGTCAAACTAAAGAGAGAGGGAGAGAGACAGCTGCGCCGAATGACAGCCGAGGAAAACTTTACCGCGATCGGCTAAACACGAACGAACACTCTCAGACTCGATCGCGTTCTCCGTACCGTCCGCACTGACACTCGGCTCCGAGCTTGACCTCGTCGGCTCCTCGATTCACGCTTCGTCCGTTTCCGCCACTTCTCGGCTCGCGCGCCAATATGGCGTCCTCTTGCCTCGCGTTTCGAAATTTGTCGCTACGCGTTCCCGCGTTACATGCTTTTCTCTCGTAATTAGCGACATTTATAATTAATAGACAGCGGATTTTATGCATTTATTATTACAGGCATGAGTGGGTGTAATTTAAAACGGTAAACACATTAGAAGAATTTAAAAATACTGTTACATTATTTTCATGCTATTGAGCAATAAATTTCTATTTCATTCCAATTTGTTGCAATTCAGGTAGAACATTTTTATTTTGCATAAAAATCCGCTGTCTAATAATTAACAGTATATTTATAATTGAATTACTATTGGCCTTCGTTTCTGCTACGATATAATTAAATATCCGGAAATACCACATTAATTCGTATTCCCGCAGTCTATTAATAATATATTTATAATTGAATTACTATCGGCGTTCGTTTCTGCTACGATATAATTTTTCCGGAAATACAATGAGCGTGATTTTCAAACCGTGACGCGGTTTCTGAAAATTCTATCAGTCGCATTACCAAAAGCATCGAAATCACTGACTTGGCATGTCCAGTCAGCGAACATTGAGCGTCGGTAACAAACGCGATACCAATTTTGTGGCATTGAAATCTCTGCAATATCCACCACGAATCGTGGCAAATAGTAAGAAAGAAATCTCAACAGTGGAAATTGAGTTAATTCAGTCTGATTCATAACCCGAAGAATGCGCATTTTCTGGGTAGTATGCGCACGCGTTAATTAACTCTTTCTTAAACGCGCCCGTAAATACATAATTCATAGATACGGCGCCGTTGCATACCGGGGCGAAGCATCTGTTAGGGCGTGGCTGATATCGTTTCGCGAAGGGATCTACATTACCGACCGAGGGTATTGATACCCTTTGAAAAGAACTTTTCAGATATGTGTAATGTATATTTCTCAATTCAATCAAAATTTACAACAAATAATACTTTCTTTTGAATTATACTTTCGAAAATAAGTTGTAAGTTTGTCCCTAAACAATTTTGGAAAATATTTGTTGTTCGGTTCGCGTTTGACGCCATCTGGCGGACTCGGATAGCACGAGGATTTGTTTGGATTGCGATTCGGTCATCTAGTCGAGTCGGCGGTGTCATCGGCAGAGTGAAACATGGTTCGAAGATGGCGATACGGGGTAGGGTTGAGTGGACGCTTCGCGAGCAAGCTTCTTCCTCATCGTGATAGCTGAAATTCCGAGCCATTTCATTTCTGGTGAGTAGAAATATCGTCGATGTGCGCAACTCCACGGAAAACGCGTCTTCTCGATACTCGAGCCGGGCAAAGGATCTCGGACTGGCGGGAAATTCGCATCGACACTGCTCGACCGATGAAATCTCACGATGCTCATCAGCCATCTCTTTCGAGACTGGGAAGTTCAATGCGCACATGTCGTGTGTCGTGTGTCTCCGTTCGTTGCGTCTCGTCTGGTCTTCTCTCGTCGTGTCTCGTCGCGTCTTGCCGCGATAAAACCCGATCACAAGCGCCACACAGTGGTCTCAATCGACGAATTACGAGGAAAAAATACTAAAATCATTGTTTCTATTGAGCACAACACCATTATTTATATATTTTTTCATTCTAAATTGGATGAGATTATAACGAAGTCGATGCAATTAATAGTTTTCGAGATATGCTGAGGGGATTTCTGATTAAAAAATTCATAACTTATATTGAGACTGATGACTGTTTTTTTAATTTAGTACTCCTCTGATGATAATTCAGTATTCTCCTTGTCAGTTTGATTGGCAATACAGTTTTCTTGATCTGGTTTCACTTCGCGTTTTACTTCATCTGGGAAGATTCTTTTCTTCTTTATTATTCGGTATTCGCTGTAAATCAGCTATGAAAAGGTCTGATGCAAGTAATATAATAGTTTGAAGGTTCTGCAAAACTTTTATGAAATTATATATGTACATATTTTTTGACAGTAGTATTTGAACAATTTTTACCTCCTGTACTTTCTAGCTTATTCTCTAAATAATTTATGAGTATAAGACGATTTTTGGTCACAGTCGATTGCATAGGACGTAATTCCTTCAGGTGAATAACCATGCTCGCGTCGAGTTATAGCACGCACTCTGTCTAGAAAAAAATTATTTCTCACAAAATGGAAACTAAATGCAAAAAACTATTCAATTTATATCAAGTATGGAATGGTTAAAAATAATTTCAATTAGTAACATTTAGTAACTTGGGTTTCACACTCCACAAAACGTGGAATAGGTTCCAAAAAAAACGAATACTATGTACATCAAGATGTCCAATCAAGATTTTATATTCATATCATTATGAATATAAAAGTGTTTATAATGCCAGATAATCAGAATACAACAAACGATTGAGTAACATAAAACAATTGTGCAATGCGAGGCGATATTTTCCTTCGTCATTTGCTTCATTGTTGATGAAACTAGGATGTGTAGTATAAAACATTCACTGATTCGTATGTTTTTTTACATTTAATTTTGAACGTTTTTCTTCCTAATTCATCGATTGGGACAACTGTGCGCCACATGTATATGTAGAGCAAGTGTGCCGGTGTATGTATGCACAATACAGTGGCGAGCATATGTATAAATAGGGAAATGTGAAGTCGAGATTTACTTTCCTGTTATAATAGAAATTTTCATTTCAATGGATTTTTCAGAGAATTTTGTTTAGCTAAATTAATTAAGTTCCTTTTAGTATATGTACAATTTCATATATCAAATGTTAAAAAATGACTGCTTTTCGCAAACATATAAACAGGGAAAACAGGTATTTTACAATTTCCTGCATATTTTCTTTATAGAGAGTATTCGCAAAGAATAAACATTTTACCACAAACTTTTGGTATTTTGTCGGTGTTCACCTTCGTTTTAATAACTTCGGCACAATGATATTTTCATAAACCGGGATGGTTTTCCTTATTTGACTTCTTACTCTGCATCGTTCCACAACTTTACAATTGGATTTAAATCCGGCTATTGTGTCGGCCATTGCACAACATTAATTATGCTGTGGGTAAATTGTCGTTTGCAAGAATCGTTTAACATATCGACGATGTTGTTTCTTGATGCCATTTATGCGATTAATCGGACCCGGATCGTGTATAGTCATTCCTGCCCAAACCATAACGGAGTCACCGCTTCCTTTATCAGTGGTTTTAATGCATTTTCCGTTATATTCTTCTCCTATTCACCGAAGAACACACATTCCCAACCAAAACAATTACAATTTGATACGTCGGTAAAATTAACTTTCGACCGTTGTTCTTTTGACTAGTCAATATGACCTTTCGCAAGTGTCAATTTTGCTTTACGATTCCACTGTACCTACCCCTTCTACGACGCTATCCTCCTCGCTTCTATCGCGGCCCGGTCACGTGACACTTTTCGTGTTTGTCGTGCATGTGTCCCGTACTGGCAGAGAGAGGGTAACTTTTACCCCTTAATTGGACACTACCCAGATAGCACAAGACGTCTTGAATGCCCTACGAACGTCTTCCGGATGGCCTCCGAACATCTTCTGAACGTTTTATGTTACAAAACTGTACGTCTTAAAGACGCCTTTTGGACATTTTTAAGACGTCTATTTAACGTTTAAAAAACGTCTTTTAACAGAAAAAAGTAGACGTATGCCGGTCACGAACCTAGTATACGCACGTCCACAGTCGAACGCCTAACTTTTTTTTTTTTTTTAATAAAAATGTTTATTGATAGGAAATAGTCTTTATACAGTCTTTAGTGTGAGGAGGTAACAATAAACATCTAAAACTTACCAAACTAGTATTGCTGTGTTTATCTATTTGTATGTTTGCATACGTACCTTATAGATAATCGGACTTTGGCGGTTTGGATTGCAATTAGTAAAAGAAACGTTTAGATATAGTTAGAATAATAGGACTTATTTCTAATCAGTCTAGGTTTTGGTAACATGTGGAAAAAAGGGTACAAAAACCCCACGAGCAGTCTTTATTTTTATAGCTTATGCAATAGGTCTTAAAAGTAACAACAATTTAACACTTAAGGCTAATAATTAAAACTTAAAACTTAACATTGGTGGGGAGAGGGGGCAAGGGGAGAGGGAGCTTCGTATTTACAGAAAAATTATATTATGGGCTGGTTGCCTAATGGTTAGTTGCGTCTTAGCCTAATATTGCGATGGTCGAGTAAGTATACATAGATTAGAGTTAAGATGGACGGCGTGATCTGCGCCTCTGAAGGGAAGCTATATGGGTATCGTTAGCAGATAGCCACCTGTATTTTTCGAAATTGAGTCTATGGAAATCTTCGTAGTCTATTTTAGGGATTATCTGAATTTGTCGGTATTTGAGCTGTCTTTGGGAGGTGGTGGGGTCTTGTGTTGCGAGTGATTGGATTACTGTATTGTCTATGTAGGGGAGGTTGCTAAAGTAATTTCTCGTTAGTTTTATTGTGAAGGAATCTATTCTTGGGATTCCGACCTTGTCATATATAGTTTTATTTTTAATGTATCGTTGCCAGTTAGAGTGCTGTGATCTGTTAAGTAAAAGGCAGGCTCTTAAGCTTTTTCTTTCGAAGGAGCGCATCTTCTCCATAACTGTGTGGTTGAAGTTCCACCAGATAGGAGCGGGGTAAGTTAGAATGCGTCGGATGAGGAACATGTATAATATTGTCTTTGTTTTGTTGGTTAGGTGTTTATTATAAAATATTCTGCTATTGGATAGACGTGCTGTATTGGCTTTTTCAAATTGTACGTCGATATGCTTGTTTCCTCGTAGAAGGTAGCCTAGGTGTACGTCAAGGTATTTCACTATTTTTTTATAGGGGATAGGTTCTTTGATATTTGTGCCGAGGGACGTGGTGCTGATTTGGAAGGCTCTGTTGCCAGCTTTAGCTGTCGAGGAGAGGTAGTGGAGCGGTTTTCTGAATAATATGGTTTCAAATTGGGATTGAGCTTAAAATTCCAGGTTATATATACTGGTTGATTTTCTCTACCAGAGTTTCGAGGTTGTCGCGGGTGGTTCTGGCTTTATTGCTGGTGTTGTAGACGATCGGATCATCTACGAAGGCTAGGGCAGAGAAGTTTCTGTTTTGGTTTAGTGTGAACAGTCTAGGGAGATCGCTCAGGAATATGTTGAATAAAATTGGGGAGTTGACTTTTCCTTGCTGTAGTTCTTCGCTGATTGCAAATTCTTCGGTGGAGAGGCCAGTCCCATCCCAGGTGACGAATGTTTTTTCCTGGATCATGTCCCATATTTCGAAAATGATCCAGTTTGGGCAGTGCTTTTTGAGGAGTTTGTATAATAGGCCGTTTAGCCATACAGAGTCAAAGACCTCTAAATCTAGTAGGGCTGCACCTACGAACCGGCCGACAGGGATTATGGTGGTGATGTCTGAGAGATGAGTTTCTGGATTGCGTGTGTGGTCGAGTGTTTATGTTTAAAGCCGAATTGGTGGTCCGGAATTACTATTTATTCCTGCAGAAGTCCTTAATTTTGGAGTTTATGATTGCTTCAAACACTTTACTTATGCTCGGTGTTAAGCTGATGGGACTAAGCTGAGTAGAACTTTGGCTCGTTTCCAGGCTTCAGGGAAATAGTGATGGTTTAGTGCGTTGTTAAGAAGGATCGTTAGGTCAAGTATTATTCGGTTTGGGTGGGATTTTGTCGAGGCCGCTGGATGTTTTGTTTGGGAGATGTTTGAGTATGTGCGCAACTAGCCTGGGGTTGCAGAAGGGGTGGGCGGTGTCAGGATTGGTTTTGGGGTTACTGGATGGGTTGCTATCGCCAAAGTGGGTGAAGGTGGTGGTTGAATTTCTATTTGTTTGGAATTGATTTTTAATAGATTCGGCTGTGAAATCTACTATTTATTTTAGGGGTGAGTTAGTGTTGAGACAGCGGAGTGAGTTGATGGACTCATAGAACGCTCCAATTATATTTATCTTGTCTAGGGGATCGGTGAAGATATAGTTGTGTTTGTTTTTGTGAGCTCTTGCGAGATTGCATTTGCTCATAGCTAAAGTGGTGTAATTGTTAGTGTTGATGTGTATTTCTTCGATTTGGAGAGGTTGCTTTGAGGAAAAATCAGTCTGGGTTGCGGTAATCTATTTTTTTTATTTTATCGGTTTAATAGCGCTCTGTGGTGCGCTTAATTTGTAAGTGCATAGTTTTATTTGTATCCTTGAGGGCTTTTCTGGCCAGTAGGGTAAGCTGTTCGATGAAGGTTGTGTAAAAATGCGACGAGGTAACTTTTTGCTTTCAGAAGTTTGCGGATGGTATGGTTGAGGTATCTATGGGTATTGTTGTAGGATTTCATTTTTGTGGGTTGTTGAGTGAGCCATTTAATTGGAGAATAGTAAGTTCAGGATAAATTTTTTCTTGTCTGTAGTGTTGTATGTATCTATGAAAAATCGATTCAAATTCCAATTTGTACTATTACATTAAAATAAATCGACGACTCCGCATTTCCTTATTTATACATATGTTCGCCACTGTGTCTGTACATGCTGTGTCTGTACCTTTGCTTCATATAAATACTGTCGCTGTGTGCGGCGAACAAAAATATTCAAAACCGCATAAATTGACCCATAAGCATGAATCTCGACGCTAAAAAGATTGTTAAACTAATGGTGTAGAATTTGAAGAAAAAGAAACTACCATTCCTCTGGCTTCTAGATTCCTAGATGATTCCCTTACAACAACAGCCCCGAAACCTTGTCACTTTTCCTAATCTGCATATGTTACATTTGGTCTGGGGGTCCTGATCCTTTTTTTTTATTGTTTTAAGTGGAGGGAGGTTTAATGCAACCACACGGAAGTGAGGGACTCTCCAAATTGGGACTACCCTCTAAAACTCGCGCCTCTTCGCTCGCTCATTTGAACTCCTCCGCTTTCTTTATTTATTCAGATTTTTAAAAAAATTAGAAATCTCCAAAATATCGTCAAAATGCATATTTCTTATAGAAGTTTTGAGACACCAGTTTTATAAAAATTCATTAGCCAGACATTGTTGGAAACAATGTTCTTAATTATTTTAAGATTTTTTTATTTTCATTTCAAATATTCTATAGCCTTTGTACCTGGAGTTTTGAGCGCATGTTGTCAAATTAGTAGAGAATTGAGTAGATGAAAGTCAAAATTGTAGGAAAATGTTGAAAATGTCAATATACGATTTCCCATCTATTAAAATTATTAAGGGAAGGAACAACATTCTATTTAGTTTCTATTCCTTGCAATCGACGCAGACAATTTTTATTTTGCATAAAGATCCGCAATCTAAATAGTAATAACTAGACTGCGAATCTTTATGCATTTATAGCAAAATTGAGTAGATGAAAGTCATTGTTCATTGAGATATTCTCAGTTGTAGCTCCAATATCTGGTTTCAAGGTATAGGCATTTTTCCTTTAATTTTGCTTACCATTAGTGAGTGACTCTCCTTGAAACTGGAATTTTTTCTATTCCGTTTAGTGTCGACCTTTCTTCGTCCACATTAGCGCGAATGGAATACCCTAACCCCAGAAAGTTGGGAGTATAGGGGTCTTGTTCACATCCACCTTCTTTTTT
This sequence comes from Lasioglossum lativentre, assembly GCA_916610255.1. Classification (NCBI taxonomy): domain Eukaryota; kingdom Metazoa; phylum Arthropoda; class Insecta; order Hymenoptera; family Halictidae; genus Lasioglossum; species Lasioglossum lativentre. Next base: position 35,775,500 of record OU744356.1, on the reverse strand, counting down.
TCATATTACAGAATATCATTCTACCAGTTGTATTTTAGTATTATTATTTTGACGAATAACTTTTTATTTCTAGAGTAACCGCGACAATTTTCGCACAGTCATTTTCACCTTCCTACTGTTGGCGATAGAGTCCGATAGATACGATCACAATGATCTTGACCTGGCAATATTATGTGCGTGACAGGCCCGCCCCCCGTAGTATCCCAACACAGTATGAGAGACCCCGGTCACTCACCAGCCTGGGAAGTTGTCGACGAGGGAGACTTTAAATCGGTCTAACAAGTTGACTAACCGTATATTTACGTCGTCTAGGTTTCGCCACAATTGTTCACGTACTCAACGTCTCAGAGTACATTGAGGGGCAAAGAATCACCTTTATATTAATAAAATATCAGTGTTTAATCGGAAACCCCTTGGATCTACCATACAGAACCCTCGAGCACTTAACAATCTCGTTCCCCATCAGCTCTACACTTCATAATGGTTTACAATTTTATTGTAGCGATGGTATCAACGAGTAACTTTAATATTCGGACACCACAACATAACAATTTCGTTCATAACGAACAAATAACATACAGTGAGAAGCAAAACTGAACACACATAGGGAATGTGAACAAATAATATTTTATCGAATATTTGCACGTAGAATATGAAGAAAACAAAATATGTGGTGTCATGTAGGAAGCCTTGGTTTTCCGAAAAAAAATTTACAATTTTGTTACCATCATTGGTTTGGTAGATACAAATTATTATTTTCGTAGAGTCAGTTTTGCACCACAACTGATTTCATATGAAGATATCAGTTTTATGTAAACTTAATATTTAGTGCACGAGACTTTTGCCTTAATAATCTCTCGAACACCTTTAGACATACTCGATACAAGATTTTCGCAATATTCTGGCGTAATGAAATACCATTGTTCCTGCACTCTTTGCCACAAATCATTTAATGTCGATGGGGAAGCGTGATATTCATTTGCTAATGTTTGGGCTTTGAGCAGGCCATTCTAGAGTTTGAAATGACTGAATCCGTAGCGAATTTTTAACGCTCTTAGCACAATGCTGGGGGTCATTGTAGCGTTGAAATATGATGTCACACTCTTGTCACCGACATGTTTTCAACTGTTTCTGGTAAGTTTTCTTCGAAAATGTCTTTGAAGGGGTACTGTTTCGTTATTCCCTCGATTCGATGAAATGGACTTACCATAATCGAGCCGCCGCCAATCGTTTGCTTAACATGACGTGGTAATAGAGATTCATTTTTTCTTTTCCAGCACCACGCACGTCCATTCGATGAATATCGATTAATTTTAGATTCGTCAGACCAAATTACGTCCTTGCATTGCTTGATAGTCTAACTGGTATATTTTTTTGCAAAATGTAAACGGGCCATCCTATTTTTCTTCTAAACAGCAGACTTATTTCTTTTCGATTGCCATACAAGTAAATTCTTTTAATGCTCTTCGAGCCGTCCATTTACTAATTTCCTTTCCTGTATCGCTTTCTAACAGTTTTACAGTCATTGATGCGGTTGTTGCAACTTCGAAAGTGATGTCTCATACCAATTGTCTCTTCCGATTAGAAAATAACAATTTCGGACGGCCTCCAACAGATGTAGGGATATCACTGCAATATCGTTCCCGAATTGTTTGCACTACAGATTGACTAACAACAAATTTCGAAGCAACTTGTCGTGTTGATAAACCACCTTTAAGTTGAAAAATAATATCATTCTTTGCACCTGTCAATAACGGCTTCATTACGGAACGTTAAAAATACTATGATGGGTGTTGTTGTGGTAGAAACTACGACAGACGAACTACTAGTGCACCTCTGGTCACAGACATCAATATTAGAAGTTGACAAAGTTTATAATGTTCTACAATTCCTTCGGTTCCATCTCCGCGTTTTTCTTTTCTACACGCTCTAATTTTGCCATTTCACGTGTATAAAATTTGCTTTCACCCGAAGAAAGAATGTATTTCCAAAATTCTTTATCTTTGCGAAGAAACTCATTTGCGAACTGAATCCTCTTTTTACAATTAACTTGGCTGATATAGGGCTTCCTACGTGCTACCCGTGAACTACAACCACGTCGCTGTGCAACTCTTCTTATGGTTTTAGGGTGGCTTTCTTTATCTAATTAATTTTGAAGTTGAGCTGCAGTAACTGTTGATGTAATCTTTGGTTTTCTTTTAATAATTCGCAGTATTTTAATTTCTTCCCGATTACAGTAAAGATCTTTGATCTAAGAAAAACCCTCGGGTCCGTGCTGTTTCTTAAATCCTGTGGTTCTACTATTTCGTTGTGACCTCGCCGGCCGCACCGAACATAGAAAAGGACAGCGCGTGTAAACATGGACCGCGTGGCCAAAGGAAACTGACTCCATGAAAACAGTTTTTATCTGCCAAAACAACAATAGTAACACAAAGCATCAATTTTTTTGGACAGCAAAAGCATTCTACATAACACTGTACATTTTTGCATCCTAAAAGAACACATTGAATAAAATACTATTTATGTTAAAATTCCCTACGTGTGTTGATTTTGCTCCTCACTGTATATGGTCAGGTATAATGTTGTTCTACCTATCTAGTTTACAACAGTACCAATTTTGTTTACATAATTTACACTATTTGTTAAGTAATACGTTTCAAATGAAATAATTTCTGTTTTGAACGTTACTTTAATATTCGGCCGGCAACTATGGGATAAATATTTATGTATTTCGTATTCTTTAAACCCTGTAGAGTCATGTCCACTAAAAAATTTCCGTTCCCAGCCAGGTCAAAAAGTTCTACCATTTACCCATTTCTACCACGTCTTTAAAAAAGGCATAATATTCAAATATAGCAGTTTTTCGTTATTACTTGACGAGGTCAGTTCTCGTTCTTACAGCTCTTTCTCATTTCTACACAGTTCGAATTCTCGCTGAAAATGTGTTCACAACTCCTCGCTCTATCATTGCTGCCGAATCAAAACTTGCGGCGTTAATCCAGCTTTCTGATGAATCCAATTGCAATAATAATCTGTTTGATTAATTCGGTTTTCACTCCGCACACATCATTCGTAGCTGATCGGTTCTCGACAATAGACCCCTCCGACCTTTTTCCTAATTTCCATACATTATATTTCATATGGACGGTCCTGATCCCACAATACATAGTTACGTAGGACTGTGTCACAGCTGGAACATGGTAAATTTGGCAACACTTCCTCAGTCCGATTTGAAGTGATCTCTATACGCTACTGCGCATATGTAGTAACTTGATCGGACTGATGATCTGCCTGTATGCGGTGTTGCCATATCAAATGTCCCAGCTTGCACTAGATACGGCTGTGGCTGTGCGGTTGCACGAAATTTCATGTTCGGTTCGGGTCGGGTCGGGTCGTGTTGGGGTCCCCATAAATTATAAAGTTCGGGTATTTACGGGAAATTATTGTCGGGCCGGGCCGGAATCCCGAAAGTTCGCAATGTTCGGGCACCCGAAGTTGCAGTTGGATGGAGTTTGTAATCGCACGAATATGGTGCTTTTTCCATGACCTGCCAATTTAATTTTGCATTTTCAGTTTTCCGGTACCCAAATATTGCATACTTTCGGGATCCTGACCCGACCCGACCTGAGGCTCGAGTAACCGCGCACCCCTAGTTCGTAGTGTACCACAGCGATTACGTTGAAGACGAAAACGAAAAATAATAAAGATTTCAGTCCAACGAATCGCGGTGCATCATACTTTCTCGAGCTGCGCAGTGGGCTTGATCTATCGTTTATAGGGTATCAAATTTTCCCGCTTATATTCAGAACTAATCCCGTACAATGTCTACAATAACGGAACACAGGAATTGTATGTACATCGGTCGAAAGAAACATTTTTTGAAGGGTTTTCCAGGACTAAATCTTAGATATAAAAGAATAAACCTATCGAATAAATGGGTAATTATTTACATAGGGCATCCCTCACTAACTTCAATGACATTTAGTAGGGTTAAGTATTTCAATTTTTCATGGACTTGCCAAAGATCACAGGGAGTTAGATTTCTACAGCTATTTGAAATGAATCTTGGTTAAGTCTGGGTTAGGTTTGGCTTTGGCTTTTCGGACTAACTTAAAAAGCATTTTGGCATACCTTCAACTAATTTCCTGCGATGATCGGGATGCATGTGATCCCACTGTTCTTCAATTCTCCTGCCATGGCGTAAAAACAATAATTGGCTGAACTTCCGAAAACGGCCATGCTCAGAATTGGACGAAATTTTGGGAATAGGTTCCTTCTTGACTAAAATGATGATTGTGAGAAGCATTTTTGAAAATTGGATTCTAAGTATAATTGATGGTCTGGGTTAGTTCTGGGTTAGTTCGTATTTTAAAAGTTATTTCGTTTGAAAGAATTGCGCGTTTAATAAAAAACGTTACTACCGGTAAGGTAGAAAATTACACTAAAATGATAAGTTTTACAAGCTTCTCACAATCATCAGTTTAGCCCAACAATTGATTCAAGACCGTGATTCGTGATGACAGGAAAGAGAATAGGGTAAATGTAGTACGTATTACTGCGGGTGTACATTAGGGTGGACCTTAGCTATACTTGGTGAAAATTGTAAGAAAATAATTCCTGCAAAAGTTGAAGTTGATCGGATAAGGGGAAGGCGTGCCTCATTGACGTTGAAGTTGCGAAAAACATGAAATATTGTAGGAATGGGAATATTTGAAGGAAAAACTTTTTATTATGACTAAATGTTCTTCTTGTGTCAAAATATTGATTATATTAGTACCAAAATGTAATATTTTCAATATAACAATTAACTAATTATCATATTTTTATAAATATTTATGCTAAATTTTATGTATTTTATTGAAAGTACCAATTCTTTCACTTGTATTCTTATACTAATTTAAAAAGGAGATCAATTAACGTTCGACATAAATATGTTATATTTAATCAGAGCATAATATTTTTAACAGGCTAATTAATGTGAAATTAGACAGGCTAATTAATGTGAAATAATCTTAATTCGTACAAAGTACACTTGTACTTGAGTGCATGTAAGAAATTATAATATTTTTGGAGGTTTAAAATATTTAACTTGAATTTTCAGTATACTCACCACATTGAGCGCTCAGTTACTTCTATTTCAAAATTTCGCGCTCGATTAGACACGCCTTCCCGATGTCCGATTGATCTAAAACTTTGGATATATCATTTTTTCATGACATGGAACAATATTGAGGGGAGACGTGCCCAAAATTTTTCTTCGAATTTTTTGCGGGACACCCCCTAGGATTGTGACACCGGCCAAAAAATAAGCTATGCAAAATTTTAGATCGTTAAATAACGGGACGAAGTCGAAAATTTTTTATTTTTGAAACTTGGTTTTCTCAATTGTAGTGTACATCGTAAGTATACATTTCTATGTATACATATATCGTCGAATTTGTCTTTTAATGCTCTATAACTATATGCAATTATAATACACGGTCATCGTAAAAAGAAATTCGCAACTTTGAAATTTCGAAAATTGGATTAAAAAAAAAATTTTCTTTAGCATTATATTTACTTCGTCGAACAATACAACTTTTGTTTGTCACATTTTTTCATATATTTATTAATAACAAAGGAATTTACAGAATTTACAAAGATGTTTACAATTATGTACATACGTATACAGTATACTATATATTTATGTTCAAAACATTCTCTTTTAGAATCGAAAACAAATATTTAGAGAAAGCAAATCCCTTTAAAAGGTACGGTAAAATATTTTAAATATCATCTGATAGTGTTTGTTTTTTTACATCTAGAAACTGTTTTCCATTTTCGTTGATAATTAATTTCGAATATGTATTGAATATTTGAATGTAGGCTAATATGATAGTTCTTAAGACAGGCAAAATAATATTTCCCCACATTATACCACACAATAGTTTTATAAAAAAAATTTTCATAAAACATTTATTTAGACTTGTATCAATACTCACCATTTTTTTTTTTAAACAATCCTAAGTTTGTACATTATTTTTCTGAATATAAAAATATTACATAATACAGCTACAAAAAAGTAAAAAAATGTCAAAAAAATTCATTTTTATTTTTCTTAACTACGATGTACTATACAAGGTGTTTCGTAAATGGTGGGCAAAACTTTAGGAATAGATTCCTAATGCTTAGAGAAGACGAAAAAGTTATATTAACGTAGGTCCGGTAATGATTAGTTTCCGAGTTATTAAAGTTTTCGTGCCACAATTCTCGTCAGATCGTCGTTAGAGGAAAATTTTGTTTTCTTTTCTAAGCTTTATCCAGTTTTATGCATTTTTTCATTTTGTCAAACCTGTTCGCAAAATCTGAAAAAATACTCACTAATAATCACAACGAGACACAATTAACACAATAATATGGTACTCTGAAAACTTCAATATAAAATTGGCAATTTTATGGTTCCAGAATTTTGAAAAAAATTGATTTCGTAAACAAAAATTCTGAAATAATTCACTGTCGTGTGTGCCATTAGGTAGAATGTTCACAAATTTTTTCGTAATTTCCTATTGAGCAGAACAGAAGAAATATAATTGATTGAACCGTGCTCGCCCTGTAACTACCCTTATGGTAGGGTTACCTTGAAACTTTCGGATGGTCTGACCAAAAATCAATTTGTTTCGGGGGCACATTTCAGCATCTTATCTGGCTATACCCTTTACCAAAAAAGTATATACTTGAGAAAAACACGAAATAGGGTTAAAAAATGAGATCCAGCCCACTGTGCACTGCGAAAATGGACACGATCGATGTCTGCGTCGACTAGCGCTGACAATGAGAGAGCCGGGAGTGAGCGAGAGCGGGCAGGGTAAGTCTGGCCTCGAGAAAATTATTGCCTCGTACCAATACAATTCCCCGGGGGGGGGGGGGTTGTTTCGCGGTGAGTGCGCCGAACGCGGGGTTAATTGATCGACGAAACGACGAGAGAGCATGGCACTCGGTTCCGTTAGCCACGTTTCCGTCTTTTCCGAGGAGAAGCGTCTCAACGACGACGTTTGTTATTCGCGTGAGTCGCTGAAAACCGGGTACAATCTTTTGAGAGCGTGTGACGCACATTGTCGTAGGAGCTACGAGATAAGAAAGAAATGCCATCGGTGTTTCTCGTTTCTTTCAGATGGTGGCGGGTTCTTGGCTTTTCACTAATCGAGAGGGCGATTCGCAGACGGGGTAAAAAGCTACTAACACAGCTTACTAAAATTCAGCAGCGGCTCGGTGCTCGTTTGATGTCGCGCATGATTTCCGCTACGGGGACTATGAGACCTCCGGAAAGCGTCCACGTTCTCGGTTCGGTTCCCGAAACGCAATCTAGTCAGTAAAGAGACTCTTTCCGAAACGGAAATCATGACGCGCTCTTAGATAAGAGGAGATAGTACGATCGAAACTGGAGGCGCGATAAGCGTCGCGTCCTGAGACACACATCGGGTTCCCGAAGAAACGACGCGCAAATCAAGATCGCGTTTCCAGCGCATCGAAATTACCATAAAGCGAATGCATTCAAGCCAAAAATCGGTCAGAAAAATTCTGCCTTTCCGACGCTTTGGTTACCATAATCGGTAAGGTTCTGAAAAGGGTTTAGGAAATTACGAAGCTCGCGATTGCGAGACGGGCTTAGTCGGGCCGTGCGAGACTTGCTCGAGTCGCTGCTGCGGCTGGTAACATCGATGCGTGCCGCTGGTCTGCGTCGGTGTTTTCGATCGAATTGTCGCGCGAACGTTGGAGCATTTCGTGAGCGAGAAACGGTTCCCGGATCCTCGGGGATGAAAAGTAGTTTTTAGGACCAAGCGAAGGGAGAAACAATGACGGTCGACGGGATAGGAGAGACGATCGGAAGAGAGACCGGGGCGAGCCTTTGATAGAACGGGTGTAGCAAGAGAACGGGGGTGTACGGCGAGACGGTACGGAGGCGGAGGGGTGGCGAGAGAAGGGTAGAAAATCAGACCCGATATCGACCGCGAATTGCGCTTGCGTGGAAAAAGGCGCGCAATCGCCGTCGAGGAAGCGACACACCGTCGCGAGGAAGAAGCTCTCGCAGTCGGTCGATCGTCGCGGCGACGAGCGCCGAGCTCGTTCCGAGTTCCGTTCAGTTTCCAATTAGGTTTCCGTTTCCGTTTCGATCCGTTGCTCGACCAGCAAGCACCACCCTTGAATCCGCGATCGTCTCTCCGACTGAGGACTAGCAATCTGGCACGAAGAAAGACGTGGCGCGTCCTAACCTACCGGGAGAGACGCCGATACACTTCCGGTACCTTCCATCTTCGATTTCCCGGTGATTCAAACGCGTGCACGCGAACAACCGTCTGGGAATCGGAGCTTCACAGTGTTCAAAGGCAAGATAAATAGTCTCTCCCAGCCGAAAAGGGATTTTCTTAGCGGAGACATTCGAGATAATCGATATGAGCCGGTACTCGTAACCTCCTCTGTCGCTCTCTCGATTCGATGGAAAGAGCAAGAGAGAGTTCCATTGAAGAGATAAGCGGGCTGATAAGCGTCGAGTTACCGGCTCTGTCTCTCTCTCTTTTTCTCTCTCTCTCTCTCTCTCTCTCCTGTTGGTGTGAAAAAGATTCCATGGGTTTCTCGGGGATAATGGCCGAGCGATAGGCGACTGTCGATATGCAAGAGAACGTTTCGATCCGAGCGACTGGACCCGGACCGGTGCAGGAGGAGGTTCAATTGACGGAGCTGTTGCCGGTCAAGCAATCTCTGATCAGGCAGAACGGATTCTTCGCGAAGACGATCGGTGATGCTAAAAGCAATGGCAGCGAAACTGACGCGAAAAAGGACGACGACGTTCAATCGAACGGGACGACGGACGCTTTGAAGGTGCTCCGGAGCTTCGACGAGAACAGCTTCTTGGCTTGCGAGAGGATAGACCATCGACGGAAGCAGGAAAAGAGGTCTCAGAAGCCGGAGGTACGGTCAAGGTCCGGGAAAAAGCACAAGGACATTGCGAAGGTCCTCGCGAATTCGTCGAAGAAGGTCGAGGGTTTCGAGGGTGGAGAGGAGAGACGCGGAACGGGGAACCACGACAGGAGCGAAAAGTCGTTTGTGTTCTCGGTGTACGGGCAGGACACTTATCCGTCGTTCGATGAGAGCAAGGATTTCGGCGACGAGATCTACGCGTTCCGACGTGACGCTCGTATCTACTCGCCCGGCACCGATGGCTCGTTGTTCGATCACGGTTGTGATCCCGATGGGAAGACCTCGGGCTTCAACATCGAGGCAATCATAGCGGCGAATTACTTTCTAGAGAGCGAGAACAACAACGTGCTGCGATCGAGTCCGGACAAAGTGCAATGCGATAAGATCGGTATCGGTGGATCTTCGCCAGACGAGGACGAGGATGATAACGATCGAGATGTTGCGGAGAACAATGCCGGTACGGAGAAGCGAAGAGAAACCGTCGCAGGCGGGAACGAGGAGAAGAAGTACTGTTGCGTGGTGTGCGAGGCGCGGTTCAAGGGCAGCGGCGGTCTACGGAACCATTACAAGATCGTGCACGGGACGGGGCCGATCTTCAAATGCGACGAGTGCGGCAAAGAGTTCCCGCTGAAGGAGAGGTTGAAGCTCCACGTGAGAACGCACACGGGGTTCAAGCCGTACAAATGTTCCGAGTGCGACAAGAGTTTCGCGAGGGGCGGTCAGCTGGTACAGCATCGGCGCAGCCACAGCCAGGTAAAGCCGTACCGTTGCGTCCTGTGCTCGGGGACGTTCACGTGCGCGGCGAATCTGGCGTTGCACGTGAAACGTCACAACGGCCAGAAGGATCACAAGTGCGAGATCTGCGGCAGAGGGTTCGTGCGCCGGGACGCGCTCAAGAAACACCTGGAGTGCCTACACAGGGACGTCAAGTCGTTCCTCTGCGTGATCTGCAACAAAACGTTCAAGGGTCATCTGCCGCAACACATGAGGACGCACGCGCGCGACCGGCCACACGGATGCGCCACTTGCGGCCAAAGATTCGCGCAAAAGTCTCAGCTGACCGTCCATCAGCGCACCCACTCCGGCCAGAGACCGTTCAGGTGTTTGGTCTGCTGGCAGGCGTTCGCGCACTCCACCGCGCTCAAGCTGCACACCAGAAGACACACCGGCGAGAGGCCATTCAAGTGCGCCGAATGCAACGCCGGCTTCACTCAGCTGCCCCACTGGAAAAAGCACATGAAGTGCATCCACGGACGGACCGAGCCGTACGCCTGCAGACGCTGCGAGAGCTTCTTTCGGATCAAGAACGATCTCGAGTTCCACGAGAAGACTTGCCATCCCGAGCTGGTCTCGAACAACAACACCAACAATCCCGGCAATGCCGACTCGATTTTACACGAGATCGTCGAGAAACCACCACTGCCGACGCCCCCGACGCCCGCACCCCCAGCAACCCCTCCTTCCAAGTATAGAACCATGTCTGTCGAGAGGATGAGACTGCTGCTGGCGGTTCTGCTCAAGAGGATCAGCAAACAGGAGAGGCTGGACGAACTAGGATTCGGCAAACGACTAATCGACGAGGTTCTCCGGGACTCCTTACTTTCCGCTGGCAAGAACCCGGCGACCCGCGACAGTCTCACCGAACTCGAGGCTCTCACCAAAAACCTGGAAATTTTTCTCAAGTGGACAGTGCCCAAGGAACACTGGGAAAATTTTTGCAAGCTGAACAAGTCCCCCGAGGACATCTTGGAGACGCTCACCGCCACCTAAACGAGAATCGGTTCGGCGGCGAGCGTCGTCGAGCCGGACTGATCACCACAATTCCTTCTTCTTCTTCTTCTTCTTCTTCTTCGGGTATACCCCAAACTCTCGAGAGGCTGTCGATTCGTTTTACGTTGCAGCATGCTAGTCCAAAGTGCAAATTAATTTATCCACTTTGTTCGATTCGGTGCGCGTGGATCCTTTTTAACCGATCGAATTTTTCTTCACAGTGCCATGCGCGATTCTATCGAGTTATAAGGAGGTCAAGAGAAAGAGCTGTCGGATATTTCTTGCCATATTTGTTAACCATATTATGTACGTAGAATGCATGAGAGTGTGGTGCACGCACTTATGTCGCCGTAATTGCACGTTTTAGCGTATTGTACATTCACTTAGGTTCACGAGGAGCTATCCTTTAGCAAAATCAAAGAGGCTATCTTATATTCTATGATGGTATATACGTATATACATACACGGACACATATATACAGGCTGTCCCAAAATACTTTCCTGAAGAGGGGAGGTGATTCCTGAGGTGCTTCCAAGCAGCTTTTTCCTTTGCGAAAATGGTCTCCGGGGCTCTGTTAAGGAGATATTAACGAATAATAAAAACGTGGTAAAAACGCGGACCAATCAGGACACACGTCCCGCTATAGCCACGCTCCTTGAGAAAGTACAACATTTTTGGGACACCCTGTATTCGGCTGAATTGTCCTATATTTGCAGATATGCACGACGCGTGTAATTGCGTGCCGGTAAGTTTGAGCGCGTATTAAAATACGCGTGTCATTATTGCCGATAGTTAGTCGGTTTCTTCGATGCAACGCGACACGGTAGTAAACGATTAATTTTATTAAAAATTTCGAAAATTGAAAGCGTAAAAATGGTGCGGCGCACCGTCGCCAACGACTGGTGACTTCGATGCCGAAGAACCTCCCAGTAATTGATATCGTTCACATACACACTTATCATTTCAACTGTTTGCCACGCGCGTTCCAAAGAAAGAAGCTCGACGTGTCGTCTTAGATAGCGATGTAAGTAAATGTGAGCAGACAATAATGAAGAGGATTACAAGATTGATATATATTAGTCATTGAAAAGAAGATTATATATATGTATGCTTATACACATATGAATATACATTATAAGATAACTGTGCTGCGATGTGTTTCAGAGTGAACAGAAGCGTTTTCTAATTGTATTGGTATTGTAACGAGTGCATATTTTCGGTTCAGACTAGGTGCTATTCTGTGATAAAAGCAGACGTTCTACGTAATGCTTTTCAACACAAAGGCACTCGATACACGATCGAGATTCGCCAGCATCCAAAGAGTACGCAGTTCCCGTTGGCAATCGAACGAGTTCAACGATAATTCGACGAAGCGAACACTGTCGTGGAAGATGGACGACCGTTGTCGGGAACGACGCCGCGCCACGTCACCCCAAAATTTATTCGAAAGATCGAAATCTACTTTTCCGTTTGTCGTAGAAATGCAAACAAGGGTCGTGAGACATTGAATATAGAATATAAATCGAGGTCAAACGAGAGGCATGCGTGGTCGCATTCAGAATATGAGGGGGGGGGGAGGGAGAGAGAGAGAGAAAACAACGGAATTGGAAGACACAGATTTCGATGTTTCGACGGCAAGGTCTCTCGCTCCGATATTACTTTTAAGTTACGGTGCCAAAGAAAAAAAAAATAATAACGTTGTTGGTCAACAAAGAGAAAGTTGTCAATGATGCGTGCGCGAAGATGCGCGTTTTGTTGTCTTTTAACGTTGCTCGCTAAGGAATTGCGAACAACCGTTGTGCATTTTTCCTCCTATATTTTCGTTAACGCATTATCTGAAAGATTCAAAGTTCTATTTATTGTTTTCCATTAGTGCCATATATTATTACTGTCCTGCGTTGTACTGTAACCGTACTGTACGATAGAACGGTGATTCGAAATAAAAATGTTTTTTCTTTATATAATGTGTGTTTATATTTTAACGGGAACAAAAAAAACGCGTCTCTTAATATATACTATATTCGTAAAAAAAAAAATAACAGTTCTGCATAACGCGGAATACGATTATTAAAAGTATGTGAAAGGATGGTTATTGCTTGCGTCAAGAACGAATGTCGTCGATCATTGCCGATTGACCGCATGTCCATCGCAGCTTTAATTCTTTCGTCAGATCAGTCTGCAAGTTGTCTACGGTCAAGCTCTGAAAAATGCCAGAAGGATTTTTGGTTGAAATTTTGAACAAACGAAAAATAGTGTGAAGAAGATGACTCACATTTTCGGTGCGGTTGTATTGATACTTGATCTCGTGATCATTCAATGTAACATTCGTGACGGCCAACATAACACCCCATATCTCTATCCGTCCGAGGATCATCGATTCCTTGAAGGTATTATGGTCCAGCCTACGAGAGGAGAGGATGTTGTCCTCTACGCTGAACGACAACCACACGAACTGTCCCTTTTCAAACGTATCTGGAAAAATCATACAACCGTGTTTTCTTAACATGTTTCACTTTTGACAACCGCTTTAAAAAATGCCCACGTTTTCATCCAATAAACAACTCAGGTACAGTGTCAAGTACAGCAATCAAATTTCCGGTCTACAAAAATGGAATATTCTGATTGGCATGGTAAACTTTTAGCTAGAAAATACTTCCGCTAAACGATTTTTCAAAATTAAACAGATTTTCAAATTTACTTTTCCTTCAAACTATATAATATTCCAACATTATACGCTCTCTGGTGAATCGATTGTTTTCTTCTTTATACTACGTAGTATCATTATTTCCAAAACATAAATCATTGTTACTTAAAGGTTACAAGAACCATACAAAAAGCGTATTTTTGATTTGCTCATATGTAATTTTGTAAAAAAAAAGATTTTACATTTATAGTCATAGTGCGGAAGATAAATGACTCTCCTAAAGATTAAAAGTGACACTTGCTTACATTGTTTTCTGGTTAATAAGAACAGCGCAATTCTTAGTTTAGTGGAAACTAAGTCAGCTATTCGATTCGTAACTCTAATTGTTATATATGAATACTTTAAATTTCAAGTAATAGTTTTAAATAACTATTAAATAGACAAAAGGTGTGTAGGAAACAAAATAGAGACGAAAGATGCATAGGAAACCCCACATTATGGCTTTCTTCGACAGTGGGTATACAAAGTATTTTAAAAACTTTTAGATGCGAATAACTTTTTTAAAATTGGACCAAACAACTTCAGTTTTTTTTTAGATAAGGTGATTTATAAATTTTTTAGGTGTGCCGTAATGAAAATTTAAAACATACCTTTCGTAGATTTAAGTATGTTATGTACATGCACAGGGTTTCAACAAAATCGATAAAGGTTGCTGCCAGTCATAAATGATTAAAAATTTTGAGAAACTGTTATTTAAATGAATCGGAAACCCTAAATTCAAAGATTTTTGTAACTTACAATACTTATACCTCTTTTATGAATTTCAATGAAACTTTGTACATATACAAAACATACATAGATCTACAAAAAGTATCTTTCAAATTTTCATTACGGGCACACACAAAAAAAGTTCAAAATTGTGACTTTTACTTTTTTTCTTCGCAATTCCGACCAATAGCAACTAAAAGAAAAAATTAGTTTACACATTACCTAGTAAACTAATCCTTCTTACTATCCAATTTTAAAAAAGTTATTTGTTTTTAAAAGGAGTACGAATACTTTATACTCCCACGGTATGTAAATACATATCATGCATATATGTATCGTGAAACAGTGATCCGTATCCATAAAAACGTTAATTAAAATTAAATTTTCTCCCTTATTAAAACATGCGTAAAGGTATAGCCATAGATTTTTGTATGTGTGAACTAAGTTTTGATTTTATAGATTATTGTCGGTTACTAGAATTTTTTCCATGAACATTCAACAGGCGGGAAAATGTGTATTTCACAACTATCATATTTTTCCATTGATGAATTAGCTTAAATCTAGGTACTTGCTACTAAGAGTAACCTTTTCGCTGGACATTCCTAAAAAATGATAACTATATTTTAATCCTTTAAAAAAATTACTAATGTAACAAGATCTTGAAATCCAGGTAGAAATTCACATATAACTCAGTATCTACTTAGAGCAACTCTTGATAGATTCTGTATAGTGTACCGACAATGTCGATCACTGATAATAAAAATATGTTCTTATTTATCACATCAACGTTGTTTATATAATTTGAAAATGAACTTGAAGCAATTTCGAAAAAATTTCGAACCTGAATCCTTTTTATCTATTGAATCTGAATGATTAGATAATAGCCGTTTATCAATGATATCAAGCTCATATTATGAAAAAAAAAAAGACATATGATTCCATTTTTTTTAAATTAATAAAATTAATTTGTCTTTAAAAGTGCCCCCACTTATCAACCAGTAAAAAAAATAATTTATACCTCATGATGTGTTCCCTTATATCAATAAACTTTTGCTCAAACTTTTTGTTTTATAGGACTAATCCTTTACAAGATTTTCCAGATAAAAGAACATCCTGCACGAAACGTTATTTAAAAAACGAAGGTGACTCTTATTGCTTTTCCGATGGAATACTATTTTGTTTATATTGTACAAAGTAGTGCATCTGGTTGAACTAAAACATGTACCAAACAAAATAAATGCTGCTAATCACTATAACTTGCTTAAGACTGTAGTGTAACTGAAACGTATTAAAGGCACCATTTAATTGCAAACTAAAAGATATTTCAACTGAAATATAGAATTCATTAAATTTTTAAACATTTTTCTCATAATAAATAACGTATAAATAACAGCAGTATTAATTTTAGTTTTCTGTCGATCAGAAAACTGTGCAGCGGATGAAATTAAGCAATACGCTGGATTTCGATATGACATCAAAATACCTAAACTGTCGCCGTCATCCCAGTACAATTCTCCTTTCGCAGTTTTTTTGTCTAGATCCATTGCAACCAATAAATCGAAATTGTTTTTCCTGCTAGCGGTTGTAGTAGCAGCTGGCTTCTGCATAGGTAAAACGGATCCCCCGCGAATCATCAATGGTATAGTGTCGAGCGGCGCATCCAGCGTATACCATCCACTACCACTGGATATGACTTGTTTTGTATAGTAATCATACCATACTCCCCGTGGAAGATAAGCTGACACTTTCACCTCATCCTGACAACAAGTAAACAAGACATGCAGTCATTACCAGATTTTTAGCTATTTTTTCTTTATTACTTATCGGAACGTACTTCATCTAAAACTGGAGCAATCATTAGAGAAGCTCCCCATAGGAACTGAGTATCAATATCAAAGGTGACTGGGTCATCTGGGAATCTGAAAGAAACAATTTGTAGGGGAGTTTTTCTGATGGCAGTTTTAGAAGTGGTATTATCTGAACTAACAAAAGCATAGCGAAGTACTCGAATTAACTTAGTTCATGATTTTGTCAAACTCGTTCCAGACATATAGATATAAAAATGAACAAGCAATGAATGTGTACTACCATGCTTTCTTTTGTATTTTACTGTTTTCAAATTTTGAAGCAGGTAAGTATACGTACATATATCTGTGTACTTTAATCGTAATTGTGTGCCACAGTACTTATTTTCAAATTCGTACAATAGAGAAAGATTTTAATTGTACAATAGTTATATGAAGTATTTGCTGAACCACCTGAATTTAATACTGTATATTAGTCGAAACAAATTGCGTAGTGATTGTTGATATCTTTTCACAATAAACTATTTTCTTCAAAAACATTTATCTTATTTTAATAGGCCATGAAAGAAAAAATCAATATATTTTTAAAGTAAATATTGCAAGTGCTTCCAAAAGTCAGATACAGATCCAGAGCTTTATGAAAATCTATTTTCATGGTTTATCAAAATAATTAAACAATTACAGAAAGTACAAAATAATGATTTTTTCGTCAAAAGTTTTTCTAACTGCCTTCGAATGCCAGGAATCATTAGGTAGCTACATTTTTAATAAAAGTTAGCTAAATCAGGGATATACTCCACTGTGCGACGAATACACTTACTCAAAAAATAACGGACGTGCCACGGTTTCTCCAAATTTGTGCGCTCGGAAGAACAAAGTGTACAAATAAGGTAAAAGCCGGTATCGTATCTTGAGGGCGCGTTTTGACGATTGTACCACCAAATCACCCATAGCGACTGGATCTTGCTCCTGTTCACACGTACATGTACATATGTATACAAATCATGAAATCGAAGAATCTTATACCTACATATTAGGTTGTTGCATATAGCCTGCAGGTTTATTATACTATAGTTGAGGTACGGAGCTGATTTATAAAGTAGTATCTTCAACTTTTATTTAGATGTCTATGTTTACTTTTAAACAATGTTTATTTTATGCTCATTCACTGTGATTGTCATTTATGCTTTACATGACTGGAAAAATAAACACATTGGCAATAGTATTACCTGATGTTTGATCAAAATGTGGTAATTAATCAATACACTATTCGACGATGGTAGAAAAATTATAAAATTCAGATGACAATCTTATATATGAAGAAAGTGAACGACCGAAACATTCAATTTTTACCGTAATACAGCTAAGAAACTTCTAATTCATTGACCGAGTCTATTGCTTACAATGGTGCGATTAATAATTTGTTGGTTTATTTGGAAAAAAAGTGTGCTTGTTAAACGTTACTGTTAAAAATCGGACATTTTATATGCAACAATCTAATACATACAGTGATGAGCAAAAATTTACACACGCACTGCTTGTCTCATAAAAATAAAAATAATACTACCAATTCTTTATCTGATTGATTGGAATTGGGTGATTGTAACTACAATGTAATTAACATTAATATGTAATAGCTTATTTTCATTTATGTTCACAATATATGGAACGTTTTACAAGGAGGACGTGCAATTTCACATGTGTCTCTATCAGAAATTGTTCGTGGCCTATCTTTTGTTGCCGGATTTGAAACAAACCATAAGTTCTGTTTATTTTTGCACCTAGCCCACGGCTTACATTACATTCCAACGCAATTTGTTGCAGTGAAAAACCTTTATCACATAAAGAAATAATACTGCCTTTTTTTGTCTTCACTGTGCAGCTTCATTTTAGATTACTCTGCAGTAGCAACTGATAAAATGAGAAATAGTTGTGCAAGCGTGTCCTACGCTGGTAAACAATCGGCAATTGTTGACAATTTCATTCCCCCACTGGCTATTTGATTTTTTGTCTTTGTCTGATAAAGCGTGAAAAACTGTAAACGTTACGTCAAGTTCCTATTTTTAGAAAATATTTCGTATATTGTAAACATAAATGGAAATAAGTTATTACATATTGTTAATTAAATTCACCTAGTAATTACAATCACCAAATCCGAATCAATCAATTAAAGAATTAGTAGTATTATCTTCATTTTTATGAGACAAGCAGTTTATGCACTTTTTCTTGTCACGGTATGTATACAGGGTGTCTCAGCTAAAGGAGGCCGCCTAAATATCTTTGGTTCTCATTACATGAAAACCGTTTTTGGCACCTTTTGAATGGCTTCCATGAAGGAATACCCTGGAACAAATTTTTTCTGTGTTTTTTCAAGGTTATTAGTATTTTTAACCTGTGAAACGTATGCTTTTTCCTATTGCAGCTTACAGCGGATGGAAAAATACGTCTGAGTATGGTAAAATTGCTGCGATGGTGTGTGAACTTACTGCGTATGTTATACATGGTCAAAGTTATGTCTGTCGGCAGCAATACACTTTCTGACACGAATAAGTACAGATTACGCTGCTCTTTCTATTGTTTCCAGTGGAATAGCAGCACAAACACTAATTATGCGGTTCATCGTGTCTTCTGGAATTGATGAACATTTGGAACATAAGCAGTAAGCTCACATACAAGAATTTCATCACATTATTGGTTTTTAAGGTAATCTGAAGGTCATGATTCAGGCATACTTAAATGTATTTTTATACCCGCTACAAGATGCAGTAGGAAAAAATACAGCTGTCTCTGATGAAAAGAAACTGATGATTTTGAAAAAAAAACTCATTGAAGCCATTAAAATTGTGCCGTGAACATTATTTTTCAAGTCATGAAAAATAAAGGAGATATTTAGGTGGCCTCCTTTAGCTGACACCCTACATATTGGATTTCAATCTGGAAAGTATACTAACTATAGTGTCGTCGGAATTGTGATTACGAGAGAAAGGGTAAAAAGCACCGAGCTGCATCCAACGATTGCACAGCGGGGCTGTGGCGTTCCAGTTGAATCCACAAATGTCCGCACCAACCATTGGTATTTGATAGAAATTTACTGATAAAATTGCTGGAATACTCATTTTCATGTCATGCCTGATAAATTAGAAATATTATTACCCAAACGTTCAATCATTTAGCGTTAGGTTTCGTGTACTACATGCGAGTTCCGCTCATTTACCATGTAGAAAAAACGTCTCCCGTCCAGTGACCGGCGTAATGTCCGTGTCCTACCCAAGTCGACCGCGAGATTATAAACGGTCTTTTCTTACGAATGTTGGTCAGAGCGCTGCATTTATGTCTCCATTAATCATACTACTCGAGCTTGCACGATTGTCAATATGTAGTCCTTTGATACTTACTAATTCGTAGCTATCGCGTGACTCATACCATACGTATTGTGAAGGTCGTAGTGTGATCCCAAATACTGCTTAGCATTCATGCACAGAGTTTTCGTTGCGAGCTTACCACCCATCACATTGGGTACGTACACTGGATTATCCAAATTATTAATCGTGCATCCATTTTTATGACCGTCGTAGAAATTTGATGGTTCGTTCATATCCTGGTAAACATGAAAAACGAATCAAATATTGTGTAAGTGCAATGTGTCAAGAGATTAGTATAGATTAACACTTAAGAGAACCAATCACTAAAAGTAACTGTTTCGTAATGCCTTATCAAAATCGCAAGAGCACTATTATTGGGATCTTTTACAATTGTTATTACTATATGTATATGAATAAATAGATTTAACAATTTTCTTGCAAAACGACTGTAATGAGTTATTTTTGGTTATCTATACGTACGATCCATGCTCCATCGTATGCAAAATTATTGTGCATGTTCCTCATCATCCGCAATAAATAGTCTGGTGTTTTGGGATTGCTATAGTCAGGCCATACCGTAGAACCGTAATTCCAAACTTTTCCTATGAATGGTTCACCTCTCTCATCTTTCACGAATATGTCCTCCTTTATGCCTTCATCGTATGGTAAATAAGTTCCATTGATTTCCGAGGCGGATATACCAGCATCGATTAGTGGGATATAATGCATTCCTTTCTATAATATATTATATATAAAATACACTATGTGCAGTTCTTCCACCATACCACATATTCCAAAATCTCTATTTTTTTTTACTGTTAATTTTCATTTTATATTGCCATAATGACACATCATTTGAATGTTTTCTGATCTGCTGTCGAACACGTAGTATTAACGTCACAATTGCATTACAATCGTACCGAGTGAAGTTCCTCTAGAAATTGCGGTAAATCCTTGAATTTTTCCAAGTTGTATGTGAAATCATTGTTCTTCTCCATGTAATCCAAATCGTTCCATTGAGTATCCTGAACAAAATGTAATCCGGTTAAAATGATCGAAACTGTTTCATTACATTCGGCTAAATGGTATTCATGTAAATATGTATATAATGTATATATGTAAACATTACAAATGGAATTCCTGCTGCTATGGTCCGCCCCCAAACTTTTTTTGTTCCTTCTAAGCTCTGGTAGCCATACCTACGTCATCACAGAATGCATTAAACAAGGTTCAATTTACTAATTATTAGTTACTAAGCGTACCTGCATAAATGAAACCCTAATGACCAATATGGAGGCATAAATGGTTTTCCCACTATTTCAGAATATTGTTTTATTACATCCGCTGGAGTTGGTCCCAAAAAGAAATACATGTCGAAAATACCACCAATTGTTCGAAACGTGATGGCAGGCGATGGCTGTATTATTACATCTGAAAACAATAAACTACATTACATGAAACCGATATACGTAACCTCATCGTCGAAACATAAACAGGAATGTTCTTTGAAAGCCAGATACCCATAGCGTTACTATTCAGCAGCAATACTCCGTGAGCTCTCCCGGAATTTTCAACGATCAAATAAAAAGGATGAGATCCATATAAATTTACCTGAATTCAGAAATGTTCCGTTTACATAAAACAACACAAAGTAAAATGATATGTTAAATCGCATAAACATACATTTTCCATTGGCGGCTGGTCCTTATTGAATAATGAAAAAATTTGCCACTTTGTGTTCAATTTTAAACTTGATCTGTGCTCACCGATACCATAAATGTTATGTGTGGGCAAAAGGGTGCTCATTTGTAAGAATTGATCTGCAAATATGAAACCTCCAACGCCGATTGAGTCAAATCTGAATATGAAAAGAAAACATTAATACTTAATGCACCATGGTTCCCGGCTCTTTTATTACTGTAATCGGTCTACAATGAATATGTAAATTTACACTAATCACATTACTTACAGCACATTATTGTCCAAGGCTCTGCGTACTCTAAATCCAGGCTTCACATCATCGACATCTAATCTATATTTTGCATTACGATTTTGTTTTGAAAATGGCTTGGAATCAGGCCTAATAGGCCACGGTGGTTCATATCGTTTTTTTAATGCATCGCTTATTTTTATACGTAAAATCGAGTCGTCTATACTACTGGCTTCCACTTTAAGAAGAGCTAGATCTTTTTTGTAAAAGGAATTTCCTATTAACTGGAGAAATCCAGATACATCATTCCCATGTTGAGTCACATTTTTGTACTTGTATAAATGCCAATCTTTTGGATAGTAACAGTATGGAACATTCACAGGATCACGATTAATAGTTGATGTTTGGCTATCTGGTGGTTTCCAGCAACAACCTCTATTCGAACACGATAATTCTGTTGCATCTTCTTCAGGATGGCAATTGAAACGCAATTCTTCTGGAATATTTTGACATTGCTATAAAACAAGCAAAAGTGATTGCATTCAATATTAGCTAATTTAAAAATGTATGATTGTCCCATTTGTAACATACTTGTATAATTTTAGATGCTTTAAATATTTTCTCCATAAACATTATATTATACTGGTATCCTTGTATATATCCTCGCTCACTGAATACAGTGTTAGAAACATCGATCGACTCAAATCCTGCTTCTACTGCATTTTCATTACCATCAACAGAATTTATGTCTATGCTGTACTTCTCGATAAGAAATTTAGTCTGTGTAATAAGTAACAACAAAGCACACAACAAAATAAAAGTTAATGCCACTTTTAGAAGATCAAATGGTATTACGTATCTCAGATATGAGTACAAATATTGTTTCTTTTGTTTGGCAGTACTATCAATTAAGACATTTGTCATTGAAAATTCTGTGAAATTATCATTTTCCGAAGAATTTGATTTTTCGGCACTTCCCTTAACATCCGAGTAATTCGAACCTTTGATAATCATGTTGATGAAGTTTTCCTGTTTAAACTGTAAACAAATAATTTGTTAGTTTTTAAATGATCAATTCATTCGTTGTGTTTACAAATAAAAAACACTTACTCTAAATAACAGTAACTGTTCGCTGGCTCATCTTATAACCTTTAAGCTTATATCCACTAACGTCAACTTACGATTCTTTGTTAGACTACAAGGTATTTATATCCCGTATAAACAGTGCGTCTCGTGACCACCACGAAGAATGCAAAGTAATTATCAGCTGCACACCACGTTAGATTATCTTTACTCTCATTTTATTTTTAAAATACTAATCTAAACAACTGGAGATATTTATGCTTTATTTAGTGAAATACTGTCAAGTACTGTCAACGTCATACTGGTTTTACATTTCATATTTTCGCGAATCCAGTGGTTCACAACTTATTATGATATACATTATTCGGACACTTTTAAAAAGACTAAGTATACCACTTGGATTTTCTTTGAAAAATTAGCACATTTAGTTTACTACATGACGTAAAAATTTCTGATTGATCGGAATTGCAAAGAAAATACGTATTTTTTAAATTTTCTTATGTGGGTCTATATATTGAAAATTTTAAAAATACGTTTTGTATTTTCATTTCATCAAACACACTATGTGTTACACTATGTTTAAATTACAAATTAATCTTATAGCTCACAAGTTACAACCTGGTGCACATTGATCAATGGAGAAATTATTTGTACTTAGAAAGTATGCACTACCTTCCACAATATGTACAAATATATTGGAATCACAGCATGAAAACATGTATGTACGAAAAAGGATGTGAATTATTTATTACATTTATACAGAATTTTAATATACACATAGCTATTTTGTTAACATATTTAAAGAGATATAATCTTTTCACGTTGAATTGATTTCATTACTATCATTCTTATTTTCACATTTATCCACGATTTCTGCAATGAAAAGTTCCACACTAGAGTTATAGAATACAAACATCCAGAAAAATGTGTAGTACACTCACTCTGTACAATCGTTTGTAGCGCTAGAACAGTCGACGACTCCCGAAGTTCGGTCAGAAAGTTTTTACCTTCGTCACAGCACCTGGCTAATAAAGGATCTAATGGTACAGAACCAAAAAAATCAACATTAAATTCTTTGGCCATCGCACGGCCACCACCTGTTGACGCAGGGAATATCTCAGTAGGCTCCTATATATAAATGGTACATGTAATTATTAGATTATGAAACAATAACATCATAGAAAATATGTATTATCGTCCTTGATACTTGCTTTACATTTGGGGCATACGAAAATACTCATATTTTCGATAACACCTAGAATCGGTATGTTTATTTTTCTGCAAAAGTCGATCTCCTTCCTTACGTCCAATAAAGCAACTTGTTGTGGAGTTGTAACAATTATTGCTCCTGTAATACCAGCATCTTTAAGATAAGATGTTGCTGATAAATGTTCGTCTGATGTTCCTGGTGGTGTGTCTAAAATGAGATAGTCCAAACTGCCCCAATCGACTTCTGACAGAAATTGTCTGATCATTCCTAAAATTCATAAAATGTATGATACAATATGTTTTTAATCATCACATATAAGAGATACTGCAAGAATTACCATTCTTTTTCGGTCCTCTCCATATTACTGCTTCATCAGGACTAGCGAGCAAAAATCCAATGGACATCAGAGATAAGTTGTCTTCTATATACTGAAAATATTTAAAATTTACTTATATAGCGTATTGTATAATGTACCCAAAACATCAATGCTTACTACTGGAGACCATCCTGATCCACTTTGATGAACTTGTTCCCCTATCGCCCCCAATACTCTTGGCTGAGATGGTCCGCAAATGTCTATGTCTAATACAGCAACCTGTTGCATTTGCGATAGAGAAAAAAATCTATAAGATGTGTACAAAGTGAATGACCTAACATGGTGATTTAAAATTACTCATAAATTAAATAATATTTGGTAATGGTGAAAAGTACAATATACTATTTATCTACGGGACATGCAATGAAAATGAGCTATAAAATTGTACATTTATTAGAATGGATGACTATCTTATATTGGCAATGTTGTCGTATATCTAACAGAAAGAGTGTTTAAACATATAATTTGCCTTGCTGTATCTTTAGGCCCATGAGCAAAAATGTGATTGCATAAAAATAGTTTTAAATTAAACTTGTTTTATTAACATCTCAGAAATTATTAATTTTTGACATTATACAATAAATATCTTTTTATGCAGCCCTTGTTACTTTCTTAAAATTTGGAAAAAAGCATTAAATATCCAACTTAAAAAAAATTAAATAATAAAAAAAAATATGATCACCTTCATTACGAGTAAATTTAAGTTAATACATTAGGTAACTTGCCCAGTGTATTAAAAAGAATATTATTATTTCTTAGTCTTTATGACTCTCATATTATTATAAGTAACGGATGTTTCGAGATCATCGAGAACAATCTAATCCAATAATCACGTAACTAATAGTTAAGTATCAGTGTATAGAGTGTAGGAACATCACAAACTTCAGTGAATCTCTACTACTAAAGGTAACTATGGTATCATGAATGTATATAGAAAACAATATGGACATTCTTGGTATAGGGAAAAGGGTAAGCCTTTCTTAATTACTAATTATATTCTAACTATTAATTTGCATGAAAGTGACATAAGTACACAGTGACTAATTAGGTATTAAAGTACCAATGGAAAATTAGAATATTGAAAAGTATAATTGTTTTCAAAGTGAAATTTATAGAAAGAAATACAAACATTTATTTGAGAATTGTTTGCTGCTAAGGATCTGGATACCAACGATGTTATAGTACTTTTCCCAACTCCGCCCTTACCGGACAAAACAAGTATTTTATTTTTGACATTGGAAAGTCTCTCTTTAACAAGAGCTATGCCAGGATCAGGTTGCTTCGTAGCACCAGAGGCACACAATGTTTGATTCGGACATCCAGCACACATAGACCCTTTGCCGGCATCTTCGCTAGTTGTACCAGGGCAATCTAAAAGAATACTAAATATGTTTTTAATTTCGAAACACACACACAGAAAGAACTTTAAGTGTACATGCGATGCACAGAAAATTTACAAATAAAGAGATTTATAAATGCGTACAAAATAATGATTCCTGACTAAGCAATTTGTACTATGAAATTTATTCGATTCAATCTAGGGCGCGTAATCTGTAAAACTGTTGCAGAGTGTTATTTATATATAATTGTACACTGAAAAACGTAGCATAACCTCATACTTGACAAATAAATGTTGAATGTATTAACAAATGCACAAGGATCTTTTGTAAATTTAATGTTCTATAGACACTTGACGTTTAACGTGAAATAGTGTAAACACTTCATTTAATATAACGTAAAATATCACGAGTACTTAGTCGCACGTGTACTTACGTTGCGGTGCATCTGTAGGTACATCTGCCATGTTGAATTGCAACTATTTATGTAAATAATCGTAGTCGATACCCAATGAATAGGTATTTTAGATACGGAGTCAGAAGGAAACATGATTTTTGCGATGTTATTACAAGGAAGTACATAATGAAAGAAAATATAAAAATTGACATGTTTATCTTACTTGGAAAAAAAATATCTTTTCATTCTTTTCTATTTATACTGTAATTATATACTTATTAATTATTGTTAAATTCAAAGTATAAGGTGTTTATATTCGAGACTATTTGTATATAATTTCAGATTTTTATTTTTTACTGTCGAACTTATGGTTACACACTTAGACCTAAGGTTACACAAAATATATATTATATTTTTACTAATCCCACAAATTTTAACGCAAAACAAAATTGAGTTTGCTATATAAGCAATCATGCAAATACATTTATAATACATTTATAACAAAAAAGTATTCAAATGGCTGCCTCAATTTAAATAGCTCCGTTCATCTAAAAAAAAATAATTTAAATTAATTTTTTGGTTAGTACGGGGAAAGCTATATTTCATCTTTGAAGGAAATGAAAAGAAAGATCAATTTTTCAGACCTGTATATTATAATACGTCCGCCGAGCAGTGATGCCAGAATCGTGGGCCGTGGGCTTTTTCCCTCCGTTCGCTGAGCCGACTCGACCCCCCACTCTGACGCATCGTCGTCGCGTGTAGCGCGCGTGCAATCGAACAGGCACTCACACGGCAGACTAGAGATACGTTCGTGTGTAGAGCGTGCGCAGTAGAAGCAACGTGGCGACGACGGTGCGTCAGAGTGGGGGGTCGAGTCGGCTCAGCGAGCGGAGGGGAAAAAGCCCACGGCCCACGATTCTGGCATCACTGCCGCCGAGAGTAGGCACAGAGAAAATCGTAGGTACCACGTGATATTCCCACTACGCGCTATACGTCTTCGGCGATTGGCCGAATCGCTTGACGAAGACAGCAAATGCGAGTATTAGTGTGACTGGAACCTTAGACCATACATACTAATAGACCCGGCATAGGTATAGTATGTGTATAGGACATAGGAAAACCGAGAATTCAGTGTCCGGAAGATGATGGGACCTTAGACCAAATATACTAATAGACCCGGCATAGGTATAGTATGCGTATAGGAAAACCGAGAATTCAGTGTCCGAAAGATGATGGGACACTGTGACGTCACAAGATAAGTCTTAAGATAATTTCTTTCCATGTACTGTGTACATGGCGCACCCGCTGACCCCCCTCTCCCCATGTAAGCCAAGCGTAGATAGCACACCCGCTGACCCCCTCCCCCATGTAAGCCAAGCGTAGGCATTGTCGATAAGCATAGCTTGTACAAATGTGACGTCACAGTGTCTTTCAGCTGATTCCATCTTTCGGACACGGAAAATTATCTACGCCGTGTCTATAAGTATATATGGTCTAAGCGTGCTATTGATATATAATATATAGTATACTGAAGATTGGAATCGTCTGACGCGTCTGATCGTGACAAACCAATTCTACTTCCTGCGAATAGTAATGTAATAACTACCCAGCCAACCAAAAATTTCATTTCTGACGAGCATCTGTGCGCGGCAGAACGAAGGCAGAATGCTGGCAGATGGACCCTGAATCTGCCTTTGTTTCAGAGGGCAGCACGGTCGAATAAATTTCTAATGGACCAAATATACAGCACTCGTCCTTATAAGCGAAGCCTCGATAGGATTCTGCCCGTTCTCTGCCCTCGCCAAGCTCTGCTCACATTCTGCTCGTTCTCTGCCCTCGCCAGGCTCTGCTCATGCCAGGCCTGGTTATCTGTGTAAAGCACAAGGTAATACCTAAAGCACAATAAACTAAACAAAAAGATAGAAAACAAAAGAAAGTCAAATAATTTACGGTGGCCGGAGATAATTCACACTTTTTAGCGTCACACTTTTTGGTGTCATCACGCAAATTTTGGAATGAACCCCAATCCTAAAACATGTCCATGTTAACATGTTATTCCCTTTTTCGACTTATATTTACATGTAGAATCATCGCCTGCCCGGTTGTATCACCCGTCCGGATACACCCCGTATTGTATACGGAGAAATTAAAAAATTATAAAAAATGTGCATTGGCAAAAATGTTCGGACACGTGTCTGCTTATTTTATCTCTAGAATCACCAGAAAAAGTTTAATTAAAATCGGCAACCCCACAGATACATATATGTGACCTTTCCTTGTTAGACGCCTTCCCCTAGTAGCATTTATGGTTGACGTTTTGTTGGGCCTACGTCGGCGGTATCAGTTGGAAATCGTTAGAAATGACGCTCTTTTTTTTGCGTTGGGCCCTTAGACCATGGTCTAAGGTTGGGCCAATGGTTAGGGCCAACGTAGGGCCAACGTAGAGTCAATGTAGGGCTAACGTAGAGCCAACGGAGATCCATCGTAGGGCCAATGTCACTATAAAGGCCGTCGCGCACTAGGACGCACCAGCACCGGGCCAGCACCGCGCGGCGAACAATATACCGTCAATTAAACCACTAAATACAGTTGCAATTATACCGTGTTTAGTGTCATTTTAATCGGAAAAATGCCACAAATAAACTGGTGAAAGTCCCATTGGCACGCTGTCGTAATTTGATTATTGCGGATTACCGGGGTTTGGGCACAGTTAGTTTCGAGCGGCGAGCTTCAACGCTTCTTACAATCGTTTATTATTTTACGAAAGGGACGAAAAGAAAAAAGATCTTACAAGTGGGACGAAAAGAAAATTTTCGAAGCATTTGTGTCGTTTCTTTTGTTTTCCACATTAACGCGCTATTGCGGATATATCCACAAACATAATTTCGATTTCGATCTATTCTGACTCGCGCATTAATCGATAATGGTCATTAGTAGACAAAAAAAATTTCTGTCCTTGATAATGGTCACTAACAGCTAAAAATTATTTCTATCGTCGATAACGGTTCCTTATGACCGAGAAGAATTGTTGTCATTTATAATGGTTATTTGGCAGCAAAAATAATGTCTATCATCGCCCTTTGTTCCGGGAAATGATTGTCTTTAACATTCGCGCATGACGCCTCTGTTTTCTTTATCTGAGTTAATAACTATTATATTTTGTTTTACACTTCTGTCTGAACGTTCGTCGCGATAATACACGTGTTTGACATATTGCGTGTCATTAATTTGTGTTATTGCTGGTATTATTAGTTTGCCGACTTGCAATCTCATCTTGTTCTCTCAGTAACCAGAACACATACAAATTAATATTTTAGAAAATCGAGATTTTCCGAATAACTTCTGTGAAATTCAACGATTACTGCCTTCTCTGTCATGAAATATGAACTTTTGATAAATGATAGTTTTTATTAAATTTTTATAAAAACTTATTTATGGTCTTTTTATAACACCTATCGAAAAATTGGCAGTCTCTTCAAGTTATGTAAATATAAGTTTTTTTATAAATATTTAAAACTTAACAATTAGTATAATTAATATTGTCATTTTTTGACGAATATATGAAATTGACGAACCAATTCAATTTTTTGAATCGACTCGTTACGATCATCTCTCGAAAACTGTACGAATAGCACGTCTAGCACCGGCAAAACATTCTCGCCGAGAATGTCCCTTCTGTCGAGACGATACGGAGGCGTGCCGGTGCCGTGCTGTGGCTACTAACATAAGTGTGCGCACTCCCATTGAAATACATAGGAGAAAGGCAAAACGCTGCCGCTGGGCCGGCGCTGGTGCGGTGCTGGTGCGTCCTCGTACCGGCATCGTACAGACCGCGTCACGGTCGCTCCGGGATGGTGCTGTTTGCCGCACACTACGACGGACCGGCACCGACCCGGCAGGGCCCGACCGCGCGGCCGAAGGCGCACTACAACCGTCAATTAAACCACTAAATACAGTTGAAATTATACCGTGTTTAGTGTCATTTTAATCAGAAAAATTCCACAAATAAGTTGATGAAAGTTCCATAAAAAAATAATGAAAAATAAAGAAGTTTTGTAATTGGATTAATAGTAGATCACATCGATATATCAACGCGGCAAACTTACATTTCTTGGCGACCGAGACAGCTCGAGCTTCTTGGGCCCTCGCAGGGTATGCCTCCCAATGAAGGGGTAGGCGAACGGATTAACAAGGGAGGTTTACGCCTATTTTAATGAAATTTTGTTACAAGTGTTTGGTAAAAAAATATTTGACACATATTTTGTTATAGTTGCCGACATTCATGTTAAGGGGGTGAAAATAGGCCTCAAAGTTGGTGGTGAAAACCCTATTTTGGCAAATATCTCAGAAACTGCAGGGTCTAGGACAATGATTTATCTTTTGTGTGTCTTTCGATCAAGGGACGTTGTCATATAAAAAGATTTCAGAAAAAATTATATGTTTAAACAATATTTAAAAAATTTATCTTCTTTTTTGCAATATTTCTTATTTATGGTTTATCCATACTTATGTAACTTTGTGAACGTCATCTATGGACCAAAATAGGGAATACCTGTTTTTGAAATCTTTTTGCTTTTGTCATTTAACAAAAATTATTAAATATCTACCATTTTACGATCGCGTGGGGGCGAGAATTGTTTGGAAAGTTTTTACTCCTTTATTACCCAAAATCTTTGGACCAGTTATTAAGTTCCACCAGAACCTGTTTCGCCTTATTTTGCCTAGTTTAATTGATGCGTTCTGCGTTTGTAATAATTTGGTAGCTCCGAAACTGTGCTGGGCAAAATAGTATTTGATTTAATTTTATTTTTAAAGCATACCTATAATCATGCAAATAAATTATTTCGTTTGTAAGAAAAATTTTTTGAAATACTATTTAAAAATAGTATTTTATTTAAAAAATTTTTTGGCTTGTAAATTTCATTTCTTGCGTATTACTTTCGATAATGTCTTTAAACAATTTGAACTAACAGGAACGCAAAAAAGCAACATTACAATTAAAATATCTCCTTAACTAATGGTTTTTAGATATTAATAAGTTAATATTTTTTCGTTCCATTACAAAAAAATACTGATGACCTTCATATCTCTTCTACGCGACCGCCTACGAAAAAAAAATTATCAACGCCAAAGTATGCATCTCTCGAAACCATTCAACTTTATACAAACATTCTTCGCTACGAATAATAATAATGACGAAAATCGATGTGGAAACATCTGGTGAACCACCCTCCTGTATAAGCTGAAATATAAAATTAGTTCCATTAGTTTATTTTGTAGGTATATGTTACCATGGAAACAAAAAGGATGAATAATTTTGGGTAATAAAGGGGTGTAAAATCATTCCGTACTGCTGGTTGAGGCGTCCGGTCGAGTTTCTATTGCTTTATGACGGGGTGACTTCGTTCGCTTCTTCAGAGTTCATTGCCAACAATTGGTGTATTGTAAAGACACGCTGTAGTAATTTGATTATTACGGATTACCGTGGTTTTGGGGCTCATTGTCAGTTAGTTTCGAGCGGCGAGCTTTAACGCTGCTTACAATCGCTTATTATTTAACTGTAGCGACTAAAAACATTAAAAGAGGGGCACGGGCGCAAAGAAAATTTTCCAAGCACCCGAATCGTTTCTTTTGTTTTCGACATTAATGTGCTATTGCGGATATATCCACAAACATAATTTCGATTTCGACCTATTATTCTGACTCGCGCACTAATCGATAATAGTTATTAGTAGCCAAAAAAAATTTCTGTCCTCGAGAATGTTTACTACCAGCCAAAAGTTATTTCCTTCATCGATAACGATTCCTTACGACCAAGGATTGTTGTCATATATAATGGTTATTTACCAGCAAAAATAATGTGTATCATCGATAGTGATTATCTGCAACTGATGGAATTCGTCGAATTGGCAATCAGCGCCCTTTGTTCCGGGAAATGATTGTCTTTAACACTCGCGCATGACGCCTCTGTTTTCTTCATCGGAGTTAATAATTATTATATTTAGTTTTACACTTTTATCTGAATTTTCATCCTTTAGCGAATCATTAGGAATGTGTGGTAGAATCCATATATGAAAAAATTGTAATGTTTCATCCAAAAATGTTGTAAAAAAAAGTTAATTTTTAACATATTTTTTAAACACATTATTTATTTTTTAATCAGTTTACTCGATAAGATTGGCCATTCGAAGATGCACAAATTGGATTTTGAAATTTTTGTCTAGGCCTAATAATTTCGGAGATATTCAATAAGATGAATTTTTCACCCCAACTTTGAGGCCTATTTTCATTCCCTTAACACGAATGTCGGCAGTTATAACAAAATGTGACAAAATCATACAGTTACTTCTGTTGAGGCTTTCGGGTGTAAGCCGTGTCCTAAAGGAAGAGATTTCCCAACGTTTCGCAAGCATTGCAGCTAGCTTCATCAGGGGGTCGGAAGACACACTGATACTCAGTATGTCTTGCAATGCTTGCGAAACGTTGGGAAATCTCTTCCTTTAGGACACGGCTTACACCCGAAAGCCTCAACAGAAGTAACTGTACTTGTACCAAAATTTCATTCAAATCGGCGTAAACCTCCCTTATTAATCCGTTCGCCTACCCCCTTCATTGGGGGCATACCCTGCGAGGGGCCAAGAAGCTCGAGCTGTCTCGGTCGCCAAGAACTGTAAGTTTGCCGCGTTGGGCTTCCCTGTGTTAAGGTATATTTATACCGAAAAAAACACGGTGGGACCCCGGATCCGGGAAAAGTTTGGTTACCCAGGTTTTGTATCTAGCACTTATACGGGGACGGCACGGACGGATATAAGTGCAAGATACAAAAACAGGGTAACCAAACTTCGCCCGGATCCGGGGTCCCACCGTGTTTTTTTCGGTATAAATATACCTTTAATCCGATACCGGGTCAGGTATATCGGTGTGATCTACTACTAATCCAATTACAAAACTTCTTTATTTTTTTATGGGACTTTCACCAACTTATTTGTGGCATCTTTCTGATTAAAATGACACTAAACACGGTATAATTTCAACTGTATTTAGTGGTTTAATTGACGGTTGTAGTGCGCCTTCGGCCGCGCGGTCGGGCCCTGCCGGGTTGGTGCCGGTCCGTCGTAGTGTGCGCACGTTTTGTCGAGTCGGTTACGGACCGATGCCGGTGTTGGCCTGGCAGGGTAGGTGTGCGCAGTCCCATTGATTTACATTGGAGAATATCAAAACGGCCGCGCCGGAACAGTGCCGGTACGGGTCGGGCCGGTCTAGTGTGCGACAACCTTAATACGAGTGGCCAACTGGGCCCGCTAACATATTATTCTGATCTTCTCCTTTATGGTTGTTTTAACAGTACATCATAAATAATATATAAACAATGTATTTCCTCGGTAAAAATTGGAAAAAAAGGAAAAAACTAATTATAGCCAGTAAAACTAATTATAGGTCCAGGTCGGGACTTGAACCCGGACCACTGATGCCCTACCGCCGAACCTACAGAGATGTCTTGAGCATTGATGCTATGATCTGGTTTACTACTGTTACTAGATATGTCAAAAAATTTAAATCAAAATATCTAAACTAATCTTTTTAGATTAGTTTAGATATTTTACTTTTAGACGCGGAGTCCCATTCTGAAGAAATCCGAAAGGGTTTTCTTGTACTGTATGAGCAGTATTCCTTGCCTTTCCCTTGGAAAATGGAAAAATTAAAGAAATAATTAAATTCCAAGGCTGAACACAATAAAACTTTAGTAGGACAACCATTATTGCGCGACAATGACAAATTGCGAATATATATCCATAAATAAGAAAACAAAAAAATCAATTTGGAATATAATAATTAACAAGTTTTTAGTTATAGCAATGTTTCTAACGTCTAATATGCAAACATTTTCCTGTTAATTAACCAACTATAATAATTGTAGGCCCAACGTTGGATATTCGTTGGCAAATTGACATAATTTTTCGTCGTTGGCCCTACGTTGGGAATTTGTAGGCAAAACCACCCACCATTCCCCAACAAACTCTCAACCGTTGGCCACTGTTGGCCAATACCATAAATGCTACCATTTATAATATACTGAACAATTTTCGATTAAATATATTCATAACATTTTAACAAAGCATACCGGTTTGTGTGAGATTATACAATTAGAGCAGGG
Source organism: Lasioglossum lativentre (assembly GCA_916610255.1). NCBI lineage: Eukaryota > Metazoa > Arthropoda > Insecta > Hymenoptera > Halictidae > Lasioglossum > Lasioglossum lativentre. The sequence goes on along the minus strand of OU744356.1, from coordinate 35,741,707 downwards.
CATAATTTTAGAATTGAAAACTTGATTTTTTTTTAAATGTTTCAATTCTTAGAAACTATGAGCCAAGAAAAACAAATTGATTCTCGAATACTTGTTTTCAGCACATCTAAATATACAATAAGAATCGTCTACTAGATATCGAAACGCAATGAAAACGATTAAAAGTTGAGCAGTGTCGTTTAAGTTATTTTATTTCCGATTTTGATATACAGGGTGGTCTATACATATATAAATGTGGTCACCTAAATGTAGCCACCTATAAATATCTCCTTTATTTGTGATGACATAACAAATGTTTTTAATGTAATATAGGTGGTATCAAAAGGTGAATTCTTTGCAAATGTTATTTTTTCCGGATTGTTCACTTTAATTTTCAAAGATCAAGGTCATTTAAAGGTCATGTTATTTATACATATCTGAATGTATTTTTCGCGCAGCTACACGATGTAATAAAAAAAAAGTGCAGTTATGTATCAAAAAACACTGATGACCTTGATAACTACGAAAAAAATTGCCTTGGTGGAAAAAATGTTCTTGCCAGATATTGGTCCACTGACACCATGTAAGTACATTATATACTTAAGAAATAGTTTTTGCATCACAATAACCTGAAGAGATATTTAGGTGGCCTTACTTAAATATGGATCACCCTGTACATGTATGTTTTTATCTGTTCAAAGATAGGGCACTAATGGTTATCTATTAATTCAATTCTCAGCAATTGCAACCGTGGTGTATGAATAATATGTCACTGTCTTGCACCGAACCAGTAACAAAATATTCTTCGAGGGATTACAATGGTAGACACGAGTTGATACCTTGGCGCCCAAACACAGGCTATGAAAATGTTGAAGTTTATCCTCTGTAAGTCTATTGCAATTCGTTAGCATTTTGTTCAATTCATTTACCGTTCAACTATACTCTTGGCCCTCTATTGATGCTTCCAGAACAACAAAAACAATACCGGGGTATGCTGGCAATGCTGTAAATTCCTTAAAATTTCCGAATCTTCTGACGGGATATCACCGTAATCCTACGCATGCGACGAAAACTGCTTTTCATACACGATACACACCGAACGAATGGTTCGAGAGACAAGTAAAATGCTACAACGAAGCAGATTCGTGCAGACATTTTTCGGAGAGAATACGAAACGACGCTTTACGAGTTATTAGGTAAATTGAGTCCCTCCCTCCTTTTTCTTTTTACTCTCCTTATCCAGTTTCCTTAACCAAACCTCCACCCTCTTATTGTTTCTCCCGCTCACTACCTCCTTTATTCTTATCTCTCTTTCGACTTTCCTATAGTCCCTTACCTTCCTATAGTTTTAATGTACCAAACTTGTCCCCACATAGGTCACAGTTCCCTCCATCCTCCTCTTCCCAATATCTGTTCCACTTTTCCAAATTTCCGCATCTCGCCCTTGCTTTCAACCATTGGCTTCCCTCTGTTCCCTCTTTTTCAGGAATATGTTTGTACCTGGAGTTATATCGCGATTTTGGTATCCTGCTATATTGTTCCTGCTGCTGTACTTCTACATGTCTTGCTCTTATTCTCTTTCTCACGTACTTTTCTTCCCTCCTTATTTGTTCCATGACTTCCTGAGTTAGTCCGTTTCTCTTCAGATACTCTTGCCTTTCCTTCGCACTTCTGGTTTCTTCTCTGTTCCATTCTTTATCCCTTAACATTCTATTACAATATTCTTCTCTACCCATGACCTCAGGCTTCCTCGAATTTTAATGCTCTTTGGCCCGCTCTAATTCTTATTTTTTCTCTATTTGCTTCTTCCAGAAGGTCCACTTTATGTATTTTATTTGTACTCGTTCCGCCTCCTGCTTCTCTTTATATCCCCACAGTTCCACTCCAAATAATAACAGAAATAAAACAAACATTCTCATTCCAAAATCATTCTTAAACTTTCGCTCTCCTATTCCCCACACCTGATGTACTACTATATTTGCCCTTTTTATTCTTTCCCTTATGTGTACCATGTTCCTATTCTTTTAAAATGTTATTCCAAGGTAGCAAAATTCTTTGACCACTTCTATCTCGCTCCCTTTCCATTTCCCATTTTTCCGAATGTCATTACTTTTGATTTCTCCACATTCAATATTAATTCCTTCCTCTCCAGGTATCTTTCCAGTCTTCTCAACATTCTTAACTCTTCTTCTCTTGGATCGTCCAGAACCTCTCACTCCCTACTGTGACTCCTCCCATTATCCCTCTTTTCATATCTTCTTCTATATCTGCTATGAAGATTGCAAATAACGTTGGACTGACAATGAGTGGGTAACCCTGTCTCAGTCCCTTCGTCATTCCAAATTCCTCTGTATCTCCCTCTTTTGTTTTTACTACGTTTCTCGTCTCAACATATATTTCTTTTATTCTCCTGATCAGACTCTTTCTTCTATTCCTCGGTAATTAGTTGGTTTTCTCCACTCTTCTAGAAAACCTTTTCCTTTTCAAACATTCTTAATTAGTTCCCTCAGTTTGTTCCTTGTATTCCATCCACTTAACATCCATCCCTCATTCGGTATACGTACTATCTCCACCCAGTGACTTCCTTTTTCAGATTCCATATTACGTTTTTCTATTTCCTCCTCTGTTAGTTATGCTTCTTCTTCACCTGTGTCGTACTGCTCTTTTTTTATTTCCTCCCTACAATTTCAATAATTATAAAATAAAAAGTTTGAAACCAGTTCTGGTACAGCTATCGTTAAGTATCCCGAAGGTATTTTAGATTTCAGTCTTTGGCAACTTATCCTGTAAAATAATAATAGATTTATGTGTGTCAGAGATGCGGAAGAGAAAGTGCAACATGGACAATACGATTCTGGTAGAAGACTTGGGGAAAGAATCAACGATATCAGTTTTTGGCGGAACGAAGTGTCATCCGAATTGGAAAGATTGCTTCAGGAAATTGAACGAGTTCAAGATTGTCGTGCGACTCTTGAAAAAGCTATTAAAGATATCGAGGCCCCGTTACACATCGCTGAAGAATGTCTTTACCATAGAGAAGCTAGAAAAGGTGACAATAAAACTAAAAAAAAAAGTCAGATCAGACCACATATTTTGTCACAATCTCGTAATCAATGGCGGATGTAGGGGTTGGGGGCTATATGTTTTTTAATAAAAAAAGGGACCCGAAAAAACAAGGTTGTTGAGGTAAATTCAGGAAATACAGGGTGAGTCACTTAATTGTACCACCGGAATTTACTCGTAATCTAATCGCTGCATCAAATAATGTTTCAAACAAAAGTTGTTAGACATTGACCGGTACATGCAATGTAATAAGTAATAATTAGTTTTTTTATATTTCACTTAGTTATCAAGATACGAAGGCGACCTTGAATTGTAAAAAAGTATGTAGGGTGAAAAAGTAATAATTACCAAGATATTCTTTGGTATGGAATGTATGATGAAAAAAATTTTTTAGTTTTCATTATTTGTTTGCAAATCTTTTACCATTGTATTTGTGACGTTTTTATGGTTAAAACGAGTCCAAACACGATACAATTTGCATCACGTTTACTAATTTAATCCACGATTCAGTAGAGCCTTCATTATCCGAACATATCACGTCCCACTGTCTAAATAGTTCGGATAATCGAGGTTCTACTAAATCGTGGATTTAAGAAGTAAATACATTCAGAACCATATCTTGACGGGTATCATTTAAATCGGAAAAGCGTTGCAAACATGTTGGTTAATGTTTTATAAAAAATTAATTAAAAACAAAACAAGCAATATATATCATTGAATTTGACCGAACATGGACTGAAGAATATGTCAGTACTAATATCTCATGACTGATATTTTCCCACTTGTTCAATGATTGGTGGCTTACATAGTCGGTTAGCTTATTAACAATTGCTTTGTTTATATTGACGGTCCTTATACATACTATCAGCTGATACTATTTATATATGGGACTGCCCGAAAAAATTCTGGATTTATCTCGACGACCTCGTATACCGAGAGCTGCAATAAATGTCTGCCTCACTCCTGTAACTTTTCTTATAGATTTTGATGTATTAAATACAAAAGTCTCTCTATCACCCTCAGTTTTAGAGAAATTCGATTCTAAAGTAAATATTTAATTATTAGCCTTAATAATTTTTTCTTTTTTAACCATACAAGCTGCACGAATGCTTTTTATGCACATAGAAGAATTCTGCAGATTCTCCCAAATATAACGAAGCAATTCTTTTTATAACATTATCGATTTTTCGGGGACATTTTTATATAACTAACAAGAAACCTGAAAATTGAACATTTCACCTTTTCCTTAAAAACTTGGATAAAATCGACTTGGTCGTGTTGAGTGCATCAAGAATTATAAGGATTATATACCTATTTGTTATTAAACGCAAAAACAGTTTTAATTTATTGGACATTATTCCGAATCCGGAACAGTTTGAGCGAGGTGGACAACTATTATAAGTATAGTTATTATACTTGATGCTTAGTACGATGTATTGTTCATAAAGGTATGGAACTTGTACACGACGATTCGGAAAAGTGTTTGCTGAAAGAGATTGAGATATTACATCGGAATCGAAAGAAATTGGAGACATGCTTAAGCACGTGTAAAGAACAGGTAACGTACAATCAGGACTTGTTTTCTACCTTTCTACTATAGAAGCTAACGGATTTTGCTTGCAGCTCCGAGATTGTAGAGCATCTCAAAACCAATTGGAACTGGATCTGAGAAACAAAGAAAACGCATTGGGAATAGATTCAATGTGTCATCGTTTGAACAACTACAGCCACGGACTGCAATATTATTCCGGAATCAACGAATATGATCCGTGGTACAGGACAATACAGGGTGATTCAGCTAAGTCTGACACCTACATTACATGCAAACTGTTTAGTATATTGAAAAATGTTGTATGGTTTCAATAATAGCATACAATTATTTTTTTTACCGTGAAGGGGGTTCTAGGCTGCAGTCCATAAAACCCACACCTATTTAGATCTGCTGCTGACCTTAAGTTTGTTTGTTGTAAACAATACATTTTGATCTTGCAGTTGAGAAGAGAATTGTACCCTCAGTAAAAACTACAACGGTCAAACGGTCAAGCCTACAACGGAAAAACTAATACATAGTTACTATTGTCTAATAGTTAAACTAATAAACTAATAGTTAAAATATTCTCTATAAATAATTTGTAATGTAAGCAAGGATCAGAATGTTCTTGAAATGTTTCTTCAGTTATAGCATAAACAAATAACTCAAGAAACACTTCAATGTGTATCATTTGCACTTATCGATCGATAATGCAAATGTATTAATTGTAACGGAGAACATTACGAGCATCGCTTGCCTTAAACATCATTTAGAAAATATTTACTTAACTATCAGCTTTTTACTCAGGATTCAATCCTCCCTTCAATCGCAAGATTAAAATCAAGGTGACCGTCATATCTCTATAAAAAAACAAAATTTAAAAAAAATAATTATTACATTGTATGCTATGATTGAAACCATTCAACTTTCGTTTCAACCATTTTTTCATATATGAAATAGTTAATAAATAGAATCACCCTGTATGTTCCACATTATATTACACAGCTGTAGAAACAAGAAAAATATACTCACAAATGGGGTTGGAGTCATTTGGAGTCTCGTAGTGCTCTTTATATTGTTATAACATTGCAAAAACGCTCACACAGTTAAAATTTTGGAAAAAAAACATATGAAAGTATAGATTTTCATTTGTGCCAGAGTTATGATCATTTGAACTGGGTCCTATTTTTTTCAAATGACAATTCTTTTGTGGAGTATATAGAATAAATATTTGCTCTATTAGATGATTATCTATTATTTTCACTAATTTCTAGCTTTGATATAAATTGGATATTTTATTGACTTGAATTTTACATGTGTAAACATTGTTTACACATGTAATATTAAACTGTATCATTTTGTTTAGAACAGTGTATAGAATAATTTTATATTAAATACAACTACACGACTAAATAGACAACTACTTACCTCTAAATCAGAAATATTTTTAAAAATTATATTTGTTTAAATTAATTTGCGCATCTCAGTGTTTCAGAGCAAGAAACATGGTCAGATGCAGCTAACCGAATCGTTGAAAAATCTCGAATCGAACGAAACAAATGTTGCCAGTTGAGGTCGAACGCGGAAGTTCTTACGAACAAAGTTGCACAGGAAATGTGGGATTCGTGGAGTAACACGAATAACGCTTTGTCCCACAGATGTTCAGAACTGCTCGAAGCTAGAACGAAGCTTGAACAACATCTACAAAAAGTAAATACGATCGTATTTATCAGCTCAACCGAGTACACACATCAACAGAACTTTTCGTTTTTGTTGTAGGTCCAGCAAGAAATATTCGAAGTTGAGAGAAATTTGGAACTGATGCGTAAAGCTATAGCGGACAAAAGTTACGCGGTTAAAGTAGCGCATACCAGACTAGAAGCTAGAATGCATCGGCCAGATATCGAATTATGCCGCGACTACGCTCACGTAAGGTTCGTTTCTGCGTTTTTCGTGTATCACGAAAAATATAGTTTACTGCTTGGTTCTTCGACTTCATTGAATTGTTGCAGCCTTAAGAAAGAAATCGATGACATAAATCATCAAGTAGAGAGGATGCAGAGAGCGTTGAAAGACTTGGAGAACCAGCAACAAAAATTATTACGGACTCGCTCGACATTGGAGCACGACCTTGCTCTCAAAATCGATGCGATGTATATCGATCGAGAGAAAGTTTCTGGTCTTCGACGGGCTTATCCGATTAATGTTCTCTTCAGATTCTAATGGCAATGGCAGTTCACGAACGTTTTACAATAGCTTTGCACCATTGAAATGCACTCCTAAAGAGATTTAGGCCAAGTGATATTTCCAGGTATACCAATGAAGAATACACCGCGGACGTTCGTTCAACAATATAATTCTATTTGTCATTTAAAACCTAACGCATTCTTGATATTTACAATTAATTCTTCTTTATAAAATTCGGTATAGGAATATTTATTCCTGACTTCGCCTCGAAGAATGTATATGATAGAATGATTTCGTCAATATTCTCCATTTTAGGATCATCAGCAAATTGTGGATCGATGTAGAAGAAAACTGGCATGTCGACCTGTGACAATATAGGATTATTGATAGAATAATTTCTTAGGAATACAAAGTATCAAGGCGCGCTTACTTCTTCGTGAGGATTGAGCTGTTGTTCTTCGAAACAGAAGCACTGAATTTTATTGAAATACTGTCCCGCTTCGAACGGCACAACGTTATAGGTAGATACGCCTGTGACTGTCACGTCCAATGGATTTTTCGCTGTGTAGAAGGCCAAAGCGGTTTCTCCAGGGAGGACATTTATATAGGATTGCTGAGGCCTAAAGTTCCATTGCATCGTTGCCGAAGTGTCTGCATTAAACGATATTTTAATCACTCTATCCTTAATCGGCTGCATCTTGCTCACTTTCTCGACATCATGACCAATGGACACCGTTCCTCCATAATTATACGACTGTTGTCAAAAGAATTTTATGCACTCGTTATGTTTCCTGATAACGTTATGTAACCTAATGTAATATAATATAATAGAATATGATAGAGTAAAATGTAACGTCATTTATAATTTGCTTTTTTAAAGAAAAGACCAGACAATTACCATCCCATTACAATTAATTTAAGTATGTATTTTTATTTTTTGGCCATCGTTCATATTTAACGGGAGAAATAATTATCAAAGTCAAACCCATATATATACTATTTAAAAGTCTACTTATATCCATATAAATGATTCAGTATTAACCCTCCGAGTACTGGGACCTGTAGTACTGTGCCAAGGTCATTTCTGACTCACACTACCTGTCACTAATATGGACGCATTCACGGTTCCTCGAGGTTCGCTCAGGTATATGTATATACCATGTTGACGGTCGAGTCAGAAATGGCACACCGCTTGGAGGGTTAGAAAGCATACAAGTAGAATATTTAAACTTTTACTTTTTAATTAATATTTTCTAAGATAAACAATCCAATGTGATTTGCAATGACAACTTTAGACTATTATCACTCTTCGATTACGAATGATGACAACTAAAAAAAAATATATATCAGATATTTGTTCGAGTTCTATATTGTTTTTGAATTTCACAAAAGTTAGAACAGGCCACTTGGTTAATAATCCTTGCATAATTTGTTAATACCATTGATATATTTCTTTCAAATTGACAATATATAGCATATTCATGTATCTCGAGTCCAAAAGATATTATATGTATTTAATTGGAAGCAATAGAATACAAACAAAATCAAATGTTTACAACAAGGTATTTATTGTAAATTTTACTAATACTATGATAAATTCTTTCGAAACCCTTTGGTATCATGGTATAAGAGTTAAAAATTACCCAAATTGATGATTATGTCATTGAATTGTTGTCACCATTACTCTAGACCTAGACTGATGACATTTGAGTTCTCGCAGAGGGATAGCAATTGCTTTTATCGGTGTACTGCAGGTCACTTCTTTCAAAAAACAAACCACAATATATTGTAATATGATGTAACAGAACTAAACGAAATGTAAGATAGTGTATTTATTACCTGACAAAAAATTCTATACAAAGGCACAGCGGCGTAACTGAACCCAAGAATTAATATACCGAATCCGCTCCAGTATAAACGCGTGGACCGCATTCTTTTGGCATGAGCGGCGTCATGAAATTCACTGAACAAAATTCGGTTCCCGATAGCATTTATTTGCCTCGAGTATCCACAAAACAGTTTTCGGTATGCTTTAAAATACATGTTGATCTCTCGTCACTGTCGGCTACGTAACCTAAAAACGGTCGATGACAGAAAACTTTTCTACACACTTTCGTAAAACGTGCCTGGCTTGATAGTAGAATAAATTTTTTAAACAAATCTAAGATACATTTCGTTGATTACCGGGAATAATATTCACCGGAGCAAAATGCGTAATGTACATGCGAAACCATGGACGCATCCATTTTGATTAAGTGTAGGGGTAGGGGCTAGGTTCCCCCACTCCCGTGTGTCCATGGCCATCTGAGGGAGTAACTAGGAAAGAAATGGGAGATTCCTGAGGTCATTTCAAGCGCCATTTTCCTTTTGCAAAATGTTGTCCGCGGCTTTGTTTAGGAGTTATTAACGAAAAACACGGACCAATCAGAGCGCAAGCTCGACGCTCGTTGGCATGTTCAGCCAACCGCCTGCCGGCTCGCCGCGCTGAACGTGCCAACGAGCGTCTAGGTCGCGCTCTGATTGGTCCGTGTTTTTCGTTAATAACTCCTAAACAAAGCCGCGGGCGCCATTTTTGTTAAGGAAAATGTCGCTTCAAATGACCCAAGGAACCTCCCATTTCAATTTAACGCAGTCGTTTTGAGACACCCAAAATCATTCGATAATTCAGTCGACTGAAATAGTAACCCCCACCATGGCGAAAATTATTCGATAGTTTAGTAACCCCCACCACGGCGAAAATTATTCGATAGTTTAGTAACCCCACCACGGCGAAAATTATTCGATAGTTTAGTAACCACCACCACGGCGAAAATTATTCGATAGTTTAGTAACCCCCACCACGGCTAAATTTATGCAATGGTTTAGTAACTTTAGTTACTGGTTACTGCCGTTAGTGGCTAGTGGTTTATTCCTTAGACCATATATACCTATAGACACGGCGTAGATAATTTTCCGTGTCCGAAAGATGAAATCAGCTGAAAGACACTGTGACGTCACATTTTCAAAAGATGTACAAGCTATGCTCATCGACAGTGCCTACGCTTGGCTTACATGGGGAGAGGGGGGTCAGCGGGTGCGCCATGTACTACACAGTACATGGAAAGAACTTATCTTGTGACGTCACAGTGTCCCATCATCTTTCGGACACTGAATTCTCGGTTTTCCTATACACATACTATACCAGTGATGTGCATCTTTGACTGCCGCAGTCAAGAAGCTTCCCCCCACCAACTACTCTTTTGTGCAGCGTGCACCTTCGCTGCGCATCGGTGCCCAGTGATGCCTGGTGATGCCGAAATCGTGGTACTGTGGTACCAGTGTTACCAGACAGGGGTAATCGAAAAGGAATCGAGGGGAACACAAATACCCTCTCTCTGATGACCAGAGTAATATGTGATACGTTGCGCGACTGCGCGACCAGTCTACGGTCTTAGTGGGGGACGTGCTCATTGTCGTTGCACGTTGGAGTGTGCTCATGGTGGCGGAATAGGATAGTGGAAGGGGATAAAGGTGGAGAGCCTGGAGGGGGAAATGAGGTTGGTTTCAACCTCATTCTGGCATCACTGTGTGGTACTAAGCCGTGGAACTAGACTCCCCCACTGCGACCTACTGTTGCCCCTACAGTCCTTCCCCAACGCGCTCGCGCGCTACACGCACTAGTATATAGTCTACTATATAGTAGAGGTACGCTAGTGCGTGTAGCGCGCGAGCGCGTTGGAAAAGGATAGTAGGGGCAACAGTAGGTCGTAGTGGGGAGGTCTAGTTCCACGGCTTACTACCACAGTACCACGATTTCGGCATCACTGTCGGTGCCTCGTACCTTCCAGCAGTGTCGCCAGATTTTGTGAGCTCAGGGAAGTACAGGTACCCTCTCTCCGATGACCGTGGCACGTTGCGCGTGACACGGTCATCGGAGAGAGGGTAGCTGTACTCCCCTACTGCGCCCGTTTAGGCGCCTTTCTGGCTACACTACCTTCCAGTGCCTTCGTTTCCCCCCTCATACGTCCCTCCATAGCTGACGAGGTTGGTGGGAGAAGTAAGCAACTCAGGGGCCCCTACCGTGCCCACCACTGTACTATACCTATATATGCCGGGTCTATTAGTATTAGTATACATGGTCTAAGGTTGGGTGTCGCCAGATGACTCCGAATCCGGACTCATTTACTCCCCTACTTTTCCCCTTCCACTATTCACTATATCCCATTCCAGCACCACGTCCCACTCAATCCCCGTCGCGAACGCGCAACGTATCACATATTACGACTCTGGCCATCAGAGAGGGGGTACCTGTATTCCCCTCGATTTTCTCGACCTGGCGATACTGGTCAGGGCCAACGTAGGGCCAATGTAGAGTCAACGTAGAGCCAACGTAGAGCCAACGTAGAGCCAACGTAGAGCCAACGTAGAGCCAACGCAGAGCCACCGTAGGGCCTATGATCAAGAAGAATTGTTGTCATTTATAATAGTTATTTGCCAGCAAAAATAATGTCAATCATCGATAGTGATTATCTGCAACTTACGGAATTCGTCGAATTGGCAATCAGCGCCCTTTGTTCCGGGGAATGATTGTCTTTAACATTCGCGCATGTCACCTCCGTTTTCTTCATCGGAGTTAATAATTATTATATTTTGTTTTACACTTCTGTCTGAACGTTTGTCGCGATAATAAACGCGTTTGACATATTGCGTATCATTAATTTGTGTTATTGAGTATTATTAGTTTGCCGACTTCCAATCTCACCTTGTTCTCTCAGTAATCAGAACACATACAAATAAATATTTTAGAAAATCGAGATTTTCCGAATAACTTCTGTGAAATTCAACGATTACTGCGCCTTCTCTAGCATGAAATATGAACTTTCGATAAATGATTGTTGTTATTAAATTTTTATAAAAACCTATTTATGGTCTTTTTATAACACCTATCGAAAACTTGGCAGTCTGTTCAAGATATGTAAATATATTTTTTTTTATAAATATTTAAAACTTAAAAATTAGTATAATTAATATTGTCATTTTTTGACGAATATACGAAATTGACGAGCCAATTCAATTTTTTTATGCGAGGCTGCGACTCGTTACGATCATCTCTCGAACACTGTACGAACAGCACATCTAGCACCGGCAAAACATTCTCGTCGAGAATGTCCCTTCTGTCGAGTCGACACGGAGGCGTGCCGGTGCTGTACTGTGTCTATCAAGTGTGCGCACTTCCATTGAAATGCACAGGAGAAAGGCAAAACGCTGCCGCTGGTCCGGTGCTGATGCGGTGCTGGTGCGGTGCTGGTGCGATGCCCTACCGCCGAACCTACAGAGATGTCTTTAGCATTGATGCTATGATCTGGACAACTAGATATGTCAAAAAATTTAAATCATCATAATATCTAAAATAATCTAAAATCGCGGAGTCCCATTCTGAAGAAATCCGAAAGGGTTTTCTTATACTATATGAGCAGTATTCCTTGCCTTTCCCTTGGAAAATGGAAAAATTAAAGAAATAAATAAATTCCAAGACTGAACACAATAAAACTTTAGTGGGCCAACCATTATTGCGCGACTAGCGGATCTTTATGCAAAATAAAAATGTTGTTCCTGAATTGTAACAAATTGGAGTCAAATAGAAATTTATTTTCTTTCTTAATATGTTTAATAGGTTGGAAATAATATAACAGTATTTTTAAATTCTTCTAATATTTTTTCTGTTTTAAATTACACTTACTCATTTTTGTCTTAAATGCATAAAATTCGCTGTCCATTGATCAGAGTAGCTAGATGAGGATATAGCGAGTGAAAAAGAACGAGAAACAGCGATCGCGACGGTCGGCAAAAATAAAAAACTTATTGTATTGTTTAAAATACCAATGCAATGCTAACTTGTTAATTTTCAATACGCTTCTTATACAATCTTTCTCAAGATATTTGTCGCAATTTTCTTATTAAAATGAGTCGTCTAAAAACCTCCAACGAGCTGTAGTTCCGTTAATTTTCAAAATTCTAGTCTAATTCTTTGAGAACATATTTTCGAGATGTTAAGTTGTTTATGTAAACAAAAAATATTTTTCATTTTTTAAACTTGTTAGATTAGATGCCCCCGTTAAAATCGTGCCTAGTGTACGATCTAAGTCCTAAGCAATATAAACAGAAGACTGAGCGTGAGCGTGAGCGTTCGAGGTATGTTTTTATTTTTCATTTGTTCCAACAGATTTCTGAAGTTAAATTATGCTTGACAAATTATGCTTCACATGTACAGTAAATGACCAAATTATCTCTTGTTTGGTGTCATTTCAAACAGAAAAATGTCGCAAATATATTAGTAAAATTTCATTAATAATCATTAAAAAATAAAGAAGTTTCATTATTGTGCGCTGTATTTTTGTTGCGCTGTCCTTTTCTACATTCTACATTCGACGCGGTCAACGCGGTCACAAAAAAAATAGTATGTATCCCCTCACGATTTATATCCTACCTCCGAACCGAGGATCGCACTTAGATCGCGACTTTACTGTAGTAGGGAAATCAAAATGTATGTTAATTGCCATCACGTGCACCAAGTCATACACGTGAAAAGTGAGATTGTCATAGTTCCAAACAATTCGGTTTCGTTACAGTTAATAAAAGACCATAAACGGCAATTAAGTACCATATGTCATTCACTATAATAACGTACGTTCGAACACATCTTTCTCGATATAGAAAAGAATATTGTAATTTGAATACGATGTTTTATCTCAGCCACAATATTTGTTAGACCTTGATTCAGCCAATTTTCACTTATTTAGAACACTAATAAATTCGTTTAACACATTCGACCGCGTGACGGTCACCAGTGATCGCCACAACGCGCAAAGTAATGCTTTTCGTTTACACGATATTTTTTCTGTTTACACAGCGATTCCTGATAGGAAACAAGCAAATACATATGCGTCACACATCACATATTTCCGTGCAATTAAATATTAAAATTCATCTCAGTATTTCATTACTTATTCATTTCAAGGACGTATTCTGATTTTCGAGGCTGTTTTTTTGCCAATTTTTAGGAATTTTTTCAAAAGAATTACTGAGCTTTTTGCATTAGGATTTTGCATACATATTTGTAAGTATACCAGGTACATACGCTATTTTTTAAAGTAAAAATAATCAAGTTATTTATCTTTTTATATACATATAGATATGTTTTGAAGTACGGAATTCTTCAGTATGTTTTGAAAAACGAGCGTTGCCACGGTTCCGGTTTTTCTGCTGATCGAAAACACAAAAATGAGGAACTATATTAATCAGTATGAATGTATGGCTATGGTCTGAACCAAGATAAAGCAAAAATCTTAATTATTTGCAAAATGACGACATGTTGAACTCTGATTTCTGATTTTTTCGACATTTTCCGCCTTTACCAGGTTAAAAAAATATGAAAAAAATAACGGATTTAAAAAATTTTGGTTCGTGCGACAATATAGGGTTGCTCTTATTTACTCTTTTCACCCCAGCAGTATTCTAGATGATTGAAAAAAATCTTTGCAAAGTTTGAGCTCGATCGGGTAACGGGAAAACGTGTCTCAAGGCCGTTAAACGTTAAAATGATTAATTAAATACTCATAAAATCGTCTTTCTCGAATATCTCCGTCCCACCGATACGCTCATATTTAATTCACGGTTCACGTTAGAAGGCTTTTCGAAACGTAATTCTCTTTATAAGATCTTTACCCTTGATAATGTGGAACCAAAAAATTTTTTTTACGTTTGATAAAAGAAATATATGCAATTTCCTGCAAAATAATATGCAATTAAAAAAAAGTAAGTTCCGCAAGTTAAAAAAAATAAAATATACATTTTTCGTTAATGTTTATTGATAACAGATACTGAAAATAAACCTGAATATTCAAATTTCAGAAAAAATTTTTTAATTTTGTTCCATTATTCCCAATTATTCGAAAACCGTTTGTTTTACGAAAAAAAGGAACACGTCATAAAAGACGCAGCCTGTCAAGATCTACAGGTTTTGTCTAACATATTTTTCGCCAAGGTAAATAATTTCGAAGATATTGGAGAAAAACGATTTTATGCGCATTTAATTAATTGTTTTAATGTTTAACGGCCTTGGGGCACGTTTTCCCGTATCCGATCGATCTCAAACTTTGCACAGATTTGTTGTTAATTATTAGAACAATCCTGGAGAGCCACCCTAAGGTTATACCCTTTCGGGCAGTGGAGTTCGCACTTCGAAGCGTGTTTCTACCTGTTTACTGAAATAACAATCAGGAGACAAGCGGAGCAGGTGCATAGAGGGGGCCGATAGACGCGAGGAGATTCCTCAAGAATGGTCACGATGCATTCACGCGCTCCCTCCTCCCCAGGTATATCGATTTTCTCACAGGTAACGGAGTAGTCGTGTTACTCTCCTAAGAGACGAAACGCTTCGGACTAAATCGCGTTCAGTTCAGTTACCGATGCACCGGCAGACAAGAAGCGTGGTGCGATTGCCGGAGTTTCGTGTCCATAGAAAATCAAACGGCTAATGTCGGGAATAGGAGCGGGCGAGAATAGAGGAATCCAAGGGTTCGAGGACGGATCATGTTATTTCCGACAGAGATATTGCGGTTCAATTGGTGTCGAGAGTCTTTTCGATTCGCTGCGCGGCTAAAAATTGAGGATACGTCCAGAGTGTCGTGATTCCTCATAACACGACCAAAACAACCAAAAAAGAAGACAATTCGAAAATGCACACGCCAGCTCTAGACTAAAACTAAAATATACTCGTGCGGGCTCGAGGTTTGTCCTGAATCGTTTGTTTGATCGAAACTGGCGAACGTTCCGCGGAGCCGCGGAAGATTCGACAGGTCTCTCCACATCCTAAGATCCAAAAAGAGGGAAACAAACAGACCAGAGACAGTCTTGCGGTCAACCAAACTGAATATTGCTAGTCGAGCTTTTACCAGTGTACATCTAGATACTAGTACGTATCCATTTTGACCCAATCAAACTTACTGTTTTTTAATTAGTTTGCATAAAAATCGAAGAACAAATCGTCGAGGAGTTGCACGATACAGAGACGACTATCGTAGGGAGGCAACAATCTTTTTACAGGCGGAGTAACAAACATTTGAAAGGCGCTTTTGTTTTTCTTTTTTTTTATGAAATATTTAATTTTTATAATCGTACTTTTATACCAACTCACATGTCGGGATATACTGTATTTTGTTGGGAACACTAGACTTAATGGAGATTAATAATAATTATATTAATCATCTAATAGCAGAGGTGTTCGCTTTACGTTAGTGTACTAATTTTGTTTTTGACAGTGATTACTTCATCGCCACTCATTTATTACAGTAAGCTGATTTTATAGTGAATACTTTAGAGATCATTTCGATTATGTATCGGTCGTCAATTTAACACTAAATTATAAGATTCTAATATCGTATTCGTGTTGACTGTCAATGTTTCTATGACAGTGACTAAATCAATTTTTCTATAAAATTGTTTTCACGTACATAACCTTGGAGAGAGTCTTGGGTGACCTTGAATATATGGACTGTAGATCACGGTATTTCGTGAAAAACAATAAAGGCAACTTCAAATGTCCAATGCCACTCTACCAGTATAAAGATTGGTAATACAATAGACTATCTAGCAATCTTTAGGAAATAGTTTATGAAATCTTCAAAGTGATGATCATGCTGTGTACACTATCCGACCATAAATATTTGGATACTCGAACTTTTTCTATAAATAGTGAAATATAAATATTCAAAGAATTCCCTCTCAATCAGGCGGTTTCCATCGCATTGAAACAGTATGATCCTTGCATCGATCAAAATTTATCCCAGTAAGCAATTTGCTATGAATTTTCCACAAAAACTTGTCGACAAACTCCGACCCATCTGTTTCCGCAATAGGCTTGGTATTTTAGAGCAAAATTTGCAGACGCAATTCCATGCCAAATCCATGCCTAATCTATGCCAAGTCCATGCCAAATCCATGGCAAATCCATGGCACATCCATGCCAAGTCCATGCAAATCCATGACAAATCTTGCTCTAAGAGTAAATATCGGGCAAAATCGGAGTAAACCTTGTTCTAGGAGAGAAAACGGAGTTAAATTATTATTGAGAATACATGGAACTTAAAATTATACAGGGTGTTCGACTACAAGTGGGAGAAAATTTAAGGGGTGGTTCTCCATGAGAATATAAGTCGAAAATGAAGAATAAAAAAATTGCGAGTTCGACTTCGTTATTTAGTTATGGGTTGCCGCATTTTAGGTGGATTTTTAATTGTTAACCCTTTGCACTCGGAGCTATTTTAATGTGAAAGTTAAACATTTCTTCCGATCTAGATATTCCCTTTGATTTTTTAAATTTGTTGGATATGAAATTGATATAATACATCATAGAATACTTAGATGTTTAGTAATTGATTAGATACCAACATATTTAATAATGTAAACAATATTTTGAATAATGGTACAGCAATTTTTAGTGGCACCGCAGAGTCGCCACTCGAGTGCTATGGGTTAATAACTGAATAACGAAGCCGGAATCGCAATTTCTTTATTCTTCATTTTCGACATATATTATCATGGAGAACCACCCCTTAAAATTTCTCCCACCCGTAGTCGAACACCCTGTATAATTTAGAAGTTTAAATAGAATTCCGTTTTTCCTCCTACAGCAAGGTTCACTAGGATATTTACTCTTAGAGAAAGGTCTTAGTCCGATCGACCTGCCATGCCCCCTTCACGAGGGCAACGTTTGGAATGGATTTAGCATGAAATTGTCGACAAGTTTTGGTGGGAAATTCATAACAATCGGGACAGAATTCTGCTCCAAGCATGGGTTTGCACCAAAACGACCGTCTTTTACTCGCAAAGTACGATTACAAACATTGATCAAACTTTGCTCGAAGCAGGTTTGACTAACTGGGATAGTGCATGAAGATGAGATGGGATAATTTCGGTTACTCTCGGCAAGAATCAATTGTTTTTCTTAAATATGATCGTGAAAACGGTAATTATAACACAATTAAATTTATGATTTGCTAAACTTACCAATACAATGATTTTTTATCGTAGTCGAGTTTCCTTCATGTCATCTTTTTTCCAGAACGAAATCTTAGTACCAGAATTTACCAGAAAAAAGATTGATAAGCATAGAACTGCAACACAAAATTCAAAAATTATAGCTTTCTAATAATGTGAAGATAGTGTGCGCAGTAGGGTGGACCATATTTACTCTTGACAAAAAAAATTTTCGAATTTTTTCACTACCTAGGATTGTGACACTGGCTGAAAAAATAATCTATCCAAAATTTTAGCCCGATCGAATAACGGGAAAATGTGCGGCATCTTGAAAATTTTTTATTTTTTAAACTCGTTTTGTCCATTATAGTACAACGTTGAATTCGTCTTTCCATGATCTATAACCATATGCAAATAAAATACAACGTGATCGTAATGAAAAAATTCGCAACGTTAAAATTTCGAAAATTGGATTTCCAGACAACATTTTTTCTTTAACATTATATTTACTTCGTCGAATAATACAACTTTTGTTTGACACATTTTTTAAAATATTTATTACTAACCCAGATAGCACGCGAGGTCTTAGAGACGTCTTTTTTACGTCTCTTTTACGTCTTACGTGCTGAATAGATGTCTTTAAGACGTCTCTCTGGAGACGTCGTGTGAGAGTCTGAAGTAAGACGACGTAAAGACGTGTGTTGCGAGGCATATCAAAGACGTCTTACACTAGACGACTAAAAGACGTATGTTTCGAGCCGTTTTAAAGACGTCTCAGTTCAGGCGTCTCAGAGACATCGTAAAGACGTCTTTTTAGAAACGTCGTTTAAACCGCTCAAGTCGACGTCTTAAAGACGTTTCTTCCGAGACTAAATAACATGAATTTTTTGGAGATGTTATGAAAGAGACTACTTTACTGTACAATGACTAAACTACTTTTCCAAGTTTTACTATTACTTGGAATGATAAAAAAAAATTTTTAAACTCACTTTTTTTAACTTTGTCAACTTATAAAATTTCATCGGAATCAGCATCGACGTTGTTATGAGTTACAAATAATTAAAGATCGCGAAAATCGCAGCGTTCTCACGATTCCGAACATTTTCGACCGATAACGAGTTGGTTTCCAAAAATTGTCACTCCAACTAATTGCAATTTTCTAAAACAATTTTTTTGCCATTCTTTATAGAATGTTTTTCAGATTTTTAAATCCACGACGTCGTAGTTAAAAAAACAAAAAACCGATATTTCGGCGTTTTTTGTTCGAAAAACTATGCTAACATTAAAATTGTTACGTTTTATTTATTCTATAAGTTTGTTAGGCACGATAAACCTTGAACATTGCACAGGGAAAATTAAAAAATTATAAACTTGATCAGTATTTCTACTGCGTCGGCGCATTACATCCGAAAGTATTAACCATGTTTACAGTTTATAACAGTCCGGTTGGGTCAGCGCGTTAGACGGTCGACTGTCAACCTGCGTATACTATATGTTCGCGGCCGGTACTCGTCTATTTTTTTTATCTTTTAAAAGTCGTATTGAAGACGCCTTAGAGACGCCTTAAAGACGCTTAAAAGACGCCTGAAATACGCCTAAGAAACGTCTCAAAGACGACTCCGTACGGCTCCCGAAGGTCTCCGGTACGTCGTTTGTTGCGAAACGCTGCATGTTTATGACGTCTCTACTAACACGTACGTTAGGCGTCTATAAGACGTATTGTAGACATCTAAAGTACGTCTTAGAAACGTCTTTTAGACGTCTAAAGTACGTGTTAGAGACGTCTTAAACATGCACCGTTTTCTAACATACGACGTACCGGAGACCTTCGGGAGCCGTACAGGAGACGTACGGAGACGCCGCCGAGACGTCTCCGTGTCCAACAACAGACGTCTTTAAGACGTGTTTGTGCTATCTGGAAACAAAGGTATTTCCAGAATTTACAAAGATGTTTACAATATTTACAAAGATATTTACAATTAATTACGTATACTATATACTATACATATATTTATGTTGAAAAAATTCTGTTTTAGAATCGAAAATAAATATGTAGAGAAGAAAAACATGAAACCATATTTATGATTTTAAATTATCCTTTCAAAAGGTTCGTTAAAATATTTGATGTATCTTTTGATATTGTTTGTTTTTTGACATCGGGAAATTGTTTTCTATTTTCGATGACAATTATTGTAATATGTATTGCTTTTCTTCGTCATCTTTTGTTAATATTTTATTATATTCTTGTATAAGTTTTACACCACGTTCAGCTATGACGTTTACAACTTTTAAATCTCGGACGATGCTTAAGCTATATTTAAAATCGTTCTCATCTTCCTATAAATCGGGATCTTTTTTTAAAAATTTTGTGGGAATTGAAAACCTTTTAAAAGAATTCTGTTGTATGATGAGATATGAAATTATTATCAATATTTCTGTTACTGTAAATTTCTACATAGTACGGAGTAATTTTAAATCTTTTGCAAGATTCATCTGTCTCAATATTCAGCGCCTTCACTATTCGCAGTTTTGAGCTTTTTTTTCCACACTTTTATCAAAAAATGCTAGTGCTGCTGCCTCAGGAGATAAATACCATAGATGGTTACGAAGGTGTAGCCTAAACCACCCTGTATAGCAGTCGAACAGTTAATTTTTAAACTCCATTGTAATATGTAGTTGATCAATACTACAAATCGAGAAGTGTTGAAATATTTATGGTGGATAGCGTGTGTACATATGTAGACGTACTGAGAAGACACAGACGGGTTGGATTTCTAGAGCAAGCGGAGGGGCTCGCGCGAATCCTTGCATTCGCGAGATCGTACGTAATGAGAGGATAAAGTTTTGTACGCTCGATTGGCAATTTGCCAGCAAGATGGTTTTCGATCCGGTCGCAGAGGAAGAGAGGAAACGCTTCTTCGGACAGAGTTATGGCGCTCATCTGCCCGGGTAAGACTTGGCCGCGAAGACAACGGCTTCTGACATTTTCTCGTTGGCTCGCGTTATAAGCGATCTAATCGGATTAGCAACATTTATCGTTCCCGCGGTTGATTCTCTCGAGCACACAGGCGAGCAGAAATTCAACGAAACTGGTACCGGTCCTGACACCGAAAACCTTTTTCCGGCGCGACTTCTCTGCGCGCCCCTTGGTCCCTCGCGATCGATGGTTTTGCGTGCGCGTCCGATCTATGTATTCGAAACAGAACAGAAAGTTCTGCGTCAAGGTAACATAAATACCTACGTTTCCAAGATAACAACATGCTCGTTATAAACGCGAATCCCTTGGAAACAAAGATCGAAGCGCGCGCCGTTATTACACCCCGAAAAGGGAATTTGTACCATGCAACGCGATCGCAAAGAGAATCGATCTCATCTCAGCGAGCGAAGGGCGTTTCGCACCGAGAAACGAGATTCTCTGTTACACAGATCCCGTTCGATCGGAACGATGAGCGTCCCAGATGACCAATGACCAACGACGGGACGCGTCACGTCGTTGATCGTCATCGTATCACGTTTCGATTTATTGGGTCACCGTCACCGGTAGTCCACGTTCACAGCACCGCGAGCTTGTTGCGATTGTTTTAGAAAGCGGTCGTTCTTTGCGATCGACTTGTGCACTCGATATATTCGTGCACTCGTCACCAGTTCAAGTTCTCCAGCCAGCAACTGTTCCCTCAGGTTCGCGTAAGCAAATCATTCCGAAACGCGACGCGCGTGTTTCGATAACTCGGGAACGGAGAATCCGCAGAAAAGTGGCAAACAGTACGAGATTTCATCGGATCGCACAGTGGTCGGGACCAAGTTAATAACTCCAGAACTAATACATTTTCGATCTAAGAATAATACCTTTTAAAGAGCACACGAAGATCTATCTGTTGATGTTGATAAAAAGAAAAAATACAATTTTATTGAAGAAGTTTAAATAATTTCAATTTTTTCTTTGATAAAAAGTTTTTTCAACATTTTTTGGGGAGATTACGATTTCCGTGGCCCCTCGTTTTGAGGTTATATTTGTGTTCTTGGGGTTATTTTAAGAAAAAAATGTATATATAACATGGTGTCGAATCAGCCTGGTTTAGCCGGTAAAGTAGATTTCTTGTTTTTTATAAATCTGCAAATATCTCGGTAACTATGCAAAATATGGCAAAATATCACGAGACGTTTTTTGTAGAAAATTAAATTTTCAATAATTTATGTCCTATGACATTTTTCTATCAGCTGCGCAGTTTCCGAGTATATTTATATTTCGGTGAATTTGCAGAACAACTGCCTCTCCCCTGAAATAATGGTCGGGAGAACGTAAGGGCTCCGTTCTGAAAAGATCAAATTCTGGCAGATATCTGCAATGGGAAGATTATGTGAACAGAGTGAGTTATGATTAGATCGTGAGAGGGGGCGGAGAGGCCCGGCCGTTAGGCCGGGACGACCACGCATACGAAAATCCAGGGGTAGACTAGTAGTAATTTCAAATGAATTACTTTATTTTTAGTATATTTTTCGTGAAAAATGGAATTTTAACATCATTTTAACGTTTTTTATAGGAAATTTAATTTCCTACAAAAAAGGTGTCTTGATATTTTGCCATATTTCGCATATTTCCCGAGATATTTGCAGGTTTATAAAAGACAGGAAATCTACTTTACCGGCTAAACCAGGCCGATTTGACACCATGTTATATATACATTTTTTTCTTCAAATAACCCCAAGGACACAAATATAACTTCAAAACGAGGGGCCACGGAAATCGTAATCGTGCCCATTTTTTGGCATATAATTACTGAGTAACTTTTGTTTGAACAATTCTTTTGTCAGTTTGTCGGAAACGTGAAATATCGACACAATTATACATATAAGAAAATGGAAAAAAATAATTACTTCTCCCTAAAATTAAATTTTTGTAAATGAATGTTTGGTAAACTTTTACATTGACATAATGAGAATTTTCGTTAATATTTTCGTTCCGAAATGATTCCAAAAATCAGGAAGGTACTTTTTGTAAAAGTCACTTCCCAATCAGCACAGAGACAGCTCAAAGAGAGCTCAAAGCTGTCTGCCGCAAGACATTCAGACGTCCGAAAGCCGTCGGCGAATGTCTCCGGAGCGTCTCTGGAAGGGCTCCGGAATGTCGTTTGTTACAAATCTGTCTGTCTTAAAGTCGTCTTTAGAATGACTGTTGGTCGTTTTTCAGTCATTGTAGAGACGTATTTTTTACATCTCACAGGCCTCCAAAGGCATGTTTCAGACATCTTTCACGACTTTGTCGGGCGTCGAAAGACAGCTTTTAGACATCTTTCAAAGACATCTGAAAGTTACCTTGTAAAGACATCTTTTAAAAAAAAGTTATAACAAAAATTAGAAACTATCCATATACATATACTTTTCTCTATGCAATGCTTGAGGAAATATTCCAATTTGTCTTCGAAAGGACCTTATTACAATTCAGAAATTTCTATGCAGTTGGCGGGATTCGAACTCGGGATGACCGTTTACTTGATGATGTACTTCCTCGCTGAGCCATGCGAACCTATTGTTACTTTTATTACTTTTTATTCTTATAAAAGTTCAAATCATATGAAATCATATAATTAGAAGAGATAAACTTCTATTAAAAAATTAAATGATACGCACGAATTTAAAGTAAATTAAAAGTAATCATTTTACTTCCAATATTGAATAAAGATTTATTTTATATTTGAAACCAATATTTCATTCGTAATATGAAAGTTGTATGTCTTCCATATTCTGGAACAAATATTTTTCCATGATAAACATAAAGTATTCCCTGCATATTTAAAAAAAAAATATTCTATTTCTAATTTTAAATAAAGATTCATTTTATAACGAGAAAAAAATATTTTTTTCATAATATGAAATAAATATTATCTGTATATTAGGAAAAAATATTCTTTTTCTAATATTAAATAAAGATTCACTTTATAATGAGAAAAAATGTTTTTTTCATAATACGAAATAACAATAAATAAATATTATCTGTATATAAGGAAAAAAATATTCCATTTCTAATATTAAATAAAGATTCATTTTATAATTAGAAAAAAATATTTTTTTCATAAAATGAAATAAATATTATCTGTATATCAGGAAATAAATATTCCACTTCTAATATTAAATAAAGATTCATTTTAAATATAAATATTATCATATAAATATATAATGTTTTGAAAATTAATTTTTTTATCATTCCAAGAAATAGCAAAATTAAAAACCAGTATATTTTAGCCATTGTACTAAAAGACAGCTACCTTCAGCCGCAAAAACAACGTCTCCGGAAAAACGTCTCTCAGTCGGCTTAAAGATATCTTTTCTGGAGACGTTGTTTTTACGACTGAAATGAGACGGCTCAAAGACAGCTACCTTCAGCCGCAAAAACAACGTCTCCGGAAAAACGTCTCTCAGTCGGCTTAAAGATATCTAAGACGTTCAGACGGGAAAACGCCGTGTAAGAGACAGCTTTGAGACGACGTGTGCTGATTGGGTTTAAAGTTAATAAATATGTTATATGAAAAATTATAAAAATATATTGTTATTCTCATAAAATTCTTTACACGTTTTAAAGATTATGTAGTACTGAACTCAAGTTATAAAAATCAGTTTAAAAACACAAATATTCTGCCAATTGATGTTTTGCCTTCAACTGTAAGGTTTTTCAACAACAAATTAGTATATTCAGCAAAAATTGTGGGTATTTTTAGAAACTACAATTTCGTCAAGAACATAGTATAGCGATAGAAAACTTTTTAGATCTTACTCTTCTAATTTTTTACTTTTGTCCACTGGATCGAACACTGTGGATCATTTTGAAACTTAATTATAAATTGACTGAATTGATTGATAAACGTGACTGAACCCAAAAAATAAGTAAAAAATGTAGAATAAAATTTGTTCGTATGAGGCTTTGTTTTCGAGAAAGTCAACTTTGAAAATCCGTCAAGTTCGCGTGTTCAGCATTTGTAAGAAGTAAATAAAAATAAAATAAAATGCAAAATATTTTCATTTTCATTACATTAGTATTTTGCGATAATTATTTGTTAACGTTCCTAAGCCAGTGTGTACTACAGACACTTAAAAATCTACATTGTATCAATAAGTTACTCTTCTAATTTCCATTAACTGTAACAGTATAAGTACAAGTGTGCCAATACGAATTTGAAAGGAAGTACAGAAAAGCCTTGATCTAAGAAAACCCTCGGGTCCGTGCTGTTTCTTATGTCGTGTGGTTCTACTATTTCTTTGTGACCTTACCAACCGCGCCGAACGTAGAAAAGGACAGCGCGTGTAAACACGGACCGCGCGTACGGCCGAAGGTGCGAGAGACCGCTTCATGCAATGAATGAAACTTTTTTATTTTTACTTATTTTTAATGAAATTTTACCAACATATTTGGGACATTTTTCTGATTAAAATGACACCAAACAAGGTATAATTTGGAACATGTTTACTAGGGTTGACCTTAGGTATACTTGGTGAAATTTTTTTGCGAGATTTTTTCACGCATCCCCCCAAAATTGTGCTATTGGGTAAGAAAATAATTCCTGCAAAAGTTGAAGTTGATCGGATAAGGGGAAGGCGTGCCTCATTGACGTTGAAGTTGCGAAAAACATGAAATATTGTAGGAATGGGAATATTTGAAGGAAAGACTTTTATAAGTATTATTTTATTTTATAATTAGTTTTATAAGTATAAGAAGAAAATTGAAAATTAACAAGTTAGCATTGCATTTGTATTTTAAACAATATAATAAGTTTCTTATTTTTGCCGACCGTTGCGATCGCTGTTTCTCTTTCTTTTTCACTCGCTATCCTCTTCTATGTCTTAAACTTACTACATACCGCCAATTAAACCACTAAATACCGTTGAAATTATATCGTGTTCAGTGTCATTTTAATCAGAAAAATGCCACAAATAAGTTGGTGAAAGTCCGACAAAAAAATAATGAAAAATAAAGATGTTTTGTAATTGGATTAGTAGTGGTTTACACCGATATACCCGACTCGTACCGGATTACGCGGCATGTGAGCTTCTGAGCCCTCGCAGGATATGTTCTCCAGTGGAGGGATTTTTCATTTTTCTTAGATCAAGGTTTACTTTGTAAATTGAAAGAGATGTCCGGTAAAGATGTCTTATTCTATTTAAACATTGTTTAGGCGGGTTCACATGTTTAGAATATTATAAAAAAAATTACCGTTGTATTTTGAATCGTTTGTAGAAGTATTAGAATTAGAGCAGAAAAAATTCTTACTGTTTAAGTCTCTTCTCTTTAAAAATTAAACTGCTCAACAACTGAAGATGATGATGAAAAACGTTTGCTGGTTAATAAAACGTGAAAAGAAATTCTCTAGTGTATACTGTTATCTCCCAAAAAGATAATGCAACCCTTTGCGGACGAAGATTAAAAAAAAAAAGAATCTGTTCTCCGGAGAACTACATCGCATATTAAAGTCATTCATTTGAAAATTATTTATTTGTAACTTCAGAAATGAGATATATATGTATGCGTCCGATTTTGGCAATTTTGCTTATTAACAATTATTTTGTTTATGTTTTCCTCGCCCAAATCTTATTTACGGAACTGCCCGAAAGAATACCGAATTTATTTCGACGGCCCTGGGCCCTGTACTGATCGTCCATCAGAAGGTGGCAGTGAGAAACTTGTTAAGGACCACGTGATATCCCGTGGTAGCAAACTTTGCTGCCAAATACGGACCCATCTGTTTCCGCATTAGGCTCGCTATTTGGTGACAGGTTTCGGTCTGCAGATTCAGACCAAACAGGGACCAAATTCTGTTCCGAACATGTTTTGGCACCAAAATGACCGCCTTTTGCTCGCAAGGCATGATTGCAGAGACCTGGTCTGAATATGCACAATCAGATTTTGCTGACTGGGTTAGTGTGACTGGAGCAGAGCAATGTGTTGACGCTGAGCTCCTATGTCCTATGTGGACCATTCCCGCCAAAACCTAAGCGTAAGAGTAGGGTCCACAGTCTGACGTCAAGGTCAAGAGTGGTGTCACTGCCATCTCCTGATAGACCATCAGTACCATACACCTAGCAAATTCAAATTTTTTTGGTTATTCACTCTGATTTATTATCGCACGTCACAAAATAATGTAGCTAGTCTTAAAGAAGAAAGACAATAAAATAGACATTTGACATTGACCGCTCTTATTTTCATGGTTTAGCTATACCGGACATTGTCCGACTCTCAAGTTTCGAGTCGGAAAACGGTTTGGTGCAAGTACGGAGGAAATCATGAAGGTAAGAGGATCCAAGAGAATTACCTCTATTCTAAAAGCCGTTCATCCTGTTTGTGAACTTTGTGTATTTTGATTCATGCAGGAATTGCTTGAGAAGAAGATCCTGAAAACCGGGCCTTACAGACCGAACTCTGGAAGAATGGAACAGAACGGATTGACGCTATACGAAAAGGGCGAGATCCGAAGAGACTGGAAAAATGAGACTCACCTGTTCAAAGCACCTCCGTATATATTGGGATACACAGGTACTTCATTCGAACAACTCGAATGGTCTAAGGGAGTATGCCTATTCAGAGATGTCCAAATTAGTAGTTTTTTCTTTTTATTTAGACATCCCCTTAAAGTATAACGTGTATACAGGGTGGGACACTTAAGACAGGACACCTGAATAACTCGCTTGTTTTTGGAGATAGAAGAAAATGCCTCAGACCAAACTTATTTGGTATCGAGGGACTGATCATCTGATGTTACTAGTTTTTTTTATAGATGGAGGCGTCAAAGAGATATGAAGGTCAACTCTGTTTTTTTAATAGAACAGTATATTTTTTTACTTACATTCCGATAGAGTATTTCAAAACGAATACAATGACCTATTATTAAGGTCATTCAAGGTCACTCAAGGTCAACTGCAAGAGAAAACTGATTATCTCAAAGCACACTTCGAACACTTTTGTATCTTCCGTAGTTGTTGGCATATCGCTCTTGTAATTACTAATAAGGGTCACAGAACATAAACAAACATTCAATTACCATGTAAGCTTGTTTATATCATTTCATTTTCCAAAATCTCTAAAAAATTGCTAGGTCGTTTTATTCGAAATATTTTAGAATTACTTTAGAAAAGGATATATGTATTACTCTGATCGTAGATTTTTTGTGCAGATTCCTTAAAACTCAATTGTTTATCGGATATTGATTTCTTCAAAACTCATTGGGACTTAAATAATAATCTAACATATCAGTGAAAGGTTTTACAAACAATTGACCACATGTATATTTTGATTTTCTTCGTTTAATAGAAAAATTATTACAATTCTTAGAAAATACTCTTTAAAACTAAAGAAAAAGAAATTGTAGAAAATGCACGGTATTTGTATCTCCCTGTATGGGCATATTCTGTTAAACAATTTCTCGATTTTGCTCGTACCTAGACGAAGTTGCATTGTTGCACGGGCGCATTAAGATATCTTGAATCGTTCAATTATAGGATATATTCCTGGATTTAATAGCAGGTATGGCCTGTCGTTTATGAGAGCTGTCGAAGAAGGTGGTAAGGAATGGCGTGAGAATCAAAGCAAGCTAAGAGCTCGCAGAGACCTTACAAGGGTGCGTGCCGAAAGACCCGATTCAAGGAACCTCATGTCTAGAACGAGAGAGGACAACATCGCCGGCCTCAACGAAGTCGATCATTCTCACGATCAAAATCTAGTCACGTTCAGTACGTTTCTGTTAATCTATTTCGTGATCGTTCCGATTAAACCAGTAAAAGTTTGAGCATTCGAATTCCTCGAACTGATCAAACTTTAAATTGTAGACAATCTAGTGAATTACAAGAAATACAGTGACCAGTAAAATTCAATCAATGGAACCACGTTTCAAAAAATTTATTATTTTTATATTTATTAAGACAGAGCCCCAAAAATCTCAAGAAGCACATGATTTCACGTTTATTTTAGATTGCGAAACGATTAATATTGTAACTCTGTTACATTTTGTTTACTAATTACATTTATACAATTTACTAACAAAAACATACATTTAATATTTTGTCCAAAAACGTTCCATACAAAATATATCAACAATAGTAAGGCCAGGTATATGATTACATCTCAGAATCACATGTCAGAGCAGTATTTAAATAAAATATTAAACATATTTCTTCGTTAGTACATCGGACTGTTGCTAAATTGAGTCAGGAATAAAATAGTATAACTAGTAAAATGACTGTAACAGAATTAAAATATTCTTAAGTTCAAATTAATATAAAATCCCGTATTTAAATGGTTTCGTTGGTTCAACTTTATTTCTCACTGTATATTAAGAACGTTAAAAACATTAATTATTATTAAAAATCGTGAACGATATTATTTGCAGATTACGAAATTTCTCCGGAAAGACCACCGATTGTGGGTTACACTGGTCACATACCAGGAGCAAAAGGAGAGGTAGCACTGTCGAAAAGATACGCTCAAGCCGCGAAAAAGGGACTCGAATTGATTCGAAACGAACGCGAGGAAAGGAGAATTAAATCGCTAAATACAAATGGCTCCCTAAACGTTCTCGATCCCGGTCAAGATTATCAATCCGAACGTGCGCCAGTGTAAATTTTCAATTTTTTCTCACAATCGACAAACTAGAGGAATCTGACAATCCATTTCTGTGAGCAATGAAAACATACGTTCACGTTGTCCCCAATTTTCTTTCCATGTTATCGCGTGGTCAAAGCTGAAGAGTACAATGCAACGCGACTATTCCTCCTGGATTTTCTTGAAAATATTTCTCAGCGGAAATATTTTTAAAGAACTATCTGTAAGGATCGTGCCATTCGCTACTTTTGCTTCGAAGCGAAGCGAAATTTAGCAAATCTCTGATTTATCGGATTACCGGACTAGCATCGGCACATTAATTCGACGTGAGTGCTAAGAAAATAAACTCATTCGATACGATATCGGTTTCGGTAATTGTGCATGAAGAATGATAAATTCCATAGAAATACGTAAAACTATATTTAAAACAGAGTATATATTTAAGAATATACCATCTATTCTCCATAGTATTTAAACTTCTTTCTTCTCTGGCAATCTACCCAGTCTTTCTACTTCCATTTTCACAGCTATTTTCCAATATTCCGTCGTTAAAGTGTTCGATCCATGTGACAAAGATAACAATCTGGCCAGTATCATTAATGAGTGTAAGTGATCTATACTGAAATTTTTATGCGTTTGCCTCATTTTCACGAAATCGCTCTGAACTTCCTAAAAAGATAAAAGAACACAACGGAAAATAGTGGAAGAAATATGTGTAATGCCACGCATTATAAAAAAATAATACACTACTGTTACCTGTACAATCTCTTCGTCGAGCTCGAACTTTCTTGTTTTAATAACTCTTAAATATTCACGGATATCCGCTATTCGGTTTTCATCTTTTAGATATTGTTCCGCGATTTCTAGTACATGCGGATAAACGTCCTTCGATTCCGTGTCTATCTTTAACACCACTTGATTCTGGCACTAAAGTAAGCGTAAGTGCATATTATGTAAATCTATTGCTTTAGAAATTCAATCGAAATACATAACTCGAATTCTCGTTTTCAACTTTCTTACGCACAGGAATAAATGACTTGGCCTCCGATAATATTAAAACCGCAATGTCCGTCTCATATTCCATCTTATAAAATTTAAAGTCGTATGTCACTTTCTGGAAATTAATCAAATTGCAGATCGTATTGTAGTTTTCCCGGCCTGCAGGTGACACTTGACCTGTGGTTAATCCCGTTTCGTCTATTACAAGATGAGTATTGTCGCTAAGTTGAAACACACCGCTAGTCAATCTGTTACAATCGTAGTCTTTTCTGTAAACAATATAAGATAAATATGATTCCATATTCTACCATACAAAGAAAATTCTACCAATAATCTACTTACTTCGGCGACAACGCCAAATCATTCAAATTTTCCAAAGTTATTTCCAACAAATGACTTTTTTCCACAAACATTGTTAAAAACTTATACAAATCTTTCGCAAATATTTTGTGTTTACCGATAGAAAAATGTGTTAAATTTAACGGATACGTGCCGAGGCAGAAATAATCCCTTCTCATGTAACTAAAACGGAATAACAATTCGGTAGTATTGTTTAATTGCTTCATTATGTCATTCCATGGCAAATCGATATCAAGTTATCATTTCAACAAGCTGCACTTATAAATGTTACCTTAATTTATAAGGCCTGTTGTAATATCTTTTTACAAATTGTTTGTAAATTTCATCTACAAGGTCTCGAACACAAAATATTTCTTTAAATTTGAGTCTATGCCTTGAAATTACATCTACAAAGTGACATCCATAGACGCTGTTTCCATCTCAACGGTTTCATTCATACCTTCAGGAAGGTTTCATCAACTACTCTTGACCAATAACCCATTTTTTTCAATAAAAAATTGACTCTTTATAGGGCAATACATTTTTTCTAAGAAAAATTGTGCTTTCAAAGATTTTGTTCTATGACGACCATTTGAAGATGACAGGAACGTCTGTAAACATATTTGTAGTGGTCCTTTACTAACACCACTTTCTATCGAGTACATTGTTTGTTAATTGTGGAGGTCATTAGTGTATTAAATTTAACATAACATTTATCATATTGCATAGGGACCATTAATCTATAAAGATTTAAAATATCAAAATAAAACTTCATAAAAATAGGTTAAAAAAATGGCAAAATTTACAGAACCAATTTTACTCTTCTGGAAACAAAATCTCAGTCATCAACGTAAAAAAATCGATTTGGCAAGGAATGATCTCATTTTGCTATATGATTTCACACAAACATCTACCCATAGATACCTACATTGATGAAAGTAAATGGCAGATTAAATAATCGGCAGCTAGGTGATCTCCGAAAAGAAGTTGACTTAACACTAAATGTAAATTGCTTCTTATCAATTTTGCTTTAGATACAATTTCTGGAGCTCTTTCAATTTCTCCTTCAGAAGAACGGATCAATTTAATAGCATGTAATCTAGGAACTAGAGACGTAGGTGGATAATGTACGATCGATTCAGCATCTGTCATTGTCTCATCCATGTTACTATTATTTAAAAGTGGATCTAAAGATACGAAACCTATTATTTCAATAATTTCATTTAACTTCAAAACTGTATCTTCATATATCTGTAAACAAACGTGCATAATATTATTACAAAAGCCATTCTATCAAATGTATAAATCATTATAGTTTTACTACTATTTGAATGTTGGAAAAGAATTCATTACAACCTTAACAATGCACGCTCTACCATCGTTCATTGGAATTGGAAAGTTCAATATGTATTCTTTTGAAACTATAGTTTGTTTATTCTCATTGTCTTCTGTAGTATCCATTTCTTTGTTTTCAGTGTCCAATGAGGCTCTATCTTTTTTACAAACTGGTTCGGAACAATCCATAGCTTCATGATCATTTTGTTCAAAACTTCTTTTATAATTTGTGACTGTTTGTGGGTTCGTGCGAGATGGTTTTTCATACTTTTCCTTTACCCACTCATTCAAACCAGGTATCGATATAACGAAACAAGTATGTCTTTCAGCGTTGCAATTTTTTTCAGACTCCACCAATATCTCTTCATGTGGCTAATAAAAACAGAGACCAAATGAAACTTTAGTCGAAACAATAATATTAGAAGATATACCAAGTATAAAGTACACATTGAATAAATACAATAGTGTTGGCAGTTTTATACATGAGATAAACTGTTCTTCTAGTATCTCACACCTGTAACTACCATCTGCATTTATTATAAGCCCTAACGTTGATCCAAAATGTCCACAGAATTTAGACAAGGACCTTCTATTGTACAAAAGGGCTATAAAGAAATATTCTTTTGTATAAATACCATGCATCTAGCGAAGTCTGTATACATTCCACATCTAGTCTCTTGTACACCAGATTGATTATTTTTAACTTCATATTGTTGAAAATAGTATTCAGGATTATGCATATCCTGAATCATCCCTCGAAATCTGACCAACTGTCGGTCTCTAATATAATGTAGTGGTGCATAATTCAGAGAGGGAATTTCCTTCACAACATTAGGATTATTTAAAATGACGTTACACGTTGATCTGTTAGCAATAAAGTGTTCAGGTGTCCAATCCAGTATTTTAAGTGGTGCTGTAATAAATAATTTCTCTATGGTCATGTCTGGTTAATAATATCTTCTTTTAACTAATTTAAACATTTACTTACAAGTCATGATACGTTCATCCAAAAAATCGTAAAACTGTTAGAAGCTAACAAAAGCGCGCGAAAATTGTTTTATCGAGACGATTTTATGAAAACGAGAGCCCTCTCTCATACCAGAGAAGAAATTTCCTGTCTGCTTACAGAAAGCAGAAAGCCAATAATCACAGACTATGTATTTAGGTATAGAAGTAGACACCAGAGCTGAATATAGACACAATCCAAATCAGTCTGGACACAATCTGAAATACGGACATCGCGCTAAAAAAATTAATGCGGTTTGTAGCGCCCTCTACCGAAGTGAAACGTCAACTACAAAAAAATACAGCCAGTAACGTATCTATATTGTGGAAAAAGTAGCGGGGTACTATTATTTGCGGGAAACTGCCGGGAGAGTCCTGAACGAGACGAACGTGCTATAAATTTTTGGTGAGTTATTACGTTATTATTAATGTTTGACATTGACATACACATGTTATGCATTCACTTTTCAAAATCAGATCATAAAAAAATTTTGCGAGATTATGAAGGGTAACCGAGGTACCCCATTTCACGCGAAATTTTACTTCATTGACGCTAAGTTGACCCCGCATGTGCGAGAAAATCCGTCCAATCAGTGATGAGATATCGTGCGATTTCCACGCGCATGCGCGGAAATTTTATAGTCAGTAACGTAAAAAGTTTGGCTAAAGTGGGGCCACATAATTTCGAAAAATTTGTTCATTTAATTTTGGAAAACAAACTTGTAAGGCGTAAGGATTGAAGATGAATCAGTAAAGAGAATATGTCAATGGAAAGGATGTCACCACTGCAATGCAAAGAATTAAATTGTCCAAGGCTCAAAATATTATTACAATTAATATCTTATCTTTATTCTTCTAACTTATTTTGATTTTATACGCAATTCAAAGTCACTTTCATCGGAGCTTCCTTCGTTAGTTTCTTCTACGATTCCGTAGCCCGATTTTGGTCTCTTTAGTTTTTTTAATATTGGTAAATTGTATTCAGCTATGTCCTTGTTCTTCGTAAGCATTTTCAATTTTTGAGACTGGTAAATCTTGATCCATGACTCGTAGAATTTAGATATTGATGTTTCTTGGGTTTTTATGTTATTCTCCCAGTTTTTGACATCTAGCATATTCCTCAAGTCGATTATTGTTTTGTTGCATTTTTTTCGATGAACTTTTTCAAGATTTTTTCAAGAACGCTTTTAACTGAAAATAAAAACAATACAGTGTATTCAATTATATTATAAATAATTTAAAGAGTGTTAAGTAATAGTTTTACGTACCTGAATTATGCATGGTGTATACAAATCCGGAAAGTATACTGTGTGATTATCTTCCGCTGCATTCTCCAAAATTAGTTTAAATATACTGTCAATAACACTGTCTTTAAAACCATTCATTTGAGTCATAAGAATTCAATATCTATCAAGGAAAACAATATATTATATATACAATCTGATAAAAATATAAAAAACATTGCATTTCACTTTTTGATTGAAACTACTTCTTCATTCTCTAGAATTTTAACAGTACTTTTAATTGTTACGAAGAATTTTAATTTAGGAAAGTAATTGTTAGGTGTAGTACCTCCAATAAGAAATGTAACAAAGGTATAAACGTTCCAGTTTCCTTGGAAATATCATTCATCATTTGCAAACAATGGAATCTGAGAGGGTCATACTGTGGAGTTGGTATTACTTTGATGGTGCCTGTAATAATCTGTAAACGAAGCATAACATTTTATTTCTAGTCGAATGCACG
Source organism: Lasioglossum lativentre (assembly GCA_916610255.1). Lineage (NCBI taxonomy): Eukaryota > Metazoa > Arthropoda > Insecta > Hymenoptera > Halictidae > Lasioglossum > Lasioglossum lativentre. Next base: position 35,706,926 of record OU744356.1, on the reverse strand, counting down.
ATCTTCTTGGTTTAATAAAATTGTTAATACGTACTTGTACAAGAAGATATAAAAGAGCCAGGAAAGACATCGAGACAATAAATAATTACTATAGATAAATCACAAACTTTATGATATTGAATAATTCCATGTTTATTAGCCGTGCACGTATAACTGCATTTACCTTCTTCTTCAACGTCATACCTGTAAAATTAATTAATGTAAATATCCAAAAATACCCTACTGATTTTATCATACCACCACATGCATGCATTTATTATTATTAAATGAAACAGTACTTGTCTTTCTGAATGTCTTCCTGCCATCTTTTTGACAACTGTAATGTAATTTTTCTTCCATCTGTTGCTACATCGGTGTTTTCGTCTAGTTCATAATCTCTTTCATCACTGGCAACCTAAAATGCAGTCCAAGTATTATTTATATTATTTATATTTAATTTTTTCATTTTTTTCTACGATTCATTATTATACCTCTAGATCAGTATTAGGTATATGTGTTTTATCTGTTTCTTCATTGTCGTCAATGTCACTTAAATCATTATCATCGTCGGATACATTCAATTCTAAAAGATTCTTATCATTTTCCTGCAAATATGTATAAAATTCTGGATCCGTTTGTTTCAATTTCATTAATGATTTCTTATGTTGCACTGGATCTACATCATCATCACTACTTCCTATAAAAATCAATTTTTTAAATTGCAATTGAAACTGTAACAAATAGTCCTATCGTATTTTGATTTCGTATATATGTAATAAATTTTATATGTTTACCTCTGTAATTATTAACACTGTTATTGTCACTGTGATTATCACTGTTACTGTCATTGTTTATGTCATCTTCGAAATCTTGATTAAAAAAACTTATCCGTTGTTATTTTACTTAAATGCTTCTTTTTCTTTGTAGCAGGCTTCTTTGACTTCTTCATGACGCTTTTCGTACTTTTTATTTCCATTTTATTTAGTTGACAATTAAACAATTAAATATTACAAGTAACCTGCAAGAAGTCAAGTTATTATTTCCTTACATTTTCATCAACTGTTGACAAATAGAATGCGTACGATTATTTAAAAAACGGAGTACAGTATATCACTTACGTTTCTGTAGTATATAAATTAAAACGTTTAATTCTTACAAACGTTAATTATTTTATAAATAACACGTGTACAAGTTCTTTCAACACTCCACGAGTATAACCTGACGTAAATATTCACCATAGACGTGAATGATAGTAGAGTATATAAGCAGAGAGTATATCAGATTGTAAACCCTAAATATAAACTGTGACTCGTACTTTAAAAGGAATAAAGAACATGTGCGAAACACTCAATTCCAACTAACAATCTGTTAACTTTATGTATTACAATAATATTATGTCTGTGGTAATTTCTTTTATTGATTTCTACGTTCTGTCATAATTCTGTGATATTGAATGAATATAACAAGTGGAAATTGTAAAGGCACAATAACGATTCAAATTCTTTTTTAGTGAAAAATTGTATCTGCTTCTGGAAGCACAATTGATTTTTGGGTATATGCATGTACTACTTTTTAAAAAGTACTCCTTAACATTAGTTTTAGCACTATAACATATAATTATTACTAACATGTGGTATCGGGCAAAATTATAACACATTTTGTTTCACTGTAAAAATATATTAATTAATTGTATTCATTCACGGATATTAGATACGTAAAAGAATAATGATCTGTATATTGATATGTAGAGCACGCTTGGAACAAAAATATTTTTATAGTCATTCGTTTACTGTACGCAATATGAGATACGAGTACAGTCTATGAAAACAATAAAGAACAATTAATTCGTAATTTCTACTTAACTTAACTTCTTCTAGTTTTCACACATATATTATGTCGCACATTATATTCCTAATCAGGTCTCCAAATATTTACATATTGCAATCTTCACTGGAATCTACAGACTTTAAATCTCTTTGCTTTAATTTAACGTATTCTCCACCCATAGCAATATTTGGTTCTACTGATATTGCATTCGCTATTTTCTGATCTGACAAGTACATGTTAACTTTAATCAACGGCGTCTCTATCAGATCACCCTCAGGCTGGTTCACAGTTGATTTCGATTTATTTGTTAAGCTTTCATCCTTCACATTTTCGTCTTGTTTAGAACATTCATCGCGGTCGTCTTTTACGGTAGAATTGCTTACTAATCGTTCCGTATTTGTACCAAAAATATCACTTGTAGCTTTGGTGTCGGTTTCTTTTTGATTTGAATTAATTTCACGTTTGTCGCGCTCGTGATTCTGTAAAATATCCCTTCGAAACGCCTGAGCGTTTTCTTCCGATTTATTTGCTAATGAAACAGATACATTTTCCATCTTTGTCTGATTTCGCATTTGTAAAGCAATGGGTACAGAATATTCGTACTGTGCTTTTCGATTTTTATTATTTAGAACTGATTTTTCTTGCAAGTTCGACAAAATGCTGTCAGGTATTTTATCGTTTTTCGACAGACCTTTATTATTTCCATTATTACTTGCGTTCAGGGATATAGATTTATGGATTCTTCGTTTTATTAAAGCATTTAAAATAGGACCTTTCGGTAAGTCGTTTGAATAAATAGGTTCTTCTATTGCGTCGTTGATTTTTTCTTGATTAATCACTCTATTTTTTAAAGATTTATCGTTTACACCTTTGTTTGGCAAAGAATTTTCATTCTGAATCTTGATTTGCATGTTTTCGTCACTTTTTAGTTGTTTAACTTCAACATGCTCATGGCTTTTCACTTCATTAAGTTCATTGTTGGATTTCGATTTCTGCGCTTTGTCATCTTCTTCTGTTTTATTTAAAAATTCTTTGTCATGGCCAAACTTTAGAGTTCTAGAGTTATTGTTTTCTTGGAAAATTAACTTTTTATCGAAAGCTTTTAATCTTTTTTCATTTTCTTTGGAGACTTGCACATCCTTTATCACTGGTTGCTTTTTACTTTCTTGTTTATTAAAATCTGTTTTCTCAAGTTTTTTATTCGTCTCTGCTACCAATATATTCGAAATTTCTGCATCTGCTGCCAGTTCTGTTTCTTCTTTTTTAATTGCATCAGAGTTTATAAGGTTATCACTTTTTTGTGTATCGATGAAATTCTTCTTCAAGTCTAGAAAAGAACTTTTATCTCCTGTTTTTAATGTACTAGATTCTATAATCTCTAAAACATGATTTTTCATTAAAGTTTTTGGTTCGTTCGGTAAATCTGCCTCCAACGGTTTCATTTCATTTGCATTTCCCATTACTGGAGCAAGTGTAGCTACTATATTTTCAATAGACTTTTGTGTTTCTGCTGCCGGCTTCTCTGTGACAACAATACGCTCGACAGGAATCGGTGGTTCCTGACGTATATCTTTCGACTTTAGGTTTACCGATTTATCAGGAGCATTCAAGTCTGGCAACTGATCTATTTTCTCTAAATATGAAATTATATGGTGACGTATAGTAAGTAAGTATGTATGTATGTATGTATGTATGTATGTATGTATGTATGTATAGCATAAAAATAATTATTTTTACAAGACATTTAATAATACCTTTAATATCCGGCAAAATTTCATGGTCATGTGGAATACTTGCAACCGCATTAAGATCATCTTTGTTTAAATTTAATGGTAGATTATTAATTTGACTAAGAGGTTTGGTTGTTGTTATTAATAGTTTTGTATTACCAGATTCTTCCATTGCATACAAGTTTGCATACGTGCTCAGAATCATAATGCAGATACCAATAAATAAAATTGCCTGGACAATGAATGTATCAATATTAATGATAAAGAATTGGAAGGCATTACGACTGAGAAATTTTCTTATTGACCTTACTTGCGCTAATAGTCTTTCGTTAGTATGTTTGCTGCTAATAGATATAAAGAATATTGCTGGGAATATCAAACATATCATGACTCCAATTGTGGATCCCACTAAACCAAGAACAAACTCTATATTTGGTATTAAGATGCCAGTAATCAGTGAAACAGCCACAATTGCTATAGTAAGACATCTGAACCTTGTTTCAGGTAAATAATTTACAGATGGTTCATGAACGTACACCTGCAAGAATTTATATAAATACTGATTAATATCATACTATTTTGTTCGAATGTCTACTACATTTATACTAACCCTACGAAATAAGAGGGAATTTAAACTTGCGCGACATGGAAAAATGACTAGAGGGAAGCTAAATGCAATGGAGAACACAAATCCCATTTTAATCATTTCAGATGACAAGCTAGGTTCTAAGCTCATTAGCACATTGCCTGTAAATTGAAGGATAGTTAATGTAAGTTAACGATACTCGAAACACAATAGCACGTTTTTAGGAATGTACAAGTACCTGTAAAAGGTTGCGTGCAAAATGCAATGTACCCAAAAAATCCGACGCATAAATAAACAACAGTACATATATTCAATGCACCTCGTACGACTTCATTCATTTTTTCCAATGACACATTTGGAATGCTTTCGTATATCTCAAATAGTTGAGTTTGGCAAAATAAAGCCATAGAAAAAATAGGTATACATTGCAGTATACCAGACGGTCTCCAATAATATACATGTTCATACCAATCTCCGGCAAAAATGTGTTGCATAGACTCCGTCACTATCTGAACGAAAAACATAACATATATTAATTATTGAATTATTTAAAATTTGGTACACAATGAGAGAAAAATGACTTACCTTTAATACAAGACAAAGGTAGAAAATAATTGTAGCAGTACAAAGACTGGATAAGCTATCGATGTTTCGGAGCAATCCCAAAGGTAAAACTATGAAAATGCTTGTCGTTATAAGCAAACTAGTCCTAATATTTTCTGGATTTTTGTTGATCACTTTTCCTACAATTTGTGGTCCTAAATCACCCATAATAACAAAAAATGCAATGCATGTTCCCACAAGAAATCCGATGATAAACAACTCCACCAAAAATTTTCCCATTTGACCGAATGCGTGAAATGCCAGAAGTTCAAAATTTCTTCGTCTTGACATTACAGCCGACTTGACAAGAAAATGGCAAGCAAGTCGTGACAATAGGCTACTTAATAGCAAAACCAAAGTAGCCAGCATAATGCCACATTGCTTGAAACAGAATGGCATAGCAAGAACGCTTACACCGATGATACTGTTCGCAAGAGTCATAACATGTGACAACTGAGAAATCATTTTAATACGTTCTTATGTATCTAAATAACTTTATATTTTTTATAATGAAGAGTTATCGTTGATTAATTATTGAAAATTTTTCAGGGCATTCATGTACAGTTGTCGTTGAATTTATCTGATTCGAATAGACAATATTTCTGCTAATTGGTGGTAACGTTGAATCTTCATGCATGCATAGATGATATGATAGTCAATCACTCATTGTTTTCATATTCTAACACACAAGCTTGCTCGAATTAAAGGTTAGAACTGTAGTTTCGTTAGTTGGTTTCGTACCACCGACTGAACTACGTGTAGAACGAATGATATAATTTATTATCATATTGAACGTATCGAAGTTACGCTTCGACTGTTATGGTTTTGATAAGATACAGTTTTGATAATTAATATTGTAGAAAAACATCGAGCGGTCTCTCGACTTTCAAAGACTGCCACCATTTTGATAGAACAAGCACAAGAAGACACGCGCCCCACGTAGCCGCGTGGCGAAAAAAATTAACACACTAATACACGCGGTAAATTTCTTTATTTTTTATTATAAATATTTAAAAACATTCGTGTTATTCATGTCTGGACATAAATATATATATATATATATATCTATATATATATATGTATATCATAATTGATCTATCTCAAATCGACTTAGATATACGCAATATTATATATCGAATTTGTCTTTGTGTGGTGGTGGATAATTAATTACAAGTAGTGGTAGTAATTACAGCTAGATCTCAATCGACACATTTTTCTCTTTCGATCAATTATCCATTAACGTGGAACTAAACGAATTTAGTTTCATTGTGAAATATTTTTTTTGAGGCTCAAAGATTTCAATTTTATATACACACTGTTATTAATGTATCTTTATTCTCGCGCAATGTCTAAAGCCGCGCGCTTGGAGGGTAACACTATTTCTGTTTTCCATTTCCTTTCATTTTTAGACGAGAATGCATTCGCAGTTTCAACGCACAAATATAAATCGACCACGTCACATACGTAATGTTGAACACTTAAAATTAGTTTTGCTCAAGTTACAATCAAAACTTTACATCTACACTTGAATTCAATATATTCATTGACCGTACTGCTAATTCCTTTAAACCTTCCATCCTTTCCTCTTTGCCGGTCATCCAATCAAATTTTCCGTATAAAATAAAATACTTTACATATCAAAAAGAATATCGTAATGTTGTTATATATGTAAATGTATATGTATTATTGCATGTAGGACTTTGTTTAAATCTGATTTTTTCGTTATGTACAAGAATAGAAAGCAAAAAATTTGTTAACCCATAATACTTGCCCGTTGTAAATACAATCATCTTATTCGATTTTAAATCAGGCTTACTAAACAGTTTTATCAAGATCAATGATTTAAGAAAAACAGGACACATAGCGCCCAAAATGTTTCAATTGTTATATTTCTACATGATTTGTCGAAACGTGTGAATAATAAATTTAGATATCTAGAAGTACTGTCTCACATTCTATGATTTCAATGGAAACATCGAAGAGATGTTACAAAATATCGTTTTTATATTTACCAAAATTGTCTCTATGATCAATGTGCCTTCATCTAACATCTAACTGATTGAATATTCGGTATGCTAGAATACAAAAATGAATTTGATCAAACCATAGAATTAAACAGACTATTGAAGGTACTCATTGTTTCGAAAAATATTTTAGGAATAGGTCATTCGATGAACTGTCAATTTAAGAATACCGGAAAACGTCTGTAAATTTAATGAGATAACAATTAAAATTGCAGAGCGTTTGGAGTCAATTACACGCTCATACGTGTTCGCGATAACAACGTCGCTTGCCACGAATTCAGCCGATACGTTTTACTATCGAAGTGTACGTGTTTCAACCGAAATTTCGAATCGTATACTAAATTCGAGGCAGCGTGCATCGTTAATTTTTTTTTTTTCATGACTTAAGTTACCTATACTTATCTATACTTGATTTAAATAAGGACTTTTTCCAATTTCTTAAATGTTCAACGGCAACCGTTTATCAGGGATTCGCTCCACCATCTTTTTTTGTTTCTTCGTTTGTGATATTTGCTTTTTCATCTTTTTCGTTTTCTGTAAGATATTATTAAAATGTTTCGTTATAGAAATACAAGAAAAACTGCATTCTTACACAAAGAAATATTATGTATTATCGTACATCATTTAAGTACCTTTTGGTTCTGACTTTATATCTTCTTCCTTTTTGAGATCACCTTCTATACCTTCTTGACCTTTTTCTAGGCGAGGTCGTTTTCTGGAACCCTAATTGGAAAAGAATGTAGGTAAGTCAAATTAACATTATATCAGTTGAGCAAAGATTTTACCTTGAACGATCTATTATCTCTTCGCCCTCCTTCTCCTTCCTCTTCACTATCGCTGTATTCATTATCATGTTGTATCCTTTTATCCAACTCTCGTTGTGGTAACCGTTCATCTGGATTCACTTTCTCCTCGGCCTCAGAATCTTCGATAACCGCACCATCTTCTGGGATAGGTTGAACTTGTACACCCGGTGCATGTGGTAACATCCGTAGGTTTTCAAATAGTCTCGTCCTGTAACGTTATTAATGCATAACATAAGGATTTCCATTTTAAAAATGTCAATATTCATCAATATTCCAATGGAACATACTTAATTTTCTCAAGATATTCAGGAGTATTTTGATTTGCCATGTTAGAAGGACTAATGTGCAGCTTAAAATCCGGTCCAAAGTATTCAAAATAATCATTATAAGGTAACTCATTTGCAATTTCGGAACCGAGAGCTACCGATGTTTCGTACGTCCAACATCGAGATACGTTTCTTATTGTATATCCACCACCACCGACCATTAAGAATGGTAAATTATACTTTTTTACAAATTCAACGCATTTACCGTGGCCTCTTACTGTAAGATTAAAACATCCCAGTCTGTCTCCTGAAAATAATACACAACAAAATGTTCATAATGTGAATCTTATAATATATATACATGTGTATAAATATATAAAATTATACCTGTTAATGAATCAGCACCACACTGTAAAACGACCGCAGAAGGTTGAAAAGTTTCCATTACCTTTGAAATAATAGGTACAAATATGGACTCATAACTTTCATCGTCCATACCATCTCTTAGTGGTATATTGACTGCATAATATTTTCCCTGTTTAAAAAAGAAACAGTTTTACTATAACACTACTATAACATGCAATTATTTGCATTTACATTCTCACAAACTCTTTACCTTCCCTGCACCAATGTCACGGAGATCACCTGTACCAGGAAAATATTCGCCGTATTTATGGAAAGATACTGTCATCACTCTATCAGTAGTATAAAATGCTTCTTCTACACCGTCTCCATGGTGAACATCAATATCAATATATAAAACTCTTTGATGATATTTAAGTAGTTCTAAGATTCCCAGGACAATATCATTTACATAACAAAAGCCAGATGCTTCACTTTTCTTGGCGTGATGTAATCCACCTCCCCAATTTATACAAATTTCGGAAGCTTGTTTATTAAGTTTTACAGCTGCAGCTACCGATCCACCAGCTGATAATTGACAAAACTCGTATAAACCATCAAAAACGGGACAATCCTCTCCTACATTAACTATAAGAAAAATAGAGTTCGTTAAAAATTTTTTCGTTAAATACAACACAGTTTGTACTTTTGGTAAATTACTTTTTCAATAAATGTTAACTGTATGATCTTACATCTTTGCATTTGTTTGTTATACTCGGACATATTATCGGGCCTTATGGACCGCAGAAACCTAATATATTCGTCACTATGGAATTTCGTCATTTCATCTGCAGTAGCTTTATGAGGTCGCTAAATAAAGAAAAACAATTAATTTACTTTAAATCGTCGTTGAATGCAATCACATTTGATGTTACATATTTAAAATAGTTAGTAACATATAATTAAATAAAGAATTCTTACATAAATCTCCATTTTCCTATAAAGACCATAATTGAGAAGTAAGTTATGCGTCATCCTTATACGATGTGGTTTCATGGGATGCCCTTGCCCATAATAATAATTGCCAATATCACCTGAAATAAGACATTATATTTTCATTTGTTCAATTATTACTAAGAAAATGTAGAAAGTCTGCTTTAAATATAAAGATAAATTAAAAAATGTTAGTCAAACAAAGGGTAAAGCACATATCTATATCGCTTGGTATGTACGGTCATCCGGAGTGCACTTGAGAATCTTTCGCGTAACTAGTAAAAAAAGAGTATTATTCAAGTACAAACGCTTAAAGACTCATTGTTTTTATAGAATTTGCAGCACATACAACACGATTTAGTAAATTAGTGTATTTGCATTTATACTGATTAAAATTTTTTATACAATTACCGATCAGTTTACCATAACCTATAATTACTGTGATTCATTAAAAATCTTAGTATTCTTTTATTGAAATTAAAATAATATTGAGTGAAGTCAGTTCTAATGACAAAAACAATTCCACTAGTACTTAATTACAAGGAAAATATTACATATAATTCATGGTTCGTTAATGTAGCGGTGGGTCGCTATTAAATTTGAATGCTACAGAGGTAATTAGTATATCAGAGTATGTTATAGGTAAATTTAAAATAAAATATAATTATTAATATTCCTATTAAAAGTATACGGAGAAATATCTATTAAGATTGCATGATAGCGGAACGTGTAAATACATAGACAGGTAGATAAAGCCGACGCTTTCGAGTACGGTAACATGGAGTTACGCCTGTAAATCTTTCGCGTTAACGTTCCCAAAACCGTACAGGAAGGTAGAAAGAATATCATAAATATCAATTATCATGAACGAAACGAAACTAAAATATGCACTTTTAAGAACGTAGAGCTTAATTAGTATAAATATGCTTCAAATTTTATTAATGGATACAAAAAGTATCTATTGTAAACGACACAAACGCGGATAGCACAAACACATTTTGACAATCTCTTTGTACGTGTAGAATATTTTCGCGGGATCGCGAGCTACTAGAAAATTTTGTAATTTTTTCACTCACTATCGTAGTAGTAGCATACACGCTTCTTGCTGTGTGGTAATGTGGACATTTTAACCGATTTCTTTCTGGTAAATAGGAAAATAACTGATATGAATCAAACGCGAACCGCGGAGTGTCGCGGCACCCACCGACAGAACACAGCGTCACTAGGTCTCTCGTCTACCACAGAGTATTCTCAATCCTCTGTGATCTGTGATTCTACCATGAATTGAGAACGGCCATCTCAAGGGAAATCAATGTAACCAACTTATAGAACGAAAATTCTCTGAAAATAACTACATATATAGCATATATATTTATATATATATGTATATATATATAATATATATATATATATATATATATATATATATATATATATAATTATATTTATTATATATTATATATATAAAAATTATATTACATATATACATATATATATATATATATATATGTATCTCTATATATATATATATATATATATATACAACTTATATATTATATATAATTGAAGAAATATCAGATAATCAAATTTATTATCTAGATCAATAGTTTTAAATAACGAACAACAAATAAAAAATAATTATCAAGTTTTAAATAGTTCATATTTCTAATCCAAATCAATATTTTATACTATTTATTAACTTCCCGATTCATAGGGAAGTTACTGTAATTTAAATTTGTTTTGATCGATTATGTATTATTTAAATAAATTCTGTCTATGGACACAATGATCAAATAATTAAATCCAAACAAAAATAAATAATATTTAAAACTAAACTCAAATATTATTTATATATATACTAATAAAATAAGTTTTTTACATTTATCACAAGTATATTAATTCTGTTTGAATTTTTATAGCTTTAATAAACAAAGCAAACAAAATATTTATAATAAATTATTTGTATTGAAGAAGAAAAGAAAATCTTCTATTAGAAAATTAAACATCGACATTATAAAAATATAAAGTATTATTGAATGTTCGACTGCAGTAATTTCAGCTCTGTGTTATAGGAATATAATTTTAAAATAAAAAGAAAACTATAATTATGTTTGTTGTTGAAATTATAAAACGAAAATATTGATAGGTTTACTAAAAATTCTTTGTAAAGCGCGGTTCTATTTTATTAGAGCAAGTCTATACAAATTCACGTTTTTTTATTATTGATAACAAACGACAGGATTAAATCAACTTTTTACAATCTCTCTCTTCTTACACGCTAACGCACATGCACACGCGCACGCACACATTCTCTTTCGGTCTTCCTCTCCTTCAATCTCTCTCCCCCTCCCTCTCTATTTTTCTCCCACTCTCTCTCTCTGCCTCTCTCGTACATCATATACATAAGAACACGTTCAAAAAATTTCAAAAATTTACTGTTTTAATTCATTAGGTTTCCAATTAAACAATATTTCGATTCCACTGATTTCTCAACATGATCAATCCAATCTATATAAGTATATTTCCGAGTATCTCGAAGAGGAAGAAGAGACCTTATTGACAATCAGTTTTTGAGTAGTAAATATATGATACTTGTTCATTGCACAACAAATATCTGAAATAATAATATGTACATTTATATCGATGAAAAAGAAGGTCGACCAAAATTAAAAATTAGCAATCAACCATTTTTAATATATAACATTCTGCTGAGTAAGTTGATTTTAGATTTATTTCAGAGGCCAACCTTGATAACTTTAGTTATTGACGGAACGTTAAAAGAATTCTAATATTGGCGAAATGAAAAATACAGTTTAAACGAAGCTTGACACCAAACTACAAGGAAAATTTATACATATTTTTCAAAATTGTTTTCACTGTAATTATACCCTTGCAACACAAAAATGAATACAAACTGAAAATGTAATTAACCGATTCTAGAATTACTAAGTTAAAGGATCAAATTGGTAACACTTCCTACTAGTTAATATTACTTTTTATCTTTTTTTGTCGCTTTACATTTATATTTTGCAATTCGCCAATTGGTAATTGATAAAAGAAACGTTAGTTGTTAAACGTGTTTCAGCCTCGTGATTGGCCCAAAATGCAATAAAATCTTTTTTATAATGCATTGGAATTTCTTAAAACAAAAATCCATTATCTGTAATCCTATTTATAGGATGTTTATGGAAAAAGAATTTCAAAATCATCGACATCAGAAAGGGAAAAATCTGGAAAATCAGGTGACCGACTATAATCCGTCATATCTTCCCCAGAATCATCCCCGTCAGCTGCATCATCGTCGTCGTCATCATCGTCATCGTCGTTGTTTTCAAGATCATTACGCTCATTTTCAGAACCATTCTCTTCCACACCAGCGTCTGGATTATCTGCGTCTATTAAAAAACAAGTTTTATTTTACATTTAAAATATAAATGTATTTGTACATATACGAAAAGTGCTATGAACAATTAAAAGTAGCAGTTATGTTTCAATCAATAGTTATCAGAAATATTATTATTTATACAGAAATTCTATCGCATATAGAATACTAAATAATTAGATTAAAGTGTATTAGATTCGAAAAAGGATGAGAATTTAATTTAGTCACAATTTAAATTGGGATATTTTAATATCAATTACAATTTCATTAAGTATTAAATTTAATGTGTGCCTTTCAGAAAAAATATAATTTGCACAAACATAATGGCTTGAACCGTAACTGTAACCGTAAATAAATTAAAAATATTTCATAACGGCTACTATGAAAGAGTTGTTAAAATATATTCAATTAAGATCACAAACCATCCGCATTATTATCATCAGAACCAGAATTTGAGCCATCATCTTCGCTTGCATCAAGGTCATCTTCATCATCATCTTCATCGGCTTCATCTTCATCATCTCTCCTTCTACCAACATCGTACAGCCTAACGCAAGATTCTTGGATACTATCAAACTCACCCTGATTCTCAACTATAGCTATTTGCGTATCAAACTTGTTACAAGCCAGTCCGTAAATTCCTCTTTTGACATCGCAAGTCGCTGTAATTAAATTTACATGAAATACAATTATTATTTTCAAATCAATTGAATTATATACAATTTAATGAAACAGTATAGCCGAATAAGTCTAGTAAAAGTGGCTCATCACAAGCCAAATCGATCTGGATTCAGATCGTTTAAAAGATTTCTTGGAAAAAACCTTTTCTACGAAATAGCTACAGAGTTACCACTACTAGATGATTACCATACCTAAAAATAATTGTAAACAAATACTTTCTAACTCTTCATATGCAATATATTCTTTTAATCGATATAGTTTATTCATTCCATGATCATTGTATGCAGTTTTAAATACTTTCACAAGTATCAAATGATATAAAACTTGAAGCAGTTGTTATATAAACTATAAATAAAATTCATTTGGTTGTTACAAAACTAAACATTATTTTTGTGCAAATGGCAACCGTACTACACAATGCTGATTGTACGTAACTGTAATAATTTGTAATGCTAAACAGTTAAATTCTGTAATCAATCATAATAGCCATGAATATTAAGTTAATTGTATAATATTTCATAATAAACATCTAAAGTGTGTAATATTGTTTAGGCTCAAATAAAAGAAATTTGAAGGTCTACTGACTTGTTAGAAGAATTCATACAAGATGTATCCAAATTTAATGCATTGTCTCATTTTATACATGTGAAAATAGTTAGAACTGCATATGATGCCAATATGTTAATTAAAACAAGCCGTTAAAACTGTAAAGAAATGTCAGTTTTTAATTCTTTTAGCTGTGTACTGCCAATTCGAAAAGATTGAAAAATTATATGTATATTAATAATCACAACAAGACACTAATATATTAACGTGGTCAATTGATAATATAAATATTAAAAAAAAAAAGTTTTTAAATATTCCGAATAATTAAAAAATCGATTTTGTCTTAACTTTTACCACGCTTATTTGACTATACTTCGGAACGAAACATACCAATGTTACTATAGTCCAAAGCATCTAGTGTTTTAAATGATGTAACATAATGGGATTCGTCTCTATTTTCTTGATCCAAAGGTACTGCATATATAATATTATTAACAGGTGAAAATATTACTTCCATTTGATCAAGCGTTGGCACTGTCTTTAATAAATGGAAGGTTCTTAAATCCCAAACTTCTGTATTTGATACCACCTCTGTACCTGTTAAATGAAAATCAATTTTAGTACTGTACATACAATTCTAAAGTTTTTACGTTGTCAATCAGTAAATAAGTTACAAGTTATTGTAAGTACCATTGGGATGGAAAACTCCATTAAGCGTTTGATTTAATTTATCAAACTTGTGAATTTCTTTTCCTGAATTTATGTCCCACAGAATCCCGTCACTTAGAACAAGTTCATCATTCATGCTGAACGTAGCACGATTTTTGGTGTATTGATTAGAAATTGAAGGCGTAAGAGTAGTTAATAATTTTCCTGTAGCTATATCATAAATCTGAAAGTAAGAATTAGAATAATTTATCCTTTTTTTGTAATACTACAAAACATTTGTATTTTATATTTTCATTACTTATTACTTTATACAAGAAGAGAGCATACCGTAGCACTTTCACCTTGGGTTCCAATAATTCTATCTTGAAGTTTTCCAAATTCGACATAATCTTCATTTTCTAAAGATAATTTCATATCAAAGAAGGTTCCTATGCTCCAAAGTGCAGACATAGGGCTTCTCCATACAGTAGAGCATAACAATAAATTTCCGCGCTGGTTACATTCCATATGATAAACGTAAGATTCGTGACATGGATATGTTGCTTCCTCTAATCCTGTATGTGCATTGACCATTTTTACGTCCCCCGCGTAAGTACCTAACATTAGATAATCCTGACATGGCTGTAAAATATTTCAAAATTGTACATGCACATAATATAATAATTAAATTTGGAATATTATAAATTATTTTTTTTAGGTACCAAAAAAATGCAACAGGTGAAACTTCCAACGTCTGTAGGCCTGAAAGTTTTTACGGGACAAAAACGACTATAAATGTGTCTTCTATCCAATCTTCTACCATCTATACCTAATGCTCTTCTTGCCAGTCTTGCAGTTACATTTGTTGGTGTTGAATTCTTTGTACAAGGATCTGGACACTTATGGGGTCTGTAACAACGTTGTTTTGTTATATAACTAACCACGAATAAGAGAATACAGATGAAAATATTGTGTAATTTAACATTAAAGACTCTTACTCGAAAAGATTAAATTGTGGACAAGTGACCATAGGATTTTTACACAGTGCATGTTGATTAGTTAAATATTCTGTAATGATAGAATCCAGTGTTATAGTAGATGGATTAGAGGTAGCAATTCCAGCGGCTGTAACGCCTCCAGGATCTCTTGAAATTTGTTTTTGTAACGATCTACATGTAGTCGGCTGACCAATTGACTGACAATTCATAGAATTGACTAGAGGCTGTTTATCAGCTTGACTTTTCCTGAAATCATTTGTATGTATATTTTTTAATTGTTTCGAATACTAAATAATAAATTCTAAGAGAAACGTTACAAGATTGAAAAACTCACTTTGTTGTAATTTGTAGTTTAATTGGCAGATTTGTGCTAGGTGGAACAGCATTTTGATTGAGACAGTCAGAAAGTTTCAAGCGCAGATTATTTGCGCACGTTAAAGACGGTGAGCTTGAACTGGTAGCAGAATGGGATATAAATCTCGATGATGAAGTGGGTGTAGTGTTATTGCGAGAAGCCACTTCTCTTTGATGACATCTAGTTGTATTATATAAATTAACGGGCGCTCCTGGTGAAAATCCGTTTCTTACCTAAAAGAAAACATTACATTAAATGACTACACATTAAGAAGATCTAAACAATTTTATTATTATATCTTACTCCAGTTGTCGCTGGGCTGCGGTAAGTAAGTGGATGATATGTTGTTATCGGTTTCATTATTGTATGAGAGTCTAGGGTCGCTTCTTTTTGAAGAGTCGTTGCTGTTTCGGTTAAACCTTTTGATATCAAATGTTGGTATATTAGTTGATTCAACTGTTGTTCATTATATTGTATTCTTGTTTGTGCTACCACATTTGCCTGTTGTAAAACATAAAAGTTAGATTGTTGTTTATAAAATACTGTTGTAGTGTACGTATTGGATATACATATTTGTTAAAAGGATTTACCCTGTGTAGACTAGCTAATGAAATTTCATATTCCGCTCCAGTAGGTTTTGCTTTTCCAGAAACTCTTTCCATTAGCTCTAAAGCATACTTTTGAAACATAACGTGTTCCTGCCTTTTTTCTTGAAGTATAGGATCTTTCATTAAAGCCTGGATTTGTCCATCAGTAAACATTGGGAGCTTGCTAATAATTTGTCTGACTTTTTCACTGCGCGCTAGACCTGCTAAAGCACGACACGCTAATGCTCTTATACTGTCGGCATCTGTGATTGGAGTTTTTACCATCATTAATTGTAATAACACCTATAAAATAGATATGGATAAATTCAATATACAACACACTGTATAATATAATTGAATAAGAGTGTATTAAATATTAAGTGTATTTAATACCATTATTCCATTATTGGATCTTACGCTCTCCCAAATTTTTTGTATCAATTCTTCACTGTTATTAATATTTGCTTTCTTTTTAGCAGAGCCTGATACTGAATACCTCGCAACATTGCCACCAATCTATAATAAAAAAATACGAAAGAAAGAAAGTAAGTTATTTGTACGTTTAAAAAGAAAATGTTTAAACTCCAATTGTCGAGTTTAGTTTAATTATTTACCCTGTTTATCGGAGCGCATACGCAATTGATTACGGCTCTCAGCGCAGCCCTTTGTACATCAGCATCGGCAATAATTTCACACTCTGCCGCAGCCAAAAGTAAATTAATTGCCATCGTCATCGACATGTCTGGCATATCGACTCTTTCACAAAGCAAAAGCATTACTTTGGGAACGACAGAACAAATAGCTATTACATCAAGACAGGAACGAACTGTTTCTGCACTGGAAGTTGTATGGACACGGCCGCTATAATTCCATTCCCTAGCGAAAGCAATAATCTGCAGAAGGAGTGTTATGCCTCCAAGACGATGTAGTTCTTCCACAGGTGGCCATACTGCTCTCACAGACATTAGTTCTTGAAGAATTTCCACCTGTAATAATAGTAAAACAATTTCATATCCATTTAAACAGCTAAATTTAATTAATTAAACGGTTTTCCGAAATACTGAATAAATGGCATTATGTGCATATTCTGCACATTGTTTCATTAGTAGTGCACAAGTTTATCATAAGCTTATCTTATCGTGCCTTAGGTTTTCGTTCTCAAAGAAAGAATTTATACAGTTAATTATTTATGTTTCCCTCATACATTGATTTTTTAAAGATATTAACTGCGGAAACAAGGGGCAAACGGGTACATTACCTTTGCTTGTACTTCTTCACTGCTTAATTTACAAGCTTTATAAGGCGGTAAAGACGGTTGCAATGTATCACGTTCAGCTCTGACATTTTCTGCTCTCTGTAATTGCTCTGCTTTTAGATGTAAATGGGCTTCCATATACCGCTTCAAAGCAACTGCAACATGTCTAACTATTTGTCTAGAAGCACACTCTTCATCGTCATTTAATGTTGGTTCTTCTTCTAAATTTAAGATCGGTAATGTGGATATCTTAAAAGAAAAATTGATTCTCATTCAATACATTTATCAACACATAAAAAATTGATGTTATAATACGAAAAGATATTTACCACATTAAAAAGTTTCCTTAAACCATCCTGTGCATCAAATTCCTGTAATATCACTTTAAATGGAAAAGAGAAACCAAAAAACATTGTTGCATGGCATCTCCCGGAATCATGACTTCGTTCCAAGAGCCACAATGCGTAGGTAACAAGATCTGATATAACATGTTTTGGCAGCAGACACACCCTTTCCATTGCATCTTCGCAGTACGCTAGGTAGTACAAACATATAGAAACACCAGTTGCTGCAACACTGGGTCTTGGAACGTCTAATAGTTTCTGTAAACCTCCGACATTGAGGAACTCGATAGAGAATTTCTTATGACAGAGAAGAGAAGCTAAATATTTCAAAGCTTCAAAGGCTAGGCGACTATCCTTGGTTTCTCTAACATTAATATACTTCAGAATTAGTTCCAGAGCATTTTGTTCGAATACATGACCTAAGAATTCTTGATATTCACCCATTGGTGTGAGATACCTGTTATATAATTGAAAACAAATATTCGTTTAACAAGTATTACTGTTGTAAATGCTAAAGCATCGATGGTAAACATTATAATAAGTATTATTAGTATGATTATTCAAATGATTTGTTATGTTAAAGTATGTACTATAAATTAATATAATAATGCCAATAGTTTTACCTCAATATTAACATTTGTCTTGTGGACAATGTTGGAGGATGTATTTGCATATTTCCAATAACATATGATTCCATTTCTGCCCATGAAGAATTCGAATTTCCCTCTAATAAGGTAGACGGAGTACTAGTGCTCTGTGACAGAGGTGTAGAGTTCTTTGATAGATTGCATCGTGCTGAAGAGGCACTTAATGGCCTGCTATGAGTACCTTGTGCCTTGGATGGTGTCACTTGATTATTAGAATTAAAGCTCTTTGGCACTGACAAAGGTGGAGACATTATTTCTAAATACATGACATCGTTCTTTATGGGAGTTTCACACTCTGTATCATTTTTCTTCTTCTTAGGTAATGGAGCAGAGTCATCAGGAGACTGAAGGTAATCATCTTCTTTCTCGGAAAAACAATCACTATGATTGGGGCTCTTAAGAACTCCATTCTCTTTTCGTTTTTCTCGTACCTTGAAACAAAACAAATTGATATAAAAATAATACTTAAATGCAATCTAATCGAAGCTTGTAAATAGTAAGAAACTTTTTTGAAATTGGATGGGAAAAGTACTGTCATTGTAATACACGACATTACTCTTACTTTTCTTTTTCCAGGTACACCTTTATTTTCTCCATCTCCTCCACTACTCCTATCTTCACCAAAATGTGCAAATGGTCTAGTATTAGCTGCAAGTTGCCTATCTTCTTGTGCTTTCTCCTGTAATTTATGAAGCCTTTGTAACATTAAAGGTACCATCTTTCCATTTTGTTCTCGAAATCCTAGAATAAAATTATTGTATAGTTTATCCTCTGTTAACACATTTTCGAAATTGTCATTTCTGTACATTTTAAACCGTTCTCTATTTAAAAATCTGTAAAAAATTGGAAATATACCTGTAGCAATTTCCTGTACTTCCATAGCCGCAGCTACAAGACCAGTTGCATAACTCTGCAAAGGTTCTATACTTTTCTCTGCCCATGAAAAAAGGCGATGGATAAGTCCATCCATATCAGGTTGAAATACTGCAGAAGTCTCTAATCCAGGAAGAATATCAAGCATAAGGCGACAAGCTGCAATATTCAATTTTCTAACGTCACGACCTGTTACACCTGCCCGAGTCCAATAAGAATCTCGCAAATAATCGTTTATAAGCTGTGAAAATACAAAATATCAGGCAATAATTCTAAATATTATAATTGTACAATATAAATTATATATGTATCCTTTATTAGATCCCCTAAGGGTTACAATTTTCTTACCAATCTTCTACCTTAACCTACCCTTATTCTACGTTATACCTACATCCTTAACCTACTCACTCGCCGCATTCCCCTTTCCCCCCTATCACACACACACACAAACATGCACGCGCGCGCGCACAACACACACATTCCCTATCAGTGTGGACCCCCACTTTTGGTCGCTCCTCTTTCACCCCAATCTTTTTCTGTCATTCCTTCACACTCACTCCTTCCACTCATATTCTCTCTCCATTCGTCCATCTTCCTCAATCGTTCCTCTCCACCCCCTCATCCCCTAGCACTTCTCTCATCATCTCATACCATCCTCTTTCTTCATCCACCCTCAAACATACCTCCCATACATGTTCCCACGTCTCAGTTTCCCAACCACACACTCTACACTTCCTCGCATCTTCATCCATCCAATATTTCCCCACTTTTATCCCATTTCCAGCCTAAATCTAGCCACCCTCTGCCAACTACTCTCCCCGCCATCCTTTCCTTAGATACCCCGGCAACCCCTTCACCTACCCGTACCACTTATTGTATCTGGAATTTCTTACCCTCTCCCATCTCTCCTCCCTCTGTCGTATCTTCTCCCTTCTCACTACCTCCCCGCTCACTGTCTCTCTCCTACCCTCTAACATTTTTTCCGCTGTCCAACCCCTCTCCTCAAAGAAGCCCAATCTCTCATTCTCCCACGCATCCACTACCCCTCCCCCCCCCCCCGTCCTAACTCTACAATATAAATTATAATAAAAGTGAAAATTGTATATATATTAATTTACCTTGTTCATAAAGTTATCTTTTCTAAATAAAACTTTCAATATATGCCCGAAATTGCACTCTGGATCTGTACGTGATGGATGTCTTTCATCAAATGGGTCTGGATCCATTTTCAAATAATTTTCTGTTTCCAATTCTATAATTTCTGCCAGTCTTTGAAGTGTTGGAATAGGGTCATATGTAGGTGTCAAATGTTCTTCTTCCCATTGTCGAAGAATTTGAACAACATCAGTTTCTTCTGCTAAAGACTCAGCACTTGACATCTTGTTTCTTATTCTCCTATAAACATAAAATTATTTATTAATTATTATAATTATTCATTAGTGCAACCCAAACAATGATATTTAATATGATGGTGCTTATTTTCTTATATTAATTATTCACAAACATAAAAATAGTAGGCTACTTGAAAGCTATATAATTGTTTCAACAAATTTGTAATACATTAATAATATAGTATAATAATAATGTAATTCCATTGTCATACATGTTTTTAATTAAATAAGTTATGTACTTTGATGACAAATAAAAAAATTAAAATTATTCAAGTGTTTATTGTAACTTTTTGTTCTTTTCCATATTCTGCAAAAGACGTTTGGTTGAATTTTTAAAAAATATCAAATTTCACTAACATTTGGAGTAAAAGATAATATGTTATTTAGTCTATCCACTTTGACAATCGTATTTTCATCGTTCTAACAAGAATTGTTATTCCGTTAATTTAATCACATATTAAATGTATCTAAAACAAATCATAACCATATTAAATCGAAGAGAATAAATAGGATCAAAATAATTGTACATTGCTCAATAGAATTAAATTAGCAAATCTTCGCATGATGTTTCGATAAAAAGTAGTAGAATATACATAGTTATCGATGGATGAGTCAGCTGGTGAGATAATAGAGATTAATACTAATTAATGATTTCAACATTATTAAATGATTGCTTATTAATTCTTCTATCAGTTGATAACTTAACCTTAAAACTTAATGTACAATAAACAAAAATTAAACTTTCGGAAAAAACGCGTAAGAGATACGGAAGATATCAACTATCGAAAACAATCGAAACAATTACAAGGGCAAAAAACTGAATATTACATTGATAAAAACAAGTCCGAACATTTAGGAAATTAGATTACGAAAAGTAGCGCGTGTTTTTCTAGGTTAGAGTTAAAGAAACGTTACTTCTACGAAATTTATTTGACAGCTAACTGATTTGACAATTATTGAGATCCGAGTTACCTGTTCAAGCAAGCGAAATTCAGTTATTTCCTGAAAGTACACGTAATTCCAATCGAGAACGGTGTTTTCTTATAAAAGTATGAAATGCAACCACCGACACGCACGCTGAAGACGAGCTAGTTTATTCAACTTTTGAAATGCAATGAAATGTCACAATAAAATGGGAGTTTTTTATTGTGCACGTTGGTTCTACACACTAGTACTTTTTCAATACATATTTCTCGCAAGACGCTATATATATAGAATGAACGCGCTAAACCATTTCGAGAAATATATATATATATAAATACACATTTTTCGAATAAAATGTTATCAAAGACACTATTATGATGTAGGCATGAAATATCTAATTTCTGTATCTTTATGACACTAAAATAAGTAATTTACTCGACTATCATTATATGCATATATCTACACAGGGTGTCCGAAAAATGATTCCTGAGATCATTTAAAATAACTTTTTCCTTTGCAAAAACGTTTTCCGCGGCTTCGTTTTCGAGTTATTAACGAAAAATACGGGCCAATCAAAGCGCGCCCTAGACGCTCGTTGGCATGTTCCGCGCGGCGAGCCGGCAGGCGGTTGGCCAACTAGCGTCTAGGGCGCGCTCTGATTGGTCCGTGTTTTTTGTTAATAACTCCTAAACCAAGCCGCGGGCGCCATTTTTGTTAAGGAAAATGTCGCTTCAAATGACCCAAGGACCTCCCATTTCAATTTAACGCAATCGTTTTGAGACACCCTGTATAGTTACGATGGTATATACAATAACTAATCACAAGGGAGGTAGATGTAAATTATGTAAAAATAATCCTGTATTCCTTATGTATGTATAAATAATCCTTATGTAGAAATTATCCTGTCCATTCTTTCCATCCTTTGCCCCTATAGGCCAAGCGTAAGCACGGTCAATGATAGCTTCTTTGGAATTCTTATACATCTTTGGAAACTGTGATGTGACTAAGGATGTGACGTATTAGTTTATCTTTGCTTGAAGGAAAATTATCTGATCCGCTTCTATAAGTATATATGGTCTAAGGTGTACTGAATATCGAGAACATACCCGCCAACCAAAAATTTCATTTCTGACGAACATCTGTGCGCGCAGAAGTGACTTGTTCTGCCCAGTGCAGAGATAGTGTGCTCTTTTCACGCGCATGCGCGGATATTTAGCCTCAGTAACGTAAGACATTTGGCTAAAATGGGGTATCTTAGTACCCGCATAATTTCGCAAATTTTGTTATGATTTATTTTTGAAAAATGAATGTATAACATGTGTATGTGTGTGTATATATATATATATATACATATATATTAAAATTTAATATATACATATGTACACATAATAAATAATATATAAATATACAATATTTGTGTATATATGAATAATATAACTTACTCTTTTCCTTTATTTTAGGGATAAGGAAGGAAAGGGTACTAAAATAAGTTTAAACAAAAAATATAATATCAAAAATAAATATTTTATTGGACAGAAACAATTAACGAATACCAGCATTTGCTGTTAAGATAAGGAAAACTGCCAAAACCTTACCAGTATTCACAAAACAAAAATTACATTTTATATATAAAATTACACTTACACTAAATATATATATATAAACATTTTTAATAACAATTTATAAAATAATTTATAACTATAACAAAACTGTTTTTAGCATTATTAATAAATAAAATTTTAAAATATAACAGAAAATATTTTATACTTAATATCGCATAACATTAATTCATTAAACATATATGTATGTATATTCAATTTTTCTACTATTTACTAAATATTAATGGTAAACCTTACGTTTAGGGGAGGCAGCTCCGATGACCTTGATCTTCACATGTGTTGTCAAAGACAACATTCTGAACAACTTTTGTCATTACAACTACCCGGTGCTCGGTCTTAGTTTTCGAGATATTTGCGAAAAACTATTGCTAATACTGTATTGAATTTTACGTATTCTTCCAAGCTCCGTGGCAACGTGAGCCTGTTCCCCGGGGCAGCATCTGTTTATTTTCTATTTGTAAACACATTGTGGGGATCAGAACAGAGTGTCACTCTATATAGAGTGAGCTTTCAATGGCTTTCAATTTTGAAAGACTACTTTTGGATTTTCGCACGCGTGGTCGGGCCGGCCCTTTGCGCCCCCCCGCCAACTAACCCTAACTAATTCTGATCGCATAATTTTTGATAATCAGAATTAGTTAGGGTTAGTTGGCGGGGGGCGGAGAGGGCCGGCCGTCAGGCCGGACCGACCACGCATGCGAAATTGTGAATATTTCAAAATGAGAATTTTATTCAGCATTTAAATAATAGTTTTTCGCAAATATCTCGAAAACTAAGACCGAGCACCGGGTAGTTATAATGACAAAAGTTGTTCAGAATGTTGTTCCCGACAACATATGTGAAGATCAAGGTCATCGGAGCTGCCTCCCCTAAACGTAAGGTTTACCATATTAATTATTACAAATATTCTCCTAAAATATGAATAATGATTTCTGCAGGTCTCTTTAAAGGAAAAAAATTCTATCAGAATTCTGCACCCTGGTTTGGGAGATACCTGATACCGAGCCTGACCCTACCAAAACGATGTATCGCAAAGGAAACTTGCTGGAAAGCTGTCTATACGTGTAAGATACAACAGCGCATTAGTATATTTGAAGCCTGACAGGCAAAAATTCAGCTTCAACAACTTAAGCCTGAAACATTTTATTACTTAATTGCATTGCTTTTGTATGATAATTGCACTGACATTAAATTTCTATTTACCAAGGGATTATAATTACGTCAGACCCACTTCCATAATATGTTACCCCATCCCATGTACTTTTACACAATACAAAATTATAAAAATGTTTATTGTCAATGAGTTTTCGAATAATACATACAGATATTATACATTGCAGGTATGTGGACATCAGTCAACTAGGTAGAAGGCGTCACCGATGTATAATCCATAGGATAGTTCCGGATTATAAGCCACGGACTATTTACAGACTATATTATGTCCGTTACTGACGTCGTACATACCTACGTCGTACTCAGGTCGTACATCCTACGATCCTACTACTTACTATATCTGCTACCAACATATCTTTTCATCAGTAAGTATTCTTCATAACGGTTGTCAAATAATTGATGGTTATTTATTGTCTCTTGCTTTACATTAATTACAGATTTCCTAAAAATCCTAGGATGGCTGCCAACAAGAAGGGTGGATCTTAGTGTAGGGAGGAGGTTTAGTGAGGTAAACCCAGTAACAACATCATCAGTTACTGGGGAGTCCCACACTTCCTGGGGTTGGAATGGCCCCAGGAGATAGTACATAAAGTATTTTACCTCCCTGCACTATAAACAATAAAAAAAAAAAAAAAAAAAAAAAAATAGGTACGTGAACCGGTACTGAATACCTAAGGTGTGTATATGTGTAAGATACAACATCGCATTAGTATATTTGAAGCCTGACAGGCAAAAACTCAGTATGCATTGTCCTTAATTGTTACAGATAACACAATGCATGCCGATCACTACAACCTAGCTGCTTCACTAGCACGGTAGGTATACAGAGTATATCTCTGGTATTATCAACGATAGCCAGTGTAAATGCAATCAGATTTGCGGAACCCTCGATGACATAATATGGCAATACGAATTGTATAATCCACAAAGACGCAAGCTAATAAATGCCCTACTTAGTATGGACCTTCAACCAGCTTTAAATGTAAATAGCTTGTCTTTGTATTCATTCTTTTTTCAAAGATTGTAATCTGCATATTTAGCGTTAACAGACATTGTAATTGTATTCACTTGTATGTTGCGATTCCTGTAAAGCGAAATAAAGGGTTTAAAATGATAACAAATAAAAAGAAAACATTCAATACAAAACTGATATTTTATTATTATATTTATCCTATCCTATAATATTATGTAATATTGATAACACCAAAAGGATTGTTTATTTATTTATTTATTTGGTCATTATACGGGTATAAACCCAATGTGTATATATACATAGAATTAAATCAAATAGTTGGATATTTGGAACAAACAAATCACAATACAATTAATAAAAGTAATTTCATTTAAATATTATAAGTTATGATTGTATCATATAGGTAAAAGCACAGTTAATCATAAGAAAATATGCGGTAGACTAACAAAAACTATTTGCTTTGTAATCAATAAGTGTGATCACTTTGAAATTTTGTGTGTGTCTGTTGTAAAATCATTGAAAATAATATTGAGCCAATATATAGCTGCAGTTAGAATTAGTACGCTATTGGCAAATTTAATATTAGTTTGTTGAGAATTATATTCTCTTCTATATAGTTACGATGGTATACATAATAACTACTCACAAGCGAGGTAGATTTATTATGTAAAAATGATCCTGTATTCATTATGTATGTATAAATAATCCTGTATTCCTTATGTATGTATAAATAACCTGTATTTCTTATGTATGTATAAATAATCCTGTATTCCTTATGTATGTATAAATAATCCTGTATTCCTTATGTATGTATAAATAATCCTGTATTCCTTATCTATGTATAAATAATCCTTATGTAGAAATTATTCTGTCCATTTTTTCTGTGTACTGTGTAACTGTGTACACGACGCGCCCGCAACCAGTAACTGGCAGCAGTGTTCCGATTGAGCCAGCTTTTTTTCGTGCATGCGCGGCCAAAACAGTAGCGTATCTACAATGACACAGCAGAGCGGCCAGGGCCCTGACGGCCTGTGGCAGTTATATTGGCGGGACGACTGATGGATGAGAGACGTGACGCGGAACGAGGTAAGTATTATTAATATTTTATTATACAATTGAGGTTAATAGTGGAGAAAGAGCTACGTATAGACTAATAATTTTTTAAAAGTCTGCGGGGTGCTCAAACTACCCGATTTCATCGAAAAGGTTACGTTACTGAGGCTGAAATTGCCGCGCATGCGCGAAAAAAGCTGGCTCAATCGGAACACTGACTGGCAGTAACTAAATTATCGAATAATTTTCGCCGTGGTGGGGATTACTAAACTATCGAATAATTTTCGCCGTGGTGGGGGTTACTAAACCATCGAATAATTTTCGCCGTGGAAGGGGTTACTAAACCATCGAATAATTTTAGCCGTGGAGGGGGTTACTAAACTATCGAATGAATTCCGCTGTGGTGGTGGTTACTATTTCAGTCGACTGAATTATCGACTGATTTTGGGAGGTTCCTTGGGTCATTTGAAGCAACATTTTCCTTAACAAAAATGGTGCCCGCGGCTTTGTTTAGGAGTTATTAACGAAAAACACGGACCAATCAGAGCGCGACCTAGACGTTCGTTGGCACGTTCAGCGTGGCGCGGCGAGCCGGCAGACGGTTGGCCAACGAGCGTCTAGGGCACGCTCTGATTGGTCCGTGTTTTTCGTTAATAACTCCTAAATCACAAACGAGGTAGATGCAAATTATGTAAAAATAATCCTGTATTCCTTATGTATGTATAAATAATCCTTATGTAGAAATTATTCTGTCCATTCTTTCCGTGTATCGAGAACATAGTTGGTTGTAGGGAGCTTGACGAAACTCCCTAGGAAACTATCGATTGAAAATTATCGAATAATTAGTCGATAGCATATCGCAACTAAATAGTAATTATTCGATAGTTGAAATTATTCGATGGTGCCCATCACTAGAATGAGATGCGATGACGATTCTCCTTTCCCCTCTCCAACTTCCGCTTCGTGGTACTGCGATTTCTTAACATACTATAGCACTTTGCCCACATAAATCGTCTGCTAGCCGGTTTTATCTTGGAACATGGCAAACTTAAATATCTGCACCGGGTCTATAGGTATATATGGTCTAAGGATAAAATATACTTATTGTACTTTAGGAACACATTTCCGACAGATACAACAGTGAACTACTTTTGGAACACGTTGTCCGTGTCATATGATCGTCATTAAGTGAAGACACCTTCGTCAGTAGGCGTTAACTCCTTGGGAAATTCGATTGCAGACACATATCGAAAGTATTTAGGAAAATCTTAATTATAAAGAAATAAATAAATTCTAGCACTTCAAAATGGCACTGAGCGACGCAGATGTACAAAAGCAGGTACGAAACTATTCGAATTTAGTCATTCGCACAGTCCCGAGGCGCATTGATTTTAAGCTATTTTTGCATTTTATTCTATATATTATTGCTTTACTAAAATAGTTGGTTTTAATTGCTCCTCTTGTCAACATTTATTTATTTTTCTGTTTTTGCCTATTTTTTTTCTAACGCGGTAATTAATAGAAAAATTTGCTCGTCTTTTAAAATAGATTCTCAAATGCTATCCATGTAATTGTACTTGAACGTAAATGCATATCTTGCGTTATATTAATTCTTTGGTTTTAGGTGACAGATGACTTGTTAATTTTTTTAAACAATTAAATATTTTTCCCACTGTTTTTTCATAGATGATAAATTTCGTACTTGTGACCTTACATACTCTTTGAGTATACTATATTTTACGAGGGACTACATAATAGTTCCTTAGAAAATATTAAATATATTTTATGTAGGATTAAATGTTGCTAAGATTAACGACAATTTTAAATATCTTACTAATTTTGTTTTATAATTAACTTTATTACATTTAAAAATAATTAAATTATATTTTTAGATTAATCATATGATGGCTTTTATTGAACAAGAGGCTAATGAAAAGGCAGAAGAAATTGATGCGAAGGCAGAAGAAGAATTTAATATTGAAAAAGGTCGCTTGGTTCAGCAGCAAAGATTAAAAATCATGGAATACTACGAGAAGAAGGAAAAACAAGTTGAACTACAAAAGAAAATGTATGTTTAATATAAAGAGTAATTTTGATATTTTACAAATACACACATATATATATATATATATATATATATATATATATATATATATATATATATTTAGTATACACTTAATACGTTGTAATGTAAAATGTTTTGTTATATTTTTAATGAAATTTGTTGTGCAGTCAGTCATCAAATATGCTGAACCAGGCTCGTTTGAAAGTTTTGAAAGTAAGAGAAGATCATGTACGTAATGTACTAGATGATGCTAGGAAGAAATTGGGAGAAGTAACTAAAGATGCACAGTACCGGGATATTTTGAATTTGTTAATTGTGCAAGGCTTGTTTCAGGTATATTTACACAAATTTTTTAAGCAGTTAATGCTGTCAGATTTTCAGAAATATTTATATATTTTTGATTTTCAGTTGACAGAAACCCACGTTACCGTTCGTGTACGTCAAGCAGATATTCCTCTGGTTGAGTCACTTATCGATGCTGTCCAAAATGTTTACAAAGAAGCAACAATGAAAGATGTAACAGTTAAAATTGATCAAGATAATTTCCTTCCAGCTGACAGTTGCGGTGGTGTTGATCTATTTGCAGCAAGAGGTATTTTCTTATAAAATTTTTCTTTGATTTCTCTCTGAAATTTTACCATAATTTACTTCAAAAGCAAAACTTCATCCTTCTACAGGACGTATAAAAGTCAGCAACACTTTGGAAACACGATTAGAATTAATTGCTGCGCAATTAGTACCAGAAATACGTGGTTCTCTGTTTGGAAGCAATCCCAATCGCAAGTTCACTGATTAAAAAAATGCCCTTCTCATTTTCTCTTCTTTTCATTCTTTTTTCCTTCCTAACAAAAACATTCCCTTCTTTAGAAAGCTAAAATGACTGCAGAATTCGTTATGTAGAAAATGTAGAATCTGTTGTTGACATTGTTGGAAAAAAGAGAGGAAGTGAAATTGTGAATTATATAAAGATATGCGCGCGCGAGCGCGCGCATGCACATATATATATATATATAAATACATATATATACATATAAATATAATATACATATACCTATAAAGTATTTTAATGTGTATAAACTTGTAAATTTTTTTAAGCTTTTCCTCTGGAAAAAATTTCCTTCAGTTAATTTTATTTTTATAAGTTAGAAATGTAGCCATTGTTAATTGTTGTGGTGAGTATAATTGTTCCTCGAAAGAGTTTAATCTTATAAAAAATATATATGTACATCAAATCGTCACTTCATGTTTTCTTTCTTAAGACAAATCATGCTATATTGAAAGAATCAATATTCCTTTATTTTTATAAAATAGTAAATAACACCATTAATAACTATAAATTGTTTAATGTCATTTCTGTTTTAAAAAAGTATTTATTTACATAACCAGTTCATTATAAACAAAAAATAAGTTTAACATTGAGATTTGTATACAAATTTAACAATACAATGCAGACTATTATAATTATTAAAATTATCTATCACAGGATGCAGTATAAATATAATTACCGCATGTATATAACATTAAAAACTTTCATTGCTAGATCCCCGTAAAATGGTTGATACGCTATTATTTTAAGTAGTTACTTTATTATTTTGTTAATGTTATTATAAATATACAATTTCAGTCATTTGAAATTACAATTTAATGTTTTCCTTTGTATCTGCTTGAAACTTTTTAATTCAAATATAGTTTTCCCTCTTTCACAAATTTCCTTTTATATAAAATCTTTAATATATTTTTATCGAATGTTCGTTTTCCTTAAACATTTAAGGATTTGAATGTAATTTTTCTCTTCCTAATAATAGCAATTACGTAAAAAAAGTATTACTCACAGTAATACTTACATAGTATTAAATGTAGTTAAAATAATTAAGAATTTTATACATTATAATATGTCTTATTGTATGTTTCATATTCCCATATACATATGACAAATTCCACAAATTTTATGTATTAGTTTTTTTTATGTAGATTGTGTCTTCACGTCATTTGTAAGATTTTCATTTGTTTTTAAAATCTCAGAATTTTCAGTAGTTTCTTTATAACTACTTTCATTGGAGGAAGATTTCTCTTCATTTAAAGAAATCACTTCATTTTCTTTTCGTTTTTTCAATTGTCCTATGACTTTAACATGGTTGTAAGGAATGAGGCCAACGTTTGAACTGTCAGTAGCTCTGCACCATCCTGGCAAATTTTTTGGTTGCAAAGCTTGAGGTGCCAGATAGACTTTTTGACCAACTTTTACACTCAATTCCTCACTGTTTGATGCAGTGAAGTCATACATCACTGATGCAACATATACTGGTTGGTCATACTGATACCAATCCTTTGGATCCTTACCTAAAATATATATATAGACATTTAATTAATATCGTATACATACAATGAAAATTTGAATTTTTCTGTAATACAAAGTAAATTCCTATTGTCATACCTTTCACTTGAACATTTCTAATACTATTTGTAATTTTATGAATTATATAGGGTATTACAAAGAATACACTAAAGAGAAAAAATCCAGACCACAAAGGAGAATTATTAATATTTTCATTTCCAATCTTTGCTATAGATTTATCCCATAATTCATCATTCAGAGAACTTTCACCCTGAAAACCTTAAGGAAAGAGATCAGAATGTATATGTATGTGCAATAAAGTATTTTAATATAAAGTATACAGTATGTCTGATGATTTTACCACGCAATACCCGCCGATTATATTCATCTCTATATGTATATGTGTAATTCCAGATGTTCGATGCAATATTGCCTTTTAATCATGGGCCGATACTTTGTCAGTAGCAAGTAATTAGCAATACAAAATGATGTGTACATTATGTAACTTAGCGAAAGAATCGATCACTACAGACAATGAAATACCCCTTATAAAATAAAAAAAACGTTAGTAAAATATGTTCCTAATGTGTAACAATATTGTGTATAAAATCTATATAGTATGTTAAAGTATCATGATATGGTAGTGATTCTTTCAATAAGGTACATATCATTTTGTATTGCTAATTACTCACTAATGACAAAGTATCGGCCCATGATTAACAGGTAGTACTACATCGGTAAAGTCTGTTTGTAAGTAATGAAAATGCAAGAAATTGTTTCAAACAAAAGTTATATACTATCGGGGGGAGGGGGGGGACATATTACGGTAATAATTATTGAATTAAAAATAAGAATTTTTTAATTTTTATTGCATATTCTTATACCTGATATATATCCGCTGATAAAGCAAATTGTTTTTCAAAAATACACACGCTCGAAGTCTGTTCTTTATAGAACCAATATGATGTTTAAAGTCAGACTCTACAATCTCCGCGATATGCATAAGGTAATACTAATACCAGCGCTATGCTTGAACTTGATGGATAATAAATTAATAATGGCTGATGCAAAATACAAGTTTAAATAGTATTTTGAAAATAGTTCGATGTCAGCTATAAAAATATGGAGTTCCATTTAAAAATTTGAGTGTCACCTTCACAGGATTCTCCAAGGTCATTGCAAAGTCAAATAATTATCATCACAATACATCCAACTAGATGACATAGAACTTTCGTCTAAAACATTTTTTGTACTATCATTACTTAGGGAAACAATCGTGTGCATACACTTAAATGGGACATAATGTACAAGTAATTTTAATTAATCTTACCAGTACTGCGTCTAATTTTCTGGTATAACCATTTTAAAAATCGAATCAAAGCAAAAGTATGAAACAATTGTCCTATAGTTGAACGTAACTTTCCAACATTTTCTGCAACACTTATAATTGCCCTGAAGGAATTTGTTAAAGTAAAATATGTTGATTCCAAAAGCATTGTAATGGATGAAAATGTTTGCAGTACTGTTTCAATTAATTGAAAGGTTGGTCTGGTACTTTCTTCGAAGTACTGAAAAAATCTGTAAGCAAAAATAATTGTAAGTGTGAAAATCTATATATCTTATACGAATAATTAGATTTCTCAAGTTACAAATTCTTGTTTTATTAAAATAATTCTATGGTTTGCATGGTTATATAGTTTATAGTCACTTACATATAATACTTGTTAAAATATTATTTAATAAAAGTATCAATTTTTCTACAAATTCTATTATGATAAAAGTAGATGAAAACCTATGTTAGCATTTATAATTCATAAATTGTTGCAAATGCTCCAAGTGATAAAAAGAATTTAAATAATTTAGTAAATATACTATTTTAATTTATATAAATAATTGTGACTGCTAACATAATTTTAAGTTAGTTTAAAATCATGATTTACCTGTTTTCTACATCACCACTGGGATTACCAAAAGATCCATAATTATTATAACTAGAATATGGACTATAACCGTATGAATTATATCCTCCATATGTACTAGGTCCCCTATATTGACTTCCAAACCCGTATCCATATCCGCTATAGCAATTGGACCCATACATTCTGTAATCATTGAAACTGGAATAATTTTGAACTGGTTGGCGTGGGGGTATCGGTGGTGGATTTCCTGCTGGATTGCTTATAATACGAAATGGTGCTGAGGTACTTGATAAACTGTAAATAATTTTAGGATTATCTACAAAAAATAGCATAAAAAATGCATTTTTTATGGAGCAAACCATTATTAAAATAATTTACAAACGGCAATTATATTTTTAGAACTCATTATTTATTAATACAAATGTCATCTTTATTATAATTCATTAATGGTATATCAGTCCACGCATAAATATTTGCTCTCGAGTATTGTACGACTGTTTCATTCTTTGTTGCCTTTTACTAAAATGTTATTTTATAATAAATTATAAAAGAGTTTCAATACCTGGGTGTAATTTGTGGGATATTTCTTAACTGATTTCCAGTAATATCATTTGATCTTTCTGGTGCCATCGTATATACGGCAGACTTGTCTACAGTTGTTTTTAATCAGATATCCTGTACAAAGTTCATAACCCCTCTATAAACGTAGAAAAAATTTCATTTACATTTTGTACGAATTACAAATATACATACAATTCTTAACAACTCTGAAGACTACTGTCGCCACAGAGTATTCTCGCATTCTTATAAAGGCGTTCAAAGCAGTGCAGTTGCAGTGTGCTCTTTTCACGCGCATGCGCGACCAAAGACAGGACCGTATCGTAGTGGGGAACTATTACTGGTGGGATAGTGCTATAATTATGTATTATATATTATGTGTACATATGTATATATTACATTTTAATATATATGTATATATGTACATACCCATACACATGTTATACATTCATTTTTCAAAAATAAATCATAACAAAATTTTCGAAATTATTCGGGGTGACGAAGGCACCCCATTTTGGCCAAACGTTTTACGTTACTGGCGCTGAAATCTTCGCGCATGCGCGTGAAAAGAGCACAATATTTCTGCACTGGTTCAAAGCACTGATAATATCAGTGGTTCAAAGACGTTTGACAGAATACTGCAAATGACGAACAACTGCCCGAACAGGATGGCGCGAGCACTTTTCGACAGCCAGTTACCAATACGCATGCGTCTATAAGTGGGTCTCTTGTGAATTGGTGTCTCACAACTACGTATTCTATGTCTCTGCACCTTAGACCATATATACTTATAGACTCGGCATAGGTATAGGACTTTTCAGTCACAGAGGTCTCTTGAGACTACTCTGTATCTCACTTCAGAGTAGTAGTTTCCTTCCTATCTAACGTCGTTTGGCACCACGAGAAAATAATTCTGTACGTTCATTAAAATCCAAAAATATCGTAATATATATTATACATCTACACATTCTACAATTTATCTGACATATTAACCAGATTTTTATAAGTGTTCTATAAATGTTTTATTAATATTTTTTATTTATTATTAACAGCCAACATGGGGCGCCGTCCGGCCAGATGGTATGTAATGAAATATCTAATTTACGAATTTTATTAAAAAATTAGTGAAACATAATAGATTTAAATATTTTCTGATTTCTTTTGCGTTTTAATGTTTCGTGTGAAACTTCAATACATTTACTTTTTAATAAACGGTAAATTAGGTTAGAAATGTTCGCGGGACTCTTTTCCTTTTTCATATTAATTCCGACTCCACCTAATCTGAAATGTTTATTATTTTTATTACAGTTATCGGTATTGTAAAAATAAGCCATATCCAAAGTCAAGATTCTGTCGTGGTGTGCCTGATCCAAAGATTCGCATCTTTGATCTTGGAAAAAAGAAAGCCTCTGTGGAAGATTTTCCATTATGTGTACATTTAGTGTCCGATGAGTATGAACAACTTAGTTCAGAAGCACTTGAAGCAGGACGTATCTGTGCGAACAAATACATGGTCAAAAATGCTGGAAAAGATCAGTTCCATATTCGGATGAGACTTCATCCATTCCATGTTATTCGCATCAACAAAATGTTATCGTGTGCTGGAGCTGATAGGTATGTATATGATGTTAAATCCATTAAGATACACAATTTTCCTTATGATTGAAAAACAAATATTACAGAATTAATTATTTGTTATTAATTAAATTTCCTCTTGTATTTACAAGGCTTCAAACTGGAATGAGAGGAGCTTTTGGAAAACCACAAGGTACAGTAGCTAGAGTACATATTGGACAACCTATAATGAGTGTACGCTCATCGGATCGTCATAAGGCTGCTGTTATTGAAGCACTGCGTCGTGCCAAATTCAAGTTCCCTGGTCGTCAGAAAATTTATGTCTCAAAGAAATGGGGATTTACAAAATACGATCGTGCTGAATATGAAGATCTTAAAACAGCTGGTCGTCTTGCTCCAGATGGTTGCAATGTCAAGTATTTGCCTGAGCATGGTCCTTTGGATGAATGGAAAAAATTCAAAAAATTACTTGCTGTTGTTTAAAGAACAAATAATATTTTGGATTTCAATTTCATTAAAGAAATTATACATAAACCTTTATGTGGTATTAATTTTGTTCTATGCTTAACACCTTCGGGATGGGTATACATGGTCTAAGGTTCGACCGATGCGTTCTTCCGAAATTCATGTTAGCGAAGTTTCGAACGCATAAGTCGCAATCTGGAGGTAGCGCATTCGATTTATACAAACCTTAACAAGAATTCTCGCCCAACTGTGTTTTTGATAGCACTGAACATGTCTAGCGGTAAGATCCCTGGTTCGTCCAATGTGCCAATCATTGTGTATGTTTTTCCAGAACTTGTTGGGCCATAGGTAAATACAGTTCCGTTGAATCTATTTGCAGCAGCATCGACAATGGACTTTACTATGCTATCGAATACATCTAAATTCGATGCATTCATATGAAAAATATAATCTGTATGCTAGAAGCAACTCCACCATCTTCACGCTTCCTCAGCTCCGTGTTGGTCAACACAATAGTGTTCCTTTGACCTGTCCATTGTATGTGCAGATTCTCGTCCTTTTAGCTTTTAATCAACAGCCTCACTTTAATCGCAACCTTTATGCTATCCGACATGTTAGCATTAATTTATCTACTTCGACCGAATCACGAAATAATTCACAATTTAATTTGCTAGTACCTCCAACCCGCCCATGCCCTAAAATACGTGTTCCGTCAATTAAAAAAGGCAGAATTCACTGCAGTGTCCATAGTTTTTTGTAAATATCTCGAAAACGATGGCCGAGCGGCAGAATTTTTATTTCGACGACAATACGGCTTTAATACAAGAATAACTGGATTTTTCGACATAATGGTTGAAATTTTTCCAGAAAGAGAATAATAGTTCATAAAAAGTCGAGTAATGTTTTTTATACCAAACCTAACCCAGTCCTAACACTCCTAACACAAACTTGAAAAATATTCTGACGTCGCCTTTTTTAGTCTTTGCTTATTATAATTCGTGCGTTATAATCAAGTAATTGAGACAACTTCTGGTTGGAGTATTTTTCTAATTAAAATGACACTAAACACGATATAATTTAAACTGATAATTATATATTTTTTGTATATCTCTTTTATCAATTAATAAAATCTTATTCCAATGATATTATTAATTTTTTCGCGTAGTCCTAAACGATAAAGAGCAAATCCCAGATGGAGCATCGGTTTATGTTAATGGATTATTAAATATTATTTTTTTACTATTAAAATAAATATATAAAGTTTTGTAATTGTGTTATATGAAAAATAAATGTTCACATTATAGATGCATATTATCAGAGTAGATGAGAGTGCTCACGCTCGGGTTTTGGCCGTGCCATTTTTGGCTTCGTTACCGTCTGTGCCTGGATCAGAACGTACAGTTTAATTGTTTTATTTGGTTTTATATAAAATATAAATTCAATATACTATAAATTATAATGATAGAAGTATTTACATTTTTTTCCGATCTTTTAGTTGCAAACTCTAGTAGTAAAAAATAAAAAACCCGGAAGAATTCGACGAAATACAGATTCCATATCAAAGCATCAATTTAATAATGAGGTATTGTTATCAACACTGTCTCCAATTTTTTTCATATTATTATCAACGGCTATTATTATACGCATTATATCTAGGAAATATATAAGATACTGTAGTAAAGTGGTGATCATGCTCCTATCACCAGTTTGGAGTAGAGAGAGCGATTGTGAAGGGAAACTATTTTTTTATAACTGCGTCAACCGTGACGAAAGTACAAAGGGACATTGCCGAACGTAGAAAAGTGCAGCATATAAACTCGGGCCGCGCGGCCGAAAACTTTCCATACCGTCAATGAAACAACTAAATACATTTGAAATTATATCGTGTTTAGTGTCATTTTAATCAGAAAAATTCCACAAATAAGTTGGCGAAAGTCCCATAAAAAAATAATGAAAAATAAAGAAGTTTTGTAATTGGATTTGTAGTGATTTCACACTGATATACCTGACCCCGTATCGGGTTACGCAGTATGTTTACGCACTATTCGGCGACCGAAGCAGCTCGCGCTTTTGAGCTCGACGCACGGCACGCGTTTATTCGAGCCGCTAAAGTTTTTCGAAGCCCTCGAATAAAGATACAGATAAAATATCAAAATTTCGAATAAGGCCATCTTCGTTTCCTTCTTTCAATTATTGTTACGATAAGGAATATTAATTCACCCACAAGTAATGCCAGAATAATGTGTGCAGTTGCTCAGAATATTATAACGACGCAGAAATTAAAATATTTGATTTCGCATGTCTCTGCGTCTGGACTGCTTTGGAAGCAATGGGTCCAAAAAGAGTGCCTGTTATGGTAAATTCTAGCCCTAAAAGCGCCTTGTTGCCAGCAAGTTTGCTGCCTCGATTTATTGCATCCGGAGTTTTCCCTGGAAGGACACGCGTTGAGCTGTCGAGACGCACGCTGCCAACTCTCGACATTCCTTCATTTTGAATTTTCTCACACTATCCTCTTCGACGTCCAAAACTTGCTAGGTGCCGTCAAATAAACCACTGAATACGGTCTAAATTATATCGTGTTTAGTGTCATTTTAATCAGAAATATTCGACAAATAAGTTGCTGGAAGTCCCATAAAAAAATAATGAAAAATAAAGAAGTTTTGTAATATGATTAGTAGTGGTTTCACACTGACAGTACTGTCCGTCCACCACAAGAAGTCTCCTGGTAGGAGTTTCACATCAAAGGGACAACAAACCGTCCAATTGGTCTGAGCGGCAGGGGCTCGAGTCGCGTCACACGCATTATCGGTTCTAGCGAGCTATTAGCTACAGCGCTCACACACACTAATCGGATCGTGTGACGAAGAGAGTGAATAGACTCTTCCAAACCGAGTGAGATAATGCGAAGCGAGCGATCCAGTAACTCTAGCTCATCGGGAAGTTAGTTTAAAATCAATTGCAAAATTTGTACCGAACAAACGGACAAACAAACAGACAGACAAGAAAGCGAGCTGATAAAACCGTGGTAAAAAAAGAGCGCAATTGTCGCCAATATTGGATAATATTTTAGATGCTCTACATTCAATCGGTTTAAAAGTTCGGGGGTTGGTCTGATCAAGGAACAAATTTCCAAAGCATATCTGAAGAAACAGTATCGGTAAAAGTACCCTATTTTCGTAGAAATGGCCACAAAATTTTTTATATTTTTGATTATTTACATTTATTTAAAAGCATCAGAAATAACTTATGAAAATATGATTTTTTAATTAATGGCTCTCGCGTTTCCTGGTGCGATGTCGTTTCTTTGTGGAACCTTGAAAATTCTAAATTGACTAGAGCTGCTTACTATTTAACAGAGAAACATGTAAGGCCAAGTATATTCGATCGCATGAAGTGTAAGCTAGCTCTGCAAGTTTTTAGTAAACGCGTTTCTTCAGCTATGCTTACAGCGTGTGCAATTGGCGCTGTGAATTCGAGTACCAATTCGAGAAACTCTCAATGACTTATTGAGTTTAGAGTTTCCCAATTTGAATAGTAAAGTTGTACGTGACCCTAATCCAATCAAGCGTGCCTTGTCTGCTTCTACAGATTATATTGCAAGTAATCTGGAGAAGCAGTTATATGCTATAGAAAATTGGAAAGTTATTACTCCAAACGGTTATAAAGTATCACCTTGTCTTGTGGGGTTACGTCAATCTGTAGGTGCTACCGTGCAATTGTGGCGCGATTTACAAAACGAGGGCGTCCCGTTTAAATTCAGATATAGTAGAGACATTCTTTTCTATTTTGAGAATGCATGGTGGCACCTACAATCGAAATCCTTCTGTAAAAACAGTACGTCAAGCTTTTCGCAAGAATGCTTTCATGAATTTAAATTATAGTTTGCCATACGCGAATAACGAATGCGATAATGACGTAGTGATTTTGCAGGAGGCAGTTATCTTAAACGAACATGAGCAAGCCTCCGTATTAGTAAATGACGCAGTACAAGTACCATTAGAAGGCGAGAGCGATGAAGAACATACAGATATCACAATCAGTGAATCTGTAAGTTCTTCATCCTTTTGTACATTAGAAAGTTGTGCAATAGAGTATTTCGCCGGATACGTTGCGAAGAAATGTATGGAAAAAAATAAATGTCCCGCGTGTTTCGACTTTTTTGTAGACTCTAGTAATCATTTAACTCGCAATGAGCAACTGTTAATCTCTTTTCGTTCATATTTGCTGGACGAAAACATTCACTTTGGGAACTTAGTAGTTCCTACAAGTGAATTTTCTAAATTATTTAGTATAATGAATTCAGTATTTGATAAACACTACCCTGGCATACGATGTGAAACACAAATTCTAGACAAATTATTTGGGATAATTGTAAAAACAGTCGAGCACAATTATCCGAATTGGTTTGTCAATAACGATTGTGCTGTGCATCGCAATTTTATGAAAGTTAAAATTCATAAAGATACGCAATGGATGGGATGAAAGATACGTTTTCAGTCCAATAAAAGACCAGGAGCTCGACTACAGATTTTGAGTGGATCATAATTTTTAGTTTCTTTTTTTCTTCATAACGTATGTAGGCCATTTATTCATTCACATATTTTTTTATCATATCGAATATATTTTATTTATGTTTTTTATTTTATATCTTGTTCTTTATTTAAAAGTATATATTTTGTTTTTTAGTTTATATATATTTTTCGCTTAGGTTTATTCAATATCAACTTCTATAGGGTACGAGTTTATAATTGAAAAAACTCCGGAGTGGACAAGTCCTCTTTCATGCCTTCACGTGGCCCACCCTGTTATCACTACTAATTCTAATATTTGTTACAAAGGTCAATCTAGTCACTAACGATTTTGAATATCGAATCATTTTTGTCATAAGATTATGTACAGCTATACAAATACATAGAAGAAGCAGTGTAACTAAATCAAAAGAGGCAAATTTTTTAACACTGTATGTATATGATTTAGATGTTATTTCATTTGAAAACTTATTATTTCATTTTTTACAGATAATGAGGTAAATTTTGCAACAGTGAACGTTAATAAATGCCAATACGCTATGCGTTACAATGTTGCCTCTGATACTGAATCACGACGACCATATCGAACATCGCGCGTCGTGTCGTGTGCCTTCCTGTTGACAACAATGTAAGCATTTCACCATCATTTATTAATAACAATAAACACGTTACAAATCAGATAAGTTAGACGGTGTCAGTATTGAAACGTTTCCTTCGGAGCTCATCAACGAATTTTATTTGTGGTTTTCGTCGACGTATTCAAATCTGCGTAATTTTTAATATACAAATATCGGCGTACACATATTTATACATATGTACATTGCAACAATTATAATGCCGTGATAATTTACATTTTACATCTTCCTGAATATTTTGTGTCGGAAAATAATATACCCTTCGTATTAAAATTCAAATTAATTACGTTGTTATGTTAACATTTGTTATTAATAAAAATGTAAAAAACAAAAAATTTTAAAAGCGTACATGTGATCTTTATATCATAATACTTGGTTGAACTTTTAGATTTATATAAATATATAAATGTATCTACGTATTCATTAAAAAATCTACAAATAAAAAAATTTCAAAACATTTAGCAATTTTATATTTGTATAAACAATTAAACAAATTAAAAATGATTGTTGAACAATTCAACGAATATTCAGATGATCGTTTAAGAAAATTATTTACGATGAAAAATTCTATAACTTAAATTAAGATTCAATACTCCTCTGATTTTTAACAGCGCACGGTGGGGTATTTGGCCGATTTCAGCGGCCACAGCTACACTCCTCAAAAGAATTAAGGAATCACTATGGCAGCTGTGTTTGTAGTTAGTGATAACATAGCTTCCATAGGTAAAAAATTGTCGCAGTGGGTTCATCGGGTACTCAATCGAATCGGCAGTATTTCTGCTTCAATCTGACTCTCGGATTATGGTATTGCGATCATTTCTCGCCGAGATATAGCGAGTTAAAGAAAAATGGAAATTGTGCATATTTTAAGCATATTTTCAGAACCACCTGGTATATCGAAATGTTAATTAAATTGATAAAACAAAGAAAGTGCCTTGAAGAGAACGAAACGCTCTTTCTATTGGGTTTTTGTTCAAGTTTCTACGATCATTTTTTGGCTTTCTGGAGCCAGTTAAAGTTAAAAAGACAACATTTACTTCAATGTTGAATAACTCGAATAAAAAAAATCGCACGATAATCAACAACCACACATTTTACAGAAGAAAGATAGCCCTTCAAAATGATATTAACGCGATTTATCAAAAAAATTTTTTTCACCCCGTGTGATGTTCCAAAGTTGCACAAAATTTTTGTTAACCGTCAATATTGTCTTCAACTCGCTATAACATTGTAAAAAAACAACATAGCAAAAATGTGAAAAAGAGCATCTGAAACTAGAGGTTTCACGCTTTCAAACCATTGTTTAACGATATCGATACAGCAATTTTGGCCGGAGTTATGATCGTGTAAACTGGTAGCAATTTTTCGGGTCCGCAGAAGTGATCCCTTAAGGCCGGATTCATACTGGGGTTTCCGAGGACGAGTTGGCCGTGGACGTTTCCCATAAATTTCGTGCGGGTTGACAAGTCCCGCCGTGCCCGTGCTAAGCGTGGCAGAAAAAAAAGGTCTCTATGGGCTCCACAACTCCTTTAGGTAAACTACCGAGGAAATAGGAACCGTTCCTGCCACTTGGTGACCTTTTTTTTCTGCCACGCTTAGCAGGGGCACAGCGGGACTTGTCAACCCGCACGAAATTTATGGGAAACGTCCACGGCCAACTCGTCCTCGGAAACCCCAGTATGAATCCGGCCTTAGAGTCCCTTTTGTCCTATCTTTCTAAAAGAAGGATAGACAACGTTTTCCAACAGTAACCCATCGACTCTGCGTACGAATCTGCAGGAAAACCGAAACATGTGATTGCCATAAATTCTAGTCTTACAGCGGTCCCTGTCGTATCCTTTTTTTTCGTCTGTCCACCCCGTCGTTTTCGTAAGCGTGCTACAGCGTGCATTTTGGACACGGATAATGTCCTCCCTAAACTTTTCAGAAAAATCTTGGGTAAAATCAGTGTCGTTCGAGCCGCGGTAAAGAGAACACCTCCAAAGACTTGTCAATTCTAAGTTCACGGTTGCTAAATGTGCAAAATGAAAGTTGGTTGCTGCTATTGCAAGGGACAGGAGCCAGACGGATATTTGATTTTTACTGTAATCATTTGATCAAATTGAAAATAATACATTGGTGTTTTTAAATTATTTTAATCTCTTTACCTATTCATTTTTTCTACAAATGCATGAAATCCGCAGTCTACTGATCGCATTATCTCATTACTGTGATTTGTGCTGCACTACAAGTGATATTGCAATTGTTATTAGTGCATAGCTATGTGTTGACAAATGTGGACAGTGATCGTGAGTGTGGAAAAATTTCATGCCATCTGTATGAAACAAACATACGATTTATTTATCATTTGGAAAGTGAAGGTGAAAGCCCGGATCGCTTACTTGACCGCACATCCCTTAGGTTGTCGTTTTACCACCAGCTGTGCAGTTCGTTGACCTGACCGTACGTCCCTTACCGTTCGGGACAATGCCGTATACCTGAAGCCAGCTCTGCAGTTCGTCACCGAGTGGCCCAGTGACATAAATTTCGAAGCAGCAAGTGGATTTACGGCTGAATAAGTGAGTTTTTAATTCCATACGTTCAATTTCTACTTTTTCTCTTGTTCAATAATACATCGTCGCGGCGCACCGCTACGCTATTCCAAGTAGAAACCCCTGACGCGTCACACGAAGCCAACAATCGCGGGTCTAGCTCGCGCTCTGATTGGTCCGTGTTTTTCGTTAATAACTCCCAAACGAAGCCTGGGACAACATTTTGCAAAAGGAAAATGGCGCTTGAAATGATCTCAGGAACCTCCCATTTCCCGGAGTTGAAGTACTTTTGGGACACCCTGTATACTATACATTATTATACATATATATGTATATGTATATTTTCTTTTCTAGCATTATATGTTCTCCTGACCATGTACGTACAGACAATATTCAATGTAGGTATT
Source organism: Lasioglossum lativentre (assembly GCA_916610255.1). Classification (NCBI taxonomy): domain Eukaryota; kingdom Metazoa; phylum Arthropoda; class Insecta; order Hymenoptera; family Halictidae; genus Lasioglossum; species Lasioglossum lativentre. The sequence goes on along the minus strand of OU744356.1, from coordinate 35,663,302 downwards.
GGTACCGTTGATGTTGATTTCTATGACATTTCCAAACATTCTATTTTATATTACATTTTAAAACTGAATTTATATTTTTAAAATTTTGCTTCTACGCTAATTCACTTTTTGCGGTCACCATCTTCGTTTTTGTTCTAATTGAAATATGTTGTAGTCCGTGTGAAATTAGGGGGTTTAAGTCATCATTTTGCCGATTTCGAATTTTTTTAATATGCTGATTGTTTACAAGCTCGCTTTGCAACAGCATTACCTATTACAGGCACTAGAAGCTTTCATAGCTTTACCCCATTATCAAATAAAGAACTGCTATGTAAAACTTGCTCGTGCGATAATGATAGCTCTGTTTTCAGTGTAATGAAATAGTTTTCAATGATACTACCAATACATACTTCTGACCCTGCCTTATCCCTTATTGATTGAAGAAAACCGCCACCTTCTCGTGGTTTCCATTGAGCAACGACACCATTCTTGTAAAACATATACAATTCGTATAGAAACTACATATCTATAAATGAAGTTATGATTAGAAAGGTGTCGTTGGTCAAGAGTGGTTCCTAATATTGTTCTCGAGGTATAAATAGAGACCAGCGGAATAGATAACTGACCATAATAGCAATGCGCTCGACTCGCCTTCACCTGAAACGCGGGTACACCGCGTCCTTTTCTAGATTATTGTGACGATTATAGGAAAAACGAAAGTTTGTAAAAGGTATTAGTTTGAAGAGGAAACTTCAAGGAATATAACCATATTTTTCTCAAAATTTACATTACTGACCAAAATTGAAAAAAACATAAAAAAATAATTTGTTTAAATTTTTTGACATTATAAAGTTAATTATCGAGGATGAAAAAATTATTTTACAATAGCTCAATCCTTTCGGAATAAAACAAAAAAAAGTATAGGTCCATCGGACAAACAGTTCCCGAGATAAAAATTTGTGAGGCCTACTTTCGCCAAAATGGACAAAAATCGCAAAGTTTGAAGGCCTGCTTTCTAAAAAATTTCGAAATCGGCAAAATGTTGACTTAAACACCCCCCCCCCCCCCCTAATTTCACATGGACTACAACATATTTTAATTAGAACAAAATCGAAGATGGTTACCGGAAAAAGTGATCGATTTGGCAGAATGACCCTCGAACGCTTTTGATGCGAGCATCGACGGTATTTGTTTGTGTGAATACAATGCGGCAACATTGCACTTTTAAAGCTGTGGCAATGCTGTAACTTCTAGCCTTAGACCATATATACCAGTGATGGGCAGCTATCACTGCGGCAGTCAAAACGCTTCCCCCACCAACTACTCTTTCGTGCAGCGCGCACCTTCGCTGCGTAGCGGGTAGCGGTGCCTCGCGCTCTTCGCTTCCCCCCTCATACGCCTCACCGCAACCGACCATGTGCGTGGCTTATGCTGTCTATCCACGAAGCGTCGCGGCGCGGCGCGAAGATGAAAAATTGACGATCGCAGTAACGGTTAGCTTTACTAAAACGTATACGACGGCATGGCAGTCCATCGGCACTAGTTATTGTGAGTGATACGACAGTTCCAGTTTTATGCCGAAGTTTCCTTGGATTTTCGACGATTATTTGTCCGGTGACCAGCCTCACACACCATCGCACTTGTGTGTAGTTTGGTTGTGTGAGGTGTTATATTTTGTTTACGTGTGTTTAGTGTTTTTTTTATTTTTTTTTTTTAAATTATAATAATTTAAATGCCTAAAGTGACTTCTGGTAGATTTCGATTTTCTAAGTTAGATCTTGAGCTTGATCTTTTATTCGTTCGACAAGCTGATAATACCGTGAAATGCGCTATTTGCAAAGCGACTTTAAGCGACGCGAGAGGTGGTAACATTGCTAACCATTACTTTAAGCAGCATGACAATATTTATAAAAATTATTCTAAATTAGAAAGGCACCAGTTACTTCAGGCATTTAAAAATAGTGACGATGATTTAACAGTTCCGGCTGAAGTATCCTGCAATACTGAGGTATCCTCAGAGAGTTCGAATACTGAGAATCCAATACTTACCAGTTTAATCGCGTCATATAATCTTGTTTGGTTCATGGGTCGTTCCAAAAAATGTTTTTCCGATGGGGAATTTATAAAAAAATGTGCGATTAATTTGGCCAAATCTTTCGGGAATGATTCGGCGAGTGCACAAATTGAAACTGTTCCTTTGTCTCGCTGCACGGTTTCCAGACGTTATTTAGATATCGCGAGGTACATTTAAAAGACAAACTCCGTACTTTACTTCAAACTTGTGAATATTTTTCGCTTTGTTTGGATGAAAGCACGGACGTAAATGATGTTGCTCAATTAGCAATGTTTGTTCGTATGGTGCAATCGGATTTTTCTATGAATGAAGAACTACTTGCATTAGTACCGTTGCACTGCACCACTAAGGGCATAGACATATTTCAAGATTTGAAGATGCAAGTAGAAAATTATGTTAAATTTAGTAAATGTAGTTGTATTGTAACGGATGGAGCACGTCGATGTGTGGAAAAGATAAAGGACTGGTTGGTTTACTAAAACGGGATAATATTAATTGTCGGGTATTATGGTACTTGTTACAAAAATTATTAATCTTCTCAGAGGCGGTAACCGTTCGTTAAATCATCGTAAATTAAGATTGTTTTTAAAGAATCAAGGTGCCGCGTACCATGATTTGCTATTGTACACGGAAGTTCGTTGGTTAAGCGCCGGTAAAACATTGTGTCGATTCTTTGCAATTCGCAAAGATTTAGTTAAGTTTTTAAAATCGGGAAGCACTAGCAATTTAGCTGATGCTATTGTGCAATTAGAAGACAAAGAATTTCTGTGTGGATTAGCATTTTTAACGGATTTGACGGGCCACCTTAATTCATTAAATTTACGTTTACAAGGGGGAGGTCAAAACATTGCTAATTTGTTCGACCATATAACTGGTTTTCGCAAAAAATTAGCAATGTTTGCAACGCATATTGAAAAAGAAGATCTGACGCATTTTCCTGCTTGCCAAGAAATTAAAGGTGAATTTCTGGATGCAAATTTTTCGCAATTTCGGCAAAATATATTAGATATTTTAAATGAATTTAATAGTAGGTTTGCAGATTTTCAAAATTTAGAAACAGATATTTTATTGTATGCAAATCCACTATCCGTTCCAATTGAAAATTAGAAGCCTGAATTTCAATTGGAATTGTGTGATTTGCAGTCAGATCCCCTGTTTTCTTTAAAGAAAGAAACAAAGGATGCCGTTTTCAAATTGCTGCCTCAGGATAAATATCCACAATTACAGTCTTTCGGCTTAAAAATGTTTTCAATGTTTGCATCGACTTATTTGTATGAGATTAGTTTTTCCGCGATGCGATCAATTAAAACAAACGCTCGAAATAAGTTGAGCGATATTTCTTTGGAAAGCACACGCTACGTATTGCCATGACAGAATTCTGTATTGATATTCCGCAAATAATTCAAAACAATACGTGAAAACATTTTTTTATCACTTGTAAACATAAATAGTAGATGCGTGTTTTATAAAGGATGCTTTTGTAGTGCTTGCTCCTTTATATGCTTTGTACTTTCGCTTGTAGCTTCATAAATCAATACATGTTTTATGAAGATTGATTTTTCAGTGTTGTATTAACATTCATTTATATATTAATGTTTTTTTTCTTTTGCAGTGGGTCCCCATTATAGCTCTAATGATGAAACAATTGTTCTGATATCTATGAAGATGTTGAACTATTCTGAAGAGCATTTTACAAATAAATAATTTATTGAAAAAGATTAATCTGTACTAGGAACGGGCATATAAGAATTAATCCACGAAGCTTGCTCTCCGTACGACGCGACGCGACGCTTCGTGGATACATAGTACAGTGAAAGAAATTATCTGTGACGTCACAGTGTTCTATCATCTTTCGGACACTGAATTCTCGGTTTTCCTATACACATACTATACCTATGCCGGGTCTATTAGTATACAGGGTCATCCGTTTTTAAACGGCCAAACGTCAACCAACTATAGAGGGCCCCAAATGGAACAAAAACCAAGATCCGAAGGTCATACAAAAAAGTTGACTTAATAAAAAAGATGCCCCTATTTATTTTAAACCAAACAAAGGAAAAATCATGAAGATACATAATTGCAGTCCTAATATATTTAATCTTAAGTGAACGCAAAAAATGACGGGTTTTTGCAATTATCTAAAAATCAAGACCGAATCAAAAAAAGTGTTAGGGGTGAAAGTTGTTTCATTTGGGGTCCTCTATAGCTGGTTGACGTTTGGCCGTTTACAAACGGATGACCCTGTATATGGTCTAAGCTTCTAGCTTCCACAGACAAACACACACTTGTGTAGTAACGTCAATTGAGTTCCTTTTTCTCTCATAGAACACGCCGATGGCTCCATCTCGTATTCATCAGGCAGCTACACTGTCTCGTCGAAAATACCATTTCTACAACGCAGCAGCACAGACTTAAGTCTGTGGGAGCAGTTGCAGGCAGTTACCGACCTGCTGTGTCTGCCAATGTCACGTGACTACACTAGCCCCTTAATAGTGACTTTTTTTTCATTTTTTACACAAAAAAAAATATTTTTCAGTAAAATGTAGAATTACAATATTAGATACAAGCTTGACATTCAAATTCTTTTAAAGTTGGGCATCTGCCATCAAATCGAAATTGAACAGCTCCACTGTTAGCAGAGAGTATATACATATATATACTCTCTGCTGTTAGCATGCATCCACAATGACGATGCAGATGCTTTAGCGGTGCAGTTTGTCGCTAATAAGCTTCGGGTACACATACCTACGCTCGTGTCGAGTGGGATATTGTTTATGAGTGTCATGTGTTAATGTATTTGGTTGTACATACATTTTGAAAATTGTGAATATATATGGAGAATCAGTAAAACAATACACTCGTCTATAATATATAACACTTGTCAATATTTAGCGAACATGCTTCACAAATACTGCCACCGATATTTATACTCCATGTCTACAGCTTAATGAAAATACTGTAAGACGACATTTAAGAATTTGATTTTATTTTTCTATCAATAATATTCTTTTATACTTTGAAACTTACGTATCAAAATTAGTTGAGGTAGATAAATTTAATCTAGGGCGAGCAATTGTATCAAGTGCATTTTATAAAATTTCATTCCACCAACGGGTAAACGTATACTTCATCAATTAGAAAATATGAAAATAAACTTATGCACTATATTATTTAATAAAATATTAATAATCTGTGTTTATGTTACATACTATGAACATTGTAATTGTATTATAGATCATTGTAACAGTATCTAAATTTATAATGCGTAGATATACTGTAGTGCCAACAATATGATTTTAATTTTATTCTTCTTCAGTAACATTATCAAACGTGAAATTTGAACTACTTTTTATTTTATCATTAGAATTCATTATGGAGTCTTCGTGAAATTAACATAAGAATGAATGTAGAATTCTTCTTATTAAAGTTTTCTGGTGATACAGATCTGAAACTATTATATCACTGTATACGATTGAATAGATATTTTATTTTGAACAGATATTTAAATAGGCTGCAAAGTAGCACGAACTGCTTTTAGTTAGTTTGTACTGACTTTAACTATGTATAACATTAGATTAAAACTTGAACGGAAGTATTTCGTAGCTCGGCCAATGTCGCATGTTTGTTTCCAACATATTTTTAGACTGCTCCCACGGGGAGCATCCCGTGGCCGTCAGACAATCTGTTAGACTTACAATTAGACAATGATGACGCTTCGCGCACGTGTCATGAACAGGGTACGCGCGACGATTGCAGACACAGTGATATGCACTTATTTCGTATATAGGCTTATTAAAAGTTGTAATAAGATCTGAAAAATTGACTAGATTTGAGAAATTTGTTACAATATCTATACAATTTTGGAAACTTGAAAATTCTATATATAAATTAAAAATTTTGTTGAAGTAGTAACTTTCCAACGTTCGCGCCAACGTTCAGTTAGCGCATACACGCTTTCTGCAGTTTACATTTGCAGACGTTTTCGTAGCTATTTATAGTCACAATTACTTATTAATTAATCAGTTTTAAACTGAACTAGCACTCCTGCGAACAAAATAATATTTCTACTCGTTGCTGCAGAAACATTATCAGTGTTTTCCTTTTAATTATTACTATCATCATAACATTCGCTATCGCTATATAAAAATATGAAATCATCTATACATAATTTTTACAAAAATATCAATTTGGTTCAATTTTTCTTCGATACCACAAGATCGAATATACGAACGAGATTTTACAGTTTCAGCAACTGATTTCAAGGATACTTTGGATACCTGTTGAGAATTTTTAGACTCCGCAAATACAAATAATTCTAGAATAAATCATTATTTTTTTAAATAATCATGAAAATGCAGTAAAGTACGGTTAAAAAATACACACTACGATAATTGGTTTTTATCGTAAATTATATACAAAGAAATGTTTGTTGCGGATTGAAAGTTCGCAAGCGAGCGGCGAAGGATTAAAGCTGTTTATAGGTCATACAGTTAAATTTAATTAATCGTTATTAACGTTTTAATTAACAACTACAGTGGGTATACAAAGTATTCGTACACCTTTTAAACACTAATAACTTTTTCAAAATTCAACCCAACAGCTTGAATTTTTTTGAGACATTAGAAAGATTATATAGTTTACTAGCTAATGTGTACATAATTCTTTTATTTAATTTTTATTGATTGCAATTGTGAAGGAAAAAATATAGATCACGATTTTTAAAGATTTTATTTGTGTCTGTAATGAAAATTTATAAAGTGCATTTGGTAGGAATACATATAAGTTATATACATGTACAAAGTTTCATCGAAATCGATTTCGATATGAAATATAAATTATTGAGAATTACAAAAATTGTAAGAATCCGCGATTTAAATGATTCGCAAACCCTAAATTCAAAGATTTTTATACATATGTTACAATGCTCATAGCTTTTTTATGCGTCAACCGATTTCAATGAAACTTTGTACGTGTATATAACTTACTTAGATTCACAAAATACATGTTTCAAATTTTCATTACAGGCACAGATAAAAAATTTAAAAATCATGACCATTATTTTTTCCTTCGCAATTGCGACCACTAACAATTTTTTGAAAAAATTGTTTACACATTAGCTAGTAAACTAATCCTTCTAACGTCTAAAAAAATCAAGCGGGTCGAATTTTGAAAAAGTTATTAGTTTTAAAAATGTATACGAATACTTTGTACAGCCACATGTAGCTCAACACTTCGGTGGAGTGTTAGAAACCTCCAATAAATTGTATGTTTACTCAGACGGTAGTTATTTCAATGTCTAAAGTTATATTTAACAGCGGTGCATTTTGGCGTAAGTCCCAAGACTAGTCGACATTATTTATGGTGCATAGTCCAAAAAACTATGAAGCCGACACTTCCCAACAACAACCATCGTCGTAACGATATATTTTTTACGATGTAGAAATCCGTATTATTTTTCTGGTTTTGACTCGGGTAGATGCATGCATATGTCAAGGTTTTATTTATATGCAAAAACCCAATATTTCTTAGTATTTTCTAAACTTTTAACAAAATGTTTACATATTGAAGAAATTAAGTTTATTTGTATTTATTTACAGAGGCATACAATGAATATCAAACTAGTGTGCTCTTTCTTGACCAACACATTCTGGTTGAACTGTTTAAATTGTTGGTATTAACTTAATAGAATATTTTATTCCATTGCATTTTGGTTTCACTGTGCTCGAGGTATTACCGTATTACGTAATCGTATCTGCATGTATTACATTCACCATGTAATTATACCACTGTTTTATACAAATTTTTCAATTGTATTATCAGGGTCCCAAGACAAAAGTTTACATTAACAATGAAAAGAAGGAAATTGTTATTCTTACGACAAAGTTATTTTGTTTTGGATTAAACATTCATTAAAAAATGTATAAGTACTAAATGAAGAAAGGATGACAGTGACATATCAATATCAAGTTGCCAATTCCACGAGGGGCGGATTCACCCGGCTCCTTTTTATGTGGAGAGGTTCCCTTTATAAACTTATCTATAGGGAACTCCTGATGTTTCTTCTTAGTTTTGCTACACTTTCTGTCATTTATCGACATCTGCTTAATGCCTCACAAAAGAGGTTTGTATTTGAACAATTGTAATCTTCTTGAGACAAATCAAGAGATAAAAGAGTTGACTGATAAAATCTTCTTTCAGAGACTTTGAGCAAATTGTTATTTATTGTGACAAATTTATTAATTTAATTCCATTAAGTTTTGTTCTTGGGTTCTATGTATCTTATGTTGCTCAGAGGTGGTGGGAACAGTACCAGGCTATACCTTGGCCAGATAAGTGAGTTGCAATGATAAATATAAATATCCAATGAATTACTAACATATTTCATACTAATGTGTTCTTTCAGGGCGATGCATTCAATTGCATTATATGTTACGGGAAACGATGAGTACGCTCGTATGCTTCGAAGATCACTAATGCGATATTTAAATCTTTCCTTAATACTCGTTTTACGATCAATTAGTTCTGCAGTGAAAAAGCGATTTCCAACACTTGATCACGTTGTTGATTCCGGTAAAATATTTAAACTAATGAAGTAAAAACTTACATATATTATAAAACAGGTTTTTTTCTAACATAAGCATACTAATTTCTTAACCCATAGCACGTATTGAAGCAACACTGCATTTATATTTGTTTTGAATTGAAGAAAATTAGAGTGATCCAACAAACCTATGATAGATTGATGGAATCCATGATAAAAAATCTCAACAATAAAGATGATCATTGTCATCAAGTCCCAATAAAAAGTTCATTTTAATCAAGATGCACACTCTTCTGGTTAATTACATCTTTAAAAACTCTGCATATTGGGTATACTTCAATCTTTTTTTAACATTTTTTATGAATTTTATATGCTTTGAAAAATAGATAAAAATATGTTGCAAAATTTACAGATAAAATACAATTCTCTATAAATTTTCAAACGTTAAAATAATCAGAATTTAAGTTTTTCGATAGAAATAACTTAATTAACAGATGAAATAGATGATTAATAATTTTCTAATACTATTGAATTAACAACTAGTTACAAAATACAAATGGTATGAAATTTATCCTCATTACAGAAAATTCAAAATCAATAATATGATCGCTAATATGAGTTTGTACATTGCAGGATTTATGACATCATTAGAATTGGAATTGTTTCTTGCAGTACCAAGTCTGGAGTTCAATACTTATTGGATTCCTTGCACATGGTTCATTAATCTTATAAAAGAAGCACGTGTAAATCGAAGAATTCCCGACGCTCAAGGATTAAAATTAATTATGGAGGTACCATATCATTTGAAAACAGCATTATTTGATGCTTTATGATAAAAAATTGTATTCATTAAATTAACATTGAATAATTATAGGAATTTAATGAATTTCGTACAAAATGTGGACTCCTATGGAGTTACGATTGGATATCTATTCCATTAGTTTATACACAAGTAGTGACATTGGCAACGTATAGTTTCTTTGGTGTTGCATTGTTAGCTCGACAATACATAGAAGGTAAAGACAAACAATTTCAACTAGAAATCGACATTTACATACCAGTTTTCACGATTCTACAATTCTTCTTCTTCATGGGATTATTAAAGGTATCTCTTTCTTCAGTGAAATGTACAGAACAAACAAAATTGTATATACATACTCATATTTACACGATTGAATTGCTTTCAGGTAGCTGAACAATTAATTAATCCATTTGGAGATGATGATGAAGACTTTGAATTGAATTGGATTATTGATCGTCATACAAAAGTAATAATAAATTTTCTTTCACTTTTTAAATCATTCTAAAACTACTCAAATTTTCTAATTTATTTTGTATTTGCATCTGTTATAGGTGTCGTATCTTGGAGTAGATACTCTCATGAATCGATGTCCACCATTAGTCAAAGATATTTACTTTGATGCTGAAAATCTAACACTACCATATACTGAAGCAGCGGCCGCTTACAAGAAGAAAACATACCGTGGCAGTGTTGCAAACATGACGTTAGTATTTGTAATCATTTTTACAAGGAACATTTTAGTAGAGTGTAGAACTCATAAAAATATTTGTCACATATTTTTTTATATTGGCCATTTTCTATGAAAAATCTGTTTTATCAATCTGTTGGAACCTATTCAAGAGATGTTTCACAGTAAATGTAACAGATATGCTGTAATTTATGTTTTACAAATGCTACATTTATATGTATATATGTAACTTATATTTACAGAGTTCCAGAAGAAAAACAAACAATGTTTTTACCAGATGTTATAGAAGAAGATGAAGAAGAAACAAAATCATTAAAACAATCGTTACACACGTCAAATATGAGTCTAGCTATTCATAATACTGATAGTCCAGTGTGCCAAAGACGGTAAATTTAAATAAAACAACTTTCAAATGATATGGAAATAACCTGCGCAATGAAGCCTCACTAAGTTAGATTCGTTTGCTTCAGCCAGATCAGCTTGGACCCTGAAACACCTACGAGGACTGATCAAAGTTATCCTGAAACAATTTTACAATTCGATATTCAGGAACCGTTGCAACAGATCAACCAAACTGAGCAGCAATCAAAAGCTGTAACAGAAGCTGTAAAAAAATTCTCGAAATTGGCGAAACATTCATCATTGCGAGTCGATCCAAATCGAAAACCATTTTTTTCAGCAACAAAAAGTCCGAAATTCATTCTACAGTCTTCACCAAGTGCGTCCAACTTATCACAGTCTACAAGACAAATCATAGATACACCTGCACTATACACTGGTGATACTAATCCATGGAGAGAATATAGTTGTCCAAAAGTCTTTAGTCTGCCTATGTTCAAAACAGCAACTCCGGATCAATCTCCAGAAGTGGAGAAACAACATGACGACCCTGTAACATTTTTTGACAATTTCATAGTCAGTACAGATGATAGTCCCCACCCGGCTATAAGTCAAAGTCGGTGGCATTCTGTACACCATTTACAACTGCCAGAAACAGACTTATCTACATTAGGTAAATCAATGTTGAAGACTAAAAGTCCAAGTCATGTCGTGAGAAGACATAGATCTATGGAAGCCCCCAAAAAGCAAGGTATTCAATGGAAACAACTGTTCGGTATGCAACGAAAAGGAACAGCTGATGATATACCACCTGTCGAAGCAATAATGCTCGAAACAAAGAGCTCTCCGAATTTAAAACATTTCGATGACAATTCAATGGAACTAACGAAAGACACGCACAATCATCCAACAACTTTTTCCGATAAAGGAGAGTGAGTCTAACAATTTGAAATACATAAATGTGATACTATTTTCAAATTCAAATTCATGTAACGAAAAAAGAAATGTATACTAGTTTTTGTTATCTAGTAAAGATGTAAATTCATGAATGCTTTCAACATTGATTAAGTTACACATTCTCATATTACTAAAAGTAAATAATTGTGCGATTAGAAAATTATAGTAACATCTAATATATGTAAAAACACAAATTTAAAAAACCATATTATATTCACGCTATTCATTTGTTTACTTACCTATTTCAATAGTTACCTTACGTAATTCAATTTTCACTGGCATATTTGTTTTATCACTCCTTAAAATTAAGGTATAAAACAGACTCATATCTCTAAAAAAGACATTCTTTAATCAATTTTCCGCACACGTTATTATCTTACATATTTGGATAGATTGTGTAATAGGGATTCTTAAATTGCTTTGAATTAATTGCATAAACATTTGGATCGTCCATTGCAAATGGTTGAATAATATTTGCTCCCAAATTTTTCTGATTGTGCACATTTGCAATCATATACTGTGGAGTAGGAGTAACTTGTCCAACAGTAGCGTCTTCCATCAGCTTTCTCTGTGAATAGATCAAAACTTGTGACACATTTACATCCTGTTGAGGGACAGAATTTTCCACTGAAACCGAAAATCCGGTATTGGATAGCTGCTGCGCCTTACACTTTTTTCTATGCGCATACAGTGATCCAGCATTGTTATATCTCTTCGTACAAATTTTGCACGCGTAAGGTCTTTGACCAGTGTGCGTATACGTGTGTTCATTCAATGAGGTCAGTCTTCTAAAGGATTTTGTACAAATTTGACAATGATATTTTGCTTCTCCCGTGTGCACTGTTATGTGCCGTGCCAACGTGTTCGCACGTGCGAAAGCTCTACTACAATACTGACAAATGTAAGGTTTCTCCCCGCTATGCGTTCGCAGATGTAATTGTAAGTAAGTGCTTTTTGTAAAAGCCCTACTGCACACATTACAAACATATGGTTTGACCCCCGTATGTGTACGCATATGAGCAACAAGTGAACCACTTTGTGCGAAACACTTGCTGCAAACCTCACAGAGGAACCTTTTTTGAGTTTCTTTAACACGCGTATGACGTTCCATATGATTTGTTAGAGATTGAGCCTGTGCAAAGGATTTAGGGCACATTGCACATTTATGTGGTCGATTGTGACGGTCCTAAAATATTTTTATTCTTTAGATTAGTTATTTTTACATAAAGTATAAGAATTCTCTATTTTAAACCATATATATTATAAAAATTGTATATCTTAAAACGAAGTTACTTACTTTCTTTCTACCTTCTAAACAATTTCCCTTATTTATACTGTCTGAATCATCTTTATCATCTAAATCGGAATTATCGAATATTTCAGTCTTATGTTTTGATTGTTCATGATCTTTTAATTTGTCCACCCTAGAAAATCCTTTACCACAAGTTCCACAAGTGTACTTCAATCCGCTATGTGTAGAAAGGTGCCTCTTCAGATTTCTCTTTGTTGCAAATAACTTTCCACACTGAGTACACTGTAGACTTTCAGCAGGAATGTTTTCATCCTCCTCATCTTCTTCATCTTCTTCCTCTTCATTATCTTCTTCTTCCTCAACGTTCTCTACTGATTTTTCCTTTTCTGAACACTGGTCGGTCTCATCTATTTCTTCTGATTTATATTCTGGGTGATTTTTAACATGAGTTATAAAAGATTTTTGATAAGTAAATTGTTTTGAACACACATTACAAGTAAATTTTAAGTTTTTTCGTTGTTCTTTTAAAGAATCATCATTCTTTTCCACTTTTATTCTCGTATCCTAAAATATAAGAAATTAGTGCTGCTAAGTTAGTATTAAAACGAGTGTAGTAAAGACAACACAGAATAATAAAATACAGTACTCTCGCCCAATAGTCCGCTTTCTGCTTCATCACATTCGAACGGTTCCCGCACCACCGAACAAGCACGTTCGCGTTCGTATTTCAAAAGCGACTCTCCTAATAGTTCGTTCAATACATACCAAAAATGATACACATCTTTTATTATGGTACATACGTATTTTATTCAAATTATTAAGTAATTACATATTTAAAATACGGTAAAATGTTGACATAAAATTGATGTCATTTTCTTTATTCCATATTCATAAACAAATATCAAACGATTAATGAAAATGACCACGTTTATGTACGAGGAAGCTTCGCGAACTGTTAGGAGAGACAACTAAACTAAAGTAAAGAGGCAACTGTTTGTCGTTTGTTTCGTTTTCCACGTATCGAGAGGAAGTGGTAGGGGGGTCATTCCATGCCGAATCGATCACTTTTTGCGGTCACCATCTTCGATTTTGTTCTAATTGAAATATGTTGTAGTCTATATGAAATTAGGGGGGGTTTAAGTCATCATTTTGCCGATTTCGAATTTTTTTAGAAATAGCAGACCTTCAAAGTTTGCGAGTTTTGCCCATTTTGGCGAAAATAGGCCTCACTTACGAATTTTTATCTCAGGAACTGTTTGTCCGATTGAGCTATACTTTTTTTTGTTTTATTCGGTAAGGATTGGGCTATTATAAAATAATTTTTTCATCCTCGATAATTAACTTTATAATGTCAAAAAATTTAAACAAATTATTTTTTCATGTTTTTTCCAAATTTGGCCAGTTATGAAAATTTTGAAAAAAATATGGTTATATTCCTTGAAATTTCCTCTTCAAAATAAGACTTTTTAAAATATGGCATCTTTCCTGTAATCGTCACAATATGCTGGGAAAGGACACGTTGTACCCGCGTTTCAGATATAGGCGAGTCGAACGCACCGCTATTATGGTCAGTTTTTTATTGCGCTGGTCTCAAAACAATACCAGCAAACCGTATACGACTAAATAACCCTATTTATACCTCCAGAACAATATTAATAACCACTCTTAGCCAACGACACCTTTCTAATCATAACTTCATTGATAGATATGTAGTTTCTATACGAATTGTACATGTTTTACAAGAAAGGTGTCGTTGCTCAATGGAATCCACGAGATGGTGGCGGTTGTCTTCCATCTGGAAGGGATAAGGAAGGGTCAGAAGTATGTATTGGTAGGATCATTAAAAACTATTTCATTACACTGAAAACAGAGCCATCATTATCGCACGAGCAAGTTTTACATAGCAGAAAGCTATGAAAGCTTCTAGTGCTTGTAATAGGTAATGCTGTTGCAAAGCGAGCTTGTAAACAATCAGCATGTTTGTTATGTTTGTCTTAGGTGACGTAATTAAATGTTATATTTGAAAATGATGTTTCTGCCCATTCAAATAAACTTTTAGGGGCGAGAACTTGATTATCTAATGGTCTTTGTAAACTAGTGCGCATTGCAAGTCTTTTCATGCTTCTTCCAATACCATCACATGGTCCCTTACCATGAGCCATTGCCAAAAAATGCCATTCAGTAGGAACACCGAAATCTTTAAAATGATGCGTTAAATTAATGAAATTCTTTTTGTGTTTATATTGCGTATTCTGCCCCGTCAGAAGAGTATATAAATCATTTTTATTTTTGCCGTATATATATGTTTAAGATATTCTATCAACTTTTTTTGAAAAATATGAACGGCAGTTTTAACTTTTAATTAAAACGGTGTCGTTGGCCAAGAGTCGTTACTAATATTGTTCTCTAGGTATAAATAGGGTCATTTAGTCGTAAACGGTCTGCTAGTATTGTTTTTAGATCAGCGGAATAGAAAACTGACCATGATAGCGGTGCTTTCGATTCGCCTATACCTGAAACGCGGGTACACCGCGTCCTTTCCCAGCATATCGTGACGATTATAGGAAAGATGCCATATTTTAAAGTCTTATTTTCAAGAGGAAACTTCAAAGAATATAACCATATTTTTTTCAAAGTTTTCATAACTGGCCAAATTTGGAAAAAACATAAAAAAATAATTTGTTTAAATTTTTTGACATTATAAAGTTAATTATCGAGAATGAAAAAATTATTTTACAATAGCCCAATCCTTTCGGAATAAAACAAAAAAAAGTATAGGTCAATCGGACAAACAGTTCCTGAGATAAAAATTCGTAAGTGAGGCCTACTTTCGCCAAAATGGGCAAAAATCGCAAACTTTAAAGGCCTGCCATTTCTAAAAAAATTCGAAATCGGCAAACTGTTGAATTAAACACCCACCTCCCCCCTAATTTCACATGGACTACAACATATTTCAATTAGAACAAAATCGAAGATGGTGACCACAAAAAGTGATCGATTCAGCATGGAATGACCCAGGGGTACTTCATTTCGTGAAAAAATATTCCCCTATAGCCCTGTATATGAAACTATTGGAAGAGAGTACTGTATAAATTTCTTTGGTAATATATAATAAAATTGATATATACTTACTTGTATATTATTAATTCGTTTGTCTTGAGTATTTGCTTCTTCCTTCTCTTGTTTACAGCTAACTCTTGTTTCATCAATATCTTCCTTCTTATGACAAACTGCTACATGATTCTTCACTTTTGCGAGAGTGGAATACTGTTTATCACATATGTAACAAACATATCGTAATTTAGTTTTTTTTTTATGTACCATGACATGCCTCAGTAAGGCCACTTTTGTATGGAAGGATTTAATACATTGTGTACATCGTATTCTAGTTGTGCGTGATATAAGAGGCTTTTCTTCATCGTCTTGTGTACTATCTGTTTTCAATGCTTCGTCCAACATTCGTTGATCTTCTGATACTTCCACATTATTTGCGTCAACTTTAAAAGAATTATCTTTACCTTGTTTCACTTCCTGTTCATGAAACAAGTGTAATTCTTCTTGTTTCACTGTACTAACTCGTTCTACAGCACTATTTACTTCATCGTGCTCCTTATTTTCATTGTATAGAGATAATTCTTGTTTAACCGAATTGTTTTGTTCTAAAGGATCCTCTAAAAGAGTTTTATAATCATTTACATCTTCAGAGCTTTTCTTCTCTCTTGCGTCACATAATTGACTTTGTGTTTCTCTGTCATAGCAAAATAAGTTTCTTTCTGTGTTTAAGCAAAAAGAAGTATCGTCTTTTGTGAAACAAAAGTTGACAGGGCAAAAGTTTGTAGGACATTCTTCCTGCTTTTCTGTATTCTCCTTTTCAGAAGATATTACACTAGATATCACATCAGCGATTATTGCTGTAACTATACTGGCACTGCTACCTGAGTTATTGGAAGAAGTTTTTAATTTCAGAATTTGACGGAGTTTCTCATCTGTACTTTGTATTTGACACTTAAAATCATAAGATTCATCCAAACGTTGATTACAAGGCAAACAAATCACTGGTGGCAAACCATCTCCTTCTTCTACCTAAAAAAGAAGATATTTCTTATTATAATAATAATAATAATTGAAAATTCGAAATTTATTATTCTATATTTTATCACAATTATGAAAGTTAACTACTTTAGTGTAAGTAATTAAATTTTCATCTAAAAATATCTGATGGATATTGTAACAATGTAAGTAGTAAATATGAACAAATTATTACGTAAAAAGCTTAATATATTACACTTGGACTTATAAATACGAATAGTATACAAATTCTGAAGGTTTCTACTATAAATTAATATTTACAACACACAATAAATAGTAAAAAATTTTAAAACAGAAGTTTGCTTACAGCATATTATATGAATAATTATTTCGTAATAAAACAGTTGAAGGAATACAGTGAATTCTAATTCGAAAACACAGTGGTTTTTAAATTGCATCTGTTCAAAATTTCAAATTAGTTGCTATCCATTCTTGTTAGCTTCAGTCATTTGGAGTGAATAGCGCAAATTACATCAATCCTAAAAACTTATTTAATAATCATATAGAATGTATAATATCAGAAACATTAAAAAATGTATAAACAAAGAGATCGAAGTTAAAAAAGCTTGTTTTTGTATTGTTATTATGATAAAAAGAGTGGCGAACTAACCTGTACGGAAGCAACAGCCATAAGTTTACGAGGAATAGCATCTCCATTTCGAAATAGTTCACAAATTTCAACAGCCTGTTTTAAACAAATTCGACACTTATCTTCGTAGACCTTCCCATACGTATCAATTAACTGATCCTTTTTCGAAATTTCCATTTTAATGCATTTGGAAGTCAAGCTATAAGACTCGAACTCCCCTCCTCGGAAGCCGAGGATGTTTTTGACATTTTTTATGTTGAATGGACTTATATATAATTATGTATTATAAACCAGCTTTATCCGTAGATCTAAAATTCTGTTATAAAGGCCTTTGATAATTCATTGATCTTTAGTATATAAAAATCGAAACATTAGAACGAATAATATTTTCATAATAGAATACAAGACTAATTGCATCGATAAAAAATAAAATGTGTAAATATATATAATACATGTTATGTTATGCTAGTTGGTTTGAATAGTTAGTGCAAATCAATAGTAAAGTCCGAGTCATTTCAAAATAGTGCTTAACGATAAACTAATAAAGTGTCATTCAATTGAATATATTATATATTCATGTTATAATGAATTGCTTTTAATTTAAATATTTTAAAGAACAGTGAAAGATTAAGCTATCAGTGGATGCAAGTATAGAGAAACGTTTCTTTTTTCGTTATCAACTAATACCTTTCACATGCAACTTTTTGTTTAAATACTACATAAATACTATATCTTTCTAACCTCTGTGTACAGTCTGCAAGAAATAATAATGTACTTTTTCATCTTGAAAAGTAAACATAAAAATTAATAAGCACTATGAAAAGACAACAGATGTGAACATATAATTAAGGAAATTAAGGTAAACAAATATATCACATTATAACTTCAAATACTTCTCATTTTTTATTGTTCGAATTTATTACTCAAGTGCAGTTAATGATACAGTAGATTTTGAATAAAGACATGTTTCAACAAAACATATGCATACAAGTAAGTATAAGCTGTACACGTATCACAGAGTAAATATACAGTTGCATTTATTTAAGGATTTTTCGATTACAATTTTAATGCTCCTGTAATACGGGCAAAGTTCAAATTAAAACCATATAATTCCAACTTTTCATTAACACACACTTGTACAATATCAATAATTGAACACTCAACAAAGGAATGGAATTATATGTACATTTAGTATGTATATATATCTATATATATATATATACGCAGAATATGGTTGAGCAATAAAAAATCGGTTAACCTAGACAATTGTATCATCGCCAATATTAACGAAGAACGTAAATGTAATAACGATTACAAACAGCTTTGTCTGTCAAACATAGAATTACATTAAATTAATGCACTTCGATGTGCGCCGCGTATACTTTTAAATAATGATAATGCTATCACGTTGGACAGTTGTATCTCACGCGCATGCGCACGTAATTTAAACTTAAATATTCTTCACCGACTATACACACGGTTTTTTATGATATTTAGTCATAGACTGTATTTAATCAAAAATATAAGGCATTTCTCTTTTGAAATCATGAGATAAAAATTCAACTGCAAATTAAATTTCTAAAGTATAATGTGCACATATTTGACTACATACACACATGTAAGGTGGACGTTTGAAGTTGCAATAATTATGTATCTGCGAAAGCGTTACGAAATTGTAACTTTTCGTTAAGTCAATATTTCAATCGAAATTATTACTAACCATATTTCTTATAGAATGTAGCGTGTAAACGATAAACAGGTTGATCGTTGATGAAAATTTCATTTATGCATTCATTACATTTAATTTATATGCAGTTCATTCACTTGGAAACTTAGATCAAAAATTAAAGGTATGCCCACACAGAAGTAACAACAAGCGACTTTTATTTAGTTGAGGTTGCACGTGTCTTGGAAAAGTCGCTGCTTTTATCGAATATAAGAAGGGGGAGTAAAGGCAACAAGAGGCAACAGAAAGTTCATCGATGTTGCTTCAGTGTGGACATAGCTTAAAAGGGTAACATGTAAATCATATCATTAATACGTGCTGGAATAATAAATCAGTGGACTGTGGATGTTCTGGTAAAATTATATTCTTATTAACGAATTTAAAAAAATAAATCAATAGAACTTCACATTTTCTATTAGTGAATTTAGCCAAATGAATTGTATAAATGGTATCGCATTCTATCAACATTTTTAATTTATCGAATTCTTAGGATTTTTATCGGCTATAAATATACAATAAAGATCCGCAGTCTATAACCATAATTAATTTTAGTAACATAAGAATATAATTATAACATATTAAACTTATACAAACGAGTACCGATATACTTGCGGTATCTTTGTATCAGGCAATAACGTGTAATTCCATAAATTAAGATTAGTATACATATCTACAGAGTGTGCAAATTATTAAACTTATTATGTAATCTTTCCAATATTTGTCATTAAAAATATTTATAATTAAATGAATTCAATTACCTATATCTAAATGTCCCTTTTCTTTATTTTTGTATAAACGATTATTATGTTCTCACAAGTCAGTTGTTCTTTCATATATGTATACATATATTGTAATATACAGAGTATCCCAAAAATGGTCAGTTGAAGTAACTTTTTCCTTTACGAAAATGTTCCCCGCGGCTTTGTTAAGGAGTTATTAACGAAAAACACAGGCCAATCAGAACGCAGCTACAGAGCTCCGATTGGTCCGTGTTTGTCATTAATAATTCTTTAACAAAACCGCGAAGAATATTTTCGCAAAAGAAAAAGTTACTTCAAATGACATCAGGAATGACCCCTTTGAAGGAAACACAACATTTTTGGCACACCCTGTATATTGTATTTTTATATAGCTTTTCTGTTATGGTATAATCCACTTATTTGCATTATTCGGTATATTTTTACATTTAATCTGAACATATTGTTGCACTTTGTTCAAGTTTTATTCAAAACCGCATCAAACAACTTTTTCGTTGACTAAACAACAAATGAATTCAATATAGAATATTAAATTGACATGCAAATCGTGCAAACATTGCAAATAAAACATTATCCATAAAAAAGTTCCAACGTCTTCTGTTTATTTTTACAGTTTGCGTGTTATAATTTGCACACCACTGTTCGAGCACCTGTAAATAAATCGAAGTTCAGAGGTCATATTGTACAGTGTTATTGCAATATAGAAATGATTGAAAATAATTCTAATTAAGTTCGATTACAAAGATTGTAATATAAAAATATATGTATAAAGATCAATACACAATACACATGTATCACAATGACATTATATAGCATGAAAATTTCGCGCAATGCTTGAAAAAATATTTACGGAATCATTTAAGGTCGCTTTTTCACCGTTTCTGTGTCAACTCAAATTCAAGGAATCCATAATACTCTCGTGCTGGATAAATTTACCATTGGAGGTAAAATAGGTTTTTCACGGTTCGACGTAATCGTCTGTAATCACTTTTTTGTTTTATTAATTTAAGGGGGTACTCTGGTTTTAAATTCTCACAAAATCAATTTTTATTTAAATCAAAAAATATTTAAAAAATCGGTAATTTGACTTCAAAATGTCGTCATTTTGTAAATAATTAATATTTTTCATTTTTTTTTGGTTCGTACATTATAACATTCATACTGATTATTAAATAATTTCAGTTTTTTGTTCCCGACCAATACATAGAAAGGTCGGAATCATGGCAATCGTGAACCTATGGTTTTCAAAATATAATAAAATTTATGAAAAGATATACAGGGTGATTCTGGTACTGCATCCATATAAAAAATAAGGTCATTGGAAGTTATTTTTTCCTCTATCATTTTTTTCTATTTTTACTTGAAGAAGAGCAGTAACTTGTCCCAGTTCCCAGAATCACCCTATATAACTCATGTAATTTTGATTATTTCTACTTGTACAAATTTGCACATGTACTTCAAATACCAATAAAAATGTGTGTAAAATCTCAAATTCGAAAGGTTCAATAGTTTTCCTGGAAAAAATTCCTAAAAATTTGTGCAAAAACGGTCTCGAAAACTAGAATACTCCCTTAAAATGTCTGCAATTGTCATCGTAAAATATATATGTGTACATAAAAACGCATTTAAGTTAAACAATATATATATTGTATACAGAGTGTTTCGTTTAAAATAGGACACCGAAATATCTCCTCTATCTCTGAAAATACAAAAAATGTTTCTCACGTAATCTAAATGGTTTCAAAAGACGAATCAGATGGAAGAATGGTTTTTTATAAATTGTAATTTTTTAATGTTTTTTCAAGGTCACTCCTGTTTTTTACGTATGTATACACATTTTTTGTTGTAGTATGCTACAGCAAACATTATTGTGCATTCATCCATGTTTAATAGCACGACCTTGAAATGACCTTGAACTCTACAATTTGCTAATTAATGCAGAACTTACTTTCAGCGACATATCAGATTTCGACGGTATCGGAAATTCGACCATGAGCTTGTGAACTTGTAAATAAACACATTGTATCATTCCTCTGTATTTCGAACATTTATTGCAGTAATAAATGTGATTATTTACAAGTTCAAGTTCATGGTCGAATTTCTGTTACCGTTGAAATCTGATATGTCGCTGAAAGTATTTTCAAAATTCCGCATTAATTAGCAAATTTTAGAGTTCACGGTCATTTCAAGGTCGTGCTATTAAACATGGTTGAATGCACAATAATGTTTACTACAACATACAAGAACAAAAAATGTGTGTATACATATAAGTAAAAAACACGAGTGACCTTGAAAAAACGATTAAAAAATTACAATTTATAACAAACCATTCTTCCATCTGATTCATCTTTTGAAACCATTTAGATTACGTCAAAAACATTTTTTATATTTTCCGAGATAGAGGAGATGTTGAGGTGTCCTGTTTTAAACGAAACACCCTGTATAACATTCTCCTTAAAATTCGAGTGAACATTATTTAAAAAATATATTTGAAAAAAGGAATTTTGAGTGTGCAAGAAAATTCTAGATCCAAAAGTCAAGGATATTTTAAGGTCATTGAAATTTGTTCAACCCTGATGTTCTATTCAAATAACTGTTTCGATTACAAGGAACGATTTCAAATAAAAGTCTTTGTTCCACCATAGTCATAATGTTTATTACAATTATACAGTTCAATCATATGCTGGTATATTTCAAAACTAAATCACGTTCGAAATAGAGTCAAACGAGAAAAGTTTGTTTAGAAATGGATCGTATAATGTATAATAATATAAGATATATATAAATTTTATTTATAAATTTCTAAAAGTTATGATTCTATTCCGGCTCAGATTGATTTAAATAGTCCATAAAGGTTCAATTACACGTAGTAAATCCTTTTATATTGTCTTATTTTATTAATTGATTTGAACAGGAAAATAATAACCCGCATCTATAGCCTGAACACCATTTGACGAGTATTATAAACATTTTTTTAGTCATTTAAGAAACGCTGTTCTTTGATTAGCTTCAGAAACAGAATGAAGGATGACCTTTAAATGTCCTTGATCTCTTTACCTACTATTTATAATATTTCTTCCCTGTACGTATGTATGTTGCGCAGCTATTTAAACACAATTCAATATTTTCAAGAAATAAAAAAATTCATAGATTTATAATTAGACTGCGGTTTTTATCCATTCACCGCAGATATTGACACGTAAGCAAAAGGCTTTTGTTTTGTGCAAAATCAATTTTAATCTGATTCCGATTATTATAGTATAATAGTATAATAATCACGATAATACGGATATCAGTGAATGTCAATGAATCGCGTCCAACGCTGGTAATCGTTAACAGTAATAGTTCGTATCTATACATTTATATCACTGATGAAATTCTGGTCTCAATTACATTCTCCATTCGAAGTACTCGCTCTTACAATTAGAATAATTAATGCTGCGTTCTGCCCGATATACTCGAATGAGAATTGTACGAAGTCTCTCGCAAAAACGCTACTATATGCTATACTCTGTTTTTCTGCTATAATGCTCTCGATTTTTGTACAATCTTATGTTTGGTTTATTTCCCCATCGAAGCGACAGTGTTCGAAAAATCAGAAATCGTCAGCTAATTGGCTATTTGGTAGTGTAATATTGCGTCTTCGAGTGATACTGATTATTCATTATTGCGGTGTAATAGAGCTTCCGTGAGTCTCGTCCACGTTTAACAGTGTACCAAAGATGTACAACGAATAGTCACAGTAGAGTCTTACATACACTTATTAACCTATTAGATCGTAACGTATCTATGGATAAGGTGAATCAGAAATAATTACCACTTATCGATCTCACAAATCGCAGTGATCTAGAATCTAGATAGATTCCGAATACAAGCTCTGCATGATAATACTATCTTTCTTGCGAACAGAGATAGCTAATAGACACGCAGATTATGTTTTTTCTACTTTTCTTTTTAACACAAATACTCTAGAAAATGTTTTTGTCTCTTCGGAAAGAGTTTATCTGTATCGTAAAATATAAATATTCACTGCGTAAATTAGTACATACTTCGTTTGGTTTGTTGTTTGTATTTTTTATGTTACGGAAACAGAAAATAGATGCCTGTATTGATTATACGATACTGTGACAAGTGCTTTAGTATTATATCCAATATACTAGTACAGGCCTGTCCAACTCGGGACCCGTTCCCCCACTTCTTTATTCCGCTAAGGTGGGAGATGATACTCCCCCACTATTCGACACGGTTGGCCGTCGTACCGCCAAAAGTGCATGGCATTGGCTAAAGTTTAAGGCATAAGTAGTGGGGGAACAGACTGATCGATAGTAGGGACCGTGTGGCTCGTGACGAAGAAGTTGGACAGGCCTGTACTACTACACAGATATGAAGCTTCATTAATACGTTGATCGTACTTTTCTAAGATAGTTCTCGTCTATTTCTACCTCCTTTGGTTTCAAAAATAATGAAGTACTAATCATTTCTGAATCACCCTATACATATATTACAGTCTTGTGAAAAATAATGAATCTCTGTGTCTCCGTCTCAGTAAAAAATAAAGCATCCGCACTCTGTTATTATTCTCTGGAAGAAAAATACACACGTGTCCCAAGGAATCCTTTACACCTATCGGGTTACATCACAATCAATTATTACACTGCGTGATTAATTCGGAAAATGACCGACTATGTACAAGGTACATATATCTTGTGGCATTCTCCTTTCTGCATATTCCGTGTACGTGTGTGTGTTAGTCCGTGTATGCATTAAAAGGATCTTTGAATTCGGAAAGATAGATGTTCGAAGAAGATGTACAAGTTAACTACATAAATGGGAAGTAAATTATTTATTAGTAAATCTATAAAAAAAATTCATATTCTATCGTCCAACGGCGGAGCTGTGTCAATTTTGAACTATGTCTTGTGCTACAATCAAAAGATTCACAAATGCATACATTCGTAACAAATAAGTAGAGTGCTGCTTTGCTTTGTTAAAAGAATGAAAATAGAAATTCAGACAATGATATAAAAATGTAACATGTATACACCAGATCTTTATGCAAAATAAAAATTATCTAACTTGATTGCAAGGAACAGAAGCAGAATGGAAATGTGTTTCTTCTTGAAATATTTTCAAAACGTAAGTCGAAAATAAGAATGACATCGTTAGATTTTTCTAATCACCCTAATCAACCTTATTTTTTTCTCTATGGTTGATAAAGTTGATTATATGGATCGAAATTAATTCAGTTCTGTCTCTTATGTAATTATCAGACATCCACCATTTTACAGTTAAAGTTAATGGGATCCGAAAGGACCGAATCAGTTGTGTAATATTTATTTGCGGCAACAGTTAATTATAAAAATTAATAGAACATCAATCGTAGATAAATACATATAGCCGCGGTTGTAAATGAAAGACACGAGTATCGATAGAGTTAGAAACCTGTTTCATTCTTCCGTCGGAGGACCTCCGATCACTTAAATTTCCTCGTGGAACGTCCGGAATTTCATTTATTTGTTCCGCATTTTTCGTTTTGGTTCTTGGTCTGCAATATTCACGATTGTCGATAATACCGGTTTGTTTTCATGACGTTCTTTTTATTAGTCCTCGACTTTCAATTTTATTTTCAGTTCAATTTCAAGATTACCGAGTGCCCGCAAAATATACAGGTTGATTCAGCTAATTACTTGTGAACTATTTGATACATGAAAAAATGGTTGAAACGAAAGTTCTTCAACTTCAAGAGCAGCATACAATGTAATAAGTAGTTTTTTTCTATTTTGCTTCTTTATCGAGATATAAAGGTCACCTTGGGTTTTTTTTATTGTAAAGGATAAATTTTAATCTTGTGATTGAAGAGAGAATGAAACTGTGAATAAAAAACTGTAAGAGTGTATGGGGTGAAAAACTAATAGTTATATACTGAGATATTCTCTATAAATGATTTTGAATGCAAATAATGCTCAAAATGTTCTCCATTGCAATTAATACATTTGCGTATGCTGATTTGCGTATTTTGAGTGTTTCTTCGGTTATATATAAAAAAATCAAAATCGAAAAGAAAACTAATTATTAGATTGTATGCTACTCTTGAAACCATACAACTTTCGTTTCAACCATTCTTTCATATGTCAAATAGTTTACACGTAATTTAGGTGGAATACTCAGCTCAGGCCCGGGCAACTTCTTTCCCGCTGTCGCTTCACAACTCCCACTACCAGTGTAGCGATTTCCCCACTACCAGTGTACCGGTTCCCCCACTATCAACTATTTCATATTACCCCTACCGTGCTTTGCCTCGAGTGACTGCGAGGATACGGCTTCCTGTACTTACACTCCTAATCTCCCCAACCTCCTCTTACACTCCATAGGAGTTTGGTGGGGAGGACCCGGGAGTAGGGAGAGGAGTTGCCCAGGCCTGACTTAACTGAATCATCCTGTATTTTCGACCCTCGAGCAGTAATTTTCATTGCGGTCGTGAGTGCAGTATATAAGAATTATTCGTCGTCACACTGGTATTTCGCGCGGGTTTTACTGACGCGCGAAAGTTTCGAGAACTTTCGGGAATTCTATAATATAAAATTATCTAAAGAGTATTTCTGTTTACTTACCCAGTAAGAAATTTACTATGAATTTGCCATGGAAACTTGTCGACAAATTGCGACCCATCTGTTTCCGCATTAGGCTCGGGATTTATCGACAAATTTTCGTGGCAAATTCATAGCAAATTGAGAGAAAATTCTGCTCCAAGCATAGTCTTGGCACCAAACGACCGTGTCGCTTTTGCTCGCAAAGTACAATTACAAACATTCATCAAAATTTGCTCGAAGCAAACTTGGCTAGTTGGGTAGTAGACTTTAGTTATGTTCAGAAGAAAACGCGCAAGAAGCAGCGAAGTACTATGTATCACAAAATTCTCGCCATGGTATCGAGGTGTCTGCTACTTAAAAGTTATTCAATTTTATTGTAGAAAGAGTGCCAGTTCGAAAAATCGGAAATCTCTGTAATTTCTCAGTTTCAGTGTTTGCTGTTTCTACGATTTGAACGCGATCGCGCGTGTTATACGTACTCGCATACACGCGAAGAGAGAAGAAAATCGAAACCTTATACATACGTACATATTAAGAACGTGTCTCCATCAGATCGATATAAAAATTCGGTGCGGACTTATTATCGAAAAAACTGGTTGCAGTGTCAGCTCTTCCTCAATGTTCATAGTCTAGTTCAGGCCCGAGCAACTTCTTCCCCGCTGTCGCTTCACGACTCCCACTACCAGTGTACCAGTTCCCTACTATCAATTATTTCATATTGCCCCTACCGTGCTTTGCCTCGCGTGCCTGCGAGGATGCGGCCTCCTCTCCCTACCAGTGTCGCCAGATTTTGTGAGCTCAGGGGAGTACAGGTACCCTCTCTCCGATGACCGTGGCACGTTGCGCGTGCGCGACGGGGATTTAGTGGGGCGACTGGGAAAGTCGCGCACGCGCAACGTGCCACGGTCATCGGAGAGAGGGTAGCTGTACTCCCCTACTGTGCCCGTTTCGGCGCCTTTCTGGCGACACTGCTCCCTACTCCTACTCTCTCCAACCTCCTCCTACACTCCATACGAGTTTGGTGGGGAGGTCCCAGGAGTAGGGAGAGGAGTCGTCTGCGGCTCGCGAGTCAGAGTCGCCAGATGAAGACTTTTATCCCCTCACTCTACCTTCCCCTTCTACAACGCTATCCCCCACGCGTCCGCCGCGCCGCGGCCCGATCACGTGACGCGTTTCGTTTCTATCGTGCATGTATCCGGTAATGGCAGAGAGAGAGACAGAGAGAGGGTAACTTCTCCTCTCAATTCGTGCTCCCTCCCCTTATCTGTCGACTCTGTGGCGAGCCGCAAGTTGCCCAAGCCTGGTCTAGTTTAGTGTATAGTAACGCGAATAAAAGTATTATGTGCTCTCTTTAATTGTGGCTATCAAAATGATATATGATGTATGATAATATGGAAAATTAATCTATCAAACATTATGTTTAGCTGTAAGAATATAAACAGAAATTTAATCACTCGTCTTAAATCAATGATACCGTTGTCGTTCGAGGTTTCTTGTGACTTTCAACTGTCTTATGTGTTCATACAATAAATTTATATGAGTTGCGTGTTTGTTCTTTTAATCACTGGATGGTAGAACACTTTCTGAAATGCAATGCTTTCATTCACGTCATGATAAACCATTTTATATATTTATCATCTACGTAGATAGGCAAAGAGTTAAATACACATATAGACACACTCATAAACATACTATATACTATATACAAATGTACGGACACCCGGTAGGATTTTCTGTGAACCTTTTATGATAAACACTGTATCAACTGGAACGTTAAATAAATAGATCGTTCCCATATTAAACTTTAGTCAAATACTTTCGTTATCGTGGTCTCTGATTGTTGTTTTTCATTTCCTCTTCTAATAATTAGCGGTCGTTTGTATTAATTAATACTTATTAGTATTAGGCCTAATACATCGTGTTTCTTAAGGTTCGATGGCACAGAAACATATAGCATTCTTAAATCCGGTGTAAGATGATTTCTGTTTCATCCATTTAAATATTACACTGCCAAAAAAAAATATGTTCGATGCCCGTCACTCGTTCGAACAAAAAAGCACAACCTTGTTCTAGATTTTCGAATACCTCATTTCTAAATTGCACCATCGAACGAAACATTCTTATCCTACACGTATTTTGTTACACCTAAACCTTTTCAGAAAGCAAATAACTTGATTTTGTATTAAAAAAAGAAGTATACATTTATTAACATAAATATTACAATTATAATTACCTAACTAAATAACAAGTAAATGCAATGAACAATAAATTTTCGGAATGTACTCAGTCGTCGTTTAACCAAATTGCAAACTGAAAAAGCATATGTATATGTATTTTCATAAAGTAGATTTACCAGTCCACTATTTTCCAGATTATTTAATTCCAGAATATCTTCCAGCTTTTTATGAAATCAAGTATTGAATTCAGTAAAAAATTATAGATTTCTTCTTGGTACACCTAATTCAGAGTTACAATAAAGACTTGATCTAATTATAAGTCGCATACTCGGGTCCGTGCTCCGACATAGATCGTGCAGGGCTACTATATTTTTATGATCTCACCGACCGCGTCGAACGTAGAAGAGGACAGGGCATGTAAACACGTACCGCGCGGGCGAAAACTTACCGCATGCCGTCAATTAACCCAGGCCTGAGCAAAGAGTGCTCCGAGCACTAATTGCCCAGGCCATAAGTTGGTGAAAGTCCCATAAAAAAATAATGAAAAATAAAGAAATTTTGCAATTGGATTAGTACTGCTCCACACTGATATACTCGACCCGGTATGCTCCCAGTGGAAGGGGTAGGCGAACTGTCTAATTGTAAGATAGTACAGTTCCCTCCGGCTTACAATTAGATCAAGACTTAATGTATATTTTTACGATGTAAAGAAAATGTCCAGTAAAATGTTCACTGTATCAATAAAGTTTGTCCACGTCTTCCGACCGTATTAAGTAGGAACCGTGAAAATCGAGGACTAGATGTATAATCTGTATTCAATATATGTAATACGAAATAATTGTTCTTATTTGTGTTTGTTTTTTTAATACAAAATCGCGGTACACTACCCTTTTTCACAATATACAGTATGCCCCTACGATAAAGATTCGAAAAATAGTGTCAGTAACAGCTTAATATTATTTGTTATTTAGTCATAATGAGTATTCTTATCGACAAATAATATTTTCGGTTACATTAAGTTCATTTTACGTTTTTCAGCCCCCGTTGCTCTTCTATGAACGCAAAGTAAGCCTCCTCAAAACCGAAGAATATAGTTCTAAGGTCCGTATTCGTTCAGTATATCCCGTTGAATCCGTAGTCGATCACAGAAACAAATACTTTCTTTTGATTATATTAGTCGAACTTTCGTTTGTTCATTCGTTTGGAAAGAAAGCGGATGTCGTTTCTCGAATTTGATTTTAATTATACAATTAAATTCAGTTCAACTTAGTGCTGCCAATATGGAACGATGATAAATCTAATGATTTTCTAATGAAGCACTGATTGTGAGCCCGTTCAAATCATGACTTTCAAATGACTTTTTTTCGAATCTCGTCGATAATAATAATTCCAACTCGTCGTCACTCAATTCCGGATCATACGTTTATTGCAGCCTGTCAATTATCGTATTATTTCTCTATTCGGTTAATTGTACGTATTCTTCTATACAACATTCCATTCCAGGTACGCGTAAGTTCCAGTTAACAATAATCAAGTAAGCAATTTATAAAGCGGAAGATTTGCAGATTCTATGAAGTGTCTATTGCTTATCAGAATCGAACAAATCGCTCTTAAATATTCTAAGATGGTGTGCATTAGAAGGAAGATTTAATTGGAAGATATAATCGTCTCTGCCTGTAGAAAGAATTAGCATAATTACCAAAATCAATTATAAGAACGGTAGAGCTTACCAATACGCTCTACGTTTTTGTGTTTAAAATACATATATTGTCAAAACAAGCTACTCCATAGAACTAGTCACGTTTCATTGGAAATCAATCGGTTTAACGAAAGTCATATAATACAATATTGTCTATAATCTCCATTAAAAAAATATTCAATTTCACACGTCTAACGAGATACACGCTGGCAAATTCAACAGATAAATCCCTATAAATCTTTAAGGTACATTGTGTCTCAACTTCTGCCATAAACTTTACTTTTAGTCAACATACAACTCTATTTCTATTTCCTCTCTCCGATTCGATTTTGATGTGGCGACCTTGATACTATCCTTGGCAGAAAGTACTCAGGCAATTCACGTGGTCGTCGCGACTAATATACAAAGGTAAAATATTGTTATGTATAGTAAAGAAATGTATAATGGAACACTAATTGTCAGCGATATTCGAAAGAAATATTATTACAAATATTCGTATGCTCTTCCGAAATGAGAACATGATATGATGACTATTAGACTGCGGATCTTATTCATGCGAAATAAAAATTGTCTACATGTATTGCAACAAACAGGGGCCATTTACAATTTTCTTCCTCTCTTTAATAATCACAGTATGTCGAAATTAGCATATTGACGCTCTTTCATTCATTTAATATTTCTTTTGTTCCAAACTGTAGCTAGACATTTTCGTCATAAATGCATAAAATCCGCAGCCTAATGATGATAAACAGAAGCAATATTACCAGCTAATTAAACTCTTATCTGTTCGAACTAAGGAGGCAGGGAACTTCAGACCAGAGTCGCCAGGTTAAGTTTATGTCCTCACTCAACCTTCCCCTTCTACGACGCTATACCCTACGCGTCCGCCGCGCCGCGGCCCGGTCACGTGACGCGTTTCGTCTCTGTCGTCCGTGTGTCCGGTACTGGCAAAGAAAGAGGGTAACTTTTCCCCTCCATTCGTCCTCCCTCCCCTCATCTGGCGACTCTGCTTCACACCACTTTCTGTATCATTTAAAAATTACTGAACACCCGATCACAGCTTCGACCTCTCACACTGAATTTTCGGAATAACAAAGACATATATTTTCATATGAATACTCTTCTAGAATAAAGGCTGACTAATTATTTTCATTTATCCGCTCCGTTTCACCAGATACTAGCTGTCAGTCGTAAACGGGGTCATAGTCGAAAGTGAGAGAAAAAAATTTGATTTTCATTTTGATTCTAATTCCCCAAGTCTGTGCTTCTCTGAATTGAATGCTTCGCGTGGACATGTTTCCGCGGGGCTCGCGAAAGGAACAAACCGAGTCTCGACGGAACTCGTGAAAATCCCATTCCCGGTGACGGGACCCGATTTCTTGCGTACAAAAATGTACCTGCTCCAGGAGTACCAAACAGCACCCCTTCCAGCGCAGCGTCACGTCGAGGAACTTAGATCGAATCGGTACTCCTAACGGTCGTGTTCGAGCTCGTAGTGTTCGAACTGTCGATACAATATGGCATTACCTTTCCGTGCAAGCAGGAGCCAGAAGTGTTGTTCAAGATCAACAGCAGCAGACCAGAAACGGCGGCGAACACGCCGGCAGTCATCAGACCGAGAGCAGGAAGTTTCTTGGGGGAGAGAACTGGTCCCTCTTCGAGTTTGAGGTAGCAGAGGCCAGGAAGGATGTAGGCTAATGGTACGGCCGCCAAGATGCCGTTCAATTCGAGGACTAGACCCAGACAATCAGTGGACATTGAGATCAGGTAAGCCACCACGACGATCGTCAGAGTGATGATCAGGTACTTTCGGTCAGAGTTGGGAATGTATGCTGTGTGATCTTCAAGTTCGTCTGTTCCCTTGATCGCTGTTAGGATCACCTGCGAAACAAAAGTACGAAGTTTCCTCAGGTCACCCTTATAGTAGAGGAAGACCTGATTTCTCATTTTGGATAGTCTATTGTAGGCAGGGACTTATTATAAGGGTGTCCCATACATTTTGTACTTCCTTGAAAGGGGTGATTCCTGAAGTCATTCGAAGTAACTTTTTCCTTTGCGAAAATGTTCTGTATGCGTTTATTTTAGGAGTTATGTATTAACGAAAAACACGGACCAATCAGGGCGCGGCAACAGCGGACGGATTCCAGCCCGGCCAATGCGAACGCGACGCTCAGGAGTGGAACCTTTCGCCGAATCGGAATCCCAAAAGGTAGTCATTGAAAATTTCATGATCAATCGATTCATCTCGATATTCTTTGTGCATCGAAAGACACTTTCCACAGATTTACAGGTGTTAGGATTTATCGAAAAATCTGCATTCACCTTCCAAACGAAATCAAAGTTTGACCTTCATCCTCGGAGTTCAATGTCATTCGAAGGTCACGTCACAGTGCATATTCGAATATATTTTTTTATGAGCTACGCGATGCAACACGAAAATATATGTAGTTATTTGGAAAAAAACATCGATGACCTTGAAAACAACGAGAGAAAAACAACATTTAAATAAAAACAACCCCTGCGGGATACTGACCATTTAATACCATCCAAATTACATATAACAAATATTTCACTTTGTCAAAATTAAAGAAGATATTCTGGGTTCTATGCAAATATTCTCCCGCAGGTGCTTAAACAAATTCAAAAAATTAAGTTAGATTTGGCCAAGTTTGCCACCGAGTGCGAGTGGCTGATGCAGATAACTATACATAGGTATATTACTGTCACTCAAAAAATTTTTTTTGCAGTAAATCTAACAGCAATGGTTTCCAAGTAGTAAAATGTGAATATGTCGGCCACGTAGAGAAAATGATGGGAACAGATTTGCGAAATATAAACATATCTTCCAAATACGAAACCATAGATACGCAAATAAAATGATTGAAATTACGTAACTTTTATCGGTACATATTGTATACATATGTATAATGACAATCTAAAAACGTATAAATAATTTTAAAGATTTAGCACCTATGATATTGTTCCACTAATTTTTATTCTGAAAGTATAAATCGATGTAATAATGTTGAACGAATATCCAGAGCAGATTCGTGATATTTTAAGAAGAATATAAAAAATATAGTACAATAAATTACTTGGATACCCGCAGTTACCCACGGAAGAGTTGAAATTGAGTATTTGTTTCTTATTAAATGTTGACCAGCATGCATGTATTGCAAACGCCTAGAATCTATTATAGGGTTAAATCTAGGGTAGATCCACGGCTATCTCTAGTACAGGCTGGAACATATTACTGCATATGCGCGGTAGTATGTGTATGTATACAGGGTGTCCCAAAAATGTTCGAGTTTGAGTCACTGACATTTTTGCAAATGAAAGTGTCGCTTCAAGTGACATCAGGAACCGCCGCTTTCAAGGAACTCGAACATTTTTGGGATACCCTGTCGAGACGGCAATAACATATGTAATACGAACGACTTAAAATCACTTGAAATCGGACTGAGACAGCATTGGCAAAATCTTCCGGACTGTACTAGAGACGGCTGTGCTAGAGCCAAATCTACTATTTAAAATGTATTGTAGATACATAGAGACAGCATTCAGCGACTTACCTCCCTCGTCACGAAACATTCGATAGGGAATGTCAGCAGAATGGTTCCACTGAACATCACTCTCGCGAAGTTCATTAGATCGTCATCCCAGCAATAGTTCTCCATAAGATCACCCTGCACGTAGGAAGTGAAGGTGGCGTACCCAATGATTCCGAACGCTGCCGCAATCAAGAACGAGGTGAAAAGAGACCAATGAGTAACGACGTCCCACTTTTGTTGGGTAGCTCTCTCAATGGACTCGTAGATGAGGAACGTATTATGGTGGCACATGAAGGCGAATGCCATAATCCCGACGGATGGCACTATTCCGGGGAAGTTCGCAAATCGCCAGCTATCTTCTTGGCTTGGCCTGGAAAACCATCGGTATTCTATCGATCCTGAACGAAACACGTTTTCATATCGGAAGTTACAATTAACCGGTTCATAAACCGAGACTTCTACATATAGTTTACAAACAAAAATTTGATAATACTTTAAAGAGAAGCAGATACAGTGGATCGTCGATATTTAAACCGTAATAATTTTATAAAAAAAAATAGTGCAACAATATATAGCTAAACTTAATAAGTATTATAAATGACATTCGGGTATATTCTATTCGCACATCGTAGATATACTGTATACGTATGTATACATATGTAGAAACATTAATACATATTTAGTACCAAACATGCATACATCGCGTGTTTGATTATAGTGAAAATAGTAAGCGGATGATTTGTTATTTAAAAATAACTAAAAGTAATAGGTGTTTTTATTTCCACATTCTCTCCGTGCGAATACTTTTGCTACGTCTCGTATTTCGTATAGAGATAAATTCGAGAACCTATCTGCAGTATGCCAATCTTACTCAGGAGATACTCACACAATTGAGGACATCGTACCCATTCGGATGAAAATCGCCAACAGAATGAAAGCAACGCAGACGAGCGAAAGGAAGGAGATCTTGGCCAAACGAGCAACATTTCGATAAAGACACAGCGGTATCGTAACCAAGAGCGTCGCGAAGAAGATGACCACTTGTCTGTGGGCGAAGATGTTCGTCTCGCTCATCCCCGTCACCCTTATTAGAACCTTCGTGACCGTGTCGCCGACAACAACGTTGTAAGAAACCATTGCTGGAACGAACAAAAGGCTTAATTCAGACCATTAACGATACTTAGTCTACGTGAATGCGCGCACCCCTTTGTTTTAAGTTTATCTGCTGATAGACAACCTCTTCTCATAATCAGAGCTAATTCTTCTTACCCTGTCTTTTGCCGAAAAACAAAGCTATTATAATGTGTAAATATATTGATATTCTATTTACGCGTAAGGCTACTATTTTTTTTTTGGCCTCATCGATCGCGCCGAACGTAGAAAATGACAGTGCATGTACCATAAACACGGACCGCGCGCGCGGCCGAAAACTTACTGCATACCGTCGATTAACCCTTTGCACTCGGAGCTATTTTAACTCAAAAACGAAAGATTTTTCAATTCTAGAATATTTCCATTCTTTATAATTTTTTTACATTTTTTGCATATGAAACTAATAAGCTGCCTCATGTAATATGTAAATGTCTAGTTTATTAAATACGAACAAAAATAATAATGTGAACAATATTTTTAACAATGGCATAGCAAATTCAGTGGTGCCTCAGAGTCGCCATCCGAGTGCTAGGGGTTAAACCACTCAATACAGTTCAAATTATATCGTGTTTAGTAATGTCATTTTAATCAGAAAAATGCCACCAACAACTTGGTGAAAGTCCCATAAACAAATAACGTAACTATCTAATAATGATTAGTGGTGGTTCACACCGTAATACCCGACCCCGTATCGGATTACGCGACATGTTTACGCTTTACGCTGCTCGACGACCGAGGCAGATCCTGCTTTTTGGCCCCTCGCGGGTTATGCCCCCCAGTGTAAGGGGTAAGCGAACTGACTAATTCTAAGATTGTACAACTCTGTCCGACTTATAGTTAGATCAAGACTTTACTGTAACTTCCTCGACAAATAACCGATAATTGTGAACGATTTAATTTTTTTTTGGCTAATTATTGTCTCCTTTAGCGTAATAAGGAAAGTAATCCCAGCTCTGACGATTACGTTTGATATCGATGTGTACACGCGTAACAGATACGCTATCGCAATATTTATTTATCTGCGTAGCGTAGCAACCACTTTCATTAGGTATGAATGAATTACGTCATCGAGCTTTATGTACAAATAACAGTAATATAATTGGATGTCATGAACAATACTGAACACAAGGTCGATTTATACTATTAGCACAGACAGGGAACGTGTCCGTATCGGCACCGTTCCGACCAGACAGTAGTATTTATAATTTATACTATCCGCACAGACACGGTCCGTTTCGGCACCGTTCCGAAAGAAGCATAGCAAATAGCCATGTGTTTTGAACCTTCTACACGTATAAAAAATATCCTACAATTAGTCAAATGCTACAAGTGTATACTAAAATCTATTGTGTATGATCAAAATATTATATCCGTATTTTTAGAGTTAAGATTAATAAAGTTTATGAGTATATTACTTAAAATCTATAATACTAATCTATTATTTTATCATTCTTATGTTATCTCTCATGATAACTTTTTTAATATTGGAACATGAGACCTTGATATTTTTTTTTTAGAAGTCAGAACAATTAGTTTACTATATGTATACGTATATGAATATCGAATGAAGGAACGTTGAGAGTGGACAGTGTGCAACTCAACAGCGCGACGCGTACCCTTCCAGGGAAAAACCCATAGGGGTGCACCAAAACCAGTCAGCCAACACGCTGGCAACAAGGCGTCCTTACGGCTAGATTTTACCTGCGCCTGCACGGTCATTCTTCCAGTGACGCTCGCAGTGTAAACTGCGTCTTGGTTTTATATTAAATCGCACTCGTTGGCGGACGGCTTCACCGTCAATACATACTGGTTTTAATTCAACCCTCGCATCAGCTATCCTTTTTCCGAATATTATCTTAGGCTTCACTGTACCTTACGTAATGAGAAATTTTTGCCTTTTTCTCATGTAATCCTGTAGATTTTGGCGAGAAAATGCAAAAATCCAAGTTTTAATCCTAGGAGATCGGTGGTTCAAAAGTCACGAGTGTTTAAAGTTGTGCGATTTACAATGTTTTTGACAGGTAAGAGTCCCGCCATACTATTTCGATCCTACATTGGTCAATGTTGCAATAAGCTACAAAAATTTGACTCATGATTTTCAGCCTAGTTTGAACCGAGTCGGAACGCATGCATACTATGCGCACCGGCACCAACCACTAAACTAAATTATTCTTTGCGAGAATGTTGGACGGTCAGACCGGTGCCGGTACGTGTCCGTGCCGTTCCTATGCGGATAGTATAAACACAAACACTTGTACCCAAATGCATTGAAGAATATTTGTCTGATCGGATACGTTCCGTGTCTGTGCTGATAGTATAAAGTATAAATGGACCTGTCGGACCGCTGCTGGCACGTGTTTGTGCCGTTCCGATACGGATAGTATAAACACTTGTACCCAAATGCATTGAATGCTCCATCGACCGCAGATGAAAGGTGCACGCATTCGTCAATAGACAGCGAATCTTTATACATAATAAAAATTTTCTACCTGAATTCCAATAAACTGAAGTGAAATAGAAATTTATTTTCTTTGTTACTATGTTTAATAGGTTGAAAATAACATAACAGTATTTTTTAATTCTCCTAATGATTTTACTGTTTTAAATTACACCCACTCATTTTTGGCACAAATGCATAAAATCCGCTGTCTATTCATAATTAAATTTGAATTTACGAGTGACTCCGTTCCCATAATATGTATTAGGTTGTTGCATACGAAATGGCCGATTTTTAACAATAACGTTACAACAAGGACAGCTCTTTTGTAAATAAACTTATTAGTCAAAGTCAACACCATCGTAAAAAACATATTCTATCAATGAATTATAAGTTTCTCGACTGTATTACGATAGAAGTTGAATTTGTTCATCATTCACGTAGAACATTCACGTTCATTTGCAAGATTGTCAGCTCTTTTCCGTAGTCTTTTTTACCAGCGACGAATAGTGTGTTTTGATGAATCACCACATTGCACCACGTTACATTAACGTCGCAATAACATTGATTTGAAAGTACAATTTAACCAGTTAATACAAAAATGGTATAAGTCAGAGCCGGGGATGGGGTGTGGGGTGGGGGATTGGCGGCCCATGGGCCGCACTCTTTCCCCTGTTCTCAGTGCCTACCAACATCCCCCACCATTCGACTGGTAACCTATGAAAGAAATAGCCAATTCTCCGGCTTTGGAAATAAAGTCAAGCTAGGAGTGGTGCTGAAGATTGGAAGACCAGAAATTAATGGTGGGGGTCGCGCAACGACACGCGATGGCGCGCGGCGCAGCGCACAGTAGGCTGGGTCGAGAAAGGTGACATTCTACTATGTATAACTCTTGAACCATAACAGATATCGGGATTTTGCACTAAAATTCATTAAAATTATCGTAATAAATATATATTTTTGTAACAATTTTTTAATTAATTGTTTAAATTTTGCATCGTCTTAAAGTAATATTTAAAATTCTTTATTTGTTACTTATTTAGTACTTCCCAAGATAATTTAAATCACCGATGTCTTTGGTTATAAATTTCCTGGTACTTCTTAACATTTATTCTTCATATTATGAATATTTCAAGAAATAGAAAGAAATTTTTTACCAAAGCATCAGAGATTTAAATTATCTCGGAAAGTACTAAATAAATAATAAATAAACAATTTTAAATATTATTTTAAGAGAATAAAATTTAAACAATTAATTAAAAAATTGTTACAAAAAATATATATTTATTACGATAATTATCAGTGGTTAGGCATAATTTTTTAATGAATTTCAGTGCAAATTTCATCCCGATATTTCTTATGGTTCAAGAATTACATACATATACATTATACATAGAAGTCAATTGGCGAAATCAAGTTAATTTTTTATTTAAACGGATTATTTTTAAAATCAACCTGAACAATTTGTAGGTATACATACAATTTGTAATTCAAGGAGTTCCTTAGAAAAATGTCTTAACCCTTTTAGTACCGAACGACGATATATCGTCGTTCGGTGCACTTGCCAAAAATACCAACGACGATATATCGTTGCGCCTTTGTTGGGGCCTTATTGTACTCATCACAAGAGATCTTTTTTTTTTTTTTCGCCGGTACTAAAAGGGTTAATATCCCGCAAAGTACCGATAATGGCTACGGAACGCATGTGAAATGATATGACATTACTAACTTTAAACGGTAATAACTCATTGTCAGAAAGGTGGACGTAGGTGGACGTAATTTTTTTACATTATGTAAAGGAAATTGTCCTAAACCCATTGTGGTTTGTCTGAACGTGGGTAGTTCACTTGGGTCTTAAATGATAATCCTTGTCATTTTTAAAAATTTTGACATTTTTCTGTCCTACAATCAACATTAAATTTTTAACATATTGGATATAATAATAATTGTAACTGCAATTATAATTTCTTAACGGAAAATAATGCTGCTTATTGTAGAAAAAGAATGGGGCTGTAGGATTAAACAGGATAGTCAAAATATCGCGAAAAAGAAATGTAATTTTTCGGGTGTCAAACGTAGATTCTAAAATGCTCCATTTTAAAAACTCGGTACAACTACAATTTGCATTTAATTTTATTAATTCTTCCATTTTTGAGGCAGGTGGATATTGGAAAGACAATACCAATTTATTAGACATCGATGTGAGAAAGTTAATTTCTTGATAAAATGTCACTAAAATCTTCGATCCAGCCCACTGTACGGCGGGGCACTACTGAGTCCCCGGCTCTGGTGTAAGTCAATATTTGTCTGTTTGGTTTTTAACACCACATCTTAAAAGGATCTAATTACCATTAAATAAAATAATTGCAATATAATTTTAGCGTGTCTTGCACAAGATCAACGTAACAGCCGTTGATATTATTACTTAATTCCTGATTCTATCCAATGATTAACTGTTTCGACTTGCACCATTTTTACATTAAACGGCTCGATTATACATCTAAATAAACACTGAAGATAGAACCATAAAAATCAGCTTTGTAATAATAGTATTTTTTTAACAAAAAGCTTCATGACATATTTGCATTCCAAAATCGGACATTTCATATACTGCAATCTAATAAACGATTAATTTTAAAATCGCGAATAAATGGTGATAAAATTTGTATTTACCTATGAACGGGTAAAAAAACTGTAAAGTTGTGAGAATATAAAATCCGGTACGACCGAAGCTGGCCCTCATTAAACCTTGGTAGCTCATTTCGCCGCAGATGTGACCACTTCTGACCATCAAAATTAACGAGTAATCAGTCAGGCCAGCTACTACTATCAGTAATGCAATACCAAGACCGAATCCAGCTTGATGGAGGGCGTAGGGTATGCCTAAAACATGTTTGTTATAATATCCATTGTTCTTGTCTATAAATTATAGTTACTCTTTAAACGTCGAAATTATTGTTGTTTATGAGTATGCAATTATTTTCTTGTGTTCTAAACAGTGGTTGCTTCATTCTTTCGAAAAGGACGCATCTCGTTTTTGTAACAATTAAACCACCTGCGTGCAGTGGATCATTAGTGTTGGGCAAATAAAAAGAGGACGAAAACATTAGATTGAGCCAGAAGCAACCTGCGTGTTACTTTTTTAGTATTTTATCACAAAAAATCGTTGGTCTTCCATACGCCAACTGTATCATCTTTTGTTCATAACATACTTGATATTATTTGACGTCAAAAGTCAAAATTGAACTTAAAAATATTTAATGTTAACCTTTTTTTTATTACTATTTATCGAATTCGCTAATGTTAATTATCATCGAGAACTCGACTTATCGAGTATTACGTTGGTACTACTTACATACATCTGTGGTTGTAAGGAAAAACGCCGCATGTCACATTCTTTCAATTTAGAGATATTGCCGTTTAAAGTTTTGATCACTAATTCCTTGTATAGACCATCGGTTAAATTGCATTATTTTTTGGAGCCTTTCGAATTTGTTTTCATGACTTTTTTTTCTGGTGAATACGTAAATTCTATACTCTAAAGCTCAATTAATGCGTAAACTCAAATTTTTTAAAATTTTGACAGGCGGCGTCACAACCACCTTCCTTACAACCACAGACATAGGTATGTCTGCTAAGTACTCGCCGATTCTATTTTCTGTGAAAATTGAACCTTCTACCCGTTGTTCCTTAAATAACAAATGAACTTTAATAAATAAAC
Source organism: Lasioglossum lativentre (assembly GCA_916610255.1). NCBI lineage: Eukaryota > Metazoa > Arthropoda > Insecta > Hymenoptera > Halictidae > Lasioglossum > Lasioglossum lativentre. The sequence goes on along the minus strand of OU744356.1, from coordinate 35,622,181 downwards.
AGAAAAAACTTATAATTGATATAAAACATCTTATAAAACAAATTGAGAAGTTAGATAGATAAAAGAGATATTGGAATTTTATATGTATACATGTATATATACATATGTATTTAAATACATATATTAATTTGGTAACAGATTTTTTATCGATTCCGTATTTGTATAATGAATAAAATAGTATATGTTATAAGGAACTATATTCTCTTCTTGGTAGTATCATGACAGTGATACAATTTGTTCACGATCAGAAATCGTGATCCGATTTATGTCGTCTAACTTGTAGCGGATAAGATTATCATTTCGATTAATGACTTGTGATGGATCGCTCCTCGCGCAGTCTTCGAACCGATGAGTAGCACTTGAAGCTAAAAGTTCTAATTTTAAAAAATCGAAGCTACAAGAAATCTCTGAATTCGCAGGAAACAAAGAGATCCCATTTCAACCACAGCAGTAAAGGAAAAATTTCTCCGTAGCTTTTTCTATTTATCTTTCCACTGGACTAAAAGGCCGAGACTATTTCCGCTGCACGTAATGAAAAATTCTAAGTTAATGCTTTATTTGTGTTGAGTTTTGGCGCACATTCAGTAATGCTTTATTTCTTATAAATGTCACTAAACCAAAGAGATGAGTGTTGTCGTCGTCTTCCGGTTCGGCTACGTATGTATAAGCTATGAAAGGTTAAGAGTTAAGAGTGCTGTACAGCGAAATCCGCGTATATGAAAAATCGTATTTTATCTTGTGATGGTAATAATTACATGAGGCGTTGTCATTTGGCGTCCCAAATATTCCCAAGAATTATAAGAATTTGCAATATACCAGAGCTTTTAGTAGGAAAGAATTGATTCCCCCTTTCTGCTATAATAAAATAGTTTCTACGAATGTGATTCACCAGAAATACCCGTAGTCTGCTTATGACTCAACCCAATATACATATGTATACATACATCGTACCTCGTTTTAATTCATTCATTCTCGTTTGTTGTGTATTCATCGGTTCATATATTGTATGCATACATATTGCGTATTGTCTAACATTTGATTGCATAGGGTAAACATTTGATATGATATACAAGTTTTTAATAACCTGATGTGTTTATTTCACGTTCGATGTAATTTCGACGTTTAAGAATTATTGTTGTAACACGCGACCAAATTACCAATAACACCACTGCCGATAATGGAGTTGATAAAATTAAAACTGGCCAGAGGTAGACTATTAAATTTCCCAGACTCTTCTTTCTTGTCCTACGGAATTAGATTTTACATGTATCCAGGAATAATAAAGGGTTCGAGGAAACGGAAACGGTATTGAGAAACTGACAACAGCGTAAACGATCGATTATGCGTTGCTGGAAAACGCTCACCTCAACATTAACACATCACGGTTCGTTACACATATTGTTCCTAAAAAAAGCATTCCGCAGAATCGAGAAATGTCAAACTACTTAAACAATTTTCAACTCTCGTAAACTCCGAAAATAATAAAAGAGCAATGAAACTCAAATTATACGATATAAAAAAGTTGATCGTGCATGATGATTTTGTATGAAATTGCGTAAAACAAAGAAGTGTGAGAGCGCAGATTATAATGCGTTAATATTTCACTGATTTACGTGCATGTTTATGTTTATAAAAGCGCTTGTTGCACTTACAGATAAAAAGAATATTATGAAGTTACTTTTGCTTAAGTCTACTTTTTGTTTTATATATTAAGTAAATAATGTAATTGTTTGAAACGTATTTTATCAAAATAGCTAGCGAATGTAAATTATATAAAATAATTAAAAGAGCGATGGAATAAATTATAGTATTGGTTTAAATCATGCAATCGCATTTTTCTTAGACGTGCCAGGATAATTAACAGATTCATGCCAGCAACTCGTGGTTCTTAGGTAGCTAATTAATTGTCTCTTACCCCGACTAATTGTCTCATATCATCATAAGATTCCTCTGAGCCCAGACTGCCGCCCTATTTAGAATCAAAATTAACTGTGTTTACCTTCTGCAAATATCACCTCATCTATGAAAACGAAATTTACGATAATGTTATTCGAATAAACCTGTGAAAGTGATTAAACCGCTCAATTTGCAAACTTTCTTTAATCATTTCATAAATTAATCTACTTATTTGGACTTTTCCATACAAATCTGGCTTGTGCACATGAAAGAAAAGGTCAAGCATCTCATTAAACCGAAGATTACTGTTTACTCTTAATTGCGCAGTCACTAAAGGTATCGATTTAATTCGAATATTATTACCAAAGGTTAACGATGATTCCATTGTCGAGACAAATAATTTGCAAGAGTTTCTGTTCGCCTTGTAAATAGTGTAAGTCGATAGAAGCGAGATATTATCTCGAATGAAGCGAGATAAACACAATGCGGAATAAACGTGACCGTTTCGTGATACATATAAAAAAAAGTCGTGTAATTAAACTTCGCAACCGATAATCAAAGTGCAGGTATGCAAACAAACACGGGTTGTTTGCGGTCAATATGCGGATGAATGAAACAAATATTTGCCTTCTTCATTCAAACCTTCACCACGATCAAAGATCTCGTCGTTAAACTTTAACAACATGTTCGTAGTAAATTGTAGACAATTCAATAGGTCACAGATACATCAAATTGCTTGCCTATTAATAATAAAAAGACTAAGGCTTACTTCTACATACGTATACTCGTGAAATATGAAAACTTTTACTTATCGTTGGAAGGTAGAAACGCATAGACGGATAACATCTACATACGTACACGTATACATACATATACGCGTATGATGAGTTATAGATTTTTTTCCATTGTTGCAATAGTGTAGTCAGAGACACTTCGAAACGGAAGAAATTCTCATCTTACTCCATCCTCGTCCTAACAACTTTCCAAAATACATGGTAAAAACTTTCCAAGCTCCTCTACTTGTTCTTCATTACATAATACACATACTCAGGAGACTCTACGCCGAACTTTGTGAAATCTTCTACCGAAGAGGCTCGACAAACCCGAAGAATAAGTATAATAATTCTCGATTCGCGGATGCGCCGTTTTAATTTGTGTTGGGATATTCACGAAAGGGTTGAGAAGCACAACTTCCTCGAATACCATTTTCGCCCACCGGCACCGCTATTAACACCTCCATGAAATTCCAACGCTGCCTACCACATATTCAGCTTCATTATCGCCGTTCCACCAGCGTACGCAACCTATCAACCATTGAGAGGTATAATAATGGGTCATCCGTTTACAGAAATTCTCTAACCCGACAATCTTCGGTAATGAAATTACTTTTCGTTCGTCTATGAGACGGTTGCGAAATGATTCGTCGATTCGCAAATTCCGGTCGGTTGATCGGAGTAGATCGAGGAAGGGAATTTCGGATTTAGCAATCAGTGTTTTAGTGCGATGGTGTGTTGTGTCGTACGGGGCGAGGGATCGTTGAACGACTCGGAAACGATTCGACAGAGAATTTATAGCTTACTCACATCCTCGTAGGTGTTCCTCGCGTCCAGGATGTAACTTTTCTCGGTGGCATCGAGAGCCATCGTGGATGGTTGCCGAAGGGAAGAATAATCGAAGGTCCAACCGAACGAGAACGGAAAGCTTAAAGGGAAGGTCTGACGCAAAGTGTTAGGACCTACCAGACGTCTGAGGCGACTGCACCCCCCCCCCCTCCCCCACCGTAGATACGCGAGCTTCCGTTTTCCACCCTCTTTGCCCCTCCGGGCATCCATGCACGTACAGTTTGGCTGCGACGGGTGCGTGCGCATCGTACGTTCACGTTTCTCCACGTTATCATCGGGGGCTGTGCTGTCTTTCGCAGACGTGACGCGACGCTTATCTCTCATCACGCCTCCTTCACCCTTCCTCTTCCGACATTTCTTAATTATTCTTTTCACGCTGGAACTACCGGTTACCGTCCCCCACTGGAGATCACCAGATTGGCCCTGTAGTCGTTTAGTCGAGCACCAGGGCTTTCACCTGTCCAGGTGTCAAGCGCGATCCATCGCGCCACCGAAAGTGCTACGCGGAGCTATCTGCCCGGCCAAATCAGTTTCTTTTTCTTCGCACTGGAACTGTCTGATAGATCGGAATCGCGCCCCTTTCAGATGTCCGATCTTATCAGAGTTTGGTGCACTTGTTGTAAATAGCTTTTATGCATTTATGATAAAAATCGGTAGATCGAAATACTGAACAGTGAACATGTTGAAAGCATTTCAAAGTACTGTTGTATTATTTTCAATCCATTAAAATTATTAAGGAAAGAAATAACTGGCTGTGTATCTTGGAATTATTTTCGATTATTTTTATTTCGCATAAAAATCCTCAGTCTAGTGATAAAATATATTCAAAATAAAAATTGAAATACTTTTACTTAAGTAGTATTTCAAGATCTATATTTCCATTTTTAGTTTTATACATATACATATAAGAATATTTCAATATACATATCTATTTGTTGTATACGCATTGGAATTATTGATTGAAATATTTTTTGTAGCATATCCTGGAAATATAAATATTTGAAATAATGTTCTTTTTGAGATATATGAAAAATAATTATTTCAGATGAATACTTCGTGCTTCTAAATTTACCGTATGATATACATATAAACATTCAATTTAGAAAATATTTCTATTTTGTATTTTAAATGTACTATATATTTTACACCGAACACTGCTTATAAATTGTCCGAAATATAAAAGTACTTTTATAGGAAATTGTTGAATGAATTGCATGTGATGAGTTTTTGATTTCTTTTAATTCGTATACGAAGGAATTGTATTTAAGTGGTAGTCAGTATTTCTGTTGGTGATTATTTCAATAAATTCATTTTCTACGTACTGCGATAAGTTTGGCGTAAGAGCTCTTGTAAGATTACCACGGAATTACAAACCAATTATTTTGGCTTCCCAACAGTTCCAGTGTTAAACTTGAAATCGGTTTTTCCCGGAATTAGGCATCATCAAAATACATACATGTATATTTGAGCGAGTTATTGTTACCTTCGAGTAATATTGTTACCTTACTATTTTATTTTACTATTTTATTTTATTATATTATCTTGTTTAATGACATTTTAATGAAAAAAAGTTATTTTATTCGCAGTTTCAAATGCATTTTACATTTACAACACTTTTTCATGTTATTATTATTATATGTTTTCCGAGATATAAACCGAATAAAGTGCATACAAATATTTACGCAATTTAATGATTATTCATTAAGAATCTGTTATTTGTAAGGAAAAATAAAAGGAGATAGCATCTCATTCGTGTTTGTATTAATTACAATAGTTTCTTTTATTGTTATTTTGCGATATTTTCGTAAAAAAATTTCGTGATACGGAGAATGCAAATGTACTAACAGGTGTAAGTCGTTTGTTAATCTCTACAATTAATAATTAGTTAATTAATAATTTGCAATTGTTAATGAATTTTCTAAACAAGTTACACTGTTTATTAATAGAGTCAGTTTCTACAGAAGCTCAATACACGTAGTACAAATAAAGAAACTGGAATTTTGTACATGCTATAATTAAATCGTAAAATTCTTAAATTATGCTTTACAAATTGTTTAAAAATAATTTGGAGATATATAAACGTATAAAAAATAGAAAAAATAATTACGACATTTCGAATAAAGTTTTCTTTATGAACTTCGGTCTTGCTCATTTGAAAATAGAAAAAGACATATGTAATCAGACACAGGCGAAAGATAAAATCATTAGTGAAAACTTCTTTACCATCAAACAATGATGAATCAGAAATACTTTTCTTTAACGTAATAATGAAGCAATGAATACTCTTGCTTACAAGTTTTATAACGAATTGTTTGAGTTTTTAACCATTATTTTACCTACCGTTATTAATTAGATTCGAGATAATAGGAATTCATATTGAGAATAATTATAAAATAAAAAAAGATTCATTTATTTGAAACGGCGGACAAAAATTCAAGTATTCAATTATACTCACATTTTGTTAATAGATTACATGCGTTCTTTAAAGTAAAGAAACAATTCAAAATAAATTATACAAATGACGAATTTTATTATGAGTAGCTGAGATATAATTATATAATTAAGTATAATTATTAATACTTTATAATTGTATCAGTTATTCAATGCTCAAATGACAGTATAAGTTACTTGTAATGACGAGATTGAATTGCCGGCCAGTAGCAAGTAAATAGTAAAATAACGATAAAATACATTCTTAGTTTTACCATAGTTAAATCTTATATAAATAACCTATTATTCACTATGTCGCAAGGCTGTTAACTATTTGCTGTTAATTACTATTATGAATTACCAATTATGCTTTAAGGTACTAATTTGTCAGGTGTTGCACAAAATTATTTTCACATATTTGACCTACATTGTGCAAAGTCAGGCACGCGACACGCAAGCGCCACTTTATTACTTATTTAATGTACACAGCACTTTACGACAACTTCAATTGTACATTACCCGATATAATATGGGAATTTGTCATATTATTAGTTTTTAAAGATATTACAGTTTCTATTGTAATTCGATTTCAAATAAAATTCTTCATAAAATTTTTGGCAAATTTTGTAAAACGTATTTCAATGAAACGCTAATGTGTCGTTAGCCTGACACAAATTGATTAAAAAATTTGAATAATTACAATGAATACTATAATATTATATATAATATTTTATATATACTTATCTTCCGTAATGCTTTTATAAAAAATGTTAGAGCTCTCTATAAATATTTTCGAAATCTTAATGGTAGTTTCAATGAAATGCAAAAGAACAGTAATTTCGTATTTAAGTGAAACTGTTTGGACATCTCATACTGCAAACTAATAACTATTTTCTTTGCAGTTGATTATTCTTGATCTCTTTTGCAGTCACTCTTGTTACATTTACAAATGATCATTTCTACTATTTTTATTGTTGATTGAGAAATGGGGAAGATCTTACTACTTTTATATAGAGTGCATATTATGGATGTTCAGGAGCGTCTCGAAGGATCTTGACGAGGTATCACAAACCATCCATTATTCCCTGAAACTGCAGGACCCACCATTTGTGTATTCAAGGCATTATTCATTCTTTGATTCTTCATTATTTCTAGTTGTCGTTTTAAATTTCGGTACAACTTTATTAAAGATTCCTGAAATTCAAAAAACTTATTTAGCATTCTTCATTTATAATTTATGTGAATAAGTGTATCATGGTTAATTTAGATACAGATATTATTACCAAACCTTTTCATCTTCAAGTTTTCTAAGTTCTTCCTGTTGCCTTAGGCTGTCTAAAGTTAAATTTTTAAGCATTTCGTTTTTGTGTTGCCCCAAGAGAGCTATTTCTGTTTGAACTTTTAAATACTCTTGTGCAAGCTGCTTATGTTCTTCAAAAATTTCTTTTGATCTTTCGCAAGTTTGATCTGGTGTGAGTGGTCTCAAATCAGCGTCCAATAGGCGATAAACGTTATCCAAATCTTCATTGGTTGTGCTGTTACCTAACAATCAATAATAATTAATTTTAAACTCACATATCAAGAACATCGAATATTTTTAAATTTTGTAAAACTGTCAAAATTTTTCAAGATTCTAAGTTCTAACTTATCAAACAACAAATTATCAAATAAATCTATTATAAGTAATAATGTATTGATTATTTGGTGTAATATACAATTCTTATTAAATCTCAATTCCTTTATCATATTCCAAGTTGTTTCAAAAAGATAGAATAATTAATTTAAAAACTGCTCTATTATTTTTCATTTTTTAGTTGTTATAGTCAAACTTAGAACTTCAATGAACAATAAAGTTTATATAAATCCCTTCAAGACTATTTTTTTTCAAATTATCATAAATCTGGCTAATCTTTATTTACTCATCGACTACTTTCAAGCCAAGAAATATATGCACTTGTATTATTAGTGTATTTAATGGGGAAAATGTATGTGAATAATGTCAAAAATGTTAACTGAAAATTTCATTTCATCCACTTTGCCTCATTCATCCTGCTCCAAAACACCCTATTTACCCTGACAGTGAAAAAGAAGATAGGTAAAAGTACTAACGCAATAAAACCCAGCACCGCTTTAGGGTATCTGTGGTGACGATGTTCGGATATTCCTCGCACATTTCCAAATGTTGAAGCCTATTGAGGCTTCGTTCATAATAAAATCAAGCAAGGTTCGCACATGAAGGATGTCACACTGATCAACATCCACGAGTCACACGAAATTATACCAAGAAGATGATCGATCAAAAAACGACGAGAATGCGGAGTACGAAATAAAATTGTTTAGATAGAAGCCGTAATTTTCGATAACGTGGATGATAGGGGAAAAAAGAAGAAAGAGAAGGAAAGACCGTCGTTCTTGGTGGTGGGTCGGGAGAGCACTAAACAAACGTGCATCTATATTGGGCCTGGTGAGTCAGCCACACCTGCTTCGAGGTATCCCCCACCAGACAAGACGTGCAATCACGAGCCAAGAAGAAAATACGGTTCTTCGGCTCTTAATTCATTTTCAGGGTTGGATTAGGTCAAAATTTCGATTCTCCTGATGAACAACTGAAGAAACACTCGTTGATGGCTGAATGTCTGCCACATGCACTCTAGATTCAGTTACCCGATTTTAAGAAAGATAATCCAGGACACTCCATGGAAAAATAATGTCAACGTTAAGAAAACCCATTAAACTCAAAAATATTGTTCTCCTCGTCATCCACCCAGCCAGTAAACCTCTCACTTAGATTTCGTATACCTTATTCTTTCTCTTTCTACTTTCATAAATTGGTAAAGTGTTCATGCCGCTCGTGTTAGCACATTACCTACTGGCAGCCTCCTAATAGTCTTTTTCAAATCGATGATTAAGAGTTGAGAATTTCTCAATAAATTGTTCAAAAGCGACTGCGACTTTATCCACAATTCAACAAATTTTAAAAATTAGTATAATGTGACAAGTTCTCCTAAAAGTTGTTATTTACAATAAAATGATCAAAATTCTTTTACATGCAGGTAAAGTGGTCGGTAAAGTGTACCAAAAGTCTGTTAGGTAAAGTATTAATACCCTCATTATTTTTTACTTCTGTGCATACTTGAGAACTTAATACTTGGATATTGTAAATAAAACTTGTACTTCAGATTAGAGCTAGAACCTTTACCCGGGTATATGAGATACCCGGGTACCCGAGTGCCCATGAGATACCCGGGTAGAGCAAAACTACCCAGGTGTCTCATGAAATAGCCGAGCTCCCGGGTACCCGAGTATCTCATAAGACAGCAGTGTCCTCGGGTACCCGAGTATCTCATGAGGTTTCACAACTGGTTACAAGAGCTATTATTACCTGAGCCACCGCGCCATATTAATCATCATTTGTCTTCTGCTTCTTGCAATTGATGCAAACAATTTTTATTTTGTATAAAGATCCGCAGTCTATTCAGGAGATACCCGGGTACCCAGGTAATTTTCGTTTACCCGGGTATCTCAAGGGTAACCCGGGAATCCGAGTATCTCATAAGTAACAGCTCTACTTCAGATTAGCGAGAAATATTTTTCACATTGCAAAAACAATTGTAGCATTCTTTGTTATTTTAATGGAGTGATTGATCTATTCAATGATAGTTTCACTGTATTGTATTGTATACAATCACCCATTTGCTTTTATTTACTACTTTGTTTTCGTTTTTGTACTTGGAGCTTTTTAAAGTGTGACCTTTATATCTGTCAATAGGTGTCAATCAGGAACAAGTTCTGGCGATTAGTTGGCAGTTAAATTTAGTGAAGTCGCACAATGTGGCTGTTTTCGCGGGCCCTTTGCCAGGGTAGACTTCGCCGATCGACGAACTCCAAAGGAATTCGTCACGGGAAAATCGCAGCGTGCCAGGTAACACGTTTAAATTTTTTACAATAATATTTTTATACAAATACTTCCTATAAAGAAATCGGAGTAAACATTTCTAAAAATCAAATTAATTCGACAATACCAACGTAAAATTATACTAAAATATGAATAATAATAATTAATAAATAGTTTGAATATAGTACACCTATATTCGCAATGCTAATAAATTATTGGGCAATGACATTTTTAGTGTAATAATTTCGATATTTAATACATATTAGAAATTAATTCACTCGTTCAAAAATTCATTTAAATGCAATTAGAAAAATATACAATTCTTGAAGTCTGATTTATTAATATTTAATGGTATTTATTATAACTAATGAATGAGGCATCTAGATACTAAAAATTCTCTTTACATATCTAAAATATTTTTGAAATAACAGTAAAATATATGAAGGTTTATATTTGATGTATTAAAGTTTTCTTACATGAAATATCTTTTACATATTTTTTATATTACAGTTTACATAAAAATATAACTATGATCGCTTGTGTTAAGTATTTGAAAATGTTTTTAAATGGCGACAATAGGTCTGAGCATACACATTCCCCGCTGAAAGCAAAGTTTTGTGGATCATACGGAGAATGTTATTTTGGGATTAGAGTACTATCGCGGTGAGTCACAAATTCGGAGCTCTCGCTTCAAACAAGTTCTCTTTCCTTGGTAGCTATACGGCAACCACGAATTGATTAATAAATAACAATTACATTATTTATACCATGTTGCATCTATACAATATGTAAAGACAAGTCATTCATGTAATGGATACGAACCACCCCACTGAAACCTGAACACGTAACAATTTTCTTTGTTTTTATTGATATTAGAAAATATTTGAAAAACAATTAAGGTTTTTTCGAATTTTTCAAAACCGATATTTTTTGTATGGAATTGTTTCTATTACGTATTGTAACAGATGTTAAAATTCTTTTATGCATGCCTGGGTTATAACCTTGTAGTAATCTTACACACCAGTAGACTGGTTTAACAACAGTAAACCAATTTCAAGATACTACTATTAAGGTGTACGAACTTACTATGTAAAATGAGCAATACCGGGTTGTAGTGTTCTTAACAGTGAAAGCTTCAGTTTAAACATTCGCTAACGTAAACGATAAGAAACTATAACAAATCTAAATACTACTATAAATAGTATAAAACAATGTACTCACTCCGAACAGTGTTTTTTGTTCTCAGGACTGGTGAGTCTAATGGTGGATCAGGACATGCTAATGCCCAAGCATTCTGTAATTACAAGTGTAAACTATAAGTGTATGTTTAAATATAAATTTGTAAGTGTACAATAGATTATTTTTTGTAAATATATTATTCTAAATAGTTAAGCAATAATATATTTTTGAAAATTGTTCAATTAATGAAGTGTTAATTTAACAACTAATATAGTATGTACTATTTAATCCATTAAATATAATAGATGCTAACCTGATCGCATTCAATATGAAGCAGTGGAAAATGTTTGTTTTGAAGCTTTTTACTGCATGCATTGTCTAACGAATTATTTTTACGGCTATCACGAAAGGGATTCGATAAATTATCTTTTCCATTTGGAAGTTTCGATGTTTCTTTGGGAGCTTTAGCTCTGATTGTACCATTAGGAGTGTATCCATTTATTTGAGAATCCAGAGTGCCAGTCACATCTAAAGTATCATCTTTAGGGACATGGTTATCATTAACTTCTTCTGATTCAATATCTAAATAATAATAAAACACTCACATTAAAATATACATGTATATATTATTCAATTACGTTTATAAACGGCAAGTCACTTAAGACTGGAACCTACAATATTAAGTGGCTCATCCTGTATATTGAGTAAAATTATTCTTGTTGCTATGTTTCAACTAAAGTTGTGTCTTAATTATTTTTAAAGATTTCATACATAAAATATACATACTGGCAGAATATTCGACAGGTTCTAAATGATCATTGAAAAATTGTGATAATTTTGTCATTATTTCTACAACAACATCCATTGATGGTCTTTCTTCGGGAGACTTGTGCCAACACCTGAAAAGACAAAATCTTTCTTTTTGATTGAATAAAAGACAATTTATACTGTGTTAACATATTTTGTTATTTGGACTTAACATTAATTTAACGTATCATACATTTAATAATAGTTTACATTGTGCTAGTATAGTTCAAAAATTATTATAATTGGTTATACATAGATGAATCTGAAATATAAAAAAATATATCAATTTTATGTGAGAATAACTTAAGAAGTATAAAATTTATTAAGAGCTGTCTGTATAAAATTTATAAAATTGAATAGCATTGAATAGCAGTTATCGAAATGTCAATACTTCACGAGATATTTGACATTTTGTGTCATACGTACTTTACTACAAGAAGTATCCAAACTCTCGATATGAATTGTAGGAACTATGCTACTATATTTGACACAAAATGTCAAATATCTCGTAAAGTATTGACATTTTGATGACCTTGGATTAGTACTTTTATACATAGGATAATAAATAGGATCGATTGGTTTAACAAAAAAATTGGGTTATATTAAAGAAGAAAGTGCAACTGCACCTGTCTGGTGCATCAATCCATCCACATAAAAAATAAGGTCATAGGAAGTTAGGAGTATTATTATTCTATTTTTACTTAGCACCAAACCTACCACGGTCAAATGACCGGTTTTCTATTTCATAGTTATTGCAATTATAAAAACGCTTTCATAGGAAATGAATGAATTGACTTCTTCATTTAAGCCCATATTATAATGAAAACCGTACAAAGTTTAAATAAATTCAATCTTCACACTTCTATAAGGTGTTTCATATTAAAATGTGTTTCGTGCTTGGTAGGTTTAGTGTTAAAAAAGAGCAGTAACTTGCCCCAGTTCCCAGAATCATCCTGTATAATACAAGAGGCAATGGAATACACAGGATGATCTAATATGTGTAATATTTAAAGGAATGTTTCCACAATAAAATGAAAACCAAAACGGCAATATTAGAATCTCGGCTTTGTTTCCCAACGTGTACCATTTTAAAGTAATGTGTAATCGTTAATAATTTAAAAACAAAGCCGAAAGCGCAATATCATTATTTCGAATTTTCATTTTATTTTACTTTGTACAATCAGCCCTTAAAATATTTACTCTATGTTGCAATTCATCCATAATTGCTTTTCAGAACAAAACCAGATGAATAACATGTAGTTTACTAAAAAGTACCTTATATTAATACATCAATAATGAAATCAATATAAAATAGTAGTAACTATACTAATATCTTCTGGTAACTAAATAACTACTAATTAATAACTAATACCTTCCTAAATGATCGTTTATCATTGTAGCCGAGCGATATAAATATACCCTAAAATATTTTCCTAATTTATCTTTTAAATATTTTCCTCTGACATCCTAAATGCAACACTTTCCCTTCCATAGTTTACAGTCAGAAAAATTCATGAGAAAAATAACTGGGAGTAATCATAAAATTTCACCCAATAAATCCATTTGCACTGATGTGGATAACAATTTAAGAAAGAATGTTATCCCATCTAACATTCGATCTTCAAGAGAAAAACGAAAGGGAAAGTAGTCGTTAGACTCGATGAAATCCATAATGGAGAAGTATCATTGAAGACAATTTCACTTACCACTAAACTTTACTCCCAGTGCCTAAACATGGAAGAGGATGAAAGAGTAGATCGCTGTTCCAAAGGAGAATCCATAGTTGCTACAAAGACCCCAATTTCTTTAATGAATATTTTATGATGAACTATGTGCCCCAATCTTCACCCTCACCTAGGACAAAACCTAAAATTCATAAGAAGAAATTTAGAAAAACCCTAAATAAAGATATGGAACAATCTCGGAGCGAATGAAGTTTCCACAATCATATTTTCTGTACAAACAGAAAATGTGTTAAAACCTGCCACAAAGATTTTCCATTTCCAATATCTATTTTGTTGTGAAGATTGATTTCAATTTTAGATTGGTTAAATTCGTGAAGAAAAACATTCATCCCTTCAGAATGTGATAAAATATTTTGTTAATAGCAACATGGGCACAGTATACGTAAAAATTGCAATGATACTACACACTGGTTTGATCATCACCAATGATAAACGAAGTAGCGAACTGTGTAAAGAAGATGCAGAGTTGCAGAAGAAACTGTATACCAGGCAACTACTATACTTTTAAATGGCAGCAACTTTCTTCGCAAAATTTAGAGGAAACTTATAATGTATTATAACATTTTACATATAACATTATAGTAACATATCATTCAAGGAATGTCGTTTAGTACCCTATCTGTTTGTATCTGCGCATATTTCTTAAATAATTTAATTAATTGTCTGTTTCTACACGTATTTTCCTATTCTGGTCCCAAAATTCTCTAGTTGTATGCCTATCAATGACAAATCGAAATAAGAAATGCAACATATATATATACATGTTGATCTTTGGAAGATAAATTAAGTGTCAAACTTATTAATTTGACACTACTGACAGACGAACTATACCACCACAATGTAAGCAAATATAATATAAAGTCTTTGAACGCAGAGTCAAATAAGAAGATCAAATCTCATTCACACATATTCATTCTGAAATGTAATGTCCATTAATGTATGAGCATATAGTGTTGTTTGTTTACCTAAGTAAACATAAATATATTGTTTTCTATATCAATTTATTATATTGATTCTATTGATTTAATTAACAAAACGATTGAATATAAAGTTGACTAAAAAAATTATAGTTACTAACTATGAAATACTTCGATTAATCTATCATATCGAAAAGCAAATAACATATTTAATACAGTATTCATAATATCCAATTAACAAAACATAAAATAGATAAAAAGAAATTAATTTCGTTTTTATAAATGATTTGAAAAATCATTTTATGGAACTGTAAATAGATTTCCATTGATTGTAATAATTACCTGGTCATGAGATCTTCGATTGGTTTTGGACAGCCTTCGATCAAAGGAGGTCTTTGTCCCATATGCACTGCCCACATTATTCTGTAAGCTGAGCCACCAATTTGATCAAATGGTTTCTTCCTTGACAATATTTCCCACAAGATAACACCCCAACTAAATACATCACATTTTTCTGTATATTTATAACCTTCGAATACTTCCGGAGCCATCCAAGCAGCAGAACCTTTATTGTTTGTCATGTATGTGTTTAAATCACAAGCTGTGCCAAAGTCACAAATTTTAAGGGTCTGTCCACCCATTACCAGTAACAGATTTGGTGGTTTTAAGTCCCTAAAAATAATATAAATAATATTCAATAATTGATACAATTAAAAATTCAATTTTTAAACAACCAAACATGTGTCTCTATAAGTACATAGTAGTACACTCTAAATGAGTAATTTTACAGGAAAGGCTATACCCGGGTTTGGTGGTGAAATTCGTCCCCAACGAATTTTTAATTAAGCTTTGGCCATTCGATAGCCTACCCAAAAAGACCTCTCTCTGCCAAGTTACAGCCCCATATCTCATCTGTAAAGGGTAGTTATTGAGAAAAATCGGAAAACCAGTTTCTGGCCCATTTTCCCCAATTATTGACAGTTCAAAATTCTGAAAAAATTCTGACACATTTCGGATACTGAGCCTAAGGATACTGATAGTAGGAATCATTTTCAGATTTTTCTGTTGCAAACTCTGGTTGTAAAACCCGAAAAACACGAAAAAAATCGAAAAGATGCAGATTTCTATGCAGATAACTATGTTTCTGTGATTGTGCTCTTTCGATTTCTGTATGAAATCTGCATTTTTTCGATTTTTTTCGTGTTTTTCGGGTTTTACAACCAGAGTTTGCAACAGAAAAATCTGAATATGTTACCTACTATCAGTATCCTTAGGCTTAATATCTGAAATGTGTCAGAATTTTTTCAGAATTTTGAACTGTCAATAAATGGGGAAAATGGGCCAGAAACTGGTTTTTCGATTTTCCTCAATAACTACCCTTACAGATGAGATATGGGGCTGTAACTTGGCAGAGAGAGGTCTTTTTGGGTAGGCTATCGAATGGCCAAAGCTCGATTAAAAATTCGTCGGGACGAATTTCACTACCAAACCCGGGTATAGCCTTTGTGATTTTACACGAATACATATTTGTGCGTTGCATATAATAAGTACAAACATTAAAGAATGAACAAGCTAATCTGCCAAAATCTATCTAATTAATAACAAACTTTAATCTAAAACTTTCACTTATTTGTTCATGTAGATTCATCTCTTTTCAGGTTGTACTATTAGTTTAGGGACAATATTCCCTATTCCAAGATTTAAATTTAATTTACCTATGAATTAAAGGTTTTGGTTTCATATTGTGAAGATACGCAACACCACGCGCACACTGCAGAGCCCAGCTCATTGCATGACCAGCAGTATATTGTGGTTGAGGATTACAATGTAATACTGTAAGATATAAATTAAGTATAAGTAGTAATAGAAACATGGTACTATTAACACGATAAACGCCACACCGGTCCCTAGAGGTTCTGTAGACTTTCCGTTTATGCCGTGTTCGTCTCTACAGACCAGCCGTAGACTATATGTTTATGCCACACCACTACATCAGCATTTATTAATGCGCGTGGCTCTCCCTACTTGACGATGGAGTGTGGCATAAATGGAAAGACAAGCAAAATAAGCTTGGCGTTTAGAGCAGTTACGCACTCTCGACCAGTTGCCGACGACTTGGTCGCCAAGAGGGAATTTAATGCATTTCACCTGTCGTCGCGACCATCGAGTCTCCCGTACGTTGCTTGTGTTTTCGTTGGTTACGGCGACTAGGTGGTTGATGTGACCAAGTGCGTATGAGCAAATATGTTTTCTCGAACCTAGTATTCACCGGTGACCTGGTTGCCGGTGACTGATCGACAATGCGTAACAGCTCTTAATGTGTTAAATGTTATAAAATTCCAAACAAAGAAAAACACCATTGTACAAGGATCCTCCTTCTGCATATTCCATCACCAAACAGACTGGATTTTTAGTGCAGGCACCATAGAGTTTAACAATATTAGGATGCACAACCCTTGACAATTGTCTAACTTCCACTGTAAAGGCCTTTCTTTCACCTTCTGAATTGATGTATTTCACAGCAACATATTGCCCCTTCCATTTTCCTTTCCATACTACTCCAAAAGAACCTTTTCCAACTATCTGTATAAAAAAGATTAATTCAAAGATAATATACATATAAATGTCGCATATTTTAATTTCATTTAATTCTAATGAAAGTGACTTATATTCAAAATTGAATTCGACATTCGTGACATCAAGAATTAAGTATTACTTTTTTAAATAAAGAATTACAAAAATAAACAATATTAATAAAATAAAATTACCAAACAGGCATATCTAAATATAAATAATGAGAAAGAAAGAATAAAATGGAATCAAACTTTGAATTTATGTAATAATAAAGATTTTTATATATTCTGACTTTACGTAGTACATAATGATTAATAAAATTTGAAAAAATTAGAAATATACTAACTATTTATAAACCAAAGTATAAATCATAACTTTTTTAGTTTTTTTCATTCTTCAACAAATTATATTTTGCGTATATTATTATCAAAGTATCAATGCAGAAGGTCAAGCAGTCTTTATCCGTATTTAGCAACAATTTACTTGAGAAGTCTTTAAAAACTGTTTAGGTTATGTTTTAAACGTGAACATTTTTATTCGTGAAGATAAATTGTAAAAATTTCAAATATGCAAATAGTTTGATATTTTGTGAACATTATGGCGAATAATAAAAAAGATTAAGATTCAATTTTTTAGATAAATCAGGAAAGTCACTGTAAATTAAAGTACCTGTTCTGTTTCAATTTCATCGTAGTTAATTTCTTCAACAAACTGCTGCTGATGGCCTACTAACTCTTTACCCGCCATCACACATAGACGACATCACATTAGTTTCAGGGCACATTTAATTACCGGGCGTATTTCTCACGTTCAAGTGGTTATTCAAACTTCGAGCTCAAGCTCTCTCAATATTTTTCATTTTATTAAATAGTATAGTCACAGAGGAATAAGAGAGTGCTCACGCCCGGGTCGACAGTGGCCCCACTTTTCTAATAATCAGTTTAGCATGGAACAGATCCCACACCCACGGTAGAGCACCGTCCAGACATTGCATACAATGCATTTTTCTGTCTACGGTTCTGAATTACCGACTCTGTAAGTACGACAGCGGACTCTAACGAAATATAACGGTCAGCTAGTGAACTACATGACGTTACAACACGAAAGGTGTGTGTCTGGGATGATAGATTTTACAGCGTTGTCAGCTTTAAAAGTGCAATGTTGCCGCATTATATTCATACAATAACCATCGATTCGAGCAGTTTCTTTCTTGCTTTCCGACGCTGTTAAAAATCAGAGGAATATTACAATGAGCTGAGAAAGTACGCAGTGTACTTTTTTCTGAAACATATTTTACGCGATGGCTCGGAAATCGTAGTACAACCGGGCAGGGGTTGATTCTACATGCAAAAATAAGTTGAAAAAGGAATAACATTTTTTCATTTGGCAGCTCGTTTTCGAGCTGCCTTGTGAAACGATTTCACAATTTTGCAATAAAAACCAATCAAAAAAACGATGTAAGAATTTTATTATGGAAAAATAAAAACTGTTTACACTCGTTGTTGCTATCAGTAGTATCATATTTTAAATACCGTTTCGGTACCTTCTTAAGTTTGGATTACATATCAAATATTAATTTAGTAACTCATGTGTACAATTCAGTTACAAATGAAAAAAAATTCTAATAAATAAAAGGTATATAGTATACTTATACGTTTACTAAGTAAACACCATAAACTTGGAAAGATTTGTTAAAAAACTAACAATGCAAGGAACTAAATTACGTGCACATTGAATAACTGCATAGAAATATCATACTGATGTCACCGACGAGACTGCTGCCAGCCTTATGGCTTATGGGACAGGGACATCGCGTCGTCAAACAAATTTTGACGTTCTCTTACGCCCTCTAGGATATATTGTCGCCGGAGTAAGAAACAGAAAGCCACCGACGACATCTCGTCGGTGTAGAAGACCACTGAGGAGATTCTTCTCGGTGAAAAGGTGAATCATCACGGAACCATATCGGTTATAATGAAATGTTACATTCTCCGACGAACGTATTCAAATATTTCAGACAATCATTTTCAGATATTTCAGATATCAAAACTAATATCAAGGACAAAAAATTCCAAGAAATATTGTACGTAACACTTCAAATTTCATATGAGATACCTCAATTTTTAATATAAAAATATTTCATAAACGAGCATTATTTCCTTCACTTGTTTTTATACATAATTGTTCCAAAAATCGATCTGTGGGAACAGAAGTATGTTGAAAAACAGAGTAAGACTTTACTGTAAAAAATTACATGGAAAAAATGTCAAGGGAGTGCTTGTCGACATCGGTGGTAAAAGGAATTATTGTAAATATTAACCAGTTCGAAATAATAAATTTATCAGTGTATTGTGTTCAATAAATTAATGCGTGCGAATGTTCATGGTTTAAAAATTATTCTGTGCCTCGAGTTTTATTACCTACTTTTACTAAAAAACTAGATAGCAAGGTGGTCAAGGGAGTGCTTGTCGACATCGTTGGCAAAAGGAATTGTTATAAACATTAAACAGCCAGAAATAATACATTTATCAATAATTACTATCACGGCGATCGAAATCAATCGATATTAGTTGGAGTGGGGACAGTTTCACATCACCGCGCAGCGCAAGTGCGCCTGAACTCGGCGCGCACTCTGTTAGTCAGACGGGCCAGTGATTGCGGTAGGAGCGGTGGGGCTCCGCGACCAGGAGGATCTGCGGAGGACCGGCGGAGGACCGGCGGAGGACCTGCGGAGGACCGGCGGAGGACCTGCGGAGGACCGGCGGAGGACCGGCGGAGGACCAGGGACAAACCTGCGGAGGACCAAGGACAGACCTGCGAGTGACTGACCAGAGGCTAACTAGAGGCTAACAAGTGGTTTACTAGCGATTTACCTGTGATATACCAGTGCGATATACCAGTGTGATATACCAGTGCGATTTACCAGTGCACTTTACCAATGCGCTTTACCAATGCGATTTACCAGTGCGATTTACCAGTGGGATTTATCAGTGTGATTTAAACAGTGCGATTTAACAGAGTGATTTAACAGTGCGATTTAACACTGTGATTTATCAGTGCGGTTTATCAGTGCGGTTTAACAGTGCGGTTTAACAGTGCGGTGTAACAATGGGATTTATCAGTGCGATTTAACAGTGGGACTTATCAGTGCGATTTAAACAGTGCGATTTAACAGAGCGATTTAACAGTGCGATTTAACACTGTGATTTATCAGTGCGGTTTATCAGTGCGGTTTATCAGAGCGATTTAACAGTGCGGTTTAACAGTGCGGTTTAACAGTGGGATTTATCAGTGCGATTTAAACAGTGCGATTTAACAGAGCGATTTAACAGTGCGATTTAAACAGTGCGGTTTATCAGTGCGGTTTATCAGTGCGGTTTAACAGTGCGGTTTAACAGTGCGGTTTAACAGTGCGGTTTAACAGTGCGATTTACCAGTGTGATTTACCACCGGGCTGACAACCTGGCTGACAACTTGGCGGATCAGTCACTGACCAGAGGCTGACCACTAGTCATCCAGCTGACACAATTTCAACAATGGTAAGTTAAACAATTTTCTTTTTAATTGTGAGGGTTGTCCGCTTTATAGCACAGGGTGGGCCAAGGGTTCTACAATGCTTTTGTTGATTACCCTTGGCCCTCCTACAACAATGTTCTCCGTCAACTGTTAATTCAACGTACACCGTCGTTTTTTATTTCTGATATAGTAAATGAAATTTGCGTCGGAACTTTCAGTCTTCTCAAAATGCATATTTCTGATTTAAAATTGGTATTCCTCCGATCGGATGTCCCTCAGGGGCTCACTCATGGATAGGGAAACCGTGAGTGAGTACGGGGTGTCGCGTCCCCGGGGCAACCCGAAGCGCTCGTAGGCCGTACTCGTGTGCGGGGTTAGTTTGGCTCTCGTGAGCTGGTGTTAGGTTGGCTCTCGAGCTGGTTAGATTTGCATTCGTGTGCGAGGTATGTAGGCCGTACTCGTGTACGGGGTTCATATTTTCATCTCGTCCCATTTTGATCATCGTTGTTTCTATTTCTAACGTCGAAGAAGAGGACACATCAAACGAAGAGGACACATCGAACGAAGAGGACACACCATCGAAGACTGCGGCGTATTTTTAAGTTAATTATATTTGCTGAGCAATTATTGCCTTAGCTTCACCCCCGAACCAAAGCCTCCTGCTCTGGTTCATGTTTCTTCTTTGCAAATCGAAGCCTTCTGCTTTGATACTTCCCTCTTGTGCGACTTAGTTTACTTGTCGACAATAATTGCTCGATCTGCGTGCGTGCGTTAATTATTAAGATTGTATATCCTCGTTTGTAAATATGTCGAGTAATTATTGCCGTAACTTCACTTTGCTCGGCTCGTTTTTTTGACTCCGACACAGCCTTCTGCTGTGTCGGATTGGTAGCGGTATTCGGCGTTGATACATCGAGAGTGGGTGGTTGAGAGGCAGTGTTCATCGTGTTACATTGTTAAGTGAAAAATCCTCTCTTCTGTAATCCCACCCGAGTTCACCTCAACGATTGTTCGTTGCCTGGTGGCAGGTGGTTGCTTGAGTAAATGGGATATCGTTTGAACACGTCTCTTGGCCATCGCTCTTGGTGAGGACACGTCGGGTATCGTTGCTGGCTGGTGTTTGGCTGCAAGCATTGTACGCGTCGCGTCACCCGCGAAACAGAGCTCTCTGTTCTGGTTCGCTCTTGTTTCTCTCTTTGAAAGAATCAGAGCCTTCTGCTCTGATTCGCCTTTGGCCTCCCGTGGATCGGAGACTTCTTCTCCGATTCACACCTTTTGCTCCGCAATAATTACTCGACATACTGCGTTAATATAAGATCGTCGTTGTTAGGAAAGGGAGCCAGAAGGAATATTGAATTCGTTCCGACTCCCTTTCCGGGTCTCTTGCGCAGCAACCTCCTCGTGGTGAGACCTGGGCAATCGGTATTATCCTCTATTTGTAAGAACTTCTAGTATCTTACAAATAGTGGATAATATCGAGCTAATAGCTGCACATTTAGAATTTCCGATAACATTGTATATTAGAATTTAAGACTTGCTAAATGTAAAAACTTGGGAATTTAATTGAATTGTGTGTGAATTTACTATTAGCTAGCTCGAGGTGGGTGAAGGGTACTTCAATGATTCCTTTCTTTAGTCTTGGCCCAACCTTCAACAATTTAACTCCGTCAACTGCTAATTCAACGAACACCGTCGTTTATTATTTCTCATATGTTAATTGAAATTTCCCTCAGGGGCTCACTCACGGATAGGGAAACCGTGAGTGAGTACGGGGTGTCGCGACCCCGGGGGTACCCGAAGCGCCTATAGGCCGCACTCGTGTGCGGGGTTAGTTTGGCTCTCGTGAGCTGGTTAGATTCGCACTCGTTTGCGACATATGCAGGCCGTATTCGTGTACGGGGTTTATAGTTTATAGTTGCATCTCATCGCATTTTGCCTCATCGTCGTCGTCTGTATTTCTCGTTTTAAATTGGTCTTCCTCGGGTCGGAGGTCCCTCAGGGGCTCACTCACGGTTGGGGCCGTGAGTGAGTACGGGGTCTCGCGTCCCCGGGGCTCCCGAAGCGCTTATAGGCCTCACTCGTGTGTGGGGTTAGTATGGCTCTCGTGAGCTGGTGTTAGGTTGGCTCTCGTGAGCTGGTTAGATTTGCACTCGTGTGCGAGGTATGTAGGCCGTACTCGTGTACGGGGTTTATAGTTGCATCTCATCGCATTTTGCGTCATCGTCGTCGTCTGTATTTCTCGTTTTAAATTGGTATTCCTCCGGTCGGAGCTCCCTCAGGGGCTCACTCACGGGTAGAGAGACCGTGAGTGAGTACGGGGTGTCGCGTCCCTGGGGTCCCGATGCGCTTGTTGCCCACAACTCGTGTTCGGGGTTAGCTTGGCTCTTGTGAGCTGGTGGGTTAGCCTTGCACTCGTAGGTGCGGGAATTTGTTTTATTTAATGTGTCTAATTATTATTTTAGTTTGTTTCAGCTTTTAGGTTTCAATCAAGGACGAGGACATCAAGGACCAGGACCAGGACCAGGACATCGAGGAAGACCGCCGCGTAGTTTTTTTTTTAAATATAGTTCGATTTGCCGAGCAATTATTTTCTTAGCGTCACCCCCGAACCAGAGCCTTCTGCTCTGGTTCATGTTTTGTTCTTTGCGAATCAAGGCCTTCTGCTTT
Source organism: Lasioglossum lativentre (assembly GCA_916610255.1). Lineage (NCBI taxonomy): Eukaryota > Metazoa > Arthropoda > Insecta > Hymenoptera > Halictidae > Lasioglossum > Lasioglossum lativentre. The sequence goes on along the minus strand of OU744356.1, from coordinate 35,598,933 downwards.
GATTCTTCCCTTGTTTTGCTATTTAGATTTTTTGCCACAATAATTGTTCGGCTCGCGTGCGTGCGTGCGTTAGTTATTAATGCGTTATTTATCGTCGTTGAAAATATGTCGAGTAATTATTGCCGTAACTTCACTTTGCTCGCCTCGTTTTTTTTCCTTCGACACAGCCTTCTGCTGTGTCGAACCTTGCTTGTATGTACCTGACCAGTTGGTACCGGTATTCGACGTAGATACATTGAGAGTATGTGGTTGAGAGATAGTGTTCATTTCTGTATTCCACACTCTCTTTCCGTAATACCACCCACGTTCACCGAAGGTGGCAGGTGGTCGCTTGAGAAGTGGGATACGGTTTGAACACGTCTCTTGGCCATTGCTCTTGGTGAGGACACGTCGGGTATCGTTACTGATTGGAGTTGGGCTGCAAGCATTGTACGCGTCGCGTCACCCTCGAACGAGAGCCCTCTGCTCTGGTTCGCACTTGATTCTCTCCTTGAAAGAATCAGGGCCTTCTGCTCTGATTCGCCTTAAGTCCCCCGTGGATCGGAGACTTCTTCTCCGATTCACACCTTTTGCTCCGCAATAATTACTCGACTTATTGCGTTAATATAAGTTCCTCGTAGTTAGGAAAGGGAGCCAGAAGGAATATTGAATTCGTTCTGACTCCCTTTCCGGGTCTCTTGTGCAGCAACCTCCTCGTGGTGAGACCTGGGCAATCGGTATTATCCTCTATTTGTAAGAACTTCTAGTATCTTACAAATAGTGGATAATATCGAGCTAATAGCTGCACACTTAGAATTTCCGATAACATTGTATTGCAGAATTTAAGATTTGCTAAATATAAAAATTTGTGTATTGGAAGATTGTCAATAAAGATCTTGAAAATCAATTTCAATGACTATTTCAAATATATTTCCATTTTGCAGTATCACCTTCCCTCAAAACAAAATCTATTATTCAAGCTGGTTCATTTGATTATTGAATTAACGCGAATAAGATTACTTCGAACTACTATTGTTCTGTCACTTTTCGCAAGTGCTCCTATACAAAGTACCACCGGTCTAGTTTCATTGAATATTTGCGGGACTAAATCCATTTACCTAGTTTTTTGAGCAAACGTTCTATTTAGGTAGAGAGCGCGGAATCACCGACGAGTATCACGTCGGTGGTGGAACTTTTAGCTATGTGGTATATCAGAAAACTGTAAGTTCCACGTTACTGGTCTCGCTGAATAGCACAGGGGCTGGCGGTCTTTAATAGTAACTCGTCGGTGCTGATGTTATCAGATCAAAATTAGAATGTCAATTTAAAGTGTAAGATTAATACAAAATGAATAGCTACTGAAACAAAATTTTTCTAAATAAATTTTTTATAATTTTATAATTAATAAAACTACTTACACGCATCAAAATAAAATAAGCATACGTAAGGATATTTATGCTCGTGAATCTATTAATCTATGTTACTGCCAAACTGTACTTCGTAAGTATTTTATTACATACTTAATTTCCAACGTTCAAATACACGCGCCATATACATTTGTAGCCTCCAAATCGTAGTAAAAATGAAGTATACCGAATATTCAGTTTTTACTAACAAGCGAACATTGGTAATATCAAGTAATATGTGGGTAATATTGAGCACCAATATTAGCTCTTAGAGCCCCCTGGAACCTAGACACAAAAGTCCATAAGATGCAATGTCTGCAGTATCTTGTCGGTGTCTGTGACGTCGAAATCAAAACACCATAGGTCGATAAAATAGAAATCTACTAAAAAAGGGGCTTTATCATTGTACAAGTTATGCCAAGATAAATTAGAGGGTACTGCTAATATTCCAGCGACATTGTTGACTATTCATATTTACCGATGTCAAACTATTTGGACTGGACAGACTGATAATATTATAGTAGTGAATATAATAATCACAATGTCTCATTCCAAAGGTACATTTATTGATACTCAAAAGTATTCTAAACACACGTTGTAATTGTTTCTTTACTCATAAGTCAATATGTGGCGACGCGTTGGAAAGCCGTTTATCAAAATAAACAAGAACAATAGTATATAATAGTGTTGAGTATCATTTGTTAAAAAATATCCAAAAAAGACATTAAAACATTCACTTTCTCGTTTTATGGTGGAATCTAAGCAGGCAGAAAGAATCACTACGGCAATAAGAAGATCAATATCGGCGATAAAGGAAAAGAGGTGTTGAAGAATCTCGACGAGGATAGTTTGGTCTTGCAACAATTTCGTGTCTATGCGGCCGAGTTAGATGACAAACACGATCGGTTCGAAAGAATCCTGAAAATTGGTAGAGACATCGCTATAGAGAGCAAAAGAATTATCTTTCTTTTACACAGCATAAACAAAGAAAGCATACATGACAGCATATTACAAGAGGCGAAAACAAGACTGCAAAATGTTGCACAAAATCAGTTTAAACGAATCGCGCTGGAATTGGAGAACGAAGATGCGTATCAATACTTGAAAGCTTATCGCAGCAGTTTAGAAGAATATATAGAAGCGTTTACTTTCTACCATTACTTGCACAGAAATCATTTGGAAGGCTGGACAGAATTGGAGAAAATGATTACTTACACAGTCCCAGATCAGTCCGAAGTAAAAACGATAAATACTTTGGTTACTCCGTACGAATACATCTTGGGGATCGCAGATCTAACCGGTGAACTTATGCGTAGATGTATCAACAACTTAACGCAGGACACTGCTAGTTGCTATCATATGTGCACCTTTGTCAGAAATATGTACACAGGTTTCCTCGGCTGTACGAACATCTCTAATAAAGAAATTAACAGGAAACTGTCCACTCTCAAGCAGAGTCTTCACAAAATAGAGAATGTTTGTTACACCATTAAAGTCAGGGGTTCCGAGATACCAAAACACATACTTATAGAGGTGGCAACAGATAACTATGAAGAAAGCGATGAGGGTTACCAAGTGTATTAATCGCTTGCGTGCATTGTAAAATAATACAAATATTACAATTGTTTACCAGTTCGATTCATTTACCGATTGACTAGCATTTACTTTACATTGTTCATATAAATTTCAATCGAGAAATTAATCTTATACTTTCATTATTGCACAAGCTGAATCATCTAATTTTTCAAAAATATTTAATCTTTCAGTTTTACGTGAACCACTCCGTATGCGCACATTACTTTATCCAACAAATATACAATAATATATTTATAGATTCAATAATATATTTCCATATCCAAGACCATACAAAATTATTCTTAAAATATCTATTTCTTGTGTATTCTCGATTTTGTTACATCAAGTAACATAGCAAACACAAACTGTATTATTAAATTTCTATATGTATACAGTTTCAAATTTGTTTTAATCTTATCACAAAAATATTTAATATTCTTTTTAATTATCGATCAGTCATCGTCCCAATCGTCCCAGTCGCTGTCAGTGTTACCAAAATATTCGGAATAGTCCGAATATTCCGCTTCGCTGATCGGTTCGTACTCAGATTCATCTACAGATTCTTCTTCGGAATCGTCTGCATATAAATCTTCTACATCCGACAATGTGTCTAAAACCGATTGCGATGACCTTCTACGACTTTGCTTACCACCGTTATTAGCTGCATTTGTCGGTTTAGGTGTGTGTTTATACTCTTCTCTGTGTTGAGCGCTTATACGATAACACTTTGTACCATAAGGACACTCTTTTCTGTTATCTGGAATATTATAATCAGGATCCACGGGATGACTGTACTCAACTTTGTGTTGTGCATTTCTCCTACATGGAAATAATATCTGTATAACACATTTTGCAATAAGGAAGCAAAACAAAATTACCTATAACATTTTTCTCCATATTTGCATTTCGTTCTACGTGTTATTGATGTTGTATTAGATGGTACATTCTGCTGGTTTGTTTGTTCCGAAGTGTGACTATTATTTTGTCTCGTTGTGTTCGATGCCTGCATTTTATTGTTGTTATTCGAGCTATTATAAAGAAATACAAATCATTTGGAACTATTTTATTAGGAGATACTGAATATTATATTAAAATTGAAATTGAACCTAGATGCACAAGTATTCTCGACATTTTTATTCATTGATTCTGTAACAGCTTCACAATTCGATATATCCTCTTTGATCACACAAACTTCTTCATCTTTTGCTGTAATTGTGTTATTATCTGTACCATTTAGTACATTGTTAAATGGTTGTGCATTATCTCCTTCTCCTGACTTCGAACAGTGCATTTTATCAGGAATGTCACAATTTATGTCTCCTTCCGCCTAAATAGAATTATTGACAGAAAACTTATGGGAATTAAACTGTATTATTAACAAAACATTAATCTTATACCTTTCGTTTCACGGCGTTTTCCTTGTTAATTTCCATGGTGGAAGGCACAGGCACGATTTTAAACCAACATTTATCCGATACCAAGGAACAAATATCTCCTGGATTAATCGACACAGCAGTACCTAACTTCAGAAGTTGCCATCGCGAAGATTCACAAGATTTCAAGTAACACGATGCGACCTAATGCTAACAAAATAATACCTATAGAAAACTGTGTAACGTTTCATTTATAATACACACAAGATATCAAGTTTACGTTACCGGTGTTATTGTCATTTCATTGTTAGGGGACAAATTGATCGTTGCTGCATATTTTCCGAGTTGACCGTTACCTCGCTGAAATGAATTACGTGCAAGTACCAACAGAGACTCTCTGGTACCAATATGATCATGATCACACACGGAATCAAATATTGAAAAGTTTTCTGAACGTGAAAGTCTCGCGGTTAAATTTTAAGCGCAATTCTCCTATAGCAACAAATACCACGTGACATCGAAACTGGATTTACGCTTGCGCGAAGAAACTTTTAAATGTAACGAAAAAAATTCAAAAGCGATCTCCAGTCGTTACTATTTATAACTAAGGTTTTTGCTTTCGATCGTGGTTAAATGTGACGTTGATTCGTACTTACTTCAGTGGTAACGCTTCGTCCGATGATATTATCACCGATTTGTAAGTTTGCTTTCTCCACCAAGTCGTTATCCACGCGAAGTATTTGTAACTTCTTCATATTTTTCGCTTATAAAATGTTTACTAAAATTTGACAACTGTTATCTATATTATAAACATAGACCGATGACAAAGCACGATTTTGTTCTAGCGATAGAAAAACAAAAATAATCGTACTCGGCCAAGTATGCAGTACGATTCAAAATAGGTGTACCTATATATATTGGCACGTTCAGCGCGGCGAGCCGGCAGGCGGTTGGCTGAACGTCCCAACGAGCGTCTAGGTCGCGCACTGATTGGTCCGTGTTTTTCGTTAATAACTCCTCAACAAAGCAGCGGGCGCCATTTTTGTTAAGGAAAATGTCGCTTCAAATGACCCAAGGAACCTCCCATTTCAATTTAACGCAGTAGTTTTGGGACACCCTGTATATGTATGTCTATCACACTTATTATGAAACATATTTGAATAGATACGCTTACGAAGGTAATTCGACAATTTTGGGGAGCCGATCGGTTAAGAAATGTACACAGGGGCGCTAACAATTAAAATTTTTTCATTTATAATTACAAAGAATGTACACCTTTACAAACAAATGAAGTGAAATGCGAAGAGAATTAGATATTCGATGCGATGTCGTAAAGCTCTGTGTGTAAGTGTCTCATAAAAAAGTCGTCGAGTAGGAAATGATCAATGAATTTTCCACTTATTCGTGTGAATGTAATCAGCCAGATTAATCTGCCAATGTAAAACATAATTATCAAAATATCTTCTCGAATCGTTGTATGTCTGTATCAAGCGAATAGCTACAATTATTACTCTTAATCGTCGTTTTAATTTTAAATACGTACGCTTCCGATACGAAGAAATCTTGTTCGCTTTACAGAACGAAAAACAAAGCATTTATCCGGCAAGATCAAAGTATAATATATATATGTACATATACATACATGCATTATACCGTGAAGTGGAATAATGAAATAATTAATAGCATCACCGTTCGGTTCTACGAACTTCGATCAGTGCCAGACGTGAAACAAGACGCACCATTTATTGTATTATACATTATGGATCCGTTCTGCACACAATGTAGGAACATCATAAATCTCGAATTCGATCAATCAAACACAGTTTGGTATTTAACAGGCCATTTTCAGTTTCAGTTCCTCTTGAATCATTCGCCTTATTGTTAGCACACGACAACGCGACTCACGAGGTTTAATATAATTCTCACTTTCATGGCTTACAATTAGGTAATTAATTAGTATATCAGCATACACACGTATCACAGCATACCTCCGGGAACTTGCCATATTGTATAAAACGATTAATATTATTACATGCTTGTCATTCTTTAAAAACCAGACCGCGCTGTGTGTAAAATAACACGTTCGATAAAAAGTTCGTAACTAAAAGATACAGTACTTATGTATGTACAACCCTCCTTCGAATATCTTCAAAATCACGGTATCTTTTCGTTTTAGTGAAATTTCATAAATCATCGATCAATAGAACTTTCGTAACGTGGAAACAGAATCTTATTAACATATACAGAAATGTTAAGAATACTTTATTCTTTACTATAATTAGATTGCGGATCTTTATGCAATTTTCCATTCTCATAAATCATTTTTTTGAAAATCAGGATAGAGAACAAATTTCTATTATCAGCCACAATTGCCACAAAACATTTGCGATAGAAATCAAATACACACACTACAATTAATTCGTGTTGATGTGCCATCTTCTTGCACTTAAAAATTCTGGTCGTATAATAAAATCTTAAAAATCCGCAGTCCAGTTATAATGAATCGCATCGTAAAGTAATTCTAACAAATTTTGTTATGAAAACGAAGATATTATTGCTGTGACTAGTAGTTTCCCACAATGGAAATATTAATTCAGTTGATTGCATTCTTTTCTTTTTTAACAACGTTAAAACATTCTTGACGGATATTATTGTCTAGGAAACTCTGCTTAACTCATTCTTAATTGCGTAAGTCATATAGCTAGCTTGATTACCGTTTTACGTCTTAAACTCAATTCATTTGTATTTTCCTGCTAAACGTTTCTGAAAAATGCCCATAAAAAAGGGTGCAAAATTTGCCATCGTTTTCAAGTCATTTCCAGAAAATTACAACAATACAAAATTGTTCTTACGTGTTGCATTACATATATATTTATATAAATTAATAAATAGTATCGCCGTATGGAATATTCCGTTTGAAATACTGTCTATTATTAGAATATTCGATAACCATTTGTTTATACATTCATACCTCATAATACGTAGAGCTTTGTATCTGAAAACCACGTGTCTGCTCGTGTAAATCGTAACACAGATATATATGTATATTTTTCCAAGTAATATTCATTGTAAAAGTCATTCATTGCTTTTAGTTTGATGAATCGAATTAAAAAGTACAATGTGTATTTTGCACAAGCGCAGTCATTTTGTAATAAATAGGATTACAGAATAACTTGCACTGTCCATTGATAATTTTCATCGATCGTTCGTTCGTTATTAAAATATGTAATAACATTTCGTAACTCTCAGATACAAAGTGGCATTTTATGCGAAGTCCTCAACTGATCGTACACCTTCGATGTACTCATTATAGATTTTCAATAAAGCGAACAAGTTTCTTAGAAAACCATTCAAACAACTATGTGATAAAATAAATAAAAAATCCGTCGTCGGAATTAACTTACGATTTTACTAAGGCAATTTAGTTTAAACGAAGAGACTACGTTTCTGGATTATAATTAACAGAAAATAAAATATATGGTAGGAATATTGAATATACGTTTCTACTAAATACCTCAAACACTTATAACTAACAACATAAAAAAATAATACTAACAAAACTTCAAGGGTGAAACATTTAAACTTGAACTTTAGCCCTCTTTTTCCTTGTATACTACTACTCGAGAGAAAAGAAATAGCCGGTAGTAACGAGTATGCAAATCAGAATACTGCTAAAAATATTTCATATTTACACATTCTTCTGACTGATTACAATGGTTGCATTTCTCGTTAATCTGTATTGCAAAAGCATATGTCATTTGAAATCAAGTCTTTAAACGAATGCAATTCAATCTTAATAATATAAATGTTCTTAATCATATACATAAGCATTTAGTATTAATATCGTTTGGTTCCGATTCTTTTAATTAACAGGACCTTATTGGAATGATATAGTGTACAGCGTATAAGATCAAATGTATCTATGTATACATATATACATGTATACACAATTTACTTATTACTTTCGCTGAATTTTCTTACGAAATAAGTGTAACACTATGAAACTGAAATGCTTTCCACATGTAAACGAAAAAAAGAGAATGGAAAGCAAGAATAAATTGTATGCACCAGAATAATCAACTTACGAAATAAAAAACGGTGTCTTTACAAGCATTAAGCTATCGGATGCCTTTACGATAATTCTTTGATTATCCATCTTTAAACAGTACTGGAATAACTTTCACTTGGCCATACGTAATATAAGTGACGATAATGGGTATATGGAAACTGCATTTTTGAGGACTGCAGTACACGCAACGACGGGACGTATTCATCTTCTTGCTTTGAACGCACGTTGTTGATATCTGGTTCTGGCTATACTATAGTACCTCCACCCTCCACTGGACTGACAACATGAAGAGCGTTCCCAACTTGTCCTACTCCTGGCTGCAATCAAAGGTCATACAGACATTTACTATGGAAAATTGTTTTCGTTTGTCCACAGAGAAGTTCTGTAATTACACAAGCAATTTGTGAGAACGATTCTGAATTCTATTGAAGATGTGTGTTGAAGAACAGTGCAACGACAGCATATTAGAAGTATTGTCGATACTCCTAATCAGTGGTCTAAGATGCCTCGGCAATGGCACGATCACTATCAAATCGAGCAAATATAAATGTACTATACTACTCGGTCCAATGATGCAGTAAACATGTCAGTCAAGAAAACAATATAAATTGTACGTACCATGCGATAACTCGGGGAAGATTCATCCACGATTCTCTTGCATCAGCCAAAGCATGGTATGGAACATTAATCTTTCCAATCAAAGTAAAAAAATATAATGCCCCACCGGCTTAAGAAACAAGCACAAGCATCTTCTGATATAAAATTATAAAACTGTCACTATAAAAGAAGCAATGCACACTATATATATGTATATGAAAATTATCACAAAAAATTCGAACTTGTTAAATCGCTATAACAGATAAGGAGCGTTGGGATATTCCGACGATAGAATCGCTTTATGCATAGCACCAGGAAATTCGATCTAACTTCGTGAATTTAAAAAAATGATGACTTAGAAATATAATTGTATATTCATGCCATTGAAACATTGCAACCAATAAAACTGTGGTATAACACAACTATTAGCAGTTATATACATATTTGTCTATAATATACATATACAAGAAGTCCCAACTAACTTGAGCATCTCAAATATATTGCTTATTATTGATAATAAAAAACAATGTCAGAAGAAAACATGATTAGGTTTAGGACAAATGTTGTGATAAGCAATAAAATGTTTTCTGGTTCCCAAAGTTCTTATTTATTTTTTGCACTCAAGGTTACATAAAGGTCACGACATTATAGGCTGTTGGATTTGCCTTGACTTTGGCTACTATGCAAGGGTAACAAAAACGTACAGTTTTGTTAAAAAAAACAAGGATGACCTTAAAATCTCGAAAAATGTGAACTTGACAGAATTTTTTTAAAATTTTATTATTATCATTAGTAACCAACATATTTGAGGTGCTCCATTTAGTTGGGACACTTATGTGTGTATATGTGTATTAACAATTTCGCCTGGGGCTTCTGCATTGCATTCTATATAAATTCAAGCAGGAAGCAAGCAGCAACGTTTCATTCAATTGTTTCGCTTTATTGTACAACAAGGCAATTCATTGTTTCAACAAAGGATTAAATGTCACATTATTATAATCTGGGACAATAGTTTGACTAAGTAATTCATTGACTTTCTATCCATTCGCTAAGCTAAGCTAATAACACTTTATAGGAAAGAAAGAAGGGTTTAAGGGGCCTGCCCTGTTACAAAATCTTATGGGGCGCAAACAATGTTACTCTCAATGATGCAAACCAAACATAAATATCTTCTATTTATAATTATACTAATGTACTCCTTCGATATTCGTAATGAATATATTTTGACCAGATGATCTTTAGGCACAGATATAAATGGAGGCTCGTACTATGAATGAATGTGCATCTCCATTTCTTATTGTATTATATACATATATATATACTATATATATATATATATATATATATATATATATATATATATATATACATATATATATATAGTATATATATATATATATGTATATATATATACATATATATATATATATACATACATATATATATACTATTTACTACTCGTGTATATACGCGTGCTATTTAATCAAAGTGAAAATCGTTTGAAAATTTTCGCGAAAAAAAACTTTGATTCCCTAGTTAATTTCGTGATTGCATGCAGATTAAAAATTCTATTTCTTAACAACACCCAGTCAAAATTTACACATTCATAGTACTATCCGTCCGTACATTTCTGTAATTGATATGTAATACAAACTACAAGATAATGCTAGAAGGTTCTCAATATTTTCCAATGGCACCATTCATAATATACACTGCTTTGGATAAAATGTAAACTAGGATTTAATTTGTAAATATGAGAAATATAGGTAATTCTCAAATAAAAATCTATCAAAATCAGCACATATATATATATATATATATATATACATATATATATATACATATGCATATATATATAACACACACAATGCCGTGAGGACAATATTTCTTACAATACCAACGTTTAAAAATAGCATAACTACACCCCAGGTTTCTTTTGCGTTCGATAAATTCGGGTGTCAAAAAGAGCGTCTACCGCCCAATATAATTCATCAACGATAACAACAGAAAAATTGTCCAAAGCATCATCGTATCTTCAATTCGTTTCGTTTGATAGCGATAATGATTGTATCTTCTTGTTCTACTTATATACAAATTGGAATTTGTCACTAAAGAGACCCTACTTCACAAAGTTGCGACAACAGTTGAAGATGGGTTACATCATAGATCGTTAGGTCGCAAGGAAGTAATATTGGTGTAAGGATTGCTATGATGGTGTGGCCTGTGCAGAGTGCTGCTGATGGTGAGAGGACCTACCATTTGACCAGGTCTTGCCCATGTGTAGACGTATCCATCTTGACACGCAGTTACGAAGCAATCTTCCCTAAACACTAATTCAGTCAATCTTTCGTGCGCCAGCTTCTTGCACACCAGCGGCTCTAATACTGGACACTGATCGAACCTAGGGCACAGGGCAGTTCCAATCAACCTCATCGAGTCGTCCATCACAGAACTAACCTTTTTATTCGCACCTACTAAACTTCCACTGACACTGTTCATATTACTACTCGCGTTCAAATTAGCGGCAGCCTTGTCGCCACCACTGTTTTGCATTATTGTGCTATTTGACGCACCACTACCTCTCATCGTGAGGCTAAAGTTCCTTTTATGATTATCACCACCTTTACGTTCACCGAAACCGAGACCGGCTAACCTCTGTGTCAACGAATTGACAGTTGATACCGCGGTATTTGTACTTGTGCTATTGTTACTACTTTCATTGTTACCACTCGCGTTCTCTTTGTAATTAACGTTGTTCAAATTATTGTGTTTAGAATTGTTCAAATGATGATTCGCCGTTGAGCCATTCCCACTGTTTACTGCTCCTGGAGTAGGAAGAATACCAGAACCAGCTACTGAGGGCCGCTGCTTCGTGCACATCGGCTTCTGTCTCAACTCGGCTTCGGTAATATCCCATAAACACAGCTGAGTGTCCTGCGACACGCTGCCGAGCCTGTAGCACGTGCCGCCCGACACCCTCAACTCCGAGCCACAAGAGTTTCTGTTCGAATGAACTCCTTGGGAAGTCGTCGACAAACGATTCGATTTCTCACAGAAGTGATTGTGATTGTTGTGTGGCAACGTTTCATCGTCCGATCCGCTGAAGTCGGGATCGTGATCGCCATAGGACGTGGTGTATGGATCGAAGGCTACTACGCTTACCCAACTATGGTGTCCCTGACCTCTCGCTACCACTCTTTTCTCGTGGAAACTCCAAATCGTTACAAGATCGTCTTCGCCTCCCATTACGACGTATCTTCCGTCCGGTGACCAACATACACACAGAAACCCGCCGAAAAAACTTCTAGCTGAGCCCACTAATTCCATGGTGTTGTACTGGAACACTCGTAAAAACCCGTCCTGCGAAACCACCGCTAAATTCGAGCCGCACGGGCTGAAGGCGAATTCGTTTATACAGCATCCTTCTGCGCCTATCACCCATCTGTACAACGGATTCCTCGTCGACTTAGTCTTGCAGGTGTAAATAGCATACCCATCTCCCGATTTGAACGACTGGTAGTGGGGTGCTGTTGTACCACACAAAAGTTCTTCATTATATAAATACAGCTGCCCGGAACTATGCGATACTAAGAAGAGGTTGTTGGAGCCAGGAACCCATTTTATACATGTTACTTTGCTTTTGTCAATCAACCTCTGGAACAGTTAAGAATTATCAACTGAATATATCTAATCTTATTTGCAGCGTAAGCATATATTTCCAGCAATTTAGATTAATAAGATAGGATAATGGATTTTTAAAACAATTTTTATCACGATTGTTGGTAGACTGCAGATCTTTATGCAAAATAAAAAGCATGTACATTAGTAGCAAAAAACGGACTATATGAAAAATTATTTCAGATTCTTCTGATATTTCTACTATTTTGTGCGTCGTCTATTCAGTTTTATCATAAATGCATAAAATGCAGTGTAATTTATTAGTAGTCAACACATTTGATACATTTACAACAAAATCGGGTACATGATATTTAAAAAGTTATTAAAATTATTATAGAAAGAAAAAACTTTCCATTTGATTTTTATATGTAGCAATTGATACAGGATGTTTTTGTTCTGCATAAGATTCTTTGGTTTAATATTATTAGTGGTAATTATCAGTGAACTATTATTATCATGTTTCAACACAGATAACACATTGATTTCAACAGAGATTGGCTAAGTGCTAACAGTGTTTTCATACGATACTAGAAAATACATCAAACAGTGTAGTAGCACTGACATGTCATACTGGCTTTTATCGTGGATTATGTGACTTTAAATAGTCCCATAACATTAGGATTGTACCAATATTACTTTACAATCTCCTTGTACATTAAAAATTTTATCCAAATCAAGAATCTACTTTGAGTTATTGATATTTACACAAAATATATTACTTACATCTTCATTGTATAATTTGCTTAACTCCTTTTTTATCGGATCGATCAACTGAATTTGTCCTGTTGAAAAACCAACTAATAACGGCGCACTATCTGCAGTTGCTGTTGTCTGGTTAAAATTGTGGCAAGTTGGATTAGTTCCTTTATACAACTTCTTGTCCAATGGCTTGTTTAAATCCACAGCCTAAAACATTTTGATTCGATAAATATTTAAATTCTTGAGATTTAAAAATTATAAAGCATAAGGCAATAACGGATTATAAAATAATTTTTCCCAAAATAACTGGCTAAAAAGGAAAAGTAAAAAGAAGAATATAACGATCATTTATATAGAGACTACATGTAATGATTATGTATATCTTTTAGACAAATTTCTACTTTTCTTATCATAATTGTAACAATCATTAGTAGACAAACATATTTAATCTATTTGAACCCATAAGAAAAAGTTATAATTTATGTTATTGAAAATGAACTCTCTTTTCCATTAAATAAGTCTGTTCTTCTATAAAAAGTTCATAAACATATAAGATTTATGTGTTTTCTCAATACCTATTGTTGTTTATAAGCACAGGCCCGAATAAACCTAGCATTTGTCAAGAAATTAGGATACTGTGTACTCCAATCAAAATTAGAAGGAGAAATAAACAAACGGCTGTTGCAAGTTTCTTATACCATTTTGAGAAATGCTTTTGGAGTTTAAAGCCAACACAGATATATGAATATACTATGTATCAAATTTAACTCGAAAACTAGCTCGTATAAAATGCTCAGACCTCCGAAATTTCATTTTCAACAGTTTAAAATAGCTTTCAAGCGAAAAAGAAAATTTTCCAATTTTTTTCAAATTTTACAGTATCCTAACCCCTTGTCGTGTTTCGTAAAAGTTAAAACGTTATATTCGGGCGTTTAGACACGCGACTAGAGACAAAGCAAGGCGAATAAAATTTGACATTTGTTGATGTATAAAGTAAAAGGATTCTGTGTTAGGTGTGGTATTAGTCCGCAAAGATGGAGTCTCGATACGCGTTTTCCAGGTTATGTTTGAACGAATCCATGCTCGATTAAACACAAATACATTAACACAGGGTATTAAACGGCGAGAAAGCTGGTCCTACCTTTTTGACGCCGCGGTACACGTAAACGTAAAGTTCCTTGCCAAAGTTGAAACACATTCGGTCACCGAGACCTTGCGTACCCGTAGGGTCCGTTGGGTCCGGTAAAGTTACGAACGACACCCGAACGGATGCGCTTCCCTGACTGTTCGTGTAGCCAACCCTGTTTGGCCTCGAATACTCCGATAGAGTCATTAGCTTGTATGTTCCTTCCCGCGTGACAAATTGTGTTTTCAAGTCCTCCTTCCCTCCTCCGTCCAGCTGCACAGCCATCTTACCACCAGCGGTACGACGGAGGAGCTCATCAGATACGAAAAAATCGTTCGTCCGCTTCTGCACTCCTGCACGTCCGTCGATACCCGTTCGCCCAGGTGCTTCGCGCACTTGTCAAACACCGTACCAGTACTCTATCGTTTCTCAGATACCTCCAAATAGTCCAGCTTACCGGTCCGATGCGAGAACACGGGTAAGGGCGCCTCGAGTTCTATATCGAAACTGCCCGTGCATTCGCGACCCGCAGCTCACGCTCCCAACCTCGTACAGCGCAACCTTCTCTCCACCGGACTCGTCGCAATTCACAATTTCTCTATTTCAGAATCCCGCATATGAAAACAGAAATACATATTATAGAATAGAATAGAACATTCTATTCCGGGTTTCCGGTCATTTCCAGGTCAGACCTGGGCGTTTAACAAAATTTTTAACTATAACATATATTATTTTTAAATTACTTTTTAAAGTTATTTCAGAAGTAATCTATGTTTTTCAAATAACAAAATTTTATCATTAAGCATTTCATGCGAAAATTAAATTAATTATTTATTATTTCTCGAAATAAATTATTTGTTATTTTTATTTTCACCGATTACTCTTTTTTTGACATTTCATATTATTTATAAATATATAGACAGTATTTTGATTTCATTTATTTTGAATCGTTATATATTTCAAACATTATATTCTTTCAAATAATCATAGTTCTACATATTTTATTATTTTCCCGCAATTATTTGCATAGCTTCAAATTCCTTAAATTTACGAAATGGGACACATATATCATCAATTGAAATACGTTATTTGTCAAATACTCGAAAGCATATTATTCCTAGAAGTTATTTACGAATTATTATTTGAAATAAATTCCGCCCAGGTCTGTTCCAGATAGGTACACGTCTAATACTTTGCTGATACAGTATAAAAATAAACGTACAGTAAAATAAAAAAAATACGCTGACGCAGGAATATTATATTTTCTGAAGAAACTTGAATCGTTCGTTTCTTCTTCCTATATACCGACGATTTGCATAAAAATCTATACGCGCATATATACGCGTGTAATAGAATTATCCAGCTATACTGCAGATACTTGTCTGTTATAGTAAAATCGTGATAATACGAA
The DNA here is from genome assembly GCA_916610255.1 of Lasioglossum lativentre. Taxonomy (NCBI): domain Eukaryota; kingdom Metazoa; phylum Arthropoda; class Insecta; order Hymenoptera; family Halictidae; genus Lasioglossum; species Lasioglossum lativentre. Next base: position 35,583,020 of record OU744356.1, on the reverse strand, counting down.
TTTATGAGTCAGTACTGTAATTTGATACGTTCAATTGCTTCTACAATGAACTATAATATTAACGTCCAAGTGTTTGCCACGCTGATTTTTGTGCAAAATAAAAATTTTCCTATAGTGAATTGTAAAACGAAAATCGAAAACGATATTTTTAAATTCTTTCAATATCTTTGTAGTTTAGTACTTCATAAGTGCATAAGGTCTGCAATCTGGAAATTAGTTGTCTTTGGAAGTCCTGAATCTTCTCGGATAACGTGTCGCAAAATTGAAGAATATGATACGGCCCTGTCAGCGGCGTGTTATTAATGCGCGCGCAGCGTCGCCTGTTCGCCTGAACTCGTTGGCTCCGAAGGCCTGTCAGGAACCGGATATTTTGTAAACAACCGAGGCAAAGGGTTAATTAATTTTGCCTACTTTTTTCTACTTCCTGCGTTTCTCTTCCGTTCGGGTTATCAAGAACACTTGTCAGTGCAGCTGTCACCGACTACTTTAAGCTCTGAACCGATCGTCTACCAACTAACCGGTAATACAGAAGTTATTTTTTTCCATAGTATGATAAGCGAATATCTACATACCTGTCCACCGATACACGTTTGAATGATATTTGAAAATCTTTCGAGTTTCTGCCGTTTTATCTTGCGATTTGCAGTTTTTTCGAATTCCGATCTATCGAATCGAGATTAAATACATGCCGCTGCCTTAAAAAGCTCTGTTTGCTACGATAATTTATTCATCGAAATCAACAGTCACGTGAATTCTATGATACGGGTGTTCGCTTTACAGATTTCTTCCGGTTTTCCAAATGGCAATTAACTTCCCGTGACGCAATTGTAACAAGAGGATTTAAATGTTGCCGTGGTCGATGCGTCTTGAAATACTTGACGATACACCGATCGACGAGGCTCTGTTTCGGCAAAAGCAGGTATTGCAATGATCGGTAAGTATAGGTATATGCTTCAAAAAACTTCTTTTTTCATTGAAGTTTGTCACCCATTTTACAATTTTTTTACGAACATTATTTTGAACCTGAATTACACTATATATATTACAGTAATATACAATTAACTAAAGTAGATATTTAATCACCAATTGGATTAATGATTAAATTAGTTATTTGATTGTGAATTAGATTAGTGACTATTAAAATTTTTTTCAACGTAAAATCAATATGAATCGTTTAAATTAAAAATTGTAATTGATAAATGCTTAACTTTGATTGAAACAATTGTTATAACATATATACGTTGTAAAAATATGATTATGCTATTTACTTATAATGACTTATATTATGCTTATCCGTGAATTAGAAAAATTCCAATGAATTATAATACAGTGGACATTTTAAATTTGGCGCCCATAACCTATATTCAGTTGATTGCAAGGAAAGATGTACTTACTTACATTGTAAATACGTATACACATGTATTCTGTGCATACATATTTAGTACTCTGTGTTTATCTAAAAGTTATGTACCTTATTCAACGTGAATCAACGTTGAGTGCATCTTCTTTCTAAATACATTTTTGTAACTTTATAATTTATTTAATTTGACATGATCTATAGATCAAACATGTTTGATTTCCTCAAACTTGTGACACTGATATGTGTGTGATAACAAAAACACGTGGTTTACATGTAAATATCTCGTGTATTTTTTCAAATTTGTATAAATATGTGTCAATAATGAATGTGTAGGAGCGTGAAATAAGTGAAAGAGAGGAGGAAAAAGGAAGGAGCGTTTCGTCCTAGACCCGCTAGAGGACTCATCAGTAAGGCTATCTAGCGGGTCCTGCCTTAGACACCTGGGATGCTGGAAGGCGTTTTGAGGACGGTATATATACAAACCGTGCAGGAATTGAGCACTAGCGGGAAAGGTCATTCCTTCAACCGCCTGTCGCTCTAGTGGCGCGAGTAAGAAGTTAAAGCCGCCACAAATGTAAAAAGTTTCTTGTAATTATGGCACGTGGACAAAGACCGGTTCGAGGTGGAAAACGGAAATTCAACCGGCATGACGTTCAACCAAAACCCAAGAAAGGCAAGTTTAACCTAAAAGAAGCTTCGTATGTTAAAGAACGCGATGTTAAAAACAGGGAAATTGAGAAGCGCAGGCAAATTTTGGAAGAGGAGAAATCAAAACAAGAAGAATTGGTAACAGATAGTTCTGACGAGGAAGAAACGAATCCTTTGCAAGTTTTACTATCCACGTTTTCAAATGTTAAAACATTTAAGAAAACTGCTATAGATTCTAATTCAGAAAGTGACACGTCCGATAACGATGGCGATACTGTAGAACATAGGGACAGCAATGAAAATTTGTCAGTAAATTCTGATGACGAGACAAGATTATCCAGTCACAGCGAAAATGAGGAGATTCAAGTCAGAGAAATGGACGAAGAAGATCCTGAAACTGCTAAGGAAGACGCTGGGCATCTTAAAGACCCATTTTCCATTCATCTTCGAGACGACCTAAGCGATAAATTTTATGAGGCAGTTTCTAGTATTCCTCAGATTGTAGAAACACAGAAAATATCATGGCCTACCCTTCGAAATCTTATCTGTGAAATTCCTAAAGCTCCAAAGGATGACAATGATATGAAACACAAGTCCAAAGTTTCTGTTCTAGAAGATAAACAGTACGCACAATGCGGCAGCATACCTTCTTTGATCGAAACAGTAGATTGGAACAAATTATATGTAAAAACACAAATTCAAGGTCATATCACGAGAGCTAATTACTCGAATATAAAGGATAATGTCGATACAAATCCATCACCTTTGACTTCTTTACAAAAAGAATTATTTTCAGTAATAAACAATTATCAGGATTTATATTATCCTGAAAGGAACTTTTCCAATGCTGATCAAATAAGATTCTTATATTGCTTGCACGCGATTAATCATGCATTAAAAACTAGAACAAAAGTGTTGCATCACAATGCAAAAATAGCAAAAGCTAAATGTACAAAAATGGCTGAGATTCCTGACGAGTACAGAGATCAGGGTTTAGTTAGGCCAAAAATTTTGATAATTGTTCCCTTTAGACATTCTTGTTTAAAAATCGTGGAATTGCTGATATCCATTTTGATCGGAGAAGATAAAGGTGGCTCTGTCATGAATAAAAATAGGTTCATGGACGATTTTAGCGGCAACGAACTTGTAATGCCAAAGAAAAATCCAAAGCCGGAAGACTATGAGTTAACGTTTCAAGGGAACACAGATGACAACTTCAAAATTGGAATCTCTATCACGAAAAAGACTCTGAAATTGTATTCTGAATTTTATTCTTCCGATATTATAATTTCGTCTCTCTTAGGTTTGAGAATGTTAGTGGGAGCAGAAGGCGAAGAAGAGAGGGACTACGATTTTCTAGCATCGATAGAATTACTAATTATGGATCAAGCAGAATTGTTTGTAATGCAAAATTGGGACCACATGGTTCATGTTTTGAACCATCTACATTTGCAACCAAAAGATTCACACAAGACAGATTTCTCTAGAGTTAGAAGTTGGTGCGTAAATGGATGGACTAAATATTACAGACAGACGTTAATATTCTCAGGTATTCATATACCTGAAATTTACGGAGTGTTCAACAAAAGGTGCCACAATTATGCAGGAAAAATCAAAGTAACGAATCCTGTTGCTCTTGGATCTATTTGTCAAGTGGTTGTACAGGTTCCACAGGTGTTTCACAGGTTCGAAACTACCAGTCATTTTCAAGCCTTGGAGCAGAGAATGGAATTCTTCACAACAAAAATACTTCCTCAGTACAAAGACAGAATCATGAACCACACGTTGATCTTTTTCCCATCTTACTTCGACTATGTGAAGCTGCGGAATTATTTTAAAAAGGAGGAATACAGTTTCGTACAGATTTGCGAGTACTCCAAGGACTCGAAAATAGCGAGAGCGAGGGACATGTTTTACCACAGCGATGGTCATTTCCTATTGTACTCAGAACGATTCCATTTCTTTCGTAGAATAAGAGTGAAGGGTATTAGGCATATTATATTTTACGCACCGCCCACGTTTCCTGGGTTTTACAGCGAAATGTGTAATTTGATGCAAGAGTTCAATCAGAATCCACGAGCAGGCTCCGACAGCAACATGACAGTGACCATTTTATACTGTAAATATGATATCATGCAACTTTCTGCGGTCGTAGGCACAGAAAGAGCACAGAAGATGCTTGGATCGGAAAAGTCTGTTCACATGCTCGTCACCGGTGAATGAGAGATCACAGGATTATTTAGGAAGAATGTATTTTATACAATTATGTAAATATTTCATGTGTAATACATTAAACAGAGCGAAGTTGATAGTGCTTCCGAAAGATACCATTGACAGCTGGAATTTGTACCATTAACAACAATAAAATGGTTGTTTACATGTATAGTTTTGTTCAATTTCTTTATTGTACAGTTAGAAAATGACTTGAAATAATTACAACTTCGATTGCATCTCCCAGAAACGATTTTCTCCGTACTTATCGCCTTATTGAACGTATATCGGTACGCAGTATCAAAACTAAAATCCTCGCGCGTGTTCTCGGAAGGTAATCAGAACTCGGATGGATAATCAAAGTTATCGCGTTTAGTCCTTGTTTCATACATAAATTCTCAGATCGTGTACAGCGACATAAACATCGATTCATGACGTTCTATACCCATTTAAATATTTACGCATCAATTTTCTTTTACATATTTGCGAACCTACTTCTTTGAGATCAACGATGATCCTCTTATCGCTTTGCCTACCGGCGTATTAATTCTTCGAGTGTCAGCTCAACGGCCTAAAAAATTCTATAAACTAAAGTTCAGAGATTAAGATGTGTGACACTGAAAGTACTCTTTCAACTTTCTTGCATTTTGCATTCTAACCAAAATTCATTTATAAGTTTGGTCAAATAATTCTGTCTCCTATTTCTAGGAGACATGGCACTCAAAGTATTAATAGTCTTTAAAAATCAACGATTACATGTGAGGTATCATTCGTGAACTAGCAAGTTATCTTGAGAGCAACATAATCTATAAATCCCTTTTTTAATTGTTATCTTCAAGAAAATGATTAAGTTCTTAAATATGACTAGACTGTGGTGTATCGATAGACTTCTGGTAGGCAAAGTGTTATTGGACCTAATGTAACAAGTAGACTGCGCATTTTATGCATTCATAATAAACCTGAATAGACGAGACACAAAACTGCGAACACGGAAAAAGAATCTAAGAATATTGTTACACTATTTTTGATGGATTGAAATTATTAAAAGAGAACTATGCATTCATTTTTTATCCGATTTCGTTATATCACAATTGTCTTAGAAAATGTGTATTTCACATAAAGATTCGCAGTCTAGCGGTAAGCTAATAATGTAAAGTGGTTTCTAGAAAATTTCGTTCGAGTCCAATGGGTCAAAATGGACCCGGCATCCTCGGGTTAATTGTTCGTACGCCGTGTCGTGGCTGTCCTGGAAACGATCAGGTTTCTCGTCGACGAACACTCGATCTGGTTCAACGTTAGCTAGGTTAACGTATCAATGCTATTAACAAATTGAAATCAATTCGAACGCTACTCGGTTTCTAAGGAATCTCTCGACGATCGATCAATCGTTCCCTGGACTCGTATTAGTAGTTGTAGTTAGGCTTTCTCTGGTCTCCGTGTTCGGATTTGTCGTGAAATCCCGCGGAGTCAACTCGGTCAAAGCGCTCGAGGACGTCGTCGCAGTTGTTAAAATCGTTAACAAATTCTTTGGTTGCGATGCGGTGCTTGTGCTTGAGGTGGTCGTGGCAACTTCCGGTTCCTCGGTCCGTTTACTCTCATTGGACACCGATCTCACCGTCATCTTTTCTAGTTGCGTTTCTGAAAGAGAAAAACGATTTCAGACGTTTGCTACACGGTGACCGATCGTTTTCATATTTCTGGAGCTACACAGATCGGATAAAAGGTTGTCATGGTACACAGTAGGATTTCACCCCTTCTTAATAGTATCTTTATACACTTTAAACGGTTTTTTTGTGTTGTGTATGTGTATTCTGTTTCTCTTAGGAAATTATTAAAGACGAAGAAGTTATAATTATTGTAACTGTGAGAAATCCTTTTTTATGTAATTCCAAATTTTTCAAATTCAAGTAGAAATATTTTACTTTGCAGAAAAATCTGCAGGCTGGTTATGTACGAGTGAAATCGTACTCTGGATCAGAGTGTGCTGTATTTTGGCCTGCCTAGAGCTTCGAAAGAATAGTTTTACCGTTGAAGTTGGAGGGGGTGGTAAGAGGGTTTGGTAATTTGGTATTGACGCATTCTGGTTTCTGCCTGATCCTGACGGTGGTCACGTCTTTGGGGTCCCAGACGAAGGTATAGTACAATGAGAGCAGAATGGCGCCCATGCTAACGAATATGACGTAGGCCACCACCGTCAGCACGCGCACCAATTTCTGCTTGTGCTTCGGTTCGTACAGCTTGTCTTTCCTCTCGTCACCGGCGAACCGTATCTCGTTGCTTGGCTTATGCTCGCGGCTACCCGTTTCCGGGTTCAATTTCTCTGAGTTCAGATTTTGAATGCTCATTATTCGCGGCAGCTGCATAATCCACCGCGTCCCTTCCGCACGTCTCTGAACAGAGATTGAAAGTGGGACACGTCCAAGTATGTTACTGACGCGTTTGTACTGGCCAGGGAATACCTCGATTATCCAGGGATCGAAAAAGAACCAGTTACAGTATTTCCAAGAACCTTTATTTAAAGGGTACAGTCGGATAAAGTGGTCAAGTGTGCCTCGAAACCAAATTGATCTTTCTTCATACCATTCGATAGGGCCCCCCAAAGAGAACCCTCTGTGGCAAGTTTCAAGTCGGTACCACAAGATAGGATGAACACGGTTTTAATGACTCCTACTCTATTTCTTATGTTCTGTTCAACAAAAAATTACAAAAAAATTCACAAACATTCTACCTAATATCACACACGACTATGATCTTTTTCCGAATTTTTGACTGCAGAATCGATTTTTTAAAATTCCAGATACTTAAAATTGCTGATTTTATACGTTTATGTTATTATGGTAGCTGTGTCTTATTATGATTATTGTTTTTTTCAGACTAGGCAAACATGTTTAACAAAAATTGAGATCAATTTGGTTTATATACGCCAAGGGGTTAAAAAAGTTCTACGGTACACCTCTCGAAAGGAACCGAAGGGTTCCATAACTCTTTCGATCTCTGCGATTATCGTTGAAAATCCAGTTCGATAACCTTTAGATACGTTATCAAGGTCAAAGTCACGAGTAACTTTGCTTACATTACAAAACAATCTCTTCATTGCTATTGATGATACGAGGGAGTGCTTCAGGATCGAATTGTTAAATAGGTTCGAAAGGACACGTGTTACGATGCACGATAACATAACCTTCGTGCGAGTTTGAACATCAAAAGTGCAAGCAGATATTATTCAATGAAAATGTATCAGTTCATATAGTCACGTGGCGATGATGCATACGCATACATACAAGTAAGGTTACTCGTGCCATCAACCTTGACAGGACACAACAAGGCCATCGAGACGATTAAGGTACGCCAGTTCGTAAATAATTACCAAACTCCGAGCTTGGACCGCGACGGATCGCCGGAAGTCATCAACGGGAGTTTCGGGGGAAACATGCCTGCGTGGAAATTTCTCGAGGCTCGTGTATTTATATCTTTTCGTAAAGACTGCTGGGTTTCAAGGCTCGTCCACGGAAAATGGAGGATATTTTCGTCGGCGCACAGATCACAGAGCTCCGATCGGAGATCGTTTTTTCACCATTTCAGAGTTCGTTTAGTTTGTCGCACCGTTACGAGGCTTTCGATCGAGAGAAAGAGAGAAAGAGTGACGAGAGAGGGGATAGAGCGAGAGAGGCTAGCTCACTGGATAGGGCGTTACCGCAGGAAAGCTGCAAGCTCCGCGAACGCGATACAGAAGCGCTCCAGTTTCCACAGTTATGGCCTAGCAAGCTAGCCAAGAGCCAAGAGCTTTCCGAGAGCTTTCGAAGACGTTACGAACTATTCCACGATTATTTCTGTTCGTTGACTCGCGGATCAACCTTTCCCACCAACGGCCGCTGCTGAAAAACACACCCATTCGACGACACCGGCGCGCTTTCACTGCGCAAGCTCGGGAACCTTGACTCCGGCGTGCTTCGTTTCGCAAGCTACAAGTACTGCTCTCGACTTTACAGGATTCGTCGCCGCGGCAAATGCCCTTAAACCGATGCTCCCGATGGCCTTATTAATCCACCAAGGCTCGCATCCATCGCACAAACCTTGGGAACGAAGCACGCGCGCGAAGCTTACAGTACAGCTTGCAGAAAAGTGCGGACTTTTCAAATGTTCGATGATCGTCTCGCAAGGCCTCGTGAAATTGAATCTGAACAGGATCGACGAGGCAAATTTTGTTAAAGCTCGTTCGTAGTATGTGCTTTAGCAATTTTATACGATTACGGCGAAAGCTCGAGCTTGAGATTTGCGAATATAACGATCATCTCCGTTTCGAGTTGAAGGGCTTCCGTAGAAGTGACAAAGAACCGATTAAAAATGTTGCGCAAGCATTTTACATAAGCTTGAGCTTGCGTACTGCCTCGCAGCTGGCGCGAGAACGTGAGCCTCGCCACAGGAACACCGTCGCTATCCTCCAGTGGATTTCGCAACGATTACACCATCCATTTTCCAACGCTTTATTGTACTCCATCAAAAATTAACGAAGTAACAAACAGTGTAACGAAGATAGACTCTTCATATGATAACAAAATTCCCGTTATCGATAAAACGGAGTTTCTTTTTAAATACTATCTACTCATTTTCGAACGAACACAAAAATGATTAAGTGTAATTTAAAATGGTGAAACCATTAGAAGAATTTAGAAATACTGTGATATTATTCTCAACACTATTAAACATATTAAGAAAGAAAACAAAAATTCTATTTCACTCCTCATTGTTGCAATTTAGGAAGAACATATTTAGTTTGCGTAAAGAATCGTTGTCTATTTTGGAGAATAAGTGGATAATCACCCAGCTCTAGCAGAAAGGAAATACATTTTCCGGATCCTAGATATGCAGCACAGTTTTTCCCAAAGGTCCATGCGATTTCTTTTTTTACTTTTGATTAACCCTTACTCGATTAACACGATTAACCCTTTGTATCCACATACCGATAATAAGGGTTAAAAAACTTTCACTGATAAAGTTATCTTTAGTTGTTCAATATCTAGAAGAATTTACGCTAGCGTTAACTTGAAAATATTGACTTGTTAATATTTACCAAAATTTTAATGTAAGCGGCAAGTAATTAATTTTATTGTACGACGAGTATACTCGTCATACACAGCTAGGGGGTTTAAAGGCATTGTAGCAGATTTTTCTGTAAAAGAGCGGGGGTAATCGTGCAAGGCAGCGAAACGCTTGACGATGTGGGCGCGATGTTGTGAGGATGTACATATGTCGGACGTTTATGATGCAGAGGAAAAATAGCCCGGCGAAACGAAAAATTCGTAAACGTTCCGAGACCTTCGGTTCTAGAGCAGCCGAGGCTCGTTGCTCGCAAAGGAGGCGCGCCTTTGTCTTAACAGCATTAAGACGTCATTCTTCGATCATTCGGAGAGTAAACAGAGGCTTTCGATCGAAGGGAAAAGAACGAAATCGTTTCTGCTCTACTCGAGTGTCTCCTTCATCGCATTGCCTGAATCCTTCGCCGATTCGGATTTTCGCCGCGTTAATCCAGAAGCAAATCGTTCAAATTAGATAAGAGTTAAAGAAGCCCGGCCGCCGAAGCGAAGCCGCGATCGTTTTTAGAAATTGCAAAATCGTTGTATCGATGCAACGCCGAGGAAGCCATAATGGATCGACCTGACCCTGTTTCAGTTATTACGCGGACAATACGGATAATCGTCGCGCGCCGATCCAACGGCGTACTTATTTCTAAGGTTTTAGTCCCAAACCGGAACATTCCAATCTCCTCGAATCTCAGCTATACGCTCTGAACACGAACAAAAAGAAACTACGGTCACTCAAAGTGAAAATCGTACATAACGCATACACATATGATTCGGATTAACCGGTCAATCGTTTATCCGGATAGAGGTACAGTCCCATACGGGCCCGTTAAGAGGGAGGGATGTTACCATAAAAATCTTATGAAATTTGAATACATAATCCCGTTATTATTATAAAGGAATATACATCAGTCCCGTTTGGGGCTCGGTAGTTCTAGTATCGAATCCGGTGATTGCCGATACACACATTTTCACTGTGAGCGACTGTATTCCACTCTGAACAAGAACATGAAAGAGTGAATGGTTACGATGGTGCATTTAGTGTAGCTTCGTGTGCGATACATTGTACATTATACACGTTCGAAATCGTTCATTTACCTTTGGAATTAGTCGCAATGTTAGCGAGCGCTCGGAATGGTGGGTTCGATTCCAGACGATCGGTGAACTTCCAGTTGCGCGAGGCATTTATGGCGATCCGATCGAGAGACTCTTTTCCATCCGTCGCAAAATCCGATCGATCAATCAACGCAACTATTCCAACGGTGCTCGATAACTCCCCTCTAAATGATTTCGATCGGTTGTAATTCCTAGCATCTTTAGCGGGCCAAAACTCGGTTTCCGTAACATTCGTCTCCTCAACAATCGCAGTCGTCTTTGTCCGAGGACTTACTGGAATGTGCTCTTCCCCCTTGATGAAACCCTGTGGTTCCTCGGCAAGAATGGTCGTAGAGTTCGCAACAAGGAGAGTATTCTCGGTCCTGATTTCACTTTCGAGTCGCTCTTTGCTCGAGTTCGACCCATCGGAATCGTGTTTCAACTTCCTCTGCTGCTCCTGCAGGAACATCCTCAGTATCAGCAGAGACTCGTTTAAGCTTTCGTGCCGCTTGTTCAGCCGACTCTTGGCGTCGACATCGTTGTCGGCGATGCGCCCAACGAACTTTTGGTTGGTTCCTGAAGGTGCGATCTCGTCCGGAGGAGGATCATCGGCCACCAAAAAATTCAGTTCAGGATCACCCGCCAGGTGAACCGGCCGTCGCAGAAGCCTCGGGTCCGGCGGGACCCAGAGGAACAAGTAGTACGCGCTGAGGACTATAGCCACGAAACTGACGGAGAACATGTAGGCCACTACGGTGACCAGGCGGATCAGCTTCTTGGGTGTTTTGGTCTCGAACAGGTCCGCGTTCGGGTCCTTCTTGTTGGGGTCAGCGTTCGCTGCGCCGGCTTCTGGTTCGCTCATCTTGCCTCGAGTTTATATCGAATTTCGACGCGTTCCTCCTAGTCGGTCCTCACGTCTCGGTCATTGTAGCATCCATCTTCTCGCGTCGGAATCATCGCGTGTGATCGACGAGCTACATTCCGGTGGAGAATTTCCAGGAAAATTTCACCGAATGTTTACGCTCGTCTTCGAGGAATCAGTTCGGTTCAAGGAGAGTCGAAGAGTTTTCAATAGTTCGCACCCACGTTCTAATCCATTAGTGGCCGATTTGAACTGATGCACCACGCACGTCGAATGCTCTTCGTGTTCCTTCAAACGAAGACGAGGACGCGTTCCGGCAGCGCAACCACGCACGACTGCAACTTTCTCGGCGAACGTTCGTAGAAAAGCGCCCGTTCCTTCAGCACGTGTTAGCCCCGCGCAAGCGTCCTTACCCCGTTCCACGCTCCGTGTGCGAATTCTTTATTCGCGGACCGGTTCATCAGCCATATCACCTCGACCCTTCTGAGAAGCCCGAGCAATTCTGCTCGTCGTCAGAAAGGTCGCTAATTTTCTTCCAATCGCTCGCGCGAAAAGCTCTCGCCGCACTGGCCAGCGGAAACATTCGAATTCTCATGATCGCGAGGGTAATTGGATGCGTCAACGCCGACCGAATTTATTTCCTGGCGGCTGGTCGAAGCGGTGGTCTCGTCCTGAGACTGCTTCGAGAACGTCTGAAAACGTTGCGCAAAACGGCATTGTTGAGAACCTGCAAATTCGAAGAACAAAAGGTCCGAGAACTATGGAGTGAATCATACATTCGTGCGTCTCGTTTATGTATTACAAGATCGCGGATTTCATGCGCGTATGGTTTTTCTTCATAATTATGATTTTTGATGTCTCACTTATACACAGTGTCCCAAAAATGTTGTACTTCTTTGAATGAGGTGATACCTGAGGTCACTGGAAATAACTTTTTCCTTTGCGAAAATGTTCTCCGCAGCACTGTTACGAAGTTATCAAGGAAAAACGCGGACCAATCAGAGCGCGACTACGGCGGACGAGTTTTGACCCGGCCAATGCCAACGCCACATTCATCTGTAGCAGCGCTCTACGATCTGATTGATACGCGTTTTTCGTTAATAACTCCGTAACAAAGCCGCGGTGAACATTTTCGCAAAGGAAAAAGTGACTTTAAATGACCTCAGCAATCACCTCCTTTAAAAACAACAATTTTGGGACACTCTGCATTGTGATGCATATGTAGGGTATGTATATGCCATAAGCAAAACAATTGTCTCGGAAGAAGTAATCAGATTTATATTGTGAAACAAAAGTATTCATAATTCCTCGTAACCGGTTCAAGAGCACTTCAAAAGCTAAACAAGTAACAATAAGTAAGAGAGTATGAGGAAACGCACGAATTTGTGAGTCAGCCGTAGATATATTAGTACCTGGAATCGCTGTTCTGGATTCGACAACGAGCGCGGCGAACTCGATGATGCAACGTTGGAATTTTGCGGAGTTTCTTCTTGTTGGGGACTCGGCGTGTACGACAGATTAGGGACGCGTTGTTGACTGCTCAACACTCGGAAAAGTTGAGTCAACAGGTCGTTCGGACCTTCGAAACAAGGTACAGGAATCGCCGATTGACTGTTTTGTTGAGCAATCAAAGAATTCAGTGTTGGCAACAGTGTCGGGGCGTAAAGCAGCACAGCTAATCTACAAACGATTAACCGATATAACAGAACTGCACCGAAGTATTTCACTAAAAATTCGTCCTTTTGTAAATCGTATTCACGTTTTTGCACTTGAAATTAACACTTTAGCAGGCCTTATTGCTACTTAAGATTTTCTACAAATGTGTTTTCTTAGGCTATTTTGACAGAAAAATATTATTTAACAAAAACAAAATGTATTGCATGTAATAATACTTAAGTATAAAATATCATAAAATTGACATAAAAAATACTGATACATATAAATTCATTTTTAATGGTTCCCCTGCTACTGCACAATCTGCAAATCTGTAAGAGTGATAGTTGCGATAGAATGATTAATAACGTCCACTAAGTATCCACGGTTTGTAGAATTAGCCAAAATATTCCTCGCGCAAAATTTATACGTGAAATTACCAAGAACAGTAGGAGAACTATTATAGATGAATCTATTTATATGTCAAATAAATATTTTATGTTCACCGTTACACGGAATAAAATTTCAATTTTATTCGATTACAATAATTTAAGGGAACAAATTTGTAGGAAAACTTCATTTGCAAAATGGTGAATTTGGAATGCAAAAGGGTGCATTTGGTTTAAAAAAGGGTGAACTTAGAGTGCAATGATTGAGAGTAATAGAACGAAAGAAATAATGCGCTTAGAAACGTAGACGAGCGAAGTAAAATTTTTGGCTCGAACCGCAGCAGTCGAACGGTCATCCCGTTCGGATCCAGCACCGGATTCGATAACGCAGGTTGCACCATCGGAGTGCAAGCGGTGTGCACGTTGCTTCTCGGTGTTGGCACTCTTTTCTGCGTTCGAACATTTTTCTGAAGCATTCTCGTTAACTGCCTCGCCTGATCATTCGTTAAACCGGTCCTCTCTTGTTGCAACTTCCGGAGACGATTCTCCTCGCGTCGCGCGAAAGCATTTTCAAAGCATTTGATCCGCTTGATCGCGCGTTTCTCCGCGAGATCGTCGCTCGATCCTCGTACCACGCTCTCGGGAATCCGACCGGAGTCGTCTCGACGAAGTTTCGACTCCATCGTCGATGGCAATATCGACCCGTTTGCCATAAAGCCGGTCTGCTTATAATCCTCGTGTTTGACATCGGAGTCAATACAGCGCGACGTTTCCGGTTCGCGTTTCTCGTCGGATCTTTGGCAAGCTTCCATCAACGCCTTTTCATCGACGGTGGCACCGACGATCCAGAGATACAATAATTAAAAACACGCCGACGATTAAAATCGAAGGATCGCTAAATCTCGAGCCAAAGTACGTACACTTGTTCGTTCGAAGAGGGATATTTCCGATTCTTTGTAAAAGGGAGACTATGATCCACAAATGTATGACAATGTTAGACCTTATCTACCGGAAACCTATTAATAGTATTTCCAATAATTGTGCTGTACCAAATGGAAACATAAAAATCTTCTTTTACACAATAATCCCAAACGAAACGATTAGATTACGTTATTGAGGGTGATTTGTTGGTTTATGAAGTTTTTATGGCTGCTGAAAGATCTATTACAAAGTCCTCAACCATGAGCCATAGATAATCGCCGGTAGATAATGTAGCTATCAATAATATCTAATTAATTTCGAAGGAAAAAACCACCCCTAATTTCCCATCAGTTTTCGAACGAAAAAGACATTCTCGAATAAAGCAAGCTGGCATGCAGCCTGAAAGTAGAGACTTCACTTTTTAAAATGAGTCCAGATATATCATTCTCCTATTTTTGTTCGTTACAATGGATTGCACGTCGACCGACTCTAGATTTAACGATCCGTTAATCTTGATTTTAATTTTGGAACAGATTACATACATTTTTCATCGGAGGCTGTTGTTTCTGCGTGTTAGCGGTGATCGAGGATTTCCCAGAACTGTCGGCCATGTTGGTCGCGTCGTGTTTGCTTCCAGATTCCAAGATAATGTGGTTCGCTTGTAGACTCGTGCCCGTGTTTCCATTCGGGAAAAATTGATGAACTTCGGGCGTAGGAAGTGTTCGATCGTGTCTCGAGACGTTGGTCAAGGGTGGAGAGTCTTCTGGGAGGATCACGGCAACGTTGTGCGTCGAGCAGACAGCCGTGGAGTCGTTGTTCAATATTTTTGGTCGGCACGAGTGGTTGCCGGGGTCTCTTATGGGGTAAACGTCGTTCTGCGAATTCTAATAAACAAATTTCAACCTCAAAAATAATATGTTCCTATCAATCTTTTTTCTTATACTACGGTAGAAAATTACAAAAACCACTTCGTATTTCAATAAACTATTTTAGACAGGAAAATAGAGCGTATATACATGTAATCTGATGATGCAAATGGGTTGATAGATAATTGTAACTATAAAGAAAAAATGTATCAGTTCGAACAATTTACCTGGAAAGTGTTCCTGCAGTTCCTCCAATTCGCATAATCCACAGTCGAATCTCTCCCCCTTCTCGCATGATGCCTCCTCCGCGAGGAAACATTAATTTTCTCTCGATTTAGAGCGTCTTGTGAGCCAACGGTGGTCTCTCTTTGACCTCCCGACGAATTCGCACCGTTACACCCGTATTTCTTCGCGAGGGAGCATTCCTTCCAGTTCGTCTGCGACTCGGAAACATTCGATTCTCAAGTGTGCGTACAAAATGAGAGATTCGCGAGAGATTAATGTTGTAATACCGCTTTACGCAGGGGAACGGTGTTGCGCGGTATCGCGGGAAGCAGCATTTTCGTTCTGGTCAATTCTCTTTCCATTGCCGCGTACCTTTCTTCCATCTGTCTTATGTATTCCAGTAAATATTGGTCGGCTGTGGTTCTGTAATTCCACGAGATAAACAAACGACCGGTCTCATATATTTCATTTTACAATTATTAGAAATATTTCCATTGGACATGATGATACATATTTCACTATTCAAGAACATATTAAAATAAAAATCGCGCAAGACCTAAATAAATTTAATTGCGTCAACTTTATAAGGTAACATAAGTACATCAGCCACTTTTAATGTTCGGTACGTTTTTCAAAACACAAGTTGCAATGTAATAAAAACCTTGGTCAAAGAAATGCACCTTGGGTGCATGCTGTTTCGGAAAACATACGGTTCTATTTTTTTGTGACCTCGCCGACCGTGCCGAACGTAGAAAAGGACAGCGCATGTAAACACGGACCGCGCGGCCAAAGGCGCAGTACATACAATTAAACCAGGCCTGGGAAACTAGTGCTCCGAAAGTCGATGACGTAGGATCGACTAACTTCACCCGCGGACCCCACAAATGGACCCGTTTTAGCCGATTTACGGTCATCGACTCTGAAGCACTCGGGCAGCTCGAGCTTCTGGGCCCTTCGTGGAGTATCCTACGGTTTCCGTTTTCTTAGATCAAGGCTTTACTTATCCGAATTAATTCACAAGATTACAATACATGTTTCCGAACCTAGTGGGTAAGCATAACCTTTCAAAGAATTTTTATACTAACATTCGAGGCGTTCTAAAATATGGATCATCGAGAACAATAAAGTTCAGATCAACCGTGAACCCATCGTTTCTGGAGAAAGGAATTCTTGTCAGCTGTGCGAACGGTGTTCCCTGTTGTGCTCGAGGAGCCAAAAGTTGTCGAAGGTACTCGTTGCGTCTCCATTGTTCGCTTCGATCGTCCACTGACTCCAGAAATATCTGTCTTCCGAACATACTTGTAAATTTGATTGATACACGGAGAATTTCGTTGGGTTTCGGTAATAGTCGAAAGTGGTGCGCGTTCGTTTAGGCTATGTGCTGTCCATCGTTTGTTTTTTTCTTCATTTCGCCGGCGAAATTCTGCTTGCGAAACTTGAAGATCGCCGCAAACTTTCGATCACCTAGCGATCATTATTCTTCTACTGTTTCACTCGAGAGATCCGTATCATTTTTATTCTCATCAATTCCTGTATCTAATCTTCGTTCTATAAATCACTTTATTTATTTTATTCTAGAGGTAAACAACCAGTCTCTGCTTGAAGAAGAGCAGCGAGCTCTTTTAATTCCCAGATTTCCTTGCGGATTTTTATGCAGAATAAAAATTAGGAGACGGGAAATGAATAGGCATTCATATCTGTTTTAAATAATTGTAGTGAGCTGAAAATAGTACAACAGTATTCGCAATTTATTTAAATGTTTCTACTCGATTGTCTCCACTTATTGATCTCTTCGTTTTTGTCATAGATGCATAAAATCGAGTAGACTGCGGATTTTATGCACTTAATGACAAAAATGGGTCACTTCACAGAATATGAAGATTAAAGGAATTTGAGAACATCCAAAGTTAGAACTATCAAAAAGAATAAATAAATTCCTGTGAATTGAGATTGACCGAAACAATTTTAAACGTGCTGGTCGTGAGAATTGCTTGAAAATGTAGACTTCCGTGTGCGAGAATAATGATCGCGTAAGGTTTACGTTTGTTGAGAATTCGCAACAGCTGCGGAAGCGCGAGTTCGAATTTTCGAAAGGGTGGAAACTTTTCACCGTGGTGTTTGACGCTATCCGGCTCTGTATATTTGTTCTTTGATCCAGCTCGCATTTATACATTTGGTATTCCCTAATCGTTAGGGGCTGCCTTATTTTACACAATTTTTCTTGTTCTTCGAGCGGGGGAACTAACTAGAACTTGTTAGTGTTCCCGCGCTCGAAGATCTGCTAAATATTTACTAAACGGGCACGTATCTTGTCCGTTTAGCTTCGAGAATAGACCGATATATTTAGAGGGGAATATCTCGGGGCCCGATTATAACAAGAAACACATATATTGTTAGTGTTAATCGACTTTCGTTGTTTGGCGAGTTTACTAGCGCGATAACGCGTCGCACACGTCCCATTTTCTGCGATCGATTTTGTCTAGAAATAGGAAGAATAGTTCGATATGTATCCGCGAATCCGAGTGAATAAGTTCGATATTCGAGTTTTATTTTTCAAATTTCGAATTGTACTCGAAAGCTACTGGGTGTCGATAACATTTTTTAAACCGACTTCGGAAAGCACATTTTTTGCATTTCTGTTTTAACTATACAGGAACGATTCTACAAACTCTTCCAAATTCAACGATATATTTTTTTATAACATTATAAAAGTTTAAACATATATAAATAGCGTTTACGATTAAAGCAGAACTTTATATAAATATAAACATTTGACTTCAAAATTAAATTTCTCAAAATCTGAAGCAACGAAGAAGAACTTCTTTCGGATTCGTGTTTAGCCCATTAAAATCTATGAGAATCGTTCACTGGTTATCGAAACGCAAAATTGATATTGGGTAGTGAATTGTCAGATTTGAACCTGCTCGCAGTACACTGCAGTACACACTATCCCATCGGAACGTATTTAGTACCAGAGTACGTATAGCTTTCTCGTGGACATTTTGATCTTGCGTGTCACGTGGCTATTGTATCATAATCGGTCATACATATATGAAGTAGAGATTACAGAGAGTCCAAATCGTTTCCGCTATGTGTCATACGAAACGGATTAAAGTATTCCGCGGTTGATCGCTCGGAAACTCTACTGCTGACTGCAAATAAAAATATATACAAAGGAACGGTGACGCAGCTCTGGTTATGAAGGATGTAACAGTTCTGTTTTATCATTTAGTGCTTTGCTTGTGGAATGGTCAGCCTTCTCCAAAATCCGAGTACGTCCGGTAGCGTAAGTACCGTCAAACAAATGTCTGGGCATTCTGTCACAGTTTGATCGCATCATTTCGCTGTCATCGTTGATGGAACATAAACATAACCTCTCCGCGTCGCTTCTGCTGCTCCATTTCCGAGAATTTTAGACTTACAATTAGGGTCGTGCAAGCGTCTCTATGCTCTAAGACGTTGACTGCCAAGTATTACTCGAAAAGAGTCAAAGTGACACAGTCGATGAAAGCAAAACTGGAAAATTAAAATTTATTGCGGCAATTGCTAATTTAACCACTATGTAATTGGGTTATTTTCCAATTAAAACCTGGTCAAAGAATAATGGCAGTCAATGCGTTGTTCAGCAGTGGTTTTTAATCCGAGGGTTTATTAGGGAGCTGTATTCTTCGATGCGTCTGTGAATATGGACGACGAGGAACGCTTCCTGCCGGTGTCACTCCCAGAGAGCATGGACATTCCGACACTGGAAACTGTTCCCATTGTGTCGGTTCCTCTTGTACTAGGCGTGAGCATTGTATTACATGGAATAATCGGACCGCTTCAAATTGTTTCCCATGGTATCACGAGGTTTCTTTCTTTCAGATCTGTTTAGAGATCATAGGAATTGTGTTCGTGTGTGTTTGGCCCGAACAGCGGAACAAATGTGACACTTATTTTGTATATTTGTATCTTCACTGTGCCTACTGGTTGATAGTCATGCTAACGGATCACCTCGTGAAAAAGAAACACCATAGCTTGCGTATCTACGGGTACCTTGACTTTTATCAGTCAACATATCAGATTATAAGGACACCCTTGTTTGTAACGTCATTATGGATCACGTGTTACTTATTGTTGGCCATTATTCTGCATCATACGCACAAAGCAAATTATGAGCAATACTGTAGAGCATCGGAATGGTTCACTCCCTTGAATTATATCTTACTTTTTACAACGCTAGAGTTGATGATTATAGTGCCAGTATATGTACATTATATTAGTAAGTATATACTAGACCAGTCAGCAGGGCTTGAAAACTGTTATAAAATCGACTTTGATCACTTTGTAACGGCTACTTTGTTTCGAGCCCTGCCTGGTAGAAAATATGTGGTTGTACAGGACCTTGTGGAAAATGTGATTGTTTTAATTTGTAGAAAGAGTTCTAAGGTTCAACCGTTTGCATCCACCACCGGACGTAATACGAGAGGAATGGATATCGTCTTATAACAATGCCAGTTACGGGGAACTAGGTTACCACCACCCTTCGTTTATAAGAACGAACTTGGAGGAGTTGCTAGAGAAACAGGCAGATTTGATAAGATACTTGCTAGATTACAATGTTACTCTGAGCCATAGAATGATGTCATTGGCAATTAAACTTAGATTGCCAGAAGAATAAATTATTTATAGAAACTACTAACTTGTTCATTAATCAAACGAGTCGATCAGAGAAACAGAAGAGAACGATGAATCGAATTGCGCCCTGTTTTGCGACTGGTGCGAAGATTTAGATCAAAATAATCCGTATGTATATAAACCGTAAATGGTAAGAAGGAAGAGAGAATATCTTCACCTTGTGCAATCTTTCCATGTTTGTTTTTAAACGTTTTACGTTCACCGTACCGATGTGTCGTGTTTATTACAGTTCGTGTAACGTTCTATAATCTCTGTGATAAAAATGTATATGCGTAACTACGATTCGAATAAAGTATACATATATTTTTTGATCGTACGATAACTCGTCGTCACTTCTCCGATGCAACAGCCACTCAATACAACGGTGATTTCCTTGAAAACAGCATTTACTCTTTACCAATACGTTACAAAAGGTGGTGATGTAAGACACGAGAAATCAATTTTAAATGGTATCGCGCGATGTCTTCAAAAAATGCTCCTCCTAGGCGACAATGAATGCTAAAGCAACGATGGGACGTCAATCAACACGTGTATAATAATGCTTCTGTTGTATAATTTAATATTAACATTATAACACAAGTCTATATTTATACATACTTTTTTTTTTATACATTTGTATACGTGTATATTCCTATAAATGCCTAATAATACCTATTTTACGTAGATGTAAACCCAACGCAATATGTACGCAGAGACCGAGGAGAATATTTCAAAGCCTTACGCATTGGTCCGTTAATTAACGCGACGCAATTAGCTTCTACTGTCCACGGGACACCATGGAACATGGAAAACCGGCACGATTTCGGTGCGCCGTTTTCCAGGTAGAACGACTCGGAAACGGTCGCATTGCGTCGAAACAAAGGGAGATACGTTCGCAGGAAAGCTCTACGTATATTCCGCCAGGCTTAGACTCGTTACACGCTATCGTACGTACGCTTTTGTTACCGTATATAAAACTAACTTACACGTATGGAACACTCAATTATACAACGCTATAAAACGTACAAGCTTGTACTCCGTCGAGATTTCCTAGACACTCATGATCGCGACGTCTCGCCTCGCTCGGAACGCGAAACGACCGTATCTATCTATCTATCTATCAACGAGGTGGTGTCGACGACACAACAACTTCTGTTGTTCTCATTTCTGAAAAGTTTGTACTACGCTTAGGCCAGCCATTTCTGCTGTATGTGTATGTGTACGCGTGTGTCTGTTGTACGCAAGGTGGCCGATGAAAGCATATGTGCTCGATCCTCTGAGAAACTATTCAAGATGTAAAACGAGTTTTTATGGAAATTGCACGGTACAATGTCAAATTTTCTAGCAGAAACTTTCTTTAAGGGTCTAGCTTTGGCCTCTGAATGGAACTCTTTGTTTTCTTCTAGGTTGTTGGACCCTTTTGAGTAAACTTGGAAAGTAACCGTAGAACTACCGTTCCAGTCAGAATATCAGATTTAAGACTTTTTCAACAGTAGAACTATCGATGCAGTTGGAATGTCAGATTCAAGACTTCGTAACGATACAACGAAAAATTGTTTCCGCTAGAAATTTGCCCCTGCTACTCAATTGTCGTAACAAAATTTTTCTTGTATTTTCCGCGTATCCTCAATATAGTTACCGAGACGATCAAGCATTAGTTCAGTGCAAAAGTTCGTGCCCGACTTCGTATTACAATACAACAAGGAATCGGGCACGAACTATTGCACCGACCTAATATAAAGTACTTCAAACATCTCGCACCTTCGACATTGTTTTCTATCGTTACAAGTGAGCGAGATACTCGAGGTGCTCGAACTTATCCTTGCACCAGGCACGCTGTACGCGTGTGACGTATTACGTATGTACATGAAACACGTTAGTCCTTTTGTCCCGAGATTTTACGAACGTACGCCGAGTGTTCCTCATTATTGTCGTAACTAGAAGTATGTCAGACTTCTCGTTGAAAAACGAAAGGGCATTGGTTTTTCGAGAGGGAGAACTAATTGCGCGGTGAAGGCTTGCGTTCACGAAATAAAGAAACCAAGAAGGAAAGATGAGGGCTGTGCTACCGAAAAACCCCTTGCTTCAAATTAGCTGAAATTTTGTAAATAGATTCTTATTTTTAAAAAAGAATAATGATTGCGAAAAGGATTTTTGGTCTCTCGAAAAAAAAAATTTGTATCATTCAAGTGTCACTACCTATGTTACTGAGACAGTTACAACCGCGGTTTATTAAATATGTATATTCTACAAATTAATAAAATGCTTCTATAAGCCTAATCCGAGCTTGTTACTTCGGTCATTTTAATTTCCGTCAGCTGAGGAATATTTTTCTATTCTATTTTTGCTTTTTCCCCCAAGCGCCACGATACACTATGCGTGCCGGTAAGGTAGGAAATGACATTGAAGACAATCCTTCTTGCAATCATCATTTTTGTTAAATCAAGTCTGTTTAAAAAATTTTACCAAATTCGGACGGGGGTTCCCGGAAGTTTAGCTAATAAAAGAATTCCCTAAGGCTGATCCGTGTGCTTTGGCTACTCCAGAATCGAAGAAGCGCTAAACCGAACAAGAGAGAGAGAGAGAGAGAGAGAGAGAGAGAGAGAGAGAGAGAGAGAGACCGTGAGAGAAAAAGGATTCACGTTCAAGGACTATAAACCGTCCCGAAAAACGGCCGGCCGTCGACCTCGATTCGCGCACGATCGTTTTTTCCGCTTCGATCGGTCAGCACGCTTTTCATCGCGTCAACTAATTGTAAGGTGCGGTCTAAACGAGGTTCTCATCTCGCTGCTTGTTTCATCGACAAATCAGTAGCTTGGTTTAGCGAGATAGCCAAACCTAACCTAAGATAGTATTTTTGTACTCGCGCACAACCATTTTCGAGGAAATTGTCTGATTCGTCGATGAAGATAGGAAGAGAGAGAGAGAGAATTGTCGCGAATCGCTGGGCTCTTCGTGCGCGATAGGTGTGCTCTCTCCTAACGAGGACTCGAGGATTCTGCCCGATCGAGGATGGAATCACGCGTGCGTAGCTCTCGCAACGTTCCCGCTCGGCGAGGGCTACTCCTCGGCCTCCATCATCTTCAGCATCCTGACCACCTGGGCGTGCTCTTCGAGTAACTTTGCGAACTCTCCTCTCCTGGTCTCTGCCTCGACCTGCATTTGCTTGATCCTCTCTCTGGGACCTCCCGGACTGTCCAGCGGTGTCTGCGTCGACGAGTTCTTCGAGCTGCTTTCGTTCGACAGACCGTCCATGTCCGAGTTCTCGCTCGATATCGAGTGCGAGTCCACGTCGTCCACGATCAGGCTGCAAAAAATAAAAACATTCGATCACTCTGTCCAGCATCAATTTTCAACAAGATTTTTGATTTTAATGCAAAGAACGCGTGACATTTAGAGCAGGAAATTTTAGACAATTTATGAGATCAAAAATGGTTGGGAAAGTGTTTTAAAATTTTGCATATATGTTTGGTTATATTTTAAAATAGTATAGTGTAATGCAATTATCTTTATTATTTAAATTAGTATATGATTTCAATAGCATATCACGTTTCATGGCTGCCATGGTATCTCGACAAATCTAGTAAACTAATCTACCTAGCTTCGCAGAAAAACTGAAGTCGTTTGATACACTTGTAACAATCCAATTTTGATTTAAAGGGCGTATCCATTATGGTACTGACGGTATATATTTCGCCAATTTTATTTGAATTTTGGTCACGTCCGACTCGACGTTATAGGGCAAGGGGTTAAACACGTGTGAACAATGTTTGAAGCCAGTGGGAAGATAGTAAGAATATCATATCCATGTTTTTGAAAACGATCAAAGAGACACGAGAGATCGAACTTTTGGAACGTTTCCGACTCGAGTTTCGAATCGAAAAGATTCGGATTTCCCGGTAGGGAGGACGTAATTTTCGTAGCTGGTCCGAACTATCGACGTTCCGCCCTGCAGCATTGTAGTCGTAACAATTGTCGCTTACGTCAATGTTACGTCATTGGTACTGAAGCACGTAGCCCCAGACAATGGATAATGGATCGAGAGTACATACGTACGATTTTTCGCGGTCGTTTCGGTCAAGATTCTCGCACTTGCCCTTTAGCTTGGAACGCGTCGTGCGAGGGGTTGCGTGGGGGAGGGAAAAGAGGACACTCGAAAATTCGGAAGTCTCTTGCGTCACGATCCGCGACCATAATCGTTCGAGCTGCTCCTCGTGATACGGCGCAGTGTCCCAACGAATATAATACCAGCCAACTGGACAGAACTATCGTTTATTTTTACGTCTTTTAACATCAAATTGAATTCCAAAAAATTGATACGAATGTTTCAATGATGTCAAGATTCCTGTAGTCAAATAATGATATGACGAGTCAATTAATGTAGTCAAAAATTACAATCTCAGTTGTCATTTACCATATTATGGTATTCTGGTTTCCGAGACCGTTCTTGCACGAATTTTTCGGAATTTTTTTGCATAAAAATTATTGAACCTTCTGCATTGGGATTTTGCACACATCCGTTGGTATCTGAAGTACACGTGTGATTTTTTTGAAAGAGAAAATAATACAAATTATTTGAGTTATACATTTTGTTACGGAGTATGTTTTGAAAAACATTTTCGTCTCCTGATCAAAAACAAAAAAATTAAATTGTTTAATAACCATATGTAGTTATGTTTCGAACCAAAAGAAATTAAGAATCTTGATTTCTCATAAAATGGCGGCATTATGAAGTCAAACCGATTTTTATGATAGTTTTGCCTTGGGATATAATTGCATTTATAGTATGTGCACATGTGTAACATACAATAGAATTGTCTAGTTAATAAATTGAAATTTAGAATTTGCATAAATATCTGCTATCTAGTGACCAGTTGAATAAACGTAATGTAGCAAGGTTTACAAATGTCGTGGTTCCTCTAAAAATTTTGGTCACGAATCCGCGCAAAGTCCGAAATGTAGGTACTCGTGAGGATCAGTCCTTATCTTTTCAGATGAAATTTTGAGTTTTGTCCAGATGGCTTGCGCCATTCGAAACATCTTATCCGTGTGCAACCTGCAACTTATTGCGAGGGACCTTCGAGAGAGCGCGTCCGTTATTTGTGAGCCAGACCGAATTGATAGAGCATCAGGATGATCATATAATCTCAGAATATCGACTGGCGCCCACGCAAACTTTGCCGCAGAAGCAGATTACAGAAAGGTCGTATTGGAAATTTACTCCCACGAAAATTCTGGAAATAACAGTCTTCTGTGCGCACGATTTGCAGCCGCGTTGCACCGTTCTTGCACGGTTGCACCGTTGTTGCACCGTTCCACGCCCCCCCGACCATGATGCAACAAACTATTGCAACTATTGGGTAGCGACGGAGAAATATCGATGGCTTCTGCTCTTCGATTCTATCCTCGGTAAATAACATTTTTCAAATAAGAAATTAGATCTGCGCGGACATCAAACCACGATTTGAATACTTTATCTACCGAAAGTTTTAAGATTTTCAATAATCATACTGAATTAAAAAGATGTTTGAAAATTCTATTTTGTATTTATTTTCAGATTATATTACGTTATTAGTGGTGACTTGTTGGTTCACGATTGAAGCTGCTGTCGAAATATCTATTAAAAAATTCTTAGCCATGGACCACAGGCCTTTAGAAATTACGGAATAATCGTCGGTAGATAAGGTGTTAAATAACTGTCGATAGCTATCGATAACTATCGATAGAGTAAATAAACTGTCGATAGTCTTCGACAGCGACCATCATCGATAATCGTCGATAACGTAAATGGACTATCGATAGTTTTCGACAGCGATGATCATCTATAATCATCGATAGTATCATCGATAGTTCTCCAGCACTATTATCCAGTCAATTTACTGCTCCAGCGACGCGCGTTTTTCATTTCGATTCGTTTCGTCTCGTTCGTCACACGGTTTTTTATTGTCCCACCGCCTTTCCACCGTGAAACCATTCCGGCGCGAGTTTCGAACGGTCCGAGGACGAAAATTGGTTGCTTCGTACCTAAATGCGCCGTAGAATTCCCTCCCCGTCGTCATCTTGGATGTGCAACGTCAGCTGACGGTCCTGGAACAAAAAATTCGTTTCACTGGGACATTCTTCGAACGAATTTCTACGTTATACAATTTCCCGTCGTAGCTTTTTTCGGCGGTTTCCGAAAATCTACTTTACGTGCAATTACTACTAGACTGCGGATTTTTAGATGAAATAAAAATCTTCCACATTAATTACAAACTACTCATTTTTGTCACAAAACTAAGTCTAAAAATGAGTTTAATATAAAATAAAACGAGTCTAAAAATTCTAACGAAATTCGGTTTCCATATTTTTTAACAATGGTACACCTTACCGAAGAAGGGACTCGAGAACAATAGATACGAAACTACGCAGCTATTGTGAAAGTTTAAACGATGTAACTTTTCAACTTCCATAAGAAACTGTTCCGAATTTTTTCACGA
This sequence comes from Lasioglossum lativentre, assembly GCA_916610255.1. NCBI lineage: Eukaryota > Metazoa > Arthropoda > Insecta > Hymenoptera > Halictidae > Lasioglossum > Lasioglossum lativentre. The sequence continues at coordinate 35,556,574 of OU744356.1, read as the reverse complement.
TATTGTAAAGAAGTTTTCATATTTTGTAGAGATAAAAAACAAGTCTCTAAGCAAAGAATTCCCTTTGTGCATTTTAAAAATCGATTTTTCGAGACGAGCCTCGCTAGTATCAGGTATAAAAAAAATACAGAGTTCGCGTTTCCTCAGTCCCCTGACTGAACACGACCCCTTAATTGCGTTATCGAAGAGAAGGTAAAAGTGCTTCGGAAACTTTCCGCTTACTGCTGTGTATCGCAGCAGAGATTAATTTTTAAACTTTGACAAAGAATTCAGACGGGGTTCGTTTTGACCCGACGCACAATGTTCGAACTCTTATGGGGGTCGGCGGAAAATTAATAACTTCTAAACTAATCCGTTTTCGACCTGAGACCCCTCATACTTTTTCAAAGAGGACACGAAGGTGCATCGATTAATGAAAAACAAAAATGCAACGTTGCTGAAAAAGAATTTCAGTGATTTTTTTCATTAAATCGAATTCTTTCGTAACTTTCATATATTTAGTAAAAATTGTGGGTAGTATTACAAACTACAATATATTGCTACTGTTTTTCGACAAAAATTTTTTGAATAATTTCATACTTTGATAATTCAACTTTCCGATCGTCGAGAATGCTGTAATGAGAAACGTCCACCTTTCGAGGGTTAATTGAAACGAAAGGGACGACGTTGTGTCTGGAGTTACGCAAAAAAATTGATCGATTTTCGATCGGGAAATTGTGTCCCGAGATAGACCAAATCGATCAGAGGTCGAACACGAGGCGGCATGGAAAGGTGTAGAGCGAGGAAACGAAACAGCCACGAGGAAGTATGAAATAATCGTTATCGCGCATTATATCGAGCGTGCACGATGCTCTCTCTCTCTCTTTCTCTCTCTCTCTCTCTCTCTCTCTCTCTCTCTCTCTCTCTCTCGATATGTATGTGCTTGCTCGTTGTCTCGAAATAAACGAGGCGTCTTTTACGCACCGTGTCTTAACCAGAGAGGCGTATAACGCGATCACGCATGCCTGGACAATCGAGCCACTGTAATCGTCTTAGCGCAATAGCCAAAATGCTCGTAAATCATTCGCAGCGGTCTTAATATCGTTGCCTCGCTCTCGAACGAGATGTTTATATTGCCTCGGCAACGACCAGCGAACCGTTACACGTGCTTCGCTCGCCTTCCGATTCAATGAAATCGTCGTTCATACTATTTATTCACCCCCGACGAATTTCGTTGCGAATAAGACTACCGTTACGATGTGCAGTCAATTTTAACCCTCCGTCTGCAACCTGGTCCGTTTATGTCCGGAGCGAAGTTTCACTCTTCAATTTCTTTCTTTCATATATGTATATTTAAATAGGGAGTTCAATACGTATTCAGAGGTTTTTAAAAATTTATTCAAAACCTAGAACAGTAGAAAAGTTTGTTGCGGTACATAAATGATCCAATAGGCGGGACCGCACGTCTATAAAAATAAATTTTTTTACTCAAGTAACTTATAATAAAAATCGTGCAACATCTAAATAAGTTGAATCTTATCTTTTTCTAAGCCCACGCGTGCTAGTCACTTTTAGTCCCCGGTAATTCAGGTCTTTTGCCTATTTCAAAATGTTTTTACTGTAGATTCAAATAATGAAAATTATAAAATCAATATTTACTTAATATTTTTTTACGCATCACTTTTAGAAAAGTTACGTATCATTTTACGGTTCGGTAGCGACCGTGTTGACAAACAGAGTTAACTACCGTACGATCGAAATCGAAATCGACAGTTCGCAACGGGACTCGAACAAGGAAAACGGAAAGACTACTCGCAGACGACACGTGCGAGTTTACTCTGAAGAAGGACACGGCTCGGCGTGAGGAGCATTTACACGTGCACGGTCGAGCGTCACATCCTCCTACGTCAAGCGAGACTACGATAGCCACGATAATATTTCTCCCGGTAAAAGTTGCACAAGATTGTAACACTCGTGGCTCGTGGCTCGTCAAATAGATCACGATCCCCTCGATCAACGTCTCGAGAATCTATACATATATCGACAAAACGATGATCGGCAGCGCGTAGGTAGAGCGGTTGTTCTTTCTAAAATAGGAACGCGAACGCAAATCCGTCTCGGTCGGAGCCTTGGCCCCATAGAGCAGTGCTTGCGTCTCTTTCGTTAATAAAATGGTTAATTAAAAGCCACGTGGCCCGAGAACCGTTCAGTTCTTAACACTGAGTGCCACGTCGCGTCGGTCACAAATGACCGACACATTTTTTTTTTATTGTACTTGAAAATCAATTATTACTACAATCTATTAAGTGAAATTAATTTTATCAGGCTCTACGATGTGTGGGAATCTTACAAGAATCACTGTTATAATCAATCTTATTTTTTCTATTCTTATATTATTCAATTAGTTTTCATTTAACCTGTTAATAACCTATTTTGTTGTCGATATACACATTGGAGAATACATAGGCGTACGTTAAATATAAACTTCTCTCTTCTTCTAAAAATGAAGGACAAAGAAGTTCTAATCAAACCGTAAAATAAATGATAATGCAAGGGGTTAATCATTAGCAATCGAATGGCGCCATTAAAAATTTCTATATGATAATCTAACCTACTGTAATCGATACGCTGCGGCTTTTATGCATTTATGGCAAAAATGAAGAAGTCAAATACAAAATAGAAAAGATATTAGAAGAATTTAAGGACATTGTTCTATAATTTTTGAATTTTCAGGCTGATCGAAACAGAGAATACATTCTTAATTTAAGTTTGGTTTAGTGATCAATTTTAAAATATTCCGCGGACTCAGTGTACTGATGTCGGGTGCGGGAGGGTTAATTCCGTGTATCCGAAACTCAGTGTCGCTCCTGGGAGAATGTATTGCCGGATATCATGGACGATTGCGAAACGCGAGGAAAAGCTTGTATCGGCAAAAGCGGTTGAAATCGTTGATTAAGAGTCGTGTGGTCCGAGATGAACCGTCGAGATCATAATAAGCTATCGCCTTGGGAATACGTTTGACCGAGGATGATGATTCGCAGTGGTCAGTGGTGCTCGCGCCACGTTAATTGCGATAATAAAAACATCGAGAAAGATAAAGAGAGACCGGGGTGGGGGTGGGGAGAGAGAGAGAGAGAGAGAGAGAGAGAGAGAGAGAGAGAGAGAGAGAGAGAGAGAGAGAGAGAGATATGATTGGTTATTGTTTCGCGAGACGCGTCTCCATCTCGGCGGCGAGGCCACTCGAGAAAAGGTAAAACGCAATAGCAACAATGCAACACGGAATTTTCTTTATTCGGTAGAAACCGGGAATCGACCTTCGCGAGCCGGAGCGGAGAGGATCGAGCTCGAAGAACGAGAGACAACGTTACGAGTGGTTCGCGACCTTAGACAATGCGCGCGAGCCGCGGCACACGAGACAACCACGAGCCGTGACCACTTCTTCTCTCCTCTAGACTATAGAGGGAGACAAAGAGGGTAAGAAAAAGAGACTCCTAACTCCGGCGAGGGCCCGGCGACGAAGAGGAAAGTAGCCCAGCCGACTCTCGTATTATTACACCGGATAAACGTCAGAGCCGTTTAGAACCAGTTGCAACGTCTCCACTCGAGATTCCTGCGTCGATTTCCAGTCGAACATTTTCGCGACGGCGCGACGGGAGAGCACTTCGCTCTAATTGCATACCAGATCGCATCGTCCCGTCCCGTCCTGCCTCGCGTCGCCTCGCCCCGTCCCGTCCCGTCTCGTTCCATCTCGTCCCGTTCCATCCCGTCTCGCCTCACCTCGAGATCAATTGGAATCCGAACCGATTTCGAGCGGTTCCGCTGCACAGAGGATGCGGCCGGACTTTGGTCAGACACGGGTCGCGCAACCCCACCGGAAGATCCACGGATCCGCCAAGCCACCGAACTATTTTTCCGCGACTATGTCTTTGAGCGACCGTGGCGGGAAATTTCATATCGGAACGTGTTCTACTAGGCACAAGCGTCAGTACACGAAACCGCTACCAACACAGATATCAATTTAACAAGGTGTTTCTCTCGCTCTAGAAGCAACGAACCTACTCTGACCGAACACAGACCCACGGTCGACCAGCCGACGAACTGCAATCGCTGTCGGGGGTGGTTGATTTGTCACGAGTTGACAGCGAATCACGGAAAATCTAAATTGTTTTGATGGCAAGGAATCGATAGCAATTGTGTTTGTTCTGAAAATATTTTCAATGAATCGAAAATAGAATAATATTTATTTCTCTCATAAACGCATCGAATCCGCAGACTCTAATCATGACAGAAAATTCCACAGAGGACGCGTTCGACTGCACGATTCAGTTTTCCCTCCGCACCTCGAAGAAAGACTAACTAACACAGGTTCATTTCGAAGATGCACCCTTTCGATTTCGAGTCAGGTGAATACTCGGATTTCTTTCGGAACGATTTCCGTTGTTGATATTTTATGGCGGGAAATTTCACGACAGTTGATACCCACCTTGGACTACCTGTGCACGGTTCAGTTTCGTCCGTGTGGCTCCGGCTCGGCTGCCGCTGCTGGCACAGATATATATGTATGTATGTATATATATATTTGAGGTGTTTCCCGTCGTCGAGAACGGATCGAAGCGAAGTTCGAATGCCGATGAGAAAACGGTAAGCTCGAAGCGCGAGAGAGTAAATGGCTGAACGGTCGAACGAACAGAACCTGGCAGAGTCGAATCGAGGAGGCTAATTCCGAGAGAGGAGGCGACGTTCACCGCTCGACGGATTCGCGCAGACTGATCAGCTCGGTCCCTCTATTGCCGCGCGCTACAACCTCGACCACAGGTTACCGCTCCACCGGAGAAGGGGATGCAACCGACAAACGTTTTATTTCGTGGCAACCCTCTCTTCCCCGCCCCCGCGCTCTCGTCACCGGTCGACGGTCTACGGCACTCTACGGTCTTTCGCTGTTTTCATGCACCCGACCAGGGAACGTGTGTTCCCCAGTATATGTGTCGATCCCGATCCCAGTTATCGATCGACCTTGCCCATCGACCGCGCTTCTCACACGGATTCTAGTCCAACAGAACCAGGAGTCGTCTTCGGACACTTATCCTCGGCACATCGCCCGCGACGCTGCACCGAATCGTTTCGGAATGAATCTTCATGAACCATACCAAAAAAAATTTCTTTATTTAACTCTTAGTACTCGGATGGCGACTCTGAGGCACCACCGAAAATTGCTATGCCATTCTTAAAAATACTTTCGTTTATTATTATTTTCGTTCGTATTTAATAAACTACTAGACATTTGCGTATTACATGCGATATTATATCAGTATCATATGCAAAAAATGAAAAAAATTGTATGGAATGGCAATATTCTAGAATGGAAAAATCTTTCGTTTTTGAGTTAAAATAGCTCCGATCGCTAAGGGTTAATAATATATTTAAGAGGGTACTCCCATTTAGAGCCGTCAATTTTACATAATTTATGAGCTCAAAAATTTGTAAGATTAGATAACAATTATCTTTATTATTATTGAAATTATTGTAAGAACCCCTCAAATTTTTACACGCATATAAAGTAGAAAATTATGTCAATATCGATGACAGTTTTTCTTATTGCTTGGGAAAGTTTCGACCCTAGTGGGTTTCTGCTTTATAAGACTGTCATTTTGGTAAAAATAGTTTTCCATGCTATATTTCAATTTTACTCTATCCGCCAATTTGAAAGAATATGGTTCTGCCGTTTCTCATCCTCTCCCGCGAATAGAATCCCGATATTTCCAGAGCGCGCATATTTGAAATATCGCGGCTCCGATGCACACAAAAATAATTGATCTTTTTCGGGTGGCTGAATCACGGACTCGGAGTGTCGTAGGTTGTCGTCCGATGAAAATTTTGCACGGTTTGCAGACGAAGAAGCTCCGAGAAATTAGTTGCGCTTCTATTTCTGCGCTTGCTTCATTTTTAACTTCGGCCGATTATTCCCGACCGGCTCTCTCTCTGCGGGCGATCGATCGGCATTGTCGCAGCTTGGACCGTCATCGATTTTCCACGTTTTCCTCGGAGACAATTAACGATTGTCCAGTAATTGTTTTCCTCCGTGATTGTGTCGAGCAGCGTCACCCGGCCGATATACCCGGGCCGAGGGAAAAAGTAATTTGTGATAGAAAATTGGATTACGCTCGAGGGAGCCGGCAGCTACTCTGTTACTCGGCCGTGGCTCGTGGCTCGTGTGGCTCGGGGAAAACCTCGCCGTGCTGACAAACTTTCCGAAAGAAAGCCGACGATCGAACCGATCCTTCCCCGAGCCGGATACCAGCAGCTTATTTCATCCAAGACGCGTCGAATGAATCATTCCCGATGACGTTCGTGCTTCTTTCCGACTTTCGATGTTGTACGGATCCCGTGCGCAACGAACCTGCAGATTCATGGAACGCGAATAAACACGGAAAATCCTCGCTGCTTTATGCTAATTCGGCAAAGCCACCGTCCATCAAACGATCAATTAGAGATCTTCTTCGCCAATTATTTACCAAATCGATTAACGCCGCGAAGTAAATACAGTGAAGGTTCGATCTAAGTAAAACCCTCGGGTTCGTGCTGTTTCTTATATCGTGTAGTTCTATTATTTTTTTTTGTGAAACCACTATAATACTCGCGCTGGCCGGCCGAAAGTCGATGACGTAGAATCGGCTACCCTCACCCGGCCGGCCAGCACGTGTCGGCCTGTCCGAACTTGTTTCAGCCGATTCTACGTCAGCGACACTCGAAGCACTAGTTGCCCAGGCCAGAATTAAACCACTCCAGTTAAAATTATCTCGCTTTTGTGTGATTTTAGTAAGAAAAATGCGACAAATAAGTTGGTGAAAGTCCCACAAAAAAATAATGAAAAATAAAGAAGTTTCGTAATCGGATTACGATTGAATTTGATTTTTGTATTTTGCTTTTTCTGCGACGGATTGCAGACGTTTTTAGTACTCTGTAGATTTAGCCTGAATAGATTCGATGAGGTGCTCCGAGTCGAAAGAAAAGCAGCTTTATCTCGAATTGCTCTCTAAATGGAGTGTTTTTGTTCCCTCTCGATAGCGCTCGTGATTTGGACATCATTTTCTCGTTTGGTTTATCTCTGACTCGACATATTAACGCGTCGGCTGCCGAGCCAACTGCCGGTGAAATTAATACAAGACCGAATTCATTGTATTCGGTGAAACCAGAATTGGAAAGCGAAAATATATGGTCGCGGATCTTTATGCATTTATGGTGTTTACGCATTGTTATCATTAACGATATCTCTACTCTATGCTTACCATGAGAAATGTGTTAGTTGATTAATTGTACTGATTTTGATAACATAATCCAGGAAAGTTGGAATTTGCAGAAATATCCGCAGTCTACTAACAATAAAAGAATATCGTCATACATTACGAATATACATATCGAATTATGACAGCATTAATTACGAATGGCTATCTCGCCGCTCTGATGACTTTATCGTGTTTCGACAAAGTTCACATTGGTAATGAATTTTTTAATTGTAAGCTCGCGCGATAACACTGCCGACCTGCTGTTACGAGACTCGACGTCTCCGGTTTATACGTTTCCTCTGCTGATCTTACCCATTCATAATAAAAATGAGCACGTAGGCGGAAATCAAAACAGTGGAAGGAATGGAAATCGAAGAGCAACGTTCATTAACTTTAACACGTTCGCGGCCGGCATTTATTTCAGCAATAGTCTTCCTAGTTCAAATACAGTAAAGGTTCCATCGAGGAAGAACCCTCGGGTCCTTGCTGTTTCTTACTACAGTACCACTATTTTTTTGTGACCTCGCCGACCGAGCCGAACGTAGAAAAGGACAGCGCGTGTAAACACGGACCGTGCGGCCGAAGGCGCACCACATACTGCCTCAATTAAACCACTAAATACAGTTCGAATTGTATCGTGTTTAGTTTAATTTTAGTCTAGCGATCGCGATCATTGAATCGACGTCTGGCAGGGGCTATAGGTGATCCATGGATCACGAGGTTGTAGCGTGGCGGCGGATTTCAGGGTCGTCGCGATACACTAAACGGACCAGACGAAAACCATACAACTCCTGCGAGAATCCGGTGGTAAATTATTTCGGTTGGGCGCTAATTTTGTCGTGGTATGCTTTGCCGCACAGAGAGAGAGAAAAAGATAGAGAGAGAGAGAGAGAAAGAGAAAGAGAGAGAGAGAGAAATCCGCGCGGTGGTTAACCACCGTCGCGCGTCGAGCTTCGAGCGTATACAGGTTTTGCATTCCAAGTTCACCCTTTTGCAAATCGTATTCAGCTTTTTGCAAACCAAATTTACCCTTTCGCAAATTCACTTTGTTGCAAATTAAATTATCAGCCACGTTCGCGAATCAAGTTTGCCTATAAAGTTCCTAAACTAGTTAGTGAAACATTCATTTGTCTGCACACGCCGTGTGCATCAATTGTTAACTTACTTTTCGACTCAATTAAATGTGCAATAAAATTTTTTACGGAGCAATTACTTTACACCGGATTTCGTTAAGGTAGAAAACGAATTAGATGAAGAGTTGCAAAAGGCTGAATGAAACCTGCAGAAGAGTTAATTTGTAGTGCAAAACCTGTAACGAGCCGAGTCGTCTCCTCTTCGCAACGTTGTGTGTTAGGCTCCGTGTGTTGTACGTTGTGTGCTGTGTGCGTCCTTCCAAGCTTATCTCGACTCATCCTGTTCTTTTCTTTCTGTTCGGATCTCTGCTCTGCTCTGTTCAGCCTCCTTTTCTGACTCTCTTTGTCCGCCGCTTTCGGGGGCATTTGCTCGTCGATTGGCTCCCTATTTTCGCTCGTTAAAGTCAATGTTCAATGCACACGCCGACCCAGCCAGGGTCAACACCTCCCTCGAGGCTGAGAAAAGCTCGCCGGCGCTGCGCGGCGCGGCGCGACGCGGCGTGTTATGCCGTGCCATGTCGGCCGGCCGCAATCCACCCGTGAAAAAGTTGCCCGTTTCCATGGGGAATCGAAAAAGCCCAGCCACTTTTTATACATACCGTGTCGTCGTTCCCCGGTTCCAGCGTATTTTTATCCGGGGAGACCCCGTAACAACGATGGGGGTGAGAACTGCTACTGTTCGGAATTTCCCTGTCTTGGAATCCGGCCGAAAAACTGAATGGAGTGTCCCCCTACTTGAATGTTGATACGGATTGATACAATCAAATTCTGTCACATATTTTCACTTTCGAGATATTGCCATGTAAAGTTTTGAACACTAATTCTTTGTATAGGACATCGGCCAAATTGCATTATTTTTTTGAGCCTTTCAAATTTGTTTTCATGATTTTTTTTCTAGTAAATACGTAAATCCTATACTCTAAAGCTCGATTAATGAATAAACTCAAATTTTTTGAAATTGTGACATGCGGCGTTTTTCCTTACAGCCACAGAATTATAGCTGGATATTTCAGGTTTGTTGACACGTCGAGTGCCACGCCTATGCCCACGGCGCGGTCGGCGGGGTCACAAAAAATAGTAGAACTACACGATCTAAGAAACAGCGCAGACCCGAGTGTTTTTCTTAGATCAAGACTTTACCGTAGTTCAATTTAAAACGATTAAACGAATTTCAAAATGCCAATATATTATTTTCAACTTACTAAGATTTATCAAAGAAAGAATCTTCTATGTTATCTTGCTTAAAGATCCGCAGTCTATTTATTATTTTTCGCAATAGTTGACTCGAATTCGAAAGTGGGTTTGCTCAACGGTTGGAAAACTCTATGTTTCTATTTAACAATTTTCAGGAAACAGGCAGAGTGGTTGCAATGTGTGTTGCAAAATACAGAGGATTAACGAGGCTACGCAGGTTCGCTGTTCGACTCTCAGATAATAAATAATCAGTAAAGTCCAACAATTTTGCAACATACTCATCCAATTAAACTGATTTTGAACTGATTAAAAATTGCTTTTAGACACGCGCGTGTATCGGCACGGCGGTTAAGTTTACGGTTTACAGGAGAGAACGAAACAAAGATTCATTTTCTTGGCTGATCAAATTAGTCTGCTACCACTGACAATCAAACGACTCCGACGACGTCCGACAAGATGAACACTTGCCAAGTCCAATGAGCAAACTTTTTTGTAATAAATCACATCGTTTTTGGACACTCACGAGACGTAACAATAGAATTTATAGCACTCTTGTTTTCTAACAGCTAGGAAATTCTCACGGACGCACCTGCGTCACAAATATTATTATGCACGTCCTTCACTTATTAATATAATAAGTTATTGTATTTGCTTCAGCGATATTTTATATTCTTCCAAAAAGATCGAATCATTGCATTGGCTTGTATAGGATATAACTCATGTGTCTGTTTATTAAAATCGCAAACAATTAATATAATTGTTTAAATATCACGGGAACACATTTCATGTGTATAACAACAATATTTTTAATCTCTGAGAAAAACTTCGTCGGCAAAAGGTTAATATTTTGTTGCTAGTTCATTGGAGAACTTCTTTCAATTCCTTTGGTAGCAAACGAATGCGTTCAGAAAACAATGACGTATTCTGTGCCCTGTGCCAATACCTTCGTTATTGCTATTAATATAAATCTATTTAAAAAATAGAATAGTCTGGTCAGTAAAGTCGTAAACAATTAACTCTCTATCTGCAGCCTTAGTTTGATCGAGGATTGAAATTTGTTAAACACAAAGCAATTTCTGATTTCTCCAAGAAAATATGTATCTATGAAAGATATACATATACATGGAGCATTCGATGGACTCGATCGCGTCAATGTTACAGCAACGAGACTGTGTTTATCGATCCTTATTTCGAGCATCGACCTGACGACCGTGGCGAAGGTGTTGTCCAGCAGAAGGACAAGGTGCTTCTTTCTCGTCCCGGGACATCGTGAAAAAAAACATTGAACGAGCCCGGGAGACGATAAAATAAATAAAACGGCAAGCGAAAATAAATAGCAGCCTTTGTTATCTGAATCGCGGTCTACGCCGAGAGATTGCGAGGAGTTGATAGACGGGTCGTGCGTCAGCGATAATGATCGTGGAACAATGTCGCGACTCCAAATCGGATCGGATCGGGGGCGAGTCGAAAAGAGAAGCCCTCGCGACGACGGCCGTCCAAGATGAGAACTGTCTCCGAGATAACTATGTGCGTCAATGCTGATACCATATCTAATCTGGCTCTCCTCGTTTTTGCATAGATCGTAATCTCCGATCGTCGTGGGAAGTCGTGTTCCCTTTCGACGCACCGAAAGACCCTCTCTCCCTTTCTCTCCTCGGGGGTTGGTGTCTCCCCGAGGGAAACTGATTCCTCCGGTTCGCCGTCCGAATACCCGACCACTCGTTTTCATTCTACTGTGGCTCCAGAAATTATTCGAAATTTCCCAGTCTCGAGAAATTGTCGATAGCGATGATTTCGCTAAAACAAATAGTACAATAATAATGTTGGTCCCACTTTCAAATTTCAGTTTTTCGTTCCATTAAACAGTGGAAAACAAATGAGTGCAGCAGTTTTTATTTCATTCACGAGACAAATTTTTTAATGTTTTTACAGAGGTGTCAATTTATAACAGTTTTAAGGAAAAATGGGCGTATTAGACATTAATAAATTTAACGATATAACCAGTTTCAACTTCTGAAATCATTTCTTTTCTCATTTTTGTTGAACTTTTCATACTTACCGGCCACTGTGCAACGCGCGCTGTATCGCTGGATATACGAAGCCTTAAAATACGGGACGACCGTCGACCGTCGACCGACGGAGACCGACGCGACGCACCGTATCGTCGGAGCTATGCTCTCGCGAGTGCGAATACGTCAAAGCCGTCCTTTGTCAAGGCCGTTGTTTCGCTCGTGAGACTAGAACTTTTCCGGATCGCCGGCTAAACGAACGAGATTGTTTCCGTGAACTGTTACCGATGGCCCTCGAAACCATCCACTCGTCTACGATGATGCATTGGGTCACAACGATTTTCTCCCAGATTTTTCGATGACCAAACATAAAATTGGTCCCATATACTGTTCTGGACAATGGCACGGTGCGTAATTTTTATGCACTTAATCCACAAACGATTCTAGTGCATTATACAGTGTGGTCCGCGCAACTTGCACACCTCGAATATTCCCGTTACTTGTAACAATATGAACAAATCATGTATATAAAAGTTGCTTGATATAAACGGGGAAATATTGTGATGTAAACATTTGTTACGTGTGTGAAGGCCTATCGGAGATTTCAAGGTCACCTTGATTTTTTTCAATGCAAAGACCTGTCTCTTGTATCACGATAGTATTGATACTGTTGTTACAGTTATCGATCGTAATTTGTTTAAATCAGAGAAAAATTTTAAATGCTAATTTAACTGATCGAACCTTTGCGCCGAGAGCATTTAAAATAGTATTGATACTATTTGCATCGCGTGATACTCACTATAATCGAGTGGGGGGATATCGAGCTTCCAGATAGTAAGCACATATTGAATATTATTTTCATAATATCTCGTTAGCTATTACGTTTAATTCAGCTGTATAGACCCCACTTAGAGGTCTGGGTAAGCTTAAATAAAAAAAAAAAACTATTAGGTTTAGGACATACGATGGTATATTTATTTTAAAGTGAATGATTTCGTCACACGCAAATGGAGGTACGTAAATACAGAAAGCTCACGTTAGATCGATACACGTATATCGCGAAGAATGCGTATATCGATAGACGAATAGACGTCATCCAAGTTATCAGCCACTCGATTAACCTTTTGCATACCACTGTTCCCAAATGGGAGCAGAACTCTGCTGAATTTTTCTTACACCCACTGATTCTTTATTTTTATTCCCAATTTTTTTTATAGCACACCTTTATTGCCATGTTGCACGCAAGCAAATTTTCGATATCGCCGTTTCGTTAATGGTGTTTCTAAAAATGATCCCGTTCGCCGATATGTTTCTATATCGATCAGTTGTTGTCACGTTGATTGTAATTTTTGCTATTTTTACCAACAAATTAACACTTACATTTTCTTTTTAATCTTTTAATCTGTATTCGATCTGTTTCCCCGTATCGATAAAAATTGATTAACGTTTCCGAGTGTGAAAAACATTCAATGCACAGGATGGCCTAAAAATCGCTGGACCATTATATGAATTTAAAAATGACACTGCATTATTTTCGACTTATTAAAATTATCAAAAAATATACATTTTTATTTATTTTCTGTTTCTCATTGTTTTATGTCACTGTCCACAATTAGACATTTCATGCGTAGCAACCTGATAGAATCATCTACTAACTTTTGGGTGGCACTGTACCGATAACGTGCAACATTTCTCCGAAATATCTCGCTTCCCCAAAAAACCGCGTGTCCCTCGAAACAGAAAATAGACAGCAGAGGGTCTAAATGAAATAACGAAGGTCCGCAACGACCTTGAAAAGGGCAGAGCTGATAGGTTTAGCTAAATTTAAGTAGCCTCGTTTCCTGTTTGTCTTCCCTCTCTGACAATTGCGTGGGCCGCAACATGGCCTTTTCCGGTGAAAGCGTGCCTCCTCGGCGAGTGTTCCATAGTCCGTAGACGATAGACTATATATGTAGACGAAGTAAATTGCTCAGAGACTGTAGTATGTATCGGCCAACGGAAAAGGGACTAACAATAAGAAAACGAGACCTTGGATTCGGAACCTGACTCAACGCGGCGGACATTTGATATCGAGGTTAAGCGTTTCTCTGTTTCTCAGTTCCCTCGCATCGTCTCGTCTCGTCTCGTCTCGCCACGCCGCGCCGCCGCGGAAAAAAACGGGCAGTTTGTTTCTCTTAGCGAAAATCGCGAGGGCAGCGAGGGAGATTCCTCGCATACCGAGACAACACTCGCACACAGTTCATAAATTCGCATATCTTCGAGGCTCCTCGTCGATTCTGATCAATCGGACCCGCCCTAGCCCCGAACATCGAACGTTGAACTTCTCTGGCAGCTAACCAGACCAATATTCTTCCTACGATTAATTCTTTACGCTCGGAGACTGACTCTCCCTGCACCATCGAACGGCTACAGTGGGTGTAACAAGTATTCGTATATCCTTCAAAAAAATTAATTTTTTAACCCTCCCTCTTACCCTTAACTCCTTAACTGAGTCTTCCATTCCCGGGCTTGATTTCTTGTTGTAATTACGTTGAAAAAAAATCTGAATTCAACGCGCAACTGTTACTTCAGCTAGATATTTCAACCTGTCGGTAATAAAACTAATAGTTCGATGAAAAGTTGTGAAGTGGGAATTTGTCTGGAACACAATGACCAAACATGCTGGCGAAGGGATAAAGTTGAACCAAAATTGAGTTTTATCGAGATGTTAGGACTCATTTACTAGGTAAAGAGTTAACAATTTTTTAAATAATTGCTATTGGTCGCAATCACGATGAAAAAAGTCAAAGTCACGATTTTTAATTTTTTACCTTGTCTTGTAATGAAAATTTAGAACATGCTAAATCTAAGCAAGTTAGACATGTTTATAAAGTTTCATCGCAATCGGTTGACGTATAAAAATGTCGTACATAGGCATTGTGAGATGTAAAAATCTTGGAATTTAGTTTCTTACAATTTTCGCCATTTTGCACAAAATGATCACCCAGGAATATAAAAATCGACAATAATCTTGCTATCGGTTGACGAAACCATTAAAGAGGTTTCAAAAAGAAATTGACAGTGGGTAGCTGGGCACTCGGTTATTGGTATAAGGGTTGAAGATTTAGGGGAGTTCGCAGGCTCGCGAATAAACCGTAAAGGTCCGTTTCGAGTGGGTGGACTTCGTCGAAAGTTTTCAAAAGGATAAAGAGCTGTCGCTTGGGACCGATCGAATTGGAATTTCAGCACGTGGACGCATAACGAATTCTTCGGCGAATAAGAGTGCCGGGAATCCTTTCCGCCCGAGGTAGTTAGGAACATCCGGTCATGCCACGACGTACGCTGAAACTCTATAAGCCGCCGAAGAGTATTTTTGTCCGTGGATATTATCGATTGCATATACCCCTGATTCGTTCTCCCTCTTTCTCCCTCGCTCTCCGTCTCTCTCTCTTTAGAGCGCGCGCGCGCGCGTTTACCACTAACGTACACAGCGGATCAAAAAAGTATTGGCACGGTTGCTTTTTCGACAGCGACGATGTAAACACAAAGAAGAGCACAGCGATGCCATATACATTTTTCGCCATTTCATCGCACACGGAAATATTGCGCTTAATAATTTATCATCCAACAGTAGGGCAAAAAGTGCGAACATTTTAGGAGCAAAACGTATCGACACAGTTTATATATGTATAGATACAATATAAATATTCCACTATTTTTTTAATTAATTATTTATTAAAAGCATTGGCACATTTGTTCTTTCTGTGATTAAACGAACAATCCATACAATTTAGATTTTATACCAACTAGAAATTAATATTAACCCATAGCACTCGGATGGCGACTGTGAGGCGCCATTGAAAATTGCTATGCTATTCTTAAAAAAATTGTTTATATTATTATTTTTGTTCGTATTTAATAAACTACTAGACATTTACATATTACATTAGATATTATATCAGTTTCATATGCAAAAAATGAAAAAAAATTGTATAAATGGAAATATTCTAGAATGGAAGAATCTTTCGGTTTCGAGTTAAATTAACTCCGAGTGTAAAGGGTTAATGTACTTAGGTCCACAGTGTAGATCGCAAAAAATATTGGACGTTGAAATGATTTCAAAGAAAATTATTTTGAACGTCGGACGATAAAAAAAGGCATCAAAAGATTCGCGTATAAACGCTCGAGATTTGTCTAGTGTTTTCATTCCTTTCACTTGTTTATTACTTTTCAAATAATACGTCATCGATAACATTGCCGAAGCAGTATATTATTTCTGGGCACGATATCTAGAGCGTATCGATATACCATGTTTTTAATGCACGCTATCGCAAAAAGATGAGTGCGCCAACATATTTTCGATCTACCGTGTCGATTCGTTTCTTTATATGTATTGCCATCTACGCGTGGCTTCGTCAAGAGATTCTGAAGCCGCTGGACGAGACGCGCGTGCATATCTCTCCCGTTTACAAATTAAAAATTGCTTCGGGATAACGTGCGAAAATAAATTTTTATAGGATATTGATCGAATGAAACTTCAATGAGTGTCGATTAAATTTCGGCGGAAAATTCCGAAATAAATGTGCGGAAGATATCGAGCGAAAAAAATCCTCGTGGGAAGTTAATGAAAATGTTATTTAATCAGGGACTCATACCGGTATACGAAATACCGGTATTATGCCGGTATTTTTCGGTTGTACCTTTATACCTTTATACATAGAAACCGAAATACCGAAATACCGATATGACGTCATACCGCTATATAAAATTACCGGAATATTTACCTTTATTTACCGGTAACATTTTCGGTTTTCCCAATGTATAGGATACATTCAGGCAGGGACTCATACTGGTATAATACCGGTATTTTTCGGTTGTACTTTTATACATACATAGTTGTAACTTGTAACATACATATTATCTTAGTTTCGGTATCAGAAAATGTTAATAGTATCATGTAAGTACATATTTCTGTTTTAAATCTTCATTTAAAAAGATTCTAAATCTTTTTTTGTAATAAAATAAGGAAATCGAAAACAATTGCCGGTAAATATAAATAAATATACCGGTATTTTCGTATAGTGGTGTGACGTCATGCCGGTAATTCGGTATTTCGGTTTCTATATAGGTTATGAAGGTACATCGAAAACTACCGATATAATACCGATATGAGTAACGGTTACCGGTATAATTCTGTTGGCTCAATACCGGTATCAAGATTATACCAGTATTAAGTCATAGGCGTAATAGCGATATGAAAATTTTACCGGTATTAAGTCCCTGTATTTAATATAATATAATTTTCTACGTTCAGCGCGGTCGGCGGGATCACAAAAAATAGTAAAACTACACGATCTAAGAAAGAGCACGGACCCGAGGGTTTTTCTTAGTTCAAGACTTTCTTGTTAATACATGGATTTTTCAAAAAGATGGTTTCATTGGTTCGATGTTGCTCTTCACCAAAATCCCCGAGACCGTTCGTCTCGCGTTCCTCTCCGGCTAATCCGCGGAAGGATCGCGGAAGAACGGTAGAACCACGGTTCTAGGCTCGTGGAGCGTAATCCGCGAAAATTCTAGCCTTGTTCGGGGATCGATTGAACAGTTTCTAGTTCGAGAGAGAGGGAGATTCGGGAGGTAGGTTGTTCCTGGAGGAAAGGCAGCCGGCGATCGATGCCACTCGCGGAACCAGAAGCAAGATATTTTCGAGCGAAGATCCCGGTCGATCTTCTCTCGGCGGCGAAATCGGATTAAGGGCGAAAAGTCTGCCGCGATCGAGCAGCTAAGGCTAAAGCATCGGCTAAAGCATCGGCTAAAGGCGGGTCGAGGGTTCAAACTTGGTAAATTCGACGGTGAGTGACGTGTCTCGGCAACGATTGTGATTCACTGCAATGCGTCACGGTGAATAGAGAATCTTATTCTTGGCCCCATCGCCGCTCATTGTTCCCAGTCACCTACTTTCATTTGCCCAATTGTATCGTTTGCTTCGCGCGTCACTCTATGGCGTGCCGTGGAGATTACACTCTGCAATGGTGTACACATTGTACACTATGGTGGTCTGTGATTCTCACCATTCGGACCCTCTTGCTTCTACCAATAGTACTTCATTGCTAGACTGCGAATCTTGATGTTAAACAAAAATGTACTTTTCTCCTTAACGGGTGACAGTTAATTTTAAAACATTGATTAAAAATGTCTTGAACAGTGTCGCCAGATCAGGGGAATTGATTAGAATTGAGGAGAGAAAGCTATCCCCTCTCTGCCAGTAGCGAATTAGTCACATGAACCGTCACGTGGTGGAAGTGTGGGGCGATGCGTCGTAGAAGGGGAAGGACAGAGTGGGAGATAAGTTCTGATTTAACAACAGTGGTCTTGAAGTATAAAATTCTTTTATGTGATTTGTATTAAAAATGGCGGGGGCAGACGCTCTCGAGTGCAGGAACTTTTTTCATAGAACGCTCCGGGCCACGACAAATAATAGCCTGGAAAAAATTTTAGACTATCTTGCTGTACACAGGCCCCCCGATCATATCCATAGTTAGCGGAAAGTTCGGGCAGTTAAAAGCTTAGCGTGCACGAAATTTCTGGTACTCTTCCTCCGGGTTCGAGCTCCTCGTAAATTCCCGATCGTTTTCCGCCTTGTACGGTAAACAACCGTCGGCGAACGCGCTCCGCGTCAAGCGAGAGCACCGTTTATTTTTAAGGAATCTCTTGGTTTCTCCTAGCCAACCCGCCTACACGGCTGAAAACTTCTTTCGCGATTCATCGAGAGTTTTCCTAGCCGGCTGGTATTCCGTAGCATCACGTACTATAAATAGTTTAAATAATAGCGCGATGCCTTCGCCGACGAGGCTTCGGTTACCACTGCAAGTACAAATTTTCCGCGGTAACCAACTTTTCTGGACCCTTACACAAAATTCGGTTCTCTTCCTTTCCAGATTTTCCTCGGCCCTAGAAACAATGGGAAATATTTTTTTCATATACGAACGTTTCTTCAATACTTTGCGTTTATAGCAAAAATAGGTGGATGTAATTGTAAGGATATCAACAGGTGTCTTATGACTTCATAAAACCACGCGGGAGAGAAATAGTTTCAACGTCTTCTAATGAATCCAAACAATTAGCATAAAGTTCCACAGTCTATATTTATGTCCATTCTTTATGTGTTTGCGCGTATAAATAAAAAGAAGCATAATTTCAAGTTTGCATTTAAGTAACAATAGGAGGACTTGGACACAAATCAAATAAAATTGATAACTGTGGATTTTCATGCAAAAAAATTTTCTTTGTAATTTGTTTCTCTTAATAATTTTAATGTGTTCAAAATAATGCAACCGTAGCCATAGATAAATGTATTGACTATTTTGTATTTTATTTACTCATTGTTATCATAAATGCATAACATGCGCAGCCTATTGATGATAATCCCGTAATCATCTGTTACTGTTTTTGCTAATTAGAACTGCATTGTAGACAAAATTTCCAGTATCTACTTTCTTATATCGTGACTGAAGATGTAAAAATTGTATGATCAATTGCATGAAGTGGAAGTGGATATTCATTTCTCTTCATACTAATTAAATTATCTAAAAATAACGAGACCCTGTTCTTGCACTTTTCCGATGGTTTGTTATGAATAAAATGCATAGTTTATAATATTTTCTTTGACCGTTGCAATTTCCGATCGTAAACAGCATTTTAATTCGTTTCGCATTCATCGTCGCGTGACGCAGTGCGTGCAACGAAGCCGAATTATTATTTCTATTTCGCGACAGCAGCGAGAGCAAACGTTTGCTCTAACGAGCTGCAGTCGACGCTGACCCCTGGACCTTGGACGAGTTCATGCACATTGCGAAACGGAATAGTGAGTCGTCCGCTCCAGTACCATCTCGAAAATCGACGTGTTCGATGACTACTCGTTCGTACTGTTAGCACGTTCACTGCCGAACAATCGGCTCCAAAATATATTCTACAAAACCAAAGTAATTTAACCATAGTAATTGAACATTTTAATAAAAACTGTCACGTTAAAGCTTATTACAGGGAATCATTATTTTCTCGACTCTTTTAAGGTGTCTCGTTTTTTATTCCATTTTTTAAAAGTAGAAATTGAACATCACTGTTCTATTATTTTTCATGCATCACGACAGTTAAAGATGGACGTATAATATCCAGCAGAAGAAAAATTGTCATCTTTGTACGAGTGTACCCTGCAAAAGAAATAATCACCATCTTTGTGCGACGAGTATACTCGAAAAAAAAAAAAAAAAATTGCCAACTTTGTACGATAAGTATACTGGACAAAAAAAATTACCATCTTTGTACGACGAGTATACTCGACAAAAAAAATTGCCAACTTTGTACAACAATTATACCCTGCAAGACCACCATCATTGCACGACGATTATACTCGACGAAGAAAAATTGCCGTCTTATTTGTACGACGAGTATACTCGACAAAAAATTGTCATCTTTGTACAACGAGTATACTCAACAAAAAATTGCCATATTCGTCTGACGAGTATTGTAATTGTATGAGAAATCTAAATGAGGGCTAAATCGGGAATGCTGAGGGGCAAAAGCGCGCCATGTAGAAGGAAAACTATCCATCTTTCCGTTTCGTAAATTAGGGCGACGCGGTGGGGCGAGGCGCGAAGGATCGTGGAATGTAAACGGTATAAATTGATTGTTACGCCATTGGGTTTAGCTGTCAAACACGTGGCATCTCGAAAAAGCCCGCGAGCCGCGACCAAGCCCCGCCATTTTGGTTGTTGAGATATCGAAGAGTTCTGATCCTCTCCCGTGTAATCTCGCTTCGCGGCCGCTCCTAGCAACTTACTCTGTCTTTTTCTCTCTGTATGCGGCTGTTATTGCAAACGATTCTTCGGAACGCGGGCCGAACAAGGATAAGCTGGAAGCTTCGAGCGAACACGCTGGCTAATCGTAAAGGCGGAAATTAAAAGGCGCGAGAACCTTCCCGGCTGAACAAACAACAAGAATATTCCTCCCGCGCCGTCGCGTGTCGCGTCCAGTCGCTCGCGATAGATTCTTTGCCCTCTCCCATCCTCTCGGTTCTCTCTGCTCTCCGAACGATTCCTGCAGAGATATCCGTGTGTCCGACGACAAATACCAGCGGCACACGCTCGATATCCACTCTGAATCACGCGTCGAGAGAAAGAGAAAAGGGAGAATAAAAATGGAGAGGGAGAGAGAAAAAAAATGGTTTCCACGCTTCTTTTCGAGAGAGCAGCTCGTTCGACGAAGTGGCCGGTTTACAAGATTTACAATTTCTCCGAGCGGAACACGCCGAAATGGCGAGTACCATTGAACGGCTCGCGTCTGCTATTAAGATCGATGCTTAAAGCGGAAAGCTTTTAAAGCCTCGCGGATACAAGACTGCGAAAGAGAGATCGTGCCGCGAGTTTTCATCGGCTACAGACAACTTTACGACCGCTCGTCAAACGACCTCTCTCTTCTTACCCCGCGGAACGATAAAAAATTTCGGGGAACCACTCCAGGAGATATTCGGAAGCTTGATTCATCCTCGCGTAACCGTGAACACCGTAATCCTCTCGTAAAAGTGGCAACGAACCGCGGATCTCGCGATCCCGGCGAAAGTGAACAATACACTTGTGGTTTTTAAGGCGACCTTCTATTTATCGCTTTCCGTAAACTTTCTGTAAAGTCAGACCTGCAATGAATTCGTTCCTGCTAAACCGAAATCAAATTCTATCAGAAGATTGCAACAGCTTGTGCTCGATTTGAAAATAGCGCTTGCATTTTAAAATAACAGTTTTGTTAATCAATTATATGTATCAGCACTTGTTATCCCCATTTTCTACAATTTTTTATCAATTTTGTCAAACAGACCTTTTGTCAGAAACTGAGTGATTAAATGGCAATTTTAATACTCCGGGTCAAAATAGACCCGACCATAGTTTCTCAGTGTTCACACTACACCAGTCAAAATGACTCTTTCATTCAGCGATTATTGAAATTATACAGATGATTTTACAGGAAATTATTAAATTTATTAATTGTGCTAATAATTAATTGCAAAATCAGACTAAATTCAGCTTTCCTATTTTTGCAGATCAATGCAAATTAGGTACTTTTTGTGCTCGGTGATTTTAGTGTTAGTAAACTGAAGTGAAAATATGAGAGTAAAAGAAAAAAAAATTTTCTATTACAAAATTGGAAACGACAACAAAAGTTCTGTTCGTTGTAGATATACACGTAGAAAATCGCGGAAAGTTTCGCGGTACGAGATTTGCACAACTGGCTGAAATGGCTGCCTTGAATTCGAAAATGGTGATGACTCGATAGTTGCAAGTCTAATCTCTCTATCTAGCAATATTTGAGTAGCTCGTATACGAGCTACGATACGAACAATTGATTCCTGTGTCGTGTTATAGTTCGAAGTTCGCTGTGTTGACTTTATTAGTCAGCTACAAACGTGCGCAGTTTGACTCGTGGAAAACTAGTCGATTCGGTGAAAAACATATTAATAACACGTTGACTGTCGGTCATACCTAATTTACACTGTGAATTCAAAATAAAATTTGTAGCAACACATAGGAACCACATGTTTGTTAGTAATTTTATTCAGTTGTCAGAAAAAGTCGTTCTGCTTTTTCAAATTGCATTTATTTTTGTCCTAAATGCATGAAATCAGTCATAATTTTGTCATTTCAATGAATTTAAGCGTAAAATTTTGTGAAAGTATTTTTAAGGTTCTATACATTCAGAAAATAACAAAATCGATTTTTCGATCCGGTTTACACGTGACAACCTCCTCAGTATGGATCGGAGTGAATGATCGAGCTTCGCTTCTTTAGCTGGAATAAAGATGCGAGCAGAAGACGAAGCCGAATCGCTATTTCCGTGTATCAAAGCGAAAAGTCGATTCGCGTTCGAAAGCAGCATTGCGCGCCGCGTTGATATCGTGCAGGGCGTGCAGGGCATGCAGGTGCAAAAATAACCTAACCGGCACGGGTCTAGCTTGACCGGCGATGGAAGGTAATCAGTAGCGAAGCTCAGGTAACGAATGACGAGGGGAATCGTCATTGCCGTCGTCATGGTGAATCGATGACGAAGGCATTGCTTCGCGCCACCGGCTCGATAAACCCGCGGCGTACCTATGTATGTATGTATTATGTATGTAATGGAACGTCTACGCAAGAACCTTCTCCCTATTTGGGACGAAAAATGATCCTCCATCGCGTCACGTTCGTGCACGGATTCCGTTCAACTTAATTCTTAACTGTTAGTCAACAAATTTCGTTTATAATGTCACGTCTCAAAGAAATATTGTTGCATATCAACTGTCGGATTTTTTAATGCAAATCTTCTGAAGCGTTTAATCAAGAAATATTATTACAGTCTGCAAATTTTTTAATTTATTAACTTACTATTTTGAAACACAAATCTGATATTTAAGGTCCTATCTTCAGTTTCTATGTGGATATCTAATTTTACTTTTAAACAAAGTTTATTTCAATCGTTGGGATGACCGGATGAAATAAAAATTGAAAAATTAAGATTCGAGATTAAGTAATACTATTACAGTCTGCAGATTTATTCATTTATTAATGTACTATTTTAAGACAAAAAGCTGATATATTTAAGGTCCTATCTTCAGTTTCTATGTAGATATCCAATTTTACTTTCAAATATAGTTTATTTCCACCTTCTTGCATTTCTGAGTCAATTAGCTCAAAAATTCCTTCACAAATGTAGAAAACTAATTTCGTCTTCTATTTTCAAAGAGGAACTTGGTAACACGTGCTTGAATCTCGTATCTCTCGGTTGCCGTGTAAAGCTTAGACTCTCATCGGAGTATGTGGGTTCTAGGGAATCATGTTGTAGAAAATAAATTCGGGAAAGCGGGAAATTGCAGAGTAGGAGGCTGAGTCACCGGCGAATAAGCACCGACGTTGAAGTCCGGGCCGAGCAACGTCCAAGAGACGAAATTGTCACGGAAAAGTTTTGTCTAGCCCGGGGAATCGATGCTTGAACATTTAAGTCGGCAAATAAGACATAGAGACGCGTTGGCGTACAACAGCGGGAATAATATTTGTTCGTCGCGTTTTCGGTGGTTTTTTTTTCTCGGCTGGTGCACGTGAGAAACGAGACAGGAAACTCTGGAATTCATGGCACAAAGGTAACTCGGTTGCCCAATATTCCGAGCTGACGTCAGTGCAGGGTTGTTGGCGCCACTGTCCTATGACGTCATTAGGGGTGTATTTGGGGTGGCAGGCGGGGCGGTCGAGCGTCAGAGGCGTAGAGTTCAGAAAGCAGCGATAAGAATTTTTCCAATAACCTCTCCCCGGACAAATCAAATACCTAGATTTTTTCCGTGCAAACTGGCTAATATTGTTACCGTTGTTCCCGGCAAATATTATTACTCGCGAAACTCGGCGTACGCGTTGCAAAGTTTCGAGCTGCTGACGCACAAAGCGAGAGCTTTCAACATTTTCTGCTTGAAATTACCTTCTGCCTCTTCAATTTGAACAGGTTCCAAAACGTTTACGAACAAATCAATTTTCTAGAACTCTCGAGAATGTACTAACAATTACGCTCATTTACCCTTGGTATTGAACAGTAGGCTAATTTGGACCTGCGCCTATGTCGAGCCACCATGTATCTTGGCAAAGAAAAATAGTTAGCGAGCATTATTAATGGTATCATTGATTAAGAATTATGTTTTGAGGGTTGGTTTAACCATGTATCTCTCAGAAGAGAAATATTTACAGTGTTATTAACGGTGCTAATTCACTGTGAATTGTAAATTAGATCCAACCTAGGCGCTAGTCCAATTTTAGCCGCCCCTATGTCGAGCCGAACGAAATTTGTTAGTACAGCAATTTTCACTGGACTGTGGATCTATATGCAAAATAAAAATAGGTACTGCATAAAAATTAATTTTTTCTCTAATTTTTATGAGTCACTAATAATACAATCGAATAATAAATGCATAAAATCCGCAATTATGATTATAGCAATTGTAATAAATTTTCTATGCACTAATACATACCTTACCAATTACACAGATCAGTTCATCTTTCGAAGTGTACCTCATCCTAATTAAAAAATAAATCTGTAAAATGTTCGAAACCTTCGTGCTGTGTATTTTTTAAACATTTTTAAATATAAACGTATGCAGACTTTTGCGCCCGACTGTACGGAAATTAATAAATTTAGGGGATACTTTAGCAGTTTGTTCACCGGGGTACGGTTGATCGACTGTGCTATTCCAGATGATGGAAAAAGCAGCAACGACGGAAATGTACTAACGTATTCGGCGAATCGAATCTAAGCAGCCGCCGCCGCCGCCGCCGCCGCTACGCAGACAGAAATGCACGACAGCACTTCCACCATCGTGTCGCGAGAGATGAATTAACGGAGGTTAAATTTAATCGTGGCTTCTCGTTCGACGCTTTACATTGATAAGAATAGCTCCATTCAAGTCGTGAGCTGCCACGGTTTTCGAGAGCCACGAAATTATTCCTTATTTCCTGTTTATTTTTCGTGCTGCTCTCGATACGTAACTGCCCGTTCGTTTTAGATGGATCGATCGTAGGGAATCTCGCTGCTAAAATTACTGGGCCGATCCAACCAATTTCGAATTTCTGTTTCTGCTCCGCATTCTTAACCTGTGCTGTACAGCCTTCTCCAAAAGTAGATACATGCTTCGATACACAAACTGTTCCGCGAGATTTATTCTATTTGATTCTCGTCGTTTCTTAACCCCTTGCACTCGAAGCTGTTTTAGCTCCAAAACCAAGACATTTCTTCTGACCCACAATATTTCCTATCAAATTCCGAATCGACAGAAAAAGTATTTCCAATGTATATGATTTATTTCGTTTTAAAAACTAAAAGTTAATGCTTTCGGCGCAAGGTTCGATCAATTTTTAAATAAATTTACAAAGCAATTTTGCAAATTATCAAAGTAATTCCGACGTTTCGATCAATATTTAGATCATCTTCAGGGATTTACTAGGCTTGCGTCTGTGAAAAAATTTTTTTTTTAAATTTAGGAACACACCAAACTTTGAGATTGTAATTTAATTAATTGAAGAAAAACTTACTAGCTTTGCGAAGAAAACTAGCTTTACTAGCTTTTCTTCAATAAATTAAATTGTAATCTCGAAGTTTGGTGTATTCCTAAATTGCAAAAAAAAAAATTTTTCACAGACGCAAGCCGAGTAAACCCCTGAAGATTATCTAAATATTGATCGAAATGTCGGAATTACGTTGGTAATTTGCAAAATTGCTTTGTAAATTTATTTAAAAACTGATCGAACCTTGTTTTTAACAACAAATACGATGGATAATAAGATTTTTATGCAGAATAAAAACTGTCCAGCTCGATTTTCCGAAACGGGAGTGAAATGAAAGTGTATTTTAATAATCGTAGGAAACGGAAAATAATATAACGACATCAGTCACTTAACATCTACTTCGATAAAGAAATGTTTCGGCCTGTGCTGATTTTTCTGGAAATGGAATTTCGTCGGGAATATACATCGAAAGGTAATCGCGTAGCCAAAGCTTTCTGCAAAGCGTAATATCGTGAAGAAAATTATTGGCTGGTGTCTCGTCGGCAGATACGCCGGTATTATTAATCAACAGACAACTAGATACAGTCCCCCCACTCCCTAGAACCAATAAGTCACGGTTTCCAATTAAAGCTGCCTGTTCCGATACATTTGAGAGCCGTGTATCGTTGAAATCCCGAAGCCCACGCCCCGTGTCAGTCGGCCGCGTAACAACCGATTCATTGTCACCAAATTGTACCGCTTTATCCGCGCTTATTCATTCGTGCGATTCAACGAACTCGAACGAATGGCTTGTCATAAAAGTGGCAATGCTCCAGAAACGTCATCGCAATTAACCGGCGCGCACGAGGCTCCGCTCCGCTCCGGCCCGAACACGAGCCCGTTACTCTCACCGTCCATAAATACTAATTTCTAATAGGTATGATGAATTTACAGCCAAATGGAAAACGTTCGGATCGAACGAGTATGGCTCGACGAATGATCGAGAGCCGCTCATTTGCCAAATCGATCAACACCGTAAGATTCATAGTAGAGACAATTGATCAAATAGTAGGTATACGTTCATTTCTTAGAGTTCTATCAATTCTTGTCATTCGGAAAGAGGGAACGATATCTTACTTCACGAATCTTCATTTTCAATTTTAAACACTTCTATACAAGAATACCGATAAACACCGTTAAGCGTAGCAAGCTATAAACATTTGTCCGCAATACTGAATCATACGGAATGTCCTATAAATGTATTTCCTTGAAAACAGTGATTCCCGAGGTCATTTCAAGTAACTTTTTCCTTTGCGAAAATGTTCTCCGCGGCTTTGTTCAGGAGTTATTACCGAAAAACACGGACCAATCAGAGCGCGGTTACCAGCGAACGGATTCCAGCTCAGCCAATGCCAACGCTACGCTCACTCTACCTTCCCCTTCTACGACGCTATTCCCCACGCATCCGCCGCGATACGATAACGTGACGCATTTCTACTCTGTCGTGCATGTGTCGTGTACTGGCAGAGAGAGGGTAACTTTTTCCCCTCGATTCGTGCTCCATCCCCTTATCTGTCGATTCTAGTCCGCTGTAACACTGATTGGTCCGTGTTTTTCGTTAATAAATCCTTAACGGAGCCACGCAGAACATTTTCGCAAACGAAAAAGTTACTTAAAATTACCTCAGGAATCGCCCCCTCAAAGAATAACATTTTTGAGACACCCTGTATAGCGAAAAGTTTCGCAGCTCAGTCGCGTAATTTTCCACTAATAAATTCTGAATGATCGGTCATATTTTATAATGCGAAGACACGGTTCGCCAACAAATTTTAAATATACCAATCTCTCGAACAGTGCCAAAGGATTAATCGGGAAATAATGTGCTCTACCCACGTCGAGGATGAGTGGGAAGCGTGGGCGGGAGAGCCTCTAGATCAGTAGATATACTATACAACTCGATTCATACATGATGCAGCTATAAGCGCGAGGAGTTAGCTGTCTTCGGAGAGTGACTCGCGATGGAAAAATAGTGTTCGAACGAGTTATTTGCGCGGAGGCTTGAGGTTCGTAGGGCGCAGAATCGGGTCGTGGAACGTCGTCTTCATCATCGAGATCGGCTCGTTACGGTTGGCTCGAAAATTCGAGCGGAAAACTCTCGGCTACGCTCGATATGAAGCGGCCTGTGCACGCTCCGACGCTTACGTCCGTAGTCGTGTCCGTATTCGTGTCCGTATCCCGCTTTCTCGGCGATTCATTGTCGGTGATACGCTGCGCAAACGAACACGGATCCCTCTTTTTATTGTCGCGACGGCGTGACGTCAATTCTCTCTAATCTTGGCGCTCATTTCTGAAAATCATGATAGCGCCGACGACAGGCCAACGCGCGCGCGACATGGCCCGACGGACGTTTAGAACGATCATCGGTTTCCTGATTACGACCCTCCTCCGTTTTACAAACGATTTCGCCTTGCCTCGTCCCGCTCCGCCTCGGCCCGCAGCTTTTCGGTTTGAAAACCTCGCAGCACTGTGCCGGAGAAAAAAGAAACCGAATCTTCGATCATCTCAGATCGGAAACAGGAAGCCGGCAATTCCTTCCGGAGACTCCAAATTACTTCATTACGCGGAATCGATTAAATTTTCTAACATAATCTTTTAACTGGGTTTTTTTGGGATTTTCTAAATCTACGAATCAATCGCAAACCATATTACACGTAAGAACACGGGATGAGTCACTTAACTGTACCACCAGAATTTACTGGTAACCCAGTCGTTGCATAACAAAATGTTTCAAACAAAAATTCCTTTGTATCAAATGAGACATGCATGTTTTTTGATGTCTTGATATTTTACCGAGAGATCAAAGTGACCTTGAGTTTTTATTGTTTCATAACGTGTGATATTTAAGTATGTATGCGATTCGAAAGAGTATTGAATTCTGAGTAAAAAAGTATTCAAATATACATATAGGGTGAAAAAGTAACAGTTACTGAGATATTCTTCAGTGAAAGTTGATGGAACCATCGATGCATGTTTGGTCAAATTCAATGGCAGCTTGTTTGTTTTTAATTATTTTTTTATGAAACTTTCAGCAACACGTTCGTGACGCTTTCCTGATTAAAGTGGTACCCAACATGATACGGTTTGAATCGTATTTACTTGTTTAATCCGCGATTATCCGAACTAGTCAGTGGGACGTGAGTGTTCGGATAATGGAGGTTCAACCGAATCGTGGATTAAACGAGTAAACGTGATGCAAATTGTATCATGTTTGGACTCCCTTTAATCAGAAAAACGTCACAAATACATTAGCGAAAGATTCGAAAACAAATAATTAAAAATAATAAAAAGTTTTGTCATTATACTTCCACCAAAGATTCACTACAGAAGTTTTATTAAGCCCTCCACAGTATGTATGTCAGCAAAGATGGAATCGATTAATAGAATTCTCCTTATCCTCGACATTTATAATATTTCCAACTTTAGATACACAGAAACACGTTGAACGCCTTGGAAATTATATTTAACTCACATTATACCCTTTATCAAACAGTTGCGAGAGTTAAATATAGCTGCAACGAAAGATCGGATTTTATTTATAAATTATACAATGTAATAAATGCACTGGATTTTATGCATTTACGATAAAAACGAGTATATGCGATTTCAAGAGATGGGCAGATTAAACAAAAAGGATATCAGTTTATTAGAGTGTTTATTTGATCTTAGAATGGAGCCGTTATTTTTGAAAGTGGTGTAAGTCCGAATGGAGAAAAAATGAGTTAATGGTAGTTTTAATCAGATATAGATATAAAAAATTTTTTAAAAGTTAATCTTATATCACTTTCAAACACAACGGCTCAATTATTAAACGAAGAACGCGATTATTCCTTGCAATCGATGGAAACAATTTTTATTTCGCATAAAGGTCGACAGTCTAATAAAAATATGGGGCCACCGAGATTTATTTGTCCAATTTGGTGGCCAATAAATTAAAGTCAGAGGTTCTGTTACCTAACGCGTCGTTTGCAAGATGCCTGAAAAGGCATCTAAACAGGCGAAGATAAACGTACGTGGCATTTACGGCCTCCCAAACATTGCTATAAGTCGTCTTTTTTGCGTCACCGGATCAACAACGAACGACAGAACGCGTCGTTAAAGATAGGAACGGGTTCTGGTAAATTAATTACATCGGCTTTGATTGTCGGTGATTGCCGCGCGCAAACACGATAATCCCCTGATTATTACAATGCATTCTCTTTTTCCTCGATGTCAGATTGGTTTCAAGGAAAAACCAAGCCCTGCTACGAAGAAGCCAGAAGAGCGACAGATGCCGCGGAAACGTACGCGTTCATTGATGCTTTTATTATCGATTCGCATGGTTGCTGTATTAACGACCGATATTACGTAACGACAGCCAAGGTCGAGGTCCGCTACCGTTGTGTCTCGAAGGAACGAAGCTCTTCGGTTTTCTACCGAGATGTTCGAACCAAGATAAACGTAAATGACGATCGCTATGTTTTCAGAAGAACTCGGCGTTAGGGAGAATTTTCGCTTACGGCCACGGAGATTTCATCTATGGATCCGAATCAGACGGGAACAACGATTCGAAACCACTATTTCACTTTAGGTACGTTAGATTATTCTCTTTTTTTATATGCATATTTTTAACGTTGCTTTAACAGCAGAGGTCATTAGCAACGTGGTACAATTTTAAACTAATTGATAGTAATATATGTATACGAATTTCTTATAGAAGTTAAATCATATTTTTTGATACAGATTTGTTATCTGTATTTCTCTTGTCTTCGTATTGAATTACACAATAGAAATTGTACTCAATTGTCTTTCTTCGTTCTCTTCAGCCATCTCGGATTTACGTTCTCCGACAGACGCGCAGGATTTTACAGGATGATCCAAACGACCTGCATCAACCACTCGCAGTAAGTCGCATTGTTGATACGCGTAATTATTAGTTGCACTTTACCTTGTCCAACGAGACGATTCAGTAAAGTACCAGCGTGCGTCCTTTGCTGCCTACCTGAGAAGGGTAACATCAACTCTGTCGCACTCGAGCGGCTATGGTTACGTTTACTGCCTCGTCTCGTTGGACAAGGTATAGAAAAATGATTACAGAAAGAAAGTAATATCTGTTTCATTATTCCCGTTTCTTGCAAGCGACAAAGAAAATTTTTATTTTAAAAACTAATATTTCTGTCCATAATCGAGATTATTGAATTTTTTAGGATCCGTGGATTTGACGAGGATTTCTTTTCGACGTAAGGATGACCAGCCCGATTATTCAAATGCTAATATTTATTAACATATAAGTATAGACAAAATAGGCATTGCGTGAATATACAGTACACAGTGCGTGCTACAGACATACGAACGTGCAGTGTGAATCGAAAATAGGAACATCGGAGCAATGTATTATCTTGAACGATTAATTTTTTGAACGAGGAATGCAGGCGGAAACTCGTTTGCGAACTTTCCGCGATGATGGATGCACGCGCGCAGGATACGACTCGGTTGTTTGTCTCGTTCGATAGTAAACTCGAGCAATAATGCTTGGGCTAAATTGTATCGACTTTTTTGTCTTGTTCGACGCGACCGTTCTCAACTGAATAATTTCTTATATGCTTATTTTCCTTTGCGAGACGCGCCCTACATTATTTACGAGTTCCATTATACCGAGCATAGCGTTCCTCGATGTCGGTCGAGTAATACGTCAGAAAGGACACGCAATGAAAGAAATGGAAATAGAATAAATAACAGGATGCGGGCGGCTACGTTTCTGATGAAAATCGGCTCGGGACAAGGGATCGATAATGATCCCTTGGATCCCTTGGATTTCTGACGCGTTACTCGGATCACGCTGCGCTTACAACTGATGCGCTTCTCGATCGCACGCGACGCACGTCTGGCAAAAAATGTTTGTAACTAGCATTTACGCGTCGACAAGTTTCCATATAAAAAATTTCAAAATTTTTTTTTTTACCAATAAAAATGAAGGTCTTGATTTTTCGAAATGATAAAATGAACTTTTTATCTCGTAATGTTGTAGCTGACGCTAAGGCGAATTCAACGACATATAATATTATGACCTTGAGAATACAAATAACGCAGTAATAGTTTTTGCTAACTATTAAACTGGACCACCGTGTCGAAAGCGATTGAGAATCGCGTCCAGTAGAACCGTAGCCTAACTAGCGAAATGAAATATGGGTGAAGTCCCCGGCAAGCCAACGAAAATCGACATTTAACATCGATCGACTGGTTGCCGTGTATAAATTACCTATCGCCGGCGATGAAATAAATAAAGGATGCGAATGACTCGAGGTTGAGGAGAAAGTGAGAGTGAGAGAGATATTCGAAGCGATTGAAATTGGAGAACATTCAACGGGATTCGTACGTGATCGGCAAGTATTCATCTTTCTCTTACTCGCGGCGTAATGAGATGCGACCCTATCGATTAACAACGTCTCCCCCAGAACGATTACGCGTCTTCGTCGCCCCATTCGAAACTCTCCTCCCCGCCAGACACCACCTCCTCGATCTTAGGCGTGTTTTCGATGCTGTTTTCACCCCCGTGCGAATTTCCTTCCGCCCCTTGGGGCTCCTCAACGAACGGTTTGTCCAGCTCGCCGTGCTCCTCCTCTTGCGCGTACTTCTCCTCGATCTAAACGAGCAAACGATTTCAAGATTTAATCGGTAACAATTAACGATTACAATTAGTTCGCGAGGCAGATTCTAGCAAGTTAAGCACGAACAAGATGCGCCAATTCGAGAACTCACCTGCGCTTCCTCTTCGACAATCGGCTCGTAGGGTTCCTCCTCTCTCTCCTGATCGGTGATCTCGCTCTCGAGCGGGTCGTCTCGCGAGCAATCGGCATCTTTCACTTGTTCCGTGTCGTCGAACGCGGCGTTCACCAGCCTCTCCTCCTCCTCCTCTTCCTTATTTCGGACTTCCTGGAGGTGTTCCTCGACGATCATTCTCTGCTCCTCCTCCATTAAAGCCGTTACTCGGGCCTCTTCCAGATGCCTGAACAGAAAGAATCGATATTTCATCGCGGCCGATCCGTAGACCAAACACCTGCGGCTCCGTAGGGCAAAGAGCAACGAGCGGAGAGTGCAAACCTCTCTCTTCGGAATTACCTTTCCACCTCTATTACTCTCTCGGTTTCCATCCGATCGGCCTCCATCTTCTCTTCTTCGGCTTGTCTCTCGGCCGCCGCGGCTTCCTGATCGCGAATCTCGTCGAGATGCGCCACTCGTTCCTGCGCCACCTGCAGAGCCTCCCATGCCTTCAGCTCCTCTAGTTCCAACTTCACCCTTTCATCCTCGGCCGCTTGCCTCTTCTCTTCAATGGTCCTGCGGTCAACGGTACACGTTGCAGCTTTGTCTTTCGCCCACAGTACATGTCTCTCTTAACCCTCAACATCTCCGGATTACTTCTCACAAGGGAACATATTCAAGTTACAAAGATTTAATGAAACATTGGTGAGAGGTCCATAGTACTTCGAAAAATATTCCACACTTTTTTTTTCATAAGCCATCGTCAAAATCACATTTTATTGAATATCTGAAAAACTACTAGAGCTAGAGGAATATTGTTTATATAAACAATATCTTAAAAATCCGAATTTTTTAGTAATTTTCCTAACTATTTATTAGTCGCTTTTTATGCGAACTCGTATGCGTGATCTATGAGTATCAAGTACAACAACTCAATACGCGAGCATCTAACATTTTTGTGACTTCACTTACTTGGCCTCATCGGCAGCTTTGATAAGGTACTTCTCTATTTTCTGGATGGCGTCCTCCTTCTCTTGCTTCACTGAAATAAAAACGACGCTCGTCAGCTTGTATGGCTTTTATCGCTCGAAGAGAGTCGATCATTCGTATCGAATAGTGTATATATCGAGAAATCTGCGCGCGATCCGATTGTGCACCTTCTGAACGGACAGGGGATCAAGACTTTTACGACTGTTTGCGTGCGTCGACGCTCTCGATGGCGTACGAAGAGGGAACACGTTATGTTACCACGTGACAGGACGTTTCATGCGACAACGAACAAGAGACATACTCTTCAAAACAACGATTTTACGACCAGGCACGACAACGATAAATCTTACGAGTATACTCGCCCGATCGGCCGCAACCTATGATACTTTCGAAGCTCGTTTGATTTCTATCATCGGCAAACATACCGTTCTTGTCTTCTGGCTGGCTTTCGGCCGCTGCTTCACTTACGAGCTCCGCGGGCTCAGGCTCTGAAGCTGTTTCCGGTGCAGTCTCTACTTTTACTTCCGCTTCAGGTTCAGATTTCTCGGGTTCCGGTTGCTTTTCTTCTGCAACTGGTTCTGGAGCAGGTTCTGGAGCAGATTCTGGAGCAGGTTCCGGAGCAGGTTCTGGAGCTGATTCAACAATTGGCTCTGCAACTGGCTCCGGAGCAGGCTCTGGAGCAGGTTCAGGTGCTGATTCCACAACTGGCTCCACAACTGGCACCGCAACTGGTTCCGGAGCTGGCTCAGGAGCCGGAGTCGGAGCCGGAGCCGGTGCCGCTGCCGCTGCAGCTTTCTTAGCTTTCGGTTTCGTCGCCTTCACCGACTCTCTGGCGGGTTTCGGAGCCGGTTCAGGCTCTTTGACGGGCTCAGGAACCGGTTCCGGTTCAGGCTCTTTCACAGGTTCAGGCGTAGGCTCAGCAGCCTTGACAGGTTCCGGCTCAGGCTCAGCTGCTTTGATGACTTCCGGTTCTTTCGCCGGTTTCTTCTCCGGCTCTGGCTCCGGCTGTTTCTTCGCAGGTTCCGGTTTCGCCCGGCTGGACTCACGCTTCTTCTCCGGCTTCGATTCCTGCTCGATTTCTACTATACGCACTACAAGACACGGTACAACGTTGAGGTTCATGCGGTTCATGCGATTGACAGAGGTTGGGGTCGATGCACGCCTATCGATAGCTTCTTGCGGACTACCCCTGTGATAGGGGTACCGACTTGAAACTTGCAACAGAATTTTCCTTGGGGGCCCTATCGAATGGTATGATGAAAGATCAATTTGGTTTGGGGACACATTTAACCGGCTAGGTCCTTTGTCCATAACTATAGATCTTTGAATATTCTACATTTTACTAATTAGAGAAATATGAGAATCTTCTTCAATTTTCAATAGCAGAAAATGAAGTTTTCAATGAAAAAGAATTGTTAACGGTTGGCCAACTACTTTATAAAATTGGAGGGGTTCGTATTCCGCGAACGATTGCGAAAGCAGCAAGTTAATGACTTAAGCTCCCGCTGATTTCACAGTTACGCGGTCGATTAGGCGTGAAACGACCCGTAGAACATCGGACAGTGAGGAGACACGTACCTTTCTTGAGCGCTGCCTCGTCCATATCAGGCTGTAACGCTCGCACTAAAATTGGTCAGATCACGTGAGAAAATTGGGTAACGAAAGAAAGTGTTTCGGGTCTACGCAGGTCTTTGTATCACAGAGAAATCTACTGACCCTTTCGCAGCTCTCTCTCCGTCATCGGCCCGTCCGGTGCTATGGGATACATGAAACATAAACGTTCGGTTAACGGACTTTGCGATCGACGCACACGAACGATCTTATTACGCGCACACCCGATGGAACGACGATTATGAAATTAGTCGGTGACAATACAGACGCTGTGGAAAAGTGTGTTCTGCGACATGTGGCACGTTTGTTAGTTCGTTAGCGAATGTTAACACACCAACGAGAGAAGCGAGATGAGTTAGAGTATTAGAGAAACGTCGAGTTCGATTGCTATCGACGATGAAAGTTCCTTGTTTCCTGGATCATGACGCAGTGCGATCTTTAGAAACGATGGAATCGACGACGAACCAGACATCCATTGTTCTCGTCTCGATGACTTCGCGACGATTGATCGATCTGACCGAACATATTCGGTCGGTATCATCGTTGTCCTCTTCTCCGTTCGATCCGATCGCCGTTAACATTAATTGCGAGCCTTCGTTCCGTTGGTTCTGTTTTAGTCACCGAAAACCACTCAGCGTCGCTTTAGAGACATGAAACAAGTCGGCCGACCTGGTTGCTGGTACATAGCGCACTCGACAAGCCCCCGGACCCAATTTTCCTCGGATCTATATCAGTGGCATAATCTTCCTCGATAATCATTTACTACTCCCTTTATCAACTATATCGATTTCACTTTAAAATCTAGCAAGCTCCTTCATTTTAATCTACCGATGATTATTCCCTAATTTTAGGAAATCTATAATCCATTGCTGATCAACAGCATTAGCAATTACTACAGTCAAGCTGAATAAGTACGCTCATCCACAATACGTCGAAAGCCGTCCCGAGCCATCGTCTTATATCGAAAGAAGACTGTATTATAAAAGAAATGGCTACAAATTGGATAGACACATTCTCGATATTTTTATAAAGTAAAATAGTCACTTTTAGTGGTCCATAGAAATTACCACAGAAACGTTTCGAGCGATGCGATAACTAGACCATCGCGGACTACTTCTATCTCCCTATTAAAAATCATAGTCAAACTCCCCTAGTAGCCCCGATCGAATGATCAGAGATCGATTGACACGAACGTTAAGTTTGCTCGCAACTTCCAAAACTTGTACCGGGAACTTTCGAGCACGCTGTAAAATAGAGCACGAGTAGAAGCTTACCTCGCAACAACGCACTCGTTTGCTAGCCGGTTCGATTAATCCCCCGATTTTCGTGCAAGGGAAATAACTGACGGAATAGTCGGCATATAGAATCAAGGGTACGTCTATTTTATTATCGGATATCTTTCTGGCATGCTCGAACAGATTTACGGACAATTAACTTTCTTACGGATAGTGTCGTAACGGACACACTTTCCATCTCGTTTTTCGCATTTAATTTTAGGCCGGGCGAGAACTGGTACGGACGGTTAGTGACTCGACGGTTGTTCAGTGAAATACAGGCGCCGAACGATCGTGCAAAATTTGTACATCTTCGATTTCGAGTAGCTGCGCGGCAGAAACACACACTCGGTAGAGAACGGTTGTCGGAGGTATTCGTGGGGTATACAGGTTTTGCATTCCAAGCTCGCCATTTTGCAGTATTCAGCTTTTGGCAAACTAAATTCCCCGTTTTGCAGAGCGTATTCAACCTTTTTGCAAACGCAATTCACCCTTCCGCAGACCAAATTCTGGTCAAGTCTGCCAATTAATACAGACAATTTTTATTTTGCATTACGATCCGCAGTCTAATTAATAAATATATGCAATAAAATTTTTCTTTCGGA
Organism: Lasioglossum lativentre; assembly: GCA_916610255.1. Lineage (NCBI taxonomy): Eukaryota > Metazoa > Arthropoda > Insecta > Hymenoptera > Halictidae > Lasioglossum > Lasioglossum lativentre. The sequence continues at coordinate 35,519,680 of OU744356.1, read as the reverse complement.
ACAACTTTACATCGGATAGTTTTTCCGCTAAAGTACGTTGAGGGAACAAAATAGAAAAACTTGAGTTGCTGGAGGGTGAATTTGATATACAATAAAAAAGCTGAATTTAATCTGTGGAGGGGTAAAGTTGATTTGCAAAAAGGTGACCAAGACTCCAAAGGAGTTCATTTGGAGTGCAGAGAGGTGAATATGACCTATAGATCAGGGGTGACGAACTTCTCCTTCGAGAGCTAGAGAACCCCCACTACGAATGCGACGGTCCTCCCACTATGGAAGAGACCAACCTAACCCTTGTGCCAGAGTGATGGGCATGATACCCCACTCTTACACCTACACTCAGCAGCCAAGTAGAGGGGGTAAGCCAGAGAGAAAAGTGGGGATGGAAGCCACAACATGTTCGCGAACTGTCATCACCCCAGATCTAAATAATGAATTTCGAGTGCAAAACCTGTATTAGAAACGGTAATTAAGGTAACGGCGCGGGGCGATCACTCCTCGGCGGGTTCCACGTCCCCTTGATCCTCCTGTTTCGGTTTCGTTGGATCCTCGTACAGCTCTGGAACACGATCCCTCCACCCCTTGCCTGAAAAGTTCAAAAAGAGCCGAACTGGTGGTTCTGCGATTTTTAGCTGCGTGTGCGTGTCCCGGTCGTCTGGTTCTGCCCGACACTGGAGTCCGCCATTGTGTAAAATCTTGCTCACGTTTCCGTATCCGTATCCGTTTTCGATTTTTTACACGCTGTATATCGTCGATCGCTCCCGGTAAACGCAATTAGAAAAGAAAAAAGAAAACGATCATGCGCAAGAGAACACGGGGCGAAAAGATAAAAACCGGCGCTCTACGATACGTATTCTTCAAAGTAGTCACAACGTGTAATAGGGTGAAGGGTGCTACGGGCAACTACCAACAAAATACCAAAGGAAAAGAGAGCAAAAAAAGTGTCACTTGTGTTGTTGTAACGGACGAGGAACAAAAAACAAGAAAATAACAGGAGCCAGCGCACAGCACAACCAAAAAATTGTCAGACAGTTGCGAATCAGTGGCAAAAAATATGGCGGCGGCTAGGAAAAAGATATATATAGATAACGAGCGGGGTAGAGAAAGAGAGACAGAGATAAAAATAACGAAAAAGAAAGGTGCACACAACGGCGTCATATGGCCGCTTTTATTTCTCCAAAAAAAAAAAAAACGTTCGCTTCGAGATATATATGTGTTTCGCAGGTGACGCGCGGGGAAGGTCAACGCCGAATAATTCGCTGTGTTTCATCGTGTTTCGCTACTGAAATTGAAAGAACAGAAATCACAGAGTGGACGTGTGCATCCCGCGACGATTATTCGTAATTACACCCTCCTCGCGAACGTTCGTTTCTACCCTGTGCCTCTAACTACGTGTTCCTTGTGCGGATTCGGTCGGTACAGTATTCGAAAAGCGTGAATCGTTCGTTCGTAGCGTCGCGTCCGTTCAGATCTCTGTCGACAAAGGAGAAAGATTTCTGTGTGGAAGCGTTAGGGTGGTCCTTCGGTGATTCTAAATTGCGGTGCTTCGCGAGAAGGTAATGCACATCAAATTTTAGATCGATTGGATAACGGGAACCAATTTCGAATTTCAGGTCTTGAACTAAGAAAATGAAAACCGTAGGATCTAAGAAAAACGAATATCCCTTCCACTGCCACGGTCGCCGAGGACCATCCTAGCGCGTGTACATGTGTCGGGTAGATCCGTGCTGTCCAAGCTGGAGTGCAACGACGAAAGTCAATGATAAACAACAAAGATCGACGAGATAAGAGATCATGCTAGGCGTGTTTCGGTTTGGTCGAACGAACGTGGTCAAACGTAAAACTAAAAGTAAAATAAGCCGAAAGAAAATAGTTCGCGTTCGAAGCTTGATTTGTTAGACAGCACGGTAGTCGGAGACTGTGTGTGTGCGTGTGTGTCCGTTCACGTAGCCAATCGTCGTTGTTACGTTGTTGTTGGTCGTTGGTAGCGTGACTACTCACAGGCGTTGGCAGCCGCCTGCCGATTCTTTTTGTAGTAGCTCAGAAAGTTAACGTCGTTCTTGATATCGGAGGGACGCAGATCGGCGACCTTGAAGTACGGCCTCCTGACGGACTGTGGGTTACCGGCGACATACTTGATGCACGACAGCGTTCCAAAGTCGCCTCTTTCCGGTACTTCGTACCAGGAGATCGGTTCCGGATCTTTCTTCGCGATGTTCTTGCCCGACAGAAGGCGGCGCACGTAATCCCCGCTGCGCATACGCTCGGGCACGATCTCTTCCAAGAAGTCGCTAGAAATTCAAAGGTCCGCGTGTTACGTTACTCGACAAGGACCGTATGGACCGACGACGACGCGGCTTCAAACGGTCGTCGAAATAACTCGGAATATTTCTCTTTCGACCGACACAGTTACGAAGAACCAAAATAACGCGCGAGAGTTCTAGGCTGAGACGGTTCCTCTCGACTACGCTACCTTCGATCTACGTTATATATCTGTTCTGGTATTGGCTTCTTGGCGGAAAGTCCGCTATTTATTGCTACACCAATTTTACAACGATTCTAGAGCCGATAAATTATTCTTGTTCTTCGTTCAACACGTCCGCTACCAGCATTTGCTTCGTTGCACGCCCTCACCTTCAAGTTGTTTTACCAAATCGCCATCTTTACGAAGATCAAAACAATTTAGCAGGAGGTCTGGAACTCTCTGCACATTATGCTGCGTACCATTATTGAAGATAACAAAATTTATAAAATTAGACTATGTTCAAGCTAAGTCACGATGGCGCGGGCCACGATCAACAAGCACAGTTGAACCACGAGCGTTGTTTACGTTTGTTCCGATCGAAGTACCAGGAGTAGGCACGTGTTGTGTACGTTTGGACCGATCGAAGTATCACGAGTCCGGCTCGCGTTTCTTATTTTTTACCCGAATTTCTTACCACGAGTCTCACTCATTGTAGGTTACCGGATTAAGTAGATTGCACGATTGCGGACGTCGTGTGACGATGGTAGCGAACGTGTCGAACAACCGGAATTGCTATATCTCGGTTTGGAATCGCGACAAAAGCCAATATCGGTGTTTGCCGTATCAACCCGGGGTCAAGCGTTTGACAAGTATAGTGATCGATTGTAAAGGGAGAAATACCTTGCTACGGCTCGTGGGACGAACACGTGTACCCGTCGCAGAAGGGAATCCACTTTCGCGCGTATTTCCCTCGCCTCGTCGTCAAAGTACTGCGAAGAAACACACACACACGTGAAATATGTATGCGTCCACCGAAGCGTGTTTGCGCTCTGTTCGCGCTCGCAGACCGTTTAGTATTTATTATTAGATTAATTCCATCGACTGTGACTCGAGTCATGAGAATTATTTGATAGCAGTAAAGGAGAGACCGGGATAAGTTGCGACGTGATTAAAATTTTCTGAACAACAAATCTGGCAACTCGAACGTTTCAAACCGCTCCTGCATCACACCAAGTTGCCAGATTTGTTCAGAAAATTTTAATCATGTTAGAACTTACTCTCCCCTAGTAGTAGTAGTATAGTAGTAATAGTGGTAGTAGTAGTAGTAGTAGTAGTAGTTGATTGCATATGAGAGAGATATACGAGATGAGACCGAGCGCCGGACAACAGCTCGTCCAGCGCTCGAATCGACTGTGTATTAATCTTGCACTCGTATTATACTGATTCTGATTCTGATTATGTTCGAAAAAGACGGCGCGATTGCCGCCGATGAACGAGAGGTGACGGACCAGGCGACCAGTCAGACGCAACGACCAACGGATCACGTTGATGGCGATGACGATGACGATGATGATGATGGTGGCAGATGAATGGAGGCGATGGTGCCGATGACATGGATGAGACGACTCGACGGCTCTCGAGTACAATGGCCACGAGGTTAGAAGGCTGTTTTCGATACTGTGGGGAGGAAACTTACGATGCGATCCCTGGACTGAAGATACTTTTCCACGTAGGACTCGGTCGAGGGCCTCCAGAGGTTCCGTATCCTGTTGATCTCGTGTGCGAGGACGCTGGGTCGCACGCGTGCATGAACTCTTATCGGTATCAGGCTGCGGCTACTATCGTATCCGCCGTGGTACACGGTATGGTAGGGCATGTGGATTACGGTCACGAGCCTTTTGTGAGCCACGTATGGCATGCGAGGAATGCTTCTCAACTAGAGGCACGATACTCTGCTTTACTAACACGTCGATCATCGACCGTCATCGGTCGCGTTACGTTCCCAGCAGCGGCGTCAGGCAGGAGGCGTCAAGCAGGAGGCGTCAAGGCAGTTGGCGTCAAGGCAGTTGGCAATTAGCGCGGAAATAAGCGTGCGATCCTCCAAAGCGTGCCTCGTGCTCTTTATAGCGAGATGTTAGCGTGCGCTCCATAACTTGCCAGGTGGCAACGATGGCCAAAACGAAGGTATTCCGATAGGCGACCAGCGAAAGCGTTGAAACGATGTTACGGTCAGAACAGGGAGAGGAACGGCGGATAAAGCGCAGGTCGATGAGCATGAGCGGCGATCGCGAATTAGTCGGAAAAGGGTCGTTGCGGTTTCTAATTGATCGAAGCGATCGGTGCAGCGCAAAGAGCAGTATGTACAGTGCGTTGCACGGCTTTGGCATCATCCCCACTTTCAAGCATTTCAGGATATACATTTCATTCTATAATCACAAGTTGTAGAAAAGTCGAACGAGAGAAATAATTCACAGCTCAAATATCTAGTCCATGAGAACACTTTTTAGAGACCTTTAGAGAACACAAGGCTAAAGTACCGGTTGCACACATCGCAACGCATTGTACATACAAAACGTACCAACTTGGCTGTTTGCGTAAAGGTAAAAACAAATTAATATCGCTTCACGTGAAATCACTTGCTGTCAGATTAATGCATCGTCTTTTGTTAATAACGAAGTGTAAGATTTCAAGCGATGTGACCTTAAATGACCTTCATAATACAAGTCGTTGTTTTCGTCTTATTAATTCTATGTCTTTACATCTCTGTGGATACAAATTGCCCGCTTCAATTGCAAGAGACGAGATTCAAGTAGAAACAACTTTCTTTCTTTAATTCCTACATATATTGACATTCTAAAACTCTTTTAATCTTATTATTGTTTTAATTTCCACCCACCCACCTTTGTTATTAATGCATAAAATCCACAATCCAGTCAATCAGATTCTAGGCCTCTCGGGACCAAATAACTCTCATCCTATGCATTTTTTCTATCATGACTGCGAATTTGATGGATTTATCTATCTATGAACAGGGATAGTTCATAATCTATTTATCTATGGATAGTGGATTTTTCTATATTAAATAACAAAAGATGCTTTAATAAGTTAACAGCATGCGATTCGACGTGTCGCGACATTAAATTGCGTTCCACCCGAAAAAGCGGCCGGTCAAAATCGACGATCACGCGCTTGTTGCGTCCAGCAGTTTAGCGGTTAAGCGTTTTGCGTTTTGCGGTTAAAAGCAACGGTGAGCAAATTGCGGACGTTCTCGGTTTCACTATGCGAAAGAGTACTGTGCGTTTCGGTACTTACCTGGAGGACAGTGGAGAGCGGAAGGACGAACGGTCGATCCTGCGGTCCGGTTTGTCGATCGTGTTTACAGAGAGACGATATTTTTGTGCGTTTAATCGATATTCGACGATATTGGGCGAAATCCGGCGGCGGCAGGGGACGAGGAGTCACGTAGGAAGCAGAATAAATAGAAAGAAGAAGAACAACACCTGGTTAGTGAGTTTTGCAGAGATACAGAGACCGATCGTTTCGGCATTTCTTACATTTCCCTTTCTTTATTCTCTTTTCTGCAATATATATGTATATACTATGTCTCTTTCTGTGGATCGTCGATCGGTGTGCCGAATATACTCGATACAATATACATGTATATGTATGTGTGTCTGTGCGAATGGATGCGCGGGTGTACGACGTGTACGTGTGTGTGTGTGTGTATTACATTCGTAGAACGATATATAGAGCGAAACGACTCGAGTTTTGCGTTTTTCCCGCGAACAAACAATTTGGCCAATTGTCGCGTTGTGTGTCTAACGAGATTACGAACAGTGGGTTAGTCACGGTTAGTGATTCGGTACTTTCCTAGATCTAGGTTCTGGATCATTCGGGCGAAGATCTCTCCTAGATCTACAAAGCGAGCGGTCGTGTTCTCACGGTGCATCCTTGGCTACGTTGCGCTTTCCCCTTTCACGACTTCGGCCCGAATCGCATGATCACGGCTGACCGTCACGCGCTCGCTCCCCTAATTCACGCTGTAACAATTCACACTGTGCTCGCCTACGAATCTTTCTGCAACAAGAATTTTGTGCCCCTGATCGAAAATCGGGAAAACTGGATGTCGATTGTTTTGCCAAGCGCACGTGTTTTCGCATAAAGATTCGTAGACGAATGATAGCACTCTGCACGCTGAACAAATACTCGAATACAGAACGTTCGATCCGTAAAGCAGAAAACAATCCCACGCATACAAATCCATAATCGGACAACTAGGTAAAATATTATAAAACGTGTTCTCTAAGGTGGATGCATCGAACAGGAAGGAATCGGTTAAAACTGTAAAAATTAATTGGTTTCGTGTTTGACGGAAAAGGCGCGATCGCTGTCGTGCCGTTTAAGCGTTAAATGTACTCAGCGATCTTGGACGGCACCTAATTGTATTAGCGAGACTAGCTAGAGAAAACGTCTAGATACATCTATCGGGTACAGTTTCGGTACAATGCGTGTCAGAGATACAGTACAGAGACAATTCGTATGACAAACGACAAAAACTTCAGCCTCGATCCTGTCTGCCGACGATTTGCGATTCGGATTTTAGCGAAGGAGAATGTGAACATCATATTCAACTTTTAAAATTTTAACTCCATGCTTTATAACTGGACTGCGGATTTTATGCATTTATGATAAAAATGAATAGGTGATCACATTATTCTCGACTTATTGGAATTATCAAAAGAGGGAACACACGTTTATTTAATCTCTGTTCCCTACAATCGACTTGGAAAGTTTTTATCTTGCATAAAGATCCGCAGTCCATTTACAACACCCAGTCATTATCTTTTTCTTCTTTGGAAATTGTAAACGACAAGGAGGTCCTAATCATAGACATAATCGTAGGGAGTAATAGGACACGGTCCATTAAAATTCTTAATGCGACGAATGTGCACAGATCCGCGGTCTAATTATAAAAGCCAATTAATCGAGCGTCGACAGACAAGAAGGGGGCGTGTACGTTTCGCCGACGTGGATGACCTCCAAGGATTTCGAACACGATTCGCGCGATAGCTCAACCCTCGACCGGTCGCGTGCCATCTGTAAGAATATTTCACGGTTTCGAACAAATTAGTGTCCGACGAATGAATATTGACCGATCACCGGTTGGTGTGATGCCCGTTCTCGACTTGGCTACTCGATTGTACACGTAATTAACACTTTATCTGCCGGAAGCCTATTAATAGGATTTCCAATAATTATGCTGTACCAGAAGAAAAGTTAAAAATAATTTTTTACATAATAATCTCAAACGAAAATATATTGGTTCCCGATTTAAATTGTTGTTGAAGGATCTATTAAAAGAACCTTAGCCGTGGGATGTAGATTAAAAAAAATTTTGAAATGTATACAGGTAGATAATGTGTTGACACGGCAAAATAGAGGACTGGCATTATACCGGTTGGTGATCTGCAACATTCGTTCGTGAAGCCAACGGCGAGAACTGGACAACCACTCTAATTGTTCGAAAAAGTATCCCTCCGTATGCAACCTTATCTTGATCGACTGGATCGTTTGTATTAACGACTAATTTTTTTACTGTTCCAGGCTTTCGAAAAATCTAAAAAATAAATTCAAGAGTGAAATTTCGCTTGGGTCTTAAACGATCCTGGTCGCCAACGGAGGGTTAACTGGTGAAAAGTCAGCGGGTCCGGTTGAAAGTGAAATGTTGATTCGAGTGTTGGTTGGATCGATGCTGTGTTGGAGAAGACAAGTTTGGTGGCATCTCCGATCGGCGAAACGAAAGCATCGTGGGGGCCAAGAACGGGGTCGGGACACGTTTAGACGCGGTAGGAGAAATGGCGGTAACTGGTGCCGCCGGGCAAACGGCCGGAAGTATGGGTCTCGTATGAGGAGTGATAGCCTCCAGGACCCCCGCCGGACGATGTCCTAGACGACCTCTCGGTCGAGTACGATCCGTACGGTCCGCTCTCCCTCTTGACGACGCTCTCTTGGCTGTAGCTAGTCCTCTGCGGACGTCGACTGTACGGATCCGTCGAAGAGGAGGCGTTCGACGAACTGGTGTTGGTGTAGGCGTAGCTGTACTGCTCTTGGGCAGTCCTCAGCCCGGCTTCCGGATAGTCACGGACCACGTAATGCCGAGGAGTCTATAGATTCGGGTTACACAAGGTCAACAATTTGGAGATCAGGCTTCGACGGAGAACAAAACCCCTCGTTTCCATCCCTCTGTCCGTTCACGCTTCGTAGCCTTCCCCTCCCCAGATAGCACCGTACATCCTTCCGTTTCGTACGTTCTAGAAACGTCCATTTCGCAAGACTCGTGGATGTCCTTGGGACTTCAATTTCGTACCTTCTAGGAACGTCCATTTCTTCTTAGGACTTAACTCTTTGCAGTCGACTGTCTCAACTGTAGCACTAATCAAAATTACTAGCACTACGATTCAAAGCAAATCCTGCATTACTAAACGTCTTTGTAATTAGGTCTCATACGTCTTTAGGCTCCGTTTCTACAAGTTCCTGCAAACGTCCGGAGAACGTTCCGAGGATGTCGTCACAGAACGTCCTCGGGACATCCTGCTTTGTAAATGGGACCCTCCTACGACCTTTAACGAACGTAACGACACATGGACCTTATCGGGATGTCCCCAGAACGTACAGAACGTCCGGCACGGACGTACATAGGATGTGCTATTTGGGCCAAAGCGATTAATCGCACGAAACGCGAACGTTCTACTTTAATCCTCGATTCGGTCTTTGCCGAAACTATCGTTGAGAGCTTGGATGTTGGCATAGTTTCCAAAGGCACCATTACTTCGCTTATTGGTGAAACGGTCGCACGCATCGACTGCCGAGTGCATATTTTTGTACCACCTATATTCCAACTCCCGAGCTCCCGACGATAGTCGATTCTGTTCTCCGTTGCGGAACAACGTGTACTGGAGAAGAGGACAACGTGTGTCACGGAACAATGGAACCGGCAGGGACGATAACACGCTGATCAGCGAACGCTGCTGCGACGGATCGGTCTCGTTTCCGGTTAGCCACGGTTAAAACATGTGGCTCCTCCATTTTAATTCTGTCGCTTGACAACGTTTCCCGACGAAACCGGACAGTTAATAACTAGACTGCGGATCTTTGTGCAAAATAATAATTAATTACAAGGCACTGGAACCAATTAAAAATTTCTCAAGTCAATTACAAGGCACTGGGACCGAATAAAAATGTTGTTCTTCCTTTAATAATTTTAATACGTTCATACTCTTAAATTCCCTTTATTTTCTATTGTTTTGCGCTCCACCTACTTATTTTTGTCATTAATGCATAAAATCCACAGTCTATGAATCACACTATCCAACGTCAATGTTGAAGATCTACTCTATTAAGTAATTGGATTCTACCTTCGACCCGTAATCCTGATTTCGTGGAGTGTCTACGGTTAAAGCGGAAAAATACGGAAATTTCAAGTCTTTAGAGGCGCGAGCAAAATGGAAAATTTGTTGGATAGTGTAATTTGAACGGTGTCTATCGAGGTCGTGACTGATCGACGTGAAATCCGGACCGAACGTCGGAGGAACGTTCGAAGGGATAGGATGGAACGAGAACGTTAAGTACAGTTACACAGAAACAGCGGATCGGTGGATCGTCAGCCGTACCGGTATTAGAACGGGGAGAAAAAAGAGTAACGGAGTATATATCGATAAGGTTTGTATCGCGATATCTATCTGTAGACACACAACGTGCGGGCCAATTATAAACGCGGAGCGGTACACGTATGCATTAATAATGTCTCCTTGTCGAGATATTCAGGACGCTCTCGGAGTGTAACGTTGAGCAACTGAACTCGCCCTTGCCAAGAAACACATGGATTACATTGCGCGATCTGCCTATGTCGTATATTAGTGTCCTTTGCTCGTGTGTCGACGCCGCGACGTGCGGGCTCTCTCGGTGTCTCGTTTCGACGGTAGCCTACTATCAACCAGAAACCTTTTGCACCGAAGTCTCTTCTACATTCCGCCTCTGTCTTTGTGTTCATCTTCACGAGTACCTACTCGTCTTCCAACTATCGTTGTCGCATTCGCATTTACCCGTCCCGTGTCTCGGGTACCAGTGACGTCACCGCGCGAACATACAGTTTAAAACGAAACAACTTTCGTTACAATCGGACCCAACGAGCCCGGCTTTTCCGAGAAGCCAGATGGATTGGTAAAACGAATTTCGAGAAAATTTAAATCTGTCGGAATATACAGAGTGCACCGAAAATCTTGGTAAAACCGGACGTGTAGTCTACATGCAAAAATAAAGATCCGTCGGGTTCGCGTGTTACAGTACACGCAGGAAGTAGAATCGGTTGATCATGATCAGACATATCAGCCTTATTCGCTGAATTTTAGCAAAACGAAAAAATATTATTCCTTTTTGTAGCATGTAGAATCTCCACCTGGCCGCTTGTACCGCGATTTCGGAAACACCCGGTATATATATATATAGCAAAGGAGGGAGAGAAAGAAAGAAAGAGAGAGATACTCGAGGCGCGATTATTATAGTACTCGAGTCGTCGGCACAACGCGCCCTGTCTGCGCGTTTATGTCAGGAATGGGATCAGTAAACGCACCTTTGAAAGTCGAAGAACTTTATTTATCCGTCGCGTGTACAAAGATAATTGAAAATAAACGGACGCCACACGAGCAGCGCTCGTCCGACATTCGGGATAGGTTGTAATTGCATGGGAGTAACGCGTGCTAAGGATGTACGAACGGTTTACGCGTAAAACGAACGTTCATGCATCGGTGTGGAAAGAAGAAGCCTAAACAGCTAGAAAAAGGCGACCGTTATGCGACTCCTAGCTACCAAGCGAATCCCCGATGTTCCAAAGTAGTTTTTCCGTGAGACGAAGCATAATCGGAAGGTCCTCCGAAGTCCCAGTCGTAGATCGAAAAAATTCTGTCCCGCCGACTTTTCCCGAGAGAGTTACGTTGCACGAGGGGGCGGGGCTTGTTGGCGTAACGCCCCTAGAATCGGTACCAGGTGGGCGTGTGGAGGGCCATCAGTATTCTGGTGCGGCCGCTTGCGGGCGTGTGGGCGTGTCTCGAGGCTCCCGGCTGCCTGGAGAGGACGCCCTTCTCGAAAACGTGGCCCTTGGTGGCCAGCTCCGTGGCCGCGTCCAGGCTGACCTTCGATACGGCTCCGCCCTGGACCAGTTGTCGTTTGTGCTCATCTTTGGCGACGTTCTTGCCACGCACCACACCCTCCTTATCCTTCAGGGTGACGTACTGATAGAACTCTTTCTTCGGATCCTGCTTCTTGCGACCCCAAACGGTGAACGGGTCCGGTACCAGGGACGGCCGCGGAACGAACGGTACCTTATCCCACGGGAAGTAGTCCTGTTTCTGTAAATGTGATCGGTTCGGAACGCTCTTTTCGCTCTTTTCACCGCTTTCGTCTCTCGCATCTTCTTCCCCCTTCTCGACCCTCGACCGAGCTCCCCGACGCTCCTTTTCGACGCCTTCACTTCCACACCGATCCTCTCCTACCTATTCTCCCTCTCTCTCTCTCTCTCTCTCTCTCTCTCTTTCTCTCTCTCTCTTTCTCTCTCTCTTTCTCTCTCTGCTACAGGTTTTGCACTCCAAATTAATCCTTTTGTAGATAATATTGACCTTTCTACAAATTAACTCTTTTTTTAGCAGGTCTTATTCGCTCTTTTGCAAATCAAATTCACCCTTTCCACAGATCAATAACTTAAGGAAACAAATTCGTAGGACAACTTGATTTGCAGAAAGGTGACCTTGGAATGCAAAACCTGTATCGAGCTCGTCTACTTTTGTCCGTAAACAACGCGTTCGGCCCTCGCTAGTCGAGGACACCTTCGGAGAATGTCCTTGGTATTGGGGAAGGTCGAGGGTACTGCTAGATTTTAAGTTTCCGTGAGAGATGGTACAATCCCGCCGGTGCACAGTAGGCCGTTTTTATAAAATAGGTGGAATTAACTCGTTGCACTCGGAACTATTTTAAAAACCAATCATTCGTTGCACTGTGTTTTAGAAGTCAAAGGAGGACTGCCTGGAAAGTCTGTTACGTAGCCTCGAATTAAAATTGGGAGAGATACTAGATTTATATACCACACCGATAGGTATGTTTTACTAAAATATTACTCCTACGTAAAGCTTTATATACTGAAAAATTGAATTTTTAAAATTTCAGGAATGTCGACCAAGCCCATTGGCCATTGGTTATGTGCTACGTCTGGTTCAAACCATAATCGCAATGGCGCGTTCCATAGGCCACCTCGTATATTCCAATAACCTTGGATTTATAACATACTTCAAGGTCATCTGAATCAGTGGACAAGACCCTAAGAGACTGTCGAACTTCCAATAAAATTGCTGGCAAGTGATCCGAGGAAAGTCTCCGAGTGCGAGGAGTCGATAAAATGATAAATTGGCATAACTTCCGCAGTCTACTATCGTACCATAATCGAGCGCCGATTTTCAAACGTTTATTCTGGCATCCGGCCGTGACGCGGCCTATTTGAGCTTTTCGATTCAAGACCAAACGCGTCGATGCATCAGCTGTGAGATCGCGAGCAGATTCAGAACGATTTCTGCGTCCTCCGACGGTCTTCGACGAGAAAATGCCTGGATATCGTTTCTGTTTCTCGGGTGTAAAAATAGCCTGTGGGGTGTGAATGGTGCAGGAGGAACGCGATGGCTGCGCGAGGCTCGTGTTCGAGGTTCGCCCCCGTGCATTCTCCGGACCCGTAGGTCGACGGAATCTCGCGGCAACCCTCTTTCTCGCGTCTTTCCACAAATATCGTTGTATCGGCGAATTCCTTGCGACGCGGCGCGACCGGTCTGAATCATTCACCTAGAATACCGCTGGTTTCTCGCCGCCCTCCTCCTCCTCCTCCGATGGATTCTTTGGATTTTCGCGTGGTTGTTCTCCGTGCAGAACGCGCAAATAATCCTTCGAAAATATCGTGTCGAAAGAGCGCGGTTATTTCGTGATCCTTCTCGTGTGGGTAGAATCGTAGCAGCGGCCAAACATACAGAGATACACCGGTATGTCGAGATCTAATTATAGCCCGGGGGAATCGAGAACTCTCTTTCTCTCCTTCGTTGGATGAGCGATATTTAATAAGACCGTTCGAGTTACATCGTCGTGTCGGTGTGGACTATTTCGAGCGGAATCGAGCAACGACTTAGAAACGTTCGCCGCAGCCGAACCCAACCGAACCGAACCGAATTCAACCGAATTCAACCTAAAAGAAATACCGTTTGTACGCGATTACTATGTTGAACAAGCATTACTATGTATGCCCAGCAGAAATCACGGAAATTATGACATATGAATTTCCGTGAGTAATTCTGGGCTGCCGGTGGTGGGAGCGGACGTCGCTGGTAACTCGTCAGACTAAATTAGGACAGAGTAACGCAACACCGGCTCCAACCGGATCCCCTCTACCGAAACGAGGAAAGACGGGAAAATTCTGAATAACAAGTAGGGTCGCGTGTCGTGCGTTGTCGCTGCGATTTCACGTTGTTCGCGTGTCGATTCAACGACCACGGTCATTGAAATGGTTCGTGGCACTCGAACTCGAACTCGAAGACGGAGGCCTCGACGAGAAATCTTCCGGGGCATAGTTAGGATCACTGACGGGGGGCCCAGGTATTTAGGTCGGCTTTCAGCTTCGCACCATTGATTCACGATCGACAATGGAGCGAGAAGGAGACGCCGCTGCCAAAAATCTTCTCCCGAAAGATTAGCAAAGCTCCGGCTGACAGTCCGAACGACAGTCAGATTCTCCGGTGTAACGGTGAACCGAACACTCATTTTCCTGTCGAAAGAGCCGAGTATTCGCCGGGTCGTGCCGCGGCTAAGTTTAACGCAACCGAGTCCCGGAAAATGGCTGCAACGCTATGAATAGTCTTCCCTCCGACTCCTTTGCTCTCGCGATCACTATTTATAACAATTTTCCGATTTTCGACCGGCAGAAACAGGCTTCGCGGAGAGGCGTAGAGCTTCTCGCGTTATCGGCTCGCCGAGAATCTCTGTCGCGCTCGATCGAGTCGACGCGGCGACGGTTAAATGGCAGAATGCATTGACACTTGAAACACTATGTACCGGCACAGCTGCCAAACGCCCGCGTTATCACAGGCTACAGGCCTGTACCTGTCTCTGTGTACGCATACGAGTACAAAACGGGTTGAAAGACGGACAACAGACGGGATGCTCTAGACCGGTGGTCTTCAAAGTCCAAATTCGATTTGTAATCGTTAGGCTGCGGATTTTTATGCGAAATAAAAATGACTTCGCTAACCCAGAAATAAATACATATCCAAATTCTAAAATTCCTTTAACCCCTTACAGCATCGAGTCAAACTCGTGACTTAGAAGATTTAGAACAGAGTCCAATAATTTTCTTTTTAACCGAAATATAATTCGACTTGATTCCTATCAATATGTAACTGTGGTCTAACACATAGGCATACAATAGACATCAATTTTCTTGTTTTAGGAAATTATAAACGAATTATAAAAATAAATCATAGTGCAAGGGGTTAATCTTCCTGTTCTTTCAATTGCACCTAGTCGCGTTCGTCACAAATGCGTATCAAATCCGCAGTCTGATAATCATTTCTACGACTCTAGAAATGCGGAATTCATGCAATTATAATAAAAGTGACTGGCTATACTAAATTACTGAATTGCTAATATTGTTACGTTCTTCTCAAATTTATCAAAATTATTGAAAAAAGAAACATCATTTTTATTTTGCACAAAGATCCGCAGTCGAGTTATTACTTGATTTACGAGTACAGAATACAAAGAATATACCGGAGCGTCGAAGAAGCAAGCATTACAAGTTAGTAATCATAACAACGATATCTTTCCAATGATTTTTCGATGCACAACTTTCGGCAAAGTTTGAAGACCACTGCTCTACAAAACAGATCATACAACGGGGTGCGTTCCGTACCTCCACACGGACGGATAACTCGTATCAGAGCTTGTTTCGACGTAGGTGCGTGTCAGATCCGTAAACTGGAAGTTGCAACGGTGCGGTTACACATACGAGTTTTGTAGAAAATTTGTTAATCACGTACGGTAACCGTAATGATGCGTATGCACAAGTGTAGAGTAGACTGTGGCGGCGCGGCGCGGCGGTGAATCGTCTCGATAAATAATCCTCGCAATAGGTTCTCGATTTTTCCGAATTTCTCGAAATGGATTTTCGTAGAGGAGACACCGGGGGAGACAGCTTGTTCCGAGGTCGGGTTGTGTATGAAAACGGCGACAGTAATGGCGACAACGGTAGCAGAGCAACAAGTAATACAGTGGTCGGAATACAGTGTGGAAGTAGAGACTTCGAAATGCATCGAACTCGATCCGAGCCGACAGCAACAACGATCCGCTTTCGATCGAACTCGAACTGAAGCGTGTGCGTGCAACTGTGTGCGGCTGTCGTCGATCGATTTCGCGAACGAACGGCTGGTGATCGAGGCTTGTCAGTCCCTTTTTGTTTTCGTCGATCACCGGAGAGCCAACGTTTCGCCGTTCGACAACATTTCAGAAAACGTAACAACACACACGGTGTGACACAGCGCTTGGAGAAGTGAAAAATATCGAAAGCAATCTGAAAATCTGAAGCGTGTGCTTGACGGGACAGTGCTGTTCTCAAAAAAAAAAAGAAAAAATAAAAACAGAGAAAAAAAAATAAAACTGATAGAGAAAAAACCCGAAACAAAGAATGATCGAGCGAACGAAACGTTGATATCCCGGATCGGGTAGAGAGTCGTGATCGGGGGGTGGGGGAGGGGGGCTGACAACTTCGGTTAAAGTGTTTCCGTGTCACACGGGGCTCTTACTCGACGTTAGTGCCATCCAACAAAACATTATTAAGACATACTACATCCCGCTCTTTCGGCAAATCCCGAATGTTGATACTGACCGTGACGCTGTAGGACGAAACGTAGGGCCTCGTGTAGGGCCGCCGGGTCGTGTAGAAGTCGCTCTCGTAAACCATTTTTCCTGTCGATGCTCTCGCTCTCTCTCTCTCTCTTTATTTATTTCTCGTCTCTGTTCGTTCTTCTGCTCGATTGAAAAATTCGCTCGTTCGTCGGTGATCGGGTTGATTTAGGTTTGATTATTGGGTGTGATCGAATTGGTGTAGCGGTAACAACACAACGTGCGCACCAGGGTGAAAGATCCGCTACTGCGGCCGCGGTGAAGGTTCGTACGGTTCTGTTCGTACGGTCTCCTTCTACTCTTGTTCGACTTCTACCGCGATCGCTTCTCACCCCACCACGGTCTGTCTCTTTTCTTCACGGGCCAAGAGAGAGAGAGAGAGAGAGAGACCAGTGTCTGCAAGCTCTGCTTTGCCGTGATCCTCCACCGAGAGCAGAGACACCTCGCAGAGCATCGTCACCCCGATTGCATCACCTTCGACGCGCAACGCGGCCTGATGCATCGAAAGAAATAGAATCGTGTTAAGGTTGCCGCTGGCCGCCCTCTTTCATCGACTTCCCACGATCCTCACCTTTTGATTCACGGTCCTTTCTGTGTTTCTCGATCTTCGAGGACCCTTGCAGACGCGTGTCTCTTCGCCGCGCGTCACTTCACCGTCCGCGAACAGCTCCATTTTCTGCATATCTTATGCGCCAGTTTAACCCGTTCCCGTACCACTTTCTCGATCATCACGGTTACCATAATCTAGAAAGTCATCTACACTTCTGGACAAAAATATAAGACATTTAGCATAGTTGCAAGAAAAGCATTGCGCATTTTATACATCTATCTTTGTATACTATTTCTAGAATGTGTATACAAAAATATTCAAACATCCTTTAAAGCAGAATCACTTTTCTAAAATTGGAGCAAACGACCTGACTTCTGTTTCGAGCAATAGCATTGGTTTACTAAATTAGGTGCATGGAAGATTTTGAAAAAATTGCAATTCGTAGGAATTACGTAAAAGAATAAAAAAGACATTTTTTAATACTATTTTATTTGAGGCGGTAAAGAAAATTTAAAATATGCGTTTCGTAGATCTACGTTTGAATCCTTCTCTTTCAAATGTACGAAATACAGGGTGGGGATATGTCCAGTTTGAATATTGCCGTTATTTGTAATAATATGAAAAAATGTTATATAGAAAACTTACACGGTATAGACGGGGACATATTGTGACACAAACATTTTCTGCATGGGTGGAGGCATAGAGGAGATTTAAAGGTCATCACTATTTTTTTTAATGGAATGTTATGTTTTTTTATCACGATGTGATAGCCAGTGTTGAGACGAATTCAGCGAGCTATCATTGAAGGTCATGCAAGGCCAAATATGGTAGTAAAATAAACTTTATTACATTACGGAAGATGCTCGAATTGATGACTGTTTGTGTCAATGCAAAGTTGCAATCTTCGTATCCCTGCAGAAACGATAAGACATGCACGTGATGCAGGGATACGAAGATTGCAACTTTGCATTTAAATGTCTTGTACTTTTGTCCGCCACTACAGATCCTTAATAATTTTCCAGTTGAAATAGAAGTGACTAACATTCGTGATTAGTACACCGTGTTTGAAATGGCAAGGGGTTAAAGCGGTTATTTATAAGAGAAACAATCATCCGTTCACCGGTTTGACCGTGTTCGCTGCACAGCTTTACGATTTCGTAGCCTCGTTTCGGCACCCCGACTCGTTCCTTTTTATTTTCGTAAAACGATACACCATCGTATCAATGACGGCGAACCATGTCAAGGTGCTGGAAGAAGTCATCGAGTACGAACGTGCTTGAAAGAAAATGATCGCGGGCTGCGATTGGCTTTTATTTTCGCAACGAATGCTCGGCTCGCCGTGACCTTCGCGGCGACTCCATGCACCGGTGCACCCCTAAAAATCGCGCTATAAAGTATTATAATTATAAACGTATATAAAACGTAGCCTTATACTGTGGCTACACGTATAGAGACATAGCGCAACTTTGAGCTGTTTTCGTTAAACGACGGAACGACACCGCCAATGTCAGGATTGTTTATTTAAAATGTTAACAATAGACCGGATTGTCCCTTCCTTACGTTTGTTCCGCAGCGAATGTCAGGCTGGCAACACTCCAGCGATTTAGGCTAAATTCTTCGGTTGGAACTGATTCTGCTACTTCTTTGTTGCAAAAACATTAATGAACTCCTAGATTTCCGGGTGGGATAACTCGCCACTCCCGAGACTGCTCATTTATCCCTGCCCCATTGGGATTTAAGTGTCGTTAGAAACTGATCACTTGCCAAAGGAGAGCTTGTCCGCGAGTCCACGAGAGAAAATTCGTCTCCCTAATCGAGGACAATTGTTGCACCGGAAATGGTACGCGAACGTTCGAAATTCAATACCCGCGACACGAATACTCGATACTCAAGAAAACTTTTAATTCGTTCGGATGAACAGCGGCAATAACTCGAACAGATATTTTTGTAGCCTGCCAAGTCGAAGGCTATAAATCTTATGGAAGCGGACCGGAATCTATTCACGTCGTTCGGAGCTGTAATAAGGAACGATGGGCTATTAGAAATACATACATTCGTCTTCTAATATATTGGTTTGCATATCACAACCGCGAGAAGATAACGCATGGAAATGCAGCCAAACATTAATTAACAGGTATATTTACATTATAATGGACGTAAGGTTTCGATAATTATACACATACAGGGTGGGGCATCTTAAACAGGTTACCTGAATAACTCGCTTGTTTTTGAAGATAGGAGAAAATGCATTAGACCAAACTTACTTGGTATCGGGGGGCTCATAATCTGGTATTACCAATTTTTCTGTAGGTGGAGGCGTCAAGGTGATATAAAGGTCAACTCTGATTTTATAAACGGAACAGTATATTTTTTTGCTTACATTCTGATAGAGTGTTTCAAGACGAATACAATGACCTATTATGAAGGTCATTCAAGGTCACTCAAGGTCAACTGAAAGAGAAAACTGATTATCTCAAAGCACAATTCGAACACTTTTGTATCTTCCGTAGTTGTTGGCATAGCGCTCTTGTAATTACTAATAAGGGTCACAGAACATAAACAAACATTCAATCACCATGTAAGCTTGTTTATATCAACGAATGTTATTAGTAGTTTAACTACCGCCTAGAATACAGTTTCGTAATATCCAATCTTAGTGTTCAATTTTCAAAAATGCGTTATACGATAGCAGAGAAAGTGGAAATGGTTCTGATTTATGGTGAATGTCATAGAATTATAAGGGAAGCAGTACGTGTATAATAACATTCGTTGATATAAACAAGCTTAAACAAGCTAATTCGGGTACGCTCTATCGAATGGTGGTAGTTGCAATTTCCGGTACTAACCGGAAATAGGATTTTCAGACCGGAAGTCGTTTTTTTTTTAATGGGATCCGGTATTTTTCACTGCATATTCAGATTGTATGAAAAAAATAATAAAAGTTTTGTCTCATACGTTTTTCTGGAAAATGTCTACATTGGACAGAAAATGAACTCCAATGTATGAATTCACATTTTTGAAATTAAAGATTTAATTTTTAATAATGAATTTACACAAGTTACAGGACAAACAGTAAAGGACAATACCTGCTCTGAAATAGATTAATAAACAACTTAACAGAAATAAACTATGGAAATCATTATTAAAAATTAAATCTTTAATTTCAAAAATGTGAATTCATACATTGGAGTTCATTTTCTGTCCAATTTCTGGGCATTTTCGAGAAAAACGTATTCGACAAAACTTTTATTATTTTTTTCATACAATCTGAAAATCCTATTTCCGATAGAACCATTCGATAGAGCGTACCCGAATTAGTTATTAAATTTTTTTTAGTTTTCAATAAAAATCACTCTCCACCATTTTAATAGGGGTGGACGGGTGGTCTAGGACACCCTGTATATATATAATCCGATTAATCCGTAGAGTTAATGTTTGTGTTAGGGGACCACAAATTTTGGACTTTGTTTATATAATCCCGTAGAGTTTGACGAGAAAATGCTGAAAATCCAAGTTTCACTCCTAGGAATTCAGTACTTGAAAAGTTATACGGGTTTAAAGTTCAGCGATTTTCACCATTTTTGGCAGGTAAGAGTAGCCGCTAGATGACAGCACAAGCACGCCCTGGTGTCGATAATATAGATTTCGATCCGCCACCTCACCGATCTAACCACCAACCAATTTGAACTATACCTTCTCTTTGAGATCCTGTATATGATTCTGTATATGATTCTGTATACATATTTTAATTACTGTTCGATGACAGTAATACCCGCTCTACATTATCGACGTCACCGCGTGTCATTACGTAACAACATGGCGGCGCTCTTACTTTTCAAAAACGGTGAAAATCGCTGAACTTTAAACACGCATAACTTTTCAACTACCGAATTCCTAGGATTGAAACTTGGATTTTCGGCATTTTCTCGTCAAACTCAACGGGATTATATTTTTAAAAAGTCCAAAATTTGTGGTCCCCTAAATCGAACAGCAGCATCATTTCTTGCTATATGTACGATCAATTAGTGTACATAATTGTTTTCTTATCGTTTGTAATTGTAGCATTTCCGTCTATCGACTTCGAGAAAAGTAATAATTTCTTGTTTTCCAGTAATAAAGAAATGGGTTGAAACACCTCTCAACAATAATATAAATGGAAATGAGTAATGTCAGAAATCAAGAACAGGTAAAATATGTGATCTATGTAAATATAAAAGAGGAATCGCGTCGTGCTCATTTTTCGAATCTTTCAAAATTGCATGAAGATAACGTGACCATCGGTCGGTAATGTAGGCGCAACTCGAGTCCACACGCTTCGGGCTGTCATCGTCGACAGCGTGCAAAAGTTGTGGTACATGGTACATCATGGTACATGGTACATGATTGCTTTCCCTGCATTTCCCTGTAAGTTTGCTCGAGCCGTTCTCGCGACGACAAAAGTTTCGTTATCGAAAATATGCACGATTAGATCGTCGACGGCCGAAGGGAAAACGTCGCGTTTTTATGAGAAGCGTTCGACGTACGATCAGCGTGACTCGTTCGGAAAGACGGGGAGCGCACATGTTACGAATCACAGCTGTCATTCCGGGAGAGTAAACAGAAAGGATTCTCGTCCTCGGATTGCTCGAGACACAATGTCCGTAACCGAGGAGCGGATTCAAGAATTGAACAAACGGTTCTTGGATTTCATGAGCAAAAACGAGAATGTGGAGCCGGCCACGAAAGAAATTTACGACGATCTCCTCGACGAGGTCTTGATGGGGTTTGTTTTCGACGTGCATCGTACAACGAAAACTGGCAGTTCCGATGTCGAGGAGGGCATACCCGACGACGAATCCTATGCCATTGTAGGTGAGTCAATCGAACGGTTATTTCTCGAAGGTGTTGCTCGCCAGGGTACCTTTGCTCAGGTTATGTTCGTTTATTGTAGATTCCCCGGGGCTGGACGTGTTTGGACAGCACCCTGTCAAGAAGTCCCAAGAATGCAACTGCCCGAATTGCGACAGAGGAGTCGCGGCTTGTCGCTTCGCGACGCATTTAGAAAAGTGCATGGGCATGGGGCGGAACAGCTCGCGAATCGCGTCGAGACGTATAGCGAACAATTCGAAGGATCTCAGTAATTTCGGTGGCGTGATAAGCGACGATGACGACGACGTTGACTGGAGTTTAAATAATGACAAACGCAAGCGTAGGAAAGACCGCAACGGTATTAAACGAACGAAGCAGCAGAAGAATAATCAAAGAAACGGGGATAACTTGAACGAGCATGTTCACAGTAGCAACGAGAATTCCCCATCTAATTACGAGAACATGTCCTTGGAAGACAAAAGGATTCTGTTAACTCAGATCTGTGGCGTGATATCGGAGCACACTAAGAAGTTGTGCACAAGGTCTATGCGCTGTCCGCAACACACGGAGGATCAGAGGAAAGAAATGAGAGCGAACTTAGAATCTGGGAGTAACGCTCAAACCGGTCAGGATAATCTTCACGTGGATGTAGATACCTATGAGGAAAACGATGGACAAAATCTAAGAGAAGCTCTGGCGCGTTGGGATCGAGAAGGCTCTAGCCATTCAAGTCCTGCGGACTCTACGTCTACTACATCCACATCTTCGATCAGTAGGAAACGAGAAACAAAGACCAAAGGCAAAGGCAAAGGGTCAAAACGTGACCGTGGATCACCCATTTCACAAGGCGACTAAAATGAATAGTGTATTTTATTTATTTTTTAACCATGTAAGCTGACTAACGGAAGAAGTTATCTAATAATAATGTTCCTATGCTTGTACAAAGCTTCCAAAATACATTGTTCAACCCAAAATGTAGCCAAACCGGTAATATCTTTCCGAATTCATTTTTCATTGTTGTACAATAAACAGGATTAACAGTTTTGCAATACTTTCACATTGTGATCAAAGAGTATGTATACAGCAAAATACAGAAAAACCGTGAAAATTGCAATGAAATCATTTTTTCATGTTTTGAGTTCCTTTTTAAACTACAATACTCCTATCATAAACTGACATCAACTATCTTCAATTTAAGCCCTTGTACGTTCAAAAATTCTTACGACTGCATATTTTAAATTTATTTAATTTCTGCGCAAATTTCTAGCTCATGTTTCTACGCACCTTTTTCGCGTAATTTTCAGCGCGAAATTTAAATATATTTGTTTTTGTGCTACTTGCACAGTTCCTGGCGCGAAATTTGAAAATGTTTCTTTCTGTACTATAAACTCTATTGTCTGTTATAAACTATACCAGAAAAGACATATAATGTTATCCTTGTGTTATCAGAGCTGGTGTTATCTACGAAATATCAGTCGCACAGACGAAGTACCTATAGGATAGGAGTAGACCAATCTAAATATACTAATCTATGGTAGTAGGTAGTAGTCCTCAAAGATGCCGCCATTATTCTCTGATCGAGTAGAATTCGTTATTTTCGTTACTATTGTTATCTTGATTATCAACATATAAATCTGAGTTAATAATTAAATGTAGAAGTGAGTAATTATTTGTTCTAAAATAAAAGTTAACACGTTGAATTATAAAACAATAAAACGTTTTTTATTACTCAGTTGATGTTCTATACGTAATATAAACAGAATTCATTTATAAAAGTATGCACATGTATCAGAAAATCAAACAGCACAAAAGTCTGTATAACCAAACAAATATGTTTGATATTTTTTATCGAAGTAAAATGAGAGGATGATTATGATTGATATATGATTATTCAATTACCTCCATGGTTTGTGCATTTCATAGATATATGTAAAAGATAATATAAATATTGTTGAGTAGTTTTGATAAAATTGTTTCGTTGATAGAAAAACTGTACAATAAATATTTTGTAATCTTGCTAGATATAAACTACAATGATCAATCGGCTCTTACTGGAACTCTTGTATGTACAGTAGAACTATTTTGGTAAATGTATACTTGTGCTAAGATTGCGATATCAATGATAACTTGAAGAATACCGCACACTTCAAATTGAATCGGAGCTTCTTTTATAAAGAAATAACAAGTTTTAAATGCATCGCCTAGTGTCCACATAGTAACCATGATAATACTGAAATCAATATAAAATTAATTACATGCATAACGATTCGTTCCATTGTCCCGTCTTGTAAATAGATTTACTGTGCCTCACCTCATGCCACTAGTTGACTTATTTACAAAATTACGGAGAAATTGGGGTACTCCCAGCATAGCTTCTGTTAATACTGCGAGCAATCCCATAAATTCAACGAATATCGGTATATCTACTAACAGATATGTCAGAACTCCTACCAGCGCAGCGAATAGCAGCATAAAATCCAAATATGATTGAAAATCTGTCCATTTCCAAAAAAAATTTGCATCTAAATCTATTTAAATTGAAGTTCAAAATAGTTCGTAAATACTACAATAATGGTAAATAAAGCAGTATTAAAATTAGAGTTTTTGATTATTCTTATAATTCAAAACTTACCAGCGAATACATGTTCTCTGGTTTTTATTATCTGATTTCTATTTTGTACACTGACACACAGTTTAATCATAATGAACATAGTAATGATCATAAATACACTTTGCAATAAAAGGGGTACTTCATAGTGTTTTCCGAACCTGCGAAAAAAAATATATGACTGTTATCAATTGTTTCAGAATACCATTGCTACTGTAGTACAATGGACGTTTGTTTGTCAACACGACAGAAAAATACAAACCAAAAAAAAATTCGTAGAGTGTTGGCTATCAGTAGCGTAAGACATACATAAAGGGAAAATCCTTCTGCATCTTCGCTTCTTTTAATTTCTCTATATTGTGGTATGTATGGTATAATACCACCGAATATAATTGCTCCAGAAGCAAGCCAGTTGGCTAGGTCTTTAATGGTCAACTCCTCGTAAACATTATTCATTTTAGTGGAATGTTTCTTTTACCTACATAACATTTCACTATCTACAACTTATCACATGTGTGGTGACTTAGGTTATCCCACCAATATTTTTTACCGTCATATCAGCAGCGGATCGGTTAGATTAAACAAGCCCATCCCGATTATTCGAACTCTGGCAAACCCCATCGCGAAGCGTTACTTTGAAAACAAAAATGATTCACTATTCTAACGTCATCTCTTGATTCAACCTTCATTCTTGTTAACAATGCACAACAATTAACATACTGCGGCAGCAAACAGACACATATATATATATCTTCGAAATCCAAACAAAATATATATGCATACGTATACCCAAACACAATTACGAAACCTTATCTAAAGTAATAAACATATACATGAATATTTAATGGCCGACTGTAAATAAAGAAAAAAAAAACACCCCCGTACATTTATGAACATATTCAAGAAATTGAAATTTCGTAACCAATACAAAGATAAATTATTATTTAGTCATTGTTTATTAACCGAAGGTGACAAGAAAAATCAATAACCAGAACTTTATTCGAACAATCGTTTATTCTAGTATACATAATCAATGAAATGAAATTTATAATAAACATATAGTTGTCACAAAAAAAAGTTTTTGCAACGATACTTTTTCACCCAACACGTTGAATAAGAAATGTAGTTAGAACTGAGTCGAGTTACTTAGCAACTGAAAATAAAACAATTTCCAGCAGGTGCACGCAATTCACTGTGAAGTATGGTTGTCGGATAGAAATAAAACGAACTCAAAATTCACAGTGCCTGCCGTATTGTTCTCGGCTTTGCGTCGATTTGATATGAAATAAAAGCAATAAACTTCGCAACTGAAAACAGTGGAACAAACTACTCGAAATGACGAAATGGAATAGAAGTGAAACCAGTCTGAAAAGTAGTGGTACGAATGTAATAAGGATGTAAAAATGCATAAGACACACGACACACAGGGTAACCTGCAAATTTATAATACAATCTATATAATTTCGAATCTAGCGTACAATCATAATGGGCAAAACTATTTCGAGCAACTGACAACGTACAATTCGATGAGTTCGCACTTACGACGCGTTTTACTAGCAAAATGTGTCATCGACTCGAGAAACAAAAACTGTGTGACCAGAAGGAAGCAATTCTGCAAGCAAATTGAATGTAAGCCGCATTTTACGACGAGAAAGATCACGGATGATTTGATCAATCGATTAGCGTACGACACTTTGCATCATCCAGCGGTAAATTAATCATGTATCAGTCATAAGTCCCATTCGATGCGCGCAAATGTTCGTGTTGTACAGTGAGCGAAACTCGTTTAAATGCACTTCAAAATTTACGAATTTTCATGCTTATTTGAAAGTAAAGGACAGATGATGTTGTTAAGATGGGGCTATTTACTTTGCTCGATCTTTACTTGCAACATCTATTCAACGTCTACAAAGGCGAAATTCATTTAAACGCAGTGCTTTTTTCTCTCAGATATTGAGAGAAATTATAAAGGTAAGTGTTTCATTTAAAGAGTGATCATAAAGGTGTTGTTGTCCCGTGTTTCTAATTATGTAATATTTTTGATTTGATGTAAAAGAACAGAATGGCAACAGGAAAATATTGAAATGAAGCTGAAGAGGCAGTAATAACATCTTTAAAAAAAGGGGGGAATTGAATCGCAAGATTGCAAAGGAAATTAAATGTTCCAAATCCACGGTGCAAAATTTTTTGAAATGTGGAAAAGATTGCAACAAAAAACATGCTACAAAAGAAAATACGAAAATAACGAAACAAGAAAAAAACGGTATCATAAGTGAAGCAACGAAAAAAAATTAGTTGCACGTCAAACTGTTGCGCAATTACAATTGCCAATAACTTCGAGACGTGTACAACAAATTTTGCACAACGCACCAAACGTTGTTTTTAAAAAACCAAGGAGAAGACGATGTTAAAGAAACATCATGAGGCTACCTGGCTACAATTTTCAAGACATCATATGCACTGGACCAACGAATGGAATAGAGTTATCTTTTCCAATGAAAAATAGTTTAATTTAGATGGTCCAGAGTCTGGACCAGATGAATGCTTCTTGTATTGGCATGATCTCTGTCAAGAGAACGACCCAAGATTAAGCAGAGCTTTTTCTTCATTTGGAAAATTGAAACATTGTTTTGTTTCCACCAAAATGAATTCTGAAAAGTGACATGCTTGGTGGGGTGTTAATCCCATTTTGAGAAAACGTAGTTTGTGAAAATGAATTCATATTTCAGCAGGACAATACAGCGATTCACGTTCCACGTTTCTAAATATTAAATTTGTAATGTCCATGTGTTTTCAATTTTAAATTGTATTCTTTACACATGCGTTTAAACGAATTTCGCACGTAAAATATGGTTTTATTTGTAAAAATTCTTGCATAAACGTTTAGGCAAATATATATGTACAAATATTATAGCATATAAATATATTTATAATCCTCAGTTATTATTATATGTTTCTTATTAAAATTTTGAACCTTTAGTCCCAAAATCCTTATTTTTGTTTGTGCGTTTAAACGAATTTCGCTCACTGTACCATTCCCAACAATTTTTAAGTAATCTCAAGTCTACCTGTAATTTTCTTTGTTATTGAAGAAGACGAAGACGTAGTCTTGAAACGACTTCCTCGAACAAAGAAAAGCCTTTTCAGGTTTCTTTGCGTTTTCAAATTTTGTAATGAGTGTGTATTTCGATTAATAAACAGGATGTTGTGCAAATGCATTATAATCCAAGATACTCGTGCCACGACGAGGACCAAAGGTATTTTCCCGGTTGCTATGATCATGATTCGATTTGTCCACAGTCGAATATACTGCACGATCATGTAATTTGTTCAAGAGCGCCAGTATTCAAACCGAATAAGTACGAGATGATTCAAAGAGACGATCACGAAATGGACGAACGATCGACGCGGACCATTTCGAAAGATCAGGATGTGAGATGCAGGTGAGAGGCAAGCATATATATTTTGTTCTAAATATTATGTTAATTTTGCTCGATTATAGATACACTGACGATTCGATATATTATGAAAGTATTTCCGATGTTCGAACAACAAGAAATAATCATGGTTCGGCAAAATGTGACGAAAGGAAATATGTGAACTTTGCATATGAAATTACGCGCGAAATACTGCACAATCATTTCTATACTGATGATCAGTTGCGAGAGGTATTCAAGAGGCATATAGAAAGAAACAAAGAACATCTGGACGTGGTCAGACTTGCACCTCAATTTTTGTTATTCAAATCAGAGTTAGACAATATTTAACCCCTTGCACTATAACATCGAGTCAGAGTCGTGATGAGTCTGATAAAATTCTATTTTGTTGTTGTCGATATATAAGCATTGGAGAATACATAGGCATACAATAAGTATAAACATTCTTCTTTTTCTAAAAAAAATTATGGACGACAAAGAATTTCTAATCACTGTAACTGTAAAATAAATCGTAGTGTAAGGGGTTAATGCGATTATGATTAAAAAATCGGATTTGACGAAAATCATTTTATTGTACAGACTTTGATTTAAATGAAATGTCTAATTATTTGTGAAAAGTAACGTGTCGTCTAATCCTGTACAGAATAGAATGATGGTCGAAATTTATCAATTGAAAATGGTGTTGAACGTCGTGGACGATTTGGAAGACAATGTTGTCGATGTTCAACCTCGACCGCCGACGCCGCCTAAAGTTCTGGAAAAGTTAATGTCGTTTGACTCAGGCGAGACCGCCAAACAGCGTCATTCGACAGACAGCAATAAATCAGTAGTATTAGTCGATGCGAATCCTGAATTGATACTAACCGAAAGAGATGTAATTACATCACTGATAGAATCCGATATCAATCCGGACGATGCTCAGAAAATCTATAGAAGGCTGTTTACTAAAAGCCAAGAATTTATTCACGGATTTCCAGACGTGGTATCGTCGATGAATTTTCTATAGCTTGCGTCATCAGCATAATCGTTCGTTATTAACAACCTTTATTGTTCAGGTGTGCACGAGAACGGCACGATCGGACGACAGCGATGCAGGGAGTGTGAACAGTCGGCTTGGTCGGCTTTTGAATAAAGCAAATGAACAAGAAAAAAGCTCAACAACGCAGGATCTTATTATACAGAAAGACAAAGACGTGCAAGTTTAAGCGTTCGTCTCAAGATACAAAATTGTAGAGAAAATTGGAGCTTCCAAGGCAGAACGTGGCGGAAAGATAAAGTTGCATTCATGCAAGAAAAATATTGATTTTATTTGTTATAGTTCCTTTTTGATAGAAATAAGTTCTGCTATCGTTTTTACATCATCAGTTCTTCATCATGTTTGTACACGACAGTATCAACAGAGACAAAATATTTCGAGGAAAAATACAGATTGTAGGTACACGTTATAATTACAATATATACGCGGTTCGTTTCAACAATGTATATATATACTATATGTATATATTAAACGTATATATTACAATTATGAACGTATGTTTACAGATTTTTATAGTACAGTTACCTCGGACATAGGTAGATGCTGTTATGTTTGTGTATGCGTTGTATATTACACAAAAGTACAAATAAGATATAAAACTAAAGTGGATGTCCCCATCATTGATAGTACATCCGTCTCTTATTAGTATTTGTATAGATTGAAATGGGCTAATGCACTTTGTACTTAAATTGTACTCTTTTCACTTACAACAAATTATATGCTTACGTGAAAAACAAAATGTGTTTACAAAAGCGAATCAAGTACGGAAGGAAAGGTAAAACAAAACATTACTCGTTCCTATAAAATTGCAGTTATGCTCTCGCCTAAATGACCCCCCCCCCCTTAAAAAAAATAATAAAAAGCTGCAGTTAATTATCTCAGCAGTAACATATAACTAAAAAAGATATCGTGTAAAAATAGACATTGTCTCTTCGTTCATATGTAATATCACTAATCGTTTGTTACTTTGCAGTCCATACTTTTACTTTGTTCCGTGTAGTAACAAAACAGTCACTTTATAAAAAAGTGTCTGTATTATTTTCATAACGTGTGTAATAAATTAGATATTGTTATAGTTAACTGTAATAAACAGTTCTTAATAGTAAAGAATCGTTTTCGGAATTTCCGTGAAACGAATCCATGAAGTGGATTCAAAAATTGAATTTGGAATTTAGAAA
Source organism: Lasioglossum lativentre (assembly GCA_916610255.1). NCBI lineage: Eukaryota > Metazoa > Arthropoda > Insecta > Hymenoptera > Halictidae > Lasioglossum > Lasioglossum lativentre. Next base: position 35,489,801 of record OU744356.1, on the reverse strand, counting down.
GAAAAATTTCATTCCTATAGTCTGTTTCTCGAGAGAGGAGATACACATCGATGGTCACAATAGTTGACCACTAAGCACCTAACTCTCCAATTGCAAAAGCGAGTGGATAACTACTATGAATATCCGTGTAGCTCAAATCTTTTTCTCCGACCAGCAGGCTATAACATAACTATAATATTCTAAAAAAAAATTAAAAAATAGATATTTTCGTTTCCTCATCAGCTGCCGTCTGACGCGTTCGAGGAAGAGTCCTGAAGTTCCGGCACATCAGGACCTCTGTTTAAAATGTTCAAGAGATCTGTTATATGAGTTATGGTAAAATCTGGTTGTGGATCCTCTTCTAACAATCGTGGTTTATCCAAGATTGGCATCCAAATTGTACATCCGAAGCCCGCTTTTTTCCCACCTAAGTGAAAATAATAAATTCTTTAGCGACATTCGATGATAAAATTGGATAAGAAACATTTCAAACAATAAATACCTAGAATATCAGTTTCTAATTTATCGCCGACCATGACGCATTTCTCCGGTTTAACATTTAAAAGTCGACAAGCTTTCGTAAATATTGGTCTCTCTGGTTTCTCGTACGGTAAATCTCCGGATACCAAGATAACATGGAAATATTGTTCCAATGATAATTTATGTATCTTTTCCCATTGTGCGTTCGAAGGACCGTTCGTGATCAGTCCTAAACGGTACTTTATCCTCAGCTGTCTCAGCATTAAAATTGTATCTGAGGATAGCGCTAAATAATAATATCGTAGATACAACCATCTTTTGTAAACTCTGTTCGCTAAGTAAGAGTACTTCTCGCCGAGTGCTTTACTCCATAAGCTTGTGCGCCAAGCGTCCAACGAGTAAACCATATTGTCAGGGCACTTTCTAAACAGTTTCAAATATAACGTTGTAATCTTGACAGATACATCTTCAGGTATGCCATACTCTTCTGTTAGTTCCTCAGCCAACTGTAGATAAATTTAGAATAATTCCTGTTAGATGTCTGTTTAGCTCGGAAGATATTTCGAGCGATATTACAAGAAAATGATAAACAAAATACAAAGTACATACTAAGTATGAGCATAAGTATATATAATAAGAAAAGTATTGAATGTGGAGTTGACTCGAATCACTTAACCAAAGGTCTGGGGAAAGAAGAGGATACAAATGATCAGCTAGGAGATTAGGTCACTTAATTCAGTTTTGGATGATTACCTAGAAAATGCATTGATTCATTGAAATACTCGAGCCGATTAGTGGACACTCGAAGTGGCACCCGCGGTCGTTGCTGTAATCACAACAAAATCAGTTGTGCCAACAACAAACTTGCAATTAAACTTATTGCTGCATCTGCTACGCCATAAGATTGATCTAACATTAACAATTATTTTGGCACACTCTAATTACTTCGTTCACTGTAATTATTTCATTACGACAAATGCTGGAGGGATAATAACTTAAAAGAGAGAGAGAGAGAGAGAGAGAGAGAACATTTTATAAAACAAATCTATTTAATAAAAAGATCATTTGTTATTTTACACAATCACTGATCATACATAAACATATTTCTTTCTTTTTGGTATATATATATGTATACACATTTTGAAACTACATCAATGGTAAATACATATCTAGTTCGTAAAAAATTTTAGTAGCCTATCGTTTTATACTCTTACAAGGAATATAAAAATGTGTGTTATGAATCGAAACGTGTTTTCAATATATCTCAACGTTCAAAGCCATATTCGATTCATATAGGTATTCATTAACTCCATTGCTTGCCAGAAAACTATTTCTAGATATGATTGCTGACTAAATTTACATTTGAGTTACGATTGCGTACGGTTTCACAAAATTGTAGTCAGAACATGTTACCGAGAGAGAGAGAGAGAGAGAGAGAGAGAGAGAGAGAGAGAGAGAGAGAGAGAGAGAGAGAGAGAGAGAGAGAGAGAGAGAGAGAGAGAGAGAGAGAGAGAGAGAGAGAGAGAGAGAGAGAGAGAGAGAGAGAGTTGCGTATAGAATTTGACGAAACAGAATCATTGAGAAACCGACCTATAAATAAACCTGCATTCTAAAGGATATTAGACAAAGTATAAAGCTCGTGTTATTCAAATTCATATCTTCGATCATAAAACACAAATCGTACTTCCGTCTTCGCGGTAATTTTAATCTCCGAAAAGATGTTTTCCAAGCTCCATCATACGATGATTTCTGCAAACTGTCAAAGCTCCGAATTTCTTCAGAACAGAAGCAACGTTTTTATCTGCTTTGACTAAATGGCATAAAAGATCTTCGAAAGCGGATTTCACGTTCGGCTGGAGGCTTCCTATTTTGACTTTCTTAAGGGTCTCAATGATTTCCTCAGCCCAACCTGACTCTAGAGCGAACTGCGAGAGCCAAGGAACTACTTTCAGAACTCCGGCCATCGTTTGCATTCCAAGGAACCACAGTTCCATTATTTCCATCCATCGTTCTTTGTATGTTATAGAAACAACAAGTTCGGTAGGATCGTTGCTCTCGTCGATTATATAAGCGTCCCAGAGGAACCTTATTGTTGCTTGAATATACCGACATATGGAGAAATCATTTTGCTTAATGCGTTTCGCCTGTTGCTTCAATAGGAGCAACCCCAGAACCGCTAAATGACCATGCAGAACTAAATTCTCTGGAATCTGCTTAAGCTCCGGGAGATTATTAAACATGAACTTCAACAAAGAAACGAACGTCGGCGACTCTTCTACTAGTTTCGGTTCTAATACAGTGATGTTCATTAAAGCGTTGCAGGTAGAAATCATGGCTGCTCTCGAATCTTTCATCGCTTCCGACGCATAAAGCTCTAAATCTTCTCCTTTTTCTGCTTCCTTCAGTGCCTTTAATCTCTCTGCTTTTGGAACTGGTGGTTTTTTATAATGGACGATAGTCCAGTGATAAGATAAACATTCGAATAAAATTTCCTCTTGTTTATGACGGAGTAGAATTTTCCTAGCGTCCTCCTCGACAGTCAAGTAACACAAACCTGGCAGTAATAGTCTCAATAAATCGATCTCGCTCAAAGGATCTTGCGGAGCTGGTTCTTCCAATGTTAGTCCTTCGTCGTTTTTGGCTTTGGCGTTAGTTTTAGCTTTCTCCGCGAGCTTCCTGTTTCGGTAAGCGTAGAACGTATCGTTAGCAACTGTTAAAACATAAGGCAAAATCGCGTAAACCTGTGGACGCATGGCTTTGGTTTCTTGGGCCAACCAGGCAGCCAACACTCTTATCACAGCGCAGATAAATACTCGTTCTTTCATGTCCGTGAAGTCTTTCTTTTTTGAGACAATGTTCAGGAAACCTATAATTGCAGCGAACGCTCCTTTCAGCGCTGTGTACAACGACTGTTTTTCTTTCTCTTCCAAATCCAATTGATCGGTAGTGATGTAATTAAGAGAAATTTCGAGAATAATGAAGCAGGATGTAATTAAATCAACATTCTCCATAATTGTTTTACGCTGCTTGCCTTCCAGGAGTATTCTAACTTCGATAGATGCTAACTGAATCAAGAGTAAGAAAAAGACTTTTGGCTTCTCTTTGTCTGACAATGTCCATTCGGGTCCCAGGAGATCCATCATCGCAGAAGCAAGTTTCAATGCTTGACCTTTACCAACTTTCGATCCAAGAATGTCCGACAAAGCCTTGTGAATACTGGCTGGCCAAGATTCATCTTTAGCAGTCTCAACGATCATATCTTTCCTACAAGACATCAACAAAGCTTGTAAAATTGTGCACAATTCAAATTTCCTTTGGGTGTGATCTGTTTCAAAGTCCAGCGCAATTTTATTTATGATCGTATGAAAGGGTGCATTGTCTGTTGGATCCCAAGCTTCCGGGCCAAATCTTCCAACCAGCATAACTAGGATGTTCAGCGCTTGATCCGTTTGAAAACTTTTCTCCGCGTAAATATCGCACATCTTCGATATCGCTTTGTGTTCGAGCAGAGTTTTCTGTCCTGGAGGATACTGCGCGATGTTTTGTAAACACGTGTAAGCTTCGCTGACGATAATTAACATGTCGTCGGCTGCATCCTCGTCCACTTGAGAAACAATTTCCAATAATGCAGGCACATGGACGATCATATCTGGATGAGATGCTAGCTCCGGTTCTCCACAGAATGCAGAAAGTATGGACAACGCTACCGACTTGTACACTTGCGGAGGACAATCCACAGGAACCGTTTGAGAGGACAATAATGCTTTCAGAAACTTGGATCCAATGGCTTCGAATAATATCTTTTTAACTGCAGGCGTACATTCTTTACCGTCCACCAATTTTGTAACCATAAAAAGTGCTGCAAACTTTTCTGAATCATTCTCGACAGTTTTTAATATGGCTACACACTTCTTCACACTTTCTGGAATACTCATTTTTGCAATTTACTTGTTACAATCGATACGATTAAATACTTTCTATTCTCGGTTACCCTCTATGACAATAATTCTTCCGACAGAGCTTTGACTAGCTATCAACTAGACAGATAATGATTTATTGAATAGTTTCAACAAGGTTTCACTGAAGATCGCATCTTTCACATGGCACAGCCAAAAGCCAACTGGCAGTACTCCCAGAACGAACCCCTTGGAACTAGCCTTGCCCTTTGACACACTCACTTAGCAGGATAAAAATAAAGCTCTACCACCACGAGCGTTATTCCACAAAACGTGGCTACATTACCAGCCAATGGATTATTGCCAGTGTAAGGTTAATGACGCTTTTCGATCTCTTCTATTTAGCACGAAAATGTAATGTATATGCCAGCTTAGTTATTTAATTATAGTGTTATGCGTTGTGTTCTTTTTTTAGATTAAAAAGAATTCTTTACGTCAAGTCGAATTTGTCAAATTCTGTCGCAAAATTATTTTATGCTCCCACCGTTTTTTCCGATAGGATACAAGAGCATAACCTTTTTCGTTAAGAAGCGCACTGTACACGAGTTTCCAGAGTGAGTTTCGATGCACACAGTACGCTCGAGCTGGTATCTCAGGATCGTGAAAACCTTCAGTAACGTGCTCGCACGCTTTTTCTACGTTATGTCGAGCGTCTGGACAGTACCAGTAGGATCTCGGTCGAAAATAACCGTCCGAGAGAAAGCTCTATATCAGGGAGTCGGCTCGTGTTACACAGAGGCTTCTATTTTCGTGCGATCTTCATATCCGAACGGAAGTGAAAAGAGAGTAGGTGCGAACATAATCGTCAGAAAGATTCTTTGAAATGTACATATACGTTGAAGAAAACAATAAGCAAAATATAGACGAAGCGAATGAATGATCGTTATATAGACGCATATATTTCTCGGTGTCCTGGTCAATACATATAAATATACATACTGATCGTTTTTTTTAAAGTTATACACGACATTATTTATAATGTGTTAAACATACCTTTCGGCACGTTTGATAGTCGCCATTCCTAGTCTTGATGAGCGTGTTGTCCAAATCGAAAAACACAGCGCTTATAGATCGATTCAACGAGCAAAGGTGCTTCTTATGGAAAGTCGCCATTGTCATCGGAAAGGTGAATATGCTGTTGTTAATTCGATGATGCTTCGACGGAGAATCGCGCATAAAAACATGTAATGATGTTCATCGAACAACCCCTCTTCCGAGAATACTTTAGGAAGGGATATATGAGAATTATTTCGATAGTCGGCTGTCGCAACGGACTGTACATCCGTCTTGTCTCGACCTAATACCCTTCGTTCCTGACCTTTTTCCCTTCCTTCATTTCCTTCTCTGATCATCGAACGAAGAGACATCTTTGATGGAAATGTAAATCATTGATCGTCGATAAACACGCGATCTAATTTTTAGTGTTAACCACGCGGAAACTCTACTCTTACCAATAGAGTCTGTCAGAATATTTAAAAACTTCTTTCCATAAAAGTTACTCCAAAGATGAAAGCAAAATCAATTTTACGAATAATCCGACATTCGTGGAGAGACTGGACAATTAATCATACTTATACAAGGTGTCACAAACCATTCGTCCACTCGTATTAAAATGAGGAGGACGCAGTGGTTTTATAAGAAACCTAAAACGGTGTAATGAGAATGATTAACAATTCTGTTTGCCTCACCAACGAAAATACATTCTCATTGAATTGTACAAATTTATTCAGAGCAATGTATTTATTTTTCAGTAAAACTTTACACCCGCAGTAATAGGTACATTTACCCTATATTATAGTTTCTGATTTTCTGACTTAGTTACTGGTTTATTCTTCTCTTTATGTGTTAGAATCTAAATTCTAAATTATCAAACCATCCCCCTACATTTTGTTAGATATGAACGGGCAATTTGAGACACCCTGTATACATGGTGTCAACCCTGGTCAACCTTAGACCATATGGTCTAAGCCTAAGGCCTAAGATGTCAACACCTATATATACGTTTGGATAGCACCGGTCCTCTAGAAGAAAGAGGATAAAGAGACTGCATGCCAGAAATTGGAAACGCTGGAAAGCAGAAAAATGTTACCGTCAGGTGTCGTTAGTACGCATGCGCAAGAGCTATATTCAAGAGAATATATATATATAGAGTTCCAGCAAGGTTCCAGTTCCAGCATATATATCAGTGGGTTCCAGCTATGCAGGGTGTCTCACAAAGTGCCGGAAAAAGAAAGGGGTGATTCCACACCAGAGAGTATACTCTCTGTCCGCACTTTCCTTTGTTAATTCGCGCCGAAACGCTTTGTTTTTGAGTTATCAGTGAAAAACATGGACCAATCAGAGCGTAGCTATAACGGACGGATTCCGGCTCGGCCAATGGCAACGCCTCAAGGACACCCTGTACTCACACCCTGTACTATTTTCAATAATGGGAGTCTTGTATTTGTTTTTATTATTTATTAATTATGTATAAGCAATATATAAATATTATAACTATGGTAAGTAGAAGTGATATTAAAGTATACTAATATTTATAAATGTGGTATACATTTTGTGGATTCTCGGAATAGTTTGGTGTTGTGATGTAAGTATGAAGCAAAATAAAATCATCTTTGAATTATAATGCAACATTTCAGAATTAATGAAGGTATATATCAGTTAATAGAAACCTGAAATAGACAAAATTATTGTTACGTAGTCAAAGAGATTATGTGAACACATTGGAAAGAGGTTGGATAATTTAGTTACCGAAGGGAAGTGTTTTGCAGGTATGTATTTTGTAATTGTTGTAAATTTCCTCATCACCCTAGGGGTATTACTATGGCGCGTTACCCTTTTTATTCAAGATTATTATTGTTACAAATTTTTATATTTTATTCTTCTGTTTATATGAAAAGTTTATTTGTTTGTTTTCCAAAAATAATGTCTATTACGTTTTTCTTTCAGAGTATTATCATAATTTCCCTTACAATTGGGAACACAACAACGCTGTGGCATTATTAACTACTAAATATAGTATGAAACTTGTAAAAAGAAGTATGTAAAACAAATTTTCCAAAAACTATGTATGTATATAATAAATATAATTTTGTAAAAATTTATACATGATGCTATTAAAATATGTAACAATAATATAACATAATAATGTAACATAATATGTAACAATAAGTACTTTGATTTGTAAACATTCGAAAAATAAGCGGGAAACTGAGAGTCCGGTATAGAGAGACTGGGAGGCTGGTAGGGTGGTAGGATGACAGCCAGACTTAGCCGGATTCTCGCCGGTGTTGCCATTTTTACCTTCAGCATGGCTATGTAGTACTTACTAAATAGAGTAGGTTGTGGTCTCGTACTACATAGGTACAGAGAGGATTAATTTCCTCTCTGATGAGCAGCTAATAGGTATCAGAGAGGAATAACTCTGTTTATAATAATAAAAGATCGTGACGAGGTATGTACCTTATTGCGAATAAAAGATACGAAGATTCTCCCTGTCTGTTAAATTCTTTGTCTTCGAATTTTGTTTATGGAAGGTGTCAATCTTAAACCATAATCAGCACGATAAAGATTGATAAAATTAAAGATAAGGTTCGTTGGAACAACGGACATTGCAGGAGGAAGAATTGGAAAATCGGTAACAGTTCCAGCGTGTCATTCCATATTAGCCTCGGTAAAGTTCAGATTTTTCGCTACGTAGTTTCAGAACTAGCATATCTAGAAAATTTTAGTGTCTCTGGTATGGCCATTAAATTATATTACGGTTATTTCTGGTTGCTCTAAATTAAAAATTACAATGTTCCATTCGCATACGTCGGTTCTTCGCCGGCAAACGATCCTTTTTAAAAAAATATTTCATAACTTTGCGCGACATTTTTGTAACGGTGTTCCTTCACAAAAAAGCCATACTGAATCGTTTCCATGGAGAAGTAGAAAAATTAAACATTTCAATAAAAATTTTCATTTCTGGTGGGTTATGTGTTATAAATGATTTCTATAACTGTACGGTATATGTACAGTATATGGTATTTCTAAGTTCAAACTATTTAGTTTATTTACTGTCAGTGTCTCTCGTAACAGTGTTAACCTTAAACACTTTTTTTTTTATAAAATTCTATCCGTTTCGGAATAGAGCATTCGTTTAATTTTCTATCAGAAACGATTCTGCCGTCTACTTGTTCAGTTCGTTAATCGTAAATCGTCATTTTATATTCCAGTATGAAACACCTCTACACGAAAATGACTGACCAGACTTCTTTATTTACTTTGCCAAACAACCAGCCGATAATTCTGTTAGAATGCGAAACAGCGTTTAACGCTCTGACAACGAAAGAAAAACTGTATGCGCATTATTTAAGTCAAGCTGCATGGAATGGCAGTCTTATTGTATTTGTACAAACTTCTCCTGAATCACCACTGATATTCGCTCTTTTGCACAAAATTTTCATATCAGAAAACGTGGGAGAATTGAAAAAATCTGCGCTCGACGCCGGTGTTAGCGAAGAAGAATTTGAGGTAAGCTCTCGACAATAAATTTCGATTTTATTTATGTACCATTAATCTTATAGTCTTTGAAAACAAATATACAGCGTGTTCAGCAACCTAAAATACTCAATCAACTAAAAATTACCAAACATCCTGTACATGTGATGAAAATCAAAATCAATTGCAATACAGTGTGATAATATTAATTTATATGAGAAATCTATAATAAATTCCACATATGTTTTCAGAGTTTTTTAGTGTATAATTGTGGAATATTTGGTAACGCCGGTAACTACAAGTCTTTCGGCGACAGTAAAATAATTCCTAACTTGCCCAAAGAGAAGTTTGAGACGATAATAAAAGTTTCTAAAGCGTACAAGGATAATTCTAATAGTATAGAAGATATATGGAATAAAATTAAAGACATCACTTACGGAATAAAAGAGAAGCATCAGTCTTTAGGCCTAGGTGACAGAGGAATTACAACATATTTTTCTGCCAATTGTACAGACAAAGATGCCGATTTGGTCAACAAATTTATGCAACAGAAGGGATTAGAATCTTACAATGCAAGATGCTTTAAAACAGTAGCTTCTGACAACACGAATTCCTACGAAATTAGATTAGCTTCTGTAAAAACCGATGATGATCCTAAGATTACATTGTCGGAAGAAGTATTTATGGATTCGAAATTTAGGATCACAAGAGGGGATTATAGCAAGCTCTTAGACGCGGTTGTCGATAATTTACAAAAGGCGTCGGAGTATACCGCGAACGATCATGAGAAGAATATGTTGAATAAGTACATAGACCACTTCAGAACGGGATCGTTGAAGGATCACAAAGATGGTTCTCGTTTCTGGGTTAAGGACAAGGGACCAGTTATAGAAACTTATATAGGCTTTATCGAAACGTACAGAGACCCGGCTGGCCAGAGAGGAGAATTCGAGGGATTTGTAGCGATGGTAAATAAAGAAGTATCCGAAAAATTCGCGACTTTGGTGAACGACGCAGAGAAGTATATACAGAAGCTTCCTTGGGGCCGTGATTTGGAAAAGGATGAATTCTTAAGACCTGACTTTACTTCCTTAGACGTTTTAACATTTTCTGGATCCGGAATCCCTTCTGGAATAAATATTCCGAACTACGATGAAATTAGGCAATCCGAAGGATTCAAGAACGTGTCTCTCGGGAACGTAATTCCCGCGAGAATGACGCTGGAGGTGATACCATTTTTGTCGAAAGAGGATCAGACTCTATTGAACACCTACAGACTTCTCAGTTTCGAGGTGCAAGTAAGTTTGCACGAGCTTCTTGGTCACGGAACGGGTAAAATGTTAAGACAGCTGGGACCTGATTCGTACAATTTCGATAAGGGAAATGTGAAGAATCCCTTAACGGGAAAAGAGATAGACAAATTCTTTTTGCCGGGTGAAACATACGATTCGAAGTTTGGTCCGATGGGATCGTCATACGAGGAATGCAGAGCGGAAGCCGTTGGGATGTATTTATGTATGGAGGAAGATGTGTTGAAGATATTCGGACACGAAGGGTCGAAAGCCGAGGATGTAATTTATATAAATTGGTTGATGCTTTTATGGAACGGCTGCGCGAGAGCTTTGGAAATGTATCAACCGGCCACCAAGAAATGGTTGCAAGCTCACTCTCAAGCGAGATACGTTTTGCTGAGAGTATGCCTCGAAGCCGGCGAAGGTTTTGTTACCGTGGTTCCTACCGAGGATGACAAGAGTTTATTATTAACGGTGGATAGGTCCAAGATTCGGACTGTTGGGAAACAAGCGATCGGAAAGTTTTTAACGAAATTGCAGGTTTACAAAAGCACTGGCGACGTCGATGCGGCCAAAGAAATGTACGAAAAGTATAGCGAAGTACCTGAAACTGGACCTATGCCATGGGCACGTTGGCGAGACATTATTCTTGATCATAAAGAACCTCAAAAGATATTTGTACAAGCGAATACATTCGTAAATGGTATTTACTTAAATCGTTATTTATTTTTTTATGACAATTTTTCATTATGCTAATTTGATCGTTAATGTAAAACAGGTTCGGATGGAGTACAACTAAAGAATTATGAACCCAGTTTCGCCGGATTAATTCAGTCTTGGATGGAAAGATTTCCTTCTCCAGAAATCTCGCAAACTCTCATTGATTTGTGGGAAAAAGATAAAGCACACTTTACGCTTGACGCTAAGTAATTCGGCCTTCGGTAAAACTACGCATCATTACATTCTTCTTTTTTAATTATACGTGCTGTAATAATACGTGTATGTATGAATGGATATACATACATTTAACAATATTACTAGCTATAGGTTTTGATAACGTTCTCTTTTGCAATAATTTTATAACGAATAAAGCATTCATTTGTCTTAACCGTAGGATTTATTTTCCAATCCAAAATTCTGCCCTCAACCCTGAACAGTTTCGAAACAAATATACTCTGACATAGAAATTTTGAATTTTTTGCAATTACCTTCTTCGAGAGGTGAAAAGAGAGGGAGAAAGAGAGCGACACAACTGCGCTTGTGCACTATTCGCCGAGTTGGCGGGAAAATCCTGAAGAACGTAGTTCATGGGACAATATGGTGTCGGAAGAGACGTTAATTTCGTGTTTATGTAATTTATGCTGCGATGTTCGAGACAAACCTGTCGTCGACAGATATAAGTTATTTATTAAGCCAACTATATTCATTATTAAATTATTGCTATCGTAATTCCTCGTGCAAACAGATTTTTACCAATGACTGAATGATAAGTTCATTGACGAATAATGTTGAAATTAACTTAAAATTTTGATATGCAAGTTCAATTCCGGCTTGGTTCGAAAAAGAAAATAACTGCTACGAACGTAAAGTAGCTGGATTGAAACACTTGTATAATAAGTACGAATGAGAGTGCTCACGCTCGGGTTTTGGCCGTGCCACTTTTGGCTTCGTTTCGACTTCAGCCCGGAACAGAACCGGTTTCGACTTTAGCCTGTAACAGAACCGGTTTCGACTTTGGCCTGGATCAGAACATACAGTATAATTGTTTTATGTCCGTAATCTGGTTTTAGATCTAATATTAAAAATCTGAAAATTGAGAAGGTCCAGACCTGCCCAACTCTCATGCTAAAAATCTGAAAATTGAGAAGGTCTGGACCTGTGCGTCGCTCAGCTCCTATTGCGTGTGTCGCATCGCTCAGCTCAGCTCCTATTGCGTGCGTCGCGTCGCTCAGCTCAGCTCCTACTCCTACTGCGTGCGTCGCGGCGCTCAGCTCAGCTCCTACTCCTACTGCGTGTGTCGCGGCGCGTCACCTCAGCTCAGCTTCTACTGCGTGCGTCGCACAGTGGGACGAATGTACCGGAATGCTGGACATCGCGTTTAGCACCCCTTTCAGTTTTTGTATCGCCTTGAAATTTTAAATATCCATGTTTTCAGTATTATAGAATACGAATCTGAAGTCAACAAATTTTTTTTTTCAAATTGTTGGAAATAAGGGAAAAATGACTCATATCCTATAATTGTTCCGACATTAATAAATAAATATATAAATTAATATTATAATAATAAATAAATATGTAAATAAATATAATATTAATAAATAAATTAAAATAAATTATATTCGAAATGAAATAAAATTAATTAGGTAATTGACTAATTAAGTGAAAGACGCTACCAACTCAATAATGACCGTCGATCTCCATTTCATCGTCTATCACCTTCTCCATGAAATTCTTTCTCTGTTGCTTCTGGTACATCATGTTTAAGGAGTTTTAATGTTTCCGAAAATAAAGCCATTCTAGATTTCTGAGTTTGACGTGGTATTAATGTTGATATTCTTGGATCCGAGTTGATCAATAGATTGTGGACGATATCTTCATTTGTCGCCTTTCTACTAATTTTCCTAGATCTAAATGCTCTGACCTGCCGAAACACTTTATTTAGAAGAGCCTCTTAAGCTTCTTCAGAAAATTTGTCAATGGGGTGGTGTATGAAGTACTCCATGATTTTTTTTCCATGAAGCAGGACTTTATGCACGGTTGCCGACATGTAGTACCATGAGTAGTACTTCAAATAAGTTTCAGCTGTTTCTCTTGCAAAAATTCCGATTTTTTTGGGCATATTTCCTGGTTTGAGGATATTGCTTGTAAAATTACCGCAAATTTCCTGACGACCTCTTCCTGAAGTCCTGTAATTCTCGCAGTTAATTTTGGATCTTTAAAAAATTTTCTTGCTGTGTTCCCATCATTATATGTACCAGCTCCTTGTTTTATACGGTCAACGTGAAGACCTAATTCTACCCGGAATTTATTTTGTATTTCGCTCTTTCTCTTCCTCTGATGCTTCTTGTATACTTCAGTGGATGCCGACCATTTTTTGAACTCCAAAATGTAGGCGACATGTAGCAGGAATTCAAAAAAGCGAATTTTTGCATGTAACGGCGAAATACCAAACTTATAATTATTTTCGTTTACAAAACGTTTTTCAACTTCTTCCAAATTGTTCATTATCGTGGGCGTTGCACCGCAAATATAGCAGCGCATACTAGAGGCAGTATCAGTCACCATGTTAATAGTTTTTCCGTCGATCATGGTCATATGGAGTTCGTGCGTTATTTGCACCTCATCAATTTGTGTTGGGACGAGTGAAGCAATAGCATACTCCATACGTTTATTTTCTTCTTTTATTACGTCTTTCGTTTCTTTGCAAAATTTAAACCTTACAGGTCTGCAAAATGGGTGGACGAAGGTCTCGGGTTTTCCCAAATAATCGGAGAATCGTTTGCATTGATCAATTTGATTGGGACTAATGCAGTCGTATAAACGGAAGAGTCATCAAAGTGTTGGTCCGTAGTCGAAGGAAGCGGTTGTTTATACACGCTTTGGCTTGATGACCAATCACAGCCCCATTTGGAAATTAAGTGAAGGCTGATTTAGAAATATCCTATCCACTATATGGTCTAGGAGAGCCTGAAGAGAAACCATGGCTCCTTCTTCAGTGACTTCCAGGTCTACTGGATAGCATTCTTTCTTGGCAATGCTCACATTGTAGTAAGATGGATAAATCTTTAACCCTTCGTTCATAACAACAACTCTCAAGGTCACATATTGCGATCTTGAGAGATTTAATGCGGTAATTAAGGAAAGGGTTTTTTCCAGTTTTCTTATTTCGTCAGAATCTTCAGGGTAGTTAAGAATTTTTTCTATTATTTTCGCTTTAAGCGTTTGGCCTTCGTTCTTTAAATTTATTTTAGCCACAAAAAGGAGTTCTTCGCTCGAAAAAGTTCTTAATTCGTCCACTCGACGCATTTTGAGTCTCATTGAGCACTCGGCAAATGACTTGGGTGCTGCTTTACTTTCCGAACAGAGCTGGGGAAAATAGTATTTGAAATAGTAAATATTAAATAATCCTATTTATATGAGAGTATGTGCATAATTTTAAAAATAAAATATTTTATTTGATGCATTGTTCAAATAAAATACTATTTTCTTTAAGCAAAATAAAGTCTAAAATACTATTTAGTATTTGAAATATCTGTTTCGCCAAATAATGCCCACCTCTGGTTCCGAACTACTAAAAAACTGATCAGGGTACGAAAACATTTGCGATAGCCATTTGTCATTTTTCTTCAAAAAGCGCTCTTTGTTATTATAGCTATATCTGTCCATTTAGCTTTTAAATGCGAGGAGAAAGTTGATAATTTCCCATCCAGAATTGTGAGATATGTTTCTCTAACCGACGTTTTTTCCAAAATAACCTCTTTTAGGATTTTCCAATTGTTAGGGTCCAAAGGTTTTTTTAAGACGTCAAACAAATCTCTGTTTGTTCTCAACATTTTAACGTGTTGAGGACAAAGGTTAATACAAAAAAGACACAATATAAATATATAAGACAATAAGACACAATATAAAATCATACACTCTTCTCATCGATTACTCGGCTTAGAATATTAGACTTAGTTAGATAATCGAAGCCGATTTCTAGGCTACCGGTCGGTAAAGTGTTATCTCGTCGGTGTCTACACTATCTACATCTTGACAATACAGAGAATCTACATTACTGACAACTGACAACCTCCACATTACCATTTCTGTGTCGCATCCTACTGGATCGATTGGAACAAATAATATTTTTGCATGCAATTTATTTTTCTTACAGTAGACGTCGCTAAACTTCAGCCACCTGTAGCACCATCCGAGGCTATTCTTTATAATGCATAATAATTTTAAAACGCGGGAAAATAATTTGCTGAAACGTTTTAAAGTTTCAAGTATCACACGGACAGTTTGAAATTTTGTAGAAAATAATGTCAAGTCCTGCTAGATTATCGGGGACAATTGGTAGCCCGAGAACTCCTAGAAGACAAGTCCAAGGTTCTAGGTCTCCTTCTGTAGTAGGAACGCCTCGTAAGTATCTTACAGGTTACCGCCATCAATTTTTCTCTGCACTATCTTCATTTCCATTTCATGTAATTACACATATTTGTACAATATTCAATTTTGAATACAAGGTGCTGCAACTCGCAGTGGAGGTGAAAATAATGTGGAAACTCCTTTACGATGGGGCACCACCGGCACACAACGAAATGTACGGTCTGAAAGCCGGGCTGCTACAATTGTTGCTTCTTCTGAGCATGATAGTGCTGGTGGTTCTGGCGACCGTTTAACAGATCATTCAGGACAAATAATTGGATCAGAAAGTGGTTTGCAATTATCATCGCCAGTGAATTATGGTACTCCTAGTTCTCTAGGATCGATTCGTACACCGAGAAGTGGTATTCGTGGCACTCCGATTCGGCATAGACCCGATATCAATACAGACAAAAGATTGCGTCAATTTTCAATACAAGAAACGGTAAGTAAATAATGATAGCTTACGATATAAGTGGAAATTAATTTTCATTATTATAACAGATTCCGGAAGCTCCGAATGTACCAGCAACATCAGAAAGCGACACAGCTGGACCACATTTGGTCGTATGGGGAACGAATGTAGTTATAAATCAATGTAAAGAGCAGTTCAAATTGTTTTTTCAAGAATTTATTGATCCGGAAGCTGAAAATGATGAACTACCAGAAAATATGAATATATTAGAACCCTTATATGTTCAGAAACTAGAAGAAATACATACGTTAGAGGAACCATACCTGAATGTAAACTGCGCTCATGTAAAATCTTTTGATATGAATCTTTATCAACAATTAGTTTCTTATCCTCAAGAGGTAATACCAACTCTAGACATGGCAGCAAATGAATTATTTTTTGAGAAATTCCCAGCAGCAGTATTGGAACATCAGATCCAAGTGCGACCTTTCAATGTGGCCAAGATTAAATCCATGAGAGATTTGAATCCTTCTGACGTCGATCAGTTGATTACTATACCAGGAATGATAATTAGAGTATCAAGACTGATTCCGCAAATGAGAGAAGCTTTTTTTAAATGTAGCGTTTGTGCGTTGACAACTCTTGTTGAAATTGAAAAAGGGAAAACAAAGGAGCCTACAGTATGCGGATCTTGTTCGCACAAATATTCGTTTACTTTGGTACACAATCTCAGCCATTTTTCTGATAAACAAATGATTAAATTGCAAGAGGCTCCAGATGAAATGCCACAAGGTCAGACTCCACATACGATCATTTTATTTGCTCATAACAATTTAGTAGATGCTGTGATGCCTGGAGATAGGGTCTCTGTTACCGGAATTTATAGAGCAGCCACGCATAAACCAAATTTTGAGCATAATTTGCAAGCCATTTACAGAACATATGTCGATGTCGTTCACTTTAGGAAACATGACTCCAAACGGTGAGAAAAAGAAAAAATAACGAAATATTTCTCAAAGCTTCTTTTTTCTAACTTTTTATTTTGCATAGTTTAGACTTTACGATCAAGAAGATGGCAAGGAACATAATTTCACTCCAGAAAGAATGGAACTGTTGAAAATGTTGTCGCAGAAGCAAGATGTATACGACCGATTGGCAAGTCACATTGCACCCAGTATATATGCAAATACTGATGTCAAAAAGGGCATTATATTGCAATTATTTGGTGGAACTAGGAAGTCTTCTACAATATATGGAAAACATTTCCGACCTGACATTAACATATTGCTATGTGGCGACCCTGGTACAAGTAAATCACAATTACTACAATATGTTTATAATTTGGTTCCAAGATCCCAGTACACCAGTGGAAAAGGTAAAACAATATATGTATATTAATATTATAGACTTAGAAATTTGTATAAAACATTATTTAAAACGTGCGGAAAAATATTCTAGGTTCCAGTGCTGTTGGTTTAACAGCTTATGTCACGAAAGATCCAGAGACTGGACAACTAATATTGCAGACAGGAGCACTGGGACTGGCAGATAATGGAATATGTTGTATCGACGAATTTGATAAAATGAATGAGAGTGCTAGATCAGTATTACACGAAGTAATGGAACAACAAACTTTGAGCATAGCTAAAGCTGGCATTATTTGTCAATTAAATGCTAGAACCAGTATACTTGCGGCAGCTAATCCATGCGAATCTCAGTGGAACAAAAATAAAACTGTATTAAATTCAACAAAGTTACTTTACTTCGAATACGTTAATGTATATATTATATATATACTTTCTCTGTTTTAGGTGGTTGAAAATGTGAAATTACCCCACACTTTACTTTCTCGCTTCGACTTAATATTTTTGATGTTGGATCCACAAAATGATGTATATGACAATAAACTTGCAACTCATATGGTATCCTTATATTACAAAACTCCCGAAGAAGACGAAGATGAACAACTAAACAGAGGTATTGTTCGCGACTATATAGTCTTTGCAAAGGAGCACGTTCAACCTGTTCTCAACGAAGAAAGTCAGCAAAGATTGATACAAGCTTATGTTGATATGAGAAGAGTCGGAAGAGGTCGTGGACAAATAACAGCATATCCCAGACAATTAGAATCTTTGATAAGATTGTCCGAAGCGCATGCTAAATTACGATTGAGTCCTATTGTAGAACTACAAGATGTTGAAGAAGCCTGGAGGTATATAATGATACAAAATTACTTAAATTAATAAATTAAGTTACATTCAAATAGTTGATTCTGTATTATAGATTACACAGAGAAGCTCTGAAGCAATCTGCCATTGATCCGCTAAGCGGTAAAATAGACATTACTATTCTAACTACTGGCATATCTTCAGCAGCTAGGAAAAAGAAGAAGGAATTATGCGATGCGATACAAAAAATTATCGAAGGCAAGGATAAAGTTCATATACTTAATCAACAGAAACTTTTTGCTGAACTTCGACAATCTTCCGAACTGGTCAGTAAAAATATATACCCAATTTTATATTAGTTACAATCTGGAGAAAGTTTAAAATAATACTAACATTAATATCTTTTATTAGATGATTACACGAGATATGTTTGAAGATGCTTTACGGGAACTTCAAGACAATGGATTAATAACAGTCATTGGAAGAAGCAGTATTCGCTTATCATAATTATGAATACATTACACATTTTTTGTAATTTTTATACTTATTTTAACGATCGAACTAATTATAAGTTACAGAACGTGTTGAGCACATCATTTATTCAAAATAAAAAATGTACTTTCTAACATATTTTCATGTCCTAAATAATTTTTTAATCTACTAATTTAATTTTGAAAATAAGGCAACTCGGTTACTGTGAGTCCTAATATAAAATTTCAGAATATAATTTATTTTGAAATATAAATCAAAAGATGAATGAAACATCAAAACAGCTATGATTATAAAATTTCATATATCGTCTTTAATGAAAATATTTTACAAGTAACATTTTAACAATATAATTTCATCGACAGGATATAAAATTTTTAATTATAAACTTTGTGTTTAACCGATCATTATGTAACTTATTTGTTATTGGTCACGTTCGTAATGTACAGATATTTGAATTAACTTCTACGCGCTATGTGTCAGACATAAAAATAGGTATACTCGGATTTTATTAATGCGCATCCACAAAAATCTTTCTCTAATCCAATACAACGAACTGCATTGGCTATGCTTCGAACGTAATTATATACATATATATTTTTCTATCCATCGCTAAGAACTGTTTCATGAAAAATTCCTTTTTCGAAGTAAATATTTCTATACACTAACAAAGTCGGAGCATTATATAAGTTGTGCTGAAATTCTTCGTGTTCGTAAAAACACCATTTTCATTCTTTCAGGATAAATAAAGACCTATGATCATAATTGAGGCCACAAATCGAGGTCAGGAGTGCTGCATTCAAGCAGAGACCTCCTACTGCGCTTCCCACTACAAAACACGGAAAAATTATAAGAAGTATTCGTTTAAGGCTCTGGATTTTACACTTCCACGTACAATAATTTCTTTCTTGCTGTTTGCTATTTCTTCCTCTCGATCTCTCCCATCTATCCTTCGTTTCGTTCTATGATCTTCTTCTACCTTACGTTTGACACCATTTATCTGTCTCGCTTGTACCCATCCTCTGTGCGTTCTCTCCTCCTCCTTTTTCTCTCTCTGTTTCACGACACTTCAAGTCCTTCTCTGTCTCGCTTAATCTTTCGTGCTCTGTCGAATCGAACTAGCCCCCTTCCTGCGAATTTACGTGGATATTTCTACTTGTGAACGGTTCCCAACCTTCAGGATGCAGGCCATTAAGTGCGTTGTCGTAGGCGACGGGTGAGTATTTTCGAATTTATTATAATGTTTGTCAATTGTTTATCTTTTCCTATTTTCGATCCATACTAATACGATCTAAAGATCTGACGATTGGTTTTTCCTGATCAAGAACTATTTCAAAGCAGGCACCACACCCGTTATTCTTTTGAATGCATTTTTATCAATTTCCTCGTTAACATCGCAATAACAAATCGGAAAATTTACTGTTTATTTGGAAATGATCGTTTAGCCGTAGATAATTCAATTTCTTCGATCTTTTTCTACCATTTTCGTTATCTGTTATTCTCCCCTTCCTCCTTTTCTTCCATGTTCAAGTTTACTTGTAATTTCCGCTGCTGCATTATCAACTTTCCTCAATAAATTGAACATTTCCGTTTTAACCTGAAATTAACCTTCTTCCAATATAAAGATAATGTTATTATGGTTCATATGGTCAGTTTAATTTTCTGTAATTGGTTGATTTCTACAGAGCCGTAGGTAAAACATGCCTTCTCATAAGCTATACTACCAATGCCTTTCCCGGGGAGTATATTCCGACTGTGTTTGACAATTATTCTGCAAATGTTATGGTGGATGGCAAACCGATCAATCTTGGTTTATGGGACACAGCGGGCCAAGAAGATTATGACAGACTAAGACCGTTGTCGTACCCTCAGACAGATGTCTTTTTGATTTGTTTTTCTTTGGTGAACCCTGCCAGTTTTGAAAATGTACGCGCTAAATGGTATCCGGAGGTGCGTCATCACTGTCCAGCTACTCCGATTATTTTAGTAGGGACTAAATTAGATTTGCGCGAGGATAAGGAAACGATCGAACGATTAAAAGACAAGAAATTGGCGCCAATTACATATCCCCAGGCATGTATTATTTTATCAATTACTTATTATTAATTACACTTCTGGTCAGGGACTTATAATCAAACTGGTTTTTCTGAAATCATTAATTACCTATTAATGTATAAACAAATCTTTCCAGTACGAAAAATATTTGCCATAGTCGGTATAACAGAGAAGCAACATTAAAGTCAAATAGTTTACAACAATCTCTTGGAATTATCATAATGACTATCAATAATCTACTAAAATATATCTTTATCTTGTCAGTTCTCATATGTTCAATATAATGATTTTTTATGTACTTGCATAAGTGAAAGACCATAATTGAGACTAAAATGTTAAGTGTAGCTTGTATACTCCAATAATATATTGGTGTACAAATTGTATACTCCAATATTATATTGAAGTACAACGTGTATACTCCAATAATATAAGTCCCTGTGCTAGATTAATAGATTTACTACTTTCGTATATTGAAATATGTAAGTAATGATTTTGTTTAAAATTATTATTAGGGTTTGACAATGGCAAAAGAGATTGGAGCAGTGAAATACTTAGAGTGCTCGGCTCTGACTCAGAAAGGATTGAAAACAGTATTCGACGAAGCAATCCGTGCTGTATTGTGCCCGGTTCTCCAAATGAAACCAAAACGCAGATGTTTCCTCCTATAATATTAAATGTCCGACGACGGCGGAGCACGTATAAATGCACTACTTCTCCTCCGATCGGACTCGATTGCAGCAGGACATCTAACTCTGATGAAGGAAAATGCTGTATGGTCCATCCCTCTACAAGCATCTGCCATAAAAGCGCACAAATAAATTTGTATAATGCGTATGAAAAAGGTAAAAGAGAAAATATACGCAATTTAAGTGTTTTGGACATAGCTAAATGTTCTGAACAGAGAAAGGAAGCCAAATGAAAACTGAACTGATAATGTACAGTATATTAGAGTGTGTTATTAATATTAGTTATTACATATGAAACATAAGGAAACAAACATTACTATGTATGTGCGTTTGTGTGCACACAGGATACTAATCAATTTAATCGAAGAGGTAAACCATTTTATGCAATTTTGCATTGTATATTTTAGATAAAAAAAATGTTTATCCATTTTTAAAAGCTTTAGTATAGGAAGAGATTAATATAGCGTAAATATTAACATACAAAGTATTAAAATATTGCACTTATGTAAACAATAATTTGTTTATCTCTTACTTATGTTATTTTTTCCATAACAAGCATTTCTCTCTGATAAGTTGGTCTGTTCCAGCTGATAATTCCATACGGAGTCAATTAGCTATACAAAAATCTGTATCTTTCGTGGTAAATATACAGTTGCAAATCACATAAAATGACTTCTACCTTTAACTAAATTGGTTGATATTACTATATACATACCATGGTAAAAGATAGATAGTCATCTAAGTTTTAGAGGTGAGCAATACAAGTGCGATTCTAATTCTCTGCCTCTTCACTGCGTTTTCATGTTGCTGTAATTGATACGCACAACATGACAAAAGAGACAAATTACAAAAAATTTAATATCAGAGGTGGGGAAATTTCGTATGCGTGAGTGTATGTTTGGAAGAGTGCACGTAAAAGCCAAGAGAGAAAGACGGAAGAAGGAATTATTCTATAGCAAGTAATTGTACATAAATGGTAAAAGTTCAAACTGTATTCCTATTACTATCATTTTACATGTATAAGCTGCTGAATCTAAATCGAACGTTACTTGTTTTTTATATATATATTATAAATATATATAAAGTGGGGCTGGACCGAGATCTATTTCAATCGTCGCAGATCCACTGACCTGTGCAATCTATCCGGGGAACGGGGATTCAGTCCATAAAATATCATAAATAATGTAACTAAATATGCTTTATTAAATGGGTGTTTATTAAAATTTTTCTAGTTATTCATTATGCCGTCGTGTCAAAGAACGTATAAATCATTGCGGAAATCTGTTCAGGAGTATATTTTATATATTTAGTTGGATTCTTCGAAAACGATATTCCGCGGTATTTGTTATGGAAAACTGTGTAATTGGGGACTATAGCTTGCTGAAGTTCTTTCCGTAACTCTTCTCGTAGTCGAGCATCAGGTACAGAATATGAGCGTTGACACTTCGCAACTTCCTCTAATTCCCTGGTGAATCCTAAGAATTTTTCTTTCAACGTTTTTGCTCCTGGTTCTGTGAATATGATAATAACGGTTATGATTTGTGTTCTTACCAACTCCGCCTTAAACATTATACAATTTACGCGTATTATACTAATTATCGTAATTACGTTGTACGATTTGTATGTTTTACGAAATTTATATATTTTCAACATTACCATAACGACATTTAAAATTCTTTTTTTGAATAATTTGTCACAGACATGCAATTTTATATGTAAAAATAAACGAATGATAAAAAGTAGCCTTTTATTTTCCATTATAAAATATGATAGTATTTAGAAGAACAAACCTGGTTCATCAGTGGGCTGTTCGAGGTAAGTGCGTGCTTTTGAAAATGTAGTTGAAACGTAATAACTTTTATCGCGCAACAAAAGATCATTGTATGTATGTTCTGCATTAGGTTCTGCTAGCAAAAGTAGTTCCATTAAGGAACTGCGACGTAATGCATTTACAACATGATTATGATTATTTAAACGAAAGAGTGCTCGCAGCGCAAAGTCCGAGTAACAAGTATCACTTTTACTTACAAGCGCTAAATTTAATTGTGCTAATACTTTTTCTAAAATAAAAAAAGGTATTATATTAAAATACTTAAAATAATATTATTTACGAATTCTTAAAAAGATATGAAACAATACTAACTAATGTACGTTCCTAAGACGATTCTGTACATGTTTTCCGATTGTTTTACGGAAATTGTGCCCTCCATATCAGTGCTACGTCTTAGAACAACTCCTGCAGTATCTGCATATTCTGCTAGTTGCTCTAAAAATACTAACACGTTACTTGTATTTTCTGCTACGGTTCCGTCTTTAGGTAAAACTGAATTCGACTCATTTCGAACACTTTCTGCAAAATCTTCCAGCGCTTTTGCTCCCTATAAAAATTTACACACTGTAACATCTTAATAAAAAGTGCATCTATAAATTTCACTTGTGTATATGTAACTTACAGTTACATTCAGAGTATTAAGCACAGAAGTAAATTTAGACCGAAGAGCGTAGTCACAACCCTCAACAGTCCGTTCCAAATCCGGTTTTAGTTCACCGAGATGTTTTAAAATTGGGAAAATGACCAGTACTGCTGAAAAATCACGTCGTACAATGCATCTCTTAGCACGAGTTGCTATACTTTCTCCATCGTGAGCTACTAGATCCATGGCTTCACGCACAGTAGCTTCTAAAACTTGGGCCTGCAAAGTAATCGGCAAAATCTTGGCAACCAGTGACCGTTCAGCCTGCATCAATTTGTGAAGCCCAACTGTTAATAATAAATAGTTTTCCATTTCTTGTTCGTCTGGTGCTGTATCCTCTACAGAATGTGCAGACAATTGTGGTGGTGGTTTTCTGGATGTGGTCAAGGATAATCCTAAACCGGTAGTTTGAGAAGCTTTCAATAACATTCTGCTAGCTTTTTTTTCTATAGCATGCTGTAATCTTTTAGAAGCTCTTCTTCCACCAGCCTCTTGGCCACTTATTGAATGTCTGTTGCCAAATTTAGCTTTCTGTTAAATATAATACAATTATTAATCCTTAAAAAATTCGCTATATATTATTACAAAGTACTTACTGGTAAAGGACTTCCGGCATGTGTACTACCACCGCTAGCACTCCTCTGATGTTCTTTTAACAATTGCAAAGATCTTAAAACAATTGCGGAACGCACAGACGCATAAATTTTTACGTGTTTACGATGTCCTCTTTCCTCAAGCCAACCAGCAATTTTAAGTAAATCACCTAAAATACTTTCTGGTAATTGACAAAGAGATTGAGGAGCATCTTCGCCACTAGTGTCTTCATCAGAGCCAATTAAGTCCAAAAGAACAATTGGTAATATTGGTTTACTTTGTCTGGTTAAAATATCATGGAATTCTGCATATAAAGCATCTAATCCAATGACAAATAAACTAGTTACATTTTCTAATTCTACCGAACTCGGATTATTTTTCTGAAAGTAACGTTGTGCATTAAATAGGCGATTCATTGCTTCCAAAAAGCTGTCTAAGCCCCCGGATCCTCCTGGACCAGCTTGCACTGCTCCTTCTACTTCCTGACAAACCCCATAATATCCAATTGCATGATCTAAAGCGTTCAAAGTCCTTTCTATGTCTGGAAAAAGAAAACACATAAATATGCAATTAATCTTCATGAATTTTAATCTATTTACATAGACAAAACTAGAATTAGTAATTTTATACTGAAATATAAAGTTAATATAGTTTTGTTTAAAGACAGCATTTTTCATAAACAGTAATGACCAAGTGAATACCAATGGATAATGCATTCTTGCAAAATACGTACTTTGCTGTTGTGCTTGTAGATTTCCTGTTTCATTGTAAACAGGAAGTATAGTACGCCGTAATGTTGCAAGACGTTGTTCTAAAGAAGAAAGTATTCCAACAACGCTGTTAGTTAATTTCCTACTTCGTTCTTCCGCTTCCTTCAAAGCTTCCAAGGAAGCAATTTCTGTTTCTAATTTGCATTGTATTTCAAATCTTCGTTCAGATGTGTCAGCTTTTGTAATATGCATCATTTTATCTATAAACAGTTAAATGTCAGACATTCAAAATACTTGGAATTTTGTATTTATTATAATTTTCAACTCCTGAAATATATAAATAAACGAGAAACTAATAAATATTTTATTAGTTACTGATTTTATTAGTCAGATTATACTGCGAATATAAACACACACATACTCACATATCTTGTCAAAAATTATAACTTACGTGGCAATGATCTTGGAATTCTTTAAATGTACGATTACGATGAACCGAAATGAATCTTATACAAATATTTACACGTCATGTTAAATGGTGTCATTCATTTACAAGATAACACAAATTTGACACTTGATATTTTTACGTAATTTTACAATACAGAATTTTAAGGTTACTTGTAGACAGATTATGTACTTGACTAGATGTGAAACTTCGTTGGTTTTTAAGAACCAATTTCCAAGGCGCATGCGTAAAGCAGATTGTGTTTGATGAATGTACAGAGCCTTCTATATACTCTATCACTTTATATATATATACCAGAGAGTAATGAGAGTGCTCACGCCCGGGGTTTGGCCGTGCCACTTTTGGGTACCATCATCTTCTAGTCCGGACAAGAACCATTCTCCACACTCAGTCCGGACAAGAACCATTCTCCACACTCAGTCCGGACAAGAACCATTCTCCACACTCAGTCCAGACAAGAACCTATCTCCACACTCAGCCGGACAAGAACCTACATCATATTTGGCCTTGATCAGAACGAAAAGTTTATATATCGTTTTATATAAAATATGAAACTAAGATATAGATCTAATATACACATCTCTAATTAATATCAATTAAATATAACATTAATTATAATGATAGAAGTATTTTAATTTTTTCCAATCTTTTATAGTTACAAACTCTAGTTGTAAAAAATAAAAAACCCAGAAGAATTCGAAAAAATACAGATTTCATATCGTGGCTTAAATGCGATCATCTTGAATATTATTAATTTAATAATGAGATATTGTCATCATATCACTATCTCCGATTTTTTCATATTTTTATTCTACTCTACACCACTAAAAAAATCGATTTTTTATTTTTTTTTGCATTTTCTTCAAATCACCTTTAAATCAACATAATTTTTTATGAATGGACGAAACGACACCATTTCTCTGTAAAGCTAGAAGAAATAGTTTAGTCAATGACGGCTCAAAAATATGTTGAAAAAATGCATTTGCTCGGAATTGCGAAAAAGAATAGTGAAACCTGATGTTTTCAACTTTTTAGCAAGGCCAATAACGAAAGTTTAAAAGATGTGTTTGGTGAGCTCGTATAAATTATATGCACTCTGAAAACTTAATTGGTTTAGGAGTTACAAAAGATCAGAAGTGGTGAAGTGGCCGAAAATCATGGAAAATTGCAATTTTTATTCGAAGACTTCGAATAAATCCGCCATGCACAGTCCAAATCCTATCGAGTTTAGTCTTTTTTTTTAATCGGATGAACGCTACGAAGTAGCTAACGTCACTTCCGTGAAAGAATCATGGAAAATAAACAAGTTTAGGAAATCACTTGTTAGTGGTTCCATGCCGATATACCTGGCTCCCCATGGGGTTGCCCGGCTGTGTTTATTGCACCACGTGTCCACGGAGACCGAGGCTCTCGTCGCCTCGTTACCCTAGCATAAGAGAAAATTATATGAAGGATCTATTCGAATACAACCAGTAGACATAGTTCAAATCCTATCGAGTTTAGTCTTTTTTTAATCGGATGAACGCCACGAAGTAACTAGCGTCACTTCCGTGAAAGAATTTTGACAAATAAACAAGGGCTACGTGTTCATTGGAGCCTCGAGCAGGTCAAAATTATTCAGTCTCCGATTAATAAATAGAAATAATAGATGAAAATTTTATTCGACGTTTTGAATAAATCCGCTTGGAATAAAAATTTATCTATTATTCGTCGAATAAATTCTCGGCGAATAAAAAATTATTTAAATAACGAGTCGAATAAAGATACTTCACCGTTATAATTAAATGAAAAACGTGTAAACATCATATGTAAAAACACCAATTTTGAAGATGTCAAAGAATTCTTTGAGATACGTTCATATTTCACTGAACACTGCAACATATGCAAATTCGAACAAAATTCGAAACAGCAGTTCTATTTTGCATTGAAGGATTCATGTGCATTAATGGTATGTAGATTAACGATCATGGAAGTGTGGGAATTTGAAAATAATAAAAAATTAAAACAATTATAAGAAACTGCGATTTAGATCATTAGTTGTCTACACTTCTCGGCGTTCGGTAAAACTCAAAGAATAGTATCCCTGGCGTATAAATCACCCTCGGCAGTGCCCACACTTCCAGTTCCCACACTTCCATGATCGTTAATCTACATACCATTAATGCACATGAATCCTTCAATGCAAAATAGAACTGCTGTTTCGAATTTTGTTCGAATTTGCATATGTTGCAGTGTTCAGTGAAATATGAACGTATCTCAAAGAATTCTTTGACATCTTCAAAATTGGTGTTTTTACATATGATGTTTACACGTTTTTCATTTAATTATAACGGTGAAGTATCTTTATTCGACTCGTTATTTAAATAATTTTTTATTCGCCGAGAATTTATTCGACGAATAATAGATAAATTTTTATTCCAAGCGGATTTATTCAAAACGTCGAATAAAATTTTCATCTATTATTTCTATTTATTAATCGGAGACTGAATAATTTTGACCTGCTCGAGGCTCCAATGAACACGTAGCCCTTGTTTATTTGTCAAAATTCTTTCACGGAAGTGACGCTAGTTACTTCGTGGCGTTCATCCGATTAAAAAAAGACTAAACTCGATAGGATTTGAACTATGTCTACTGGTTGTATTCGAATAGATCCTTCATATAATTTTCTCTTATGCTAGGGTAACGAGGCGACGAGAGCCTCGGTCTCCGTGGACACGTGGTGCAATAAACACAGCCGGGCAACCCCATGGGGAGCCAGGTATATCGGCATGGAACCACTAACAAGTGATTTCCTAAACTTGTTTATTTTCCATGATTCTTTCACGGAAGTGACGTTAGCTACTTCGTAGCGTTCATCCGATTAAAAAAAAAGACTAAACTCGATAGGATTTGGACTGTGCATGGCGGATTTATTCGAAGTCTTCGAATAAAAATTGCAATTTTCCATGATTTTCGGCCACTTCACCACTTCTGATCTTTTGTAACTCCTAAACCAATTAAGTTTTCAGAGTGCATATAATTTATACGAGCTCACCAAACACATCTTTTAAACTTTCGTTATTGGCCTTGCTAAAAAGTTGAAAACATCAGGTTTCACTATTCTTTTTCGCAATTCCGAGCAAATGCATTTTTTCAACATATTTTTGAGACGTCATTGACTAAACTATTTCTTCTAGCTTTACAGAGAAATGGTGTCGTTTCGTCCATTCATAAAAAAATTATGTTAATTTAAAGGTGATTTAAAGAAAATGCAAAACATAAAAAATCAATTTTTTTAGTGGTGTAGAGTAGAATAAAAATATGAAAAAATCGGAGATAGTGATGATGACAATATCTCATTACTAAATTAATAATATTCAAGATGATCGCATTAAGCCACGATATGAAATCTGTATTTTTTCGAATTCTTCTGGGTTTTTTATTTTTTACAACTAGAGTTTGTAACTATAAAAGATTGGAAAAAATTAAAATACTTCTATCATTATAATTAATGTTATATTTAATTTATATTAATTAGAGATGTGTATATTAGATCTATATCTTAGTTACATATTTTATATAAAACGATATATAAACTTTTCGTTCTGATCAAGGCCAAATATGATGTAGGTTCTTGTCCGGACTGAGTGTGGAGATAGGTTCTTGTCCGGACTGAGTGTGGAGAATGGTTCTTGTCCGGACTGAGTGTGGAGAATGGTTCTTGTCCGGACTGAGTGTGGAGATAGGAGCTGATCCAGGCTAAACACTAGAGTAGGGGGCAGCACTATAATGGGCACGGCCAAACCCCGTGCGTGAGCACTCTCATTACTCTCTGTATATACCTTAGACCATATATACCATGATATATACCTATAGACCCGGTGCAGATAAGTCTGCCATGTTCCAAGATTAAACCGGCTAGCAGACGATTTATGTGGGCAAAGTGCTATAGTATATTAAGAAATCGCAGTACCACGAAGCTGAAGTTGGAGAGGGGAAAGGGGAATCGTCATCGCATCTCATTCTGTATAAATATTTATGGAAACTGTAACTGTAATATACATATATACATGTATTTTATTTTATTACTCGTTCATTTTTACTTTACTCTTATTATTTTAAATATGGCTAACTCGTTTTGTCGATTATAATTTGGAAAAAGTTAAATTTTAATGTAGAAGTTGATAATATAAAATCTGTATTTACTTCTTCACAACTTATTTTATTTAAAAAAAGAATAGTAAGAACAATATACATATACCGCAACAGCCAGGTGCTTCGTCTCATACACTATCCTCCATTTTGAATTATCTCGTTCCGTGACATGTGGGCACCAGATATTTTTTAATCTCGGAACACGGCATTGTATGCACATACTATACCTATGCCGGGTCTATAAGTATATATGGTCTAAGATATATACCTTAGCTAAGATCAGCTAAGATATATACATATATCATGGACCTAAAGGACGGAGCGTAAGCCTGCGGGGGCGTCGGAAAAGACGGAAGGGGTATCAACCGATTCTGAGGGGGTGGTTCAAAAGACGGAAGGGGTATTGTGATATCCCGCTTGGTTTCAAAACTGCAAAACTCCTTCTAGATACGCCACGAGCAGATACAATGCTGCAGCTTTCACGGCAGGGATTCGTACGCCTTAAATACTGAAGTATAAATTCCCGAGCGCGGCTTCACTGATGTAGGAAATGGATAAATATTAAATAATGAAGAAGGAATTTATGATTGAAAAGGCTTTTCTGTATTTCAAACACAAGCTTTCTGGAGGCGATGTGATATCAATCGATGATTTTTTATCTCTGCGCGTACTTCAAACATTAATTAATTTTGTTTTTCTCCTTTTTTTTTCGTCAAGCTTCTGTTTCAGGATGCATCTTTGGCGGGGCGTCCAATCAGAAGGGTTGATGGTCTTCTTTCTTCTTATTCTCTCTCTCTACTCGAGTGACCTTCTAATTTTTATCACATTATTTGTTAACTACGCATTCACGGGACCATAACAACGGATCTACTCATTTCAGCATTCAAACATGCGCGGCTAACACAAATTTTAGACAGTACCACACCAATACGCAGGATGGCGCTCGTTTCAATTAGGGCGACATCACAGTATCAACTTGTCGGCCATCTTGTACGGCGCACACTGTGGTGCGCTCTATAGTCTGCAGCCGTAGGTTCTAGGTTCTAGGGTAAAAACCACTGATATATATACTAAATACGAGAGGCCTTCTTTGGCACACGGACGATGGCGCACATCCAGATGGCGCACATTTCTTTTGCACACAGCTCGATTGCGCACACGGTTCTTTCGCACACAGCTCGATTGCGCACACAGCTCGATTGCGCACATGGTTCTTTCGCATTTCGCACACAGCTCGATTGCACACCGTGTGCCAAAGAAGGCCTCTCTTGTGAAATATATGCGGTTAACAACGCCCGATTAACAACAACTTCAGTTATATAGCCAAACCTAACCCAGACTAATGTCATTTCCACTCGCTCTTAAAATAAACTTTCCGGAGTAAGACTTCGGAATCACCCCCCTCCGAAGCTTTACATAATTATTTTTCATTAATAGATTCTTAATCATAATTTAATGGTTAACAACGTCCGATTAACAACAACTTCAGTTATCTAGCCAAACCTAACCCAGACTAATGTCATTTCCACTCGCTCTTAAAATAAACTTTCCGGAGTAAGACTTATTCGGAATCACCCCCCTTCGAAGCTGTACATCATTATTTTTCATTAATAGATTCTTAATCATAATTTAAAATTTAATAGATTCCAAATCATATTTAATAATATATTTCACAATACAATATCACCATATGTAGACTTCGATGAGAATTTTTATCTTAAAATTTATTAATATAAACTGTTGTTGGTTTCTTTGAACCTTTTGCTATAATTAAATACATAATTTTGAAAAGGACGGAAAAATATTCAGAAGATCAGTTAATAAAAAATTTTAAGGACAAGTTATGTTATTGTTAAGTTGGTTTCGTTACAAGTTGTAGCGTGTCTGTTATAATTATTAGTCCTTTTTCAAATATTTTCATAAGTTATGCAAGAATTTACATTAATTATAAACAATAATTAAATGTGTAATAAATATGTATTAAATTCTGTCTATGTATAGTATTGATCTGACTTGTCATTATTATTGCAAAAGCATAGAGGAGTTCAGATTTATATAGTTGATCTTTTACCATTATTTTTATCAGTTTTGAAACAATATATAATCACTGTATTATTTTGTGAAATTAGCAATTACATTTTTATTCGTTGTCTGCAATTAAAAGATCACTAACTAATATGAAACAGGGGATGAAATAAATAGTACCATTTTATGTATAAAATATATTTATTAAATAAAGAAATATGTAGGATTCAAAAACTAGAGACAGTATGTCAAGGAAAGAAATAATATATTGATACATATGTACTATTTATGTACATATATGTATATACATACACATTAGGGTGGCTTTTATTTGTTCTTGTCAAAAATTTTTCAAAATTTCTTTTACACGGCACCCCACAGAGTTATTCCGCATAATTAAAACAAAATCTGTGCAAAGTTTGAGCTCGAACGGATACCGGGACAACGTACCCTAACTAGATTAAACATTAAAATAATTAATTTAAGGTTCATAAAATCGTTTTTCTCGAATATCTTTTAAACTATATATTTACTGCGTCCAAAAAAATGTTCAACAAAACATGTTGATCTGGACAGGCTGCGTATTTTATATCGTTTTACTTTTTTTCGTAAAACACACGGTTTCCGAAAAATTGAAAAAAACCTTGGACCCAAATCCAACCATTTTTTCTGAAAGGAATCGGATATTTTTTAAATTCAGAGAAAAGAGGTATAACTTAGGAAAACCGCTGAAAAAAGTGATTTTTATTTTTTTCTCCTATGACGCACCACACTCAGGGATTTGAAAAAATTGAGCATAATACTTATGATAATATCTCATTTCTAAATTAAATCTGTAGTAGTGCTCTTTCGATTTCTATATGAAATCTGCATTTTTTCGTGTTTTTCGCGTTTTACAAACAGAGTTTGCAACGGAAAAATCTGAAAATGATACCTAATATGTGGCTTAGTAACCAAAATGTGTCAGAATTTTTTCAGAATTTTTAACTATCAATAAATCGGGAAAATGGGCCCAAAACTGGTTTTTCGACTTTCCTCAATAACTATACCCTTACAGATGAGATACGGGGCTGTAACTTGGCAGAGCGGGGTCTTTTTGGGTAGGCTATCGAATGGCCAAAACTCGATTAAAAACTCGTCGGGGGCGAATTTCACCACCAAACCCGCGGGTACATATGGCCTTTGAAAATTGAAGTGTGGTTTTATTATCTTTTATCAATTAACATTAGCGACAAATGTATTCTTTTTAACTTGCGGAACTTATTACTTTTGTTTAATTGCAGATTTTTTTGCTGGATATCCTATATATATTATATATTTTTTTAAAAGTCTTAATTTTTGAGTTCCACTTTCTTAAGGGTCAAGGTCTTATAAAGAGAACTGCGTTTAGAAAAAAATTAACTATACTAACTATTTAGTCGTTGCCATTGGCATTTATACTTTTCACACACATAATGCATATGTACACTGTTGTACACTTGTTTATAATTTTCTTTACTTATTTTCCTTTTATTTAGTGTTTTAAATTAGTTATAATATTTAAAAGTTGGTTATTATTACAAAAAAAGAGGGGTTCTACAAACTCTCAGATGGACGCGTACCCTAAGAAAGCTGTCAGCACAAACGAGCTATAGGAATCCTATTCGTATATCTCGTTTGTGCTGTCAGCCTATTTTAGTTCCAGCAGTACCGACGAGACCCTGCCTGGGGCCCCAAAACCGAGTTCGGAAATGGGGTACGTAACCCCAGCAATGATGGCCGCCAAAATACATTGGATGATAGGTCTATTCTATACCTAGTCGGTGCCTATACTCCGACTCCGACACCAGTATATTGAAGTATATGTAACGCTTGGTAACGCTCACTAACGCTGAGTAATAAAAAGTGTTTGTAGTGTTGTAGTTTATAGTTGTAGTATTTATACGAATATATTTTCAAAATGGTCAAGTGCGTATTTTGTGGGATTTTGGGCTACAATCTCTCACCACGGACGCGAGTATAGCCTAATATTCATGCTTTTTAGATAACTGCGACTTGGACTCGCGTGGATTCCCAAAATCATCGTTTCTAGGAGTCAGATTTATTTGTATATCTTATTGTAAAATTAATAAATTTATTTTAGTATTGTTATGAATTTAATTTAATTTAATGCTCCTCCTACATCTCCTTTATCCCAAACAATAAAGCAAACGACAAAACTTTACAAATATTTCAAATTCACTTTTTGCGAACTTCATTAATTATTACTTTAGTTTGTTTAATATTATATTTATATATTTACATCACTATTTTCATGAATTTCATTTGCTCTGATTAACTTTTCTGAATTTCAACCATCATACAAGCAATTCGTATATGATTGTACTACATATATGTACATTATGATTATACAATAATACATTATATCTGTAATTGTAAGGAAAAACGCCGCATGTCACACAATTTCTAAGAATTTGAATTTTTGCATTAATTGATCTTTAAAGTATGGGATTTACGTATTTACCAGAAAAAGGGTCATGAAAACAAATTCGAAAGGCTCAAAAAAATAATGCAATTTATCCGATGCCCTATGTCAAGGAATTAGTGATCAAAATTTTAAACGGCAATATCTCGAAAGTGAAAGTATGTGAAAGTATATTACACTATTCTTTTAGTCTCTTATTACAGACGATGTATCTCGACGGCGCGACGCAGCGTTCTTGTGAACCATATTTTTCAAGCTTCGCGCTATTTCCTTTAGTACATTTGTTCTTCGATCGGGGCGGTGGCATCCAAAGTCCTTTTCAATCCGCTTCAACCGCTGTACGGCTGGCCTGGGCTGACTTATGGGAATCTCGTATCCATAGTATACAGGGTGTCCCAAAAGTACTTCAACATCGGGAAATGGGAGGTTCCTGAGATCATTTCAAGCGTCATTTTCCTTTTGCAAAATGTTGTCCGAGGCGAGGCTTCGTTTAAAGTTAGCACGTTCAGCGCGGCGAGCCGGCAGGCGGTTGGCTGAACATGCCAACGAGCGTCGAGCTCGCGCTCTGATTGGTCCGTGTTTTTCGTTAATAACTCCTAAACAAAGCCGCGGACAACATTTTGCAAAAGCAAAATGACGCTTGAAATGACCTCAGGAACCTCCCATTTCCCGATGTTGAAGTACTTTTGGGACACCCTGTATACAGAGAGTAATGTCACAGCCTACTACTCTAAATACGACACGACCACGAACGATATAACACGACTATAATCTATTCTCCAAACTTTCTCGCCTAGGCTATATAACGACTTTCGACTCGCTCGACTCGACTTTGATTTTTCAAATTCTGTCGCGCGCTGCCTGCTTGCCCTGTTTTATGTGATGCGGTTTCTTTGTCCAATCCTCGGGCCAACGACCGCTTGCCCTACGCGCGATTTGTCCTCTCGTTTTTCTTGAACGATCGGCAAAACATCGCACTTCTCATGTGCTGTTTTGCCTATCGTTCCGCTGACCCGCAAGACGCCACGCACAGGTGATGTGCGGGGCAATGCCCGCTATGCCTAAACATCTAGTTGTTTTCGCCGCTTGTCCTTTCTCTCTCACACGCATACTTCCATGTATCCATCTCACAATTCTTTTGAAAATAAATCTTCCAATTTATATCTTTACTATCTTACCATTAATTTCATTAGCACTATTAAATTAATTAATTCATTAAACATATGTATGTATATTCAATTGTTCTACTATTTAATAAATATTAATTATTACAAATATTCTCCTAAAATATGAATAATGATTTCTGCAGGTCTCTTTAAAGGAAACAAATTCTGTCAGAATTCTGCACCCTGGTTTGCCCATTTAAAATTTGGGAGAAGTTTAAAGGTCAACGCATACTGGAGTATCCAGCAACAGGGAGATACCAATTCTGACACTACCAAAACAATGTATCGCAAAGGAAACTTTATTATCCCTTATTACCCCTACAGAGACATCCTATTGAGATTTTTAAGCAGTTGTGGCATACTCACATACTCTTTCAAGGGATTGTGTTTCTGAAAATAAAAGGTAACGTTTATTCACTCCAGAACTTAATATATTAGTGACTAAGAATGGATGATACTAACACAGAAAACTGTCTGGTGTAGCTTGAATTTATCTTCCTTATCAAGAGCTTTTAGTCTTCTGCGTTCAGCTGATTTATACTCTCTTCTTTGCGCTTTAGAACCTCCTGATTTGAAACGTACTATATTCCTTGTCAACGTACTCTTCAATGAATCGTTCGTTTCTGCACCTAACTAAATATTAAACAATATTACTAATATTTACATACTCAAAACAATGAAATATTAGAACATCTGCCAAACCTCGTCCCAATCTTTCATTATGGCCGCTTTTCTTTTTACAGCTTCTTCTATGGGCAGAGCGCCCAAACGTCTCTCCGGTTCTAAATTATGTACAAAATTTGTTACATTTCCAGCAGTTGGCCATCCCTCAACATGATCCTACAATTTTTATTTTTCTTATTTTTCACTCCAATGTATTCTATGTAGCGTAAACCAACCAGTGAATGAACAAAATATCAAATTTATCAACGTTTGAGATTAATATTTAATAAAGTATGAAATTGAACGATATTGAGGATTCTGAAACTAAGTCGATCTATACTAATCTGTTTGTATTTTTCTTGAAATTTTTATAAAATTCATTCTTGTCGTATTTCTTAAAAAATTACAAACAACAAAACATCTAACAGCTCAGTAGACAATCCCAAATATGAGGTACTAAAAGTACAACTGCACACCATTTCTAAATATTTCATAATTTACACATTTATAATTTAGATTTCTTTGTCTACTAAATAGTCATTCATTGGCATGTTGTCAATTATTGGTTGGTTTATTTAAATTTCAGTGAAAAGCGACATTTGGAAATTCAAATTTCTCACATTATGGAAAATCCCACTGTATTTCTATCTATATAATAACTAAACTGCGGATTTTATGCATTTATGACGAAAATGAGTAGGGGCAATTTGAAAGAATAGCAAGATTAAAAAGATTGTTAAATATCGACGTATTATTTCGAGATTATTAAAGTCATTAGAAACAGAAAGAGATTTCTACTTGTTCCTGTTTTTTTCAATCGATAAAGAAAATGTTTATTTTGCAAAAAATCCTCAGTCTGCTAATAACATTCAGACAAAATAATATTAAATGTACAAGCAAGAAACGGTCCGAACAAAATAGCATAAATGAATAGTTATCGATACCTCGAAATAGTCCTTGTCAATAGACGCATCGAAGGGACAGCACACTTTCGAATCATTCATTGACGAATCGTTGTTCGACTTGCTTTTACAAATTCGATGCACTGCATCATAAGGGCACGAAACTATTGGATCCATCGTTCTTACGTTTATGCGATTTAAATTAATCTAACTATAAACAATACGATAAGATCGCGATTAATTTGCAGAATATTCAAATTGGTAGAATCAAACAGTAAACAATAATTACTCACGTATGTACAAATATGTTTTTTGAACAGTGGACGCGCGAGAAGAGAAATTCTCATGTGCATGCCCGTCCAAACAGTAACAGTAACAGTAACGTATCTGTATTATAATGAAAACTGCCCGTCCAGTGCAGAGATATTGATTGGTGGATATTGGCCAGGTTTTTTCGCGCATGCGCGGCGATTTTGACATCAGTAAAGTACAATTCTCGATATAAAAGGGTACCTTGGTAACCCTGTAAAATTTTTAAAACATGGCACAATTTGATTCTAAAAAATGAATGTATAACATGTGCATTTGTGTATATATTTGTATATACATATGAAATATTCAAATTTAATATACATATATATGATATATAAATATATAGTAATTGTGTGTATGTGTATAATATAATTCACACTTATTATTTATTTTGAGGATGGGGAGCGGAAGAGTGCTAAAATAACGTTAAGCAAAATACATAATAAAACAATAAAATATTTTATTTGGCAGAAACAATTAATATCAGTGCCAACATCAGTTTCCCGCCAATATAACTGCCACAGGGCCTCACTACCTTGTAATCGTAACGTTGATACGTTCCTGATTTGAATGTGCATGCACGAGATCAGTGTAGAGCAGTGATGGGCATTTTTGCCTCAATTGAGGCAAGAGCGTCCCTACCACAGCGCCCACTGCCTCCCACCAGCATCCACCGTTACCATGGAGAAAGAACGCGTTTCGCCCGTAGCGAGCAGTGCGCATGTCTCGCGTCCTCGCGGCCGCGAGAGCGAGCAGTGCGCGTTCGCGATGAAGGCGCGCGTTGCATGGAAGAGAGGTTGGTGGGAGAAACCAGGCGTTTGGGGGGCCCCACCCGTGCCCGTCACTGGTGTAGAGTGTAGAGTGCAGAGACATTGTGCTCTTTTCACGCGCATGCGCGACCAAAGTCAGGACCGTTTCTAGGGGGAACGGCCGCCTCGAAACTGTCCCTAGATACCCTAGAAATCTGGTCGAAACTTGGGTTTGCGGGAATACATTTGACGTCCTTATACGAGCAGATTTTGGGCTGGGTGTGGGCCACGTGTGGGCTCAATCTAAAGAGGAAGGTTCAGCGCAGAGTGCCATGCTTATGATGTAACGAGATTATGTTGACATCTAATAATACGAGTCTGCAAAGTAGAGAAGAAAGTCGAGAAATCACCCGCAGAATTCCAATGTATTTTTCTGTTACAAAAAGAGTTTTTTGACTGCTATCATAAGCAGGGCACTATGCGCTGAACCTTCCTCTTTAGATTGAGCCCATACCCAGCCCAAAATCTGCTCGTATAAGGACGTCAAATGTATTCCCTAGCCACAACGCAACAATAGATTTTTTTCATTACATGTGGTATCAATGATTGGCAACGGCAGAAAATATGTACTCTGTTCAACTATACCACAGCCTACTCTACTACTAGCCGTGCTGAACAACTTGGCAACACCGCTGTGTTTACAGTTCGAGAGTCCGATTTTCAAGAATGGCAGTCTCGTGTTTGAGATTATAATTAACGTTTTTTTCATAGAAAATTATGTTAAAATGCACAGTTCGTTGTTAATTATGTTTAAGCAATATGTAAATATTATAACTATGGTAAGTAGAAGTGATATTAAAGCATACTAGTATTTATAAATGCGGTTTACATTTTGTGGACTCCCGGAATAGTTTGGTGCTGTGATACATAATATTCGAAATATTTCCAGAGGTTTTAAGAAAATAGAAGCATGAAGCAATGGGAAATCATCTTTGAACTAAAATGCAACATTTGAAAATGAATGAAGGGATATATAAGTTAATAGAAGCCTGAAATAGACGAAATTATTGTGACGAAGTCGAAGAGGTTAAGTGACTACGTGTATACGTCAAGGAGGTTGGGTAATCAGTTACTGAAGAGAAGAGTTATGCAGGTAAATAATATATTATATCGTCTTATAAACTTATAAAGGATAATTTTATAATTGTTGTAAATTTCCTCACCACCCTAGGGGTATTACTGTGGCGCGTTACCTTTTTTTTATCATAATGGGTGGTTCGCCAATAGCCATATCATCCCATTTTACAAAATAAAATACATTTTTTAAAATAGCAAGAAAATAAAACGAATTTTTTTTTAAATAAAAAGAAAATACAAATGAAAGAAACTTAATAAAATTATCTTGATGATGCTATCTTTTATATCTTTTATACATCTATTCTCTTATATGTGATAATATCGTAGTAGATATTATTTTTAGAAAACAAAAAAATAACTTTTCACATATAAACAGAAAAATAAAATAATAAAATTTTCAACAATAATAAATAATCTTTAATATTAATAACAAAATATACTCTGCTATTTTTCTTGAAATACTGCTAATATAACCCTGAGAATCTTATATATATAATAACATTAATAATAAAAATATAAAAAGAAAATAAATAAACTAAGACAAATAAAAAACTCTGTTGATGCATTAACTAACACATATTAGAAAGAATAAGTTAAATATATCAAAATTAATGCTTTAAAAAAAGCTAAATTAAAAGAAAATTATTGAAAATTTAGGTTCTATTGAAAGTTTTTATTTTACGATTTTTAGAAATGGTATGTGCATTCATTTCTAATTGACTATTGTTTATAGTTTTAACATAATCATTTAGTAAAATATTCGAAAAAATTGATAATAATTTAAGCAAAATACTGTGATAATCTTTACCACAAATGCATCTATCTAAAAATGCTAAATGATGTATATCTGATTGTATACTAATATGTGTTAATTTACATAAAATATGTTTATGATTTTCAGATTTTAGAAAATCTGATTCCAAA
This sequence comes from Lasioglossum lativentre, assembly GCA_916610255.1. Classification (NCBI taxonomy): domain Eukaryota; kingdom Metazoa; phylum Arthropoda; class Insecta; order Hymenoptera; family Halictidae; genus Lasioglossum; species Lasioglossum lativentre. The sequence goes on along the minus strand of OU744356.1, from coordinate 35,449,955 downwards.
TTAGGAACATTTATTATGGCTTCCATTACTGCACACATGTGAGTAAATACATTTATTACGTCTTCTGTAGGAGTGGAAAGACCACCCCTTTGTAAATAATCAAAATATACATTATTTACAGTTGTACCTTTATCCTCCACAATTAATAATTTGCATGTATTACAATTTAATTTTTTTGCAACAGAATGGGACCCATAACCGGATATATAAATCGTAATGGAATCATCAACAATACAAGTGGATAGATAATCAGTGTCAAAAATTTCTGAAAAACCGCTAACATCAACAGGAAGATTATGAAGATCATTACTATCATCATCGCAAATTTGGAATTTATTTTTTATTTCAGAAATCAGAAGTATCACTACATACAAGCTTGAAAAAATAAATTTTTGAATTTGTTATTTTGATACTCCAATGGTTCGAAATTACAAGCTTTTCTTTGTAATTGTTTATTAAATTTAAGAAACCACTAATTAGATCAGAGTCAATAAACTCTTTAACTAAATTTTCATGGTTTTCAATTATTCTTTCCCTGCGCTCTACAGGATCTTTTCTTTGTGGTAGCACACGTTTTGATGGTGAATTGGGAAAAATGGAAGGTATTGCATTGTCCATAAGTCTTGGATATTTCAACAAAATATTCTGTGGTACACCGTTAGGAGATAGAATATACCTTTGGATGTCAGTTTCTGCAAAATGCAGACTACAAACTGCAGAATATTTTGTTGGTGTCCAATTTCTACGGGGAATAGCAGCCATCCATTTTTTCCGCAATTCCTCATCTTTGGGGAATAAAAATATAGAAATATAATTATTTTCTTTCAGAGTAGTATCATAATTTCCCTTACAATTGGGGACACAACAACGTCGTGGCATTATTAACAAATTAAATTATTGTGAAAAGAACTATGTAAAACAAATTTTCTAAAAACTCTGTATGTATATAATACATATGATTTTGTAAAAATTTAGATGTGATACTATTAAAATGTTGTTGATACTATATTGAAATGTATTGAAAGAACAATAGAGTCTATTAAGTAAATGTGCTACACACAAAGATAAAGACCTAAAAAGTTAATAAATAATACTTACCTCCATTATTGCACTTCTTTATTTTCGTAAATTAGCTACACTACATAACAATATTATAATAATGTGTACTACACATTGATGAGAACATTTGAAAACTACGCGGGAAACTGAGAGGCCGGTAGGGGAGACCGAGAGTCCGATTGAGTAGGTTGGGTTAGGTATATTGACATATATATATCAATCGGACTCTCGCCGTGTTGCCATTTTTACCTTCAGCACGGCTAGTAGTAGAGTAGGCTGTGACTATACAATGCTTTTGGTATTCTATGGTCCAACCCGTCCAACGAGAAGCATTGTCACTGGGATACACTGGATACACGCGGTCGTGGTAAATACACTGCAGTACACTGTACACTGTACACCGGTACACGTGCAGTATTGTGGCGTCATTTTGGTTTTTTATTAATTTATAAAAATGCCAGTATGTGTAGTGAAAGGATGCACAAACAGATCATCGGCGAAGAGTAGTAAACAAGAAGAATTAGAGAAAAAAATGAAAATTTCTTTACATACGTAAGTAACAGTAAAATACAGTGAAACTTGAAAGACTTTTATTGCATGTCTCATATAAAATGGAAATTTCACGTACAAATTTTGATTTATGGAAAAACAGTTTTTTATAATTCATTTTCAGATTTCCTAAATGTCCTATAATTCGCCAATTGTGGGTAAATAGTTTGGGACTCCAAAATGCAGTTGTACCAAAATATCCGTATGTATGTTCAACTCATTTTAGAAATGAAGATTTGGATAAAACATCTTTAGTATATGTAAGATTGAAGAAGAATGCTATACCATATGTACGTAACATTTTATGAACTCTTTATATTATGCCATGCATTTTTGGAGTGAAATTTCTGTTTTTTTTTCAAATTTAAATATGTCGATTTTTTGAGTTAAATAACAACATTGTTAGTAGATACTCTTATGATTTCACTACAAGTCCCCAAAAACTAATTTTCATCGGCTTGCTCGTTCATATGTCACTAAAGAATACAGCATACTTAAATTTGAACAAAATCCAGAATTTTACTCGTAGAAGTGTCCGTTTTCGCGTGGAATGACCCATAAGTGACATTAATAAATTTATTTATGTAACGAGTACGTCTTGACGCGAGACTTCCCCCCCTGCATACCGCACCGCCCGCTTGCCAGCGAGCGCACCGCGAGACCGCGACGGTGCACTACCTGCCGCGTCGGCCGCTAGGTGGCTACCACAGCGCCGACTTTCTCGCTGGTAAAAGTAAGCGGGCGGGAAGATAAGTACGCCCGGCAAGCGCTAGATCGGGGTCAGAAGTTTTGACTCCATCACGAGTAGTTATTTCGCATAACCTCGAGGTGTCTCCAAACGTTCCGACCATAGCTCCGGAAGGCCCTCTGCCAACCGTTTCCCACCTTTCCCGAACACCAAGGCCCGGGCGGCGAAAGCCTACGGGAGTCCACTCCTTCGGGCAGCGAAAGCAACCGAACCGCTCGAGCGGCGAAAGCCCCGGGAATCCCTCCCCGAGCGGCGAAAGCCCCGGGACTCCGTCCGGCCCGAGCGGCGAAAGCCTACGGGAGTCCCTCTGCCCGAGCGGCGAAAGCCCCGAACTCACGCACCGCCGTCGTCTTTATGGGTTGTCCCACGCCGCCGTAACATCGCGAACACCGTCCGTATGTAAACCGTCCGCCGTACTTGTAAAACCGAAGTCTGAACCGTCCGTACGGAACACCGTCCGCCGTCCGTATGCACATCGTCCGTCGTACACCGGAATTGTTTAAACCGACCGAAAACCGTAGTCATTAAGAACCGCCGTAATAAACCAGTGATATTCATTGACCCGGTGTTGCTTATTCGTGGACCCGCGAACCTCGGCAACCGACTGAGTCGGCCTTACCCTCCCATCACCGAGCATTACAAATTGGCGCCCGAACAGTCTTAGCGACAGGGAGAACCGCGAATGAGCATACAAACCGGGTGGGTATATCGCCTTCGGAAACACGATCTCATTAACGAAGCTCATCTACGAAGATTAGACACGACCGGAACATTGGACGAACTCAGGGCACGAGTTGTCACCCACTTACGAACAATGTCGAAAGAAGAACCGACACGAGAAGATCCCTCACGGGAACCGAAACCGGAACCAACGCAAGAGCCACTGGACAACAACGTACTGAAAAAAGTCAGTCGTTGGGGAGCCCACTTCGACGGAGAAAACGCCGAAGATTTCATCGATAGACTAGAAGACCTACACGATGGATACGGGGTGACCCCGGAACAAACTCGACACTGCCTAGCAGAAATACTCCGCGGTAGAGCATTGCAATGGTACCGCAACGAGAAAAAACACTGGTCTAACTGGGACGATTTCATGAGAGCTCTCCGCCGAACGTTCATCTCACAAGACCGTTTACTACACCTGGAAGACACAATCAGGAACCGTCTGCAAAAGTCAGGGGAACCCACCTGGGAATATGTTACGGACATGAACACGCTCATGCGACGACACGGAGGATTCTCCGAGAACGAGCAATTAGCAAGGATATACCGAAATTTGCAAATAGAATATCAGAAATATTTCCGCCGGGACGAAGTCCTCACCATGACAGATCTTCTGGACCGAGCAACAGAATACGAACGCATCCTGGCCGAAGACCGACGACGACACCCTCCCCGCGCTGCTATGCACGGGAACACAAATATGTGCAACGCCGCCAGCCAGGAAGTAACGCAGCCAGTAGCCACCGAAATAAGCAGTAACTACAACCGGGAGACCTGCTGCTGGAGGTGCGGACAGCGAGGGCATCAACGACAAGAATGCCGCCGGGCTCCGAAACTCTTCTGCTCCTACTGCGGCACAACGGGAAAAACGACACGCAGATGCCCCTGTAACCAGATGTCGGGAAACGGAAACGGAGTCGGCGGCCGAGGCACCGTCCGACCAATAGACAAAACAATGCCTCAGCGGATCTAGGCTCCGACTCACGAATTTTTATACCGGTAACCGCATACGGACGCCACTTCCAGGCATTACTCGATACGGGAGCTACGCGGTCCTACCTCCGCCAAGACGTGGCCGAGTGGTGCCGGCAACAAGGGGCAAGAACGATCTCCACAGACATGACCGTCCGCATCGCGGACGGCTCCGCCGTCGCACTAGATGGTGAGATAGAGGCCATAATAGACCTCTGCGGCAGCACCCTGGCCATCGCGTGCCCGGTACTACCCACCCTCTCACAAGCCATGTTAGTAGGGATGGACGCGTTCAAAGCCGTAGGAGCATCGATCACCCTCGGCCGACACACCTGGACCCTCCAGGAAGAAGCAAACACCGTAGAGGAACCAGATGGACTCGCGAAATATACACGCGAGCAGGAACAAAAACTACAGAAACTACTGGACACCGAATTACCCAAATTTACGAAGATCCAGGGAACAACACACCTCGCGGCACACCGAATACGTGTTACAACGACCGAACCGATTAAGCAAAGATACACACCGAGAAATCCTGCCACACAAGAAATTATCAACGAAGAAGTCGACCGCATGCTCCAGGAGGGCATCATCGAACCGTCCACAAGCCCATGGAGCTCTCCAGTTGTAATTGTCCGGAAAGCAAATGGCAAACCACGTTTTTGTATCGACTTCCGAAAAGTCAACAACGTCACAGAGAAAGATGCGTACCCCCTACCTCAGGTACAGGCCACATTAGAAAAATTACGAGAGGCACGCTACATTTCCACCATCGATTTAGCAAACGGATACTGGCAAGTACCATTGACCCCGGACAGCCGATCAATTACCGCGTTTACAGTGCCTGGTAGGGGACTGTACCAATTCCCGGTCATGCCATTTGGATTACATTCCGCCCCGGCAACATTCCAACGTCTCCTCGACACAGTCATCGGCCCGCGACTGGAACCAAGAGCCTTCGCATACCTCGACGATATAATCGTGCTCGGAAACACCTTTGAGGAACATTTAAATAACCTCCAAGAGGTGCTGCAACGGCTCCAACAGGCACGATTACGCATCAATCCAGAGAAGTGCCAATTCGGCAGAACCGAACTCCGTTACCTGGGCCACATAGTAACCAACCGGGGAGTAAGAACCGACCCAGATAAAGTCCAGGCGATCCGAAGCATCACCGCGCCGACATGTATAAAAGAACTCCGTCGGTTCCTGGGAATGGTATCCTGGTACCGCCGCTATATTCCCCACTTCGCCGACACCGCCGAACCGCTGCACCGACTATTACAGAAACGCCGTGGTTGGAACTGGGGAGAAACCGAAACGCGCGCATTCGAGGCCCTGAGAGCACAACTAGCCAAAGCACCCGTACTGGCATGTCCCGATTTCACTAAACCGTTTACCCTACAAACCGACGCCAGCGGACACGGACTCGGGGTCGTCCTGACGCAGGAAATAGAGGAAGAAGAAAGGGTTATCGCGTACGCAAGCCGTACACTCAACGGCGCGGAAAGAAACTACTCCGTAACCGAACAAGAATGCCTCGCGGTCGTATGGGGAATACGGAAGATGCGGCCCTATCTGGAGGGCTACAAATTCGTCGTCATTACCGACCATCAGGCCCTCCAATGGCTAAGGAAATTGGAAAACCCCTCCGGAAGACTCGCGCGCTGGGGATTGGAGCTCCAACAATACGATTTCACCATACGGTACCGCCGAGGAGAACAAAACCTCGTAGCTGATGCCCTCTCTCGCCAACCAGAAGATTTAGGACTCCTCGAGCACCCGGAAGATGCATGGTACCACCAGACCTGGAAGAAAGTCAAAACGGAACCCGGGCGGTATACAGACTACCGGATAATACGAGGGAGACTATACCGACACATTCCAGACACAGCAGGATTACGACCCGACTGGGAATGGAAAAAATGCATTCCGGCCAACGAACGGCCCGAACTGTTACGGCAAATGCACGACGACCCAACGGCCGGACATCTAGGTACCACCAAAACGATTGCCCGACTCGCACAACGGTATCACTGGCCTCGGATGCGACAAGATGCAGCAAACCACGTACGCCGCTGCAACAACTGCCTACGGTACAAGGCAATGCAGCAAGCACCGGCCGGGGAGATGTTCACCACCCCCGCCATAGGACCATGGGACGTCGCCACCGCCGACCTTGTAGGGCCTCTGCCGCGTACAAATCAGGGGTACACGACACTAGCCGTCTTCCAAGACAAGTTCACGAAGTGGGCGGAAGTACGTCCACTCCGACAAGCGACAGCACCGGCTGTCGCTCGTGCATTCGAAGAACAGGTCATCCTGCGGCACGGATGCCCGCGCCAGGTCATCACGGACAACGGCAGGCAGTTCGAAAGCCGAGATTTCAAAACACTGCTTCAACGGTACGAAATTAATCACCGGAGAACACCACCATACACGCCGCAGTGCAATCCGGTGGAACGCACGAACCGGGTATTAAAAACAATAATCGCGCAATTCACCACCGATAACCACCGAACCTGGGATCGGACCGTCGCCGCCGCAGTATTCGCGTACAACACCGCTAGACACGAAGGCACCGGAATGACCCCCGCGTACCTAACCTACGGTAGAGAACCGGCAGTACGAGGAACGGACCGACCACCCACCGAACACTTAGAAGAGGACGCCACAGACGCGGGTTATACGCACCGGGAAGAAGCGATAAATCGCATCATCGACGCCCAACAACTTGCACGCTCAGCACAGGCTCAAGCAACCGAAACACAGCGTCGGTATTATAACCTTCGTCGCAGGCAGTGGAAGCCAAGAGTGGGCGACACCGTCATGCGTCGGGAGCACCCTCTATCATCGGCAGCCGATGGCTTTTGCGCGAAATTAGCGCCGAAATTTTCCGGTCCGTACGAAGTACGAAAAATTTTGGGGCCGACAGTAGTTCTAATACAGGCCGGTAGAGGGCAGCACCACCGTGTCCATCTCCAGGATCTAAAGAAATGTACGATGGAGGGGGAATTCGGAGAAGACAGGAATCGAGGCCCTATAAATAACCACGAACGAAACACCGAAATCAATCAGCCAGAACATGCCAAAGGAAAAGCACGCAGCAGCACGAAAGGCAGCGATCCCGCTACGAGGGGTAAACAGGAGCAGACCGATGGAGGCCCGGGTAAGAGACCGCATCGTGGACGGGACGACACCGTGGCCAAGTCCGACACGAGGACCACCGGCGAAACTACGACCGCCACCTCGCCAGGAGGCGAACACCGTGGCGGAACTCCAGACGCAGGGAGGACCGAGCGTCAGGACGGTGAGAACACTGTCAGAGGCCGAAAAGAAAGCGGTGGCCATCCTAAGGAGCCGGCCCGCGGAGAGGAAGAGCTCCACCAGAGGCCGACGAACAACCGGCACCAAGACAGGCCGCGCCGGGACGAACACAGCCTGCAGCCCACCGCGGACCACCTTCACCGAGGAGCCAGGTATAACCTACGATCCACCGTCCACCTCGACCCCTCTATTGCCGCCGACACCAACGCCGACCCCACCTCCGATACCCCCCACCAGCCACCCCCTTTGCCCGTTGGCAACCCCCTTCTATCCCTCCGACCCCTCGACCACTCCGATCCAGGACAGCGACGTGGACGAGATAGACGTGTGGCTGGCACAGGTCGCGAGGGAACACCGAGACGCTCCTACGCCAGTACCAGATATACCAGCACCGACACCGACGCCGCTGCCGACGTGGAGGCCAGAGCAACCACCGGCACCGACCCCATCTCCAACGCCCTCCACCAGCCTGCCCCCCCCCCCCGCCCCTTGGCAAACCCGATTACACCGGACGACAAGCCAGGAGGCTACCACATCCGGATGGACCTGGTGGAGCCTCGGCATCGGTACCGGCTTCCAATACCGGGGGGATGGATCCAGCTAAGGCTGAGCAGGGAGGGGGTACTGCACATACAGCACCGGAGCAGTGGAGAGGAAGAATCGGCGTAATTTAAGATGTACAGTTAGCTATAAGGTAGAAATAAGTTAGGTTAAGTTAATTATAAGGTAGAAATAAGTTAGGTTAAGTTAGTTATAAGATAGAAATAAGGTAGGTTAAGCTAAGTCAAGCTACAATCAATTATACAGTTAGACAGCAGGGGAAGTCTCGCGCCCCGAAGTAAGAGGGGGATGTAACGAGTACGTCTTGACGCGAGACTTCCCCCCCTGCATACCGCACCGCCCGCTTGCCAGCGAGCGCACCGCGAGACCGCGACGGTGCACTACCTGCCGCGTCGGCCGCTAGGTGGCTACCACAGCGCCGACTTTCTCGCTGGTAAAAGTAAGCGGGCGGGAAGATAAGTACGCCCGGCAAGCGCTAGATCGGGGTCAGAAGTTTTGACTCCATCACGAGTAGTTATTTCGCATAACCTCGAGGTGTCTCCAAACGTTCCGACCATAGCTCCGGAAGGCCCTCTGCCAACCGTTTCCCACCTTTCCCGAACACCAAGGCCCGGGCGGCGAAAGCCTACGGGAGTCCACTCCTTCGGGCAGCGAAAGCAACCGAACCGCTCGAGCGGCGAAAGCCCCGGGAATCCCTCCCCGAGCGGCGAAAGCCCCGGGACTCCGTCCGGCCCGAGCGGGGAAAGCCTACGGGAGTCCCTCTGCCCGAGCGGCGAAAGCCCCGAACTCACGCACCGCCGTCGTCTTTATGGGTTGTCCCACGCCGCCGTAACATCGCGAACACCGTCCGTATGTAAACCGTCCGCCGTACTTGTAAAACCGAAGTCTGAACCGTCCGTACGGAACACCGTCCGCCGTCCGTATGCACATCGTCCGTCGTACACCGGAATTGTTTAAACCGACCGAAAACCGTAGTCATTAAGAACCGCCGTAATAAACCAGTGATATTCATTGACCCGGTGTTGCTTATTCGTGGACCCGCGAACCTCGGCAACCGACTGAGTCGGCCTTACCCTCCCATCACCGAGCATTACATTTATATTTACAGATAAAATTTCCAGAAATTGTAAAGGAAGAAAAAATTAATGTGTGTGAAGAAATTTTAACTGAGGAACCTTCAACTTCTTACACTATAAAGAAAGAAAATTTTAATGTGTATGAAGAAATTGCAACCGAGGAGCCTTCAACGTCTGTATGTTCAGATAGCTATAATGTAAGACTTTTACTTTACGTACTATTTCATTTGAAATAACTAGAGATACCCATTTCACGTGTATTGGAAATACACGTGTAGAAATCCGGATCCTATTTAATACACGGATACACGTGTTCACATGTATTCATGTACACGGATACACGAATAGTACATTGAAATATACAAGAGTTAAGATGATAGGTTTCGAAAATTAACAAACAGCATAATTTCTGTTAATAAACCTTTTACGGTTCGACATATATAAATATGGTAGCACTGGTATTAAATGTCACGGATACTAAAATATGTCTAACATAAGCCTTATGAATTGCTCAAAGGTGCTACTGCGAGGTGTGTAGTTCCAATAACACTATTAGACCTCCGTTTGTAAACAGATCGGAACGCTTCTTATATCGACACACGTGTTCCCTTGAACTTCAATACACAGATAATGCACGTGTATTGAAAATCACAAATAACCCGTGTATTATCCGTGTAGCTTGATACACGTGTACCCATCTATTATCTGTGTGTTTCGATATGCATGTATACGTTTACTTCAGTAGTCGTGTATCCGTGTACAAAGATGTACACGGATTAAAATACGGATATATATTAGTACACGTGAATATCTGTATCCTCAATACACGTCCAAAACCGTGATCTCTAGAAATAATAAGACACTGGTTCCCATGAAGTTAGTGAAAAAGTATTAAAAAGTGAATCTGAATCCAAAAATGAACATGTAAGTTTTTACTATCTAATATATACAGTTTAAAATTAAAAGTTATGTGGCGTCATGTAATATGGTAAAGAAATGATAGGTTCATTTATAAAAAAGAAAAAATGACTTTTAATATCTAAATTTCATTAAATTTGGTAGGGTGTATCCTAATGTGATCATTTATTAACTGGTTGTATTATATTGCAGATGGGTGCATTATTGAAAACGTCGAATAAATCGACTGAAGCAAAAGTGTCTTTGGTAGACAAATATACGCAAATATCTCCGAAAAGATTGTTTCATTCCCCAAGAAAGGAAATATTACGGGACCATATATCTGAATTAAAAAGGAAACATCAATTGGAATTGGCAGCCTTAAACGCCAAAATTAATAGAAAAAACAAAACAATTACGAATCTGCAAACAATTTTGCAGACATTAGGAAAGAATTTGTTAGAAGGTGAGCAAATCCATTCCTTATCAAGTATTTCGCAGTTCAATAGCGAATAATTGTAAACATATTACAATTACAGCTCAAGGAGTGTGATCCAAAAGCTGTCCGACGTCGAGCTGCACGCTTGCAAATAAGTGTGTGGAAATGTCGCAGTGTACAACACAGTGGAATAGGCCTATAGGGGATACCACTGACAAAAAAAAACGCATCAACAATAGTACCTCATGGGTGATGTGGAAATCTATTGATACGCGTGTCGTCCTAAATATTATATTTTCGCATTTGATTTATTTTCTTTTTCGTTCTGTTCTAGCCACGAATCATCTGGACTGTTTGCCACGAATTTGCGACAAGTGTGGTACCCACAGACGTGGCTATCGTCGAGATGGTGACGGACGACTCGGAGAATGAGCATCAGCTGGCAATGTAAGTAGAGGAGATAAATTTTACTTTTTATACTTTGAAGTATATTCAGCATTTTTTTCTCATTTTATTTACTTTCTTTTTCGTTCTGTTCTAGCCACGAATCATCTGGACTATTTCGTTGTCGAGACGATGGTGGACAATACTGGCCGACTGCCTGCCCCTACTCCACGCAGATACCGAGGCGACAGTGGATCGTGATCAGCTGAATTATAGTTAATTAGTAATGCCTAATTTGATTATGTAGATTACATTTTTCTTATCAAACTTTGTAAAATATTATCTCTATTCTTTACATCTAATAAATATTAATTTCATTACGCTACTTGCATTTTATTGTATTGTGTGTTCGTTTATTGTATTGTCGCCTATATATATTATATATAAATTGTAGGTAGTTAGATCGTTTCGGGGTCCCGAAGAAACATAGGCAACCGGATACTTTCGGGAACCCGAAGCGTATCATATTTTCGAAAGCCTGTCATTTCTAAAAAAAATTCGAAACCGGCAAAATGATGACCCCCACTAATTTCACATAGACTACAACATATTTCATTTAGAACAAAATCGACAATGGTGACCGCAAAAAGTGATCGATTTGGCATTGAATTACTCAAATGTGTATATCGAATCCTTGCGATCCTCGTAGGCACACGTACACGTCGACCGAGCGTTGTGTGTGTGAGTATGACGTACCCCCTTAAATGTTCCCGCTACGTTATATAGATGGCACCACATGTTGACCGTACAAAGATGGCCGCAGTTTACCTTCCCTCCCCGCCATGCTCCCCGCTCGCTCGACGCCCCCTCTCGCCCAGAACCCTACCTTACGCTCCGTCCTTTAGGTCCATGACATATATATATAGAGAGTAAATGGTTTTGGCCGTGACACTTTTGGCTTCGTTTCGACTTCAGCCCGGAACTGAACCGGTTTCGACCACGTTCTGATCGGGGGTGTCCCACTTGGACTCCGACCGATTGGACACGTCCCGATTGGACTGTCCCGATTGGACGCGTTCCTTTTCGACTCCGTGCCGATTGGGTAAGACTTCGGAATCCCCCCCCCGTCCTTTCAAAACAAGATATACGTCATTCTATTCGTTTTTGCATGCCGAACACGAAATGTAATTGTCATTTTTGGCGGAAATTAATAGTTTTCGAGATATTCGTGAAAAACTGCAGCTATCATACATTGAATTTTGTATATACGTGCACGTTCGCGCTGTGCGTGTGCGTCAGCATGATGCGATCGCTCGTCAACTGTTTCTACAGATATATCACTACGACCGTCGAACGATCTATATACCGCGTGAACTATTTAAAACACCATATGATGAAGAGAGTACATATTACGACAATACCACACACACCCCCCAGTGTTTCTGAGAAGAAGGTTCCCACATTAAATAATATAAAATCAACTGAGACCAATACCAATTTGTTTTACTACCAAAAAAGCTTCATTAAATCAATACAATTGGCTTTCCCGTTTAACTAAGGAATTTTCAGTAAGTTTTGTAGCTTTACATCATTATTTTTCATTTGAAAAATAAAGCCAATTGTATTTTTTTGTAGAAAACAGGGTCTCACTCTGTTCATACATATATGTGTAGGGTGAGCTTTCAATCTTGAAAGAGTGCTCATGGATTTTCGTATGCGTGGTCGGGCCGGCCTAACGGCCGGCCCTCTCCGCCCCCTCCCACGACCTAACCTAGACCTAACTCAGACCTAATTATGGAATTTTCGAAGCTTTACATAATTATTTTTCATTATATTATTGCATTTGGTAGTAAAACAAATTGGTATTGGTCTCAGTTGATTTTATATTATTTAATGTGGGAACCTTCTTCTCAGAAACACTGGGGGGTGTGTGTGGTATTGTCGTAATATGTACTCTCTTCATCATCATATGTTTTAAAAAGTTCACGCGGTATATAAATCGTTCGACGGTCGTATTGATATATCTGTAGAAACAGTTGACGAGCGATCGCATCATGCTGACGCACACGCACAGCGCGAACGTGCACGTATATACAAAATTCAATGTATGGTAGCTGCAGTTTTTCACGAATATCTCGAAAACTATTAATTTCCGCCAAAAATGACAATTACATTTCGTGTTCGGCATGCAAAAACGAATAGAATGACGTATATCTTGTTTCGAAAGGACGGGGGGGGGATTCCGAAGTTCAGCCAATTTTAAATTATGATTAAGAATCTATTAATGAAAAATAATGATGTACAGCTTCGGAGGGGGGTGATTCCGAAGTCTTACTCCGGAAAGTTTATTTTAAGAGCGAGCGGAAATGACATTATTCTGGGTTAGGTTTGGCTAGATAACTGAAGTTGTTGTTAATCGGGCGTTGTTAACCATTAAATTATGATTAAGAATCTATTAATGAAAAATAATTATGTAAAGCTTCGGAGGGGGGTGATTCCGAGCCGTGCCGTTTGGACGCCGTGCCGATTGGACGCCGTGGCGGCTGAATTCATGACGTTTGGACGCCGTAAATTTTATAATCATTGCTTTTCGAAGTCTACATATGATGATATTATTGTATTGTGAAATATATGGTTAACAACGCCCGATTAACAACAACTTCAGTTATCTAGCCAAACCTAACCCAGACTAATGTCATTTTCGCTCGCTCTTAAAATAAACTTTCCGGAGTAAGACTTCGGAATCACCCCCCTCCGAAGCTTTACATAATTATTTTTCATTAATAGATTCTTAATCATAATTTAATGGTTAACAACGTCCGATTAACAACAACTTCAGTTATCTAGCCAAACCTAACCCAGACTAATGTCATTTTCCGGAGTAAGACTTCGGAATCACCTCCCTCCGAAGCTGTACATCATTATTTTTCATTAATAGATTCTTAATCATAATTTAAAATTTAATAGATTCCAAATCATATTTAATAATATATTTCACAATACAATATCACCGTATGTAGACTTCGAAAAGCAATGATTATAAAATTTACGGCGTCCAAACGTGTCCAAACGCAGTGTTCCGATTGAGCCAGCTTTTTTTCGCGCATGCGCGGCAATTTCAGCCTCAGTAACGTAACCTTTTCGATGAAATCGGGTAGCTTGAGCACCCCGCAGACTTTTAAAAAATTATTAGTCTATACGTAGCTCTTTCTCCACTATTAACCTCCATTGTATAATAAAATATTAATAATACTCTCTGATAATACTTACCTCGTTCCGCGTCACGTCTCTCGTCCATCAGTCATCCCGCCAATATAATTGCCACAGGCCGTCAGGGCCCTGGCCGCTCTGCTGCGTCATTGTAGATACGCTACTGTTTTGGCCGCGCATGCGCGAAAAAAAGCTGGCTCAATCGGAACACTGTCCAAACGTCATGAATACAGCCGCCACGGCGTCCAAACGGCACGAGTCCAATCGGCACGAGTCCAATCGGCACGGAGTCGAAAAGGAACGCGTCCAATCGAGACGTGTCCAATCGGTCGGAGTCCAAGTGGGACACCCCCCACAGATTTAGTCTATGGTCGAAACCGGGTCTGTTCCAGGCTAAAGTCGAAACCGGTTCTGTTACAGGCTAAGTCGAAACCGGGTCTGTTCCAGGCTAAAGTCGAAACCGGGTCTGTTCCAGGCTAAGAACTAGACAAGTGGACGGCACTATAATGGGCACGGCCAAAACCCGAGCGTGAGCACTCTATAATTCTCATTTCCTCTCTGTAAGTGTAAGTACATTACTGCGTTGGACGCGCATGCGCGAAAAAACCCGTCCAATATCTCATCATGAAAAGAAAGCAAACGTTGATGTTTTACTAAAATATTTTATTAAAAAAAGAGATTGTGTAAATGATAATTATACTCTGTATAGACATATCACTTTCAGGGATAATTGTATATGAAAGGCATATCAAACATACTGCTTAGTAGTTAATATAAAAATGCGTTTATCGTTTACACTTATTTCACCTACATTCTTACTGTACACCACACTTAGTATTCACATAATGTATACACAATCATATCTGTAGTCGACTACAGGGAAAGTTTGCGTATTACTATTACTATGTTAAGAATTACTTGCTTGAGGAACCAATTGATTTTCCGTCTGCATGTAAAATTGTTCTCCGAACCACTCTCTGTGCATTTCCAGATAACTGCAATGGTAATAATATAGTAATTGGTTTTAGAAACGTTTTAAACTGTTTTAAAAACAAAGTACCTGAGAAACATGTCCAAAAATTTCAAGAGAACTTTTAATTTTTTATTTGGTATGTCTGCCGATTGAAGTAGGTCTGGTAATTTAACTGGAAATTAAACAAATTCATTAAGTCAATTACATTTTTTTTTAAGTTTCTATTTTTCTAAAGTCACTCACCAAATAGGCGAGTTAAATGAATAGCACCGTAATAAGTAGAAGGATTGGGGGGGCCTTCAGTCTTTGATGACTCAGGCATTAATCTCCACTTATTTGCTTGTTGAAGCAAAGCATTGACTTGTGCAGATGTAACAACTGGTATTCTAAGTGTTACACCGCGTGGGCTAGAACAACGAGAGCTTGTACTTGCAATACTACAAAAAAAGAAAAAAAAGAAATTAACAATTTTGTAACTACAAAATAAAGTGCAAAATCTTATGATTCCTTAATGTTTCTATTATTCAATTAAAACACATGTTCACCTTGATAATGTTCCTGTGTCCGGTTTAATTTCTTCATAAGATCTTAATTGTCTATTCTCATCGATAGAGCTTACTCGGCATGATCGAAGTCTTCTTTTCGAACCCGCCATAGTCTTTGATGCATTGTCAACTTCTGGATCGTGTTCTTGAAATGGTGGTAAATGAGCATATTCAGTATCTTCGTATTCTTCTTTAACTAATACTTCAGAGGTCCTTGAAATTACAATAATTTTGTATTTCCTAGAGTTTTAATGGAGCAGAACTTTAAATAAATTGGAGTATGTAAAAGTTCCGGTCTTACTCGATTGGCTCTTCTTTTACGAGCGTCGGATGTTCACTGTACAGGAAAGACGATTTCAAATTACAATACTGTTCTCGTTCTTGCCTATACAGTAGAAGATCGTGCAATGTGAAATCAAAGTATATACGCAATCCATCCGCAACTTCTCTGCATATGTTTATTTCGTTGACTGTTTTTTCTATTGTATTATTCGCTTTGTTCCTCTGAGGCTTTTCTGGAATGTTTGTCAGTTGTGTTGTTGTAAAGTGCTGTACCCACGATTCCAACATATTTACAACAGTAGGTTGTGCTGGTAGCACAGCTAACTAAAACCCATATACGACTTAATATTTCAAAATATTAAAATATGATAATATTTGTGAAATTTTGCATATCGTTACAAAAGAAGTTACCTTATTTTTATTAATTATTAGATCATGGTCCTGATCTAGAATTCTTCTTAACATGGTACCTATATCAAGATCAATTCCTGGTTTCACACTGGCTCCAGATTGGCTACCACCACCGCTATCTTCATCATCACTTGTTTCTCCAACATAGTCAGAACTACTTTCTGTATCCTCTTCAGTAATAACTTCCTTTAGTAGTAAAATATTTTTCTCTTAATTTTGTACATTTTAACAGCTTATCATGTAATAATTACTATTAATTAATTAACCGACTTCTGTGTCATAATCTGCATGTTGCCCTGAACTACCATCTTCCGATGATCCAGTTGTTGCGGATGTTGCTCGACTACCACCACTCCTGGCTCTTCTTCGTGGTTCTTGATTTTCAGTTTCATTTAATCGATCGGATAACTTGTGACTTCTTTTCTTACGCTCTCGTCGATACAAATATGCTCCCCTATTTGCAATTACGTTGATACAATAAATAATAACTATGGCAGGAAGAAGATTATACTGATTAGAGTATATTAAATACATACAATTGTAATTGCGCTTTTTGAGCTAAGTCTCGTTGGAGTTGGCGATTTTCTTCCGTATCTTTTAGTACATATTCCTCTGTTACACAACGATCCCATGAGGAATTCCACCCCTTTCATAAAAATATTTTAGATTATGCGATTTAATGATTTATAAATAAAATAAATAATAAGTTAATTATTGATATCTACCTGAAAATGTATTAAATATTCAACAGCTTTCCGTCCTCTTTGATCTTTATTAACTATTACATCAAGCACCTGCAGAGAAAATATAAATTAGAAAGGTACAAAGGACCAGTATCAATTTGTATAAAGTTCTATCTTATAACAAAATTGATTAAACGATGGATAAACATAAACAAGAGTAATTAATTTTCTTCTTAGAGCATACCTTCGAGTCATAGAGTACTTTTGCTTTTGTAGGATCAGGTTCATAACAAAGAACTTTTTCACCATCACAAAATTTAAATTTTGGCCCACGAGTGGAAACCATTCCTTCTTATTAAACGTTAGAAGCAAATATCAAATTAATTTCACAAATAACAATGTAGGACTGCAGACAATTAATTAATATTATTTAGACTGACATGATAACCTAGTCCATCAACACTCGAATCAACAAACATTGACGCTTACACAGAAACATATAACATTATTAATATAGCCTTTTCTTTGTTCAAATTGTTAAACGATTTAGATTATTCACTGCATTTTAAGTCATAGATGATGTGCTGTCAATAATGTATTGACATAAATTTAAGTCTCCCGGTATTAAATTTGCTTACAAATGTACGTTGGTTAGTTTGTATACAACTAACCTAACTTCACCTCAGATTTAAGTGCGGTGCAATATTTGAAGCAATCATGAGTTTCTAACGCGCCAAGAAAAATAAAGTAGAATTACATTCTATGGAAACTCGATATTCATACACATTTATATAAGATACCTCAATTTGTAATTTAAAAATATTTCATAAACGAGCATAATTTCCTTACACTTTTTTTTATACATTAATTGTTCCAAAAATCGATCTGTGGAACAGAAATATGTTGAAACACAGAATAAAATCAAGAGTTAGATCAAAACTTTACTGTAAAAAATTAGATGGCAAAATTGACAAATGCTTGTCGACATCGTTCGAAAATGGAATTGTTATACATAATAAATTTATCACTTGTTCATGGTTTAAAAGTTATTCTGTACCTCGAGTTCTATTACCTACTTTTACTAAAAAATTAGATGGCAAGGTGGTCTGGGTTAGGTCTGGGTTACTGAGTACTCGTCGACAGCGTTGGCAAAAGGAATTGTTATAAACATTAAACACCCAGAAATTAATAAATTTATCAGTGTATTGTGTTCAATAAATTAATGCGTGCGAATGTTCATGGTTTAGAAGTTATTCTGTACCTCGAGTTGTATTACCTACTTTTATTAAAATATTAGATGGCAAGGTGGTCAAGGGAGAGCTTGTCGACATCGTTGACAAAAGGAATTGTTATAAACATTAAACAGCCAGAAATAAGAAATTTATCAATAATTACTATCGCGGCGATTAAAATCAATCGATATTAGTTGGAGTGGGGAGAGTTTCACATCACCGCACAGGTGCGCCCAGGTGCGCCTGAACTCGGCGAGTCAGTCAGGCGGGATGGGGATTTGGACTCCTTCTGCGAGGATGTGATGTCGCAGAAGGAGGCCACCGAGAGAGTCCGGGAGAAGGACCCGGGCTCGGCGAGGAGGGTCTGGGTGCGGGGGCGACTCTAGCACCGGCCTCAGCCCCCCCAGTGGGGGATGATGCCTGATGGAGGGGCGCGAGGGTTTTTCACCCCGCGCCATCCTGGGCCCCCAAGGCGTGGGGCGGAGAGGGAGGAGGCGTGGGAGGGTTTCCTCCCTGCGTCGTCGACTGCCCCCGTGAGGGGGGCGGAGTTTGGGACGGCGCGGGGGCCTACCCCGCGTCGACGAGTGCCCCAAGGCGTGGGACGGAGAGAGTGGTGGCGCGGAGGCAGTGATGGGAGCGGAGGTGTTCCCCCCCTGCGTCGTCGAGTGCCCCCGAGAGGGGGGCGGAGGCTGGGACGGCGCGGGGGGCTTCCCCGCGTCGACGAGTGCCCCCACGGAGGGGGCGGAGGATGGTGGGGGTCGAGGCGTCAGCTGACCGCGCCCCGGAGGGGAGTTTAATCCCCTCGAGACGGGCCGGCACCCTGGAGATAATTTTTGGATGTGGGGTCCCGGTGGGTCCCCTCTTGACGGGGGTGACCACGGGGGGTGGGGAGGGGCGGGGCGTGCCGGAAAACGCCTCCGACGACCCTCCCTTACCGTGTGCGGCGACCTCCTGCCCTGGCCGAAGTGGGCCCCCTCTCCGGAGGGGTCACCCACTTCGGGCGGGGCAGGTGGCCGCCGGAGGGCCCAGGGTGGACCGAGCTGAGGCTCGGGTAGCTCGTTCCGACGGCCCTTGGAGATGGGGACACCTGGCGGCTTCCATACCGCCCGGTGTCCGACTAGTGTAGGTTAGTGGGGGAGGTTAACCCCTCTCCCCGGGTTCTATTGTAAGCGAGGGGGGTTGCCTGTTGAATACTCGCGTGATCTGGGCACCCCCTCCATAGTTTAGGGATAGGTGTGAGGTTTTAGTGTGTAAACCCTCGGGCTGGCGGGCGCTGCGCAGCGCCCGCCAGGCCGGGGAGAGTCCCAAATAGCCCCTGCTCCCCCCCAGGGGGTCGGGGTATGCTTAACGCATTTCCTCACATAAAAGAAAAAGAAAGGCGGGACGGGGATTCCGGCAGGAGCGGCCCGGCTCCGTGACCGCGAGGACCTGGGGAGAACCAGGGCCTGACCAGGGACCGACCAGGGACTTTATAGTGATTGAACACCTGATTGACCAGTGACTGATCACCTGACTGACCAGTGACTGACCAGAGCTTTTCAACAATTTTCTCCGTCAACTGTTAAAGGACTGCGCACACTTGGAGTCTCCGCCAAGCCGGAGATATCTGACACCGTTTTGCTAGCGCACACAGAGTTTTTGGAGTCGGAAGGTCAACTAAGAGGGTTCGAGATGCTCGACGAAGAAAGGCACAGCGTGACGTCTGCTACCCAAACCCTAGGGGTTACCAAAGTCCAAGATTCCTTTGCTAGAGCCTGACAAGTGCTAAGCAAGTATTCTTCACGACTAGTTTTTCTGTCCAGCAAGTGGCGTTGTTTATTTTAAATAGCTATTAACTATAACTTTTTAGAGTTCGTCGTGGTAATAGGTGGGGAATACGGTGTTAAGAAATGTAAACCTTATAACAAACAAAATAATAATTTATTACTATGGTAACGAAAAAAAAGAATATCATCTGACATTCTGTGCGGTGAAACAATTTGTCAAACAACTCAACTAAACACGGCGGAGATTCTGAACGTTCTGGTTCTTTGCCGTCCTGAACTCAACTTTGCGTTGACCGATTTTTATGAAATTTTCAGAATATGTTTAATTGATACAGATCTACGAAACGTGTTTTCTACATTTTCAATATAAGCCCACATAAAAAAGTTGTATTTAGTATTTTCTCTACAATTCCGACAAACTGCAATTTTTGAAAAAATTTCTTTTTACATTATGTAGTAAACTACATATAATTACTCTAACTTCTCAAACAAAATCAAATCGTATGGTCCAATATTTAAAAGGTATGGTCTTTTTAAGAGTGTCCGAATATTGAAAGAGTGTCCGGAGTCACTGTATCTGAAATAATTTTTTATATCATACAATATTTTTAAGACAGCTCCAAGTACCCAGTATTTTAAATTTTTGAGGCTGCGTGAATTAAAAAACGGAATTTCATAGAGGAAGAAATCGTAGAATACGACCATATTTTTTTTTTATTTTTTCACACTTATGAAATGATAAATTATTTAAGAAGAATTTTATATGTATAATTTACGTATAATATAAGGATATGTGATGCTGTTTCACCAAGTGGCAGGAACATTTCCTATCTCCATGATGTTGTAGAAGAGAGATAACGATAGTTTACGTAAGGAGCTGTGGAAATGAAATTCGAGCCTAAAACTCGGACCCTACCAAGACCAAGTATCGGTAAAAAAACTTGCCATATAGCCCTGTGGGCGCGCAAGATTCAAAACAGCATGACTATATTTAAAGCCTGACAGGCAAAACTCCAGTGTGCGCAGTCCTTTATTCAACGTACACCGTCGTTTATTGAAATTTCCATCGGAACTTTCAGCCTTCAGTCTACTCAAAATGTATATTTTTGATTTAAAATTGGTATTCCTCCGATCGGAGGTCCCTCAGGGGCTCACTCACGGACAGGGAAACCGTGAGTGAGTACGGGGTGTTGCGTCCCCTGGGCAATCCGAAGCGCCTATAGGCCGCACTCGTGTGCGGGGTTAGTTTGGCTCTCGTGAGCTGGAGTTAGGTTTGCACTCGTGTGTGGGATTTTGTTTTGCTCTCGTGAGCTTGTTGTATTCGTACTCGTGTGCGGGGTTATACATATATTGTGTCTAACTATTATTAGTCATTTTCAGCTAGAACACAACAGCCGGCTGTCTTTAACGTCGACGAAGAGGGCACATCGAACGAAGAAGACACATCAAACGAAGAGGATACATCGAACGAAGGGGACACATCGAACGAAGAGGATACATCGAACGAAGAGTATACACTATACATCGAACGAAGAGGATACAACTGCGGCGTAATTTTAAGTTAGTTATATTCGCCGAGTAATTATTGTCTTAGCGTCACCCCCGAACCATAGAGCCTCCCGCTCTGGTTCATGTTTCTTTTTTCCAAATCAAAGCCTTCTGCTTTGATTCTTCCCTCTTGTGCGCTTTAATTTTTCGGCCGCAATAATTGCTCGGCTTGCGTGCGTGCGTTAATTATTAAGATTTTATATCGTCATTGTAATTATGTCGAGTAATTATTGCCGTCACTTCACTTTGCTCGGCTCGTTTTTTTTTAATTTGACACAGCCTTCTGCTGTGTCGAACCTTGCTTGTATGTACCAGACCAGTTGGTTCCGGTATTCGGTGTAGATACATTAAGAGTGGGTGGTTGAGGGATAGTGTTCATCGTGTAACACTGCATAGAGTAAAATTCTCTCTTTTGTAATTCCACCCACGTTCAACTCAGGTGGCAGGTGGTTGGTGGAGTAAATGGGATATCGTTTGAACACGTCTCTTGGCCATCGCTCTTGGTGAGGAAACGTCGGGTATCGTTGCTAGCTTGAGTTGGGCTGCAGGAATTGTAACGCGTCGCGTTACCCTCGAACCAGAGCCCTCTGCTCTGCTTCGCTCTTGTGTCTCTCTTTGAAAGAATCAGTGCCTTCTGCCTGTTTCGCCTTTTGTCCCCCGTGGATCGGAGACTTCTTCTCCGATTCATACCTTTTGCTCCGCAATAATTACTCGACATACTGCGTTAATATAAGTTCGTCGTTGTTAGGAAAGGGAGCCAGAAGGAACATTTAATTCGTTCTGAGTCTCTTTCCGGGTCTCTTGTGCAGCAACCTCCTCGTGGTGAGACCTGGGCAATCGGCATTATCCTCTATTTGAAAGAACTTCTTGTATCTTACAAATAACGGATAATATTGAGCTAATAGCTGCACATTTAGAATTTCCGTTAATACATATTGTATACTAGATGGCTAGATGTAATATACTAGAATGTAAGACAGTGATGGGCACGGTAGGGGCCCCTGAGTTGCCTGCTTCTCCCACCAACCTAGTCGGCTATGGAGGGACGTATGAGGGGGAAAACGAAGGCACTGGAAGGCACGAGGCACCGCTGGCAGCGAAGATGCGCTCTGCACGAAAGAGTGGTTGGTGGGGGAAGCTCCGCAGATACTTTTTGACTGCGGCAGTCAAAAATGCCCATCATTGATGTAAGACATGCTAGAT
This sequence comes from Lasioglossum lativentre, assembly GCA_916610255.1. NCBI lineage: Eukaryota > Metazoa > Arthropoda > Insecta > Hymenoptera > Halictidae > Lasioglossum > Lasioglossum lativentre. The sequence goes on along the minus strand of OU744356.1, from coordinate 35,427,361 downwards.
GTAAGAATAAATGTATTGAAAGATTTTCAATAAAGATCATGTAAATTATTTCAAACCTATCAATGCCGTGGCCACCTAGCGGCCGCGCGTGGTACTCGCGTGCCGTGTTCTCCGTTTTATGGGGATAGCTTCGCGCCCGAAGGCTGTGACCGCCACAAAGCTGTCAGCACAAACGAGATATAGGAATCCTATTCGTATATGTATCTCGTTTATGCTGTCAGCCTATTTTAGTTCCAGCAGCATCGACGAGACCCTGCCTGGGGCCCCAAAACCGAGTTGGTAATATAGGAAGTGACAAGGAAATGGGGCTACGTAACCCCACCAATGATGGCCGCCAAAATAGATTGGATGATAGGTCTATTCTATATCGCGTCTGTGGTAATAGTTCTCCACTACTTTGCCTACAAATTTGAGACGTAGATACGGTCCTATCTTTGGTCGCGCATGCGCGTGAAAAGAGCACAATATCTCTGCACTGAGCGACTGTCGTATCCTCTCTGTGTCTGTAGAGTTCATGCAACAACTTGCGAACATTTCCGTTAGAGAGTGCTGCGTATGGTTAACAAGGAGGGGTAGGACGAACAGTTCATACTTACCAGATTTCATAGATCCACTTGTAATAGCGTAGGTAACTGTTGCATATATAGTGTGGTTTGTTTCCAAACTGGTTCGGTGTTATTTTTCTTGTAATATAAGTATTGATGCGTTCTGTTTCGGCGAAAATAAGGGACTTGATTTTTTCGTATCGAAGTGTTTCAAGGACGCGGGAATTCTTGTCAGCGTGCAAGGAGAGCAGACAATTACTTGGAAATAAACGAGTCGATAGATCACTCAATCACGAAAGGTAAATATATATTAAACGCATGTGTATATTCTATGTAGAAACTATGTAGGCATTCCATTGTACACCGTAATCTACACATAGAGAACCGACGATATGCGAACAGTTACGATTGCGATATATGTAACCAACGAAGTAACAGTATTTCAATTATACACGAAGAATGCTAAATCACTTTTTTCCCGCTACTTCGTGCTAACGTACAGAGACAACAGAAGCTACAGGTCATGAATGTACAAACTTTCGATGTGTTTTAATTACCTGAAAGTATGCAAGAAGAAATAAATTTCTTTTACGGACCGTGCACACTTACACGTTACTTATAGTAGCGCGTTGTAACGTGTGGTATGATGCGTACATCCGAAACATTTTCTGATAACATATTTGGAAACATTTACCCACGTAAATACTACGTTCTCTGGGACCGGTTTTACATACTCTGTTAGGCACACGCCTTATTTTCGCGTGTCACGATTTACACGGTTATACAGTACTGGCCGTGTTGATTCGGGCGCTTTAGTATAGCGATAACGTGACACAGTATCGAATTCACCGCCCACAACCGTAAGTACGTGTACCCCAGCGATTCACTCGTGTATGTGCACTCGCGATCATTATCCGTGCGTTGCACTTGCTCTCGTACAAAGCTGTCATTCGCTATTTTCAGGCAAGATGACTTCACACCATAATATTAAGTAATTTCTACGGTATGCCACTCGGATTGACATCATTACACTGAGTAGTCCCGTGTTTAGATAAAAACACAATCCGATCATCCTACAATTTTATCCGATGACGAGACACACCTGCCTGTACACGATGACTTCTATTCGATCCGTCATTTCTCTCGTCCTTTCCTTCGTTACAATGAATGATCGTGGTTTTCCGTTCGTTTGCCGAAGGACAAATGAAACGATCGAATTATTTATTTTTTTATTATACATAACTTCCATCATTTTTATTTGGAAATTAAATGTCACGCAACGATTAACCGAATTCGGAGTATATTGCGAAGCGAAAGTCAGTGCGATAAGTCATGCAACAGGAAAAGAATAGTAAACGATCCGTGTCATTAGAAAAGCGAAATGTTGCTCTATTTTGCGTAAAATGTTTTATACGGTGTTTAAATAAGTTTTTTAAAAAAACTGTGTATTTATGTAGCTTTCGTGGAAGATTGTTGAATGGTTCTTTATATACAGTCTTTTCCAACAGTTTTTGATCGCGTTATACGGGAGGCTACGGGGAAAAAATATTTCTTCTTTTTCCCGTGAAATACAATTCACATAACGTCTGCCAGGATTATCGAACGCAAAGAAACTTAGAGTGACCAGACATGATGGACCAAGGATTTCCAGGGCAACATACTACAACCACGACAGTGACAACATCGGTCACCACCACGCAACCTACTATCCGATTTGACCCATCTTATACGAGAACATTGCCCGGCATGTTAAAGGTTGCTCAAGTGGTGAGTTCGTTGCAATCGATATTAGGTATACCGTTTTATCACAATGGGCATCTCGTTACTAAATCGATCCGCGCGAATCGGTGCCAAAAGGAACGCCCGGTATATATAAAAGGAGTTCACGCATTTACAATTTTCAGCGTTCCTCCCGTAAACTATAACATATCAGGAATCAGGACAAAAAGAACGGGGAGTTGGTCCTGTTCGTTGTAAACAATTAGACGGCGTGTGTAAATTTACGCTATTTTTTTTGCGAAATCAAAATGACCTTCTATTTTTTTAATGGATTGTTTCTATCTTTTAGGGTTCCGCGAAAAATACTTAACCAAATATGTAGCGATATGAAAAAATATCTATTCATTTTTCATAAGAAAAAGTTTAATACTTTCTATTCTTTAATTTTTCTCCTGATAATTGTTGGTAATAAAATAAATGCTGACTAGTAAATGCATGTACCACCGCGTATATATCGAGTTAGAGATATTAACGAGACCGAACATTGATATTTGTTATCACTTAATTATCACGTATGATACGCCGAACGTTCGGACAGAAACAGAACATCGAATTAGACGTCGTTAAAAAAAATTCAATCGAACTCGAGATGAAAAGATGTTTCAATTTTTTTTTTTTTGGTCGACAGAAAAATCGGCAAAGTTGTTTAACTGTGAACATTGTAAAGTTTTTTGTTGAAAAAATATCATGGTCCCGTCTAAACCAGAATACCCGACTTAGAGGTTTGAATTAGAAACGTAAGAATGTATTTCTTTTGTGTAATATTAACATATTCTTGTAGGCTTTGAATCTTTTAGGATTCATATGTATCACCGTATCGAACCAGAGTAACTCGAGCCGGGGAGGATGGTTTAATACAGTGGCCATGGGTGGCTTTTGGTTCACAGGAATACTGCTCGTGTTTTATCTGTTCCATATCGTCGAAAAATTCTCCAAAATTCCTTGGTTGAAGATTGTGAGTCGAAAAATTGGTTTTCTTTTCTTTTTCGTAAAATTACAATTTCGAGAATTCAACTATACGTTTACTAGAAAAAAAAGAACTCTCGCACCTTTTTACATGGTTTATATGCGAACGGAAATATTCATATTTTTCTTTGCAGGAATTCATATTTTGTGCAATTTGGACAGCCTTTTACGTGCTCGCCGCATCCCTTGCAGCAGACTATGCTAGACTAGCATTCGCAGAAGCTTTCGGCGCCGCAGCTGTGAGTATTAAAGTATTATCCAATAAATACGTTTATAAATTGAAATACATTTTGTTTTTAGTTCTTTGGATTTTGCGCGATGGTGGCTTACGGTTACGATGCCTGGTTAAAGTTCCATGCAGCGAGAAGCGGTGCGTTAGCGCAGGGGCAGTACACCCCTAAGCAAACGTCTACAGTAACGAGTCCTGCGTACTAAATTTGGATTCGAATGGGAGAAATGTGGACCAGTCTCGAAACATATCGTTGCTTTTATGTGTAGATCTATCAGGATAGATCCAGCATGTCTCTTGTGCATTACATGCTGCAACCCTCGAACGCTATACTAACGCATTACAAAGAACAGGGCACAATGGATTTGTCAGTTTCATTGACGTCGTTCAATTTTATTAGGTTACATGTTAGCGTACGTGCGCACATGTGATTGTACACGAGCACGATATTCGATAATCTTGTATCTTTGTACTATAAGGAGATGTTATCCCGATATTACTAGTATACGCATGTTTTTCATCTATAATCTATACACGTGTTAATCGAGTCGTACGATAATTGTACATTGTTTCACCAGTTTCGAACGTCTGTGAATATTGAAATAATATTTTTGGACCGATAGTATATACATAAATATATATACATATATATTTGTATACATGTGTAAGAAATGTATAAGGATATATTTAATCAGTATTGTGTTCATACTCGAAGACAGCAGGTTTGCAACATTTTTACTCATTCTTTTTGTATTTAATTTTGTACGATCAATGGTTCGATCGCATCGTGTTCCATTAATTATGATAGTGGCAACTGGACGGATATCTCAATTTATTTATAGACTGCGCGTATTGAATCGGTTCAAAGAATAATCATGGAACATGCAGCGCATGCAAAGAGCAGACTGTAGTTTGCGGACGTGTGTTTTAAGTTATTCGAATTCTATCGTTGTTGCGTGTATTCGCGGTATATATTGACAGCTAGGCGATAAGGATAATTTGTTATAATTTATCGGTTACTATGATATTATTGCAACGTATGTATTACTTATTATGTCTCGTTATTTTTATTCGACAAACTTCGTACAGGTACCTACGATCATATGTACACGATATAGAAATACATGCTAAATAATATAAATATGAATTTTGAACAATGCAAACACAACGACAATGATCACAATAAAACTTATGATATTAAGTGCTCTGTTACCTTGATGTTCTCATCGGATGTCGTTGGTTAAAAGAAGATAATGTGGGGCTCGCAAGCTCTTGTCGTTAAAAAAACACTTGTAATTTTCTCTTTAAATTATTATATAATATTAATATATTTCAACATATGAAAAACGAAAATAACATTAGAATCTTTATAGATCTTGGCAACAACAGACCTCGAATATCTATACTACCGCTTTTACTTAACGTGTGAAAGTATAAGTCAACGGTTCCTACTAATTTTTATTACTAAAACGAGGTCTGCGCGCTTGCTTTTTACCCATATTCGAGAGATCTATGGTTTTACCATCGGGAAGCACTAGCTTGTTCTCTTGGTAGTCTACAAACCCGTTCTCATCTTCTTCGCGTTGCTCCTCGTCGCATCTGATACCAGTTTCGTACGTGTACTCGCGACGGATACCATCCGGATCGATGTACCCATATTTGCCTCTTGTAATGCAATCGACGCCGATCTGCTCCTCTTTATACGATCCATCATCGTTTTCGAAACCCCAGGTGATCGAGCCATCCGAGTTGTCGTTGCGATAGCGCCTGATGATCTGTTGTGAAAGGACACGATTAGATTTTCTTCAAACGAACATGATCGATGCGATTCAGTGCACTGCTACATCTCCGCTGATTTACCGACTTATGTATATGGCTTGTCAAATTAACTCTCTCTCTCCCTTTACATTACGTAATTGTTACACGTGTGCCATATTCCACTTTTAAGCAACTAATGGTATACACAATATTGGTAATGACTTCCTGCTGTGCGGACTGTGATATAATCTAATATTTGTAATTGGCTCTAAATTGCTGGTGTAGCACTCGTTGCGTATCGCAGTTTTCACTTTCGATAAAAGGGTCAATAGCGTTCAGACGTTTCTCGTCCGGACAACAATAAATAATTATAAATAGCATAGACGTATAAATAATTCTCACAGTTAACCGAATTGCCTCGCTATAAACTTGAAACGAATGGAACGACAGAGGGTCTCGTGCTGGACGATTACTGGACGAGTAGGTATCGATGTGTTATCGTCATATCTTATTGACAATAACAATAACAACTCACCTGCGCGACAGGTTTCTTTCCACGTCCGTCGTACACCTGAGACGATTTCACAGGTTTCGGAGGTGCCTTGACAGGTTGTTTGAAAGGTTCCTCTATGGGTTTCCTGGGTTTGGTGGGTTTCGGCGCCGGACGATATTGAACGGGCGGGGGCGGTTGTGTCGTTGGTGGCGGAGATCCTCTGACAGATGGTATGGGTATTTGTTGTAGCGGACGATACTGTATCGGCAGTGGCAGCTGTGGCTGTCCTAAGTTCGAACTCCTCGATATCGAGCCCCCAGGTCCTAGATTCGGTATGGCACGCGGTATATTCTCTTCGCTGGTCTCCTGGCTGCCCGATTGCTCCTCGCTCAGCTCGGCATCGTCGTCTTGATCGTGATCTCGCGGAGGTTCGCGATTTCGCGTATCGTCTTCCGGTTCCTCGCTCACCGGCTTGACCAGTGGTGACGGCCCTGGTCCCGATGGTAAACCGAGCCGCAGTATTTTCGGTGGTGTGACGAATGCTGGACCGGTTATCGGACCATCTTCGGAGCCTTTGCCTCTGCTGCTTGCAACCATGAAATTGATGAAATTGATGAGGACGTTTTTTTTTTGTTGTTAATAAACAATGTGTACCATGAAGATTAAACCGGTCGCGTACAGTACCTGAACGTAATCGTTGGTCGTCGTATCCGTTGATTGGCAAGTGCGGCTTGCGTTGGCACCGCTGGTCTAGCGGATGGCAGTCTTTGAAATCGTGCCGATCTTAGAGGCAGAGGCAATCCTTTCGGACCACCCTCTATATCCGGATGATATTGCGCCGATACAAAAGTAGTGAAGCTCACTAACAACTGCAATCAAACACGTTATTTCTCGATCAGCTTTCGCCTGACAAAAAACCCCATAGCGTTTCGATGCATACGAAATTTCAGAATTAGTATGCGAGCGTCCTTCTACGATAATTTTCACCTGTCGTTCGGCGCCAGTTACTACTGTTTATCTCGCGTTCTGTCTAAATGTCAATTGTTCGAGGTGTTACGTGGCCGGCGAACCAATGGCCCGGTAAGGTACGCAGACGTTGCACGACGTTGGGTATCGGGATCGAATCACTTTCTCTTTTCTCCAGCATTCGACGAATTTTACGCGTGCACACACGTAACGCGGGACGTGTCGGCGGAGAGCACGCGGTCCTAATTATGCGTGTACGTGCGCGCAGAAACGCGCGGAAAACCAGAATCCCGAACCGGTAGAACGCTTTTAATATATTGGAGACACCGGTCTCGTTCGTGGAAAACCTGTTGCAACGACATCGAAAGAAACGTGTGCACGAAATAAGAACAATTGGGGGGGGGGGGGTGGAGGGGGGTACAATTCGAGTTTGAAATTATTGGTAAAACAAACATTTCATTTTTCAGTAAATGTTAAGTACAATGATAATATCTTGTCGGAGGATATTTAGCAACATCTTGACTTTACTTTCATGCTTTTTTATAATATAAAATTACGAAATGACGACTTTATACTTGGAAATCGACGCTTTTTAGTATACTTGGAAATCGTTTATCGTAAACATGATGTTACGTTAGTTATAATTGTTAATCAGATTACTTTTTGCCCAACACTGGCCAGCATCGAAAGTTACTGGAACATAAAAGGCGAAAAGTGTTTAAAATACTTTTCGATGTAGCGCACGGTCTCGCGTTGCATAAGAATATGAAATACCGGTCGTGTTGTTGCCATTAAACGTAACAAGTTGTCGCGCCGGAGTTATAACGAATTATCCGAGGGAAATTGAAATGAATGGCGAGGCACGGTTTATCGACGCGACGCGTCAGCGTCAGCGAACGCAACAGGGCGTGAAAGAGGGTGCTAGAAAGTCCGCGGATTTCTGCGCCGTTCGGGAAAGATAAGCCTCGAAGGACATTTAACTGTGAACGTGGAAAACTGGTCGAAAAATGTTGCCGCGCAACCTAGACTAATCTCGTTTCCTGGTTAAAAATTTTTCTTCGGACCAGTGTCGTTATTAGAGCACAGTTTTATACTCGGGTTAGCTCGTTCTTCTTCGGTTTGCGAAAGCGAGTAACACATGTCGTTTCGACGTTGAAATTTTTTATCGAAGAATTTCATCTCGTGTTTCGTTATTACCGTAAGATCCAGAGTTAATGTTACCGTCCGACAGAAACTGATGTAATCGGGATTATGTCGAGACCGGAAGTGATCGGGTGTCTTAAGAGGACGGTGAATTACAAGGACTAGTCCAGGAATATTGACGCGAGTGTACCTGGAAATTATTATTTTTATTTATAGATAAGTATCTACGTTATTTATATTGTTCGTTAAGTTTCTTCGTTTCTGCGTAGTATCGAGCGAGTTTCGAGTATCCGGGGACAACGAGCGAACGCGACGCGATGCGCCATTTTGACGTGACAAGGTTAGCCATGTTTACGGTATCAACTCCAAACGGTTTCTAATTAAGTTCGCCTAATCAAATAAAAATTTCAACATTTTTCAAACTTTAAAAGTTCGTGTTAACAATTCGAATATTTTTTTATTTTTCTCTTGTTACTCTATTGTGAACGTGTCACTCTACCTTCGTTTAGGAAAATACTTTCTCAGAGATTTATGGTGCATAAGAAGACACTGCCGTATAATAATTACCTAAGCATGTAAGAATTACGGAAGCATAAATACGTTCACTTTTAGAACTGTTTCCGCCCTGAAAAACCAAAATCTAACAAAAACGTAGCTTCTATCGAAACTTTCTACGAGATCTGCAATGTTTAACTGTTGTGTAAGCAACCATAATTTTATTTTATGGCTTTTGATCATCCAATAAGTAACACGAATTTTCCTCCACGGCTTTGGAAAGTGAAATACAGAAACCTAATTGCAATCATTATTAATTTTCTATACATATATCAAGTTGTAGAAAGTGAGGGTGCGCCAGTGGTCATAATTGATACTTGGTCGTCTAAAAATATGAAAGGAAATTCGCATTAATTACGGGATGATCTGATAATTCACACTCGTCTACAGTAAAATACAGAATCAGAAATTAGTCGCTTCGACTCTGGCAGTTGTGGTGATAATTCTCATACATATTCACTAATTTTAGACACTGCACAATTTTTGGTTTCCCTGAAATAGCTGTGAACAATTTCTTGAGAAATTCTGAACTGCTGATTCTGAGTGAACAGTACTAATCCAGCGGTTGACATAGAAGCGTCCGAATCGTTGCAAGCCGCGACGAAAATCTTTTTTTTACTGGTTAAAAGGGAATTTTAGGGGGTAGCTGGTGAAGTAGCCTTGTAAATTCTCGCGTTTTGCCGGTGATCTGAAACAGCTTGTATTGTAGCAATCTCTAGCCGAGTCAAGCCGGTATCGGCGTTCGCCATATCCTCTACAGTTCCTGCAGTTCGCAGGAATGCACCGGTCTCGTTGATGCGAGGGGGGGTGGGGGGTGGGGGGTTAGAGGGAGACGGCAAGACAAAGAGCGACGGAGAAAAGGAGACGGACAGACGGTGGCGGCGGCGATCCGACTGGACGTGGATTTGTTTCTTACGGGGGCTTGCACTTCGTTCCGAGTCGAAGCACGCGTATATATGTATGTATTTATAGGGAACGCGACGAAAAGTCTATTCGACTTTCTTGCGGAGCACTTTCACTCCGGAGCTCGGCCTACTGTCCACGGCGGCTACTAATTTTCGTCCTTCGTGCACGAGGATCGTTAAAGAAACGCGTCCAAGATCTTGCTACAATTTCTCCCCACCATCCCCATGTTTCTTTCTCGTTCTCTTTTCACCGACTCCCGGCCTGTTCATTCACTCCCCCTCCTCCTCCACCACCTCCTCCCGCACTTTCACTTTCTTTCGCGGACGATTTTCATCTCTATTCAGGGCCAGCTTCGCGATGTCACGTCCCTGTAACGTGAGATTTTTTCGATATTCCCGATCACGATGCCCCCCCCCCCCCCGACGATCTTTTCGATCCTCCGTTGAACCGACGGAACGATGGATAAATTTTTCTATTATTACTGATATTATGCGAACCGCTCAAGTCGATTAATTGACAAAATAAAGAGTGGAGGTAATTTGAAGAAATAATAGGATCAGGCAACTCCAACACTTGGTAATTATAATAAATCGGCGTATAATATTCTGATCGTATTCTGTCGGTCTTAATTTTCATTCACGCAACCCAATGTAACAACGTATGGCGCAACGAAAGAAATTCGGCAAGAACGATGTTTCTTTATCCAGTGGTTTGAATAGTTTTGTAAGTAGAATGCGATTGCACGCGTCAGCCGAGCCGCGCTGTAATATTCTCTCTGGCCGTTCAGCAAAATCTAACGCATAAAAAGATCTCGAACTTGATAAGGGAAGTATGTTGTCTGTCCATGGGTTTTACATAATCCGATTACAAAGTAACAGGTTCGGACAGAAAGTCCGCTGACTGAACGTGTCTGTCCACCGTCCACGCGGACATTGGAGAGGGCTGATCGAAAGGAATGTCAAGTATAATGGAAACTCTATATGTAAGTTGATACACATTTCACATATTGTCTAACAACTCGTCTGTCGGCTTCGGCCCTCACAGTGGATCGTTTCTTGGCTGCGCCCTTCTACCTTCACACCCTGATGTGCATGCATATTTTCAGGAGAAGCATATTACGACTGTTGCATCATACGTGACGTTCATTCATATTACCGCTATAAAAGCTAGTTTAGGCTGTTGCGTACGAAATGTCTGATCTTGACTGGTGACCATAAAAAACACGCAACTTTGTTTTTTTAGGTGCTATTTATGTTAGCAGATGGTTAAAAAAAATTTAAGAACGACAATGTACTAATTTTCAGCTTAATAAAATGATTGAGGAAGGAATGAAAGTACTGTTTCGTTTCTATCTCTAGAAAAAACAATTTTTCTTCTGCGCAAAGATCTTCTGTTTATTGATAAAGTAGAGAATTACAATCGATCGATTACAAAATCGTTGACTATAAAGTAATTGTTATCTGAATTTGCAACGAGTCGCAACGAAATCGCTGAAATTAGAATATTATTTGCAACCGAACAAATTTTTGTTCCAATCTAGTATACGTACATATGTTTGTGAACTATTTAACAAAAACAGAAGTGAAACGGAAATCTATTCGCTCGTGCGTTACAAGCACATATTTCAACTTTCTTTTACAGTTTGCACAGATTCGAGAGGAGTATGTATTAGTTTATATTTTGCGGTCGATGCTTCCATATTTGTGGCAAAGGAAACAGGCTGGAACGGAAGTCTGTGTGTGCTTAACGATGATTTTCGAATTTCCATAATTAGCCTACTACATCTTTCATCACAGAACGTTGATCGTGTTCTTACCACCTCGTTCTCGTGGTTCAGTAATTTCACTACGGTCCATTGACCACCGTATGGTTTGCTCACTCTTTTTGAAAGGTACCTCGCTTTGCAATCGATTTAATATCAGACATTTGCAGTTCGTTCCGGACTAAATTGTGGGAACACGGTAAAAAGATAGATCAAACAAAACGAGAACCTGAATGAAGTATAAAACCTTTACTTTTGTCTCGTATTATTTATTTATTGTGACAGGGGTACATGTTTTTCGTAAACCAATGGAAGATCACGATCATTGTTAAGGTTTTCAGGGAAATGACATTGGAAATAGATAATGAACTTACAGGAACCAATATTGTTTTATTTTTACCCGAAAAAATCTTCCGGTCGATGAAAGAAAATGTTCCTCACTTTCAATTTTTACCAAGCTAACGGTGAAAATGGCAATTCGCATAAACAATCCCCAGTCTGTTTTCTCCTGATATTATAATAGCTAAACTGCGGATTTTCATAGAAAACAAAAGTTTTCTGCGTCGATTGCAAGAAACAGTGTGTGAAAAATTGTTTTCCCTCCAGGAGCTCTAACATGTTGAAAATAATGCATTTAGAAGAATACGTATATCGTATCTATAATTTTCAACCGATTTAAAATTCTCGAACGAAGAAATACATTTTTATTTAGATTCTGTTCCTCGCAACTGACTCGGAAAGCTTTTTATTTTGCATGAAGATCCGCAGTATAATAATGTCGTAGGCAAATGTTCAGACAAGGGTTGAATTCGATAAGGAAGAGGTTGCGCGTGGGGGTCGAAACGGACCCGGTCACTGTGTATCGGCGCGTCCTAAAAAAACGCCCGCCGTCCGAGGGTTCAAATGGGGGTTCACACGACGAGAAAAAAAATGAATGAGAACACTTTTGGGTACTCACGATCACTGCGACGCGCATGGCCGTGTCCCGTGGTCCCGTGTTCGCAATGGTGGTCACGCTGGGTGTGGTGCCGGCGCGTTTATGCCTCACACTACCGTGAACGACTCCCCGTCTCCGTGTTCTTATACCTATATCCCCGTTTAAATTCCTATGGTACGAGCAACACGCAGGCCAACTTTCCATCGGCCAGCAGGAATTGTGCTCCGCGCGAATACGAGACCGCGAAACGTTTCGGCACGCCATGCGCCATCCGGTGTTCTCTAATTCCGTTCCTCGCCGTGTATTATCAGTACCCTGACACCCTACGATCATCTTTCTTCCCTGATACGCCATTACCGATTAATTGCCCGGCAAAGATGGCCTCTTGTTCTTTACGACGTCTCCACGAATATTCTTCGGGCCTAATAATTATCCCAAAGTCTTTTCCTGGATTCTATGGGAAATCCTTTGGGGTTTAACATTTTCATGCAATTTACTACTGTGTCACCTGACGGCATTATTTTTCTAGATTTAAAAATTAATTTTTATACAATATATTTATTGTATCAAATTCGGATAGATTTCGAAAACGCGAGAAGTTTGAAGGAGTAGGTTCATGTGTCATATATAGACAGCGGATCTTCATGCAAAATAAATGAATTTTCTTCTACCTGAATTGCAACAAACTGGAGTGAAATAGACATTTATTTGCTTTCTTAGTATGGTTAACAGGTTGAAAATAACGTAACAGTACTTTTAAATTCTTCTAATGTTTTTACTGTTTTAAATGGTGCCTACTGATGTTTCTCATAAATGCATAAAATCCTGTAGTCCATGTGACGGAATTATCTGTCTAGATTTAAAAATGAAATTTTTATAGAATATATTCATTGCACCAAATTGAGATGGATTCCGAAAACGCTGAATAATTTGCGAAATAATGTTCGCGCGACGTTGACCACCCGACGAGTGGTGGTTGAACGAAGTCACGCGTACGTGACAGCGGTCGTCAATTTAAAACCACGCACGGTGTTATCGGCAACTATCAAAATTACAAATAAATCGAATGCACTGTACGCGTAGGCAACTGAATCGAATAATATGATTTGAAACCGTGAATGAATTTCTTTGGTTGTTATTTTATGCAAAAATAAGGAAGAAATTTATATTGCCGACTAAAGGGAAACGAACCTATCCTTTTTCGTATTTGACAAATACATAAACGAAGAACAGCGGCTTGCTAACTTGATATCACAATTAAGTGTATTGTTAGCGCAAGAACTGTGGTAAATATTCTGGAATATTTTTCTTTCCTTAGGACACAATCTATTACGTGTCGTTAAAGGTAACAGAGAACGTTGTCGGACTTTTAAATTGTCAGTCCCAGTTCTGTTCGATCGCGTAAGCCCAACGGGACTAGTCTTAATTGTGCCCGTTGCACAGTAGTCAGACTCGTAGTAGACGCAAGTAGTAAAAGTAGCTATCAATATCAGTTATCGGGAGTTACCTAAGTATTACATCTACCCCGATTTCCGCGATCGGCGAAGCAGTTCACATTTCCTCGACCGCATGGAATTCTCTCCGAGAACTATTTTCAAATTTTCGAAACATCCGTCCTCCGAAAACACAAATCGAAATATACTTCGATTTCAATTATTCTTCCTCTGCAACTTTATCTTACCGACGATGAACCTCTGAAAATTTACTTAACAAAATCTCTGCTTCAACAGCTTATAAATATTATGTTTATAAAATTACAGAATTTTTGGCAAAAGCCCAAGTATAGATAATATCATATCTTACATAACAGTGTTGGGCAAAAACTTAATCGACGATTGACGACTACATTTCTACTTCAATCGTTAATCGCAATTAACAATTAATCTCCTAGTTTAGTCGTTAATTGCGCTTGACGATTTTTCTACTTTAGTCGTTAGTTGCGATTAACGATTATTAATCGTCAATCGGATAATTGATTAATGATTATTGCTGAAATTTCGAAATGAAATACGTAATCAGAACTGTATGATACTGAAAAAAATGTAAACTCGATTTTTCGATAATTCCTTTTTTTTAATCAACGATTGACGATTAAATCAATCAATTGAATCAATCGCCGATTTTTCGACGATTTCTTCATTTAATGAACGATTGACGATTAACTTCATCAATCGATTGAATCAATCGCCGATTTTTCGACGATTTCTTTTTTTAATCGTATACATTAATCAATCAATCATGATTAAAATTTTAATCGATTAATGCCCAACGCTGTTATATAATAATACTAAGCAAAACGATTAAATTACATTACTGGAGCTATTCAAAAATTCTCAGCCATAGACTTTCAAAAATTAGGAAATAAATCGCCGGTAAATAATGCGTTAAAAATCGACTCACCGATTTGTACCCATTGTAGCCACTATTAGCAACTTTGTGAAATTCTTAATAATTCTGCTGTATCAAAAATATTAGTGGACCGCAATTTCGAAAAAGAAAGCCTCGATAGTCCCTTACGTTCTACTCCTTGGTTGAAGAGCTCGGCGATTTTGCGCGCGCTTTCTTTCGCTAACGCCAAGAGAATGCTCATGGGTACTTATCGTTGCAGGGAGTTCTAGGGGGAGACAGTGTTGGAGCCTCGAATCCAAGGTCAGTGTCAGGGCTGAAGCTGTCTGTACTCTGTACTCTGTACTAATCCTGATTGCGCAAAGTAGACACACGGTGTCTCCGATCATCCCACAATGTAATGCGATTTTTTTTTAGTATTTTTCGAGGATATGAAACGCAAGACGTGACCGTAGCTAAACAAGGTAAAAATATTTAAGAATATTAATACGTACAAATTTCAACTGATTCAAATCTAAGTCAGAAGAAGTATTATTTTGCATAAAAATACACTGTATAATCGTAACGTATTTTCTATATTTCACCCGGCTTTCTGCAGCCCACAGAACGATGCATGAAAGATTAATATAGTTCAGTGACGGATTTAGCACTTGAGAGGCCCCAGGGCTAATTCAATTTTGAGTGTATAATTTGTATGATATATTGAGTGTATAAATATTTAATTGCTAAATAATAGTTTTTTTTTCATTTTCAAAGCGCAACTTTGAGCATCCTTAATTTACGAGGCCCCAGGCGCGCGGCTGTGCAGTAATCAAATAAAAATTCACATTCTATATAATTCATTTATTCAGCAATATGGAAATTAAAACCGTTCGCTAATGCAACATTGGAAATTATCGTCCTAATTGGGGACCGTTAATGTGGAAAATTACGGCGAGACCTTTCTTTCGTCTCGCTGGATTCACTTTAATGTCCAAATCGAAATTTAAAAATATAATACCCAATTAGTCCCGACATTGATATCTATGATTCATTGAAGAAAAAAACTACTTAATAGCTCGCGATGACGCGACGAGGCTGCGATCGGTTGAAAAGTATGCCGATGATCGGTCGCTCGTTCGTTCGATTTTCAGGCCGGACCTGATTTAAAATGTCGTTTTGACATAATCAAGCAGCGCGGGCGCGTTGCAAAAATAACGACGTATAAAAAGACCGACGAACCAGTAAACTGTGCACGCACACCAAATGCAAATGTTACCAGAACATTCTCCACCATCTGAAACCAGTTTTCTCTTCGCGTCTCCCTCGTACTTCGTAATACCAGGCGTATTTCGTTTTCATGCCTCTTTTCTTTGTAATGTTCAAGGTCGTCAGATATATATTTACTTCCCTCCGCCCCCCACCCCTCCCCTGATAGGGCGCACGCCCGAAAACCGTAATATTCGCATTTCGTCAATTGAGCAACCTTAAAATTCAACCACCGTTCTTTCGTAATACTGTCCCTACGAATTAACAATATACTTTGGTTCTACAGTTCTCTTCCATTTTCAAAAAATGGTACACGATATTAGTATGTACAAGCATAATATCTTACAAAATATAGAAATAGTCTTTACAATACATAACAATCCTTAATTGAAACATCAAATAGCCTGCAAGAAGAAACGAGCAAAAACGGCTCGCCACGTGTGCAATAAGAAGTGTTTGTTGTTTCTTTTGGACGTGGCACAGTCATTCGGAGTCCTACTAGTAGATTTCCAATATTTTTGTTTCGTGCGATTGCTTCGATAAAATAATTTATATATAAATTTCAATACAGAATTGAATGACTTCGAACAATTATTTCATGTGCGAAATAAATTATTTCGAATAGTTATTTTTCTTACATTTCCATTTCAAATAGAATTTGCCTGAACGGCATGACCAAAATTGTAATTTCGCAAAGATTTCGAAAGATCCTCTTCAGCTCCGGTATGAAGCCGATAAATAAAGTGTGACAAATAATAATAATCCGAGTTGCAGTGGAAGGGAACGGACGAAATCGTAATTTCGTAAAGATCATCGAAGTAAGATGACGCGTATCGATCGGAGCAAATCGATACGGGCAAGATATCCGAAGGAGATATAATGGTGGAGGAGGATCAGTCGTGTTAGCGCCGATTTACCCCGGGTATAGCCCTGGCCGGGTTTTGGCGAGGAATGCCGCGAGTTCGAACCCTTGGAGGTTGGATCAGGTAAGTACGTTGGTCTGGACACAGGGACGACGCAGAAAAGAAACAGGTAGGTAGGTAGGTAGGTAGGTGGGTTGGTAGGTAGGTAGGTAGGTAGGTAGATGGTGCACCAGAGCAAGCGATCTCGCGGGAGGCGAACAGTGGAGGCAAGTCGACTCGAACCGGCAAGCCAGACGGATCATTTTGTGGAGGCTGAAACCCCCATGAAACCGGTTTCTTCCTTGCGCGCGCTTCTCTCTTTCTCTCTTTCTCTCTCTCTCTCTCTCTCTCTCTCTCTCCTCTCTTCTTGCCCGTTTTTTGTTTCTCCTGGGACGTAGAGGCCGTGTAACCATCGGCTGGTACTACCGCGATACACGGTTCATACGTGTGAAGGCACACCAAACCGAAATATACGCGAAGGACAAGCGTTTTGCGTTACCCGCAAACGTTCCCCGAAAATTTATTATTCCCTATTTTGCGCAATCCAACCATTGTTTCAAGTATGCTCGCGTCCGAACCAGTCGATCGACGATCACGTTTCTGGACAGTTCTGGAGAACGACCTGGCCATCGGGGATGAAAGGAGCAACATGTACTGGGTGTTGCGGAATTACGGACCACCAGCTAGCCGGCCACTAAACGATCCGGACACGTACAAACGAATCCCTTATTATAAATGACAATTTTATTTAGACTTTGTACGGTTCCTATTGTAACATGTACGTCCTCTACTAAAGATGTATATACAATCATATTTCTTATGAAATAATTTTTATTCTTTCAATAATTGTGGAATAAAAAATCTGGAACCGGTCATTTTGACCGGTGGTGGTACATAGGTGTAGTATTAACCCTTTGCACTCGAATGGCGACTCTGAGGCACCACTGAAAATTGCTATGCCATTTTTAAAAATATTGTTCACATTATTATTTTTGTTCGTATTTAATAAACTACTAGACATTTACATATTACATGAGATATTATATCAGTGTCATATGCAAAAAACGAAAAAAAATTCTATAGAATGGAAATATTCTAGAATGAAAAAATCTTTCGTTTTTCAATTAAAATAGCTCCGAGTGCAAAGGGTTAACACTGGATCCACCGAGCCCTAAACGAGACTGGTGTATATTCCTTTGTAATAAGAACAGGATTGAATTTGTTCAGATTTCGTAGGGTTTTTGTGGTAATGCTTGAACAAGAAGTATACAAAAATATTTCTACAACTTCACGAATTCTAAAAGAAAAAAATCTGAAATTATGATACCATCTACCTCTAAGAGCTTCTTAGCTAATGCCTGTATCAAAAGTCCGTATTCCATAAATTCTGCATTCCACATTTACGCGGTGTTTTGACGAAAACTTCCATGTAGAACATGTAACGAACATCGTACTTTTTGCGATTAATTGCCCGTGATTCCTGCGCGAGGCACACAAATCCGGACAAACTGGATACGACTAGTAACCATAGATGGCAGTTCGATGGTTTAGAACAGTCTGGACGTTCGTGGATCGCGAATGGTGTTCGCACGTTTCGAACTTTCGAGTACAGTAGCGTAGCCCTTCGTTATGTTCAGCATCGGAACGTCGTCGTCGCCGGGGGATTTCTTTTCAATTTTCCATCGTTATGCTTCTCTGTTCCTTGTCGTTTCTTGTCATCTTTCACAAACGCTATAAATAATTCAGCTGCTGCATGCGAACGCGATGCGTCTCGGCGCGCGTTCTTCGAATCGATAGCCATGAAATCGCGTCACGATTTCTGTCTGGATCGATCGAATAGATAAACAGTGGAAAAATTTTGAACAATGGAAAAAAAACCATTTCTGGCTCTCCGGTTCTTGCTGTCCAGCTATGAACGACAAGAATCACTGGAGTAGTATGCGCGGACGAGATACAGACTGCAAGGTGCAGTTCCCGTAGAGACTGAAATAAAATAATTGTGATTCAACTAGGTGGCGTGAATATTTACAATGCTTTATTTATTCATAATACTTTATAATATTTTACCTTGATTTATAGTAGCGTATATATATATATACAGATTATAAATGTTTACTTATGTCGATCGTAGATTGTTGCAAAACGGAAATTCAAATGATTTCAGCGCATCGATCGAACCAGTGCGCTGAAATCATTTCTATAGATTATGTCCCGAAAGTTTCAGACAGAACTTCAGTGGCGCGGATAGATACACCTGATGAAAACTTTGAACGCGTTTTCCTCGAAACCACTTTCTCGCAGCTGGCTGACAAGGCTGAATAGTATTGGACCGATCAGCCTAAAATTTTAACTGTAAGAAACAGTCCTTTCATCGTGAAACTTTTAAAACAAAATTTTTCAAACTCCAAAAATTATTTTTATCAATTTCTCATGTTAGATAAATTGGAGGACGAACGAAACAATTTCGTGGAGCGTCCTAGCCCATCACCGACGCAAATTACAATTTAAAGTACCCGGAACAGACAAAATTTTAGTAACATTGTTTAGTAAGATTAATAAATTTCAAATAGACTCTAATAGAATTTTGTTTGGAAAAACAAACGGTAAAAAGGTGGGAATATTTCTGGCAAGGAAAAGGAGTTGCCCATCGTGTTCTGGAAGAGGTGGTCGGTCGGATTGACGGGTGCTCTTGTTTTTCCCAGGACACCCTGTATTTTTTGAAATCAGTTCATCCACGCCGGGGAAAAGAAGCGGTCGTCGGTTTTCGAGGTAGAGCCTAGCCGGCTCGATAAAACGCGACGACGGCAGCGTCATCAAGCTCCTCGACGACCGGCCGATTGAACGCGGGCCGCGATCGTGCCGATTCTTCTGATTGGCCGAGAGACCCGGCGTTACTCACGGCGCAAGAAGACTCTTTGTCTGTTTTTCGTCCGGCCGAGCAGCCGGCAACCGGCCGAGCGCAAGTTATACGTGCAGTCGGAGGTCCTTCAGCCGTCGCGCCGGCTGCAATTATTACACGCTCGCTTTCGGATTCGATCGAGACCCGACCCGACCCGGTCTGGCCCGGCCCGGCCCGCAGTACCCGGTCGCGATTCATCTACCACGACTCCTCTTATCATTATCGTAAAACCCGCTGCGAGGGAGGACCCACGGACAACTGTGCTGGCGCAAACCGATCGGTGGTGTGTTTTCCCGACAGTTTTCCAGCCCGAGGATACCCGAGAAACGTCGACGACCATCGATGGAAGGTAAGCTGCCCGGTTTTCTTTTCCCACCCGTCATCGGGAAACCCCGCCAGATAGATATAGCGTTAACAACAGTTCGAATATTATCATCCTACATAATATTTTTATAATTCGTTTATCTGAAACGCATTCCTCGTAAGTAGCAACGAAGAGTTAGAAACATCTCTCGAGAATATCTCAGGATTTACGAGATCCAGAATTTTTTGTGAAATATTTGCGAGAAAAGTGACACACGATTAAACGTTAAGATAGAATCGGCATTTTCCTCGCGATTAGTATGACGCTCGATACGATGTGCGAAACTAGTTTCACACTGGGTTACCCGGTACGTAGGAGGTTGTATTCTCCCGCGGATCCCGACTTCCTCCGACGACCTTCACCACACGGTATTGTTAAATCGTCGAAGAGCATTGGCCGCGACTGCTTCGGAACGAGTATGCCAACTTTTCTGAGAAGATGTATTTTATTAGATTCCTTTGTGAAAATGCGAGATCTCGGTGGGCGTCTCTCGCGTGTCTCGCTGGTGGTTTCATTCTTTTTTTTCTGCGCGATCGAGCTCCCGTGGGTTTTTTTTATTGCCGCGAACATTTTTTACGTAGGTGGAAATCAAGCGAAAACCCGATGGAACGAAGTTCCTTGAGACGCTAGACGTACGTACGTATGTGCTTCAGGCGCGGACACTGCTTCGGTCAAGGTCGTAGTCTGCAAGTTAATGCTCTTTTTACGCGTTCTCGTTCCCCCGACTGTACACGGTGTCTCGAAAAAAGAGGCATTGTTGTCTGGCTAGGAAAAGTAATCTTCGACGACAGATGCCTTAACGCGATATTTCGTATTGTTAGAATCGAAAATGTAATGTAATTGTTTTTTGGAAAATTTAAATCGAAAAATGTTTGAGGAAACTTTTCGATGCCGAAGTAAAATCTTTGGAGACTTCGTATGTATACTTGTACCGATTGAAAATCAAATATTTATTATTTTAATGTACGAATAATAACACGTTACATTTTTTTATTGGAGTTTGAATATACTTCGACAGTTAAAGACGACAATTTTACATTGGATTGTTAATAATCGCTGCAATTAGACTGCGGAATTTTACGCAAGATAAAATTTTGCTAATTTATAAATACTGAAGTTAACATCTCACTTATTTTCATGTTAATGGGTTCGATATGTTAACATCGAACTGCAAAGGATATTTATATATATTATATCGAGCCTGTGTTTTATAAAAATTTGCAGTCTAATTGTAATAATAAACAAAAATTATGAACAATATGCGATTAGAGTTAGATATATGTTCGACAATTCGGATCAAGTTGACAATGCTCTGCGATATCTTGTTTAATACTGCACATTGTATTTTGTATTATATGTCCACCATTTTTCACCTGTCTACCAGCAGTGATTTTCCATTACTGAATCGGTGAATCGTTCGGAGTAAAGTGAACAATACTGTGTCGAGGATTGGTAACTCCACCACCGTTGGCGAAATTTGATGGCCAATGGGGTACGAGTTTCCTTCCCTCGGCGCGAAATACAATAATTAATTAATTATTTAACATTGCATCGAAAAGAGACTAGCGATAAGACTCGAGCAAACCTGTTACCATCTCTCGTAAGTACATGAGTAAGTATGTAAATTTCATAGCTTACTTAATTAACAAACGGACAATCATTTCGGACATAGTCAATAAATTTAATTATTTATTACAGAAGAAAAATGTCGATAAGTATGCTTCCTAAGTTTAGCGACATTATCGACCGAACGAAGGCGCGTGCGATTTAAATTGTCATTTTTAATTATTGATATTTAGTTATGTCTTTCATTTATCGTTGAATTAATGTTTTCTAAAACTTATAGATTTTCAGCTAGTTTTACGATTTTCTGTCGCGCGATCTGAAATACCGACATTGCGAAAAATTCGTGATTTTCTCGCGCCATCTACCTAACTAGAACAGTCAGCTAGCGAACTACATAAGACTGCATCACGGAAAGTTAATTTCAGGGGAGAGCAGATTTTATCACAGATTATATGACATATGAGAATAAACGTCCTACGGACCATGAGAGTTCGTAAGATGTCTGCAGCACTGACCTGAAAATTTGAGGCTCGTCGTTTACTCCAGAACAACGGTTAATTAGAAAATTGAAGTAAATGATTCAGCCCCCGTTCGAGAATTGAGGATCGCGGAACGAATGCTAAAGGCAGAGACTATATCTAAAGGACGCTTCTAAGAATTGCTTGACAATGTATTATCTATTTGTTCTAATCCATAACAACATTTCATCTGCATTAAATATTTTTTTATCATCAAAAACACTATCGTAAATCGTTGAAATATTGAAACCTCCAATGATTCATGGATCACTTTTCAAAGCGGCTGCTGGTAATTAATAAAAATTATTATTAAATTACGTTCCAGCCAGGGCCAACCACAGGGCTAAATGGACTAAAGCGCTCCGGGGGCGGCAATTTTGTATTTTTGTTTTATATTTTTATTTGTTTATTGGTAATATTCTTACGAAGAGGGGCGCATTATTGTAGGTAGCCCACGGGCGCCAAATATCTTGGGACGGCCCTGGTTCTGACGATTACCGCGAAAAGTTTGGAAAATGATAAGTGGACCTAATTTTTTTGCCAGGGACTGTAACATCATTGTGACTTTGCTCTTCAAGAACTGACAATGTTATCTTGCATATTTGATTTCTCGCAACGTTTAATAATATTAGAATTGTTGATTATGCACGAGTGTAGAAGCTGACGCGGAAGAATCCGAAAATGATTAATGTTCGCACAGACTGGTTCGCAAAAATTTGCTGATAATAGTTGATAATAGTTCTCCATTGAGGAATTCTTGCCAGGCGTCGCCACAGTCGCCATATTGAAAAACCATTTTGATACGAGCGCGTCTGGCGTCTCAGTTGTCGTTGTCAGTAGTAGCGACTAGCGACCAGTAGCGACTGCTGGCGAGATCAGTGGTGTCATAAGTTGGGTGTTATTGGTGAATGATTTAGTCTGTTTATACATGTTGGACAGAATGTATAATGTTGTTCTGTCATTATTATTGTTTGTAACGTCAATAAATATCGGACATTGCACGGAAAGAACTGTAAGTGACACCACGTTGTAATTGACAACGAGCGATACTTTATTATTCATATGTATTTGGATCAATGTCCTGTCGAATTAATAACAAAGGTCGTACATATATGATTCATCGTCCGATTGTTATGTTCTATCTTACGTCCAGAGTCTGTTTAAATTTTATGATAATATCGGGGATTATGGTCGTCGTATAACAATTCAATGGTAATTGGGAGCAATCCGTTGCTTAATAAGGAACACGAGATCCCATAACCCATTTATTAATTAACGTGAGAACTAATCGAGCGATAATGTCAGAATGTAAGAAAATTTAAAAACAAATTATATATACTGAGCAATGACAATGAAACGATGTTGTCGACAGAGTAAAACAAATAAAATAATTTCATGAGAATAATATAAAAATTATTATTTAGCACTTTTCATATTAAATTAATCAACCTCTGTAGTTTATGATAATTTACATATAAAATTGTGATGATACGCTACATACATATTCAGTTGTATATTATATATTTACAATTTTTTTATATAAAAGAATTTGCCTGGCACTAGTTACGATCATGGGTGAATCCTGGCTGTGGCGCATTTTGTAAAGACACAAATTTGACAACAGTTTATCTAAGAGCCGATGGTTTGAACGACACGTTGCATTATTTATGGGATTTTGGTGGCAATCCGTCCATATTATTAGCCCTCACTTCACCTTCAGCATTCCTTAATATAAGTTGGGAAGACTTCATTGCGAAGAAGAAAAATTCGGTAACAATCACAGAAGAACCGGTGTATACATTTGGTATAGTTATAAATAAGGTCAGTATATGAACAAGGATCTTGTTTCGTTATATGTTACATTTTGAAAATTGATAAAATTATTTAAACTTTCAGATTATAGAATTTAACGATATAAATGACACAGCACTTATAAACATCTCTAACACTGTAAATACAAACATTCTGCACCCTATGTTTTTCCAATGGGATCGAAAGACTGTAATTTCAAACAATGAATTTGTTTCCCTTGACATGGAAGGCAGTAACTACCAGGATACTCTTACAAATATTAGTAGACAAGGAACGGTGAAGCTCTCGGTAAAGTATTTCAATAAACGTCTTGACCTATGATTTAAGTCGTGACGGTGCGTGCCACAATTGATAACAAAAGTTGCTCACGCGTCGATCCATGCAGTTCTTCGGCCATACGGTCGAATAGACACGATATAAGGGTTTTTCTTATAGGTGAAGGGGTTAAGCGTTGTATTTTATATTTGTATTACAAATTAATATATTACGTTTATTTATTTTACAGTTGAGAGGATTCTGTTCTCTTGACCATTCGGAAATGATACCACATATGTTGCACACCGAGAATTCCACTCAGGTGGACATTATACTCGACCATATGGAAGTCAACAAAACATTTACCAACAGCAGATTTGCCATCGAGTTACTAGTGGTAGGGGAAGGAAATCCAGACATACCTTTGTTTATAGATCCCAAGAAAAGTTTGGACGATGAACACACTCCAGGTGTATTCGAGGTAATATTTAGTTGTTAATATTTCTTGAGTCGCCTTTTTGTGTTTATGTATAATGAAAATTAAGTATCGCTGTAACGTTAATTTTATTGTTGTCACTACAGGTTGTCGAAGTTCGAACTCCACCTTACCGACATATGAATGATTATCAAACCCAAGGAGCTTACTTGCAGTGGAGGCCAGTCTCCTACACAAGCGTAGTTCGCGAATCAACAAATGTCACAGAAACGGTGCAATACCCGCCAATAAAAGTTGCAGACCACACAAGTGCAATTAAGAACTCTATGTTGTATTGTTATTATGGAGACAAAGTAAACGATCTGCTCACTCAAAGGATAATAGTATCACTGGGAACGAAAGGGGACGGTTTTTACAGAAGGACGTTTTATTCCACATGGTAATTTCAGTTTTGTTTCAATCACGTTGTGAATCATACATTCGAACGAATCTGATCGGTCTTTTTTTCAGGACGTTTTTAATCGGTTACGGTACACCGCCGAACGAAAAGTTCTCCTACCTGGTGATTATGATTATCTCCATTGGCCTCGGCCTTCCGTTAGTCATTCTAATAGCAACCGGTGTATACTTGTGTGTGCGCAAGTTACACAAGCGAAATAGCGAGTCGTACATAAGTCAATGATAAAATTTTTAGATCGTACAAAAATTTCTGCGTCGTGTTCGACAGGCGTATTGAGCACGTTTAGTTGCATCTGCGATACCACCTTTTAACTCATACAAAGAGATTTTCCTATATTTATATATATATATATATACGTATGTATATTATAGCACATATATTTTTTACACGAATTTTCAAGTTGGTTCACCGAAATCGATTTGACATATTATATTAATGTAATGCAAACGAACTATTCTGTACAAATTTATACACGTTTCATTAATAAATTAGAACTACATACACATATGAGAGAGTGAGAGAGAGAGAGAGAGAGGGGAGGGGAGAGCCATCGTATCTGTAAATTTGTATTTTCCAACGATTCGATCCGCGGGACCAATAAAAAAAAGTGAAGAAAAGAAAAAAGACAATAAGCAGAAGTTCGTCGAGATAATCCCCATTGAATGAGAGAGACACAATTGTGCTCCGTTACAATGGCGACGGTATCGGAATGACGGGCAAGATCGCAGCACAATCGCCCGCCAGTTCCAAGAAGAAAGCTCTACACAGTGGCGGGCTTGCAGAAGTGGTCTGGGTTGTTCTGAAAAGGTGGACGAATGTTTTCAGGTAAAGTTAGTAAGGGTGGCGCGGTGTGGTACCGTGTTTCTCGCAATCACGGGGGGTGGCGGGTGAGGTGCTGTCGGCGGAGGAGTACATTTCATTGATCCATTCGTGGTACGGAAGTCCGGGGCGTGCGAATTTACGAATCCTAACCGCGATATCGACCTCGGCACTATTTATAATTGAACGGTGTATTAGAAAGGGGAACCGGGGGCCGGGCCGTCCCGCGCGCGTTCCACGATTAATCCTGCTGTTGCGTGGATCCACGGACCCGGACGATCGTCGAAAAGAAAATCCCGTGCAAAAGATTCCCGTTCGGGAAGGGGAGGGGGGGTGGGTTGGGAGGGGGAGGGGATTCTTCGGTGGATCCGATGTTAGCGCTGGAGAGAGGATCCGTATACCGCAATCGTGATTGGTCGGGTACGGATTTGTAGTTGCGACAGTCTCTCGCGCAGGGTAGTCGAGTCCGGTGGGTGGTCGGACAGGGGGTGACTCGCGTAGAGCGGGTTGCGAACGGTGCGGGTAGAGCGGGGTGCCTCGAAACTAGTTCGAGTTGAGTCCGTTGCGCGAGGTTGGCGCGTGGCGGTGCAATAACGTTCGCGTCGGGGGTTGTCTAATCGCGACAGTCCGCGAGAGAAGCTTTTTGCTGGCAGGAAAACGGCGCGCCAGACGAAGAGAGGGGTGGTTCGAACGGACTTTGTCGGTGGGATTCGAACTGGTGTACGAGGTGAAGTTTCGCGGACCGCGGCTCGTCGGGATTACGGAGAGGCAGAAGAAGCAAAGCAGGAGGACGTATCCGCGCGGACGTAGGAAAACGTCGAGGGAAACCGAGAGAAAGAGAGTGAGCTAGTGGCGAACCAAGTGTGAGAGGGGTAGAAAATCTGGGGGGGGGGTTTGGGTTGCGAAAGAGAGTGAGAAAGTGCGCGCTGATAGGTGGGAGGCAGTGAGAGAAACACAGACCGAGCGAGCACGGCGGCGATGTAGAAAGAGGAGAGCGGGGGTAGTAGTCGGGTTGTAGACGGTGGATAGAGAGAAAGGGCGCGCGCGCGCGCGTCTATGTGCCAGGAGGAACCAACAGAGAAAGGAAGTGGCGAGGATCCAGTTGGTCAGGGTAGTTAAGGGTACGAAGAACGGTAGGAAGGCAGGAAAGACGGGGAAGGAATCGTGTTAGTAGCCAGAAGAAAAACCAGCAATACGGGGGTGACATCGGTGACCGAGGTAGAACGAACGCGTCGGGTCTGTCCCCCAGAAAGGGACCGTCGCGCGCAACGCGATCAATTTTCGTTGCGACGCGGGCGGCGAGACTCGAGGAAACGAAGAAATGACGACTGCAGCGAGATACCGATAACCGGCCAGATAATGTTGTCGCAGAGCAAATTTTACGCTCTCTTTATCCACTACACGTTTGTGTAGCGCGACACGGGGCGGGTCCTTGCCGCTGCGGTGACGAACAGACACCTAGGAAGTGTGAGAGGAAGAAAGAGGCGGTGGAAAGAGAAGGTAGTGCGAGAAGCAGAACAAAACGGACAAGAACAAGAAGACGGGATACACGAGAGAGAGAGAGAGAGAAAGAGAGAGAAAAAGAGAGAGAGAAAGAGAAATAGAGCAAGATCAAGAAGATTCTCGGACTATCATCGAAGATACCACCCTGAACTCTCGTTATCCGCAGCGCCGGGTAGGAACCGAAGGCTAGACCAGCACGGGAGGAGATAGACAGATACATAGACAGAAATAAAAAGTTTGTCGTGGTACGGTGGTTAAAAAGTTTACAGTGTACGTTGCTTGGTAGTGTGCTACCCTTGCCGAGGCTGAACAAGCAAGGCCCGCGGAGGTATCTCAGAACCCGCCCCTCCTCGACGTCGCAGTGCCTCTTCTCCATATCGCTACGTCGTGTTTCTTTTTCGTTCAAGCCGCGACTATCTACTGCTGCCGGAGAAACTCCTCGACCGTAAGTGTTTTTCACCCCCATACAACTATAGATACATACATACATGCATACGTACATACGTACATACCGTACGTATATACATGTCTCTCGGTTCGGGTATATCGGGGCAAACATTGACCAAGGGATCGATCCTCCCCCCGGTGCTCGTAAGTAAACCGCGGCCTGGCCGCCAGTGGAAACGTTCCCCGACACACAGCACGTATAAACACACGGGAGTGCGTGTGGTGCACGGGGCCCTCCTACCCCCTCACCCTCATTTCAACCACCCCCACCCCCCGCCTGTCGCAGTCGTTTCGCGATTCTAGCGCACACGCACACACAGATAGTTTATAGAGATCGAGAGACCGCGTGTATTCCCCTATTGCTGGGTGCGCTATAATGGCGCTCTTCTCGCGCGGATCCTCTTCCTATAGACTCGCGCGTTTCATAATCGTTCTCTCCCGTCGTCGTTGTCGTTGTCGTCGTCGTCGTCGTCGTCGCATTGGAGACGCTGGGATTTCGGGCGCATACTGGCAGACACACGCTCGTCCTCGACGATGACGTAAAACGTTTCCCTCCGCTAATCAATTATCGTGCGACCACCTATGCCTATTTCGATTAGCTCGGAAAGGATGGCACACGAATCGAATCTGTAAGGTGACACACACACGCGCGCGCGTATATACGTATACCAACATACACACACACACACACACACACACACACACATACAAACACGCGCGCGCGGGTGACATATATCTACTTATAGCGTGACGCGCGACTGCTGTTCCATTCCCGATATATCGATCGATACCGCCTCGGTCAGGGATCAGTCAGGGGTTCAGTAGCGATAACCGCTTCGGCTCTTCCTTTTGTTCCTCTTACCCTTTTCCCCTCTTCTTCTTCTTCTTCTTCTACGCCTCTTCTTCGTCTTGTTCTACTTGTTGTCCAGGGTGTACGCTCTCGCGGACTCATCTCGCGAGATCGGCTCTCGCACGTGAAATAGCTTTTCGGCCGATAGAGAGAGAGAGAGAGAGAGAGGGAGAGGGAGAGAGAGAGAGAGCTTTATGTGCCACCGCGAAGGTCGTGCTCGCAAGCGCTCGTGACAGCGGGTTATATCGTGTTCCTCTGTATGCCCGTATGGCTTGTATTCTTGTGTCTCGTGATGACCTTCCTCCGCGCGAAAATTGCCGGTCAATACGACGTGCACGATCCGCTTAAGAGTCGTGCGATGATATCGATCACCGGACTATCGTGCACAGCGTCGTTCCCGGAGAGACTTTTCTATCGTGGGTAAACGCGTGCGGAAACCGTCTATCTCTCTCTCTCTCTCTCTCTCTCTCTCTCTTTGGCACCGATGATGATACGATATACTCCGGGTTGTTCCGATTCATACTGATCTCGTTCTCGCTCATTCCAAGCCGTTCGATCGTGTTCGGCCGTGTCCCTTTTTCGCTCGGAAAAAAAAGGAGCGTTAGGTTTGTAGGTCGAGTCACACCGGTGGCGGCGGCGGCGGCTACATTAAACCCCGACGATTCTTATCGGTAACGAACACGTAGAAATCGTTTCGGAATCCACGAATCTTTTTCCTCGTTATCGGCGCGGCGCGACGCGACGCGGAGCGGCTGTTTGATTGATCGCGGCTTCCCTCCCCCTGTTATCGATAATTAAAAAGTCCCAGTCGGTTAATTAATTCTCAAGACATCGAAAAGGAAACAGCCGTCCCCACCGTACGTCTTCGACGTTTGAAAATTTGACGAACTATTTTCCTTAATAAATATAAGATCGATACCACAGCCGTGTAATGTCAAAGGTCGTATCAATGCTACATTGTCTGTGCTAAAAGGAAGCGTATTTTCCCATCCATTCGGCGCGAGAAAAGCGTGACGTCAAAGCCGATTCCTTAGACTTCTCGTCCCTGTTGCTGCCATCACGGTCGTACGATGTTTAATTCAGGAAAATCCTTGTGGAAAATCGTCGAGGTTTACTTGTTGGCGTTTGACGTGCCGAAAGTTTTCACCGGTTAACTATTATTAATTGAAAATTTAGTGTTTTCTCTGGAATTTAAATTATTTGCGCAGTGGATTATGGTGCGGAGCATGTGACGTCGTCGGTCACCGGCGATCGTTGATTTTCTCAACGGTACGGCCGTTTGCAAAGAGCGATCCACAAAGGGAGCTCTTTCTTCGAAGGGTTTCTTCATCCCTTTCGGGCCCTTCGAATTTCGCTGTAAGTCAAGATACGAATTGTTGCAAATGTTTTGTTGCCAATCAGATTTTGAGTCGTAGATGAAAGTTCGTCGATGCGAATTTTTCTTATTCACAAGTGTAGACCAAATTATGAACACGGAACAGCAGCTTCGGATTATAGCAAATTCTTTCAGTTGAAAGTCCATTATTAAAGTCATATTCTTTTTATATTTCTATAAAGGTAAAATTGGACGAGAAGAAATTATAGAGTATTGTGCGATTATATGATTATATGTGATATAATGTATTCCTGTAACTTTCAGCATGTCCATTCCTATGTAACTTTATGCTAAGACTTTCTTTTTTTTATGATTATTTTCTATTGTAAACATTTGTATAAAAGGACTTCGGTCCGTAAATAATAATAATAATAATATTGTACATGTGAAAGTGGTGCTCGAACAGTGGATATGGTAAATATCATAGAACACACGTAATATATTTATAACAATAACTGAAAGTGAAAAAAGTTATAAAAATAACCCAAAAGTCCGCACCTTTAAGGTTGACGCGTTAACGAACTTCTGATATCTTGAAAATTAATTGTCAACTCGAAAGTCTCCACCGATTCGTGTCTCGATATAAACGCTATTATAAACAGGTGCAAAATCAATGGATCCAAAAGAAGCGAATTTTTCGATGATTCTTTTCGTGATCTCGAAACTGTCGGCCACGATGTCTCGAGGGTGGAGTTCCAGAGGGGTTGCAACCTCGCTCGAAGCGGGTTCGAGTCTTTCTAATTTCGAATGCGCCATGTCGTGGAGAACGGTGGCACAAAAACCGCGCGCGCACATCAGAAACGGCGAGGGTGAAAGCAGAAGGGGAGATTTTGCAGGGCAAACGATGGGCGAGCAAATGCAACAGGTGTGTGATATGCCTTGCACAACGTTCGGAGCACAAATGCTCCGAAAGCTGTAGGTGTCCACCGACTTTCGATCGACTTTATTGCTGCTCCGTCGATTCTCGTGCAGCTTTAGGGGATTTTTGTTATTTTTCCGGAGACTCTGTCTAGCTTCTACCTGTAGGCAGCCGGAATCGATAGGAATTGCTGGGGCTTAAGCCTGCTTCCTCTGTGGCGGTCCACCCCTCGGAAGTAGTTGAGAAGATCACGTTGCTTGTACACAATTTAATCATTGTACGATCTACAATATTTTATACTCCAATTTGTCCAATTCCATTAGGCGTTCAATATTATTACCCCCCCCCCCCCTCCCTTGCTCTGCAATGTCGAGTCAGACCGAAGATTCTGAACAGAGAGAAATTTTTTCAACGAAATTCTCAACGATGAAGAATTTCTAATTAGTATAACCATAAAATAAATAGTAGCGCAAAGGATTAAAAAATTGAAATTTAAACGATCGCTGACTTGCGATTGTAAAGAATGAGAAATTTTTGGAAATGTCACTGAAAACAAATTTAGATTACAACGTCTATAGGAGTTGTTTTCAAGAAAACTGACTTTGACTAATATTATCGACACTGCATATAGACACTGTTATTATATTTTTCAAGTTGATTCTGAAACTTCGTTATTTTCCACATAATCGAACGTACAATGAAAAATGTTCGCAGGATGTTCGCTCCAAAGCGGATCCCTCGACGAGGAAACTTTATTCGCAACTTTTGAATCGTTCTTTCGTGTGCAGGATAATTTCTAATAGCCCCTGCACACGATCAAAGTGGGACCCGTCTGGAGAAAGAAATTATTTATTTCGATAGGATTCGATTGTAATTGCAAATAATTCGAGTAAAAATTCTGAGGGGTAGCAAACATATTGTCGAGATTCCTTTTAATATTAGACCGCTGCCGTGCCGGGTCGTGGTAAGCACGCGGGGAAAGACATTCGATGGAGAGGCAGCGCACGGATGAAGTATAAGGGAAAATAATAAGAGGGTTCAAGGTTCTATCGATTGATGAAGTACACTTGATCGAGATCGCATCTGGCTGTTCTCCCGAAGCGCAACGGCGAGTTAGACTCGTAAGAGGAGTTAGGCGTTAGGCAGGCAGGCAGGCAGGCAGGCAAACGGACAATCGATCGATTGTCCTCGCAAGAACGCATGGCCCTGTTCTGCACTATACTTTAGCTTCAGGATATACTTTGTCTTTTGTGGGTCGTGCCGTTGCAGCTGATGCCGCGAGAGCAACAATCCGTATTATGTATCTACCGCTTTAATCTTCATCAAACATCGTGCTCGGCGTCGATCGTTTTAGAGCATGATTCCAGTACAATGTTCAGCAATGTACAGGGTGGCTCGTGGTTTCGTACCATTCACTGCCTGATCTTTTTATGAACAACTCCGCTAATATGATTTCGAGACTACAGGTTTTATATGATGATTAGTTTCAGCTTAATAAGATAATTCAAAGAAGAAAGAAATTTTTATTCGGTCCCCGTGTCTTGCAAACATATTTTATTTTGCATCAAAATCCGCAGTCCAGTCATTTCACAAGTCTGAAACTTGATCTGCCCTTTGTTTTTTCAGTTATTATTGTATTATTGGACACACAAATTTTGTTCGCCCTTTAGATTCCTGTAATTCTCGGCACAAAATTAACTGAATTTGAAAGAATGAAAATTTCAAAGCGAAACAGTGATTTGTTAATGCATAAATGAGTCCGTAGTTCGTTGTTGCCCGAAAACAGTCTGTAGCGATGATATCTAGCCTCGAGATATTGGATGCAGCCTGCGGTTCAACTTCTCAGACTCGGCGAAGTAGTTTCGCCGTAGTGTGTCCGACTCTCGTCATCTTCTACTACTGCAAACTCTTCACATTCCTTCAACGAAACAGTTGAACAGCTGAATATCATAAATGTAGCAGTTTTCTCCTTTCGGTAGCCGACGCGTTTCCTCTAAAATAATGAATTCGCACTGTCATGTCTGACTATCGTTATATTATACTACTTCGAACTATTCACATACATCTACAAAACGATAGTAATATATAATTCAGACCTGTTTGAGCATAAACGAACCGTTTTCTTCTTTTGGAGGATCGATACAACGCTCCCTTTGAAATAGCGAATTTATCTGGTATGTCTGACTCTCGGCATCTTATACTACTTTGAACTCCTTACAGTCCGACGCGACAGTAGTGCGGTCATGTATACTTCAAACCTGCTAAATCGTACACTCAGTATTGTCGTTTTAGGGGATATCGCAATTTCTTCGAAATTTATTTGCCAATTTATTTATTTATTTTCAAAATTTGAATTTATTTGGCATATCCGTCAATCGGCGTTTTGCACTACTTAAAACTAATTCTCAGTAGACCTGCTTAAGCATAAACGCAACATTCTCGTTTCAGAAGATCGATATCGCAATTTTGACTGAATAGCGAATTTGTCTGACTGTCGGTATCCTTATACTACTTAAAACTCATTCTCAGTAGACCTGCTTAAGAATAAATACAACAGTCTCGTTTCAGAAGATCGATATCGCAATTTCTTCTACACAGTGAACAAATCTGACTAGTCTGACTCTCGTCGCCTTATACTACTTAGAATTCCCTACGAACCATTCAGGAGGAATTCTATTGTGTTTGCTCGGGTATAAATATAGTGTATAACCTCACTGAAACATTAATATCGCATATTTCAGTACTAGGTAGAATTTATTGTGTCTGACTTTTAACCTCTTCTACTGCCTCGTGTTCCTGGTATGCCTGCACAGCGTACACTCTGCATATTTCAACATAATTTATCGAAAATCAGTATAAATGCGAAATATTATAGAATCTTGTATCGCTGAAATATGCGCAACGATCCGAACCATGTACCGCTTCGTTCCGATCGGATCGTCTTCCGTTTCAATTCCATTGTGGATCATGAAAGATTCAAACTACCGGCAAGCGACTAGGTCCGAGTACAGATTAATTGTTCGTGCGGCTCCATTCAGTCGCGGCTCTAGAGCGTCGACGCGCCGCTGGTCGTTACCGTCGTCGCACCGATCCCCGACGTTATCGTCAATTTCATTCAACCTACTAAGCTGGAAAAAAAAAAAGTTTTAAACGTTCCCAAGCAGTTTTCAATCGTGTTACCATTTTTTTCCACGAACCATTTTGAATTTCGTGCTGGTAGTAGTTCCACTTCGAACGGGGTGACCTACATGGGCTACGACTTCCACTCTTTTCAATCGTCTTCGTGACCCTCGCGATGGTTAAAACGGACACCCGTTCACGAGGGTTTAAAAAGTGTGCGAAAAAAATACAAACGAGAGAGAGAGAGGGGAGGGGAGG
The DNA here is from genome assembly GCA_916610255.1 of Lasioglossum lativentre. NCBI lineage: Eukaryota > Metazoa > Arthropoda > Insecta > Hymenoptera > Halictidae > Lasioglossum > Lasioglossum lativentre. Next base: position 35,393,285 of record OU744356.1, on the reverse strand, counting down.
AATGAGCGAATCGAAGAAAATCGGATATCCCCCCCCTCCCACTGAGTTGGTTTTTGGCCATTTCTAATACTTGGCATTGGTGGACGAAGCTAGGAGGGAATCGCGGGATGGTGGTGGTAACGACGGTGCGGCGACGGTAGCGTCAGCGGTCGTCGTCATGACAACGTTTTTCCGCAACGTACCCGGCCTGGTTCGTGACGTCACGCAACGTCGGCAGCGGTGTTGGCGTCGGGTCGCTGCTATGCCACATCACGACGCGGAGAAAACGGTTTTCCGTCGTCGGTGGTTTCTGGTGGCGCCACTGGGCGCGCGCTCGACGCTTCATCAAGATGGCAGACTTGCAATTACGGGGAATGCAGTAGAGCCCACCACCACCACCACGAACGCACCTCGCGCGTTTTTATACACGATCGAGCTCTCCGATAAAATCGGAATCGTTGTTCTGTTTTCCCCCCGCCATAATCGTTTCGAGTCGCAAATTCGGAAAATTCGTGAATATATATATATATATATATATACTCGTTCCACAACAATCGTTAAGAATTCCCATCGCATTCGTGACAAAAGCCATCGCCATTTTATTATTCGGATGTTCCGCACTCCCGAATTCCCAACGTATTTCGTAGCCTCTGAAATTGTGACGATAATAATAATAATCTACTGAATTTTGCTGTACCTTGAATTCGAATGCACAGCTGCTCGATTGTTCTTATTTTTCATTCGAATTTGCGATTTCCTGACGACAAATCATTCGTGGACTTTTGTTCGAATCCTCCGAACGAAATTTTGGAAAACGTCCTGGTCTTCGATCTAGGTGCATAATTCTTTTATTTATAACTCCGTACAACAAAATATAGACATACGTTTTTGGTTTAATCTTCGATTATCGAGAAACAACAATTAAATAAAAATAAATGTGAATAACTTTGATAAGTCGAGACTAGTGGAATCATTGAATTCTTCTTGTATCTTTACAGTTTCGGATTCCACCTGTTCATTCTCGGCATAGGTGCATAAAATAACAATAATATCAGTTTCATCGATGAACAACAAAGTTCGAGTTCAAATCAGAAAATGAATGTTCCGCAGAACGTGTCGCACCAAATTGTTTAGAACGTAGGTTTACCAAATGGACGTATAGTATTGAAAAACATGTAAATAATGATGTTGAGAAATTCGTTGAGAATTTTCGATGTGAGAGAGCACTCGAGGCAGATTATGCACTGATTCCGTATTACAGCCTGCTGTATGAATTACGACTATTTATTGATCCGTGATTCGGGCTTTCAAGAAGACCTTTGGACCGTCTTCTCCCGATATTTCCGTAACGCTTGGAAGTCGATGGAAACCGTGCTTCACATAGAGCCCGTAATAAGTAGCACAAGTTCGATAATACGGTAGTCAATGATGAATACTCACCTACACCTATTATAACTAAAGAGTTCTCTCCCTTCTATATATTGTTATATCGTGTTACGTCTTGGTATTATATTGTGCAACATTCGACGATCCTCCGTAATACGGTTTTTAATAACAAATGCTGTTGTTACTTTAAGGGGATATTCCCATTCGGAGCTGTCCATTTTAAACAATCTTTCAGATAAAAAATGGCTAGGTTATTATTTCAGAATAACACACTGTTATTTTCACGCAATTTTATGATTATTCAAATTATTAGACGATTGCAGCTGCATATTACTTCTCGCGACCGCCATGATTAGATTTTACGCGTTTATGACAAAAATTAGTAGGTGCTATTTGATACAGTAAAGAGATTAGAACAATTTAAAAATATTATTATATTATTTTCAGTCTATTAAACGCGTTGGGAATGAAAATAAATTTCCATTTCACTCCAGTTCGTTGCAATTCAGGTAGAACATTTTTATTTTGCTTCAATAATGAATTAGTCAAAATTAAAAAAACTTTTTTTCTTTGAGCAGATTGTCTTTCAGTCCGAGCACAGTCTCTACGCGTAAAATGGCGGGTCCCGGTTAATCGTATTTTCGAGCGTCCCGGTGACAAAGAGAAAAACATTCGTATCGTTGACGAAAGAATGAACTAAAAAAAATAAAGAAAAAGCGGGTTCTTAGTCCTTTTAGCGGAGCCCTCTCGTAACGTCGAATGCTTTTGTTGATTTCCCGATGAAGGCTAATTTACCATAGACATACCTGACCCCGTTTCTCTCCAGCCTGCGTGTTGGCAGAGTGCCGTTTTTATTGTAGTCATATATCCGCAGGATAAAAGCTGCAATAGGCAATTAAATTGAGCTTCGTCGTACTCCATAACCGTTGAATTATGTGTTTCCTCTAATATTCGTCGTACATTTTCCCCCTCTCCCCGCGCGTCCGGTTTATCGAGCTCCGGGGACTTCGAATATCGGAGAACACTCGAAACTTCGACCCTCCGACGCCTATGGGACAATTCGTCGCTTTCAGACATACTATAATTTTGTTAATAAATATACCGCGCGTTTATGTGCATTCGCCGTTTTATATAGGTAGACCGCTCGGACTGGTGTGCTCTGAAAAAATGGCGTTTGACTTTTTTTATAGATCGAGACAAATCTACAAAATATTTTCTCTTTTTATGTGACTGCGAAAATTTACACGTCACAATTCGTATTCAACTCCATGTTGAAATACAGCGACTCCGATTAATATTCGGAAATTTTTCGAATGGCGATAACTTTTTTAATATTGCCACGACTTGGATTTCTTTCGAGGAGTTAGAACAATTTTACTACATCATGTGGGAAAATAGTTTTGAAAAAATGCCGGAGAGAATACTAAAATTTGTATTTTACAACTTTTTCATGTGGTGCTGTATTGAAAGTTTAAAAAATAGATTTCGTCGAAACCGGTGAACATGGTAAAAATTGTAGTTTTTCAGGATTTTTTCGATGCATGTCGTTTTTTTTTTTCATCAACCGATTTCGATGAAATTTTCAGAATGTATATAATTAATACAGATCTGTAAAACGTATTTTTTAAAAAGAAGTTGTAAAAAACAATTTTCCTGCGCGATGATTTTTGAGGAACGCGTCGGCGTTGCTTTGTTTTTGTTAATTATTTCTGGCGATTCTCGCTGGGTATTGCTGTTGGATTGGTATTGGGTATAATAGCTCGTGGAATTAATAGTTTAATTAGGTGGCAGAAGCTTATAGTAGAGCACTCCGTTCCGACCCCACCATGCTCATAGCATGACCTCAATCCCAATAGGCTTACCAGAGCGTTTACCGCCGCGCCGGTTAAACTAAAGTCTTCTTTGCAAAACTTTTTATATCGCCTTTACACCACTCGTTCGTTCACAGCACCGTCGTCGGACTGTGTACATAACAAATCACTTTCGTCGTTTCTATCGTACTTTTCCTCATCCGGAAATAAAATGGAATAGCTTTTAGAAACTACGACTCCTCCTAGTTCTCTAATGTTACTTTTAAAGTCGCGCGTTGAAACAATTGGAGCGTGTGTATACTGTATTAGGCCGTTCAGAAAATTCCTGCGGATTCCTCGTAGAAAGTTCTATGTTACGTTCATTACGAAAAAAATGGATACTCACGACCCCCGTGCAAGTCCGGTTTTGCTTTATTCCTTCTAATATTTTTAATTTATCATTGTTGAGATTGTAAAGACGTATCCACGAGGAATTATTCGACAAATTTATTTCTGTGGGTATATATTATAAATAAATGGCTAAAAATTTGGTAAACCCAGTCTCATTAATTTTATAATGTAACATAGTCAGTTTTAGCGGTCCGTGAACCTAATGGTAAATATCGATAGCAATCGAACAGAATTTGATCTGGACTTAACAGAAAGATTTTTAGAGACAGTGATTTGTATTAATTTTAGAGACAGTGATTTCTACTAAAAAAACCAGTGGAGAGGTTGAAATCCGATAGAGCTTTTTGGACTGCTCGATAATGAAATTTGTGTAGACGTGATTAAAATCAATTTTGCTAGTAGTGGAGCATCATTTACGCGAACAAATCAAATTTTCGGGCCGATTATCGCGTCTAATAGGAACATGATGCATTGCAGGACATTAGTCGACGAGTTTGGTCACCTCGCTCATGTCCAAGAAAAACGTCACAAATAAAAAGATACAAATTTTACAGGAACAAACGAGAAATATCATTTGACAGAGACCTAAAATAGAGCGAAGCTTCATCATTATGAATTTGAAAGGAAAATCCGACACTATTGAAATAGTTAATTGCTTTGATACAGGAGCCTCGTGGAGCCTCGTTGGAGTGATACGATACGCGTTGAGTTTTGATACTCTCAGCGAACTATATCCATCAGAATCTTCAACAACTAAAACGAACTTCGTATTAACTTGAATATAGTCTGCTGAACTTTGTTGGTCCCTAGGCAATATTCATCGAGCTCCTTAATAAATCATCATAACTGAACAGCAAATGCAGTCTCTTATGCTTTATACTTCTCAAAGGTAGTATTCTGTATTATCTTCAGCAGCGGCGGACCGTTAATTCTGGGGCCCTGGGCTAACATTGTTTGGGAGCCAAATTCACTCAAGTACCAAAAATGTTTGTATAATCTATTTTTTCTTAAGTTTTTAATTTAAATTGCTTTTATTTTCTCGGCCGCAAAGGATTTGAATTTCAAAAAAGTTAGTTTTTAAACGGTGTCCACTTAATTTCCTCCCCGACTGTACCATTTTCAGCCCATTAAAATTATTAACCTGTTTATGTCGAGTATACGTGCCATGAAAGGATGGAATTTTTTTGCCTATTGACGAGTATACTCGTTACGTAGGAAACAAGTTGCAGTTGCTATTAAATAAAATTCAAGAGAGTGCGCGGTGCGGTATGAAAAAGAGTGCAAAAATAATGCTGGCTAAAACATAATTAAGCACGCAAGTGGACGTTCTTAAAACGAACCAAACAGGTTCAAGTGTGAATGATATTTTTATTTGGCTGCTGTCTTTTGCTGTTAATGCAGGAAATGTCGATTTTGCGTATAAATTCACAGTCTTGTAATTACTAGCATTTATGACAAAAATGAATTGATCAAATACAAAACTACAAAATGGAGATTACACTCTTCTGAATAAACCAATATGGAATTACGAAAAGATTCAATTTTTGTCATTCATCAGTATACATTATATAACAAAAGTAAGTAGGCACCCTCGGTCAGTTGTGACGCCGAGTTCGATCGCGATCTATCCACCAGTGTGTTTACATCAGCTGTTTATGTCGGTCTACCTCAAAAGCATATTCTGCGACTTTTACAATGCAAAAAAACTATCGAGCAAAGCACACATCGATTTTCTGTCACGAATTTTTGTTCAGGAACTCGACAAATGTTATCGATCAAGCACCTTACTCACCGGATATGGCTCCGTCTGCTTTTTCCCTATTTCATCCACTTCGGGGACGATGTTCCGAGTCGATCGCAGTCATAAAAGAGAATTCGCAGAAGGACCCAAAGTCTATATCTTCTTCAACGTTTGAAAAATGTTTTGACTATACTGAGAGATTAATTAATTCTATAGAAATTAATCTGCAATTCATTTGTTTATAATTATATCGAATGTTAAGGGAAATAAAATTCTATACAAATATCAGGAAACGACATTAACCCTTTGCACTCGGAGCTATTTTAACTCGAAAATTAAACATTTCTTCGGACCTAGAATAATTCCAATCTATATGATTTTTTTTTCATTTTATACTTAAATAAAAATACTTAAATATTTAGTAATTGATTAGAGAGCACCATATTTAATAAACTAAACAATATTGTGGATAATGGTAGAGCAAGTTTTAGGTAGAGCAAATTTAGACTCTGAGTCGCTACTCGAGTGCTAAGGGTTAATGATGACCTAATACTACTGCGAATTGTAGGAATTTTTTTATTAAAAAAAAACCATTTAAGGGGCTGTGCGCCCCCAACTACCACCACCGCCCTTACCACTCACACATCGATAGATCCGCATATACGTATACGAAATGCAAGGGTTTACGGCAAAAGAAACTGACGCCTCAATATTGCAATTAGAAGTTCAGACCCGGTCGATTATGTTTCCTAAGAGTCCTGGCCAGGGTGGTTCAGAGCCCAAATTTCATATTTTTACGTTGTTGAAGAGTAATTTGTAATAATCGGCAGAATACTTTTTGTCACAAGTCAGCGTTGCCGATTATTGCAAATTACTCTTGAACAACGTAAAAATATGAAATTTGGGCTCTGAACCACCCTGGCCAGGACTCATAGGAAACATAATCGACCTGGTCTGAACTTCTAATTGCAATATTGAGGCGTCAGTTTCTTTTGCCGTAAACCCTTGCATTTCGTATACGTATATGCGGATCTATCGATGTGTGAGTGGTAAGGGTGGTGGTGGTAGTTGGGTGCGCACAGCCCCTTAATATTCACTTTCGAAAATTTATTTTTACTGGCACTGGTCGAGATACCTGATTGGAGAGGATCGAGCTCGCTGGGTGTCCAGCTGTCTCGGAGGAACAGTCCAGTATATCGACTCGGGTGTCTTCGTTCTTTCTCGGTGAGGGCAACTCGGCTAGCCCGATCCTGCGTATACTCGCTCCACTGGCAATCAACCCTTCACTCTTACTTTTCTTGGTCTGCGTACGAGCGCGCGCGCGCGCGCGTCCCTCGTTGGCGCCGCGACGACGACGACCACCACATCGACAAACGAGCGACCACGTCGCCGACGACGCCGGCGACGACGACGACGACGACGGCGACGACGACACCGATGCATAAGCGCGTGACCGAGTTCCGGCGGAATATGATCGACCGCGCGAAACTCGGTCAAAGACCACCGACACCCTTCCGCGGGCCGCCCCTATATCGCATGCTCCGTGTAAATTTTTGTTGTCGTGAATATGCGTGAACACGCCCGTTACGAGAACCCCGAGGACCCGTTCCCCTAATCGACGCAGGATATTCGATCCTCCGGGATCTAACCCCCTCTTCACCCCACCCTCACCCCCCCCCAACCAAGTCTCTCTACCCTCCCACCCATTTCTATCTCGAAACATTCGATGTCGGTGGAAATTATTTCTCTTTGGTTTCATTCCAGAATCGATCCTGTAGCACACACACGGAGCCTTTCGCGGGTTTAATGTATTCACGAACGCGGGGTTTCGCTTTCGACTCATGTAGATTTCTGTTTGTTACTGTTGTAGATAAGTATCGATCGACTTGGGAATCAGACTATGTTATTTCGGATAACGGATTGATCGCACCCGTCGCTTCATTCACACGTGAGTACAACACGGATCTTGTGTTTTACATCTGGTTAACGCGGTGTGTTTTTATTGTTGGTACATATATACCGATGTTTGTTTGTTTGTTTGTTTGTTCTTGGTGTGGTTATCGATGGATTGCGGATTTTCTGTGTTTGTACAGCGAGGAGCGGAAGTATTGGCACGCTTTTAATTATAAAGACGCATAGAAATGGAAGAAAAAGCACTTCGGTGCTTTAAAGCGATAGAGCGATATGTGGTTAATTTTTATTTATTGAAAAAAAATGTCTTGTATTGTTGGCAAATAATAGCTTTTTATTTTGAAAAAGTGAAAAATAGCGTAAGAAATATGCGAATTTCGTTTATTAAATTTTTTATTTGATTTTTGGGAATTTTGCAACAAATTTTTTGAAAACAAATTTACAACAGAAGATACACATTAAGAGAAGTTTTCACTGAAACAAAAGGCTTGGCACGCTTACAAGTTTATACTATTTTATTACTTACTGTTTATAACCGCTTCCAATTTGTCTAACATGGAATGCACTATCTTTTTTTTTTTTGCTATTCCTCGGGCTGATTTCATTCTATTCTTATTTGTTTTGTAATTAATCAATATCAAATTTGTTGTGACATTTCGGATATTGTGTTTTCTCTGAAATTTTTATGCGTTTGTGTAATTAAAAGCCAAGTGTGCCAGTACTTTTGTTCCCAACTGTACGGACGGACACGACCGCCTAAAGTCTACAGCAACGGCGGGCTTGGCAAAGTTTAACGAGGCTTCTTTGTATTCGGAACCGGGGCTGGGACATGCATTGATAAATAGACTGCGGGGAATCGTACGAATATGAATCTTTTCGTGCTGATTTATGAAAACTTGCTGGAAAGAGAAATTTGTATGTTCCGGGGTAACACTTTCTTCATTGGCGATGACTCACTGCTAGAAATTAAAGATTGATGATTCGGGGATTCTGAGCGCGTTCGATATCGGGTGTCTATTTAGGGTAACAGTTTCCGTAGCTATAAAATTCTGTCGAATGCGACATGCGCTCAGACAAAATGCGGAAAAAGCTTCCGCGAAAGAAATTTAAAAACAGGCTGAATAAATATTTTTCAATTGCAACAGTATTTTTATTCGTTAACCAACAAGTTTTCTACAGTAACATTGCCTAATAATTTCTCTTAAGATTGTTAATTAGAATGAAATTATTAAAATTCTTTTAGAGGAACAGTATATTTTTTTGAAACTAAAGAGATAGTTTGTTAAAATTTCCTAAAAATTGTTATATACTGTGAACGCTTGAAATTCGCACTCGATCGATGAACTAGCTAGATATTTGTTCGATTCTGGCTTTTCAAGTAGATTAGTTAACAAAAATCTAGATTCGTCGAATTTTTTCACTACACTGCAAATATGTTGATTTCAGAAAGCCTGTACACAGTAAATGTTCATACTATTAGCTAAGAAAAATTTCAATTTAAAATTTCGTTTTTCAATTATCCAAATTGTTCATCCATAATCATTAAATAGTACAGCGATTAAACACGGATCACTTTATTTGATTGTTGGGCAGGGATTAAGGTTTGTAAGGAACTCTCGCACACGTGGTAGTAATTTTCTAACGCCTCCCGAGCACAAGGAGGAAAGAGGAATCTGTTGATGACCTAGATAGTTCGATTTCTGGAACAATTGCTAGAAAACGAGAGATCCTTACTCAAATCCCCGGCTAAGAAATCCGATCGTCTGATTCTTTTTGTTTCTGTGTTCGTGTGTCCCTGGGAGGTCTATTCATTTTTAATCAACAAAGGCTGATAAAGTGCTCCTTCTCGCGTGAAGCCGAGTGTTGACTGTTCAGTACAAAAGTCATTGAAGAATCGCGCGACACTTTTTCAATGAACCATTCTACCGACGATAGTTTTTTCTTTCTATGTATATCGGTACTCCCCGATCTGGATACATGCAATCTTTCGTTGCTATTGCGATACGGTAATTCATAAAATATTACAAGAAATCTAATTATTCATTGCTAGCCCACTTAACCCATTTCAATTTTTCGAAAGTACTCCGATCGACCACAGGGGGTAAGAATGTTAAACAAATAGATTTCATTTCAGAATTACAGCAATAAATACTAAATTCTTCTAAAATTTTCAAACATTTTTATCATAAATTATTCTACTTGCACATAACCAGTTTCAGTTACCACATACCTTTCACGTTTTATGTACAGAGTGGCCTCAAAATGTTCTGCTTCCTCGAAAGATCCCAAAAGTGATTCCTGAGGTGATTTGAAGTAACTTTTTCCTTTGCGAAAATGTTCTCCGTAGCTTGGTTGAGGAGTTATCAACGAAAAACACCGACCAATCAGAGCGCGGCTACAGCTGAGTGCGTTAGGATTGGCCGAGCCGGACTCCCGTCCATAGTAGCCGCGCCCTGATTGGTCCGTGCTTTTCGTTAGTGACTCCTGAACGAAGCCTCGGAGAACATTTCCGCAAAGGGAAAAGTTACTCCAAATGACCTCACGAATCAGCCCTTTCAAGAACAACATTTTCTAGACACCCTGTATATTTCTTCACTGTGTACCTCTGCACGAGACTACCACACATTCGAGCTTGCTGCGATCTTGACAGTAGAAGGCGACAGATAACGAAGAATAATTCCAAGTTCAGCAAGTCGTTCGACACCGGATAAATTTGCTCCTCTCATGTCTATAAACCCCAAAAGCAATTACTGAAGAGTTAGCTTGGGATCTTCGTTCGCTGACTTCTACTATGTATGAAGCGTAACTCCCGGAAAAGTAATCAACAAGTAGCATTTGACCGACGCACATACTGGTATTTGTGCTAAAAACCTGGCCAATAATATTTTCTTGTTTTTCCTACGTTATACAGTTAGTTTATGAATAAAAAAGTCATTTCTAACTACATACTAGTGATAGTAACTTCTATTTATGGGTGTTCATATGTAAAACTAAGGCACTAACTTTTCTAGTAAATCTTTCATTTTTTCATCAAACAGTCGCTTTGTGCTTTCTCTTACTAGCTCGTGCAGTTGCTTTCGAATCGTAGACTTGACGGAATCCACAGAAACTGGACCAAACGAAAAAGAAAAAAATTAACCAAATAACAACAGAGGGTCTATATTTGGAGCTTTATTTTTCTTTAATGTAAAAACTTGGGAAAACTTTTTTGCGGTATAGTAATTCTAGATATCCTGAAGTTCAACAACACGTAACTTTTATGCTGTTGCGATGAGTTGTATACGTTTAAAAACACTAATTTTAATATGCAAGAAAAAAGTAATGAAAATCCAAGAGCTTTTAGTCAGGCTTGTAGATCGGTAAAAACACATCTAAAAAGATTTTAATATTGGCAAAAATATGATTAATATAATGTACATATCTTGTGCAACAATATCCATCATAAGTTTCGCCACAAAAATCACTTCCAACACAAAAATTATCATAACAAAAACATGCTTTCGAACGGAATACTGCAAAAAAAGACCTGCGTATCGAACAAGCGCTATTTTGGGATGCAACCACAGCTCTATATGTAAATATTTACAATTTCGTTTTTGGGCCAGGTTTTTAGCAGAAATACAAGTCTGTACGACGATCCTCGTAGAGTGCCCAGACGCGAAGGAAGTTACGCACGGCGATTCATCGAGATTCCACTTACGTAGTTGATTAGACATTGGCTAATCGTTCTCATTGGTTGTTCAGGTCGGACATGAAAAATCTTGGTTCGCGTTGGACGGTCCCCGACATAGCACGCACTGCCGCAGCGCGTCCGTCATTTCTCATCGCCATTTCGTCGGAACGACATTCAGATAGCAGCAGCGATAGCATCAGCAACATCGGAATCAGCAGAAGAAATAGCAAGAGCAGCAGCCATAATAGCAGCATTAGCATCAAAAGCAGAGGAAGCCACGTTAGAAGTAGCGATAGTGGCAGCAACGGTATCGAAGAAAGTATTGGCGGAGGTATTCGCGTGATCGAGGCCGTCACGGCGATCGACAAGAAGAGGGACAGAAGGAGGATCGGTAGATCGGCAATCGACGTGCTGCACCTGCACGAGGCGCATTTATCCGTCCGATCGTACGTAACGGCGTCGTCGAATCGCATCGACGACGGCACGACGCGTTCCGAATCGACGCCCAGGCACCGGCCTCTAGCCGGCAAGTCGTGCGGTTCTCAGCACCGGTATCGTCCTCGCCAGCCGCAGCCGCAGCCGCAACCGCAGCCGCAGCCGCAGCCACCGCAGCCGCAGTCACTCTATTACCCCCCCGCATCGTGGGACACGCGCACATTACAATTCAGAAACTGTTAGCACCGATCAAAAGTAAGTACCGATTTTCAAACTCGTTGAAACTAGGGGTAGGCCGGGTACAAGCCTCGAGTCGAGTCGGGTCGGGACCCGAAAGTTCGTGATACTCGGGTACCCGGAAATTTAAGGTACTCGAAGTCGAAATCGGGTCGGGAACCAGAAATTTCTAACATTCGGGTATCCGAACATTATAAATTGTATCATCGGGTTCCCGACCCTGCCCGAACCCGAAATTTTCGGGTACCTGCCCACTTCTACTGGAAACAGGGTTGGGAACATATTATTTTACGTAATCAGAGAGATCATAATTGTTATAACAAAAATTCGGAAAGTTGTGGCACAAAGGTTAAAATTCTTGTTTTGAACGATTTTGGTTACAAATAACCATTATGAATGACTAACATTTTTCTGGTCATTAGTAACTATTATCGATGGCGGAATTCATTTTTGGTTACGAATTACTATTATTGACGAGAATTGTTTTCGGTTACGAATTACTTTAAAATGATATTATTAATAATTAGTGTCTACGCATGATATCAACGGTGAGCAACAATGTAATTCTCATCGGCCGAAACCGAAAACAATTCCGTCATCGATAATAGTTACTGATTAGTAAAGATTTTAGTCATCCGTAATGGTTATTGGTAAGCAAACCAGATAAATCGAAAGAAAAACGTGCGTGGAGATTGAATGCGAACTGTGTCGACAGATGCCATTTGCAATTATTTCACGTATCCTTTCGTCTCTTTTTATACTAATTTACGCAGAAGAAGATAAACAAGAATCAAGGTCGACTGACTTCTTCATTTCAGTTTCTATCGAAAATAGAAAAACAATTTCACAGATTTTTTCAACTTATCAGGAAAACTCTAGAAATTCCCAAGGTAGCAGAGGAATCGTAAACTTTATCGTACATTTGGTTTTGTCTATTTGTCCCACAAATAGTGCTTGTATCCAAAATCTCACAGGTCTCGTCAGTGCGTAGAAAAAGTGCCATTGGAAATCCGAGACGTCGCGCGTCGTACAGTGGGGCCATTTCGATGAATTTTGTGTCAAAATCAAAGAACATTCGATAAAAATGAGACAGAGCGATGATTTTTTTAAAATTAAAGCTCAAACATTGCAGAATATGGGATACATAGTGAGATTATGGTTCGAACGATTTTTAAATTTGAAAATATTTGTTAAACTTGCAGAATTTCAAGAAAATTGTGGTTTATCGAATACCACGGGCGGATAGATTATTTTTTTTTACATGCCATATATCATTTCCCGTAGATTTTGTCACGCTGATTCCAAATCTGGTCGAAAAATTTGTCTACCACCTCAGGATTTTGAAAAAAATCGATTTTTGTGAAAAAACTAATGAAATTTGAAGAGTGGTTACTAATATTGTTTTTGAGGTATAAGTAGGGTGATGTAGTCGTATACGGTCTGTTGGTATTGTTTTGAGACCAGCGGGATAGACAACTGACCGATAAAAGCAGTGCGCTCGACTCGACTCTACCTGAAACGGAGGTACACCGCGTCCTTTTCCAGCTCATTGCGACTCAAATTTTCAATTCGCCATACTTTTCAAGGTCTCATTTTGAAGGGAAAACTTCAATGAATGTAATCATATTTTTTTGTCAAAATTTAAATTACCCTGGCCCCTCATCGAAAAAAATGTAAAAAAAGAATTTGTTTACATTTTTTGACATTATAAAGTTAATTATCGAGGTTAAAAAAATTATTTTGTAATAGCCCAATCCATCCTGAATAAAACGAAAAAAAATATAGCTCAATCGGACAAACAGTTCATCAGATAAAAATTCGTAAGTAAGGCCCGTTTTCGCCGAAAGGGGCAAAAATTGCAAATTTCGAAGCCTGTAATTCTGAAAAAAATTCGAAACCGGCAAAATGATGACGTAAACTCTGCCCTGGTTTCACATGAACCACAACGTATTTCATTTAGAACAAAATTGATGATGGTGACGTCAAAAAGTGATCGATTTGTCATGGAATGATCCTTAATTGTTTTTAATTTTATTTAATTTTATTATTAAAAAATTACGATTACATTAGTATTTTCACAAAAATCGATTTTTTTCAAAATCCTGAGGTGATAGATAAATTTTTCGACCAGATTTGGTATCAGCGTGACAAAATCTACGGGAAATGATATATGGCATGTAAAAAAATAATCTATCCGCGCGTGGTATTCGATAAACCACAATTTTCTTGAAATTCTGCAAGTTTAACAAATATTTTCAAAGTTAAAAATCGTTCGAACCATAATCTCATTATTTATCCCATATTCTGCAATGTTTCAGCTTTAATTAAAAAAAAAATCATCGCTCTATCTCATTCCTATCGAAAGTTCTTTGATTTTGACACAGAATTCATTGAAATGGCCCATTGTGGCGTCGCGTCGTACCGAGAAAGATTTCACGCTAGCAAAAAAGTTTCGGTAAACACGTGCTCGCAAATGCTCCCCGGAAAGTTATTGTTGACAAACTTTGCCTGTCGTATTTTTTTCTCGGCCGAGACGAACGCACCTGATGTCGGTTATACGCGTCGGGTGATGCAACAAGTTTGGATGGTAGAACAAATAATGTAACGTTCATCGAAGTACGATTCGGCAGTGCACTTGCGAAGTTCGAAGAGTTTCCGAGTCGAGAGAGGCGTTCGGTTATTGCGGCGATAGCTCCGAGTGTTTGATCGAGAATTATCGTTGGTTTAATCGAAGTTTGCGGGTTCAGATTTCATAGTAAGTGACTCGTTCAATTTTGTCTCCCCTAATCGCTTGGTTGCTACTGGTACTTCTGAGAAATCTTAAATATAATGCAAGCATCTTCCCGAGGCTTACTTAATTTCATCCGAATTTACAGATTATATAAAAAAGATAGTAAAATTTTATAGATTAATGTATGTTCGATACAAATGGGCTGTGGGTTTATATGCAAAATAAAAATTGTTTGCGTAGGAACTTCCCCCTTCACTGATTTTATTAGATCGTAAGACGCGTCGATATTCTCAAGCCGCGGCTACTATCTCGTGGTCCTGGGTTCGAATCCTGCCGTCACCTCTGAGATTTTTCTCAAGTGATATAAAACTGTAGCCGCTCGGGTGGTTGGGAACCCGCCTTAATAAACTGTAGGTCCAAGCCCGAAATAAACCAAAAAGTTTTCAAAAAGGCTCTAAATAAAAAAAAAAAAAAGATATTCTCAAGTTTTCTTCATTTTTCCACTGTTTTAGATTGCATTCAACCATTTTTTAAATAAATGCATAAAATCCGCAGTCTAGTGATTGTTTAGTATGAAAAAATGATGGATTCATGTTGTTGTAGTGAATCGAGTGTTCACTTGTTGGAAGAATCGATTGTTTGGTGGAGACGACGTAGCCATTTTGTAGGCATTTCATTGTATTATCCGAGGCAGAAACCCAGAGCAGCTGTTACTTAATAGATCCCGTGGCCAAGGGACCCGTGAAACACCATTTTGAGGACACCGTGTTACCGTGAAAGTTGAATGTTCGATAAATCTCATGCATACGTAATGCGGTTTCTAGTTCCGCTTAAAAGCTTCCTCAGGAGCTAGACATTAGTTTCTCTATTTCCGGAGTGTTTTATTTATTCAATAAAAACTTTAGGCGTCGCGAGAATTAACGAACGGGAGTTGTTTCCTCAAACGTTTCTCATATTTTTCGTTACCAATAAATAATGAATTATTTCAAATTATTTAAATAATTAATTATAATACAAAATAACGAGTTATTTCAGATACTTTATTACCTTTATGTGATTGTTGCAAACCAACATGCAACCAAAAAAAAAAGATTATCTTAATTATTATTTTTCAAATATCCGAATAATGCCCAAGTCTGGTCTGATTGGTTCCGAACTTTGCACACCTCATTTTCTCGCCAAGTCTCACAATTTCGGGGGTGAAAAACCAAAAAAAATCCCCAAAAAATATTCACTCCTAAAGACCAGCCTAGTAAGACTTAAACAAGAAAACTTAAAAACTCGAGTCATTCGGTAACAATAATACTGACCATCGTTTTCTGACCATCTATACATATATTCGACCCCTATTCGCAATTCACAGATACTCACGTTTCTTTCTTTGTGCAGGAAGGTGGCTCAGCTGTGTGCAGCTTAGACAATGTCCGAAGATTCTGACTCTGTATCAGAGGAAGAAAGATTTTTGTTCCGTCCGTTCACGCGGGAGTCCCTGGCAGCGATCGAGGCTCGCATTGCCGAAGAACATGCCAAGCAGAAGGAGCTCGAGAAGAAGAGAGCGCAAACCGAGGTAGGAACGCGGACGTACCTTCTCCCGTCTACATAGAAAATAGTATGCCGCCATCGATTCAAGCGATCGTGGCTGGCTAGTAGGATCACAATTTCAGTTCTGATTATTCAATTACCAGACGATTTTTTCGCTCTGTTACTTATTTTCGTTTAGTACGGTTTAATCGACCAAACGAATCCTTTCTCCGTTTCAAAAAAAAAATGTTCGAACACCGCGTCGCGTTCAGAAGCTGAATTCGATATTCGAAAACCGAAATCGAACTTGACCTTGAGCCTCAACCTAGTCTGATTTTTCGGTCGGTTTGGCATACAGCGACACGACAGGAGGAATAAATAAATAAACAATCGCGAGTTACTGAAAGGAGGTTGACGTGTTTGGTCGGCTATTCTCGCACTCGTTTTTAGCATCCACTCAATATCTCCCGTACAATCACATGTCCTATAACGTGTATCCACGTACGTGCGTACGTACATACCAGAAATGAGAAGAAAAAGCTCGACCGTTGACACTGTAACAGAATCGAGAAATTTCCATTTCGTGTGTAACGAAACGATGGGCGTGGTTAAATTACTATCCCCCCCATCCCCGATCCCCTCATCCCCGGCAAATTACGAATCGACCGGTCCGCGTTTCCAGTAAACGGAAGTCCCCCAAGAAGACGCCAACGATTGTCGTACGTGCTCGTGTTAACATCGATACACACAGGTTGTTCTACTTTTGCAGATGTTGTATTAGCGAGTCGTCCAACGTACAAAGCATCGCTACATACAGTGCGTTGCATATGTTTCCACTGATTGTGACCGGTACTCGAACACCGATCAATCTCCCCCTCCCTCCATAATCCTCGAATATCTCTTTCGAGAGAACGAACTACCACCATTTTGAAAGAAAAAAACCCTTCTTTCGAAGAAGGGAACGAGAACCGAGTCGGGTCGGATTGATCGGCGTTGAGTGCACTGTTTCACGGTGTTGTCCGTGACGCTCGATGGTCATTTTACTATCTATCTCTTGTTTTTTCGTATATATTTTTTTTTTCTTCATACCCCGTAATTGTTTTCGTTTCTTGTGCCGTAGCTGCAGTGCCGTTTTTTGCGAGATCTGTTTTTTCATGTACACCAGTCATTATATATATATATATATTACATGATTATTACTATTCGTCAAGCTGCGGTGTTCTGAACCTTTAAAACCCCCGTTGTAACAAACCGATTGTTCGCTAACCGTCGCGTTAATTGTTTGCTTGACTTTTTTACTGCTAACGTAGTGATGATGATACATGCCTATATATCCTGTTGACGACTTTTTTACACCTACATCTGTCTATCTATCTATCTATCCATATATATACATATATATACATATATATTATGTATATATGTATAAACACGACTGTTCGCCAGAGTAATGTATTGTTTTTGTGTTACCCAAAGATATGTTCGCGTACGAGCTCGATGTCTGCAGTGTCACTATCTGTGCCTGTTTCTATACGTACATAAATACCGCTGTGTCCTATACTTCTCTCTCTCTCTCTCTCGCTCTCTCTGTCTCCTTCTCTCTCTCTCTCTCTCTCTCTCTCTCTCTCTCGCTATATATATATATTTCTCTCTCCCTCCTCTGTGCTCTTCAATGTATAGCAAACCATCCTTACGCACGTACCACTGCATAGCCAAGGAGACTACCACTGGCTGGCTGTATACGAGGTGTTCCCTGGGATCAGGATTCTTGAACAAACCCTAACTAACTTAGCTCTGCTGTTTCGTCACAGCCTGAATCGTACGCCGCATAGAAAAGGATTAGCTCGGTGGCAAAGTTCTGCGGATTTCTCGTCAGACAGTGCGTCTTGCCCAATTATTTTAATCGGAATAGCAACTTTGCCTGTCTACGACTGTTCTGGAAGCTTGTTATCGATTTAGTAACAAAGTAACAATTCCTTCGACAGATTTTGTAGGATCTCACCATCTTCGAAGAATATTTCGAAAATATAATTACAATGCGAGTGCCACAAATAGAGAGAAAAGATTTAAATTCGCAAAACAGTGTAGCAATAAAGATTACAACTTTTGGAAGAATATTATTTTCACCGGCAAATTCAATATGTTGGATCAGATAAATTTCGGCCGCGTGTTTATATTAAAAAATAATTTCTTCAGTTTCCGTGCGAGTTATGAGAACATACTGAACTAGAAATTGGTAATTCGATGTTTGTTAAAAGCCACCCACGATTATCACTGTGGGTAACTGTACCTTTCGGAAAAAAATTGCGCCACTGCTTACATATTCTGCAGCCTATTACGCGATGCTTAGCACATCGAGAGCAACGTCTCGATTACATCGTGAAGTGCAGTGGTCGGTATTCAGACGCGGCTGGATCAGCCTCCGCGTATCATCCCCTTACGCCGAGTAAGTCTCGGATTCTGTATTAATTAAAAGAATCTCCTTCCCCTGCCATCTCGACGATACAGCCGGTTCGAGAGTAGCAAAACTTGACGATGGACAGAGAGAGAAAGAAAAAGTCGAGATGCTATCAATTGATACCCTTCGACCTCTTCCACCTCACCCTAACTGATCTTCCTGCTTCAATATCCCGTATATCGCGGACATCCCCGATATTAACATGTATAATACTATATACGTACATAAATAGAATGTATATACATATATATATATATATATAAAACTTTCAACATCTTTGTTGTCTCCCCACTATGTCTCTCCCCCAAGTTCCTCTATCTCTTCTAGCTTCTACTCTGAAGCTTTTCGAATCGATCCCTACGGTCCTTTTTCACCCCCTACCACCAACCCTCTCTCTGTCTCTCTGACACACACACACACACACACACACACACACACACACACACATCTAATCGTGTACCACCTATTTACTGTTCCCGTGACTGCACATATTAGCGAAAACCTTGTTTCACTAACACTCGCCTGATTCACCCCCTCCCCTCCTCCCTCTAACCTCTAACCCCCCGCCCCCCTCCCACTATTCTGTGTTGTTTCTGTGTGTAACGACTGTTTCTCCATTTCTCCAATTTCAGGGAGGTTTTGGACGGAAGAAAAAGAAAAAAGAAGTAAGACGTTACGTCACGCTAAGTAATAACATACGTACACGTGACATAGAGATTTACACTATGCATACATACATAGATTACATAGATACATACATACGTACATACATACATGCATAATATGCACACATACATACATATATGCATACATACATACATACATACATACATACATACACACACACACGTGAAGGCACACGTATCCACTCACACAATCACACAATATATACACAGGTTACGCGAGCACCGTCTCTTTTTTCTCCGACATTATTCTCTCCACTCTCGATCGTGCACGATCAAAAATCTACACGCATCGACGCACAAACACCTCTTGCCTCACAAGATTCTCTCCATTAACATAATCCGATCGTCGATCGGTGCGCACACATTGGCTCACGCGATGTCCCGTGATTTTTTTTCACACGTGACACACCGGACCACCACCACCACCACCACTAACGGTGTACATCGATTCGGTTTGATTGCATGTGATTCGATTCGATTCGATTCGATTCAGTTCGATCCGATTTGCGTCAATACCGAAAGCGGAGGTATTAATTAGACGATCCCAATAATACGTCTGAGTGCTCGACGATCGATCGGAAAACCGTCCCCTTGGATTCGTGAACGATTCTCGCCGCAGTATCGATTCTCGTCTCGCGTATCCTCCGATTCGATACGCACCGTGTCTCGATCGCGTGTGTCGAATACGCGAACCCCTTCGAGTCGCATGATTTCGGCGATTTCATAGACACCATGGCCAGATGGTTTAGCCAATTGAAATTGTTGCGTGTCGATTAGTTTTCACGCGAGCTTAGTTTTTATTCTGATCGACGTCGAGCTTCTTATCGAGTAAACCTAACCGAGGGTTACGAGTTCATTCTACAAATCAATCTGAGACGGAAGCGTAAAATAATTTTGCCCGAGACGGTTCTGCATTATCAACGATTTACAATTATGAACAGTTACGGAGAAGTACAAGTGAAATTAGAACAACCAAAATTTTACCGAATCGAAGATACATCGTGGTCGGAAAGAAACACGGCTTGATTCACGCACGTCCAACTCGTACGAATTGCTGTGTGCAAGGGCTGGAGCCGTGCTCCTAGGAGCAACGGTCGCGAAATCAGGAGCCCGCGTTACCAGATCGAGGGTGTCCAAGGATAAATAGTGGGGGAAATGCTATAGTTAGAACCTGAGTGACGCGACGTCACGAAGCTATAGTGTAGTCCAAAACCCAGACCGTGAAGATCGCTAAGTAGTATTGGCAAATTGGTGGGGCAATTCTAGGAACGTGACGTCATGTGATGCCGTTCAGGGAGTTCGTGTGGGTGTCGCCAGACAGGGTGCGCGCATCACGTGACCGGTCCGTGACGTAACCGTTGGGACTTACGTAACCGTTGGCGCTTATCCCCGGGGAATGGCGTCGTAGAAGGGGTAAGGTAGAGTGGGAGAAAAGTCTTGATCTGGTGACACTGGATTAGAGCCCGTGAACCGAGCTTGGCTCCGTTCTTTGCAGCCCTTGCTCCTAGCTCTGCTCGCGAGCCTGCTCTTGCCCCTCGGAGCTTCGGTTGGGCGTGCCCGCTTTACACACATGTCACGCAGCAACATCACCACAGGGTACCACCTATATATACGCTTCTCATATTCTACTGCTGTCCACGTACACCGGGTGGTCCGTTTCCAGTGGTACGGTTCTCGAGCGGATATGATTTCTCGTGGAAACTCTGGGCGAAGATTCCAAAATAACGTGTTCGCAAATCAGACTTCGTTGATATTCATTTCAACATTCATTCGTACATTTATATTTTAAGTAAATACATAACAAATAACAAATTCGATGGTGCTTATCTCTGAAATAGAAAATTAGTAAATTTTGAGAAAAACGAAGTCTACAGCGATGGGAATTTTCTTGGACATTTATCGGCCATTTTTCCCACGAGCAAAATTATTCTATCGCGGCTCGTGCGATTGATAAATGGATCGCTCCGGTACATTGTATACACGCTACGTTGCAAGTGTCTTGACGTCTTACCGACACGATCGTAAAGCGAGACCCGCCTGTGTGCTTCCTCCAAAAATTCTCGTGTGTATCTCTGACGGTATTCGAATCCACGTGTTCGATATACTCGCACTAAACACGTCGGACCGTGTATGTATATGCTTTTGCGTGTACTGGGTCAGGTAACTATCTAAAAAGTCTCGATGATATAATACAGCGATCGGCCGATCGGACGGGACCGAGTCGGCTCAACGCGATCGAGATCGAGATCGACAGCGGGATCGAAGCGATTCGGTCGCGGACCGTTCGCTCCTGCGACGCACACACGCATTCGCATTCGCTTCGCTCAGCGAGTACGACGCTCGACCAGAAATCTCGGACAAGCTGACCTCGTTCGATTCACCATAAATCGATTTAACCCTTTCGACTGCGATTTATTTTAACAGTCACAGTGATCAGAACTTCTTTCTCGAATTTCTTAGAAGAAAAAGAAGGAAGTTTCTATTTGTAAAATAGATTTATAATAAAACAGAATTTTATTGTAATTTCAAGGATATTAGGATACAAAACAGAATCTTATAAATATGGCTGTCGTTAACTTTCTTTGAACCGAAATAAAATTCTATTTTGTCGTTGTTAATATACGCAATCATTTTTTGGAGAATAACCTAGGCATATAGCTTGAAATTTTATTCTTTTTCTTCCTCTAGGAAATTATGAACAACGAAGATCTAATCACTGTAAAATAGATCGTAGTGGAGGGGGCACTACGACGAACCGATAACAAAGAAATTAACAGAGAAAGTTGTAGATTGTTAATAGGGACGCGATCGCGACAGGGAGATTTACTCCGGCGGCGTTTTCATTTAATTATGCGCAGTCGTCGCAGTCGAATTAGATTTACGATGCAACAGAATTCAGCAAGCAATTATCCTTCAGCGGTACGAAGAAATTTAATCAGGTCCCGTGACCGAAGGGAAGAACAACCGTAATGAGAGAAAACAATTGCAGCGTCCGTTTTCTTTTCTTCTCGAGTGTCGTACGTCTGGCGTTAGAGATCGCAGACGCCGCCCGCCGCCCGCCGCCGCCGCCGCCGCCACCGCCTGAGAAATAAAAACGCTTCTATGTATATGTAGATCGTATGCCGTATCCGCAATGCTTGCCGTTGAGACTCTGTATACTATGTACGTGCTATAATGATCTTCGTTGTTTTTTTTTTCTTTTCATCTCTCTCTCTTTCTCGCTCTACTATTCATTAATCGCGCGCGCGTCTCGGAAAGCAAGCAGGAACAGTGGCGAAAGATGCGCGAAACGGTATAACCGGATAAGACGCCGAAAAACGAAAATCAAATTGATTTTTGACTTGAATCCTACAAAAAATAGTAAAGAAAAAGTTGATTTTTATTTTTAGTACGATGCAGTGTATAAAAAATTCTGAAAAAAAATTAAGAACAATGGTTTCAACAATATCTCATTAACGAATTTTCATAAGACTGGTATCTCCGAAACTTCAATACGAAATAGACATTTTTGGAGATTTCCAATTTTTTTTTGAAAACCTTTTTCACAAAATCCGAAAAATCTGACAAAAATACACGCGGTAATAAACGCGGTACTATGAAAACTTCGATATAAAATCGGAAATTTTATACTTGCGGATATTTTTAATAATCGATTTTGTGACGAAAAATTCTGATATTTAATAATTCACTGTCGGGTGCGCATTAGGTAGAATGTTCATGAATTTTTTCGTAATTTTTTGTCGAGCAGAACGGAAGAAATAATTCATTAAACCGTGCTCGCCCTTGTGGTAGGGGTAGCGACTTGAAACTTGTCACAGAGGGTTTTCTGTGGGAGCCCTATCGAATGGTCCGACCAAAAATCAATTTGGTTTCGTGGCATTTTTCAGCATCTTATCCTGCTATACCCTTTACACACGATCGCAGTGGCGTGGCCTCTCTCTCACACTCCTCTGGGATCGTATTGATTTATCGCCGACCACGTCGCAATACAGTTGCTCGGCCCGAAACGATGCTCCTCCGCATCAAAAGACATCGATCGCGGGAAATCCCGCGACCATCCGTTGTATAACCTCTCGGCCACAGCAAATTCGATCTACCAGTGATGCTTTTCGGAAATGACTATTTCTAACGGTCCGAAAACTCCTTTCTCAACTCGACTATTCTGGAAATACGGGGCGAACAACGAACAGCTACTCCGAAATTCAATTTGTTCCATTTAGAATTCGTTTGCTAACTATTCGGACAAGTACTTTTCTTCAAATTCAAGTAAATGTATACAGTAGGTTCTCGATTATGCGAACTACCGATGTGTTCAAAGACTCTTTAAAAAATACAGAGATTCAAATTAATTCGGTGATTCCTTTTAGAAGTTTTCGAACAATTTTTCACGGATTCGAGAAATTGGGAAAAATTGAGTGACCGAAAGACGATTTTGCTATTTCGGGTGAGAACCAGTGGCGGAACTACAATACCGCAAGACCCCGTGTTGCGGGGAGGGGGGGCTAAAATTTTTGCATTTCTTATCTTGCGTAGTTTCACTAAAATTATCCCTAATTTAAATTAAATTAAAAGTACACTGACTGACTATACTTTTTTGCGTTTATTGAATTTTTACAAAATTCTCCTTCCTAAGAAGCATTAGAGAACCTCAATCCTATAAAATACCGAAAGAAGAAAGGGGGTCCAAAATTATATTTTACGGGTAGGCCGAAAATTTGTAGTTCCGCCACTGGTGAAAACGAACGAAAAATCGTTGCCAAACAGCGTTCGTTTAATCTCTGCGCTCGCCCTGTAGTTCGAGGAGGCTCGCGTTACCGAAACAATGGACGGATTTTTGACAGACGGTGGCAATTTTTATCCTGATTGATCCGAAACAAGTCTACTCGAGGATCGTTCTTTGCTTGTCTCTATTCAACGTCTCGAGCGAGAAAAGAAAAAAAAAAAAAGAACGAACCAATCGACGTCGACGACGATGACGACGACGAACGTGTCCTGCCGCATCGTGTGCTCCGCTCTGCCCAGTAATGCTCGGCCTGAATATTCAACGACAGACACGTCTCGCTTGCGTAAATTAGATCTAGGTAGACTGTACATACGATACAACCTTAGTCATAGATCATTATTAGGCGTAGGAAGTTCGTGTATGTGCATCCAACTGGGCAAACAATCTTTCTTTCTTTCTTTAATGTGAAACGCTTTTAGATATTCTTCGATACGTAGGTGCGACGATTGCAATCAGTCTCCTCGGTCTTCCAAACGAAAATAAAAAAAAAAAAAGGAAAAAAACAATGCTTAGCTCTGCTAAGTGATTTCGAAGGACAATTGTTTTGTTTTTGTGAGAATCAGAAATTTTCGGTCGAATTTAACCACCCTTACCTTGAACAATTTCGTTACAAGACTGAAACGTAAAATTCTATTTCGCCTATCGTACACGGAGGAAGGTGAAACAAAATTGCCTCGAAATCAATGTGAAATTGTTAAGTTGTCGCGTGTATATTAGTTTACGATCAAAAGTTGAGAACAGTGGGGGACCCGAGATCGCGACGATGCGGTCTCCGAAGACGTAATTTCGAGGCGAGGGGTTAATTGAGATTTGAAATTGAGGCACGCGGAAAACGAGAATGAAGGGGGAGGGGGTTGTTCGCGCGCGTTTTGTCTTACGACCGCGAGACAGTTGTCGCGTCGGATTCGGTGAAGAGGCGTCCTCGCCGTGCGAGGATAAACGCAAGAGAACGAAAGAGAGAAAAAGAAAGAAACGAAAACCGTGAAAGAACCAGGTGGGCATACCTCGAATTTCTAATAATGACTCTCGAGAGAAATTCGGGTGAGAGGGAGCGGAAACGAGCAGGGATCACGTGGACCTCCACCAGGTTCGTATGTTCACGACCCGCTTTTAGCACCAATTCCGTACTGTACACACGTATATAGACCGGCTTCTATACGACTAGTCGCCGTAGCTGCTTTTCAGACTAGACGCGGAATAGATGTTCCCGATGCTTCCAAAGTAGGAAAAGAAAAAATGTGGGGCAACGTCGTACTATCGGTAAAGTACACGTATGTACGTGCAAAACCACGGTGTGACGCTCGCCGCCATTTCCTGTAACATTGACAAGCGCGCGAATTCCTCCCATTCACGTTAAAAAACAAGTCGTTGTGTTTTTTTTCTTCGTTTAATTTCCTAACAGCCCTGAAAGCTCGTCGTGTATTAATAATTAACGGGCCGAGTAACGAAAATAAATTGACACTCGTCGGGCGCGCGACGATCAATGTTACGGAAAAACGGCGATCGCTTCACTTCCGATGCGCGAGACTCTCGCACGATTGATGGAACCCGTATTGAAAACCAACCGGCGGCCACCATTTTGTACGATTGTTCGAACCAAAGTCGCCTGCCTTGAAGCTCGGGACACGTTGTCTTTGCGATGCACAACTGAACGCAATACGGACGCGATACGACGCATAGAGCTCATCTAGAAGCGGGTTATGAATAACCGGTGCACACATAGAAGACGATACAAATGAATATTTCCAAGACCCGCTTATTATCAACGTGCATACACTGGCTGGACCGATGGAAATAGGCCCCCTTGATTGCGTCCGCTGGGTTTTGTTCGAAAAATCTAGGTTCCGATCACGAACAATACCGAAATCTTACTGTGTCGGTCAGTGGACCGCAAACAGTTACTTCCCGGAACCTTTCTCTCAGAAGTTGTACGATTTTATTCGAAATAATGGCACATTGTATATTTTTTACATTAGAAATATTTATAAAGCTGTGGCTTACCTCCCGGTGGTCTTAAAATAGGATATAATTGGTCTCTACCTTGAAACCATCCACCATGTTGTCTGAAATAAATATTTCAAAAAGTCAGTCGTTTAAAAGTAAATATAATACAGATTTTAGAGATTTTTCCATTTTAGATGTACCAGTACCCGAACCGCCATTTTGTACAGAACCTGCGAAAAGTCAGCCATAATTTTATAACCAATAAACGTTTTTACATTGTTAAATACTTTCTACAATAAACGATTTGAAATTTCAAAAGATTTTTTAGAAAAAATTCCGAAAAGTCATTTTTTTCGGTTTCTCGACTATAACCTCAAAAACGAGCGAACGCTACACTATGGAATTGTTCCGAATTCTGTCGATATTAATTTTTCATTACTTAAGGATAAAGTGTATTCAGTTTAATTTTATTTGTCTTTTAATAATTACGTGCAGTTAACGTGAAATTTATTAACAAAAGCCCAACGGAAGATATCACGGCGACTTGTTTCTAGCGGTCCACCAAGTATATGTATAGAGGATCACGTTTTTCGTGGATCGAGGATAAATGCGAGGCGATCTCTCTGTCGGGATCGTTTTATTGGAAATATTTGTTTCACCCTTTTCCTCTCGGTCACTCGACGGATCCTTGTTGAATCACGGAGAGGTGAAACGACACATGGACGACGATTATAGAGCGCGTATATTTTGTATATATATAATTCGATCTAAGGCACGTCTATACGGTAACGATGATTTATTGCAACGTATAAAAACAGCTCTATATAATTTTTTTTCTACATAGATAGTTCGGCA
This sequence comes from Lasioglossum lativentre, assembly GCA_916610255.1. Taxonomy (NCBI): domain Eukaryota; kingdom Metazoa; phylum Arthropoda; class Insecta; order Hymenoptera; family Halictidae; genus Lasioglossum; species Lasioglossum lativentre. The sequence continues at coordinate 35,366,744 of OU744356.1, read as the reverse complement.
TTCGCCGGGGGCAGGCCGGGACTTATACCTGTTCTTGATTTCGCAGACACGGTATGACGACGAGGACGAGGACGAGGGTCCTCAGGCGGATCCGCTGCTCGAGCAAGGAGCACCGATCCCGGTCCGACTGCACAACGAATTTCCACCCGAGCTGGCCTCCACACCTCTCGAGGATATCGACACTTTCTATCATAACCAAAGGGTAACTATTCTAACGCTAAAATTATTTATACTATTCGCACAGACACGGAACGGTTCCGTTGAATATAATGCAGTAGTATCTCCGTAACTGTCTTCCGAGCGACAGTTATAGCAGAGATGCTACATGGTTCGGTCGTCGAGCGTGTTTACCGTTCGACTGGTTCCGAGGAGGATCCCCCCAGCGGTGGGGATACAATTTTCACAGTTACGGTAGAGATCTTTGCGACAGTTACGGAGATAAATGCACGATAATTTATTTCTTTGGATATACAGAGAGACTTAGTAAAAATTTGGATAGGTACGTCATCCTCCCCAAAACCTAAAAAGGATTATGGTTTCCGGCTGGGTTTATCACGAGCAATGTTGTATGTTTCAGACCTTCGTCGTCATCAGCAAGGGAAAGGACATATTCAGGTTCTCAGCGACAGACGCGATGTGGATCCTCGACCCGTTCAACCCGATACGACGCGTGGCCATTTACATATTGGTTCACCCACTGTTCTCCCTCTTCATTATCACTACAATATTGGTTAACTGCATACTCATGATCATGCCCACTACGCCCACCATCGAGTCTACGGAGTGAGTATCGTTCATACGTCGCCTCGCCTCTCGCGCGTTCGATAACACCGAAACAAAAGGCGAGACCTCGATATATCTCTTTTGCCTACTTCTCACCGTTTCTCTGTTTCCTTTAATTTTCATTTATTTCTGAGACCTGTACGAGCATCGTCTCAATATTCAAACGCTCATGGTGAACGGTGGCCATTTTGTTCTGACCGAAGGGCCATTACGATGCACTTGTTGAAACTTTTGTGCTCGTACAGGGTCCAAAGAACTCAAACTAAAGAGACAACTCGAATGATTCTCGGTTGGATGGAAGCGAATAACTAAATGTGCACGAACAGGTGCTTTTGTTCGTACGATTCATAGATTAAGCGGTACGAGAACGATCGATTAAAAGCGGCTTGAAATTTTACTGTTCGCGAAAAGAAAAAAAAATGAACAAAAGAATCGACACAGTGTCGACGAAAGTTGGACTTTGATATTTCTAAAATCTAGAAGGATGTTAATTAATGTACAGTATCAATGAGTAATTCTGTATGAAAAACATGAGGTCTTGTTCTCTTACGCAGGATTTCACTTTTCCAGAAAAATTACATGTCCAACAAATTGTCTTCTCTCAGCAAATATACATACATACAGGGTGTCGTGTAACTGATGGTACAACCGGATAGGGACTGGTTTTACGTGAAAAAATAAATCGAGAATAAATGTTGGTTCGAAACTTTGTTTTCGAGAAAATTGACTTTAATGTACATGTTCCAACAATAGTGTACCGATCGAATGTTTAAAGTCGATTTTCACGAAAACGACGGCTCAAAGTGAACAAATTTTATTCGACACTTTCGACTTATTTATTCCCCATAGAATCCAACCCCTGTCAGGTAGTACCAGCAGCTACGCGACACCCTGTATTTCCGCTTGCTCTGCAGTGACTGTGAATCGACGTAGCTTGATAGCGTGCTTACGAGCCTAAGCCGGAGATGACGAGGCACGCGTTTTAATGGTTTTCACCCCCGTCCGAATTCTCTCCTACTCTGTCCCTGTTTCTTTCGTTCCTCGAATTTCTCGGAGCCTTTTGATTGACGTTTGTTTAGATAGGAAAGCCATCGAAAGCTTACGGCGAGTACACGTATTTTTTTGTAACGAAATAGAATACTTTTGAAGCGATGTTCTACGTGTTATAGCTCTAAATATACATATACATATATATATATATATAGATATATATATATATATGAGTAGAGACATGTGATAAATTGTATATCCGTTGGTAAGTTTTGTTCTAGTCTCTCTTAGAGGTAGACGTAGTACATGACCGATCTGTGCGAATAATATGATCCATAGATAACAAACGGTGTGTCGATGATAATGTATCTGTCTCGTACGCTAAACAGCTTGCCGAGGTATAATAATCATTGTTCGCTCGGGTCGTGGCTCTCTCGATAGAATTCATCGTCTACGGCGATCCGAGATCGATCAGACACCGACAACCGATCGGACACTGTCGTCTAGTTTCGCAGAAGCGACACCGCTCACCGGAAAGGATATAGATCGTAGATCGATAATCACCTTTGTCGGCGGGTAGCGATGGGTTCGAGTGGGTGTGTCGAGTAACGAAGCATTAAAACGATCTAGAGAGGCGAGCAAGAGCTTATTCTGTTCTTTGAAGTTAGAACGATTATTCAGAAGTGGGACAACCCTGTAGATATACAGGGCGATTCACGAGAACAACGAAATATCTCCGTTAGGATTGAAGATAAAAGAAAATATGATGGTATACAAAAATTCCGATGTTTGTTGTCTTCAAGGTCTTTTGAAGGTCGTCGATGTTTTTTTTTCCAAATGGCACCATACATTTTATAGTAACTGATATCAACGACGATGTGACCTACGAAAAATTAATTTCACGTAAATTCAAGCTCGAACCCATCGCTACTTCCCGCAAGAACCTATTAGAAAATGTAACGAACAGACTGCAGATTTTCATGCAACTTGGAATGATCGTCGTCCACATTGTTCTCCACCGTTAAGGGCACAATGGTTAGCTGGAAATTTCTGTTTTAAATAAAAGATTACAATTACACCGAAGAGAATGCAACGAGCGCATAAAGATCCACAGTCTAGACACGATCGAGACAGTAGATCCGAATTGCGGGAGAAAATGATTGGCCACGAGGTAGGCGTAGGATCCTTTCGGTCCTAGCGAGCGGTATCGCCGATGCAACCTCGAGCGCAAGTGCGACGGAACAGTACAGTGATTAGACAGAGTAGAGAAAAAAAAACTCGTCGACGCGCGCGCGCGCGCTCGCAACGAATTGCATTTTAAAGCTGAGTGGTGTGTTTGTTGTTTTCAGAGTGATATTTACGGGCATCTACACATTTGAGTCCGCCGTTAAGGTGATGGCGAGGGGTTTCATTCTGCAGCCTTTTACCTATCTTAGAGATGCATGGAATTGGCTCGACTTCGTAGTTATAGCTTTAGCGTGAGTAGTTAAAAACTTATTCTTTAATAACCAAAAAAAAAAAGAAACAAAAAAAAAAGGAAAATGAACACTAAGACAAAAAAAAAGCGAAACCCGAACGTTAAACAGAAAGTGAAAAAAAACGAACGACAAATGATAGAGTACACAGCGTGTGACATAAAGAGAATAGAAAATCTGTGAAAGGTGCCATATAGATCCGTTTTCGAAAAGAGAGATCGACTAGATTGAACGAGTCCTTTAATCAGTTTTTTTTTTCTCCTCTTTCCAAAGCTACGTGTAAATTGTTCGTTTTGCGTCCGTTTAGGCTAATATGTCGTCGGGGTCACGTGACACGGGAATACATACGAGCGAGACACGCATAGATTCTGTCCGATCGACTCACGTTGACGATATACGTACACGTATAGTTGACTCAAGAGATGTAACACACTCGTTGAATCGGTATGATCCGCGGTCGCCTAGGACTCGCATAAATTCCAGTTCTGTCCGATTGCCTGTGAAAAACTGTTTTGATCACTGTTGTTTGACCATTCCGAGAGGCCCACGAGGTAGATCCGAACACAAACGTGACCGGCGATCTTAGGCGAGCGGTCAGGACCGATTTCGAGAGGAAAGATAACGACGGTTCGCCGAAGAGAGAATACTTAGTATTCGAATTTAGTGAATCAAAGGTTGTGAACCGTAGACATTCGCTAGATACCTTTGAGTACGCTATGGAGATTCGTGTAGCATCGAGTAATTATACTACTACACCACTGTAATTCAGTACTCTCTTCTTTCTCTTTCTCTCTTTCTCTCTCTCTCTCTCTCTCTCTCTCTCTCTTTCTCTATCTATCTATCTATCTATCTATCTCTTCAAACATACTTTGGCCGATTGTATTCTGTAAAATACATGAAGCATACTTCGACATTCTAACCACACGTAATAGTCACACGAATACGTATTACAGGTATTATACGAGCATTAGTTCACCTAGATAGGGGGACTTAGAGACTTTTAATTATTATGTCTATAGTTACCTCGGACCGAAGAGTATACACCATTTTTTGATTAATCATCGTAATGTTGGTTTTTAGACTAGTCCTATATACGTCGATTCGATTCAATCACTCTTATTAATTGTTGTAGTTTAGACTATATTATATTATTATATACCTTCTATAACATATATTTATTAAGTAATTGTTGATAGATATTGGTGAATACGTGTATTTATTCGGTGTAACGAGTACTACTCGATTATTGTAACTGGCAGCGCGAGAATACACGACGAAAGAGCTTTTTTTTCTAAACTTCGTGTAGTTATCTGCGTTCTAAGGTAAAACAACTCGGATTTTATGCATTTATGACAAAAACGAGTAGGTCAAGTGCGAAACAGTAAAAAACATTTAAAGAGTTTTAAAATACTGCTGTGTCGTTCTCAGTTCTGTAAAGTTAACAAAAAAAGAAATAGTGTAGCTCCTGCATCTCACAATTAAGAAAATGTTTATATTGCATAGAAATCCGTAGTTTAATTATCACTAGACTTCGGATTTTATGCATTTATGGCAAAAATGCTATGGAAAAAATTCGAAGACTTTAAGAGTATTAATATATTATTATTTTCACTATATTAAAATTATTAGTGAAAAATATAAATTTATATTTAGGTCCTGTGTCTTGCAATTGATGCACAAACTTTTTATTTTGCATAAGGTCCGGAGTCTAATTATTACACTTCGGTTTTTCTGATATTGTAATTTTTTTTTAAACGGATGTCATTCGTAAAATAAAACTAGAAATACGGTGTGGTTCTCGTGTTGCCGTCGACATTAAATTACCATCGTGCATGCAGTAATAGCTACCTTTACGATACACGCAGTTCCGAGCAGACTTTTGGTAGGCCATAGGAAACAGTAGCGAGTAACCCTTTGAGTAACGTTAATAATCCTGAACTCTCTTTTCTAACGTTTTGTTTTTTTGTTTGTATCACTGTAATGTGTGTGATGTTCGGGTGTATTGCAGTTATGTGACGATGGGCATAGATCTAGGCAACCTTGCCGCTCTCAGGACATTTCGAGTCCTCCGAGCCTTGAAGACTGTCGCTATTGTACCAGGTATGCTTAGTGAAATAGAAATTGGTCGTAGACGCAGATATTATATATATATATATATTATACTAATTAGAAAAAGTCATAGAACACAATATATATTTGTCGCGGTCGCTGTACACATCTCTCGCAAACTCATCTCAACGATAATAACGCCTGTTCTACATAATATAATACTTTCGATCTGTTCCGATATAATTATTTCTTTCGTTCTGTTCAACGCCGCCGCCATTTTTTCTCTCATCAGTCTTCCATCTGTCGCGCTCATTCATCGGTATAATATCGAGTAATTTGTCGAGTTATCGGGTTCCGTGGGAGAGTTCTGTCGCTTTCTTCGTGCTCGTTTCCGTCTACCACAATCGCAACACACTTTTATTATTTACGAAATGATCATATGTAGATTCACGGTGCCGCGTCGCGCCGGTGAAACATGGAGAACGGTGGCCGTCGAGCCGCCATATTGGACACTTCCGTTTCCCCACGAAACGGGAATTTTTCGTTGACTTGCGTATTGTTTTTATTCGTCTTGATTATATCGAACAATGTATCCTTTCGCTGAACAGTTTCGTTTCTTTTTACGAATAGTATACACTATTATCTGTCTTGTTCTATTCACGACATATAACCCTCATTTCTGTTGTTACAGCTTACGCTTCGCCATCTTTAGAACGTATACTGTTGGTATTTTTAACGTATTATTGCACAATTTTGCTTTTTGTATGATCTTTTGTACTGATTTAACAATCCACACGACGAGCAACGAAATAACACGAACACGTTTATTACGTTCCGATTGTTCTTTGGAAGAAATGACTATTCGATGCATATTCGGGAACAAGCCTAGATCGTCGAATAGGATCCAAGCTTGTTGCATCCGTACGATAACCTTCGATTCCGGTAAACTGTTGATTACCTCGAATTGTCGTGTGTACAGTTCGCAATGTTTTTCCTGCAGAACGAGGCTACAAGAAAACAGAGAAAATCAGTATTTTCGGAAAAGCGACAGAATCTTCCCAAGAATCCGACACGTCGATCAATGTTTCACCGTTGATCATCGATCACCGTTGTCCCTAGCCTTTTTCTGCTACCTATCCCGTTCCTGTTGCCGCCCGCGCGTGTCCGGAACGTGTTTCCCTGAATGTTCTCGACCTCCATTGTTTTCTGTCGATGGCGTCCCGAATCATCATTCTCGAGACTGCTGTCAGCCCATCATATCCCCTATTTCTCCATGCGCGCTGAAACGAAAAGCGGTCTGTCAAAAACTCGACGGCTGATAGCTGACGGAATGCCCAACTGAGCCCACTGTCCTTTTCTCTCGTTGTCTAGGTCTGAAAACCATTGTCGGCGCTGTGATAGAATCCGTGAAGAACCTGCGCGATGTGATAATCCTGACGATGTTCTCTCTTTCCGTCTTTGCGCTGATGGGCCTCCAGATTTACATGGGGGTTCTCACGCAAAAGTGTATAAAAAACTTTCCTGAGGACGGCTCCTGGGGTAATCTCACCGCCGAAAACTGGGAGCGATTCGTTAGTAACGAAAGTATGTAGCCATAGCCTCTGTTCCTACAGGTTCTCGCGCTACAAATTCACCCTCGAGCAGGTCCAATTCGTCTTTCTTGTAATAATCGAATTCGCCGTTTTCTTTGGCGAATCAAATTCATCGTTTGGTGTGCAAAAAGGGTGGATTTGGAGTACAAGACCTGTATTTCTTCTTTTCGCCGATTTATTACAATCCGTCGATGCAATTTTTCCTTTTGAAATAATTTCGCTTTTCTCTTCCCTCTAGCTAATTGGTACGTGGACGAAGCGAAAAACATGCCCTTGTGTGGAAATTCATCTGGAGCAGGGTAAGTGTCACTTTTTACCATTTCTAATGGTCCGTAATTATCATGCAATTTTGTTACATGTGTAATTATTATTAGAATTTATTTCTAATAGTAATTATTATCAGGGCCGGATTAAGCCCCGTAGCAGAAGTAGCAAATGCTACAGGGCCCCGCGCTTCTGGGGGCCCCGCTCCTTGAGCAAAAAATGTTTAGCTTGTCAAATTTTGTAACACTTGGCCAGAAATCAACTTTTAGATATCGACTTCTATTGAACGGATTCTTGTTTCTAAATGTCCATATATCTCAAAAATAAAATATTAATGAAATTTAATAAAAAGTTTTAGAGAAAATTAATCTCGAAGTCGAGCATGTGCCAGACAATGCCAGGGGGCACAGATATTTTTTGCTATAACAAAAAAAAAAAGAAGGTCATTCATTGTGTCTGTGTAAGCTTGGGGCCCCGCGCTGGCTTAATCCTGCGCTGATTATTATTATTATTAGAATTTCAATCGATGCTCATTGTCTAATAATTAATGTTTAAATAAATTGGTGATATTTCGAGGTAGATTCTGATGATTTTCGTTCGGTCTTGCAGGCAGTGCCTTCCTGGCTACACGTGTTTACAAGGATACGGCGACAATCCGAATTACGGCTACACGAGTTTCGACACCTTCGGCTGGGCCTTACTCTCTGCTTTTCGTTTGATGACTCAAGACTACTGGGAGAACTTGTATCAGTTGGTACTAAGATCGGCCGGTCCGTGGCACATGCTGTTCTTCATCGTCATCATTTTTCTTGGCTCATTCTATCTCGTGAACTTGATTCTCGCTATTGTCGCGATGTCGTACGACGAATTGCAAAAGAAAGCCGAGGAAGAGGAAGCTGCCCAAGAGGAGGCCACAAGGGTACGATACCTTAACCGATTTCAATCAACATTTTACAACGAACAACATTAACAATTCTCCAGACAGAACTGTATATCCAAAATTTCCAATACCTGTAATAGGTGTTCAATTATTTACTTACATCAACTTACGGTTACTACAATACCTCAGATTAAACTTCACCTTACGGAACCAAAAATTTTCGACTTTTTTTTAATTACAATTCTGTGGTCTTTGATAAACAAATGCCAAAAGTCCAAGTCTTAATGTTAGGAATTCACTAGTTACTAATCACTTTTAACATGCTAAATATGGGTATAGGTTTTGTTCTATGCTAAAAGTTGGTATAATCTATCTCTGTGCACACTTTTAGCATGGAACAAAACCTATATCCACTTTTAACACGCTAAATATGGGTATAGGTTCTGTTTCAATGCTAAAAGTGGGTATGACCTATCTCCGTTTACTTTTGAACCAGTGGATTCCTAAGATTGAAACTTGGATTTTCGGAATTTCCTTGTCAACATCTACAGGCTCATATAAAAAAGAAGTCCAAAATTTTTGGTCCCGTATGGTGAAGTTTAACCATACCCCACCGTGCCGTGCCCCCTTACCCTAATAGGTTCTAGGAAATTCCGAGTGAAGTAATTTTGTTTGATTTTGTGAAACCAGCAAGCCGAAAAGCAGGCTCTGGCGAGGGAAAACAAGGCGATTGCGAGGGAGGCTGCTGCGAGGAAGGCGGCGGCGCAAGCAGCCTGTGCTGCCGCTCACGCCGCGGATCAAATAGTCAAATCGCCGTCGAATTTCTCGTGCCAGAGCTACGAGCTGTACGTAGGCCAGGATAGAGGGAACGACGACAACAACAAGGAGATACAGTCGGACAGGGTGACACAGATCAACAACCACACGACCACTACTAAAGTTAGAAAAGTCAGCGCCGTAAGTATCTGACCGTCGAAGGTCACCCCATCGATTATCTCCTCCCCCTTGACGTAATGTACGTGGTTCCTACTAACTTATTCCCCCGACCTCGCTTCCACGAGAGCAGTTCACGCGAGGCTGTCTCGATCTTGACTCGACTCGTCGGTATATTCGACTCGGGGTGTTCGATAAACGGAGGGAATTTTATTCTGGGACATTTCCTCTATATCTTTCTGTGAGAACAGCTTCATCGACAAAGTTCCAGTGTTAAAAAAAGCTTCAATTCAGAATAAAGAAATTGCTAGACAATATGTTAAATTGTGGCGCAAAAATCGAAATAATACTCGTGGGAGTTGGAAAGAATTGTAGAGGGTTGATAACAACAATATTCCTTAACAATAGGAATACAAATTGGTTTTTCTACTAAAATGGTAGCGTGCTAATTTCGGAAATTGTCTACACAATTTCGGAGAACATCATCGCACGGTCGTTCAGGAAATCGAAATTTTAATCCCCAAGAGACGAATACAGAGAGAATATGTATAAAATCTTTTTCAAATCGACGCTGTCTAAAAATACTATAAATTTCGCATAAATTTCTCTCCGTTTACGAAAAAACCGAAATCGAACTTTGACTGTTGAAGCAATAGAATTTTGACGGTTCGAGGACTGGATGGTTAATGAACGGTTTCACGAGAATGAGTTTGGTACGATCGAGGAGGCAAGTAAGGTTAGGAGGACAGAGGATAGATGAAGAATGGTACCCAATTCCTAGGGTGTGAAAAGAGCTTGACGAAAACTTGATGGCAGGCTTGTGAGCTTTGAAAGGTGGGAAGAGATATTGTTTGAGAAGGTTCCGAATAATTTCAAATAAATAAATGTCAGTGTTTCGAAAAAAAAAAGAAAGAAAGAAAAGGACCGTTTGGCTGATCTCGACGAGTCGAGCCCTTCCATTAAAGTCTGTCGCTCTGTAGCATGCTTGCCGTACGGTACATCGTTTAGGACGCTTTCAGACATCTTGTTTTTTCAGTTTCGGTTGATTTACTCGCAAAACTTGTCTTTCCAGTTGTAACGCTGAGCTTGAGGCTCGTTTAAGTTTACGTGTCGCTCGCGGCTCTGCGTGTAAGAGTATCCAGATCGACGCTACATCCACGTGAACAGTCGTTCTTGATCGTCATTGTGATGTCCTTGCATGCGAACGCATGTGTTCTAATAGAGAAAGGAGATACGAACCCTCGGGACCCCGAATTGTAGAACTTGAACAACGAAAAAATTGCAAATAAATAAACCACCGGTCAGATTTATATTCGTTTCGGATCGATCAACGACGTCAGAAGCCTGAAGACGCTCGCTCTCTCGATCAAAGTCGAGGGAAAGGGATAAAGAGGGAATTCTGCGTCTACAGGCTTCTAACGCAGCCGTCGCGTCGCGCAGTGCGTTGAGAAGTCCGTTTCCCGGACAATTTTCCATTTATTTACTATTTATTAACACTAAACCTACCACCGCCTGTCAAATTACTGGTTTTATATTTTACAAATTATTGAAATTATAAAGTCACTTACATGGAAATTAATCCGTTACATTTTTTTATCCAAGCACATATACATGGTGTTTAGTTTAAAACAAACCACCTAAATATATCTCTATTTCTAAAAATTCAAAAAATTTTTCTGGCCTAATCTAAATGGTTTCAAAAGATGAATCAGATGGAACAATCGTTCGTTATAAATTGTAATTTTTTAACGGTTTTTTCAAGAGCACTCGTGTTTTCTTCCGCATATAAACACATTTTTGGTTGTTGTATGTTGTAACAAACATTATTGTCCAATCATCCACGTTTAATCGCACGACCTTGAAATGACTGTGGACTCTAAAATTTGCTAATGCAAAACTGACTTTCAGTCATCAGATTTTAACAGTACCAGAAAGACCATTAAAAAATTACAATTGATATAAAACGATTATTACGTCTGATTGATCTTTTGAAACCATTTAGATTCCAGTAGACACATTTTTGTATTTTCGAAGATAGAGGAGATATTTAGATGGCCTGTTTTAAGCGAAACACAAAAATATATAAAAATAGCACAAAATCGAAATAAATAGAGCCTTGTAATTTTCATAAGCTGAAACATTTTAATCGCTTTTAGTGCTCGGTAGGTTCGGTGTTGAATACCAAGATGAATGTTGATTTTACGATTTTCGTTCACGGTCAGCGCACTGTGGCGTCGATCGGAATCCATTTTTGGATACGAATCACCGGATCCAGAATCGGAGGATCTCCCACCACCGATCTTCGTGTCTCCCGTTCTGACAATCACGAGGTAGAGAAACATCTATTGTAGACCAGTCTGTCGCGACCAGCTGTTAATCATTTCTGCGTGAACGACATCTCTGCTCTTCTGTGCTATGTACGCTTTTTGCTAGCATCTACATGAACATCTTATGTGTACATATTATTATATCCGTATCGAGTGCCTCCTTGGTGTACACAATTAGACCACCGTTACGAGCCGTTATGGTAGGAGATGTCTTTTCTTCTTTTTTTCTGAAGGTCTCTCGCGCCGCTAACGGCCAGTTTACTTATGCCTACCAGGAAAGCCCGCGGAAGGTACGTGTGTCACAGCCGTGTCTGTCAGCGCCGAGCGTACGTACATAAACAGCTGTACACAACAGCGTCCACGATCCGTATATCATGTCAATACGTCCGTTTGACGGACGTGTCGGTATGGTGGATAGATATGATCATGAGAGTGAAATCTCGTACTCCGTAAATCCATCAGCGAGAGACATCCGTAGATTCTTCTTCTTCACTGTAGCTTCACAGTTCGCGCGAATCTACATACATATTATACGTGTGCGAGGTGTGATCAAGAAGATACCGGACACCGTCAGTCCCCTTGCGATAATTGGCAGAGAAATTCGCAAATAGATAAGTTACCAGCAGGAAATCTCGTCTTGATATTGTCGCGTCGCGCGTCGTGTCGCAAGGAAACTGACAGACTCCGGTTTCTTTTCGATCACGCCTTGTCCATACACGCCCCACCATTCACAACAAGATCGCGGTAGATAGTTTCTCGACTCATTAGCATACGATAGAATCATTCGAAACGGAGAAAAAAAAATACATCGGTCCCGATCGCCGAGTCGCAACTAACAAATCCGTGGATCCTGAACGATGAACACTGAACCGAACGAGTATAGAACGAAACCACGATTCCCACTCGAAACTTCTCGCCGATGTTGTGTCCACCAACTGTACATATAAATTATACAGAGAATTACCGCATCGTGATGCGGTCGGGGAGGCATTCACATGATATATTTTTACCCTTATACGCAGCTTCTTGACTTAGCGCTCGCGGTTTCTGATCCCCCCGTGATCTAGGGAGAAGCGATCGAGAGTCGCTGAAGACGGCTGCGCTTTCGAGCAATATTCGTTTCGTTGAGTGTTTGATTATAGTCTGACCTGGAAATTGAACGGTCGCTTGTCGCGATTGTTGCTCGAGGTGGTATAATAATTGAGAGAACGAGAGTCGACCGTTTTTTTTTTACAACCCTGCCATAAGCCGCCATCCCATGATCCTGATTTCCACGCGCCCATCCTCCGGCGATCGACTACGACTACGACGATGACCGACCGACGATCAGAACGGCGATAGAGAAAAGTGGTGGTCCGCCTTGTTGTAATTTCAGGCGAGCCTTAGTCTACCTGGCTCACCGTTCAATATCCGTCGGAGCAGTCGCGGTAGCCATCAGTTCGCGATTAGGAACGGCCGCGGACGTTTTGTCACGCCTCCGGGCGGCGACCGGAAGCCGTTGGTCCTCTCGACTTACCTGGACGCGGTGGAACATCTGCCGTTCGCGGATGACTCGAACGCGGTCACCCCGATGTCCGAGGAGAACGGTATCATCGTGGTGTCCGGTTACTATGCGAATCTTGGCTCTAGGCACTCGTCGTACACGTCCCACACGTCCCGGTTCTCGTACACGTCCCACGGCGACCTGTTCAGCGGCCTGGCCAACGCCGGCAAACCGATGACCAAGGAGAGCCAGCTGAGGACCAGATCGGTCAGACCACCCTCGGTCAATGGACACTTCACCGATTCCAATCAGAAGTACCATTACGTGAGTATCGCGGACATACGCCACCTGGCAAACGTGATACGATCCTCTAAGCTGGCTGATCTTGTCCCGGATAGCACCCGGGCGTCCCATGGACATCCGTACCGGACCTTCTGTACGTCCCAGGGACGTCCAAATAACGTCCGTATGTCCCAGATATGTCCCAGATACGTCCCAGATAGGTTCTACAATGGTCCCAATTAAGGTGAGATCTCCTAATAGCGTCTCGACGCAGCATTTCGCGATCCATACTCCATTCGTCGTAAGTCGTAACTTAGGAGATCCCACCTTTAGAACGCGGGACGTCCATAGGACATACCGTGCGGACGTCCGTCTGGACATATCCATGACGTTTATAGAACATTTAAAAACCTGTGTACGAAATGTTTTCCCAATATTTAAAACTATTAAACAACGTTCATTAAAACTACTTTTGTATGTATATTACTTAAAAATGTTACTTAAATATTTTTAAAACATTAAAAAAATACTTTGCCACATCGACAGGATTCGAACCCCATTGTATATGCTCCGTAGTCCGACACCTTAACCGCTCTGCGAATCGGCGATGTTGTAAGCGTTACGAACGCAATTCTGATATACAGGGTGGGGCAATAACTATTACCACCTCAGATATCGTCGAAACTGTAAGTTTCACAGAAATATTTGCTGAAATAAAATTGCACAGTACGAAGGGGGCCACCGGGTGGCGATAATGGTCTTTTTGCAGGTGGAGGTACTTCGGACATTTGGCGGTCACCTCCATTTCTTTAAATGGATCGGTATGTTTTTGCTTCCATATCATGATAGAGGATCTTAAAACGAGTTCAACGACCTATTACATAAGGTCATTGAAGGTCATTGAAGGTCATAGAAAGTACAGAAAGACGATAATACTTACTGTTTTGGTAATAGGTCGTTGAACTCGTTTTAAGATCCTCTATCATAATACGGAAGCAAAAACATTCCGATCCATTTAAAAAAATGGAGATGATCTTCAAATGTCCGAAGTACCTCCACCTGCAAAAATACTATTATCGCCACCGGATGGCCCCCTTCGTACTGTGCAATTTTATTTCAGCAAATATTTCTGTGAACCTTATAGTTTCGAAGATATCTGAGGTGGTAATAGTTATTTCCCCACCCTGTATATCGCACAGAATACAAATTTTTCTTGCTCTTAAATCACATTTCTTAGGTCAAACAATTGCTTGTTTCAATGTAATAATGTTAAAAATTACTTAATATACACCCGCGGTAAAACCAACAAGCGTCACTTTCCTCCTCATAGCATACATTATTATATCCAGAACCGAAAAATAACAGTTATAAAACCAATATAATATCGTTCTCAAGAATCGTAACCGTAACCGATATTCTCCTAACAATTATAATTATAACATACGTTTGGTTCTTCATAAATTCATAACTTTTTTCAATACCTGTTCGAAATACAAGAGAACATGCGAAATTTAGTCTTGAGAACATTATTTATTATATATATATTAATATGTCTCACACGTAACAAGTGAGCATTTCAAGAACATACAAAATTTAGTCAGGGACGTTCGTACGACGTGAAAAACGGACGAGGTCCCAGGGACTTCTAAAACGGACGTAAACTGGACCTAAGAAACGGAGTCCGAAATTTAGATTCCAAGGACGTCCGTGGGACGTCTAAAACGGACGTAAACTGGACGTAAAACGTAGTCCTATGGACGAACGGTGCTATCTGGGGTTAGCCTTGCATGCCCTCTTAGTATCGTTCATTTTTTCTCATTATTTAATACTTCCATACAGGATCTAGTTATTTTTTTGGTATTGAAGAAATCCTCGCCCGCAGAGGGTTCATGATAAATCGCATGCCGTTGCCCCCCATTTTGTACCAACAAGTTCCGACACACAACGCGTCAATTACTCGCGAATGTAATTAACGTTGGCAAATTTATCCCCAGGAGAGTGATCTGGATGATCCCATGGGCAAGCCAAAGCAACAAGACAATCCGTTTATAGGGCCTTCTCAGCGACACGCCGTCGATATGGAAGGTACGATATTTGCGTGTACATCGCTTACAAACATCGGTGCTGTAACTAACCAAATGATTATTTTTTCCAGATGTGATGGTACTGAACAATATTATAGAGCAAGCCGCCGGCCGTCAAAGCCGTACTCCCGAGCAAGGAGGTAATGTTGAGACCCTAATTCATATCTGGCTCGCGTTATTACTTCCAGTTTATCACCCTTGTCACAGATGTGTATCTCTTCTTGTGTGATGAGCATCCTATTTTTCGATGTACACCGTTCTTGAGACTCTTCTGCTCCTCTTCTATCCGTTGATATTATTCAGTGCTGAAGATTATATATTTTTTCTGTCTGACCGTCTTGTACATAGTTTGACTGGATATCCTTTCTTTTCGATACTGTTATTTTCTTATTTTTTTTTCTGTTCGATTTGATTTCCGAGAATGAAAAACGAGAACACGTGTGATGCTTGCGATCTTGCATATCAGTTCGTCGGGTCGTTTGCTGACACATACCGAGTGCGTTTCCAGGGTTATCAGGGTCTCACAGAGAAGACGCCAACGACGACGTTCACTTTTCCCCCCTCCCCTCGTGATTAAACGAATGCGATTCACTGCGACGTGTGTGTGTAAGCCCTCGAACCGTTTTGGACGGGCCGAGAACATTTCGTAGTGGTTTTTCTTTTGGGGAAACAGAGTTTGTTTCCTGGTACAATGACACAGATTAACATCCTCGCCGCAGCTGCACGACGTCCTGGTCGCTTCGAGCCTGGATTCCGCTTTATCTTCGACGCACGGTCGCGGCTAAGAGACAGTTTAACCAGAGATAGTCCCAAAAATGTTGTATTTCCTTGAATGGGGTGATTCCCGAAGTCATCCGAAAAAACTTTTTCCTTTGCGGAAATGTTCTCCGAGGCTTCGTTCAGGAGTTATCGACGAAAAAAACACCGGCCAATCAGGGCGCGGCTACTGTGGACGGATCCCGGCTCGGCCAATACTATCGCTGCGCTCACCCGTAGCCGCGTTCTGATTGGCCGGTGTTTTTCGGCGATAACTCGTTAACGAAGCCGCGGAGGAGATTTTTGTAAAGGAAAAAGTTACTTGAAATGACCTCGGGAATCACCTCTTTCAAAGAGGTGCAACATTTTTGGGACCCGACTCTCTCTTGATCGCCACCGTAACTGCAGCGGAATGTAGTTTGTTTATAAATCATGAGCGAACGGCACTTGCTTCGCCGTGTCGAGGGCACCGCCGCGTTCGCCTAAGCTGCACAACAATAAAGTAGGATTCAAAGAGAAGCTTCATTACGAGCAAGATTACGTCACACGTCGGCTGAACGCCTCTAGACATCGCGATTAGAGCTTTCTAGCTCCGAGGATTAAAAACGCACGCAAAAACATAGTCGCACCTCGGCCAATGCTTCGACGGGGAAATTTCTGCAACTGCAGCACACAATATGGCGGGTGTTGAGGGGTAGATTCTGTGTGTTCGTTATTTACAGTTCTCTTTCGTTGATTATATTTCTTAGATTATAGATCGAGTTTATCGTGCGATCACTTTTCGAGCATTAATCCTTAACCGGCTGAAAAGAATGAAAGATTGAAACTTTTTCAACAAATCACCTCTGCGAGCAACATTACGCCAGTTGAGGATTAATCTGATGTTAATTATCCTTTTCGGTTCGTTTGGTTTATTTCTTCGCTTTTGTTTATTTCAACAGCACACTTTTTTTTAACGTAGTCTGCGTTCCACCATAAGGAGTCTGTACAGCATTACACGTTTGCTAATTTAGTTTCGCCAGTCCCCTGATTGAGCTCACGTTTATCCTGCTTGCATTTCATAAGCACAGTGATTCACAGAGCCAATAGTAATAAACGAACGCGAGATAGTCGACTTCAACAATTGAATTTCGTTAAATAATGGGTTTCATAAAATTCGGTCACTTTCACTGAAATTTTGTAATACATAAATGTATGACAGTGTAATCTCGCGTCGATATTTACAATACAGTGATAATAATTAGTGACTCATTTATAATCAACTTCTGCCTTATCTTATATTCGTCGATTATCTCACCGATACGTTTGTGCTTATCCAAATTTGTTTCACGAAAATTGAATTTTATTTGAGATTGAGTAGATGAAATTTCTAATAGCTAGAAAATTAAATGAATTCAATATATATGTACTCCTCTCAATCTATTACAATCATTAGAGAAAGAAAGAATATTCTACTCGATCAAGAAAATTTCGATTTTGCATGAAAATCCGCAGTCCACTAATTGTTTAATTGGAACTGAGTCCCTGTAAGCAATCGTGTCTCTCCGAGTTGCTTCGTAGGCACTGTGACCTTTCTACTTTTCTTTCCCTTTAGTTTCTGCTACATGCACCTGCCTGTTCGTATATAATCTGTGGTCTGAGACAAAGAACAAGCTTGAGAAACGAGAATATTAAAAAAAAAATAAGCAAACAAAACTAAAACCTCTTTCCCCAAAAAGAGTGGTACAAAGAAAAAATCACTAACACGCGTTACAGCTTCGATCTATCGATTTCCGACAGACGACGATGAAGAAGGGCCCACGTTCAAGGACAAACTGTTGGCCGCGGTGCTGCGCTGCATCGATATCTTTTGCGTCTGGGACTGCTGCTGGTTGTGGCTTGAATTTCAAAAATACGTGTCTCTTTTGGTGTTCGATCCATTCGTAGAGCTTTTCATCACCCTTTGTATCGTCGTCAACACACTCTTCATGGCACTGGATCATCACGACATGGACAAGGATATGGAACGGGTGCTCAAGACCGGAAATTACGTAAGCGACGCACCGAAATATACTTGTCCGAACAACCATGCACTTACGGCGGCGTACAAAAATGTTCTCGTGTGACGTCACTGAAAGCAAGTGTTTTTAAGAATTTTTTTTACAACAACTACTATTGGACATATGCAACCAGGCCTTTTTGGAATGTAAACCGGCGGCCTTGAAGTACAAGTGTTTTTTTTTTTTTTAGTTAAATTCTCCTGATTATTTATCGTATAATATACAAGACACCTGCAGCCATTTTTCAGTCCCGTGCAACTACCGAAGCTCTACTGTAGTTCTAACGAAGTAAATTTTTGTACGCCAATGTGACGCTGCACGGTTAAAATTGTACACAATGAAATGCACAGTTCAATGGATGAATTAACAACATTTTGTTATTGAAATTTCAGTTCTTCACTGCGACATTCGGTATCGAAGCAACGATGAAACTAATCGCAATGAGCCCCAAGTACTACTTTCAAGAAGGATGGAATATTTTCGATTTTATCATCGTCGCTCTCTCGCTGCTGGAGTTAGGCTTAGAAGGTGTGCAAGGTCTTTCCGTGTTACGATCGTTCAGATTAGTAAGTCACCACTTTCTTAATTAACAATTACAAGTCCGATTGGTTTGAAAAGATCTCGGAATTCGTGAACGAAGAAAAAATTGAATTTCCTAGCTCACTTATTATTAGACTGCGGATCTTTATGCAAAATAAAAATTGTATGCATTAATTGCAAGACATAGGAACCAAGTAGGAATTCACTTCTCTCTTTAGTGGTTTTATTATGTTGTAAAAAATGTATCGATACTCTTACATTCTTGTAATCTCTTTATTGTTTGAAATTACACCCACCCATTTTTGTCATAAATGCATAAAAACCGCAGTCTACTTATTATACTTCTATCATTAAAAAGCTGGCTCGCTTCAAACTAGGAACAGACATCTTTTCAAACTCGTCATACTATACATACCTTTTGACAAGCTATTGTTTCACTACGAGAGTTTGTTTAACGAACAATTTTTAACGCTGCTACGTTCTCGTGTTTCCTTTGAAAGAAGAAATAAAATTTCGATTCGATAAATGGTAGGGGTGTGCGAGCACCCGAAATATCGGGAACCCGATGGTCGGGACGAGTCGAGAAGAGGTCGAGTCGGGTCGGGTCGGGTTCCCGAAAATTTCGATATTCTCGAATTTATCGGGATTCCCGAAAGAATCGGGATTCTCGAATTTATCGGGATTCCCGAAAGAATCGGGATTCTCGAATTTATCGGGATTCCCGAAAATTCCGAGAACCCAGTAATGAATAGTATTCATTAAAACGAATATAAATGATTACTGGGTTCTCGGAATTTTCGGGAATCCCGATAAATTCGAGAATCCCGATTCTTTCGGGAATCCCGATAAATTCGAGAATCCCGATTCTTTCGGGAATCCCGATAAATTCGAGAATATCGAAATTTTCGGGTACCCGTCCCGATCCCGAAAAAATTTCGTGTTCCCGACCCGACCCGATATTTCGGGTTCTCGCACACCTCTAATAAATGGTGAAACACGATCTAGCAAGCTAGCTGAACCGAGCTACAGCTGAACCGTGGCAGCGTTAAATAAATCGCTGTCGAGCGATTATCGTAGTAGTGTATTTATTTAAAAAAAAAAAACAAAAAACCGTCGTGTCCATTTACTAAGAATAATTCTTCCGCAGCTAAGAGTGTTCAAACTAGCGAAATCGTGGCCTACGTTGAATCTGCTAATCTCCATCATGGGCAGAACGGTGGGTGCGTTGGGTAATCTGACGTTCGTGTTGTGCATCATCATTTTCATATTCGCCGTGATGGGTATGCAACTGTTCGGCAAGAATTATACGGACAACGTGGATCGATTCCCGGACGGCGATCTACCGAGATGGAATTTCACCGATTTCATGCACTCTTTCATGATCGTTTTTCGCGTGTTGTGCGGAGAATGGATCGAGTCCATGTGGGACTGCATGCTTGTGGGCGATGTCTCTTGCATACCATTCTTCCTGGCCACGGTCGTCATCGGTAATTTGGTTGTAAGTATACGCAAGCAGGGAATCAACTAAATAGACTACGGTATATTTATTAATTGTATTCAGATTTCCTCCAAAAAACCGTAGGATAAACTTTTCAACATATCAATGTTATACACACTCACCCGGCCACACAGACATCAATGAACAAACCAATCCATCGATCGCAAACCTCTACTATACGCAATTTCGAAGTTTCATACCTTCCAAACAATGGACTAAGATTTCGCAACATTTTGTGGCTATACAGGGTGTTCCAAACTAACCATTCAATATTTTATACAGGCTGTCTCGGAAAGAGTGTCGAACAAAAGAAAGCTGTGATTCCCCGAAGTAATTCCAGTACAACATTTTTGGGTCACCCTGTATATATCAGAAACGGTACAGTAACACACACAGACACACACACACACACACACACACACATTACATTCATCAATTCGAAAACCTGCATCCTTGCAGGATGTTCATTCCGATAATATTGAAGCTACTAAAATGATTATATGGCAGTTTAAAAATATGCGACCTCATTGAACCGCTCATACTTCGTTCAGGCTACGAAATAATGAAGAAGTATGTGACTCACTCAATCAACAATCTATAATAACCTTGAGATTACGGATTCATTGTTCCCACTCTTCGAGTCCTGTTTCATTTTATCGTTTCACCGCCTCCGTCATCAAAGAATCTTTTTATTTCGACATTCCTTCAGCTGTAATACTACAGTTTTCTTTCGATATAGGACGACAATGTTCTTCTCGCAACAAGAAAATCTCTATCCCCTTTTCTTCTTTTGTAGTTGTCGATCTTTGAGCTGCACGACTCCCACTACCAGTGCACCGGTTCCCCCACCATCAACTATTTCATATTGCCCCTACTGTGCTTTGCCTCCTAATTTCCCCACCCTCCACCTACACTCCACAAGACTTTGGTAGGAAGGACCCAGGAGTGGGGAGAGGAGTCTGCAAGCCGAACATTCTGTACAGTCATCCGCAATACGTCGAAACCCGGCCCAAATGATCGTCTTATATCGAAAGAAAACTGTATCGATTTCGCTCAGACTCGAAAAGAATTCGATCGTAGAAAAATGAAAATTTTGCAAGATCGAACAGATGATCGTGCTAAAGACGAACGAGAAATTCGGAGCGCTTAGGATGAACATCCTGTGTAGAATGAGCGTAGCGCAAGGTGAAGAATGACTTGATGAGATCATAGGAATGTTCACGATGTCATACAACAGTTGCCAACAAACACAATAGTCAACGAGAAAAGACAAAAAAAAAAATAGAAAAGAAATGAATCCCCGAACTGTCCCCGAACGATCCCGAAACCAGCCTTTTTCACCGTCCTATAATGTATACCAATTATTGTATACCAAGTGTATTGAACGAATCAGCCGAGTGGCAGCATTGACACGGGAATTACGAAGGAATGTTTGCGTTGTGTCTGTGACGAAATAGGTGCTGAATCTCTTCTTGGCCTTGTTGCTGAGCAACTTCGGCTCGTCGAATCTTTCGGCGCCGACCGCGGACAACGAAACGAACAAGATCGCAGAGGCGATCAAACGAATATCACGTTTCGTTGATTGGATCAAGCGAAACGTCCTATTTGTCACTAAAATGATGCGAGCCAAATTCACCAATCAGATATCCGATCAGGCGCCAGGTGAGGGACCGTCCAACAGTTGGAAAGAAGGTTTATATCCAATCAGATCGCTTGCTGTGTGCGCTGTGTAGTTCGTGGCACTGTTTTCAGTTCTGCTTTTCTCACTACTTTTTCGAAATGTTTTTTCTCTCTGTTACCGATTTTTTGTTCCGTTCTGTTTTTTCTTTCGGTGCCAGTCGACGATCGAACAATTCTTCACATCGCGACACAGATGATACAGCGCTCGATAAGATCTACTACTCGATAAAGAGCTCAGTTTAACGGATGTACCTTCTGTACTTGTTCGATTATAGTAGACGTAATTATAAATATTTTTTTTTTTCTCTCCATTTAGTGACATAATACGTTGACTGGCATGTTCGATTTTTTACGCAAACTTTTTGATCGGTTTGCTATTTATCTTCGTTCACTGGATAACGATCTGCTATTATGATATGATCAAGATGAGAGAGAGAAAGAGAGAGAGAGAAAGAGAGAGTGAGAGAGAGAGAGAGAGAGAGAGAGAGAGAGAGAGAGATAAAGATTAAATTTTGCTTCGCTGATTAGCCTGGCAGTTATACGTTGCTTTATCTATTATTTTCGACGTTGAAGGATATGATCGTTTCGAATAATATTGTCGGTCGTTCGAATTCTATATGTAGATCGGCGCGTCGTGCATGTGGATTTGCGTGCTCGAACATGAAGAACTCGCGAGCCTAATGGCGCAACTTCGCGACTAGAAATTGATCGACGAACAAAAAGCAATAAATTCTATTAAAAATTTCTACCGAAAACTTTGGTCAAATAGAAATTATAAGAAGGTCGGATACCGACGAAGTTGCACCACTCGGCAGCTCAACTTTTTAACAAGTTCCGTGCCACATGAAATTCTAACTAAATACACTGTTTCGCTAATTTTGCTTTTTTTTTCATATTTCGTTGTGATTTTCAGTTGAAACGTATACGATTATGTGGAAAACGTAACATGCACACTATGCGTTCGAATCACGTAGCACGGGACGCGTTGAGCAAGTTAAAATTATTTGGAATTTTCAATCGGAACCACTTCTTGCAATTTCGTTTAACCTTCGAATAGTATCCTGGGGTTAAAAATGTTATGTACTACTCCGATTCTACGTCATTTGCTACCCCCACCCGGCCGGCCAGCGTGAGTCGGCCTGTAGCGCAAGGTTCGGACAGGCAACCGGAGCGCGATAGTGGGGGTCTCTACGTCATCGCGGTCCGTGTTTACACGCGCTGTCCTTTTCTACGTTCGACAAAGTCACAAAATAGTAGAACCACAGGATAAGAAAAACAGCACAGACTCGACGGTTGCAACCGTATGCATACACGTTGAAGTATCTCAGTAAATTCTTACGGAATTTTTTTAGGAAGATTTTATTTTCCATTTGAGGGGTAATCAACCGTGGTGTCCATCGTGTCTATTGAATAATGTCGTCTGAATTGTTCGTTGCAATACCTTCCAATGACAATCGGAAGAAAACGCAATCCATTATGCACCACGCTCGGTTAGTCATCTATGATTTTGATTTACGACGAACGAGATTCGCGTGTCCCGGCGGACAAAATTAGTGGTAGAGAAGAAAAGAAAAGAAAAACAACAAGCGAAAGAGATTGCATGATTATACACACCGATTAGATGAGAATTCGATCGAAGACGGGAAGAACGTCTTTTCTCTAGCTTCTACAGCTTTATTATTTTCTTTCTCGATATACTTTCGATGAGAAAACTTAACAGACAAGCAAGATTATCGGTCACTTAACCGTACTCGGATATATTTTTGAGAAAATGGTCCTGACAAGGGCGGGTTAGAGATTTTCTATGACTGTGCAGATGGAATTGATCGCGACGGGGACCTAGATAAAAAGAGTGCCAAGGAGCTAAACCAACTCGAAGTTGCGATCGGAGATGGAATGGAATTCACAATCCATGGTAAGCGCGTCGATGAATGCAGCTAAATATCATCCGGTGCCATCCATATATATATTTTTATTGTCAAAGCAAAATCCAGATTTCATCGTGCTTCGAAATCATCGCTTTAAGGGAGGAGCCCGATTTACCAAACATTAGACCCACCCTGTATATCTGTTTCTAGCACACATTTTTCAACGAAAATGATCGCACGAGTGTCAGACGAATTCTCTTAAAAATTTCAAAAAGCCTCGCAGTTGCTTCTAGAAAAATGGCTACGATCACCATAATTTTGGCGTCCTTGACCGGGCTCCCCCCCTTAAGTATCCTCGTCGACGATTTAAATGGAATGAATTTTGATTTTCTCGAAGGAGATGTAGAGAACAAGTTGAGCGGCAGACTGTGCATGAACAACAGCAAGATCATAGGCAACTCGATAAACCATCGTGACTACAGGCTGGACCACGATTACATTAATCAGAACGAGGATGACACGATCAGGTCAGTTGCTGGTGGCTGACCATTATTCGATTATTTTCAGAACTGTAAAAATTGCATTATTCCTTTCCGCGAAATAGTATCAAGTCGTACGGCAGCCACAAGAACATGGCGTTCAAGGACGAAAGTCACAAGAGCAGCATGGACTCGTTCGATGGCGAGGAGAAGAAGGATGCTAGCAAAGAGGATCTCGAGCAAGACGATGGTACTGAATTTTTTTGTCGTTTATAAAATAGCAAATACAACTTTGATAAACTGAGTGAAACGATACTGAGAGAAGTGCGTTATGTTTTACAAGAACTTGGGAAAGAGGGAGACGAAGATGGTGGTTTGGACGACGCCATCATCCAGGCGGACGAGGACCCGATCGAACCCGATTATCCAGCTGATTGTTGCCCGGAGAATTGTTACAAAAGGTTTCCGTTTTTGGCCGGCGACGACGACGCACCGTTCTGGCAGGGTTGGGCGAACTTGAGACTGAAGACCTTCCAACTAATTGAGAACAAGTATTTTGAGACTGCCGTCATTTTGATGATTCTTTTGAGCAGTATGGCTCTCGTGAGTATACGCCGTCTTCTTCGCCATTCCTCTCCACTGTGAGCCTGACGCCGATTATTATACTTGCGCAAAGATCAATCAAAAATTCAAAAATTCTTACATCTCAAAAAAATCAAGTCGTTCGGTCCAATTTTGAAAAAATCAGTTTTTAAAGTGTAATTAATTTTGTCCTCGACTACGCTCTTTCAAGCGGATGAAACTATTTGTATTGTGTGTACCTTCTATAACGTAGTTTGCACGAGGGCAAGTTAAATTAATAATTATGACTATACTGTATATGGTATAATAAATGTAAATGGTCAGTATATAAGTGTACGTGTGTCCGGCTCAAAGTGTTCAATGGTACATTATTCGGTGGTTGGCCCACGAATACATGATCACGGTGTGTGTGTCGGCAGGCTTTGGAAGATGTGCATCTTTCATCGCGACCCATTCTGCAAGACATCTTATATTACATGGACCGAATCTTCACTGTGATTTTCTTCCTCGAAATGTTAATTAAATGGTTGGCTCTCGGCTTCAAAAAGTACTTCACGAACGCTTGGTGCTGGCTTGATTTCGTCATTGTCATGGTGAGTGTGATTTACCCGAGAGAAACTATTCCGTAGCACCTCCTAGTTGTCTAGCCGAAATGTGGGTAATATCTTGTACGAACTATTCAGCTAACAATGAATTACTTAAAATTGAATTCAATAGACTAGGCAAGCGATTACGCACATGACAAACGAGTAGAATATTTTAATGAATATTTCTAATGTGACTAAATGATTTGGTTTACACAGCCGCACCTTCGTTTTCTCTCCTCGGAACAAGCTTGCAATCTGCTCCTCTCCTGTCTCGAAAGACATGGAGAATAATAGATTCCGATCCGTTCGAAAGAGAAATTCTAAGATTTCAGAAATAGCTTGGTCGAGTGACGGCGATGAGAGGAGTATTTGCAAGCTTGTCGCACAACTGTCTTAGAATGAACCGACTTGTCCTATCTGAACTATTTAACGCAAGACGTCCGCCATCTTGTTACCCCATTCTCCTTCTAATTACCCGAATATCTGCCTGCAAAGCGGGAGCGCAGCATGGAAACTTCCAGCGGAGTTCTCTGATAGACTCGTCTACCCGTTAACTCTTTAATTATCGTGAAAATCATCTTCCATCTGATCAATATTTGATGATAATAGCTGTCACTGATCAACTTGGGCGCAATCTGGGCAGGCGCTGCCGACATCCCGGCCTTCCGTTCCATGCGAACACTGAGGGCCTTGAGGCCTTTACGAGCAGTATCACGATGGGAGGGCATGAGAGTAAGTCACATTGGTCGAGGAAAACTAAAAACCAAAACAAAGAATATACCATCGGCCTGATCCGGCGATGTGACGACCGTCTCCCGCTCATGCAAACTTTATTTCACAAATTTCGGTGCTCATGAAATGTTCATCTCTTCGCTGTAATCACTACGCTGTCTTTGAATATTTTTCATTCGGTATAATCATGCACTATATTAAGAAACTATTTTCCCGAGATTTGAAATGAACAGACAGGGGATTTATGATTACACAGCCGCACTTTGTGCGAAATAAAAAATAAAAATTTATGTAATTTAGTTATTATGTATTATGTAATCTAGCAATCTACTTATTATGTAATCACTATGCTGCAGATTTTTATAGAAAACAAAAAATTGTCTGCATTAATTGCAAGATACCCTTAGCACTCGAGTAGTGATTCTGAGGCACCACTAAACGTTGCTGTACCATTATTTAAAAAATTGTATATAATCAAGTATATAATCAATTAGTCAACATTTAAGTATTGTATGATGTATTATATCAATTTAGAATGGAATTATTCTAGGTCGGAAGAAATGTTTAATTTTCTAGTTAAAATAGCTCCGAGTGCAAAGGGTTAATCATTTTATCGAGTCGAGAATAATGCAACAGTATTTACGAATTCTTTAAATGTTTTTTTATTTGCATTCGAGGTTAATCGAATCGATACTTATCTAATAGAGAACGTCGAAATAAGCACATTGAGAACTCTGTTTCAAGATAAACAATCGAAATACTGGCACAGGGGTCGATGATTTTGTTATCGGAGATGAAGAGCAACATTTCACGAGTGAAAATCGTTCGATTGAAAGTACGTTTACTGGAGGATCCGTCACATCAGCCGTCAGGTTCTGTCGACAGTCGATCTGTAAAAAGGAACAAAGTGCAATGAGTATGAAAAGGGACATAAAACAAAAACCGAGGAAATATGACGAAAGTGAAAGATCGCTACAGTGATTGTAGCCTGTTCTATGCTTTCCAGTGTGCAGAGATACACTGGCGTTTCTACTTGATGTCTGCACTGATATCTTGGAATTTTTGTCGTACTAGCTATTGTCTATGTACGCCTCTCCTAACAGTCTTTTTTGGCACAGTGATCGTTGTGCAACGTATACTGTATTTATATATATATATATATGTATTACACACTATATATATATATACATAAAATGCTTTGTGTGTAATGTTACTGATCTTCCTTGTGTGTACTACGTACGTAAACGCGTATACATTGTAAAATGTTTACCAGGATCTTGGTTGTTCGCGTCGCAACGCACGGTCAGATTTTTCGAAAATCATTTTTAGAATGATATTAGGTATGATAAATTGATTCGAAGGCTCGTCAAAATTTTATTGCTTCTTTCGAGATATTTGTATGATTAGCCTGTATTGAAACATTAACGAACAGGTTGTTTAATATTTTACTTAACAATATCAAACATACACGTAAAAAACGTTTGGGACAACCTAATGTTTAATAAGTAATGGACGATTGTATTTAATCGAATAAAGTTGACAGCCAAATTATTTGTATTATTGATATAATGTTATCGAGTTGTGACGTTGACGATCGTAGAAATTCAAATGAGAATCGTGCGTCGCGATCGCGAGTATGACGAACATTTTCATCTGTTTCAGGACGAAGCCGACTATCATGCTCGTAATTGATAATGATTCTTGTCAAGCCGTACAGCTCTCTGCCTTGTCGACTGTGCACGCGCGTGTGCGTATAATTCGAAAAAGGGCATAATTTCTGTGTCTAACTAAATATTTGTAAACTATCGATTCGGTAGCGTTAGGTCAGTCTTAAAGAAAGTATACTTCAGGAAAAGGATGCATTTGTACAAAAAAGCATTTTGCCAGTTTTTGTCAAACGATTCTCGAGATTCGATTGAGAAATACGGACGTAGCAGGTCACAGTGATTAAAATGATTAATTTCTTTTTGGTCCGAGGACTCGGTCAAGTTGAAACCAAAATAGCTCTATTAAGATCGTATTCAAATGTATCGTTTATTGCGCGTGTTTTGGATAATTATACGCAAACGAGCGTCCAGTCAGGAACAGTCGGAGAAAGAAATAACCGTGCACTGCTGACTCTACGTTTTAACGGTGAAAAATCAATTTACTTCGAATAAATAATTCATAGCTGAACTGATGTGTCAGGAATAGCTCGACGTCTATCGAAAAAAGGGAAAGTTGTGCACGAGTGGTTCTTTCTGCAACTGTACATCTCTGTTCATTGTTAACCGCTACGTGTGCCATTACCTGGTTTCTATCTGTGTCTTCAACCCCCTGCTCTGGATATTTGTTGTACCGTATCTACGAACGTGTATATACACTATATAAATGGAAATCTGAGCTCTCCACAGATAGGACGGCCGCCTGTGTGTGATAAATGCCGCTTCGATATGAGAATCCTCGAATCCATCGAACACGAGATCAAAACGAAGTGACATATCTACGTTCTCTTTCTCTCTTTCTCTATCTCTTTCTACCCTCCATTGCTCCCCTTTTACTCTTCTCTTCTCTTCTTTTTCTTTCTTCATTTTCTCTGTCACCTATTCTTCTACCCCCTCCCCCACTGCCCCCACCCCACCCCCACAGTTCTCTTGCAACTCCAGAGTTTGGAAACGATGAAAAATGGTTTTTCTTTTTCTTTATTTTTTTTTTGTCTTATATGTAGCCTGTCTACCTGTTGCTGTGATTCGCTCTCGTTTCTCGCTCGCAGGTGTCACTCATTAACTTCGTAGCGTCGCTCTGTGGCGCTGGCGGGATCCAAGCCTTCAAAACAATGAGGACCCTAAGGGCCCTAAGGCCACTCAGGGCGATGTCTAGAATGCAGGGAATGCGGGTATGTAGCCCACAGTCTCAGCGGACCTTGCCGATTACTCCATGTATCCCATCCGGATCAGTTATTACTTTTAGAATAGGAGTCTGTTTAGACTTGGACGAATCGACAGCCAGAGTTGGGCATTTAGACGTGTGCTTCTTTCAATTTTTCTCGAACTCTTGTTTTTTTTTTGTCGTTTTGTTTTCTCGAAATTGATAGCCGTTTCTTGTCTACCGGGTGGCTCGGACACGCGAACAAGCTTCACTCGGACGCCATTGTTAACACTTGCGACTGCCAATAAACAAACGGGGACGCGCGATGCTCCGAGAAGCAAGAACTAGCTGGACAAAACTGTACTGAACTTATTAACAAAGTTTGTTGTCGATCACTTTTTAAAGTTTGCTATACCCGATCATCTCCGTATTTACTAGACTGCGTATTCTCATTCAAAATAAAAATTGTCTAAGGCACAGAAGCTAAATAAAAATGTACTTTCTCTCTTGATAATTTTAATAAATCAAAAATAGCGCTATTCTTCTAATGTCTTCGCAGTTTTGTATGTTACTGCTTTCTCATAAATGCGTAAGATCTACTGTTTACGAAAACATACATACCACTAGCACCCTTTTCTCTAATTCAAACTTCAGGTTCTGTCCAGTTAGCATGTGTCGCTCGAAACATTGTGAACTATCTCTGTTAGATCGATGTTCTCTAGGCTACTTATTAGGTGTGTGCGGGTACCCGAGATTTCGGGTTCGGGTCGAGTCGGGTTTACTCTACTAGTTTATAAAGTTCGGCTACCCGAAATTGTAGTCGGGTTGGGATCCCGAAAGTTTGCAAAGTTCAGGTACCCGAATCAGTAGTCGGGTGGAGGATTCCAAAAATTCCAATCGTATTTTGCATTTTAACTTTTTGGATATTTGAAGATTGCAAACTTTCGAGATCCCGACCCGGCCCGTCCCGACCCGATCCGAGGATCGGGTACCCGTGCATCCCTGTCATTTATCAAATACCGATGAAGATTTGTGTCTTTTCATGGAAACTTTGTAAATGATAATATGTTAGAGCAATTCAGTGAATCATGTTTTAAGAGTGTCGATCAATGAAGTGGTAGTCGACGTGTTGAATGTGCGTGCACAGTTACTCGCATTCGAAGGACCGCGTGAAATTTTTTTCGTAGAGTCGAACTTTAGAACAGTATAATTGATACGTAGACGTCCAACTTTGTCGACAATCTTCGGTTCGTTCATATGTTTTCAGTTTAGACTGTTTCGGTGCCGTCGACCAACGGCGGAACCGTTTTTCTATTTTCCGTCGCGAGACTCGACAAAGAGGCCGATAGGAACCTGTGACAGTGATCACACAAATATTTTTCTCCGTCGTGAGACGACTTTTTTAATGTATATTTAAACAAAAAAAAAAAAAGAATAGTAATCTTGTTCGACCAGAAAAACAAAGGAATATTGTTGCAAAACGAAAATTCACACAGCAGTGATTAGAAAAACTCGAGAAAAGTGTAATTCTTCGGCCTCGCGGTGTCAGAGACTCGGCAGAATCTCCTTTTGCACGTGAACATGCGTAGGAAAATCGCGAATGCACTTGAGCTTTAAAACTGCGAATGTTTGATCGGCACGTAGACTTGTTCTTCGCGAACAATTTTTTGCGAAATATGCACTTTAGAGGATACACCGTACACTGTTGTCCGTAAGTTCGAGGTCACCGCCTGCCATTTAGAATCATAGTGCCCTTTTAGCGTAGTGTATTCACGAAAATCGAAACCGAAACTTTTTGGTTCTCATGCCTTTCACTCGATAAAATTGTCAACGATCGTTGAATTCGTTTTGTTCTTGCTAAAACCATTGAACGTGCGTTTCAAAAACCAATCTACGCAGACCTTTATTGCACACGATAAAAGAAACGATACAGAAAAGTAGTATTGCAGAGCGATTGTTCTAGTAGTCAGCCATTTAAAGCCAGTAGTCAGCCATCTTAAGCGTTGTTATTATTAATGTGCTGTTTTCTAAATGTTTTATAATATGGGGACATGAGGCTGCACATTGGAAGTGTATGATGATTTTTTAATAGATATTTATTGTTCAGCAATTTTTTTTCAGGAAGGCTGACTATTGGGTAAGGGCTAAACAAGGCACATTTACCCTAGTTTAGTTTAAACGTCTTTAGATTTCTGTGTATCTTAACCTTTCAACCGGGAGATCAACTTTTCAATTACAAATACTTGCGAAGAGTAGAACCTCGTTCTAAAAATAGAAGTTCCCCACTCCGTAATTTCCCTATGTTACCACTAGAATCCCCATCACGAGTTCTAGAAGTTCTAGCAACTCGTGGCGTGGTGGGAGTCGCCAGATTAAGACTTGTGTCCCCACTCCACCTTCCCCTTTACGACACTATTCCCCTACGCTTCCATCCGGACACGTGACGCGTTTCGTCGCTGTCGCGCATCTGTCCGGTACTGGCAGGAAGAGGGTAACTTTGCCCCCTTGATTCGTGCCCTCCCCCCCCCCCCCTCGCATCTGGCGACTCAGCAACGAATTCCGTGCAGTAAACGAGGTTCTACCGTACAAGAAAAATGTAGCAAATATTGTAGCGAATTATTTTTTGGTTTAGAGTAACCAGCCAATTCGTCACCCCCGGTTAAAAGGTCTAACGATTCAGTGAAAAGATCATTGGATCCTTTGTGAAAAAAAATGATTATTTCTCAGTGTTCACCGTGTCAAGAATTCTCACATGCTGTAAAATAGTAAACGAACGCGTGACCCCAAACTTATGGATAAGTAGTACTTAGATACTACCTGAATCTTTTGGATAACGTGCCTTTTACTCTAGATACAGCTAGATACATGTAAACAACACGTACCTACATACATTTTAGTAACTTGTCATTTGTTACAGCCCCGCGATGGGTTAATTAACAGTTTGTGTCTCATTACAGACGTAAAATTGATTCTACATTACTGTAATTACAAGGTCGCTGAGATACTGGGCGTAGCGTTACTGTCATGCCCACACCCTGACACTATTCTCATCCTGTCTTTATAATAGTTCGAAGCTACTGACTTTCAGCAAAATTGTCGATGTACTTAGAATGGTTTCTTTTTGGTACTTTCGTTTTTCTGCATGAGTATGTTTATCGGAGCTGCCATGGCCGCCGCCCCACCTTCGCATTTTGTTTCGATGTTTCGCTTGATGTGCTGCTAACGTTTTCCTGCTAAATTTTTTGCTTTTTTATAATAATATTATACATATATCGTTTTTTTCGTTTTTTTTTTTCTGTACAGACTTTTGCATGCCTTCGTGCCCCGTGATGCAATAATTATTCTGTAACACCACGTCACATCGATCACCGATCAGGCAAACTTTATACAATTTTGTTCCTTCTTAACTTCTCTATTACTCTTCTTGGTTTCCTTTTTCATTTTTTCCGTCGAGAAATTCGATCGTCAAATAAGGAACAATTCAGTTCTCCGAGTTGTTCGAATATCATCGATTCTTTTTGTTCGGTGTACGTACTCGTATACCAATTTCGAACTAAATGATTATCAGAAACTGAAAAAGAAAAATTGCCATGAGTAAGTATATTCGAAATTTGCCTCGGTTCGCTTCTCGAAGCGATGATAGTTGTCGCTTTTCCAAAAGTTCGACGAAATTCGAGATTTCTATTTTCTGATTTCAATCTTGTGTATAAATCGACGTCGCAGCGAGAAATTGGGAATTCAGTGTAAAATCTCACCGATTGTTAACTAGATCTTTGATATTTTTCCAATTTCTCCGACCGACGATCTTATTATCTTCTTCGTTTGTTTTTTTCTTTGTTTCGTTTTATTTTCTCTGACAAACAGAAGGAGTTGAAATTTACATTGCACATACGATAATGCGTACACATATAGCGTAGTCACATAGAGACGCATATAGCCGCATATAAACGCATACCTAAACGCATAGAGAAAAAAAAAAATTAAACAGAATTTTCACCGCTGGGGAACACCTGCACGTTCTAACGACCCGTCTCGTCTCGCAGGTAGTCGTCAACGCCTTGGTTCAAGCCATTCCATCCATTTTCAACGTGTTACTGGTGTGTCTTATCTTCTGGCTGATCTTCGCCATTATGGGTGTGCAGCTTTTCGCCGGCAAATACTACAAGGTTCGTAAAGAGCTTTCTGGTCCTCGATCTCTCTCCACAACAGGCCTGGGCAACTTGCGGCTCGCGAGCCACAGACCCTCTCCCCACTCCTGGGTCCTCCCCATCTCTGGGTCATCACCCTACTCCTAGGTCCTCCCTACTCCTGGGTCCTCTGCCTACTCTTGGGCCCTCCCACTCCTGAGATCTCCACCCCTGGGTCGCGAGGCAAAGCACGGTAGGGGCCTTAGACCATGTATACCTATAGACACGGCGTAGATAATTTTCCGTGTCCGAAAGATGAAATCAGCTGAAAGACACTGTGACGTCACATTTTCAAACGATGTACAAGCTATGCTCATCGACAGTGCCTACGGTTGGCTTACATGGGGAGAGGGGGGTCAGCGGGTGCGCCATGTACACAGTACATGGAAAGAAAT
Organism: Lasioglossum lativentre; assembly: GCA_916610255.1. NCBI lineage: Eukaryota > Metazoa > Arthropoda > Insecta > Hymenoptera > Halictidae > Lasioglossum > Lasioglossum lativentre. The sequence continues at coordinate 35,333,412 of OU744356.1, read as the reverse complement.
TATCTTAAGACTTATCTTGTGACGTCACAGTGTCCCATCATCTTTCGGACCCTGAATTCTCGGTTTTCCTATACACATACTATACCTATGCCGGGTCTATTAGTATATATGGTCTAAGGTAGGGGCAATATGAAATAATTGATGCGACAGCGGGGAAGACGTTGCCCGGGCCTGCTGCAGAAGATTCTTTGAAAAGATCGTAGAAGCCGAGAGAGTCTGAGAAAATGTTATTCCTATTTTTGCAGTGTGTAGACGCAAATAAAACAACGTTGAGCTTCGAAATTATTCCCGATCGCAATGCCTGTATAGCCGAGAACTACACTTGGGAAAATTCTCCAATGAACTTCGACCACGTAGGGAAAGCGTATCTGTGCTTGTTTCAAGTGGCCACGTTCAAGGGATGGATTCAAATCATGAACGACGCTATCGATTCTAGAGAGGTAAGGCCATCGACATGGTAAAACCTCGCATGACAGACCAACGAAACCGACGTCTGGGTCACTGGTGACCTAAACTAGATGCTACAAAAAGTGAATGACAAAAAGATCTTGCAATAATATTATCCGATTTTGATGAGCGGATCGTCATGCGAGGGTCAGTCATTGTTCGCCGCTGCAACGCTATTCTGATCGGTCTGTTCTCGTTCGTTCGCAGCTCAACAAACAACCAATCCGTGAAACGAACATCTACATGTATTTCTATTTTGTATTCTTCATTATATTCGGATCGTTTTTTACCCTTAATCTATTCATTGGAGTTATCATCGACAACTTTAACGAGCAGAAGAAGAAAGCCGGAGGATCCCTCGAGATGTTCATGACGGAAGACCAGAAGAAATATTACAACGCCATGAAGAAAATGGGCAGCAAGAAGCCGCTCAAAGCTATACCACGCCCGAGAGTAAGCACAAAACGCACGATTTCACTTGGATAACGAACTATTGGATTAACCTATTTTTCTCTGTTCCAGTGGAGACCGCAGGCGATAGTGTTTGAAATAGTGACGGACAAAAAGTTCGATATGATAATCATGTTGTTTATCGGACTGAACATGTTAACGATGACGTTGGACCATTATCAACAGACCCAGACTTTCAGCGACGTTCTAGACTATCTGAACATGATATTCATTGTGATATTCACCAGCGAGTGTCTCATGAAGATCTTCGCGCTGCGTTACCACTATTTCAAGGAGCCGTGGAACCTCTTTGATTTTGTTGTTGTTATATTGTCAATATTAGGTAATGTAATGTAATGACTAGTTCAGTCGTATGGCCCAAGTGAAATTGACTAACGTTGACGAAAAAATGAATCCTGTTAGCTTTTCCGCATTACACGAGTTATATATCTCCTCTCTTCACTCATCGCTACGATTAGAAGCTTCGAGTAGATATCGAGCATGTCATTTGCATTTTCAATCTATTCCACTATCATGCACGCAATTACAGTCTGTACTTTTCGAAACAAAAATAAAAGCGGACAGGTTCGATATTTCACGTGTGCCGAAACGACTGATCAGCGTCATTACGTTACGTAGCCTTACATTGATGTTCTATTTGCTACCCTTTGTTCCCATGACCCTCCACCGTCCCCCTATCCCGAACAATTCGCATACGAATTTGTTGCTGAATCGTTCAATACAACGTTACGTTAGCCATCCAATTAACCGGGACCAGCACGATCCAAAATATTCTTCGTCGATTAGCCAAAATGTGTGTGGAGCTCTCCGACAATCACTGAAAACGTAAATGTGAAAAATTGAATTTTATTGTGCTGTCTCTCGCGTTGGCAATGTAACGTTGTGTTCAACTCGATTCGCATATGTTAATCGATGTAAAGACGATCGTTAGTCTAAACATCCGGTAAGAACGGGTCTGTATTACAAAGGTGTTTACCACCGCATTCTTCTAATCAACAATTAGTCTCTTACAGTAGAGTACTTTATACAGCACCGCGAGTCATTCAATAAGTGATCAAGCTTTTTAAATCAAGTATCAGTGCATGTTATCTCATATCACAGAGTCTCGGAAACAAAGATATTAGAGGTTGCAAACGAAAAGGTTTTTTTGATCAATGACGCACGTTCATTCACTCTTCGAATCAAGCAGCAAAGATCATGCATCAAAACCTTTCAGATCTTCGTAGAGAAATTGATAGAACTAGAAGAGACCTAGAATTAGCCTTGCATACACTCTAAAGAAATTAAGAATGCACCATTTTTTTTCTTTTTTTAGTATTTCTCATTCAATGAATGAATCTGACTCTAGTCCTGCCAGAATCGTAGCTGATCCCTCATTCTCTTGCAAGAACCACCCTCTTCCGACATAACTGCATGAGAATTAGATGAACATCCATTGAACATAGAAAGCACCTAACTATCCAAAAACAGCACTGTTTCACTTCCTCTCTGAATTCCATCATAGTAATAGCAATACTTCGATAGCTGTCACGATGCTGTTGTATTAACGGTGGACGTGTTTTCTTCAGGTCTGGTACTCAGCGACATCATCGAGAAATATTTCGTGTCGCCGACGTTGCTTCGTGTAGTAAGGGTGGCGAAAGTCGGTCGTGTGCTTCGTCTCGTGAAAGGTGCTAAGGGTATTCGAACACTTCTCTTCGCCTTGGCGATGTCGTTACCAGCCCTCTTCAACATTTGCCTATTACTATTTTTGGTGATGTTTATCTTCGCGATCTTCGGAATGTCATTCTTCATGCACGTCAAGGACAAAAGCGGACTGGACGATGTGTACAATTTTAAGACGTTTGGACAGTCGATGATATTGCTATTCCAGGTAAGCACACCAACATTTTTCATAAATCGGTACTACCCTTTGCTTAAACTATTAATCTTCAATTTTTGGAACACAATAACAATACTGATATTTTGTTACTGCGATAGTGAAATTATTTGTTCGTAACATTAAGAATTAAATACGAGGATCTGCTGTCCCAGTCAGGGCTGTTACTTTTCCGAAGCTTCGACTCTTCGAAGATTCGAAGGAACGAAGGGAACTTCGAAGTGTCCGAAGTTTCGAAGTCTTCGAAACGCACGAAGTTTTGAAGTCTTCGAAACGTATGAAGTTGTAATTTACGAATTTCTATATTAATAAAATATTTGGTAATTATTGCTAAAGGGTCCTCATACTCCGATTTTTATGAAATTTAAATATGTTATAGATTTCAACATTTTGAACAACTTTTTCCTTTTCCAATATAGGGGAGTCGCTTTTAGTTTCAAGATATTCGCAAAAAACTATTGCTAATACTGTATTGAATTTTCCGTATTCTTGCGCAAATCCAGGAGTAGTCTTTCAAAATTGAAAGCTTACCCTATATATGTATGTCCAGAGTGAGACCCTGTTTTCTCTCTAAACTTCGATTCTAATCACCTTCGAAGTTTCTAAAATCGAAGCTTCAAGCCTTCGAATTTTCTGAAATCGAAGCTTCGAAGCTTCGAAATCTTCAACCTTCGAAGGAAAGTAACAGCCTTAGTCCCAGTTTGACGACATCCCTCCTCACGATCGGGTTAGATCGTACATCATTGATTGCGTACAGTCACCTACAATCTCTTTTTCCAAAAGCGTGTTAAATCCAGCAACTCTGCACAGTCAGCAGACATTAATAAGAATAAACAAATGCCTTATTTCCCAAAGATGTCCACGTCTGCCGGTTGGGACGGCGTGCTCGACGGCATAATAAACGAGGACGACTGCCAAGAGCCGAACAACGAGATCGGCTATCCGGGCAACTGCGGCTCGTCGACGATCGGCATCGCCTATCTCCTCTCCTACCTGGTGATCAGCTTTCTGATCGTGATCAACATGTACATCGCGGTGATCCTCGAGAACTATTCCCAGGCGACGGAGGACGTGCAGGAGGGACTGACGGACGACGATTATGACATGTACTACGAGATATGGCAGCAGTTCGATCCAGACGGGACCCAGTACATCCGTTACGACCAGTTGTCGGCGTTCTTGGACGTGTTGGAGCCGCCGTTGCAGATACACAAGCCGAACAAGTACAAGATCGTGTCGATGGACATACCGATCTGCAAAGGGGACCTGATGTTCTGCGTGGACATACTGGACGCCCTGACGAAAGACTTTTTCGCGCGTAAAGGTAACCCGATCGAGGAAACGGGCGATATCGAGGTGCAGACGCGTCCGGGCGAGACCGGTTACGAGCCGGTCAGCTCGACGCTGTGGCGTCAACGGGAGGAGTATTGCGCGCGTCTGATACAGAACGCATGGCGTAAGCACAAACAGCAACGTCTCGGTGGACCTAGCGAAGAGAGCGACGACGCCGACACGGATCCACCGGTACGGCAAACCGCGGTGCACGTCGAGAGCGACGGATTCGTGACGACGGTGGTGATACACGGCCGCTCGCCGAGCGTCACCTCGAGGACCGCGGACGTCTGATCGGCGACGTTGACGTCACCAGCACCGCCACCGTCGTCGTAGCCGCCGAGGACGAGCTTCTAGGACACAAATACTGTCGGCGTGCACGTACATACATGCACCGGCAGCCGTTTGTTCGAATAGACACACATCGCTCTCGGGGAGCAGCGGCCTCACGGACCTCTCTCGCGCGCGCGCGCGCGCGATCTCCATCGACAGCCTTATAGTTGTATAAACAAAACAAACAAACAAAAAGAAGAAAAAAAAAATAATACTACAATTCCTCCAACGAGTTGCCTTTAATCGACTCTGAAACGCGCCACGATCGTCGGGAGACTCACACACGTCTGCTAGCCGAGGAGGCGAGGCGAGGACGATATATAATAGACCGAGTGCTCGAGGAGCTGTTCGAACGATAGAAGACTGCGCCGCGTGTTAGAACCGCGCCGACATTATACTTATATCACATCCGCTCCGAATCTCTCTCTGTTTTGCTCGCGGTGACCGGGAACAACGCATGTAGCGTCGACTCGTGTCCGAGTCTTGTTTCTATATATAGGAAGTGTTGTTTTTTTTCGGAACGACGACGACGACGACAATGATGCGAGGGTGGGGGGAGGGGAGGCGAACATACGAAGAGTAATCGAAGGCCGAGGACCTCTGGACGCGAACGAGGCGAGATCCGATCACGGTCTCGGGAGGTTGTACAGAAGATAGAGGACCTCTACGAACCTGACGGAACGCGATCCTCGAGTCAACTTCCCCAGACAAACATAGGCTCGAGAGGTCGCGCGTCGGTTCGCGACAATCCTCTCGAACGACCTTGCCTTCGATGGACTTCGTAGTAACATGCCGCTCGACTGCGTCGAACAAACCGTTGTATATGTAGAACAATGACGATTCGCGCTGGCTGCGTTCAACCAAGCACGTTATGTATGTAGTACCGCGGATGGTGGCGGCGTGGCCCCATCAAAATAACGGGATATCGCGTTCTCGCGCAAGAGAGACGACAAAAAGACGAAGACACGACAATGAAACGAAGACCCCCAGACACGCTCTCTCGGCTCGGTGAGATATGTAATAGTATAAAATAACGAACGCCGCATTTCCCAACCCTCCACGGAATCACCGATCGTATCATCTCCGAGTCACGCATACACATAGACACAACCAACAGAAATACAGAGGACACGCGCGCGAAAACAACGTAGAGGCCAGTTCTCTCGTAAATCTCTATCTCGCGATATTGGATTTTTTACATGGTTTTACAGCGTTCCGCTAACACTCGCTGAGAACTAACACGCTACAAAAACTTCGCGGTCGAAGCTCGCCGGATCACTATGTATTCGTTATTTTTCGATCGGTTTACCTTCGGTCGTAAAATGCTGTGGTGCGCGCAGAGGACTAGACTGGAGAGAAAACGAGCAGCAAACAGCGGTAAACAGAGAAGGAGGAGAGTAGAACTAAACGAGATGGAAAACGACGGAAGAACGGAGAAAAATATCTGAAGACATTGACGAAGACACACCGTGCTGATCAACAATTTGACGCGATTAATAGTGAGGATGATCATAGGAGGATTAAGATTACGATTAGATGCGATGAGAGAGAGAGAGAGAGAGAGAAAGTGAGAGAGATTTTGGCGACGATAATGTCACAAATGAGAGAGAGAGACCCCATTGGTGAAATGTAACGCGTAGCTAATTACATTCGTTCGGCTTGATAAAATTTTGCGCGTAATACGGCGCGGCAAATGTTTGGTCGCGCGGCTTTATTTTATCTGGCTAAATCTCTCTCCCCACCACACACACCCCTCCCCCTCTCTGTTCCCGACGTGATGACCAGCTCTCCGGTCTCTTGATCGTTTCGCGTTTCGCAACAATATGGAATTTTTTATAATCATGTCGCTCGAGTTCGAGGAAACCGATCATCGTTAAGCTAAGAGATACGAAGAATGTCGGTATAGCTCAAGACCCCCCCCCCCCCCCCCGGCTCGGATCTCGATCCCGGTCCAGATAATTCTTGTTTCTTTCGTGTCCTGATAACATTCCGGAATGGGACACGCACCCTTGTGCCTTTGTATTTAGTTTTTCACGTTCGTTTCAAACTATTGTCTATGACTCAAAGTAACACTTGTATAATCGTAACTGTCGAGGAGCTATAGAACGTAACTTTAATTTTCTTTTTTTTTTCGTAACGTTGAACCCCGAGCGGAAGGACGTATCGATTTCGTCTGACCGATTCGCTCTCGAGCAATAAATCGTGTTATGTCTTCTTTTTTTTTTTTGCTCGTTTTTCAATATTTACTTTGTATCGAACGGATGGGCTATCGCGAATTAGCGCTGTCGAGATAGTCGTATTATCGATTCTTGCCAAGAGGGACGGAGAGAGGGTGATAGCAAATAAGAATCTCGCAATCATCATCATCGGCTAGATACTTACACATTTGCAAGAAAAACTTACACGGACACACAGTCTAACACGACGTAGTAATGCGCTTTTGGAATAAATGAATATACAACACGATAGCGTAACGTTACTTCGAATAATTGTAATCGGAAGAAAGAGAATGAGAGTGTGAGAGAGAGAGAGAGTGAGAGAGTGAGAGAAAACAAAAACCGTGCGCCCGTAAACCCGTCTCGCGGTAAACGCGTAGTGTGTCGCCTAATGCGAAGTGGATTTTACCACGCGCGAGGATGTTCAAAGATGTACGACGAGGAAATTTTCTGAAAAAATTCACTCGGCCGGTTGACAAGGGTGATCGGCACAACTATCTCTAGCAGCGGAAATTTCGAAATGAAACACAAAATTTTGAATACTCGACTCGGAGGGCTGATGTACGCAATTCGTTCGGGCGATCGTTTCTTCTAAAGATTTCAGAATTGATTCTAAAGTACCTGAACGTTATGATTTCGACTATAAAGTAAAAAAAAGTTGTTCGTACAAAAAAAATAAAAAGAAGAAGATATATTCAAATATAATGGTATATTAACACGGTCTATCTTAAATGTTCGATAGCGGAAATAAAACGTGAAGTGTACACATTATCGATCATGGTAACCGATCATCCCAAATATCAACGAGAACCAGTTCGATAACCGATTGTGTATCGGATATCGATGGTTCCACCGCTTCGAAACGTCTCCGATCTTGCCAACGAAGACAACCGATAGAGGGAAAGAAAAAGTGTTCGAGGAAGTTGTGCCATTCCTTTGAAATTTAGGTTAAATCGCGGATGCCAAAAACGAAACGTTAAGTTTTCGATGAGGTTTGTTTGTTAAGGTTTTAAAGCATTTACCACTTCGATGTTCGTTGCTGCAAATATTTACTGTAAAGTTTCCGTTGAATTGTCTCGAGCGTTTCGTCGGTTTCCTTGGCGACGAGGAGTCGGAGGTGGAGGAGGAGGAGGAGGAGGGGGGAAACGACGAAACGCGACGAAGAAAGAGAGTGTTTAGTCGAGATCGTACGATCCTCGTTTGCGATCAAGAACTGCCGCACCATTGTCCGGGAACGGTAACGATCCGGCGACGCGGCCGACGAAGCAGCCGTGTTTTCTTTTGCCATTCAGAAATGCATTCAGGGATGGGTAGAGAGCAGAAAGGGATGACACTGCTTCGTACCCGAAGGGAATCGTTCCGGGTCGGCTTCGAACGGGTTTACGCGCTTAACATTGCGGAGAACCACGTGTCTGTGCAGACGATCCTTCGCCATTGTAGAGCGACAGGATCGCGTTTATGGTCGCGGACCACGGGGTTCAACCAGTTTAGCTGAAATCGCATCGCGCAACGCACGTAACCATGCAGCGGAGACCAATCGCTCGCGCATCCACCGAGTTCCCAATTTCACTTCCGGTGGCGATGATTACCGCGGCGAGTTCGTTTTCCACCCCAAGAAAGCTTGAATAGCCGTTTCGAGAATAATTGTGAAAATTGTAACGGGGATATGCGGGAATCTGTGGTCGCCGCTGCGAGTCGCGCAAAGTAAATCGAAACACCGGTGTGCAGATGTACACTTTGCGCAAGTGAGGGTGCATATATGTACACAGACAGACACACCAACACAGTAATATACTTTGCTGCTACCGCCGTGACCCCATGCGTCACCGCGCACGTACCAACGCAACAAACACAGATCATCAACATGTGTGTGTTGAATATCGTACACAGCACGCGTGCACGCGTGCACTCGATGAAAACGAATGAACGTTGTTCTCGAGGTCGCGTGCGCGTCGAAGAAAAGCGAGAGACATAGAACAACAAATAAAAAAAAAATGAGAGAGAGAGAGAGAGAGAGAGAGAGAGAGAGAGAGAATCGTGTGAGTGTGTGCTAGTGCGTATGCGTGTGTATTAACGCGGACTGTGCGATCGTTATTTTTCTACGGTTTACATCCACGATCCGAAAGGAGGAAACGAAACACAAAAAAAAAAGAAAGAGACACGGACCGAAGGTAGAAGAAGAGGTAAACACGTTGTTCACGCCGGGACTTTCAGGGGTCGTGAAAAAGGGACATACACGTGACGGGTACACGATGCATAGGATTCGCGAGTAAAAGGGATTTTGGGTGTAGAAACGTTCTCGCTGGTCGAAAACGGACGTAACGTGGAAAAGAAGCTCGCAGCTCGCTCGAAGGATCGATCTCTGTATTCGAAATGGTAGCAGTTAGAGGGATGACGAGGGACAACGGTTACGGACGTTACGAAGAACCAGGGGGGGGGATAGAAATGTAATTCACGAGGTAAAGAGAGAGAGTGAGAGAGAAATAGAGGGTATATACACGGAGAGAAGAGAGGAGAGTAACGTGAGAAAATGAAGCAAGCAAACAAGCAAACCTACAACAAGCAACAAAAAAAAAATGTTCATTATTTTAAGCTACGAAGGCTCAAGAGGGTGAGGATCCATTGTAAATTACTCGTACAAATAATTCACACACTATCGGTGTCGAGTCCGCTTTGTCAAAGTATTTTAGAAAAAAAAAACGCCTGTCCGATATTAATGTCCTCGTACCTTTTCTACGTATAATTATAAATTGCATTTCACGATTCTCGTCGCGGGCCATTCGATGATCCTTTCGTGAGCACGCTTCAACGTATATTGCGCGCGTAATTGTACGTATACTATACGCGTGGTGGCTGCGTCCTCGCGACTCGTTCGTTCGGAATAAGGTCGTCGTTCTTCGTTTCTCGGCGGGATTCGCGGCTTTCTTAACGCTCTGAATCTCTCTCGCGGAAACCGACGTTACACACACACACACACAAAATAATAATTATATTCCGGGGGATTTCCGATGTCTCTGCGCGATCATCGATTTATTAACCGTGAATCGGCTCGACACATATAAACTTTATCGGCAATCCCACTCGCAACGGAAACGGAGAAAGATTACGCCTAAAATGAAAGATGTGACGAAGAAGAGGATGATGATGATGATGATGATAACAACAAAGAAAGAAAACAAAAGAAAGAAAAAGATGAATACGAGAAACTAAAAGTGTTTATTATAATACCGTTGCTGTTCCCGCGTGTGAGCGAACGCGCGCGCGCGCGCCCGCGCGTGCACGAATCTCATCGAATTTTTCTATAGACGCATGTTGTACATAAACGTAAGTTTCTATCGTTGTCTCGCAGAGGTCAGAAAAACACACATGATCGCGATTAATATATATATATATATATATATATATATATATATATATATAAATTTATATTAATATATAAATATATATATAAAAAAGAAAATAATAATGAAAACCGACAGCAGTATATTAACAACACGCAACCGGTGAACACGGAGCACGACGGACAACGACGACGACGAAACGACACGAATCGAGGGCACGAGATCGATCGACGATTCTTTCACCTTGTCAAAAAAGCTCGTCGATCCTTCTTTCTATCGAAGTACGACGTAATCTGATGGTCCGTCCGGCTCACTGTCTAATTACTCCGATACCCCCCTCTCGCCCCCTTTTGTTCAGTTTCGACCCCTATACCGTGCTGTAATATGTGCAAATAATTCGATAATAATCAAATGGTTTGTACGCATATAATATACACATATATTTTCGATACTACTTTGTCGAATGGGCAAAACCGCGAAACTCTTAGAAGCAATAAAAAGTGAAAGAAAGAGAGCAAGCAAGCAAGCAAGCAAGCGAGAGGCAAGATGAAAAGAGTAGAAAACAAAAAGGGGAGACAGAATGACAGAGAGATACACACATACGACGAAGGCGTAAATAGGGCGTGACGAGATGAAACGAGGTGTAATTGTCTGCTGTTGAGCGGCGCAGAAAGTGTCCCGAAACACACTGGCCTCTTTCGCGAGCCGCACCGCAGACATTTGCCAATCCTCGGGAATCGGTCGTTCCCCTCCCCCCGAGAGATACTTGCAAACGAAGATCCCCTGTTCTTCGGCTGGTCTCGTTTCGTTGTTTGCCAGCTTTTTTTTATATATGTATATATAAAAAAACAAGTAGACACACCGTTTTCGATTCGCCGCGATCGAATATTCCGATTGATACGCAACTTCCCCGGTCGTCAATCGCGTTCGCCGATCCCAACGAATCGGTGAACTATCGAACATTCGGTCCGGCGAATCGTTCACGGGATTACTCGAGAACAGGTTACACAGTGGATCCCGCTTGTTCGAGCCACCGTTTAATCGGGACTGACAAAGTAGCAAAGAACAGAAGCTAATCGAAGAGTTCTATTCGCCTAATAGGGCCACTGGTCCTCACGAGCCCCAAAATATTCAGAATTCACTATATACCAAGAACAGAGCCCTAGCCCCCTCTTCGCCTAATCGGGATCCACTGTGTATGTAGATAAAGAGATCGCGAAAGGACGCGTAAGAATGTCGGTGGCGCTCGCGTTTACAGAAATTCGTTTGGTCGTGAAGCTCGGGACCGTATACAGGAAAATCCGAGAATTAGGGGAGACGTTCGTTCGATCGGCCAAATTGCTACGGTAACGACAAGAAATGAGGGGGACGGGGGGTGGACGAGTATGCATGGTGTGCTTCATTAATTTTTTCGTTCGTTTTACCGAGACGTAACATTTAAAGATGAAGAATAAAAATACCAGCTTTTGCGCGACGACGGCTGTAAGATAATTAAAGAAAAAACAAACAAATATATATATATATACATACGCATATATATATGTATATATATATATATGTATATATATATATATATGTATATATATATATTTACATATATATACATATAGGGCTTTCCTTCGTTTAAGCGAGGTAAGACGAGGTTTAAACGTACTTTCTCCGTGGACGATACTGCCGTTACGCATTGTATAAAGAAAGAATGACAACTAAGTTAACTAATCGTAAATGCACGAAAAAATTTTCTTAAACGGATAGCGAACAAAAAAAAAATACAAATAAACATAAAATAAAAGCAGAAGGGCTTTGTAGTGTGTCTCGATGAAGAAAAAAAAAACTCTCGATGAAAATAAAAACTCATTAACCTAACGTCGTCATGATAATACAATAAACAATGAGTACAGAACAAAAGCAAAAAAAATGTTATAACGAAACCCACGAAGATCCTAGAGCTGGTCTAAAAAAAATGAAAATAAACTAAACACAAGTAATCAAGTATAACAAAATGGAAAAAAAAAGTGTCAAGCTGCGGAGCCTGTCGGCCAGTATAATGAACAAGCAACTGCCATGGGTAAACAAGCTAGATAGACGAAAAATGTGCTAAGAAAAAAAATCCAATTTTAACGAGCTAGCTGTCGAAAAAATAAAAAAAAATATTTAAACCAAAAAACAAAACATTACACGCGAAAGGTTCGTCCATTTAAAAAAAAAAATGCGTGCTCCGTGCGTGCTCGCGCGCCAATACGCATGCGGGCTGCACGTGCGCGCTGACACGTGACGACGGGTGACACGTGACCACGGGTCGCGGTTGCGCGCCTGCGCCGTCGCGTATCGCGGATGCGCGCGAGCAAGCAAACCGAGAGACACCGAGATAACGTGCGTGTGCGTCTGTGTGCGTATGATTTGTGCGAATGACAAGGAGCGATAGTGGTACCGAAAGAGAGCGAGCGAGAAGAGAACGTAGATGAGCTCCTCCGTTGAATGACATTCATTACTATTAAACAGAATAAAATATGGATTATTTGCACAATATTATAAATAATTACTATGTTTACTACGATTATTAAATTAAAGAGCAAATAATAAAACGGATGAAAAAACTGTTGTTAAATAATTAATACGAAAGAGGGGATGAGCGATATATAAAAAAAAATGAAACAGATGTAACAATACAAAACAAGTTTCAACCGAAAACCGAATATCGGATTTAATAAAATATATAGGGGAGAACACACAAAGAAAAAAAACAAGAGCATTCAAAAAAAAAAAAAGAAAAGTAAGAAAGTGACGAGAGAACATGATGATCAAGACGAAGGAAGGATGGAGGTGGAAACGATTCGTTTGTTATCGATTAGTTAACGATCATCCTTACATTACATTATTGTAATTATATAAAGTAAACGATTATTACCGTAATAGTTACAATTAACAAGTTGTTACCGCTTTGTTATACATAATATAATTAATATACTAAGATTAAAAAAAAGAAGAAAAAAGTAAGCGAATGCATCGTTGATTCGTCCTTTACTTATGTAGATACTAAATACGATCGACTCTATATTGTTTTCAATGTCTTCACCGTATTCCTTCGTTTGCTACCCGATTTCGTTTCGTTGTCGAATGATTCGGTTTTGTCGGCTTACCTCGCCCGGCCACAATATACACACGTTTTACAGAGATATTTTCAATAAACGAAAAAGCTTAACACTCACACGGTTGTTGTCCTTGCCATCATTTGACCCTTTTGTGCAACGGTATTCTTCATTGTTACCGCCAATTTTGTCAGTCACTTTTTCAGTAATCGAGTAAAAAAATTTAACCCCGGGGCTCCCTTAAAGTAATGACAGTACGGCACTGACACTTAAAGTACTAAGTCGCGCCAAATTCGATTGCCTGTTCGAGGCTGCTTCCCTCTACATGCCATAACAAACCCCCACTATTTATTTACAACTTCTAGATGGATAGGTCGGATACAGGATACGAGGTAGTCGTAAGATTTGTATATCTCACCGTCACAACATTTCAACACCCCATTTCTAGGGACCAACGTAGCCGAAACTTCAAAATGGCGCTGCGCCAATGCATCTGTACAATAACTACGAATACAATATGAAAATGCTTGATTTATTAATTTCCATTATATTTTTTATGAACGTCGATTTGTTTGTATTTTTTAAGATATTTTTATGTGTTATCATAATACATACAGAGTTCTCTAGGTACTAATAGGTCCAGCCAGACACGCGAGAAAAAACATAATATTTCCGGCATTGATCGCAGTTCATCGATTTTACTTATGGAGTTTTTGCCATATACAGTCAAGGTACGTCCTGAATTAATGTTGAAAGCGGCTTTCTCCTTGGTACTCCATGAGATACGTACGTATACATCATCCAGTGTCTTTGGTCGTCCGTATATGGTCCCCGAAATGGAATGATGCAGCCCGAATACCTAATTTCGAAAGAATAACACAATCTTTTTGCCGAGCCTTTAACACTTCGCGTAATGTATAATGAATAATATTGCGAGTCACGGATAAAAACGTTCGGTGAGATTGTGGCCACCGAAAGAGCACGATCTGGCTTTCTAAATGAGAGAATGTCGCATAGTCGGATGGTGCTAATATTCATGTTAAACACGACAACCGCGAATTCTTCAAGTTACCTTGAAAAATGTTATGCAACGCGTCAATAATTCGTCCAGCGACTGCACCGATCTTCTTATTAATCGTGTTCGCGTTAAACGGTATATGTACATATAGCCGGATAAGATGCTAAAAAATGGCCCCAAAACAAATTGATTTTTGGTCGGACCATTCGATAGAACTCCCAAAGAAAACACTCTATGTATAACAAGTTTCAAGTCGGTACCCCTACCACAAGGGTAGTTACAGAAACATGAAACAATTCATGAACATTCTACCTAATAGCACACACGACAGTGAATTATTTCAGAATTTTTGGTTGCAAAATCGATTTTTAAAAAAATCTGGCAGCATAAGATTGCCGCTTTTATATCGAAGTTTTCAGTGTACCACGTTTATATTGTTATGTTAGTTGTGTCTCGTCGTGATTATTAATGTGTACTTTTATTAGATTTTTCGGATTTTGCGAACATGTTTACAAAAAATTTGAAATCTCCAAAAATTCGGAAAAAAACGCATATTTCATATTGAAATTTTGAAGATACCAGATATATAAACATTCAGTAATGAGATACTGTTTAAACCATTATTCTTAATTTTTTTCAGAATTTTTTATATTCAGGAAAATAATTTACACTTAAAAATGCAATATAAGGTGATTCGGAACCCACCTTAATAAACTGTTATCCAATAGTAACGTAACCAGTTCATGCGACGTTAAACCCCTACCAAAAAAAATATTTCATTTGCCTTATATTTCAACATATGAGCTTAATTCTGAACAGTTTTGGTTGGCGCTGGCACTAAGGTCTCCGACTGCGAATATTTTGACCCTGGATCGAATCCCGCACCGAATGATTTTTTTTTTTTGTTCTTTCTCAGCCATATAATTGTTGTAGCGAGTAATTCGATACACAAACTGGAAATCTCCCCAACAATTGTTCGTGTAACTACTGCAGCCTATATCTTTAACGTTACCACGTTAAATAATAGAAATTTTATTGTTACAATCTTTTCCTATAAAATATAGCCTGCGGGTAAATAAAACAACGTTCGAATATTTGTCATCTCAATTCATACATCCCTCGGCTTCGATCCAAAAAATGGCGGCTTCTTAAACGAAACACTATCGTAGACGCGTTTATGCGATGCATCATGCAGGTTCCAAAGACAGAACGTCTGCTAAGCACAGCACGTTCGAAACGTGTACGTATATCCCGCATGGGTGGGTGTGCAAGATGCGTCGATGCGTGGAGTATTTAGTGTGTGATTCTGCGCGAGAGTTAGGGGGAATCTGGTAATGGGTGGGGTTTGAACGATGAATCCCTTCTCTTCTCATATCTGATTCGAGCTGATTCGAGTCGGTTTCGTGTAGTCCAGTGTAGTCCAACAGTATCCTTGCGTTCGACGCGTGATACGCGTTCACCGACGTCCATGTAATGGCAGCGCTAAATAGACGCAAGGTAAATATCGGTCGCAAAACGTAGAACGTGTTCGCATCACGACCGAAAGCCTGCCGCAGATTCTAAATATATTTAAATTTCGATCCGATGGAACGACGAAAATAGCGATTCTCGAAGAACAGTGATCTGTAAAATTGTGAAGTTTATGATACGCCCTTGCTTGCGTATCATCTGTCAAGATAACAGAAGCGAGACAGACCTCGTACATTGCAAAAAGGATAGGTGAAGAGGTGTGGGGGATTCTTATCAACGTTATCGACGCTGCAGTCGATGTATACTGACCTCAGTTATCGAAACGGTATTTTTTCGCTTGAGCGTACACGATGTGAATGATCGTTGCTGATACTTCTGAGTCACGGTAACATTTTGGCAAACGGACAGGGAATTCGCCCTTCGACGAATACATATCTGAGTCGTTTGGCCGAACGTTTGCACAGAGGTTAGCAGACAATATTCTATTAATATGCGTGCACGTAATACTGTATAATTGTTTATAATGGAACGCACTGTTTCAAGGTGGTCGTGTAGCGTAAACGTATCCGTAAACGGAATCAAAGATTAAAACTTGTCGTTACTATAAGATGTAATCCGTACGGTGATTTCTGTTGCGAAACAACTTTGCAAAGCATTCTTACATATTTATATATTTTCTGCATTTATATATGAGCAAATTCGTAAGTATATCCTATGATTTCTAGATGTTTACGTAGTTACGCATTTGACTAGTATTATTTAACGAACAACTTGATATTTAAGCATTGAATAATTTTATGTTTTTTCAGGCATTTTATTTTAGTAAAAAGATTATTTACAATGGAAAAGAGAAGTATTACTGGAAAAGATATCCTAAGAATGGATGGCCTTTTGCCACCAACACGGCGGCTGCCTGTCTGTGATGCAGTAACTTCGTCGGACAAGAAGAAAGAGAAAAAGTGGTCGCTCGGGGGAATCTTGAAGCGAATATCTTCGATACGTGATTATGACAGTTCCTCAAACGATGAAGAAATGGTATATTGTACAAGACAATCGAGACCTCTTTCAGTGTTCAGTCAGAAGTCTCATAATGTTACGCTACATCCAGTGAAAAGAAATACGGATCAACATTTAAGTAAACATAGTTCAAGCAATGGTACTATTGATAATACGGTAGACGCAGCTAGTCTACAAAGGGATTCTACGCATTTTCGTAGTAGCGATGGATCATTGGATAGACTAAACAAGAAGTTACGTAAAAGTGTACTGAAAGCTAAAATAGAAGCAAAAAGAGATCGCATTTGTGCAGATAGTAGTTCTGACGAAGATTCTCGTGTGTCTTGTAATTCATTAAATAGATTCCAGAGTGAATCTAGCATACAAAATATGCAGAAAAGTAGTTCCTGTAATAGAAAAAGTCGTGCCGCTCGAACAGAACGTTACATAAAACGATTATCGAAAGATGAAAGTCAAAGATTTTCAGAACAATTGAACAATGCAACTAACAAACGCAATAGTCTCGACTTTATGGATGCAAATCAATCTCTAAATATTGATGAAAGTGACTTATTTTACCCTCCAGTACAATCTCGTTCTATTGCACAGCCTAATAGTTACACATTTCCTGTACAAAGATCTGTGGAAAATGTACGACAGGCAGCTTCGTGTAGCTATCAAACAAAATCGTCTACCGAACTCGCGAGATATCCTTCGAATCGATTTATTACAGATTTAAATCAAAACAATACATATGCAAAACCAAATGTTGTGTGCAGAGATAAGCATTACATGAACCAGGAAGGTTCAACTTCTCCAGCACTGAACTGTGACTATGCAAAACCTTACAATTACGTAAGAAATAATCAGACTGTACACCGTAGTTCCTCTCCGCCAGAACCTCCACCGAGGGATCCTCGTTGTAAAGTATTTATCTCTGGATATAATTCTTTCCCGTCTAGTGGAAAATATAGAGTACCAAGGTACACTGAATCTCCACATGAAAAAGCGAACAACACACACGGAATAACAAGGGATCATTTAAAAGGTATAAGATCATATGACTCAAACAATGAGATAAGTTGGTGTGGTTCAACCAAACAATGTCCACGACGTCCATTGTCACTAGCTGTGATACCGATGCAATCGTGCAACTCGTCGGAATGTACAAACAATAGACACAATTCAACGGGCAAGCACGTAAACGAATGCAAGTACCACGAGACAGAAGCGATGAAGTGTCAACGAAGAAACGATCGGAACGAGCAGCTTAACTCAAGGTTCAACGATCGCAATGTCCACAAGTGCGAACAAAAATATTCTCCGATTTCTGCGCCAAATATACACAATTCAACGTTTATTAACAACAGAACTTTAAACTCTCCAGGTGCAAAATCTCCTGCCGAACGAACCGTTCCAGATCATTCGAACGATACATTTGTGCCGAACACGAAGCCGGAAAAAAAGAACGATAAGCAGACAACAGTAAGCGAGCAAAATGTTCTGGATAGGCGAAGAAGTTCGAAGAACCTGGAAGAAGCACTGTCCGAACTGGAAGCAATATACAACAGTTTGTGTCTCGGGGACGAAGATCTCCTTGATCGGGCGGAACGACGTAGCATGGAGGAGTTCACTCTACGTCGCGGTAAAACCGACAGCAGCGTCGCGTTAGATACGGTGGATTCGCCGGACAGATCTAAAGACGACATGGCTTACAGAAGAATGCATCCGAAGGAAAGACCTGCATCCTTGTCGGAAGTAATCGGACAATCAGCGCTCTCTAACATCAGCTATCTAATGGCCTCGCCTGTTCTGTCACGCAAAGACACAACCGATGATTACCCGTATGCCGCAAATTACCCAGTCTGCAAAGACGAGCCGGATGTGACACGCGACGACGTCGTATATCGTAGCATTCATCACGCGAACAACACGTTGAAGGTGGCCGATCCGCAACCACCGTTCGGAATACCTCTGGGGCCAGTAACAAGCGCCACAGAGAGCGACTATCTGCACACCACGCCAACCAAACCGGATCAACCTCGTTCATTGTACATACCGCAATGCGAGCCTGACATTATTACAGATGATTTGGCCTATAGAACCTTGCGGAAGGATACCAGCATGGCGAAGAATGCCGTCGAAGGTAAGAGCGGTGTTCTGAAAGATCAAGGAACCACATTTGGTGTCAAGAAGAAACGAGCGGTCAGATCTCTGTCCGCTAATCTGTACGGTCTGATCAATCATGATCGTATACACCTTCGAAGAGAACCCAGTCTTCAGGAGCTCAAGGTCGGGGTCAGTGACGCGGTGATCGACGTAAAATCATTACCTGCGAGGTCCGATTGTTTCAGGCGAGTGGTCAGCGACGGTGAACTATCCGATTACGACACTCGATGGCGAGTCGAAGCCTCGTTGAAAAGTCGGAGAACCGACATAAACGGCAATCATGCTGTTTCGAATATAAGCCGAAGAAAACTGCGCGTTTACGTTTCGCCGTCGACGATGATACAGAATTTCGACAAGAAATGCGAGAGTAATGCTGGAGCACAAAACTCGACGGCGTCGAACGGCATACTATCGCAAGCTTTGAGCACTGATTTTTGGCAGGATCGTTTGCAGACGAAATCGAACGATTCGTCCAATCAAGATACCGAATCGGACTTCACCGCTTATAGCAATTTGTGCCAAGATCTAGTTAATTTAATAGAGGGAGAGGAGAATGCGGACGCGCAGCTGAGCAAAGAAACGCCTGACGCTGAGTCCGAGAAACCGACGAAAGTAGACAAATTGGGTGACAGCGGTAAGGCTGATGACACCTTGGTACCGCATATTCAAACTTTGGGTAGCCAATATTCGAAGCACAACGAGGAAGGCCATAAGGGAATCGGGGACAACGAAGACATAGAAAGACTGACGGAATCCATCGGTGATTCCAAGAACGAAGATTCGGAGAAGACTGACGATAACGTGTTCGACTTCTATCTGCGTGTCGCGGACGAGAATGTGAAACTAATTGCGGAGGCGTTCAGCAGCGTGGCAGATCGCTTACGTGATAGCCGTTTAAGCCAAAAGAATTCGCTGACGTCGCAGCGTTCCGAAATAGAAACCGATAGTACGGCGCCTAACACCAGCACTCGTAGCTCCATCGCCTATAGTCTAGACGACGTGAACGACGATCTGTCTTCTTCGTCAAAGTCCACCGACGTCGTACACATAGTTCCTAAAGAAACTACAACATCGGCGAGCATAGATTGGGACCAGGAGGAAATTGAGTCGGACCAGACGAAAAATAACTCGAGTGTCGATCCGGAATTGGATCTGTCCAAGGCAGTTCATGATCTACAGTTAGCAGCGGCGAGTTTATGCGAGCATGAGAAAGAAATCGAGGAATTGGAGGCGTTGTGGAAAAAGGATGCGAGCGATGCACCTGCTTGCATTGCTCTAATTGCAGTCGCGGAGGAAAAACCGTTGTTGACCGTTGAAAAAACTTGTACCGTAGAAAATGATGATGACAGGAAACTAGAATGCGATCAAGAGGAAACTATATTGTCGACCGATGTTAAGTCGCGGACCGATGATGATGACCCAGATGACGAAGGTGAGAACACAGAATGCGAGAATATTTGTGGACCGCACAACAACGAGATCGTTCGTTCGTCTGGAATGCGTATTTCGTATGTCACTAACCTCATAAATGTTACGATAACCACATATTCCATGGTTTTGTTGGCTTGTTTCCTCGCACTGCTTTTAGCATCCATAGCTGCAGCATCATGATCGGCTCATTAACGGCAGATGTCTTAACGCATTGTGTGAATAGAAGGTTTGAATACAAAGAGGCGTTACTATTTTGAGGCTATTATTATTTTGAATCATGTTACTAATGTCGTAGGTCTCCCGGCACTTGATCATTCATGATGCGAACCGCTCTAGACGAGTGCATAAACTAACCGATATATATGGCGTTGTCAACCGACTTGCGGCGGAACAATTGAATTTGTTTAAAGTCGAGTTTCTATGGACTATTTTCAGGCGGAATGGTGTGTTCTTGTTGTTCTTGTTAATGTTGTTGGTTTTAATAAAGTTTAAATGTTGACTAGGTACACGTATTTCTTCTTCTGATACGAATACTTCTCCACCTTTAGACATTTATTGTTGTCTAACCACGTCATTTTGCGAATGTTATATTCTGACGTAGGGAAATTTTTATTTGTTCTTCGAATTTCCTAGCGTTTTTATACCGAAGGTTCCTTTGGATCGTTCAGTTTCGATTTTTTTTTTTAGATGACATTGATTTGATCGACTTCTTTAAGTTTCCTTTCAACGTTGCAATCGATTTGTTACGGTATCGCAAAAACGATAGTGTTGTTTACATTTCTTGATAAGTATATATACATTGAAACATGAATGTTTATACAATTCAAATTATCGATTGCGTTATCCGCGTCAATTATAAAATAGCATAAATGCATTGATAAGTCGTAATTAAACGACAAATTAATTATGAGTGAACTTGGAATCATCCTATATAGGTCATGACAAGAACATTATTTTTATTGTATCTGAAAACTTGTTGATATGGACAGTAACCAGACAGTAACAAGCATGGTCGATAAGATCGTTTCCTTGACATGCCGGAAGGATGGTAATGCGTTCAATCGTTCTTTATGAAAACTATAAATATTAACGTTCGAAACATTCGTTTTTTTCCGTTCGAACACGAACGTTAAAGTAGCCTGATTTTTTTATCGAACTTGTAAGATCATTTTAACGAGACAATCTCCGATTGACATGTAGTGCATTCAAACCAAACATTGATCGTGCGTGGTACTACAATAATGGGTTAGAAAGGTTTGCTAAACGTCGAGTAGTTATCGATTGCGAAGTACGATGACGTCATCACGGATCACGCCACATCCCCGCCCATTGAAACTCGGCTTCTGATTGGTTCACGTGCAAGCCGGCTAGCTATATTGAGGAACATGACCGTCGCGGTTTTGCAGGTCAAATCCTCGGGTCCTTGCATACCACATACAGATCGACTAACATTCAAGTGCAAGCTTGTTTATACACAATCGGACAATTTATAATAACATTCACGGTGTTTCGCGGTACGTCAACCAGTAACGCGATATTTAAACAGGTCGAATGTTGAACTGTGTCCTGTCAACTGCATCGGAAAGTGGCGGGAGAATTCGAAGTAGAATCAAAGCTGAAATTTCGCGAACGTTTCCTCTGAACATATAAATAATAAAATCAGTCTGTTCGAGCTGATACATTCGGCTATACCTCGGGAAGCCAAGTGAGTGGATTTACTGAAGTTATTATTGCGAATTTGGCTACAGTTACTGCATCGATTCCTTGAGGTTTTCAGCCTACGTACAAGCAAAATGGCCGCTACCGAATCGAGCATGTATAGAGTGGTCGGTGTTCTGCGCTGGCGTTAGTGCGTGTGGATGGTACATGTTCGGTTTCCCTGAAATATACGCAGCACCCGCGACAGTCCGACTTGTGAT
Organism: Lasioglossum lativentre; assembly: GCA_916610255.1. NCBI lineage: Eukaryota > Metazoa > Arthropoda > Insecta > Hymenoptera > Halictidae > Lasioglossum > Lasioglossum lativentre. The sequence goes on along the minus strand of OU744356.1, from coordinate 35,311,301 downwards.
AGGTTAAGAGTTTGACATGTGTACGAAAACCAGTGATACGGTCAACGAGGAGACGTTATCGTTCGCGTCTGGCTCGCGGGAATACTGAGTCGAACGACGACAGATCGTGTGCGTGCTTATTAATTCGATATCGCCGCTATTTATTTAGTGTAGAATCAGTGGAATCGTTCACGGGCTCACGGTACAGAAACACGTGGTGTTTCGTCCTTTCTTCGTTTATCCAATCTACCAGCTGTGCGTGCGAGTTACCATTGAACATTTCTTCTTGGTTAACGAAGATCCATTTTAGAGGGTTCGATCTTCGCGATCGATAACCGGTGACCGAATGTAAGAAACGACAAGAACCATCCGACGAGACGGTGCATGTTTGAAACGATTACACGCCCCCTCCCCACATACTCTAACGAGGTCTGTCGGGGCAGAGAAGCTCATTCCGTTCTCGACACGTAATACCGATAAAAAAATACCGAGAGATAAATACATACACGTCGGCTTAGGCTCGGAACAGCTGTACGACGGTCACATGTCCATCCAGTTTACCTTTCGCGATCGTGGGGGTACGTATCTACGTCCCTGGGGAATTGGGATTCGCTCGAAACGAAGATCAAAGATCGTTCGGAGGAAATCTCTAAGCCGCGTGTAATTTTCTCGTGTTATCCCACAATACGAATCCAGTCGTTCGTCAACCACTACACCGAGAGCACGTCGCCGCCGTGATCGGCCGTCCCTCGTGTCCTTCCCTCGTCCCTCATTCTTTTACCCACACATACCTATACATACGCATACACACGTACGTGTCAGCAGATACGCGCACCCATACACGCTCACACCATTCTTGACCCTTGGATTGCATATAGTGATAATTTCCTCTACTGTTCACGGTGGGAAAACTGTTAGTCGGCAGGAATCGTCGAACTCGTTAAGAGGAACAGATCAAAAACTGCTAGGACACACGTTCGTATCGTAGAAGGTAAGCAACTTGGTCTTGCTATCTATTTTGCGTAGGTTGTATACATAATTGATGGCACACATTTCAAATCGGAATAACTTCTTTGTGAATGCACCAAATGACCAGTTTCTCTGCCAAGATATGAGGATTAGTTTACTAGATATGTTGTAATAGAAAAATTCCGTTTGGACTGCGGTACGAAAAAAAAAATAATAAATATTACTTTCCACGGAATTGGATATTTTTTGCTCCTCTCGGCGGGCACTTAAAGCCCGGTGAGTATCTGTTTTTTTATGACAGAAATTAGGTGCAATTTAAAACAGTAAAAATATCAGAAAAATTTAAGGACATTTAAAATAAATTTCTGTTTTACTCCGATTTGTTGCAATCCGCATAATCTAGTCCATTTATGAGGAAGTTATTCTGATTTAAAGTGTGTGTGTGTGTGTGTGTGTAATCAATTATAAGACTGACTGTGCGTATTTGGCTAGAGCGAAAATTCGAAACGTATTAGCCAACAGTAATGTAAACAGCTTACGCGTTGTGCACTTCCGTACAGCTAGGCTATATGTATAGCGAGCAGAACGATTCCGCCGAAACACTGTGGCATTTTTGACGACGATACGAAACCTAGCGGTGATTCGAAGCGACTATGTAGCGGTCTCGATTCAAACATCCGGGATGCCACTGTCTGCAAGGTGTTGGTAGTGTTCTCTTCTTGTTCGTTCCGAGATGAAAATATTGTCTGCAAAATGTCATTGGTCTTTGGACGCGAGATTCACGGTCGAATTGTGTGCGGTAGGTGTTCGGCAGGCGACGCTATCGATGAATGAACCGATTATGCAAGCGGTTAGATTGTCTATGCGCGCGTGTCTCGAGCAATTTCAAATATTTGAATTGTTTCTTCATCGTGCGTGGCCGATTCGCATTCGCGTGCGAATGCGCCACGCGCGTCACACGTGATTCCGCCTAAGAATAGAGAGAAAGAAACAACGCTGCCGTGTACTGACCGATAATTTTGCTGTTGTTGTGTCTCAAGATCATTTTCGAGCAAGACGTTTCGTCGCAGACGGTTAGGTTAATTGTCGACGTTTCAGTGGGAAAGACGTGGGTCTGCACGAATTGCCATCAGTTATCTTTTGTGTAAAGAAAGATTCCAATATGGCGTCCATTGTAATGTGCAATTTTGCGTAATAGATTTCTGTTAAGTGGAAAGTTCTAGTTGAAGCAGCCTCGGAGTTGTACGTTGATCCGCTAACGGGAATATCCCTTAAACTCATAATGTCGTACATATATAATTAACTATTTCCTTCCGCAGAGTTTATTATTATACATATACATGGCAGTGATGCGCGTGGGCATTCGTTACATAAAGAGGCGTGTTTTCTTTTATAGCAACTTCAAATTCACAAATATAATTATGATATTATATAGCTATCTTTTTCTAAAAATAGTCTTTGCAAAACTGCATCGTTACTTCGCGAGTTCGAACCGGACTGTAATGCCATATATAACTTACAATGCGAACTTCTTCTATCCTTCGAATTGATTTCTGGCGAGCCATCGGATTTTTTAAACATTTCAAACAGTCGGCAAGAAATACTTGTATGACTTATTTCAGTAATTCATCCTTTTATCTCTTGGTCAAGATTATTTTCTAACGTTACTAACCTAATCTTAATGAAATAGTCTGTTTTATCTTAGATCAATAGTGAAGTATTTCTGATAAGTTCTGTTGGCTAAATGCAAATAGTTGGAGTTAATCCAAAGTATACATACATACTTTCCACATCGAATGTAGTTACAATTAGACAAAAATGAGTGATCCAAAGGCAGAATAGTAAAAAAATTTCAACAACTATTCTGTTTTTAACATACTACAATTATTAAGAACAGAAATAAATATTACATAAAAATTTGCAATGGAATAATAATTTCGTTTGGAAAACAAGAATCAGTTTTGTTGTCCACCATTCTAAACTTCCGTTTGCAGGAAAATAATTGGCTTTTTCTAAGCAATGAAGCTATTCTCCATTAGCCATTAACAGTTACATAAAGACTTAATTAAGTGTGATCAATCATAGGTTGAAGTACACAACTTTGACACTGGAAGAATTTAATAAAAATTAATTGTTGCACATTTTCACTTGACTTCTGTTTCTCGATTATATTCTCGATTATAAATTGTACAAGAATTTTTAATTTCTAAAATAATTTCATTTTTGCCTATACATTGACCACTGCGGCCGACGCTCGACTCGTTCGATCGAAAACTTTTCGGCAGGGGTGTACCGTAAGCCGATCCTATTTTATTCAACGGATTGGGCACTGTCGATCGTCGGTTTCGGGGTCAAGTGGCCGAAGCATGAGAAATTTGAAAACCGGAGCACCCGGAATAACGGAAATTATCTCGTTCCGGAGGGTTCCAGCGGCGCTTATCTCGCGCGTTCACTGTGTACTTTCGCTGCCGCACCGTGTATGCTACGGAGCCGTGTATTTACGTGACAATTTAACACGACCAGCAGACGCGGACCCAAGTGTCGTCCCATCTCGATTGATTTCGATAGACCAGTGTAAACAAAACGCGACACCACGACATCACGGCTCCTGACGCAGAGGCCGGAGCGTTCTACACGCTCGGAGCAGAGCCCGCGTTCACCTTGGCACAACTTAAGCGTAACACGAGTTACGCAGGGTCCGATGTTCAATGTCGTAAAACTCGTTATCTCCGGGCTTCACGGAGCCGTTGACGCGCTCCACCGATTTTCGCACACGTACCATCATCGCCCGCCAACTTCGGAGGCATGATCAAAAAGTCTAATCACAAATGCCACTGGACCAAATTAAACGACGTATAAACAGTGCCGGATTAAGCCAGCGCAGGGCCTATAGCAAATGTTATGACGGGGCCCCACGCTTACACAGACACAATGAATGATCTTTTTATTTTGTTTTGTTATATCAAAAAATATCTGTGCCCACTGGCATCGTCAGGCGCCCTTGCACGTTCATGTATTGGCGCCTCTTCGATGAAACGTCCGTGGGGCACAATCTGCCCAAAAAACATCATTTGTAATTTCATCATCCATTTCTCATTTTATTTTTGAGATATACGGACATTTAGAAACAAGAATCCGTTCAGTAGAAGTCGATTTCTAAAAGTTGATTTTTGGCCAAATGTTACAAAATTTTACAAGCTAAACATTTTTTGCTGAAGGTGCGGGGCCCGTAGCATTTATGTACTACTTCTGCTACGGGACTTAATCCGGCCCTGCGTATAAACCATTCAACAGGGAATTGAGGAAAAACATGTTCTGTAAAATTTTACCTCTGTATCTTGACCAAAAGTGTAGTTATGAGGTGAATTAGAAAAAATTAGTTTTTAGCCTCTTTTCCCTAATTAGGCGAAAATTCTGAAAAACTTGAACAGGTGTCAAATATTGAGATACATATGCTATAATTAATTCGTATTTTTAAGTTGAAAATAAGAAACAAAAATCAAATTTGGAAAAAGTACAAACAGGTTTCTACTGTTTCCGATCAGACTGGACGGTGGTGCAATGCATCCCAATTGCACGGCGCGTTCTGTATAACAATTCGTTTGGTGGCGGTGTGTCCGTGTGATTATCGGTTCGGTAAATCACGTTGAAAGTGTTGAAAGCTTAGTTGGTACACTGTGGTACTTGCTGTGGATAACTAGTTCGAAACCTTGAACGGTCACTTGATTATCAAGAACTCAGCTGTCTTCGCGTCTGGTTACCTCCGACACCTGGTTATACCCTTTCTAATCGCTGCACTCCATCTATAATACAGTATAATCGAGACGTTCTATAGTGAGGCGCTCACCAGAAATTATTCTAGAGTAGCTCCTTATCAATTCTTGAGCGAGCAACCGAGAACGTGGAAATAAATTCGAGATTGAGAAATCACAAATTTTAGAACTTGTTCGCTAATATCATATGTTCGCTAATAATATGAAAAAGATGATTACAAAACTTGCATGGTATAGAGGGGGAAATATCGTGACGCAGACATTTTTTATACGGCTGATGGTGTTTCGGTAATTTGAAGGTCACCTTGCTTTCTTTCTTCGAATTATTCTGACGATCATCTATTAGCTCTAAAAAAAGACTTTCAGGTTAATCACACACATACATCGTTCGTTATCTTCGAGTGTCTTATCGGTTCAGGTTCAATTAAAATGACCTACATGGTAGTGTAAATACGTAAATGTGTGTGGTACAGTCTGGATCGAGAATTTCCTGTGATAGTGTTCGCTTACACAATGAACTCATATCTGCAGCTAATCAGTTCGGTTACTAATTTCATGGTTGATCATTTCCCCGTGACGAGCTCGATCTCGGATGAATCAGACTTGCAACGGAAGAAAGATGACAAACAAAATTTTGTTCTACGAACCATAGATACCGGTATCCTTGATGAACTCATCTTTATTCGGTATATACAGGGAAAGTAACAGAAAGCGAAAGTAAACCTCGGAAACGAAAGCAACGGACTGTGCGCGCCACGGTTCAGAGATTTCTTGGTGGTTGCTCGTTGCCCCTAGCTTCTGAGCCCACTTATCAACTTGAGGTGTAATCATCTCCTGTTAGACGGACTTACGTAAACGATTGCGGATCAAGGCCGATAATCTTTAACATTGAACTTATGAAAGGAACAACGGGCATTACCGAATCTGTTTCGCGAGCTCGTTATACATATACAGAAACCCGAATCAAAGGCGCGGGATTCATGTGGGTAGCCAAGATTATGTATCTCTCGGTCGGAGGATGACTGCCACACTGACCTTCAGCGGTCAATATTTTCTGCCTTGAAGCAGCAAATAGGGTTGTGACCCGATACCGTAGCGCACTTTAATGGTCAGGCCATAGCCTTGACGTAAACGGCTTAGAAGCCGGTCAACATCGTGGAAACTAGGAAAGCAGAGACCTTAAACCATCTCCTGACGGTCAGACGCTCGATCCACATTTTTCTACATTGTTTCCTTAAGGCCGTCACACGCGATCCGTCTTGTCGCCTTTGTGCTTGTGTAATCATAAATAAATAATGTAAGATGGAACATACTACGTTTAGTATATAGATTTTCTTGTCAGTTTTAGAACAACATGGCTGATGTACAGACAGTAACTCTAGCTGATGTGGCTAGGACTCACATTAAGGTTAGAACCTGAAGATACATAATGAAAAGAGACACTGTGATCAGAAAAGCAATAGCACTCCGTGAATGCCTCAGTGCAGCTTCGCGTTTCCAGCAACGGGGAATAATTATAGTTGTCATTGGATTTGCGTGAAGTATGCTGTTATTGACATTGGGATTTTGACCTTTCGCAAGCACGATAATTTGAATTTTTTTTATCTGAAACGTTGAGACGCTAAGAGCACAATATCGTCGATAGACAATGCCAGGATAAATACCAGCTACTGCGCGATCAATGATAAGATAGTCGCATTGAATGTCACAGACACGTGGTCGTTTCCGCTTTCAAGTTGGTTATTTAAATAGAAGTCCACTTCGAATTTCTTCCTCTTCGGTATTTTTTTAGGAACGCTAATGCCAGTGTCCATATAGATGACCGAAGGTTCGAGGAATCTTTGGAATTTCTAAAAACAGAAAGATGACATTTTTTTTACCTCAGACTATGAAATATTGCTCAAGGTAGGATCGCTCGAATGTCGTCCTGTATTGTATATACACATATGTATATGTGTATACATATATGTATAGAGGGTGTCCTCGTTTCGTGACAAATGCTTCTAGAATTTGAGGCCTTCCAGATTCTTTCCCTCTTCTGTCGGCCTAAATAAAATCGCAATTACCGAGTTTTTCGTTGTACATCATTTTCTAAAATCAGATAAAATGAAAATTAATTTAGTGACTAGGCAAAAAAGTTAGATCAAGTGTATTTCTTATGAAAATGAATGGTAATACTGACTCAACTTGTAAATAATACAACTTATCGCGGAAGCCGTTATCACGTTAAATAAAAAAGTATAGATCCCTATTAATAGGAATTTCTTTTCGTAATTGATTGATTGTACAGATAATTGATATTGGCTTCACAGTAGACCTATCAAGCACTAAGCACCGTCGATATAAGTAATTTTACAATGATAATAAAATTTTATTGAACCTTCCTACGGTTTTAACCTTTATATTGACAATCGAATGTCCATTTACTATAATTTATTTAACTCCTAATAAATTGAACAGATGTCAAATACCCAGATACACACACCGCGATTATTTCGGATTTTTAAGTTGAAAATCCTGGATGTAAAAAATCGGAAAAATGCAGATTTCGCATTGAAGTTTAAGAACGACTGTACCTATACAATGCTACTGTAAAAATGTAAATGAAGTCACTTTTAAACTTCAATGCCAAATCTGCATTTTCCCGATGTTTTTGAGATTTTCGATTTTTTACAACCAAGATTTTCAACATAAAAATCTCAGTGTATTGAACACCCTGTATAGTTGTGTTCTAGTAGGAGCGACGCTCTCGGTGACCCCGTTGTCTATTTTCAAAGAGGACAGGGTTTTGCGAGTGGCCCTCTCAGCTTCTGAGGCGTTTCTTTTGCGCTTACGCTATCGGTCTGCCGGTCGTGTCTCGATACCGCGGCATTCTTTTTCGTCGAGAGTAGAACATCGATCTAATTTTGTAGCAGACTTTGCACGCGTCGATTCTTTCCGTGTCCGTCTAATCTGCTCGCACGAATTAGCGGAAACTGAATTTATCTCGGTGACTGGATAACCGCACAATTACTCCAGGTTGGACTTTATTCGATCGCCGACTGTCGTTGGACTTCGTCATTCTAAATAAGTTACGTCACTCGGGCCTCTTTATTGATTATTTTAACACTGGAACAAACGTCATACAAAAATTGTAAGAATTCAGCGTAGCCAAAACTTTCATTCGAAAATTGATCATCGATCATTTTGTCTTTCAAAATGATTTTATATTCCTGTAGCAACATTACGAATTCAAATTTATTCCAACAAGGAAGAAGGATATTTTAAACATTCAAACATTCCTGACCCTCAAATTAGCGTTAAGTTAGCGTTAAATTAGCCGAAGTCAAAAGTCTTTAAATAACACTTCTAAAAACTGTTCAATCATATTCCTGTATCGTTTAGCAATAATAATGCCGATTACATATTTGTCAGCTCTCGATGTGAATTGACCAGCAACCGGCGGAAACAGTTTTTCATGTACAAGGTTAAATTATTCTAGACTTAAACATGCAAAAAGGCGTGCACCATAGACGTAATATCAAACCGGTTTTGGCTTGTTGATTTATTTTGTCGCATTTCAACGATGATTTCGTGTGTTACACATTTCAATCGCGGTGAACATTTTCGAATGGAGAGGATGTGGTAGGAAGGAATCTGCCTAAACAGCTCAATTGAAAGATCCGGGTCCAGCAGTCCAATTGGCCATTTCGTTTCCAACCTGTATTATGTAATGCGCGGTTTGCGTCTGATGCAATTTTCCAGAGGTAGGCGACTCGGCCAATTTAATATTCATTTTACAATTTCCATAACGTGCTGCTCGTTGCTCGTGGCTTGAAGGTCGCGTTACATTTTATTTTTTGGCGATTCATATTTAACTATAGTCCGACCGACGGGACAGTAAACATAAACACGCGCGCAGGGCCGATTCCGTAGACTTAAAACAAGAAGAACTTCTCACACATTAAATAATAAAGCAATCCTCCGAATATTTTTTTAGAAGGAAGAAGAAACTGTTATGTATATAAAGTTTGTTTCGACTTGTACCAAACATATAGAGGTTTTTAAGCATGTAAACAACACCTTACCTGGAAATCTTTGAACGCTTATAACTCTTCAATAAATCATTTTCGTTGACTTTTCATTTTACTTGACCTCGCTGACACGTGGTGTAAGTTTGGCCCTGACCTTTTGGGACACCCTTTATATCTCTGGGTATTTCACATCTGTTCAATTCGACTAAACAAGAGAAATAGGCGAAAAATTAATTTTTCCATTTTACCCCATAACTACCCTCAAGATATAGGTTCAATATTTTGTACAACAAGTTTCTTCTCGATGCTGTATCGAAAGGTCGTTTAACTTGATCCAAAGGCATTGCTGACAATCTTATCTGGCTACGCCCTTTGATCTAATACTGTCGCAAGGAAACGGGCAGAGATTCTTTTTGACTGCACTTCTTATTTAATATTTCGTGCAGTGTTTCAGCCTGACACGTTCGTCCTGCGATAAATTGGCGCGTGGCTGCACGTCGAGGGTAAAGTGCACTTGACCGTACCACTCGGTGCACAGTCAATGGTCTCTGGAAGACTGTGCGCCGAACCGAGTACATATCGTCTTAACAGTCTTCCGTGACCTATATATATTCGAAATGCAAATGCAGCACGTTGGTCCGCGAAACTTGCGTCCTCAAACACCCACTGAACTCCTCGCGCATTATTATTTATGAGACCATAAGTTTCGATGAAACTGACTTCATGAAAAATACAATTTGTCTGAGTCAATTGTAACGATCAACAGTTAGAAATTGATTTTTTCTTATTAATCATTTTTCAATGTATACAGCGTTCACGGTTTTAAGAATTCGTACAGGCGTTAAGGAAGAGTGATTGTGATCATCATACTGCGAAGTTGCGATCCCTATGAGACCAACATGGCGTCAGGTACGGCTGATATCGAATACGGCTCGACTAACATGTTTATTCATTACTCATTTTATCGACTTGCGTAACAATCGAGTCGTCAAAGTATTCTTCTAGTTAGAAATCTACGGTCGTGCACAAGTAAAACGTCGCAAATAAATAAACATACAAATTTTACAGGAGACCGCTTCAAGGTCCTGGCTGTGGCTGCAAGTAAAATAAATAAAACTTAATGATTATACAAAACAATTAACTAAAAAAATTAGAGTCCTTTTCTACGTTGGAGATACTCCTCTGGCGAGTATTTTAATGCAATAAACTGAAAAATTTTGAGTTGTGACGTTTTTCTTGTACGTAAGCGACATATTTCAACGTTTGTGCAACGAAGGTGTCGGAAGCTCTCCATATAATAAATTGTTTGACTTTTAGATTCGAATTTGTAGAATTTCGTAGTAGTGTGGAATTAATCTAATTGATTAATTATATTTGGATTAATATTTGCTCAGTGCGCCACGGTGTCGGAAGCTCTCTGCATAGTGGATTGGTTCTAGATTCGAATTGCTTTCGAAAAGGTGGTATTAATCGATTTAATTTTGAAAGGATTTTGGAGCGATCATCTAAAGGATTTTTGGTGCAAAGCGATGTTGCAAAGAGAATACATACATAGTTCCTTCCGAGGTGATGGTGGCGATATCTAGCGGGTTTCGTTCTGTGATTAGGCTTGCGCAGGTAAAAGGGTTCGCAGGAACATATCGACGGTTGAACTTTTACCAACGAGAACCGGCGAAGCCCTCTACCGGCGAATCGAACGACTACTAATTGATTAATGTTTCAAATTGACGAAAGGCATTTTTTAAATTTTCATTACAGGCGTAGATAAAAATGTTGAAAAATGAGATCTTTACTTTTTTCTTCGTAATTGCAACCAATATCAATTAAAAAAAAAAAATTGGTCCAATTTGAAAAAAGTTATTCGTCTTTTATGTGTGTACGAACATTTTTTACACCCACTGTATGTACGAACGTGCGATTTGCGACTTCGTACGATCTTCGCACCTATAGATCCGTCCTTCTCCACTAATTAGTTTTGCTAAACAAGTAAATAGTCCGTCGTACGATCGGCGGCTCGCCTCTTACCAACGGCAATAATTTACAGGATCGCAAGACACGATTGTACGACATTCGATTCGAATATTTCGAAATCGATACCGCGGTTCGTTTAGCGTATCAAGGTCACGGTAAAATTACGCCCGCGGCTGCAATCGAAAAGGAATTGGTATTCGCGTCGGGAACGGTTGTTCCGAATGATTGTTGATGGGAATCGCGGGTAAAAATATCTGCCCCGGACAGACGAGTAGAGAAGCATGCGTCCAAGGAAACTTATTAACCAGCCCGAATTTTTTTTTTGGCAATGGTTTTTCTTGCAGTGTCATTAATCCGCAACAAAGCCGGCCTCCGTTAAAGTAGCGGAGGGTACATATCTCAGGAAAATAACCGGTGACCGGATATACTGGCACCATGATCGTGGAGGACAAACAGTGAGTTGTAGCCATCAACGATTGTAGACAACAATGCTATTCTCACCTTACCACCACTGCTGTACAGAAACTTTTGCATGCTCGCATGTCTCTTATATGCGTGTAGCCGCACAATTTTTTCCAATGCTTCAATTCGCAGATAATGAAAAGTATTTTTCAGATTTACACTTTCTTCTCCTACCTCCTATCTCGACTCGATCTTTTCGCACTAATGCAATCGCCGCCTATGTACATTTTTCAATTACTGTTCGCAAAATGCTACCACCTCTTCACGATACTCTTCGTGTACACTATTTTTCTTCTTTTCAGCGTTACGCGTTCTTCTAGCTTCTTTCAGATAGTTTATATGTTTACGAAGAAGCTGAAGACAACTCGCGGTATCGATCAAAGAAAGAGCTCTTTCGTGCCGATGACGTAACAGATATTTATGAGATAATGAGTGCCTCTCACTCTCTCTTCACCGTGTATTCTTAGAACGATCACTTCGAGTTTTTTTCGGCGCTACTATTTTTATGTACATATTGTATAAGTGGTTTATCATACCAGCACTATAATTAAATAGAGAACGCGCACTTTGTGAAACAGAAATATGTTGTTATCTAGGAGGATAAACAATGTAGCTACCCGATTAACGGACAAAGTTCAATCGCTAACTCGCCAGACAGTTTATCTCCGCGAGTGAACCATGTAATTAAGCAATGATCAGCGATAAACGTATTTTTTAATTGAGAACCTTGATCGCTGTAATTGCTCTACAGACTCTTCAAACTTCTCGTGTACAAAATTGAATTAACAGTATTTTGAAATCTTTTTCAATATATATTTTGATTCAGAGACAGGTGCAAATATCGGACTAGTTTAATCCGGGTTTGACGTCTGGAAATTTTTTTAATGTTCGAAAAAATATTCACGTGCGCATGTTTTTTGCCTGCAATCATCCACTTCAAAGAGAAAGGTAGGCCTAAAAATAGAATCTTAGAATCACGGACGAATATTTGTGTTCGATCGAATCACTTGAAAAACATTTACCGTTTAAACAAATATTATATTCGGAGAAATGAACTATTTTTAGCTTTACAGAATCATGAGTACAGTCTTGATCCTATGTAGAGTAGAACCTTGATCTAAGAAAACGGAACTGTAGACCTGAGTAACTAGTGCTCCGAGAATCGATGACGTAGAATCGGCTACCCCCACCCGGCCATCCGCCGCGAGTCCGGACCGGTTTTTAGCCGATTCTACGTCATCGACTCTCCGGTTACACTTTACACTGCCCCGCAGTGGAGGGGATATTTGTTTTTCGTGGATCCTACAGTTAGAGTGGTACATTAGAGTTAAAATTGCTTACTCATTTGATTGACAATATGAGGGTTAAACCAATTTTCAAAAATGGCACCAACGATCAGAAATGAAAAATGGAGATTTACCTCTTTCCGGGAGACACGAAGGCCTCATTTTCCCCTCAATTCCGTCGCGAGTAGGCCTGTCCGGACCTGTCCCGACGGGCGCGGGCGACCGGAGCGCGATTGTGGGGCTAGCCGATTCTTCGTTAGCAAAATGAATGATGTTTAAAAAAAGCATGTCACTATCGATCAAAGAGTCTGCAAAAACTGTATACTTGAAGAAAATTTTTAAGGGCTCAAAACCAGAATACCCGTTGGACACGGTATAGGATCGCCGTGGGACGCGAGCAAAGGATGATGCTATATTGCAACCGGCTAACACGAGATTCGAATATCTCGACGGACTTTGAACGTGTTAGGTTCGTGGCAGACACAACGTACGCGGTTAAAGGCAGCGTAACGAGCAACTCGTGTCACGCACATGGCCTCCTATCTGTGGTTGCAAACGAAGGGCAATGTCTCTGTCTACGCTAGGCCCCGTCGTTTTCAATTATTTCTGCGAACAATGGCTTCCTGCACTTCGCATCCGATACAGTGGTTGCAGCGAAAGATACCGGCTTACCCAAGGCCATATCTGTCACAGTAGCCTTTGTCTCGCCAGGAAGCAGGGGTGTGCCGCACAGTGGTCGATTTTTCTAATAAATGGGAAAAAAATCATGAAATTTTATTTACTCGCTAATGATAAAATCGATCTTTGTGAATTTTGGAAATCCTCATTTGAATTCGTTATTAAAAATTGGAGGAACCTGGAAACAGTTTTTGAAGTCAGCAGATTGAATCAAAGAATGATCTGTGATATCTCAAAATCTGGTTGTCAATTCAATCTGAAGAGTTGCAGTGATTTATGTCTTGACGTAAGCAATGATTTGGCAAATGAACAGATTATGTGTCTCAGAACAACTTCTTTTGTCGTAGAATCAACCATTCAATTCTTCCCGGACACCCGGTACACGTCGGAGAACCAGGGATAATGTAACCACTGCGGGTAGCGTAGCGTAAAAATGACGGGAACGTGAAACGCGGGATTCATAACTTCTCATTACATGATTCGGTGGAACTCGGAAGCAGATTCTTTTTTCCCACTCCGGTGTTAAGAGACGTTTCCGGAAAACTGTTTCCCAGGTTTTCCCGGCGGTTCGAGAAATTCAGAAACAGCTGGTCCGACCGTTACCAGACCGAGCCACGGTTTCATTGAAAACTGGCCTTCGGCTGTCTCGTGCAATTGCCCTGTTAAGAAATATACATTTCTTTATGCGCGCAAGTGATACTTAACCCGGCAAATGAACATTTTCTAGACCGCGGAGCAGCGGGCTCCGGAATGCTGACTCACGATGCGCTCCTACCCCTGCTGGAAAACATTGTACGAATGACTATTTCCTGTAAATTATTTCGCTCCTTATTATAATAAAGAGACCGGCGGATGCCACGGTTCAAGGGAGCAGTCTCGTGCAGACGGGTCAGAAAATCGATTTTTTAAAAATTGCTTTTTAAATGTCCGATTTCTGAAGGCTGTACAAACTTTGACATTCTCAAACGAGATACAGAATGATTTGATTGTACAAAATTTAAAAAATTTGAAACGAGGTTTGTGATACAGAAAAATTTGATTGCATAAAGGAAATCCGAAACGAGGTTTATAACAGATAAAGATTTGATTGTATAAATTGAAAAATTTCAGGAAGGAGTTTAATTATAATACAGAAATATTTGATTGTACAAAATTTAAAAATCCGAAACGAGATTTGTGATACAGAAAGACGTGGTTGCGTAAATTAAAGATTTTAAATTGTATATTAACTACAGAAAGATTTGATTGTACAAAATTTAAAAATTGGAAACGGGGATTACGATATAGAAAAATTTTATTGCATTTAAAAAATTTGAAACAGGGTTTATAATACAGAAAGATTTGATTGCATAAATTTAAAATTTTGAAACGTGCTTATAATACAGAAATATTTGTTGATTGTACAAAATTGAAAAATTCGAAACGAGGCTCATAATACAGAAAGATTTGATTGTACAAAATTTAAAAATTTGAAATGAGGTTTATAATAGAAGACATTTGATTATATTAAAAAGTACGAATGTATTATTAAACACCGTGAGTCTGGTGAAGATACTTCTTCTTTCCCTTTGTCATCACTGGATTTCTTTGCACGTTACGCTTGATGCCACGCTCGCATGCGGTCCATTCAGCTGTCAGATTGACTATCGAAACGCATGCCACAGGCAGAGCCAGTCAAATAGCGTGCACCATATGATTCCCACTATGCATGTTACGATAGCCTAATTAGTTTCGAGGATCTCGAAGGAAAGCTGGCATAATTTAAAAGACTTTTATTATTATTATTATTATTATTATTATTATTATTTAAAAATGGGTAGATGTAATTTAAAGCAGTGGCCAGATCAAAAGAATATGTATAATAGTTTCAATGCAATAGTTTCAGATTAAAATGATCAAAGTATGATTTTGACTTTTGCATAAAGATCCACAGTCTAGTAATAAATTACGCGACAGTAGAGACTGTTGATATAGACGAAGTTTTTTTATTGGAAATTCATTGAAAAGATCAACGGTGAGACGATGACGGAGTACGGAAAATTTTCTTGCAACTGATGCCGCAACTGATCGGTCCGGGTGCATCGTGACGACTATGTGGGTCATCCTGATCCATGCCAGTTGAGGGTTAAATAAATGTTAATGAATGCGACTTGCAACGTACTTTAACCCTGTGATTCCGTTTGTCGCAGTAGCACGGTCCAACTATCGTTGTTTATTCGAAGCTGGAACGTTTGTTCGACGATTCGCGAAGTTGCAACACTAATTACACCAAAAAGCGGTTACGTTCCGAAACAAAAATAACAAATCTGAATATGATTCCATACTCGACGAATATTTGCTGACGTTATGCCAGCACCATTGATCATGCTCAAGGACTGGCCGATATTAAATGGCGCAAGCAGTGTTATAAAAGCGAGGACTATTGCTCGCTTAACACATACATCAAGAATCTTTGCGCGAATTCCTGCTTTCATTGGCTGTTTTACAAACGACAAAGTGAATAAACAATTTCTTTCGTTTACTAGATCACAATAAAATAAGAATATTAATTTTGGTTAACGTAAACGTGTATTTTATCAAAGCAGGCTAATCGTTGTATGCTGCTTCGAATGGGATGAATGATCTCGAATGGCCAAAAATCTTCGCTACTGACTCTACCAGTACTATGCCACTATACTAATGCGAATAACGACGTAACAAATCTTTCTTCTTTCTAATGATATTTTTGTGACACATTTATGAAGATACGTGCGACATTTTCCAGATTAAAATGACACCAAACACGACGCAATTCGGATCATATTTACGCGTTCAATTCACAATCGAGTAGAACCTCGATTATCCGAACTAATCAGTACTTATGTAGCTGACAGATTAAATCTTTACTGATTCGTTTAACGAATCGTGTTTGGTCCCTTTTCAATCAGAAAAATGTCACAAATATGTTGCGAAATGTTTTGCAAAAACCTGATTGAAAACAAAAATATTTCATTGTATGTACATATATTTCTACGCGATGCTAACGCTAACTCTTCAAATGCCGATATAATTCGTTCGAGATCTGATTCGGAAACGGTTCACTTCCAGGATCGAGGTGGTAGTTAACGGCGGCGTGTGCAAGACAGCCAAGGATGCTCCCCGGATTAGGGGATTTTTTCTAATCCCTGCTTCGTCTTTTTCTTCCAGGGAAATGGAAAGCTTCTGGATTGCCGGCGCGATCTACGCGATCAAGGCGCTTTCCTACGTGTACGACCTGCTGACGTTCCCAGTCTACCTCATATTACAACGGCCCTGGGAGAAGAGGAAGGCCTCGAGGAGGATCAAGGCTCGGGTTGTCACGAAGGATGAGAACAGTATCACCTTCAGGAGCATTGACCCTCCCAAGCGGATGCACATCGCCCTCGAGCGTGAGAAGATCGACACGCTCGAGAAGATGTTGTCCTGGGTCGCTAAGGTGCACAGCGACAAAAAGTGCCTTGGAACTAGACAAATTCTTGCCGAGGAGGACGAGGTTCAGCCTAATGGCAGAATATTTAAAAAGGTACCCCCAGACGAACGATCATCTTATTCTTTAAAAAGTGTTTACTGGACTAGGCTGGCTTTGTTTGGAAAAGGTATCTTAATATACCTTTAACATTGTCTTGATCTCTGCTACAACTCTACAAGATGTAACATTATTTGGAAATTTTTCAAGAATTCTTACTGTCAGAGGATACACCTTGTATAAATAAATATTGGGTACCATTCGACGTATGTACCATTTATTTGGTACCTACAACAAGTTTTTGTTTCAACTAGTTTGAATATTTGATTTGTTTAAACCTATAAAGACATTTTTAAGTGATTTTCATAATTTTTTTTCAGTATAAAATGGGAGAGTATCAATGGAAGACCTATACAGAAGTGGACCGGTTCACCAACTCCTTTAGTCGTGGATTGAAAGACCTGGGTCTCACTACTCGTAAGAACATAGTGCTGTTCGCCGAGACCAGGGTGGAATGGATGATCGCAGCTTATGGTTGTTTCAAGCAGAACTTGACCGTGGTCACTATCTATGCGACATTAGGCGACGATGCGATAGCGCATGGTATCAATGAGACGGAAGTGGACACGGTGATTACTAGTCACGATTTGTTGCCAAAATTCAAACGACTCCTCGACAAAGTACCTCTGGTTAAGACGATCGTTTTTATGGGGGATCAACTGAAGCTGGGGGATGTCACCGGTTACAAGGTGAGTTATTGGTGTCGAGGTGTCAAGATATTCAGTTCGTTTAACTGGCTGTCGTGATGGCCTTGTCAATAGATGTTACGAGGAGCTAATGAGAGAATCGATGAATATCAAAGAACGATAATGCTCGATAAATATTAATGATGTATTCCCAGTGTTAAGTATCTTTTCTCAGCCAATTAATTTCTGTATGAATTATATGCAAGTCACATTATACAAATTTGAAAGTGTTAACCGGTAGCAAATGTATTCGGTTCATTATGCATTTGAACATGTGACAACTATTGAAGAAGGAATGGAAATTTGATTGACTCTTCACTGATTTTTCTTCGCAGGAGGGCGTCAAGCTTATACCATTCTCCAATGTAATTGACAAGGGTAACAATTCAACTTCACCGATGTCCCCACCCAAATCGAATGACACTGCGATCATAATGTACACGTCTGGTTCCACTGGAGTGCCGAAGGGAGTACTTCTGTCTCATGGAAACATCATCTCCACGTTGAAGGCTTTCTGTGATGCTGTGGAAATCAGGCCAGACGATGTTTTCTTGGGATTCTTGCCCTTGGCTCATGTCTTTGAATTACTTGCTGAAAGCGTGTGTCTTCTTACCGGGGTACCAATTGGCTATAGCTCACCGCTTACTATGATTGATTCGAGCAGCAAAATACAGAGGGGATCTAAGGGGGATGCTTCGGTTTTGCATCCGACTTGCCTAACTGCAGTGCCAGTAGGTTTACAAAATAATGCGTAATATTTCATTATCGAGTTGAAAACAACTGTTATATGCTTTGTAAATTTTTAGCTTATCCTCGACCGTATTTCTAAAGGCATCAACGAGAAAGTGAAAAAATCGGGTCCATTCAGGCAAGCGATCTTCAATTTCGCTTATGAGTATAAACTGAAGTGGGCTAGGCGAGGATACGATACACCGATCTTTGACAAATACATCTTTGGAGCTGCCAGACAGGTTCTTGGTGGACGAGTTAGGCTAATACTCTGCGGAGGAGCACCTTTGTCTCCTGACACGCATACTCAGGTGAAAAATTGCCTGTGCGTTACTGTGACCCAGGGTTACGGTCTCACAGAAACAACCTCCTGCGCCACTGTTATGGATGGTATGTAACTTTATAAGTATTAATTAATTACATATTTAAAATAAACAGATATCAAACGATTATTACAACAATCTCTTTCAGTCTATGATAGGAGTACAGGAAGAGTAGGAGCGCCAACCACAATCTGCGACATTCGTTTGGAAAATTGGGAAGAGGCTGGTTACAAGGTTACAGACACTCCTCATCCCCGGGGAGAAATCCTTATTGGAGGGCAAAACGTTTCTGCCGGTTACTACAAATTGCCGGAAAAAACGCAGGAGGACTTCTTCGAGGAAGATGGACGGCAATGGTTCAGAACAGGCGATATTGGAGAATGCCACGCTGACGGGTCTATCAAAATCATTGGTGCGTTTGCAACGATATTAACATTTCTATCAGAAAAAAATAATACTACGCTACAATCTTGTATTAATTTGTCGATATTAATTATAGACCGAAAGAAGGATCTGGTAAAGTTGCAACTTGGTGAATACGTGTCTTTGGGCAAAGTTGAGGCAGAATTGAAAACATGTCCCGTCGTGGAAAACATTTGCGTCTACGGAGACTCGCATAAAACGTACACAGTGGCATTGGTGGTTCCTAATCATTACTACCTAGAAGAGATTGCCAGTAATATTGGTATCACTGGGAAGACCATAGATGAACTCTGTAACAATCTTCAGATTGAGAAAGCGGTATTGCAGGTGCTAGTGGAACAAGCTAAGAAATGTAACTGTCTAGACCTTTTATTTACAGTCGCAAGTTTACTAACAGGAGAAGGATTTTGACAAAAATTAAATCACCAACTTCTAGTTTAATGTATTTTCCCAACTTGTACAGCATTTTTTATTTTTCGAATTCTTCAGGTAACCTCCAAAGATTCGAGATGCCCAGCGCGGTGAAACTGTGCACAGAGCAATGGACCCCGGACATGGGATTGGTCACGGCCGCGTTCAAGCTGAAAAGGAAATCGGTCCAAGAACGATACCAGCACGAAATCAATAGGATGTACGCTTCGTGATGCCGCGCCAAAACCTGCAAGAAATGTAATCGATGAAGCGGTTCGAAATTCACATTTCCTCATCCAACAGAACGACGCCCTCGACCACGTTTATGTATAAGTTTGTGTGTCGAGGTCGCTGGCCGGTTACGAAAACACACTTCAGACTCGAAAGTCAATTTCCTTTTCCCCAATTAACCGTGGGAATGTAGCAGGTGTCGGTCGTTGACATCCGTATATGTCCATTCGATATTAAAATTACAAGTATATTTTCGAGGATACTCGCGTTACTAATTCGACTTCTCGTTTCGGTTGGTGAGACTTCCGCCTACGGTCGTGCGTCGAGATTAGGATCGTCAAGTAACGTAGACGCCAATGTATAACCCGAAGTGTGAAGTATAAATGAAAACGGTGCGGGACGATCGTTCCTCGTCGGCAGGGAAAGTCGTCGCTTTTCTTCCTATGAAATTTCTATGTCTGTCTAAGAAAAACGAACAAACGATATATTCATTCTTCGCGGTGATTCCTACTGATGTAACTTTGTGACAAATGGACCGTCGGCTTTGCAATTGTGCTAATTTTGTAAGTTCACAACACGTATGGTGTACTTACCTCAAGTATTATTCGAGATAGTAGAGTACCATTTTCGCAAAGAAAGAAGGGCATGGCTCTTCGGATAGGGAGAGTCGCTCTGTTCTACGTTAAGCTATTATATGTATATACAGAAAATCGATCTACGAGTCAGCCTTTACTAATAATTAACGTAAACGACGCGAAACGTTAGATTCACTCGAATATGTTCTCAATTTGATGACCTCGTATAAATTCGACCCCGTCTTCTGTTAGAGAAATAACGGCGACACGTTCGCCCCTCTTCGCATACTGTACAATATATCTGTCAAATACGTTTTTGCCTACTTTTTAAAGCTAGTGTACCGTGTCAAAAGCATTACAATGAAATCGTTTCCCTTCTACTACTGCGGCAGAACGATATTTTTTAAGTGTGTGCAAGAGCGCGTATGCATTGGTGTTTGTTTCATTGTTGTGTATGCTTGCATACTTATATATGTATATAACAATACATATACATACACATGTGTATATATACGTATCCAAAAAAGAAAAAAAACGAGAGAGGATACTAGAAAGTAATGCGTGTGAGCTTACAGAAAAGGAAAAAAAACGATGTCTACGAGATAAGAAACCAAGCGATTGTTCGATTAATTTTTAATGTTTAGTCTTCCCATTCGTCGTATTCGTCGATCCTCCGACCTGTCTGATCGTTTCAACCAATTTCTTCTCCGATTCCCTGTGTCACTCTGAATTACGTTTCCATTGCATGAATTCTCTGCTCGCAACCGGTAGTCTTCCCCAAACCTCCGAAAAAAAGAAAGATCAAACAACGGGAAATCTTGGTCGGACAGATTGAACGGGACGAATGCGGTTGCGTTCAATGAAAATTAGGATTTTTTTCGTTGCGGTCCCGTGGGTGGCAAAGAAAACGGCGGATTGTACACCACAAGGGACTTTGTATCATAGGGTACCGCGATGGTAGCGTTCACCGGATGCTTAGTATCTAAGTATTGATATTCGGAACGCGCGAGTAAAACCGAGGTGAATGGGGACCGATCATTCGAACGGTTTTACTTGTATCTTGCGACTTGTTGAACTGCGACTCTACAAGGAGATGGAGAATTAGGCGGGAAATAAGAGAGGGCGTTATCGATTTAGCAGCCGATGCTCCTTTTCCAATCGCGTTGAGAGTTCCTGGCGCTGGACTGAAATTGTTACGGACCCTGTATATCATTTCTATAAATTATTCGAATGCTGTATCATATTAGATAGGAAACTGCCAATTGTCATTTGAGTATGATCATATCATCGATTTATATTGTTAATTAACTCATTATTATTATTATTATTATTATTATTAGAATTATGATTATGAAATTGTGGCTTACACGACGAACAGAAACCAAAATAAATGTACAGAATTATAGCAGGCGCAGTAAGTATTATTATTACGATTCTTCTTCGGTTTAGTTTTTTCCGTGATGGATGCTGGGGTTCATCGGCAACTCCGTCAGATACTGTATATTATTTGTAAACGATGTTTCTTAATTTTACAGTCTCGACAATAACATAGCTTTCACGAAAATGGATACCGTCGGCGAATAAAAGCATGAGAACTCTCATTCGTGTTTTCATTCTTCGAAAACATAATTACCATTCTTACCGTTTCTCAAAATCAGGGACAATAACTGTTATAACCAAAAAGAAAAAAAGTCATGGGATAACAAATATTTCATCGACTAAAACTGTATTGGTTAAAAATAAGGATTATAAGTGACCGAAAATTTTTCTGTTGCTGGTAAATGTTATCGTTGAGAGAAATTAATTTCGATCACTCGTAACAATTGTCAATGAGAGAAATTTATTTGAATCGCTCATAAAAGTTGTCGATCGCTCATGCACATAAACTTCTCTCATTGATAACTGTTATGAGCGATTGAAGTGAACTTCGCTCATTGATAATTGCTTTGGGATCTAAATTTTTGGACACTAATAACTGTTATTCGTAATCAAAACGTTTAAAAACCGATATTTTTTAATCATTTTGTTCTCCGATCTTGTTCCTTTATATTTTGTGTTGATTATCTTAAATTTCAATAATAACCAACTTTTTATTAATGATTTTTATCCTAGAAAATTTTCGAATCAACTGTTATTTTTGGTCCCTGCTCAAAATTCACTTGCGTGGCATGTGCAACGTTACATTTAATCCTTTTTTATCTCGAACCCTGATCCGACTATATTTTCAATTAGTTTGTTTTCTTGTGAGAATATTTTCATTCTTCGGGTGATTACATCGATGATATTTTCAAAATATAAATTTATGCGAACAATGTGATTAAAGCTTGAAATTGATTTGTTTGTAATCTTTGTAAGAGCTTATTTACAATGCAAATTGGCGTTGTCGTGGCCATTCTTTCCTGAGCTCAACATACACAAACACACTAGATACGATGTAGAAATTACTTAATATATTATTTTTATATTAAAACGTGTAGTGTAAATTAAACATATTCGATAGTATTTGTTAACAAAGAGCATGAGATCGATACGACCTTTGTTTAACAATAATTATGCTTCGTTTATTTGAGATGAATTAACAGAGATTGTATATAAACCGGTTATTAAAACGTGAAGAAATAATGACTGCTACGTTTCTGGGAACTTTTCCCTGTAATTATGATAATGTTTATAAAACACGGTAGACATATGTATATCGATAGTATATTACATATTTGAATTACCTCCCGAGTTTCCTAGAGGTAAGTAAAATTGTGAATGTGTCGTTGGAACGTGATAAATGAATCTCCTTTAACGTTTTATTATTCGTAGACAAAAAGGATATCGAAACGGTGTTGTATTTCTAAGACGATTTGAATGATTTATTCGTAATAAATGCGCTAGAAGAAATAATGTGTCGTGGTATATACAAGGGCGATCTATTCAGTTGGTCAATCGGAATAGATGTGTTTAGTATCGATGAACCACGCGCCTCGTAATTGATAAATCTCTTATCGTACATAAAACATAGCTGCTACTTTCAATAGAAATATGTATTCCGAGTTTAACCACTAAGCGGCCCGAGTCACGAGCACATTTGCATAACATCGATTAATTAAATCGTCTAAAATCTCTGTGGGATCGCGACGAGATCTCGATCCATCGGTAGAAAAACATCTTACAATTTCACAGTGCACAATGCGGCGAACGCCCGCGCGGAACAGCATACCTCGTTTTCAATCGCGTAAGCCTCCTGGCGACTTTCTTCGAACTCGAAACTCAAAAGCTCTGAACCATACGATATATATACATACATATATTCATAGATTTTTCACAAAGATTCTTAACTATAAACGTTTCATTTTGGCACATTCAAGACGAACTTTTCGGACCAACCGTCGAATAATATTTAATTTCTAATCATCAATGGCAGATAGTTGCAAATCAATTTACTTGCTAAATAATATTTTGTTTCTTACTGTCGATGGCAGATATACTAGTAAACCACTTTTGCATTGGTGGTCCTAGGTATACATATAAAAACCAGGAGACTTACATATGTACTTATATACCGTTACAATGTCGCAGATCACTTTTACGTATAACAGATTTTATCCACATCTCAACAATGTATAATCTCTAACAATAAGTATTACACGTTAGTCTACTATACTCGTTTCTATACAGTCTACAGGCCGTAGTAATCAGATCGAGACCCTGGTACAATCTCAGTCCAGAAATATATTCTAAAGTTTTGGTCAGAATCCTTACAGAATTAATTAATTACATTGAGACCCATTTGTACACTTGACAATCGTTTCGCATTGTCTCGCCTCGGTGGTGGTTACAAAACCCGTGTCTGTAGGAAACCTATGTTTGGCGGACGATTTCCAAAATGTCGATACGTAGTTTGCTGTTCGACTAGAAACAGTTCAGGAATGGCTAAAACTCTTTTTGTGATACGAACTTGGCACGACCGTGTTCGAGAGAAAGCTTCGTTTTCGAGTATCTTTCTTTTTACCATTCCTCAGAGAATTTCATTCCGCAATGGTTGCTCTAATTTTTCACACGTTATCAATTTCGAAATATTCGATCAATAGTACAAAGTCGCTACTACACGCTAAATTTATGAAAGATGTGCATATAGATTAATAAACCACGCTTCTCACACTTGCTTCAACCCTTCGCGGATGAACGTCGCCATATTGGCTAAGTCGACAAGAAACGATTTATTTACATCGTTTCCTTTTGTTCCAGTATTTTAACCTCTGTTCGACAATTTACGTCTTTCAGCTAACTACTTTTAATATTCCAAAAAATCATTGTCCTCGAAGGGTTGAATATATTCATTCGATCGAGCACGATTTCCTTAATTCCATATTTACAATAAATGGTTATTAATCCGTAGATTTAGTTTATGAATATTTTAACCCTTCGCCGATAATATTCTCTCTGGCTCTTTCATTTCTGGGATCCTTTTTGTATTGTAATGATATCTAAAAAAATTATGAGGTACTTACTATATTATGAGACAGCGGATCTTTATGCAAAATAAAACTTTGATACCTGAATTGCAATTTTATGTTCCTTCTTAATATGTTAAATAGATTGAGAAGAATATAACAATACAATTTTTTAAATGTTTTTACTGTTAGAAATTACAGCTACTGATTTTTGTCATAAATGCATAAAATCCGCTGTCTACTGAAAATAAAAATTCGAAGGAAAATTCCGAGAATGTAGGAATTCGTCTGGAACTCACCCAGTATCCCGGCGAAGGGTTAATAAAGGAAATATTGATTTCATCGACTCGAAGATTTTCGTAACATAAAGGTAAAATAAAACCGACTGTAACGTTTGACAATGAACGTGGCAAGTTCAGCTGGATGCGCGTGTCCCTTTAGTTTATATGTTCAAGAACAACGATTCTCATATGTAGGTGCAGTATGAAACGAACACCGGATACCCGTATCACATAAAACGGTCCAGTCGGGCGAATTCGACGCGCATTTCAAGCCAAAGCCTCAAAAGGGACGTTGCTGCGGAGAATATTGCTGTTTGGCAGAGGGGCTCAGTCATAAATCCGGCTGTCGCACGGCTTGCCAGAAGGTATGTTTAAAAATTGACTCTGCGACTCGGTGAGTCGCATAAGAATTTCTCGTTTTTCCTTTTACGTCCTGCTTAAGTCCTTCACGCGTCATAAACATTTTCATTTGCTCCTCGCTGAACGACCTCCCCCATATTTTCTCACGTTATTACCAATGTGCATTTCTCCTCGAAATATCGAAAGAATTTAATGACTAATTTTCCATGAAAACCGGATATTCATAACTTTGAGTAAATGTTCGAATACATAAATTATTTTTACTTCTCGAGAAAATTAATCTAAATTGTGGATTATCAACTTTGAAGACATTTTGTGCTTTAACAACGATGGCTATACAGTTCTAACATTGATTGTAGTACATATTCTTAATAATATATCATGAGTATGTGTGAACGACGCTTAAAGTGAAAATGGCGAATGTGCCAAGTTTTGTGTCCAGTTTACGCAAAACCACCAGAAATGTTATGTATTTCGAATATTCTATACTCAAAGTTACAAGTTTGAAAACAGTTAAATTTTTGTTAAACAGTGTTACCAAATAATTAGACTTTCTGGACTCCGGAGCTATTTAACAGGTGCACCGCGATGTTTTAGATCACCGGAGATCTAAGAAAGACATTAATCATGCGACCCCCGTAATGCATGCCGTAGAAAAACGCTCGAATAATTCCACCCTCGAACAAGATTATCCTGCGCAGCCCTGGAGGATTCTTCGCGAATGGAAATATTGGATTGGCCTATAACTAGACTGCGGATTTTATGCATTCGTGGCAGACACGAGTTGAACTTGAAACAGTAGAAAGACTAAAAATTATACATATAGTAAAAATAGTAAAATTATTAATGAAAGAAAAAAATCTCTATTTAGCTCCCGTATCTTTCAGTCGACGTACAAAATTGTTATTTCGCGTAAAGATCCGTAGTCTGCCAATAATCGTCAAATATTTTTTCTGATGTTTGAGAGAAACACTTGCGGTGTTATCAGTGGTATTAATTGACTATGACTTGTGAATTAGGTTCAACCGGGACATGGCGATAAATCAAATTCGTTCTTCCGAATTCCTCCGCGAAATGATGTTCGAGTAGGAAGGGGAGAGGGGGGGGGGGGGGCAAGGGCGAGGGGAAGCTCGTAGTAGGAAGGACGAATGGTTTCGGTCGATTTTTCGTTCAATATGAAACGTCGGGGCCGGTCGAGTTGAAACGTAGTCATTAGTCACCGGATGCGATCGTTAGACGGTGATGTAGTAGGCCCTTGGTTTGCCTCTCGATGTCGTCGGGCTGAAGAAGACGCCGGGCGTCGTGGGCGTGAAGGACCAGGTGGCCCATGATGGTGGAGGTAGCGTGCGTCAGGGGGTGTAGTAACCCTCGTGACGTTTTCGCCATTTTTCCCGGGCGATGTAGCACAGAGCGATGGTGATCAATACGGCGATCGTGATCCCCATACCGATGCTAATCCATATGATCTCCTCGTTGATACCACTGTACCCTTTTCCTGAAAGCGTGCTGGATTTATCTTGTGATCGTCACCTTGCACTGGGCGGGCCCCATCGCGACGTATCGAATCGATTCTCTGCGGAACAGATGCTACAAATAGTGTTGTATCTCTTTTTAATTGTATACTCTCCATTCGCCGGACGATAACTAGGCAAAAACGTTCTCGCCCTACCGGGTGTCCCGAGAATGTTCTATTTCCTTGAACGGAGTGATTTCTCGGGCAATTTAAAGCAACTTTTTCCTTTGCGAAAATATTCTCTGCGGCCTCGTTAAGGAGTTATCAACGAAAAACACGGGCCAATCAAAGTACAGGTCCTGCTGGGCGTGACGCTGGAATTGGCCGAGCCAGACTCCGTCCGAGGTAACCGTGATTGGTCGGTGTTTTTCGTAAATAACTTCTTAGCGAAGTCGCGACGAACATTTTCGCAAAGGAGAAAGTTATTTTAAATAGTGTCAGGAATCACCTCTTTCAAGTAGTACGACATTTTTGGGAAATCCTGTATACTGACTCCCCTGCCATCGCACGCATCGTTTTCAGCCTTGATAGTGGGGAGAGTGGGAGACTGTATTCTTTACTTGGCCATCATCTGACGGATGAACAGTACACTCGCGTTGGTATTCAAGTTGGCGCACTTCTCTCTCGCGATCGGACTATGTTATTCCGAAGGTTCTTACACATGTATACAACATTTATATAACAACTTTTTAACATGTACCAGTACTTTGGTTCCGCTGAACATTTATGTGTATTCTATTATTTTCCTCTGTTATAACCATCTTTAAAATTCATGGTATGAACTTCAAGGTCAAAAGTTATATTTCAAAAAGAAGATTAAATAGAGAATCAATATTCTGTACAGATCAACTAATTTTAACTGCTTGGCGTGTAACAGGGCAATAGGGTACCGGAAGCTGTCAGGTTCTACCTCAAACGGAAAACATGGCGGAATCGCTGGTAAGAAGGCGGCAATAGTTGGATGAAATTTTGCACCCCGCCGCGCGCCACGGTGTGTTCCTTTGAGCTAGCAGAGCTAGCTTGTTCGGCGCGGCACGGCGGGGTGCTTCGAAGTTCTCCCGACTTCTCCGGCCGCAAGGAAGTTTTCTCTCGACTATCGCTTTGGTAAGTAGATTACGAGAACCCATCAACGGGACTTGACCGTGGAGGTAACGATATAGAGCGGCGAAGGTTTGCTAAGCACAGCTGATATCGGGAACGGGGAACCCTATGGACAAGACGGAGACGGGTAAGACCCGTTGATGGCTTCAGATAATCCAGTTAGTTGAGAAACGCTCGGCAAAGATGTTCCTTCCTTCCGGGGAGTCTAGTTTTTCAAGCAACCGATTATGAGCAGGGATCGAGTTGCGTGGCTTTCTGATAAGATCTGGTCGAGACGCGCCGTAGAACTTTTTTCGACAAACGTCCTTACAAGATCTCATCATGATAATTCTGGAAAGCAATGTAGCTTTCGGATGGAATTTATAAAACACACAAAAATATCGATTTGTCGATAGTCAAATATTTTACGCGTGAGCACGTTTGTCCCCTTCCAGCAGGCGCCATTACGCTAGTAGCTACGGAGGCAGTGATGCCAGAATCGTGGACCGTGGGCTTTTTCCCCTCCGCTCGCTGAGCCGACTCGACCCCCCACTCTGACGCACCGTTGTCGCCACGTTGCTTCTACTGCGCACGCGCTACACACGAACGTATCTCTAGTCTGTCCGTGTGAGTGCCTGTTCGATTGCACGCGCGCTACACGCGACGACGGTGCGTCAGAGTGGGGGGTCGAGTCGGCTCAGCGAGCGGAGGGGAAAAAGCCCACGGTCCACGATTCTGGCATCACTGTACGGAGGCAGTCACCAGATAGAGACATGCTTAGACCATATATACTAATAGACCCGGCATAGGTATAGTATGTGTATAGGAAAACTGAGAATTCAGTGTCCGAAAGATGATGGGACACTGGGACGTCACAAGATAACTCTTAAGATAATTTCTTTCCATGTCACCGAGTCAATTCAAATCGAGAAATATTGGGTAAATGTTTATTACTTTATTCCCAATAAAATAATTAGCAAAGTTAATCATTGTGTTGCGAAAATGAGGGACGGATGAGCGTCAAAGGGTTGAAGGATTGGTAACTTTACTATTTCTGAGGAGTTGATCACAGTGATTATTATTTTATTCGTTTCAGAAATTGATTTTTAAAGATGTACAGAGGATCGACAATGTGTTAAAAAGTTATTGTACTTGTATTGTGTTAGTGTGCTTTTCTTAAGGTAGAACTAGCTCTGTTTATTTTCACTGCGTTCCACGTGAAATGTTGTAGGGGTGTGCAAACTGTTTGTACAGGCAGTGCCGATTGAATAGAACAGAAGCAGTCTTGCCAATTATACGTAACGTAAAAACAATGTGTGTTGCCGAAGCACACTTTGCACTTTTATTCGTTTAAACATCCATTAAAGAAACTGTGTGTCGCGAGAAAGTAAATATTCAAAGACTAATTATTAAATTCGATTCAGCAATCTTGTACAAGAGCTTTTCGAATTTCGCATATGTAACACGTCGAATGGGGGTCACCGATGACAGATAATTATAGTAGATCGCGTCGTTGGGTTCAATTAAACGACAAAGTTCGTGAAATTTTTAATATCGCTAATGGCGCAAGAAAAACGCCCGGCATCCTACTAAACGAATGAGCAAAGTTTAACTAACGCGACACAGTTAAAACATTGGAAAACTGTCCGGCCGCGTTCAATGCGTTAATATATTTTTTTTCAGAGGATAATGATTTTCCAATAGTTGTGCAAAAGTTGCAAAGAGAATTAATCGGAAATTCTATCTGTTCCGCAGAGAATATTGACCGTTTCCGGTCCCTTAGTGTTATAGTTTATTTAGTATGTAATGCATGCATATATAAAATAATAAATATTTCGGAAAAAGACAATCGGGAAATTGCTTATCAATATGTATATGATGTATATTCACTGAAACTATAATATATTCGTCACCATAATGCCGAATAAAGCGATTAGGTTCAATAATTCAGTAATAACGTACAACGACTACATCACAATAATTTATGCAATTAATTACTGCGATTTTTGTTTCACTTCGAATTTGATAGAAAAGTCAATGAAGATTGGTCGACAGAAATTGTTGTTTTCATGGAAATCCACTGTCCGACTTTCAAGATAGAATATGTATGAATATTGTTGCTGGGCTGTCAGGATCATTGCGCAAAATCATTTAATCGCGACGCGCGTATTCGCATATTGGAATTTCGCCCGCACCCCTGACGCGTTGCTATCGTAAATATGCACATATTGATATTATTTCGCCGGATGGTCTTTAGCGAATTGTGATCTATAAAACAGACATTTTCGGTTGCAGTCGCGTAGAACGTATTATGTATAATGATATCACCCGGTCTACATTACCATTATAATGGGAGCTGTAGATCCCGACTTTTCCAGCGACCCGTCCACCACCCGGCATTTGTTGTCTCTCCCGTTGTTGCTACCTGAAAAGATCCAGTATTTAATTAGCGACAGGAAAAACGAGCGTTAGAAATTCTTTCCTCGAGATATACAGGGCGGCCCAGTAACAAATTGCGAAAGAGAGAATAGGAAATTGAAAATCCGCCTGAAATGCGGCAACCCGACCGACAGAGGTGTACGTTGCATACGTCATAGAGGCGCGCGACAGTCACGTACGTGCGTACACTTCTGTTGGTCGGGTCGCCGCATTTCAGGCGGATTTTTAATTGTTGATAATTGGACTGCGGATCTTTATGCAAAACAAAAATATTCTGCATCGATTGTGAGGAAGCAGTAGTTAAATAAAAATTAATTTCACCCCACAATAGTCTTTTCTCGTTGAAAACAACATAACAATATTCTGAGATTTTTTTATATTTTTCACTGTATATTACATCCCGTTAATTTCTTCATAAATGCATAAAAATCCGCAGTCTATTCATAACTGAAAGACGAAACCAAAAGTTTATTCTTCATTTTCGTATTATATTATCATGCAGAACCACCCCTACAATTGTCTCCCGTCTGTAATCGGACACCCTGTATACCACGATTGCAATGGTCTAGAAAATAGTAGTTAATGACTGTTACGGAAAGGTCCTGATGGAAACAGATATGAAGCACTGAAACGATAACCATTATGGATGGAAAAGCTTCCGGTTTGTATCGGTTCTGGTTATGTTACTTATTCCGTATCCACTTTCCGTATCGTTTCCCTCTATAGGTTTTAAATACGTTTTATTATTAAATGTTTGAATATTTGAATAATAGTTTCATTGTGGTTTTTACTGTGAAATAATATTCTATGTGCAAAACAGGAACGCAATTACTGTAATGAATAACGTGCAAACGAGCGGGGTTGGTAATTATTATTTTAATGGCGCCCCTCGATTTAATTATCCATTATCTATATTAATATTTACCACGCGTAATAGAAAATTATGCAGGGAACATTTAATATTATTATATTGCCGATTTATACGAGGTATCCATTACATGTTAATGTATGCTAAATAATATATTTTCTATAATGTATATCGGAGAGGCATCGTTAGCAATCATGATTTGGTGAACAATCTCACAGTGATATTTTCTAAACAATATAATTTTCTACAAAATGAATGCCCAATCTAATAAAATACAATTGTATAATTTAGAATAATTTAGAAGCACGCGTACTATGAAATACTTGATGATTTTTAATGAAGTCGGCAATCAGACTTGATGACAACTAGTGTCTACATATATGTACAGAGTGTATAAAAAGTAACCGTCATCCGTCCTAGGGGGTGAATCTGTAAAATGTCCGATGTATGAATGGTTTTATCGTTTATTCCTGTGGTGAAATCAGTGTTGGCAAGCGCAGGTGAAATGAGCCTATCTAAATTCTCATGTTATCAGAACACGTATACGGTGTTGCATTAGAGATAAGGCGTCGCGCCGCGCCGCGCCGCGCCGTTCGAATCCCGCAGCCTTGTCCGCGTCTAATGCCTCCCCTGATTTTATTCCAGCGGCGGCCTCCGGCCGTGCAGCGTGTACCAGCGACGGGAATTTATTCCGTGACTAAGCTGTTTAATTCAAAGTTTAATTCGTAGCGTTAAGAGGAACCAATTTTGCAAACAGCCTGGAGATAAAGCGAACGTATGCTGAGCACGAGTCGATCCAACGGAATACACTCTCTCTCTTTGCGCCGAGGATTTACTTGTTTATAGTCCCGAGCCTCTCTAAATTCTCATTGTGCAGTGATAAATTATATCGAGCCAGTGCTATTACAAATTCGTTCGATTTGCCCGTAGTTCTCGAAAAATGTAATCGCGGCGTGTTGTAAACAAATCCGTGGAAACCAGCGATGCTGGTCTTTGAGATTAAGCAGCTCTCATTATGTGCTTAATAACAGAAACATTAAATCGGGTTTTCCTCGGAACGAGGTTATTTAAACCGAGTGCGCGTATAACTCAATTAATCTTGAAGCAATTAACTTGACATTTTTCGCGAGCACTACTAATTACATTTATCTTTAGTTGGACGCGCGGGACTTTCGACGGAATAATTTCTGCTCTTTGTACGTTGAGGAAGACGTTGATTTTTCCACTGATTAATGTACCTTCGTTTTTCAAGTCTGCTAGTTTGTAAGAAATCTTTGGAAATTGCAACTGAAGTTATTGTCTCAGATTTGAAGGAAATACACAGATTTTTGGGGCACAGCGTTAAAAATCTCGCATGCTTTGTTTTGGCTCCAAATAGCATTTCATTAACATTACATTAGCAAACAATTTATTATTGAAGAGCGCCTTAAATTCCATTCGTTTAAATTTCAGATAGTATGAGAAAGTCATAAACGCTAAATTATTAATTTTTATACAAAAATTGATTCGGCTGCGGATTAAATTTCACGAGGTTTCCAATTTAAATTAATATCAGTATCGCCAGTACATCAATATATAAATTAATACAGTATCATTTAAATAAATCCATTTGAAGTGTGCTTACTAATTTCATTAGTAACATGAAAAAGTAATTGGATCGCAGATAATCCCTTTTGATTTATTGATGAATGATATTTGCATTGTCCCAGGGGGCCCGCTGTCTGATACACTGAACGAATAATAGATTTTCAGGTCTATGCATTTTTATTGGCAGGTTTACGTATACAATCAATACGCGCCTCGAGATTTATTGGCATTGCATGGTATATTTGCGATCGTACGTCACTATCAAGTATCGGTTATCTTTGTGAGTAATATCGTAATCCAGTCTCTATTTTCTGATGGCGTATTTTCATATCTGATGCACATCCATGTGCAATTGACAGAGCATATCCAGGTTTAGTATGGAACGGAACCCATCCCCATATTTAGCTCAATATAGGGTTTAGCATGGAACGGAACCCATCCCCATATTTAGCTCAAAGGTGAGTATAGGGTTTAGCATGGAACAGAACCCATACCCATATTTAGCTCAAAAGTGGGTATAGGTTCTGTACCATGCTAAAAGTGAGTATGATCTATCTTTGTCTGTGAACCAGTAGAATCCTCAGATTGAAACTTGGATTTTCAGCATTTTCTCGTCAAAAGCTACAGGATTATATAAAAAAATGTGAAAAATTTCTGGTTTCCTCAGGTGAAGTTTAACCGATTTCATTTGTAACATGTTCAACGTATATATTTACTTTTTGTACCTGTTCCTGTTCATTCTTCTCGAACGAACGACTTAGTTATTTACGTGACAGTTTGGCAGGCAAATTTTTGTTTTCTTTCGAAAGTATCGGGGAAGGTATTTCTTTTCGGAGAAGTTTACGAGCAGCTGTAAGAGCTGCCGTGTGCAAAGCATTCTCTGCGTTCGCCGAATAAAAGTTTTTTATTTTTCGGCTGAGGAGCGAGTTCCATTTTAGGTACACGCAACGGCAGAAGCTCGGTGTTTATCGCAGACTGTAAATTATTTTCCCGAGCCGCTCCCTTTCCATTTTTCACTAGCGACGGAAAAGAGTCAGCGTTATTTTCTCCGCTGAAATCTTCAGCAGCAACGCTTTTATTTTTCTCGTCGTCCGTATACATACATATATACTTCTCGAATTTTATTCGTTCACGGCACGAAAGTCACTGCCACAGAGAGAACAGAATTGCCTTGGGAGAGAATTACCTCACGATCGAGCAATACCGGCGCAACTATTATCCGTTTTATTGCTTGTTCTCCCAGTCCCGCTGGGAATAGTGCCCATTATCGAATGGTGTACGTGCCTTCTTCATTGATATCCCTTTGGATACACAGACCTCGATGTAATCGGATAATAATGAACCGTGTATAGACCAACGGAAAATAAATAGGACGATTTTAAATCAACGTCACATGCAATTTGTGGGTCATTTATAGACAGCGAATCTTTATGCAAAATAAATTTGTTCTACCAGAATTGCAACAAACTGGAGCGAAATAGAAATTTATTTTAATTTTTAATCCATTCAATAGATTGAAAATAACGTAAGAGTATTTTTAAATTTTTCGAATGTCTTTACTGTTTGAAGTTACACCTACTCATTTTTGTTGTAAATGCATAAAATCCGCTGTCTAGTAATTTATTTTCAACACACTGTAACTGTACAAATTTAAGGAATAAACTTGTCATTCGAGAATTGCTCTCTCGGAAGCAGTGAAAAGAAAAAGATATTTTTAAAAATTTTAATCCACATATAATCTCTTCATTTTCTATAAACACTCGTCTTCTTTCATATCTATATAGGTTCCCACAGGAATTCCCGGTGTTTCACCTGCTTGCATTCTTCCCATAAATGCATGAAATTCTTGGTCTACTTATAAGAGTGAAAAACAGGTCGTCGCCTCACGAAGCGTGAAATAAATTCGTACGTTTCCTTTGCGAAGAGCTCTCGGTAGCAAAAGAGACAATATATTTTCCGGGGGAGAACACCGTTCTCTAATTATTTTGGACGAGGGTTGGTGGCAAAAGTTCATACCGCGGGACCGTTGCGCTGACGTCATTACGAGGGAGTATCGTTCACCCACACAACCCCTAAACTTTCGCCGTAAATTACGATCAGCGTTCCGGGGGACACACGCAAAGTATGCGATGAAAATTCCTGAAATCAAAGGCGAGAGGCGTGGAGAATGCGTCCCCGATGACATCCACCGAAACCGCTCCAATTCCGCTCGTCGTTTTAAGCCGGCACAATTACAGAAGGGAGAGGACGAACGACAAAGGGAAAGGAGATAGAGATAGTGAGAGAGAGAGACATCTTACATTATATGGTCTCGAGTGTTCGGTTAACACGTCCGTTATCGATTTCCATTCGTCCGAACAGATGTCAAGTGACGACATCGAGTGCAGAGAGCGCGGGGCGAACGTCCGTCGTCGTCGCATTAATAGCAACAACATCGACTGTTCCTTGCCACCATAATGCGCGGAGTCGTGAGCCCGATAACAAAAGCTTTTCGCGCTCTGAGAACCCCTCACGCGTAATTGCGACGAACAAAAGAGTAGCTGAACACGTGTACACAAACGCGAACGAACGAACAACAATGGAACGAGGCGATACTAACTTGTTGCGTTTCGTTCCGTTCCGTTCCACAAAGACAGTCCTCGATGTCGGACCATTGCGGTGACCTTACTGGGACCGATTCGATCTGACCAGCTAAGCGCATCGGCTCGAAAAAACAGAATCAGATTCGATTAAGAAACGATTCGATTGTCAATGTGCGAGCCCATTGATTGCTCGGAGTGGTCGATTGTTTCGCAGCGAATCGACCGGCAAAGATGCTGCACGTTCTCTTTCAGCTCTCGGATTTATCGACTGGAAGTCACGGCCGACGATTCTTCGACTAATAGAATTTGCACCCAGCCGGTGAACGAGCTAACCGGCGCGGCGGTGGATCGTAAATATTTTTCAGTGATTGTTTTTTTTTTTTTTGGTTTTTTAAGGGAACCGTATCGGAGATTTTCACTGTGTTCTATCAACCCCTGAGATTTGTCGAAGGGTTCTCTAGAAATTAGGAAACTTTGCAGGCAAGTGCAAGTTATGCCTAATACAACCCTAGTTAGGGGTGAAATCAGCCCTCGAGAAATTTATTGTTGTGTCTAACAAATTGTGCGAAACAATTTTTCTATTTTAACACTGAACCTGTCGAGCACAAAAACCGATTAAAATGTTTGAGCTTATAAAAATGACAAAGCGCTATTTATTTAGATTTTGTGCAATTTTTATTACTAGACTGCGGATCGTTATGCATTTATTGGAGAAATTGGTTGGGTGAAATAGAAAACAGTAAAAGATTCGAAAAATTCCAGCATATTGTAATGTTGTTTTCAATGTAACAAAGTCATTAAGGGATGAAATAAATGTTTATTTTATTCCTGCTTCCCACAATCAATGCAGAACATTTTTATTTTTCATAAAAATCCGCAGTCTATTTATTACAAAATGTGCACGGATAAAGAAAGTTATCGAATCAATTTCCATGGAAGCAACTTCATGGTTTCAATAATTGTAAAATCAAAAATATAAAACCGGTCATTTGACGGACAGTTTTAGGTGTTTAGTATTAACAAAATATTGTCTCAAGTAACGTTAGTAAAGTTTATGTAATAGAAATCATTTATTGCTGAATACCTCTTCCATACAGCATCAACATTGTAAACTTTGCGAAGAAGTTTTAATAAATTCATACTTTCCGTCCCCTATCTCTCGTTTCACGTAGGGTTGGACTTGAGAAAAAAGTTTCAAGAACCGGTAAATGTATTCCGCCATCTTTTATCTCTTAGATTGCACACCACGACCTCGCCCGCCATTATACAACGTGGCTGGCATAGTTAATATATTCCAGTCAGACTTTTTGAACAGTATAATCTAAAGACTACTGGCAAGTTATTGCTAATCAAGATTATAAATTATTGTTAATCGTATATACAGGGTGGTCCACGCAACTTGCACACCTATAAAATAACTTCCAAAGTATGTGTTGCACGAAAAAGTGTTGTATATGTATAGAAGTTGCATGGTCTGAAGGGGTACATTATGTAGTGTATTTATTTTTTTTATAGGTGGAAGCGTTTCGGAGATTTGAAGGTCGACTTTGTTTTTTTAAATGGAATACTATATTTTTGATACCAAAATATGGAAGAATGTCGAATTCTGAGTAAAATAGTATTGATCTTCATTAGCCCTAAACCTAATAATTAAAGAGTAATTGCACTTTATTTTCTGAAAATTTTCTTCGCGTAATATCAAGTTAGAAATTCGACCTTATCACAGATTTCCGCAGGACAGCTTCTTAACATATTACGCGAAGAAAATTTTCAGAAAATAAAGTGCAATTACTCTTTAATTATTAGGTTTAGGGCTAATGAAGATCAATACTTTTTTACTCAGAATTCGACATTCTTCCATATTTTGGTATAAAAAATATAATATTCCATTTAAAAAAACAAAGTCGACCTTCAAATCACCGAAACGCTTCCACCAGTAAAAAAAGTAAATACACTACATAATGACCCCTTCAAACCATGCAACTTCTATATACAAAACTTTTTCGTGCAACGCATACTTTGGAAGTTATTCTAGGTGTGCAAGTTGCGTGGACCACCCTGTATATATTTTATATGTTGATCCAACTAAAGAGACTTCCAATTATCTTCAACCGATTTGAATTTATGCTCGCGTCTATTAACATGTAGATATATTAATTATTAATAGGCGAACGCAATAGTCACCGTTGCTGATCTCACAGACGTTGTTTTGATCGTTGAGAATTCGCAGAAAGCAGACCTCGTCGCGACGCCGCGTCGGTATCAATCAACGACAATATTGATCAACGCTAACTTCGGAAGACGTGCAGACACGTAAGTGCACGCGCACGTTTGTTCGACTTGTTTTGCACCAGCATCGTTAATCCCATAATAAATTATCGACAGTTGCGCCTTTCTCTAGCTGGCTCCGGTGAATAACACAGACAAAGGAGATCATCCAATTGTCCTCTTCCATTCTGATGAAACATTCAAGTGTCGCAACACAGTACTAAAAATAAGGGATGCGTATTGTCCAATGCGGAGGTAATTAAATCAAGCAGAATTTCAATTAAAACTAATCATTGTTCGACGTACATACATGGATTGATACATTTTTATGGAGAATAAAAAGCTGCATCATTTAAAAAAAAATCGAAGTTGACCTTCATAAGTCCTTGATGCGTCCACCTGAAAAAAGCTAATAACTATAGACAGCGGATCTTTATGCAAAATGAAAATTTTCTACCTGAATTACAACAGACTAGAGTGAAATAGAAATTTATACCTTTTTCTTAATATGTTTAATAGGATGAAAATCATATAGAACAGAATTTTTAAACTCTTCTAATGTTTTCACTGCTTTAAATTGCACCTACTCATTTTTTTGTCATAAATGCATAAAATCCGTTGTCTACTAATAACACAAAAGTAGAAACATAAATCCGTAAATGAAATCGTAAAATATCAAAGTTCTGGAAAATATATTATTTGTTCTCAAACAACTATACACAGGAAATAATAAAACAAATTACCTTTTTGCACTTCGAGACTTCATCATTGTATCTCAAGCAGGTACACTGTCGTACAACAAAGGTGCTGAAAGAATATAATAAACAGAGAAACAAGAAAGTACGTAACGATGTTAAACAGGATTTTTATAAGAGGGCTAACTATAAGGCAGGTGATGTATTAAGGAACCATACGCGTATTCCGATTTGAAAGAATTGATTTTTTTTGCACAGCGCGATATGAAATATTTTCCAGCGAGAGCTTGCTGGAAATTCGAAGTATTGATAAAGTCGTTCGAATGAAACGTTTCGTTCCAAAGGTCCGATTTCCAGCATGCCAACGTTTTTCTGGAAATACCATTTTTCAAAATGCTGGCCAGTATAACAACCGTGTGCACCGTCCACCCGACTGACTTTATCTTTCCGAATAAATCGCACCAATTTTTTTTTTCATGAACTGAAACAAATGTACGATTCTATCACGGAAATCGTGAAAATTTCTTCAAATTGTTACTATTGTGATTTCTCTCTCTAAAAAGCTGTGAACTGTGACCTACGAACGAAAAATGTTCAAATACGGAACGTTTTTGCTTCGGATTTAACTCTCGGACGTTCCACGGCACTGCTCATCGGATCGATACTTTTAATAATTTTTAGCTTTTCAAGAAAACGGAGATATAGTGCATAATAATATAAAAAAAGTAAAGAAAGATCGTGAACATTGTTTATTTTATTAACTGCATTTAGAAACAAATCTGGGATAGTACACTAATGAATTTATATAAATGATATCTCTAAATGAAAAATATGCAGTTTTTCGAATTTTTATTTTTTTTAAATATGTTTGCCTAATCCGAAAAAATCCATAATAAGAAACATTTACACTAAACATGATCATGTGATAATTTCAATATAAAGCGAGCAATTTTAAGTTTCTGGAATTTATTAAAAAACCGTCAAACATTCTGAAAAAATTCACAGTTGTATCTGCTATTAGGTAGAATGTTTCTGAATTTTTTGGTAATTGTTTGTTAAGCAGAACGGAAGAAATAAAGCATAACTCATGCTCACCCCATAACTACCCTTGTGGTTAGGGTACCAACTTAAAACTTGCCACAGAGGGTTCATATTTGACCCCCTTATACAGCTGTACCTTTCGCAGCAGATATTTTTGATGCAATCCGTAATTCCATAATGCTTAATGACGTTTGAAAGTAGTGAATTATATTAACCCATTTATTTCCCGGAGCAACGAGCTGGTAGTTGTACGTCACTGTAAAACACGATGGGCTATTTAAATAAATATATTCCGTCACTTTAATGCGAACATTCGAGGGTATTTCAATAAATGTAAATTCTCCTTTGTTATCGACTCGTTCGAATGGAATGCGATCGCTCGACTCCGTATGCCACGGCAGCAGATAAACCGAAACGAATGCCTGTGACATTTAATTTGTTAAAACACAATGAACCGGTATTACACGCGCGACAAAAGATCAACAATTTCGTTTCCGTTGACACGGTTCCTTCAAACAAAATTCGTGCGCCAGCATTCGACTGATCGTGGCGCAGCGATATTTACCCAGTTGCAATTACTTCATCGACAAGTTCGATCGATGGTAACGCTGCACAAAGTACTAGTTTGCGAAAATAGGGTCTATTTAATTAGACGGAATTGTTTGAATATCATATTGCGCCGCGCATAACCGCGGTTACCCGCTCTACGGCGATGCTCCAATTACTCTCATTGAGAGAGTTAATTGTTTAGTCATTGTTAACGTCTAACGTGTGAATATATGATACCAACATTGGAACAGGTTGTGTCCAATCGATCAAACATTTGTAATGGACTTGTTTACATTTAACAAGTGACAATACGTCACTTTTTTCGCACTTTATGCAACTAGTTTGCGGTATCTATTCTTTTAACGATGGAATTTTGTTTCAGGAAAAGTGGATGTTGCATTTTTTACAACATTGAAATCCGGTGTGTGCGAATCGATCAAAAATTGTAGTGGAATTATTTACCATACCAATCTCTACATTTAACAAATTCAATAAATCACATATTTTTTACAGTTTGATGTATATGTATATCCTTTCAATGGTAGAATTAAAAAAAAAAAAAATAGTATTTTACAAAATTGGTATGCGGTATGTGCAAATTGACAAAAAAATAGTTCCATTTTTTAATATCCTGCTAATGGTACGAAATTTTTTTTAAAAGAAATGAATTTTCCATTTTTCGCAAAATTGAAATCCGGTGTGTGAATCGATCAAAATTTTTAATGGAATTATTTATCATGCCGTTCCGCACATTTAACAAATTCAATACATTGCATTTTTCGCATTTTCCGCAGTTTGATGTATTCATATCCTTTCAATCGTGGAATTTGGTTGTAAAAATGGTTCATTCATTCGCGTCGGTTGCAATAATATATTATCATAAAAATGCAAAATGTTCATGTTTGGTTCCTTGATTCTAATACAAGAAGTGCATCTTTTACAAAAATCTCTTTCAAATCGTTTTACGCGAGAATACTCCTCAAACACCGCTGAAGAGTTATGCAAATAAGAAAACAGTGAATACGAAACGAAAAGAAGTCACGCAACAATAATTTCGCCTTCTTCGACGACTGTTCATCGAAATGAGCGCGCTCGTGATCGCGCAATACCATCATTTTTGCGAACTCCTATGAAAATAGAACGTTGGGGATATTAACTCTCGGGATATGGAACGTCTGAGACGGAAACGGCAGACGCGTGCAGAGTTACTTTGACCTAGAGCAAAATTTCCATTGTATGCAGATTCTAGGATGGTACTCTGCATAAAATATTCAGTACACCTGTAACTGCACACATTGCATTTACAGTGGATTCAAAAAGTATTTGAACACTGAATTCTCAAGAAATCCTCGATATTTGTGATCATTTCGTTAAAAGAAATACAGTATGTACAACGATATAATTTAATTTTAA
The DNA here is from genome assembly GCA_916610255.1 of Lasioglossum lativentre. Lineage (NCBI taxonomy): Eukaryota > Metazoa > Arthropoda > Insecta > Hymenoptera > Halictidae > Lasioglossum > Lasioglossum lativentre. The sequence goes on along the minus strand of OU744356.1, from coordinate 35,270,130 downwards.
AGCTGCATGTCGATAACTGTGATTATTGCTTAAAAAGAAATATAGTACAACAATATAATTGAACTTCAAAGCTTTCAGCCTCTACTATTTTTGTTCAAGATATTTTTCCATGATATTGCGACTGGGGCACTGGAGACAGTTTTTTGGTCCGAAATGTTACAACCTGAAACGTCTGCAGAAACACTGAATAATTTTTTTCGTCACTGAAACCACCGTTTAAAAGATCGCAGCTCCCTGCCAAAACGAGAAACCAAAATTATTCTCCTCAGTTACATCGGGACTCAAAATAGATTCTCTTTAGTGCGATGAAATAAAAAATCGATTTCCGGAAAATTACTGGACCAGAATACCCGGTTGGCTGTGCATTCATTAAAGAAGATTAATAGTTAAAGTTTCTTCGAGGCTCCAGCGGAGAAACGTGTTCCGCCAGCGATTTAACTGGCGGGGGAAAGTTTCGGTGGAACGAGACTCAACGCGACGACTTTTCCTTCCGTTGTTTCTTTTTGTTTTTTTTTTGGAGGCTGCTCTTTGAATCCTGGCAGGCTAACTCCTCGTCTTTTTTCGTCACGTGTCAACGCAATCACGAACCTTTGGAAGTCGCGACACACCTGCTAGTCAGTGTGTGTGTGGGTATGTGTATGCTCCGCAGCGGGTGGCAAAAATACCGTCATCGTGGATAACGTTTGAATCGCTGCCACCCCCTAACTGGTATTTCGTACATACGCCAATTAAAAGTTTTTTCAATACCAATGCATGCGTCGGATGATTCAGTGGGAAAATTGTCGATGAACAAGTGAACGACACTTGAATCAATTTAGCCCGCGTCGAGGTGTATTATAATCGTTATAAGTGTACTTATCCATAGATAGCGGATTTTATGCATTTATGACATAAACTAGTGTAATTTAAAACATTAAAAATAATGGAAGATTTTAAAGATATTGTTAGATTATTTTACAGCTATTAAATACCATGTGCTCCATTTAAGTAAGGTCACCTAAATATGTGGTTTTTCTTTTTTATTTAACCATTTATTAAAATCTCAACTGAGATCTATTTCTGCTGCACTTAGTGTGATGCAAAAACTATTTCTCACGTAATGTGTATGGTATTAATGGACCAATATCTAGCAAGAACATTTTTTCATCGGTGATTTTTGATACACGCTGTATTTTTCTTCTTTTTATTGCATCGTGTAGCTGACCGAAAAATATATTTAGATATGTATAATATAACACATGACCTTCAAATGACCTTGATCTTTGAAAATTAAACTGAAAGCTCCGGAATAAGAAATAAGCTTGAGAAAGTAATAACATTTGCAAAGAATTCACCTTTTGTGACACCATTTATATTGCATTAAAAACATTTGTTATGTCGCCAATAGACCGCAGAACTTCATGCAAAATAAAACACGTTTGCATCAACTGCAACAAACAAGGCCCAAGTAATAATTCTTTTCATTCTTTAATAAATGTTCATAAGTTATAATTAATACATTGATGTTCTCAAATTATTTAAATCTGTTCACTGTTTTAAATTGCAACTACCCATTTTTGTCATAAATGCATAAGATCCGCAGTCTAGACATCACAAATAAAGGAGATATTTAGGTGGCTCCATTTAGGTGGATCACCGTGTACATGTATTCAGAAAGAAAATAAATGTCTATTTCACTCCGGTTTGTTGCAATTCAGGTAGAAAATGTTTATTTTGCATAAAGCTCCGTCGCCCCTCTAACATATATATCGATGTTGGCCGAAAAATTCTGGTCCAAAGAAATTCCACGTCGCGTCGCCTACCGCAACATAAATCTACCAGAACGTTACGTCTTCCACATAGAGCACGCCATCGCTCTTTTCAAATTCTAGATGGGCCATTTTATCACTGTTCTCAACAACTTTCGTAGCTCGGCGAGACCGTCGCGTCGCGTCGTAAAGGGCGCAATACGTGTCGGCGTTAACTCGGTCTTGGGCAGGAGTTCGTGGAAAACCGTAGGAATCCTTGGTGTTTCGATCACCCGTTGTATCCGCGAGTACGACGCGCAATAACTTAGCGCACACAGGACGATTCCATGTCGCTTGGATCGTCAGGTTCTACTGCGAAATATTTATTGCGTTACACGTATTATATGTATGTCCCCTTATTGTTTGCAGCCACTAGGTTTCCTTTTATTCGGTTGTTGGGTCGGTATCCAGCTCGTTTTGGCCCAGATTCAGACGCGAACATTTCCTGCATAAATAAGCGTAGCTCCATTGATCCGCCTCCTATAATTAACCCGTCTTGCAAATTTCTATAATTAACCTGGATTCATTCAGTTTCTTTAGATATAGCGAACCCATCGATTTTCTGTTTACAAACAGTCATAAACTTCCCTGACGTAATTAAACGTGCTCATTAATTTGCCTGCGTTAATTATCAGGTTCCATCGATTTTCTTCTTATAACTGGTATTCATTAATTTTCCGTCCGTCGGGTCGCAACCGCTGGTTCGATTCATCGATTTACCGCGTGTGAATTGGTTTTTTGTAAATATAGGATTTCGGGAAAGAGGGAAGCCCCGCCCCAGCGGGGTATTGAACCCGCGACCTCACTGGTTGTGGGTGATCCAGCTAACGTGCACACCACCGTGGGGACTTCGGACCCCCTCCTCCGTGGGACCGGTACGGGGTCCCTGGTAAGAGTAGGGTTTTATGGGCGGAGCTTCACTCCCCAGAAGGAAATCTTGAGGTGGAGGGGAGGCCAATGGCGTTCGGCGGTTCGAGATCTTGGCCCCCTTCTCATTTTGCCTAGGGACGATCACCGTGGTGGAGTTAGGGGGTATACCCCAGGAGGGCGGACGGGGAGCCCCGTCTCTTCCCCTAGGGAGGGCGGGGCATCCGTAATGATTACCACTACGTAAAAAAAAAGCTAACGCACCGAACCCCCACCGACTTTTCCTAATCTCCATTGGTCTGGGGAGTTCTGATACCACATAAATAATTATCTACGTTTTGATATAATTCCTGTAAGAAGGCTGTGTCATTGATAAGTTCTTGTGTCTTTAATTAATGTACTGGCGAATAGTCATAAAAAATTATTAATATCTGTAAATTTGAAATATAATTACTGCATAAATTTCAACACGAAGGGACACGAAGACATCATGAATGTTATATTTTCGCTTAAGAATTATGTTCATTCACTGGACAGGTGAGCCTATCCGGTGTTGGCGATGGATCCTGTTAAATGATTTCCCGTGATCAACGCGGCGATCCGACTCAACGTGACCGATTCAACGTGCTCGGCCTAATTACATAAATTACTTAATTTCACGCAGTGAAACGATCGATACGCAAAATACCGGATTACAAAATGGTGTATCGATGTTATCCCTCGTGTTAGCCAGGGATAAATGCCTGGGCACACACTTCGTTATCGGACTGCGATATCCGCGTATTTTCATTAATCATTTTACGAAATCGTCGAAACGTTCAATAAACACGTATCGTAGTATACGTTGTTTATCCGGGACCTCGTAGTTCAATTAACGCGCCACGACGATTGTACTTGAAGAAAATGCAGAGAACGAAAAATCGATTTTTTGAAAATATGTCCACGCTGTGGAATTATACTTAAAAATTATTGTCTTAAAAATGCCGCCACTAAATATCAATTTAATTAATAATAAATAGACTGCGGATGTTTATGCAATTTTTAATTTTTCTAGGCAAGTATCAAGAAAGTGGGAACAAATAGAATCTTATTTTCAGTGGTAGTAGCCTTTATAGATCTGAAATAAATAAAAATCGTATTAAATTCTGTGGAATTTTATATTCTAGCCAGTAAGGTGAGAACTTCATTGTCAAGTAAGTAACTAGCTGATTGTATCTACGAATAAATTACATTAAATTGGCATTTAAACGCATGAAATTGGCATGGCAGATAAACCATTAAACCAACGTGTTAAACAATTGTGAACAGAGTCGATCAGGTGTGAATTTTAGAACGGCCTGTAGGAAACAGTCTGCTAACGAAACGAACCGAAACTGATCTACGATCGTTCCACCGTCTGTCCAGTGACCAGAGGCTACGCCTGTGTTCGCAATTTCCATTGATCGTAAAACCACCGATCCATATATTTCCAGCCGCCTAATTGCTCCCAAAATGTCCTCGTTGCGGGGAACCCCCCACAGAAATCTAGTTCAATGGTTTTTGGCTCGGTCGCGGAGAATAAAACTTCCGGGACGGGATCGTAAGAGATCGCATGGGAGGCCAAAAGGGCGTGGCAAACACTAATGCGGTGGTTTTCGAAAAACATCCGACGGAAGTAAACACTTCACCAACCTATTTTACCCCTTGCCGTGTACGCTAGGAGATCTCAATCACTTCAATATGCATTTATTACGAATGTTTGTAGATTTCCAATTTTTTTAAACCTGTTCGCAAAATCCGAAAAAAATACACATTAATAATCACGATGGAACACAACTACCGTAATAATATAAACGCGGTACTCTGAAAACCTCGACATAATATCGGCAATTTTATGCATCCGGATTTTTTTAAAAATCGATTCTGCGACCAAAAATTCTGAAATAATTTACTGTCGTGCGTGCCGTTAGGTAGAACGTTCATGAATTTTTTCGTAATTTTTTGTCGAGCAGAACGGAAGAAATAATTCATTAAACCGTGGTCACCGGAGAACTACCCTTGTGGTAGGGGTAGCGACTTGTCGCAGATGGTTTCCTTTGGCAAACAAAAATCTACGACTTTTTTTACGATGTCTGTTCATGATGAATCTACAATTTGAAGATCGTCGATTAAGCCAGCGGGGTGATCAATTTCGCGATAATCCTCTGTTTGGTTGTTCCTCGATCTTTATCCCCGCTGTGACGGAGCATAATCAAGTGCTGACCTTTGGTGAGATTGCAGAGCCCGCGATACACGGGAATTTCTGCCGTATTGGTTCGAGCAGCGCAGCGGCGAGAGTCACTCGTCAGGATGGAAATTCGTCGGAAATACGATTAGTCCCGATTAATCATTCGGTGCGCCGATTCATTACGGCGATGTGCGGTCGACGGATCGCTAAAATGTGACCTGGCGCAGAGGTTCGCTCTGCATGGAAAGCCGATGAAAAATGTTTTCAGAGACGTTCGAAATCTCTTCGTTTGACCGCCATTTCTCGCGTAACTATTTCGATCAATCATCTTCTTCGAGTTCCCGGTGCTGATAAATCAAGTAAGTTTTAACCAATTTCCTTATACCAATGTCAGCAATCAATTGTGAATTTCATAGAATTTTAGAGCACCTTAACGAATCAGAAACGTTTCAATGGATGGGGATCGTTCATTTTTTATCCAAGCGTTCCCGAGTAGCTTCATGTTTTTAATCGTTCGTTACACGATTTTTTCAAACTATTTGTTAAATCTAGAAGTGAAGTGTTATTAAAGATCCGCTTCCATCATCCGAAAACACGGAAATTGCTCGCGAGACGTTCAAATTCCAGTCGTACATTTTCTTATCGGCGATTCGGAAGCATCGTACAATGGGAGGCAACGTGCGTCATCCGGAAAGCCGAAACAATTCCCGGAAAAACCGCGGTTGCCAATCTGACGAAGGATGAAACTTCGCTTAACCCCTTGCCCTACGATTTATTTTACGGTTTCAGTGATTAGAATTTTTTTGTAGCTCGTAATTTAATAAAAAAAGAGAAAATTTATATCTATTGTATGCCTGTACATACTCTCCAATAACTGTACATTAACAAAACCAAAATAGAATTTCATCTCGATTTAAAGGGAATTAATAACATACATATTTTTTAGACTCTGTTCAAAATCTTCATCACGAGTCTGACACGTTATTATAGGGCAAGGGGTTAAGGTGGCAAACCATGTTTTTACAAAAATTGAATTTTTTCAATTTTCTTGTTGTTTCGTGTGTGTAGATTTTAAAAACTTTCATATTATTTTTTATGGGAATTTTTTAAGGCATTTTTCTTATTAAAATGCCACTAAACACGATATCATTTTAACTGCATTTACAGTATTTAGTGGTTTAATTCTGGCCTGCGCAACTAGTGCTCCGACAGTCGATGACGTAGAATCAGCTACCCCCACTCTCGCGCTACGCTGGCCGGCCGGGAGTCGTGACGTAGATCGGGTACCCCCACTACCGCGCTCCGTTCACCTGTCCGGACAGGTCTCACGCCGGCTCACAGTGGGCTGGATCGAGATATTCAGTGACATTTTACTATAACTCTTGATCTTGACCCGTAAGAGATATCGGGATGAAATTTGCACTAAAATTCATTAAAAAATTATGCCTATCCACTGGTAAGAAATATATATTTTTTGTAATAATTTTTTTATTAATTGTTTAAATTATAATGTCTTAAAATAATAATTAAAATTGTTTATTTGTTACTTAATTAGTGTAGGGTGTTTCCCAGACGAGTGAAAGCCGGAATTAGTCAGAGCGGATGTTATAAATCAATGAATGGATGAGGACGGATGCCTGCAGCATGGTTTGTGAAAATGTTGGGTGCAAATGAAGAAGAGCGTTTGGGACAGAGTGGATGGTTTCAAGTGACCTGGGTTTTATTGCCTAGGTTTCGGAGAACGCTGCGTAGCTAAAGGTAACGAGTGAGTGAGTGAACGAGTGAGTGACTGAGTGAAAGGGAGATAGAAGATAAAGAGGAAAAAGGCAACGAGGGTGGAGACGTTGGAAAAACACGACAGTCTGAAAGTAACCTTGCGAGAATCAACGTCGATCTTTCAGCGCGCGAGTACCGCGTGAATTTTAATTGTAACTTAATAAACTGTTTTTGTTATTGTCAATGTTATTAATTGAGAGTTTCTTTTCTACCACGGCAACACATGGGATTTTGATAAATTAATCCTACATTAATACTTCCCAAGATAATTTAAATCACCGATGTCTTTGGTCGTAAATATCTTCGTATTTCTTGACATTTATTCTTCATATTATGAATATTTCAAGAAATACAAAGAAATTTTTAACCAACGACATTGATGAATTAAATTATCTGGGGAAGTACTAAATAAGTCACAAATAAACAATTTTAAATAATATTTTAAAAATATATATTTCTTACCATAATTACCAGTGGATAGACATAATTTTTTAATGAATTTTAGTGCAAATTTCTTCCCGATATCTCGTATGGTTCAAAAGTTATAGAAGTCAATTGCCGAAATGAAGTTAATTTTTTATTTAAACGCATAATTTTTAAGATTAACCTTAACAATTTGTAGGTATATGTGTATCTGTAATCTAAAGAGTTTCTTAGAAAAATGTCTTAATATTCCACAGAGTACCAATGGCGGCTATCGAACGCATGCGAAATGACGTGACATTACTAACTTTAAACGGTAATAACTCAGAAAGGTGGACGAAGGTGGACGTGATTTTTGCACATTATCTAAAGGAAAGTGTCCTGAACTGATTGTGGTTTGTTCAAATGCGGGTCCTCTCGGGTGTAAAAAGTTATTCCTTGCCAATTGTAAAAATTTTGACATTTTTCTATCCTACATTCAACATTAAATTTTTAATACATTGCATATAATAATTGTAACTGGAATTATAATTTCTTAACGGTGTTAATAATGCTGTTTACTGTAGAAAAAAACGGGGCTGAAATCTTGAATAGGATCGTCAAAATATCGCTAAAAATATAGGACATTTTTCGAGTGTCAAACGTAGATTCTAAAATGTTCAACTTTAAAAGCTCGGTACAACTACAATTTTCATTTAATTTGATTAATTTTTCTATTTTTGAGGTCAGTGGATATCGAAAGACAATACCAATTGATTAGACATCGATATGAAAAAGTTTATTTCTTGGTAAAATGCCACTAAAATCTTCGATCCAGCCCACTGTGACGGCTGGCCGAGAGTCGGTGACGTAAAATCGGCTACCCCCACTATCGCGCCCCGGTTGCCCGTCCGGACAGGTCTCGCGGCGGCTGGCCGAGAGTTGGTGACGTAGACCGGCTAACCCCACCCGGCCGGTCAGCGCGAGTTCTGTCCGGACCTCTTCCCTGTCGCACGGTCCGTGTTTACATGTACTGTCTTTTTCTACGTTCGACGTGGTCTGCGAGTTCACAAAAAAATAGTAGCCCTACGCGACCTATGTCGGAGAACGGACCCGAGGATCCGGCTTATATAATAAAAAACTTTTATACTAAAGAAAGGATTATTTACCGCTTTTCGTAACGTCGAGATATATTCGATACGAAGGGGGAAAGAATCGTTCAACGGACTGTAAAATTGTGAAAATAATGGAGACGGACGCGTAGAGGGCGGGGGTGGACAAGCAAGATTTTCACACGATACGAACGAAGATGGCGGGATGCTGTGGAAGGAGCTCAGATATCTTGTTCGACATCAAAATATTTTGTACCAAACACAAAGTACAAAGTTTATGCAAGTTATATATATTCATACTTTATATTGCCAAAACTAAAATAGTGATTTTTTTTCCGACAAGAAATTGCTCGTAGTAAAAATAAAATATTAATTCCCATGAATATTCAGGTTTCTGAAAATTTGCATATCGCATAAATGCGTAACGATCCGCAGTCAGCCAACATTAGAATTTGCATAGTGTTCTGAAGTTTGTTCGTTCATGTTACGCATATATTCTGTTGTATTTTCTTTTTTTTTTTAAATAAAACTCCGAATGATGGGTTTCAAGATGAGATCTGGAGATGAAAAAATTGGTCGAATAGAAACCTATGGAGACCTTGGAAAAATTTATCGACGTTGGAATATCGACTTATTAAAATTATTAGAAAAGAAAATGCTTTATTATTTAACTTCTGTTTCCTACAATTTTCTATTTTGATCCGCAATTCTGTTAGAATGGAATTCGATGTCTCAACGTATCTCGGTGTTGACAGAAAAAAAAACGAAACGAACCGGATATTTACACTTGCCAGCAAATAACAGGATAAGAAAAGATTTCTTGAAACGTATTGTCCCGTTAGTTTTGAAAGGGTTGAAGAGCTGTTTGTGTAGACACGTACACCGCTATAGCCTGCTAAATCCTCGGCATGCAGTGACACAGTCGTATTGGGTGTTTGCTTGTATGATACACACATAACCTCGCGCAATCGAATACTTGTCGAAACTTTATTAACAGTTTTCTCGCGAACCGATTGTTCGCGGCACATTACTTTCGGACCGGTCTTTTCTCGTCAGCTGGAACACGTACTATACAAAGTTATACTCTGTATAGTAATTATGTAATTAACGCTAGAGCAAAAATACATAAATTATGCAAGGAACTGGTTCTCGAAAAAAAAATTAAAAAATGCATTTAAAAACAGATTTTTCACACAGTTTAGTAAACATAATAATACTATGCAACTTTCGTTGGAACTTCTTTTTAATATCGTTTGTTGTTCTTGAGATATTTCGCGAAAAAGAAAATATTTTCCGAGGGCTGATTTCACCCCTTTAATGCGAGTTTATAATTTTTTGAAATTGAAACCTAAAAGAATTAATGTAAACTAATTGTAAGTTAGACACTAAGGCATATTGTAACATAATCATATATTGTATAATTTGTAATGTATATGCTATATAAACCTTATATGGTTTAACGCAATAATTAAATAATAATAATAATAATAATTTACGGGTTCGATAACTTCCCTTGTTAATTTAAATGTTAAAAAACGAAATACAATTTTACGTATCTTCTATTTGTAGTAATTGACGCGGAACGTTTTTGTTTCGCGTAAAGCTTCGGCGTTCTGGTAATTGCAGGAAGAGTAGCGCAAATAATAACTGGAAAATATCCCTCTCCGAGTCTCACAGCGTCTTAACTTCGACTGGTTTACGATCGTCTGTTATTATACTCTCCATGGAATTGGAGAAATTGGATACTGGAAGTTGCGGCGACCATCACGTTTCGCGCAACCCCTAAATTCAGAGACGCGAGACAATGGGAGCAAGTAGATTTGCCCAGTCTTTGATCAGACTCGAAGGTGAATTGGTCACGCTGGGCGAAAAGTGTTTGACCCGTGGCGATCGGACAAAGACAGTAAACTCTGACCACCCTCTCTCTCTCTCTCTCTCTCTCTCTCACTCGTAGGTTAGAATTGGATCCAGTTTACTCTGTTCAACGAATCGTATCGCGGATCCCGTAGTCGTATAGTGTTTTTCGCCGCGCGGCGTACTGCTTCGGCGAAAAATCGCGCAGCGTACTGCTTCGGCGAAAGCGGTCGAACGCGGTCAACGATTTATGCTGCCCTTTTGAACTTGCACCGAAAATCGCCGGCTACGAAACACATCCAACCCACGTTGAATTTTTTATGGAACACATGAGAGGATATTTACAACCGGGCAGCAGATTTTGTAAATCAGCACAGCACTTCTTAAAATAATTCTCTTCAATCTGATAACCAGACTGCTGATCTTTATGCAAAATAAATTTTTTTTTTGTATAAATTGCATGTGTCAGGAGCTAAATAGAAGGGTCTTTCTTTTTTAAATTATTCTAAGGAGTTGAAAATAATGTATTGACATACCCAAATTTTTTTAATCGTTCCTATGTTTTAAATTGCATATAACCAATTTTGTCATAAATGCATAAAATCCGCAGTCTACCGATAACCTAGCGAAGTTGAATTAACAAACTTGAGAATAATTATATATCTTTCTATAATATTGACTTTTCGATTCGATGCCAAGAGAGAAATTCAATTGCAAATACGTGGGAGGGACGAATGTTAATTTCTGCTGGTGTTAAGTAAACAGAGATAAAAGTAGCAATGGTTACATGGTAAATCTTGACTTTCTGTTTCACGGTTTCATGAAATAAATTACCCTGATTTCGTGGTATTTTCATGGTTGCGGTACGGCAGATAACGCGTTGTTAATGGCCAAGAAATGAAAACTTTACAGTGTCCAGGCAATTCTTAATTAACGTCATTCTTCTACATGGCGGACAAGATGAAAGAGGAAAAAGTTTCATTGTTTTTTGCTGACATCGAAACGCGAATGCAGATAATATATATCTCTGTAATATTTCTTAATGAGAAAAATGTTTAATTGTCCATCGCAATGGTACACATTTTTTTTGCAGAAAAAAAGAATAAACTACATTCAAGAACGTAAAATGTCACGAACGAACAGAATACTCCGAATATTTTCATTCTACCGAAATGTCGGAAAAATTCCGTGCTGTTCGATCATATAAAAAATAATCGAATCATTTTCGCTCTCGTTCATTACTAACTGTGATGACACTGTGTACAAGTGGATCAGCGTATTCTCGTTTCCCACTGAATATTTCAAAACTGGATTATGTCTAGAATCAAAAGGAAATGCCTCTAACTGAACGCTCATAATCATAATCTGTTTGTAATTCACTTGTGAAGCTTTATAATCTTTCTATAATTTAATTGTGGAGCTGTATAATCATTTTATAATTTAATTATGGAGCTGTATAATCATTTTGTAATTTAATTGTGGAGCTGTATAATCATTTTGTAATTTAATAGAGGAGCTGTATAATCATTTTGTAATTTAATTGTGGAGCTGCACGATCATTTTATGATTTAATCGTGGAGCTGTAAAATTGTAATTTAATTCTAGAGCTGTGTATGATCTTTCTGCAATTTGATCAAAGAGCTGCACAATCTTTGTGAAATACACGTATGAACGCAGTCCAATCCTATTAGTAACAGATACAGAGCATGCAATGTTTTTATTATTAGATTGAAGATGAATCGAAATACAAAAGTACGGGATTGGATCGACAGGGATACAAAAACAATGCTGCAGATTTTACAGCACAGAAACTGCGCAACGCAGCCCTGTGTATTCAAACAAAGTTCCTCGTTCTGTGCATGTTTCTGACAGAGCTGTAAACCATTCTCAACTAATCTCGAAATTGCAGATGTTGTAAGAATGATCCAGCACACTTTCTGTCAATTCGTATTCAATCGTTCAAGAAAATGTATTCCGAGTAGTTCGATGTTGCAGAAAATGTAAAAATCTTGCGAACGTGATCAAACGTTTTCACATATTATTGTGTTGCACTAATTTTCAGATTCCGGATTTTGATGAAAATTGATTTTATGAATTGTTCTTACAGATTAGTAAAGTATTACAGTTAACCCTCATCCGTCCCTCGTGTCAATTTGACACAGTTTTCCTGAAATAAATTATACTGTTCTGTTATTTGTAGGTTTCGCCCGAAACTTCGTGACTTCTATTTTTTTTTAATGCGACACACATAAAACCGAAAACCCTAACATGCAAATGTTAACTCGTCAATTTGAATAAAAAAAGCATCGAAAAATAACAGTTCCCCTTGTTATATTATCAATCTTTTACCACTGTCAATTTGACACCGAGATTCAGTTCGTGATATAAGGGACGGACGAGAGTTAAGAAAATTAGTGAAGTAATGAAAATTTGATTTACGTTCAAAGTGAAGGTAAAACGTGTTACTATTTCGGCAATATTTATTTATACGAAGTAAATCAATAATTTCATCCTCGCAACATACCTCGCCCTCAAAGATAGCAGTTCCACGATGTAAGCTATTCCGCTGGTAGCCTCGGGTCACTGTGTCTATAGCACTTTAGACACACCTCGAGGTACCCCAATATCAACATACGGTTTATGTTTCCATTTCGGCTAGAGTTACTATTCCTTCGTATATCATCGCGTGCGAAATAAAACGCGAGAGAAAGTCTTTTGAATTTTTACGATCGAACATTCTCTCCTGTTTCCCTCGGAAACGATTCTCAGCTCGTTCGACAAACATTAATTATCAAATGTAAATCTTCTCCGCATACCGTCGAGGAAACTAATGGTTAATAAAACCGTTTACCTCTTGACCGTTCTATTTAATCAGTCGATATTACGCTCGCCGTGTTTAAGAATCCTCCAACGATATTACTACCCTGATACAACGTCTCTGAGTACACACCGTAGCTCGCTCGAGAGTAATACGTTTGAATTAGAGTCAAGTCAGTTCTAATTAAAAATCTCCGGTTGTAATATAAAATTTAAGAAAGCCCCCGGAGAGCATCATAAATAATGCTACCAGACCGGTTTCTCTTTGTGCAATTAGCTTAATTCATACAGAACGCGAGAGCCACCTCCGCGAATTCTCCATGGTCGCCCGCGAGGTAACGGTAAAAAAGTTTATCCAAAGTTAGCCCATAATACGGGAACTACTTTACCCGTAAAAATGACTCTGTGTGTGTGTGTGTGTGTGTGTGTGTGTGTATGTGTGTCGGAATTATTAATTTATTTAGATGTACATACCTTAATGAAAATTTCGCTAGAACTAAATAAGCGAAATTATTTTATAATTAATTATTATTCCATGTTCGGCACGTCTACTGGTGAAAAGAAGTGAAAACGGTATTCCGTGAATAAATAATTGGCGATATTCAAACCTTTCAGTCGCGATAATTAATTTTGCAACTTTCCGTCGACTGCAATAAACACACCCTGACGGGAGAATTCTTGGTCTTTTCTTTTCCAAAATAATAATTTCCGACCTAATAATTTCGAAAATAATAACACTGGAAATATTTCTTCTGTTGAAGCTGCATATCAAAATTATACTAATGTTATTCCTGAATAATAATCACCAACAACAGTGCAAATTCTTCTCTTTCCCAAAATACCAAAGCGAACTCGATTTAATATTCTGCGAGTGCCTCCCTTGTGCAAGCTGCATAACAAAATCACACTAAAAATCAAATTCCTATTAACTAATATCACCAACAACACCACAAATATTATTTTTTAATCCTCAATTAATCATGCAATTACACTAAAAACACCTGATCAACTGATACCGAACAATTATTTTCCAAGATGCATGTCCCCGAAGCACCAGATTCGACTGACAATTCTAATATTTCTCTCACACAACCTGCAATTACACTAAACATACAGTCCCCAATGAACAAACACCATGAAAACACCCAAACCTCTTCAAACACATACACCAAACCATACCCAATGATCTCTTTTCCTCTCTGATACATTGCCTTTAAATTCCCCCAAAAGGCAATTCCAGCCAGCAAACAGCACCAATAACACATCAAACACCCCCGGAGGGCAGCAATGGCGGTACAATTTAAAAGCCGGTGGAAACGATCCCTATCTATGAGACACCCTAGTTATCCATTTGTTCGCGGAGTTGTTCTCAGAGGTTCGACCCACCCGCGTCTCTTTCCAGGTAGCTAGGGTTCAGCAGACATTTAGGTACACACCTTAGCGTGATCAAACAAGGCTCTCCGGTGTCGGTGTCTCTACCGTCTGTTGGGGGGTAGCCGCGAGAGCATTAGCTGGCTGGACGTCAGTTGTAAACGGTCTTCGGGGTCTAGCTTCGACTACGCCGATGATGGTGGACGTCGAGACGAGCAGAGTGTTGTCGTATCGTATTTGCGTGTAGAATAGCCACGGGACTTCCGGTCGGGAAATCCGTCCGGGTGAACGGGACGATCAGTGCGGATGGGGTACGCGGTCGCGACTGAACGTCCCCGGCGGCGCGGCGCGGCGTCCGCCAGAATGTTGCCGCTCTCGTCTAATAACGAGAAGGAGAAGCGGGGGCTGCGCGGAGGGAGAGCGAATGGTTGCCACGGCTTCGCCGACAGAGAAACCGCGAGAAAGACAGGGAAAGACCGAGGAGAATACACGCAGGATCGAGCGAGAAGCTGGGGGGGCCGGGATCCCGTTGCGTTGGTGGGAACGAGAACGAGAGTGTCGGAGAGTGCGTGGAGCTGTCGCGTCGAGAGCGAGAGAGGGTGGCTGGGAAAAGAGTGAGAGGGTCTATAGGAGAGGGCGAGAGAGAGAGAGAGAGAGAGAGAGTAGATGCTGCGGGAGGGATGGGCCGTAACGCCCAGTAGCGTGCCACCGACAGAAACGGGCTGCGATTCTTCGGCCGTCGAGAATCTTAAGGGTTGAGGTTGAAAGGAAAAATTGGGGAAGCTGGGGGGTGGGGGGAGGGGTGCGGAGATGCCACAGGGACACGTTGGAAAATTGCTTCGGGGAAATTGGGGGATGAAAAGCGGCAGGACATGGGGTTTCGACATTGTTTTGTCTTTTTTTGGGATTGTTGCGAAGGGTAGAGTCGATTGGTGTCCTTGTTGGTGTGAAAGCTTGCGATTCTGTCGGTTTTCGGATTTTTTCGTGATTGCTGTGCTTGGTCGGGATTGCGTGGATTCGAGTCTGGCGGAGTGTGAAAGCCTCAGGAGGAATTCAAGGGGGTGTAGGATCGCTGAAGGTTACTTAGTGGTGTAGGTTTTTTGGGGATTGGGATCGTTGTGTAGAGTTGCACGGATTGGTGTCCTTATGGGTGTGAAAGGCTGTCGAGCAGTTTCGAGGGTGTTGGTAGAGGTTGAATAGTGGTTTGCCTTTTTTGGGGATTGTTGCGAACGGTGGAGTTGCGTGGATCGGTGTCCTTGTGTGAGAGCTTGAGGAGGAGTTCGGGGGTGTAGGTGAGGGTTGATTACTGTTTTCGGCTTTTTGGGTGCTGGAATTGTTACGCTTGGTAGGATTGTACGAATCGTGTTCTTGGGAATGCGAAGGCTTGAGATAGAATTTGGGGATGAAGACTGCGCGGACACTCTGGAGTTCAGTAATATGATTAAAAATATTTGAAAATTTTTGTGACTCCAGGTAGATGTTCGCGATGATTTGAAAATCTGGCTACACAGTTGAGTGATTATAATATTAAATTATTAATTAAGCAGGATTCGTCGATTTAGGACAAGTATTCTGGTATCTTTTGCACCACTATTTCTGAGAAAGCAGACAAAGGGTGAGATAAGAGCGCGAGGAAGGAGGGTGAAATCGGAAAGTTAGCGAAGTTTGCGAACGTAGAACTGTGGAATTTGAAGTATAATTTCGATTCTGAGAACTGTTTAATTAATCTTAAATATTTCTCCGTAGTGATTAATTTCTGGTTCGTAGTTGCTAATCGTTCGCATCTGTCTCAACAGTTTAGTAGTTGAGAGAATGATTACATTGGTATTGAACTGATGGTTGTATTTGAATGGATTATCGTATTTGGTTCTGCGTTATTTACAGTGTAGGAATGCGTAAAGGTCCGCCGTAAAGCGAATTTATAAAAGCGGGCGAGTGAAAGGATTTCATGGCAGCTTTGACTCTCGTGAAAATTGATCTTGCCGAGGCAGAATGTTGATGGCACTTCAACAGACTATTGTAATTAGATTCTTGCTTTAGCGATGCAGCTTCCGGATGTTTCCGACATTGATCACAAGCGGCTGCGATTATCGCGCGCAGTTTACGAACACGATTTGTACGTTTATGTAAACAAATTTAATAATGACTTCGTGAAATAAATCTATTTACAAAGCAAATATTGTGAAATATATTTCTTGGATAGTTTATTGAAGATATTGTGGCATTTGTTATCAAAAAGTGGTTACAAAACCCTTCAGGCTATTTTAAAATTTTTTTCTAATTATGTAAACAATTGATGTTTTACCAGACGGTGGTCCTTATTAAAAAGAACCTATCTTGTCTGGACACTTTTTCCCTGTTCCTCATAATTTCCGAGTTATAAAGCACGATCGAAAAATAGCCGAATTTTGAAGGGTAGATTACACCCCCTTAACACTAGAACTACTGAGCCCTAAACGAGAGTGATGTATATTCTTTTATAGTAATAACAGAATTGAGTTTATTTAGATTTCGTAGGATTTTTATGGTAACATGTACTTGAATACAGAAGCATACTAAAAAAACATACGCGTGGAAAACCACGCGCGGCAGAAGTGAAACTTCTTGCAGTCTAGTAATGTTTAGAAGTAAATTAAGATTAGAAATGGTAAATAATCCTAATGAAGCGTCAACAAGATCAGGAACAACTCTCGATGCAGTGTTTGCAAGATATTTAGACAAAATTGAATCAATCATATTTATATCATATTTTAGCTATCACAAGCCAATTGTTTCAATGATAGAATCATAGAAAATCATAGGGAAAGTATGGGAAAGAAAGAGACATAGTTCATAGCATTTCCCATACGCTCTCCTTCTTTGCGTCGCAAATTTTGATCGTTCATTATTTTTTCTATGATTTTCTATGATTCTATCACTGAAACAATTGGTTTGTGATAGCTAAAATATGATATAAATATTATTTATTCAATTTTGTCTAAATGTCTTGCAAACACTGCATCGAGAGTTGTTCCTGATCTTGTTGTCGCTTCATTAGGATTATTTACCATTTCCAATCTTAATTTACTTCTAAACATTAATAGACTGCAAGAAGTTTCACTTCTGCCGCGCGTGGTTTTCCACGCGTATGCTTTTTAAATGTAATTTTGTAATTTATATATATGTATACCTCTTCTTTTACTTAGATATTTATTCTGTTCCACACACGGTAGGTTTTGAAAATCATAGATATACAGTGTTCTTCTCTCTGTAATATAATTAATTATATTGATTTTAATTCATGTAAACGTAGTTGCACGTGCTGTCATAACATAACCATGTATTTCTAACCTTTTCGTTTGATCCTACTACCGAGCGGCAGTAAAATCCTATCGCTGCAGCATTTTCAAATTTTCTTGCGATGAATGCGAAATTATTATAAATAAAAATTAAAAAAAAAAATAATTATTTAAAAAACCACGTTTTTAAAATGGACTAAAAAGTATAAAATAATTTTAAAATAAAACACTTGTAAGATTTAAAACGAACCGTTTAAATTTTCGTGCCACTCTCGACTTCCGTAACGTCACTTCCGTAACATAACAAAATACTTAACCCTCAGTAAAGAAGTTTCACTTGAAAAATTTCTCAAGAAAATATATCTGTAACTTCACGAATCGTAAAAGAAAAAACCGGAAACCAGTCATTTTGACTGGCTCGGCGCAGTTCTAGTGTTAAAGTGAATACGGGCTTAAAGAAAATTTTTTTAAATCGCATATACATCAAATGCACTACGTATCCACCACGTTTCCTAATTTTTTGAATTTCCGGGTTCAGCATCGTTCTTTGTGAATATAAACAGAGTACAAAGAAAGTGAGTATAAATTACTGACGAAACCGAACCAGCACAGAACACAGAGCAAAATGAGAAAGGTTAAAGAGGCTGTGGTCGGATGCACGAACAATTGCAAAGAAAATAGACAAAAGTGGAATGAATGAGGAAACGTAGAAAGGGAAATGCTCCATGGTGACGAGCGAGAGAGGTGTATAGAATTGGTGTAGTTTGGGTAGCTAAATCGACGTAACGCTGTGCTGTGAAACAGGAAAGGTTGTTTCAGAAAGGACTTTGAACGGGAGAAACGGAATCAAAAAGACCGAAGAAAATCGACTTATTAATTTTCGTCAGAGGAATTGGAGCTTCGCAATATAATCATAGCCGTCGCATAAGAATTCTCATTTCGAATCCTTCATACCGACGAAACATAAAAAGAACACTCTAGAACGTGGAGCAAGAATTTTATGCACCCATTGCAAACACGTAGAACTTAACGACGTAAACAATTTTATAGTTTTGAAAACGGTTTCCATGCTATCAATATGATAATATAAACCATAAAATACGAAATATGTTTCTATTCAATAAGAATTTATATCTCTATCAAAATTCCGATTATGTTTTATATATAAAGTAAAATTGGGGGAAAAAAAGTTAATCTGGAGCTAAAACGATGGAGGTATAATACGAAAGTAGGTTAATCCTCTATGTAATCCAATTTTTCCCGTATCTAGAAAAAAATTGTACCACGCGATTTGAACAGGTATTGACCTTCTCGTGCAAACTAATAACTGGGTTGCGATTTTTGTAATTTTTACTGCAAGAAAAAAGGGTTTGCTACTTCAAAGTTGCAATGGGATGCAAAATTCGGATATTTCAATATATTTTATGTAAGCAGTAAATGTTCTTTCGAAACGAAATAATGTTCAATTTTGTAATCAATATTTAAGTTTGTCCCGTTCTGTTAAATGATTAAAATTATTCTAGCCATAAAGAAAATGGTTAACTATTGATAACAAGAAAGTGCAATTAGACTTCGAGAAGAAAAGAATAACATAAATATTTCCAGACTGGCTCGACATTATAAGCCAACGGGTTAAATACAATGCTTTCCTGACAATGAAGACGGGGAGGAATCCAGCGAGCTGGTATCGCAAGATGCAGAAAGTATTAAATCCTTTTAAAAAGTGACAAAGAGAGACGGCGATAAGGAGCTAGCGACGGTGTGAACGCGACATAAAAATTGAATAATGAGCGGCCATATCTACAGGGAAAGTGTTTACGGCAAACGGAGCATCGGAGCACAATCGATGAAGCCTTGCGAAAGAAAGAGGTGGACAGTTTAATTTTTCCGATGAGCAGGACCTTCGGTTAAAATACAAAGAAACGTGGTATTTTTTAAAAAATTAATTTTTATTTAAATAATTATTTTCAGCTTTTTAGTCTTGTGTGTGTGAAATTTTTCTATCGATTAAAAGGGTAAACTTTCTCTTCGGAACCCAGAAATTTTCGATTATTATATGTCTTTTCTTGTTCATTTCGGCGAGAAAACTCCTATATCGAAGTCCCAGACCACGGAAACCACTCGTTAAAAAGTTATGAGCATGTAAAGTTGAGTAATTTTCTAGTAATTTTCATTGTTTCACTTCAGAAAGTGACAGATATGGGCGCCGCCATATTGGTGTATACCAATATTATTCAATAAAAAATTGATTAGTTTTATCGATCGTAATTTTTCAAAATAAATAGAGCGATCATTAACAATTTGTTAATGATCGAACCCGTGCGCCGATAGCATCGCTCTATTTATTATTCAATAAAGGTTCGACGGAGAATCTCGGTGTAACTGTTCTTTCGCTTGGTAAACAAATAATACGTAGTGACTTTGTAAACACCGCACGGAGCTCGAACGCACACTGACGCACAGTGTCGCCAGTTGAATCCAAATCTGGACTCATTTACTCCCCTACTTTTCCCCTTCCACTATCCCATTCCAGGACCACGCGCAACGCGTCCCACTCAATCCCCGTCGCGCACGCTGTCACATATTACGACTCTGACCATCAGAGAGGGGGTACCTGTATTCCCCTCGATTTTCTCGACCTGGCGACACTGCTGACGCACACTGAGCTCCTTCGGTGCGAAACGGGTCAGTGGAGTGGGGATGAGTCAGAGTGGGAACACGTTGTAGAGTGGGGACGTACGTATAACGGTTAGATTTATTAATAATAATTTTTAATAGTTAGATTTATAATAATTTTTTTTTAAATATTGCATTGTCATCCAGTTCTGAGCTATGTTTAAAATTTCAAGTCTCTAGCTCATCGGGAAGTTAGTTTAAAATCAATTGCAAGATTTGTACCGAACAGACAGACAGACAGACAGACAGACAGACAGACCGACAAGAAAGCGAGCTAATAAAAACGTGGTAATAAAAACGTGGTAAAATAGCAAACTCGTGGGAAAACAGTGGGCCGAATGTAGGGTGAGAATAAAGGCGAAATGGAAAAGAGGAATGACCAGAGATGAGCGTAACGTGCTATACGGGAATAGAGAAGGATCGAGAGAGAAGGAGGAACGGCGAGGATCAGGGTGGATCCCTGGATCCCTGCAGTGCTGAAGACGCTTGGCCTCTTTGATACTAGTTTACATTTTGGTGTATCGAAATTGCCGTAATGGGGCCGTAGTCTTTCGGGGGTGTGGAATCCTGAGGAGGAATTTCACGGTGTAGATGAAGGTGGAAATACTGTTTCGGGTTTTTCAGCCACTGGAATTGTTCTGCTAGATAAAACCCTGATGATCCTCGGCGGTGCGAGATCCTGAAGAGGAACTCGGGAACGAAGATTAAGAGTATACTATTTTGGGAATTGAAGTTGCTGTACGAAACGGCGTGATGTCTTCGGGATTGCGAAATCCTGAAAAATTTTGCATTAATTGCAAGACACAGGAGAGAAATAAAAAATTTTTTGCTTCACTTAATTTTAAACTGAAACAAATACACCGATTTCCTTAAATGTTCTTTTAAAGGGGCGAGCCGTATGTAAAATGAAATTTTTTATCATTTTTGTTTTGCTTAAATCGATAGAAAATTTCCTTGGGAATACGATAAAAAAAGATAAAAAGCTATCAGAGATGTTCTTGTACGTTATTTTCAAAATAAAGTGAAGAGTCGTATCGAGCAGGAGCGACGCAGTCTTAATTGCACTAAAGAGGCTCGTGCTTCTCGAAAAGAAGAAAAAAACGGCTGAAATGCAATATTTTGATAAAGAGGAAGATCTGTAGTTAAAATGAATTACGATTTTTTCACAATTTTTCTGTTACACAAACTTAAACGCATTTCTCTCGAAACAAAAAAAATTTCGCACGCCGTGCAACGTAGCTCGTAAACTAATTACTCGATCTTTATGAAACTTGATATATATATATATATTCTATAAACAATTGGCCTCAGCATGACGAGATCCGATTTTTAAATTATTTATTTAAAATATTGTTATTACCAATTATTTATATCAGAAAATCCGTTTTCTTTTTCAAAACGTCGCCATTTTTGCATTTTTGCATAAACTAACAATTCCATTTGGATTTTTTTGTTTCACATCATTTTTATGCTCTGTACGCTGCACGACGCATTTGCAGGATGTCATTTTCAAACCGTCATTCCACCATTATTATTAACAATTAAACTTTTAAAAAAATATTTTTTGTTAGTTTTATAAAAAAAAATATTTTTTGGTATTATAGGTTCCAAAAAAATTTTTGAAAAACAGGCCACTTACATATAGGGCTCCCCCCCCTAATGTGATCACTGCTGTAAATTGTGCGTACCAATTTTCATCATAAATACATAGAGATCCGCAGTCTATTGACGAGGAGTCAGCGGACCAGTGAACGGGGCATAAAAGTAGAATAATGTGCGGCCATTAGCGAGGGAAAGTGTTGATAAGTGGCGAAGAGAGCGCCGGAGAAAGAAAGAGGTCGTCGTCGGTTTAATTTTTCCGAGGAGCAGTGAACCTTCGGTTCGAATAAAGGAATGGAGAAGACGTGGGGAAACAGTGGGCGGAATTCCCATGTGGGGGTAAAGGCGAAATGGAAAAGAGGAATGACCAAGGGACCGCGTAACGTGCGATGGGAATATAGAGAAGGATCGAGGGAGGAGGAGAAGGAGGAGGAGGAAGAGGAGGAGGAATGTTGAGTAACGGGGAGAGATGGATCCCTGGATCCCTGGAGCGGCGAAGTGGGAATAAGGCGTAAAGCGGGGTCGAATGAAAGGGGCGGCGGAAGAGAAACAGCGGATCGGAGGGCTGAAACGGAAAGACGAGAGTAAAAGTAAGGGAACGGGGGATGGTGATACCGAGCGCGTGGGTGGTAAAGTGGTGCGGGGGGTGTAATGGGGAGGGGGTGAACAGTTGGGGTGCAAGAAGGCTATCGTCGGGGGAGGGGATGACGATCGAGAGACGAGAGCTACGTCAGGAGAATGGGTAAGGTGCAGAGATCGAGGGAGAGACCGAGACAGATCGATCCATTGACGAGAGGGTATCCGAGTGAGGACCTGGAAAATTGCGAGACGGAGAACCAGCGAATGTGTAAATAAAGGATGCCAGACGCGGACGAATTAGAGAGGGTAACGAGCACCACGAGGCTGAAGTTGTAGTGGGCGATCCTAATTCGGCGGATTTATGTCTAGCGACATGCGAGCACCGCTGCTGTTCAGCTAATAAAACTTGGAATAGGGAACTCTGGACCTTGTGTTGACTCTGGTCAGACTTGCAAGTAGAAACACTGAGAATTTGTATTGTAGGTTTAAGTTGTACGGGAGAAGTATTATTATTACAAAATGACAATTCTTAATTTTTTCATTTTTCTTGTTTACCTGACTTATACTATAAAAGCTTAATTTAATTAACTCTCAGCGTGATAGATATCTAATTTTTCCTGTGCGGAATAACAGAGATTAGTACTAAACAGAATTAGTACCAATTCATATTTCATATTTCATATTTCATATAGTAATATAATGTCCGCAAAATGATCACTATAGGATCATCATTATGCAAAATAAAAAATGTCTGCGTCAATTGCAACGAATAGAAACTAAATAGAATGTTATTTCTTCCCTTAATAATTTTAACAGATGAGAAATCATATATTGACATCTTCAATTTTCAAAATTTTCTTACAATTTTGAATTTCATATACTCAATTTTGCTATAAATGCAGATAGATCCGCACTCTAATGATCACTATTGTCCAAAGGTGTGAGTAATGGTAATCGAAGATATTTTTTCTTTTCTGTAAATCTGACTAGTTAGACGAATATGAAACTAAATTTTTTTCCACTCTACGAATAAATGAATAATTTAAATAAATATTTCAGTCCATATTTTGTTGTAATTATTGCCTAACCCCCATTACCCCATTCTCCCCCATATCAAAAAAATTACTAAAGATTCGTGCAAATCCTTTTCGAAAACCGGAATATATGCTGGTGAAAGACGAATGGCTATCGCCGCAGAACCCGGATCGTTCGAACTGAAAAATGTGCTTGCAGTTTTCAACGTTGAAAAATCGCGTTGCAAAATAGCCGGCGGGATAACGAGGGGAAAAAATGAAGACGAATGTTTGCGAAAGGAGACACAGAGAAAGCGGAAGAAACAGCAATGGCGGAACGGGGATAAACAGCGTTGCGTGGTACAGGTAAAAATTGTTGAAACCGACTCCCTGCTCCGGAGACACGCGCGACGAGGATAAATAAAACCGAAGGCGGACAATCGCGGGTATCGTGAAAAATTGGTACGCTGGGAATAGAAGGGGCAATATGTAGGATAAACGGGAACAAAATGTACGTGTGCTTGTATGCGTGCGTGTACAGAGCACGCGAGATGGTCGGGATCAAGGGTCGCCACCCCCGCACATTTATCTAACGATAAAAAGAACCGCTCGAGGATTAAACGGGGCAACTTTTAAAAAATTGTGGAAGAAATCAGCCGTTTCGAAACGGCGAATTTTTTCACTTCGGAAACCGTGATCGATACATGCGGAACCTTCTCATAAATATTCGCGAGCGGCAGCTGCCGTACGATGTAGTAAATCTGTATACATACATACATATATTACGCAGGACATGTTAACAGCAAAGATGTGTTTCGATGCAAGCTTGAAACGACTGGTCTTGTAAAATATTTTTGGAAAGTTTTTAGAATATAATAATATTATTTTATTTTTTCGGTAAACCCGTCGACTGAAAATTCTGACCATTTTTTGTTGAATATGTTTGTTTTACCTCGCTTCTTATTTACACGGTATGTATATGTTTGCTTTACGATGCCAGAGGGAGCAGTTTATTTAATAAATTCAAGACCGCGGAACTATATTCATTCGTAGGAAGCTGCTAAACTGCGAAGCTAAATTAAATATTGCCCTATATCATATTTCGATTTCCTGAAACCAGCCCCGGGACAAACAATATTTTAATTAATCTCCATTTCTCTGAATTTACTTTGCGTGAAATTCTACGGTCGAACAATTATAAATTTTTGTCCGTAGTTTTACCATTTTTGTGAATATTTGTACCGCGACAAAGAGTGACTGCATTTTTTTTTTTTTAATATACCGTCAATCAGTAAAAAGCTAGATATTTAATATATATTTATAGCGCCATCAACGTCAGACGTGGACACTGCCGGAAATGGAACTTCAACCGTGTAGTATCGCGATCATTTCCAAATCGTGGAATTTCTACGAATTTTATTCACAAAAGTTTCGCGGTTCGTCGAATTTTTTCATTCTTCACAATTTTACCTGGTCATCGTTTTTTCTCTGTTCCTCTGATCCTCCTCCGGCCAGCAGCCGAGCATTTGAAAAGCTCTCGACACTATTTTACATTTTTTCCCGAGGTACAAGAGCATCGAAACTTTCCGGGTTCACGGATACTCATTATTGGAAATTACCACGGGGGAACTTCTGCAACCGTCCAGCGAATTTTAATAGATGCTCATCTTTTGCCTTCGTTTTGGAACCGGGAATTATTTCGAGTTCGCGTGCACATGCGTGTGCCGCGGCCATTTTTTCCCTCTTCGGAACGTGGAGGGATATGTAGGACGTTCTGACTTTCGAACCTCGAATTAGAAACCTTTCTCTGGTTCGCAAACAACATTGTGGACTTTTGATCCCGCTGTTTGAGTTTGCGTTGGCTCAGTTCTGACTCAAGTTGAGGTTGGATTCGGGTTAGCTACAGTTTAATCACCACGCCAAATTTCTCGAAAACAAGATCGAGATGCGTAGCATTTTGTTGCGCGGAATGGAACGCACGGAAAATTTCGAAATATCATTTTACGAAGCTCGAAATTTCATTTGTTGGTAACTTTATGCAAAGATTGGCTGCTGTGATTCCATTAATATTTGTTTGTCTACTACATTTTGTAACATAGAGAATTTAGAAATATAACTTTGTTAATTATAAAGATAACTTTCAAAATGTTCTTTATTTTCATATGAAATTGTAAGTGGTAAAGATTAGAGATCACGGTTTTGGACGTGTATTGAGGATACACGTATTCACGTGTTCACGTGTACTAATATATATCCGTATTTTAATCCATGTACATCTTTGTACGGGTGCCAATATTAATTTAATTAATAATAATAATTCATTCGGTTGTGTGATATGTAAATTTGTTTACCTTTAATATAAAAACTTTAAGTCACTATAACTTTGTTAAAAAAATATACATTTTCTTTCACACGTGTATCAATATACACGGATAATTCACGTGTACCCGTATATTCAAGTTTGCGGTTATACATATGTATTATCCGTATATTAAATCCGTGTATTAAATAGGATCCGGACTTCTACACGGATATATTAATTACACGTGTATACGTGTATTTTGAATACACGTGAAATGGGTATCTCTAGTAAAAATACGCAGTTAATGCGGTTCGATGTAGTTTTTTGTGTGTCGATTTCAGAACAGAGGTAATTTATGGTTTATGATTGAGAAACATGGTAGAGTCGTTAACGGTAAGGTAACTTGCCATACATTGAAAACGTTAAATTCACAAGACAGTATATCGTTTATTATCGTACAATATCATCGAGAGAACATCGATCTCAATCGATACGGGATTACGGTCGGTTGATGTAGCTGATTAAAATTTGAAACTAAGCTAACAATAGTTGACTGAAATTTCCACCGATGTGTTTCTCCTTTA
This sequence comes from Lasioglossum lativentre, assembly GCA_916610255.1. Taxonomy (NCBI): domain Eukaryota; kingdom Metazoa; phylum Arthropoda; class Insecta; order Hymenoptera; family Halictidae; genus Lasioglossum; species Lasioglossum lativentre. The sequence goes on along the minus strand of OU744356.1, from coordinate 35,243,907 downwards.
TAGTAACGGAAATTCAATAGCTGTTTCAGAAGCGGCGAAAATGAATTTACCACGCGTCCGGGGAAATTGAAATTGAGGAGGTATTATTTTATTTAAGTAGCACACGTTCGCTGAACCAGCGTTGGTAATACACTTTGCATATTTGATGACGTTAATGAACGAAAGCGACGCGTACAACACTGTCATTGCCAGGTTATATGTATTATAAATCTGATACAAAATATCCTACGTCACTTATGATTTTTCTATTCATTCAAATAATAGGCCAGTTTACTCTATTTCTTGAATAGCACATGAAAAGAAAATTCAATATCTTGTTGAACTTTTAAAATTATGTTCATGATGAAATAATGAGAAAACTGAACTATTTTATGCTATCGTAGTTCAAGGTCATTTCAAGGACGAGACACCAAACTACAAGTCTAATACGTTGGTTTCATTTTGGAATTTGCAAGAGAATCGAAACAAAATGGACGTTCTGACTCGTTGCGTAATGTAAAAAATTTTTCGTAGATAAACGAACAATGGATTTCGAAAGTAGATTCGTGAATTCGCGATTTTTACAGATTCCTGTAAAGAGTTTCATATTTTACCCGTGGGGTAAAGCCACTCTAGAGCCCGAAGAGCGAATCTAATTTCGAGTATTTTTCACGGGAATGTTACGAAAGAAATGAAAAATGCATTTACGGGGTCTTTATTATGCAGACTTTGGAGTGTGCAGCATGATTTTTTCATAAAAATTGTTTGTTATAAATTGACAGCGCTACAGGTCTGCAACCCCTTCTCATTCCGCGGCCGGTACAATAACTCGGACAAATTGGGACCTGGAACGAACATCCAAAAAATTTGTGAAGTTTACATTCCAAAATTAAGAGAACCATGTTTTTCTATGTTGCATGATTTTCTTGTTATGAAAAATTTTTCACCTACTTTTTCCTGAAAATTTAATATTTTTTTTGAAACTAGATTTTATTTTATTATTAATATTGAAATTTTTGCAACTAGATTCTTCATTTCTTTCATTACACTCCCGTAAATAATTCTCAGAGTTAGACTTGTATTTCTGAAAGTTTGTTAAATTAAGAATTATTTTGTTCAATTAAGAAGCCTTACGTGAATTCGTGCGTTTTCTATCGCATACGAGCAAGAGTTAGAATCGATCGGTTTTAAGAAAGACTGGAAACAGCGATATTGTATCAGAATCGCACCAGTTGATCCGCGATTGGAAATTCGCCGCGGCGGCTGCGAGCAACTTTGCGGAATTTGATCAGATTTTCTATTAGGATAACTCTCTTAGGTATAGGTAGAGAACCGAATATGATAAATGTCTCGCTTTGAGGCTGTGCGGCTCGGCGCGGCGTCGCCGTGGAATCGTGCGAGAGAACTTTTCTGACGTCTATATTCGATCTCCGCAAGCTTTCGTCGTTCACATAGGACAGAATCTCCCTGGCTACGTTAAGTTTCCGATGGTTTCACACTTGGGAACCTGTTCCCCGAAGCAACTGCATGTCACGTTGTTCCACGCCCGGTCATTGTCTCGATTAAAATATGTTCATGCTACAAAGACTTAAGGGGGGAGCTCTATGTAAAATGAAATTTTTTAGCATTTTTTTTTGCATAAATCGATAGAAAATTTCCTCAGGAATACGATAAAAAAAGATAAACAACTATCAGAGATGTTCTTGTTCGTTATTTTCAAAATAAAGTGAAGAGTTGTATTGAGCAGGAGCGACGCAGTCTTGATTGCACTAAAGAGGCTCGTGCTTCTCGAAAAGAAGAGAAAACGGCGGAAATGCAATATTTTGATAAATAGGAAGATCTGTTCTATGGCCCTGGAATCGCAGATTAGCAAAAAACTGCGGTTAAAGTTAAAATGAATTACGATTTTTTCACAATTTTTCTGTTACACAAACTTTAAACGCATTTTTCTTGAAACGCAAAATTTCGCACACCGTCCAACGTAAACTAATTACTCGATCTTTATGAATCTTGATATATATATATGCTATAACAATTGGCCTCAGCATGACGAGCTCCGTTTTTTTTCAACACGTCGCCATTTTTACAATCTTGCAAATTTAAAAGAAAGAAAAACACCATGCTGAGCGTTTTTGCATGAACTAACGATTCCATTTGGATTTTTTTGTATCACATCATTTTTGTGCACTATAGGCTGCATGGCGCATTTGCATGATATCATTTTCAAGCCGTCATTCTACCATTATTATTAACAATTAAACTTTACGAAAAATATTTTTTGTTACACTATAACATCAATAAATGGTACCTGAAATTTTAAATCATTCTACGCATTATATTTAAAAAAAAAATTCTTGTAAAACAGGCCATTTACATAGGACTCCCCCCGTTAAGATCTCTACAGACATAGCAGTCTATATGCATCTTGTGAGCTTTTCTAGCCCTTGCACCAGGGCTGGGGAAAATTTCAAATAGTTTCAGATAAAATACTGAAAACTGAAATACATATTTCCATAAGCAAATAATATTTGCAAATACTATTTCATTTAGTGCTTGAATTAAATACCATTTGAAAATACTACGGTTCAATTCTGGCCTGGGCAACCAGTGCACCGACAATCGATGACGTAGACCAGCGCGAGTCGGCCTGTCGCGGCAGGTTCGGGCAGGCACCGGATGACGTAGAATCGGCTACCCCCACTCGGCCGGCCAGCGCTGTCCTCTTCTACGTTCGGCGCGGTCGGCGAGGTCACAAAGAAATATTAGAACCACAGGATCTAAGATCAGCACGGACCCGAGGATTTCTTTTAGATCAAGGCTTTACTATATTTCATTTAACGCTTTAATCTTGCTAAAGCGTAGCGTCCTACGTTTACCCTAATTTCACCTAACCCCAGTAGAACACATATATCTTGTGGAAGAATTTAACATTTATTCTCTTCATCTGTAAACATCTGTCATTGTAAATAACGCGGTGCATTTTCACCGAAAAGGTCAAGTAAACTCTACAGAACAAACATGACGCGTGGCTGACCTAAATGCGTTAGGCGTGTCATACTCGCAAACACCCGTATTAAATTCTATTCCATTTTGTCCCATTGTTTCTAATAAAAATGATATAGAACTTCAATATATTTATTATTTACTCAGCAATAGCGATCCAAATTCTTCTAACATTATTAGATTTTCCTATGAAATGAATTTTATTCAAATTAATAGAAATAAACATTTCTTAATAAAATTTAAATTATTGAAAATATAAAGTACTAGTTTAAAATATTTACCGCAATATATATTTTCAAAATTAACACAGAGTGGTTTGCTAAATGTGTACGATGCAATGAAGAGGAAAATTTTCAATGCAGCATTTATCGTGGCACGACGAACGTGTTTGCACGTCGGTTACAGAATCGTTGCGTAATACCAACACTTGAGCTCTTCATCCCTCTATTGACATTATTTTCATAAAAATACTGCGTTGTTACATACACACGAAATGCAAAGCCAGTTTCTCGCAAATATTTTTGGAGGGGTTTTTTTGAAAGCTTCGAGCATTAACCGATGCAATGCATCATTCATGTTTCAACTTTGATCCCTTTAATCCTTGACTTCCAATAACAAACTTGAAAATTCAACGTCGAATGTTGGCCACGGCGAGCATTCACAATTTTTCTATATATTTATGCTTCGAGCAAGCCGCTTTATACGGTTCGCAAACGTGACCAGAATTATTACATTCAATATATATTCATGCAGACATTTGGTGTAACATCTCGATGCGATGGCCAGTGCATCATTTTCTTTCATAAACATGTATGAGATTTGCAGACTCCTGTTGCACCGGAATGCAAAATCGAAATAACTGCGTCTGTACATACATGTATAGGCTGTATCCACGATTGCGTGCGCTGTTGGGAAGAGGAATATTCTCTACAATAAACAAACGAATAAAAGTAACGATTTATAGAACCGTGGATACCGGTTCAAATATTACATACCACTGTTCCCATTTATAAAATAAAAGCTATTGAATCGGTGGAGAAACAACTGCGGTTTTATACCATCCATTTTGGATCAGTATATCTCAGTTTACAATACATATAATATTTCATTGAAGTATTAGCTGTGAGGCTGTATGTCTCAGCGAATATATTTCAATTGTCTTCAATTGTCTCAGCGAATATATATGTATAATATATTTCAATTGAAGCTTTATTTAATAGAATTTCTTAATTAAAGCATCAGTTTCAAAGGAATACATTTTATCAATTGAGACTTTGGAGCAGCGTATTTCAGTTCGAAATATATTTTATCGATCGAAACAAGGACGATTTTCCCATCAAGACTCATGGGTATTTAGTCCAATATCATAGAATTCTAGAATTCTAGAATTCTGAAGCGTATCAAACATCCGAAGGCACGTTTAGATGTTGCTCAGTTATCGACTATCTCTCGTAGGAACTTGTCAAAATACATGAAGAAGTAATAGTCGTCGACTGGAGAATGATCTGGGGAATAAGTTGGGCGAGTCGAAGTCTCACACCCCAGTTAAATCAATTTTTCCAGAGCCATTTATAAAACGTGCGATCGAACGTTCGCACGGAGCATGTCTCTCTTTAAAATGACATTTTTTTTTGTAGACAACATTTTCACCAATATTGTAATTTAATGGTTTTTTTTGCAGAAATGTTTGCGAATTAATGTCCCGTTTTAAACGGGTAAAATAAAATCGCTCGAATTTGCCTTTTCCCACCTCTATTTCGACAACTTTAACATTTGCTCGAATTAATGGAGCAAATTTTGCACTTGAAAATGGTACATCGCGCGCATACATTTAAATATCGTAACAATTTATTCTAAATTTAAATGTTGTAATTTTCTTTTCTTTTAACGTCGGTGAAAAGGCCACTCTGTTAACAAAGGAATAACTAATAATTGTTGAAAGCATTTTGAATATTGACGAGCAGAAAGGGCAGACTTGTTAAATTGTAGACAAGTTCCACGTACTACGGTAATAACCTGTCTATCCTGTATATGCAGTTTCCTGCATGTCGTTCAAACTTCGAGTTCATTATTCAACATAGTAATTCTGTCAGCCTGCGTTTCGTTTAAACCGTGTTGAAGAATATCTTTCATATTTTCCTGAGCCAAAGGAATTTTCATCTCAAAGGTGATTTTAAATTAACAGAGATGAAGAGTCTGCAAATGTTATCGAAGGGAATAGGTTTGAAATAATCATGGATATTAATTTACAAGATCTTTATTGAAAATCTTTCAATACATTTGTTCTTACATCTAGCATATCTTACATTCTAGCAGGGCCGGCACAAGACAGGTTCAGCGCGTTCGCCGGAACCCGGCCCCGCGGTCTACGAAAATTACCCAATTAAAAATCACCGCCTTTGATTAGCTTTTTACAGAATGATGATACCATTAACAGATGCAAGACATTTTTTTAGTAGCGATAATTCAGTTTAAAGGAGTGACAAAAAATCATCAAAGTTCAGTGTAACTCCATAAAGTCGTCATATCCTGGAAACTACTTTAGATAAAAAAATCCTAGCGCTTTCAGAGAAATGTACTTTTTAGGGAAATTAAACTAAATGGTATAGTTTTCGTGGACGAACCCAGTGCGAAAATGGGGAGCCACTAGGTTGGATAAATCTTTGTTTGGACTATTGGTATGGCGCGAACGAACCTGAGGCCAAATCATGGAGTCGCTAGGATTGTTAGTAGGCCTCGTAACTAGTATAATTTAATTGATACAATCCGAGCGGTAAGATTGTATTGTGTGGGAACGTTCAATTACTAGATTAGGATTTTGGTAATTAATTAAGGGTTTAAGAATTGCACGATTTACCAAATAACACAAATATATTCTGATAAAGAATGTGTATGTACAGATGGTGGTGTCGCGACTGAACTTGAAAGGATTTAGTATAGAATTAAATATGTTGTTACCTAAGATGCTCGGTGTTGACGCACTGGCAATGCGGGGCCTGATAGTACTAGAAATGCCAAATAGACTTTATACCGAACTCGCGGAGTCTGTAAGGTTAACCCTTTGCACTCGGAGCTATTTTAACTCAAAAACGAAAGATTTTTCCATTCTAGAATATTTCCACTCTATACAATGTTTTTTCATCTTTTGCATATGAAACTGATGTATAATATCTCATGTAATATGTAAATGTCTAGTAGTTTATTGAATACGAACAAAAATAATAATGTGAACAATAGTTTTAAGAATGACATAGCAATTTCCAATGGTGCCTCAGAGTCGCCATCCGAGTGCTAAGGGTTAACTTTGATCGAAGGGAAACTTTAGCCCGATCTCACTAGACGTGGATTTTAACGACTAGAGCACGACGTGACACTACTCGTGTCTAGACTAGTACTCACCAACGAGAGTAAAAATGTGAGGGTTTATATACCCCAAAAATGGGAGGGGTGGTCTGTTTCTGATCTGCAGTTACATAAGACTGCACTCTCGTTTTTTATGAATTCACCACCACCCTTACCACTCACACATGCAATGGTTTACGGCAAAAGAAACTGACGCCTCAATATTGCAATTAGAAGTTCAGATCCGGTCGATTATGTTTCCTAAGAGTCCTGGCCAGGGTGGTTCAGAGCCCAAATTTCATATTTTTACGTTGTTGAAGAGTAATTTGTAATAATCGGCAGAATACTTCTTGTCACAAGTCAGTGCTGCCGATTATTGCAAATTACTCTTCAACAACGTAAAAATATGAAATTTGGGATCTGAACCACCCTGGCCAGGACTCTTAGGAAACATAATCGACCGGGTCTGAACTTCTAATTACAATATTGAGGCGTCAGTTTCTTTTGCCGTAAACCCTTGCATTTCGTATACGTATATGCGAATCTATCGATGTGTGAGTGGTAAGGGTGGTGGTGGTAGTTGGGCGCGCACAGCCCCTTAAGACGGGCCAGAGCTCGATCTTCGTCAAGAGGGTAGATTTTAGTAGGGCCGGTTATCTAGCTAGAAACGTCCTAGAGGACGTTTCCTGCCAGAGACGCTCTTGAAGAGATTCCCGTGAGAAAGTCAAACGGAATCTCTTCTAATACCGTAACAAATTATTGCGGAGCAAAAGGTGTGAATCGCAGAAGAAGTCTCCGATCCACGGGGGACCAAAGGCGAATCAGGCAAAAGGCACTCATTCTTTCAAAGAGAGAAAGAAGAGTGAACCAGAGCTGAGGGTTCTGGTTCGAGGGTGACGCGACCTGTACAATGGTTGCAGCCCAACTCCAGCCTACACCGATACCCGACGTGTCCTCACCAAGAGCGATGGCCTAGAGACGTGTTCAAACGATATCCCATTTACTCCACCAACCACCTGCCACCTGAAGTGAACGTGGGTGGGATTACAAAAGAGAGGATTTTACACTATGCAGTGTTACACGATGAACATTGTCTCTCAACCACCCACTCTCAATGTATCTACGCCGAATACCGGTACCGACTGGTCTGGTACTATAAGCAAGGGCCGACACAACAGAAGGCTGTGTCGGAGTAAAAAAAAAACGAGCCGAGCAAAGTGAAGTTACGGCAATAATCACTCGACATATTTACAACGACGATAGACAATCTTAATAATTAACGCACGCACGCTAGCCGAGCAGTTATTGTGGTAAAAAAGCTAAATCGCAAGAAAGGGAAGAATCAAAACAGAAGGCTTTGATTCGCAATGAAGAAACATAAACCAGAGCAAAAGGCTCTGGTTCGGGGGTGACGCTAAGAGAAAAATTGCTCGGCGGATATAATGAACTTAAAAGTACGCCGCAGACTTCGTGATGTGTCCTCTTCAATCGATGTGTCCTCTTCGTTCGATGTGTCCTCTTTGTTCGATGTGTCCTCTTCGTTCGATGTGTCCTATTCGTCAACGTTGACACGTTGAAGATTCATAGAAATATATATAATTTAAGCAAATGTCAATACTTATAAATTTTTATTATTACCATCGTTAATGCAATAGTGTGAAGAAATGAATGCAGTATAAAACATCTAAAAAAAGTTTTATTTACACACGAAATAAACATTTATTATCCGCGCATATTACGATGTGTGGTATTAAAGCATTTCAAATAAAGAAACGGTGAACCACCACAGTCTTCAGAAAAAACAATATGAGTGCGCTGGTGTGCGATTTCGCGCGACTTCTAAAAATCAGTGAGTCGTGATAATTTCCGATTGCATTTTTGATCACTTATTTATAGAAGTAACGCGAAATCGCACTCCATCGCCACGGGGGTCACCGGTGACTTCCGGCGCAATTACCACGTCAAACATCGTTATCAACTGTAACTTATCCGTTGCAGATGATACTTCAATATTATATGTATCGTACAATAGAAAATTCATCGTGGCGCCACGGGCAATCCCTGTCAAACTGGCGTGGCATTCAACGTGTTAAAGACAGCCGGCTGTTGTATTCTAGCTGAAACAGACTAATAATAGTTAAACACAATACATAACCACTCACACGAGTGCGAATACAACAAGCTCGCGAGAGCAAAACTAAATCCCGCACACGAGTGCAAACCTAATACCCGCTCTCGAGAGCAAACGTAACACCAGCTCACGAGAGCCAACCTAACTCCGCACACGAGTGCGGACTATAAGCGCTTCGGGAGCCCCGGGGACGCGACACCCCGTACTCACTCACGGTCTGCCTATCCGCGAGTGAGCCCCTGAGGGACCTCCGATTGGAGGAATACCAATTTTAAATCAGAAATATACATTTTGAGAAGACTAAAGACTGAAATTTCCGATGGAAATTTGAATTAAGATATCAGAAATAATAAACGACGGCGTTCGTTGAATTACCAGTTGACGGAGAAAATTGTTGAAGGTGGGCCAAGGGTAACCAACAGAAGCATTGTAGAACCCCTGGCCCACCCTGTGCTGTAAAGCGGATTACCCTCACAAATAAAAAATAAAATTATCAAACTTGGCATTGTTGGAAGTGGGACGGGTGGATGACCACTGGTCAGCTAAGTGGATGACCATTGGTCAGCGAGGTGGATGACCACTGGTCAGTGAGGTGGATGACCACTGGTCAGCTCCTGGTCAGTTCCTGGTCATTCCCTGGTCAGCCTGTGGCCAGCCCCAGGTTCACCGGTCCTTTTGCCGGAGTCCCCAGTCCGAGTGACTGACTGACTAAGAGGGCTCTCGGGAGTTCAGGCACACCTGCGAAACTCTCCATTTAATTTTGATTCATTTCGATCGTCGTGATAGTAATTATTGATAAATTTATTATTTCTGACTGTTTAATGTTTATAACCATTCCTTTTGCTAACGATGTCGACAAGCACCCTCTTGACTGTCGACAAAGCCCTTAAGGGTTAATAAGTTAAAAATGTGATTCATAATCGTTATTCGTGTTTCAATCCGATATACATCTGAAACAAAGAATTAAGTTTTCGTACTTCGTCTATTTAAGGGCTAATAAGTATACAGAATTCGATTGAAGAAATCTTTATGTTTCAATCTGATGCACGCTTGAAATGCGCAATTAGGTCGAAGCTTTGACGGAGCCTCTAAGAAGTTTCGTTGATCTACCAAGAGTTTTACGGCCAGTTTCAATATTCCTGGCTTGTTTAACCATTTTATAGCGATCAGATCCAAAACTGGAGAGTTTGATCTTGTCGACGGGTTGTTTTACGAGACCCGCTTTCAGCTGGCACGCTGACAGCAGGAAACAGCAGGATAGATGTAACAAGACTGTTCGAAATGTTCGACCCCTCGAGCGTACAGTGGAAACGACTGCCAAAGAGAATATTTTCTATCTTGCCATTTATCACTGGCAGCTCTTCATGTTTGATTAATGATCCCGCGTAACGTACATGAAGTGCTCAATAAAAGTGGTGAATATCCATTTTCAATTAAAAAGGAATCCGCGTGCCGAAATAACTGTAGTGCAATCGAGCAATTGACAGTAACTTGTTTTTTTTACAGATTATTATTCAACATAATCGATCGATAAACCTTTCTCCTGAAATTCATGAAAATATTATGGTCTCTGGTGTTTTGTTTAAACACTCCAGTGGTTCAAATTAATTTGCATTTTCATAATTTAATATTCGATTCAATGAAATGATAACATATTTTCTTAGATTGAGGTAGGAATAAGATAATTTTAATTTTTTTCGTTCTTTAAGAAAGAATGATTTGTATCTTTTTGGGAGCGGTTATGGTTTCAATATATTCTTTGATAAAATTGATAAACATAATTTTCATGGGATCTACTTATTGGAGCAGAGACTGATAACAACAGCCATCTAGTGACGATTCCGCGAAGTTTCTGCACACTGCTATTGTAGCGCGGGTGGGCAACTTGTTCGAAGATAAATATCTACAGAATTTTACAACTTTTTAAAATAAACAATAGTATACTACAAAAATAGTTCAAGAAAGATTTCCAAAAGTCGATCAAAACATAATTCTAATGTAAATGTCATATAGCAAGCCAACTAAATCGTAATAAAATAAAATAAAAAAATTATCAGAATAAATAAATTATAGTTGAAACTTTTACACCTTAGTGTCTCACCTCACATATTTTGAAGTTCTCCTATATCTTAAAGAACAGCATATGTTAATTATGCGTTCAGTTCTGTTTTATTATCAACTGGCAGCAATTTGAAAATTTCAGAGGCCAGATTTAAGAGAATTACACATAAAATTTACGCGCGGGGTGTTTTTATTAAACCTAACCGAGTTTACTATATCCAAACTTTTTCATTTAGAACTTAAGTTTAAAAACATAATTATATGTTCTTCACGACTTCTTCGTTTCTCAAATTCAGATTACTCTACGAGTAGGCTCGGAGAATAGATTTCGTTAGCTACCAGTTCGCGTGCTCCTTATTTAAATGATTCATCCCGATTGTGTTATTGCTCCATCCCAAAGCGTGGAAGCTGCTTACCGCGAATTTGTGAACTATATAATCGGCTGTCGGGTTTGATTTTCGGGTAAATGGAGTCGCCGGAGTCATGCTTGGGAAATGTCGAACAAGATGAACGACCGAGCCAGCTGTTTCTAATACTGGAGAGGAGAGAACGGCCATAATAGTGTATCGAATGTATTATTCAGACCGTACATCGATTCATGAGTGTACATATTTCGAGCCTGTGCTAAATATATGTATATGCATATAGGAACCCGGAATCTGTCAAGTATGGCTGTCGTGCTGAGAATATTGCCACCAACTTTGCCGATTATTGTCAGCTACCCAGTAAAACAAGGTCGTGGATATACTATATACTGGATCGTCGAGGTAAATCTGGAAAAGTCATTGGGTAACGAAAAACAAGTTCGAGTTCCAGGAAAATGTCAACATATTTGGATAAATATCTAGAAAAGGGGACCTCTCACCGATGACCTTAAAACATGTTATCAAGGTCATCATTCCGAACAACATTTGCAGAAACCAATAAACCAATGACCAAATTTGCCCTTTAGAAAAAAAAATTTGCTCCCCAAAAAGGGTTCGATTTCTATTTTAAAGGAATCGTGGTTAGGTTCTTTGGGAGGGGGTCAATTCAGAGTTAATTCGATGATTCCTACATTGCTTGAACGTTTCTATTACCAAGTTTAACCTTTGGAGATAGCTATAAGATTTTTGGCAAATAAGAAAGTTTTTAGGGGTTTCGCGACGAATCCTGGAGATCTAGCTTCCTTCGCGAGGATCTCGGGGAACAGTAAAGAACCTAATCGTTACTCCAGGGACCGAGTAGGCTATTCTCTAATTACATTACAGGCCGGAGCTCGCCAGTTATGAGATTCTCGTAACCTGCTACCCCTTATCTGGAAAATTCACAAAATGAAGAGACTTTGTGGTAGAGATCTGCAAAACAAAGGCCGAGCGGCGGTAACATAGGAAAAAGTTTTTCAGAATGATGACCTTGACAACATATTTCAAGGTTATCGAAATCCGTAAGGAATTCGCATAATTACCATTAATTTCATAACACTATATTATGTGCACAATTCGTGAAGCGAGAATATAATAATTTTTAAATTGTTACTTTCTATAAGAAAATAAAAGAATAAAAAATGTATAAAAGAGTCAAACGAAAAGTAAATAGTGCAAATCATGTTTACATAAATAAATACATATGTGTCTTATCGTGGTACGGACAATTGCAGCAGCTAATTATTCCATACAGCGCCAACGTGCACGTCTAGGACTATCAAATACGAAACATCGACATTAATAGCATGTCAGATTTAATCTCATTATAATACATTAACTATCCGAGGCAGAGGCTTTTCTGTGCATTTAACTCGCTAATTAGCCGTCACAATTTGATTACATGGAACGGTGGACCGCGTGCACTGGGCTACTCGCACGTACCTACACGTGTAAATATATTATTGTGCGCCGTTGATGCGCCACGTTTTCTAATTTCATAAAATTCATCACTGTCACGTGATCGGCGCAATAAACCTGCAAATTGTTGTCACGAGATGTCCGGTGAAACTAATTTCACGATGATAACAAACATCCCTTTTCTGGACGAACATTGTAAAATTGCATGTTAAATTAATACTACAGTTCAACTAACGCAATGCCAATTGTTTTGGTCGTAAGTGACTGAAAATATCCGCATAAAAACACTTGGAGAATTTAAGTAAATTCAAAAGTAATCATTTCTTTTGTTATTAGGAAATCTGTTGTGAGATTTATTACAACATAAATGTGCGCTTTCTCCTCGATCCTCCGATCGACTGCTGTTCTGATACGGCTGCCTCGGGCCCACACCACCTATGTATAAAACTGTGTACACCACAATTTAGATAAAAAATTATTTAAATAACGATTCGAATAAAAGATACTTTATCTTTATTCGTTATTTGAATAATTTTTTCATCTTTTATTCGAAGCATTCGAATAAATCTTCGAATAATTTTTGCCACCTCGAATAAACGGCGACGAGGCCCGAAGGGCCGCTTATTGATACGTAATCTTATGATAAAAATTATAACCTTTTTAAAGATAGTCCAAATGATGTCGTGTTTGGACTCATTTTCATCGGAATGGTCTCTACAAGTCATTCCTATTAAAAATATTATTCGTATTATAAAAATATGAAAGTTTAAATTGTCAATAATGCTTGATTCCCCAGGTGCTTACAATGTATGTATGCTGTTGGTCGGTCGCTGTCGCTGGTCTTTCAAGTTCAGCGCCCCTTCGAGCCTCGTCGCCGTTTATTCGAGGTGGCAAAAATTATTCGAAGATTTATTCGAAGCCTTCGAATAAAAGATGAAAGATAAATGATGAAAAAATGATTCGAAGTTCTAATAAATCTGCTTCGAATAAAAAAAATTATCTTTATTCGTCGGAAAAAATTATTTATTTAGATAAAAATTTTACCTAACTCCAATAATGTATAACTATTCTCCGAATAATTATGAAAATAATTATTTCTCATTTTCCGCGGAACGGCTGTTATACGCGGCGTCGCGAAAGATTTTTTGCAAGGGAGTTCCCCAATAAACTTTCTTAAGTACACGTACAGCATAGTTTGCCCGGTATGGCTCGTAGCTCGGGACGATAAAAAAATTTTTCGGGCGCGCGCTTAATGCCTCGAACTTGGCCTCGATCGAATCGGCCATACATCCCGACAGGAAACTTTCGGTAGAGGAAAGTTATCGTTTCTATTACTTTCGGCGCGCGGCTTCTTCAACTTTCTGACACCGGTAATACTCGTGTCTCGCGCCATTCGGCCAGCAAAAAATGAAATTACGTGGCCATCGTGCGAGAGCTGCGCCCTCGTTTACCGGGGACAGAGACGACCGATAATTGAGCAAGTCGCGAGCGAAACGTTTTGTGCAATGGTGGCGCGCCAACCCTCAGACATATTGGACTTGTCTTAATGTATCTCGCCGCACCGGAAGTTCTTCAGCCTCGAATAACGTTCCGACGCCCCGAGTCCTTTTTGCAGGACGAAAAGTTTAATTTGTCCCGCGCTGTTGATCTATTTGCTGACCGACTTTTTGGGACAAACAAACGTCAATTATTGATCGCTACACCGCGGATCTTTATGGAAAATAAAAATTGACTATCTCCATTGCTAGCCACAGAGGCCATTTAGCAATTTCTTTCTTAAAACAATTGAAAATTACTAATTATTCTTTTAACAGTGAACCTACTACTGCACATATTTCATTTTACAACTATTAAAATTATTCTTCCATGGGAAATGTTTCAATAAATTCCTTTATTCCAGCAGATACTATAATAAAAATTGTACACAATCTAACTAAATATACAGTCTTGTCATTTTTGTAAAAAATTTCAATCGATTTCAGTGCTTGGTAAGTTTAGTGTTAATTTTTCTGACAGATTTAAACCGTTGAATTTGAAAATGACTAAAAAATGTTTAATCATTCTACTGTTTGAAAGATCAAAACTGTTGAAATTGAAAATTAATACAAAATTTTTGATCTTTCTACTGTTCGAAGCTACTATTCGCTTTCCTCGTGAACGAAAAATCGTCGAAGCCCTGTAACCGTTTCTTTAAACGAATACGAACGAGCAATAAATAAAGCAATAACCGTTGATTCACCGGACAAAGACAAAGAACAGCTCACTAACAAATTAATATCTCGCAGGGGATCAAACAGATCGCGTTAAACACGAGATCCAGCGACCGACGCGATGGCCGATCCCGATACTGTTTGCTCAACTTTTTACTTTCAATTTTCCCGTGGTTGGTTCCGATGCTCTGTGCAGCAACGAGGGTAAAACTCGATAAACTCGGGTTCCACGCGGCGGAAAAGAAACGGCACGGGCGAAATGTTTCCGGATCTCGATTCCTGCGATTTCTCCTCCGGATCCTCGACCTTTAATTCATCGGGGATCAAACGCTGGGAGGAAATGTGAAAAATTAATTTCGATATTTTTCCGCTCGAGCAAACTTCTCTTTATCTGCCGGCGTCGATTTAGTTGCGCCGCGCCGCGCCGCGCCGCGCCGGATGCGGCCCGTGGAGCACGAACGGGGATCCGAGCCCCGTGGAAGAGTATTAGAGGGATTTATTTAATTAGGGTGCTCCGGCCGGTGATTAATTCTTCGTCGGAGTCCAAGGCGAGTTTCATCGAATATAAAATCGATATTCGTCGGAAGCCGGGTAATGCTCGAGGAGAAAGACAACGGCTGTCGCATCCGTTGATTGACCGTCTTATTGCAAAATCAAGTATAAGCACGATTTTTACACGTTTTTATTTATCGTCGGGCTGCGTGGACTTCTCTGCAAAATAAATATTGTTTTCATAGATTATATTTTCGACTACTAAGCAAGGCTCTTTGCCTAAAACACTATATTCTGTGAGATTTCTAACCCTTCGAGTCGACAGATCGCAATTTGTTTAAGCGAGAGTTCTATGTCGAGTGTTCCTCTGTGTATGTATATACTTTTTTGAAAGCTTTGTCGATCTTCCTAAAAGCTTTTTCGCAACTTTGATTGTGTATTATTGACATGGAAAATGCGTCAAATATGAAATTGCTCCAATTCTCCGTTCTCGAGCAATGCACCTGCAGCTGCGATTGCAGTTTTATCGAATTAAAATCGATATTCAGGCAAGCATGTCCCGAGGAGAAAGACAACCGTTATACAGGGTGGTTGGTAAAAACTAAGTCGAAAATGAGGAAGAAAATGTTTTCATACGAGGCTTTTGAGCATTCGTTGGACGCGCGCGTGTTTAGATAGGAATTTTGACGGATTTTCAAAGTTGTTTTATATTTTTTATATATTTATTTTTCACGTAGGATCACACTCCACATTTACAAATTTGGATAAATATTTAAAAAGGGAACTCCTCACCAATGACCTTGAAATATGTTCTCAAGGTTATCACTTCGAACCACGATTTCCTATACATATCGCTCGGATTTAGTTTGCGAGATATTTACAGAAAACTACAGACACCCAATACAAGGAATTTAATTAGTCGAACACGCGCCCTAAGGCGGGGAGGAATGGGGGCTCTCCCTTCCTAAAATCTGAAGAACAATTTCTCTCGAGCACAGAACTTCTCGTTTTTACCCAATATCACTTACAGCACGCATAGCCGCGTGCAGCAGTACATACATATCTCCGATGGAAACTCGAAACTCGCATATTTCACGGCCTATACGGATTTTCCGTCAGATCTGCATGACGTGTACATCCGATACTCCGAGTGCCCGGTTATGATCGATACCCAGCCACGTATCCAGGTAGGTATTTATTAATTTAACAGGCAGGCCGGCAGCTAAGACCAACTGTTTAACCAGCAACATTGAAGTGAATCGCAAACAGCCGAATAACGGGACCGGGGGCGTAGCACGCACTTCATTTGCTAACTTGCTAACTTGCTAACTTAATATTTGCCAGTTGTGATTTGTTTGCTTGAATGATCGGAGTTATGCCGGTCCGCGATTGAGTAGCGCTGGACGAACAGTACACAGAATACTGTGCCACGTTTAGAAGTACATAATAGTTACGCCCGGGACAGGTTCGGACAGGCCTCGCGCTGGCCGGCCGGGTTCTGGTAGCCTACGGCCTACGTCATCCGGTATAAACTCACGCACAGTCTTCTGTTTACACTTCTTAGATCGTACGCTGAACACGATTTTAAAGGGGGCTTCTCGTGTAACAAGCTTAGAAAATGAAAAATATTTTTTTTTACAGCGGAACATCTAGAACATATATTATCAAAGAATTAGACTAGAATTTTTCAAATTCACGGAGCAATATTTATATACTATTCATATAATTGTATCTAATAATAATCTCTTAACTTCATAATTATCTAATTATAGAATAATTGATCGAAAAACATTTTTTTACGAGAAACGCGGTGGCCGGCAAGCGGTTGGCAGAATGTGCCAGTAGCACTCTGATTGGTCCGTGTTTTTCGTTAATAACTCCTAATCAAAGCCGCGAGCGCCATTTTTGTTAAGGAAAATGTCGTTTCAAATGACCCAAGGAATCTCCCATTTCAATTTAACGCAGTAGTTTTAGGACACCCTGTATATTTTCCGGTTTTTAAACGACTGCAAACTTCACCTCTAGCGGTAATCAAGACTATAATTTTCTACACTATGTAAACCCAATGTATGTTTGTTCAAGCCGAAACAAACCTATAACAGGTTTCAGTGGCTCAATAAAAAAAAAAAAGTATTGTTGGTCGTAGCAGCGCAAGAGGACGTCGCGGATGTTTCTTTGACGAAAACAAAATGTTCGATCTTCAAACAAAGATTGTTTGTTCGGGCAATAATCCGCGTCTCGTAGCAGTGCGTTGCACTCCGCGGAGCGGACAACGCGAGCTCGTCGTCTTCGTTGGCATTGTACTCGTAACGGAGAGAAATAAATACAGTTCCCTCGAAGAAGAGAGGTGCTTCGGCCGCGATGTCAAAGTAAATTCCATCGCGAGGTCGAGCTCTCGTAGTAAGGAAATGAAAGGGCCCTGGAAAATCCAATAATCGTCTGAACTTACTAGTCCCGCCGCTGGTATGGCGGTCGCGTCGTCACGAGGCTTCTCCATTCTAGGAGCCGATGGGAAAATTTTTTCTACCGACATCATGCTCGGGCTAATGTGATTGTTCCACGAGGGCCAATCAACCGATTACACCCAACTCTTTTTTTTTTTACACGGTTTTGAAATAACACGCCAGATGTGTTGAGACGCTCTTGCTGTAGGAGCCAATAACAACTTTGTTTTCGGAGTAATTAAAAAACAGATTTCAATTTTGTTAGATAAAATTAAATGAAAATGAAGAAAATAATTTGTTCCAGCGTTGCCAAAAATCCTACTCCATATTTAGTTGTGTTTCATACAATATCAATTTAATATTATTATCGTTCAATTTTAAAATTTTCCCTGAAAATTAAATTTAGTTAGGAATATTTTATTTCTGAATTTAATTATCAGGGTAAATTTTAAAATTAAAGTGAAGGAAAAACGTTTTAGGGAATATTGTAATGAAATTAGAGGGGCTTAATTGTAAATTGAAATAATACAGAAAATTTTAATATCAGGGTGGCCCGATCGACCACTGAATTTTTTACAGTCGGTTATCAATTGTCGAGACGTGTTGGAAATTCTCTGTCGCGCAAGGGAAGGTCGAAAAAGCAGGAAAAAATTGATTGGGATCGCGTGAGGGTTTGCTCAAGATCGTGTGTGCCACCTCTTGAAATTTGTAATTCCGCGCTGGCGCTCAAATCTTGCTGAGCCCCCACTTTTTATGTAGCATCGGCGCTTTTACAATTTTCGAATTATCATAGAAACCTGGAAATCCGAGTCTCCGAATTACATATCGCGTAGGACGTGGAACGTGAACAGAAAAATTTCAATGTAAATGGTCGAACAAGTTTCGTATTTTGTGTAATCTTTTAGAAGTCGGGAAGCGCTTACTCTTACTTTATTAAAAATTAATTTCTTTTCAATAATTTCGCCATTGTGCACGAAGAAAAATCCCTAGATTCAGTCGGCGATTAATTACTTTTTATCCGCAAGAACTGTTACTATTTTTATTTACAAAATTGAAAATTGTGGTGCAAAAATAAAAGAAATTGCTTTTTTAATAAAGGTATTCGATGTTTTACGTATTAAAATTAATCATGTGCGGTGCTACTTGTATGGAGGAATTTGTTGAGAAAATATTTGTACATAGCCGCCGGCACGGAAGCAATTTTCCATCAGAAATCGGCGCGGTTCTTCAGAAATTGTGTAACATTCTGAAGCCGACTGGTATCGATCGGAAGTACAAACACGATACAAGTACGATTCAATTTAAAGCGACGCACGAATAATTCCATGATACCCTGCCGAAAATAACGGCCGCCACTAATTAAGTAATTAAAAGTTGATACGAAATTCTGAAACCGGCCGACCTTGTCAATTTCTAGTTAACATGCCTATTAACTGTCGGTGTGCTGCTTCCCCGAACATCTAATTGACATAGCGCAAGCTGCAAAACTAATTGTACGTATACTGTCAATTGAACTGTACCGTCGAACAGTTTAACGCGGATTTTGCGCTCCAATTAAATTTGGAAAAAACGCCGGCTAATTAG
This sequence comes from Lasioglossum lativentre, assembly GCA_916610255.1. Lineage (NCBI taxonomy): Eukaryota > Metazoa > Arthropoda > Insecta > Hymenoptera > Halictidae > Lasioglossum > Lasioglossum lativentre. Next base: position 35,224,838 of record OU744356.1, on the reverse strand, counting down.
TTCCTGAAATGCGAGTAGAAAGTTCAGCGAGTGTCAACTATTTTTCGCTGAACAATAAATCTGCAAAAGTTTCATCAAAATAAGTAATTGAGTGATGTTCCTCGTTAGAAAAAAATTTAAACATCGACGATTTTACGATAATCGGCGGCGCGGCCGTCGTGTACACGAACTGCCGATTTAGTTAAAATGGCGGCGAATGAAAAATCCCGCGGGCCCGTTATCGGGAAATACATCAGGAAAATTTCCATTCCCGTGGGCGGGGGGGAAACAGTTTTCACTTAACTCGAGCCCAGGGAACTAACGCTAATAGCCAGAATGGCCGTCTCATTTCTATCTACGGGCCGTCGATTACTCGAGGCAGAAAGGTGCTGGCCATTTTCCCTCACCCCCCTCTCTCTCACTCCTGTTGTAATTCCTGGCCGTCTCCTATCAGGACGCAACCAGCGTATTCCCCGATGTTGTTGCCTCGTTACTTCCTCTATCCCCGAAGAGATTGGAGGTCAAGTAATGAGCTTTTGTGAATATATTCGCGCGAACGAAGCTCGGCCATCGCATCGTTCGCCAGCGTCGTAAACTTGCGGAACTGCTATATTCGCCGGCCATTTTGTTTACGAGGTAGCGCGCGCGCGATAAAATGGCGTGACTCGTGCTCCTTGATGCTTCCATTGTGTATCGGTTTGTTAAATTTCATCGTATCAATATGTAAATAATTTAGCAGAACTTTGTTCGCGCGGTTCTGCACAGAATTGGACAAAATTTTATTCGGATGACGGATATATAAAGACGAATATATTCGACACTGTCGAATAAGTATCCAATCGAACAGAAATTTATCGGAATTTTATGTTGCTCGTTCAAGTACGACTTCTTTCGCCATTTTCTCTTTACCAAGTCCTGCACCTTTACGAAACGCGTCTCACGTTCTTCGTATTAGTGTCTATGTCACTACTGTGTACAATTTATCCCGCAGTCACCTTCGTATTTGATGTGGTTCTTGTCGAAGTGAATATTCTGGAGAATATTAAGCACACATATACATGTATGTGAAAAACTAATAAGTAGACAGTGGATTTTATGCATTTACGGCAAAAATTAGTAGGTTGCAATTTAAAACAGTAAAAATATTAGAAAAGATACTGTTACGCTATTTTCAACCTATTAAACATATTAAAGGAAATAAATTTTAATTTCACACTTTGATCTAATTCTCATAAAAAATTCTTACTTTGCATACAAATCCGCTGTCTGCTAATTGAATTTATTTTCAAGTTCGATAAAAAATAGTACCTGTCACATACGTATGATCATTGACATAGCAGTCTAAATGTCAAACATTGTCGATTTCGTTCAACAACTTTTTGTTTACTCATTTGTTTGTTTCTTTGTTTTAATATAAAACCGCGTAAAATAATTATTAGAATAAACAAACACTTGAGTCTTAAGATATCAACACAATTATTATCATGGAAGTACCTGTTCCGAATTTATTAGTAATAAGTAGACTCAGGATTTTATGCATTTATGGCAAAGATGCGTACGTGCAATTTAGAACAGTGAAAAAATTAGAATACTTTAAGAGTATTAATATATTATTTTCGTTATATTAAAATTATTAGTGAAAAATATAAATTTATATTTAGCTCCTGTGTCTTGCAATTGATGCACAAACTTTTTATTTTGCATAAAGATCCGGAGTCTAGTAGTAAGTAAATAACGTTAAGTAATAACGTGGAAAATAAATTTTTACCGAAATTTTTATTAACAAACTTTAGAAAGATGGTTTTTCGTCAGACAGCGTACCAGAGGCGAACAGGTGACTCGTGGGCGAAATTAACGCAAGTTTCCGTTTCAACGCAAGGATATTGACATTGAAACGGTCTGATGCGCAGCGATCGACTGCGCTCGAATAATAATTACGACGCTCGTGGGTCAATAGTTTGCACTCGGATGCAATCCGACGTCTCTCTCTCTCTCTTTCTCTCTCTCTCTCACCCTCATTGTAAACCGGTGATCCTGATAGACGGGTCCCGATACACTCGGTATTCCGTTTCTATATCGATACGCTCGTACGGAATTCTGCTCCCCTGTTTGCTTATTCCAAAATGGATACGGTTGAAAGGAGCGCGGGGCTGGAAGCGCGTTACGCCTGCTTGCCGACGCTCTGTACGTGACAATGCGTCTCGAAAATATTCTCCGACGTCTTTTTTTTCCCCTCTATTTTTCGGCGTCTACGTGTCGGGAATGGGATGGAAAAACTCTCGGGAATCTTCGCACGACCGGAATTCAACTCCGTACTACATTCACGTATACATATACAAATGGTAAAGTTCGATGAGGAGATAGAAGATCGGTATTGCCTCGGATTAGAGCTGTTGGTGTCGGTGCAGCGCGCAGTTTCATCCCTATGGAAATACATACATGTACTCGGAACGGGTACAGTGGGTCAAGAAAGTATCAACACGCTCGCGATATCCCTTGCTATCCATGTTAATAAAACGAGACCGCATTGAACGGTTTTCTTTTGAAATAAATTCTAGTAACTTATTCGGAATAGGGGGACCCTTACAGATCTCAATGACCTTGAAATATATGTTGTCAAGGTTATCATTCTGAACAACTTTTTCCTGTACATGTTACCATTAATATCGAAAGAATTCGTACTTTGAACAAATTCAAAATAAATTGCAAAAATCTGCAATTTTGAAGAAACCATTTTTGGCAAAATATAGCCAATAATACTGTGAAAGAGGCTATGTCAAAATGTGACAATTCATGTGCACTAATACTTCAATACCTTTTTGACGTAGAATGGCGAGGCAAATTCAAATATACATATAAACAAATATGCATTTCTATGAAATCAAAATACAATTGACTCAATGACCATGAAATATGTTGTCAAGATCATCATTCTGAACAACTTTTCCCTGCACATGTTACCATTAATATCGAAAGAATTGGTACTTTGAACAAATTCAAAATAAATTGCAAAAATCCGCAATCTGGAAGAAACCAATTTTGACAAAAAATAGCCAACAATACTGTGAAAGAGGCTATGTCAAAAACAAAAATATAGAAATGGAACAATTCATGTGCACCAACCTAATACTTCGATACTGTTTTGACGTATAATGGCAAGGCAAATTCAACTATAATAAAAAAATATTCATTTCCATTAAATTAAAATACAATTGTTGACCGCACATGTGCCATTGCACTTCTAAAAGAACATAGTCCCATGGATGAAACAATTGCGTGGACCACCCTTTACATGGAGACATATGCTGCCACGGAGTAAACAAATCTCGTTCTATTTATTCCTCGGTAGACAAACGAAGAAAATTGTACAGCTCGCGATAGGACTTCTATCGGAAATGGTTTAAATAGGATTCGAATAATCGAAGTCCCCGGAACGGAGAGGTTCCCGGTTGCAGCGTTGAAAGTGTTAAGCCCGAGCGTCCTTATGATTAGATAAATCGCATTACGCACGCACCTGTACACATGGACGAGCCGCGTGCGCGCGTTGCCGCTTTATCCTCGGCGCTTAATGGAAGCTGAGAGAAGCTATTACTTTACCTGTAGCATTACGAGGCCGTGTTATATCACTGTAAATGTCAGAAAGGGGACGTGTATCTCCCACTCGTACCCTCCCCCCTCTATCTTTGATACGCCGACGGAACTCTTTGAACCAGTTACGTACCAAGGAAAATGTTATTAACTTATTCTCCATGGGAAATTGAACGATGACCTCGTCGCTGCAAAATGTGCTCGGAGCTTCTAGTTAAATGGCTCCAATTATTGCGTTCCATTTCGGGAAAATCATTATCACGCGACACCTACGCTGTTTCGTATTCGGGCGATTTTCAAGATACTTGATTTTTTTATCGTTTAACATTCGGAGTGGCTTGAAAAAAAATGTTTAAAAAAAGATTTTCGAATAAATAATGATGAATTGACAGAATAACTAAATAATGAATAATTATATTCGTAAAGAAAAGAATTTATTTATTATTTAATTATTTATTAGTGCTCTAAACTGTGTATGGTTTATATATAGCATACATTAGTATAACACTTTACAATTAACAATGAAGTGTATATCATTATATACTAAGCAAAATTAACATGAACGGTAGACGCTAAATACTAATCTTACATTTTTTTAGAAAGTTAAAAATAAAAATTAACGCTGCAATGTCTCGCACGCTTTAAGAAAAGAATTTATTCGAATAATTATTTTCGATAGAGCGCCGCTGTTATTCGTGGTAAGGAAGTTACCAGTAAATCCGTGCGGCGCGGCGTACAAAGTGGTATTTGTGCTAAAAACCTGGCCAAAAATATTGTCTTGTTTTTCCTACGTTATACAGTTAGTTTATGAATAAAAAAGTCATTTCTAACTACATACTAGTGATAGTAAGTTTTATTTAAGGGTGTTCATATGTAAAGCTAAGGCACTATAACTTTTCTTGTAAATCTTTCAGTTTTCATCAAACAGTCGCTTTGTGCTTTCTTGTACAAGCTCGTGCAGTTGCTTTCGAGTCATAGACTTGACGGAATCCATAGAAACTGGACCAAACCAAAAAGAAAATTAACCAAAGAACAAAAGAGGTGCTATATTTGGAGCTTTATTTTTCTTTAATGTGAAAACTTGGGAAAACTTTTTTGCGGTATAGTAATTCTAGATATCTTGAAGTTTAACAACACGTAATTTTTATGCTGTCGCGATGAGTTGTATATGTTTAAAAACACTAATATATGCAAGAAAACTAATGAAAATCCAAGAGCTTTTAGTCAGGCTTGTAGATCGGTAAAAACACGCATGAACACGTTGATAAACATTATTTGAAAAATATACATACGTTACATAATAAAAACATACGCGTGGGCAACCACGCGCGGCAGAAGTGAAACTTCTTGCAGTCTAGTAATGTTTAGAAGTAAATTAAGATTGGAAATGGTGAATAATCCTAATGAAGCGACAACAAGATCAGGAACAGCTCTCGATGCAGTGTTTGCAAGACATTTAGACGAAATTGAATCAATAATATTTATATCATATTTTAGCTATCACAAGCCAATTGTTTCAATGATTGAATCATAGAAAATCATAGAAAAAATAATGAACGATCAAAATTTGCGACGCAAAGAAGGAGAGCGTATGGGAAAGAAAGAGACATAGTTCATAGCATTTCAGTTCATAGCATTTCAGTTCAGAGAATTTGTGGGATGAATTGGACAGAAAAATTCGAAAAACCCCAATTACATCGATAGCCGAATTAAAACAAAGACTTGCAACTGAGTGGTCGAATATAACTGTTGAATATTTTAAAAAAATTACAAATAATATGCCAAATCGGTTAAGACATGTTCTTAAACAAAATGGTTATATGCCACGAAGTATTAAACAAATTTTGTAATGCTAAATTACATTATCTAAATAGAAAAATTAATATTGTCCGAATATTTTTGTGAGCCACCAATGGTCCATTATTTCGTTTAATAATTTTTATTATGTAACGTATTATTTATCAACATTAATAAATGTTTTATTGCTAGAAACAATTCCCAGGGCGATTTCTTTATCAACAAACGAATTATCAAATCGTAAAGTTAGTTATACTTAGGGTCCGAATATTTTTGGAAGTCACTGTATCTATTTTCGGACGCAACCACAGCTCTGTATGTAAATATTCACAATTTCGATTTTGGGCCAGGTTTTTAGCACAAATGCCAGTCTGTGCGGCGATAGAAAACTCGGGGAAGATTCTCTTTCATGCGAACCGCGAAAAATATATTGTACATTTCTTATTGTATACGTCGTGCCGTTCTCGTCGCTCTATATTCGAGAATTTCACCAGGAGAGTCGATATAATCTTCGAAGATCGAGAGTGCACAACTGTATTTAAGTTAATCCCGAGCATATTTTTGTCGGTTCGCTATCGTTCGACGGAGGGGAAGCGATATTTCTATTTAATCGGGACTCGGGACTCGGGAATCGTAGTTCCATTTTTCGTTCGACTCCCGAAGGGCGGGATCGCCGCCGGATCATTCGCAATAACAGAACAAGGTGGAAGTTATAGACGTAATCTTTCGCAAGAAATTGCGAAGAAATAATTTAAATTTAAATTGATTTAAACGGATATTTCGAGGAAGGGGTGTATTTTCATAGAAATAGCGAAAGAGCTTGTAAAAAAACAATTTTTAGTATTTTCTCCGCTGATAACAAATTTTTTCAAAATTTTTCATCATCTCACGTAAAATAAAATAATTTTGAACTTGGTTAGAAGGCGCCGAGAGAGTGACGTGTGCAATAATTATTTGTGAAATTAATTCTCGTGAGAGGAAAATTTTTACAAAGGAGTGAATTTATTATTATTGTATATACCGGGTGGTTCATGAGAAACAGGCCACCTAAATAACTCCGTTAGGATTAGGGATGGAAGAAAATGTGCTAAAGGGGGCAAATATAGTGATATAAAAAAATGTTCCGATTGTAGTCGTTTTCAAGGTCTTTTGAAGGTCATCGATGATTTTTAAATAGCGCCATATATTTTGATCTTCACAGTGTCGTAGCTGATGACAAGACGAGTTCAATGATGTGGTACACAATGACCTACAAATGACCTTGAACTAGAAAATTTATGATAAAGCAATGATAACTTCAAAATGTGCAATCATTTTATTTGAAATCATTTTATTTCAATTAAAGTAAATGTTCAAAATTATGACTTTGAGCAGTAACACAAACATTTAAACGTTTTGCAAGACAATCAATTGCACTTTCAATTGTTTCTGCTGAAATTGATCTACAAGATCTAATTATTCTTTCTTGCATGTTGTCTGGTGTAGTTGGTTGATCACGATATACATCATCTTTGAGTATTCCCCACAAAAAAAGATCAAGAGGAGTTAGATCGGGTGAACGTTCTAACCATAGTATGTGTCCATTACGTCCTATCCAGCAATTTGGAAATTTATTGTTCAAAAATTCTCGGACGTTACGTGAAGAATGAGCGAGACAGCCATCGTGTTGTACCACATTACTCGATAAATATCTAAAGGAATATCTTCTAAAAATATGATCAATGTTTCTTCTAAAAACGTGTTTGTTGATTAACTTGTTTGTGTACGCTTAGGCATCACCCTCCGTTAATGGTATACGTGTTATGAGACCTAATGGCTTAAGAAATTACATTTTCGTTGATCAAACAGAGTAGTCAAACTATACCTATTTATAAGTCCAAGGTCATTTGAAGGTCATAGTGTACCACATCATTGAACTCGTCTTGACATCAGCTACAACACTGTGAAGTTAAAAATATATAGGGTGCCATTTAAAAGACCTTGAAAACGACTACAATCGGAACATTTTTTTATATCACTATATTTGTCCCCTTTAGCAGTACAACATTCCTCTCTAACATTTTCTTCGATCTCTAATCCTAACGGAGCTATTTAGGTGGCCTGTTTCTCGCGAACCACCCGGTATAATATACTAATTTTTCCAACTTATCAAAAAAAAATCGCGCGAATATTATTGCGACTGTATCTAGGTTGTGAATACCACCCTGAAAGTTGATTTTTGAATTTCGTCCATTGAAAACCATCCCTCAAATTCCAGAGGATCAAGGGAGCGCGAACAGTCCGACCGCACGAGAAATTTCGCGAAACACTGACTTGGAGCTTTCGCTGACTGCGGTTAGCGGCCACAAATTCCACAACAGTTGGTTCCTCGATCATTCAGCTTCACCCCGCGGACATTAATATCAAAGCGCAAGCGTAACGACAAGTTTAGACAGCGACCGGGCGAGACCTTTCGGTGATTTGCAACGCGACCGCGAGCGTGTGCGCGCGTTTCTTACGTAGCAAGGGAATTTATGGTCGATCGTGAATGCACCGGGGACACCCCACCGTCGACGAATTTAATTACGGGTTATTAAGGCGCCTCTGGTTTTATAGACACAGGATATATGAGTTTTAAAGCGACCGCTCCGAAATTTATAGCTTTTATTATTTCCTTCGCCCCGAATACTTGTCGCGACTGCGACCCGGAGCTGTTGTAAAGTCACCCCTATACATAATAACAAGTAACAGTCGCCTTGCACATCCCCCAACTCCACCTTCCTTCTTGTGTTTACACGTAAGTCCGCGTGAAACCGCGGTGCTCCGGAATTAACCGCTTAATCCCGCCACCTAACGTTCCTGCACACCGATAGAATACTCGCCCGCTGCTCCGCCGGAAATCGAAATGGAATATGAAGTTCCGGAGTTATGAGAGTCCCCTCGGAACCACGCTGAAAAATAATACGACGGTCGTACACAATGTTCCCGAGCCCCGGAGTAACAATAAAGCTTGTTTACGCTCCTACCGAGAATTTCGTGTATTTGTTACATCAGAGCGACGGAAACCACCGCACAGAATTTATATAAATGTTTTGTTACGTTCATACAGAAGGGGATGGTTATACCTTTCGTTTCCGGGATTCACCAGTCGAATTCACACGTACGAAACACACTTTCGGGGACTGATAGCTTTAAAGGTGGTTCGATAAAGGTTTTCAATATTTTTACTTTGTAAATTAAAATGTGAATTCAAAAAATTATGCAACTTTTTTTTGGGATGATATCAGCCCTTGTAAAAATTTCAATATTTTCTTAAATATCTCTAGAATAACAAATGATATGAACAAAAAGTTGTAACGCATGTTGCACGATGTTATTGTGTCTACCACACTGGGTGAAAATAAATGTTTTAAAATGCAGTTTTTTAAATTATTTTTTGAGAAATGCATTTGAAATATACTTTTTATACACAGTTTGATAGACACAATGTTGTTTAATGTTTTTAAAAAAATATCATTTGTTCTTGAGATATTTCACGAGATAGAAAATATTGAATTTTTCCACTTTTTGTGTTGCACACTGAGATTAGAAAACTTTTCGAAAGATTTGCGAGCTAATATCGAAGCGATGTTCTGAGAAATCGGCGGCCAAATAAAACTACAGATCTTACGTTAACGATACTTCGCTTTTTCTCAGTCGTCCATCATTCGTTATATCGTCCACCAAGATGCTCGAAGTTACTATACTTGCCTCGAAAAAAGAAGTTACACACAGTCTGTAAAACTTACGACCGCGTCTCGAATGAAACGAAAAAAAAAAAAAAAGAAAAACAATGGTAAAAACCCGTTTGAACTCGGCGTACAAAGGGGAAAACGTTGGGATAACTTCGAACGCGCTTACAAAAACCTGTCACAAAGAGTAGAATATTTAATTAAACAGTCTTTTACCAAGTGAAACACGCAAAAAAAAACCGAAAAAAAACAAAGAGAAAGAAATACTCGAGTTTTGTAATACAATTTGATACCGTGCGTTTTGCGACTCGCCGTTATAATCCGGTGGCTGCCACCGGAACTGAATCTTCACAGAGCGAGCTTTGTCTACGCTCTCACCCTCGACGCAATACAAATGAGTGCAATGCGGGTCACGCATTTCCGATTCCGTCCGCGTGTGAACAAATAAAAGAAAAAAAAAAAAAGACAGACAGGCTGATACAGAAACGCTAGATTACAATTTTCAGGGAATAATGGGAAAGTTACAGCGCCACGTTCCTGGGGACGAAGCTCCGCACGACATCCGAGCATACAGTCGGCCCCAAAAATATTCGTAACCCTCTCAATTGCTGGTTAACACCAACCATACCGAGCACAAGTCACCGATATTGTTATAAAAATTACACGACCGAAGTTGTTCAGATTTCTCGTAGTTTTCACAACAATATGCGCTTGAGGAATTTATTCAATAATTTCTAGTGGCAGCGCCTTTGTAATTTCAGTAATTATGGAACAAGGAACGTGAAACCGATCATTTGATCGTGGTACGGTTAATTTAACATATTTTTCAGGCACCGTTCAAAGGAAATGTTCCTTGGTCGTTCCAGTACAATTGCATTGTCTTAACGAAAGAGAAAATTGTTTTAAGGTATTTCGGAACAGTTAAGAATTTTGCTGCCATCGATGTTGAACGGATTCATAATCTACCTTAGAAATGGAAATATTACATTTTATTCATGGTGAAAAAACAGCATGTGCATGTTGGAAGCGGTCGCGGAAAAACGCAGTACGGTGCGGAGCACCAGTTTTACCTTTCCTTTTTTTTATGAAACTTTTCGTCAATAGTTTTAACTAATTTTTTTTCAACTTTTACCAACATGTTCGTGACGGTTTTTCCATTGAAACAACACCAAAAACGACACAGTTCTGATTAGATTCGCAGAACTTCGATTATCCGTACTAGTTATTTTGTCTATTTAATCGAACATCATTCTTAATTTTTTTTTTTGCGGAGTTAGACCAATTAGTTTACTACATGCACGTGGAGAAGGAATTTCGAAAAATTGCAGAGAAAATAGTAGAAGTTGATTTTTCCAACTTTTTTTTATGCGGGCCTGTATTGAAAATTTTATAAATATTGTTAAATTATGGATTTCCGACAAAAATGAATAGGTGTAATTTAAAATAGTAAAAACTCTAGAAGAATTCAAAAAATTATTTTCAGCCTATTAAATACATTAAGAAAGACAATTTTGTACATATATTTCACTTCAGTTCTTCAAAATTTGCATAAAGACGTAGAAGAGGATACCGATGGAACATAAAAACTGCTTAAATGTTGGTGAACAAAGCTGGAATAACGTTCGTCGACGTATCCGGTCGGTCCGCGATCGAGTCAACATATTGAAAAGTGAGCTCGATCTAGAAAAACGTGATTTCGAGGCAGCCATTAATCAATTATTCCGCGCGAGTTATTAAAGTTCCGATGGAGCGGGCTAAATCAGAAAATGTTCGCCCTACTCGGTAGCCAATTGGGTGGCTCATATAACATAAAGCGATCGATCATTCGAGCGGGGGCGCCAATCAATCATTTGGCCCAGCTAAATGTCATACGTATCTGGACTCGTTTAAGGGTAACTCGATGACGTCTACCAGGAGAGAGCGTGGACGCGAACGCAATTACACGAGCGGTCGCACACGGGATTCTTGTTGCTTCTGGTTATCTTTTCCCCTGTTTCAAAAAATCGCTTTCGTCCGTACGCGCGCACGGGTAAAGTTTACAAACGACAAAATAACCCCGCTGTGGACGGTGCACAAGCCTATGTACTATGTCCCGTGCTCTATCTGTTTTTTGCAGCACGACGAGCAAAAAGCTGTTGTTTCGCCGCGCAGTAACATCGGATGTCCATCGCTCCTCTTGTCCGCTCGTCACCGCAAATATCGCTATAAGTGGGCAGAAATTAAAGGTGAACGTTCAACGCCAAGGCGAAATAAACGCGAGTCCGCAACCCGACGCGACTGCAAACTGGATCGTCAACCTACGCGACGCACACTGTGACGTTTCGATCATTTAGGGGAATTAAATTCTTAAGGGGCTGTGCGCACCCAACTACCACCACCACCCTTACCACTCACACATCGATAGATCCGCATATACGTATACGAAATGCAAGGGTTTACGGCAAAAGAAACTGACGACTCAATATTGTAATTAGAAGTTCAGACCCGGTCGATTATGTTTCCTAAGAGTCCTGGCCAGGGTGGTTCAGATCTCAAATTTCATATTTTTACGTTGTTGAAGAGTTATTTGCAATAATCGGCAGCGCGGACTTGTGACAAAAAGTATTCTGCTGATTATTACAAATAACTCTTCAGCAACGTAAAAATATGAAATTTGGGCTCTGAACCACCCTGGCCAGGACTCTTAGTAGTACTCGACCGGGTCTGAACTTCTAATTACAATATTGAGGCGTCAGTTTCTTTTGCCGTAAACTCTTGCATTTTGTATACGTATATGCGGATCTATCGATGTGTGAGTGGTAAGGGTGGTGGTGGTAGTTGGGTGCGCACAGCCCCTTAATGATGTTGTTTCTTTTTTTTATCGTGTATTTTGTTTAAACTACTCGAAATATGATGATTTCTAATTACTTTAACATGGCTTTTATTGCATTGACCGAAAATACGTATTTTAATTCCTGCTGTTCCGGCCGATCTTCAATTGACTGAACCGTTTCACCGACGCGACGTGGCGTAGCCACGCGGATGACTTGACGTCATCCGCGTGGCCCCCCCACCTCGCGATCCGCCGAACGCGTGATTTTCGGTTACGCACCGACTGATCGGGGGGCTCTCTTCGATTGACGGTAGTCTCGTAAACACTGCTGATATTTCGATCACCGCTTTTCGTCTAACCGCTTTCTGTTCGTTCGGTACCGCTTTCGTCACCCCGCATTGTTCTGTCGCGTATCGTTTAATGTCACTTACTGTTGTTTTGTTGGGATTATGTTTATTAAAAGCGTATGTGAAACAAATGTACTGATCCTTGCACATCCCACCACGACCTCCCACTGATTCTCGTTCCGATCTCTAACACTTGCAAATTACTATTTGAGAGGGTATTTAATTTAAATGATACAAGGCGGTTACAAACACAGTCTTACATAAATATATTTAATGTTTATTAAAACTAAATACATTTCAAGAAACGCATTGAACAAATTTTTCAATAACAATACTATATAAATATCTATATTTTCTGTTATAATGTATAATTTTAAGAAGGCACTGCAAGTAATTGTAGTACTTCTTGAGTAAGAATTCCTTTCCGTTTTGTCGGAATGTACCTTAAACTGGTAATCAGAGGGTCTGACGATATGAGCAGCCTATTCGTAAGGTCTGTATATGTGGCTTTCCGTGAAATTTTTCTCGTGAAAAGTTCACGAAACTTTCTATTATCAAACACAACAACAGTTAAACAATAACAATTTAATATAGTAACAATCAAAAAGGTTTATAATATTAAGAGACACGTTCTTCCTTGGATAAATTGTGTTGGAGAACTGCGTGAGGCGACTGCGTGAAGTAACAGCGTAAGGTTTATGAAAACAAATGAAAACTCCCAAAGACGCAGACGAACGCAAAAGTTGTTTTCATATCTGATAGACAAGACTTCAATATAAACACTCAGTGTAGTTTCAAGTCCACATTCGCCCATATAATAAAGTTTCACTCTATAGAACATTAGTGAATACTGAAAAGTTCTCCGATTTTGTATGATTATTAACCATAATAAATTCTATGTATAATATTTAAAAACTAAAAATATTGAAAACACACTACAAAGGATTGAAAAGTCACTAAAATAAATACAATAACAATTGAATTTCATATACACACACTTTTATTCGGGTAAAGTACCACTGACGATTGATGAAGTTTCATCATTTGTATACGCAAAAAGTTAAGTCGAGGCTTATTTTTCTTATTTGAACGCGATGAAAAATTAAAAATAACAGTGATTCTGGGTTGTGGAAGTATTGCTTTTAAACTAGTAGTAAATTCAAATTATTAAAAAATTTTCAATTTCGGAATTAAATTCCCCTAAATGTTCGAAACGTCACACTGTGTGACGGGGACGAACGCAATCGGACGCTTATTTGGAGGAAAAATTTGTAGGGCTAAAAATCTGTGGTTGCATGGAAAAACGCCGGATGTCACAATTTCAAAAAATTTAAGTTTATGCATTAATTGCGCTTCTGAGTATAGTGAGTATATGAAAGTATATGAAAACAAATTCGGACGGCTCAAAAAAATAATGCAATTTAACCGATGTCAAAACTTTAAACGGCAATATCTCGAAAGTGAAAGTATGTGTCATGCGGCGTTCTTCCTCGCAACCGCAGAAATTATTTCATAGAAAAGTTTAATGTCAGTGGGGAATAATATTAAATTTTCAGTGAAATTAAATTCGATTTCAAGCCTACGCCCGATCAGCTGGCGAATAATTAATGACGACGCCCCGTTTAGCAACCCACCTTTCCGCACTCCGCGACACCAAGATAGCACGCTTTAATAGTTAATTACCGGGGTGCTCCCATTCGGAGCCGTCAATTTTAGACAATTTGCGAGATGGAAAATGTTGTTATACAGGGTGTTCATGCCATTACTAGCTCGCGTTTTCTTGTAAATAGTAAATATTAGAAAAAAATAAAAGGGGAAAAAGTAGTACTGTTTGTTATACGCAAAACAATGGCGTGTGTGTAATTTTTTTGTGTTTATACTATTTTGTTAGGTATGAAGGTGAGCTTCAATTTTTTAAATGGAATGCTGTATATTTGTTTATATCACATGAAAGCGTGTGTCTAGACGAATTCATCCGTATACTGCACGGTGACCTTCAAGGTCATGCAAGGTCAAAATGGAAGATACATTTTGAATATTTCATACAATAACAGCATCTGATTCGTATATGAGTAAGCAATAATTGTAAAAACACATTGGTACGAAAGCATACAAAATCATACCTAAAAAAATGGTATGAACACAACAAAATTACATACGCCATTGTGTTTCGTGTATAAAAAACAGTACCTCTTTTTCCTCTTACGTATTTTTCTAATATTTACTATTTATAAAAAAAACGCTAGCTAGTAATAGCATGAACACCCTGTATATTTATTTAATTTCAACCTCATGGTCAATTTCTTATTCACATCTCAGTAGATATGGGAGATTATTTCTTAGATCAAGGACATGAGGAGGTCATTTTTACGCAAAATTCGGTACAAAAAGGAGGTAATTTTCGTTTATAGAAATCAAGGTGACCTTGACATCTCCGAAGCGCTCTCGCGCACATAATAAGAGTTTACAATATTCCTCCCTCAATACCATGCAACTTTTGCGTATACAGGGTGTCCCAAAACGACTGCGTTAAATTGAAATGGTAGGTTCCTTGGGTCATTTGAAGCGACATTTTCATTAACAAAAATGGCGCCCGCGGCTTTGTTTAGGAGATATTAACGAAAAACACGAACCAATCAAAGCGCGACTTATTGTTAGACGCTCGTTGGCACGTTCAGCCAACCGCCTGCCGGCTCGCCGCGCTGAACGTGTCAACGAGCGTCTAAGTCGCACTCTGATTGGTCCGTATTTTTCGTTAATATCTCCTAAACAAAGCCGCGGGTGCCATTTTTGTTAAGGAAAATGTCGCTTCAAATGACCCAAGGAACCTCCCATTTCAATTTAACGCAATCGTTTTGGGACACCCTGTATAATTTTTTCATATTAACGGACAACATGGACGAAGTTATTGTCCCACCCTGTATATCGGTGACACAATATGGGATCAGCAGTAGCTGCAATGCTTCTATGGACAGATCAAACTATAAATCCCACACAAAGCATCGTTAAAAGATAATCTACACGAGAAGGAAGAGAAAATCTCTGAAAGAAGGAGTGTATATTGGAACGAGAAAAGGAAATAAGTCGATCTTAAGTAGAACAAACCTATATTCGAACAGGTCGACGGAAGCTGGGGAACGGTTAGAGAGAGAAAGAGGCGTACACAATAATACCTTTCATAGGTAACGGGTTGGGAATCGGGGAACAAAAGGGTCAGGGATATGAAAAATTTAGGGGAAAAAATGGCGCCTCGCGTTACCGGTAAATAGAACAAAACGCGATCAGACCTACAAAACTGAAATAGAAGAGAGGAAAGAACTGCGTTCGGCGACGCTCTCTGACAGCTGACAAAGAGAGCAAAGGGTCAGGGAAGAATAATTCAGTGGGGAACGAAGGCGTCGACCATTGCAGCTCCTGGGACCGTAACTGTTTTCGCCAAATCAAAAAAGTCATGCAATCAAAATCATTTTTTTTCGCTACGAGTGACCAAAAGAATTTTTGAAGCAGTATCCAACACTATTACGAGTAGACAGCGGATTTTACGCATTTATGGCAAAAATTAGTAGGTGTAAATTAAAGCAGTAAACAAATTAGAAGAATTTAACTAGATTGTTATATTATTTTCAACCTATTACATATATTAAGAGAAAAAATAGATTTCTATTTCACTCCTGGTTGTTGCAATTCGGGTGGAAAATTTTTATGTTGCATAAAGATCCGCTGTCTAATTACGAGCAACTCAAGTACGAGTTCTTTCATGAAGGATTATTATAAACAACCGTGATTTTTCTCTGTTCCCATTATAGCTAGCAATAATAGAAACAATTTTCAGTCACTTTACTCAAAATTATTTAACTGTTCTGTAAAATTTTCTGCACATTTCGTGATCAAATCTTACAACTAGATAATAAATAAATGTTCGTAATAGATATCAAGGAAACACTACACTATGAAAGTTGATCTTTTGATTTTTCGATGCTTGGAGGAGAATCGAGATAGCGCCGGGTATAAGTTGAAAGAAAATGTATAACTTTAAAGCGAGCGGTCAGCGTTAGATATTTTAGCGTATACATGCGAAACTGGATGGTGAAGTTACGCAAGTAGTTGAATAGGAGCATGGCAAGGGACGGCTGCCAAGAGAATGAAAAGAGCAAAGAAGTCGGAGGGCACCGAAGGAAGCCGGGAGACACACGGACCAAATAAAACCGGCAGGAAAAGTATGAAGATTGTGTGGCGAAATTAAGGAGAGGCAGAGAGAGAAAGAGAGAGAGAGAGAGAGAGAGAGAGAGGGAGAGAGAGAGAGAAAGAGAGAGATCCGAGCGATATAAGCAGATTAAAGGGATACCCGGCCGGGAATGTAGAGGACAAAGGGAAGAGAGGCTCGATTGAACGCCGAGGATCCTACGGAAATGTAAATTTATGAAAGGGATAAACTGATTAAAATGAACGACCGAATGAAATGCCTACCGAAGAGGAAGAACTTAATCGAGCGGAGTGGTCAAACAGTGGAGCTATTCGAACCGCGAGTTTATTATATCGCTCGTTGTACAAGTCATTCTTTTGTGAATTCACGATATAAATAACTCTCTTGTTTTATAATAATTGAGATAGAAACACCGAACTAGCCATGTTCATTTTTGAAAAATTTTGGGATATTTATTGCTTTGATTAGACGGTCCAACAAATTTCAACTTTTTTTGGGGGTTGCGATTCTCACTATGCAATTCTTATAGAGTTTTTTTGCGCTGATTCCGAATCTGTTCTTAATTTTTCTCATAGACGCACAGTTTTTGAGAAATTTGAGTTTGAAAAAAAAGACATATTTTTAGACTTTAAACGAATATTAAAAGTCTGCTCTATCGCGTGGTATAGTTCAATTTTCCGCTGGACCCTTATTTTTTGAGATAAATTCAAAAATATCGTCAAAAATTGGTGCAAAAGTGGTGTTTCTCCGTCTTTAATGATCGTTTAAACATGTTTAAACAATCGTAATGTATTAATGTTGGATATCAGTGCATTCGGGAAAGTCTAAGGAATCTGTTGCTGTAAAGATCAATTCAATATCTTTTATAATAACATCACAATATTTGTTAAAAGTCTAAAAAGATGTCTTTTTTTCAAACTGAAATTTCTCAAAAACTGTGCGTCTAAATAGGAGAAAAATTAAAGACAGATTCGGAATCAGCGCAAAATCTCTATAAGAATTGCATAGTGAGAATCGAAACCCTTTTTGGCTGTTGGACAGTGTTATTATTATCAGGTTTATTCACAATTATTATTAGTATTAATAGTGTTACATGTTCAAATTGTTAATAAGTGAAATCAATTTTTATTTAAACCGCGTGTCTTGCAATTGAAGTACATAATTTTTAATTTACATAAAAAACCGTCAAATTATGAGACGTGAAATTTCATAGAATTTGTTGAAATTTTATTTTGAAATTCATTTGGATCGACAGAAAAATTTGTTGCAATTTTAATCTAAATATTGTCGGTAATGGTGTAAATTTGCAATAATATAATTATTATCAGTAAGTGATGGAAACTATTAGGTACAACTTCAACGCATCAATAAATTTATAATCGTTAACGATCAAAAGTGCAAGATAATAATTATATTCGAAATATGAATCACATTGTTTGACATTCTCGTCGTCATTATGATGCATTGCCGCGATGGTAAGTTAACAGTGGGAACGTAAAATTCAGGTAAAGTTTAGTATGATGAAACGTGGTGAAACAAATATCATTTGTTTCGTGCTGCTGGCTCGTGCGTTTACATTTGTCTAAGGAACTGCAACTTCGGAATTTAACGCAAAATTAGCTAATTTACGACAGTTTCACGAAGCAAAGTCACAGCAATGCAAGTAGCATTTATAATACGAACGGTAAAACATTTTTTTAAGTAATATAAACTTAATTAAATAAAACTGACAATAAGACTAAATATGATTTATCTGTCTTTAAAAATGTTTACTATATTATTTCTGTATATAACTATATACAGGGTGTCTCAGCTAACTTGACCACCTTGAATATCTCGCTTAGTGTTAGTAACCGAAGGGGCAATATAACGATTCGGAAAAAACTCTTTTCTAGGTAATTTTTTTCTATATATCAAGGTCATCAATTTTTTTATAATGGAATTATATATTTGTTTTATCGCGATGTAATAGTAGGGGTGAAGACCTCTTCAATGACATATTATACATAATGACCTTCGTGTGACCTTGGGTATGAAAATTCCAAAAAGCATTACAGATAATATCAGTGATTAATTTACTACACTAATTGGTTTGGTTGAACTACTTTATTTCAATAAATGTTCGAAATGATGTCCATTGTTGTATACAGAATAAATAAATGATTCTCTGGCTCTTCTAATAGTTTCATTGTTAATATTGGAACATGCAGTTCTAATACGCATCTTCACATAAACAATACTCTTAAGTGTTCCCCATAAAAAGAAATCTAACGGAGTTAGATCAAGGTGACCGCGAAGGCCATAAAACGTTTGCGCCTCGCCCAATCCAACATTGAGGAAACTTTTCGTCTAATGTTTGACAGGAAAGAGGTTTTACTGTACATCGTATGTTCCAATATTAGCAATGAAACTATTAGAAGAGCCAGAGAATCATTTATTTTCCGTAAACAACAATGTATTGAAAACAATGGTCATCATTTCGAACGTTTATTGAAATAGAGTAGTTCAATCAAACCAATTAGTGTAGTAGATTAATCACTGATAATACCTGTAATGCTTTTTCGATTTTTCATACCCAAGGTCACACGAAGGTCATTGTATAATATGTCATTGAAGAGGTCTTCACCCCTACTATTACATCGCGATAAAAAAATATATAGTTCCATTAAAAAAAAAATTGATGACCTTGATATCTAGAAAAAAATGACCTTGAAAAAAGTTTTTTCCGAATCATTATATTGCCCCTTCGGTTAGGTTAATATTGTTCTATAACGTTTTTTTCTATTAATTACTAACACTAAGCGAGATATTCAAGGTAGTCAAGTTAGCTGGGACACCCTGTATAATTTGGATGTCTACATATACATATACAGGGTGTAATGTAACGTTTTCACCTCAAATATCTTTGTTGTTTTCAAAGATACATTAAATGTCTTGTGGACAATGCTGAACGATAAAATGGGACTCATACGATACCAAAAAATGTTTGTTTTATGTCATTTTTTTTGGAGATATCAAGGTCACATTAATTTTTTTAATGGAACGACCTTTTTTTAAACACCTACTATGATTGTCCCTTTCATTACGAATTCAGTGACTATAATTACTCAAGGTCATTCAAGGTTACGGACAGAGAGATCGTATAAAATATGGAAGCAGAATACCTGTATTTCATAAATGTTCGAAATGATGGCCGTCTACGTCGATACATGCCTGGAAACAGGCACCGAGGGAATGTTGAACTCTGACAAGTACATCCAAGATGATATTTGCACATCCTGTGATGATATGCTGATGCATATCTTCAACTGTTGTTGGAGCATTCTTGTACACAGTCTCTTTTATCAGACACCACAAAAAGAAATCCAGTGGAGTTAAATCAGGCGAACTTGCTGGCCATGAAACAGTTCCGCCTCGTTCAATCCATGGGTTTGGAAACCTAGAATCCAACATTTCTCTTGCTACTCGTGCATAATGAGCCGGATAGCCGTCATGTTGGTACCATATATCACACCGGTTTTGCAATGGGACATCTTCCAACAAAATTGGCAGATCTCCTTGCAAAAATTGAGCATATTTTTGTCCTATCATCGTTCCGATAATGAAGTGTGGTCCGATTACATTTTCATTCAAAATACCACACCATACGTTTACGCTCCATTGTCTTTGGTGATCAATTTCTCGAAGCCAATGTGGATTATCAACGGACCAATAATGAGCATTCCGTAGATTAATTGAAGCATGATTAGTGAATTTTGCTTCGTCCGTAAACAAGACATTAGAAAAAAATGAACGATTTTGATACAGTCCCCATTGACAAAAATAAACTCGATTTTGAAAATCGCTTCCATGTAATTCCTGATGTAGCGACATGTGGCACGGATGAAATTTATGTCGGGCCAGAACTCGTGTTACGTTACTTTGACTCATGCTTGCTTCTCGGGCAATTTCTCTCGTATTCACATGTGAATTGACAGCTACAGCTGCTCAAAAATTTATTTCATTGTCTTCGGTAGTCATAGGATTCTTTCGTTTACGCTTTCTTACATCTACACTTCCAGCAATTCTAAATAACTTGTAGATATTAGTAAAAGTCAGCCTAGAAGGAGTGTTTCGCTCAGGGTATCTTTCTTCAAAAGCAATCGGGATTGCACTGCATTTTGTCTACATTCACAGTAAACCGTTATCATGTCACACTTTTCAATCATTGAGTAAGACATAGCGGAATCACGTTTGGAAATATACTGTTAGTAAATAAATCGCAGTGTAATCGGCTAGAGGATGTTTGAAAACATTCAATAGCAATGAAGGACCTTAGCATGTTTACTGCAAGTCTCACTGGTGATAAACGTATTCTGCTTCCATATTTTAGTTTTATACGTTCTCTCTGTCTGTGATCTTGAATGACCTTGAGTAATTCTAGTCTCTGAATTCGTAATAAAACGGACTATCATTGTAGGTGTTTAAAAAAGGGTGGTTCCATTTTTAAAAATAAACGTGACCTTGATATCTCGAAAACAATGACATAAAAACAACAATTTTTTGGATATCGTGAGAGACCCATTTTACCATTCAACTTTGTCCTCAAGACATTTAATGTATCTTTGAAAACAACAAAGATATTTGAGGTGAAAATGTTAGGTAACACCCTGTATAATAGAGTGGACTTAAGCTATACTTGAAGAAAAATTTCTATTGAAATACAATGCACGACGACCCCCAGAATTGTTCCTTTAGGTGAGAAAAAAAGTGCAAAGTTTGAGATCGATTGGATCACGTGGCGCATTTCAATTGAAAATTTTGAAATTCACCTTAACTATATGGAGTATGACATATTGTTGAAATTCACTTTAACTATATGGAGTATGACATATGACCTTTAAATAGAAATAAAGATAGCCCTGAAATTTCGAAAATTGTAAATTGTAAAGGAAACAAGGTTAATATTTCCAGATGTTATGTGCTGACGCAGTAGAATGCTAATCAAGTTACCTTCATTTTCTCATTATTTCTGTGAAATGTTCCAGGTTTATTAGTGTCTAATAGGCTTACAGAATAAATAAAATGTAACAATTTGAAGGTTAGCTTAGGTTCTCACGGAGAAAACGTAGAAAAAATAGGTTTTTATTTTTTTTAACAACGGCGCACTTCACTTAAAAATCTGAAAAAATTCATGAACGACACTTATAATAATATATCGGTACCGTAAAAATATAGAGGTGGTCATTTTAAAACTTCCATGTGAAATCTGCATTTTTTCGATTTTTTTGAGATTTTTGATTTCTGACAAGCAGGATTTTCAAGTTAAAAATCTGAAACGAATTGCAGAATATGTATTCGGGTGCTTGACATGTGTCAGAATTTTTCAGAATTTCTAAACATAGTTAACTAGGGAAAATAAGCCAAAAACTGATTTTTCAATTTTACCCCATAACTAGCATTTTTGACCATCTTATCCGGCTATACACCCTTACGAAATTTTAGGGTTATCGTTATTTTTATTTACAGAAGGTCATATAATTTTTCCATATTCCCATTTAGAAAAAAAAGACAAATCCAACGATATGTCACACTCCATAGTTAAGATGAATTTCAAAATTTTCAATTTAAATGCGCCACGTGACCCTTTTATCCGATCGATCTCAAACATTGCTCAAATTTTTTTCACACCCAAAGGAATAATTCTGGGGGGCGCGCGTCGTGAAAAAAATTCGTTAGTCAAAAAATAAGTTCCACTCTACTGTATAACTATATTACTGTATTATTTCCATAGGACATTTTAACACTAAAATACATGGTGAGTCACAAAATGACTTGTTGTTGATTTCGATTTAGAATTATTGACAATATATAATAAAAATCGTAGGAGATCTGAATAAATTCCATCTTGTTATTATCGTAACAATTTCGTTGTTAATTAAACATTGTGTTTTCATGTAACGATTCGTTGGGATCAATAGCATCTTCTAATCGTGGCAGCAATACAACGGAACAAGTAAGACCAAACAGAAGACAGCGAACTACCAGCAAGTACACCAAGTTTGTACATGATCAGACTAGCGAAGTCTGGAACGGTCAGAAGACGAATGGTTGCACGTAGAATGATGCCTCTCGTGCAGGTAACAGGCGAGTCACGGAAGGAAGAATTGAGGAAGACGAATTTTCAGATGAATCTCGCCGGCCACGAGCAAATAGAGCGAGCTGATGCGGAGAATAGAGTACTCGCGAGACAAAGGGACTGTTTTACACGAAAGTACGGCGAGAGGAGAGTTTAATGGGAGAGGGGAGGGGGCCGAAGGTACCGAGCAACTAGCGTGCACGCAATCTTGCCAGTTAAACCTAATTCGCAAGGTGAGAATGAATACCGAAGAGCAAAGATGTGCGGCGACCCGAAAATATTCGATCGGAACGTCTCGAGATATTTTCGGGATCAGGAAGGATCACAGAATTTTATTACTTGAAAATTATAGGAGGAAAAAAATTTTTCAGACGAAAGTTGTAGGACGCAGTGTCGCCAGACGAGGAGCACGAATTGACGGTGGAAAAAAAAAATGTGATTCCATTAAATAAAAAAAATACAAGCAGAAGCCATTAAAAAATCACTGAAAATAGTCAAAATCAGGCGAGACACCATATGTATGAAGCAGCGGAAGTGAAAGAGAAGGTGCAAGAAGCGCGCGTAATAACAGATTTTAGAGGCTGTAAAGCACGGTGTCCTATAAAAATGAGGGAAGATATATTTACCGAAAAACGAGCACGAAACCCGTCGCGCCGGTAAGTAGTACGGGTCCGTGCATGGTCGAACCGGCGAAAGTTGAATTATTCAAGGGAAGAAAGCGGCGTGTAGAACAATACCGGTTAAAATATAATTCACCACCAGGACGAGGAGAGCAAGAAGAAGAAGAAGAAGAAGATGTGGAGGAACGAAGTTAAAGACAAAAGCGCAAGATGTCGGCAAGTAAAGCAGGCGTACGCATATTCATACCTAGCAAACGTCGCGAAGGCTCGCGAACAGAGAAAGGATACTGATAACCGTCCGGAGATGGCCGAAGGAAAAAGTGAATCCCGATACAAAGGAACGAATATTTGTTGAAAAAGCGAAGATAAAACACCGGCCGGCAAGTAGTAGGAACTATTCAGGATCGGCCGCACGGAAACTCACCTGTCTGAGAGAACAAACCCTTCCGCGAAGCTGTGTTTACCTCGTTCTTCTCGCCCTAAAAGGAGCCAAGGAAGGAAAACGTCGAAATTAAGGTACCTACGCGTGTTATTTATTCAGTTGGTCCACCGCGGAAATTTTGATGAAAATCGCTCGGGGCGTCGCAGTAGAGAATTCGCTGAAAATTGGTCATTTACCACCTTGATGGAGGTCATTCCGGAGGTCATTTCAAGTAACTTTTTCCTTTGCAGAAATGTTCTCCGCGGCTTCGTTAAGGAGATATCAACGAAAACCACAGGACCAATTGGAGCGCGGCTACTGTAGACGGACTCCGGCTCGGCCAACGCGAACACCACGCTCATCGGTAGCCGCGCTCCGATTGGTCCGCGTTTTTCGTTGATAACTCCTTAACGAAGCCTCGGAAAAGATTCTCGCAAAGGAGAAAGTTGCTTGAAATTACCTTGGGGACCACCCATTTGAAGGAAGAGCAACATTTTTGGGACACCATGTATAGTATGCTTCGTTCGCGAACTGTCAACAGTTTGTTAACACCAATGTTGAATGTGCATCGATTTCGGAAATATCCTGCTTCAACGTTGGGATTTTTGAGACATCGACTGGTTCGATCATAAGCGAACTTGGGATGCTTTCGCAGGTCAAGGGGTTTCGAAAGCTAAGAATAATTTATGCTATATTAGGAATTGGACTTTAAGGATGTAATCTTGTCCCCGATTTCGGCTAAATTCGCTGTGAATCGCACTACGGATCAGCTGTTCGATCTCCCGTGGGGTTGTAAACCGACCTCTGATACCGGTTAACCGCAACCTGCCCGCGAGGGCGAGGGCAACGTCGTCAAGCAGAAGAGCAGCATGCGAGAAAGAGATATCGCTGAAGGTGCAAGGGGTAATAAGCAGGTAGGGCGAGGTAACGCCGAAACAGGAGAAGAAAACAGCTGCTTATACATGCAGGTCAGCAGGAGTAGTAGGCAGCAGGCAAGGGTGGTACGCTGATCAGGGTTGGGCAGGCAAGAGCCTGAGCACTCGAGGGGGGGGGGGGGGTGGGCGAGCTAGACGGAGAGTTCGCAGGAGGATCCAGGAGGAAGAGGGATGCTGTGCGTTCC
Organism: Lasioglossum lativentre; assembly: GCA_916610255.1. Taxonomy (NCBI): domain Eukaryota; kingdom Metazoa; phylum Arthropoda; class Insecta; order Hymenoptera; family Halictidae; genus Lasioglossum; species Lasioglossum lativentre. The sequence continues at coordinate 35,200,122 of OU744356.1, read as the reverse complement.
GTGAAACAACCGGGGGAGGGGGAGGATTGATAGAGAATGTCGGGGAGAGGTGGTTGGGGCGCGGGAGAGTAGGACAGAGAACGGCGCCTGCGTGTTGATTCTTGAGAGCTGGCTCTCATCCGAAATCCAGGATCCCAGTCGCGAGCGCGCCGCCGATAGAAAACATTCGGAAGAGAGCGAGGACACGGTCGCTGACCTGGCTGGCACCCGGCGAGAGGCGCTGCTTTCTCTTTTCTCCCCCTTTCACTCTTTCCCCCTTTCACTCTTTCCCTGGCGGCTCTCTTGCCCGCTCCGCACCGCTCCGCACCGCTCCGCACCGCACCGCTCCGCTCCGCGCCACGACACGACCAGAGAGAGCCACAAGTTAGAATCCACGAGGAACCGGCCGGCCGGTTGATTCATCCGGTAGCTCGCGAGTAGTTAATCACCGGATACCGGAGCCAGGCTACGGAGTCTCCCAGGTGCTCCCGCTCTCCCGCTCCTACTTCCGGTGTGACCGATGACAGACCGGAAGACGATCGGACGAGTCCCTCACGGCGGGCCGACCAGTCTCCTTCGATGATCGAGGCACGCGATCATCCTACTCGCTCTACCTCGAGCTAGCTCCGGTACACGTTCGCGGTTAGGTGTTGCGGATGCACCCGAGTTGTACCGGTCGTGTCCGAGAAGACACACGACCGCACGGACGCGCTCCGCCTTAACCCTGTTCCGAGTAGGTGCGAACCGGTCCGCGAGAGGATCGCCCGTGTTCCGGTTTCTCCGCGGAACCGTGTGCCTCGTCAAATGGAAGTTGGACCGAGTTGCTCGATTGGCCGCGAAGTTGAGGAAAGTCCCCGGAGTGTTGTTTTCCTCGGGAAATAGCCGGAAAACGGGGCGGAATCGTGGCCGCGAGTGAGAGCCGAGGCTCGTTCGTTCTGTTTTGCCGCGGTGCTCTGCCTAGGCAGCCTCTGTAACGTGCGATAAAGTTGCGCCGCTGTTCGAGGATACGGTTTAATCCTTCTCCCCGGCGAAATATAAGAATGGCAAACGGGTGCAACGTTCGCGTACCGTGAACCTGCAACGAGGATGCAGGCACACAAAGTGTCGCGACGAACGGCATAGATGCTAGCTGATCAACATTTGCTGCAGGTGAGCCCCACCGGTCGTTGACCTTTCTTCTTTGCTTGGCGTTCTTCGTGTTCGGTCTGGCTGATTGCTTCGCTTCTTGTTCGGTCAGTTTCCTAGTGTTCGGGATCTATCTTGAGGATCCCCCGGCGATTTATCGGTTGTGCAGTGGGTGTATCGTTTGCAGATTCCAAAGGATTTCTGTGTTCACGAGGACAATACGGACTGGACGGATTTTGTGTAGTTCGGTGTGATCCGCGGATTTCAGTGAATTAGTCGAACGTCCGGACGTCGTTTTAACCTCGATCAGCGATCGTGACGTTGCCAAATGCATCGAAAAATCACAGTTCTCTGTATTATTATACAGGGGATGATCCTAAACATATCAATTAAATAGCTATAAGGATGGTCCGCTGTCCGAGAGTTGAAGAATGGTTGAGACTGTAAAGATTATTTGTTCAGACCTACTTTGCACAAATAATTATTATTTTTAATAGGTAAGGCAAATTAGTTTGTCTCTACTGCTCGGTTGTTATCTAATCTCAATTTATTCGAGGCAGCGGAAAAAGCAAGAAAATATCTCCCAATTTTGCTCATGAAAATGTGCATCTACAGTAATTCCTTTTGTACAAGTATTGTCGTTAATCGGTGTACAGTTGACAATTACAATTTAATCTTCAGCTGCACGCGCCGCCGGTGCTCGCAATACTCGATCTGCAGTAAACATAAGCTGCCGTTCTCTGATAAATGCTAATGGCGCATCTGTGTAGCTTTCACCGTGGTTATCCTTTTTTTAAAACTAGCTTTCAGTGCTTTCTGGGAGTGCTGTGTAAAATTCATCGCGCGTGTGCTTGTGTTACGTTCCGAAAGATAAAATGTAATCGGTGAAACTGTCAAGTGAAAAAACATCTGTGCGTGAAGTGAAAATAATTCACATGTAAATATTTTTGGTCAGATATATATATATATATATACATATATATAATTTAGAGACAAAGTCGGGTTTATACAGGGTGGTATAGCTAAACGAGATCAGAATATCTGAAAACACTATGACGAGATATTCATGTACCACGGTTCCCAAAACAGTGTAATTTACTGACCCTCGACTACCCTCGTGTAACACGATTGTTTTGATCACACCGTGTCGCAGACGTAAACAGAGAGAGAGAGAGAGAGAGAGAGTTCGTACATACGCGATAACATGGATTTGTGCATTCTCACTGAAAATCAATTCGGTAGACAGTTTCCCATTCGAGCCACTCTCGCCATACGCTTGTTTTAGCTTAGCATATGAGCCATAGTGATTTCCTTATTCCCAAGTTCTTTAAATAGACCAGACAGGTTTCAAGACGTGCGACGACCGAAGTAAAGGGGACATTATCATATTAAAAATCTTGTCATAAACGAGTGGTTTACCTCAGGTTTGTGAAACCTGTTCATAGACAAGACTAGAAGGAACAATTATCAACAGATCTCTGTAAAAACCTTGGGTGTAAATTAAATTCATTACTAGACTCCGGATCTTTATAGAAATAAAAAGTTTGTGCATCGATATAGATCTTATATTTTTCACTAATAGTTTTATTGTAGTGAAAATAATATATTAATACTCTTATAGTCATTTAATCTTTTCACTATCTGAGAGTGTACACACCCCTTTTTGGCAAAATTGCTGAAAATCCGGAGCCTATTCGTTACGAATAAGATAAAATGATGTACTATGAATGCCCATCGGTTCGACTGATCGTGAGGATTCGTGTGTTTGCAGAAGCGAGGCGGACTGAAGTCTGTGTAGTTCGGTCGGCGGTCGTCCAAGGACTCTATCGAATATCAGGATCATTGAGGCCGGAACGCGAGAGGACCGAAAACGCAGTCAGGGCAGTCAGGCATTCAGTCGGGCAGGCAGGCAGGCAGTCAGGACAGGCAGACAGCGCGTAATACGCGAAAGTGCTGGGCGTCAGAGCTTGAAAGCGATCCTGATCGGCGCGGCGCACGTGTCCACGTAACGAATACGGACGAACAGCGCCGGATGCTCAGGTACGTGTATATAACCGGTGTGCGACGTTGCATGCGTGGTGATTAAAAGCGTTCGAACGCGATCGTACATTACAGCCGCTCCGCGGTGTTTGAAATAGTTTGAATAGCCAACGAGGAGCGTTCCGCCGCGATTATTTGCAGCCACTGGCTAGCGAAATCGAATCGGATACACGCTTGATCGTGCGTTCGCTAACGCGACCGACCATTTCTCTGCTCGGTTATTACTATTGGGTCACCCGTTGCGTCCTTGTACGTCGAAATTCAGTCGCCGAATTCTTCCGCAGTCGCAAATGTTGCCTCTCAGGCAGTAAAACATTTGGGGCTCAGGAAGGTTACAGGACGGATGACATTGATGACATATTTCAAGGTCAATCGGCGAGGAACGCCCCATTGTAAAGAATTACCGAAATGTGAAGAATTTGCATGAATTTTCGGATGACATTGATGACATATTTCAAGGTCAATCGGCGAGGAACGCCCCATTGCAAAGAATTACCGAAATGTGAAGAATCTGCATTAATTTTAGGATGACGTAATACTTCGGTTTATATTAAACCTACTAGCTAATTTTATTTAATAGACCCGGCATAGGTATAGTACGTGTATAGGAAAACCAAGAATTCAGTGTCCGCAAGATGATGGGACACTGTGACGTCACAAGATAAGTCTTAAGATAATTTCTTTCCATGTACTGTGTACATGGTGCACCCGCTGACCCCCCTCTCCCCATGTAAGCCAAGCGTAGGCACTGTCGATGAGCATAGCTTGCATATCTTTTGAAAATGTGACGTCACACTGTCTTTCAGCTGATTTCATCTTTCGGACGCGGAAAATTATCTATGTCGTGTCTATAGGTATATACAGGGTGGGGCAATATCTTTGTCCACCTTGAATATTTCCGTTACTGGTAATAATATGAAAAAATGATATATACAAAAGTTGCATTGTACAGAGGGGGAAATATTGTGATATGAACAGTTTTTATGTGCGCGAAAGCGTTCCCGACATTTCAAGGTCACCTTGATTTCTTTAAATGGAAAGACCTACATTTTGTATCATGAATCGATAGAGTATTGAATTCTGGGTAAAAATGGATTAACCCTCATATGTCCTTGATCTAATAGTTAACGAGATGTTATCGAAATAATTGTTCATACGTACTCACCATATTCTAGATGTGGTACATCAGTTCGAGCACCTACTAGCTTCCAGGTAATAGCTACGTATTAAAAATTATTTCAATAATATCTCGTTAACCATTAGGTTTAGGATCAATCCATTTTTATCGATTCATGATACAAACAGTGGGTCTTTCCATTTAAAGAAATCAAGGTGACCTTGAAATCTTGGGAACGCCTTCGCGCATATAAAAACTGTTTATATCACAATATTTCCCCCTCTATACCATGCAACTTTTGTATATATCAATTTTTCATATTATTACAAGTAACGGAAATATTCAAGGTGGACAAAATTATTGCCCCACTCTGTATGGTCTAAGATTTAATCATTCTCGTGACATTGTATGATAAAATAGTTTTCTAAATCATCGGTGTGTACCTTGTTGTAGAGTGATAGGGGTTTTCTCAGAGATCGAAACGCGTATGGCGAAGATATCCTTTATTACTCTGATACACGTTCTTTCGAGTGCGAACGCTAACTGCTCTTCAAAATACGTCTTGATTCGAACCGTCGCGTCGCGTCGCGTCGTCCTTAGAGCGCGAGTCGTTGTTGGTCAGCCGTCGTCCTGCGACGAAAAAACACGGAGCGACGACCGCGTGTCACAACATTGTTTGAGGAACGCTGCTCCCCCCCTTCGCGCAACGGACACATGCACATCAGCATACATCCAACAGCGCATGGTGTTTCTTTTACATTGTTCAGCTGCGCATAATACCGACAGTAATAATTAGATGGACAAACCCTTCAACGCCGGTGATTACTGTAAAATGATGGACGATACATAAAACATGATGGAAACGAGTTTATTCATTTAACGAGCACCTCGGTTTTATGAAAATAGTAGAATATGCAAAAGAGCATTTCATAATAAGCTACAGTTGCATGAAAATACCGTGTAGCTGTGCTGGATACTTTGTCCTTGTAATTGTATGCTTTATAACAATTAATGACAAACATTGCTATGCACCCTTTGATTAACGGCGTGTTGAACAAGATGTGACATCACATTAATTTGAGGTAGAAAATAAGTAGTTGTTTTCCTTTGTTCTCGTTCGAGATAATTAGAATCGAGAATATAATGTAACTGTTCAATTACGGTAAATTTTATGAATTTATACGGTGCCTATAATCAAGAAGAACGATTTTTATTAAACTTGATTTTTATAATTTATATGATTTATAACGTATAATCAAACTATCGTTGTATTACCCTTTCATCAAGAACGTTGATAGAGCTCTTTCGAGAACGTGTTCATAAATAAAAGAAGCTCTTATCATAATGAGAATTTCCAGCTGAAGTTATTTATCTTTTTCCATAAGAAACGATAACACTTCTTGCGAAGAACAGAAAGAACTTGATAAATGAGACTACAGAACAATGTCAGCGAAACACTGCTGCAGTTGTTTTAAACTATCAATTAGTTTAAAATCGTGTCGCGTTGCTAATGACCTCGGCTGTTAAAGCAACGTTGAAAAAATCTTGAAAATAAAATTGTTCATCAACTAGAATGTGTCCGTGTAAAAGAAAAAGAAAATTGTTCGAATCAACGATTTTCATTTCGCACTCCGACATACGTAAAAGCGAATAAATGTTCAATCTCCGGATAAACGATCAGTTTCCATTGGGCGAAACGAAACCTGTGGTGTGCTCTCAATGTAATTCGCTCGCGCAAGAACGGCGCGGCTCAATGGAGGCGCACTTCAGACCGATTTATATGTGTAAATAGCACCGTTTTATGCACGCGCATTATCCGCCTAACACAATAGGACGCCGGCTAAGAATGCGAACAGCACGTTCGTTGTACAGCTATTATATTATGTGCAATATTATGCGCGCGTCGGAACGGAGTTATTCGCACGTATGACGATCTGGATGCGCAGCCGGAATTTTTGTCGTGAATATTCATGTCGGTACGAATCGAATACCCGAAAAAAACATACATATAGAAGCGGAAGATGTTCCAGTGAAACTGTCCGATTGCGAGCTTCAGTTGAAAATCCCGCCCATAAATCTACCGATTTACCCAGCTATGAAAAAATACTTTTTCATCCCCCTCTCGCCCCCCTCTCTCCTCTGAGAGTTAAGCCTCCGCATTGGCGCGCTAATTAGCTTAGTCATTGTTGGGATTTTCTTAATCCTTTCGCTCCATCGCGTTTAGCACGGAATTTGTTTAAACCAGATGTTTTATAACTGTTTTATACGCTTTATTCGAATATCCACTAATTCGAATGATCTGTGTTATTTATGGTAACGGTTGAACACGACGATTTACCATATGCGTAGGATATTCGAATTATTTGAAACGGAAGAACATAGATTTCGGAGAAGGGATTGTGAATATAATGGAAAATTATTCACAATGGGACGAAATGGCGTTTCCATCGAAATGGGGGATTCCAAGCGTTCGAATTTACGACTAGACTGCCCGGATTACATGCATTTATGAGAGAAATGAGTAGGTGGAATTTAAAACATTTGAAATATTAAAAGAATACAGGTGATCCAAAAATGTGTTTCTCTGAAAAGTACGAATCCCAAGGTCATTTGAAGTAACTTTTTCCTGTACGAAAATGTTCGCCGCGGCTTTGTTAAGGAGTTATCAGTGGAAAACACGGACCAATCAGAGCGCGGCTACTGTAGAGGGATTCTGGCGGCCAATTGCAGCGTTGCGCTCATCGATAGCCACGCTCCTATTGGTCCGCGTTTTTCGTTAATAAGTCCTTAACGAAGCCTCGGAGACAATTTTTGCAAAGGAAAAAGTTACTTCAAATAAGCTGAGGAATCATCCCTTTCAAGGAAGTAAAACATTTTTTGGACACCCTGTATTATCTTCAACTTATGAGTTAAGGAAGAAACGAATCTTTATTTGGCCCTCGCTTCCTATAATCGATGTAGAAAGTTATTTGTATTTGAAGATGAAGTAACAATGAATAAATATGTTTTTGGAGATTTTGTGAAGGTTAATTTCAAGGTCAACGAATTCATTGATCTTTCTGCAATTTCTTTTAAGTAGTTGAAAGCTATTGGAAAATTGACGTTTCAGTATGTAGATTCGAGAGCACAGAGAATGTACCCTAACGCTGACGAAATTTGTTATGGGCATTGCATAAATTCGGAAGAGGGAGCGATGCCAGGTTTCCTCGCAAAGAACATTTGCAAGATATACGACGAGAGCGCTGTAAACCTAAGAAAGTGTTGCCTGTTCGCGTGTAAAAGTTCATAAAGTTGTGTTCGCACGCGCGCGCGCGATGCAAAACGTGACGTCGAGAACTCGTGAAAATCCTTATAAATGTAACGTATGATGGTATAGGTAGATGTACTTAGGCGAACGTTCCAAATGTGTCTTAATGTCGGCATGCCAATTTCTACGGGAACTTGGCTTAAGCTGAAAAATCCGGCGACAGATCGAACATGCATACAGTGCGTCCAAAAAGTACTTGAACACCGAGTCTCTTATTCTTGAAAAATTGTCCATATTTAACCAGTTGTCGTTTCCTTAAAAATAATCGTAGAGTAACAAACCTGGACTCATTTTGAAGCTTGAAGACTGTACTTTCACACGTTCTTTTTATTTCTCATCTGAAAAATTTGAGCATAACGTAGCGAGTGGAAAACTGGAGACCCATTTCTGCTCAAAATGCTAAAAACTCAAAGCTCTGTGAAAGCATGAAAAAATTTTTAGGCGAATGCATCTCTTAATTCAAATAATAAGAATAAGACCAGATTTATTGTGGTACTATCTAAAAAAAAAGTACAAATAATTTTTCATACTTTTAGACTTTTATATACACTTGGTGTACAAATGTTAACATAGACTCGAATTAAAAAATTTTTATTCTCGAAATTTCCGCGCGATAACGGTGAACTTTGACAGCAAAAAGTTCAGCCGGTTGCAAAAAGCGAGGTTGACGAACATAAATAAGAGAAAATACAAAGGTGAGCCCGACTGGAACGTGTCCGAAGTGTAAATGCAGGCTTAAAAAATTCACGCGTGTCAGCCACGCTTAGTTTATCCTTGCTTTTCTATTTCTACCGTTTACATTTTAAACGGTTCGAGAAGCATTCTGAAAATTACTGCAATCTATCCGACGTGTATTCCCAGTATACAAAAATCAAGGTAGAAATGGACGAAAGAAAGATTTACATAATCTACTATCAAGGTTAACGTGAGCTTCTCAAATGCAATTGTAGTCGAAGCTCGAGAAAGTATTCGAGTGTACGGAGCTTAAGGGAGAAACAGACGAAAGAAAGAGTGTGATAGGAGTGTTTTCGACTGTAGTAGGATGGGTCAGTTTTTCTTAAGGATAGCGTCAATCTCCGAGATGAGCCAAGAACAACGCGGTCAGTGGATAGCAGTCTAGGATAATGAAGCACTCGGTTCTGCGGTTGATGGAACGGCGCATTTAACTGCGGGGAAGATTGTAGAAGGATTGGGTACGGCCATTGCCGCGATTCACAGTCGTTTGGCCGAAATGAGGGAAAGTGTTCTAACCAACGGTACCCAAGGAATCGTCATCGGCGAATGAAAATTTCTGCTGAACTAAGGGGACAGGAATTAATCGACCATTTTCTGAACCACATTGTTGGCTGGGAATGATAAGTGGCTGGTGCTCCAATTCACGGGGTTGGGACATTGACTCATTAATTTAGAAATTACGCAACGTTCAAGTAGGATCATTTTCTCCCAATGTGATTCTATTTGTAAATTCTATACGTGATTTCTTTATTTATTTACAAACAAATTTATTTAAAATTATTTACAATGTCCCAAGTGGTTCCTTGAAAGATTCCCGAGGTCATTTGAAGTTTTTTTTTTCGAAAATGTTCTCCGAGTTTCTGTTAAAAACACCGGCCAATTAGAGTACAGGTCCTGCTGAGCGCGGCGCTGGGATTGGTCGAGCCGGACTCCGTCCGAGGTAGCCGCGCTGTGATTGGTCCGCGGTTTTTCGATAATAACTCCGCAACGGAGCCGCGGAGAATATTTTCGCAACAGACAAAGGTGTTTCAAATGATCTCGGGAATCAATTCTTTCAAGGAGGTACAGAATTTTTGAAAATAATATACTAGTCTTTTTGAATTCTTTAAATGTTTTTGCTATTTTGCAAATAATAATGTTAACAATAAGTATTTTTCTTTCTCAAGATACATTGTGGTTCAAGAAAGATTTCACTTTAAAGTAATGTTACAATAAACTAATAAACCACGAATTCAATTTGCGTATTCATTCGATAATTTCCGGAACGAGGCAGCGACGTCATGCCTGCAGAAATAATTCGTTCAACGTTTAGGCAGATTACGAGCCACGTTGGTGCAACGACGGCCAGCTGGTAATGAATGAAAAAAGAGTCGCTCGTTCCCGGTGAACGTACACCGCTGAAACGATACCCAGCGAAAAAAATTAAAATGTATAATTGGACGTAGCCGGCTGATTCCCACGCAGATTTTCGTTTACTCAAGTCGACAGAAAATTTGTCCAACGGGCGAAACGACTCGTTTCGCAGCTGCAAACTGCTCGGAGGACGCGGAAGACTCGAAATCCCCGCGTTCCATTCAAACTCACGAAACTTGCAATTCAATCTTCAGGCTCTCGGGGACTTCTGGTAAAATTACTAATTTTGCTTCTAAGATGCTGACCCGTCCAAGCTGAGCTGTCTTGCTCACTAGCTGTACAAGACCGGCGAAGAGATCCCAAGAAAATCTTAACGCCAGCAAGTGGATTGAACCTGTGTGTAATCAGACAGATTAGAAACGTGGAAAAAGTCCGGCAAGAACACTGCGCCAGTAGAACGAGCCAGCGTGTAGCCAGACACATCGAACAGACATTTTATCAATTCAATCTTACTTTCGTTTGATACATATTTCCAATATTGACGGACGTGCTATAGGAGAGCAAAACGGGAAGCGGAGATGCGTGGAAATATTTGCTAGCTCTCTATGCAGATACACATTTTTATGCATTATTTATGCGATTTGAAATCAAATGAAAATTCGCATACTCTGTCGCCAGTTTCCAAATAAAATCGGAAGCCCAACGAATCACATTTTTCACCTGCCTTAAAAGTGAAATTTATCTCAAATATCGACATTTATTAATTTTTTATAATAGATATATAGTGTCAATATATATACCGGGTGGTTCACGAGAAACAGGCCAGCTAAGTAGCTCTGTTAGGATTAGAGATGGAAGAAAATGTTAGAGAGAAAAGTTGTACTGTTAAAGGGGGCAAATATGGAGATATAAAAAAATGTTCACATTGTAGTCGTTTTCAAGGTTTTTTGAAGGTCATCGATGATTTTTAAATAGCACCATATATTTTTATCTTCACAGTGTTGTAGCTGATGTCAAGGCGTGTTCAATGATTTGGTACACTATGACCTACAAATGACCTTGAACTAAAAAATTTATGATAAGGCAATGATAACTTCAAAATGTGCAATCATTTTATTTGAACTAAATTAAATGTTCGAAATTATGATCTTGAGCAGTAACGCAAACATTTAAACGTTCTACAAGGCAATCAATTGCACTTTCAATTGTTTCTGTTGAAATTCATCTACAAGATCTAATTATTCTTTCTTGCATGTTGTCTGGTGTAGTCGGTTGATCACGATATACATCATCTTTGAGTATTCCCCACAAAAAAAGATCAAGAGGAGTTAGATCTGGTGAACGTGCTAACCATAGTATGTGTCCATTACGTCCTATCCAGCAATTTGGAAATTTATTGTTCAAAAATTCTCGGACGTTACGTGAAGAATGAGCGAGACAGCCATCGTGTTGTACCACATTACTCGATGAATATCTAAAGGAATATCTTCTAAAAATATGATCAATGTTTCTTCTAAAAACGTAAGTTTGTTGATTAACTTGTTTGTGTACGCTTAGACATCACCTTCCGTTAATGGTATACGTGTTATGAGATCTAATGGCTTAAGAAATTACATTTTCGTTGATCAAACAGAGAAGTCAAACTATACCTATTTATAAGTCCAAGGTCATTTGAAGGTCATAGTGTATCACATCATTGAACTCGTCTTGACATCAGCTACAACACAGTGAAGTTAAAAATATATGGTGCCATTTAAAAATAATCGATGACTTTCAAAAGACCTTGAAAACGACTACAATCGGAACATTTTTTTATATCTCCATATTTGCCCCCTTTAACAGTACAACTTTCCTCTCTAACATTTTCTTCCATCTCTAATCCTGACGGAGCTATTTAGGTGGCCTGTTTCTTGTGAACCACCCGGTATATTGATTAGAGCAAAAAAAAATTTATATTATTTTCCGAAATTGGACTGGTTTCTTCAGAAATGTGGAGCATATATATGTGTATATGTCAGAATATTCACGGAACAGAGATAAACTCGGGAATCATTTGCGGGGAAGAATTATGCTCCGTTCTCAATGTGACAAAATGGAGAATCTTTCAGCGAAGTAGAACAAGCCAACGAATCCAATATCCTTGTTTCAATAAAATCCGAGATTCATGCGAACCGAGTCAGCATATACATAGTAAGTGTGTCACTATCAAATCCATCGTAGAGAAAAAAATAGAAGCGTAGGCATGACTAGCACACGGGATCCTTTCACGTAAGTAGAACGAATCTATATATATGCAACGAAACCTACGAACGATCGGGATCGATTCTAATTTTATCACGGAGTTTAAGCGTATCCGGACCATTTTCCCTCGAAGTAGAACAAGTCAACGCATTGTCAGGTCCGCGAAGAATCAATGAAATAAATCATCAAGGCGAGGAGAATGAAAGTGATTAAAAAAATTGCAATGTTTTCTAAAATTAGTGGACTATGTGGACGTACAGTTAAACTCGCTGAAGTACCAACGAAAATTCTAATTTCGTCAGGATCTCGAGTGTTTAGTACGCAGTATACCCGGCTCGTCGTTAATGAGACGAACGTTGTTGAAACCCCACAACTGTTGAATGTTAATTACACTGGAGAGTTAATAGACTATCTAGAGTTCTTACCCACGGAACGTGAAAAATACAATTTATTTACAACAGAGGGACGCTTGTTTAGCATGTATGTACTTGAAAGCAACGAGTTCGAAAAATAACAATTTCATTTAACTTTCTATTCGCTTACCAATGTTTGGAATAAACAAAAAAGAAACAAATGGGAAAATAGAAATGAATTTTTAACAAACATCTTTAATAATGATTCAGAGTGGAAACGACTGTTCAATTCGTCCGAAAATTTACGAAGTCAACAAAATGTAATTTTAAAATACTTGCACGAGCCAGCTCTTCTTCAGCGTGTCTTACAGAGGAGACTGCAATTACGGGAACAGGCGGGAGGAGGAGGGGACATCCGAATCATAATAAAAGATACGGACTTTTCCTCACGAATCTGCAACACTTGCAGATGCTCCGCTCGAGGAAAGGCAAACCCATAAATTCTTATGAAAGTCTTCGAATTGCGTACATGCTAGGGAAGATATGGCTCGAAAAAAGGCTGACATTTTTTTGGCATTTTCCGTCTTATTTCTCTGAGAGAAGTAAACCTTTTAATAAATTGTACTTCTATAAATTGCACTTCGAAGAGCACGACGAGAGGTCATTCCACTTTCATCGAAAAAAAAGAGGTAAGACTCATTCGTTCGAAAGTTACAAATTAGTAGAAAAGAGCAAGAAAACTTCAGATGTTGGAAATTCACCATTCGAATATTTCCATCTGACAATTGCTCCATTCCACTTTCACTAAAACCCGAGCAAACGCAAGTCCGTTCGTTAAAAGTTACTGATTTTTCATAATTTCATGTTTAATTAATTCCTACGCGAATAAACTTCAAAACTAGATATTGGACATTCTCGTGCAGCAGTCCGATATTTCCCATTGAATCGTTACAGAACACTTTCATTAAAAAAACCCGAATAAAAGTCGGCTCATTTCAATTCGTCGAAAAGTTACTTGCTCTTGCCATCTAATTACACGTGTAATTAATTCCAACGCGAATGAACTTTAAACATGATATCGGAAATTCACTTGATCGAATATTTCCATCTAACAATTCAGCCCACAATTATGAAAGCGGTTTAAAGTCATATATTTCTTGTTTCGAGATATTTAAAGGATTAAAGAAACAGTAAATCAATTCCATATAATGTTGAAATAACAAGCACTACCTAACGGTTCATTTTCAACAATATCGTAAAAATTACATTAATTTAGTTTAAAACAATGTGACATGAAATAACTGATAAACTCTTTTCAATTTAGACTTATTGTTAGACCACTTTCATAATTATGGGCTCAATTAAAGAACATCTCACTTTCATTAAGAAACGAATAACTCTCCGTTACGTCCTCGTTCGTCGAAGTGTTTACGCGTATCTCGACGAACGTATCTCGACGTGGTCGCGATTGTGTGGCCGAAGGAGGAATGGTAAAAAAAAGTAGGAAAACAGTTTATTGTCCGCCGGGGGCGAGACTGGCGGGCCAAAGAAGCTGGTGTAAGACAATACATCAGGTTTACGAGGCGTGGATTCCTCGCGGCTGGGCTCCGCGACGACGTCGTTTCGAGCGGCTTAAATCGGCCAGCAACAATCCCCGCATTCGAGATATCGTTCCCCGGCCCTCGATAGTGGATGACCTACGCCAACGGCGCGTCGCGGCGGCCTCGCGAGGCGTGTGTGGAAGAGCTCGATGAATAGGCCAGCCCGACTGCTTCTCTCGCGGCGTTTTCTCGTTAAGAAGCTGCAGCGAGTTGACTCTCTGTTAAGCGAAGGATACTCTCCGACGTTCTCTTTTTGCAGACCACGGCGAGAACAAAAATGACAGGGGCAGAAGGTGCTCCGTGTCGCGCCCTTCATTCCTCCCGCGCTCCCGATTCTTTCTTTCTCCTTAGGTGTCTTCCTGCATCGCCCGCTCGCCCTTCACGAAACGCGAACCCATTAGTCATTTCTGCGATTGCTGCGACGTGACAGCTAGATATGGCCGGCATCGTGCAGCTGTTTTTATAAATTTCAACGCACGTATTTTCAAAGGAAAATTCGCATACTCCGCGAGTTTCGTTAGATATTAAATATAACAAGTAGACAGCGGATGATTATGCATAATAAAAGTTATCTACCTGAACTTCAACGAGCTGGAGTGAAATAGTTTATTCTGTTTCTTAACACCTAGCGAGCACTAAAAATTGCTACTATATGTTGCCATGACACAATCGAATTTATTTGGATTTCATGCGATTTTTATTATAACGTGTGTTTAAATACAGAATTGTGTCTAATCGTTTTCAATGGCAGCATCTTTATAAATTCAATAATTGTAAAATACAACATTTGGAACGATCATTTGACCGGTAATGGTGGGTTCAGTATTAATATGTCTAATTGGATGAAAATCATAGAACAGAATTTTTAAATTCTTCTAATATTTACACTGCTTTAAATTGCGCCTACTCGTTTTCGTCATAAATGCATAAAATCTACTGTCTAATAATCAGGGCTGGGTAAAATAGTATTTCAAATAAAAAATAAAAATATTTTCAGAGATTTTTTCCAAAACTATGTTATTTTGAATAATTTGAAATATTTATTAATTTTTGTATTAGTGGAAATACTATTTGAAATATTTATTTAATCTCCCAAGTATATGAAATATCGATTTCTATTATATGTTTCTTAATACGAACTTAAAATAGTTAATATACTTGAAATAAATATTTCTGCCATTATTAGTGGAATGAAACTTCAGCACTACCTTTCACCGAAATAAGCTATGGATATATCTAGACATTCATAACTATGTTTATACATTATAGAGTAAGTAAGTGGTTAAAATCCAGAACAGAACCATTTCTCAGAAATCATTTGTGTGTGCTATCACCCGACTTCCTTTAATAATTATTAAAAAAATTAATATTTCAGATGACTATTGTAAGTAAAATACTATGAAATACTAGTTGAAATAATTAATTTTCGTATATCCTTAAAACAATATTATTTCAAGTATTTATTCCTAATACTTTCTACGAAAACTATTATTTCAAATAATTATTTCCAAAACATCGCACAGCAAATATTACTTCAATTAATAGCTTTTATACAAGTGTAATAAATAGATATTGTTACGACAGCTCTAAATGAAGTTGCCTTTTCCCGCGTTATTCCGAAGATATCGCGGAGATCGAGAGAAGTTGGCCGTCGGATCGATATTGTGGTATCCGGCCAACGGGGTTGTTATTAACAAGAAGAATGAAGAGAACCTCTCGAGTCGTTGAAGCGAGAGGACGCACATTCTTCGCATACTTAGATATTGTCTGTTGACGCGTAATAAAGAGTCTAGTTGTTTGTAGTGTGTAGTACTGTGAGTTAGTTGTTGTGATGTGTTCACCGGCGAGGCAGGCCCGAAGTCTCCGCAACAATATTTAATAATAAGTTTTATGATTTCGGCGCAAGGTTCGATCATTTATAGAAAATCAGCAAATGTGCAATTAATTAAACATGTTTCTCGACGTTTCGATCCTAATGTTGATCATTCTTAAAGAGACATTTTTTGCGTCTGAAAAAAAAATGTATAATATATGTATAATATAATTTGAACAAAAATTGCAACACAAACGTGAAAATCCAACGGAAAAAAGAAAAATATATAACACATACTTGCTGTGACAACAGGGACCACATTTAAACGAATATTAAAGAGTTACAAATAACCTGACTTTATTCCATGGTGGCAGATATGTAACTGAAGCAAATGCTGACATAAACGCAAGAAAGAATATGTCCTATAGGACGACCCGTTCAATGATTGGTTGGTCGATATCGATCGATGGTGATTCGTAATCATATTGGGCGGCAATTTGGAACAGCATAACTGAACAGGCTTTGTTAATAAAGACAAAATACGAACACACTGTAGAAAAATTGTGAAAGAAAAAACCGAATTTTGAAAGCAAGAGAAACAACATCTGCATTCATGGTGTTTGTACCACAATTTCATAAGAAATAAAAATCAAGGTTAATATACAGAAAGTGAAGAATAAAAAAGAAAAGAAACAACAAAACCTTAGGTAGAATCTAAATTATATTGGAAATATCATCATAAATAAACATTACTGGTTCAGTAATGTCGCGTAATAATCATATATCTTGGGTGTTTCGTACCTAAGATTAACGCTTTGTTGCTTAATCATATGAATGGTTTCCAATAATAATCTACGTTGTGAGTTAGATTCCCTGTCAATAATCTTCACGTTATCAAAATCAAACCTGTGGTCCAATTCCAATGAGTGCTTCGTTAAGGCAGCATAAATAGATATTTTCAACTATTCTTCTATGTATAACTAAGAAATAAAATAAATGCTGAAATACTACTTTATTTGAATAAAAGTATTGTAATTACTATTTCCAATACTTTTTATTTGAATTGTACCCAGCACTGCTAATAAAAGGAAGCTCGTTAATACTAAACCTACCATTAACGGTCAAAATTCCAGATTTTTCATTTTACAATTAATGAAACAATGAAAATGATTTCATAAGAAATCTTTGGTAAAGCATGTATTACAATAGGAGCCGCACAAAGTCTGAATAAAATCAATCTTGTCATTTTTATAAGGGAACATTTGCTTACTTTTAAGGCTCGGTAGGTTTAGTGTTTAAATGTGTCGCCCTCTCACCTGTTCTAAAAAGCGAGTTTCTTGCTTCGTGTCGAATGTTTCTCAGTTTTTCTTACACTTTGGTCGTCTTAAACCTTCCATCGTTTTCTTGCCTCGTCCCTGTCGCCATTATCGCTCGCCTTTCAGCTGCTCCTGTCGAAACTCGGACCCATTAGTTATTTTTGCGATTGCCCACGTAGAAAGGTCCTTTGGGAACGTGTTGCGGCGCACCAGGTGCTGACGGCTTATGGACGTTTTCTGAAGGACATTCTTCTCCCAGCTAATTTATCGATCCTCGTCGACGAACAATGCGACTCCACCACCGTTCGTCGCCGAGGCCTGACAATATTCTGTAAGGTTTCCACTCCATTTTATATATCATTCCGTCGCGGTTTCTCCTTTCCTTTTGTTCAGCTAGCGCGCACACGAAATTGCTGTTTCGCGTAGTCCGGTCCTAATGGAAATATCTTTCTGTTCTTTTTTTTTTTTGGCTGCTTTCTGTCCGGTACCGGATCGAAATAATTTCCTGCGGATTATTGCGTACGTTCTTCGGCGCGATTGATGAAATTGATGAAGCAACCGAACGGAGGAAATTGGTTCTCGGCGATTTTCGCTAATTGAAACTCGACTTCTGGATTTATTGAAGGAATAATACTTTTTAATCGATTTTAAAACAGACAATAATTTTATGAAAATTGAAAAAAATTAATACAACGAATAACTTCATCTCATTTCTATATTAAAGACAAACAATTCTCCAAGTATCTTCCATTGAAATTTTCTGATCAATGTTGCATTTGATTGAAGTCTTAATTTACACTTTAGAAAAATATTACCCTATACTAGTTTTCAGAGTACCAAAGAAGATATAAACAAAATAAGTGTATGACCAAATAATTTTTACAATGGCTCATAGACCATGCTAACCGAACCAAATACTTTTTGTGAATGGTTTCTTTACCAGAAATGTCTGTAGAATTCAATGCTGTATAGTAAATTCCTGCTAGATAAAGGATTTTTCTTAATAAATACAAAAATAGAGCGTATAAAGTCCCCGCGTCAGCTCTTTTTCAAACTTTAACAAGCATTTACAACTATTAGAAAGTTCAAAAAAATATAAATGGCTATATGGATATGTAGAGGAGAGTCCCCTCTTTCTTTTGACTCAAACCTGAACATCTTCGCATGTTTAGTTTTTGCGTAACATCTCGTTGTGTATCGAAATCATGCATTTTTACAAAAATCAATGTTTTTCGAAAACGTTGCGTGATAGAGCATTTCTGCTTTCGGATTCGGTTTTAGGACGACAATGTTTACAAGAGTCACCCAACAGTAATAAGAGCACAAATTTGGTGTTGGACAGTGTATTTAATAAAAAGAAAGAAATAATTTGTAGGACGTCCATCGGACATCCGAGTGCTACTTGGGTACATAGTCAGCATTCACTCATTTTCCTTTTTTAAACACTAATTTTGATTTGTGTTATCACATGTCTGTTAAATGTCTCAATCAATATAAAAATTACTTTATACTGTGACATTATAAACACAGTGTGTTGATTTACAACAAAAATGGTCGGACCGTTCCATAATCTTCCTAGCAACTATTTTTGTGGATTGTTAAAAGCGCATGTTTATCGAGTACTTTTAGTTAGGAAGGAAGCAAGGTTTAGCGGAATAAAACGCATTATAAAATCGGAAGACCTATATACCGGTAACCCGATTCGCGGAGGAGATTCCCAACGAAAATATAGCCGGTTGAAACAGAGCTAAACCAGAACTTGGTGAAAGCACAATAGGATAAGGGGGGAATCTGTTTTATTTCAGATTTGTATATGTGATTTTTATTCACTTACACCGGCGCTCGTGTTTGTCCGGTGTACGTACGATATTTTTTTTTGTAGACTCGTACTGCTTACTTGCAGCTTACCAGCAATGCTTTTAGATGATTCTTGACATAAAGGAAGGGAATTCATGACGATCCCTGCGACTTCGTTCCCCTAAAACTGTTCCCTCTCTTTTTCCGCTGCGTGTATTACTGCGTGTCTGATCATTTACAGACCTGTTCTACTTGCTTCCTACTCTTCCCTCGGATGTTTATACCTGCCGCTGGGAATACGAGTGTTTGATAGTATGCGAAATAATTCGGAAAACCACGTACTAGTCGGAACAGGGTAAAATAGTGTTGTAAATAATCCTGCTTATTTTTAAGTACGATACTGCTTTGAAAATAAAATATTTGATGCAAGTTTTTAACACTAAACTTGGTTCAATAAATTTCTTTATCAAAGCACATATTGTGATAAAAATTGCACAAACTCTAAATAAATGGAGCCTTGTCATTTTTGTAAGGTGAAAGATTTTTATCAGTTTTAGTGCTCGGCAGGTTTAGTTGTTAAACTACTATTTTATTCGACGAATGTTGAAAATATTTGGAATTCCTTTTGAAATAATTTTTGTTGAAAATAATGGCTCGTATTCGATACATTTATAACTTAACTACCAACTTAATTGCCAGTAGTAATATTTTTATGTCCTCTCGAGAGAAATGGCCGAGTTGCTGATTAGGTTTACGAGACGTTTCTTCCGACAGAACAGTCAAGTGCAGGGGTTCAAAATATACTGGGTGATCCAAAGTAGCCATCGAAATATCTCATTCGGCTATGAGAATTGTGCACCAGACATCCTGTATACAATAAACAAAGTTTAACATATACAGAGTGGGGCAATAATTTTGTTCACCTTGAATATTTCCGTTACTTGTAATAATATGAAAAAATGATAAATACAAAAGTTGCATGGTATAGAGGGGGAAATATTGTGATATAAAGAGTGTTTATGTACGCGAAGGCGTTCCCAAGATTTCAAGGTCACCTTGATTTCTTTAAATGGAAAGACCCACTGTTTGTATCATGAATCGATAAAAATGGATTGACTAACCTTCTAAACCTAATAGTTAACAAGATATTATTGAAATAATTTTTAATACGTAGCTATTACCTGGAAGCTAGTAGGTGCTCGAACTGATGTACCACATCTAGAATATGGTGAGTACATATGGACAATTATTTCGATAACATCTCGTTAACTATTAGATCAAGGACATATGAGGGTTAATCCATTTTTACCCAGAATTCAATACTCTATCGATGCATGATACAAAATGTAGGTCTTTCCATTTAAAGAAATCAAGGTGACCTTGAAATCTCGGGAACGCCTTCGCGCACATAAAAACTGTTTATACCACAATATTTCCCCCTCTATACCATGCAACTTTTGTATATATCATTTTTTCATATTATCACCAGTAACGGAAATATTCAAGGTGGACAAAGATATTGCCCCACCCTGTATATCAAAGTCAGTGAACTCGATGATCGCCTAATCTCTGTAATTACTTATAATCAATGCTTGTATAATCTATACGACCAGACTCGTATAACATGCATCTCTCATGATATGTGGAGTCGTGGTACATGTTCAATAGACATACTCGTTAACAGTGATACGTATCAACACCCCACCATCGTTGTATGGTATTAAATAGGTGTTGATAGAACAGGTAAATTTGTTTTAGTAAAATCCGTTTGAGAATGTCTCGCGGAGTGTCAACACGATTAGAATTCCAAGTGTTGGTATTAGCAATTCTAATTAGGTGCATGCCGAATGATGATCGAATCGGTGCAAGCCGGTAAATTACCTATTTATCTCTAATACGTCCCTAAGTGTTCGGAAATGTATCTTATGGAGTAGAGTGCTTCACCTACGTCCAAATACCTAAATGTCTCTCTTACTGTTAATACAAGAACCATTTTCAGTAACACGTCAATTACCGAGGACGTAAATTTTTAATTGAATGTGTAATCTTGTAAATAATCGAGATTTTCAATTTTTTTTTTTTGGTTGAGACCATGGCCATATTCATACTGATTAATAGACTCCGGATCATTATGAAAAATAAAAAGTTTTTGCATCGATTGCAGGACACTATCTTTTCACTATCTGAAATTGTACCTACTGCTTTTTGGCAAAAATGCATCAAATCCGGAGTCTACTGATGAATATGCGTCCTCATTTTTCATTTTCGATCAGCAGAACGTACTCTATAGGAAAATGTATAATTCGTGCAATTTTTATTATTTTCGCTTTAAAAACATAACTCCGCATGAATATGTGCGCAAAATTCTGCTACGAAAAGTGGAATAGTTCTGCCGAAAAAATTTCTAAAAATTCGTATAAAAGTGGCCTCGGAAACCGGAATACCCCCTAGAATAAAATGCAAAAAAATTGCGTTTTATATTCTTGATTTGAACATTTTTCGAATGTTCAAAACCACAATAGCCCGCTTAAACAATTCAAACATGATGAATTGATATTTCATACGAGTCCCGCACACGTGTACCTTCAATTTGGCCGAGAATTCACCGTTCTCTCTCTCTCTCTCTCTCTCTCTCTCTCTCTCTCTCTCTCTCTTTGTCTCTCTCTAGTGCGCGCGAGCTTTCGCTCCCTGCCGTGCCGGCGGTGGTTTTTGTCCCCGCGACTTTTGTCTCCGGCAGAGTAATCTTTAAAGTAGGGTTTAACCTTTTGCGGCCGGTTTGAATGGGAGTCGAGTTGTTAACTGGAAAAACGAAGAAGCCTCGGCCGACCTCTCTCCAGCCGATTACAATTAAGTCGCGGCCGCCTCCGAGAACGCATTAAAGATTCACGCGAGGATCTCGTGCCGATAAGGAATTCGCCTAAAGTTCGTGAGCGGTGGCGTTGCCTTCCAGATATTCATGTTTCAGGATGTTGAGATTGTAGAAGCTCGGGTTCGCCGTGCACTCCGGGACGGAAGTACAACGCTTGTTATTAATCACGATCCGGCGGTACGGCGGGGGCTGAACGAAATTTTAGTGGAACAATCGATATCTTGCGCAGCGACGCAACGTCGTGATTGCTGGAGATAGGATCTCCGTTCATTTACAGATTCACCGTTGCGCGAGCGACCGGTTAACCGGGCACGTGCCGATCAGCTGACGAGTTTGGACAGCCCACGTTGCAAATCGAATCCTCCAATTTTCTATCAGCCACCCTGGCCTTTGAACTACGCGGTGTTCGTGACGTCACGATTTCTACCGAACCCTCGTAAAACGCTGCTCGGAAATGGTTGCATAAAAGAGAAAAATATTTCATCCATCCTTGCTTTTAATTTTGATCGAAAATTCTCTGCCCGGGTAGCTATCCGAGCCGATCGCATGATCCAGAGGGCGGATCGCGTAGCATCCGTCCGCGCGTGAAACAGAATCCTCTGTCTCCCTTGTCGGTGGGTCTGATAAAAAAGAAAAAAATAATGGGAGGAATTCCTGGTAGCCCGGCCCGGTGACATCCGTTTATTTATCCGTCCGCTCGTCGCGCATTGTTTCACCGTCATCGACAGATACCCGGCCGCGTAATCAGTACGACGAACCCGGTACGAACCAGACAATGGGCCTGGTGTACACCCGGGATTCCCCTGTCCTCTGTCAAACTTACTTCTTTTTTTTCTTTTTTTTTTCTTCATCTTGTTCCCGGTTTTCGCGGAAGAACGGCGACGATCTCCGCCGGGACTGGACCTGGTTCGCGCGACGTTCCTATTTAATCATCGAAATTGGAGCTTCCCGAAAGGCCTCTGCGGTGTCACTCCTCGTACCTTCGCAACCGGGGAAAAAAATATCGAGGACTCCTCCTCTCATATAGCGGCGAGATTGCTCTCGGTGATTTTTACTCTTTTTACGAACGACACCACAAGTCGACGCCGCAGGTGTAGAGAACGAACACAAAATTATATTGGCTCTACGAGTATCCGGCGAACGGCCTATCTCCGCGAATTTAGGCGATCATGTCCGCACGTTTGAGACTTCTACTGTAAGGACCAATGCGATCCCAGATACCACAAAGACGTATTAAAGACGTCTTGAATGCCCTACAAAAGGTCTTCAGAACGTCTTATGTTACAAAACTGTACGACTTGAAGACGTCCATTAGACTTGTAGACGTCTTTGAGACGTCTGTTTGACGTCTAAAAACGTCTTGTAACAGAAAAAAATACAGTCGAACACCTATCGCGCTGACCCAAACGGGCTGTTGGAAAAATAAGTTGATACTTTCAGATGTAATGCGCTGACGCAGTAGAAATACTGATCAAGTTGATATAGTTTTTTTATTTTTCCTGTGAAATATTTATCAGTGCCTAATAGACTTATAGAATAAATATAACAATTGCAAGGTTAGCTTAGTTTTTCGCGCAGAAAACGTCGAAAAAATCGGTTTTTATTTTTCTTAATTACGACGCCGCGGACTTAAAAATCTGAAAAAATTCTATAAGCAATGGCTAAAGAATTGTTTTAATGTTTCTTGTTTCTTAACCTTTTAATCTGATTGTGAGCCTGGTTTTTTTTTGTCACTCCAAACAATTGCAATTTTTGAAAACACAATGCTGCGATTTTCGCGATCATCATTAATTGTTTGTAACTCGCAACGACGTCAATGCTGATTTCGATAAAATTTTATAAATATGCTCAGATGGGAAAGTTAAAAACAGTGAATTTTTTAATTTTTTTTTGTCACTCCAAGTAATTGAAAAATTACAAAAAAGTATTTTAGTGATTGTACAATTAACTAACATGTCATAACATCTCCAAATAATTCAATTCATTTAGTTTTATTTCAGATATTAAAGCAACGTCCCAAAAAGACGTCTTTTAGTACGTAAGATTTTCAGACCTCAAATGGACGTCTTTAAGACGTCGTGTACTATCTGGGATAACAGATATACGTACCGATGCCTGTCCGTTAGCTTCAGAATGTTCGCCGGGAACTGCCTTGGAAGCGAAATTGCTTGGCCTTGGCCGAGCTTCTGAATAATCGAATAATTGTTTTTTGCACAATTTTTAGAAAAATATTATAGACAGTAGAATTCCGATAATCAGGATTTTTCTTCTGGGCATTGTCGGCCAAAATTAATTAATTAAATTCTGCCGTTAATTGATATCGTTGGAGCTCCTACTAGATTTGGACGAGACAATGTCCTTATCGGCGCGAACAGGCCCCGTAAAAAGCCCGTGACTGATTTCTCGCTTAAATTAAATTTCCCTTTAATGCGGGCGGTCGAAGGTTTTTCTTATCGAGAATGATACTCCCCGAGAATCGCTGGAATTTCTGAATCTAAAATGCATTTAAGATTGAGAGTACGTGAACCGAATACGTGTCACAGATTCTGGAACGATGCGTCGTGTCGCGTCGCGTCGCCCTTACAGCCCGAGAAAAACGGGACAGTGTTTTGTTAATGTCTTCCTAATTGAACGTGATAAGTACCGGGCTCGGTTCGATCTGACCTGGAAAAACTTCGAACGAATTTTGTTATCGAAAAAGTTTCAGTCGAAAGAACCATAATGACTATTTCAATCTCGAAATGGAACGCAAGTTGGTACATTTGCTCACAACTCCATTTACTGAATTTTTGCAGGTTTGAGGAAAGACGCGACTGTGGACAATTGTTTCAATCTCACCTGACAAATAGAATACCAGTAGAGTAGAATACTGAGCCTCTATTATACGAACTACAGTCTAGCGTACGGCTGAACTTCACCTGAGGAAACCAGAATTTTTTAACTTTTTTAATTGCAATCCTATAGATTTTGGCGAGGGAATGCCGAAAATCCAAGTTTTAATTCTTGGGAATCCAGTGGTTCAAAAGTTGTGAGTGTTTAAAGTTGAGTGATATTCACAGGTTAGGACGCCGCCATATTGGAATATAATATAGTAAGCGTCGCTCGTCGTCTGACGAGCGGAGCCGCTAGATGGCAGTACAAGCTCGCGGTGATGTCGATAATGTAGAGCGACTATCTTTGAGTATAATTGATTTAATTAATTGACACAGATCTACGAAACGTATTTTTAAAATTTTCGATGTACGCCCTCATAAAAAAGTTGTAAAAGACAACTTTCAGTATTTTTTATGATGATTCGTTATGATATTCGTAATTTGCTTGGCTATAGTTCGAATAAAAATAGAAAGAGAGCAGCGTTCGGAAGGCAACATTTTCACCGTTGCAATAAAGTTCACTGGTTATTGTTTATTTG
The DNA here is from genome assembly GCA_916610255.1 of Lasioglossum lativentre. NCBI lineage: Eukaryota > Metazoa > Arthropoda > Insecta > Hymenoptera > Halictidae > Lasioglossum > Lasioglossum lativentre. Next base: position 35,175,064 of record OU744356.1, on the reverse strand, counting down.
ATAAAGCCTGTGTGATCCGATCGCGGATCTTGTTTTTAGAATACGCATGAAAGATGAAGTTAATCGGATAAACGACGCGGTTGGTGTTATGTCCACCGTTTTGGAAAATGCTGTTTCGGGGACGACTCGTTTAAAGTTGCGACTCGGAATCCGCAGCAACAATTGTTTTATTCAAACGGCTGTGACTTCATCAACAATTCCAATTACCACCCGATAAGGTTACCCATAAGTTATTCAGATTGATTAGACATCGCCACCCTATTCTTGGACTATACAATATACTGATCATTGACATTTAGTTTATTGTGAAATTAATCTGTACTAAATGTTAAGTGAAATAAAATTTTTAAATAAATATACAGAAACTCATGGACACCCTTAATAATAAAAGAAACTGGAGACTACAGATTTATTTATGACAAGGTTGGTTGGAAAATTAAAAGAGTTTAGGAAATATTCTACTTGGCTCCTATTTCTTGCAGTCGACGTAGGCAATTTTTATTACCACGTTTTTATTAGCTCGCTTTCTTGTCTGTCTGTATATCTGTTTATCTGTTTGTTCGGTACAAATTTTGCAATTTATTTTAAACTAACTTCCCGATGAGCTAGAGACTTGAAATTTTAAACATAGCTCAGAACTGGATGACAATGCAATATTTAAAAAAAAATTTTTTAAAAGCCCATGCGTTCAGGATATATAAATTATTTTATTATTAATATAAAAAAAATCTAACCGTTGTATCCCATCGTACTACCTCTACGTCCCCACTCTACTACGTGTTCCCACTCTGACTCATCCCCACCCCACTGACCCGTTTCGCACCGAAGTAGCTCAGTGTGCGTTCGAGCTCCGTGCGGTCTCTACAAAGTTACTACGTACTATTTGTTTACCAAGCGAAAGAACAGTTACACCGAGATTCTCGGTCGAACCTTTATTGAATAAAATATTGGTATACACCAATATGGCGGCGCCCATATCTGTCACTTTCTGAGGTGAAACAATGAAAATTACTATAAAATTACTCAACTTTACATGCTCATAACTTTTTAACGAGTGGTTTCCGTGGTCTGGGATTTCCATACAAGAATTTTCTCGCCGAAATGAACAAGATAAGACATATAATAATCGAAAATTTCTGGGTTCCGAAGAGAAAGTTTACCCTTTCAATCGATAGAAAAATTTCACACACACAAGACTAAAAAGCTGAAAATAATTATTTAAATAAAAATTAATTTTAAAAAAATACCACGTTTTCAAAACTGACTAAAAAGTATAAAATAATTTAAAAATAATATGTTTAAAAAAACGGACTAAAAAGTATAAAATAATTTTTCCTAGCCCCGTACAGATTCCTAACCCCATATAGATAGTCCTGAAAATTTGTGATTGTGAATTTTTAATAGCTATGTTTTGCCATAAGTTACCCCGTACCCCGACGAGGACATTATATTTCCTTGCGATGTAAATGGGTCAAACCAGCAATTTAAATTAGGCGTATACGCCTAATTTTTCAGGCAGGTCTAATGAACATTTGTGCAAAGTTTCATTAACCCTTTGCACTATAATACCGAGTTCGACTCGTGACGAAGATTTCGAAGAGAGTCTACTAAATATTCATGCTGTTAATTTCCTTCAAACTTTAAATTGAAACAAAATTATATTTTGTTGTTGTTGAAACCATTGAAAACTGCCATACGTATAAATTACATACAAACTTCCTTTTTTCTAAGAAATTAGAAACGACAAATAAGTTCTAATCACTGCAACCGTAAAATAAATCGTAGTGCAACGGGTTAAAAAAGGCGTGTGTCAGTAACCAGGGTAAAATATTGAAAATCAACGGTGCAGAAGCATTCAGAATGAAAGGGTAACATGGAGTCTATTCACGATTAATTCGTCGGGTGGATTCGGAAATCTTCAGCGTGTAAGACTCTATTGTCAAATTTCCTTCAGCGCTCTCTGTTCATTAAAGGTCCCGTTACGACCCGGATAACAGCGCGGAGGTCACATGTCCTATAACGATAATAGAGGGTTCCAAAGATGTGGTGAAAACAATGCTCAAGTTCCCTTCTCGGTTCCACTGAGGAGGAGTATTCTCCATTGACCGGGCACACTGCCTCAAGTTATCCAGCGATATCGGCTTTTTGCCGAAAGCCGAAGCGATTTATGGTTTCGGGGAAAACCCCCCGCGCGGTTCACGCTATTCCGGGAAAGCATTTCCATGTATAACGACATTCAGCCTCGATTAAATATCAACTTTTCGCGTCGACGCCGACGAAATCCACTGTGTTTTCGTTTACATTACTTCGCTGACAACGTCTCCACCTTTCTCTTTATCGCGGCGAACGAGGCGGAGAAAAGTTTTGAGAAAGTTAAATGATAGAGAATTACCGGATATTCAGAAGAACGACAGGCGACGCGACGTTTCAACTTTCAACGCTTCTCCGCGAAATGTTTAGGCCCACCAGCAACATTCGAATTTGGTGCAGTCGCTCACGAAAATCGTACATAATTTAATATATTTTCATTTCAATATTTATATTATATACAGGGTGGGGCGCTATAAACAGGTCACCTGAATAACTCGCTTGTTTTTGAAGATAGAAGAAAATGTATCAGACCAAACTTACTTGGTATCGAAGCCTGGAGACGTCAAGGAGATATGAAGGTCAACCATGTTTTTTTAAATGGAACGGTATGGTTTTTATATTGCGGAATGCAATGACCTATTATGAAAGTCGTTCAAGGTCATGGAAGGTCAACTGCAATAGAAAATAAATTATCTGAAAGCACTCTTCAAATACTTTTGTGTCTACTCTGGTTGTTGGCATACCGCTCTTGTAATTATTGATAAGAGTCACAGAACATAAACAAACATTCAATCACATTGTACGCTTATCTGTATCCAGAAATGTTATTAGTAGTTTGACTACCGATTAGAATACGGGTTTGTAATATTCTGATACCTGTAAATTTCTATTTGTACCGCGGAAAACCAATAACCAAAGAGTTGACATGCAAAAACATGCTTGAAAAAGAGCTTGCTCTGTAATAGATGGAAATGAAATTGATCAGACAGTGCCATCAGTATTGCTACGTTTTAGACAATGTATATCCATGTTCAAGGTCGTCATTTTGAACACATACATATACTAGCAGTGAGTACGTAAATAACATGTTACATGTAAATCGTCGAAGTATTCGTAGAGTTCTTTCAGACAATTTATGTTCTATCGCAGTTGACCTTGCGTGACCTTGAACGACATTTATAATAGGTCATTGCATTCGTCTTGAAACGCACTATCAGAATGTAAATAAAAGACCATACTGTTCCATTAAAAAAAACAAGGTTGACCTTCATATCTCCTTGACGTCTCTGCCTATAAAAAAGTTAGTAACATCAGATTACCAGTGCCTCGATACCAAGTAAGTTTGGTCTGATGCATTTTCTTCTATCTTCAAAAGCAAGCGAATTATTCAGGTGACCTGTTTCTAGCGCCCCACCCTGTATATTTTAACTAACAACAAGTTTAGTATCAGAATTTTGGCAAAAACCGAATTACCAACTTCCAGTTCAACATGTTTTCATAATTCATTGTTTATTCGATGAATAAATAAAGACAATGTAATAAAAAGTCGAACGTCCGACTTCTCGTTGAGTAATACTACTGAATTGGATGAATTCGAGCATCGTAATTAAATTTTTCCGTGAAAAAAGCTTTAACGCCCATAGAAATTTTTAATGGAACGATTATTCGTTTCATTCAAAATTTCTATAGATTCGTTAAATCTATTTTTATGAAAAACGTAATTACGTCGATCCATTTCACTGCGAGCAGCGTATAAAACGAACGTCGCTTCAAGATTGAACAATAAAATATTGCCAACGGAACTTTTCAAATTAAGTATAATTTTGTCCACCGGTATAAATTAATAAAGAGCTGTCCACCATCTTGGTCTGTTTAGATGAGATTACGCGTGCTCGATCTCACGATCGCCACAGTGCGGACAAATGTGGCATATCTCACTACACGTGTATATCACGATGTACGATAAATTCCTTTGGTAAAACGTTTTATTAGGTGGTAATTGATATTATTAATCATATAACAATAATTTTTATGCATAAATATTGTTAATTTTTTTTTAAATTTATTAATTTTATTGTTAAATTTTTTTTTTGTGAATAATTACTATTGCATTTACATTAGTAACCAAATTTAGGTTTTTATAAAAAATTTTGCCATGTGCCGCACTCTCCAGAGTGCCAAAAATCAAATAATATTACATTAATTGTAGATCAGTGTTGCAATAATAATTCTGTATAATGGAAAGTGCTCACCAAGGTAAATGCATTCTTTTTAATTTAATAAAGTAGATTTATTTTTTGTATAAATTGTCAACGGTGGTTTTATTTATTACATGCATATAAAACTTCAAATTAACATATCTCGAGAAGGGCAAAAACTATCCTGAGATTTTGACATAGTCGGATATATTACTTGTTATAGTTTAAGAATTTCATAGTTTTGTCGGCAACTAACTGCTACTCTTAATTTTATAAACTTTTTAATAAGTGCCCGTACCTTGCCTTTAGGATGTATTGTCGAAAATTCGTTAATTTCTTACTAAATTTATTAGTTGTATTGTTAAATTTCATTTTCTGCGAATAATTACCAATACCAAACTGCGAATAAATATCAAAAATTTTCCATTTGTCCGCCACAGTGACAGTGCGGAATTTACTGGAAAAATTCTACTTACTGGAAATTGTTATTAATAATCATATAATAATCATTTTTATGCATAATAGAATAAATTTTTAAAAAAATAAAAATTGTTAATTTCTTAATAATTTTATTAATTATGTGACGGATAGAGAACAGTTCTCTATTAAATTCTTCATAGGAATCTGTTCAGGATCGTCTCTGGAAGGAAGCGCCCTAGATAACCTTTTCATATCATAGTTAACCCCTTTTTAACGAAGACCGAGTTCGGACCCGATTTAATTGAAAGTGACAAAAAACGAGAGTCTGGCCCTAAGTGATACAGATAATGAACAATGTGTTCCATTCATTCTAGGGATATATAAACCCTTGCGTCTTTACTCTCGGGGGCTAGTACTCTCGTAGACTCAAACCGTGTCACGTCGTGCTGCATCTCGTAAAGTCACTTCCAGTGAGATCGGGCTAAAGTTCCCCTTCGATCAAATATAACCGTATAGATTCCGCTAGTCCGGTATTAAATCTATTAGGCTCTTCTTAAGTTGACTTCGAGACCCCCGCATTGCCAGTGCGTCAAAACCGAGCATCTTAGGTAATAATATTATACATACACTTCTACTTCAATTCAGTCGCGACACCACCATTGTACATACACATTCTTTATTAGAATATATTTGTGTTGTTTGGTAAATCGTGCAACTTTCTTAAACCCTTAATTATTGACCAAAATCCTAATCTAGTAATTGAACGTTCCCACACGATACAATCTTACCGCTCGGATTGTATCAATTAAATTATACTAGTTACGAGGCCCACTAACTATCCTTGGCGGCTCCCTGATTATCGCATCAGGTTCGTCCGCTACCTAGCAGCACCGTGGTTACGCATCAGGTTCGTCTGCACTTTTATCCAACACAAGAATCACCCACTATCCTTGGCGGCTCCCTGATTATCGCATCAGGTTCGTCCGTCACCTTAGCAGCACCCTGGTTACGCATCAGGTTCGTCTGCACTCTTAACTATCCTAGGCGGCTCCCTGATTATCGCATCAGGTTCGTCCGTCACCTTAGCAGCTCCCTGGTTACGCATCAGGTTCGTCTGCACTCTTAAAACCTTAATCCAAGAGTAATAACACCTCGCCGGCCACTCGTGCTACTTCACGGCCCTGGCTCGTAACAATTATATTGGTAAATATCATTTTCTGTAAAAAATTACCTATATATAACCAAATTTAGAGAGGTGCCGAATATTAGGCCATTTGTCCGCACTGTGGATCGGTGCAGTAGATGGATCCCGTGTGATCGCATTCAATTTTCGCGGAGCGTGCCCAGCGACGCGGGTTCGTAGAAATCACTGCAAAGCGGTAGACGCAGCCATAAAACGCACATTTTAATTCCCTATAAAGCGAACGGGAACGAGAACGGCGCGCATACCCGCAAAATCGTTTCGCAAGCCCATAAACCAGATATGCCTCTCCGGGACGTCGCGTCGTCGCCCGGGGGATGCAACTGAGACTTGTTCGATAACCTCGTCGATACATTTACGTTTGATAGTTGGAGCTTGTGTATATCAATCCATTGTCGGGACGTGTTTCCACACAATTTGAGCCGCGTTCGAACAAATAACCGAGTTACATGGAAATTGCCAGCGCGGATCTATCACGGACAACGTTTTCGTGCCAACAAGTATTATTCGCCCGTAACCCCGGTTCGACTAACGCCGATGCAGCAGCAGTACCGGTTGTACTTTTGTCATCAAAAGATCAAAGCAGCCACAGCCAGCGGCCATCGAACTAGAATCGCATACATACAACAATTTCACTTTTGCAACCGTAACACTGTGTCATAGAGGGCGGATTATCTCCGGCTCCGCGAATTATCATTTGCGCTCCTGCATTCCGCGTGACTCGTCATCAATTTCACGGAACGTAATCGAATGTGGGCAAACATTTTGTTTCGTTCGTGCACGTTTTTTAGATTTTCTGTAAAAAAATCGTGCGACGATACTTGTTAGAAGCTAGCGAATCATGATGTCGATGAAAATGTTTATATCTCGGAAACGGTTTTTTCTTTTTCGACGTACGTTAACCCAGGTGTTCTAAGACCGTATAACCATTGTGTTGTGGCATCACCAACGTCGCGAAAATGGTAGTAATCACGATGTGACGCGTGCTCGCACAATCCTTTAGATGTACGCGAGCTAGTTTTTAGGTTCTCGTGATATTTTGTCAGGGCAATAATCAGAACTCCTTTTGGTAACAATATGTATGTATTTACCCTTGTGCACTCGGAGCTATTTTAACCCACAAAACGAAAGATTTTTTTCCATACCAAAATGTTTCCATTCTACAAAATTTTTTTTCATTTTTTGCATATGAAAATGATATAATATCGCTTGTAATATGTAAATGTCTAGTAGTTTATAATCAATAATGTGAACAATATTTTTAAGAATGGCATAGCAATTTTCAGTGGTGGCTCAGAGTCGCCATCCGAGTGCTAAGGGTTAATAAAAACCGAATAATTACTTTACAGTGTTACGAATGCGAAAGAGCGATGTTGAAGGAGCGAGATTTCGAAATTATCTGACTAAAACGGAAAAGAATCGGAAAAACCTTGACTAGAAAGATTCCCTCCACGGATAAGGTTAGAATAGTGGGGAACCAATAAACGCGTTTAGGGGACTTTTTGTGATTATGCAACGCCCACAAGCTGGAGTTGACGGAGTCGATCCGAGGAAGACGACACCAAGTCCCTCGTATCTCGAAGCCATCCCATAAATTATGGGCCCCCTGGCGCTACAAGTGGGCCTATGCTACGTCACGTGTCATTGAGAACGGTACGGTCGAGCTGATTTTCCCATGAAAATCCGCTGACACTTACCAGTCGTGACCTTGTCGTAAAGCAATTTTGTTAACCCCTTGCACTACGATTTATTTTACGGTTGCAGTGATTAGAACTTATTTGTCGTTTCTAATTTCTTAGGAAAAAGGAAGTTTGTATGCAATTTATACCTATGCAGTCTCCAATGGTTTCAACAACAAAAAAATATAATTTTGTTTCAATTTAAAGTTTGAAGGAAATTAATAGCATGAATATTTAGTAGACTCTCTTCGAAATCTTCGTCACGAGTCCGAGTCGGTATTATATGTAGTGCAAGGAGTTAAAGAGGCAATAGGAGACTTTCTCAGCTAATGCGACCGTAGCGTAAAGCCATACTGAATTGGAAATGGAGACGCAACACATTGAATGGTTTTTTAATCATCCTGTATAGTCTCGCGTGACTTCAAGGTCATATTCTTGCCTAAATAAATAGACGACTAAACTGGGAATTTTGTTAAGCGAGGCGGTGGATGATAAAAAGGAGCACAGAGAGAAGACCATGTGCGTTTCCGGACCGCGCAGACCTATAAACCTAATTAGGAAAACGGTTGGAGCACAAGGGGGTGTTAGGGGATTTCGTATCGCTCGAGGCGAGCAATCAGACGTACGAAATAATTTTGCAGGCCACGTAGACCATTAACAGAGCCACCGGCAGGAGGGAGGGAGGGAGGGGAGAAGGAGGAGGAGAAAGAGGAGCCGGAGTCTTCTGCTGCAGGGGTGTAATTAAGGCCTTGCGGCCGTTCAACGAGTTAAATCTCCGAAAAGGAATAACTGGATAACGGAGAGAAAGAGAGAAGAGGCTCTCCTCGGTCGTCTTTAGAATTTTCAAGCTCTCGGCAGGCGTGGATCCGTCCACGTTCTCCAACGTCGATCGTTACCAGCCGCTATTAACCTCTCTACTCTCCTCCAGGCTCTGACTCCGAAAGGATACTTCCGCCCGGATAATCCTTTCACCGGCAGGCATTCCGGGAAAGAAGCGTAACACGCACGACGCGCTCGTTATAACATCCGACCAGGAACATCGGTGCGACTTGAAAATTTAATTTATAATAATCCTCGTAGATAGATGTATCACTCTTGTCGAGGTTAACATCGCCATCGATCAACCAGGCGTTAATCTTGTATATTCTGGTATATTCTGGTATATTCTGGTATATTCTGGTATATTCTGGTATATTCTGGTATATTCTGGTATATTCTGGTATATTCTGGTATATTCTGGTATAATCTAGTATATTCTGGTACATGCTGGTACAAGGAACAAGGTTAACATCGCCATCGATCAACCATGTGAAACAAATTATCCATATTCACACACGTTGAAAATTCAATTTTTCTGTCCCAAAAATTAAACACTAATTTAATCAGATCCGAACGTTCTCAGTAATGTAAAAATTATTTTGCATACTGGTACGACTGTTTTTACCTTAATTTTGAAGATAGAGGAAAAGCGATAGAAAAGAGAGAAAGTGAAAAGTAGAGAGAGAAGGGAAAAAGTGGGAGCGACAGAGTGAGGGCTGGGGAGGGAGCGAGTGCGGAAGGGGTGGCTATGAGCGAGGCTCGAAGTCGGAATTAAAGGTGTCACACGGCCAGCCATGCGGAGAGATTCAAGTGTCACGTGTCGCCTTTGCGCTTCTTGTGCGACGGATTGTGAAACCGCTGTCTAGCACGAGGCTGACCGTGCCCCAAAGTCGTTTGCATCTCCTCTACAGTGAAAATAGTTCGCCATTTCGTGATTACCCGAAAACGAGAAAAAGAAAGTGACAGGGCACGGGTAAACGTCCTTTTTTCGGTCGCCGTCGAACCTCGTACAGCACAGCCGGTAACTGAACACGTAAATTCGTCCGTTCGATGCTCAAAGCTTGTACGTTTGAGCTACACGCTCTTAAAATATTTTACGCCGGCAATATCGCCCGGTGATTTATAACGTAATATCCGGTTCCATTCAGTGATACGTATCTCACGCGATTTGGTTATTTCTTCGGATACACGATCGCAATCATCGTATTAGGTTGTCCGTTCTCGTGTTCTCCTTAAAAAAAAATTACGAGAAAATTCACGAACATTCTACCCAACAGTACACTTGTCTAGGAATTTTTTCGGAATTTTTGACTGCAAAATTGATCTTTAAAAAATTCCAGAAACTCAAAAATTGCTCAATTATTATTACTTTTCCAGATTTTTCGGACCAGGCAAATATGGGTAAAAAAAATGGAAAATATCCAAAAATTCAAGTAGATATTTCTCACGGACGTTTTCTTATTTTTTTCCAGATCGGGTCTGCATAAAATCTGAGCATAAAAATCACGACGTCCTGTATATCGATAGATTCTCGGAACTCACCTGGAAGGTGATTAAATTAACCACGTGGAAAATGGTATATCGACATCTCAATTCGCACTAGACAGCATAGAGGGGGTGGAAATCCTTGGGCCGATATCGCGTTTCTTCTCGTTCCCTCTGTACGGGGCTTGCTTTGACGAATGGGCCGCAATGGAAAAGATTGTAAAAACGGAAACCCGTGACTCGACAAATTTCCGGCTTCCATTCCCGGTGGCGAGAGTAACGACGCGCACCATAGACACGGCCGAATGAGCAGCTTTATTTTCACTGTTCGTCAAATCGTGAAACCGTATACGCAACAATGCCATTTCCGGCTTGCGGCGATACGTCTTTTGCCTCGCGGTGCATCGTGTAAAAAATCCCGGGCGAAACAATACACCTGATTTTTTTCGAGAAACAACTTGTAATGGTCTGCGGCGCGGCGCCCTGCTTTTTTTGCGGAGAAAATTCGTAGAAAAACATTCTGTCCCCGAACCGTTTTCAACGACTAAAATATTTGTCGAAAGTGGTGGTAGTAGGCCGCCATCTTGAAATGAAAGAGGTTATACTGTACATTAATCGTTTATATTTTATATGGACATTTTGCGGAGCAATGTGTAACGAATTTTCATTTATAATTTGTTGAAAATATACGGGATTGTTTCCATAAGAATTAAATGAATTTCAGGTTTTAATTTCATTATAACGTCGATGTGATTTTTGGGAAATAACGAGCCAAGAGCAGATTAAATATTTATGCAATCAATTATACTGTGTTTCATCTTCGTTCGTTATTATGAATAACGTACGAGCGCATTATTAATTAACGAGTATCGTCTTCGTTAATATTCTCTTTATCGCATTCGATTAATTATCAGAAATTAATGTTTACTTTATTCCGAAATGTTTCTGGTCTGCTGTTTACCTTGCCAACATTCTGTTCGTTCACTTTCTTGTTCTTCATCCGTTGTTGTAAAACATTGTGGATAATGTCTTTGTGAACGATCACAGAATTTTCTTTTTGTACGCGATTCGTTTATTTTTGTGTTGTCTATTCGATATTGTAAGATCGAAATCACACTTTAGAGGATGTGTGCAATCCAAATGCCAGAGAAGGCGGTCATACTCCTGTCAACTTCTCTAACCGCTTTCGAACGCAGAATTTCACGCTCGTCACTCAAACGACGACACGGATATACCTCTCCGCTGTCGACGATTCCGTTCTCCGTGTGCAACGATTTGCACAATCGTGCACGTCACTGTCATTTGCATTCCCATAGTCTCTCTCGCATTACGGAGTCAAGGTTCGAGCACGAAAAATAGTGGAAATCGGCTGTGATCCCCTCGATCGTCCTTTTCAATTTCCTTAGACTCAGTGGTGGAACTACAAATTTTCGCCCCCCCCCCCCCTTGCAAAATATAATTTTGGTTCCCCTTTTTACTTTCGACATTTTTATAGGATTGAGATTTTTTAATACTTTTTAGAAAGGAGAATTGTAAAAATTCAATAAACGGAAAAAGTATGTTTTTTTGTCAGTGTACTTTTAATTTAATTTAAATTAGGGATAATTTTAGTAAAATTACAAGATAATAAATGCAAACATTTTGGGCTCCCCCGATTACACCCCCCCCCCCCCCCTCGTGTTGTGGAGTCTTACGGTATTGTAGTTCCGCCGCTGCTTAAACTTATCCAATGCACATTTACGTAAAATCCTGAACAACAATCATTCAAGAGACTGCCCTCCATTTATAAATCCTGCAAACAGCAGTTTAACGCGTATCATTTTATTTACCTGTCATGTCGTTAATAATTTTCCAAAAAATTAAAAAAAATTTTGTGTTATTTATAAAAGAAGTGAATAACTATAAATTTATATTTTGAATCATGATCTATCTCTTCGTCCAACAACCCATTTGTACCATGATACGTGCCAACATTTATTTTTGTTAATATATCTTATGAACGAAGGTGTAGTGGTAAATTGTACATTTACATACAACTTGTACATTTGCGTACATCTGATAAGACTGTTTAATTATTTCCGTATTTCAATTCTGAATAACAAAGACGAATTGTTTTCAGTTACAATAAATAATTTCCGGTAGAATGCTAAGAGTAAAATCGGGAAACGAGTGAAAAGGAAATTGTAACAAATAGGATCGGAAAGCGGATTATAATTACGGTCAGAAATGTACGTTATATTATTATATATGGAAAAACAGAGTGGTTCGGGAATACGGTTTCATTATTAACGGGAGATCCATTGTTCGTAACTGCGAGCCCGGTTACAGAATTCTTTGAATTTCACGATCGAACAAAAAGCCCCGCCACGAAGTCTGGAAGAAATAAATTTCATTCTATATTTTCAACTTAGTTTTTCCATCAGCCATTACGCAGAGCTGTATCACCGGTTTTACATACGGCACCCTGTATATTTTCATTTATTTTCAGAACTTCGAGGTTCGCCCCGAAGCAATCCCGGAGCTCAGTAATGGCGGAATTACACGGCAAACAACGCGAAACTGAACCGTACTGACGACGAATTAATTTCACGTCTCGGAACTTTCATCGGGCACCGTCTATTTTCTCCATTATGATCCCAAGAGTGGATAATTCGCGCGCGACGGCTTCGCGAATCGACAGATTTACAGGTCCATTAAACTCGAATCGAAAATTCCCGCGGACATCTCGCCACTCGCTTCTCGCTAATACGTCGCTAATGTTCCTCGAACCGGAAGCTTCGAGAATCTCATTGGGTCTATGAAATTTTTATTTGCCGCTGGGAACGCGGATAATTATATCTAGAACGTCCACAGATTTCTATAACGTGATGCCATGCCGGCGCCATTAAATATCTCGACGAGATCCTCTTGTTTTTATTGCCCGTTTTTCGCGAGTCCTGAACTATTTTTCCATAATTTTTCAATGAATCCGTCATAACTCTTCGATTTCTGTTTGTGACTTTTAATATTTGCGTCACTGATAATATTGTTAATTGTTTTTAATCAGATTCAAAATTATATGCATGTCGTGATAGCATTTGACCTTAAGCCTTTTAGTATTTGTTATATGAATCCTATAGTATTCATCACTAGACTGCGGATCTTTATGGAAAATAAAAATTTTCTTCGTCAATTACAAGATGCAGGAACCGTATAAAAATTTCTTCCTATCTTTAACAATTTTAGTAAATTGAAAATAACAGATATGGACGTTCCCAAATCGTCTAAATGTTTTTACTGTTTTAAATGACATCCACCCATTTTTGTCATACATGCATAAAATCCACGGTCTACTCATCACAAGGACCAAGTATCGAAGGAACCATGGTCTCAAAAGTCAGCCGTTCTCTTAGAAAACGACTATAAAGTTATGTAAACTATTTTATTCAGGTTTAGTTTATATTGTTCAGTATAAACGTGGAGGGGGTGGCTCCAGAGCTATAGTTCCTTTGAGACTGTTGTTCCTAGCGATGAGTACTATAGGAAGCAATAAAAAAGAAATGTTTGACCTTCAAGAAAATGCTCAAGGTCAAACTTGCTGTCCACTTTTATTATCTTCACCTATCCCCCGCGACGCAGAATGGCGCTATAGTGTTCGCGATATATAATTTTGAAACACCCTGTATCATTCAACACACCGAATATACAGGGTGTCTCACGTAACAGTTTTCACGATTTTTTAAGTACTTGCGATTTAAGCACTTTGTATTTTTGACTAAACAGTATTACAGCCCGTGTCAAGACGAATTCAACGATCTAGTATTACCATGATCTTCGGATGACCTTGAAGTGCCATTTAAGAAAATGAAGGTGGCCTTGACAATAATAAAAAAGAAATTTTCGAACATTTTTTTTTATTTGAATGTATTGCCAATCGAAAACTGATCGGCTTTTGTTTAAAATATTTTTTGTCAGATTATCGCAAGTACATACTTAAAAAATCATGAAAACTGTTACGTGGGACACCCTGTATATAAAATTTACTTGAAAATTTGCATAAAATGACCAGAAGCAGCGATAAATTCTATCGAGCCTGTATTGCGGATTCTCAAAGCGACGAATGCATAAAGTTACACGGACCAATTTTATCAATACGAAATAATTGCGACAGAGCTAGGAAAGCGGTTTAAAAGAGATATACGGTGAAAGAAGCGGTTACACGCGAAAACGATGTCGCCGGAATCGGCGAAAAAGAGATTCTAAATAGGTTCTACACTCGCGTTAAAGGCTCGGGGAAGTTTCGTTGGAAATCGTCGGGCGCTCGTGTTGCGCCGGTAAACGTTTACCCTGAACCGAGGCTCGGCTCTTTGAACGACCGTGGAAGGCACAAAGGCTTAAACTTTAAGAAGTATACTCGACACGAATACGAAAAATGAGGCGGAAATATGATTTGTAGCTTTCATATACGGGCTTATCACGGACGAATGCAGAGTCGGGCCCCGAGGCTGCTTTCAGCCAGATTGTATTCGTCGACAAAATAAAATAATGTTAATGCACAGCCGGCGATGAATCCCTGTGCCTCTTTCAGACGAGAGCTCCTCTCTCTGACATGCAAATTCAGCGAAGATCTTTTCACTCTCCTTAATTAACAAACTCGCGGATGTTGCCTCTGCTGATATTCTCGGTTTACTCGACAGCGGCCATTATAACTGTTAGAAATACTCTCCGCTTGCATAGCCATAACCTGTTTAAGCGAGCGGAACGCGCCCACGGAAACTCCATTAACTCCACTGATCCGTGAAACAACTGATTTACTACTTATTTAGAATTTACAGGACACGTGGACTCGAGCCACCTTTTGTATCTTCATTAAAAAACATTTTTTTTAAGACATCTCGAACTCTTTCATACTCCGCGAATGCTGTGTCTAAACACCCACCGAGCCGTATTAATTAGAGATACCCATTTCACGTGTATTGAGAATACACGTGTACACGTGTAATTAATATATCCGTGTAGAAGTCCGGATCCTATTTAATACGCGGATACACGTGTTCACGTGTATCAAAATATACGGATAGTCCATGTATAACCGTGAACTTGAATATACGGGTACACGTGTATTATCCGTGTATTATCCGTGTATTTTGATACACGTGTGAAAGAAAATGTATATCTTTTAACAAAGTTACAGTGAATTAAAGTTTTTATATTAAAGGTAAATAAATTTACATATCACACAACCGAATGTATTATTATTATTAATAAAATTAATATTGGTACCCGTGTATTATCTGTGTGTTTTGATATGCGTGTACACGTTTACTTCAGTGCCCGTGTACAAAGATGTACACGGATTAAAATACAGATATACAGTCGGTGTGAAAAGTATTCGTACACCTTTTAAAAACGAATAACTTTTTCAAAATTCGACCCAACAGCTTGAGTTTTTTTGAGACGTTAGAAAGATTAGTTTACTAGCTAGTATGTAAATAATTTTTTTTCTTTATTGTTATTGGTCGTAATTGCGAAAGAAAAAGTAAAGGTCACGATTTTTAAATTTTTTGTCTGTGCCTGTAGTGAAAATTTATAAGGTGCATTTGGTAGGTATAAGTAAGTTATATACATATGTACAAAGTTTCATTGAAATCGGTTGACGCATAGAAAAGCTATGGGCATTGTAACATGTAAAAATCTTTGAATTTAGGGTTTTCGAATCATTTAAATCGCGGATTCTTACAATTTTTGCTATTTTCAATCATTTATATTTCGTAACAACCTCGATCGATTTCGATGAAACTTTGTACATGTATATAACTTACTTATACCTACCAAATGCACCTTATAAATTTTCACTACAGGCACAGATAAAAAATTTAAAAATCGTGACCATTACTTTTTCTTTCGCAATTACGACCAATAACAATAAAAAAAAGAAATTATTTACATATTAGCTAGTAAACTAATCCTTCTAACGTCTCAAAAAAACTCAAGCTGTTGGGTCGAATTTTGAAAAAGTTATTCGTTTTTAAAAGGTGTACGAATACTTTTCACACCGACTGTATGTATATTAGTACACGTGAACACGTGAATACGTGTATCCTCAATACACGTCCAAAATCGTGATCTCTAGTATTAATGGCAGTCGCCATTTTTATTTGGTAGCTATTCCTTCATTTGTATAGAGAAAAATTTCAGAAAAACATTATAAGATACATATATATGTATTTACTGTACTATTATACATACAAATATCGAACAGTATATTTATATAACTTGGTCTACGAACGAAATTGTATTATTTTCGTTCAACCTGCACATTCGTTGTATTATTCGTTTAGAGAGCTGCTGGACACAAACAAACGGTTCGTTACAGCTTGGCAGTTGTCCGAATTTCTTGCAAAAATTTCGTCCACCGAACCGACTTTATTTCGAAAAAAAACCAGTGCTCTCTTGCTCGATTAATCTTGCTCGCGAAGAAAAGGAAAATTAACAATTAACCCTATAGATCATTAAGCGGCGCGACCTCCATTTTTCCGTCTCAACGTGGCCGCTTCTTCCAGACGGTTTTTCCGACGGTTCCCCGTGTCCCTGCCGTTTCCTTCGCGCTTTTTCCTGCCATTTATCCGTAGCCGCGTAGCCCCCGCAGCTTTTTACCGGTCGTCATCTTTTTGTTTCTGCCGCTCCGTTAACTTTTTCCCGGGCTTACATCATTTCCTTCTCTGCCCGACGAGAGTCTCGCGCCATCGTTCTCCTCCACTTCCTCCGACAGACCCTTTTTCTCTATCGATGCGCCCCTTCCACTGCCTACCCAAGCCTCGTCTCACTCTGTCGACCCTTTCTCTCTATCCCTTTTGTTTCTTTATCGTACGCCGGTCTCCCTCTGGCCGCTGCCAATTAACAATAGCAAGTGCCGCGAGGACTCCCCTGCTAATTTGCGACGGATTTAACTGCAGCGCACTTTAAAAACGCAAAAAAGACTCCGGCACCGGTTTTCTCCCTTTCTCCCATTCTTTCTTTCTGCCACCCCCTCTTCGCAACGAACCCGTGGCACACGCTAGCCGCCGCGCCGCTTCAAAGATACGCCTCTCGCAGCCGAGTTTAATCTCGACGTTCCGCCGCGACGCCATTTGTCCCGTTTATCGCTTTCCCGCGGCTTCCACGCGTTCCTTGTTCCCCGGTGCGACCCGACAGACCTTGAGGTCGCGTCCAACTTCTAACGAACCCGGCTCGTGCATACACCTGCTCGAACGAATTCACGATTCGTCGATGCACCGCGGTGCATAATCGCGGCGTCACACAGTGCGGCGTGCAATTGACAAAAATCAAAATAATCATATAATAAATCAATAAAATCATCAGTCGGTGACTAAGGAATGTATATGTAAAAACTATTATCAAAAAAAAATCAATACGTGGTCAATAACAGCCAAGAGTTTATTGTAGTTTAAATGCTAAAAAATTAGATTACTCGTGCCCTAATTGCTCTTTTAGACTGGTATTTGTTTTAAACTGTTTGTTACAACTTAAGTATGGAGAATTTCACCAGAGGTATTCATAATTTTAACTGGCAATTTAGAAATAGCGATTTTTCCTTAAAATGCAATTTACAAAAAAACGGTTCAAAACATCTTGTAATTTTTGCTGTTCTGTATGAACAAGATGTTGTAGTATGCTGTATAATTTTTTTCTGCAATAAATTGCAACACTCAAGGTTATTTAAATTTTGTTAGAGAAATGCATTCGTAATCGCGATTTGCAAGAAGCACGGATGTCCGAACACACTTATTCCAAGAAACTATCAAAAGTTAGACAAAAACTTTGTTCTCTATTAAACGTGAACGTTATATCAGATGAAGTGGAAAAGAGAATAAAAGCTATTTGTGTGGCACTTGCAAGAAAGTGGAGAGACAGTTATCGAAATCGACGTCACCTATTTAAGCATTATAGTAAATATAATTAAATTTAACCATATAATTAAAACATATTTTGAAGAAAAGTTGTACAGTATACAGTTGACAACAAATTGCAATATCAACTAATCATAAAAAACTTTTCATTAAAAAAATAAAATTAGGATAAACTTTTTTACTAATGGAACCTTCTATTTTTGGTGCATTAATCGATGTATCTTTGTATTCCCTTTAAAAAATTATTAAGGTACTTGAGTCAAAAATTGATTACTTTAGAAGTTATAATTTATATATATTGTTGCATATAAATATGTCTCATGCATGAGAAGTGAGCATCTTTATACGAACGGAAGTCCTGAGCACAGATATAAGACTTAAAAAATAAACGTACTTTGGACATCCGAAATTTAAGTCCAACAGAAGTGCCTGGGACGAAAAAAATGGACGTCCTTGGGAAATCCGAAATTTTGGTCCCACGGATGTCCTTAGGACGTAAAAAACAGATGTCCATAGGACGTCCGAAATTCAAGTCCCACGGACGTCCTTAGGACGTAAAAAACGGACATCCCGTGGACGTACGGTGCTACTTGGGTTTTGTCCCGAATATCCATTTACATGCCCATCCACATTTCTATGATTCTTGAATTTTGGAAGAATAGTTCAAGAACGCGTTCAGGTACACCCCGTATTGGTCGCAAATGACATAAGGGATCCCCCGAAAAATTGACCTTGAACGTAAAAAACAAGATTAACCCTCATCCATCCCTCATTTCACGAACTGTATCTGTCCCTCGGTGTCAAATTGACACAGTGGTAAAAGGTCAATTAACCCTTTCGTTACCCCGGACGAGATAACTCGGTCCCCGATAGTTCCCGATAAACGCCTTTTGCGAGATATCTCGCTCCCGGATACTTCCCGCTAAACACTTTTGACGAGATATCTCGCGCCCCGATACTTCCCGATAAACGCTTTTGACGAGATATCTCGCGCCCCGATACTTCCCGATAAACGCTTTTGACGAGATATCTCGCCACCTAGCCCCAATATTCTGACACTATAGACAAATATATTTTATAAGTAACTGTATCAGATATAGCAATAATATGTACTAGATATAGCAACTCTATGTGCAACACCATGTTCTGAAGTTTATCATGTAGAAAGTAAATAAAATTAATTTCAACAAATTAATAAAGATTTCATTCATTTCTTCCTTTTACAAATCAGAATACAGTTACTTATAAAATGTATTTGTCTATAGTGTCAAAATATTGGTGCTAGGTGGCGAGATATCTCGTCAAAAGCGTTTATCGGGAAGTATCGGGGCGCGAGATATCTCGTCAAAAGCGTTTATCGGGAAGTATCGGGGCGCGAGATATCTCGTCAAAAGTGTTTAGCGGGAAGTATCCGGGAGCGAGATATCTCGCAAAAGGCGTTTATCGGGAACTATCGGGGACCGAGTTATCTCGTCCAGGGTAACGAAAGGGTTAAATAACAAGGTAAAAAGTTATTTTTCAATTTTTTAAAATTCAAATTGATGAGTTAACATTTACATGTAAGGTTTTCGGTTATGAGTTTCGCATTAAAAAACTAAAAGTCACTACAGTTTTTCACGAATATCTCGAAAACTATTCATTTCCGCCAATAATGACAATTACATTTTGTGTTCAGCATGTCAAAACGAATAGAATGGCGGATGCCACGATTCGAAAGGAGGTGGGGGGGGGGGTGGATTCCAAAGTCTTACATAGTACACTTTTGTTTATCAGTCCAAATCAGAAATATACCATTGTGTAGGATTGTGTATGTGTGAGTGAGAGAGAGTGTGTGTGTGTGTGTGTATGCGAGAGTGGCCGTTGGCTTCCGTGAATGTCCGTTAAAGAAATGAAGATCGTGCGTCTGTAAAAAGACGATCGCTTTATTGTAGAACGGCCTATCGAAAGGACGCAATAAAGTCGTGTGTTAATCCTCCTCGTGCATTTTCCTCTCTTAAAATTGGAGAAACAATGGATGACCTTCAAATGACCTTGAAGACAACAGTCAGGACAGATTTTTGATAAATATCATGTCTCCTCGAACAAGGTACAACTTTCCTCTTCCATTTTCAACCCCAACCGAGATATTTCGATGTTCCGTTTCTCGTAAATTACGCGGCAGCAGAAACGCATGAAGCAGTCGTCTGCTATCAGTTCAAATAAACTGCTGGTAGTTGTAGAGCAGTTTTCTGAAGCACTAAATTGACCAGGCTGCGCGAAACGTTCCTTTCGGAAGTGCCATTTATGAGAGTATCCCCGAGGACACTCGGCGACCGTCACGGTTGAATTATAATCTCAGAATTAAAGGAATGTCGACGTGGTCCGGGACGTTTTTCGGAACAGGACTCCGCCAGGCTTCCGGGACCTCTCAAAAGATTTACGTAGCTCGGTCGACCGATAAAAATTTAATTGGCAGAGGACCGGACGGACCGAATATCCCCTTTAAGGACTTGTTGAACGCGAATTTCACGAATTCAGCAGCAACTATGCGCGAAATCACTCTTTTTTAACGCAACATCGAAGTCTCGAGGGCCGCGGGACCGCCGTTTCGGACAGCAATTAAAACTATCATCGGCGAAAACAGACGATTCGAATGACCAGCTTCAAAGCTATCGCTTTAGGCGATGTTTCCGAGGGCTCGGAATTTAAATATCGATTTAAAGAGCAACGTCGACGCGAGATTCGACTGCATCGTTTGCGGAAACCGCCCGAGCTGCTAATGGTTTGCCGACGGTAGTTTGATATCGATTTGGAAACTAACTGGTGGGATTTCGATCGTTCAGAGCCGTAAAAGTTGCTTCAGCGTGGAGCGAAATTTCAGTCTCGAAGGATTTGTTACTTCTTACTTTCACAGCTGGATCGCCCGGTTTCGAAATCGAGTGAGAACGAGCCGAACCACTCGCACCTCTCTCCTCCAGATGACGAGAGCTTCGGTTCTAGAAATGCTCGTGAGATTTCTATCGATTCGTGACAAGTAGACTGCAGATGGTTATCGAATTTTCAATGTTTCTAGGCGAATTTTAAGAAAGTGAAAACAAATGAAATCTTATTTTCAGTTCTAGTAGCATTTGTAGATCTTTAATAAATAAAAATCGTATTCAATTCTATGGAATTTTCTGGTCTAGTATTTCTTGAAAATTTTCAGAAGCATTTTTATCATTTTTTCGACTTGGGCTCTTTCTTACATTTTTGTGATTTAAAAAGGGAATATACACATTTTTTTTACACACTTTGCTAGACACAATAACACCATGCAACTTTGGTTTCAACTTTTTTTTTACATCATTTGAGATATTTCATGAAAACATTGAAATTTTTTTAAGGGCTGTTTTCACCCCTATAATGCGAAAAGTGGCACGGAAAAAATAGAGTTGTATCAGGCATAACTTGCTCTGCTCGCGAACATGATTTCTTAAGTAATCGTTGTCGAGTGGCCACAAGCCGATATTCCAATCGTTCAGCCCCATTTAGGATAACCATTATCACGGTCGGTTCATGAACGTTTACTTGTACTCGTTTCCGCTAGCAAACATGCAAATTCGAACTGTAATCGTTTGAAGCGCTCTGCGCTGCATTTCCTGTAGACCGGTGCGTGCGTAATTGTTCCTCTTATTCGTTGTTAATACGACCTCGTCGGTGAATTAATGATGGGGAATAATACTGAGGTCAATAGGTGGATAGAATTGTTAAAATGTAAACCAGTGAACATAATCTCGAATTTATAGTTCGTCATGGATTAACGGGAACACAGTTGGAAGTGGTATATTGATTGTTACGACCCTATAAAATTAACTTGATCATTTGCTGGGTTCGTTGTTACGTTTGAGCACACTTTCGGTTGTGTACGAATGATTTCCATAACACTGTGAAATTTCTGTTTTCTGTTGGACGAATGCGAATGGTCGAAATCGGACACGTTATCGTGAAATTCTGTTTTTGAAATCGTACTGTTTCGGAAGCCTTAATACAATTTCGTTTAACTACCGTTCAACGCAGAATCATTTTTCATAACTCGGCAATAACGTTAATACGTGGAGAAGACTAAATATAATTTAACGAAATTTTTAATGTGGAAATCAATTTTAAAAAAAGTAAATATTGGTTGGAGAATTGAAAGTTGAAAATACATTTATACTGAATATGTATAGTACTCAACATATTTGAAAAATAATAAAACAATCAACCAGTGTGTAATGTTCAGGTTCAATCTAGATGTAAATTCAATTTAATTCGATGCGTAGCTGATATTAGTTAATCATTACTGTTCTTATATAAGATGATAACTAGACTGCGCATCTTTATGCAGAATGAAAAATGTTTGCATTGATTGCTAGAGACAAGAGCCAAATAAAAAATTGTTTCGTCTCTTAATTATCTTATTAAACTGAAACTAATACACTGATGTCCTTAAATCTATTTAATATGGCCACTGCTTCAAATTGTGCGTACACATTTTCATCATAAATGTATAAAATCCGCAGTCTAATGATAACCCTATTGGTGTGATGCAGCTTAATGAAAAATTAATAACCAATGATTATTTATTATTTCAAAATTAATACTCTACCACGAGTTCGTTGGTGGAAGAGGATTTGTAATTATAAAAATAACGAAACAGTTACCGTACAAAAGCTGCCGATGCAAAACCGGGAAAAGAGTGTCGAGGAATGCTTGAAATATTCTAATAAATCGCTGTTTGCATATTTCAAACGATCTCGTGTCCCATCGAACGCTGTTCGGAGCCATATTGAGACTTATTAAACGTCCGATACCGGCTTAAGACGCTGGTAATTATTGGACGGGCACGATTTCAAAGCAATTCTCATTACTCACGAGTGTCCCCTCATCGATTATTATTAAATCGTCTTTATTCCGACGGCTGTAGCTGCGACTGTCTCTCGAGGGAATCGAATAAAATAAAACGACGGACATCGAACGAGCTTCTCCGATATTCCATTGCGCCGCGGAACGTTTTCCGATCCGGCCGCGGCGGCTATCCGCCATTTTATCTCGCGGACAAAAAGAATATTATTGACTGCTCGTTAATCATGTCGGGTCGTTCGTCCAGGTGAAAGAATGCCAGATTGGCAGGTGCACAACGGCGGGACGACGCGATAGTGTGAAATAAAATTTTTATTTTCCCAAGGTCATATTTTCTGAAATTTCAAGGTCATCGTCGTCCTTTCGAAATTACATATGTATTTGGACTGGTTCGATGTTACTGGTTATATGTTGACCTTCGAATGACCTTCAAAGAGTAATGTACAAATATACAATGAACGTATCGATCTGAAACTATTTTCGAAAAATATAAAACGTTTCACAGAATGCTTCTGTCTTCCCGAAACTATTAAAAGAGGAATGCACCCAGTGTTTCATAACAAAAACGAGAATGCGCGTTCTAATCGTAGCGTCGTCGCTGTTCACCACTGATTGACCAGCCTTTGTTTGCTTTAGCAACCGGTGCGTACCGCGGGATTATTCGAATTTTTTCATTGGTCCGGCTTTTCAATGGACGAATGCCGAAACGGATTGGCGAGCATCGGATTTGCAGGATTTTGCTTGTGTAAAATAGCGGCGTGACGTTGCTCGAGCCCGCTAGCGTCCCGCCGCGCCGCGCCGCGCCGCTTCGATAACTTATTCTACGAGGAATATCAGACAAATCGCAGCCGCATACGTGATTTCGCAAATTGCCGGGAAACGACTGGAACAGAAAGAGTCCCACGGTGAAAAAGAATGGCCGGTCGCGACCCGTTTTTCTCTCTCCCATTGGGAGCCATGTCGCCGCACAGAGGAGCGATTAGTAACATTGGACATTGGGACGAATTTTCATGAAAATGATGTTCTACAGTATTTTTACATTTTACATTCCGAGGTTGATTTTACCTATAATTTTCGATTTAACCTATTTAATATAACCAGAAAGTTTTTTAATCGTTTGCATCACCTAATTTCCCATTCTCCATTTTGGGAGTGGCAGAACCGAAATATTTATCAATTATCTTTTTAACGCGAAGCCTAATGGAAAAAATACTTCATTTTTCTCGTAGAATAGGGATCTGCCGGAAAAAACACTTTCATTTGAAAAAAAAGCAAGTTGACCTTCAAACAACCTTGAAGACGTCTAACAACTAAAAAATAAATCGGATAGTTTTATTGTCCAATGAATCGACTTGGAGCAACGCCCGTATAATTCCCATCCCACTTTCAGCCGGAAAGATTCATCAGAAGGACAAATCCAGGACCCGACGCCTAGATGTTCGATCTTTCTCTCGCGTGACTGATCGATTCTCGCGAGCGTTCTCGACACCGAGGCAATACGCTCGCCGATTTGGCAACGGTGTTCGCGCGACACCGCGTTCTCGCTGGTAAAAAAATGGCTGCGGAACTAATAATCGATCCACGATATTTATCGCTGATAATTTATTCACCGCGATGCACCGCTTGCGTTAAACGGGCCGAACTATTTAATTGGAATTTTTGGCGTACGAATTTTTTTTTTATTTAGAGTTGCATCTTCGATTATTAGTCACTATAAATGTGGTTATTCATTATCGGAATTGTTGTGTGTGTGTGTGAGTGCACATAAATGTTCTTCTAATGATAAAATAAAATTAATTAAAGAATGGATCTTGCGATGTACTGATTAGAGATTAATGCGCTCGTTTTAGACCACCCGGTGTACATTCACAATGTATCCGAAATATGTTGGAGGTAACTTGCCCGAGTGGTATCAACACATTGGATTCTTCTTTTTTCGGGAAGAATCGTGCAAATATTCGAAAAGCTTGAGTGCGCAGTAAAATAAATAATAAAGTTTACCGTAGGCGAGCACCGGCGAGCGAGCGGCTGGTCGGAAGCCACGAATAAGTTAGGCAATTCTACGTTAAAGTACATAAACCACTAGCCTGTGGCTATCCCGCTTACTGAGCGGGCCAGTTCAAATTTTATTACACTCTTTTCCGATTTTGTTGCGGTCGCGTCTACTACTACAAACACCGTTATACCGCGGACCAAACATTTAACTGTAAATGTTATTAACACCGACACGGCGCCAGTCTCTGTAGCCACCGGGGAATAAGCGAAACAGTTCATTTCTTCCCGGTCTTCTTCCGTTCTCGTTTCACAATTTTTTTATCTCCGATTGTCCGCCGGTTTTATGCATTTATGGCAGGGGTGAGTAGGTGGCGTGGATTTAAATAATTCGTAACGAAATTCTTGTAATCCAAAGTTTTGCTCTTTCGCGAATGTGTGAACGCTCAAAAGGATTTTTAGAAATTAACAGAGATGGACAAATTATTTACCGTTTTCTCCTTATAACGTAATTCTTGTAATGCGAATTTTTATTCTCGCGACATGAAATAATCTTTGCACATTTTCTCGAAGCAAGATAATGTGATGGTAAAGTTGTTAAAACATCGTATACAGTATTGACAATTCTTTATACAGGATCAGCGTACAAATTAATTTCTGCTGCTTCTCTTGTGCACGACTCGACCACAGCGCAGCGCTGACGCTACGCTCCACAGTGGTCCGAGAACGCGATTTTACTGGCCAAAAGTCAAAATGTCATTGGATCTTTCTAAAAGTTGGTAATCAGATGTTTTTGCACATATGGTCTGAAAACTCGTTTTTTGTGGTGAAAATTAAAAGCACACACATATCGACATTTTTCAACGCAATATATTTCAGTTCTTCATTCCTCGAATTGATTGTAGAATTGATTGATGTAGAATTGACATCAGAAATATAATTATATATATATATATATATATAGGGTGTCCTAGACCACCCGTCTATATATATATTTCTGGTTCCAATTGGGTTGTTAGATCCTGAGGCATGTAAAAAGTATAAGTGAATAATAACTATAAATAAAATAATAAATGGTAAGATGAAATGAAATGAATAAAAACGGTTTAATGTTGCATTATTGATAGATAATAAAAAATTATTAAAATGATTATATTATATTATTATAATAAAATAATCCAAGCCATTATTCAAGAGCCTACATGTCTAATACTATCCTGACGCCAAAATACCGCGGGCTTTTATTTCTTATGTATCGTATAAACTACAAACGGGCAGGAGATGGCACTTAAAATTTATATGCTTTTATTCACAATTGTTTAAACTTTCATATAAAACAAGTCTAATGCTTATCACTCTTTATCATTTTTTTAAAAGCCTTCCCAAAGTTTAAATTGTTAACAACATTGCAGCATTTGTACATGGATTAAATAATGCTTACAAACTAATTAAATAATTAAAACACTTCTATTAATATATATAAAATATTTATTCAGACCTGTTATATAATGCTCTATAATGAGTTCTTAGAGTAATTAGTTTCACTTTGATTTTCATAATTTTGTCTTCAGAACGTTACCCTCAATTACACAAGTATCGGAAATGAATAATATTTTGAATATTGAAGGTTTGGAGTATTGTTACTTTATAGCAAAAAAAGTTTTTCAAAATATTGAACTTCGAAAATTGACTTTTGGCCAGTAAAATCGCGTCCTCGGACCGCGCTCCGCGTGGCCTGCCGCCGAGTGTTCTTCGTGAAAAACTCGAAAACGAAACGCCCCAGTGCGAAATGGTAAAGGAAAATGGTGCTTGGAATCACCTCAGGAATCAGTATACAGGTGTGCCAAAAACTAGTGATGACGTGAAAAAAATATTTTTGCCAGTTTTTTTCACCTTGGAAGCGTGAAATGGTTGGCTTTCCGATAGAGAAATTGTTGCGGGGACCATAGCAATTTTTCTTCGAGTGCGTCGAACGGAAAGTTAGTTCGCAAAATATTGGCGTCATCGAGCGTCCCAGCAATTTCAAAAGAACCCGTACAAGCACGTTCGAGTACCTATCAAACTTTCTCCTCCCCCCGGGACCTCGCTGGAAATTGGGATTATGAATTTCCTGCGAAACGAACAAGCACGGGGGACGTAATTTGCGAGCCATCTCGAAATTGGTTCATCGAGAGATTATCTCGTTACACAGATGTCGCGCGAGTTATCTCACCCTCTGTTCCCGCGCTGCACCGTTTTAAAAGTTTCACGGGAGGAAACGCGTGTCCTCGATAAACTCTTGCTTCTTTTCCGCTCGCCTCTCGCTTATTCGTTTTTTCAGCGTCGGCATCGGCACGGTCGGAAAGTCCACAAACGAAAATTGCTGCTCATTCGTTCAATCAAATTTTTCCGGCGTCGTTCATAAAAACATTTATCGAAGCGTGAATGCCAGATATACCTAATGGAAGCGCTCGCGATTCTAAATTGAACATCGACCGTCGCCTGACCAAACGGATTTTGCTGGTGAAAATCGCACCCGGCCCGATTTTAATCGAGCTTGGACCATTCGATAGCCTACCGAAAAAGAAACCTTTCTGCCAAGTTTCAGCCTGGTACATCATCTTTAAGGGAAGTTATACAGGAAAATCGAAAATCCAGTTTTTGTCACATTTTTTCCATTTAATGACAATTCAAAATTCTGAAAAAAATTTGACACATTTCGGACACCAAGCCACATATCACACAATATTTTCAGATTTTTCCGTTGCAAACTGTGTTTGTTAAAAGTCGAAAAAATGCAGATCGTATAGAAATCGATAGAGCACACCTACAGATTTAATTTAGCAATGAAATACTGTCGTGAGTATTATACTCAATTTTTTTTTCAAATTCCTCAGTCTGGTGCGTCATAGTTGGAAAAAATGAAAACGTAGTACAAAAAACGAAAATTATACTACGTAGGTTATATTGGAATATTTCGAAGTTACTTTTAATATTGCTGGTTGGTGCAACGGCTATGGTTTCCGACTGTGGAACCGCTGGAAACTTTTTGGACCTGGTTCGAATACCGCCGAGGTCAACTTTTTTTTTTCGTTAATCAAATGTTTTTTCATGTCTGAACAATTTTCAAATAATTTTTCGGTAAAATATTTTTGGAGCATTTTCGGCCTCTAGCGATTTACGGGCTGTATTATTGTTGATGATGCAAACTGGTTAATTTAAAGTGGTAGTTTGTTCGTTACAGAATTTCTCGGATGCCGAGAATTCCGATGGTAAAATTCAAAACTGCAGAAATACTATCTAAATAAGGAATACCTGTACAAACACCCGGTACAAACTTTGAACGTCGTGAAATCTCTCGTCGGTTCCCCGGTAACCGGTCTCAACGATGAAATTTCATGGTGTTATTGAAGGCCTCGGTGCAACGTGACTTCTCGGTTCTACGTGTGTCTCTGGATTTACGTGAGCCGCATTTCAGATCGACTCGATATCATTTCTCTGCGATTTCAATTGAACGAGCCAGGGAACTGGTCCGGAGTAGGTCGCCGGGGATTGTTTCACGTACTGTTAAATCTGGCGAACTCTGCTCCCGCAGTTCAAAAACTGTTCATGCCGGATTTCGTTTTATTCTCCGGCTTTCAGATCGTGCTGCCTGATTACTGTCAATTCCGAAAGGAATCCCTGCGGATGTTTACGCGAGCGCGCACAGTGACGCGCATAATTGATCCCGCGCGCTCAGAATCACTTTTTCACAAACTTTCAATTTTTCTATAAAGCCGTCGGAATCATTGAAACTGCGGAAAATGAAACATTGAAAAATTGCGGAAAAAAAACAATAGTAAATGTTCCGAATGGCGGTATATCATTTCAGTGAACCCCGCCACCCCCCCCCCCCCCTCCCTCCCAAACTGTTAAAAAGTTCAATTGCTCCGCAACGCAATACACACGCAATAGAGTACCGACGTTCGCGCAACACACGGCGCGGCGATGCAAAATTTATGGCCGGGGAAAACTAATTTTCTACTTCCAGTCCAGGGCAATCTTATCGAATTCTCTGTGTGCGAGGCGAGCCTTTCATGACTTATGTATCGCCCGTTTCCTATTCAATATACAGTAAACGCTTGGTTCTTGTCCGGTGCGAGGGCACGATTCTTGTCTAGTGCCTACCCACTCCACTGCCTGTCAACGCCGAGTTGACATTGATGTCGGCTCGAGTATATCGGTGTGAACACCACAACATTGACTCGAGGAATCGATTTTACAAATCTATTAATTTTCATTATTTGTTTATGAGACTTTCACTACCTTATTTCTGGCATTATTCTGATTAAAATGACACCAAAAACGATATAATTTGAACTTATAATGATAATAATGATTTCGGCGCAAGGTTCGATCATTTTAAAACCAACAGCAAATGTGCAATTAATAGATCAAATTTCTCGATGTTTCGATCATAATGTTGATCATTTTCTAAGAGACATATTTTGCGTCTGAAAAATAAATTTTTGTGTATATAAGTAAACATAATTAGAAGGAAACATTGCGACACAGCTGTGTAAATCCAAACCGGAAAAAAGAAAATAAAATATAACATACTTGCTGTGAAAACAAATAACCACATTGTAGAAAAATTTTTGAGTTACAACTTTTGGACTTTATTCCATGGTGGCAGATATGTAGCTGAAGCAAGTGCCAGCTGAACGTAAGAAAGAATATGTCTTAAAGGACGACCTATTCAGTGATTAGTTTGTCGATATCGATCGAACCTTGCGCCGAAATCATTATTATCATTATATATTATAATTTCGATCGTGAAAAATTCACATTATAATTTGAACTGTATTAAGTGGTTTTATCGACCATGAAAGTTTCGAAGGCAACGAAAAACAGCGCATGTTATGATATAGGGTATGTTATGATTTCTCTGCGTAATTTTGTTCATTCGGACAAAATTACTGGTAGGGGGGTGATGTAGCCACGTCGTCGCTACCATGTCCCGGGGAATTCGGCATCCCATTTTTGCAAAAGTAATTGTTAGAATTTTTACCTGGGCCCGGTACGTGCCTGCTCATAATGAGTCCCCCGACTCATCTGGCAGCCAGACTTTTCCAGGCCGATATAGTCCCGCCAGCGAGTGTCCTTGGTCCGTGACGAGCCCAGCTACCTTAGGTACTTGTACATACCTGATAGCTGGCTTCGCACGACCAAGGGACTTCTTCGTTGCACGTTTTCGTGGCTGGCGGGTTTTTCCCGCTAGTCTTCGTCCATCTCTTTTCCGCGGGACACTCTGTCCTTTCCATGGACCAAATAAATAGCCCTCCGAAGGCGTCGGAGGGTCTCATTATCTTGCTTAACTCTGACGAGAGTAGTTGTTCGGTCTCCGTTATTCTCTACGATCCATGATCACTCTGTACGTTATTTTTACTTTCGTGTAAATAGTCTTGTAAATAGTTCTTGTAGTTAGTTCCTTTGCAAAATAAACTTCGCGTGATCAATAAGAGTGTGGTTAGGTTATTGTGTTTATTTATTGTTGTACCTGCCACCTCATAGGGAATAGAGTCGAAATGGAGATGGAATCGAAATGGAAATAGGGAATAGAGTCGAAATGGAGATAAAGAATAGTGTGATGATGTGTGGATCTTAATGTAACGAGATTCTTATGGCTATCGTGTTCGTGTTATAATGGGCAGTGTACTTACTACTAACGGTATCTTAATAATATTAATAGTAATTAACCTTACACCTTCTCATTATTTAGGGGTTCGCTCTCCGAGCTATATTTCTATCTCACATCCTACCGTATCTACCTCTAAGAACCTCCGTACCGTTTCGGTGTCGCGCCCCATCTTACCGATATCAGCAAGAACTGAATATTCTATGTTGTCTAAGATTCTATTTTGTTCTATATTGTATATTTTTTTGTGGTGATGAGAAGATTAGCCCCGCGACGGCACGGGGGCAAGAGGAGTCTATCACCGCCTATCCGCACCTCTAATCTAAAATCCTGACCTTCTCATCACACCACCACTCACCGTTTAATTTTCATGATCCAAAAATAAAGAATATTAGTTACAACAGTTAATGTTTTCTTTTTTCCCCACACTGTACATACATATTCAATAGTAGAATTAGAGTAACATCTTCAAAAATTTGGGGCAGAGGAAAACTTTTGAAAGTAGGCGAAAATTAAGCATTGTATTAGGAGAATATCATAGTAAAAGAGGTGCCAGGAAAATTTAGTGCCACCTCTTTCTCTGTCATATTCTCCTAGTAGGAAGACGAAAATTTTCAAAAATCCCGAAAATTGAGTTTTATATTAGGAGAATATGATAGCGAAAGAGGTTGCACGGAAATACCATGCCACCTCTTTTACTATTATATTCTCCTAGTAGAAATTCAAAAATTTCCGAAAATTTTCAAAAATCCCGAAAATAGATTTTTGTATTAGGAGAATATGATAGCGAAAGAGGTGGCACGAAATTTCAGTAGTACAACTCAACGTCAAGCCAGAAGAGCGAAAAGTTTTCGAAAATTCAGTAGTGCAATTCAACGACAAGCCAGGCGACCGAAAATTTTTCGAAAGTTCAGTAGTGCAACTCAACGACAAGCCAGACGGCCGAAAAATTTTCGCAATTTCAGTAGTACAACTCAACGTCAAGCCAGACGATCGAAAACTTTTCGAAATTGCAGTAGTACAACTCAACGTCAAGCCAGACTGCCGAAATTTTTTCGAAATTTCAGTAGTACAACTCAACGTCAAGCCAGACGGCGACGATTGATGTCAGCTCGGGTATATCGGTGTGAACACCACAACATTGACTCGAGGAATCGATTTTACAAATCTCTTAATTATCATTATTTGTTTATGGAACTTTCACTACCTTATTTCTGGCATTTTTCTGATTAAAATGACACCAAACACGATATAATTTGAACTGTATTAAGTGGTTTTATCGACCATGAAAGTTTCGAAGGCAACGAAGAACAGCGCATCGGAAAGAAAGAGACGCGGACAGTCACGCGAACCGTATTTCATTCTGTCCTTCTCTATGTTCGGCTCTCTATTGAAGTCTCGCTCGGCGCGGTCGGCGCGGTCGGCGCGATATGTAGACGCAGTCATAAATCAAAAAGCACTTCTGGGGCACGATTCTTGTCCATGAAAAACACGGCTGTTGGACAAGAATCAAGCGTTTACTGTAGTCCGGTTTGATTTATCTCCTTTGACTTTATCAAGCCACGATTGACTACCAACTGTTTCGCACACTGAATCGAGAAACCCCTACGCTACGCAGCGTAGAACAAATGGCCAATCTGGGAGGGCAAAAGTCACGTCAGGAAACGGATATAACGTCTACCGAATCTTGTTCCGGAATGTTTACCGAGACTAATCGTAATAATATATTTAACAACTGTATAAACATAGAAATCATTGCACAAACTATCATCACTCATTCATGGACAAGGAAGTCATCGATCGTTTACAGTAGCATCATCGATCAAGAATACTTGTAAACACATGTTTCTTCCACTTCTGACCTTGTGTGACCTTGAAGGTCGTCGTGTCGAAAGAATTTGTCTTTGCACACGTTTTCGTACGATATAAAAAAATATATACATAACATTTCACTGGAAAAATTGAAGTTCACCTTCATAAAAATAGTTTGAAAAAAAGTGTACTTTGGAAAAAACAGAATTACTTTTTTAAATGTTTATTAGATGGAAGTGGAACGCTGGCTAGTGATAACGCCATGGGTATAATTTCTTTTTAACTCTGTTTTAACGTCATGCTATTAACATTTGGAAATGATTATATTAATATTGAACGCTCTTGAAAATATAGTTTCTACATCACTGACGCTTCGGCGGGGCATAATCAGATCACCTCGGCTGCCGGTGTTAATTCGAATACTTCGGAACATCGAATGCAAATGCCGGTTAATTCGAGAGATAGGAACGGGATTGCGCGAGACCGCGACAAACAAAATGGCACGCTGATCGACGGGGAATTAATCCCAACATTTTCGAAACGGTTGAATGGGAAACGGAGATCTCTGTTTCGCTCGATCCTGCGGCCGCTCGACGACGGGAGGAACAATGGCGATAGAAAGAAAAAGAAAGCAAATACTGGCATTCATATCGACAGACGCGAATTTGTATCGGGACCCTTCGTCTCCGTTGTAGACGTACTATGTATACGTGTCTCTCGGTGATATGCGGCGCGATGAACACGTGTATAGATGCGGGAAATAAAACTGATTTAATGCGAGCACAAATAGCGCGGGCGTCGTTTAATTTGTATTCGCGCCGCGGTTTTATCGGCGTCGCCTGTAATACCCTCAGCTTCCGATTAATCTCGGTTAACGCAACGATGCCTCCGCTCCACGCCACGTCGGCCACCCGTGTCGAAGGAAAATAAAAAAAACATTTGCATTTGTCGGAAGTTGAGAGAGAAGTTCGATTACCGTTCGCGCAGTTTAACACCGCTAAAAATGCCGCAACGCGAGATCCCGCGGAAATCCACGACAACGTTGTTGTATGACTAACTATTTATTCTATGATAAATAGTGACTAATCGTAAAATAGATGTTTTCGACAATGAACTTCGACCGGTCACTACCTTTAGTCACGCCGAAATCAGCACTGACACACCACTGTATTATCTACCTCTCCCTTTAAGGGACTTCTATTTAAGTTCACGCAAAAGTCTAAACCATGTTCATTTTAGTAGAAACCTTCAGCACAGTTAAGCTCTCGCTCTGTCGAATATTTATCCATCTTGAATTGTCAGACGTTCCGACGTATAGTATTGTTAACGCGTTTCAAGCACTTCTTACCGGAGTTATAGTTGAGGAGTTTTTAATAAACTAGTATTTATTACCATAAACACATTAACGTTTATTACCCTCACCCGGAATACAACAACGTTCGTTCCGAATTGACCGTAAATCTCGGTAGGTAGGTTTATCCGGGTGCCTCCTCCGGCGAGGACTGTTATCTGCTGAATGTCTAGTCGAAAGAAATGAAACTGTAGAAGAAAGTGCGTTTAATTGACATTACGGTGACCATGGAAAGCTCGGCAGATGTTACAATTGAAATTTTTACGAACCCATATTTTTGACCGCGTATTCTCGAAGGTAACACCAAGACGATTTCAAAGCGCTGGAATAAATTTGTTCTTGCACAAACCATCGTCGAGATAATACACAGGGTGAGTAACCTAACGTTTGCACCTCAAATATCTTTGTTGTTTCTAAAAATACGTAAAATATGGTAAGGACAAAGTTGAATGGTACAATGGGGCTGACACGATGCAAAAAAAAATTTTGTTTTTATGTCATTTTTTTTAGAGATATCAAGGTCACCTTGACGTTTTTAAATGGAACCACCATTTTTTAAACACCTACAATGATAGTCCCTTTCATTAGGAATTCAGTGACTATAATTATTCCAAGGTTATTCAAGGTCAAGCACAGAAAAAACGTATAAAACTAATATGTTTATAAATGTATTTTACAAATGTTCGAAATGATGGCCGTCTACGTCGATACATTGTTGTAAACGAGCTCTGAAGGAATGTTGAACTCTGATAAGTACATCCGAGGTGATATTCGTACATGCTGTGATGATAAAAATTATTAGTATTACGCTAATTTGACTTATGCCTGCTTCCGGGGCAATTATTCTCGTACTCGCGTGAGGATTGACAGCTATAGCTGCTAAAATATTAATTTCATTGTCTTCATTAGTCGTCGGACTCTTCCGTTTGTGCTGTCTTGCATGTACACTTTCAGTACTTCGAAACAACCTTACTTATTAATAAAAGTCTATCTAGAAGGAGTGTTGCGCTCGGGGTACCTTTCTTCATAAAGTAATCGGGCCTGCACTGCATTTTGTCTACATTCACAGTAAATCGTGATCATATCACACTTTTCAGTCATTGAATAAGACTGATAGTAAATAAGAATGCTGAAACATACTAATAGTAAATAAGAATGCTGAATAACAATAATATTGAAGGACCTTAGTACTTATGTTTACTTTAACTACGACCATAGTATGTTTACTATTCACTACAAGTCTCAACCGTGATAACGTATTCTGCTTTCATATTCTAAATCTTATACGTTTTCTCTGTCTGTGACCTTGAATGACCTTGGAATAATTATAAAAATGACATAAAAACAAAATTTTTTTTGCATCGTGTCAGCCCCATTGTACCATTCAACTTTGTCCTTACCATATTTTACGTATCTTTAGAAACAACAAAGATATTTGAGGTGCAAACGTTAGGTGACTCACTCTGTATACAAATGTATAATAATCTCATTCGAAAGTCCTGCGGTGAATGTATTGAAAGAATTTTTTGTATGTAACAAATCCGCGGTCTGTTAATAACGAGAAATAATAATTTAATAAGTCAATAAGAGTATAGTTGAGGTGGTCACGGTAAAGTAATACATAAAATGATTAAAAAACAGTTAGATGCGGTGGATGGGTGGATTCTCAGCGCGCCTAATGGTGAGTTAAATTCGCGATAGGTAAACTTTTCGACAGAGAGTAGGAATACATATATCGTGGGACCGAGAACGACACACGGAGGAACTGCCTCGTAACAAGAACACGATCGATCCCTCGAAGCGTGTACATACTATGTGCACTCGGCAAATTTCTTGAAGGCGCTCGCACGAAGGCGGGGGCTTACGCGCGACAAGAATGGCGGTATATTAAGGTCGTCGGTAGGGTCTGGTCGGGTCGGGCGGCAGCCGTGTGTTCGCTTTTGAAACACCGTCCACGAAAATGAAATTGCATTTCCGCGCGGCGAACGGCAATTGCCCGCGAATATTTCTCTTCTGGCATGGAAAAGAGAGGAAAAATTGTCCGGCTACACGACCGCCGCGTTGCGCTGGCCTCGACTTTGCCAGTCGAACAATTTTATCCGCGAGGATTTACCGTCGTGTTTCGATGTATTAGCTGCTCCCAGTGCCACGCGACGAGCACAGATTTCCTGTTTTTTTCCTATCAGCTGCGCCACGACGCGACGCAACGCGACGCGACGCGACGAGGAGCCATAGAGACAACCCACTGTGACCGAGTACGTGCGGTGGATGATGATCAAATTACTAGAACTGCTTGCATAACTTGACGATTTTAATTAATTTTTTAGGCGATGTAGTCTAATCGTCCTTCATTCCAATGAATTTTAGTTTTGCACGAAGCATCCATTGCTTGCGAATTGCATGAACATCCGCATTATCAGATATAACAGCAGAAAGTACGAAACATGCGAAAACAAACCGCAGGTTTGCCCTGGTAAGGGATCGTTCGCACTGCGGTTTTAATTCTAATTTTCCCGTATTTCGGCGCAATTTATACGGATTAAAGGGACTGCCGTTAAGCCCGGCGAATTAAATTCATTTTAAGGACGCCGTTTTGTATTTTAATGAGCGGCGCTCGTCCCGTCGAAAACGCAATCTACTGGAATTTCGCAGAAACGGCGATGCTCCCATTACTTCCCAGCGCGGGCGCGCCAACAATATTTCACCGGATACCGTGGATACGAAAAGTATTCGAATTTCCCACTCGAAATTGTCGATATTTAAACTGCGATGATTTCGTGAAAAGAAATAGTCCAACATTATACCAGAACTCATTTTCAAACTTGTATTTTTTGAACAGAGTATATTATGTTTTTTGATGTATTTGAGAAAAAGTTTACGTGTCCTAGGGGAGCGTGTTCGTTTTTCCCGCGTGGGGTCGACCTAATACGCGGAAATTAATTCCGCGCATTCGTTTACAGCGTTTCGCCGCGCAGCGCCGCGCCGCACAGTGGTGCCGAGGCGGCAGAAAATCAATTTTATAAACTTTCGATTTTTAAAAAAAAATATTGCTATCGTATTGCCAAATAGTGAGTGCATAATGTGCCAAAGTTCGATTTAAAAAAAAATTTATTTACGGAGATATAGGCATGGTAAATAACCTTTTCTTCTGTCCGAGGAATTCATCAGTTTTCAGTGCCATAGATATGTAATTATTCCGCCTAGATAATTGAATAGTTAGGGGTGTACAAATTATATGGGGTATTACACACAGTTTAAACTATTAACTAGCAAAATACTTTTTCAATAAAGTTGTTTAACATTAAGGAATATGGAGTAACCGGAAGCCTCTTTGCGTTGCGGTCATTTTTTATTTATGGAAGAATATTTTACGAGCTCTACGCACCTTTGGTCTGGCACTAATCGTTTTGGCAAGGTGTAATGTTGAACTAACTCTGTGTAAAAAATCTCGGCCTACTTCGAACCACTTTGGCCGCAATTTAAGTTTAAAAATCAACTTTTAGAATTTCCAAGAATGAATCGCGCGGAAGTTACTTTTATTTGATGTTTAGGGTGAAATTTTTTAAGGATATATCATAAATAATAAAAAGAAATGTGAAATAGTTGGTTCGAATCAATTGTTTAAATATTTACAAAAATTTAATAATAATTTCTTTATGTTAAAGAAAGTTTTCGTTCATTAAATCACTGTTTCTGGCCAAAAGGTGACAAACAATCCGTAAACATGAAACTATCCAACAAATTTGTTACCGTTTTATCGTACATAAAAAATGTACCTCGATGATTCTTGCATCTATCATTTTAAAGTGTTACATACCTTCAGCGGCGGTGAAAATTTATATTCTAGGTGAAATTTTGAAGGGATATATCTTAAATAATAAAGAAAAATATGAAATTCATATTTATAAAAAAATATTTAATAACAATTTTTTATGTTAAATAAACAAAAGTTTTCGTTCACTGGACCACTGCACCGTCGGAAAAATTCAACTGGCATTTTTCTGACAGTGACTGCTATAAAAATAATTTATGTAACATAAAAAAACTTGTTATTAAATATTTTTTTATACATAAAGCATTGATAAATCATATGCATTTCACATATCAATTCACCTAAAACATCAAATACACCAAAACCACCGCAAGAATTAATTCTTGGAAATTCTGAAAGTTGATATTTAAACTTAAATTGCGGCCGAAGTGGTCCGAATTAGGCCGAGATTTTTTACACAAAATTAGTTCAACATTACACCTTGCCAAAACGATTA
Organism: Lasioglossum lativentre; assembly: GCA_916610255.1. NCBI lineage: Eukaryota > Metazoa > Arthropoda > Insecta > Hymenoptera > Halictidae > Lasioglossum > Lasioglossum lativentre. The sequence continues at coordinate 35,137,343 of OU744356.1, read as the reverse complement.
GTGCAGGACCAAAGCTGCGTAAATCTTTTAAGATATGCTTCCATAAATAAAAAATGAGCGGAAAACAGATTTCCGATTAGCCCATATTACTCAATGTTTAACAACTTTTCTAAAACATTATTTTTGCCAAATAAGCGTTGTACTTGTGACAATCTTTCCAAAAAATTTCAATCAAATTCGTTGGATAGATTCATTTTTACGGATTTTCTGCCGCTTTTTGGCCATTTGACACCATTGTGCGCTGCGCCGCTAATCATATGAGCCGGCCATGACAAAATTCTAATTTCGTTCCTGTTCGACAGAACGAATTACCCTTTCGTTAGAACTCGCCCCGGAAACTGTGTCCGCTGAATAAATTATTACAAATACGCCGAACTGTCCGAGTTCCAACATTTTACTTTGCGAACGGATTAAAAAATATTCGCCGAATCAGATCGACGGGCTCTGATGGACGAGATCGTATTACCTTGCTAAAAATAATTTATTGAATTTCAGTGTGATTTCTCATCGTCTCGATTCGCGCGATTATCGAACCACGTCAAATATTCGTACACTTTTTATGAATTTTAAAACTATTTCCCCGTGGATTGGAATCGACGTAGCTGCAAATATACATTTCCAATATTCAATCTTTAAAACGTGTGATTTTTTGTTGTTGAAAATGTGTATTTTCAATATTTTTTTTTCAATCTTCAATGGCGCGTTGTATGTCGAATTTCACAGTTACATATTTGCATTTGCTTCTGTGTACAGGATAAAACGGTTCCCAGTGTGAACTTCAGTTCCGTTTAGAAGACGTCCTTTCTATTCTCGGACGACTACCATGGAAAATATCGGTACCATAAAAACGGTATCGCGCGGTAAACGTTTATTAAAAATTTTATGGGAATATTTCCGACATGGTATCCGCGGGAATCGAAGGGAACGGTTGTCCCGAATGAATAGGCCTTTGTGTCTACAGTTGTAAATTATTACTCGATCAACGGGAACGACCCGCCATGTCACCCACGGTTCCATAGAAATATTTAATCGAGCTTCCCCGTCCCGAGTTCTCGATACTTGTAATACAAACTCGATACAGCCTCCAGGAAGCACGCTCTCTCAGCTTCGTACTAGTTCGTACGTGATTTCTAAATGCGAATATTAAATCGATATAAGCTATTCTTCTCGACCGCCCTGGACGTCTTGTTGCGAATCAAAATTTTAGCGATCCTATGAATTTTTTCAGATGGCTGCAGATTTTGAAAACTGCACGATACTGTTTGGCTTGAAGAGATTTTTTCAAGTTTTCTTTGTAAAACTGGTAAAAATATATTTTCCATGTTATCGCTAGTTTTTACTAGAATATTCGCTGCGACCAAATTTTATGGAAATTCTAATTTTCGAATGTACGATTTTTAATATAAATCTTGACCCTTACCATTAGATAACTAAGTTAATCTTCACACAAAATGACATTCGAATTTATTTCTTCTTTTAATAATTTTAATATGTTGCACCTAATATAACGAAGATTTTTCTTTCACTGTTTTATATTTTACATATTCGATCATTTTTGTCACAAATGCATAAAATTCACAGTACAGATATTACTAATAACAAATACGAAAATTGAAATTCTTTTAGTCGATCAAAAAAATATTTTTCCTCGTGAAGAAACAGATTACCACCACTGGAAATATGTTGTATTGAATTTATTATAATAATCGAATTTAAAATGAATTTCATAATTCCAAGACTCAAACCTTAAAAGTCACTATACAGTTTATCGATGAAAAGGCTGACCTGTTAGCCAAATAAGCTACAGAATCAGGAATCCGATCGAGTGTCAAAGTACCGTTTACCGATTTTTTAAGCGACTTCAGATGTCGGATGAGAATGTCAACGAACGATACAATTAAGAATGAAGCCCTGTACAAAGTTATATACTTTTTCCAGCACTTCTTTAAAGATACTAGAAGACCTTGGTTTTCGGGTCTCCAATTACCCATAGATTTTATTACATTCGACAATAGAAGCAGTTCGAACCACTATAATTTAAATGCTTCCCTGGCGAGAGTATACTTTATTTCGGATGGTTCCTGTGAATGCTGGGCAGAGGCTCAAGGCCATAACCATGTTATTTGGCAATGTCCAGAATATGATTCAGAACGAGGGCATTTAATTGAACTGCTCCTCAATCGAAAACACTACCCTCCCTACATTATTAATTTCTTTATAAGCGTGCGAGACATTACAGGATTAATTTTTAATTTTAACTTTCTCAAAAAATGTGAGATTCTTATGTTAATTTAGCTTACAAGGGAACATATTGAGTTGATACACGCCGATTTTGATGAAACTTATGTGAGATATAGTTCTTCGAAAAATATTTGACACGTATTTTTTTTATCGGCAACCATCCACTCTGAGGGGGTGAAACCAGCTCTCGAAGTCAGGGGTCAAAACCACATTTTCTTGAGAAACAAAAGGTTGTTAAAAAATTCTTACGCGACTACATTTCCCATTAAAAATACACATTTTAAAAAAATCAATTTTTTTCGACTTCTAGTTTCCCAGATATCTCAAAAATGTGGTTTTGACCCCTGACTGTTTTTACCCCCTCAAAGTGGATGGTTGCCGATAAAAAAAATACGTGCCAAACATTTTTCGAAGAACTATATCTCACATAAGTTTCATCAAAATCGGCCTGTATCAACTCAATATGTTCCCTTGTTAGTATAACCGATATACACCTCATCGTCAATTGTAAAGTGCTATACTAATGTATGCTATATAATACACGGTTTAGGGCATTAATAAATAAATAAATAAATACGTTCATTGACAATTTTTGGTAGCTCGGGGTAGATAAAAAAATATTCTAGTTGGGTTTTGCAAATACCGAACGAAATAGGATTCAATCAACGATCGGACAAAAAGGATGAAAGATTTGCATGCATTTTTGTTTTGGATTTAGGGATTCCAATTTTCACTGAATTTTTTTGTCCACGCCCGCACATAGGTATTCGTGACTCGAGGACAAAAAATCGGGCGAAGATCTGTAGGAATATTCGAAAAACGTCCGAAATTCAATTTGCGCGGGCTAACTGCTGCAAATTAAATGGAATGTCGCGTGGACGGAGGCTATGAATTCGTTTTCCGTGTGTACAGAATTTGAAATTTATTGAAAACTGCCCCACCACGGTCGAACGAACGTCTCTGGAGAATAGCAGTCTGTGAAAACTGCCGGTATTAAATCACGCGCGATGAAACCACCGTCAGAAACCTCTCTTCTGTTTTAATGGCGACAGTCTAGTCGTCGCTATTGGGTGAATCGTGGCAATTTACATAACTCTTTGCTTCGTAAATACGCTGTTGCCATTACTCGAGCAGTTTATCAATTCTTGAGGAATTAATATTAAACCATTTGAATTATTCGAATGGAAACATTGAACTGTTCGTGGTATAGATTATCGGATCTGAGGCATGGCGAGAATCTTAAATTGCATTTATCAAATATGAATATTCCTCTGCATCAATCGAGACGATGTACTATTTCGCGGTTGTGAATATTGAACTTCCAATGTGTGTGTGAATGCATTATCTTCCTTCTAGAAATTATATAACCAATAGTCGTACCAAATATTACAAAATTCTGCTCATTTCCGTTCCAAAGTTTTTACTTAATTTATTCTATTCTTGTACTTATTACTATTTTATACAGTAAATATTCGATCTAAGAAAACGGGAACTGTACCATCTAAGAAAAACGAATATTTTGATATGTGCTCTAATAAGGATTTATAGTAATTGCAAAATAAAAATTTTCTTCCTGGATTACAACAAACTGGAGTGAAATTTATTTTCTAATATGTTTAATGGGTGGAAAATAATGTTACAGTATTTTTAATTACACCTACTGTTTTAAATTACACCTACTAATTTTTGTCTTAAGTGCATAAAATCCGCTGTCATCGCCTATATTTCCAATAAAGGTAATAAGCGATTTTCCAGTTGTCAACATTGAATCTTGGGATTTTATAGCTTGATAAAAAAAAAAACATTGCATCTTGAGTGACCAGCGATCATTTACTTTTAATGCCATCGCTGAAGTTTCGTACGATGACAGCAAAATTTCTTATTTAATGCAATATCGACCAGTCTTCCATCACCATCAAAAGAGGCTAGCGTGTAGGTCGCAAAAATAAATCACCGTCGCCCGTTAGATTCGTCTTTATCGTTTTTTAAGTATCACGGTAACAGACGGGCCCATATTTCTCCTATTACTGTCGATTAAATGGAATTAAAATGTGCGATGGTTTTCACCGGAGCCCTGCTATACAAATTGCAATCTCGCTGGGACGAAGAGAAGCTCGTTTCTCCCCGAACGAAACAAATTTTAGATTTAGTCCGCAGATGCCCGGGAATGACCCTAACGAGATCATTAACGATGAATAGCGTTGACTAACATTTCTCTCCCTTACTTTTATTACCTCGCCAAGCGAAAGCATCGTTCTTTTGATACTAATTACTTCGCGCCGAGCAAAGTCGTTCGTTCATTCAATAAATATTATGCTGTAGCCGTGTTTCGCGATTCTATCCGCGAACGTTGCGCTTTCTTGTGCAGTGTTATTTGGAACCCGCAGTTCCAATCCGATCTCAACTTTCTGTTTCAGCTTCGCAGAGATCTTAAACGATTACGGACCTGTCTGTGCTAATTCGAAGTTCTCGTACACTAACTTGCTACGATCTCTAGTCAGGGAAACTTCTGTGTTGTCAACCTGTTAACCATTTGATTTGTTCACAAATAATATTGATAAAGATTTCTCCGCTATTAATTAATATTTGAATAGAGAGGCGGCTGAAAAACTGCTGCATTGGACTGATAAATTAGCATACCTAAAAGTTTATTTAAGAAAGTGAAAATTACAAAGATCCGCAAAAGATAAACGACCATACTGACATTTAAGATTATGTTCGTATTGCAATCGAGAGGTCGAAGTAAACAATTTATTTCTTATTTCTCTTGCGCAAGATTCTAGTATTTTTATAAACCTCCTTTTCAATTGTAGAATAGTGTTTTCTTGTTACGGTTGACATGGCAATTACACTATCAATAATGGTCAGTTATTTTAATAGCAACAATGGGTCAAGTTCAACAATTTCGTAAATTTGACAAATAACAACGCTGCCAATGCTACGATTTCAGGAACCCATGGAAAATTCACGTCGCGAACGGATACACTGCTACCACACATTATCGATGTACTTTATCAAGAGCAACGTATATCAGTTTCATCATCGGTTATGCAATTAATTGGATATTCTGTCACACAGAAGATTGCAATCCGGTGTAGGTCGATGCTTCATCGAAACACACTCGCAGGAGCGTTAGCGCAGGATTGGAAATTAAATTACGCGATAAATAACTTTAAATTATATATTTAATGAAGCTCCTTTTCACGATATAAAATGTGTAATTAACTGTAATAATTTTACTGTTCAGCTTTCTTGGTATTTAAATTGGGTAATTATAATCTTGTGTGAGCGTTGCTTTAAATGAAATGTATTTAAATAATAAACTGTGTATTTTCCTATCTCTGTCTAAATAAACAAGAATTGAGGAATAATTGTCGTGCTTTTATTCATGAAGTGAAATTATAACTCGTTCGTTTTCTATATTCTTTTCTGTATAAATTCTCGTGATTTTTGCGAAGAACTAAACTTTGCAAAAAATTAAAAGAAAAAAGTTCTATGTATTTCAGAAAATAGTGTCTCTGTTTCTTTAAAATACTACTTAAACTTATGAATTACTTTCGAATTGAAATTGTCAACAGTTAATATTCATTTATCGAAATGAACTATGACCATATTTTATAAAAATGTCAAATCGATAAAACGCGTTCGCAGAAAATATCAATTAACATTTGATACCCAACCTATCGTGAAAATAGCAAATGGTACATAATTTTATGGTACCAAATGTTCCAATTAAAAAATTGGACACCAATTACAACCATTTCATTGCATTTATTCTATCTGTTCATAAAAAAGTTCGATAAAAACCATTCGGTTGTATTCGCGTTTTCGAATTGGCATCATCGATTTTCGTTCACGATAGCTTAGTTATCTTGGGTTAATAACGGGTTACTCGTTTATTAAAACGTATGAATTACCGCCATTCGAACGTGTAAAACGGGTACCTAATTTATCGTTGTGGGCCATTAATGCGCAAATGGTTAATCTGCATGGCTACCTTGCGACACACTTTGCGGATGATTCGCGGCGATACATCGCGCTACACATATACGCACACCAAAAAAAAAAAGAACGAGCATGAATAATGGAATGTACGCGGTTTCCGTTCCAATTTCCATTTCCAATTCCGTCCCCCGATTTTTCCACAATGTGTGCACCCGACCATTGCTCCAAATTAATTGAAACGAGGTAATAAAACAGGCGGCAATACCCGCGACGCGGTGCTTAAAATCGATCCCGTTAACTGCTCCCACGCATAAATGCACCGCGATGCTTCATCGACAATCAATCCGGCAACTATGTACTTCGCCGAAAGGGCAACGTGTCGCACAATGGGCCCACGAAATTTAGTTTCTTCGACGACAGCGTAATCCCAGCGCGAATCACGGGGGAAATGCGCGATTCGAATCGATCCGGATGATCGACTCACAACGATTTAAAACAATTTAATACGTGTACTTTATTCTATAATATTCTATGCATATACTATACTTTTCAGTATGTTTATATTTTTTAAAGACATTCTAAAGTAGATTTTTAATATATTCTGTATATACTGATATATTCAAAATTAATTCTAATATATTGTGGAAACATTCTTAAATATATTTTGAAATTTTTCATGTACTCTCTACACCCTTATACATAGGATAATATGAAAAAATGTTACATAGAAAACTTACACGGTATAGAGGGGGACATATTGGGACACAAACATTTTCTGCGTGGGTGGAGGCATAGAGGAGATTTCAAGGTCATTTGTATTTTTTTAAATGGAATGTTATGTTTTTTTTATCACGATGTGATAGCCAGTGTTGAGACGAATTCAGCGAGTTATCATTGAAGGTCATACAAGGTCAAATATGGTAGTAAAGTAAACTTTATTACATTACGGGAGATGCTCGAATTGATGACTGTTTGCGTCAATGCAATGTTACAATCTTCGTATCCTGTTGAAACGATAAAACGTGCACGTGATGCAGGGATACGAAGATTGCAACTTTGCATTGACGCAAACAGTCATCAATTCGAGCATCTCCCGTAATGTAATAAAGTTTACTTTACTACCATATTTGACCTTGTATGACCTTCAATGATAACTCGCTGAATTCGTCTCAACACTGGCTATCACATCGTGATAAAAAAAACATAACATTCCATTTAAAAAAATACAAATGACCTTGAAATCTCCTCTATGCCTCCACCCACGCAGAAAATGTTTGTGTCCCAATATGTCCCCCTCTATACCGTGTAAGTTTTCTATATAACATTTTTTCATATTATTACAAATAACGGCAATATTCAAACTGGACATAGTTATTGCCCCACCCTGTATATACATGTATGTATATTCTAAATTCATTCTGACAACCTGAAATAGTGTAAATACAGTTTTAAATATATTTTAATATATACATTGTTAAATGTATTTTAATATATGCATTCTTAAATATATTTTGACATACAACATTTATAAATACGAGATTTATAAATACGATAAATTAAAAATCACAAGAATTTAGGAAGCTCGCAGTGCACCATCATCAATCTTTTAAAATCATAAAAAAAAGAAAGAACTTTTTATGTAAGTTCTATTTTCAGTAATTGATGCAGACAATTTTTATTTTAATCTTAAAGACGTCGAAGGCAGGCTTGTTAAACATACTAAAAATACTATCTGAAAACGATGCACGACGCCGCGCCGCGCCGGGGCACAGTACATCCAATTTCGAGGAAATTTAGGTCCTCTAATTAAAATTGGATATCCTGCATAAACGAGCCCCGTAATGAGAACTCTGTTTAGTTTACCACGGAGGCGTCTTAATTGGCTGATCCCGTCGCAGCGTAGTCCACCTAGGCGGCGAGCGAAACGGTTACCTCGTTTTTATTTTGCGGGGTGTATTTGTTAAGCAGACCGTTTTCACGCCGCCAATCTGGTGTAAAGAGCAAGAGGTGATCACCGTTTCGCGATAGTTTATTATTTAATCGAGCCCGTTAATTGCCAGCTTACAAGCGCCGCCATTAATCATCGCGTTACTTTTAGCCCCGTTAATCGTCCCGTTCGCGTTCCCCCGATTATCATAACCGTACGTTATTTTCGGCGCAATTTTCAATGCATTATCGCTACAGACCGGAAAACGAGCCCGCCATTAACCGGTCCTAAACGGAAACGCGGGAATTTTATGCCCCCCCCCCCCTTCCAATTAATCCGATCCGCTCGCTATACACAATAAACGAGCATTAAATTACCCATCCAACATCGAATAGCAGTTACGCGGGCTCTTCGACGAGTATTAACGTGTCAGCAAACATTTGCGAGACTCGAGTGAAATTTCAATAGGCATCGCTTGGCTCGTGTCGGCGAGGATACAATGTACACAAGCCTGCTCGCGAAAAACGAAACATCCCCGAAATATTCGAGGAGAAAGATTAAGCAAAAGTAACCCGACCGGTAAAATAGAAATCTACTGGAGATTGGTAACGACACCCCTGTCAATGAGATTTCGGAATGAAAGAATAATTGTGTGAACAACAGTCCTTTGGTGATAGAGACTGAAGAAAAATGGTCTTACTTTTACTGAGACTATAAAAATATATGAGAATGATTTTGTTCGCCTCGCCGAGAATACATTCCCATTGCGTTATTTACTTACGTATTTTAATCTCATCTGCATATAAATATAAATATAAATCCAGTAGACGCAACAAATTAGACCGTTCTTCGCTTTGCTGTAACATCAGAAATCACAAGGGGGCCGTATTACCACCCCTTCCTCTACCCAGCCGCGGCGTGCTGATTCGATCCAATTACCGCAATTACCGGCGACGGTAATCGCGTGACGTATTAGTTCTCGCCTAACTAAGGGTTCTTTAAAGACCACTGTCATTTCCCCGGAACTTTTAACGATCCGTGCCAGGTAAGTTCTCGGAGACGTTTCGCCGGTGGTCTTCAGGAAGTTTTAAAGTGCCGTTAACGAGGAAGGGATACGAGCGTTCCGACACGGCAAATAAAAGTCGCTATCCGATTCAGCAGTGGTAATTGTAATCCGTTTGCCCTGGGAATCGCGGTTGTTCGTGGAAATCGCAGCGTCTCGACGACACCAGCGCGAGCATAACGGCCCGGTCGCCGATAGTAATCTCTCCGGTAGCGGGGTTTAACTTATAAGCGGATTTCTCGATAACCGGATCTATAACGCTACGGTTAAGCGACCGTGGATCGCAGTCATGAAACTTCCATTGGCTCGGTTTCATCGTTGCTCCTTACATCACATTCGCTGCCGAATTATTCGGTCGAATTGCGGCGAGCCGAGCTGCTCGATTATTCAGTTTTATGATCTGCCCGATACCGTCAGCCATTTCGCGTCCCCGTTCCTTACGGTGTTTAACCCTTCGCGGTCCAAAGTGATTTCTCTCGAAACTTGCTGCAACATCAGAATCTGCCAATCAAAACAGGTAATCGTTGGATAATGAGCGATTAAATAATATCGAAGGATGCATAAATGCACGTCGCTTGTTATTTGCCAACGATGCTAATTTTTCGGCAATACCCGATCCGCCGATTCCACCTCTGAATTATGCAAACGTTAAATGCACCGCGGTACGCGGAACTACCTATGCGTGAAGCAATTCGGAAACATTCCGGGTTTAATTTAAAACTACGAACTGTTTTATGCGGACAGAAGGAATTGTTCTGATAAATTCTCGACGTTTGTATTGGTACCGCTTGTTTTTCACGATTTCGTGGGGTTTCGTATAATTGGAACGCGGAACCAGCCGCGAATTTTGGCAATTTTTTAGCGAGAAATTAATTCCGACGATAATAGGCGAATTCTTGGTGTTTGTATTCGACGAACAATTTTTCGGATAGATTTTATTATTGTTTACTCACAAGCTGTCATTCATCACCACTTATCCAACCTGTCGCGATTTAAACGTAATAAAGAAAATTGTGTTTTATGGTTTATGTGTCTTATAGGTGATTTATTCGAATCCAGCTCTGTGTATCGAAAATCTCGCGGTGGTTTTTCTTCGCGACAGTTCGAAAAAAGCGTCGAAAACTCGACCGGGCTATTTGTCCAGGAATTTGCTCACACGATTTTCCACTCGGATAGTTAATTGCTCCGGTTCTAATCAGCATACGCAAGCGCGATTTCTCTGTTCAACGTATCCACTCTGCTGACCGAGAATCCTCGGAGCCAGCCGATGTTTCGCGTCTCGTTAATCCTGATTATCGTCCCTATCGTGTTAATCCCGGCATGGAATTAAATACGCGAAGCAGCTTCGAGCTCAATTGACTGAACGCCGTGCCGCGCCGCGCCGCCCGGCACGTTGATCAACTTAAATCCATAGATCGCACAGCGGCGATCACCGGGGCTGATTACTGACCGCTGATGGATCAATTGTAACGTTAGCCACAAACGGAATTTCGTTCCTGGATTCTGCTTGCCGTAGGGGAATTAGTATTCTTTGTTCAACATGATCGATCGGTAAGGGTTGCTCCTCCTTTGACCGAACTGAGAAAACATTTCAGCGACGCTACACGATCTGAAAATAGACAATCTTGTGTTATATGTACAGTAAAATAATTGTGTTGTACAAATAATAAATACTAGAATATATTACATACTTATAATACTACTTGTATAATTCTCTTACTATTTTTTTTTAAATATTTTATTATTTTTTTAGTGCTATATTCATTACAAATTTTGTCAATTGAAAAATATCTTTGTGTTTCCACATAAAAAAATATCCGATATTGTTCACTCGCACAGTAAACGCTCGTCCAGTCTTCATTTAAAATAATTTTACCTCTCGTTGCAAATTGGCTGGTTTCGTTTCGGTTGGTTTATTCATTGCAGCAAAGTGGAGTTCTATTACGAGAGAATCGTCTTCGCAGACTTTCTAATCGTATAATTTCATTGAAATGATCTGTAAATCAGACGGAATCGTTTCCAGCGAGTTAATTAAAATAGCTGAAACGAATACACCTTGTAATCCCATTCTGTCCGTAGAATTTCCCTCCGGTGGTTCGTGTCGTCGCACTTTAAAAGACGGAACACGCTGCTGACATTTACAGATGTATCAAGATTGTACTCTTTGGAATATAAATGGATGCGATTCGCATATACCGGCATGGGCGGGTACAATGCAGACCCACGATATACATACTATGCACAATTGCGAGTGAGATTCGCAAACATCGTCGACCGTAGCCAAGGGAGACTGAATAGAGAGTCTCGATACTGTAAATAATTCATCGAGTGGACGTTTCTAAACATTGTTCTAAACATTTTATACAGAATTTCGTGTTGCAACAACTAGGACGCATAAACTGCCGATTTTATGCGTTTATAATGAAAATTAGTAGGTGGAACACAAAACTGTGAGAACAATAGAATAATTTAAGAATAATACCACACCATTTTCGACTTAACAAAATTATTAAAAACGAAGAAGTAAATCTGTCTTTTGTTTTTTATGCTTAATATATTTATGATTGCACAAAATTTGCAATTGAATTTCCTCCAAGGCTGGAGGTAGGAATAAACGTGACGACGAAAACTATCCAGATTGTTTATATTCCGCAGTAAGTAGAAAATAGAATTTCCTCGGGTACAAAATATACAAAAATAATTATTTGTTCTTTTGATTGGCTTGTTCGAAGCAACGTTACAGATTGTGTGTGTTCGTCTAATTACGAAGATAAACGTACGCCGCCACTCCAAAGTATGTGGACATATTCTTATAATGTCGATCACTTAAAACTAGTCAATATACGGAGCACCAAAAGCGACATTTCGATTTTTATCGTAATACATATACAGCGGATCCAAAAAGAATTTAGAACTTGCGATTTTTGGAAAATGTGATTATCAATATTTCGTTGAGAAATTTTATAAATTTAAAGCTCCTAAAATACTTTCTGGATCGACTGCGACTTTGAGCGACTTAGATGGGTGGGGCAATCGGACAGGTCGTCGCCGATTCTAATTGGCACGGCGATACTTGTACATAGCGCTTACATGATACAAGGCACTTTGAATACATGGCAGACTAGACAGTGATTATTTCTCCTCACTTGCTGGCAATTGGACGAGATTCATAACCACCGGTGTGTGCCGCGCGAACGGGGAACGGGAGAGTTGGCTACAGGTGGTCCCGGGCAGATCAATATTGTTCGTGTGCCTCGGTGAATGTGTGAGCGGCCTCGATGTCCCTCGTAACACGCAGCCTCTGATCCCACCCCATGCCGCTGATATTGCACGCCGTGAGCACCTTCTCGTCCTACATACCCTATCCGTCCGCATTCCACGTGTTCGACGCAATTAAAAGAGAAAAAGAACGAAATCCGATCGGCGACCCCGCACGACCCCTCCCCCACCTTCTAGCTTCACACTAACAAATTCCACCCTGACGATAAATATGGAATTTTGGAAAAATTCCACCAAACTATTTCAGTTTCTTCGAGGAGTTCGCAGGATCAGTTCATCAGTTCTTTGAAAAAGAACTCGAATCGTTTGGTTCAATTTTGAACATGAAAAACTTTCTTGACCGAGTATGTCGGGATAACTATGCAATTAAATATAATTAAGTTTATTTTAGTGATCGAGCATATTGTTCTCATGCATACAATTTTTGTCGAATCGATAACTATAGACGAGGCCAATTCTATAAATTATTCTAATATCAACGTTCTAATTTTTTTTGTAAGACGCATCATTACAAGAAGATTACGTTAACAAATGTTGACCGTACGTCTACTCCTAGAACTTCATGAAATAATTTATAGAATTGGGAATGTGCAATGAATTTTGCACATTCATGCGAAGAAATTGATTTGTGCAGTGACGAATGTCGACCTGTCATTTTAATCATCAGAATGGAATTTGTTCACATAAGTTTGTCACGTTTGCGTATCTAAATTATCTGGCACATCTTTCATTCTTTATTATATAATTTATGAGAAGTAAATGTTGGAGATACAATGGTCCACGAAAGCAATATTGGTAACTTGACGACTATCATAGTTCTGTAAACGAATGTAAACAACTCAACGAGGCCCTGAATGAAAATAATAATATAAATATGCAAAACAAGTTTAGCATTACAAGTGTAGATAAGAGAATTCTTACAAATTAGTTGAGATTCTTATGTTTAAATTATTTTTCAAATTATTAAACTTCCACATCTCTTCTGTTTCAAGAATGTTCAATTAGTGAAAGTTGTTAAATAATCCATAAAACAGACTACTCGATTTGTTTATGCTAAAGTTATTATACAATCGAAAGTATTATACGCTAGATATTTTGCTAATTAAAAAAGCTACGAAGATTTCGCACTTTAGAACTTGCGAAGATTATACTGTATATCTTTAAAAAATTAACTTAGTGCTAGAATACAATCCTTGAACCAGGACAATCCTTAAAAAGAAAACTTCGTACCAGCTTCAAGTGCAACGAGGATTTAATCTCAGCTTATAATACTTTGATCTGTACTCTCGACAACAAATTAATCCTTTTGAGTAATCCTGTCATACGAATTTCTGGTATACATAAGTACATTCGATTATTTTGCAAGAATTAACCACCGACACAGAGTAAAAAATACATATATACAAGTATTAGCGTATAAAGTGAATACTAACAACAATATTATCAAATGTATAAAATAAGCTTTCTTCTATAGAAACAAATAGACCCTTTGTTATGAAACTTAAACGAAATACCGAATGAACAGAGACAATTGGATACTTACTGTACTCAAATGATAATTCCAGTTTTGATTATTTCGGGCCCTAATCGAGCCCTGAGAGAAGGCACTCTAATTAGACCACGGATTTTTCTGTAACGTTCACAGCAAAAAACTATAAATAAGAATCATGCTCCTTCGTTTTCAAATTAATACAAAAATAAATAAAATCCGTAGTTTGGTGTTCAACGAATAGTGTTCATTTGGCAACGATTGCGGGAAGCGAGAAGCTTTCATTCGGGGTAGAGTTCAAGCGGAGACCTCGCACACGCTATCTTCGTCCTCGTCTTCAGGATCATCTTCGAGGAGGAATTTCGGATAGCCTAGTGCTAGGACATCCTGCCTCAACAACTCCTGCAGATATGGATAGAAGGATATCAGTTTGTACTGACTGATACACTCGACTATCCACTCGTGGACTATTGGCACAGCTCGAGCCTTCCTATACCATCCTATTAGAAAAACAATGTTCAAACAAAAACCAATGTTTACAAAGCGTTCTGCTCGAGATATATTAAATTGTCCAAAAAATTCGTTCCAATGGTGTAGTTAAGCAAGATGATAGGCTCACCGATGATTTCGTACTCGTGCATCTCCGCCTGTATCACAACGATTTTCATCCGTGTCTTCGCGACAGTTAAAGCTTCTAGCGAGCCGACCACAGTGCCGCCAGTGGCACGTAGCAACTCCTGCAACAGAAACGTATTCTTAAGCCGCGGAACTTGGCAAGGATTCAACTGTAAATAGCCTAGCAAAATTGGATGGCAGGAAAAACGCAAATAAATGCGTTTCGTTGAACTGGTGAGAGTACCAAACGGCTGGCCAGAGAGTTTCATTACAGACTACTCATCTTTCGGTTTGTTGCTCGACGTGGCTCGGTGCATCTCGCGAACAACCGATTAGATGGACGACAGGATAAAAATGCAATTTGGACGAGGACGTTGGACCATCATCTTATCATAGTACAGAAACCATCTTAAGTGTGATCATAATGTTCGCCGCATTAACAGAGAACTACTGCTCCCCGGAAACGGAACTCGTCCAGACGTATTAACCCCTCCGTATTGCATCATGAGGTATCTCGGGAAACGATATTGTTGTGCTGACACCGTGGACGAGATATCTATATTCGATGCGTTGCCCTGACACTCTAGACGGGATATACATATGTATTGCTAGCCGATCTGGTTCCCACTTTGTAACGTGCTCGACCGGGCTAGAACCGCGATTGAAGCTCGCGTAGTTGCAAATAATGAAAAGATTCGCACACTATTACGTGGGGATAAAATTTTCACAGTTACGCTAGAGATGTATTCGACAGTTACGGAGAGAATACTGTGAGAACACATTGCATGCCTTATTTGATATAAAGAAACTTCTGTTCGAAACTTTTTGTTATGCAACGAGTAGGTTTTATGAGCACAGTTAGGTGGTACTGTTAAGTGACACGCTAGGTCCCACTGCAGCGACAGCGGGGAAGATGTCCTCCAGGCCTATGGTAGGGGAACCGCCAGATAAATGGTGGGGATAGCGCAGCAACCGCGGGGAAGATGGCTTAAAGAGCCCCTGCTTATCGACCAGCCATTGTACAAGGTATAAAACCTGGCGGAGCCAAAGTGGCCAGCTCGACTCAACGAAAACGGCGCTTCAAAGCGTCTTCCGGGCACAAAGTGTTAAAACAGCCCGCCCAAGGGAACCATTCAGCGTGCTGAACGAACAGCCTCAATTTTCTCTGGTAAAAGGTATTCGAACGGCTCACCTCGTACTGCTCGACAGAGACGTTCTCGTACGGTCCAATGCACAGGAATGCGAATCCTTCGAACAGATCCTTCTGCCTTAATCGGGAGTTTCGAGGACCAGCCTCGAGAGTTCTGCAGTCTACCACCTCGTACCTCTCCTCGTTTATTAATTTCTTCTCCCTGAGCGAGTCGATCACCCACTGATAGCCCACGATCCACTTTCTGTGCGCGACACCCTGCAGATACTTCAGGGTCTTGCTCGCGCCGTTATTTTTTTCGTCGGCTTTGACGATCACGTGCGTCACACCCTGATCGAACTGATTCACGTATCCAGCGTTCACCAGGCTGGCTAGTCTCCTCACCTGTTCGATCTCTGTGGTAACCAGACCGCTGCAAACGAAACACAATCTATGCCGGGCCAGGCTCTGATCATTGATCCTGGCCACTTCATTCGCTGGCCTATTCATCGGCTCGTTTGTGCTCGCCGCCTTCAGCCTCTTCTCCGCTGTACTCCCGACTCCCATACAATCACCCTTTGCTTGTCCCTTTACTTGGACCCTCGGCGTGCTCTGGTACAGGGGATTCGCGCGAATTTGGTACAGAGAATTCGTGCTTCTTCCGGGCGTCGACGAATCTGTAGAACTTCTCTTCTCCGACGAGCTCAACATCGGCATGCTGGAAATTGTCGTTGAACGCTGATCAGTATTTTCCAAGTTTAACCCTCGCTTAAACCCCTCGTTGACATGAACGAGATATCTCGACGTCGCAAAGTCTTTCGTGAGATGGTATAGACGAGATATCTCGTCATGAATAATTTTGCGCGGCGACATATAATGATCATGATTTAGCAATGAGATTATAAAGCCACAAATCTGACGAATCGATGCTCGGCAAGAAATGATGTTCTCGCGTGGATCCCATTATTCCGCTAATTGAATGAATAATTGCGCGAGCGCCGTGGAACGAGGAGGAACGAGGAGAACAGCTACAAAAGACTCGCATTACTTACTTTTTCGCCTTCACGTTGGGAGTGTTCTCGACAATGTCGTCTTCTTCGGCCGAGTGTTCGGCGTCCTGGATATTTCAGAGCAGAAGTGAGTCTTTGAGAGGGGCTGTGTAGAGGCTTGTTTATCTCGTAAGTAGCGGAATGAATAGTCACGGTGAATAATGAGTGCCACGATTTAAATACCGAACGTGCCAGGAAATTATGCTATTTTTTAGCACAGTTTCCCGGGTGATATCCCGTGTTCTCAAAACCACTAGCCTACAAACGTCAGTGCTAATTGCTTTCCACTGCGAGTGTAATACATACTACTCGCAAGAAAATGTTGAGAAACGATTCAAGAAATGCTAATACGTATACATTATTTTTTGTTTCGAAGCAGAAAAAAGCTTATTTCCCGAGACCAAAAGCATTTTAGGATCCGATAGAACCAACAGCTCACCTGTCCCTTCAAATCCGAACAAATGTCGCCCTCGTTCTTCGTCCTCTGCTCATTCGCGTGTTTCCTCGCCGGGTTCGACGTTCTTCCGAACAGATCGTCCTCGAACTGTTTGATCTGCATCTGATGTTGCGTGATGTTCATCAGCGAGTCCTGCTCGAAGCAGATTTCTTTCAACGTGGCATCGTTAACAATGTCCTCGATCATTTTGTCGCTGTCTTGGTACACCGGATTGATCGTCGATAACCTATTTGCGACGTTGTTCCTGTTCGTCGGTTCGACGGGCTTGGCCGCGCACCGCGATCTATCATCCGTTATCGTCGACTTTTTATCAGTCGCGTTCACGTGCTGCGGGGTGAGAGTTTTGTCGTAATCGGTCTCGTTCTCGCTGTCGTACAATCTTCCGGACTCTTTGTAGTCGTTCTCCTTATCGGAACCCTTGTGCAGCCGCGAAACCGAGGGGTCCTTGTTCGGAGCTTGAGGACGTCCAACAGCGACGCCACTCGACTCGCATTTCCGATTCGGCCCCGCGTAGTCATCGCTGATCAGCTTCTCCGTGTCGACGTTCGCGATGATTTCGTCGAAATTATCCTGCATCAAGCGGGCGACATCTTTGTCTCTTTGCTTCGCGGACTCTTTGTCGTCGAGAGTCGTCGTCGTAGTCGTCATTTTCACTCTTTGAATGTCCCTAATTGTATCTATGATCGCTCCGAAGTCCGGCGAATCGTTTTCGTTCGATTTCTCAGAGTCCGACGAGAATAAACACCTCCGTTTAAAGGCAGCCGGCCTCTTGGGTATCCCCGGCGAGTCCACGAACGAAGACTTCACGCTGGCATTGTCGGTCCTCTTCTCATTGTTTGCTACGTCGCTAACGCGTCCCTCCGCTTTACCTCTCCTCGAGAATCTGTCCGTCGGCTTCAGGTCCTTCGACCAGTTGTTCAGGATTATGTTCACGTCGTTGTAACTGTTCGAATCCGGGGATGTCGATCGTTTTCGTTTGGTTGCGAGTAATGCCGTTTGCTCGTTACGGGACGACGATGTTGTATTCTTCTTGGAGTTCGACGAGCTGCTAGAGGCCAACGGTACGATACGCTTATACACCGGCTTCTGCTTCTTCGACGCGTCTTCTTTGTTCTCCGCGTCCGAGTCGGAACTCAATGACACAATCTCCATGTGTCGAGTACTCTGACCGGCGGCAGGACAATACGTTTTCACGTCGTCCTTTTCTCTGCTCCTAGTATCCTTGGTGTACGTAGCACCTTTCATCGAGAAACTCTGGCAAGAATTCTCCCTCTGATCGTTGTCCTCCGTCGTCCTCTCCATCCTTTCAACCAAGGTATCTCGGCCGGCGGATCGCTTTCTTTTTTTACGCGATGCGGCGTCTACCTCCGATCCCTCGAAATCCTGCAGCGAGGTCCTTGTGTGGGCCGTCGAATAAACGCTCCTCGCATCGGACAAGTTGCGCCTCTTGACGACAATATCGTTCTCGTCCTGTTGCTTCGTGGCTGGGTGAGTGTCGGCGGTTGGGGACTCCAGGGAAAGGAACTTCAGTTGAGAGTCGTTTTTCGGTGACAACATCTTGATGCTCCTCGCGAGCACCGTGTTGTCGGTGGGGGGCCGCTGATGAACCACCACACTGGTACCGTTCTCTTCGGTCTCGTAGATAGAAACGAAGAGGATGTCCTCAGAGTCGCGAAGTTCGCTGGCTACAGTGGCCGACACGATATCTTTAGACAGCGTATCGCAGCTCTCGATATTGAGTTTCGGAGCAATCGGTATTATATTAGAAGATACGACTGTAAAATTAGATGATTCATTTTGGATCTCTGATACCTTGCTAACAAGAAGTTCCTTTTCCGAAGGTTCCCGCGCGGTCACCGCAGCAGCGTCTTCTCTCCCGGCTGCTAAATTACCTTCGTCCTGCGACACCGCGTCGTTCGCCGTGACTCGGGTATTATTGCCGAAACTATTCTCCGACATAAGTTTCGGAGGACTCTCCAGATTCACCGGGCTGCACAGTTTCTGCAACCTCTCGACACGATCCTGAACTACAAACGACCGACGAATGGTAGTCCCGAGGTACAAGAACCTACAAGGCCTTTTGCGATACTTGACAACTTTGCCGAGCTTTTTGAACATGACCAGAGACTTCTCCTGCCGTTTGTCAACTGGTATTTCGCTCCCCGGCTTGTTGGCAGTCCCGGCGTCTCTGACGTGTCCGTTCTCCGCCCTGTTATTTCCATCGGGCTTGTCCCCCGCCTCCGTCGATTCCATCACCACGGCGCATCCCTCGGCGTCCTGGCCGATCTCGCGATTCAAGTCACGTTTCACGGCGAGCAGCCGCGAGCCGGCTCCAGCGGCTGCGGGATCATCCAATGTAGAATCGATGTCACGTCGCTTTAGAGACAACCTGTTAGGCAGAGGGGTCGAGGACAGAAGATTGGCCGCGGGACGAGGTTCGCTCGTCATGGCCACGACGAGGTTCGTCGTTTTCTTTTCCGCCGGCGGAGAAAAGTAGCCGTCCAGGAGATTCGGGCTATCGAGATTCTCCTCGGACTGCCTAGCCGGGGTCACATCGAAAGAGGACCTCTTGGCTCTCTTGCTCGGCGTCCAAAAGAGACCCAGTTCCTGCAGAAAACGTCTTTCCGGTTCGTCATCGTTATGCGGCCGGTTTTCAATTTCTAATTTCGGCTGATCGCCCTCCATCCCGATGATGTCGTTCAGCTGATGACTGTTCAGATTTCTTATGCGCACCTGCTCGCCCTGCTCGAGCTCTACGAAGGACGACTCACCCGCAGGCCGGTCCTCCCCCAGCATCGATCCGTTGTTCTTGTCCCCGGGCTGCCTTTCCCGCCTATCCTTATGCACCGGCGATTTCTCATTCGCGTCGTTACCCGCGACACTTGGCCCCTCCGTGCTCCTTCTTGTAGATCTCCACGGGAGTTCTTTCTGCTTCGGCGCTGGCTCCTTCACGGATTCATCCGTCGACCTCTTATTCTTGTTCTTATTCCCGATGCTCACGTTCAACGATCTGATCTTCTTCCTCGAGCGCATTTCTTTGCCGAACTGGACCACCGAGGTCCAGTTCTTCTTCGTCGACGGCAGCAGGTCGCACGGGGACGTCTTGTGAACGTCACGCGGCGGCCTGTCTTCGCTGCGCTCCTGAACAACCTCCTCGCCGGTGTTAGAGGTACTTCGTCTTTGATCGACTCGATCCGTTTGCATTCTATCGCTTACCTCGTTCGCTCTCGAGGTCAACGTCGACGAACGTCTCCGGGATTCTCGCGCTTTGATCATCCTCTCGCGACCGTCCTCGTCCTTTTGATCTCCCGAGGACACGTCCTTTGAGTTACTGTTATCCCCGAAGGTAGCGGGATGTTCCGGCTCATGATCAATCGTCGGGACTTTGTTCTGCGAGATCGAATATACCAGAGTGTCGTTCAGGTTACTTTCGGGAGGTTTGATTGGGTTCGAATTGTCGAAGTCCAGGTTCTTCGGCAGAGTTTCCAGCCAACTGTGTATCTTTAACTCAGTCGAGTTCTCGTCCGAGTAAGTCGTTGCGGATAGAGCTTGCTTCGGAAAGTATTTCGTTATGTTAGCGGCATCCGAGGAGCTTTCTTTTTTGGTTTTGTCGTTCTTCGACCTCCTCGATTTCGGCATCTTCGCTTGAGGCCTCCCTGGTTTGATCGGTTTCAGCTGCCCGTACGAGCAACTCGGCTGATTGTGGTCTTCTTGCTCGGGTTTCGCGGGGTCCGTGTTATCCGACGAACAGCTTTCCCGTGTGCTGCGCGGTCTCGATACGTGCGCCTCTACTGCAACATACATGCAACCATGCCAAGGGTTAACCACCGCAACCTGCGTCCATAAAAACTTTATATTAATGACAAACATATATATTATTAACCCTGAAATATTAATCAAGTATTGTTAACCCCGCGCAGATTGCCGTTTCGAAAATTCATTTTTAAACCGTGCAGTAGCCGTGAGATATTTTTCCACAAGATTTACAGAAACATTTGGATAGGTCAGTCGTTCCAAATGCATACCAAGTGCGCATCGTTCACCTTTTTTCCCCCGTTCTCGGTATATCCGTGACTACGTTGCTATGTTAGCATTTCCTGTACAGCATACTGCGATTTCCTACCTCATATATATCAAATGCTGTTTGTCGACGAGTTCCAGAATACGTCTGTTCGTAAACATTTCCATGCAAAAAGATCTCGCATGTATCCGTTAGATTAACTATCACCGCACGGTTAACGACAGAACGTCCGACGGAAGCGAGTGTTTTGTCGAACCGATGACAAGTTCTATTAAAATTGTAAATCCAAGAAAAAAAGGGACAGTGGAATTTGCGAAATATTTTACTACGTTATTTTTCTATAGAGCATTACAGCATACATATTTATTAAAAACATCGGTCGACGGTTGTCTTGATTCTATTAGTCCATAGAACCGGCCGTTTTTTTTACCACGTTTTTATTAGCTCGCTTTCTTGTGTTTACACCGTCCAACGCTAAAACAAATCCGTCTGTTGAGATGTGACATTCGACTGATATTGGAGTAAAAAATTTGTTTTCTTTTCCGTTTTGTACGGTCTGTGTTATGGAACCATAGTTTCCAGATAATTCATTCATTCTTGCATGTCCGGATACGAGGAGCGCTACAGCAAGGCCAATTAAATTTTTAAACAAAGTGCCTGTTAAACGTCCTCCGCAGGAATTTCCCGAGATGCAGCGACACACGTAGACACGTTAAGACCTCGTAAAACATTGAACCTTTGAATATAGCAGCAGGTAGCATCGGAATCCCAAACAACGGAGTAGGATCTAAATGTTTGAAAGACTCGTTCTACTCTGTGAAACGGATAGCTGACCCGAGCGAACATGATATCGTGGCGCATAGACGTACACACGTGAAGAAGTATTTTCCGCAAACAACGCTAGCCGAATCTTATCACGGGTGGTACATTAATTTCATGAAAATTTACAGCCTTCCGATTTTAACTGAACAATTCCCTACTTTCGCGAGATTAAAAGATAAATAAAATATTACGAATAT
This sequence comes from Lasioglossum lativentre, assembly GCA_916610255.1. Classification (NCBI taxonomy): domain Eukaryota; kingdom Metazoa; phylum Arthropoda; class Insecta; order Hymenoptera; family Halictidae; genus Lasioglossum; species Lasioglossum lativentre. The sequence goes on along the minus strand of OU744356.1, from coordinate 35,115,109 downwards.
CGCGACGGTTGTATCAGCCACCTGTATTAGTATTACGCACACTTATTTAGGGGTAAAACTTCTTCGAAGAGTCCAATTTGAATTCTTTTTTGATACGCTATGAATATGTAATGAGAATTATAACAACGTGAATAGTCGTTTTCTGGAGAGAGAATGGTATAATATGAATGAAATGCACTCACCGTCAATGCCAATATCCATTTGTATTGCTTTGATCAGTTTCCCTAATCTATCGATGTATATTTCTATATGCTCATCTTTGCGTACATTGCGCCGGTGTACAACGGAGTTGCATAATGGGCAGTGTGCATTCTTGCTTTGCAACACCTTTTGGATGCACTCCTGACAAAACCGATGCCCGCATCGTGTTCTCATTATGTTTGTTAAGGTATGCAGACTGAAACATAAAACGTATAGCATTTTATATAACTGGCTTTAATTTTTAATAAGTGACCAATTTAAAATAAATAGTAACTTGTAATGCGTACGCTTCGTTTCAATATTAAAACTATCAAAAGATCAAGAGATCAGTTTATATCATTTCATTTATGAATAGTCTGTATAAAAGAAGTGCAGCCGCAGTGAAGTTGTAATTGAAAAGTCTTCAAGTTGTAATTAAATAGTTCCAGCATTTACAATAATATACAATGATCATTGCGTAAATAGCAATTGAGTAAGTTTTGTAATATGCGTTGGATTGAAAAGGAAGTTATCTTATCTCATTCGCTGATAAAGACCAATAAGTTTTATCAATAATGTTAGTTTTATTAATTCCTACCGCACCCTTCAATACTATTGAATATACAATTAATATCTATGAAATAACTTCAATAAACAGTCTGATCAACTATTGTGGTATTTGAAGTAACATGATCATTCATAAATGTCCAACATCCTCCGGTAAACAGAACTAAACATAACCTATACAGTAACGTGTAAAATAACAGCAAACAACCATTCGTATTTATTCGCTAATGTACATTAAGTTACTTGGAAAAATTCATGTTCTCTAGAATGTGATTTTGTTAGTACCGGTATGGAAAACTTACCATATTATACATTGTAAACTTTTCTGCATATTATGTATCTGTTCTGACAGATTGTCAGCGATCATAAGTGTTTCCTCCATCATCTTGTTTTGTGTTTAGGGACGGTCACATCAGGAATGCTTTGTGTTTATATTACGCCCACTTTGTGACACAAAACGTGCAATAATTGAATAATTTGCGCGGCTACATTCTTTTACATTCTACCATTGTTAACTAACGCTACTTCATATAGTTCAAAATGGTTCAAAACACTTGTCAACACTGCTCGATCAGTTCACTGATTCAGCCACGTGATTCACGGTGGCGGTGTGATCGATCGCTCAATATGGCGCGAAGATCTGCGCGAACGTCCATTCCGCTATAACTGCAAGTTAATTTTAAAAGGTAATTATCCATGGCAATATAAAATAACAGAATTTTAAATCAGAAATACATAGTTTACTTTTGCTAATTACCTCCAGTGACGGAATAATTGTCTGTGAATGTTATTCTAGAAATACGTAACTTGCTACACGTTTGTGTGTGCAAATGTATACAAATTTATTCTTAATATTTACACAAGTTATACAAATAGGATATAAATTCTACCGATACCATAATCGTCTGTGCCGATGCCAGCAATTTTCGAATAATTCCGATCGCAAAAGAGATTATAAAATTGTAAGTTTATGATCGTGATCGACAGAGGGCGTTGACGAATTTGAATCTGGACGGTGGCGGGAATCTCCAAAACTGGAAATAGTTTCAATAATAAAATATGATTGATTCTATCCAGTAATTATTTATATTTTAATCAGTGCCGAGTGAAATTCAATAGAGAAAATATTGTAAATATTTTTAAATAAAATATTAATTCTGTATACAGTCTTACGCTTATCTAATTTGATCTGAATCAATTTTTCCTTTCTTTGAGTGAGACGAGATTAGTTTTGTAGCGGCGACTAGCTGATGCCACGTCTCCGTCATATGTTTAGTTTTAAGCTAAAGTGTGTTTGGGATGAATGTATCGGGTTGCGTGCTGCGCGATAGTGTCGAGTGGATGCTTGGGCGATTGGGTCGAGTGTTCGTTTAGGGTGAGAATGTTTAGTTTAGTTCAGAGTGAAAGCGAACTGTGCAAATGAGAAAGAATGATTTTCGTGGGAATGCATCTGAGAGCGAACGGTTAGTTTGTAAGTTAGTTCGGCTACAGAATTCGTTGAGCTCTTGCAATAAAGCAAGTTTCTGTTAGAACCTGAGTCCGTTCATTGTCCATGCCTCGATCCCACCGCAGTTTCAATTTTATATAATTCGATGAAACGTGTATTATTTATTTTGCAGGAATATTGATAGCAATGAATAATCCGGTGTTACCGAGCATGCGCAGCGGTCAGGAAGGCCGATAGTGCGACAATGATGACTATCGCAGAAGAGACCTGTTGATGACGTTATGGGGTGGATCTATTTTGCCAGTATTTTGCTCCTCTCCTTATGCGGTGAGTTTTTCTCGAGGAATCTGCGAATATCTAGTCCATCGTTGTCGTAAATTGTGAAGAACATTTATATTTTCCTAATATGTATTAGTTCGTCATTAAGCGTTCAGTTATATTTTCGCGAGAAGTAAAAAAAGAAAGTTATCGATACACGTTTACTCGCATCGCCAATTCAGCTTAAACACCGATTTATTTGACGCTTCAGCTTCGAGGATCAATCGAAAGTATTTAATCGTTTATTTCTGAATATTTAGACGCTTTTCAGATATATATAAATTTTTTTTCTTTAATGCTTTGTTAGCGTTAAGAGCCTAATACGCGTATACTCGAAGACGTACTCGCTTTGAAACTGTTGTAATTAAATCGAGACAGTCTCGAAGCAGTTAAAGTTTTCTCTCCTGGGACCAATTAGGTCGCGCTGAGAGCACATTATGATATAAAAAAGTTCTGGTATGGAATGGCTATTAAAAACTGCGGTAACATTTAACATTAACGGTGATTAATTGAATGATATCATTTAGAAGTGATACTATTGCCGCAAAACTTTTTCGCGCGAAGTATAAAATTTTTTCAGGGACTGTAGAGTAGAATTTAATAATAAAATGATAAATTAAGTGTGTGGTACTTCCGAGAAGCAATGTTTTAAGATTATCCATAATAAATAATGCATATTTACAATAATATAATTTTATTGAAGGAACTTGGAATTTTATAACCGGTTATAACAATTAATAAAATAATGCATATGGTTTCATCGGGGAGTTATAAATTACAACAAAGTTGTTTTTCTTTCTTGCGATTTATACCAAGCTGCGGTACGATAAAATTAATGTTTTTGTGTGACCATTAACAGGTGTACAATAAAGGTGCTGTGAAAATTTCAGTGACATGTGCAATGTTTCGGGTGAAATTAATTTCATATCTTTAACACTGCAAAATAGTTTCTTACATTTCTTAGTGATTATGCATGCTAACGAACCGGCACTGAAAGATTTAAAATCCGGTAAATTTATTCGAAGATTTCATCTCGGAGATATACGAGTAAAAGTAATCACGTGTTCTTAAAATACTAGTTATAAATTACGGTATACAGAATAGAATGTATCTTGAATAAATTTACCAGAAATAAATCAACTGCAGAGTTGACAAAGCACAAACCCATCCGTACAATCAGCCTAAAATAGTGTATACACTTAAGCTAAAAATATGACAAATTACAATAAGTTACCAAATTCAAATCCGTTGTTGTATGGTTAATTAAGTGTATACACGTTTACTGCAGATCTTATTATGTACCTACACACCTACTACCATAACCCTATAGTGTCACGAGATACCACGTGACCGAAAGCCACTGAGTTGATTATAACTGGGGTAGAAGATTTTGGCTTCTCAAGGTCGTTGCAGATGTAATTATAAAATTTACATTTTAGTCGAGGTACAAACGTACAAAAATTGCTTGAACTTCCACGAAAGATGTATGAAAGGATAATATACCGTTTAATCAATTCTCAGTCGATTTTGTACACTTACTGTAGCGATAGAGATGCATCACCATATTGAACTTTCACCAGTTGATGAACTTTCAAGGGTTTCACCGACTCGAACAACGAATGGCTAAACGCTGTTCCTGTTTGGCGCATGTTGCAACGGAAGCCTCGTTTCTATTGCTGCTGCGCCGTGGTGTTACGTCTCTGCATTGTATTACCGTCGGTTACTATTCCAATCCATTAATATTACTGTTATCAACTTACCGGAACAACGAGCGGTGTTCTGAATTTCGATTGCACTTTCAAGGTTTCCATTGGACCGACGATGCTCGTTTTCGAATGTTATTAGCGGAAGATGCCATCGGTAGTTGGTGTTAATTATAATAAAATTAAAATATGGGATGAAATATTTATTTAAAGATTCGTTTATTCGTACAATAAAATAAAATTAGTTTCATATTTACCTTGGTAGTCAAACTTTAGAAAAGTAAACAAATATCTTAGACTATACACCTCTGGGCCATAGTGATGATTTTGCGGGGTCAAAAAGTAGAGACGACCTCGCGAACCCTGTTGGGCCCTATCCATACGTTTTTTCTCAAGCGACGCAGAAGGGGGGGGGGAGGGATAGCCGAAGGGACGTTGAGAAGCCAAGATCTTCAGGGCCCCGGAGCGTACGCGTGGCAGCGTCTAATAATAATTTGACCGGTGTCCATTGCTTTTTCACGCTGCTTTGGATAAACAAGTGGCGGGATTGCCGTTGCCACAAGGCGGTGGTGGGGTGGGGGCCCATGGACAGCCGCAGGCTGGTTCGCCGAGCACCCCGGGCCCCGGCGGCGGCACAGCTGGCAGCGGCGCGAGCAGCACCCTCGGCGCTGCTGGCGGCGGTGCTTCCGGCTCTGGCACCGGCATCGTCGGTGGAGCCGGTGGGGTTGGTCTCGGCGTTACCGGGGGCACTACCGGCGGTGGAGCCGGTGGCGGTGCCGCCGGTGGCGGTACCGCCGCTAACAATGTTACAAGTTATTCCACAGGGCCGAGTCGTCGGGGCCGAGGGTGGCGCAACTGGCACCGCGGCGACCCCACCCTCATGAAAGGCCTCTGGAAGTCGAAGGGACCGCTAGGTAATTCAACCATTTCTTATTCTTCTATCTTTAGACAGCGGATTCGCATGCAGTTGTGACGAAAATTAGTAGAGCTGTAACCCGAAACAGTAAAAACATTAGACGAATTTCAAAATACATTGTATATTATTTTCAACTTATTGAACATGTTAAGAAAGAACATCAATGTCTATTTCACTTCAGTTTGTTGCAGTTCGGCTAGAAAATGTTTATTCCGCATAAAGATCCGCTGTCTACTTATCTAGCTATGCTGCTTACCGTCACCAGACTCCATAACCGTAAATGCCAGGTGAACGCATTGCGGACCAGACATTTTATTGCCGACCGTAACCAGTGAACAGAAAGAGGGCCCCGAAAATGAGGGCTGTGACGTGAAACATTTGTGGAATCATATGATATAAGCTTTTAAGGACATTTCTAAGGACTTTTTGGGTCTCTCGAATCTAGTTCAAGTTTTTCTGTCAAGACAATGCTGAAAATTTTTAAGTTAAGTGACGTGTCTCAACTGAGAGGAGGTGACTGTATTTTCCCCTTAATTTTCCCGGTCTAACGACACTATATACAGGGTGTCCCGACTTTTTTGGGGTGGTTCCGAAAAGGGTGGTTGCCGCGGTCACTTGAAGTAACTTTGAAGACCGCAGGAAAGACCCTATAATATATCTTTCGAAGGCCAAATGGCAACTCGCCATCGACTAATTTCCTTTAAAAACACGTTGGCGGTAACAGGTACGGGTGTCCGTTCATTCTTGCGCACGACGTCTCTAATTGGCTGGACGCCAACTTTACGCGACCGCTGCTGAAAGCAATGCTGAAGAGGGGATTCATAAATTCGAGTAAAACAATCGACGGTGTAGAGACTACTGGGTTCAAGAGTGGGAGTTAAAGACTCCAGTATAGCTGGGTGTGCGAAATGGTTATGGACTATGGTGACGGGAAGCATTAGAGAAGGTATAGCGAAGTCTTGCTACTGATATGGGATCTAATTGGTTTTGATTAGAATAGAGAGCAATGCTCTGTGGATTGTAACTTGGCTACGAGGTAAAACCGAGGCAATACGATTTTCAGCGAGATCATTCCAAGATTTTCTCTGAAAGTTTTTATCGGAAGCCAATGAGGCGTAAAATCTCTATCTGCATCGAGAAAAAGTGTTCGACTTTGCTATAGTTCTCTCAGTTAGTGCACGTCGTTATGGGAATGACAATGTTGTGGTGTCTGCCTTTTCTGCCGAGTTTGTGGTCACCTAACTTTTCGATCGGCAATCATTTAACTAAATATGCTTTCTACGTGTCTCACACACACACACACACACGATTTCTCACTTTAACTTTCAAATCATTCAGAGCGTACCGAATTAGAAAAATGGAAACTATTAGCCATTTCTGGAACTCTGCTGTTAACTAGGGACACACGTAGGTGTTCGACTGTTTGGGACAAAAACCATTTTTAAAAATTTTAATTTCGTTATTGTTATCGACATTTTCATTATTGTTATCGAAATATTCTAATAAAAAGAAAGGGCTTGAGAATCAATATAAATTTTTAACACATGAAATTGAAATCGGATGATTCATTAATTAATTCAGGAATTAACAATTTAGATTAATTGGGCCAAGTACCCCACTTTTTACATCCACTGTACCTAGCTGAACTTGAAAGATTGTTCGGCAGTCAAGATGCATGTAACATCTACTTACGATTTCTAATCGGTGTACCAGGTTATTGGCGAAAGTTAGGTCGCCATTGATCGATCCGTCTATAACATGGTAATTTTCCGTAATCGTCCACGTTGATAACTACTTCGCCAATGACCGTAGTGTATCAGATATCGCGGCCACGTACGAAACTATTTAATCCGTAAGAAGTATGTACACACTGGGAACATCGTAATCCGTGTAGTTTCTTGTAGGTTGCGTTCTACCCCGAGGTAACGGACGAACTTCTTCAGCAAGTTTCGCGGGTTATAATTCATTTGCAGTGTCTTAAGCGCGTATGGGTGGTAAATGTGGTTCACGGAGCTGACGACTTTCGCCATTAACGTCTTCAGATTTTCGCGGATCATCAATTCACAACCGACTTCATTCTAATATTTCCCATTCGGCTGACTGGACTCGCTTTTTTACACTCCATTTATTCGAAACTGAACGGTTTTAAATATTCACGGGTTACGAATTTTATTCATCATAAATCCGTAGCATTGTTCACGACATTTTTAAATAAATAGAATTGATGTACCTATATTAAATCAACCCAGCTGATCTTCTCTCGCTACGAGGTCCTTGCAATATATGAAATACAGCATCGTTCACAATTATTCGTGAATAGTTTATGAATTATTATAGATACAAACATTTCATTCCTACGAGAATGAAAGGCACAGCAAAATTTTCCAAAGAAGCTGAGTACCAACACGAATGTCGATAAAAAACATGGAACGTTTAACAGCACAGTTTCATTATAAAATTGTTCCTTAACGTCGCTTAATTATATGGGCATTATAAGACATTTAACGCGAAATTAATAGATTTACGTAAATATCACGTAAATAAACTATTTAACGTATTTTACGCTTCGAAATTATGATGGAAGCTGTTTGTGCCTCTATTAGCACAATTTATGTCCAGCTACGTAAAATTACGCTTTGAACGGATTGTTGATCGTCAATATAAAGTTATGTTTCGAGTTAACAGTGTTAAATTGCATGCGCTGCTTCGGCGAAGTACTTGCTGTAAATGAGTTAGCGTGCTTTCAAAATTATATTTTCGCTGAAGCTATTGGTAATAACTTATTACATGCTCGTCGGCTCTTAAGTTCACCTTCATAGTGTCCTTGAAAAATGCAGTGATTCAATTAAATTTTAAATTAAAATTTCATCTAAATCCACAAATAATTACGTCGTCGATAGTTACGCATTAAATAATTACTAGCATCAATTCGAGGCCGCGTCGGCTCTGATAGTTCGCTGAAGGGTTAATCGGGGCGTGGCGCCATGGCATGACCTTTAATTTGCGATAATCTCGAATATTTCCCGCGGCTATCGTCTGGAACTTTTACTTTGCTTATTCCGGCTTGCTGGCTTATCATCGTAAGCAATTTCCCGACATGTCGCGAACGAAACTTTTCAGGTTTATGAACTTACTTTAGAAGCAGCAGCCAGAAAGTCTTATATTGCGACGCCGGCTTGTAAACCATCCCCGCGGATAGTTCAATTTCTTGGAAAACCGTTCCGTATGGTATTGTCGTACGTGTCACTCTTCGATGGAATAGTAAATCAATGATATTTTCACGCGTGCCGAGACAATAGGCATATCATAGATCTTTACGATTCTCGCCGAGAATGCCACTTTTTCTCGCGTCCAATACGCGTCGATTTCACCCGTAAATCGAAGATAATAGACCGAGCGACGTGAAAAATTCATGAAAACGGACGAACAGTACGCGCCTTTTCGCTCACACACTTCGTATTCAGATTTCGGATTTAACTTTCAGATCCTAGGTAAACCATGATCTTAGGCTGGGCCCGCGTTCGGTGACGAATACGTTCGCATCCGTCTGGACTGCTGCTAATAAAATGTGTGCCTCTATATAGAAGTGTATAAATGTTTCATACTTATTCCGGACAGAAGATATATAAGGTCGTTATACAGGAGATGCCCGATTTTACGGTGTCCGTGGTATACAGGGTTTTTAGCGAGAAGTACTACTATCACTCTGGGTTTATCACTGTATTTTAAAGATCGGAATTTTTTTTATGAAATTCAATTCTCCAATTCTTTTATTCGGATAGCTTATATTTACATTTATTTCAGTACTGAATTTCATTTTTCAAGTTCCATTTTCGTTTCTTTCGTTTAGATACGTTGTCATTAATTCAGTTGATTAAATTATGATTGCTTCGAGTTATCGTTAGAAATCGGAATATGTGTAAAAACCTGATATCAGACTCACCCCTTTGGTATTACTGTGACGTAGAAAAAATACGCTATCGAACGCATGATTTTATAAAAGTAATAGCAAATAAATATTTTATAAACGATTGACTGTTTGCTTGTCACCTGGAGATACACTGGTGGCCGAGAGAATATTTTCCTCAAATTTCTCCATTCAAGGTCACCTCAAGGTCACATCATAATACACTAGGTCATTGGATTCGTCTTGAGATCGTACAATAATGTCATACCTCCACAAATTCATAGTGCTGTTTAGAGAAGTGAAAATGAGTTTTATTCGAAGTAAAATTTTTATTGAATTGGCTGAAAAGAGATTAAGTTTTGTTGGAAATTTTCTTCCGCCCAACTATCAGAAGTGGTTCAATTTATTTAATGTACAATGTCTAGAAAATGGTCCAACGAGTATGCAAAAATTCCATTTCACGTTTCCCTCGCGGCAACCATTAGCGCAGAAATGAAAATTCGAATCCGTGACTTCTCCAACGCAGCGCGCGCGCGCGCGCCTCTAAACACGCGAATCTGCATATAGTTTCGCAGTCTAGTTACCATCGAACGAACGACTTCACTTTTCCATCGTTGGGCATCATACACGTTTCACCACCGACGATGAACTTAAACGGTCTCGAGCTAGAGGAAGCTTTCTCTCGACCACCTGGCTATCTCGATTCGATCGATAGACCCTGCATACTTTCGTTCGGCACGATAACGATATCCCGGCATGCGACGCACGTGTCCACGATCATCCCTTGCAACCACGTCAACCTCGTATGTAACACGGACGACCACCGGTGATCTTCCCTGAATGCCCAGACTCTTTAGGTAACGCAGAGGCGTACATCTTCCTGGCGTTGCTGATCGGTTTCGTGACCGTGGTGGTCGGCTGCTGGCTGTCGGACAACTGTTGGTCCCCGGAACCAGAGGGGGTGGTCACCCTCGCATAGCCTAGTGCAGACTTCCGTTCGTCCAGGCGATAACAACTAGTAGGCGGGCCCTCCACCGGAAGTATACCGGACATCGTCCACACGGAGGATGGCAACGACGCCGGGAATCAGCGGCCGTTGCTCGACATCAACGACAACCATACGCTTCCGATCATCTGACAGCGCGCGAAATTCTGCGCGGCGAATGCCTTTCGCAACGCGTGCTAGACCGGTGCTGTTCGGCAAGCCTCGTGGGCGGCAGCGTAACCAGAGAGATTTCTGGGATGGCGGAAGAAAATGCTACAGTCGGAACCTGAGTGACGTCACCAAGCTATTATTGTAGTGCAGGTCTGGGCAAGCGTCGTGGGCGGCAGAGTTACCAGACCGAGGGATAAGTAGTGGGAGAAATGCTACAGTCAGAACCTGAGTGACGTCACCAAGCTATCGCGTGGTCCAGGTCTGGGCAAGCGGTGGCTCGCAACAGTATGGCCAGATAGGAGAAATTTCGAGGAGTTACCCTCTCTCCGTCATTACCGGATTAGTCACGTGACGGAAGAGGGGGTTTGATACTCACCGTCGGTAGAGGAAGTGAGGTAGAATGGGAGAAAAGTCTTGATCTGGCCACGCCGGATGCGAGTTCCTCTTCCCACTCCTGGACCCCTCACCATGGGCGTAGCCCGAGAATGCGTGGTTTGTAAAAAGTACGCCGTCCATACGGGCGATAGCTGAACAGCAGTGTGCTAGACTGTCATACATGTAGAAAGCGCGATGACAGCGGTTAGGGGGGGGGGCAGCAGACATGGGTGCTAAAGGTGCGCCATCGAGACAGGTGGGCCACCCGAGCGTGGAACCAACTGTTCATCGAAATATCGACATATCCGGCCGACGGGACGCGAACATGGCCCCGATCCGATCGCGAAGAGATCGCCGATCTCGACGTATGCAGTACCACACGGGGATCTTAAGTTGCTGAACATCTGCAAACTGATCAGCACAGAGGTAAAGATTTAGAGTCTAGACGACGGTCGCTCAGCATTACCACGAGGATCCGAGAGATAGTGGGGGGAAATGCTATAGTCAGTACCTGAGTGACGTCACAAAGCTAATCTATCCCACCCGGACGGGACGACCGATGATGTCATGATTCGTGGTTGGGAAGGAAAGTATCGTTGGGTTAGGTAAGTACGTGGCCAAGCGATACTATTAGCTAGATAACCTAGCCTAACCTTACGGTACGGGTCTTCCCTTCCCCACCTACAATACGGATCGTGACTTCACTAGGTACCCCCACTATTTTGCTAGGACAATTCTCTTGAACGTGACGTCTGCGAACCCTATGGGGGATGTTTTGCGGCAACGCTGCTAGATCTACCTAATCCTTCCCAGGAAACCTCACCTACTAGATTGTTCATAATAATACGTTAACACAATTTGCGGGTGCTCGGCAACTTAAGGTCTGTAGTGCTCTCGTTTAAATTGCCAATCTTTGGGATCCAGAAGTGAAATTCTTGCGTCACAGGGTTAGCGTCTCTCTTCCGGGAATTGACACGAGCAGAGAGACAAAGCAGGGAAACAGATACACGGTAGTGCTCGGTTAAATTTACATCGGCTCGGGAACCATTCTGACTGAACCTTTTGTATTGGGGTTCTGCACACATATTTATTGTAACTGGACAGGAAATTTTCTAAAATGGCTAATATTTTGGAGCTTCGGAGGATTATCAATTGGTGTATACAAAAAGATTTTCTAAATAAGAAACTTGAGAAATTCGTGACAAAACAGTATTTTTAGCGATAATGAAAAGTAATTGATATACTTCACAATAACTTAACTTGCCCTATAATGCAAAGATTCAACTAAATCGGTTTATCGTGCGGCGTGCGGTTTGCTATCGAGCTCGAGGCGCCAAACGGGGAAGAGTGGGGATGGGTCGTGGTTACAGTTTTCGACAAAAGCCGAGCACTACCTGTACATCGTTCCATTCTCTGTTCCGGGAGTTGTTTTGTTTCCCGCGTCGCGCTCGAACGCGCTGCGATGCGTTTAATCGGCGCGAACTACCGAATAAACAAAATCGATAAGGCGATCCGAGAAGAACTGTGGGCGATTGACAAGATCGTATGTGCTCTCGATTATTCCCACCGATTGGCCCACCGCGCCGCGCCGCGAACGGCCGATCTCTCGCGATACACGTTCGGTTCAATCTCGCGGCTTTCGAACCGTAAAAGCTAGACGAGCGTGGATTATCGGGTTAATTCGCGGGGCCGTCGGAGCCTCGCCGCGATTGAAATATGAAAGTAGAGAGCCGCTTTGAAGCTCGTGGTTAGGCGAAAATCCGGAGTGGGTCAATAATTTCGTTTCGGGGCCCGCTGATGGATTTCGATGATGGCGACGCGACGCGACGCGACGCTACGGCACGTCCGGGGTCCATCGCGCTGGAACGAGCACGGTAATTAGAGCCGGCGGTACACGGTGAATCAGGATCGTCCCTTGCACACACACACACACCTGTGCGCACCTGTGCGCACCTGTGTGTTACACGCGCGCGACGTGCCACGATCCCACCCGGTCTGTCTTAATCACCGGCCAGGAGAGTTTATACTGCTGCATCGGCGAGCTGCAAGCTCGCGCGAAGGACTATACATACATATACATAGAACGGCGAATGGTTCGATCCCGCTACGCGTTCGTCCCCTCGATCATTGTACGTCGAGAGCCTGTTGTTGTACGATAGTAAAATGATGCATTTTTTTATGAAAACGACACGTCGCCGAGGGTACGTTTTACTTCTGTCTTTTGGTAGGCGTAGAACGGAGTTGCGTGTGTGCCGTGTGTGTATGTATACGTGTGTTTGCGTGTGTGTGTGTGTTTGTTTTTCATTGGTTCGGCAGATTGTGGCAGCCGGTTGCGACGATATTATGACGAGGAATTTTGTTCGGCACGATTTGTAAAATCCGATGGGCGACGGCTTAGGATGAAATTGTGTACCTGACAGATTAGATAATTTGTATCCTTTGTGCCGCGGCGCTGGCGGATTAACACTAAACCTACCACGACCGGTCGAATGACCTGTTCTACATTTTTTATTTTGCAATTATACTTTGCTATTAATATTTGCTATTAGAGCATATATTACAATGAAAAAATTGAATCTTGCTGAATTTTTATAAGGTAACACGTGCCTGTTATTGTTATAGCTCGGTGCGTTTAGCGTTAACGCGATGAGCCAGTCAGCGATGTGGATCATTTGATCCGTGAAATTATAATATTGAACCGGATAAAATAGAGTTATCGATACTCGGTACGATTCGACATCGATTTGTTAGTAGTTTAGACAATTTTTTAATAATTCTTTGGAAATTGAGAATTTCTTAAAAAATCGTATATTGCAAAAGCGATGTTGAGAGATTTTTTTGTCAAATTCGATCTCCGTTTCCTTTATCCGGATAACCAAACGTCCGATAGAATTTATTTCTTGACACCCTGTGCTTTTTACCGACCCTTAAAAGTAAGTGATGTTCCCTTGTAAAAATTACACGAGATTGATTATATTTATATTCGCGCTATTGTAATACGTGCTCTACTAATGTATACATACAATAATTTCCAAGGAAATCATTTTCATCGTTTCAATAATCGTAAAATAAAAAATCTGTAACCGGTGATTTCGACCGGTTTAAAGCGAATCTCGCGTGAGGAATTTTTAGTTGATGTATTTCGTCCTTATTCGACGGCGAAACGTTTGATATTAGGAGGCTCGAAAGAAAGTTTGTTTATTTTTGTCTCGCTTCGAACGCCGCAGCCCGAGGGCATCGAGAATGAACGGCGGCCGCGTTGGGCGCCACGCCGTATTGCAGCTTCCTAAGAATGATAGAGATATTCATGAATTCCTCGGTTGAATATACGGTATAACGGCGGGTGAGAAGGAGGGAGTGACAACAGCTCTCAACTCCCGGAATCCGGCGTTATGTACGATTGCAGCGGCTCAAAAGTTTCTGCAACCCGCTGCCACATCGTGCACGTCACTGCGAGTTTCTACGAATTTTGCTTTCAATTAGATAGCGACGATTGTCTTCCCCGACGACGGATAACAGGAGGGGCGAGGGGAGGGGGAGGACGGTCGTTTACCTGCTAACCGAGCAGCGAAGTCGCTTCGTTTATTGAAAGCGTTTGTCGCTGCGTGCTATTGTAAAAAGAAGAATAAGAAAACGCAGAAAATACACACCGAACAAACGCGGATGACGAAAGAAAAGATAATGAGCGGATCGTTTGTAATTTTGTAAGATTTATAATACATTAACACAACACTTTCTACACACGGAAAGTACCACGAGAAACTGAATCGTACGTCGTCGTCGTCCCCATCGCATTTTGAAACTCGACCTTCGATCGGTGTTGCCAGCGGAACCGTGCGTTTTCCATTATGTCTGTAACAGAGCGGATTAACTGTGACAAATTGATGCACCTGCGTCACAGTGCACGCTGCGCCCGCGGCCCAGCGTGCATCGCGGAGACTCGATCGATGAGATTTATAGCGTTCTTACATTTGCAACTGGTACCTCCTACCCCCCCCTACTCCTCTCCTCATTCCATTCACCACCCCCGGATACTTTCGCGAATGGCCACACGGAATAATCAATTTCAAGCTGAACTAACCATCGAAGACTTTGTTCGAATAAAAATTTGCTCAACTTTTCCATTTACACGGAGCCCCCGAGTTCTTCCCGTTCTTTTGGCAACGTCATGCGCACACATCATCCCTTTTCCTTCGTTATGAACTTAAGCGTGGCGATCGAACGGCTTACTTCAATTGGTGAAACTTACTAAGATACATATTATGTTCGTTCTGTTCGTAGACTTCGGATTTTATGCATTCGCGGCAAAAAATGGATCGACGAGATGCAAAACTGTAAAAAAGATTATTTCGAGGATATTAAACGATGTTACGTTCTATTAAAATTATTTAAAGAGGTAACGCAGTTTTTCATTTCACTTCCGTTTCTTCCGATCGATTTGGACAGCTTTTACTTTTGCATAAAGATCCGCAGTCTAGTTAGTTGCTCGTATATTATTTTCACACAGTTGAACGCGTTCCACGGCCATGGTTAGACAGCGGATTTTATGCATTTATGACAAAAATGAGCTGGTATAATTTAAAACATAAAAACATTAGAAGAATTTCGAAATGCTGTTATGTTATTTTCAATCCATTAAACATATTAACACTAAACCCACCGTTACCGGTCAAATGACCGGTTTCAGATTTTGTATTTTACAATTATTGAATTTATAAAGATGCTGCCATTGGAAATGATTGGACACGATTCTACACATTATAATAAAAATCGCATAAAATCCAAATAAATTCGATTGTGTCATAGTTATACAGCATAGTAGCAATTTTTAGTGCTCGGTGGGTTTTCTGTTCAGAAGCAGAATAAATGTCTATGTCACTGCAGTTTGTTGCAATCCAGGTAGAAAATTTTAATTTTCCATAAAAATCAGCTGTCTAACAATGGTAGACGTTCTACATCACCTGTTTACGTGTATGGACCGTCTCGTCGGATTTATTTCGTCCATGCCCGCGCGATATCTTGCAACCGCGTATCTGCGGAATAGGCGCAAAAGGGCGTACGAAGGTTTTTACTATTCAGACACGTGTCTCGCTCATACATTCGCTGACGATAGTCGGCTCACAATTCGCCTACAAAGTGCAGCTTAACTTGACGCGCGCCACATTGTGTAAAGATGCTGCGTTTAATTCGAAGGCGAACAGTCAACCCTCCTTTTATACGAGGGTGCTGAACGTCTATGAAACCACTGGACAAAAATGAACAATGAATTGCTGTAGTACCTCGATTATCCGAATTAAACAGAGGATAACACGAGCGTTCGTATAATAGAACTTGGGTTACTTAGCTTCAATATTTATTTATTTTAGAATTAATTTCGATCATAAAAAATGCTTGAAAAATTGTCTTTTTATTCGACTGTGAAGGGGTTAAGAGAATGCAGAAGAAAGAAAGTTTTCTCAAGATTCTTTCAGATTTTTCCAAGGTTCCATTGAATTTATTTCTGAAAAAGATTTTCGCTGGAGCAGAAGGGGTTTTTAATCGGAACGGTATATCGATTCTGGTCCGGTGCATCGCCAAAATATCGCGATCGTGATTGAAACTCGCAGTATTACGAGCATCGGAGAAGAGGCGGGGGGTAGGTTTTGTTTTTCGGGCGTCTAACATTTCCGGGGGAAGCGTCGGCGTAACCACGTTTTTCGTTTACGTCGATTAAATCGCTGGCGGAGAGGCCGGTGCGCATCGCGGAAAAACTCGCGGAGCCGATAAAAATAATTTATTTGCCGGCTGTGCTCTCTCCCTCCCGGGAGAGTGAAATTTTTGCGGATCCGTTTCTCGCGGATGCTGGCTGCGGGAAGCGATGAAATTTCGATGGTACCTGCGCCGAGACTCTCGCGCCCGTGCGAGATGCACGCCCGTATACGGACGCTGCGCCGAAACACATACATCGAATCTCCCGTGAACGGGATCTATTCGAAGGATTTTCTCTGTCGATGCAATGTTGCATTAATACGCACGGCGTCGGACGCAAATTACCTTATTACCGGTCGCGTGTGAGCTCCCAGAGATATACGGCCAGTCAAACAGCTTTAAATCAAATTGCTAAAGCCAAAGTTAGAGGCTCTGAAAAGTAGGTCACTTCACTTTACCTTTACTTTACTTCGAGACATTAGTTACTTATTAGTAGACTGCGGTTTTTATGCATTTATGACAGAACTGAATAGGTGTAATTCGATACAGTAAAATGATTAAATGAGTTTAATAGCGTCGATACACTATTTTTAACATATAAATATTATTAATGAGGAAAATAAATTGTTACTTAGCTTCTATAGATCGTAATTGATGTGTAAAAATTTTATTTTGCATAAAGATTCGCAGTCTACTTATTAGTATATAATTACGTAAAATTAGTCACATTAATCAAATAAATGTGGCTACATTCGGGTGGACCACTCTGTACACCGGTGCAGGGCAGGGAGGGGCCCCTCACACGCTTGCTTCTCCCATCTTCCCCCACCGTATGTACTGATCGTCCATCAGAAGATGGCTGTGATTCCGACAGTGGGACACAGGGGGATCTGCGAGACACCACAAGATTTATTTAAAAGATTCAGACATTTCATCCTAATATATCCTCTAGCAAGTATCTGAAAAATAAATTAAAGTCGTTCGATGCGAAAGAAGAGTTCTACTTTACCGATACTGTTCGACTGACTGTATTTCATTGAAGGAAATCAGTTTCCACTCACGCAGTACGGTGCCAAACTAATGGATGCTCACTGAAATTGACGGTTCGATATCGTGGGAATAAAATGACTAACGGAAGTGGAACGTCTCAATATTGTACAGCGAAGACTCCGCGGAAAATATTCTAAACTGCAAGCGAGCTTGCTTCTGATCTGTCGGATCGAGTTGCAATGAACAATTGAAATTCGTGCAATACGAAATCTGGAAAGTGATTCTAGATGTATTTTTTTTTTTTAGCTGAATATCGTTCATATTCAGATAGTGGGAACACAGCCCCGAAAGCCGAGGTTATATTGCAACAATATTTCCGCGTTTCTGTCGAGAACCATTAATTAGTGTAGAGAGAAAAATGTTTCCGTGTTCGTATCGCGGTCTAGCGTACCGAACTCGCATACACAGAATTCTGAAACAGTTCATTTGCTCGCGAATTATCTTCTCGATAGAACATTTTTAGCTAGAACGCGTCCTACTTGGGAAATATTGATTTATTTTGATCAACGCTTAAAATATAGAAATCATTTGAAGCTTTTAATTCGGACTTTTTACAAAATTTTTTCAAAAATTCAAAGGATGTAAGATGTATAATTTTCATCCTAATGAAAAACCAATGAAATTATGTATTTGTATCGATACAGACATTTTTGTATAAACATTTGCAAGCTTCTGTAATATTTTCGAAAATCGATGGCCGCTAAAGAAAATACATGTCGAACGTTTCTCCGAATTATAGATTGCATGGAATCGTCAACAATGATCCTGCTGATGATTAGACTTCGGATTTTGTGCATTTAAGACAAAAATGAGTAGGTGCAATTTAGAACAGTGAGAAAATTAGAAGAGTATTAATATATTATTTTCACTATATTAAATTATTACTGAAAAATATAAATTTATATTTAGGTACACCTGTGTCTTGCAATTGATGCACAAACTTTTTATTTTGCATAAAGATTCGGAATCTACTGATGATCATTAATGTTGAGAAGGTAATATAGGAATTATTTCTGACTTGCGTCCCACAATGGAGCAACTCATTTGCCAAATCAATTAACCCCCGAGAAAATAAATGAATATACGTTAGAAAGAAAGGTAGTAAATTTTTCTCGGTATTGTTGCAACTTTGATGAGGGTTCATTACAATATTCGGACTTGCGGCGGCCAATGCTCCGTATTAAACCGTGCGCGCGTAACACGTTATCACGGAGCGGCGTTATTACGCTAACAATCGCGGCGTTAATTTCAGGCACCATTGTAATAATGGGACCTACTGTCAGATCTTCCGCATTCCGACATTCGTAGCGCGAGCCGGCACAATTAGTGTAACTATGCGAGAAGCTGCGGTGACGTTTCCTTGTTCCCGCCGCTAACGCTCTCCTAATAAATAAGATAATCCACGCGTTAACCTAGTGTTTTTAGAGGACAAACCGACGAGCAAACAAGGTATAAAAATAATAGGAAAAACAAAGGCAAATGCAAACAACCGGAATTGAATATCTTTCGTAGATAAGCGTACAAGCAGTTAATAATTGAATAAACTGTAGTCCGAGCACAGCTTACTAAGTATGAAAAGTTAGGAAATTTTCGATTTCATTGATAACCACAAAATTGATGTGACGATCGAAATCAAAGATAACGGTAGACCAGAGTCGCCGGACGAGGGGAGGGAGCACGAATCGAGGGGAAAAAGTAACCCCGACTTTGCCAGTACTGTCCACGACGGAGACGAAACGCGTCACGTGACAGGGCGGAAGCGTGGGGGAATAACGTCGTAGAAGGGGAAGTGGGAACACGAGTCTTGATCTGGCGACTCTGCGGTAGACAGTCATTACCATTCCTAGGCACTGCGAATTTTTACGCTCAATAACACTCTTTTGCGTCAATTGCGAAGAACAGGAAATAAATAAGAATTAACTTGAATAATTTTAGTGTCAGATAATGTGACACTGTGTGCTTAAATCCTTTCGTATAAAATTCGCAGTCCATTCATCAATTAATTCATTCTCACCAGCGGATTTTTATGTGAAAATTTAATAAACACATGAAATCCGCAGTGCGATTCTTGCATTGTACACCACATGAACTAATTCTGACGATATTTATTTATCATGAGGGCTGCGCTATGTCATGACAAGGATCTCATGCTCCTCGCACGCAATTTCAGGTCTCATCGATCTTCGAATCAGCACTATATAGGATACCGCTACTTAGACTGTACGGTAATGGACTAATTAAACTAATTGCAACGGCATCGGTATATGATAGCCCTTCAGATCGGAGAGATCAGATATTCAAGCAGTACTGTCCAATAAAAGCTAAACAGAAATGTTCCTGCACTTTGCTCAAATTTTCTTGTTGTATTGTTAATATTCTCATCTCGGTGCTACCTCCACTTTTATTAATTTTCTTAATTCTTCTACTGGGTCGTCGTCCATTCAGAATTCTTGAAATTATCGAAATACTCTTTCTGATATTTAGAAGTAGAATTTTATACAGATCTACATTTTCAAAAAAAATATATTCAATGGAAAGTCAAGTAAAATTTCAATTTTTCTACCTCAGTAAATTAAAAGTAAAATTAGTTTCTTGTTCCCTCTACGAGTTCCATCACTGTATTGTTTTATATTTTATTAACTGATTTACTTTTTATTGCTCTCTCTCTCTCTCTCTCTCTCTCTCTCTCTCTCTCTCTCTCTCTCTCTCACCCACTCTCTCTCTCTCTCACTCTCTCTCTCTCTCTCTCTCTCTCTCTCCCTCTCTCTCTCTCTCTCTCTCTCTCTCTCTCTCTCTCTCTCTCTCATTTCATGGATTAGTGAATATCGTGCACAGTTGGCACATATACAAAGTCAATACTCTCCTTCTCCTTACTGACAAGTAGTGTAACGCTACCAGTTGAGAGCTACGGAAACACTGCACGGTAGTACTTTGTCACAGGTTGAGCAACTTCTCCTAGTAGAAATCTCATTCGAAGTTAGTTAAATGTCATTCATCTCTGTTCCACTCCGAGCGGGAACAAAGTTCTGGTAGATATTAATATTAATCCGACATTGTTAATACGAGAATGACGTCACTTTCGAGGAAGAATAATAATCCAATTCTTTTGCACCGACATTATATCAACGCATATAAGGAAACATTGGAAGGAGAGAGTTGATATTATCCATTTTAACAAAATGGCTCCTGGGCTTTCCCCCAAGCAATAGATTTTCTTTTAAATGTGAACAATTCTGTTTGGACTTTCGGAACGATTTATTATTTAGTATAAAAGGAAAAGTTTTTCTGCGTGATCCGAAGAACTTATTTCTAGACGCTTTTAAGCTGTTGCTCCGCCACTGTGCTTAAGAATTTAAGTCGTCATAAATAAGCTCGCTCAGACAGAGGAAGAATAAAACAAGATCTATAAATCTAGTTGCATGCAATTTCGCGTTGACTGTCCAACCGACAATAGTTCCACAAAAAACAAATCATTTATTTAATAAAAGAAATACTGGAAATCGTTATAACACAAATTAAATAAAGAAGTACGACCATTTGTTTGTAATTAGAATACGGATTGTATGCATTAATGGCAAAATTGAGTTGGTGAAATTTCAAATAAGATTAAAATAATTTGGGAATGACGATATATTCTATTTTCAATCGAACAAAATTATTAAAGAAAAACAGATTATGATATAATTATTAATTTTCTTGCTAGAGGTCCTGAATGATGTACCCACAGTGTGTATGGTCGACATTGTTGCAACATCAAGGGTTGATACTACCTTTGAGTCGGTAACAGCTTTTGCCTTTAATCCTCAAGGGGACGATATCGGTACTCTAGCAGCCCCAATATTAAATTTTTTTATGTACTTTGCAAAATAATTTTATCTGTACTTTTTCTATTTTTCCAGCTTTACGTTCTCATAAAATACACTTGCGTTCACTAATTTAATTCATAAACAAGTTAAAACTACTGAAAAATATTCTAAAGTAAATATGAGTCCCTGAGAAACCACATGCGGTTCTTCAACCCTTTCACGCCGGCACGGTGTTAGGGTCCACTTTAATTACTTCAAAGACTTCCTCTAACTTTCAACTTGTTATAATTTAAAGGATGTTTGAACAATTACGCGAGTCGTTATACAGGGTGTCTCAAATATTTCAAGCAAGTTTTCCCTTCGCGAAAATGTTCTCCGCGGCTTTGTTTTCGAGTTATTCACGAAAAACACCGGCCAATCCGCGGGACCCGCCCATTGCAGCTGCGCATTCCTATTGGTCCGTGTTTTTCGTGAATAACTCCTGAACAAAGCCACGGAGAAGATTTTCGTAAAGGAAAAAGTTACTCGAAATGACGTCAGGGATCATCCCGTCCATGGAAGTTCAGCAATTTTGGGACAACCTGTATAGCAATCAAAAATTACATTCGGTACTTCCATCGAGGCTCACCCAGTAGATCGAAACATGCCGTCCTAATTCGATAGCCAGTGGCTGTGGGCAGTCAACGCGTTAATCTTCCGAAGTTCAGCAGACCGTCGCGGTTTCGCAATCCCGAGTTTGCCGTGACAATGCAACGCAGACTCTCTCTCCCTAGAAGAAATGATCGGTTACCACGAGGTCTTGAAAGAGAATAGCACAGTCGAGGGTGTGGTTTTCGTCATAACTCATCGCTTTGACCGGAAGTTCCCCTTCGGCTAAGGTTCGGAACATCGAAACGCCTTTTCGCCAACCTCTTCTCCCGTATGGTCTCGTGAAATCCGATCAGAATTTCGGCCGGAACACCTCCGTTATACCACATCTGCTTGACGGCGGATAGTGTGGACTAAGCAGAGTATTTCAACGACATTCGACTGGCGTCATAACCTTTATTGTCGCCCGTTCGACCATTGTCAGCGTCGCGCGCAACTTATCTTTTGTCTTCCCCTCCCGCCCTCCCAGCCCCTGAATGGAGAAAGCGATTTCAACTTTGTCGCTGCTTCGGAAGATTCGATTCCACGGAAATCGTTCTCATTTAACCATCAAGAGGATTGTCGGGAAAATTTTCGACCCGAATGCTCTTTCGTGCGTTATCCTTCAAACAGTTCACGGAAATCTCGAACTAATTTGATTGAGTGGTGGAAATCCTTTCTAGTTTCCTGATAACAGATTCTTTAAATAATTTCACTGTACCATTGCAGAAAATATTTGTTCGAATATTGTGTACATTCTCCATTTTATTTCTCCAGTTTTCTAGTCCAAGCTCTTGACATCAGCTACAACACTGTGAACTTAAAAATATATGGTGCCGTTTAAAAATCATCGACGACCTTCAAATAAAGACCTTGAAAAAATATTTGCCTTCTTTAACAGTACAACTTTTCTATGTAACATTGTCATCTATCTTCAAGCCTAACGGAGCTATTTAGGTGTTCTGTGTCTAGTAAATCATCCCGTATACAGAGTGTTGCACGTAACACTTTTCACGATTTTTCAAGTACTAGCAATAATCTGACGAAAGAATATTTTCAACGAAAGTTGATCAGTTATCGATTGGCTATACATTGCAATAAAAAAAGTTGAAACATTTTTTTAAATTATTGTCAAGGCCATCTTTATTGTTGAACTTTTCATTTCTTTGCCTTCAAGGTCATCCGAAGGTCATGGTATACTAGGTCGTTGAATTCTTCTTGATACGGGCTATAATACTGTTAAGTCGAAAATACAAAGTGCCATTTAAAAAAATGAAGGTAGCCTTTACAATAACAAAAAAAAAAATGTTCGAACTTTTTCTATTGCAATGTATAGCCAATCGAAAACTGATCAACTTTTGTTGAAAATATGAAAAGTCGTGATAAGTATTACGTGGGACACCCTGTATATGTATATTACATTTTTATTTAAAAAAATAAATTTTTTCCAGATGTATGGATGGGGAGCTAAGAAAAAAGATGAATAGTTTCTGACGAATGACGAATCAACCGGTCATCCCCAGTTGAAATGTTAATGATATTATTGATTACGCCTTGAGTTTCTCCGGTTGTTGGAAGTTAGAAATTGAGCTAAGAGCGTGCGATCGTAAGAAGATAGTACACATAGCACAGAGCGACGGAACAGCTCCTAATGGCCAAAGGAGATCACCAGTCGGAGGCGTCATAACTTTCCTCGAAAGAAACAATCATCCCGGCGCGACACGCGGTTTCATTTGACTTGCATCGCGGTACCGACAATATTTGCGCCGTTGCTCGCCGTTTCCAGAAAGTTTAATTGCTTAGTCTCCGGTCGTCTAATTCGTTGAATATGTAAATCGTCGCCGTTCCCGCAATTCTGGTTTCAATAATGCCGCGAGAAGAAATTCTCGGCTGTTCTCTTTTCAATCGATAGACCGCGACCATTGTTCCGCGGCGAAACTCGTTCGACGACGAATCGGTTCCTCCAAAGTTGTCCCTTCGCAACTTCACCCCACCCCCTCCTATGTTATCGAATTAAAATTAAAATTTCAACCCCGGTAAAAGGTAGACGGAAAACTTTCCTTTTAGCGTGCACGAGGTTGAAGCGTTCCGCGGCGAACAAGTATCGTCGAACAACTTCTAATTCCTGAAGGGGATCGTTCTGACCATGCATTAAGGGCTCAAGGGATCTACTTCCTACCACCGTTTCGTAAAATTGATTTTCCTCCTGATTTCCGACTGTTTCATAAATTATTTTGGTTAAACTTTCGCTCGGGGGACCAAAAATTCTTCGCTTTTCTGAATGTAATATTACACAATTCGACGAAAAAATGATAAAACTTTAAATTCTAGTGCGCGCAAAGCAAGATCTAAACCGGGCCTAACCCAGACCTAGCGGATCCGCTCCTATGTCTCGAACCCAATATGGCAGCGTTCTAACCTCTCAAACGCGCTTGAAATCGAGCAACTTTACTCGTGAGTGAACTCCGTACACTGAAACTTGGATTCCGCGCACTAGTATTCAAGGTTTTATCATTTTTTTTCGTCGAATTGTATAATATTACGTCTAGAAAAGTTGAAAATTTTTGGTCCCCTGAGCGAAAGTTCAGCCATTATTTTATAATGGGCCATCCATATGCCTACACAATGCCACCGTGAAAAGTCTAGATTCGCCATTGAAGAATCTAGAAATAAAATCGACATTCGATCATATCCGCGTGTCTTCTGGATAAAATCTGGATCGTAGGTAAGTTAAGTTTGCTTGACGAAAGAGAGAGAGAACGATAAGCGTTAAAACGTAGGAATAATGTTAATGTACGTCGGACATATGCCAGCAAACGACGATATCCGGGAAAGCGAGGCTAACGCGTGAAATCAACGAAATTAGCCGTCGATGACTGCGATCTCCGATTCCGACGAGACGCGACGGTGTGCAACGCGCGTCTCGTGATTTCGAAAACATCGATCATTCGACCGTGTTTCTCCTGTGTCCGGGATTATTCGGGTTCGTAGATAGAGAGCGGCGCAGGAGACGATTCGAAGATGAAACGAGAGAAAAAAAAGAAAAAAAGAGAGGCGAATAAAAAAAAAACGAACAAAAAGCCAACGTGATAATAACGTACTAAAGTGGACCAACGTCGAAGCCACACACCGGAAATTCTAAAAAACGAAGGGTCGTAGAAGTAGATGGACTCGCTTGAAAGTGTTTAGAGGTACACACCGCGTTAATCTTTCGGCCTGTCGATACTTTTCGTCACAGTAGTATTGGTCCAATCGATGGATCGAGCAGTAAGCTGGGTTCGATTTTTATGGAGATTGGTCTAGTAATGGGTCAAACTTCACGTGAGGAAACCAGAAATTTTTAACTTCGTTTTATATGATCTTGTAGATTTTTACGAGAAAATGCCGAAAATCGATGTTGTAATGTTAGGAATCCACTGGTTCAAAAATTATGCGTGTTTAAAGTTCAGCGATCTTCACCGTTTGGGACAGGTAATACGTACCAACATGATGGCGCCCTCAGCAGTCAAAAACAGTGAAAATTCCTGAACTTTGAACACGCATAACTTTGGAATCAGTGGACTCCTAAGCGTAAAACTTGGGTTTTCGGCATTCTCTCGTCAAAATCTATAAGATCATCTAAACCAAAGTAAAAAATTTCTGGTTTCCTCGGGTGAAGTTCAGCCCAAAAATTGAATGTACAGCATCACGTCATCTGACTACATACTAACAATTTTTTTTTGTCGTTAAGGATCTTAGAAAATGAATGATTGTGAATCTAAAATCGAACGCGAATCTAAACAAGTCCTGAGAAAAAGAATGGTAAAAAATCAAATCGAACTTATTACTCGTTCAGAGATTTTAATAATGAAAGGCGCTGCCGCACGCCGATCCAAACCCGCGGCGAGAATTGTTGTTCTCCGAGCGTAGAATTTCTAGATCGTAAAATTAAACGAAATGGTCGAGCCGAAGGACTAACTCTAGTTAAGCATAGCGCGAGAACTTTTATCGGCTTTAGTTGCGTTCACGGTACGTACTTTACACGTATGTACCACGCTGTCGAAGCTGTTTATAGTAGAGGCAGACAGAGGTACTTCCGCGGAATTATATGTATACACGCGTCGGTATTTATACATGTACACAGTATACCGCAGGACTTCCTTTTCTAGTACGTTTTAAAACAAACAAACAAACAGCACTAATTGTTACAACGCTGCGACCTTTTGTATTCCTTGTTCTACCGAACAGGCGGAACTTAACGCTAGAACAACCAAACCCCGCCAAAAATGGCGGACTTCGAGCTCTCTATTTCACAATGATTGTTCGCTATGGAAATGGCTAGAGACTTACAATAATTTTTAGCTGTCTGCGTTTCTGCTTTTTTCCCAACAGACACGCCTGATTAAATAAATTTTCAGCTACTAAAAGTTACTATGTAGAGTTGAATTTTTCTAGTTGGGCCATCTAGACTCGGGCCATCGTGGACACTCGAGACATTTATTTGTTATGGATTTTGTAAAAGAAGAACACATTTTAACAAATGTGTCTTGTTGTTCCTAAAAGGTACTAGTCACCTTTAGCGATCAGTTGTTCCAATGTTGAAACCATCGATCGCTTAAAGTGACATTCGTCGTTAAAATTGCAATGGTACTTTTGTAAACTTCTACGAAAGCACCATTGCGATTTTAGCGATCGTAAAAGATAACATTCGAAATCGGTCGCTTCGATACGTTCGGTAGTTCTAGTCTTAAGAAACGCACAGTAGCGTAACCGGATTGGCGGAAGAAGGTCGTTCGCTATGAAAATGGCTCAAACTCGCAACATTTGTATCTGTTTGCGTTTCTGTGTCTCACGCAAGAGCTCGATTAATTTTCTAACAAATGAACTTGCAACTACCGCGTAGAATTTTTCTAGTTGACTTGGGCCATATTCGTGATCACAGACGCATACTACTGCGAGTATGAATTGCAACGAAGAAAAACCGAATTCGATCGAATGATCTATTCTGATATCAAACCACAGTGATCAAATTATTAGAGCTACTTGCACAAGTTGACGACCTCATATTACCGCGGATTTTTATGTATTAACACCTTGTGCAGATTCGCAAATTACGAAAAAAAAAATTGTTATTAATAAGTGGCTTGCCAGTTTTATTTTGTAATTAAAATTGTAGTTTGCGTCAAGAACGTAAATAGTATTATTCGCCCAGTTAATAAATTTTTCGCATTGCTAATAATTTGATCACCTGCTGTAATTGAATAAAACATTATCAGAAAATTTTGAAAATCTGTGTAAACCCTCAAAAATCCCACAAAAGTCATACTAATGAAAAGTTGAGTGTGGCTTCAGGGTTGAAGCATAACATTGCTTCTGGAACTCTTCTAGATCATCCAAGATCCTTATGAACTTCGATTTACCAACTATATTGTGAGAATAATTAATTTTCAAGATTGATCATCATGCTATTATTATTAGACTGCGGATTTTTGCGAAATAAAAGATTTGCAACTTAACCGTAAGAGATAGAATTAAAATCGCTCAACTTTAAACGCGCATAACTTTTCAACCAGTGAGCTCCTAATATTAAAACTTGAATTTTCGGCATGTTCTCGTCAGAATCTACGGGATTCTATAAACAGAAGTCCAAAATTTCTGGTTTCCTCAGGTGAAGTTTAGCCGTTTCCCATTTTTTCCTCGATCGCATAGAATCCGCAGTCTAATCATCATAATAATAATGTGTACTTCGGTAATTATTATAATACACGCATGCAAAAGTGGTGAAATAGGAAAATGTAGATAATATCATAATTATTTTGTTTAATGACGATTAGATTATTGAGATTCGGTGTTACGCAAAACAGGCAAAAAATTGATTTGCATCACTTTTGCATTGAACTTTCGACGGACGAGTGATTTTGATTTCTCCACCTCGAATTCGCGTTTCTCTCGAGCTCCAGTTCTCGCTCGCACTTACTACAATGATTTGAAAATGAGAATTAGTGCACTGGTGAAAATGTAACAAAGAGTGGAAGACATCTAGCGATGTATGTAATTAGAACAACGCAGGTTCGTTGGCTAGTTCGAAGCGAGCTGGTTAAGCTACTGTACTTACTGGGACTGTTTCGATTTAGCGGTAACGATAGGCAGCTTCGGTTTCCTGTTTCACACTGTACGATATATGTATGATAATTTTGTATGTACACCCCCCATAGGATAGCTGTCGTTCGATGGCCGTCGATACTATCTTGGTCGATCGTCGCCGCGAACGGTGGTTGCACCTAACACCGGCGAGCTTCGAGAATTCTAACATTCTAACTTTTGCTATTGTAATAAGTAATGAGCTTTTACGTCCGTATACTGCTCGCGATTACTAGTATATTTTTTAATCGAATGGAATGGCGCGATCGATGAGTGTATGCACAAAACTCTCCTAGACGAGTACTATACTTATGATACATACCGAGTTTCCGAGTTTTCCGTGGGAAAATCTAGTACCGCGTAGTATCGTGCAAGGACCAATTCGTTCATAGACCAAGAAGATATTCGACGTCGTTTTGGCGGGCTCGTTGCAAACGAACCCCGGCCAACGAGATAAGAGAATGAACGTTGATTTTCTACACGGTTTCCTTCGTTCGACGAGATTTCTTTACCGTAAAACGTTTGTTACGTGCTCTCGCGTACGGAAGTATCGATTCTGTTCTTATCGATCATCCACCCCGCTTGTTGTCTGGACGAAGAAAGAATTTATAACATTAATTTTTAGGCGAATTGATCTCGTCCGCTTACTTTTTTACCACCAACGTTGAATTGTTACTGAAATTCCCAGCGGTAATGAAAAATTTCATCAGACCGCGAATCCCGGCTTTACGAAGTTTCCATTCACCTGGAGAGGCATTTCTTTTTCTTTCGGAACAAGTATTTCTCAGAGCTCTGCGGATGATTTCGCGGATGCTGCTCGCGTAATAAACGTATTACACGCGAAACGATGGTCCCCCGATTACCCAGAACATCTCTCAACAATTATCTCGATTGGGTGAGATTACCTTGAATTCCCCGTTTCAATTAAACTAAATGAAAATAATGTTTCTTAGCGGAGCAAATTCGTTAGCCAGATGAAGTGGTTCAGGCATGAATAAAAGATGGCCTCGTCCATTTCTTTTGGAATAAACTTGTGAATTCTAATTGGGAAGCGAAATTACATTTCCGCGGCCGATGTGCGCGTCCGTACGCACACCCCAAAGCACCGTGTAATCCGATTAATCATTTAAACCCCAGGATCAAGCTCTTAGATACTCATTCTGCGTGTTGTTTCAATGAGTTTGTACGACCCGGTAAAATGGAGTTTACACGCTCTTTCGTTATTTATGTTTATACACCCATTTGTTTCTAATTAGATTGATAGATTGATTCTCATCAAGCTTTACGCGAGTGTTTATTAGACATAGCTAAGACTTTGCCAACGTTTCGTTCGCGTCCGTTTTTCATTTTAAGGGAGAAATCAATCCTTATTCGAACCGGCCCTTCTACATAAATCGCAGACGACAAAAGATATCAAAAAATAGTCGAAGTTATATCTCATCTTTCAGCTCGTAAATGTGTGCCGAAAGTTTTTGGAAAAATTATTAAAAGAATTGTTTTCTTCAGAAAAATTATAACAATTTTGACAACTTCTGTCTATTTATTCCCCAGAATTATTTCAGACTGGTTTGTATATATTTGTGTTTCCAATATTATTCCCAATAGGTCTACCGAGCAATTCAAATCGCTCTAATTGCGCATCTCCGGGGAGAATGCAGGAGACCAGGTGAATTTACCGAATTGCAGAATGTCCGCAAGTATTTGGACATTTCTAGATTTGTATCATTGTTTACTTTCCATCGGTTTTATGCCCTACATTTATTATGTATAGGAACTGATGCGTGCTTAAAGGTGATTTATTCGTACGTACAGGTATTTCTAGGCTTGAATTCTATTTTCTGTCAATATCACGAATATGCATTGTACAGTAATTATTTTATGCTGAATTAAAAAGTGATTTATTATCCTGTACATACTTGGACAGATGTGGATTATATTTTCTGTTGTTATTATTGCCTATATTTAATATAATCAATATCATTATTATGATTTACTATAGTATAGCATATTTACTATACCATAATTTACTATACTGTAGTATATTTACTATACTATAATTTACTATACTATAGTAAATATATTATAGTATCTTTACTATACTATAATTTATTATACTAAAGTATATTTGCTATAGTATAGTAAATTTCCAACCACATCTCGATTCTTTCTTCGTCCAGAGCCTAGAATCGCGTGAATAGATGATCCGTATCGATGTGCAATGTGCATACACAAAGAGTTTAGCTGCAACGTCCACTTCTTGCTCACCCGGACTCCGGTGGGCAATGTAAATACTTTGGTATGTGTGTGCCTACTTCCGATAGTTAATATTGTTATCGTATATATATATAATATACATATATATATGTATACATATTATATGTATACATGTATGTATACATATATATCTATATACCGTATATTGTACAACTGTACCTTGAATGACTGAATACGAAGCAAAAAGAAAAAACACATTAAACTAATTGTCAATTACATGGAGTTTTACACGATTCGCGTACACGATATAACGAAGCGAAAAGATAGAGGAGGAGAGAAGAAGAAGTGAAAGGAAGAGAAGAGAATCGAAGGGAAGCAAGATTGACGGGGGCGAAGTACGTTGTTACGAATATAATAGATATGTGTAATGTATGGCCTGTGCATAATTCTAAATTAGGTACAATCAAAGTAATTTCCGTAGGCCTATACACGTACATGTAACACGTTGTATGTAATCAGCGGACGCGACGGAAACGGAAACAGAATCTTAACACTAGGAAACGTGGACGGGTAAAGTACTATTTTGTGTCCTTGGAATGCTGTGCTTTATTTTCTGCGAATGGGATGTCGAGACGATCAGAAAGTGATAACGAAGAAGCTATACTTACTTTGTCAAACTAGTATTTTACTCGACCCTGACTACGTACGCATGTAACCGTTTATCGTAACGATATTAAATGGATTGTAAATCAAATTGGAATATTAATATCGTGTCTGTTGCTATCTTTCACCTTTGTTACCTTCCACCCTCCAGTCCTTTCTCCAGGCCGCCGTCGCGTCGTCGTCGTGGGAAATGATTTATTATGATCGACGGGATAACAGTGTTCTGCTTATTCTATTTATTTATTGCGTATGTACATTTACATTTCATATATTATTACATATATAAATAACACGGTGTACCGATCGGTATTGATTATTCCATTGTTCGCGTCAGGGTGCACGAACATACTCGCGAATCGATGGGATCACGCGATTCTATGTTGGGGATAGACCATGGGTGACCTCGGACGGTCATTCTGCTACGATTCAATTGTATATTGTTTTGCACCTGCCTTATTATGCGCGCGTATTCCCACGTGATCGCTAATTTACCCAGAGGAAATTGAACCACTATTTTATTACTGATTTCCTGGCTCGCAGAACATTATTTCGAATTTTTCCACCAATTTCACCCTCACAACTCTGAGCGCTCTCGCATTCACATTTTTCATTCATGTATACTGACTCATATGCGACGTCCACGATCTCGCAGTTTAAAATTAATCGAATTCACTTTTGTTGTAGGACTCTACTTCTCTTTGGTGAGTCATTCTAATCTCCTGCACTAGAATTCATTGTATATTTGTACAATTTTGTACGATCTGATTTTATACAATCTTAGAATAAACCTCACCTGAGGAAATCAGAAATTTTTAACATATTTTTATAGGATCCTGTAGATTTTGACGAGGAAGTGCCAAAAATCCAAGTTTTAATGTTAGGAATCAACTGGTTCAAAAGTTACACGTGTTTAAAGTCGAGCGATCTTCACCGTTTGCGGTAGGTATGGGCACCGCCAAGTTGGTATGTGGTGAACTATGTGTAAGTATGTGTGCGGCCACTAGGTGGCACCACAAGCACGCGCCGAAGTCGATAACGTAGATTTCTAAGATTCGATTCGCATCGCACGTATGTGTCAATGCATCCGTTACGAAATAAAATAATGCTCGAGCACCTGTATCAACTCGAATCGATTAAAGCAAACGTTCTAAATATTTACATGAACAGATATACATATATGTATATCTCGAAGCATCCATCACGTTGGTTCGTTCGAAACGAACGGGGGACGCTTCGTTTCGGAATTTTCAATTGTGCGCACCACCGCGCGCGTTCTCAATAAATTAATGGCATAATTTATATTCGTTACATCTAGGAATGATAAGAAAATTTCAGAATTGAATTATTATTACGCTAACCGGATGCGTACGTTCGCCGTTCACATCTCCCGCCTCTACGAAGCTGTCGTTTCTTTGATATTTCAAAACGAGCATCGTCGCAGAACGGAAACGATTCGCCTAAGAATCTTTGTTCGTTGCGAAGACGTTTCACGGCTTTTTTGTTGTTTTTTTTTTGGTACATACTTATTTTATAGGTTAATTCGTTTTTCAGCGAACGTATTTACAGAACGTATCTTCTGGACATGTTCCAACACCGCGTCAAGGTCAAGCGACTTCGAGAACAACTACGGTTCACTTTCGAGACTCTTTCTTGCAACGTGTATAAATTAAGTATCAAGTATATTAAATATAGCTACCCTTTTGGAAGTTAAAGTACGGAGAGAACCCTTAAACACAAGTCCTGTATTCAGACTCTGGAACGGTAAATCGATTTCAGGATTCGAAGATGGGAGAATGAACTTTATATCCATCACCATGGTGACACGCGACGGTTTGGGGTCGTTTAGGATATTCGCTCTTTCTGTATATGCTAACTTTTCTAAAACCCAATATGATATCAACAAATTCACCATATGTATTAAAAATCAACTGTACCTACGAAAATCCACGTCAACAATCCCACCAGAAAAAGCCAGAAAATCGACTAAATGATCCCAAACTCACTGTCACGAGCACCACCATTCATTCATTTCCATACTCCATATATAGCCAGCTCTAGGAGAGTCCTTTTAACTCTTCTTGGACAGTTCCTGGAAGAATGCCTCGATAGGCAAAGTGGGCTCATCGGAGGGTATCTTGAAGTGAGAAGCGGCGATCCTGCTGTCAGGCGAGACGGCCTTGAACATGCCAGGTTTGTCGTACAAAGCTGAAGCTGAACTGGTCAGATCGGCTACGCTGAGGGATGCCTTGGCGAACAGCTCCTCTTCATCGGTGGTGGACGACTTATTATTCTCTTCGTGTTTGTTCTCGGTGATCTCTGTCGGCTGTTCCGTCTTCACAGTGGTTAGCTCAACGGCAGCGGCGGTTTCCTTCACCTGGCTCTCTTCGGCGTTTTTGGCCGTGCTGCTCGGAACCGGTTCGACCGGGGGGTTTTCATGTTGCGCGTGGAAACTAGGTGCGGTTTCGCTTTCATCCGCGTTCCTGTCCGCCCCCTCCTCGTCCTCCGGTTTCGCCGAGCTGCTCGGTCCAGCTTCCTCTTTTTCCACGGGTATCTCGTTCGCTGCCACCCTGGTGGTCCCCATCGTGGTCACAGCCGAATAGAAACTGGTCTCCTCGGCAGCCATTTCCGTCGGCTCGACTACTTTCCTATCGGCGTACGCAGCAGTCGAAGTTTCCCTGTGCGTCTGCAGCCTGCTCTTCATCACTGGTCGCCGTCTCACCGACGACGAGAAAACATTCTCGGGCCTAGCCGTGCTAGGCTTCGACTGAGCCTCGCTCTCGTAGGACTTAGGACTGCTCGTTGTCCCGGATATCCTGCTCCTGTAAACATTCCCGCTGACAGGTCTCCTCTTAGGAACAAACCTGGTCCTTTCGGTCGTGGACGGTCCATCCTCGGCCACGTTCTCCTGCTCCTGAACCCTCACAGGATTCGGCGACGTCGTCCTATAGTTCACCCTGGAAACGTACTTGTACCTCCCAGTCGTCTCCCTGTTGTTGGTGTCTACCGACTGCTGCTGCTGCTGGTGCTGCTGTTGGTTCTGGCTTTTGTAACTCGACCCTCTTTGCCTGGTGTTAGCTACCGGCGTGACCGAAGCCTCGGTCGTCGAGACGGTAGCTAATCTGCTCTTGTAGTCCAGCCGACTCTTGTAATCCTTGATGCTGAACCGCGGTCTGGTGGTGTTCCCGTATCTCATGCCCGGTCTGATCTTGTGCGTTCTAGACGCGGAGCCTGACGTGGGGGACTGTGTCGTCGACGGAACGGCGGTAGTAGTCGTGGGAGTAGCCGCGGTGGGAGCGTAGCTGCTCGAACTGCTTCCGACGCTCGAGCTCGTGGACACCGCCGTTGATTTATCGAAGTAATTGCCGTCCGTCTTGATAAACAGGTTCTCCAGAGGTATGTTGGTAACCACGCCGCCGTCTTGTACGTTGTAGTTCTCGTTGTTCGGCGTGTCTTCGCTCTTGGTCTTGGTGACGTCTGTCAGGTAGTCGAGAGGAACGGCCTCCGTGACCGTTTCGCGTTGCTCGTCCACGGAGCCGTAGTTCTGCGACTGGTAGTCGTAATGTTGACCGGTCGCCTGGCTGGTTGAGAATGGACTGACCGGTTGGTTGGTGACGTATTGACTGGCAGGTTGGCTGGTAGCGAACGGGTCGCTCGGCTGGCTCGTGGCGTACTGATTATTGTACTCGTTGTAGCCGGAGATCGACTCTGTCGAGGGTTTGTAGGTGTTCAAGCCGGTGTGCACGATCTCGGTGACGATCTCCGCCTCGAATGGCTCGCCCGGGTTCACCCGGTTCCTGTGACCCGGACGTTTACGGATGTTCGCCTTCTTCTCGGTGACCGACTCCTCGTACGTCGACACCGTCGGCTTGATTCGACGACGACGAGATGCGTCCAGCTGTTGCTGCACGTCCTCCGGCTTGTCGTACTTGAAAAACTCGTCGGCGACCACCGTAATTGGTTCTGGAGTTGTGGTCGTCGGTCGTCGCCGGCGCAACGGGGCGCCGGGTCTTCGGGTCCTCGGCTTCTGAGTGGTCGCCGTTGGCACCGTCACCACTTCCGGCGGAGCAGCCGTCGTGGTCTGCAACGGCACTTCCTCGATCCGCAACGTCACCGGCACCACAGTCTCGGGAAGTTGAACCGGCGCTTCCGTCGCCGCCAGCTCGTACGACACCGTCGTCGTCGGTTTTCTTCGTCTATATTGATCGCGGGACAACTTGTGCGGCCTCTGCACTCGTGAATCGGACTGACCCTCCCGGGAGCCTTCCGGCTGATTCTTTAATTGCTCCTGGTACCTCTGACCACCGCCGATCGGGCTCTCCGAGATCACGTAGTCCGGCTGTGCCACCTGCGGAAACAACCCGGAAGATTTCTGATTTTTTTAAACCGATTTTCGTTTCGTCGTCTTTCTTGCTTTTAAGCAATTTTTTCCATGAAATTTTTATCAAAGTTTCATTGAAAAATAATTAAAAACAAAAAACGTCTGTTACGTAAAATTTTTCACAAACAAGCTGCACATCTACCTCGCGTACAGGGTGTTAAGAAATGTTTGGTCTTGACAGTCATAGGCGTTTTCCATATCTGGGACAATTTTGCGGCAGCTTTTTTTTACAGATCTTCATCGATCCGAAGATGTGGAATACGCTTATGATTGCCAAGACCAAACATTTCTAACCAACCTGTGCAGTCGGTCACGAAAATATTGAGACACAATATGATTTTGGAATCTAAGCAGTGTATTTTGAATAGATGTGCAATTATGCACAAAACTGAATTGAATTATGTTAAAGTACAGTATAATGGCTTGTTTCTTATGAATAATATTGCGTTAGTATAAAAGAAAAATCTAAGAAAAATATTGCAAATTATATTGTGTTCCAATATTTACATCGAGACGTTAGCGCGTATCGTAATCGAGTTAAGAAAAGTACGACCCATTGGAACTCAGCCCACGGGTCGCATAGCCATTAACAAGCTGCAGACCGCATGGTTCCGGAAATTGCTTTTTGGACAAGACTATACAGACTTTGGTAGTATATCTAATGGCTTTTTGCCTGGTTGGTCGTCTTTTTTTTAGAAAAACGAGTTTAAAGTTTTGCCAAAATTTAAGGTTACCTGGATATGCCACAAAAAAGAAATTAGACATACTAGATGGTCTCAAAGCTTTTTGCGGAACCGTGCGGTCTTAGACCCAATCGACTATTGAAATCTCTGAAAGCAATAACTCGAGCGGCAATTCACTCGGCCAACAAAAGGTACCTGCGATTGTTGGATCCTTGGCAGCTCGCCAAGGTGGGTGTACTCGGTGATCGCTGCGGCGGTGTCGGTCGTGACCTTCGGGATCTCGTAATCCGGCAACTGGAGGTTGTAGGATTGCTGTTCGTTCAACTTGGCCAGCAGGTCCGACTGATTCCTGGCGGACTCTACCGCCAGCCTAGCTTCCTCGTCCTCTTTCTGTTGCTGCAACAACTCCCGGAGCTCCTGTTGCCTCTTCTTCAACTCCTCTTGCTGCTGCTGCTCTATCTCCAACTGTTGTTGCCTCTCCTGTTCCGCGAGCCTTTGCCTGTCCCTCTGCAACAGCTGTTGCTGAATCAAGTATTGTTGCTCGTTGAAGTGCTTCAGCGAAATACTCTCCGGCGTCTCGTACTCCGGCTGAGGGGTTTCCGGTCTGATGTCGATCGGCAGAACGGAGCTTTGGTATTGAGGCGGGGAGGCCTGGGGACCTATGAACAACACCTTCGGCACCTGGGGTATCTGATTCGAGCCTACCACCTCCTCGTGAAACTTGGACGGCGGGTTCACTCGGGGCAACACCTCGTTGATGTCCGACGGATACTTGTTCTTCGGGGCTGGCCAGGACGCCGGTGGTGGGGTCAGATCCTGATGCTCGGACACGTAATAAGTGTTAGCCACCCCTGAAGTCGGCAATATTTCGTGAGACCCGTTCTCCACCTGTTTGGTCGTGCTGTGACTCGGCCGCTTGTAATCCTGCTCCCCGCTATGATACTTGTTCGACTCCTGCGTTCTTGGGGTGGTAGGTGCGGGGGTTGACGAAGCGTAGACATCCGGCGGCAAGAGAGTCTCGTACGGTAACGACGGCCTGAAGTTATACCCATTATACATGGTCGGCGGAGTGATGTAGCTGATCTCGTGACTCTCGTGTACCAGGAACGCGGGATCCCTCTCGTAGGACGTCTTGTAAGGATGCGGCGGATGGTTCACCTGGCTGAAGAAGTTCCCGGTGCTCGCAGGACTAATTATCTGCTCGTTGTGAACTTGCCCAGGGTATTTATCATAGTTCCCTCTGTGGTCGTGTTCGCTCGGGCGTTTGTCCTTCCCGAAGTCGTTGGCCGCCGCTGAGCCGGGTGGTTGGAAGTAGAGTTTCATGTTGTTCGCGACCTTCTGCGACTCGAACGGCTTCGACTGCTGATACCGGGGAGGTTGGAGGAGCGGCGGTATGTACGGTACGTCCACGTAGTGTCTGTTCTTCGTGGGCGTCGAGGAAGGCGAGTTCGTTGTCGAGGTGTAGCCCTTGATGAAGTAAGTGGCTGCTTTGATTGGGTCTGGCTGTTGGTAAGGCGCGTTGAACTGCGGCTGTCTCAGGTACGCGGCGTTGTCCCGCAGGATTGGCTTCCTGTGCGGGTCCAGGTCGAACCTGTACGCGTCCTTCGGCGGTGGGATCAGAAAGGTGTACTCCCTTGTCTCCGATCCCAAGTGCTTGTTCAAGTGATTATGTGTCGGCTGCTCGCCCCGAGGTTTTGTCCCGGCGTGACCGAATACCGTGAAGCTACCTAAGATGCTAGGCGGATTATATTCGTGCGGACCCGGCGGCTTGCTCTTACGCTGCGGCTTCAGCTTCTCCGATGCTGCCATGTGCTCCTGCAGCTTCCCCAAGACTGGATGCAACGGACCGTTCCGTTCCAAGCTGCTCGCTGGCGAGACGTTCGTGCCGATCGTCTCCTCGTAGCCATTCGTCAGCGGCCTCCACCCGTTTGCGATCATCGACGACCGCGTCGGTGGCTGAAAGACGGTTTTGCGCAGACTTGTACAGGATTCGCCCGTGCGTTAATAATTTTAGCCGCTCGTTTACCAATTTAATTGACCCCATAATATAAAAAGCTAGAGATAATCAATGAAACAGATTCATTTTGAAAAATTCTGTAAAGCTTTGTCATTCGGCGAAATTTTAAGCATTAAAAGTAAAATGCCGAAAAGTGGAATGTTGAGTTTATTCGATCGTTTCCTATAAAAGAGGTTTCATTGTGTCAATATATTTTTCAAATAAATCTTCCAAGTTCTTTAACAAATTGATTTCGTGAACGATATACTACGATATTGTAAATGAATTGTTTATTGAGAACATCGTGCTGCGTAGCTACCAGAAATCTCGTAACAAGAGCACCGACTAACGGGGCCATTTTCCCCGTAACACGATGCCATTTTACACCCGAACACCGGGCTATAGTTAACCGGATCTACTATACACTTCGGTGGAAGTTGGTATAGCAGTAATTTTGTTAGATTGCAACTTTACTTACGGGTTTATTATCGGAACGGTCGATCGATACGGTGATCGCGCCGATGCAGGTAAAAAGCCCCATCGCCAGGACACCTGAGACATTCGCAACACACACACAAGTAACAGGTAAGAGAACATTGTTACAGCTAATTAGAAGTCATGCGTGGACTACCTATGCAAATCGTACTTACAATTCAGTGTAAGTGTCGGCCGCATTGTGACAGACCATGGGACCATTTACACAACTTGTGTGGTTTCTGCAACAGAAAATGTGACCGATCGTTAAGGAAATCTGTTGAGGACGTCGCGTATCGTTTCGAAACTATACGTATAGCCAGACTGCGATCAACTATGCTTCGATTTAAAACTGCGCCGGAATTGTCGGATTGCGCAACCATGAATGGGCAAGAACGGGCATTAGCGGTTTCAGAGTCATCCCCCTGGCCGAGAAATCTAATTCCGACACACACAGGGAGCAGAAAAACACGGATCCAGAGAAAGCGCCGCGCCGCCGCCGCGGTGCCTATCGGAGCGGCTTCCGTCGTTTCCGGTGCCATTTTGTCATTTCTGAATCACGGTAACGGTGAAACTTGGGGAAAAGACGGAAACAATTTCTCTTTTTTACGATTCCTTCCCGGCAAATTGCACTGTCAGCTTCGGCCTCCGTCGACTTTCTGATCGCGAGAAACTCACGAATATCACCGTAAAATCGACGATTATCAGCCGAGAAATCTGCTCCACGTGATCGATGATCCGCGAATCGGATCACTCGTCAAACATTTTCACGATCGATGGTTCAAGCATTGGCCAAATTGTTATTCACTGTTGTTACTCATATACTATACAGAGTGTTCCATGTTGTATGTCCTTGAAAGGAGTAATTGCAGGGGTTATTCGAAGAAACGTTTTCCTTTGCGAAAATTGTCTCCACAACTCTGTTAAGGAGATATTAACGAAAAAACGCAGACCAATCAGAGCGCGGCTACAGTTGAGTGTGGCGTTGCCGTTGGCTTAGCCGAAATCCGTCCACAGTAGCCGCGCCCTGATTGGTCCGTGTTTTTCGGTTAATAACTCCTTAACAAAGCTGCGGAGACCATTTTCGCAAAGGAAAAAGTGATTTCAAATGATCTGAGGGATCGGCCCTTTCGAGGAAGTACACCAACGTTTTGGGACACCCTGTATATGTAAGTTTTAAATGAAATAAGAAATATGTACATAGAAAATCAAGATATAGTACAGTAAATATAATAATATATAAATATATGATGAACTATCTTATGTCGAGGTCCACGATTGCTGTAGGAAAAGAACAATCAAATTTCGTAAATCGATTCTACCAGATTTTGGCATCTTTTTCGACACGAAATCTTGACGACTGCTTTCTATAAGTCTCGGGGGAGTCAAAGTTTTAGCATCGAGTTCTGCAAGGTTCGAAACGGTAGTTTCAAATTTTTCTGGCTTGCAAACCCCTTTCCGAAGTTTTCCTTTTCCTCCGCCTCTTTGAGGTAAACTGTGATACCACTATTATCAAAATTTCCAAGTGTACTTGTGCGTGCAATGCTCGACTCGTAGGAAGTTCGATTGAAAGTGGTGAAAATAAAGCGAGTGGAAACTGAAATTTTAACGTTGCCCGGATCGGTGCCGCACGTTGGGTTAACAAAATAAAAATGTTCTTCATCGATTGTAACATAATTTAACTTATTCCTTATTTTCTAATCAAAGATATCTTTGTATACACTTTGATTATTTTTATGTTTATTATTATTACTTTAATATGTCCATATACATAATGTAAGAGACGGAAGCTATATAAAAATATTTTTGCTTGTACAATAATTTCAATTGATTTATAAATCCTAAATTCTTTTAATGGACTGTGTCTACTTAATTTTAATTTATTGTGAAAATTTCATTTACGCGTTTCTATCGTAAATTGAACAATATCCACAGTCTACGACGAATGATGGCCGGAATAAACGTGATAGATGGATAAGAACTTCTCAACTTAATGGAGGAAAATTACTCCTTTTCTGTGGGTTAGCTTTAGCCGCTTTACTTCAATATTTGCCTTCGATTCGTCTGATTGAAAACGGTATCTCTCGGAATTAATGCTTTCATTAGACCGCGGGAACTCACAGCAGAGTATATTATCCCTCTCCAATTCCAGCATATGTATAGCATGACCTGCATAGAGTGTAAATCAGCTTTTGGGAGTGGTCAATGGAACATCCTACAGATTTTCCTTCGAAATCGGTTCATCGGTTATTGCGTCTCAATAATAATAAATAAACTGAAATTCTCTCCAATAAAATGTTTCCTACGCAAATTATGCGATGCTTAAAAACACCACTTAAACTTCATGTAAATAGCTGCCGTTGATGATGATGAGGATGATTTTTAATTGATCGGAACATTATACATATAGTGGTTGTAAATCTCAGTTACGCGATCGACGCTGCTTTCCAAATGATAAAAATCGAAAAAAGATAGTGGAGCACACGTGACGTTGATAAGAGAGGATCTCTAACGGTATTTTTAATGCGTCCGCGTGAACAAGTGGTTTATGTCCGAGATAAATATAGAAATGTCAGTGGATGTTGGAGATGAAAATAGATCCTTCGCTCGCGCAATAATATTCGATGGACTGTTTTTTTTATTAATCGATGAATGGGACGTGGCACGATCCACTTTTTCCTCTAAGTGACACTGAAAAATGGATCATCTATTTCTGCCTGGATGAAAACGTATTTAGCACGCTGGTCCGGAAATGTTCTACCATTACTATAGACTGCGGATCTTCGTGAAATTTTATATTTTCACAGTTCATTTTCGGATAAATTCGATTCGAACGAAAAGATTGGGAAATTCGTCCTAAAAAGACTAAACTAACAATCCTATTACATATTTTATTAACGTAAATGCTTTAGTGCAGTTCATAAATTTGCCCTTGACATAAATACATAAAGATCCGCAGTTTGATCATTAACATAAAATAGGTAAGTATTATCGGAGAAATGTTCAGAGGACGAAGCCCTTCATTAGAAGGAAGCACCGCCATGCCAATTATTGGGCGCGCGCATGGATCATGATGGATTCAAACAAACAACAATCGTATTAAAATAATATACTATACCAAAGTGTTTTGAAAACAATGACAACTGTGAAGCTGATTAAATCAATTATTAGTTATAGGATGAGCACAATTCAATGAATTATTTCTTCTGTTCTGCTCAACAAAAAATTACGAAACAATTCACGAAGATTCTACCTAATGGCATACAGGACAGTGAATTATTTACCACGTTTTTATTATTATATTGAACTTTTCAGAGTTCCATGTTTATAATATTACGATAGTTGTGTCTCGTCGTTATTCTTAATGTGTATTTCTTTCAGATTTTTCGGATTTTGCTTTAAACAGCTTTAAACAAATTGGAAATCTCCAAAAATTCGATGAAAGTGCATATGTATTGAAGTTCTGGAGATAATTGTAAAATATTCGGATATTAGCGACTAGTTTGCGCTGGGTCCTCTTTGGCAGGTCGGTGGCTTCTAAAATTGAACCTCCATTTCTGCGAACAATGTGCGCTTGATTTTCTGTTTCCAGTTGAATTCCCGAAAGAGTACCACTTAAAGAACGGCGAAAATAGTGCGTCGCGACGACGCTACGTATTTAATCAATATTTGCACGTTGTTGTTTCGTTTTTCTTTTTGGAGCAGCAGCAGCAGCAGCAGCAGCAGCAGCAAATCAAACAGTGCAACATTCGAAGCGAACCTGCGCCAGGTGGTGTTGCGCGTGCCCGGTGATCATGGGATTCCCAGGTGCTGCCCCCTGCCCGGTCAAAATCGCCGGCGAATCAGAAAATCAATAGAGCAGGTGCATTTAAATTTCACGCAGATTCGCAGTTGAATTAATTACAAGCATTACTCTGCCTCCGGGGGACGGCGCGGCCTCCGAACGTTTTCGAACGGTTTCCCCGGCGATCGTGTAATTGCGCGCAAAATTTGAATTTCCCGAGTTCCATGGCGGACACACACAATGCGACTAGGATTCGCAAAAGCGCAGTAAAAATGGCCCCCTGCGAAACGGAGCACCGTTATCTCACAGGGGGTAATTTTTACTGCACTTTTCGCAATAGTCCCCGCTTCTCGAGACATTAAATCTTCAAATTCTAGATTAACAGGTCAATTTATTGATTTATTGCGAATATTAGACTTAGTTGGTATGGTGACATTTTAACAAATATAATCTCAGGATTTGAAATAAAATTAATATTGGAATGTAGCACATAAAGCTACACTTTATGCCAAAAAAGTACAGCAGATTTTAAATTCCACATATCTTTGGAGTTGAACATGTCACCATGAGAAAATAAAAATTTAAGTAAAAATGATGAGATATAATTCAAGTGAAAATATAAATAGTAGTTTCACTATGAGAAAGTGAAAATGTAAATGTAAACAGAAGTACAGGGTTGCTTTGCTGTAAATCAGAGTGACACATAGCAACATTGGGATTTGAAAAGATTGCGACGTTTGAATTGCGGGGACTTCCTCATCCGGCTTATTCCTCGGACCTCGCTACTCCAGATTACCATCTATTTAGAAGTCCGAACAACTTTCTCAAAGAAAAGCGACTGGTTAACCAAGAAAGTGTGGAAAATGCATTCAGAGAGTTAATTGAACGAAGGAACCGAGAGTTCCTGGCAGAGAGGATTAAAAATCCTCGAACCTGAAAATCTGAATATCTGAATACAAAGGCCACCAATGACAGAAAAAAATTTCAAGTTCAGATGTTTACAACCAACAAAGTTGGCAAGGATTACGCGCAACATTAACAAGTCGTAAACAATGAAACGTATAAAAATTTTTGAATCAGCTTAAAAAATATTTTGATTTCTTACAAAATTTAGAAGCTCAGATAAACACAGAGAAGTTCATTCAATCTAAACTACTTCGAAAAACGTCGCACGAAGGTTGGACATTTTTACAGGTCGGTCAGAAAGTCAGAATTAATTCTCACGGCGGACCTTTCCGACTTCGTCCTCTCGGGGGCGTTTTTTAAAAATAAATTTTCCTTTTTGCCGTTCTTTGTCCGTTTATACGCTCGAAAATTTTTTCAAAGAATCCTCTGCACGAAACTGCAATGCTTCCGTTTGTACACGGTTGTACTATAAATCGCAAGTGAACGGTTCTGTGGCGAGTTGCAACAGGCAAATTAGCTGCGTCGAACACCAGGAAAATGAACATCTTTTCCGAGAATACTTTCTTCTTTGCTGAAGGCATTTTAATTACTTCCTTCCTCTTTCTGAGAGCGGCAACGGTCTCAGCCGTCACGAACAGATGCAACAGAATAAAAAAAAAAAAACTAGAAAAGAATCTTGAACGCAACAATGTATTGTTGCTCGGAATTATAGCCAGTTCTTGTTCAGTTTGCTCGGTAATTCCCATGATTCGGGTAAAACAGAATTCGCCGCTTTACGCGCGTGATTAATAGACGACCGGGGACAAATTAAAGAGGTGCATGTACCTACGTATATGCCATAGACTCCATGGGATGGTGGATAAACAGCGGCCGAAGACAAAGGCATGGTAAATACACGGGGGACTCGAAAGAAACAGCAGTTAATAGCCCGGTCGTCGACGCAACGAATTCAACACATTTAACGGATACCTAAACGTGGCGAAGGACCCCCGTTAAAAGGACTATGAACACCTCTCACTAAGATTGTTGCCCGGATATTGGCTCGCCAACTAGTTTTCAGCCAATTCTCCAGATAATAATTACGTTCTTGCACTATACGTCCACGCAAAAACACCGCCGATTGCGCTCCACAACCCATATTTACAACCTCCATTTTGAATAGGCGTTTCTGCACGTTCCTTCGCGAACTTGTCAATTTTTTGCAAACAATACATTTGGGAGAAAGTGCTTCCCAGTTTTCAGCAATAGGTGGACAGTCCCGTCTCCTTATACATATTCCCTCTTCGCTCGTCGCCCTTGGTTTACGTTTTTTCGTGCGTTCCACGAAAGTTTCGATACGACGCGACGTGACGCTCGTCGTTGTTTGTTTACATTTTTTACATTTTTTTTTCGGCGCGCGCCACTACACGCTCGTCGTGGCCCAATCTTACCTAAAACAACATCGCCTGCGCGTGACACTTTTCATTTGTATCAGGAGTATGTATACACACAATTGACGTACTTACATAGACCTACAAAATATATTTTTTAAATGTCTTAAACGTTAAAAATTTTAAAATGTATGTTTTAAATTAAATATTAATGATAATGTCAATGATAGCAGCAAATTAGTTTTTCTAAATTTTTGGAAAAAAATCATTTGGTGCGAAAAAAGTTACCCGATTTCGAACGGTGTACGGAGCAACAACAATTTTGTGTATCCTGTGTATATTCCAATAAACTATTTAATTTTCAAAATTGGTTTTTTCACAACGTTACAGGTGAGTTCGCAAAATATATTC
Source organism: Lasioglossum lativentre (assembly GCA_916610255.1). Taxonomy (NCBI): domain Eukaryota; kingdom Metazoa; phylum Arthropoda; class Insecta; order Hymenoptera; family Halictidae; genus Lasioglossum; species Lasioglossum lativentre. The sequence continues at coordinate 35,070,370 of OU744356.1, read as the reverse complement.
ATACTCGAAAAGAGAGAAAATTTTAGTGCAGCGTTGTTTGAAAGTATAAAGAATCGATTGGTTCTCCGAGGAAAGTCTATCTACCGAAACACGCGAACGCCTTTATGACTTGTTTCGCCGAGATGACGTTGTGAAATTGAAACGCTATGTTAGGAGATCACTTTTTTTATATATGTTGGTTTCGATAAAATGTTTTGAAAGAGTTTCATGCCAGCGTGGGAACTACAGAGGTTCGGATAGTTTCATGAAAAATTCTGTCTGAAACACGACGTCACTCGGATTGCGAAACCGGTGACCCCTTTAATAATTAAGAAAATAGATTCTTATTAGCTGATCCTGTTACCGTTGCGAGACGGCTTGATCTTTTTACGGGGTGAAATACGAACACGTTCCGTATCCTTGCGAAAGTGCAGAATGTTTCATGGATCGAGATGGAGATTTTCTTGTTTCTTTGAAGTACAACGCAATTTCGTTTTTAGTGTTTTTACACAGTTATGGGAAGAGCTTTGTTACTCTTGTATACCATTCTATTTCTGTATTAAATCAATTTTCTTGTCACAGAAACTGTTTAAACGAATTCATATATATTATCAAACAGTGTGTGTATCGTTTAAACATATGGTATTAAATATTATATAATTTAAAGGAAAGCGAACATATTCTTCAGTTTATAAAATATTAAAGAATTATTTTAATAACTTTTAGTACTAACTGGTAAATGGAAAATCTGATGCCCTGACTATAAAACAATTTTTGTTACGCCACGGAGCACCTCCAAAAAAAAATTTTTTTAAGTAGCTTAATACTTTACCTAGCCTATTAATAGGATTGTTAATAATTGTGCTGTAACAAAAGTTTAAAAGTCTTCTTTTACATTACAATCCTAAACTAAAATATTAGATGACGTCAGTGCATGGTACTCGTTGGTTCACAATTGAAATTGCTATTGCCATTAAAAAGTGTTCAGCCAAGGACAATAAACTTATTCGATTTTACAGTATAAATTATTTTTTGATACCGGGAAAAAATGGTTGAATTTATTCATGTTTTTATTTTCATCTCAGTATTCATCGGTGTATCCCATGCGAGGGATCGACGTGTGTAATTATTGGGAAAAACTGGGGACCGGTGCGGCAATCGGTAAACCGGAAGCGATGTCTGTGGTATCTCGATCTCGAAGAAGTCACGTGAGCTTCGTAGCGGCTCCGTAATAAACGGATAACAACCGGCGGGAGACAGGATATATGTACCTTTAATTATCATCTCGTGAATATAATCTTTGCTAACTTTCTATGACGGCGCGGCTGTGTCCGCGGATTAACTAACCTTTCAAATGCTTTCGTGCCTTCGAAAGGAAGATAGAGGAGCCCGATAAGAAGACCACGAGCGTAATTTACGCGGACCGATAACGAGTCTTTTTCCTCTTTCGTCCGCTTCTTCATCTTCCCCCTCCTCCGTCTTCTTTTTGCCTTTTATTTTGCCCGGAACCCAGAGCCCCCAGGGGAAGAAAATATATCGCGACCGGTCAAAACTTTTAACGGGATAATGAATAAAAAAGAAAAAAAAAAGAGTCCGACGTTAAGTGTTTATTACCACTTCGCCGGCCAATTAATGGCGGATACGGCTGCTGCTCGAGCGGAAAGTGGAAGCAAGAATTTATAATGACGGAGACTTCTTGCGCGTTCCTTTTTCTCTCGTTTCGACCGATTCGAGAACGTCCACCGGTAAATCGATGAGATAACAAACAGGGATACCGAGTTAGAGGATGCGTAGAAAAACGCAAGAGACAGGAAAGAGACAGAACGTTGGAACAACGATTTTTCATATATTCTGATTATAGTCGACTGCGGAAATTCGAGTATTTATAGCGTATACGTAAATGGGGGATTATGAAATATATGTCTAATCGAATCTATTACAGGTTTTCTTTGTTTTGTTTCACTTCGCGGTTGCTCGCTGCGTTATATAATTAAATTGGGAATGATTGCAACAAATGTGGAAAACGCAGTAATTAAATTCAATATTGTTTTTACTGTCGTGTGAATGCACTGGAATCGCTGCGCTGGAGAAAATTACCTTCTGTTAAACACTTTTTTAATCCGAGAAGTAGAGTTTCACTTCAACTTTATTTTCACCGTATATAATTGACACAGATTTGGAAAATGTATGTCTTAAAATAATAGAATAATAATAATAGAATAATAGAAAATAATGTCTTTTGATTCATTTTGATAGTAAAAATATTTTGTTTGTAATTTCGACCAATTGCAATTTTTTCAAAATTTCTAATTTCTCTAAAAAAAAAACACAAATGGTCAAATATTAAAAAAGTGTCCGAATATTACTGTGATTCACTGTACAGGGTGTCACAAAATTATATGTCGCGGACAACATAGTGCGATTCTACACCCCCGATTTAGTCGAAAATGACATAAGAAACCCCCCGCAAAATTGACCTGGAACATGAAAAACAAGGTAAAAAATTCCAAAGTTTTTTTTTAGTAGAACACGATTAAAAAAAAATATTTTGTTTTTGTTTTGACCTTGTTTTTCACGTTCGAGGTCAATTTTGCGGGGGGTTCCTTATGTCATTTTCGACTAAATCGAGGATGTAGAATCGCGCTATGGTGTCCGCGACATATAATTTTGTGACACCCGGTACACACAATGTATATCCACAGTCGATTAGCACTAAACACATAAATGCGTTGAACTCTGTTTTTCCAAACGTCGTTATATATAGTTTGTCGGACAAATGAATAGCCGGTTAAAAACGTGTATTATTATTTTATCTGCTGCATATAGTTGATCTATGCACGGCACGTGAAAGTTTCTGTGAGAAGGTCAAACTAATGCGTTAACGCGCTGATTACTGCCTTACTCATACATAGGGTGTTGCAATTATTCGCGTAGATTTAAAAACGAGATTTCTCACTGGGTATATCGAGTGTACCTAATACGATGATAAATTGAAAAATTCTCGTAGAGTCAAATGTAGCACGTGTGTCGTTCTAGAAAATTTCGAAATTTTTATTCTGCAAACTTGTATCTGTAAATTTCCATAAAAGTGGTCAGGATGTTAGATCTTAATCCCTCGGTGATTATCAATTTTAGGCTAAATATCCATTAAAACGCGGACATCGTTAAAAAGTGAGAGATTCGTGAAAAATGTGAAAAGTGTATTGTAAATATGAAAGTTGACTATAACAATTAAAAATAAATGGAAAGTTAAGAACAATGTAGAATCGTCTCGGTCGGTAGCTAAGGCTTTCATCAAACAATTTCGATAAGAAGCCGATAGAGATTTAGAAATTTATTTCCACAGCCCCGCGAATATAAGTTTGAAATCAATTACGTTCATAAAAAACGAGTATTTGATCGATCACGTTTTACTTTCTCAGATAATCGCGTGTAGATAATTGGTTAATGCACGGTTCGTCGATGGCGAAGAAATGATCAGCTCGGTAAATTATCGATTGCTGTTGCTAAATTGAGTAAATATCACTGCCGCCCACGCGGCCAGGATATTTACGTAATTGTTAGCTGTGCGTAACGTCCCGCTTCGTTACATAATGTGCTATAGCTATACATAGAGTCCCGACATTTGCCCGCGACCGTGTTATCGGTGCATAATGTCGTGATATCGGTCATTTATCTGGCCCATTAGCAACAGTAATTAGTCGAAGAAAATTCATAACCAGGAAGTATCGGACGTCCCTCCCCTCGGAGAGATAATTTCCACGAGTTCCCGGATGTCAGAGGCCGCTGCCTCCGCCAGCCGCCTCCCTGAAAAAATTTGTATACATAGATCTCGATGTCACCGCAGCGAGCAGTTTACCCACGGTGCTTTCACTTTTCCGTAATAACCGACCCCAGTTTATATTATTTCGCGACGAGATCGGCTCTATGTGTATCACGCATCACGGTGAAAGTATCTAATTTCGGAAGAAAAAACACAAGCAGCGTCCCTTTCCCGTTCGAAACGGAAACTCCGCAAACTGTTGCACGCCCCTCAGGACGCGAAAAATTTATGCGTTTCTACAAATCGGACGTTCAGAAAATGTGTAATCAAAATTTCATGACCGAATTTAATCGTTAATGGAATCATGAATATAGTAATAATTTTATTGTCAATTTGCATAGAGTTAATTTTGATATTCAATTCGTCATAAGCTTGTCCAGGCACTACACCAGCAATATTAATGTCCTTTTTATTAATAATATAATAATATTTTATTAATAATATATGGAGTCAATGGGGGAGGCGACAGAAAGTTTGCCAGATAACAACATCAAATATCTTGATAATTGATTCGAGTAGTCAAACTAGAGCAGTGTATATGCGGATGTGTAGCCTTATACTTGAGTAATGTTTATGTTACTTTCGAAAATGGATTACTCCAGTGGCCACGGACGTAGGAACAACCTTCTGATAGCCTCATGCTGTGCGCTCGCTCGAGAGTGTTGCTCCCGAGAGTCGGAATCATTAACGAGCATAGACTTGAAAGCAGCACTGCAATAACTATCGCTCTACTCTCGAGACCCGCCGAAATTATTGCCTTTACCTGATCAGATTATCTTTTGCGCAGAAAAATTTGATACCAGATTAAGTATTGCTGTATAAATATCAACGTGAAGAGCAAGCACATCACAAATGTTGCTTCTTCGTTTAATGCAAATTCGCTGGACAACGAAGTTCACTATTTTTCGTATGTACATGATGACGTTAGAAATTCGATTACCCACCGTAGTACCATTTCACACTTCGATTTCTTCTCTCCCACGGATTAATTCAGGCAAATGACAGGTAACGCTCCCAATTCGAATAAATCAGCCGGCGTAGCAGCGGCCCGGATAGATACCCTAGATCCCTAATGGGAATTCCTTCGGCATGCTTTACATCTCACGCGGTTTCCATGGGAAAGCTTTTCCAACGGGTCACGTGATCCCTCGCACGCACTTATGTGGCGAGTACGAACTCGGCTAACTAATGGTGCACGTATATGTACCGCATGACGCAAGCAAGCCGGGAAACCGCGAATTTCTCAAGTCCTTGCGCGAGCTAACCGAGGATCTCCGTGCTGTTATAACAATGACGAAGATAGTTCGATGTCCCGCTCGAGATAGCCGCGTTTTCCATGCGAGAACCACATGCAATTCCGCGGTTACACTACCGTTATCATGGGTGTTCCCAACAACGTGACAAAAATCTGTGCGACGCGACTCTTCGTCTATGCCTCTGCAGCGTCCTCTAGTATTATTGCTAGCTGAAGGGTATGCCTCCAGTCGCACGTATTTTTGGCGATATGTCTGCTGAGAGGTCATAGTACCGTAGCCAAAACATTGAGACTGCGGAAGCAAGTCCCGAAAAAGACGCCTTTAAGATGTCTTAAAGACGTCTTTTTAGGACGTAAGGCTTTCAGACCTAAAGTGAACGTAAAATGGATGTCTTTAAGACGTCGTGTACTATCTGGGATTGGTGGTATGGAGAAGGTGGCATCCCCCCCCCCCCCGTGCCAGGTGACATCTTTTCAGCTTCCAGTGATACAGGTACTGTCGCTAGATTAAGACTTGTCTCCCACTCTACCCTACCCTGAAGAAGCTTAGCACACGAGTGATGACTCAAACTCACTACTAAAAATCGCTGTCCCATTATTCACAATATTGTTTACATTATTAATATGATGTATTGAGTATGAAGTACTATATCAATTTCATATCCATAAAATGAAAAAAATCATACACAATGGAATTATTCTGAGTCGGAAGGAATGTTTAATTTTCGCGTTAAAATAGCTTCGATTGCAAAGTGTTAAGATCTCACATTGACAGTAATTTTGTTTAAAAAACGGGCTTTTCAACGCAACCTGGTAACTGACCCATTTACATTACGCCGGGCAACGTGTTACTAACCCGTTTCCGTAATCCATTATTTCGGGACAAGGTGTTACGAACACGTCGCGCGTTACCAGGCAGCGTAACACACCGCCTTCCAGATTTCGGTGGTTTTATTTGCGGCACAACACGCCCCTCCGGTCCCGTTAAGTAACGATCCGGCTCCCGGGAACTTTGCGTCCAGTTAATTGACAATTAATGCGTGGACCTATCTACGAACGGCGTGGCGCGGTGGCTGCACGCAACTGGAAAACGAAAGGCCGGGCGAAACAGAGCAGAACTGTTTCGCGAGAGATCGTGGAACACGATTACCGCTGAAATTCCGCCGTAGAACCGGGCTAGCTCCGCGAATCTTATAGCGCGCCGCGTTGCGTCGCGTCGCGTCGGCTTTTCAGCAAGCTTCCAGATCGCTGAACGGCTTTCGAACGTGTCGGGGTCAAGCTCGAAATATTTTTCCCTGTCTCTCGGAAAAATTATCACTTCGCGCGTCCGCTTTTTTTTTTTTGCGCCGCCACGCCGGCAAAAACGCACAAAAAAAGAAAATACTTCCGTGTCCATGGATCCGACAGGCACACGCTCGACAAATTCTTCCATCGTGTACGGTTTAGATTCCATACGAGCTGAATCGAAAACAACCTCTGCTTGTTTTGCTCGCGAGCGGACAGTTTTTTTCTCTGAAATAAGAGATTAACCATTGTTTGCCGACAATGTTCTCCAATTGGGCTCGAACGAGAGTTCGTAGCGTTTTTTAATGAAAATTCAAAGATAAAATTTAGATATTTATTCAATAACATTTTATGCAGACAAAAATGATAAGATGTGATCTAAAGTAGTAAAAATATTGTTGTATTATTTTCTACCTATTAACACTAAACCTACCACGACCGGTCAAATGAGCGGTTCTAGATTTTTTATTTTACAATTATCGAAATTATAAAGATGCTTTCATAAGAAATGATTTAATAAACATCTTTATTAGAGTATATATTACTATAACAACCGCGCAAAGTCTAAATAAATTAAGTCTTGTCATTTTTTAAATAGTGTTAAATTAGTTTATTTAGTGTTAAATGTATTAAGAGAGAAAATAAATTTCTATTTCACTCCAGTTCGATGCAATTCAGGTTAAAAAATTTTTATTTTCCATAAAGATTCGCTGTCTAATGACAAGTTACCTCGAAAATGGCAAAAAGTAATATAGGACAGATTAGAATTTCACGAGAGTATTTACGATTACCTTGAAAACACTTGGGACACTATTTTGTTCATAACCGAAAAATTTCAAACTGTTTCCTGACCGCGGGGTACCCACTGATCAATGATCATTATTTAAAATCCTTTATCTGGTTTCAACTCACGAATTTTTTAACACTTCCATATTCACGAAGACACCGATCAACATCACGAGCCTGACTTCGATTGGAACAAACAAGTAAACAACGCGAGTCAGGCTCGACTGTGCTTGTTGTTGATTGTGGTGCCATCGTGACTTGAGTCGTAGGACAATTCAAAAATTAAGATATTCACGAATTTGTGACCATAATTATGAAAGTGGTCTATGTCAAAATTTAAAAAAAATGAGTTTATCAGTTATTTCACATCACATTATTTTAAGATAAATTAATTTTTACGATATTGGTCAAAATAAATCATTAGATAGTGCTAGTTATTTCAACATTATGTGGAATTCATTTAGTGTTTTAAATGTAATCCTTTAAATATCTCGAAACAAGAAATATATGATTTATACCACTTTCACAATTCTGGGCTCATTTATTCAATAATTATTGAATAATTATCAATTTATAATTATTGAATAAGTTCAGTTATTGAATAATTATCAATTCATAATTATTGAATAAATGTGCCCATAATTATGAAATTTCCTGTTTCGAGATAATTAAAGGATTACATTTGAAACACTAAATGAACTCCACATAATGTTGAAATAACAAGCACTATCTAATCGTTCATTTTTGACAATATCGTAAAAATTAATTTATCTTAAAATAATGTAATATGAAACACCTGAAAAACTCTTTTTTTTAAATTTTGATATAGACCACTTTCATAATTATGGTCACAAATTCGTGAGTAAATATCTTAATTTTTAAATTGTCCTGCGAGCCAACTCGCGTTCTTTACGTTTGTTCCAATCGAAGTGTACAAGTCAGGCTCGTGTTGTGGATCGGTGTCTCCGTACGTGAATATGGAACTGTTAAAAAGGTCGTGAGTTGAAACCAGATAAAGTATTCTAAATAATGGTCATTGGTGAGTGGGTACCCCGTTCAGTAGGCAGTGTGAAATTTTTCGGTTATGAACAAGATGGTGTCCCAAGTGTTTTCAAGGTATGTAATCGTAAATAATCTCGTGAAATTCTGTCGCCGTCAAAGTATGATTTTGCAGGAAGTTTAGCAGGCTGTTAATAGGTACTTCGGTGGTGATTTAATGGCTCATATGGTTAACCCATGTGCAATTAAGCGATCACGTTGCAGGACGATTTCAGGGAGAGGGGGGCGTGGCTGAGTCAACTTTCAAATAAATGTGTCGACCCCGGCACACGTCCGAGGGCTCAGAAATTCCTGGGACATTCGGGGAGTCGTGATAAGCAGCCGTCGTTATGATAGAGATAATTAATAGCTATTAGTCATGCTCAACGTTCAGTGAAATGGGAGACGATGAAATTAATGTGCCGCGGAGCGTGTACGTACACGGCGCTCTCGGTATCGTTACGATCGACTAACAGAAATATTTGTGTGAATCGGTTGTAATTATCCTAAATTATTTACAATTGACATGGACAATTTTTATTTTGCATTAAGAACCGAATAAATTAGAGTGCAAATACCGGCGATAATGAAATTGATTCTTCAGCGATCGAGTTAAACCAATAAAATGTTCGCCGATTGTTAGCAAGACGATCGAAACGCGTGAAAGGGAAAATGACCCGCGTCAAACGAAGTCAACTGCATTCACCGAGCGTAACAAGATAATGAAACGATCGGAAACGCACGGTCGCAATTAATTTCGAGTCGGTGGACGTATGATTCAACTTTCTGCAGTGGCCGGCGCGTGACTGAATTTTTACACCGGGTTCTATGCACTTTACGACGACACGTTGCAACACTTCAGAAGTTTCAAACTTTAATCCCACGCCGAGAACCCATTACACTATATTTACAACTTGTAGTTTCTAACTTTCGTTTAGAACTGTGTTTTACTTGCAAAATTATCCCGTCGATTTCGAACATTAAAACTTTGACGATATATCTCGCAATCAAAACTATGGAGGTTCATATTTCTCTCAGTTGGCGCGATAAATATTTTTTATAGTACATAGAATTTTGCAGATTAAAAATCGCGCAAATTACAATTAATCACGATTTTCAGTTTATTTTTGCCAATTTATTATATTCGGCGATTTTCACAATTTTTAATCATTTGTGACTCGCATAAAAATTTACCAATTCCGATGGAATTTTCAGCATACCTACATGTACAGGGTGTTCCGTTTAAAACAAGCCACCTAAATATATGTATATCTCTATTTCTGAAAATACAAAAAATGTTTCTGGCGTAATCTAAATGATCAGTTGGAACAATCGTTTTTTATAAATTGTAATTTTTTAATGATTTTTTCAAGATCACTTGTGTTTTCTTCCGCATATACACACATTTTTTGTTGATGTATGTTATAACAAATATTATTGTGCATTCATCCATGTTTAAATAGCTCGACTTTGAATTGACCGTGGAAATGTGACCATTAAAAAATTACAATTGATAAACAATGATTGGTCCTTCTGATTCATCTTTTGAAACCATTTAGATTCCGTCAGAAACATTTTTTGTATTTTCAAAGATAGAGGAGATATTTAGCGGTGGCCTGTTTTAAGCGAAACACCTGTATACATATAACTCGCACGAATCTACAAAACACGTGTTTTAAATTTTCGTTACAACCTGAAATGTAACTCAAATTAAACACAATTTTTCCAAAATTTTTTTGGCATAAAAACTGAAGTCGTTTAGTCCAATTCTGAAAAATATTTCCATAAACCTGTTCTTCACAATATTAAAACAAATTACCCAATCTGAAATCTCGATTGTGTTCATGCATCGAGGACAATGGGCGGTAGAAGAATGTCGAATATTTTAGCGGGTTTCGTAATGCGTGCGAATTTCATCGAAAATGGTGGGGACCCTTGGGTAACAGTCCTCGTTAGTGCCGTGGTTCGTTGTAAACCCATAAAATCCGCGGCGCACTTGTTACACCGTGTAACGATCTCCTCGATGCGAATGACTTTCATCCATTCATCGTATGCGCCGCGAAAACAATGGATTATCGCCGATTGCGTGGGACCGGGCCGATTACGTGGGATCGCCTTATCGTTCATTTTGCCTCCGTTTTTACATAACAGAACACACGATGCCCGTGTAATCCTTTAACGTGTCTCTCGACACACACACCCACGCATGTACACGCGCCACCCGGCGTTTTCGTTTTCATTGAATGGTACACTTCTTCGGGTACTTCCCGGGTTACCACAATTCGCATTACCTAACACGCACGCATACCCCCGCACACATTGTTGACTCGTTCCAACTGCACGGATACATATTCGATTCTTTAAGCGTCCTCATTAAACAGATTTAGGTCGACCGAGCCTTCGCTTTCTATGATGCTTATATTCCCAGCACGTTAACTGCGGCTGTGGGAAATCAAATAATTGAAACGGTCCGACGGTCGATTAATCGAACCTCGCTATTTAAAATGCGATTTACGCGAGCATTATTGCACCGTATGATTCATCCCAATTTTTCACAACGGCGCACAGGTGTTCTGATCGACAAAAAATTATGAAAAAATTCATGAACATTTTACCTAATAGCACGCATGACGGTGAATTATTTTATAATTTTTGGTTGCGTTTTATATTCAAGTTTTCAGAATACCAAATTTATATTATTACAGTAGTCGTGTCTCATCGTGATTATTAATGTGTATTTTTTCAGATTTTTCGGAGCTTGATAAAAATTGGAAATCTCCAAAAATTCGAGAAGAATGCATATTTGGTACTTTTGGAGATAGCAGTTTTATAAAAATTCGGTAATGAGATATTGTTGGAACTATTGTTCTTAATTTTTGCATCGTAGTGAAAAAACACAAACAAGTCTCGCATGCGACTATAGATGTAAAAAATAATATTGGGAATAAAGGAAGACAAAAATTTTTAGTACATATAACTTGTGGAAAAATCAGAGTAGAAAAATGTGACAGATATGCGTATACACGTGGCCTATTCTAATCGATGTTTCGCTCGCACTTTCTTCGGTGAAAGATTTCGTCGGTGGATCGCGGCCGCGGCTCGGGCATGTAGAAATTGGACGAGCGTGATCGAAGACAATTAATTGCGCGTGGGTAGGATCGACACGCGTCTAGGTGAAAACGTGAACCGCGTGCCACCGCGATAGAACGAGCGAGAATACATAAAGAAGGAGCGGCCGGCGAAATGCCGGAGCGAAACTCTATTTACACTTTCTTAAATATGAACGATACGGAACAAGCAGGCGCGGCGCGGCGCGACGGGCGGGCGGGCGGTTGCGGGAAAGCCCGGAGAAGATTAAAACGAAATTAATTTCACGCCGGTGACCCTTTTTTTCCCTCCGATGCTCCTCAGGATGACACTCCGCGCCGACACTGTATCAGAATTAAATTTGTTTTTTCATTTTCAATGGAAGAGGGGGGTGGGCGAGGGACCGTACGTAACCTGGAAATTGCATGGTAATTGAATTTGATAGCGGATGAAATTGTTAAATAGTTGACCGGATATATCGGGTCGGATTAATTGAAATTTCTGGCTAATTTGCAGAGCGGATCGTGTGCTTTTAGGAAATTTCCGTAGAGTGGATTGTTCAGATTTAGAATTGTGATCTAATACCCTTATCGATAACTGGGTTATGCTGACAGATTTCGAAGTGTGCACAGTTCCGGATCACGTCGGAGAAATTTATGTCCACGGTGTGTTCGATTTGTTTAAATGCCAACAGAAATGCTCCAATTATTCTCCGCGAAATAATGTCTTCGTTTACTCTCTAATGAATAGCGAACGGTTATTTTGTAGCTAATGAATGCTAATAAATACGTTGCGAGAGAAAATAGATTTTACGCGATTCAGGCGTGCCGAATTGTTCGGTAGAAACCAGGTCCGGACAGGACTCGCGAAGACTCGCGAGGACTCGCGCCGGCCGGCCGGGTGGGGCTAATCGATGACGTAGACGTAGACGTAGGACTCACTATCGCGCTCCGGTAGCCTGTCCGGACCTGCCGCGACAGGCCAATAGAAAAATGAAAAATACGGACATCATTACAGAAACAGTCGCGAGTGAAAATACTCGCGGTATTTTTACAATTATTTCGTAATTAAAACATGAGGTATAATAAATTGTTATTGCGTAAATATGGATCGAGTTTATTGGACGATCTAATAATAATTTAAAGTTTAATCACGAGGCACATATTCATTTTGTTATTCTGCAAATGAGAAATCGCGAAGATTTGATAAAAATTCGCTGAAACGGAATATTCCATTACCGGCTTAATGCACATATGTTACACGAATTAAGCGAATACACGCATACCTATACAAGTGCTCCCTAATTAATGACCAACATTTCCCAATTATTTATTAGCATAATTAGAGGAACAGTTCAGATATTTTTAATTAACGTGTTACACGGCACGCGCTATGATTTGCGACCACCTTGAATCGTATACATATACTTATTCGCAACTTTGAAAATATGAAATGCTTTATTAAAAATTAGGAAACCCGATTGTTCTTTACGAAATGGACGAGACCAATTTAACAATATTTTAACTACTACACTGACTTTAAAATCTTCGTTCTAGTCTCATATTCCATTCGCTATTTCCAGTTTCATTTCACGAAAGGAATCTTTATAGGAATCTTTACATTTAAATTTAATCAACCAACAACATTCAGGAATGCCAAATAGTTTTCATAAATCCTTTCTGAAAATTTCCCCAGAGGTATAGAATTATAATAACTAGACTCTTCAAGACGATGAAATTTAAAACAACTGAAAAATTTTAAAAATTCAAGAACATCGATATTATCATTTTTGATTCACTAAAATCGTGAAAGCAAGAAGCAAACTTTTATCTGGCTCTACTTACAATTGATAAAGAGAATTTTTATTTTCGCATAAAGTTCCGCAGTCTGGCATTTTTTTCCTTTTCGTTTCTGTAAGGATTGCTCTTTTCGTTATTAGAATATGGATGCAGGAATAAACCTATAAGCTCCACCGTTTTATTATTAAAATATGGACGCGAACGAAGAGCGTAAGAGCTCTTCGCTGTATTATTAAAATCTGAATGCAGAAGAAAACGAGGGGTAGACTTCCGATTTCTGTCCGCCATTTAATTGGCGGATCAGTTCCAAGATCTCTCGGTATCTCGTGCCGGATGCATCACAGATCTGTATATCGTTGCGACTACTACCTGCACACACGCACACAAATACACGCGCGTTTGATGCGGGTACGTATTCCCAGCCGGGAGCGGCTCGGGTCGTTTAATTGAAAACTCCGCATAATCCCCGGACAGCAAAGTTTTCGATGGTACCTGTGTCACCGTGCACATAGGGAATAATATCTGCAAGACATTTCCAGATTTTCACGCGTAGAGAAGCAACCTCGATCCCGGACAGATTTTCAAATCAATCTGATGGAACACTTTTTGCCCATTATTACTACACTGTGGATTTAAAATTTCAATTTCAAAATATTAGTGGAAATAAATTCGGTGCCTACTCAATCGGTCGCAACTTTAATTTATCGAAAATGTATAATCTTATACATGGTTGTATCCTGAAAATTTTGTACTTTCTTGAAAGGGACAAAATAGGGAGTACTCAAATTTAGCTCAAGATTGATACTTTGGGTTTTTTGGGGCGCTGATTATAAATCCGATGGCAAAATCACAAAAAAAATGGCGGTTGCGTAACCCAAAAGATTATTGGACTCTCTCGAAAATTAGTATTCCCATATTTCTCGCGCCATTGAAAATGAATCGTCGAAATTACAAAAAACAAAATGGCGGTTCCAATATGGTAGACGATGAAAAAATGATTTGATTTCCACAGAAATCGGTAACAGAATGTTTTCGGTAACTGTGATCACTAGACTGCGGATCCTTATGCGAAATAAAAATTGTTTAACAATCTTTACAGTCTTTAACAATCTTAATACGTTGCAGAAAAAATATTATTAATGTTTCTACTGTTTTAAATTGCAAGGACCCGTTTTTGCTATGAATGCATAAAATCCGCAATCTAGTGATCACGAATCTGAACATAAAATTTCAAAGAAATGTTTATTACTTTCACTGGACCAGTAGTTATTGCATTTTTCATTCTCTCATTCGCTATTACATTTTCAATCTGTCATGCTATATAATTCGACCGAGAGAATTCGCAAACAAATTATCAAGTTCATTTTGACGCTCGATGCGCTGTGCAATTAATATCGCAATTGTATCCAGCAAATTCGGTGCCAATAAAAATGAAACTGCTTTCAATTACCGTTTCACATTTACGCTTCGATATGCATGTATGTATAGTGCACAATGCGTTAGGAAATGTCACACTTTCTTCTAATAGAACGCGTGGCCTACTACCTCTGAACTGGAACGTACGTGATAAACGAACTGAAGAATAATAATCTTTGGTCTTTCATGCACCGAAGACTTAATTGCCACGTCTGAAAATCATACTGAACTAAATAACGTTTTCATATTTAATGTCACAGCTTCTTCTAATATGGATACCCTAATTATTTCGAGAACGGTGGCCATTTTCACTAGCGGCGGATGTAGGTCGATATGATTCCCAGTTAGCGGCTACGTAAGCAGGATGGTGCGTGGATCTTAATATGCATAGCTTAATGTGGCTGGTCTATCGGCTTTAGGCCGCGCGTTTTGAATGAAAAGCAATGCGCGCCGCTAACGAAGGGAAAGTATGACGATTTTAGACCGCTCGTAAGACCGCGTGCCATCGCTCGGCTCGGCTCGGTTTCGCTCGGCTTCCCTCGGCTCCGCTCGACTCTTCACGTGTGCCATTTTTCGGTGGCCTTTCCTTAGACGTGACGAGTTTCGAAGTTTCGTCGGAACGTCTGGTCGTCGCGACAGAAGTTCCTGCAAGGCTGCGCGAATTCCTGGCCACGTTAATTGCACCGGAACGTAAGAACCGGAAAATTAATTAATTTCTCCGTAGCCCGCGCCATTTAACCTCCCTGTAAAACAGTTTTAATTGAACGCCATCCAATGTTAAACTGATGGAAATATTATAATTGGCCATTGAACATAATGAAATTAAACGAATCGGGATCTATCGGAGAGGCGGTAATTTGCAAGTTAAAACAAGTTAAAAATATTCTGATAATGACCGTTTTTAATCGAGATATCAACGCGAGAATAAAATTAGGCGATTATTTGCAATTATTAAAAATACTATAATTGTTTGAACACGTCTCGACATACTTTCAATAACTTTTTGAAATTTTTTTCGTATTTTTGTTTCTGGGTCATGTTGCTATACCGATAGAACTGCGTGAAACAGTTTTAATTGAACGCCTGTGAATGTTTAACTGATCGAAATATTTTAATTGTTCGCTGAAGAAATTATAAAATTAATCGAACCGAGAATGATCGTTGAATAAAAACACGAGTTCCGCACATTGTTTTATCTCGTCTTTCTCTTTATTTAGAAAAGTAGTTGCTCAGGAGATACCGGGATGATATCCTTCACCTAATTATACTTCACGCTTTAAATCATCTAATCGCGTAGCATTTATAATTCCACAGTTTAAAAAGGTACATTTTATGACTATAATATGAAGATTTTATCATAACGACCAAGAATGTGCGAATTTTCACCCCGAGAAAAGTGTGCGAGGGTTAAACGCTGTTTTATGCGCTTTTCTGTTTAGTATTCCCGACTCGATTCTTGGGTTCCCGCGGAGTTTTGCAAACAAACGAATGTGATGTTCGCTCGCGGCGGACGCAACACTCAATTAACAGTTAATTTACAATGATAATGACGCTCGGTGTATCGCGTTGTTAGAAACATGACCAGACCACGCGGAAATAATTATATCCGATAGAAACTTCCTCGAGTCGTCATACATTTTCGAACTACAGGGCCGCCGCGCCGCGCCGTCGAGATGCATCCGGAATTGTTTCGGGCAGTCTCATACATTTTATGTGAGACAAATACGAACAAAGCAATTGTTGATAAGCCAACTCAAACAACCCATCAGCGAACAAGAGGGAAAATGTGTTCCCGTAGGAATTTTTCATAATAGGGCTTAATATTAAAGGTGGAAGGTGGAATAGAAATATTTTTATACAAAATGAAAATTTCCTTTCTATGATGCAGTCTTACAGTCGAAAGTTCTCGCCTGGTAGAAATGAAATTTTATTCAAAAAGCTTCCGATACTTCCGGACACAAAAGTGTCCGACCAGTTCGACGAAACTAATTATTTTCGGGCCGATTCTTCTTCCGCGAGAGTGATTTCGCACAAATTGTGGACCGAGCTACATCGAATGCCGTTTATTGCCTTATTGTCTTTTGCAAATAACAACGGTTATATTTCAGCCATGTCAACTGAAACGTAAACAGTTGTGTCCGAATATTGTATCGCTTCCTCTTTGAAAGAATATATCCTCGTTGACAAAAGCAAGAATAATTTCATTAAAACGATATTATTGGGCAACATTTCATGCATAATACATTTGCGAGAATATCAAAAATATAAGTTTTCACTCAGAATTCCAATTCTAATCTCTACAGGGCTGTTCAAGGTCACCACAATGTCAAACGCATACTCTTCTATATCCTACAAATTTCTCTAGAAAACATTTTTTCGTATCGCCTGTAATTTTCGAGTAACGGAATTTTGCGCAGCAACGAACGACGGCGATTTCGTTGCGCAGACCGGAAGTTGCTAGCGAAGGTTGCGGCACCGGAAGCAGCGTTTTCGTTCGAAGACGGTTTCCGAGATCCTCGCGGTTTGATCGTTCCAGTTATCCGTTCGCGTAAACATCGCCTCGAACGGCGTGACCGATACAAAAAAAAAGTAGAGGGGAGGGAAAAAAAAAACTTTCCCCGGTTTAAGGAGCAGACGCAATTTCTCGGCCGCTCCCCTCCCCCCACCTTGGCTTTCGCGGTTGCAGTTTCTAAGCACGGGTTCCCCGCGGGTGGGAGGGGCGACGGGGGGTGGGGGTAAAAACGCTGAGCGATTCACGAAACGACGTGGCGCCGTTAACGAGCACGCGACGAAACGCGGCGACTCTGACGAAAGCCTCTCCTTCGTCTGAACGGCTCGGTTTCAAAGCCTTTCGGGAAATGCTTTATTTACGACACGGACGCGCGCAACTTTTTAATTATTTCGAGAGCACGAAACAAACGTACTTCGGTTACGCGGCTAACAATAAGTAGAATGAATGGCGGAGCGAGCAGATTCTCCTAGGCAGCAAGACTTCTACGAATCTCCCCCATCCCCCCCCATCCTGCTCCCCGGGGATCATTAGACGAAACTGGGGCTTTTTCTCGTCGAGAAGAACACTCCGGTGGTGATACTGTCTTTGAGACCTCAGATTGAGGAACGTTCGACGTTACCGCGTTTCTTTTGTTTGCGCCTGGCCTTTCTACACACGAATCGCTCGTAAACTATACGAGTAGATACTGAATGTTGATGGTTTTATAGCATAACACTTCACCTACCGCCAATTTTCTAATAATCTTTTTCGAAAGATCAACAGAGTTTCTGCAATTCTTAGGGAAAGCAACAGCAATTTCAAATTGCTAATTTAACAATTGCTTGTGCATAAAATACTGATGATCGTGATTAATGTTTTTGGTTGTTGGGAATACATTTTAGGCGACGCGTATATAATACAGTCGTGCTATTTTTTGGAGAAAGTTTTCAGTAGACTGTTTCTCATTTACGGCGTCCAATTTCATTATTTTCATACTCTGCCGGAGAAGAGGATTCTGGGTTCTTCTCGGTGACAGTGACGTATCATAAATCTTGCGCCGGTACTATTGCAAGTTGCGAGCGGACGATCTTGGGGTTTTCCCATAAACGTGCAAACATTGTGCAACAATGTTGCATTCCTGCACCATCGCGGTGACCAAGTTGGTTTGCGTGTGGTAAAATCGTGCGAATCACCCCGAAGACAGAACTGTTGCTGATTCAGTATCAGTTTTAACACTACCTTTGATAATACTGCCCTAAGTATCCTTTAAGTACACACAAAATAAATATCTAAATATATACAGTGATATTCGGACTTGGGCCGTACCACTATTTTTTCGAGACGTGTTAAAAGGATTAGTTTACTAACTGTTACTAACTGACTTGAAAAATGGGGACAATGTTAAATTTTTAGAACTTTTTTATCGTCGCGTATATTGTAAATTTAAAAACTGCACTTGGTAAATATATGTCAGATATACATATACAAAGTGTCCCAAAAATGTTGAACTGAGGTGATTCGAAGTAACTTTTTTCTTTGTTATAAACAATTTTGCATTTCTTGTACAAATGTCCACCGATCCAGAGATGTAGATTCACTCTTAGGACGGATGACTTTTTACACACACTGTACATTAACTCGTACGTGCGATTCGAGAATATTGGGCAGTAAGTAGACTGTGAACCTAATGCGCTTCTACCAGAGATGAGTATAATAAATACCGTTATATGTATTCTTCTCATAAACTGATTAAAACGGCAAAAGAGATTGATGTTCATACTCATTTTAGCTCCCAGCAATTGTTTCAGAAAAATTTGATCTACCATAAAGATTCTTGGACTAACAACGGACGTATAGTGGCTGTAATTACAATATACATATGAGCGTGGTAAAATCGTTCGACGCGAGTCGATACCGGTGCGTATTTGCCGAGACGAGATGTACATATCACGTGTCGATCGCGTGTGGATCGGGAAAGCACATTGCTGCGATCTAAAGTTCTCATTTAATTTCGTATACAGGCACAATTTCAAATTTTATGACAAAAGAGTGTCATTTTTTTCGTACCTTTTCAAATGTGGCACCGGTGGATCGTTGTGATTCTTCCGATTAGAATGAGTCCAAACATGACGCAAATCGGTCCACTTTTATAGACCTCGGTACGGTAGTGCCCACTTAAATGTCCCCGTTCGGTCCCGACTGCCGGACGTTTAAGTGAGGGGTGACTTCAAAGTTGACCAATTTTTCCGACAAAAGCGAACAATGGATTTCGAAAGCGGAAGGTTCAAGCTTCAAAATGAGACCAGGACGAATATTCCACGACATTTTTTCATGAAGTCAGAACAATTCAATCATGGGCAATAATGTTTATACTCATTTTAGCTCCTAGCAATTGCTTCAGAAAAATTTGATCTTCCATAAAGATTCATAGACCAACCCAGATAGCACAAAGACGTCTTAAAGACGTCTGTTGTTGGATACGGAGACGTCTGGGAGGCGTCTCCGTACGTCTCCAGTACGGCTCCCGAAGGTCTCCGGTACGTCATTTGTGAGGTAACGGTGTCCCTAACACGTACTTTAGACGTCCAAAATACGTATTCTAGACGTATAAAGTACGTCTCTAAGACGTCTAGAATACGTCAAAAAAAAATCTGCTACTGAAAGGATTCGAACCCCAGTGTACGGCGATGTTGCCACCGTTGCGAACATTCTGGTATATATCGCACCGAATACAATTTTTACTTGCTCTTAAGTCACATTTTTTAGGTCGAACAATTGCTTGTGTCAATGTAATAACGTTAAAAATTACTTAATATATACTTGCGGTAATCAGCAGAAACGTGTAGCCATATACATATATATGTATATGTACATCTAAATACTGGTTTTTAATTTTGCTATTTCTTGAAATGATAAAAAAATTAATTTTCAACACATTATATATTTATTATAAACACATGGATGACAATAAAAAAAAAGTATATATATATATATATATATATATATACATACAGTATTTTATCGATAAATGTCTTAAATGTCTGGCGGATAAATGTCGCTGAACTATCCCCACTCCTGCGGGGTATACCCCGTGAGGGGCCACGAAGCTCGAGCGGTCTCGGCCGCCGAGAAATGTAAACATGATACGGGTCGAGTATATCGGTGTGAGACCAGGAGACCACTACTAATCCAATGACAAAACTTCTTCATTTTTCATTATTTTTTTATGGGACTTTGACCAAATTATTCGGGGCATTTTTCTAATGAAAATGATACCAAATATGATATAATTCCGATTATATTTACTTGTGTAATGGGCGATCAAAGTGTCGAGCGCAAGGATCGATGGCGTATGGGAAAGAAAGAGACGCGGAGAGTAGCGGTCGCCGGCACAGTCCAAAGGCCCGCCGGCACAGTCCAAAGGCCCGCCGCGTCCTCACAATGTAATCTCAATAAAAAACTTTTTTATTATTACTTATTTTTGTATGGGACTTTCACCAATATATTTGTGGCATTTTTCTAATTAAAATGATACCAAACACGATATAATTCGGATCATATTGTATAATAATATAAATATAAAAGGCAGGTATGTACATCGGTGAACCAATAGTAATTTAATGACGACACTTTTACATTTCTTATTAGTCTTTTATGAGACTTCTATCATTATTTATATAGATATTTCTCCGATTAAAATTTTTCTGATTATACATACATACATATCTATTTTTTTAAATGACGATGGAGTAAGTTTTGGTGACAGACAAAGAGAGTAACTGATAAAGAAAGAGACACGACAAGTCGCATCGTCTCGTTGAAAATGTATTTGATAATATGAATAATGTTTACAAAATGTGTCCAGTCAAATAAATTCATCGTACAACAGTCGAATATACGAGCGACCAATACAGAGAAGAAAATATTTTTTATAGTTAACTACTGTAGCTGAGCTTCTACCCGTTTTCTAAGTTTAAAAGTCGCGAAATGTCCTAGTCACGAGAGTGTCTTGCAGGGACAAGTTGCCTCACCGATGTACCTGACCATTAATGTCCATTAATATGATCCGAATTATATCGTGTTTGGTATCATTTTAATTAGAAAAATGCCACAAATATATTGGTGAAAGTCCCATACAAAAATAAGTAATAATAAAAAAGTTTTTTATTGAGATTACATTGTGAGGACGCGGCGGGCCTTTGGACTGTGCCGGCGGGCCTTTGGACTGTGCCGGCGACCGCTACTCTCCGGGTCTCTTTCTTTCCCATACGCCATCGATCCTTGCGCTCGACACTTTGATCGCCCATTACACAAGTAAATATAATCGGAATTATATCATATTTGGTATCATTTTCATTAGAAAAATGCACCGAATAATTTGGTCAAAGTCCCATAAAAAACTAATGAAAAATGAAGAAGTTTTGTCATTGGATTAGTAGTGGTCTCACACCGATATACCCGACCCGTATCATGTTTACATTTCTCGGCGACCGAGGCCCCTCGAGGTTCCCATTCCATTTCTACGTTCGGCACAAGTCAAAGAATAGTATCCCTGACGGATAAACGTCGCTGGCCGGACCCGTGGTTGCGACAGTTAACGATAAAATACTGTATTTTGAAAATTAATTTTTTTAACATTCCAAGAAATAGCAAAATTAAAAACCAGTATTTTAGAAATTTTACAGTTAACTAGTCCCGTTGTGAACAACGGACGTATAGTGGTTGTAATTACAATATACATATGAGCGTGTCAAAATCGTTCGACGCGTGTCGATACCAGTGCGTATTTACCGAGACGAGATGTATCACGTGTCGATCGCGTGCGGATCGAGAAAGTTTTCGCGAATCTTGATAACGATTCCGAAGTTATCGTGTACAGTAATGAAAAGCGAATTTCAGCCATCCCGTATAGTACGGGCGGGGTAATCGAGAAATAGTTTCGAGGCGATTGATGCTGTACCGATTTCTTCCTGCAGCGTGTAAGGCTCGCTGCACGCGAATTCGTAGAAGGTTACTCGTTAATATTTCGTTATCGTTCCATGATAGAGTTCGGATTCGTTTCCCCGGAGCGTTCAAGGCGATCATTTCAATTGCTTAATTAGACCAGCTCGGCACCGGTCGAGTGGGCATTCATCGAAAACCCACGGCTCGTCCCAGGGCACAATCAAATTTCACCTAGAGCGCTCGTCAGCAAGTAGGTCGACGCACGTTCGATTTTCGCGAGCATGCGAGTCGCGCGCTCACGCGCCCGATACGCGAAATCGGTGTCTGTTTCCGTCAGAAGTCGACCGGGAGTTCTGCCCCGGCAAGCGATGCGCGACTCACGATTTTTTTGCGATTTTTCGATAAGGTGTTCCTCAGGTTTTAAGAAAGCAAAATTAATTCTTCATACAAATTCAATATCACCCCTCAATAATATTAAATTTTACTGTAAAATTAATTCTCCGCACAAATTCACTATTCGTCGGCAAAATCAGGGAAAACTTGTTAAAATGAAAAATCGTTATTTTCAAGTAACGAGCGAGTTCGGTTGAAATGCAAGTCCAAAGAGACTAATGAATAGTTCTTCCCAGTATATGTAATCTGTGTTCATTCGCCGAGTGACTTTTACACCGCAGATTTTTCTCGATACCGTTAACACCGTCCTCGCTTCCTGTTTCCGAGTCCGAACTCGTACATACTTCGTCTTACTTATCCAGTAACTAATGGTGGGGTTATCTCCGGGGTTAAAGGCACTTTCCTATCTCCAAACATCATTGTATACGATCTCACAGAAATTATTTGTGACACTTGAGAACCGGATTGATGTCGCGGTAAAGATGGTAATTTTCGAAGAGTCTGTCAGAAAAATTTCTGGAAAATAATCTATCAACTTTTACGAGAGTGTTGTAACTAGTGATGCGCCTTCAGCATGTTCAAGCGGTATCGATTCCTTGTGACAAAGAATGATGGTATCGCAAGCATGTATGATTCTCTGGGTATCAAAAAGTATCGATCCCTAATGGTTAGACTGCGGATCTTTATGCAAAATAAAAATTGTCTGCAACGATTGCAGGCCACAGGAACCAAATAAAAAATTCCTTATTCTTTTAGTGATCTTATTAAAGTGAAACTAACACACCGATGTCCTTAAATCTTTTTAATATGACCACTGCTTTAAATTGTACGTGTCCATTTTTGTCATAAATGCATAAAATCCTCAGTCTACTAATGATAGTTGCTCAGAAGCCTCGATCCTTTATAAGTACATCTTGGAAGGGTTTTTTTTATCGATACTATCGCAATCCTGTGGTGTCGAGGTCGAGTCGACTGAATGACAAGTATATACAGGGCGTTCGACTACAGATGGGAGAAAATTTAAGGGGTGGTTCTCTATGACAATATAAGTCGAAAATGCAGAATAAAAGAATTGCGATTTCGTCTTCGTAATTTAGTTATTGGTTGCCGCATTTCAGGCGGATTTTAAATTGTTAAACCTTTGCACTCGGTGCTATTTTAACTCGAAAGTTAAACATTTCTTCCGGCCTAGAATATTTCCATTCTCTCTGATTTTTTAAATTTGCTGGATATGAAATTTGATCAAATACCTGATAGTAGTGTAGTAATTGATTAGATACCAATATATTTAATAATGTAAACAATATTTTGAACAATGGTGCAGCAAATTTTAGTGGCGCCTCAGAGCGTAATTTTTTTATTCTTCATTTTCGACTTATACAATTGTCATGGAGAACCACCCCTTAAATTTTCTCCCACCTGTAGTTGAACACCCTGTATGTAATGTACATCCTATACATATATTATGTTTACTAATATCAAGCGTGAGAAAGGAAGATAGAATGAAAATATTATGCTGGTACGTTCAAAACGGAGAAGACGTGAATTGCGAATGCATCGATATCAATTTCATGCAAGATGTAAATAATAATAAAGGACGGAGACATTTAAGAAGGTATCGTTTAGGTATCGATATCATTTTTGGAGTCCATGAAGGTGTGACACCAGCTCGAAAGTATCGATACATTCGACGTTGCCGTGATATCAGTACTATTTGGTATAATTTCGGCACGTACTGGTATCACAGATCGATTGCAAGCTCCTTATCTTTTGATACATATCGAAACACCCAAACAAGTACTTAAGTATCAAATTGTTTGAATATCATGAGAAAGACTTGTATCACACCCATCACTAGTTGTAACGACGCGTTAAATTGTACTCAATAATCGCTGGACATTGAGTTTGAAAATGGAAGTTCCGAATAGAATGGGCTACGGCAATTAATATCTCGCAATTTTTTCCCTGCAGGCAGCAGGATGATTTACCCCTCTTCAACCGCGACAATATAATCCCGTCGTGCCTATTGTTGGAGGTCGAAACGGTGACTTATTATCTCAATTTTCCTATGAAATTCACAGGGCGCGATATCCATCATCCCGGTCGATTGAAAGACCGACGGTGCGTTTCGATTTATGAAAAAGAGTTGGTACCGTAAACAGTCAGAAACGGGCGTGCATAGAGGGAAGGGGTGCGAAAGGGGGGCAAAGGGGGTGTCGAAGGGTTGATACGTCGAACGCGACCTATCGATTCCGGTGGTTCGTGTATTCCGCCTGAACGGCCTCCATCGATGCGTGAATAATAACGCCCGCGCAGTTCGAGTGGGTCCGTTGCTTGAATTCGCATGAATTCAGAAACCCCCCGTGTGGCCTTGTCGATTTGTTTGGGCGACGATAGATTTAATACCGTCATCGGGGCCACCGAAGACGTCCCGTGGATCCCGTGGATCCCGTAGGAACCACCTATGTTCCCTGATCCACAATTTCAAACTACAGTATTTTCGCGATAAATGTCCCAAACGTCTAGACGATAATTGTCCCTGAACTATCCCCACTCCTGCGGGGTTAGGTATACCCCGTGAGGGGCCATAAAACTCGAGAGACCTCGGCCGCCGAGAAGTGTAACATGATACGGGTCGGATATATCGATGTGAGACCAGGAGACCACTACTAATCCGATGACAAAACTGCTTTATTTTTCATTATTTTTTTTATGGAGCTTTCACCAACATATTCCTGGCATTTTTCTAATTAAAATGATACCAAATATGATACAATTCCGATGATATTTACGTTTGTAATGGACGATAAAATTTTCGTGCGCATGGAAGGACAGCGTATGGGAAAGAAAGAGACACGGAGAGTCGCAGTCGCCGGCACAGTTCAAAGACCCGCCGGGTCCTCAGAATGTAATCCCACAAAAAACTTTTTTATTATTACTAATTTTTTTATGAGACTTTCACCGATATATTTTTGACATTTTTCTAATTAAAATGATACTAAACACGATATAATTCGCATCATATTTACATTAATTGCCGTTCATATAATTTTAATGACAAATTACGCGGGGTCGTCCATTACGCACGTAAATATAATCGGAATTTTATCATATTTGGTATCATTTGCATTAGAAGAAGGCCAGGAATATGTTGGTGAAAAATCCATAAAAAAATAATGAAAAATAAAGAAGTTTTGTCATCGGATTAATAGTGGTCTCACACCGATATACCGTATTATGTTTACATTTCTCGGCGACCGAGGCCTTTCGAGCTTCCCAGTCCATTTCTACGTTCGGCACAAGTCAAAGAATAGTATCCCTGGACGATAATTGTCCCTGGCCGGACCCGTGGTTGGGACAATTATCGCGAGAATACTGTATTCCTCCGACGGCTAACCTGCGAAAAACGATCCGAACAGTAATGCCTCGGTACGTGTGAAAAAGATATTCACGATAGATGCAAGAAAATCGTTACTAACGACAGGTATACCCTGGTTCAGGTAAAGAAATTGTTTATGGTTTTGTTTATAGTTTATGTTTATGCAATTTTTCAGATGCTTTATAATATCCTAGAGAAAAGAAAATGAACGAAGCTCTGCAAAAGTAGAGATTTAAAATTAATTTATTATTGTACTATGTTTTCAAACGAAATTATTACAGTTCGAATGTTGATAATTTCTCGCGAAACGGAAATTTAGTGTTCAAATACTTTTCGGGTTTCTATTTTCACCGAAGAGCACAATCGACAAAACGAACGAACGAGTAAAAAAAGAAACAGCTGGAGGTGCAAATGAAAATTGCCGCGCTTCGACCGTGAAGTTTTGCTCTTAGAAAATCATACATCCACTCGAGTCGGTGAAAAGCAGCGAAGGCAGACTTCTAAAACGGAGAGCCGGTAAAAGAGAATGCATCGCTAGAATACGCGACAGTTTTTCGGGGAACGAGGCTAATGAATGAAGGTACGATTGCTCGTTGAGGAATAAATACAGCAATCTGTGTCACAACTCCATTCACAGATATGTACTACGGCCGGAACTTCGCGGCGGGCTTAATGACATTTTAGCACACTACCATTTACGATTAGTCTAGCGTTAGCCATCTTTATTAACTATCGCACTATGAACGCTCGACGTCGCGTTGATTCGTGGGATCTGTTAGTTCCGGGAGGAAGAAGAATACATTATTACTAGACTGCGGATCTTTATGCATTTATAACAAAATTAAGTAGACGAAATTCAAAATTGTTGGAAAATTTTTAAAATTGAAGTTGTCAACATATGATTTCTCCTCTATTAAAATCATTGAGGGAAGAAATAACAGACAATTTGGTTTCTATTTCTTGCAATCGATGCAGATAATTTTTATTTTGCATAAAGATCCGCAGTCTAATTATTACGCAGAATTTGATCTTGATAAACTTTCTCATTTAGAATCGTGACAGAAATTGACTTCGACCGAAGAAGAGTAATAATAAATAGACAGCGTTTTATCAAATTCGGAAATAAAAGAGGGCGGGTCGCAAAGGGTCCAAGATCTTGTCGCTGATTAATCGGCGTTTGCCGGATCGCGACAGACTACTTTGAATAGGGGCGAACAAAACAGAAAAAAGTCCACGGATTCATTTCCCGGAGACGCGAAGCATGAACGCGCCGACGTGATAATTGAAAGTACAGAACGGAGCAGAACAGTAAAGTGGGAATGGACAGTTGTTGCGGTACATACATACATATATACGTATTTACAGGACGCGGTGTAAATCGTGGCCATTCATTTCGCGATGGCGACGGTTCTGGACACCGTCGGAGGAAAAATAGTGAAGATGGCGGACGACGGGATATTCGCCGAACGAATTCATGGCCCGAGGCCGCCGAACCGCCGGGCCGTCGAGCCTGCTCGATAATATTGCAGTTTATATCGTAAATAACACGCGGCCACCGGACACTCTGTTCTCCTCCTCCTCCTCCTTCTACGCGGTCATCTAGGTTGCGCGACACTGCCACACATTTCTCTGTCGATCTCGTTATTGAACGCGTCGCGATCGCTCGTCCGATCGTTCCACGAATATCGGTGCATTCGGTTGTTTTAGCGATAACGTAAATAAAGGGACAGCATGTTGCTGCGATCTAAATTTTGTTAGCATTTCATTTCGTATACAGGCACAATTCCAAATTTTCTGACAAAAGAGTGTCATTTTATTTTCGTACCTTTTCAAATGTCACACCGGTGGATTGTTGAGATTTTTCCGATTAGAATGAGTCCAAACATGACGCAAATCGGTCCACTTTTATAGACCTCGGTACGGTAGTGCCCACTTAAGTGTCCCTGTTCGGTCCCGACTGCCGGACGCTTAAGTGAGGGGCGACTTCAAAGTAAAAACATTTTTCCGAGAAAAACGAACAATGGATTTCGAAAGTGGAAGGTTCAAAATGAGACCAGGACGAATATTCCACGACATTTTTGCATGAATTCAGAACAATTCAAACATGGGCAATTTTTGAGTGAACCTTTAGTATGACTTCTTTCCTTTAGTTTGATTCTATTTCTTTGTCCACCGAGATAACGCCCCGCGGAGCACGACGCGTTAAGTGCTGAAGGAAGAGTGGGGATGTGGAAATTTAGGTGTACCAAATCTAGCGAATTTAAGCGAGCACTGGTGGTCGTCTACTGCTTTGAATTTTGCTGTGGGCATGCCAACCGTGATTTCACCCGCGATTCTTGAAGCGCTACGAACTCTCGTCCGAAGTGGAACGTATTGCCCCACTTTGTCTTACTTATGTCAATTGTTTCCTAAGCTGCAGCATCATCTGCAGGGGCTACTTGACTCAAAGTATCTCCATATATAACGCGCATCTCCCGCGAATCCAGTTATTGCACTTTCGAGCTACTCCCGGGGAATATCGCAGTTTTAATGGCTACTCGAATGACATTTATGACCGTGCCCTCCCACCCCGCGGCCACCCACGCAATCTGTAATGTCCGGCTAACGTGTTCACTGTTTCTGGAATAATTTTCCTCCATTATGGACCGGGGCTAATGTTCCCCTCACCGGTCAACGTTTCGAGTTCGTATGTAAAACATACGGAGTACAGTCCGCCATAAAAGTGTCTCCATTCGAAACGGAATAACTTTGTTCACCTCTGAACTAACACTATTTTAAATGACTTTATAAAATTTTATGAAGAATTGTCCGCATTCACATTGCAAAATACCGAAGCTACGAATTATTAATTTAAAGAGGAACGCTATCACCGAAGAAGCCGGAAGTATTTGGGGATGAGTCGTGGGACAGGGACGAGACAGTTTTCTCGGGAAAACATCGAAATTTTCGTGCGAGGAAAACCGATTACCGGCAGAGTTCCGCGGCGAACGAACGTGAATGGAGAAACAGTTCGTTGATCGAGTTCCGCCAGCCGAAGAATTTTTCCCGATCGCACCGGAGAAAACTGCTGGAAGTGTGTTAGATCTCGGAGCAAGTACTAGATACGTGCACAGTACTTCTCCGGTTCTTTGCGGACACTGGCTGACCGGAAACTGCTTCGATATTCCTATAATACATATAGGTGGCCATTGCGAATTGATGCGACGCCCTTCAACCGCTGACATTGGTCCGCGAGCGTAATCGAAGAGTTGTAGAAAACAATGTGTCATACCACAAGGGTAGTGCACGGTTTAATAAATTATACTCTATTTCGTCTGTCTGCTCAACAAAAAATTACGAAAAAATTCATGAAGATTCTACCTAATGGCACACGCTATAGTGAATTATTTCAGAATTTTTGGTTACAGAATCGATTTTTTAAAAAATCCGGAAGCACGAAATTGCCGCTTTTATATTAAAGTTTTTAGAGTACCACATTTATATTATTACAGTAGTTGTGTCTGATCGTGATTATTAATGTGTATTTTTCTCAGATTTTTCGGATTGTGCGAACAGGTTTAAAAAAAATTGGATATCTTCAAAAATTCGAAAACAGTATTTCGTATTGATGTTCTGGAGATACCAGTTTTATAAAAATTCAGTAACGAGATATTGTTGACACCATTGTTCTTAATTTTTTTCAGAATTTCAAAAATCAATTTTATTCGAAATTTTGAAAACATTCTTCGCTAATTTTAGCAAGTTGGAAGTAGTACATTCATGACTGAAGTCTTCTAATCTTTTCACTAATTTAAATTTGACCTATCTTTTTTTTCCATAAATGCATAAAGTCCGCATCCTAACGATAATATGTTTTCTACTTCGACTAAAAATGTCTACCGATAAGCAAACGAGAGAAAGGAGAGAAGGGAAACACATATTCGAGGTGACGATCGAAAAAGAAGAAAAAATGTATGGAACGTGCGATGGTACTTTGAAGATAACTCGAGATGTCCTCGGCAAACGAGGTGACTAATGCGATGGAACTTTCTCACGATTGAAAGTGGATTACGAATCGATACTGAGAGAGACCGACCCGACCGTCCGGCGATCCGTGCAACATTTATTAGAGTGATTTGATATTTACCTGCGGGAATTAAATCGCCGAGGTTTAACTAATTCAGCGGGAACGCGCCCCGCGAGTGTCGGAATCTCATTAGCATGACCTTCCGTTTGTGAATTCGCGATTTCACCATTTTCATACTCGTGCTCTGGCCGTTGAAGTGTAGCAAAAGTGAATGTGAAATTGAAAAACGTGGACCACTTTACAAAGGCTTGCTGTGGATCCTTAAGGAGGCATACTGTTTGTAATAGATTGTTGCTGAGACTGATTACTAGCTGGAACAAAACGTCTTAGAGGTTTGAAGAAAACTCAGTGTCCACAAAAGTCCGACAAAATCAGAAGAAATTATTTTGTAATTAGACTGGGTCATCGTAAACTCAATAACTGGACAGCGGATTTTATGCTGTGACAAAAATTAGTAGCAATTTAAAACAGTAAAAATATTAGAAAAAGATACTGTTATATTATTTTCAACCTATTGAACATATTAAGAAACGAAATCAATTTTTATTTCACCCCAATTTGTTCTAATTCACATAAAAAAAATTCTTATTTTGCATAAAGATCCGCTGTCTATCAATAACAGTTGATTTTCAAGTTCGATAAAAGATAATGCCACTCGCAGACGCATGATTGACACGGCAGTCAAATTGTCAAACATTGTCCATTTCGTTCAACAACGTTTTGTTTACTGATTTGTTTGTTTTAATATAAAGAAAACCGTCTAAAATTATAAGAAAAAACAAACACGCAAGTCGGGAGAGCAGGTTAACGTGAAGATTGTAATAAGACGATATGAACGCAATTACCGTGGAGTACTGTTCCGTACAAGTGGAGTCTTTAATTGTGCGGAGTGAATGACAGTACAACGCCAGATAGGGAGACAATAATGGTACATGAACAAGGATAATATAGTTCCTTGTCCGATGGAGATAAGACAGTGTGTTAATTAAGACACTCTCCGTGGGAATTTCTTTCGTCACTCATAGACACTCCAACCTTAAATGACAAGAACTCGATGGCAGCGAGAGGCGAAGGTGGGGAACGAAATTACCAGAAGGCATTTATGCACCTGGTACTCGATAGGTCCAAGAACCCTAAATATCCAAAAAAAACCTTTGCGTACGCCTAATACGTTAATTTTTATGGATAATGTACCACCCGCGCTCTTATGGGCCTCCGATGATCTAATTTTTCATGGGACTCGCACAGATTGGTTCCCGGAGAGCCTGGTTGCTTTCCAAGAAGCAGTTATGCGAGCCTAGCATGCGCAGGAATCCTTTCCTGGCCCATTGTAATTCAATCACAGCATCGTCCCGGATCGCAAGCAAACCGCGACAACAATCCGTCTGATTAAAACAACCCCGGCGCGGAGCGGCGATCGTTCGAAACTCGGGCATCCCCGACGCGACGATAATCCCATGATCAAACAGCTTCTGCGCGTACGATCGAAAACGGTTTAGCTTATGCGGAATAATCAGCGTGGGTCGGCTCTCTCGAAACTTCCTGATAAAATGGTTTCGGCTAGGGAGCGAGTGTACTCACAGTTCGAACGTCTCGAAAGTCCACTTCGCAGCCGAGTGAAGCCAGAGAGCAGTCGATCACAGGAAGTGGTTGAACATCGACAGGATGAACCTGGAGGGATCGATAGCCGGGGCTTCGAGAACGGAGAGAACTCGTTGGAAATCCCAGCGGACCGGAAGACGCGCGCGCGACGATCCCTGAGAAGACCGGCGATAGACGATCAAGCGTCTCGTCCAAGATCGGATCGGATCGGATCGATACGTTTACGAAACTTTGCCGAGGAAATTCGCCGGTTTAAAAATACGGGCCCATCGGCTCGCCGAGATTCGCTCGCTATAGTCCTAACGACTGGCACACACTGGCTGACCGCTGCCAAGAGGGGGCCAGGCTTCTCCCAGTCAACCGGGGGCCCCCCTACCCAGCGCAGCGCACCGCAGCGTTCGAGACAATTCAGAAGGAAGAAAGTAGGCTTCGGCTCTGACCCTTCTTATTCCGTGAATCGACTTCACTATTACTTGCTACGAAAACAGATGCTCGAATTGGATCGGGCTTTCCACCTGTGCCGTGGAAAGTTATAACACATTGCGTGGACGCGTGATGCCCCGATGTGGAACCGATTCCCTGTCTACCGGTCGTTTCGACAGTGATCGATTCCGAGCGCTCAGCTGGGTCATGATTAACGCGATCTAGCCTGAGAGGAAGAAGGGGTCGACGATCAACGGCGCTTGCCAATCGAACATCCGGTTACCGGAATCTCGTCGACAAAAACCCTCGGATTTTCGGGAAGCCTTTCACCTCCTTGTCGTATATCACTAGAACTGCGGATTTTATGCATTTACGACAAAAATAGGTGGACGTGATTTAAAACGGTAAAAACATTCAGGCAATTTAAGAACGTTCACATACACTCCGCGACAATGCTATAAGACATGTAAAACCATGTAATTTCGTATTAAGGGGGCAGCCCTATGTAGATGGCCTGCTTTTCAAGAATTATTTTTTTAAATATAATGCGTAGAATGATTTAAAATTTCAGGTATCATTTATTGATGTTATAGTAAAAATATATTTTTTAAAGTTTAATTGTTAATAATAATGGTGGAATGACGGCTTGAAAATGGCATCTTGCAAATGCGCCGTGCAGCGTACAATGCACAAAAATGATCTGATACAAAAAAATCCAAATGGAATCGTTAGTTTATGCAAAAACGCTCGGCATGACGTTTTTCTTTTTTTAAAATTTTAGATTTTATGATATAAATAATTGGTAATAACAATATTTTAAATAAATAATTGAAAAATCGGTGCTATAAAGTTTCATAAAAATCGAGTAATTAGTTTACGAGCTACGTTGCACGGCGTGCGAAATTTTGCGTTTCGAGAGAAATGCGTTTAAAGTTTCTGTAACAGAAAAATTGTGAAAAAATCGTAATTTATTTTAACTTTAACCGCAGTTTTGTGCTAATCTGCGATTCCGGGACCATAGAACGGATCTTCCTCTTTATGAAAATATTGCATTTCAGCCGTTTTTTCTTCTTTTAGAGAAGCACTAGCCTCTCTAGTGCAATCAAGACTGCGTCGCTCCTGCTCAATACAACTCTTCACTTTATTTTTAAAGTAACGTACAAGAACATCTCTGATAGCTTTCTCACTTTTTTATCGTATTCCTGAGGAAATTTTCTATCGATTTAAGAAGAAAAAAAAATTGCTAAAAAATTTCATTTTACATAGGGCTCCCCCCTTAAAAGAAAGAATTTCCCCTATTTACGTACAGTGTGTTATTGTTTAATCAGGAGACGTTCTTCAACGCAGAGTGTTTACTGATATTTATAAGAATTACAAAGCTACATCGAAATACCTCTTATTAGCCGCGACAAAACTATAAGACAGTTTTCGTTGAGCATTCAAACAGGAACAATGTGCGAATAGAATTGTCTTCCAAATTGTTAATATTAAACGTGCAACGTTAAAGATAATATTAAGTGTGTAAAATACGTTATTTCTTAAAATGCCACGTGGAAAAAAGTTGAACTAAAGTGAAATTAAAATAATTTACGAGATGAAAACTATACGATGACTGAAATTTCGAAAATATTAGGACGGAGTCGTGTAATATATAACTATTTAAAAGATCCTGGAAATTATGTTAAAAAACATCCAGGTGGTCGTCCTAAAGCGACAACTTCCCGAGAGAGACGAGCAATATTAAAACATGCTTCCAATTCTGCATTAACAACGCGGCAAATAGCAGTAGAAGCTGGCGCGAAAGTAAGTGTTCGAACTGTATAATAAACAGTTCGAAACATTTAAAAAGGCGTAAAATGTTTAAAAAAACCACCTCTAACCAAGAAACACAAAGAAGCTAGATTAATGTTCGCGGAGCAACGGGTACACTGGCGTAAAAGATGGAGAAGAGTTATCTTCTCTGACGAAAAACGTTTCAATTTGGATGGGCCTGAAGGTCTGAATTATTATTTTCATGATTTAAGGAAGGAGGAAGTTTTCTTGCAAAGGCGACAAATCGATGGCGGTGGAGTAATGGGTGGCAATAGGCTACTACGGGAAAAAAAATATTGAATTTGTTACCACAAAAATGAATAGCAAATTATATATGGACGTTGTAAATAAGCAAATATCAAACCATACAGCTAGGATAGCGAAACAAAAATTCATTTTTCAGCAAGATAATGCAGCTGTGCATACTGCAAAGGTAGTGCAAGCTTACTTTGACATTAACGGTATAGATGTTTTACCATGGTCCGCGAGATCCCCTGACTTAAACATTATCGAAAATTGTTGGGGAATAGTAGCTAGGGCAGTATACTCTAGAGGAAAAAGAATTTAATAACGCGGTTGAGTTAAAAATGTGCATTGAAGAGGACTGGACACGTTTAAGCAAAAAAAAAACAATTAACAACTTGTATAAATCGTTACCAAGAAGAATGTTAGAAGTTATAAAAAATAAAGCTGACACCCACATTATTAATAAATAATAGAAGTAAGCTCTATGTGTTATTTTTTTTATACAAAACGCAATTGATTTATAGTTTTGTCGCAGCTGTATTTCGATGTAGCTTCGATATTTTTAGAAATTTCAGAAAAAAACTCTGCGTTAAAGAACGTCTCCTGGTGTAAACAATGACACACTGTACGTAAAAGTAGGGGAAATTCTTTCTTTTAATACGAAATTACATGGTTTTAAATGATGTCTTATAGTATTGTCGCGGAGTGTATTACATGTCGATTTATCAAAAATTGTTGAAGATAGAAAAACATTTTTATATGGCTGTTGTGTCTTATAATTGACGAAAAAAAATTTATTTTGCATAAAGATCCTCATTCTACTTTCGTTCTTTGACCTTTTAGGGAGCCGCCATGTTTCCGTTGAAAATATGTATCTCGTACAGTATCATAATTGATGACACACACGCATGGAACCGAAGCACGTTCCCCGCGCAACTTGGTCGGAGATGTGATTTATAATCGGACACTGCAATCTCTTGATCGAATTTTTGTATTCATAGGCTGCTGGTAATATCAGCGCGAAGGATTTCGTAATACATATCGACTTTCCCCGTTAAAGAAAAAAACCGAGTGCAAAGTTCTAGTTTGACCACTAGGCGTCTATAGGCTGACGGATATGTTTAGCGGCGCGGCGACTCGGTGGTTAAATGTTTTGTTGCGCAGCGCCAACGACTGGCCTTCATGTTTTTCCAGTTAGCAGCTCAACAGTTTTCCAACCGTTGCGACTTTTACGGCGAGGAGGTAAAACGTGTCGTGCAGACACACCGTGCACCGTTGCGTTGCACCGAAGTCGATGGTTCCCATATCTGACTTTGCTGCTTTCCGATATGGATTCGATACACTGCGCTCATAAAAACTTTGGAACATTTTCGGCGGATTTTATGCGATTCTGACAAAAATTTGTCGATCGAACAGTTGAAAGCAATTAGAGAATTAAAAAATATTTTCCTCTTGGTTTCAACTCTATAAAGTTATCTACAAAGGAAATAATAATATTGTTACCTTAGACCATATATACCTATAGACACGGCGTAGATAATTTTCCGTGTCCGAAAGATGAAATCAGCTGAAAGACACTGTGACGTCACATTTTCAAAAGATGTACAAGCTATGCTCATCGACAGTGCCTATATACGCTTGGCTTACATCGGGAGAGGGGGGCAGCAGGTGCGCCATGTACACAGTACATGGAAAGAAATTATCTTAAGACTTATCTTGTGACGTCACAGTGTCCCATCATCTTTCGGACACTGAATTCTCGGTTTTCCTATACACATACTATACCTATGCCGGGTCTATTAGTATATATGATCTAAGATTGTTACGTTCGCGACAATACACCGACTTTCGGACCGATCGCGTCGCGAAATATTATTGTCTTTTACTTTTGGGAATTTACCGGGGATCAGTACTCGGGTAGTAAACAATGAATTGAATTTTAAACTTAAAAACTGTTTATTAAGAAGAGCGTCTTAAAAAATCGTCTTACTGAAATTGGCTATGACGATTTCTTGGTTACATTTCTATTGGTTATGTTTGCGATTGTGGGGATGAGTTTCTGTTTTCCTGATTGGCGTAGACGCGACTGTGGGTGTGGTTTGTATGAAGCGTTGGAAGGAGGAAGTTTACTATTTTTTGGTGTTATAAATTTTTGGGTCTTCGGCTTTTTGGTCGTACGAGTGGCCAGCCGTCCTGCAACCTTTGGGAAATGGTTTTATTGCGCTGCTCAAGGACGTGGGCAGATCCGAGCTTTTTTCCGGCTTTTCGAATTGCCGGGTCTGCTGCGCACGTGACACTTTATTGCGTTGACCTTAGACCATATATACCTATAGACACGGCGTAGATAATTTTCCGTGTCCGAAAGATGAAATCAGCTGAAAGACACTGTGACGTCACATTTGTACAAGCTATGCTCATCGACAGTGCCAACGCTTGGCTTACATGGGGTGAGGGGTCAGCGGGTGCGCCATCTACGCTTGGTTTACATGGGGAGAGGGGGTCAGCGGGTGCGCCATGTACACAGTACATACATGGAAAGAAATTATCTTAAGACTTATCTTGTGACGTCACAGTGTCCCATCATCTTTCGGACACTGAATTCTCGGTTTTCCTATACACATACTATACCTATGCCGGGTCTATTAGTATCTTAGACCATATATACTAATAGACCCGGCATAGGTATAGTATGTGTATAGAAAAACCGAGAATTTAGTGTCCGAAAGATGCTGGGACACTGTGACGTCACAAGATAAGTCTTAAGATAATTTTTTTCCATGTACTGTGTACATGGCGCACCCGCTGACCCTCCTCTCCCCGTGTAAGCCAAGCGTATATAGGCACTGTCGATGAGCATAGCTTGTACATCTTTTGAAAATGTGACGTCACAGTGTCTTTCAGCTGATTTCATCTTTCGGACACGGAAAATTATCTACGCCGTGTCTATAGGTATATGTATATGGTCTAAGGCGCTGACCAAGGACCAGGCCAGATCCGAACCTTCTTCAGGCTTCTCGGATTGTCGGGTCTGTTACGCACGTGACAATATCTACGTAGTCGCCCCTGCAATTAATACAATTTTTATTTTGCATAAAATTTCGTTTCGAAGGTTCTGAAAATTTGCGATCTCCTACTGAGCTGAAATCGGCTGAAGTGATTTTAGAAATATTTTTATTCATTTGAATTAATGAGACATTGAAATGAAATGGGACATTGCATTTTTTCTAATTGAATAAATTGTTCTTGCAAAATAACCTCCCGCCCGGTTGTACCACTACTCCTGAGACACCGTGTATAGTGCTCGTCACACGTCGCTAGTATTGCATACAAGAAATATGTGTATGTCGGTCACAGTTAATGTCGATCCACACTGACGTCGCTTAATACCGCCGTGAAACTTAGTTCCGATGAGTTCTCGCGTGTCAAAATAATGTCTAGGTGAAACCGGCGTCCGTGATTTCAGCGTGACCTTGCAACACTACTCTCCCCTAAGTGTTCCGCAGACCTTAACACTCAATTTTTTCACTTGAAGGTCGTAGTACAGATCAATTCAGTTTAATGGTAATCAAACTATCAGTTAGTGTCATCTCAGTTGGACGAACGTTCCCATACGTTAAAAATAAGTGCACCATTATTGTTATCGTTAGGTACTGTTATAGTATAGTACTCGAAAACCATCGCAAATTAAGTAATAAGTATACGAATGAATTAAAAGGTGTTGAATAGAGTTTTACTGTCTCTGTTAATATACCGATCGTTTCCTGCAGACGTTCAATCGAGAATGTGCTTTGCTTTACTTGGTCGTAGGTATCGATTTAATTAGCCATTAGTACTAATTGGCAAGTTTATTGGCATAGATAAACCTCGTTAATGGCTTCGAGTGGCCATTTCACTTAAGGAGTACTTAACATGTTTATTGTAAAATCAATGATACGTAATAAAGACATAAAAGTTTCACAAAGTGCCAGTAGTTTTGAAGTATGTACCGAGGTTTATTATAATCATTACTATGTCATGGATAGTGACTGTACAGGGTGTCCCAAAAATGTACTTCCTTGAAAGGGGTGATTCCTGAGGTCATTTCAAGTAACTTTTTCCTTTACGAAAATCACCTCCGCGACTTCGTTCAGGATTTATTAACGAAAAATACGGACCAATCGAAGAGCGGCTACCGTGGCCGGATCCCGGCTCTACCAATGCCAACGCCGCGCTCATCGGTACCCGCGCTACGATTGGTCCGTGGTTTTCGTTAATAACTCCTGAACGAAGCCGCGGAGAACATTTTCCCAAAGGAAAAAGTTGCTTCAAATACCCCCGGGAATCACCCCTATCAAGGAAGTACATTTTTGGGACATCCTGTATAGGCAACGCAAAAGTGTGAGAAGTTTTGTGAAAAAAAGCAGCAAACGGAAGAGAACAAGAGAAAAAATCGCAAATATGCTGAACGCGTATAATTGCAATGCAGTCCCGTTTCGAGGATGAGAAAAGGAACGGTCGCAGCAGGATATAAACGCAGCAGCCGGCCTAGCTTACGGACAAGTTTTGCGAAATGCGCGTGAACTACTTCTACCGCGGGGCCGCTCGCCGTATATTCGCATTCCGAACTTTCTTAAGCAATTATGTCATAACCCGTGCCCCCCTTTTTCCCGTCTCGCGTACGCTGGACGCTTTGAACCCTCGGTGCTTTTTCGCATCCCCCTTTTCGCGTTCTCGTCTTCTCAAAGTTCACTTCTCGATGCAGCTGTTCTACTAATTTCGCGAAAGACGCATTCTCGACCATGCGTGCGAAAGGATTTGTTCGAATCCGTAAAATTAATTTAGTTATAAACGTTTGGTAATTGTCACTCGCCAAAAATCTGTCATTTTTTATCATTTTTTAAAATTTTGTAAATAATCATGATTTTATTTCAGGTTTTTGCTTAGCGTATTCCAAATATCCACAAATGTGTGCGAAGAAATCCAGGATAATAATTAAAATTTTTTTCTCTTTTGGACAGAATTACTAAAAATTGCTAGAAAAAATGGCGTTCAAAAGCAGATCAGTCCCTCAAGAAGCCAACCACCGAACCGAAAGAGTCTTTTCGAGAAACAATTTTATTCCTGGTACGGCTTATCGGGAAAGAAACTGCCGCCGAAGAAAAATGAAAATCCCCATTGACCGACCGGCCAGACCCGGAGTTTATTCACCGTGGAAGTTTTAGATCGGACTGACTGGTTTTCGTTTTTATTTTTCACGAACGATTCAGTTCGTTTTGTGACTTTCGTCTTGTCTTACCGGACGCTGAAACTAGTCTAGCATCCCGACAGAACTGATATAATTACCGGTTCGGCAAGGAAACTCGCGGTGGTATTAGGTACACGGACGCGTTACGAAAATACGATCGAGCGGCTCGATCGAGTTATAACGGTGTACGATGATCGCCGATAATTGGACGCGTAATTTGTCTGCTTCAATGTTGCTCACAATGGCCTTTACCGGTGAATGTAAAACTCCACGGAATCGCGGAGGTTCTACTGCGAGCGAGCGAGCGACGCTTTTTGCTGAAGAAAGAATCGGAAATGCTCGCAAATTAACCGCGATCCTTTCGTTACCCAATCGGCTTCATGCGCGGATAACAATCGACCTACTTATCGAGGCTAACGCAGTATTTGTACGTTTTATTTCCCTTTTAATCCCTCGGATTTTTAACCTAACAATGGGTACATTTATTTCTCGATGGAGAATTCGATAGGGTAAAACTAGTATGCAACAGTTATACTAAAACGTCAATAACACATTTTTTTAATTCTAAAATTTTTTGTCACAATTGTTCTCTTCCAAATTATACAGGTTAGCCTAAAAAAAATTGTACTTGAAGGGGGTGATTCGATTCCTGAGGTGATTTAAAGTAACTTTTCCCTTTGCGAAAATGTTCCCCGCGGCTTGGTTAAGGAGTTATTAACAGAAAAACACGGACCAATCAGAGTACAGGTCCTGCTGAGCACGGCGCTGGAATTGGCCGAGCCGGACTCCATCCGAGGTAGCTGCGCTCCGATTGGTCCGTGTTTTTTGTTAATATCTCCTCAACGAGGCCGCAGAGAACATTTCCGCAAAGAAAAAAAAATTACTTCAAATCAACTCAGGAAGAATCTCCTCTTAAAAAACAATACTGTTCGTAAGATTTCGAAAAATATGACCTTGAAATTAGCTTCACCGACTTAGTAGCACCATTAAAATAAACTTTTCTTTTACAACTGGGCACTGAAATCTGGCAATTCATCCGAAACTAAACACTCGCATCGGATATTAATTTTAATACGATTTCATTTTCTCCATAATGATGATTCTTGTTCATATCTGGTTTCATTCGTGATTTCAAGCTCGCTGAAACGACTCGTTTCGTTCATTTACGATCGTCAGAATTGTAAATATTTGTGGTTAATAAATACATTTTGTTGGATACGCATTACTAAACACAGCCTTATTATGTTTCCAAAGAAAATATAGACTGGTTACTTTTACTGTTGTTTCAGTGCTAAAATAACTCGTTACTGCGCCCACCTGATCCGAACGATCAACAAACATATAATCACGAAAGACTGAACTGCTAATAAATACTAAAACAGCTGCGCTAACAATCGGCCAGAGAAGAACACATAAAGTTGGGACTTTATGGACTGCTAATCCTTTTCTGAGCAAGCTGCACAGTAATCTAACATAATTGTAGCTCGGTTAGAGCGTTCGGGTTCTTCGATCGCAGGTCGATGATTGTCTGCGATCGGTGTTACATTTTTTTTCTGCTAATTGTGAAAAAGCTTTTTGTTTCTAATTGGCTCGAATTCGTCGCTTTCTCGTAAACGCACACGCCCGACGACGACGACGCAACGCCAACCCGATCCTCGAGTCTATCGATGCGTAACACGTCGACGTGTTTTCACGCATATTGTTCTTACCGGGCTTTCACGTTGTCGAGATTCATTTTTTCAACGAGATACACGGCGAAGTGCTATCCCATCGGATTTGCATCTCAATGGGAATACAATAACGTACAAATTTATTCAGTTACGCTGCTCGCTCCTCTCGGCTCTACAATCACACTTATATTGCTTACAGAGTAGTCTACATACGACTGGTGAATTTGTTAATTTAGATCGTGCAAGCACCGCCGTGCCGCCGCCGGCTGTTAATAAAAATAAAGTAGTGAAACAATCTAATTTATTTGGTATGACTGCCAGTATTTCCTGCTATTCGTTTATTTTTGTATCCACACTTCGAAAGCATTGTGGTGGGTTAGTATACATATAGTCTATGATTGTGGGGCCTTGGCGTGTATTCACAAGGAAGCATTAAAAATGGAATCGTTATGGCTGAAATTTTCTACGGTATAATGGACGATACATCGACCGCGAATTCGCAACTTTCCTCCTTTCCCTCTTTTATTCGATCACGGGCGCGAGACTTCCATCGGAAGTCAAGTGCGTCTCGTGAAATTCTTTCGTAGACTGCAACCTAGACGGCTGTTGCACTTGGCAAAAATTGCTGAACGCTTCAGCGGCCACATATTTTTCCTTTTTTTTTTTTAACGGGACTGTATTTTTTCGTAAGTTTTATTTCATCACAAATTAGATCTATAAACATTTGCGTATTGTGCGGGAAATTGACATTCGAATCTCGATGAAATCCGGGTTGCAACATAAATTCGTTCGATTCCAAAAATATAATATTGTATACATATACAAGGTGTTCACGCTATTACTAGCTAGCGTGTTTCTTGTATAAATAGTAAATATTAGAAAAAAATGAAAGAGAAAAAACTAATACTGTTTTTTTATACGCAACACAATGGCGTATGTAATTTTTTTGTGTCCATACTATTTTGTTAGATATGTA
Source organism: Lasioglossum lativentre (assembly GCA_916610255.1). Classification (NCBI taxonomy): domain Eukaryota; kingdom Metazoa; phylum Arthropoda; class Insecta; order Hymenoptera; family Halictidae; genus Lasioglossum; species Lasioglossum lativentre. Next base: position 35,028,677 of record OU744356.1, on the reverse strand, counting down.
GGTGACCTTCAATTTTTTAAATGGAATGCTGTATTATATCAAAATGCACATTTATGCACAGTGACCTTGGAGGTCATGCAAAGTCAGAAATGGAAGAAACATTTTCAATATTTCAGACCAAAACATCATCTGATTCGTATGAACAAGCAATACTGGTAAACACAGTGGTATGAAAGCATACAAACTGTTTCTTCCATTTCTGACCTTGCATGACCTTGAAGGTCACTGTGCAGGATACGGATGAATTCATCTAGACACACGCTTTCGTGTAATATAAAAAAATATGCAGCATTCCATTTGAAAAATCGAAGGTCACCTTCATATCTAGCAAAATAGTATAAACACAACAAAATTACATACGCCATTGAATCGAAGCGCGAAGTTTTGAAATAGAAGTAACTGCGCGCTCAATGTGATAAGTATACTGAAAATTCAAGTTAAATATTTTAAACCTCCAAAAATATTATAATTCTTTACATGCACTCAAGTACAAGTGTACTTTGTACGAATTAAGATTATTTCACATTAATTAGCCTGTCTAATTTCTGTCCGCCACCTTCCCGCTAACAAGTCCGTTTTTGCGAAGCACATCCGATTAAAAATATTATGCTCTGATTAAATATGACATATTTATGTCGAACGTTAATTTCTCTACTTTTTAAATTAGTATAAGAATACAAGTAAAAGAATTGATACTTTCAATAAAATACATAAAATTTAACATAAGTGTTTATAAAAATATGACAATTAGTTAATTGTTATATTGAAAATATTACATTTTGGTACTATTATAATCAATATTTTGACACGAGAAGAACATTTAGTCATGATAAAAAGTCTTTCCTTCAAATATTCCCATTCCTATAAAATTTCATGTTTTTCGCAACTTCAACGTCAATGACGCACGCCTTCCCCTTATTCGATCAACTTCAACTTTTGCAGGAATTATTTTCTTATCCAATAGCACAATTTTGGGGGGGGCGTGAAAAAAATCTCGCAAAAAAATTTCACCAAGTATAGCTAAGGTCCACCCTAGTGAACACCCTGTACGTATAAAAGTATTTTTTTTACTACGTTTTGGACGTAAATGCCCCCGCAGTGCGGCGACCGATACGCGGCGTCCTGTTTCGACACGAACCCGTCGACGGTTTCGAAATTTCGGTCTATCCGGACGCGAATAAATTGCGCGTCGACGGAAACCGACTCGGTTACATGAAGAGCTAATCCTCGGAATGACGGCGGCGAATGGTAAAAAGAGAAACACGTCTCGCTAAGATGCGTTTCGAAGCTGCGGGAAGATTTGCGCGTGGTCGATTCGATGATTTATTTACCGTCGACCTAATTTTTCCTGTTCAACGCTGAAAAGACCGAGTGCTGTGCGCACTATCGTGATGCGGACTGTTTTTCACGTTCTTCTCCTCCATTTCCGTTTGCGGTATTGCTCGTGCCATATTTGGAATTGCCGAGCAATTACCGTGCGCCGAGAACGTTACACTCGTCTCCATGAAAATAATATTCGAACATTCGTATTGTATTTCTCACGTTCGCGATATTATTTTTAAAATCTCATTCTACGATTTTTAAGAAATGCCTTTCTTCGAATAATTTTTATGTAATTAGTGATACAATTCGAAACGACCGAACGGGATTTTATTAAAATATCCTATACATTTCAAGGGTGTGTAATTATGAAATGGTTCATAGAACTCCCGATAGAAAGCATATAATTAGTAGAAAGCTTTCGAGCAATCGGAAAGCAAAGAATAATGTTTTACTGTCTTTGCTAAATAAAGTATAGTAACGGCTGAAATGTTACAGCATACGGAAACGATCTCCCAGATGATACTGCGAGTGGCAAAAAAGAAAGACGAGATTCGAGAACGTCTCACGATTAAAAAATTAAAAAGAGACGGTTACATAACTGAAGAACGCGAGAATAAAAACAATTGTAGCAGTTATATAATTCTATCGTAATTATATATTTTAAAATTGTTCAAATACAAAAATTATTCATAGTTTATTAATTCTAAATAGAATAATAAGTTTATTGTATAACAGATCATCGATCTGTATAATAAGGTATACTTGGTATGAAACAAAACCGAGTGACGACACACTGTGCGGAGAGTACGGACAAAAGATCACTCCAAAAAATTCGCGTGACTGATTAACATGCATAAAGCCCGTCGCCAAATACAACGGCGCGACGACGGTATGCATAACGATTGTTACACGTTCGCTTTTTTTTTTATGGTTAATTAATCCGTGCAGTTTACGAAGCTCCGTGCCGGTAACCCACTTCCGCGGCCAATAAACGATTTCTTCGGTCCACTTAGAAGCCGCACGGCACGAGCGAGAAAGAAGAGCACACACCGGCGAAATGGGCCTCCGATAGTTAAATGAACGGCGACATCTGATTCGGCCGTCGACACTTTCGAGCGAACACCTGTTTCCCCGAGAACCATCATATTCATACCTGAAGAAGAGAGAATGTGTAAGATTGCTGCATGAGAAGTGTCAACCAATGAACGGGGTCGTCGAGATTCGCAAAAGTCAGTAAATGAAGAAATACAGTTTGAATGGTTATCCTCTCTCAGCCAGTACTGGGATTAGTCACGTGACATCGTGACGTATACACGACAGAGATGAAACGCGTCACGTGACCGGGCCGTGGCGGAAACCCGGGAGGGGAATAGCGTCGTAGAAGGGGAAGGTAGAGTGGGGAGACTTAATCTGCGAGCGACTCCCATCGCTAGTTGTTAGAATTTCTGGAACTCGTGGTGGGGATAGAGATTGGTTACGTAGGGGAAATACAGAGTGGAGAAGTGGAAAAGCCGATTTTTTTAATGTGTTATCTCTTTCATTGCACAAGTTCGATTTTTGCATTTCGGACCCCGTTCGTGCAACAAGCGAGGTTCGTAAACGTGATTTTCGATCACTTACCTGCTAGATGAATGGGAAGGGGTGGGGGGCAGTGTTAATAGATCAAAAACGATTTGATATTGCCACTTTGCAATGTAATGCTTTTAATAGTTCTCAATCTGTATATTCCGCGCTTTATAATCAGAGTTTCCTCGTCGTGTCGTCGACGGTGCCGCGCTACAATGACCAGTGACCGTGATAGCGAGAATTAGAATTATAACGATCATCGGAATAATGGTGAATTATGTCAATAATAATGACGGTACTAATAATAAGAATAATTTAAGTCGTTGAACTGTAAAAGTGGCTCGATTGGTATTGCTCCCCGAATTTCGAAGGCGTTTGGAGTAGCAGAACTCCTCTATATTCATTAAGTTGCAAAACGTTCTAAAATTTTCTCGTCTAAACGCTACTCAACGACGAATAAATTCCACGCATCCACCCCCCCCCCCCGTCAATCGAACCATCGCCTATTATACTGCACGTCCGATCACATTATTTATCACTTAGCCGATCGAATCCGTGACCGATCGAAAACGGCGAGATGAAAAATTCTCGAATTTTGTAAGTTGAAATTTAATAAATTAATGAAGAATTATATACACCCACCTTTGTTCTTGCACGAGGTATGACAATGTAATCGTAATACGGCCCAATTGTCAAAAAAGTCCATTCAAATCGAATTTCGAAAAACATTTTTATTCACCTAGGATTTACATTGAAACAAAGGTGTGTCGCAATTCTGATCAATAAATCTGAATGTACATTTTATAAAACTACGCAACAAATCGCATGAAAAATTGAGTTATCGATTTCGATACAATTTTCCTGAAAATAACTAATTTTCCAAAATAAATGTGTGCTCCGAAATAAATATTTTCCTTACTCGAAGCATTGTATTGATAAATTTGTTTAATGGTCTGAATCTCGATCGGCTAGATCATATATCGCGAAGGCAGGTGCAATAATGGAGTTTCCTTTCCTTGCGAATTTTACCTTTGACTTCGACTCGTGTACGTGTTTGTGTGGGAGTGTGTTCGATAACAAAGCGTTTTGTAAATATGTATACAGGTATATGTATATATAAATACGCGAGACGTGAACGTCCCCGAATGGTTTTGTTCGCTGATTAGAGCTAGCTATTTCGTTGGCTCGCTTCCATGTGGATTCGGCTCGAATTCGATGTTGTGTATCGAAATCAAAAGCAACGAACAACGAACGACTAGCTTTTACAGTGCAGTTTGTCGACCGCTAGATCCCCAGAGCGATCTATTTTGATCCTGGAATTGATGAAACCACGCTCGATCGTTGACCCACGTTTAAAATCACATTTTTACTCGGGCGCGAATTCGCGGTAAATGGAAAATAAAGTACCAATTGTTTCATCACTTTTCGATTCGTTCAATAACTAGACTTCGGATATTGATGCATTTATTGTGAAAATTAGTATACCAAATGCAAAACCGTGAAAATATCGAAAGGTCATAACTATCAATGCTTGTGAAATCAATTAAATGTTTTTAAGAAATATCTTGTACTTAATTCGGACAATTTTGCAATTAAATCTGTAGTCTAGCAATAACTGATTAGCGCCGAGAGGATTTCAAAGTGAAAAAGATCGGCGTACAGAGACGCGAGTGATTATTTACCAGGGGAAATAAAGTTTCTATTAACAAATTTTCGTGTTTGTAACTGATCACGTTGCACGACACAGAATTAAAAAATGTCGTGACACGAAGGAATTAAAATGAAAATTAAAGTACTAAATAAACTTAAAAGTTTCATTGTAGCAGAAATGTAGCAATATGCTAATGTCTCCGGGTACATTCCCACAGTTTCGAGCTACGTCCGTTCCGAATCAAATTGGATCGCCCTGGCCGAGCTTTCACGCCGAAGTAAGACTAAACTTTCGCGTGCTTTCGAAGCAAGTAAGGTCCTACGTCATTCCAATCGTAAGCTGGAGCGCGACCAATCACCGGACTCGATGATTATCAGTGATTTCGATGCTTGGTGCGCGATCACGCGTCGATCAGGACGTCATCGTATCTACGATACAAATTCAAGCGAAAAGTCGACAAGCTCGAGCGTGAAGCGCCGTGACTAGACTGCGGATTTTTATGCAAATATAAATATTAACGATCTAATTTACCAGAAAAAAGACAGAATTTCTTTACCCTTTATAGTAAAATACTATAAATGCATAAAATCCGCAATCTGGTCGTGAAAGTTGCTAGAGCAGGCACGGGCGGAGATGGCTCCAGGGGGCAGTGGGGCGGATCCATCGAGATCGGGTGCGACGAAGCCACGCCTACTAAGGACACTCTGCGCAGAGGGAGCCGAGATAGATGACTGTACAAAATAATAATTACACGTATTTATACATTTCGTACATTTATAGGTAGAACCCTTTATACAACCTGCAACCGTTATACATTTTTTCCAACAATGGTTACATACCATAAAAATTTATCATTTTCTTTGTTTACTCTGGAGCTGACATGCAATGTACACAGAGTGCAAGAGTGAATTTCCTTTGAAAATACGAAATATATAAATTTGTATGTCTCGACTATGATCAGACTGCGGATTTTAATGACAAACAGAATTATTTAAAAAACATGATCATTAAGAAACGGAATAATTCTTGCAATTGATTTGGCAAATTTTTATTTTCCATGAAGACCCGCAGTCTTCTACCGTTAGTTCCGCTCTCGGACGTCGTCGGCTTCGGTGCGTTGCCTCCAGGGGCAATCGAGAGCGCTGCTGCCCGCCCGTGCACGCGCTAGCATATCCCCTCCGTTCAAATAAACGTGTGTCTCTTTTCCGCGTGCAACTATGCGAACGCTTCTGACGCCGCCCCCGCAACGCTCTTCCTCGGGTCTCTCCTGAGAAAGCTGTATTTCCCGGTTGAGAATCTACGCTAAGGACTAGGATAATAGGATAAATTGAACTACACGCGATCAACAAGCCAGTCTAGAGTTTATAACAAGTCTTTATGCGAACGATTACTTTCGTCGAAGCTCGATCGCTCGACTCTATCCACCGTTCCGGCGCGCCGGAAGTCCCGGATTCCCCTTTGAACACTCTCCGAATCCATTCAACTTCGAAATTCACAGGGTACCTCGACACGATGCTGTTATTTTCTTCTGTTCGCTCCTTTTTGGTCCCTCGAGGTGAATTATAATCATTTGGAAAAGGTTACCGTGTGCTTTCTCCATTTTCGTACGCGCAGCGGAAGCCCACGACACGCGATCCTCACCGTGAAAATTCAACGTCCTTTCGTGCTCTATAAAATCTTATAAAATCGCGTTTTCTTACAAAAGACTCTCAACTTTGTATCCTTTTACTAATCGTCCGTATCCGCTGCGGCTTTAAACGGTGCACTTTCGCTCGTTCGGTCGAACGACACGCGACAGAAAAGAAGTCGATGCTCGATGAAGGATAATAGTTTCTTTTTTTTTTTTTTTCTTTTGAGTGCTTTGTTGCTCCAGTTTTGCGAACGTTGCGAGAAAAATAGGAGAGCATGGATCAACCCTTACGGAACGCGTTCACTCCTGAAGAACCGAAAAACTAGCAGAAATCTTTGACGGCCGACCGAGGCAAACATGGATTAATAAAACGTGGGTTCGCGAAATGTCAAGAGGGGATGCCTCGGACGATCAGAGTACCACGTGACGCGTCTCTCTGAACAGGTGGAACAGCGTCGAGCGATCCCGTTCATCTGCGTATATTTCTCTTCTACGAACGCGCTCTGCGGTAGCTTGAGAATGACGCCTCGCCTATAGCGGATAAGTCCCCGCGGATCTGTAGGTTTTTGAAACGTCGATCCCGCGGAGGTTAGAATTTTTTTTATCGTGATAGTCACGGATGGTAGATCTGCGCGACCCCTAAGTGCCGCTAACAATAAAACGCGCGCGCGCCTAACTTAAAACGTAAGTAATACGAAACGGTACAAGCAAGTTATCTCTCTCTCTCTCTTTCTCTCTCTCTCTCTCTCTCTCTCTCTATTCGTATGAAGACACGGCGTGCCGACCTCGCGAGGAGAAGAGCCCCTCAGAAAATCTCAGCTTTTTTCTTTGGTTCCTCTTTGGTTTCTTTCTTCTTGAATTTATCGACGTTTCGATGTCCTCTTCGCGGAACTCTTTGTCTCCCCCGTCGACTCGGCCCCCGAAACATCGCCGTTCCTCGCAGCTATTACGATATCATAAGTTACTCTAGAACTGCATAAATACTCTGTCGTTCACTAAATAATATGCGTGTAACGCGTATCGTTATCGACTACATGCCGGATGTTCACCAATGGCAGACGGAATCTTTACAAAGTGTGTGTCGACGTTAAGCGTCCACGGATGAATCGCGTGTGTTATAGTTAGCGAACGGCTACTAGCCGGGTACCTATAAAATCGTATTGTTCTTTTAACCGTTTTTGTCCGCGAATTTCACCAGTTTTGCCTGCGATCGCGTCCCATGGTGATTTGCGTTGCATGAAAAATTTCGAACACCGTCGCGCGATGAGAACGCGGCTTGAATCGCGTCGACGGTTAACCTTTCGTCGACGCCATCGCCTCGAGTCGCGATTTGCCCTCTTCTTTGTTCTACATCTCACACTTTCTCTCTCTCGCTCGCTCTCTCGCTCTCACTCGCTCTTTTTTTTTCTAAATAGAATTACGATGCTTAATAGTAAAACGGTACTTAGAGCTATAGTTACTTTGGTATAGTCAGTTATATCACACTAATGTCCGCGTTGGCTGCGGGGAATCCTCTCTCAAAGGTTTGTGTTCAGAGTTCCGCCTGCAGAACCCTGCAAAAATTCAGATAGAGTTCCTTCGAATCAGGAATTTCATGTAAGTACAATATTTTTGGAACACTCTGTATTAAAAGCTCTATGTCACGATAACAACTAAAATAATAAATTTCTATATTGTTATTGTCAATATGTTGCCATTGGAGAACATATGCAATAAATATAAAATTTCTTCCTCTTTTAGGAAATTATGAACAAAGAAGAACTAACCATCTATATAATAAATAGACAGCGGATGTTTATGCAAAATAAAAATTATCTACCCGAATTGCAACAAACTGGAGTGAAATGGAAAATTATTTTCTTTCTTAAGGCTAGAATTACCGAGCCCTAAACAAGACTGATGTATATCTTTTATAATAATAACAGAATTGACTTTATTTAGATTTCGTAGGATTTTTATGGTAACATGTACTTGAATACAGAAGCATACTAAAAAATTTCTCAAAAAAATACATCTTTAACTTCACGAATCGTAAAAGAAAAATCCGGAAACCAGTCATTTTGACTGGCTCGGTAGTTCTAGTGTTAATATGTTTAATAGATTTAAAATAACATATCAGTACCTTTAAATTACACCTACTAATTTTTGTCATTAATATGCATAAAACCCGCTGTCTAATAACAAATCATAGTGCTGAAGGGCTCGATTCTAATTGAAGTAGACAGTATTAAGAAAAATCCAGAAACATTAAACGACAATAGAAACGGACAAGCATCAGTCGCGTGGCTGTCAACGAGTAATTAGCAGCGAGTAGTTCGTTAGAGAACTTTCACATAAATGGAATCAGGTAAAAGTAACGAAATCGATATTTTTTCCAAGATCCATTCAGTAAAAGTGGTGTTCGTATGTGCCCGAGATGATTACCTGTCATTGCTTGGCGGACTTAAACCTGGCAAGTTTCAATTGCACCGGGTTAGAAACTTTCACGTGAACCGCGATGTCTTCGACTGGGGCTTCTCGAACGTCCGTGCCTCCCACTGCAACGACTCGATCGCCTTTGCAAATTTTACCACTTTCCAGAGCGCTACCGCCGGCCAACTGGAAGACGAACGCATGTCACATAATCTCACGGAAACATTGTATGTTCGACGAATTATTAGAGCCACGAGAACCTAATTTTTTTTTTAAGGTATTCCAGCATTATTCGATAAAATCTACTAGGATTGTAAAGAAGAAATTCCAGCTTACCAAGTCCGATACATATGCCCCTTTCCCGCTCTTGTATCCCGTTAAACAGAGGCCAGCTCCTTTGCCGGATTTCTTCTGCAACTCGACCTCGATTTCCTCCTCCGGCTTCTCGCGCCGATGGACTATCATCGTGATCTACGGATAAATAAATTATAATAGCGAATGCAGGACAATTAAATGACAATGTACAAGGGGCAGGAAAGAATTTCTCACAGTGCCGGAAACTTTCAGCACGGTTGCGTGAGCTTTGTCGTGCTCGATTTCTTTGAAACTGTTTCCGCACATGTCGAGTATTTGGTCGCCGGACTGTAGACGGCCATCTTTGCCAGCTGCACCGTCAGGGAAAACTTCGATGATGAACACACCTTTCTGTAATCGAATTGATACGATTATATCATTTTTAAATTACACTTTTTTCATGCTAATTTTAAGTATAATCTTACACTTGGAGTGTCCGAGCCACCGGCTATAGAGAAGCCAATGCCTTTATCCTTTTCTTTTTGGAATTCTATCGTTGTATCTTTTCCGTCAGCGATCTTGCAGTCCTTTGGATCCTGTGGCGGTTCAGGCTCTTTCGGTTTCTCCGGTTCTTTTGGTTTTTCTGGAACGTCAACGATTATATCATTGTTGTATTTCAAGAGCTCATGATTAGACTCCGGATTTTATACGTTTATGAGCAAAAATGAGTACGTGCAATTTAGAACAGTGAAAAAATTAGAAGACTTTTTGATTATTAACCCTTAGCACTCGGATGGCGGAGGCACCACTGAAAATTGCTATGCCATTCTTGAAAATATTGTTCACATTTTTATTTTTGTTAGTATTTAATAAACTACTAGACATATTACATGAGATATTATATCAGTTTCATATGCAAAAAATTAAAAAAAATTGTATAGAATGGAAATATTCTAGAATGGAAAAATCTTTCGTTTTTGAGTTAAAATAGCTCCGAGTGCAAAGGGTTAATATTATTATTTTTACTATATTAAAATTATTAGTGAAAAATATAAGTTTATATTTAGCTCCCGTGTCCTTGCAATTGATGCAGAAACTTTTTATTTTACATAAAGATCCGGAGTCCACACATGATTTAACCAACAGAATATTTAAAATAGAATCCAGTGTATGCAACTAGTGCACTTTGTGCAATTATTGAGGTATTGATACCTGGTTCAGCTACAGGAATTATGCCTTTTGCTCTGTCCTCTTCGTCCTTTGCTACTTTACTTTGATTTGGATTGCACACCGTAAGCGTCACCACACCCTCTGCTTTCTTCAATAGGCTTGTAGCCTGTCGAGTGAAACAAACAAGAACATGTTAGTTTAGCCGGCACCTCTGGAAATACTCCATGTGCTATGTAAACTGTGGTGCCCAAGGTGGTTCGGAACCCACCTCATAAAAACTGTAGGTCCCGTCGCGAAATAATTCCTGAAGGAATTCACGCCGATGTAAAATAAGAAAAAAAAAAAAAAAAAAAAAATGTTCGTTTATTATATTCAAGAAACGTGGCTCATTGATTTACCAGCGACTCATTTATTGCAAACGGTGTTTGAAATATTTGAATGTTTACAGTGTTATGACTGAACTGCGGATGAAGTTAAATAAAAATGTGTTTCCTCTTTTAATAGCTTCAATAAGTCCAAAATAATATAACAATATCAATTCTTCCAATGTCTTTACAGTTTCGTATTCCATCAATCCATTTTTGTTATAAAATTCGCCGTCTAGTTATGAAAGTGTATATAATATTATTCGGAAGAATCTACAGCGCCGATTTTTAGGAAAGAACATTTGTGTAACTTTTTCAGTTGAAGCATATACGAATTTTATAAATTGAAAGTTTTATATTTTGTCAATAGTAAATTTCTCAAAAAATAAACAGATAGAGTATGATACTTGTCGCAGTATGTATCACTATGTATGTAGTCTGTCGTAACGATAGTGGTTGTTCAATACCTCGTCGTAAGTCGAGCCCAACAGGCAGTCCAAATTGACAGCCAAGATCAAGTCGCCCACTTGCAAGCCGGCCTATGAAAACGCAAACAAAGGCGATTATGCGTTTAGGAAATACAGCGCATTGTGTGTCGTATTTAATTAGTACTCGGGACACGCGGAGACAATTGTGTTGTCGTCGGGACAATTACCTGTTCCGCGGCACTGCCTTCTTGTATGTCGGAGATGAATATACCTTGACCGACTTCCGCGTGCTTTCCTTCTATGATCATTATACCTAGCCCGTATTGACCCTGAAACGGAGAACTTGCATGGTAATAATGACGGGTCGCGCGGGATTATTGTTACCATGTAAAAGTTTATTGTTACTCCAACGATACTTGCCTTCTTCACGGGCATGTTACGTACTCCTTTGTACCCGCTGAACATTTCCGACTGTAACAGACCGCAATTCATAATTTGTTAGTGGACAAATCAGGAGATCAGAATAATTAAGAAAAAACAATTTATAAACAGAGAGACCCACCGAGATGAAAAAGAAGAACACAATTTCAATAATTATCATTTTAATGCTGCTAACGTACCTAACCCAAACTAAACGTAATTAAAATAGACTGCGGATCTTCATGCAAAATAAAAATTTCTTATGTGAATTGCAACAAACGGAAGTGAAATGGAAATTTATTTTCTTCCCTGTTATGTTCAGTAGGTTGAAAATCATTTAATAGTATGTTCAAAATTTTTCTAATATTTTTGCTATTTTAAATTACACCCATTCATTTTTCTTATAAATGCATAAAATCCGCAGTCTAGTAATTAAACTAATAAGTTAATAAAAAGTGGTACAATCGAACTCTAGTGTATTTATAAAATAGAAATATTATTAAAATATTTAAAATTACTGTTCTCTTAAACAGAACAACACTCTAACGGTGTCGACTAAATTATATGATGTTATACTTCCATAAACGATCAATCAACACAGAATGATGGGCGTGCAAGTAAAATCGGTTAATCAACACTCACGTCATCCAGGGTAGGAGGGAACTGGCTGATCGGTTTCACAGCAATGTCCTCAATGGCTGTCGATCTCCTGCGAGTACATCATTGCATATGATTAAATAAGTCTCGATTTCTGTAAACAAAAACGCGGTAATCGTAAGTGTATACTTTACCGTGAAACAACAATCTTGAAACAAGTACCAGCCATTCCCTTGATCATAGCAGATGCGTTCAGGTGACATCTTCCTTGGAGAACACATCCGTTTACCTAGAAATACGGACGTTTTATCATATTTTATCTGAATTTAGAAAATTATTTAACACAAACCGTTCGTTCTTCGCAAATAACAACTAACGAACTTGTTATTATATTATAACATGAACATGAACAAGATAAAGACTGCGTCGCATAGCTATTCAGAAATAAACTGCTGAAGTACAATTATTAAATGCAACGAAAGTAAAAGACTGATTTTTGTTGCATAAAAATCCAGAAAAAGAAATAAAAATTTCAAGTCTTGTGGATTCATTCACGAAAAAAATTTTCCACCATTTCCGGTAACGTATTAATTTGTAGGATTTCGTCACATCGAACAAAGGATATCGAAACCGTTCAGCAATCAGCTGTAGAAATACAATACGTCATTAAATATAACGAAGGTAATACCGATATATAGTTTATAAGGTCAGACGGACGAAGACGAGTTCATGAATAATTTCCACGGGCTCAGAGTTCTCGAATCAATATCTAGAAGTGGATGTGGTCTCGCTCCCAATTAGTATAGTACTTTCGTCGCACGGACGCAAATGTCACCGCTGAATGTATGTATGTATATCGATTACCATGCCGAAACGGGAGAACCGCGGAATACGGAGAGAAAAGTTAGTACGTAGGTTCGTACCTCGAGTATCTCATCGCCGACCACCAGCTCGCCACCTTTAAGCGCCGAACCCTTCGGATTAAGGCCACAAATGAACACCGCCATTCGATTTCTGTCTCTGTGCCCGGCGAGAGAAATCCCCAAACCACGCCTATCCTTGTCCACTTTGACTAATAGCACTTTGTTCCCCAGCCCGTGGTACTTCTTTTGGACTTTCACTGCAAAGAAAAATGTCGGACACCCATTTAACGCATAGTACACATGCCAGCCACACTTGTAAACAGAGTTGGGCATTAGTCGATTAAAATTTTAATCATAATTGATTGATTAATGTATACCATTAAAAAAAGAAATCGTCGAAAAATCGGCGATTGATTCAATCGATTGATGAAGTTAATCGTCAATCGTTCATTAAATGAAGAAATCGTCGAAAAATCGGCGATTAATTCAATCGATTGATTTAATCGTCAATCGTTGATTAAAAAAAGGAATCATCGAAAAATCGAGTTTACATTTTTTTCAGTATTCATATACAGTTCTGATTATGTATTTCATTTCGAAATTTCAGCAATAATCATTAATCAATTATCCGATTGACGATCAATAATCGTTAATCGCAACTAACGACTAAAGTAGAAAAATCGTTCACCGCAATTAACGACTAAACTAGGAGATTAATTGTTAATTGCGATTAACGATTGAAGTAGAAATTTAGTCGTCAATCGTTGATTAAGTTTTTGCCCAACACTGCTTGTAAATCTCTTAAATCAAAGTGTCACCCAAATAATAGAAACGATTTCAAATCATAGTTTATGCATTTGGTAGAAAAAAAGTAGCAAAATCGAGGGACCCAGAAGGGGCGAATTTTTGGGTCACCCTTGTGCACATCGGGTAAGAAAAAATTTGATCATGCTTTAAGAAAACATAATATCGTCAAAGGATGCTGCCAAACTAATGTTTAACATTTCAATGATTAATTTACGTTGTTCCAGCACTCACTATGCGTGTAGCCGAACTCGTCCTCGTTTTCAGGGTCGGCCTCGATCTCCTGTTTCGAGCGTTTCACGTTTCCCGCGCTTTTTCTCGAAATCTGTAAACAGTTTAAGTCTCAAGTGAAATAAATGTTACTCGTCTAATCTTGATTGTTTTTACTTAACCTTTAACTACCCGCGCCCTGAATTTTCACTTAATTACCCGCGCGGTGTATTTTGTACACCATATGTATCACTGTGCGATTAAGTACATATATCATTGTATTATACATATACATACATGAATGCACAATACTATGCGTGTGCATTCAGTGGACACATTGGGAGTAGGTTACATGAAGCGGCAGTGGTGGGGGAAGCCGCACTGTGATACAGCATTTTTTTTGAAATAATGGTGTACTTTTTACACCAGCGCGGTTAGTTAAAGGTTACAAAAAACATTTAATAGTTGAAAAACATTTAATAGTTGAAAAAAATTATTTTCGAAATGGCGTTTAAAGCGAGAACAATCTGTTTGAAGGATGATTCGGTATATGTTTTTCGATTACCTACCTCCATGCCAGCTTTCGTATATATGTTTCCCTCGAGATCTCTGGTGTCCTCCTCGGAGCTCTCATCCGACGAATACTTCCGCCTCGCTGTCTTGTCTTCCGGCCTCGAAGCATTATCTTCCTTCTCCTCGCTCACCTCGCGCAGTATTCCCGGATTAGAAGGCGGTGACGGCGCCTTTTTCCGAATTGACTTTTTCATGGAGGATCTGCGAAGCCAACTCTCGGTCTCGTGGACGCACTTTTCCGCTAACAAATTATGCACGTTAAACCAATCTTTTACCTTCGCGCGCTGGATCCCGCGCCATCTGATGCTCTTGTGCTTTGCCTACGGAAATCCGATCTCGAGCTACTCTGTTTCTCCTCGTCTTCGGCTCCTCCCTGCAATGCGAATGCCATCGAATGAAAATCTTCGGCAAACAAACGTATCGATTTTACGGGAACGCATTTTTTAATTCACAATTTATAAGAAATCCGAATGAAATCGAAAAGAATAAGGATATTAGAAGATCCGAAATATTTTTTCCTTCTATTTAGTTGTTCAGTTCGCAATCGCGTTTAAGTGGAAAAATAACTACATACATTTGACCCATTACAAAATAAACTGTGAAGAATCTAAAATCGTCGATCGTTAATGTTTAATGGGCTAGAGCTTAGGGGATGTAAACAGATAGTCTTGAATTACAAGTGTATTTTTGTCAAGTTAAATTCTCATTATTATTTATTTTACAGATGTTTCACGAACTATGTTTTTTTTTAATAAAAAACTGTTAAAGCAATCAGCTTCGGACGAAGCTGATTCATTTCATCAAATATTTCTTTGGGATTGGACATAAAATATATATTTGATTTTTATTTGTATTTTTTTTAACAATAACTAATTTTTTGGCCGAAAAAAGTGCAACTTTTCATATTTTTCTTTCAGAATAGATTCAATCTCTGGATAAGGTCTCTAAGTTTAATAAAATTTCACACTGTTTGTTGTTTCTATCACTGTGATGGACGCCAACATTGCACGTCAACATTGCACGCCAACATTGCTTACACTGCCTCGTTAAATAATAATAAGAACCGAACTAAAGAAAAAATCACTTGTACTTCAAGACTATCTTGTCTAAATCCCAAAAAGTCCTAGTGCCACATTTCCAACAATTATTCCGAAAAAAAATTCTTAAAAACCACTTGTTCTCACTGCCGTTACCCGAGAAGTCCTCTTTAATACAGGGCCGAAAAGTTTAAAAACCCAAAACAATATTAACACTAAACCTATCACTGAGTGACCGGTTTTATATTTTTCATTTGACAATTATTGAAATTATGAAGTTGCTTACACGGAAATCGATTCGATAAATTTTTTTATCCGAGCACATGTGTTAAAAATTCCACGAGATCTAAATAAACGTGCACGGTAGGATTAGTGTTAAATAAGTGACGCAGTAATGTACGTTTTTGAATCCGTGGCAATAAGAGGCGCCGATAGTGTCCCAGTGAACGATCTTCGCGTAAACTTTGTAGAGGGTCTGCTCCATCTTGGATCTCCGCGACACTGAACCGTCAGCGAGCAACGTGTTCATCGTTCTGATCGCCGGGCTCAGACAATGACTACACCGGATTCGTTGTCTATCGAGTAATCACGGTCGGCTGGAGTATATCGAATCCCGATTGTGTACGTATCAATGCCACGAAACCAAGGAGAGAGAAGGAGAAGCGAAATCGGACAGAGATTATTTAAAACCCGCGCGGGGGCGCCCGCGCGCGGGCGTACGTACATGTGTACGTGTGTGCCTGTGTGTTCTCGCACGCGCCACTGTTTAAATCGTAAATTTCACGGCCCGGTCGAGATAGATCGAGAAGTCAGTCGGATCTTGAGTGCGCGACGAAATAGACTGACGATACACCGGCGTGTCCGGAAAGGGTTTTCCCCCGCGCTACCACGTAACCGGGAGCCATACCAATCGATCCCATCCCAGGCCGAATTAATTTACATCGAACACAATCGAACGCCGCCTCCTTTCCGTCCGTTTTACGACCAAGGTCCTCTCCTCGTCCACTTCTAGTGACGATCGCCGTGAGAATTCAATCCATTAGCTAATTATAATTCAATTGACCGGCTTTCGACGCTCGCTCGACCGACCGAACGATCTTTGATAAGAGGTTACCGCACATTTGTGCTGGCAACTCCATCTTTTCGGAGACGCGGAATTTCGATCGTCTCGATACATCGGGTGCATCGGGTGCATCGGATTGCGCTGGCTCATTTTAACCATCTGCCCCAGGTGGCAATTTGACACGTTTTTTTCTGTGACGGGTCCCATGAAAATCACCGACAATGTTTCACCGACTTCAGATTTAACCGACAATAACTTTGACCGGCAACGACTTTAACCCTTAACACTCGGATGGCGACTCTGAGGCACCACTGAAAATTGCTATATGCCATTCTTAAAAATATTGTTGGCATTATTATTTTTGTTCGTATTTAATATACTAGACATTTACATATTACATGAGATATTATATCAGTTCCATATGCAAAAAATGAAAAAAAATGGTACAGAATGGAAAAATCTTTCGTTTTTGAGTTAAAATAGCTCCCGAGTGCAAAGGGTTAATTGACGACAGTATTATCCGAGAGTAACATCGTTTGACAGAAGCTTAAATTTTTGTTACACTAACTTACATTAAGGATGTTCTGGAGGTATATAAAAACGCAACAAAATTTTTGAAAATTTTACAAGATATAATTCTTACTAAATTAATGCAATTACCAAAGTTTGGGTTCGATTCGCTGCACCGTTTAAGAATTACAGCAACTTAAAGTTTGCACATTTTAACACGTCTTCTTATGGAGAATTCATAAAATTCCACTTCAAACTCTTTTTTAAACCTTGAAAAACGCAACTAGAAACTCCAGTTTTTTTTTATATATAGTAAAAATTATGTGATTAACTATGTTCTAAAATTAGGATTCACTAAACAGTTACAGAGCAAAGAATTATAAACTGTTACAAAACGTCAAATTTATCGTGTTGTCATCTCAATAATAACCATGAATATTGCTTTCTGAAGTATTTTTAATTTATTTCAATATTTATTTTTTACTTTTTATTGCGTAATTGTATATATTGAATATCACAAATTTATTATCTTGAAGTTCAAATCGGGGGGTACAATTATTCGCAAAAGTCACTTACAATTTTTTATAATAGGAAGACAATTTGATTAAAAAATAAATATAACATGAAATTCACTAATTAAACGAAAGCTTTTTAAATTAATCTATTTTTTTAATGCAAAATATACTCACGAATGGCTTTAGTTGCCAATATATTAATGGATTTCGAATTTCTTGTACTTTTGTCTCCCATTGTACCTCCAGAACATCCTTAATTCCATCGAATGTATTTGAAATTTTTGTTAAATTCATTAATAGGTAAATGGATTTCCTTTTCATTATTTTGAGAATAATGTATTGTATCTAATACTTTAAGTACATATGTTTAATTTCGTTTCTTCGTAAAGTTCTCCCATTCAGTATACATATCAAGAAAAAAGTACATAATCAATGAGGTATAGTACGTCGTTATAAGCGAACATTGTATGAATATCGTTGTAGATCATGTTACTGTTGTCAGCTAAAGTCGATGCCGGTCAAAATCATTGTCGGTTAAATTCGTTGACGGTCAAAATCGTTGTCGGCCAAAGTTATTGTCGGTCGAATCTGCATTCGGTGAAAACTGTGTTGGTGAAACCTGTGTCGGTGATTTTCATGGGACCCTTCTGACACATTTGGTCTGAAAAATTCTTTTTTATTTTTTTAACACTAAAACTACCACTGCCGGTCGAATGACCGGTTTTATATTTTTCATTTATAAATTGTTTTATCCAAGCACATATTGGGATAAAAATCGCACAAAATCTATACATAAATAGAGCCTTGTCATTTTTCTATGCTAAAACATTTTAATCGATTTTAGTGTTCGGTAGGTTTAGTGTTAACGTGGAATATATGTGCCGGTGATTATGAAAGTGGTGCAAGTCAAACAACAATAAAAATATCGATATTTTTTTATGTTAAATCGATCTATATCCTCATGGATAGACAGCGGATCTTTATGCAAAATAAAAATTTTGAATTACAAGAGACCGGAGTGAACCTAATACGTTAGGTTGAAAATAATGGTACTTTTAAATTCGTCTAATGCTTTTAATGTTTCAAATTACACCTACTCATTTTTGTCATAAATTCGCTGTCTACTTAGACAAGAACTTTTTCCCAAATAGTTATGAAACAGAGCTGAGAAAAATTTGAAATAGTTTGAGATAAAATACTGAAAACTGAAACTTGTATTTCCATATAAGGAAATATTGGAAATAATATTTCATTTAATGCTTCAATCAAATACTATTTTATTTAATGCTTTAATCTTGAGCAAATACTATTTACACCGGAAAACTATTTACTAGAATCGACTCGAAATATTTTTATTTCGCATGAAATCCGCTGTTATCAACAACGCAGTAATCAGTAAAAGCAAAGAGAAGATTCAATTTTGAACTACAACGACCAGCTGTTCCGAGAATCAATCAAGCGAAAAGAATAATAGATTGGCAAGTTGCTCGTGAAAAAGATTGAGTTCAAGGCAGTCATTAACGCGTTCGCTGCTGCCATTCGTTTCGGTCGCGATCTTTATAGCTACAACATTTTATTAAGCGAAATCAATCGTTTCTATTGAAGCAGAAATCGTTCCAGAGATCAAGCTCATTTGTTTCGTAAATATTCAATGTACGTCATTATTTTAACCCTTTGCGCTCGGAGCTATTTTAATTCGAAAGTTAAACAATTCTTCCGACCTAGATATTCCTTCTGATTTTTTAAATTTGATGGATATGAAATTGATATAATACCTCATAGAATACTTAGATGTTTAGTAATTGATTAGATACCAACATATTTAATAATGTAAACAATATTTTAAATAATGGCACTGCAATTTTTAGTGGCGCCGCAGAGTGCTATGGGTTAAATAAATAAATAATGTAAAAGTAATTTTAATTTTACCGTTTGCGTTAATTGGAACTATCGCGAGTCGCGTACGTATACTTGCATTTAATGCGTGTTCGAAAATTCTATGATTTTGAGTTGAAGCATTAATTAGGATGATTGGACAAGAACGATACATCCATCTACAAAGATTAAATTTGGAAACTTGTGTTCTACTTTTTCGGCAAATCGCGGCGATAACAGCGATCACAAAGACACAGACATTCGCACTCAGCAGTGTGAACGACGGCCACCTCTAAACAAAGAATTTCAAAGGACGCTGAGGTTAGAAAAGAGCTTCTCGACGACACGACGCGATGCGACGCGACGCGACGCGAGCGTGGCGAAAGTAAAGTAGCTCGGGAACCAGGGGAAACGACCCACCTGTATCGCTTCCGGCGTGGTGGACCTGACTGACGTGATGGGAGACGTGGTCTGACGATAGGTAGGCGTACCGGGAGCTGCTCCACTAGAGGGTTGACTCCTGGTGCTCTGTCTTCTCCCTGGTCTGCCACTGCCCCCGCCGCTCTGACCGCCTTCGTTCTCGTTCTGGAAATTGTCCAAAAGTTTTATCGCCGCCTCTACATTCCGCTCCAAATCGGCGTCGAATCACGGCGTCCCGGAAAATATTGCACATCTCGATGTTTTCGCTTGTTTACCCATCTTTAACCCTCGTACGCTCGCCCGAAATAGGCGCGCGCGATTCATCCCCGGATAATGTATACTTGGATCATTTTTGCGTTAGGTTTTCTATCGAGTGTACAATTTCATTCGTAGCCCTATCTTTTCGAATTGATTATTTACAAGCAATTATCCCAAAATAATCTTCATTTATGCACTCTCCGTGTTGCTTCTTCATCTTACTAGTAATTAATGAATCTCGATTATGTTGACTGAATGATTTCAACGAAAAATGAACAATTAATGAATGAATTAATTCGTACGCCTGATACAAACAAATTGGTACGCATTTATTCAACGTTACATTTTAACTTTTTACCATTTTCTGGTACATTGTGGTGATTGTTTGATAATTGTTGAAAATCTATGGTTCAATAGCAATGTTAGCAATGTTAAGAATTTAATTAAAAAATTTCCGAAAAATGCATTGTTCGGGCAAATGTATTTTTAGTAATTTATTAATAGATATACACCACAATGGTAGACAATGGTAAATAATTCTTTTGACGCTGAGTGCAAGCTAACTAGGCCCCACCGAACACAGAGTTGGACAATGTTATACTTTTGTAATTTCGATAACAAAAAAAATAATTTTGTCTTATTCATCTTATTCATTTCTGGTTTTCCAAGATTGCATTAAAGGGGTATTCTGATCCAGAACGTTGAAAAAAAAATTGTGTTTTATTTTTAATTTTGTTCTACAACCGTATTTCCTAAAAGTTTGTCTTTATCATACCGCACGACAACAGTATTCAAACTAATCAAGAGGCTATTTCAATTTTCGTTTTATATTAATGCAACGGCCAAAATCATAGCAAGGCACTTTTTCGATAAAAAAAGAAAAATTTTGATTCCAAATATAAAAAAACATTGCTAAATTAAGCGAGTCACCGAAATAACATACTATCCGAGAACCCCGTCCTCGCGATTTAATTCTGCCATCGCGCATATCCCGATCGAATAAAAACGATACGAAAACATCAATAAATCCCGACTGCGTAAAATCCCCGATTTAATGGTGGCCGATTAATTTCTCGGCGACTCGATATATTAGGCAGGATGCGATTAAAGTTGTGCAATATTTTCCGCGATGGCCTAACTCGATGGACGCACGGCGGAACTCACTGTCAGCACCGATTCGAAACTGTCGCGCGTGATGAAAAGGAAAAACCGCGCGTGGAGGAAAATGGACGCGTCATCGCGATGACCGACGACAACACGTAAACCTTTTTCGCGTATTGCGAATCGCAACGCGGATCAATCCGCCGGCTGGTTGAATTGTTGCCAGAATAACAGTAATTTAGATGCGTGACGCGTACGATTCCGCGGCCATCGGCAATAACAGTGAGTTTTCCCACCGCTCGTGCCACGCCGCGCGCCGCTGCGCTGTTCTTAGGAATGCGATTAACACGTGTTATAGTTGGATTCGGGCTCGCACGAGACTGGCTACATGTTCCACAGACTGGGCTCAAGGATTTTCGCGAAACTCGAACCTTCGAACTGCTCGAATTTCCATCCGGAACCACGAACAATTTTTTAGACTGTTCAACCCTTGCCGTACCATTTTGTTCGAGGCTTCAACTTCATGTTTGACAGAGAGAGAAGAAAATTTATATTTATTCTATGCCTATAAATATTGCTACAAAAGAACAGAATTTTATTTCGTGCTGAAAGTACAACATTTAGTTGATTTTGTTAGCAATCTTTGTTACGAATCCGCCTCGTTATCAGATTTTTATGCAAAATAAACATTGAATGGACACTTCGAACAAGGGTTCACGTTGCGTGCATTAAGCTACGTTCACAGGCGAACTCGACGAAGGTGCGCGCTGCATGGAAGAGAGAATGGTGGGGGAAACGAGCGTTTGAGGGGCCCCGATACTGGCCAGCAGTGACGTAGACTGGACCGTATACAAGTATACATACATGCAACGTGGGCGTTCGAGGTTTCCATTCAATTGTATTAATTACAAGCTACGAGAGTTTTCTTTAATCATTGCAATCGAGTGAAAATAATTCGACAGTATTTTTGCAATTTGTTTTTAACCCTCTTTCTTCAATACATCTTTGTTATAAATGCATAAAATCTGCAGGCTAGTTATTATACGGCAAGGCAGAATATCTGTTATATTGTTTAGATAAAATTTCGAAGGACGTTGTTGTGAAAATTCCAACGATTTATACTGCAATTATTTGACAGAAAGTTCAAAAGGAACGCTTGAATGTTCACCGCTGTAATTCGTTTTTCCTCGACGGAAATTCAGCGCGCAGTCGAAGATACCGCGGGATTGGTCCCGATAAAGTAGATGCAAATGGCAGGGATTGGAGTTTCGTATAAGATAGTGAAGGAAGCTCCGATAACATAGAGAGTTTGACATTTCCGAACCCTGCGGGGGTCGCTGCCCTAAAGCATCCTTATTGGATCGCTATGTATCTGATATTTTCGTGCTGCAATTCTCGTGAAAAGAAAGCACATAGACAATATTTATTTTATTCGAATTGGTAGCGATCTGATTACCAGACTGCGGATCTTTGGGTGAAATAAAAATGGTCTGTGTGTGTGTTACTTACTGTTATTTATTGTATTGTAGATTAATAAACATCGATTATTTTAAACCTTTTATTTTTTCAAACCGTGGCTACTAATTCTTAAAATCCGCAGTCTTACTAAACAAAATGTCAATACAATTTACAGTGGCGAGCATATACTAAACGGGGAAATGTGAGGTCGTCGATTTTGCGTTAAAAAATTGTAAATAGCAACTTCTAGTATTTTCTTAATTCCGACCAATTTTTCATAATTTTTTTTCCACGTTTTGTAGTTAACAAATTGTTCCAATTTCTCAAAGAAATCCGAGTCGTATAGTACGATATTAAAAAAGTTATCGTCCTGTTAAAAGTGTCCGAATATTAGTGCGATTCGCTACACATGCTCGCACTGTACTTCATGGTAAAACAAGTTAAATCTGACATGCAGCTGTCACTATTACCATTGGAAGTGGAACGTTTGACTGTGAATAAGGGAACGATTATAATGATTTGACCATTCCGATCAATTTGCTGTATCGATCGAACACGCCTCGCCCGCACAAAGCCGACGAACATTGTTAACGGTTCAATGGCTCTGTGAACTTCGAACGTCAGCGAAGAAATTATAGTTAAAATATCGGATTATCCGCGAGTGCCCCTGATACAGACTTCGGGATCTAACGAAGAGTGGAGAGGCATCCCGGAGAATTAGTCGAAGGTTAAAATTAAGAAGCAGCGTTATGAGAGGCGATAGAGTAACTTTGGTATAAAATCTCTCAGGTTCAAAGTAGTGCAAAATAAAAAAAATTAGATCAAATCCAACAGAAACGATCAGAGCCATATCGGTGACGTAGAATTTTCGGTAACATAAAAGGTCCAAAGGAATTGGAACAAAGAAGGAACTAATGATGACGTCATCGGTTTTCAAGGTCCAACAGGGAGTCCAGAAAAATTGGTAGAAATATTAGAAAGTACAAGTATAGCGTCAAATACATTTTTCAAAACCATTTTCCACATTCAAGAGGAATTCTGTTGATTGCATAACAGTAGTATCGTCAATGTCAAAAAATGTTTAACGAAGAGCAGATCACATTAGAACAGTTGGTAAAAATATTAGATTGAAATCTACAAAGAGATAGACAGCAGTGATGTCACTGACACATTCTTCAGGATTCACAGAAGATTCTTCGAGATTCAAAGGAATTGTTTCTAACGTTATACTGTAAGACAACACAATATATCAACACAGAGCCAACAACGAGAACGCAAATACAGAGAAATATGGAAAAACACAGAATTCTTCAGGTTTGAGCGAAGAAAAAAGTTCCAAAGGATTAGTCGAAACATCGTCCAACGAGTCCAGCCGGTAAAGGTAAACAAATGCCACTCGAGTGCGACAGAGTGGAAGTTACATTAGCAAAGGACACGCGCCGCGCCGGTGCGCAACATTCTGTTTATGTAGACTGGTCTCGTTGGATCGAGCTTGAATTTTCAGCTCCGAACGATGAGTATGGAAACGAAGAAAAGTTCGCCAGACTAAATGTTACGACAGTGATCTTCAGGCATCACTTCAGGCTTCATCGAAGCACACGTACAAAATTCGACAATGTGATCTGAGCACTGTAAACACTGGTGTCATTGATATTTTCCAGAAACCAACAAAGAGCATGACTGCTCGGAAAAATTGCTAGAAGCTACGTTAGGACCGTGGTCTACATCTCTTCAGGCTCCGTCGAAGAGCATAGAAAATCCTGAAGAAGGTGTACTCGAAGCATGTGATCTGAGCACTGTAAACACTGGTGTCACTGATACTTTCCAGAAACCAACAAAGAGCATGACTGCTCGGAAAAATTGCTAGAAGCTACGTTAGGACCGTGGTCTTCATCTCTTCAGGCTCCGTCGAAGAGCATAGAAAATCCTGAAGAAGGTGTACTCGAAGCGTGTGATCTGAACACTGTAAACACTGGTGTCACTGATATTTTCTAGAAAGCAACGAAGAGTATGACTGCTCGGAAAAATTGCTAGAAGCTACGTTAGGACCGTGATCTTCATCTCTTCAGGCTCCGTCGAAGAGCATAGAAAATCCTGAAGAAGATGTACTCGAGGCATGTGATCTGAGCACTGTAAACACTGGTGTCACTGATACTTTCCAGAAACCAACAAAGAGCATGACTGCTCGGAAAAATTGCTAGAAGCTACGTCAGGACCGTGGTCTACATCTCTTCAGGCTCCGTTGAAGGGCACAGAAAATCCTGAAGAAGGTGTACTCGAAGCATGTGATCTGAGCACTGTAAACACCGATGTCACTGATGTTTTCATCAGGAATCAACGAAGAGAAATGCAAAAAAATTGATTGGGCAATATCGGATCTACCGTAACCACCGTGATCGGGTTGGACATCTCGATTGTCAATGGATAGAAGAGCATGGGATCGGACAGCACTGGGTATCACTGATACACTCTTCGGGTTGAACTTGAGAGGAATGTAACGAAGCACTCCACCGACGTGAATCACGTGTAAAATTCGCGATTATCGCGGATGAGGAATCCTGCGGGAGACCGGAAGCGGCGGCGGCGGCGACGATTCTTCGAGGATCGTGCGTGTGCTCATTGAACGTACTACGAACGAGACGCATTTGCGTCCGAAGAGGCGGTGCATCGCCGATACTCTTGAGGCAGCCGAGCCAGCTAACGTCTACCAGTCGGTTTCGTGTATGAAACTGCCGGGTGTCGATATATCAGAAGGGAGAGAGAGAGAAGGTGGATGGTGTTGATCAGAGGGGGCGGCTGAGGCCAGGTGGAAGGGTGGGTGTGGGTGGTGGTGGTGGTCCATGGGGTCGGTGATGGACGCTCCGTTGCAACGACGTAATCCACACTTTCTGTCAAACCGCACCGAGCACCGCGACCGATTGTCAATCGTCCGGTCCTCCGGAACCCACGTGTTTTCTTCGTCGTTTTTCCTATTTCGAGAGTTCCTTTTTTTTTTGCACCTCTCGGTTCAACTTTTTTTTTTTCACCCTGCTTTTTCTCTCTCACAGCAGCCCCTCACTCTGTTTTCATAGACTCTTTGCCGGAACACTTACCGGAAGGCAAATTGGATTGGAATTGACCCGGCGCGGCGCGGCGCGGCGCGGCGCAACGGCAAGCCCCGCGTTTTATTTCGAAATCGAGGGAGCTGATAACGAGACTGCAGATTTTTACGCGTTCTTGACACTCCCGGCAATTATAAAATACGTCACTGGCAGGAGAGCGAGAAAAAAAATATTCCATCGAACAAATCAAGCGTCTATCGTAGCTGTACGTTTCACGAGAAAAATATTTTCGACGACGGCGCGCGTGGCTAATGGATGGTTTTATTGTATTATAATGATGAAATTGTAGATTTTATCGAACGGATAAAATTATGCGCGAGACTTGTACGTAAAATATAGCAATTCTAGGGAGGTTTCGTAAGCGTCCAGGAAATTTTGTTGCCAGTATTGTTTTCATCGTTTTAACTGGGGATGATGAGTTAATTCGTCATTCGTGCGCGCTACCAGCTATCAAGCATTTTCTTCTTAATTTGAGAAATAATTCTTTCACTGTGTCCACATTGATATAACAACAATGTATGTTCGTTGATTGCGGTAGAATTTTTGTTTTGTCGATTACATTTGTCTTACATTTACTTCATGATAAATTAAACTGTGTTGTTGGTGAAGTGACCCGTACAGGATCGAATAATGATTCATTAGCAATCAGTTGAAATTCTCAACGGAAGATTAGCCCGTGGAAACCGTAGGTCTCTCTCTCTCTCTTATTTTTCTTCTCGCCCCCTTTCACGGCTCACCGAGCCGCGTGCTTGTAAAATTAATTTACCAGACCAAGATAAATCCCATTATCAAGAATTAATACTCTCGACCGAATCCACTTAATAGTTTGGAGTGGACTTAATTAACGTAATTGAATTACATCCGAATGACTTACACACGGCGTGTAGTATAACCAATTTCTCTGAAAGCTATAAACGGTACACGGATTTCAGGCCGAATCTGCGATTGTACTTACATTAGCCGGCAATTTCTCTGGAACGATCGGCGTTCAAAGCGCACGATATATATCTCTGGACGAATATAATTAACAACGTTACCAACAAATTGATTTGATCGCGTATCGCTCACTTCCACCCTGTGGACACTCTGTGCGCGCTCGACAAAAATCGATCGCGAAGAAATGAACGGAGAAAGGATAGTAATTTTCGCCACGGTATTTTCACCGAGAGACTAACCGTGACAAAGTATTTGCGAAATAAACAAACAAACAAACAAACAAACCGAAAAACAAAAAATATTCGCCGGTGCAGTTTACCCCCGAAAATATTCTCGCGTCCGATTTTCTCGCAAAACGGGTTCCCAAATTTTCAGCGTTTTCACGGTTTATCAAACTTGGCGTCGCGGACAAAGGTGTATCTCTTCCCTACGATCGCGCTCCGTTCACGACGCACGCTATCTGCAATACCGTTTGTTCTGATTTGCACGATTCTCATTCTGTTTCTGCCTTTCACACTGTTTCCCTCCTGTCACCCCCTCGTCACCAGGTTTATTGGAAAGTTCGACCTCGATGCATCCTACATACATATATAAGGGACGTTTGCCGATAATGGCTGTCTACCTCTCCCTCTATATGTATATGTATATATATACATACTATATTTCTCTCTTTCTCCACCTCCATTTTCTCCTCCCTCCCTCTCTCTCTCTCTCCCATTTGTTTTTTCATCCAACCCCCCGTCTGCCACCCTCCTTTGCATATTTTCGCTTTGTCTATTCACCAGTCCGGCCTCCTCTGTCGTTTGGTCTATTTAATTTCATATACGATTGGCCCAATCGATTTGTAATCGATAGAACTCGCGACGCGGTGGTGCTCCATAGCTAATTGTCCCGACGAAACGAATTAATCGTTCTCGTTTAATTAACAAAGAACATCCGACCAGCCGCGGCGAATTGGAGATTCGATTCCCCGCTTCGATGTCGCGGACATTTTACTCCATCGAAATCGCGCGAAACCTGTTGACGTTCGCCGTCGGTGCAGCTTCGCATTTTTCTGAATTCTTCGGATTTCCGTACTAGTCGATTAAAGAACGCTCTATTCGAAGACTAATTATTCAAATGGCATTAATCGTTCCTATATAATTACCATCGCATTACCTCCGTGCGATAACGAACGATTTACATCGATTCTCGCTTGATTCGGCATTTTACTTTCAGATGAATTTTTATATTCACGGATAACTTCGGTCGACACTCGGTTTCGAATAGAATTAAAATTCAATGTATCTTTCCCCGCTTTTGTGCTGAATAAAAATAACACGGAGCGTTGTCAACAAAAGTAAATATTGAATTCGATAGAAATGTCGATCGCTGGGCTCGCTGCTGTTTCCATTCGTTTTTCGAGACCCAATTCTCCGGTTTTAATCGTTTCCACTTTGAAACTTTATCTTCGAATCGAATTTTCTGTAGCTGTGTACTTTCATTTTTGTATCGCGAAATTATGACCTTTTGGATTATCTCGGTGTCGAGTCCTCTATGTCGATGGTACATTTCAACATTCAATTTTGATAATAGTTTCTGCATTGTTCAATTTCACTTCGTTTGAAAACTTCGAGCATTTCGTTTCGGAATTTCATTTCCGTCCTAATTCCTGCGAATTGTTTCAAAGTAAAACTTCATTCGTCTCCAGCATTGTTGTAGTTTCGAGATTCAAATATTCAATTATTCTCCCATTACCTTGATTTGCTTCGAACGCTCGTAAATTAATTGTATCGTTTAGCAATAGCTCGACAATGTGAAATTACTTTTGTTTAGAATACTCTTCTGAATTTTTTTTGTTTATCTACTATAGACAGAATTTCACCCTAAAGTTAATTTATCTGGAGGGCTCTTCACTTTCTGCGTCTTCACAACTATTTGTTGTTACCCCTATTTTATTTCAATTCTATTCCGAATATTTTAAAAATATTTAAAATTCTTCTGAGAATACAAACACTTCCCCACAATATTTAAAATTTCATCTCTTAATTAATTCTTTGTTAATTCAGAATAGGGGAGCCACCATCTTAATGATCTTGAAATACAAAATAAAATGTGTAAAATAAAATGTGACATTAGATTGGAAGGTCATGGATAGACCGCGGATCTTTATGCAAAATAAGAATATTCTGCATCGATTGTGGGAAACAGTAGTCGAATAAAAGTTGATTTAATAGTGTTTTTCTGTTGGAAAATAACATGACAATATTCTTAGATTTTTTATATTCTTCACTGTTTTATATTTCACACAGTTAATTTCTTCAAAAATGCATAAAAATCAGTCTAGTCATGAAAAAGCACCATACTGACTGACCACCATTGACTCCACACAAATTGCAAACTTTCGGGATCCCGACCTGACCCGACCCGACTAAAATTTTGTGGATTCTATAGGGCGGCCGCGATAAATCCGGAATATTTTCGGATCAAATTATAAATTTTGCATAAAGATACGCTAGTTATCACCTTCATTGTGACCTCCCTGTAGCCCCGACTGAAATTCCCTCGACTATTACTCGACTATTTCCCTTGTCAAACCAAAGGTAAATACAAAGCACAACACCGAAGATAGTACCCCAAGCCAAGCCCACCGTCACGGAGGTGACGATGAAAATATACAAGGTGAAGCGAGCTTGCAGCGAGTTCCGGTATTATTGGGAGCTGAATGAGTCACCTGTGACGTCACAGGGCCTGCCCCCCACCACCGACGCTTCCGTGGTCCCCAATGTTTACGCTTTGAAAATGCGTGTGTGACTGGGGGCGTCCAACATTCAAAGTGATGTCTCTGCAGCTCCCACTAACACAAGCTCGAGATGGCAGCCAGTAGAGGCTACATCGAGTGAGTCCATTCTTCATAATACCATTCGCTATTTTTGTACAATAATGGTCGTCACATAGAAGTTGGTATGCAAGCTCGATTATTACGAAACATCAATCAAGATGGAACCGTTCTTTGGCTTCGAACAAGATATTGTAGATAAACAATTTTGGAAATTTAACAAGTAAGATTCACTATTTTCAAGATAATGGTTGAGTTTTGACCCATGGTTCCTTTGACAACTTTGACCCTTGTAACGAGTAGAACAGTATGCAAGAAAAAAAAATTTGACCTTGAATTTCAAGGTCAAGGTCAATTTTGCGGGACGTTTTTTTAACAGATATCTCCACTGATCGGAAGATGTAGAAGCCGTCTATGATAGTCACGACAAAACATTTTTTTACACCCTGTACAAACTGACAGGGAAATATGTTGACATTTTCCTGTACTGTTTTCCCTTATCCAATGACTTTTCCAGATTCACGTCGACGACCCTGTACACACGGCTCGCGATGAACTTTCACCGATTTACCGAGAGGGACCCCGAGGACAAAGCGTGGACGTCTACGGAAGGATTCGTTCTGGCGAGCTAATCTGACTCCTGGCTTTCTGCAGAATCTCCGAGATTCCTGGAGATATCGCGCGCGCACAGAGACGGTACAATACTGTATCGGTGTGTCTCAAGGGTGTGGTTCTCGCTGTTTGATAGAAAGGGTGGATGGGACAAGTGAAAATGTCACTGGCGGGAGAGGGGCAGTTTAAGTTTTAATGCATTGATCGATATGCTCGCAGCGGAGTGTCCCGACGCAGTTCCGAATAGTACCTTCATCGAGTCCAATAGGTACGTGTACTGAAAGGTATGCACAAGTATGCGTGCACTAAACATCCTATTTTTCTTTTTTTTTTTACCTTTGAACCCGTACATTTGTGAGTTTATTCAAAATGGCCAATTAATGTGTCCAACACATTCTGAATCTGTTTTTTGTGTGGACATTTCTGTTGTTATTTTCAGTTTATGCACATTATTTAACACTAATAGGATCCGTCAAAAATTTCGGATTTTCCATTTGAAAATTGCGGAGATTGTGAAGATGTGTTTTTATGGACACTTACCGAGTACACTTATTTAATCAGATGTATTTTGTTGAAATAATCGAGCAACAATAAATGTGGTCTTGTCATGTTTAAAAAGCTATGCAAATTCTCGCTTTTTGTAGTGACACACATTTGCATAATTAATGGTAGCGAACGCAGAAAAGTACAAGCTCTTTCGAAGGAATAAAAGCGTTGATTATTTTTTAATTAATTTCATAATTATGCTTGAATATAATGAAAGTGATAAAAGAGCTGAGAGATGTCGAAACAGTAATTTTGAAATTGGCTCCCATGACCTTTCAGTACGAGATTAATTAATTTGTATCAGGAGCCTATAAAAATCCTTATTATTTAAAAAAGTCTGACTACGAAATTTGCTAAGCTATGCTTGAAAGCAAATAAAGCGAAGCTATATTAAAGTTTAATTTTGGCACTAGCAGAAAGAGCAAAGGGGAAATAAAAATTGACAATGGCAGTGAACGTGACTAGTATTAAACTTGTTTACTTGTTTTTTTTTTATGAAAGACAGCAAATGAAACTAAAACAACTGTCACATGGTTGCTATGAAATTAATTTATATTCATATTGTTTTATTTTTAATACTATCTTCTAACTTTGAAATTATATTTTACTAATTAAATTTCACTAGAAGTCGTAAATTCTAATTAGGACCATTACATTATAAATATCATATTCTACACTGAGATATTAAACGTAATTCTCACAAAAAAGCTATAAATGTTCCTATAAAGTCCCCTTGCAAATATGTCGTAATTAAATATATATCACTGAAAATAAATATTACTGCAAGAAAAAATTGAAAAATAAATAAAATTCAACCTGTAGGTTTTATTCTTTTCTCGACTAAACAAATATAAATTCTCTGGTTAATATTCCGGTTTGGAGTATTCAGAGCAGAAACAGACGACGACACATGCGAGCTAATAAAAAGTGAGAAAGGTTCGAGGATCGTATAAACGCGTAAAACGGAGAAATAAGGCGGGGAGGCAGACAGTAAACAAGCAGGGGCTTTAGGAAGAAAACGTGACACAATAGGACACACATAACGAGCTCGATAGAAAAAGGAATACTGTGTTGCCATAAACCGGAAGTCACCGGAAAGTCGTAAAGCAGACATAAATAAAGTTATACGAGGTACCTAGTGCGAGTGTAATACGATCGATTATATCAGAAACTATGGGAAACACAGAAAAGTTTTTCTCGGAAATGGCGCGAGGAGACAAAATGTACAAAGGAGGTGACGCGTTATTCCAATACTTAGTTTAAGAAATACGACAATCGAGTCTTTCTTTTACATGGAAATGTATATTTTCTAAGATGATCTAACAATGCGCTCGAAAATTAATTAAACAACCTATGAAGGATACACTTCATTTTTTAAAATATTTTTAATCTTTCCATTACGTTTATTTTTTAAAATGTTAGGATATTTATTGCAATCTATTTTAATTATTAGTATTACGCTTTGCAAAAAATATGTTCAAATATTTTCACTTCAAATATTGAGAACTTAAAATTCATAAATATCTCAAAATTGCTAAAAAAAACTGC
Organism: Lasioglossum lativentre; assembly: GCA_916610255.1. Taxonomy (NCBI): domain Eukaryota; kingdom Metazoa; phylum Arthropoda; class Insecta; order Hymenoptera; family Halictidae; genus Lasioglossum; species Lasioglossum lativentre. Next base: position 34,996,573 of record OU744356.1, on the reverse strand, counting down.
TTTTGCCTGCTCGTACCATTACACATTTACGAGGAAATTAGTTGCGTTTGGTAGCAAGTAGTACGTTTTCTAGTTCCATTCGTTTCGCGCCCGATGGTAGGCTATCGATCATTGCCGGGGAGTGCGACTTGTTCACCAACAATAAGATGGATATGTAAAAAAATGACGGTTGGGAGTGGGGAGGGGAGCACATCGATATTCCTGGTCGTGGCGAGGTCTCACCAGGTGCACCAGAGATTGGACGAGAAGACAGACGGGATTTCCGGAGGCTTGTATCACCTCAACCGCCCGCTCGTGCGTGCTGTGTCGCAGGTCCACCCCATCAACCTCGATTATCCGGTCCCCGACCTGAAAGCAAATACACGAACAGAGAGACACGCGTGCGATACTCTCCCATTGTCGACGATCTTCTCTAAGAAACGCTTCTCCACCCCTGACTCCGTCCAAGTCAATCATCATTTGAGCCGCTCAATGCACACATCGATTAACTCCACTTTTTGAAAAATCTTAAATTTAAGTGTCAAAGCCCTTGGTATAGTCATAACTTTTTATATTTATAATAACTTTCCTGAATAATAAAGATTAGCACCGTTGAATGGCAAATTTTTTTGGCCATTGAATAATAAGTAATTTATTTCAGAAGCCATTTCGATTAACTCCATACTCTAATGTCTAATAAAATTTTGATTATATTTGTAAAAGTATACATCGAGTCTCCCTTTTGTTACTTTAAATATAATATATGTATAATTTGTCTACTGTTACATTAGACAATAATAATGGACCTGCTAAAATTCATTCCTCCTGTTAAACACGATTACTATAAGAACTTGTCAACAAATCGAAATGACGAATCCTCGCATACAGCTGATGAAGAAGACATTATTTATAATATTGCTGAATCATCCCAAAGAATAATGCCGCTAACATAAAGCTGCTATGAATTAATTACAAAAATTATATTATAACCGAACTGCCAACATTCATTTTTATGGAAAAGCTGTGATAAAAATGTATAATAACTAACTTTTTCTGTAATAAAAAACTTAAAAATGTAAAGACTAAATTTAACTTTATTACTTTTTTCAGTTGCCAAATCGATTAACTCCACCAGTCACATAAAAACTGTAACATTACTGACGATTGTTTGTTGGCTATTCTTTCTTATTAATTTTATATACCGTTAGATGAAAGCTATATCTGCAATTATGCATTCTACATTATATATTTGAATTCATATTATCAGAGGAATTTTTAAAAACAATATACATTACATCATCGCGTTTCTCAACTTTTCGTTTTATGGAGTTAATCGATGTGTGCACTGAGCGGCTCATTTATCGGGTAACCAAGATCATTCCACAAACTTCTGTCTAAAAAGTTCGATTAAACATGCTCTGATAATAAAATATTTCGCCTAGCCATTTTCAACGGAAATGAAAATGGTTAGGACATAAATTATTCGAATCGATTCTATGAAACAGAAGTTAAACGAGAATGTCTCTCTTTTTAATAATTTTAGGGAATTGAAGAAAATATTGTCTCGATATTCGAAGCAAAAAGCTGGTAGAAATGTTGTTAAATCGTTGGAAAATGGTAATAGAGGCCAAAGGTGTCTATTAGCTCTATCGATCGGAACGTCACGAGCTTTCTTGGTTACCTAATATTATCGATCGCGAGAGGAAAAAGGAAACAATGGGTTTTACCTTCAACTCGCCGGTCCTCCCAGCCGGACTGTTCGGTAAAACGTTCTTTATGAAGATCCCAGATATGTTCTGAGATTTACTAGAACTGCCATTGTGCAGATCGACCTGGAACACAGATTTCAATCTCGTGTAACGGATACGGCGCATTTGTCAATGCGACACAGCGGGGTCGGTACGATATTCTGGCCTGAAAGAGTCTCTTTTAGATCTAGGAGAAGCAAGGTGAACTTTGACCATTTTTATACGTCCGAATGAAATTTGTGAAACTACATCAGAATACGCTGTAAAGTCTTGATCTAAGAAAAACATGGGTCCGTGCTTTTTCCTAAGCCTCGTACAGACCTGAATATTGCGCCGCTCATTGCGCCGAACGGCGAACGGAATATCGGTTTGGCATTTGAGCGCGCATTCGGGCGCGTCGTCGATCCATCAGTTGCCGATTTTTTCGTTCATTCATTGGAAAAATTATACCTATCTACTGATAATTATTGTTATAAATATATATTCCTTGTAATAAATTTTTAATTGATTTTAAAAATTTTATTGTCTTAATTGTTTCTTATTTAGTACTTCTTTCAAATAATTTAAATCACCGATTTCTTTGTTTATACATTTTTTTATATTTCTTGACATTTATTCTTTATATTATGAACATGTAGGATATGCTCTCTGTCCTGCGAACAGATTTGCAAATCCCACCAGTTCGCATTCGTGCGCGCGTTCGTGTTTTTCGTATACATCAAAGGGAATGCGCGCGAATTTGTTCGCAGGTTTGGTCGGAACACAAAAAAAAGACGGCGAATGTGCGAACGTTCTAAACTTCATTGAAAAATTATTCCTATGTACTGATAATTATCGGTTATAAATATATATCTTTTGTAATGATTTTTTAATTTATTTTAGTGCAAATTTCATCCCGATATCTCATAATTATGGTTCAAGAGTTATAGTAAAATGTCACCAAATTTCTCGATCCAGTCCATTGTGTGCGGTCGTCCAAGGCTGTATATCGCGGGGCAGTGTTGACTTCAAATAATTTAAATTTCGTCAATTTTAAAGTGTCCGCTTTTTTACAAACAAATCCGTAAAGTGGTTACGTAAAGTCATTTTTTTCGAATTTTTAATAAATCCCTTGCTATGAAAATATTGCATTTGTTGAAAAGAATTGCAATTTTTTCGAAAAATCCTTTAGGATTCGTTCGTAGGTCACTAAATATTCCAAAAAGTGTCCGATTTCGCGTGGAAATAATGAAGACTGCTGTATGAATCTCCTGTTGCTAAGAAACGGAGGGTTGGTGCAACCTATCTTGAGCAGATATTGCTTTTCTTAGCACAGTATCTTCTTTTTCTATTGTATGACCAATTTTATTTAACAAATATTCGAAATCAGAAGGCTTGTGAAATTTTTATAATGTCCATGACTTATGCTTTAAAATTTCAATTGACTAACTAAACTACCGACATTTTCGGCGTTCCTTTGTGAAAATAAATGAGTTTGTCACCATCTTCTAGGATTCCTTCGTTTATTCTTCGTGGCTAACGAAAAATGTATATAAATATACGCCGCTCCAGCTTCCATAGTGGTTTGCAAGAAATAACACAAATGGGAATAGCACAAATCCGTTCCGCTGGCCGTTCGGTTCGCCGAAATTAATGTCGATTTTGCGCTCCGTTCGCCGTTCGGTTCGTTGTTCGGCGCAATGTCGATTTTGCGCTCCGTTTGCCGTTCGGTTCGTCCTTCGGCGCAATGTTCGCCGAAATGTTCAGGTAATGGTACATACCATCGATTAAACCGCGAAATACAGTTAAATTTAAATTGAGGGGATTAAATTTAAAATTAATTTAGTAAAATTCTTATTTGTAGTAATTTTAAATAGTATTTTAAGTTAGAGTAATTTTAAATAGTATTTTAAGTTACAGTAATTTTAAAAATAATTAAGCCAAATTTTTTCCAAATTATATCGTGGTTAGTGTCATCGCGGTTAGTATTTCTATCGAGAAGGTGCATGCCGGTTGAATAGGGAAACAATTGGTGTTAAACAATGAGACCTGTTACATGATCGTCGAGATGGAAATTCGTTCGATGTTGCATGTCGAATATAATTTTTTGATGCATCATCGGAGCAGAGGAATTAATAGCGACAATTCTGTTACGTTGCGGTGTTACATAGCGTCTTCCGTGTCTTGAAGCCATTCTGCACATTAATGCACTTATACCAACTTTGCTCGTCATGTATATGTATATGTATATAGCGTGTGTTGCGTCTCGACTGAAATTATCGAACCGATACCAAATTTTTACAGAAATTCTTTTAAAAATTTTATATGTAAAAATTTACCTGGGGGATATCGTTTCATACCAATGAGTCGTCTGTCGTTTTATTTAAAATAAATAAATTATTATTTAAATAAATACTTAGTCCCGTATAATATTATTTTACTAGTTTCTCAAACTTCAAAGAAAAATTAAGGTATCAATGTTTCGTATGGTCATACAAGAGCAACGTGATTCGTGCGGTAGCTAAGCTAGCCCATCAAAGGAGCGACGCCACGTCGCGTCGCGTCGCATCCTCGCGAAGCGGGACTCTTGCTTTACGCGTGTCGCGTTACGCACCTTTCCGCCGACGATGCTCAGGCCCAAACTGGTTTTCGGCTCCCTGTAGATCTCGACGAGCCTCTCTGGTCCCCAGTGTTTGGACCAGCCGACGTTCCCGTCGTGGTCCCGTTGCGTGACCGTCATGTCGACCGGTTCGTCGACGAACGCGACCGTCGGGACCTTGGTGTACGATCCTGATGACGCCGAGCTCTCGGATTTCTGGGACACGTAGCTGGACGGTCTGCTCTGGAATCTGGTCCGATACCCGCCACCGACGTACTCGGCCTCTAGAATCTCGTCATCGCTGCACTGGACCGCTTTCGACTCCTGATAAGTCTGGACCTCGACCTCTCTCCTAGGACTCTTCGAGGACTTGTCCTGACTAGGGGACTGTTTGTCCGGTGGCTTGGCAGGACTGGTGGAGATGTCCTCGGGGATGCACTGTACGCTCTTCGACTCCTTGATCTGGCTCTTCTCGGACCTGGACGGGCTGTCGAAGCTGTCCTCCGGTTCGGCGGTTCTCGACAAGCTGCCTAGATCGTCCAACGAGCACTGGACGCTCTTGTTCTCGCCTTGGGTCTGTGTCTCGACCTCTCTTCTAGGACTCTGGTAGTAGTACCTGCGCAGAGGACTGTCCTTGGAGATCTCCGACGGGCTAAAACTCTGCTCGGGACTGCACTGAGTGCTCTTGGTCTCCTGCTCGGTCTGTGTAGCAGCGTCTTGCTTCTCCTTCGGCGAGTACTGGGTCTCCTTGTAGCTGAGCGCAACGTCTTCGATGCCTTTGCTCGGCAACGACCAGCACTCGGCCGGCGGCGATTCTCGCAGCAGATCCTCGAACGAGGTCGAGAGAGATGGTCCGTGCAACAGAAGATCCGACTGGCTCTCTAAAGTCTGGCTCTGGTACTCGAGGGAGTGCTCCTTGCTGATCAGAGTGTCCTCCTCCGACTTCGCCGCGACTTCCTCCAGCAGCGGTCGCTTCTGCTGCCAGAGGGCTCTGTCATAATCCTGGAACTCGAGTCGTCCTACGGTATCGCCCCGGTCCTCTAGCCTCTGCTTCTCCACTGGCTCAAGGATCCACCTCGAAGGATGCTCGACCTCCTCGACCTCCTCGACCTTCTTGTCCGGTTGCCGCGGGACGACGCTTCTTCCTGGCTCCTCCGGGCTTCATGGAACAGAAAGAAACGGGCAGACCCGTGGGCGAAGGTTTAGAAAATCTGAGGAGGAAAAAATCGCAAGGCGACCGAACCGTACCGACCCGACCCGACCCGGCCCGATTCTTCGCTCGACGGGAGAAGGTATTAATGAAACGAAGTCAGTTCGGTCTTAATGAGCGGCACCGAGGGCTTCTTAGTCCCCGGGAACGTTTAGACTGAATCCGCTAAAGCGGCGAATGGAAAGGTCTTCCGCGGTGACCCATTAATTGCGGGGAAGTTATGGTTCCGTGAGTTCGTGCGCCACGTTGACAGACACGGAATCGCATGGGCGTTTAGACGTTCGAGGAATTTTTCCACGGCGCACGAGACAAAATGATCGACCAAAAATCGATTCTCGTGGTACTGTGGATTAGGAAAAAATTTTACTCGAGAGCGAATTAATTAGGGCTGTGCGAGAACCCGAAATATCGAGTCGGGAACACAAAATTTTTTCGGGTTCGGGACAATTTCGGGATTCTCGAAAGAATCGGGATTTCCGAAAATTCCGAGAACATTATTTTTACATCAGGTCAGGCAGAGGAAATTGAAAGAATGTTATCCATCACGAATTCTTTTCAAGAGTGTCACGTGTCATATTCTCGAGATTTTCGGGAACCTAACCCGACTCCACCACTTCCCGACTTGTCCCGACTATCGGTTTCCCGATATTTCGGGTTCTCGCACACCCCTAAATGATATGGTAAGCGCCATTTTCTAATATTTACTTTCGTTTTCTTGCAACCGATGCGCAAAGTCAGAAAATCACAACTGTGTAAATTAGTTACATAGTTTATTATTAGATAGCGGATTTTATGCATTTATGACGAAAATGAGTAGGTGTAATTTAAAACAGTAGAAACATTAGAAGTGTTTATAAATACTGTTATATTATTTTCAACCTATTAAACATATTAAGAAAGAAAATACATTTCTCTTTTACCCGAGTTTGTTGCAAATCAGGTAAAAAATTTGTATTTTGCATAAATATCCGGTGTCTATTTATCATACAGGGTCTTCACGCTATTACTAGCCAACGTTTCTCTCGTAAATATTTGAAAAAAATAAAAGTGGAAATAGTAATACTGTTTTTTGCAAGTTTAATGATAATGTTTATTTCTTTTTGTCTGGTGTTATGTGTTTCTTGAAAATAATTTGTTGGTTTATTATACATTCATTTATTGTCTTGGTGTATTACAAAGTCTGCAGACTTTCGGCTTGCCAGAAAATTGTGTAATAAATCGGTGACAATAGAACTCGTCACATATTTATAATTCTTCGTCACAACGTCGTTCTAGGACTTCGAGCAGCCGCATCGCATGAATACGATTTGTGTTGGTTGCGTGGAGTATGATTTTCATGTTCACCGCGGTATGATAATGTAGCTGCAGATAAATGCAGATGATTTTCAGGTGTATTCTAGGCATTTTGCGGCAGAAATGGATGAGCGAAATACGAAACTATGTAAATACAGAAGAATGTTGTTGCATCTTTAATGAAAGAACAAATCATTTTACTTGAAATTCTGAAGAAAAAAACATTAGCCAGTTCCTATTCTGCATGAAAATCCGCAGGCTAACGATGAGCAACGCAAAAGTATTAAATGCGCTACTTTATATAATTTGTTTATACATTTCGATCGACAGAGAATACCGTCTTATCTAATTACTAAATTGCGGATCTTTGTGCAAAATAAAAATGTTCTGCATTAATTGTGGGAAGCAGGAGTAAAATAAAAATTTATTTCATCCTTTAATCACTTTGTTACATTGAAAACAACATTACAATATTCTGAAATTTTTCTAATCTTTTATTGTTTTATATTTCCAATCAATTTCTTCATAAATGCATAAAGAATCGCAGTCTACTAATTACAATGAGATTTTTGTAAATTAATCATTTACAGATGTGTTTATGCTCGGATGAACAAAATGACACAGACATAACCTCAACGTGTCATTGAAACCTAGCGACAAAGCCAACCGCAAAGCACATCCGAGAACCGGAAGAAGAACTTTCGTGAAGGTTCTCCTGCGGCTTTCCGTTATCCAATCGGCACTCGCATCGCGACCCCATTTTCCAATATCAAACCTAAACTCTCTATGCAAATGTCCATCTTACCAGGAAACGAAAAATATATGAACAAGATAACACAAATTGAGGAAAAATTAGGATAATCTCAGGATGAGATGAACAGTATCTACTCTATTAAAAAAAGAAAATACTGATAAGAAAAAGAACAGCTTTTAATAACCAGATTGCGGATTTTTACGCACAATAAAAAGTTTCTACATAAATTATAACAAACTATAGTGAAATCTATTGTATTTCCTAATATGTTTAATAGGTTGAATACAATACAACGGTATTTCTAAATTCTTCTAAGCTTTTTTAAATTATACCTTCTAATTTTTGTCATAAATGCATAAAAATCTTTTAATAACACAACAAAAATAAATCCACAAAGATATATGGTACTCAAAAATATCGAAGTTGAAGTTTCGGTATGAACTTTTGCTGGATTCTCAAACGAAAAATTATATAATACTAGAATAAATAAATCCCGTTAAGAAGAAAGTACTTTCTTTCGATGACGAATTAACTCGTCATTCGTGCTTGCCGTTACCTGGTGAAAGTTGTTAATTTCCTTCTTGATTGAAATAATTATTATATAAAATAATAATCACTAATTCGATCATTATTAAATCAATAATTATTGCAACATTTCAGAAGCAACTCTCGCTCGAAACAAATACAAAAGAGAGACAATAAATTGGTGGAGAATCACAACACACTGGTATCCAAGATGAACAATACGAAACCCGGCTACAACTTCAAACAAACTCATTCGCGCGAACCACACTCCATGTTCAACAAACAAAATAAAAAGAAACAGAAATCGAAAGACACCGACGTAGCACTGTGTTAGAGACGAGTTTCACTAGAACCTTCCAAGAAAACGATTTTTTCCATAAAAATTCGTGAAACTCCTGAAATCAGCGGTAGTCGAGGGTTGGCGCAGATCGATCTCGACTATCATCTCGATCATCCTCCACAATCACAGCAATTTTTCTTTGCGATGCGACCGATCGAAAATCATCTTGACCGCTCGTAAACAAATGGGAGGAGCCGGGCACAGCGAAGATGAACCCAAAAAAAAACCGCACAGATCACGGAAGCAACGTCGAGCGGGGTTCACGCGGGCCGCGAAAATCGCGAAAGAAAGTCGGAATAAAGTGCGAAGAATAAAGGGGAATAGAAAAAATCGAGGAAAAAAAAAAGGAGGGTACCTCTCACGTTCCGCAACGAAGCCAAGGTGTTCACTGGCGTGTCTCTGGGCGGCCGTGCGTCACTGCAAACTGGCTTACTCTGATCTAATAAACAACACACTCCGGTCCGCGTGTACACGAAAACGTGGCGCTGCGCTGGTGCGTTCGCGTGCACCCAGGCACCGGGCACAAACGTTCACATTCACACTAGTCACACAGAGTATACATAAACGATGGAGCGTCGATACGTATGTATGTACATATCTTTTTTCCTTTATCGCTGGATAGGAGTACGGTCGCCGATGCCGGGGCTCCGAATCACGACTAATCGCGACCGACCACCTCCTGGAGTATTCTCCTGCGGGTGCAAACACGTTCGCGAAACAGCCAGACACACACACACACACACACACACAGAAACACTTGCGCCAACCCAAGTACATAGACGAGAGTCGTGACGCGAATCCACGCGAGTCGTTACGAAGGCTTTGCAACTGTCTGTCTGTGTGTGTGTGTGTGTGTGTGTGAGTGTGTGTGTGTGTGGGAGTAAGTAGCGAGCGAGCTTCGTTGCGGCAAAGCTTTCCGTCTCTATTCCTTTCTTGCCACTAGCCTTGTCCTCTTCTCTCTCTCTTTCTCCCTCTCTCTCTCACGGCTACCGTTCTCTCTGTCTCCGGTTTATGCTTTCCTCGTTTTTCACCGTTCTCCGTCTATTTCGTATCAGATTCATCGCGTGTCCCTTTCTTCGAACTCGCTCGACCGCTTCTCGCCCTTATCTTTTATCTTCTATCCGAGTCGCTAACGGCGCTGCACTTTTCTATATTTATATTCCTGATTCGGCCTCTCCTTCCGGCATGCGGACGACGACGTTTCCCTCTCCCGATATTTCTGTTTCGGATTTGTCCTCTCGGTCCAACCAGTTCGTTTCCAACGTTCCGAATAACCCACTTTCCGACACCCGCTCCGACGCGCGTCGTCTTCACCTGCACACGACGATATCCGCCCGTCGCGTCGTCGACTGCTTCCTGTTTCCGTGCTCTCTGCATACGGTCCAAAGGCTGCTGCCCCCGGGGGTTACCTGGCACGGAAGAACCCCCCTCCGCCCCCACTCGTTCAGAGCGAGGAACCCGATGGCACTGGAGAACAAATGGATTGGGAAGCTACTCGGTTTATCCTTGCTGATAACGCCGGCGAAAGATTGCTCGGTATCGCTGCCGGTGTGCCAATAAACGGCCCGCTTGCTACCCGACCCGATGCTTCGCGAACTGCGCTCTGCACGTTGCCCCCGGCGAATTTCGATTTTCTTTTTCGCCAGAGTGGAACCTTCGGCGGGACCGTCGGACAGTGTGACGTTTCGATCATTTAGGGGAATTAAATTCTTAATGTTGTTTCTTTTTTTTTGTCGTGTATTTTGTTTAAACTACTCAAAATATGATGATTTCTAATTACTTTAATAACATGGCTTTTATTGTATTGACCGAAAATACGTATTTTAACTCTTGCAAATTACTGTTCGAGAGGATATTCAATTTACACGAATATATTTAAAGTTTATTAAAACTAAATACATTTCAAGAAACGCATTGAACAAATTTCTCAATATCAATACTATATAAATGTCTATATTTTCTGTTATAATGTATAATTTTAAAAGGTCTGTATTTGTGGCTATCCACAAGTGAAATTTTTACCGTGAAAAGTTCACGAAACTTTCTATTATCAAACACAACAACAGTTAAACAATAACAATTTAATATAGTAACAATCAAAAAGGTTTATAATATTAAGAGACACGTTCTTCCTTAGATAAGTTCTGTTAGACAACTTCGTGAGGCGACTGCTTGAAGTAACAGCGTAAGGTTGATGAAAACAAATGAAAACTCCCAAAGACGCAGACGAACGCAAAAGTTGTTTTCATATCTGACTAGACAAGACTTCAATGTAACCATTCAGTGTAATTTCAAGTCCATATTCGCCCATATAATAAAGTTTTACTCTATAGAACATTGGTGAATACTGAAAAGTTCTCCGATTTTGTATGATTATTATAACTATAACAAATTCTATGTATAATATTTAAAAACTAAAAGTATTGAAAAGACACTACACAGGATTGAATAGTCACTAAAATAAATACAATAATAATTGAAGTTCATATACACACTTTTATTCGGGTAAAGTACCACTGACGATTGAAGAAGTTTCATCATTTGTATAGGCAAAAAGTTCAGTTGAGCCTTATTTTTCTTATTTGAACGCGATGAAAAATGACAAATAACAGTTATTCTGGGTCACGGAAGTATTGCTTTTAAACTGGTAGTAAATTCGCAATTATTAAAAAATTTTCTATTTCGGAATTGAATTCCCCTAAATGATCGAAACGTCACACTGTGCGTCGTGGTCTTCTCCGAGGACTAAAAGACAGGACTACAGGTTTGTTTACAATGTACAGGGTGTTTCAAAATTATATGTCGCGATCTAGCGTCTGGATCGTTGCAAATTTGTTAAAAAAAACTTGCCGCCAAATTGACCTTGCTTTTGAATTTTGAGGTAAAATCTTTTTGTTATTGCGTCGTATAGTTTTTGTTCCCCCTGATGAGTACGATACTAAAACGCAATGACAAAAAATTTTTACCTTGACATTCAAGATCAAGGTCAATTTTGCGGCAAGTTTTTTTAACAAATCTCGGCCAATCTGGAGATGGAGAATCTCGATAGAGTAGTCGCGACATATAATTTTGAAACACTCTGTACAGTTTAGTTAATCAATTGGGCTGAACTTTCGCTCGGGGGACCGAAAATTTTCAACTTTTCTGAATGCAATACAATTCGACGAAAAAATTAGTAAAACTTTCAATTTTAGTGCGCGGAAATTTCAGTGTGCGGGGTTCACTCGGATAAAAGTTATGCACGAGTGAAGTTGCTCGATTTCTAGCGCGTTTGAGAGGTTAGAACGTGGCCATATTGGTTTCCAGACATAGGAGCGGGTATGATGTAGTGAGCCGGCTCCGCTAGGTCTGGGTTAGATCTTAGATTTCGCGCACTAGAATTTAAAGTTTTATCATTTTTTCGTCGAATTTGTATAATATTACTTTCAGAAACGAAAGTTTAACCATCAATTGTAGAGGCCTGTGATTTCCAACCTGGGAGGCGCCAAAGACCTTCTGATTATTCTGTTAATTGTAGTTTTCAGTTTTTTATAAGAAAGTTTTTATTATTTAAAACGTGTATATATTAATATATATATTAAAAAATGAGAAAGATACGATGCTTAGAGGTCTACTGAAAAATGTCTAAGTACAGTCGAGTCGAAAAGTAAGTTAACGATTAGTAGAGACAATTGAATATGATTATTAACATTTATGAGAAGATAATGAGAATTATCATTATTAAGACTACCGAGCCTTAGAAGTAAGTAAACGTTCCCTTATGAAAATGACAAGATTGATATTATTTAGACTTTGCGCGGCTCCTGTTGTATAAAATTCCAATAATTTTTATTATTTCAATAATTGTAAAATAAAAGATCTGTATTCGGTCATTTTGCCTGGTGGTGGTAGGTTCGGTGATAAAGATTGAATATTTATCTGCATACACCAATCGTTCACTTACTTTCCTACTCGACTGTGGGTCCTTAAATGCAACCCCGTTTATATAACAATAATATTAGTGGTAAATTTCCTATACTCCTCTATCTTCACACATGCTGATAATACACCCGCCCTAAATGTTGACGGCTTAAAAAAGATTTCTTTTTTAAAATGGCTTTTCGATTATTCAGTGGTGTCCCACTTATGGTAGCATATGTTGGTACGATAAACTCGATAGAAAGTAGTGTATTATTCATTGGTACACTTAACACGTCTCGCGTCGGCTGCTACCTATACATACCATCCATCTTCTTAATTCCAGTGCAACGTTCCGGTTGATTTCACCCGAAAATGAACTTCACATTGAACGTGTAACGAGAATTTATAAAAGTATTTCGACTCTCGTTAAAAACAAATAACTTTTCTCATATTAGACTAAAAACCCGAACTTTTTTCTAGTATTAGTTAATTACGACGAATTAACTCGTCATCCCCGAAAAAGGTCGAATGTCAGAATTGAAATTCTGTGAAGGTGCTGTTCAGCCATAAAAATTCGAACGAGACGAATCTAGTTTTTACAAAAATCACTGGGCGAACTCTTACGTTCGACCATTCAGTTACGAAAGGTTAGCCACCGAGGAATGTGAATCGTTTCTGTGGGCATCTTGCGAACCCGCTGTACGGCTTCGTGTATTTTTGAAGCTCGACTGTGCATGATAAAACGAAGGGGAGAAAAGGAGGATGATAGTAGCCACGGATCGATGCTTCCGACCGACGGAATTGTATATCGACTTCTTCGAGAATGCTTTTCCCGGCTTTTTAAAAACAAGCTTTCTTCCCACTGTCAACTCGAAACGGGATCGTATTCGAAACGAAATCTTTCGAACCGAAACATATCATAAATAAACTTAATAAACTGCGGACCTTTATGCAAAATATATTCTTCTATATGAATTGTACTAAACAGAACTTGCATAAAAAATTCTTCATTTATTCTATTACCGTTGATGAAATTTGCAGAATATGTATAATTGCCACGAAACGTATTTTCTAAATTTTCAATATAGGCACATAAAAAAGTTACAAACAACTTCTAGTATTTTGCTCTGTGATTTTTCGAAAAAAATTTTTTCTTACGTTTTGTAGTAAACTAATTGCTCCAAAAAAAAAATCGAAATCGTATTGAAAAAGTTACCGTCCTTCTAAAAGTGTAATTTATTATGATTCACTGTATACGTAATGTTGGAGTCGTAAACAAAAATTGATCAGCAGCGTGAACTGTGCGATGAACCCGGAGAAGCCATACTTGCCGTATGCAACGATAGGTCGACCATAGTTCAAAGCTACGCCTACGCTTCGAAATTACAAGGAGTTACGAAACAATATATGGAAGTTAGAAATTGTTACGTAACTTTACACAAGAATTTCGAAGACTTCCGACGAGAATGAATCCGTAGTAACCTTCAAGATTTTTACTGAACGACTTCTCGAGCTTCCGGAGCTTGGTTGCTAATCGCTGGACTGCGTAAACGGCATTGGTAGAATAGAGAACAATTGTATTGTTTTGAATCTGTCAAGCCTCGTAAGAAGGGAAATCAATTTTTATTTTGCAATCGAGGCGAAGAACTTTTATTTTGCATAAAGAGCTAATCACGTTACATTGACTTTCAAATCCGATTCAGAGACAGTTTCTAAAAACACATCGCCATTTTAAAATCTCACGATTTCAATATTTATTATTAGACCGCGACAGTTTACGTAAGTATATACATATTTTCATTAATCGAAAGGATGCAAAAATGATTTCAGCGAATCGTGAAGCAACGATATATTATTGAAGTTCGGCTTTTAGGAATTTTTTAGCAACCACACGTCGATGCGTAAAGCTTCACAAAGAGCACTAAACTAAAATTGGCATGAAGCCGGAACGGCGCGGACCGCTCGAGCAATAAAATTATAACGTCCTGGCTTTAAAATGTTAACGATTGCTGTTTCGAGTGCTGTGAAGCAATAAAGATCAGCCACGGTGTCGGAACGTGACGTTCAAGTATCAAAATGAACGATTAATTAAATAAATGAATGGACGGTTACAATAAGTAGAGCAAACAAAACGAATGGAGTACGGTAAATTAACTAAATATCGTAAATACAATAGTGCGACTAAAATGAATGGAAGAAAGATATTGCTGTAAGAACACCAATAAAGATAACAGCAAATATACTGGATAAATTCTGTAAAATAAATAGACTAATTAAATAAAGTACACGAACAAATGTCGTGCGTAGAATAAATAAAATAGAACAACTACATGAACTTACATAAATATACAAATACAGTGAGATAGAATAAATGAAATTAAAAGTATAGAATAAATAAAATAGTCTAACGAAATAAGGTAAGGTACATGAACAAATACAGTGAGATAGAATAAATTAAATTAAAAGGATAGAATAAATAAAATAAATAGACTAACGAAATAAGGTAAGGACATGCACAAATATCGTGCGTAGAATAAATAAACTAGACCAACCACATGAGCTCAGATAAATGAAAAAATATTGTGAGATAGTATAAACGAAATTAAGGAGAGGAATAAATATGAATTAATAAATAAATAAACGAATGACTGCATACAGTCAAATAAATACAATAAAGAAAATAGAGAGTTAACACTGTAAAAACGAAATCTAGATAAAACGACTGGTACGCTACGAACGTAATACACAAAATAAATCGTGTTAACGAACGAATAAAGAATGTTCGAGTGTGGTCTGAACGTCTGATATTCACTTCGCAGGTCGTATTCGTCCGGTTTATTGTTCCACGATGATTATGGTCGGGCAGACGGGGCGAAGTAGTCGTACATTTGACAGCAATGAGGCGAACGTCGGAATATAGTGTGGGGCTCGTGTTTCATCGGCGTAAATGTGAACGCAGTGAACACTCGCGAACTATCGTTCGACAGCGAGAAGCAAAGCGGAGCAGATTAAGTAAAGCGAACGAGCTTGAAGACGTTCTAGGCCGGAAGGAAAAATATAATTGATTAACGTGTGCCTATTTTCGTTTGAATGATCGGGAACGCGAAAAAGAGAAAGGGGCGTCGCGCGAACCGACGGCTATAGAATTTTCGGGTCGCGAAACACTCTGTGATATTCCAGGCGACCTAGATTTCCAACCAATTGTGCGCATTTCGCGGGGTTTCTACGGCCACTCGTGTAATCCAGCCAGCCGGCTGGGCGGGCGGACGGGCGGCTGCACAGAAAATAACGTTGTTCATTAATCGGCATTTGAAGCCCCTCCCAGGATAATTTAGATCGAGTTATGAGCAACATGGGAATTCGGATCTGTATCGACTGCTTGTACAGTCCGCGCAAAACGGCCGACTATCGTTATGTTTAACGATTTATGCATATCCGCGGCCATTGATTGCTCGCTTAGTTTCACCGAAATACACGAAAAATTCACCCTTTTGCAGATCAAGTTTTCCTTTCCTTAAATTATATTGTCATACAAATATATAATTTATTGTTCTGAAAGTCAACAGTTTATTGCGTGCAACGATGAACGTAAAGTACCCATTTAACCGTGTAAACGGGGTGTTCACGTTATTAGCCAGCGTTTCTTTTTCCAAATAATAAATATTAGAAAAAAATGAACAAGTAGAAAGTAATACACTGTAATAATGCAATCTTTTTTTTTTCGTGTTTGCACTAGTTTTTTTTTTTAGAAATGAAGGTGACCTGCAATTTTTTCAATGGAATGCTGTAGATTTTTTCATACCACATGAAAGCTGACAAAAATAAGTAAATCGAATTCAGAACAGGGACAATACATAAAAAATTAGAAAGAGTCTGTTGTATCTTTTTCAACTTATTAAAATGATTGAAAAGAAAAATAAATGCATATGCAGTCCCTGTATCTTCTACTAAATGCAGACAATTTTTATTTCGCATAAGGATCCGCAGTCGAACTATGACCTTCAAATGACCTTGAGTACAAACAAACTCGTGATAGCAGTGCATAAAAATCTATTAATATAATTTCCTAAAAATGAACAAACCCCACTGTCCCCACTCACCGCTTAGCGATCCTCTCGGCAGCGTCCTCGAGAGGCGTGCTGCCCTTCTGCTCGCGAGCCGCCCTCTTCTTCTCCGAGTCGCTGGTTTCGAGCAGAATCGTGAGTTCAGGTTGATCCGGTTGCGCGAGACTTCCAATCTTGAATCCATCTCGTTCCTTGGACCTGGCCTGGCTCCTCAATCCTCCCTTCTTCGAGCCCTCGCTGCCGGTTCTGTTCAGTTTCCTCTCTTTCCTCTCCGCCTCGGACGGTGTGCCGATATCATCCCTGACGTCTTGGACCTTGGACAAGTCCAGCAGAATCTCCGCTTTGATGTTCCTCTCGGACACCTTGTTCTCCTCCTCCGTGGTATCTACCAGCGTGTTCTCCGATGTGGACTTGGCCAGGTTGATCAGATGCAGGTGGGACGTGTCCACGGTCTCCGGCGAAGGGACACGTCCGCTCCTCACCCTGATGGAGTCCACGAGCACGACCACCTTCGGCGGCGAGTGCACCTCTACCCTCGCCACGGGTTCTTCGACTCTGCTAGCCGCTGCTTCCTCAGCGGTGATGATCCTCGCCTTGACGAGCTGCACCTCCGGCAACACGCTAGAGATCTCGCTCGGCTCCTCGAAGAAAATCTCCTCGACGTTCTCCTGTATCCTCACCTCCTTCTTCGTCTCGTCCAGCAGAGACTCCCTGGAGGATTCTCTGGAGAACGTTCTCTTTCTCATCGAACTCCTACGCTTCGGTGCCGCGTCCGCTTCGGGAGTTAAAATGCTCTTCGGCTCGGCAACGCTCACCGGAAGTCGCTCGGTGGTCGAGGGTCTCTCGGACACCACGGTGGACGGGGTCTTCATCGACTCTTCTGGGGTACTCTTCAGGTCCTCCACTCCTTCGGCTGGACGCGCTTTCTCCAACTCGTTCAAGCTGGATGGACGTACTCGTTGCTCCTGGACCAGCACGTCTTCGTTGTAGTGGTCCGGGTAGGTCAAAGTGTTGTGCCTGCTCAGGAACTCCGTGACCCTTTCGATACACTCTTGCTCCTTCTGCAGCTTTCTATGCTCCCTCGACCTTGGCACGTCCTCCGGACTCTTCTTCTTTGAATCTTCCAGCGTGACCGAGACCCTTCGGCAGGCCCGGTCGGCTTCTTCAAGTTCGTCGATCATCATCGTCGCTGTTCTGTCGTCCGATTCCGTGCTCTGCCTCTTGACGATCTTTTTCTTCACGTACTTCTCCGAATCGTCCTGCTTCAGCGACTCCTTCGACGTAGACATCCTCTCGACCGAGTCCATGCGTCTAAACTCTCTCCTCCTTTCTTGATGAAGCGACTTCTCAGCTGGCGGTTCCGGTTGCCTCACTGTCGACAGTTTATCGTCCGATGGTTCTTTCTTTAATTTCACCTTCGGCGCTACCTTCTCCACTCCTGTCGTCACGTCGTGAGTGTATCTAGCCGCTATTTTCATGTCTTGGGACGTGGGACTTATGTCCGCGATGATCACGTCCTCTAACGAACTGCTGCTAGCCGGATAGAACTCGTGGACGTCGACCTCTACTGTCTTCAACGGCTTCTGCTCTTGAGGAACAACCACTCGACGTTGCTCCGTGGGACTTATGGTTGGCGTTATGGGCGACGCGTCCTTCCAGTTCTCCTCATCCTCGTCGTCGGATTCCGGCTTGTCCATAGACAGCTCCGTTACACCTGACGAGCGACGCATAATTGTTAGACCATCGGATAAATGTGTTTGAAAAATTCAATTGATTTTCTTGGCGAATCAGTGGAAATTCAGGTGGTACCTGATCTGGAAGAGAGGAAGTCCTCGAGCTCGGCCGCGTGATCTGTCGTCTCGCTTTCGTTCGGGAAGCTTTTGCTGCGTCTTACGGGACAAATCGGCGGCACCCTCTACCGTGTGATCGGCCATCGGGACATACAAACAAAATCGAGAGAAATCAGGCAATTAATCTCATCGTCAAGCGACACCGTCTTTCTGTGGCAGTGGAGAAAGGGTAGAGCGATTTTTACGCGGGAAAGAGAAGCTTGGTCTCAAAGTATGTATATGCTACCTTTTTTTCTTTTTTCTTTTTCGAAGATGCAGTCGTTTACTCGAAGCGTTTTTCTGGCCAAGTGACAGATTCGAGGAAAGAGATGCTGCTAATGATACAGACTCCACGGTCTAACACCAAACTATTTCACTTTTTCTTTATCTGCATGTTTCCTTAATTGTAACTCGTAAATGGAATAAAATTGTCCGTTTTTTAATTTTAATACAATGTACCAGGAATTTCTGCAGAAAATATAAACTGTGGACTTTGCATGATAATCTGAGTAGACCTTTATTTGTTTTCTTAACGATCTTGACGAGTTGAGAATAGTACAATATTTTCAAATTCTTTAAATATTTTATCTTGTATTCGATTAACTAATTTTTATAAGTTCGTAAAATCAGCAGTTATTAACGGATTTTTTACAGTGTAATATCGATAAACAGTAACAGTAAAGTCTCGATCTAAGCGGGATCCTCAAGTCCGTGCCACGACATAGATCGTGTAGATGCTACTATTTTTTGTGACATCACTGCGCCGAACGTGGAAAAGCATTATGCAATGAATGAAACTTGTTTATTTTTAATAAAATTTTACTAAACTGTTCTATTTATAGAATAATCATTAACAGCAACTCCATTCGAACAAGAGGGATAAAACGAGTAAATTCGAAAATTAGAATACACACAGTTCCAACTGATACACAGAGTGTATGTACGAAGCAACAATTTCAAAACATTTATGAACTAATAGTGGACGACTAATATTTACATTGCTATGTTCAATATATCATTTATACAGATCTTTCCTACAATGAAATTGATAAACTTTTTTACTGCATATAAAAATTCATAAACGATTTTTACTGCAGAATTAAAAATGCTTTATTCTATCAATGAACGCGATCAAATAGAAACCAACGCTTCACCGATTAACCACAACGTAGAAAAATTACCGTGGGCAGCGATACAAACGATTATAAATATTGTGTACGCTGGGAAGTATGGCAATTTGTTTAGTCACCAATGTATACTGTCAAAGCATTGAGAAATACTTTACACGCTGCCTCCTCCTTCTTTAGCGACAAACAATAATGTCTACAGAATGAATTCGGTGAATTGTCAACGTGTTCGAGTAGCTAATTAAGGAGCGATCGCTTTGAACATCTACGTCGGTGAGAGTTACAACACGTTGAAAGCAATACTTCTGTATAATATATAAACACGTGTAATTCCTGTGAAAATGTTTCGTTTAATTGCTGGGTGGTCGAAGAATTGCAATAATTGACAAAACATGAAAATTGTTTGAAGACGATACATTTGCTTGAAAATTTAGGAAAGTAAAAATCTGATCATCTGGATACGGGGAACATTTAATTTTTCGTAAAATGATGGAGCTCGCGCGACTACGGACCCCGTGGTCGCGAGTTCGATCCCCGACGCCGGCACCTCTGGAAATACTCCATGTGCTATGTAAACTGTGGTGCCCAAGGTGGTTCGGAACCCACCTCATAAAAACTGTAGGTCCCGTCGCGAAATAATTCCTGAAGGAATTCACGTCGACGTAAAATAAGAAAAAAAAAAAAAAAAAAAAAATGATGGAGCTTGAAAATTAAAAAATTCGAAAGTCGACATAAACACTGATGAACATCAAGAAGTTTGAAAATTGCTTGAAGATGTCACATTTGCTTGAAAATTTAGAAATGTAAAAATCTGATAATATGGATACTGGGAATATATATTTTTGGATGTTTTGTAAAATGATGGAGCTTGAAAATTTTAAAAATTCGAAAGTTGATATAAACACTGATGAACATCAAGAAGTTTGAAAATTTCTTTGAATTCGTTGATGCTCTAAAAATTGTGGATGTTGAAGAGATTAAAAATGAAAAACTGTCTTCAAAATTTAAATATGAATATTGGAGAAGTTGAACATCGAAAAAATATAAACATTCAAAAATTCGTATCTTAGAGAAGCTTAAAATATTTGGTAATTTAAAAATGTCAGAACACAGAAATGCGAAAACCTGAAAAACTGGGATCGAAAGAGGATTAGCAATACATGTTATCTACTGAGAACGTATTCTAACAAAATTTCACTGTCTCGTCTATGATCTACGATTTCGTCGAAATATCTTGATGGGAACCGATATGGTTCGTGTATAGAAAATAATAAAGCGTTATTTCCATTAGACAACAAGCGTTCCACGATTCGTACATGTCTAAATTGTGCATCCTCACCTTTCCATTCCGAATGCTTCCTGTTCAATCTCTACACGTCTAGTATACTCGGCGACGAATGAAAAAAAAAATCGTCGGTCTAACGCACGTTCTCGCATTAAACTAGACTTAACAAAAGAAAACCTTGATCGATCACCAAAAACTCTCGAGAGGCTGCACATCAAATGGAGCGCCTTACGAAATAATTCTAGATTAATTTTCGGCGAGCGTAAATTGCATACAGAACGTTAAAAAAACGATAACCAACAACAACAAGTCACGAGATCACAGTATTCCTTCTTCTTTAACACCCTGTATACTTACCTATTAATCAAATACATCGTTCGATGGAAAAATTTACCAAGCACCGGAAACGCTACCGGCAAAATCTGACAAATAAAACACAGTCGTGGCGTGTCCCAAAAATATTCGACTTCGGATCGAGACAACAACTTTTCCTGGGATACCGACCATTTTTCTTACTAATTATTGTAAATAATTTTTCGTCGACCGTAGTGCTCGTAATGGTTGTGTAAATCCTAGGAACATGTTTCCGGTCTTCAAGATGGCGAAAAGTGGAGGGCCGAAATGTCTTCGTGGATAACTACTAATCAATTCTTTCGAAACAATATTTTTAATATTTGTAAATACCAATATTTATTCGGGTTAACTCGAACCGGGCTAGGTTTAAAAGTGAAAATGAAAAATTTATATTGGAAGGTAATGAAAAAGCGTCATGCACATATGTGATTACAAATGTTTATAATTTTTACCCGAGTGAATTTCCTGACCCGACCCGAACCCGAAATTTCGGATTCCGTAATATATTGGTTAATGGAATAACTTCAAATGAAAAAATAGTTTCACTTGTCGAAAGACTGGTTAAATTCAAAATTGACTTCGATCGATGTTAAAGGTAGCTTGACACTGTTTATATTTTTAATACGAAAAGAAACACTATAAGTGTTCGTACAATGCCCGCCATCTTGAAAGAGCAGGCTATACACATCGCGAACACCGTGTCCGTCCAGCAGTAAATTATTTCGAATAATTAATAACAAGAAAATTGCTGGCGCGATCGAAGTTCGACGAACGTTCGCCACAAACCATGAAATCCGCGAAACGTCGAAAACGAAAATACGGCAGGGAACGGTGAGAGAGGGTTGTATATACGAAGAACACGTTTAGGCAAAAGAAAAACACTCATGTATAATATTACATCATGATTGGTCATTGCTTTCGGATATGAATATCATTGTTATTATTAAAACAGTCATACGACGAGCACATTTGTGTGTGTTTTTGTGTGTATATTATTATTATTATTTTCTTAATCGAATATCATTATTCTTTCTTTTTTTTTTCGTTCGTTTTTTTTTTTCTTTGGTCGATTAACTGCGGCAAATTGATAGAACTTGCTTCGCAAACGGTCCCGGTCTGGACGATTTAAGCATTGCCCTGAAAAATGAAAATAACATTGCCGAATTAGTTTGGCGGGTACGCGTGGTGCACGCCGGGCGATATTTAAGAGAGAGACACATGAAAAAACAAAAAAAAATACACAAACAAGGAACAACGGCTACGGAATCGTGATCGGCCGTACGCATTCCATCGCGGAGCATTCCCTCTAAAATTGTTTAAAGTTTTCTCTTTCTACTAGAAAACAGAAGCGCACTAACGTGTTCGAACTAGGGATGCGCGGCTGCCGGAAATTACGGCCTCGGGCGGGTTCGGACCTGCAACTCTTTTGGATAAGAAGAGCAATAGGAAAAGTGGGGGGGACTTCGCTCGACTTTTCCCGACCCGGCCCGAAACACTCCAGTGAACACTCCACTCTACCCTTCTACGGCGGCGAGTATGCCCAAACAGCCCCCACTCCCGCCGCGGACCGGTCACGTGACGCGATTCATCTCCCACGTGCACGGTAATGACAGAGAGGGGGAACTCTACTCAATTTCCCTTATCTGGCCGCACTGATCGTACGGGCCCGCATATCCCTGGTTCGAACGCTAGAGATGCTTTCGTGTCTGACGCGAATCGTTTAGCAGAAACGGGGAATAAACTTTGTACTATTGTCAATCCGAGTGTAAATTAATTCAGAAAAATTGCAACATCAATCGCAACAGACTTGGAGGAGAATAAAAATTTATTTCCTTTTCTACTAAGTTGAATATAATATAGAAATATGAAAACGATCTTCGAATATTTTTGCTGTTTCATAGTTTATATCAATTATTAAATTCTTAGAGCAAGTACGGTAATAAATAGTTTCCCCAAAATTTAAGCCACTACCTACATTTAATGATTACATTAAAAAAAAGAAAGAAAATTGCCACTATCCCTGTGACCACTCAAAAATTCATAAGAGTTGATGAGCGACCGTTTCATTCTCCCTTTCTGATAAACGATTCATGCTCGTGTAAGTAGATGTTGCAGCGAGAGCATAAAGTGGCGGTATCGCGGGGCCAGGCAAACAATTACTTCTGCAAATGGTATGCAAATTGTTTACGCCGCGGCATTATCAGAAACGAGGTATACATATATCGCGATTTCTTCCATTAGGATGGAAACTCGATCCGAAAGTTTTGCCCCGGCCCCGCTCGAGGATAAAACCGACGAAGAAAAGTTTCAAGTTTTCCAATTTACTCCCGCGCTCGTGTCCCGTCGTTCAAAGAAGCTTTGATCAATTTCCAAATACAGGCTGTCTCAGCTGAGGGAGGTCACTTCAGTACCTCCGTTTTTTATGGTTCGTTTTCTCAAGGCCATTGATTAGTTTTTCCTATTGCATCTTGTAGCGGACAGAAAAATACATTTGACATATGCCTGACCTTCGGATGACCTTGAAAATCAATGCAATGAAATTGTTATAACGTAAGCAGTAAGTTCAGCATTGTAGCAATTTCGTCATATTTTTGGTTTCCAAGGTCATCCGAAGGTCATGATTAAGGAACACCCCAATTCATTTTTCCATCCCTTACAAGATGAAGTAGAAAAAAAATACATGTTCCTCCAGATAAAAAATACCAATAACCATGAGGAAACAAAAAATTTGTTCTTCAGGGTTTTCGTTCATCGAAGCTATTAAAATTTTGCCAAAAATATTTTTCATATAATAAAATACCAAGGAGATATTTAGGTGATTTTCTTTGGCTGAGACACCCTGTACATCTTCGTGCAGCTCATCGAAGCTGGATTAGACTGGATAGATTTGCAAAGAAAGAAGAGAGATCTGGAGGAAATCTGAAACTTTCTTTGTACATATGGCTCCGATTTCGTGGCCATCTTGAATTCGCGTCTCCT
The DNA here is from genome assembly GCA_916610255.1 of Lasioglossum lativentre. Lineage (NCBI taxonomy): Eukaryota > Metazoa > Arthropoda > Insecta > Hymenoptera > Halictidae > Lasioglossum > Lasioglossum lativentre. The sequence goes on along the minus strand of OU744356.1, from coordinate 34,972,608 downwards.
GTCGGTGAGCCATTTTCAAAACGCATTGCGAACCATTATCGTTCGTATCGATGGTCCAATTAGCTCGTGCTTGCCGAATTTGCGAATCATAGTATACACGCGCAGTATCGTGTGATTCGGCAATCATAGCAGAAACGTTGACGTCCATTACGACATTACAGAGTCCCGCGGGATAAATGAGGGAATAGTTTCAATGAACATGAAATTAAGCCGTTGCTATTTAGTGTTACGATTCACCTTAAGGTTCTGTAATATTTAAAAAAAATATTCCGTCCCCAAACATTATTATTACACCACGTTGTACTAGTATTGTCAATATTTTATACTTGAAAAACTAGATGAGATAATATTGATCGATATGCTACATAAAAACAAAACAATGATCACTCTAAAACCACAAAGGATTAAGCCAACAATATATGAACAACCTAGATATTCATTCCAATTACCATCAAATCATAATTAATTGAACGATCAAGACCACTCGTTAATCATTCCCTCCCCTTTAATTCGGTGTCCAAACGAAGAAATTTAGAAAATGTGACTGAAAAAAAGATAATTTGAACACTAACCTGGATTATTATTTAGTTTCTCAGATTTTGTACAAGATTTAATTTGTGAACATTTGAGGTACAGTATATGCGATTTTTATAAGTGAAAATAATAAAAATTATACGAGTCATATATTTTTGTACGAAGTATGTTTTGAAAAAAATGAAATTTTTTATTAATCAGTATGAATAAAATCTTGACTGTTCACAAAATGGCAACACATCGAACTCAAACCACTTATTTTTCAATATTTTTTCGCATTTAACACGATAAAAAAATAAGAAAAAATTGACGGATTTTAACTGGAGATATCTGATCAGCTATTTCGGAAAAAGTTCCGAGAAGAACGCGTTTAAAGATTCAACTGTCAACATCTCGCAATGCGCGTGGCATTATTTAAACGTCTATAACCACGTTAATTTTACGAATTCGAACGAATCCTTTCGCACACATATTCTACAACACTTGTATTTTTAAAAAATCAATATTTTTAAATGAAACAACAGAATGGTCCGTTAGGTGCGTCGCATCGAAGGGAAGCTTGAATTTAGTAGTAATCCCATATACTTACTAACAACGAGCAGTGGCCTTGAGCGGTCAATTAATTTCGATCTGAGTACAATAATAAAGAGTGTCACAGGCCTACTGATGAGAAAGCAACACGACCGTGAACACCAGACCAGTGAGACTGGGATTTTCGGAAGCCTCGACTCGGTCAGGAACCGAGCCAAAATGGAGTAAGTGAGGTCGCCAGCGGAAAACAGAGAGGTGGGGGTAACTGCAGCAAACATAATCGTATACGAACCCCGTAAAAACCAAATTACTTAACTGCACAGTACATTTTATCTCACACTCGTAATATTTCCGATACGAGTCCGAGCTAGAATAATACCCTCGTCCTCAAGTAAAAAATCCTCCATTTTATAGTTCAAATTCTACAAAAGCGTTCTTTTTTAATGAAATTAAAAAATTTGTGAAATCGAAGGAGCTGCAGCAGAGAGCAATTAAAAATCAAATACTGTCACGAATGTGCTATAAGCGAGATACATTTTTAAAGATATAGTCCGTGTAACCGGAGAATTTTCATACTAATTTGTTTATATAGAATCACCTGTTTCATCGCATCGCCAGTCACCGACCACCCTGTATGAAAAAAAAAGAAAAAAAAATATATGGAGCAACCTCGTAATCGCTGCAACCCCTTCGATAAAAGCGCTATCACCAGTGATCACCGCGCTAGTCAGTGAAACGTTTCGTGCTTTCACCGATAAAAAGCGATCTGAATTGGTTTTCTGCCACGAGTAGAGTCGTGTAGCCTATATCAGGAAAGCCATCGATGCGAACGACAATGAAGATGGACGATGGACGATGGTGAGCATAAACGACAGTGATCATCGCGTGCCTTCGAGACTCCGTTTCAAAGTTACACCGCGTCTCTACGTATGTACGTGTGTGTTACACACGTGGACACACACGGAGAGAGACACGTTGGTCGGTCGTGGTTGTGCGTACACGTGTACAGTGTCGAACAGTACGCGTGTTCGAGGTGAATGAAAGGAAAACCGTAAAGGAACAGAAGAACTGGAAAAAGAAAATGGCGAGAGAGAGAGAGAGAGAGAGAGAGAGAGAGAGAGAGAGAGAGAGAGAAAGAAAGAGTGAGAGAGTGAGAAAGAGGAAGCCTGCAGGAGAATCGATATGTATTATGTAACTTGCGGGCAGATATCCAGCGGCTACCATCGAGGAAAGGTTCATATCGGTTTTGCTCGATTCGAGTATTCGGGGGTCGAGTCGGGTTAGTCGAGAAAGGTAGCTTTCAGGTACTGAACGTGTCCCACGTGTTTCAAGCAATACAAGCAGTAAAACAGTACACACACGTATCGATCCCCGGACAACGAGAGCCGCTTGATAATAGTGAAGAAAGGTGCCAGTGAGTAGTAGACAGTTGTGGAATGGTAGTAGACCTCTACAAAATGGTGGAAAGGTTCACATACGAGCTGATGTGATCGTTAGATTCGTTTCAGAGAGACACGAACAGATACGGAAAGGCGACGACGGCAACACCGCACACTAAAAAAAACTTCGAGCGCCGCCTTTTTAGGGTGAATGGGGGAGACTGAATGGAGCACTATTTGTTTTTGTTTTTCATTTTAGTTTTTGTAGAAACCTGCCGTTCCACGGAATACGCGAGATGACCCGAAAATGGTCGTCTACGGTGACAATTATCAGAGCTACGGTACCAAAAATATATTTATGATGTTGCCTACAATGTTGCGGAACTTGCAATTTGCGTATGACTATGAAAAAAAATAATGAGAATTTAGTGTAGCTTCGATTTACAAAAATCGATGTTACTACCCTCTATGTGTGATTCTGTGTTGTGTCCAACTTTGAGGCATTTGTTAGTTGCATTTTTGCTATTTCATTTTATTTTTCCACCACCTCCTGGTAAAAATATATTTATGATGTTCCCTACAATGTTGCTAAACTTGCAATTTGCGTATGCCTATAAAAAAAAAAATAATGAGAATTTAGTGTACCTTCAATTTACAAAAATCGATGTTACTACCCTCTATGTGTGATTCTGTGTTGTGTCCAACTTTGAGGCATTTGTTAGTTGCATTTTTGCGAGTTCTATTTCATTTTATTGTTCCATCACCTCCTGGTAAACTTGTGTACCCATTTTGTTTTTTTTTTTAAATTTCAAGTTTATATAGCCTCGTGACAGTAGTAGAAAATAACAGGTCCGTTCGAAAAATCTAGTGTAATTATTTCGAAGTCCAAATGTCGGAGAAAATATGGACGAGATTCGACGAAGGAGACACTCGAAATTGTTGAGTGGCGGTGTGTAAACAATAGAGATCATTAGTGACAGTGTAGGAGGAATGTACTAAGGATGTTTTTGGGGGGGGGGGGGATGGCGAAGAGAGACAGAAAAAGAGATGACAAATATAGTTACGAACGAAAAAAAAATGCTGTTCTACTTGCCTCTTTTGTAACCGTGTTCCCTTTCTCTCTCATTAAATGCAATCGCATTCCCTCTTTCTCTTTCGTTCTATCTCGACACCCGCGTTTTGCACGACCGTACCCGTATGAAAGCGGAGTGGGGGGAACAATGAAGGAGTAGTGGGGGAAGGTCCCTGAGACGATTATACTGCTGGAACACTGAAATTATGTTCCAGACTGTAGATATTACTGATTAACGGAACTTAATACAACGATGAACTTTCAGAAAATAGTGCAATTTTGTATAGTCTCTGTCGGATCAAGAAATTTGTTTGTAACTCTTCCAGTGAACAGGTTAGATTTTCAACTAGAAAATTAATTTGAGCGCACATCGGACGATCAAAATTAATTTTATCGAAACACTATCTCCCTCTCTCTTTTTCAATCTCCTCCTCCCCCCTCCTCCCCCTCAGCCCACCCGCTATACTGTAAAAAAGATAAACGGCGGATATAATGCGTATGTTATGTACAAAGAAAGAAAAATTACTGGAGCGAATGCAACTCGCTAAAACAAAGATCGCTATAATACGGTCACGTTTAGTTTCGTGTTTGTGAGCGTGTCCGTGTTTATGGTTGCTTGTGCGTGTGAGTGTACAGGATGAAGTGGCTTCCTTCGATTCCTCGTCGTTATCAGTCCTTATCAGAACAACCAGCCGAGCGAAAGTTAATTTCTGGAATAAGATGCGATGCTTTGATCAATTTTCCTTTTATCGCCTTCAGAGATTTGTTCCTTCACAGTTTTCTTTCAAGGTCAAATATTGTCTTTTTCGAAGGCATAGGAGAACGTGCAAACACTTTTTCATATATCGTGAGTAGATGTATTTATAACAAAGATTAAAAAGTTTATAAATATTGCTACGTCAATTTCGATCCACTAAAATTATCGAGAGAGAAAATCCTTTTTTATTGAACGTCTAACGTGCCTGAACTTCGAAGGATAATTTTCAAATATTTATTATTGATCTTAAAAAGTAACATTGTGAGGAGAGAAAAAAATCCTTAGGCATGTAGGTTACAAGTATTTAGAAAGACTATCGTATATAAATACTCTCACGCCATAAAATTGTTGTTTAAAAACACGTTGTGTAAACTATTATCAAAAATGATCCACGTCATAATCATTAGACTGCGGATCTTTATGCAAAATAAAAAATTTTCTTCGTCAGTTACAAGGTTCTGGAGCCAAATAAAAATTGGTTACTTCCTTTAATACACTGTTAACAGGACAAAAGTAATGTGTTGATACTCTTAGATTCTTTTAATGTTTCTACTGTTTAAAATTGCGGCTACTCATTTTTGTCATAAATGCATAAAATCCGCAGTCTAATAATCATAATTTGCTCCTCACAATCACATTATTCGCGTGCGCGTTATATCTTCGACTAACACAGTAAACAAACCTCTGTCTACAGAAACGAACGATAATAAACGCGCGAATGATAATTCGAGGTTTACATTACCACGCGTATAGAAATTTCAACACGCATTTTCAATTCGTTGCACGACCGAAAAATAAATAAGTCACCCTATAGTGATCAATGGGGAGCCCTCGAAACTAATCGGAATACTTGATAAATAGACAGCAAATTAGAAATTTTGTACTCGAATTACAAAAAACTGGAGTGAAATTTTATTTTCTTGCTTATTATGTCTAAATATTAAGTCTAAAATAATGGTATTTTTACCAGATAGCACAAAGACGTCTTAAAGACATCTGTTGTAGGACATCGAGACGTCTTAAAGACGAAATACTAATACTAATAGATAGAATTAGAAATACTAATCGTTGATTTAATTTTTTAATTTTTCCTGTGAAATGTTCATTTTTTTCTCATTCCAAATAATAGCAAAATTAGAAAAGTATTTTAGTGATTGTACAATAAACTAACATCTCATAACATCTCCAAAAAATTCATTCATTTAGTTTTATTTCAGACGTTAAAACGACGTCTCCAAAAAGACGTCTTTTTAGATTTTACGACGTAAGAGTTTCAGACCTAAAATGGACGTAACATAGACGCTTTTAAGACGTCGTGTGCTATCTGCGTAAATTCGTTTAATGTTTTTCACGTTTTAAATTACACCTACTCGTGTTTGTCATGACTGCATATTGTGATGAATGCATAAAATCCGCTGTCTACTGATAAATAAGAAGAGGATAATTCAATTATAGAAAGCGAGCGCGCGAAACGAACTGACAAAATGGAGTTCCTCGTAATAGCGAGTTTCGCGTTCCCTGTGCAAACGTGACCGGCTCGACATAGAGGGACAGCGAGAAGGTGCTGATCAAAGCATCGAATGTTCCTCTCGGAACTGTATTCAACTTCCATTCGGAGTGGTGTTCTGTGTAGTAGGGTCGTTCTAACACCGGCCGGGAATCGAGAAGCCTCACGCTGCACACGAGCTTCGGATTCTAAACGAAGGAACGGTGAGAACAGAGTCATCGAGTTGAATGCAAAATATATACCGAATGCGATCGTTCTGTTCAGCTACTCTACCAGGCAACTTTCATTCACTATTACAATCGTTTTATTCAGTACTTACTTAGTTGGTGGTTCGGCATTTTTTCGATATCGCATGTAACCATTTCTCTCTCGCACGAATCGCGCACGAATCGAACCGTTTTTTTTTTCTCTATCAACAATTTCGTTTTAATGTTCAATATACTTTCTCTCCCTCCCATTCTCTCGCTATATGTATATCTTTCTCTCTTTGAGCTTCTGCTGGTCCGAAGGATTCGCGCACTCTCTCGTGGTCACGTTTCATATCGTTTCTCACTGCTTCTTCCCGACCATCTTTTTCTTTCTTACGAAAAAAAGTACGATTTTCCGAAGTTCGAGCACTCGCGTTTGCTGGAACCAGCCTAATCGCTTAGGCTCCATCGATCGTCGTTCGAAGACACAGCGGGTCGCCGATCTAGCTGGACAAAGGTCATTTCTTGGCGATCATAAACGTTGACAATTTGTAATTTAATCATACGTCAAGCACTATAATTTGAACATATTCGATATTATGTTTTATCGTGTTAGTTACCGACGTACGTCTGGAACAACTGAAAACAATATTTATACAAAAAATATCAATCTTTGTACAAAATAAAAATTGTCCCAAATAGGGACCCAACAGGAATTTATTTCTCTGTAGTGGTTTCATGAAGCTGTAAGGAATCTATTGATCGTCTTCAATTCTTGTAATCTTTTTTTGTTTGAAATTGCACCCATCCATGTTTGGCATAAATGTATAAAATCTAATCTCTCTCATAAGATTAGAGTGCGGATCTTTATGCAAAATAAAAATATTTTACATTGAAAACAACATTCTTAGATTTTTCATACTTTTCACTGTTTTATATTTCACCCAGTTAATTTCTTCATAAATGCATAAAAATTCGCAGTCTACTAATGATCATGATGAACTTAATGTATATTACTAGATACTAATGATCACGAATAGTAGTTTGACGAAAAGAGATTAATTATCATAAAAATGCGGCTATTATTTCCCACTCGAACTTTGTCCAGCTAGATCTTTCATCACTGTGCCACGATCCAAGTAGTTCTCTCTCTCTCTCTCCCTCTCACTCTCTCCCTCTCCTTCCCTCACTTGCTAACCTGATAAAAGTTTGATCGAAACGCGAGACTGCAAGCTGGAACTTCGAATCGAGCCGGAGTCAACCATGATATTGGTTCCCAATACGATTGAAACTTGCGGACTGAATGGATTGATGCTTCGACCTGAAAGCATTTGACTGTTCAAGGTCACAGAGCAGACCGCTATCGTGGTACAGCTACTACACCGGCATAGTGTTCGATAAACGGCTGGCTCGTGTCTCTCGTGTGTATTCGTGTGCGGCACACGGTACAGAAGTTTTCTGTCACGTGTCAGTCAGAACGATAGTATATTTAGCTCAAGACTCATTAGTGGACCCGTGAGTTCCGTGCATTGATAGCGTTTAGAATATTCGTAGCGACGATGGAATAATAAATCTCGTTTGCCAGCTTTTGAGAAAAATTATTAGGACACTTGAAACGAATATGTATGATATTTCACGCTGAATCAATCAATTGTTAATTAGAAATTTAATTAGGGTAATTGCACCAGTCATTTCGAGCCAATTTTTAATTTGGACCTTGAAAAGTCAATATGTACCTTCTTAGCCCGCAACCACTTTCAGTATTAACTGCTGATTGAAACTCCATTCGCACAATAAACAAAAATTATGTAAAACTTGACGATCTATTTAAATATTCACTTAACACTAAACCTACCACTGCCGGTCAAATGACTGGTTTTATATTTTTCATTTTGCAATTATTGAAATTATGAAGTTACATATATGGAAATTGATTCGACAAAATTCTTTTATCCAAGCACATATGTAATATTGAAATAAAAATTGCTAAAACATTCTAATCGCTTTTAATGCTCGCTAGTGTTAACACTTCCATTTTGACTTTCTCCGCATCGAATTATGCACAGTCAGTTAATCTCGAGCGGCGTAAATGAAAATTACAAGTGCAAATATTTCATCAGCAGAACAAAAGCACGGTGTTAATGAACACTCACATACACACAAGTGGTGTTTGGTCACTGTCTATTTGCTTACATAGCAGTATAGCAGTGAATTACGTTCGCAAGGCAAAAATCGATTCAGATTGCCGCATGCGACGATTACCAGTCGCGCTGACGATATACAGGGTGTCCTGGAAAACATGGAAGCAGAACCAGAAGCAAATTTTACGTTTCGTCAAATTCTGAATCATGCTTTCCATCATTGAATACCTCAATTTTTTCGGAAGTACCTCCGGCTCGCTTCGTTGCAAGAAACACGTGCAAATACATGACTAAATTAACTCTATCGCTCGTCTTCCTATTTCACTAACCGAACGGATCGTTCGACACGATCTCTCGCAAGAACAACCTGAACAAATTCCTCGCGCGTTTCGTGAATAGTACAGATGAACACAGGTCGTTACAACGTAAACACAAGGAAAACGCAAAACACACAAACAAACGAAACAAATGCAACGTACAAACGGAAAGCGCAGGAGAAACACAGAACACATTAGCCAAGGCAACAGAAAAGAAAGTAGGACACGGGAACAGGGTATCGTGGAGAACGTCAAATAAAATAAAATAAAATAACGTGTACGGCACCCTATTTATTATCAACAAACTCATACACGCTGGCGAAACGTTTATTCAATTTGCACGAGAAAAAAAAATGATTCTTCATCCGTTCATTATATACCATATATGTATAAGTACCATACTCTAAAATCGACGTGTAGGCGTTAAGCTAGATCCAAAAACGTAATCGAGATTTGTCTATACGCTAATAAACCACGTAATAATCTACGCTGGTCAATAATATGCAGTCTTATATAATGTTCTCGTCGAACTAAAAACGAAAGAAAAAAAGAGAAAAAAAATTACTAACTCGATCACGCGATCATAAATAAAATTCTCTACAATTAATTGTTGAACAAAACGAACGAAAAAGCGTGTAATAACATTAAAAAAACACGGTGTTAAACTTCGAGAAGCCTTATGCGATTTTATGCAACATCCGAACACTTCGCGTCGCGTACTGTATATAGAAAAATTGTAAAGATTCGTCGATTTCTTCTCGGAATACCTTCACGGTTTCGATAAAACTATTTGAGCATTGTCACGCGAACGATTGTCGTAGCTGTGCGAAACAACGTATATAGCAACGCGGTTTCAACCGGCAAAACGGACAAAAAAGCGTTATCTGAAAAAATCTCATCGACGGACGGATAGTCTAGGATCGTCCTAGAGAAAACTCTCTAGGCACTCTACTAGGATCTCTAGAAAAACAAACGAACAAGTACTCTCTGATCCATTGAACAATCGATCGATCATGGTGAGTTCGGCGGCTACCGTACGATCGTCTCGAAGACACGCGAGTCGCGAAAGTAGTATCATTGGTCCAACAGAGGCTGAATAATCGCGATACCAATGATGGAACAAGCATGGCGACTGTCCGAGAGCTCGTGGACCACCGTCCGACCTCTTTATCATTGGCTTCAGCGAGCATCGACATCATCTCGGTGGACCTGGACCTGGTAGCTTCGGGTAGTTAGGCGTGTGTTGGGTATTATTCCTAGCGGAGAGCAGGATGAGAGATGTCATCTTCAGGAATGGTATCTTTGATCCTCTGTACGAGATGATCACGAAGGACTGTATGAAAATGGCTCTCAACCATGGTCCAGGTCCTAGCTTTGAATAAAGACGTCGTTCGAGGTGTCCTCGGGGCTGAAGGTAGTCGCCGATGGTTGTTCCATTGAGAAAATCGAGCAGTGACACGTTAGCCTCGAGTCGCGGTTAGAAGCTCTCGGATTTGACGAGATTGTGCTGGTGCTTTAATCCCTCGATCAAATCCATGTGATGGGGTGGCTCGATTACGTTCACTTTGCGCTCCCGGAAATATTCTCGCCTCTGTTTGTGGCTATCCAGAATCGAGCAGGCGGTCGTCTCGTTATCCCTATCTCTGCTCGGTTCGATCCGATCGTCCTGATCGCTCACCTGGACAATACTGTCTGGGATGGGCAACGGCTTGGCCACGCCGATGCGAACGGTGCCCTTCGGCGCGCCTTTCAACGCCTGCACCGCCTGGTCCAAGGTCGCGTTCTCCAGGGCGATGTCGTTCACGAACAGAAGCCGGTCTCCCGGTATCAGTTGACCGTCCACCTGGGCTACGCCCCCAGGAACCAGCGATCTTATTACTATCACAGTCTCGTTGGGGTTCATTGGATCCTGGAAACGGCAGACAGGGTTCTCGTTGGATCAGTCGCTTCCTCGATAAACGCGTCCTTAACCCCTTGCACTATGGTTCGTTTATTTATTCCATGCATTCTAATGGCTATACAGGGTATTCGTGCTATTACTAGCAAGCGGTTTTTCTTGCCGATCATATCGGCAACAACAAAATAGAACTATATTTCGGTTTAAAGGAAATCAGTAGCATACGTGTTTAGTAGATTCTATTCGAAGTCTTCATCATCAGTCTGATTCAACATTATAGTGCGAGGGGTTAGCGGGGATGTTTATTTTGTTCCTCATTCATTTCTCTAGGGATTGTACCACAAAGATTTTGACTTCGTTGTTAATTTATAATATTTTTTTCAATTCATACAAACTCAATCTTTCATATCAGCTTCACAGTTTGTTAAACAAAGATGCTCAGCCAATAATTTTTCCTATTGACTGCAGCAGTTAAGAAAGCGATTAACGATTTCTGTATTTTGTTCAGATACCGACGGAGGGAAGGGTTCAATCATTTGGGAATGTTACCTGATAATCCAAAATGGAGAACCCAAGGCCCCGCTCTCCCTTTACCAATTCGATGATTTGCGGTTCGGAGCTCCACATCGCAAGACCTGTCAGCGGTTCCAGGGAACGTGACTTCATCTTGTTCAAGCTGGCATCAGTCACGGTAGCAGTGGTGGTTGTTGAAGCTAACGAGCCATCAGACTTCGCTTTAACAAGGCGATCCATCGTGGGCAACAAGTTTTGCAATGATCCGCCCAGAATGCTCTGCGTGAAACAAGTAGAGAACATCGTTCAATGAGAAAACATTTAGAACTTGGTGTACTTTGAGTAGGCATGCTCGGCAACAGATGCAAGAAAGAAGTGGTTTTTCATGATAAACATTTTCTTTTTTACTCGTTAACGCTAGAATTACGTCAAAATGACGGGTTCTAATATTTTTAATATACAACCATCGTGATTGTAAAGATTTATCGACGAGAAATTACTTAAAAAATTTATTTGTTTGGGTATATATTATAAACAAATGACTGAAAATTTGGACAGACACATTATTCTTATTTTTATAAAGTAATGTAAAATAGTTACGAGTAGACTTTTATGAGTAATCAATTGACAAGAAAAACACATTTTATTGTTTAATTTTTGTTTAAATTGACGTGGTGAATCATCCCTTAATTTTTTCCATCCGTTGCCAAACATTCTGTATATTATATTATTAACGCTATATGGAACGAATTTAGTAAGAAAGTGAAATAAAACTGAACAAAATATGTTTGATCCTAGTGTAACGTTCGGGTCGATTTAACACAAAAATACGTATTGGTTTCAATAATATTTTTTACATGAATTATATTAATTGATTCAACACTACTACGAATTTGTATAGAAAGGCGTTTATTGGTTCCAGAACATGTTCCTTCGGGTTTACAATATTTACCCGGGGAAGATACAGTGTAATGCCTTTCAATGAAGACGATATTACAATATTGTTACACGACGGTCAGAATATATTACATTTCTCGGCAGTTTAATTTTTGCAAGGCTAACTAAATAGTAGAAATATATAAAAATGTAAAAAGGTAGATATTATAGGATAATGATACGTTACTCTAAATTATAGTAAAATTATAGAATGATTATACGTTAGAAAAAACTGAATAAAATTTAAAAAATGCAAATAATGAATAAATAAAACAAGCAGATGGATATGGGGTAAATTAAATAAGTATGATACGAAATAAAAATATGTACACGTAATATTCACTAATATCATATTTTGTTAACATTATATTGAAATTATTGATATGTAGACTGCGGATTTTATGCATTCATGACCAAAATGAGACGCAAAATGCCGAGAATAAAAAAGAGTCCAAGAATTCTAATGTATTAGGTATATCTCATTAAAATTATCAAGCGAAAAATTCTGATTTCGCATAAAGATCCGCAGTCTATTGATATGTCCTTAAATTGAATGTTAACTCTGATCCAATTAATGCAGAAAATGTTAACGTAAGGTATATTGTGTGAACGGTGCGCCGGGGGTTAATTGAGAAACTTTTACGACACACGACGCATTTGAATATTAAGATTCCGACTTTAGGAGAAACTGAGACGAGCGTACGGAGGTCGAGACTATCATAAGCTTCATTTAAATAATTGATGAATATTCAGCATCTTACCCTGGTCTGGAACGCGGCCTGATGTTGAGCAGTGTCGATCGGGCAGAGAGGATCCTGCGATGCGATGTTCCTTCCACAAACCATTCGAACGTGGATAGGTAATTCTTTTAACACGCTAACTACTTCCATGTGGTTGATACCGAGCAAACGATATCCGTTCACCTTGCAAACAAAAGAACATATGCAGTTTCAGTAATTTATTCTTAAAAAATTATACAGTGAGTCCCAAAAAATGTATTTTCGCGAGAGATTGCCGAGGTCATTTGAAGTAACTTTTTCCTTTGCGAAAATCTTCTCCGTGGCTTTGTTCAGGAGTTATTAACGAAAAACAAGGACCAATCAGAGCGCGGCTATTGCGGACGGGTCCCGGCTCGGCCAATGTCAACGCCGCACTCATCGGTAGCCGCGCTCCGATTAGCCCGTGTTTTTCGTTAATAACTACTGAACAAGGCCCCGGAGAAGATTTTCACAAAGGAAAAAGTTGCTTCAAATTTACACAAAAATTACACAAGAATATACAAAATTTTCTAAAACTCTATTGTAGGGAGCAAAACGAGAGCAATAAACTCGGAAGGCCGAGTTTGTTGACAAGACAAAGTACAAACACGACGGTGAAAATGCGAGCGAGGGACGCGTGAGGAAAAGAGTGCGTGACAAAGAGTGAGAGAAAGAGAGCGAGTGAAAGAAAACGCACATAAAAAGTGAGAAGAACGCGAGAGCGTCCTTTTTTGGTAACAGCGATAACGAATCGAAACGAACAGCGAATTTTAAGCGACAGCGATATTAGGTGTTAATTGTGCATCGGTGAATAAATATACATATGTATGTTTATCTGTGCCCCGTCGATGCGAGAGTTCCTTGCCTACCACACTCTGTTCCTACACTATTTTCTTGATTTAAATGAAAATTACCAGAGAAATTTAATTGTTCCTACATGTAACCGCTCTAATAAAAATTCAGATGGTGTTTGACAATTTTGCAGTAGTATTGAACAAGAAATAGAGTAGAAATAGAAATGAATTAATGTGCGAGGATTTTCGATTTACGGGGATGCGTCTAACTTTCTTGTTAGTCAAATAACCAGACGCGGAAGTTCAGGCTGGTATCAGGTTCCCGGAGGCGTTAATTCGAATTGCATTAAACGCGAGACAACATACTGGAACTTTGCAAACACTGTTCCAACGTTACCTCCAGCAATTCGTCGCCTGAACGGAGAGTACCATTTTGTCCCACAGGTCCTTCCGGCAGAATCGATCGTATATAGTGATGGGGTCTGACTTCCTGGCCGTTCTCAACGTCCACTGTTCCTTCCAAGCTTATCCCAAGACCGCTGCCCTCCGCGAATTTTTTCAGTTGTGCCACCTGCGGAAAAACGAGATAGAAATACCTGTAATTCGTGAAATTCTACCTAGAGCGAGTTCGTCGGGAAGTTCGTTTCAACCGGTTATTAAACCATTCTAATTGTCCATTGTCCGCGAACCCATGCTCCAGATGGCAAACATTAACAGCTATGTACCCGGCCAGTTTACACTATTCTATGTACACTGTCGGGCATTTCTCGAATTGTTTCGAAGCGATGTGTACCTTACATACAATTTAGCACAATGGATTCTTGATAGTCGGGTACTTCGCTCCGACGATAATTATTTATTGTTCGCAGCTGGTTATTCATTCGTTCATTTATATTGAGCCCGTAATTATGAAAGTGGTCTATGTCAAAATTTAAAAAATAATGAGTTTATCAGGTATTTTACATCACATTATTTTAAACTAAATTAATTCAATGTAATTTTTACGTTATTGTCAAAAATGAACACCGTTAGATAGTGTTTGCTATTTCAATATTATATGGAACTCATTTAGTGTTACAATTGTAATCCTTTAAATATCTCGAAACGAGAAATATATGACTTAGAACATTTTCATAATTTTCTTAGGTAACAACAAATTTAAATTTTTTTTTATTCTTCGGGCTAGACTGGCAGATTTTCACGCAAAATAACACTTTTAAACAGAAGCTTATTTCCCGTGTCGATGAGTCTAATATTAGGTTGGCGCACATGAAATGTTGGATTTTCTTTTAAAATAACAATGTAACATTGTAACATTGTAACAATGTAACATAACGTAAATTATAAATAAATATTTTTGCATATCGTAAAATTACAAAAATTGTCTTTTGCGATGATGACTAAAACGGAAGAAAATGTTTCTATTATTAATAATAACCGTGATGTAAGTTGTTTTGAGAAGTTCGGCCAAAATGGCAAATGGCGTCTTTTAAATAATTTCGAAGACAACAAAATAATTAGTTAAGCCCTATTTATTTTCATCATGGAGTGCAAGAACATATTTTAATTTCAATAAAATACAAAATAGTGATTGCACGAAATGGCTGCAATGGTTCGCAAAATGGCCGACGACAGCGAGCGTGTTGCGAACGAATTTCGCATACGTACCACGATCTCGGTATCTGGGCCGACGATTTTCTGCCACTTGGACTTAATGGCGGCCCTGATCTGTGGCGTAAGCTCGCTCGATGGATCGCTCAATAAAGCTTCCACGTTCGCGGCATCGTCCAGCTCTTCGGACGTCCTCTCACGATCCCCTTCCTGAAGCACAGCACTGTCCACCGTTGTATGCGACTCACCTTCCGGTTCTATTTCGGTGGTGGTTTCGCCGTCCTGTCAGACAGAACAAATTCCCCACGTGTATAATATTCGATCGAACTTCGATTGTTCCCAGTTATACATCCACACGTCTAGACTCCGAACCTTTTTCGCATTAAATAAATCATTTCATGTATCGGCAGATTCCTTCGATTCTCAGACACCTATTAAATATTAAATATCGTCCAGCGGACTTTCCAGTCTACTCTCCACAAACACATACACACACATATGTAGGTCACAATCCTCCGGACACGAAAAGATATTTTTCTCTTTTGTTAATGGGCAGCTTACAAAAGCTTTCTATTTTTAGCTTCATTAAATTCCTCCATTTTCTGCTTCTGCGTGCTCCTATGGCAGGTTTTCAAATGTTACTCCGATCGTGTTGTAATTTATTTAAATGCAACAGTTTCGAAGAGTACTGAAATAATTTACAAATATTTTATCCAATTTATGGAAAAACTTTAATTATACGCAGTTTAACGATACATATAACTATACACTGATACTGTAAAAATATAAACAACGTCGCTTTGAAACTTCAATGCGAAGTCTTAATTTTTTTTAGGTTTTTGATTATTTACAACCAGAATGTTGTACTTCAAAATCTGAATTAATTACAGTATATCTATCTTGGTGTTCGACACCGGTTAGATTTTTTTTGCAGCGATTCATATCTTGACATAAACATTTGATAGAAAATTAGAGTTAAATTCGAGGGAGGCGAAAACCCTCATTTTTGTGTCATTCTTTTCGTGAGGAGCTTGGATAAACTGTTGAATCTCTCGCAGTTGACTCGGAAAGAGGAACTCAGGCGGTTCGTCCGCGCGGCAGTGAAGTTGAAAACAATGGCCGCGCCCGCCTGAATTCGAATGAACGTATCGATTATGCCTGAAGTAAATGAAACTCACAGCACTAATAGGGAAGCTGGGTAGACTCGTTATCGACGGGGAGCTCGGCTGCGGCAGTCTTAGCTCGCTGGCCGCGATCGCCTGCTGAAGCTGCTCGTACTTTGGTCCACGTAAGTATCTCTCGAGGCATAGAACAACCGTTTGCCCGGTACGCCTTAAAACTTCGACAGCCTCGTGATTCGAATAACCCTGTAAAGAATGGCCGTCCACTTCGACTATTCTATCGTTTATTTGGATCTTGTTGCTCAAGTCGGCCGCGCTTCCCTCGCTGATGCTTTTCACGAAAATCCCGGACAGCTCCTCTGCAAAAGCAATCCAAAGGGAACGGATTTTAATTAAAAAGAAGGAACACCCCTCCACCCGTAGAACTTCTATCAACCTGCTTGCCCACCGGACGATTTCTCTTTTATCGCTTGCACGATGTAAGGTCACGGAGGTTGTAAACAAAAAGGAATTCTCGAATAACATTTCAAAAGGAATTTCGTATCAACTTTTAAATGGAGCAAATAATAAATTGCAAATCAAGTTTTTTAGTAAATTGATAATGACCAGAATTTAAGAACATCGACGTATTGTTTTTACTATTTTCTGCATCCACTCGTTTTTATTATTTTAATCATTTGAAATGATGCATCGATGTTCTTAAATTCTTTAAATCCTTCTTTTATTTTAAATTGCATCTATCCATTATCAGATTAATAATTTTAATAACATTGTTCTTGAATTCTTTAAATCCTTCTTTTATTTTAAATTGCATCTATCCATTATCAGATTAATAATTTTTATAAATAACATTGTTCTTGAATTCTTTAAATCCTTCTTTTACTCTAAATTGCATCTATCCATTGTCAGATTAATAATTTTAATAAATTTAGAATAATATACCGATGTTCTTAAATTCTTTTACTATTTTTAATTGAATGTATCCATTGTCAGATAAATAATTTTAATAAATTTAGAATAATATACCGATGTTCTTGAATTCTTTTACTATTTTAAATTGAATCTGTCCATTGTTTCAATCTGTCCATTGATAATAATCTTTTTACTATTTGAAATTGCGTCTACTCATTTTTGTCACGAATAAAATTCACAGTCTGACAATCGGGTGTAGTCGCAGGTAGAATTGTAAGATTTATAGAGAGGATAGAGTGGCTCATTAATCTTTCGCAATAAGATAGAGGAAGTATGATGACAGTTTTCCCAGGATTACCCTTCTCGCAAACGTATCCAGCAATGGTGATCCCAAGGCCGTAAATGTCTTTCTTAAGCTCGACAGTGAAGCGTTCCATTTCTGGCAGTGAGTTAACGTCGATGGTGTCCATGGTGAGGACCGGTAGCTCCGGGATTTGCACCGGAACAGCCGGTATCACTGGCATTACTCCAATTGGCATAGGATTGCGTACTACGTCCATGATGAGGCCTGGTCTTGCCTATGGAATTCCAAGTCTTTGAAAAAGAGCTCATCTACGTGCAGATATTATTAAGATAACCACGAAAAACAATCGAACGACCAACCGAGGCTCTTTCTAGGTCTGTCCAGTGTTCAAGGTTAGTAGCAGAAACTTACATTCGCACTGTTTAACATTGAAAAAATTACGATCGTCGTAAAATAAATTCGCGAAGACGACGATTATAGTATACAAATATCATTGCAAAAAAAAATATTTTTTTTTATTAATATGTAAATCGAGCTTTTCTCGAAACAGTGCTTTCAGTGCAGCAAAGTATTTAAAAATTGTTTATATTTATATTGAAATAATTCCGTAAAAACAAATGCTACGACCATGAAACTGGACTCGTTTTAAAGCTTGAAGCTTCATCTTTCGCACATCAGTGTTCATTTTCCTACAACATATATTTTTACACAATGTAGCAGATAGGAAACTGAAGGCTCAGTTTTCCTAAAAACTCGTAGATGAAACTTTCAGGGATTTGAAGAATGAAGCCCCGTTTTTACATCGTCACCTTAAAAATTGATGTACGATTTCTTTTCACTATGTTATGGGACAAAATTGATGAACACGTTCGGTCCTGTAAAGCTGGCGGCACATCTTTCGTTCGAAGCTCGATAAGACGACTAGAAGAAATCGTACGTCAATTTTTAAGGTATCGTTGTAAAGAGGGGGCTTTAATCTTCGAATCTGCGGTAGTTTCATCAACGAGAAAAATTTTTCAAAGTTTTCGCAGACGTTCGAATATACATATAACATTTTTGAGAAAAAATAGGCCTTCTGTTTCTCATTCGCTCCGTCATGAAAAAAATCGTGAAAATTAAATGGGTTATGAAACTAGAGACTTTCAGCTTTAAAATCAGTCCGAGTTTAGTCTGGTGCGATCATTTTTTACGAAATTATCGAAGTTTAAATATAGACTTTTTGTGAAGTCCAATCCCAGTTTTACAAGACTACGGCACAGGTAAAGCACCAATCCTGCTATAAGTGTCGTTTAAAACGCGAGGATGCTAACGTGGCCACGCGCTGGGTGAAACTTTCTTTGGAACTTTCTTCGGAAGTTGTGTGGTCCCCTTCAGTTTATGGAATAGATAGCACTAATAGAATTAGAACAAATGCAGAGGACTAATAGAGATCGGAGAAGAACACGCGAGCTTCAGAAGTTGCCGTAAGTTGGAAGCGAGGTAGCAAGCTGTTCCATCGTGGAATAATAAACTTTGGCTGCGAGGAAATTTTCGTTGAAACTCTTCCGAAAGTTTTTCGCGTTAGCTAAACCATCGCGTCTTTAATAATTAATAGACTGCGAATTTTATGCACTCGTCGCAAGAATAAGCAAGCGAGATACGAAACTCTGAAGACGTCAGAATTCCTTATTGCAGGATTCTGATCGGACTCATTAAGACAAAAAATACATTTCTATTTAATTCCTGTTTCTCAGCATAAAGATTCGCAGTCTAAGAATTAACGACGATTTAGAAACCTGGCTCAAAGATGACCTTCGAATGGAAATAATGAGGGGAGATATTTTTTTTCTATAAAATTTTTTCATTTTCTAATGATGATCTTATAAAATTTTCAGTGGCACCACGGAGTGTCCATTCAAACGCAAAGGATCAACGAGGTACCCCATTAATAGACTGCGGAATTTATGCAATTATTGCAAAACTGAGTAGGTGTAATTTAAAATGGTAAAAATATTGGAAGAATTTGAAAATATTGTTGTATTATTTTCAATTTATTACACATATTTAGAAAGAAAATAAACTTCTATTTCACTCCAGTTTGTTGTAATTCAGGTAGAAAATTTGTATTTTGCATAAAGATCCGCAGTCCACTCATTAATAAGCAGACAGCGGATCTCTATGCGAAATAAAAATTTTCTACCTGAATTGCAACAGACTGAGATGCAATATAATTGTATTTCGTTTTTAAAAATGTTTAATACGTTGGAAATGATATATAATCGTATTTTGAACTTCTTCTAATGTTTCTATCGTTTTAAATTATATCTACTCATTATTATCAAAATTGCATAAAATCAACTCATTAATAAGTGTCTGAAGTGTTTGTCCTACAAATTAACACGATATCCTAGCCTCAAAATTATCGATCACGGGTCGAAGGTCATTGCGTCCAATTGATCGAAGCGCATCAGTTATTCATGCCTTTCGGTAGACCCGGGGGTGCACATGTGATTAGAACATTGCGCAGTAGAGTGGTTCTGTTAAATAAATTTAAAGGTTTGACCAAAAGAGCGAGCATTTCGATAAAATATATCCGAAAAGAGATGGACCGTGTGGTGTAGGGATGGCGTAGAGTTAGGCGAGCAACCCTGTGCGCACAGTGATGTAGAATAGCCGTTACTGCAGAAGTAGATGGAAGGTCTATAGAAAATAGGAGAGTGATGCGGCGGGAATCGATAAATATGCCGGGCCGAAGAGATCCACCTGAAATATTCGTGCGCGTCCCACACAGCGAAACGATTCGGTACACTCACGTGCATTTCGACGTCGGATTCCTGGGAGTACATGTAGCCGTTGTCGTAACCGGTATCGCCCTGCACGTGACGTATGTTATACGTCTCCGGCACGCTGTGCACCAGGTGGCGATCCAACTCATCGGGGTCACCCAGAATCTTCGTTGGTACGATCGGAGCGTGGCTGCCGAGCGCCTGGAACGCATCCGTTCAATTGATATCCCCGGTATTCGGCACTTCAGCATTTTTTTCAGCTACCCGTTTCCACGAGTGTCCATCCGGCGGGACACGCAATTCGGTTCTCAGCGTCGCACAGTGGTCGATTTTTCGAAAAGGACAAAAATCAGCTCGATTCGAAAATTTCATTTAATCGAGTAAAGAATCAAATATATAGGTGATTAAATTATTCTACATTAAATCTAAATAATTCTTTTGTTATTCTACTACTGAAAATTTTCAGTTTCATAAAGACTAGGCTGCGGATCTTTATGCAGTTATGGCAAAAATTAATAGGTCGAATTTAGAACAGTGAAAATATTAGAAAAATTTTAAGAGACTGTTATATTATTTTCGACCTATTAAACATATTGAGAAAGGAAATTCTCTAATTTGTTGTAAATCGCATAAAAGATTTTCATTTTGCATAAAGACCCGCAGTCTAATTATGACTATTAAAATTGAAATAATTTTCTTACAATTAGTTCTAAATGAAATTCAATTAATATCAGATATTAATGAATCGAATTGTTATTTGTAATTTTCAAAATAATTTTTTTTTCCGTTTCTGTCCCAGTTTATGTACCACCACTGTGCGTCGTGTTCCCGAGATTAAAGAAATGCATTTTTTAATTACAGTAAAATTCTCATAATACCATTCCGAACAATTTATGAGACTTTCCTCACGAAAAATAGATGCACCCAGGAAAGTATACGGCCAAGACTTTCCCTTCTTAATTATTATTTACCCCCATTTTTCATCCTCGAATGTGCTAATGAAATAGGTTAATCGAATTTCGCTTTAATTAAATTGCAGTAGGGCGCTTTCATTAAATTATCGGGAAAGGTCTGTTTGTGCAGTAAATTCGTTATAATTGATCACCGCCGTGGCGTGAGCCCTTTCAACCAACAAATTCGGTCGGTGTTGAAAAATATTTGGGTCACGCATAATTCCATCACACCGTCGATATCAATCAATTTTACTCTCTTGGTAGATGCTTCTGCTTTTCTTTGATTTGTGCAAACAGAATTACCGATAGAACTGTTTTACGAAATATCAAACAACAAACTCGATCGAAAATACTGTAACGTATACGGTGGATTCAAAAAGGATTTTTGAACTTTTTAATGAAACTTTTTGTGGTGACTCTAGAGTCAAAGTAAGCAGACACGTGTCCGAGCTTTTTTGTCAATGCTCAATTTTTTACGAAGGTATTCAACATATAATTTTGTTATTTACGAAATTACCGCAGGTTATACAGGGTGGTCCACGCAACTTGCACACCTAAAATAACTTCCAAAGTATGCGTTGCACGAAAAAGTTTTGTATATAGAAGTTGCATGGTTTGAAGGGGTACATTATGTAGTGTATATACTTTTTTTATAGGTGGAAGCGTTTCGGTGATTTGAAGGTCGACTTTGTTTTTTTAAATGGAATATTATATTTTTTATACCAAAATATGGAAGAATGTCGCATTCTGAGTAAAAAAGTATTGATCTTCATTAGCCCTAAACCTAATAATTAAAGAGTAATTGCACTTTATTTTCTGAAAATTTTCTTCGCGTAATATGTTAAGAAGCTGTCCTGCGGAAATCTGTGATAAGGTCAAATTTCTAACTTGATATTACGCGAAGAAAATTTTCAGAAAATAAAGTGCAATTACTCTTTAATTATTAGGTTTAGGGCTAATGAAGATCAATACTATTTTACTCAGAATTCGACATTCTTCCATATTTTGGTATCAAAAATATAGTATTCTATTTAAAAAAACAAAGTCGACCTTCAAATCTCCGAAACGCTTCACCTCCTAGAAGTTAGCCCCCCACTTGTTGAATTAAATAATTTTAACAGTTGTGCTGAGTTGTGCTAGGTTTGTGCTACATTGTGCTCGAATATTAAAATTATAATATAAAAAATAAGACAGAAAATTGAGAAAAATGATTTTTTGAGTAGCCCCCCACTTTTCATTTTTTTCAATTTTCTCAATTGTGCTAAGTTGTGCTAAGTTGTGCTAAGATTGTGCTAAAGTATTACTTTAAAAAAATTATAAATAAAGAAGTTATAGTGAAAAAACGTTTTCGACATCTAATTAACTTTTAAGTAAGAAACAGTTATCCAAACAGCATATAATCATATATCTGAGTTGTGCTAGCCTAGCACAAGTCAGCACAACTTTTAGATTCCCCAAAACAACGATATAAAGGACACTTTACTCTTGTACGCGGCCCTTCGCGCTAAGACTGTATATCATTTTCCGACTTTCTGGTCATCCGACAACGATCAAATCGCATATCTGAGTTGTGCTAGCCTAGCACAAGTCAGCACAACTTTTAGATTCCCCAAAACAACGATATAAAGGGCACTTTACTCTTGTACGCGGCCCTTCGCGCTAAGACTGTATATCATTTTCCGACTTTCTGGTCATCCGACAAGGATCAAATCGCATATCTGAGTTGTGCTAGCCTAGCACAAGTCAGCACAACTTTTAGATTCCCCAAAACAACGATATAAAGGGCACTTTACTCTTGTACGCGGCCCTTCGCGCTAAGACTGTATATCATTTTCCGACTTTCTGGTCATCCGACAAGGATCAAATCGCATATCTGAGTTGTGCTAGCCTAGCACAAGTCAGCACAACTTTTAGATTCCCCCACACAACGATATAAAGGGCACTTTACTCTTGTACGCGGCCCTTCGCGCTAAGACTGTATATCATTTTCCGACTTTCTGGTCATCCGACAACGATCAAATCGCATATCTGAGTTGTGCTAGCATAGCACAAGTCAGCACAACTTTTAGATTCCCCAGCACAACGATATAAAGGGCACTTTACTCTTGTACGCGACCCTTCGCGCTAAAACTGTATATCATTTTCCGACTTTCTCGTCATCCGACAAGGATCAAATCGCATATCTGAGTTGTGCTAGCATAGCACAAGTCAGCACAACTTTTAGATTCCCCAGCACAACGATATAAAGGGCACTTTACTCTTGTACGCGACACTTCGCGCTAAAACTGTATATCATTTTCCGACTTTCTGGTCATCCGACAAGGATCAAATCGCATATCTGAGTTGTGCTAGCCTAGCACAAGTCAGCACAACTTTTAGATTCCCCCACACAACGATATAAAGGGCACTTTACTCTTGTACGCGGCCCTTCGCGCTAAGACTGTATATCATTTTCCGACTTTCTGGTCATCCGACAACGATCAAATCGCATATCTGAGTTGTGCTAGCATAGCACAAGTCAGCACAACTTTTAGATTCCCCAGCACAACGATATAAAGGGCACTTTACTCTTGTACGCGGCCCTTCGCGCTAAGACTGTATATCATTTTCCGACTTTCTCGTCATCCGACAAGGATCAAATCGCATATCTGAGTTGTGCTAGCATAGCACAAGTCAGCACAACTTTTAGATTCCCCAGCACAACGATATAAAGGGCACTTTACTCTTGTACGCGACCCTTCGCGCTAAGACTGTATATCATTTTCCGACTTTCTGGTCATCCGACAACGATCAAATCGCATATCTGAGTTGTGCTAGCATAGCACAAGTCAGCACAACTTTTAGATTCCCCAGCACAACGATATAAAGGGCACTTTACTCTTGTACGCGGCCCTTCGCGCTAAGACTGTATATCATTTTCCGACTTTCTCGTCATCCGACAAGGATCATATCGCATATCTGAGTTGTGCTAGCATAGCAGAAGTCAGCACAACTTTTAGATTCCCCAGCACAACGATATAAAGGGCACTTTACTCTTGTACGCGACCCTTCGCGCTAAAACTGTATATCATTTTCCGACTTTCTCGTCATCCGACAAGGATCAAATCGCATATCTGAGTTGTGCTAGCATAGCACAAGTCAGCACAACTTTTAGATTCCCCAGCACAACGATATAAAGGGCACTTTACTCTTGTACGCGACCCTTCGCGCTAAAACTGTATATCATTTTCCGACTTTCTCGTCATCCGACAAGGATCAAATCGCATATCTGAGTTGTGCTAGCATAGCACAAGTCAGCACAACTTTTAGATTCCCCAGCACATCGATATAAAGGGCACTTTACTCTTGTACGCGGCCCTTCGCGCTAAGACTGTATATCATTTTCCGACTTTCTGGTCATCCGACAAGGATCAAATCGCATATCTGAGTTGTGCTAGCATAGCACAAGTCAGCACAACTTTTAGATTCCCCAGCACAACGATATAAAGGGCACTTTACTCTTGTACGCGACCCTTCGCGCTAAAACTGTATATCATTTTCCGACTTTCTCGTCATCCGACAAGGATCAAATCGCATATCTGAGTTGTGCTAGCATAGCACAAGTCAGCACAACTTTTAGATTCCCCAGCACAACGATATAAAGGGCACTTTACTCTTGTACGCGACCCTTCGCGCTAAAACTGTATATCATTTTCCGACTTTCTCGTCATCCGACAAGGATCAAATCGCATATCTGAGTTGTGCTAGCATAGCACAAGTCAGCACAACTTTTAGATTCCCCAGCACAACTATATAAAGGGCACTTTACTCTTGTACGCGACCCTTCGCGCTAAAACTGTATATCATTTTCCGACTTTCTCGTCATCCGACAAGGATCAAATCGCATATCTGAGTTGTGCTAGCATAGCACAAGTCAGCACAACTTTTAGATTCCCCAGCACAACGATATAAAGGGCACTTTACTCTTGTACGCGGCCCTTCGCGCTAAGACTGTATATCATTTTCCGACTTTCTCGTCATCCGACAAGGATCATATCGCATATCTGAGTTGTGCTAGCATAGCACAAGTCAGCACAACTTTTAGATTCCCCAGCACAACTATATAAAGGGCACTTTACTCTTGTACGCGGCCCTTCGCGCTAAGACTGTATATCATTTTCCGACTTTCTCGTCATCCGACAAGGATCAAATCGCATATCTGAGTTGTGCTAGCATAGCACAAGTCAGCACAATTTTTAGATTCCCCAGCACAACGATATAAAGGGCACTTTACTCTTGTACAGAGTTACAGTCTTAGCGCGAAGGGCCGCGTACAAGAGTAAAGTGCCCTTTATATCGTTGTGCTGGGGAATCTAAAAGTTGTGCTGACTTGTGCTATGCTAGCACAACTCAGATATGCGATTTGATCCTTGTCGGATGACCAGAAAGACGGAAAATGATATACAGTCTTAGCGCGAAGGGCCGCGTACAAGAGTAAAGTGCCCTTTATATCGTTGTGCTGGGGAATCTAAAAGTTGTGCTGACTTGTGCTATGCTAGCACAACTCAGATATGCGATTTGATCCTTGTCGGATGACCAGAAAGACGGAAAATGATATACAGTCTTAGCGCGAAGGGCCGCGTACAAGAGTAAAGTGCCCTTTATATCGTTGTGCTGGGGAATCTAAAAGTTGTGCTGACTTGTGCTAGGCTAGCACAACTCAGATATATGATTATATGCTGTTTGGATAACTGTTTCGTACTTAAAAGTTAATTAGATGTCGAAAACGTTTTTTCACTATAACTTCTTTATTTATAATTTTTTTAAAGTAATACTTTAGCACAATCTTAGCACAACCTAGCACAACTTAGCACAATTGAGAAAATTGAAAAAAATGAAAAGTGGGGGGCTACTCAAAAAATCATTTTTCTCAATTTTCTGTCTTATTTTTTATATTATAATTTTAATATTCGAGCACAATGTAGCACAAACCTAGCACAACTCAGCACAACTGTTAAAATTATTTAATTCAACAAGTGGGGGGCTAACTTCTAGGAGGTAAACGCTTCCACCTATAAAAAAAATAAATACACTACATAATGTACCCCTTCAGACCATGCAACTTCTATGTACAACACTTTTTCGTGCAACACATACTTTGGAAGTTATTATAGGTGTGCAAGTTGCGTGGACCACCCTGTATATCGACAATTTTTCCGGAATCGGAAATTCACTGTAAAATAAAGAACAGGCGGTTTCCAAAAAATTTTAATCAAGCATTTCCCGAATGCGTCCTCAGCGAGATCAATATGGCCGACTTCAGATGCGGACCTGGGGTAACATGTAAAAAATTTTTGCTTTACGCCAGCGAACAATTTCGAGGATGATAAACAATGTCAAATTTTCACTCGCACGTCTAAAGTGTTCGCAAACTCATCCGAGAGTGCTCTTAGTCTTTGTGCAACCTCGGTAATCCTACGGTACAGTCAGTTTAAGGGTTGTATATGTCCTTGCTCGTTAACTCGAAATCCTTGCGGAGTTTAATGCTCCGGGTAAGAATGTTAATTCGTGGATTACGTTCAGGGTGTTGAACAGTTTAAACATTCGAGTCTGAAACACCGTACGGAGGATTTCTGAAATCGTAGTTGTTTTGAAAAGTTAATTTTGGATTATGAACTGTTTATTGTCCGAAATTCGTCTTGAGAGTCTCCTGTTTCAGAACAGGCGGGAAAAATATGCCAGTGATCCTTGAACTTTCACCTACAAAGTCAGCTTTGATTCGGAACAGTGTCTTGCAAATTGACGTCGTAATGAGATGTTAAATGTCGCGTGCGCCCTATTTCAGGTAAGTAAGCTGCACTCCGCTGCTACCGTTGTTGCGCGTTGGCTGTTCGCCTCACTTATATACCCGGTATTAGCTGCAATGTGGTCTAGACACAATGTCGACAAGTATCGTTCGAGTTTCGATGCTCTCGTTCGCGAGAAGTGTTCGGCCACTTATGGTCAAGAAGTTCTTTTAGCTCGACGAGTACAAAAAGAACTCGATAACGTCGAAGCAATTTTGTCAAATAAAACGAAAACTCAACATTTAAGATGGTAAAGAATCTCTCAATCAATTTTGTTCCGACTATTAACACTATCTACTAACATGTCGTGACAAGAATAATTTTTTCTGGACATTTCGCTATTCTCCTTATTAGACTGCGGATCTTTATGCAATTATGGCTTTTGAGAATTTTCATGCTAGCATAGAAAATACGACAGAATTTAGTACGATTTTAATTTATTTCACATCTAAAACGGCTACTACCACGGAAAACAAGATTTTATTTGATTCGAGTTTCTTAAAATTCGTAAACAAAAATTGCATAAACATCCGCTGTCTACTCATTATAATATACAGGGTGGTCCAGTACAAATTAACACTTGAAAATCTCGTTTTTTTTTATTCATTTATAGTTTTACGTCGCATCAAGGTTATTAGCGACATCGTAAAATAAATCGGGACATGCTACATTATTTTTCAAAGTTTCTACGAAATAGGTTTGACGAGAAAGGTTTGACAAGTTCGGTTTATTTTCGGAGACATTGAAAAACTTAACAAAAGTTGTTCGGGTCAGGGAAATCAATACTACGGCGGTGATCATTTTACTTGCAGCTTATTTTGTGATTGTTTTCACAACATTTTTATTCGAGTCTGTATTGGAAATTTTTTGTATATGTGTACGCCGGACTTCTGTAACAGAATGTTCCGGTCGCAGAGAGTTAAACGCTTGGTTACTGTCGCAGCGACCAAGCTGATAATACGGGGCGAGGATCGATTACAATCGAGTGTCGGTGTAAATGGGCCGCGTTCGCGCGGTGAAAAATAAATTTAAAAATAATGGATTCACGTACCTGATAATCGGGTGACGTCGGCTCCACGGGACGCGCGACAACGAGGCGCACGTGTGTGCCGGATTGTCGCAGCACCGCGGCAACCTGTTCACTTCCCATTCCCCGCAGATTGACATCGCCGATTTGCAATATATGGTCCCCGCTCTGCAGCCGATTATCCTGCAATTCGCATTGCAAACGGACCATGTTTAATTCCGCGAATTGACCTCGGCGGTCGGGTCGGGCCGGGCCGGGTCGGGCCTGCCGAACGCGCGTCGATTATTCTCTCGTGGACACGGGCATTATCCGAATAAATTATTTGAAAAATATTAGAAGTAGAATGACGAGTACAATATGTATTACTAGAGGTGTGCGAGAACCCGAAATATCGGGTCGGGTCGGGAACACGAAATTTTTTCGGGATCGGGACGGGTACCCGAAAATTTCGATATTCTCGAATTTATCGGGATTCCCGAAAGAATCGGGATTCTCGAATTTATCGGGATTCCTGAAAATTCCGAGAACCCAGTAATCATTTATATTCGTTTTAATGAATACTATTCATTATCCCGATAAATTCGAGAATCCCGATTCTTTCGGGAATCCCGATAAATTCGAGAATATCGAAATTTTCGGGAACCCGACCCGACCCGACTCGACCTCTTCTCGACTCGTCCCGACCATCGGGTTCCCGATATTTCGGGTTCTCGCACACCCCTATGTATTACTATCCCAAAATTACACGTCTTAAGAATTTTTTTGTTTAAACCTTGGAAAATATTTGAAGTAAAATGACGAGTATATTACTATTACAAAATGACACCTCTTAAGGGATCCTGGTGTAGAGGATAAAAAAATCGAATTTTTTTTTTTAAACCGTATATGGTTTAAAGCAATAAATAAATAATAATAATAAATATGTTCTTCTCGAAACTACTTCGACAGACCCGGTCGAAGAAAAGTAGTTAATCAACAAAACGATGAGGAAATTTGCATCCGTTTCTTAAAAGACCTTCAAAGTTAAATCGAACGTACATTTCTGCGAGCCACTGCAGTTTCTTTTATAGGACAGTTTAGTGGAGGACATTTCGCGAAGGAGTTAATGTTCATTGTTGTATTCGCTGACGGAAAACTTACCCGATCTGCGACGCCGCCGGGAAGAATTGTCTTGACGACGACACCGGTGCTGCGTCCGCCGACAATTCCGAATCCAAGACCGCTGCCATCGTTGATCAGGTTTATTACTTCAACTTGAGCCCATTCCGTGTTCAGCTGCAACAGACAGGACCGAACGTTTCTACCATGCTTGTACCGCTTCTCTTAGATAGGGGAGAACTTGGCATGTTGATCCAGTGACAGGATGATACGATTATCTGAACACCGTGTATAAGTAGCACAATTAACGCTTTACATTGTTTTAAATGATCTGAGGAATCACCTATTTTGAGGTAGTACATTTTGAGACACCCTTTATATATAATAAAACGGGTAAACTTTCTCTTGGAAACCCCAAAATTTTCAGTTATTACATGTCTTATCTTCTTCATTTCTGCGAGAAACCCTCTACATGGTAGTCCTAGACCGCGGAAACCACTTGTTTTTAACTTCTGAGCTTTTAAAGTTGAGTAATTTAACATTAATTTTCACTGTTTTACCTCAGAAAGTGACAGGTATGGGCGCCACCATATTGGTACGTAGGGAGCTACAAAACCGATACACAATCTAACCAGAACTAACCCACACCTAACCCCGGCTACTATCAGCGCGCTAGTACTCCCTGCTTACCAATATGGCGGCGCCCATACCTGTCACTTTCTGAGGTAAAACAGTGAAAATTAATGTTAAATTACTCAACATTAAAAGCTCAGAACTTAAAAACAAGTGGTTTCCGCGGTCCAGGACTACCATGTAGAAGGTATCTTGCAGAAATGAACAAGATAAGACATATAATAACCGAAAATTTTGGGGTTTCCAAGAGAAAGTTCAGCCAATAAAACTATGGACTGCAATAGTATTTCTTATAACTAGACTGCGAATCTTTATGCATGTTACAAAATCGCGAACGTTGTTAGAAATCGAAAACTGGCAAAACGTTGTCCCTTGACGGTTCTGGGGTAAGTGCTGAGCTGTTCCTCTTACCGGGAAGGCACCCTCGCCTTCCCCCACTCCGTGGCCAGATCCTTGAGGCACACGGTCCCAATTTTTTAAGCTTACTAGTTTTTCATCATTATCAGTCATCGCCCATCAATGGCCATATTTATTGCACTCATCCCCGTTCAGGGCCTTGAGTGGGCTAAAACCCGACCATAAATCTGTCTAGGCCTAAGAATCGTCTTGATACCAGCCCCTGACTGGGCCTAGCACATGTTGACGCTAACATGCAAAATAAAGAATCTGAATCGCAACAAACAAATTCGTCTATTGTATTTGCTATTTTAAATTGCACCTACTCATTTTTGTCATAAAAGCATAAAATCCGCAGTCTACTTCTAATATTTGCATTCTAAAATTCCTTCAAACGTAATAACAAATCTGAAATGTTATAAGAAATTCTGTTGCAGTCTATAGGTTTATTATAAGGGTGTCTCAAAATGTCCTCGAATGAGGCGATTCCTCGGATCGTTTAAAACAGTATCTCTACTTGACTGCTGAGCGGAGGTGGAAGAGTGGGGATTCAGGCCCATCAATCTGGCACACCGTCGCATTGGTAGTGGGGGTTCTCTGGGAACGAAAAACACGCATGTTCTGTCGATTACAATTTTTTTTTAATTGTTCTAAACTAAAGGAAGTTCTTGAAAAAATTCAAGCATAAATTCGGTCCACTTGTAGTTACAGTTTGAAGGGTGTACGGAGGACTTTCCGGACGGTGAATTTTACAAAAAAAAAATGTCCCGAGTAAATAAAATTCTACAAAAGGAAATGAAGGGAGCAGAAACTTAGTTCGAAATGAACCCGGGAAACAAGATCCCACGTGTTTCGCGTTACAGAATTCACGTCGCGTAACTCAACTACTCCGTCGATTCTCGCCAATTCCAGCTGTAAATGAAAGACGGAGCGTTCCAGTTTTCCGGAATCGCTTCCCATGCACTGTCCGCATCCGGACTCGACTTCCTAAAGAGCTGCGATGGAAAATATTTGCGGAAAGAATCCGCCGTTCCACTCTATTCCCGATAAAATATCTCGCTACCGTGTAAACATCGTAATTGACTGTGGAAAGTTTTTTAATTATCGGCCGGGGCTCGTGAAGTGGTAAGAACTTGGACGATTGCGGCGGCGGCAGAGAGAGAGAGAGAGAAAGATATGGGTCAATAGTTCTCGTTAAAACGTACGGAAGAAAAGTCGGGAAAAAGGATGAGAGTGCAAACCGTGGAAGGAATCATGTCACGCTGTGGTTTACTTCGTTACGTGACGGTAAGAATGTTTGCTGAAACCAGTTAGGTGGAAGGAATCTCTTTGTTCTTCACTCTCAATCTGCTTGTATTCCGAGTTCTTCATGTTCGCGATATGCAACGAGCCGCAGAGATTTTAGTGAAATTATATTTCTCGCGAGCGGGGTTTAACAAACGAGAGAAATTAATTTATCGTGTTTGCTAACTAACTGTACCGCTCGCGATTACAATTTCCGTATCTTGCATAAAGTAGAGCTCATTTGTTTAATTTTTAAATAAACGTTGGCGATAAATCGTTGCATGTCAACCCTTTGCTGACCAGGATTTTTCGGGAATTTTCCATCGGGCTATGTAAGAAACTCTTAGATAATTGACTTTTTCTTTGAAAGAGATGATTCCCGACGTCATTCGAAGTAACTTTTACCTTTTGCGAAAATGTTCTCCGCGGCTTCGTTGATGAGTTATTAACAAAAAACACTCGGACCAATCGGAGCGCGGCTACCGATGAGCGCGGCGCTGGAATTGGCCGAACCGGACTCCGTCCGAGGTAGCTGCGCTCTGATTGGCCCGTGTTTTGCGTTAATAACTCCTGAACAAGGCCGCGGTGAACATTTTCGCAAAGGAAAAAAGTTACTTAAAATGTGACCGCAGGATTCACCCTGTATAATAAAATTATATGTTTGCGGCTTCAAGATTAAAATTGATCTTTAGAAGGTGACATACTTGGCTGAATCACCCTTGTAGAATGTAAATCCAATTATTTTCATTGAAGTCGCACGGTACTATACAACAACTATTATTAGTCGAGAAGAAAGACGAGCTTTAACCTACTTCAAGCAATTCGCCCGATCGAACCAATTATTGAAAATCTTAGCTCATGCGCAATCTCGAATTTCTTTCTCAATAATAGGAACCGAGTGACGTCGTTATTGGTCGTCGTTCCTTTATCAGACCGACGGATTATTTAAACAACCGACCGCGAAGTATCTGAAACGGATGCCACTCCGGTTTCTGTGGAAAAACAAATAAATCGTCGGATTTCATCGACGATAAAAAGGAAACTGATACTGTACGCGTTCAAAACGTACGAAACCTCTGAAAATAATTTTAATAATTATACGATTTAATTAGAGAAACATATATTGCCAAACTAAGCTCATAATTCTTTTGTATATCATGGAAAAGGTAGCTAGTTTAACACTAAAGCTACCGAGCACTAAAAATGGCTAGTATAAAATTTGTCACATAAAAATGACACAATCGAACTTATTTGGATTATTATTACAATGTCTACTTAAATATAGAATCGTGTAGAATCATTTCCAATGGAAGCATCTTTATAAATTCGATAATTGTAAAAAACGAAATCTGAAATTTGTCCGGTAATGGTAGGTTTAGTGTTAATTTCCTCGAAAGTATGAAAATATTACGACTAGTGGAGAATTTCCGACAAAATTGTAAGGTCACACTGAACGGGGTTAAATGAAAAAGTTCATTCTATTCGTAGGTTGAACGAAAACCTGAAAGGCCAGGGAAATACGCCTAATTCCGGGGCCGTCAGTTTGACAGCAGTCGAGCGAAACAGCAGCGTGGGCAAAGTTGAAATCAACACGATGAATTGTTTAGGACGAAACCACAGGATTCGCGATTCCGTAACAGCGGAATGGAACACACGCCGCGCCGCGCCGCGCCGTGCGGGCCGTTCGATTGACGGGAATGAGCAATTTCGCATACGTCGTTAAAATCGTGGACGATGATTCCGTGCTGCGTCACGTTGGTCTCGTTAATAATCGACCGTCACCCGAATCGTTAACGAAATGACAATGGCGGACGTGGATCGAATAATCGTTCCCGCGGCAAACACGAAAACGCGGGACGACGAACGGACCTCTCTATCAGCAACTCGATTTCTTATGCAGCTGCCGCCGCCGCCGCCGCCAGGGCCATTCGTGTTCTCATTATCGGCGATGGAGAGAGAAAAAAATAAAAAAGGTGAAAGATCCGGCCGGCTTATTGCTTTCTCCCCTATTCCCATTCGGAGATCGCCGGGATAAATTCCTTCCATCGATTTCTCCGCTCGTCGGATCCGAGTATCGGCCCGAAAGAACGTTTGATTACGACGAGAGCCGTTAAAACGTCCTGATTCCGTGGTTAAGGACCTCCAGCAAATAGAGAACCTCCGACAAAAATGGATTACCCTGTTTGCACGTTAAATTATTCCGAATATTCGATAGGTTATTCCAGCGTATTCCCGTCACGGAATTTTACGCGACAACAAAAGCGGTCAAGTTGAAAATGGTGATCGGTCACACGTCCACGCATTTACGAACTTTAATCGTTACATGACGCTATTTCAACGATATATATTTGAAGCGATAAATTCTACTCATCGACACACTATTTTCACCGACATACACTTTTGTAGACATGTTGGGTAAATGTACCGATTACCGCTGGTGTACTTATTACTGCGGTATTTTTTCCAAATCAGATTAAAATACGTAAAACTAAATATTTTTCCCTGAATTAATTTGTACAATTCAATGAGAATGTATCCTCGTCGGCTAGGCAACCAAAATTGTCGATCATTCTTATATTTTTATAATCTCGGGATTTGCAAAAATATTCTTCATAAAAGGTAAAAATAAGACGATTTTTCTACTATCTCGATCACCAAAGGACTGTTGTTCACATAACTGTACATTCTTTACATTGCTTTAAATTGCATAGGGGAAAGTTTTTTTTATTATTTAGATACGTGCTTCGATACAATAAAAATATAAAAAAAGCTTCTCTTGCCTTTTTAATAAAGAAATTAAGCCCTCAGCATTACGTACATTAAAGTGAAGGAGAAGCCCATTACTGCGGTACAAAAATCACTAGGAATGTCCCTAATACTGCGGTATGAATTGCAACTACGATGAGAAACGAGGTTTACTTCAGCCGAACGTTGTACACCTAGGTTAGAATTCGGTAAAAGTAAACAATTTTAAAGAAAGAGTAGTATTATTGAAAAAATAAGGTATGCCAAAGGTTAAATCGAAATTTAATAAAGAAAACGGTAACAAAACTAAAATAAAACTCTACAAACACTAAAACAAAACTCTAAAACAAAACTCTAAATAAAATGAGGAAGAGAAAAAGATCTACTTATGGATCTGAAAACTTAAGAAACGCAGTAAATGAGGTTAGACAGGGAAATAATAGTTATGTAATAATAAGATCATTTGTGTGACATTATACTGATAAGTTGTTAAAATTATTAAAGGTTTATTCATTTACAGTAGACTCCCGTATAACGCGACGAAAAATTGTTTAAAAAGACTATACGGACTTTTACAGTAACGAAACATTATGTAAGAAGACTGTACACTTACTGCCACATAAAATACATACATACACTAATTTTCAACAATTTTTTCATCGCGTTATTTGGGAGTCTACTGTAAAATGTAATAATTATTTAAATTAATGCCGAGGTACGTAGGTAGCTTGTTTCCGTGAGCTCGTACATTTCAAATTCGAATTCGCTGTAATGGGTACGTAGTAATTGGTACATGGCTCTTTTTCGTCCGCAGTAATACGTACGAAATGTTATCGATTTTATTTTTTGATATTTTCTTATGTTATATTAGGTTTTGAGGGCCACCAATTTTTTTTTGTATTCAGAACACATCATTCTTCCATAAAATGCTTACACGTATTATTATTTCATGATAAATAAGGAATAATATTAAAATAAAATACAATCGATGCTTGATACCGCAGTAATTGGTACATTTACGCTACAGTGCGATTTGATAATATGGAAACTGGAGAACTCGAGAATCTATTTTTATAGAATGTAACGTGGCTCGAAATGAGTATGAAAAAAACTAGATAATATGGAAACTGGAGAACTTGAGAATCTAATTTAAAGTTTAAAAATGCAAATATTTGAAAATCTGATAAAGTGGAAACACGGGAAATCCAAAGCCTGCTGATTTGAAGATTTTTCTTGAACGTCACGGCCCTGGAGCGGTTCGAGGTAAATTGAAGTTTTCAAAGTAAGATTTTCCATAGCTCTGACTACGATTTCCAAGCGCGGTACACCCGTTTGGTAAACAGGGTCGCAGTAAAATAAGCAACGGAAAATTTGATGCGATTAGGCTCGCTTCGGTAGGTATAATTCGATCGTAAGTTGTGTGACGGAAGAACAACTTTCTAACGAATTTATTCGGGCTTGTTTCGCCCGAAGAAAACGTTACCGAGCCGGCAAAACGTGTCGCGGAACGGTAAATTCATGGCGCGGCGACGTTGAACATGGCTGCACGAAAAGTTGGAAGTTTCTCAGTCCCGCGATTCTGCGCTAACAATACTGTTTCTGAAGAAGGCGGGCATAGGTGAGATAATGAGGTAGTTCCCGGTAATTGTGTTCCGAGTGTAAATCTCAGTTAATTATCCGTAAATGTGCTAGAGTCTCGCAAACCGAGAGCTCAATTTTACTTGTTTACGTAGCCAACTGTGTACACTTCAAGTTACCACTTTTGCAAGACGAATAAACGAACTCTAAGAAAAACTACTTAACAAATTAACCTAATCAATGTGTCGTCTTTCAATAATGATTTATTTCAGTAACAATTTTCATAGCTATACAATTTCGAGCTAAACATCACCTGAGGAAACCAGAAATTTTTAACTTTTTAAATTGCAATCCTGTCGATTTTGGCGAGAAAATGCCGAAAATCCAAGTTTTAACCTTAGTAATCCACTGGTTCAAAAATTATGCGTGTTTAAAGCTCGGGGATTTTCACTGTTTTCGACTGCTAAGGGCGCCGCCATATTGGTATGTAGCGAGCGTCGCACATTGTCTAACGAGCGCAGCATGATGACGCGCTAGGTGGCACCGCAAGCACGCGGTGATGTCGATAACGTAGGTATTTACCGGCATCTACTAACGTAGGAAGATAGGTATTTTCTAACCAGACAAGTGGAAAAAGGCAACCTTTAGGCGGACAAGCGAAACAAAGATACAGAAATCTAAAAAGATACAGTGTTTATTGGAAAATATACACAACAAAGCATGCAAATAGAGAAAATAAAATGCGGGCGAAACTCCGGTGGACAAGGACAATGTATTTTCAGATTAAGTGGAAAGAGTCTGCTCGTAACCCGGCACAATTTTAGAAATAGGAATTAGGACAAGGAGATAAGGGGAGCTTGTGGTCAGGCAAACCGGTACAGGGAACAATAGACTGCGGATTTCGTGCATTTGTAACAATAATGAATAAGCAAGGTACAACATTATGAATAGCGTAGGAGAATGTAAAAATTATACTATATGCAATTCATTAAAATTATCAGAAGAAAAAAATACACACATCAATCACTAAATTATTAAAATACATTTTTATCTCATTTCTGTACGATTAATGTAGACAATTTTTTGTTTTACATAACTATCTAGAGAACCGTATTGAAACAAGTGAAGATGGACGTTCCATGATCGGACAAGTGGAATAAGCATATTCTACATCGTGTAAATCGGTTAGGTAGTCTATATAACATAGTCTGTAACCAAACAGGTGGAATAGACGGTGTACACGAACAGGCATTATGATATAGGACGCCATGTTTATTCGATAAAGTAGAACAAGGTTGTCCGATAACCAACAAGTTAATTAATAATAATATTCGAGGGACTAGCCTTCAGTTAGACGAGTAGAATGACTTTAATAAAAATTGCAAATCCTTTGCATCAGATGTACTATATTAATATTAAAAAGGTCTTTTTCAGTTGAAATAGTGAAAGAGGCCTGCACATGATCAGACCAAGACATAGAGGAGATGGATTCAGTAAGTGAAGTGAGATACCATGTTCTCTGAGCAGACAAGTGAAATATATGGCCTATAGAGTATACTACTGTCATTATTCATGATCCTTCAGACCCTGGTCAGAAACAGAGAGCATGGGTAAAATCGTTACATGATCACCAGGCCGTCGTGTCAGTTGCAATGTTAATAGAAGTAGATTAATTAAACGTCGGACTATCTTTCTATCCTAATTCTCCCTAATTTCATAGAAACATTGTTATAAATGTTGTTATATAATTTAGAAATTGTCACTATGTATAAGGGCTTATACATACAAAATGGAATATAAAAATCGATTATCAAAAATGAATTTTGCTGAAAGTATATTACCATAAGAATAGTCTGTAACCATTTTTATTCGCTCCAACTGAATAAAGTTTACAGAGATATAAGGTGTATATTATTTTTTGGGCATATATTGTTAAAAAAAATGGCAGTATATGTATAAATGGCAATGTATAAAGGGGTTATACATATAAAAGGGTTATAAAAAATCGATTCTGAAAAATGAATTTTGCTGAAAGTATATTATCATAAGAATATTCTGTAAAAAATTTTATTCGATCCGACTGAATAAAGTTTACAGAGATATAAGATATCTTATTTTTGGGGGCGTATATTTGTTTAAAAAATGGCGAATTGATACATTTTTCCTATTTTTATAAATCAGTGTAAAATAGCTTTTAGTGATCGATGAACCTAGTGTTAAAGGGTGTATAGAAAATGTTTAAAAAAAAAAAACAGAAATTGCAAATATATCGCGGCGAGGAAAGGGTTAACTTTTCCGTAGTAGCGAGCATAGAAGTAGGATTCGAGCGATCGCTGGGTAGCGTCGATAATTTCTCGCCAATAACTCTATTTGCGTCTCGGTCGTAGTTTTTAGAACG
Source organism: Lasioglossum lativentre (assembly GCA_916610255.1). Lineage (NCBI taxonomy): Eukaryota > Metazoa > Arthropoda > Insecta > Hymenoptera > Halictidae > Lasioglossum > Lasioglossum lativentre. The sequence goes on along the minus strand of OU744356.1, from coordinate 34,934,634 downwards.
GTGGAATCGAGGGAGGATCGAGGGGAGCGTGGACGGGGGAACGTCGTGGGAAGGAGATCGGTAGTGAAAAACACGGGCAAGGTGTATCCAAATGGGGGCAATTATAACAACGATCGATCGAGATTCTATCGTCGCGACACTGCTCGAACGAGACACGCCGCAAATCTTTCTTGCTTCTCCCGGACTAGAGAGAGCACCCTCGATTTTTAAGGGGACACAAAGGAGGTACAAAGGAGCTGTGTGGTGGTACGATGCCTCTTCGATGTCGAGAGGCAACCTTTCGCCGACGAAACCCGAGATAGATGGAACATTACAAGAGCGTGTTTGCCAAACCGGCGCGTCTCCGTCGTCGATAGCACTGACGATCAAGGTATCATTAGTGGGAGAGACTTTCTTCCCATCTCTCCTCCCCTCCGATCGCACCGAACACCGTGCATTTCGATTTTAACCGCAATAGGATGAGGTGCATTAGCGGGTATTAAAGATATCGCCGATACAGCTTGATCGGAAACCGAACCAACAAGCAAGAGTACTCTGGACGACCGCTAAAAGTGTCTCGAAATTGGATTTTCATGAAGGGTTATACCGGGTGATTCACGAGAAACACATAAATAGTTCTGATTGTTGTCGTTTCCAAGGTCTTTTCAAGGTCATCGATGATTTTTAAATGGCAACATATATTTTCAACTTCGTAGTATTGTAGCCGATGTCGACACGAGTTCACTGAGACCTTCAAATGACCTTGCACGTCTATAAGAAATATACAAAAATTTGTAACTTTCCAATTGTGATTCAGATAATAATCTCGTTCATGCAGGAATGAAATTGATTTATTTATTATTTTAAGGTCGATCTCGATTTTCACAGCCAACACAATTTTATAATTTTAAAAAGCACAGTGAAAAAGAAAATTGGTTATGTCATTTTTCTGTAACCTTCGCGTTTCCTTTTTGAACCGTGTTATTGAATATGATTTTTACGACGCGTCTGACCACTGCACGCTGGTTCCACTCGCTAGCAGCATGGCCGCCTGTCCATACGTTATTTGTCGTCTATCGATCTGGGAATCCTGTTTATTTCTACTTTAACCGGGAATGGATGGCTCAGGGATGCATCAGGGATATCGGCCTGGCTATTATCGATATCGAAATATTGTGTAATCGAAAAGATGTTTGCTCGGCCGAGCGCAAAAGCAAAATGCGAGGTGAACTGTTCTTACGGGCGCTTTGTTCTTCGATAATTGAAATTAAATGGCTGTCGGACACACGGTGATTGTCCATCGCACTGGTTATTTGTCTGAACGTTATTCGCCGCTTCTGTTTGCTGTAATCGTTCACTGCATTACTTCTTTCGCGACAGTAATTTGTATCGGAACGCATTGGTAATTGTCGATGTTTTTGAACGTGGACGCAGGAGACTGCAAAATGCATTTATTGCAAGAATTAAATAACTCCAATTTGAAATAAGAAGAGTCAAAGAATCTGCGTATTAATTCCGATTTATTAAAATTGCCAAATAATTTAAAGAATTTGGAAACATCGATCTATTATTTGAAATCTACTAAATGATGTTGTAACTATTTTTCCAAGAAGGAAAATTATTAATTAATAATGAGATCATTAATTAAATATATATAAAATTATTAATAAGATTATTGTAACTATAATCCGTTACATTTTTTATATTTTTCAAAAATGTATTGATTTTAAAGGGTTACGCGAGAATTTCATCCCTTTAGTTGTATTTTTTCACACCTTTCACCCCGTGGCTTTTTTTACTTCGAATGACATTATAACCTTCCCTCTCTCATTCTCTCTCATTCTCTCTCTCTCTCTCTCTCTCTCTCTCTCTCTCTCTCTCTCTCTCTCTCTCTCTCTCTCTCTCTCTCTCTCTCTCTCTCTCTCTCTCTCTCTTTGTTAGCCCGAGACGCAATAAATCAATTAACAGCACTGAAATCATAATTTAATTACATTTATCTACATCGTGCCGATCAACTCGCGAACCCTCTATCCGTCACCTCATTAATACGGGCCGCTAATGAAAATAGATAAGTGATTCGAGTGCTGTTAATTGATTTACGAGTTCTGGGTCCCAGCGACGGGATCGTTTAATAACCACCACTAACGCGACGAACAATATTGTTGCCATATTCGCGATGTTTGAACTGTGATCATTTTCTAAAAACAAATAGTACAACCAGTATGATAATTTTCTAGGAAATTATCGCAGTTTATACATTTTTCGGGTATTTAGTTATTCAAATGTGTGTTATTCTATAAGTGTCACACTTGCAACGCGTTTTCAGCGAAGCGATCCGCGAAAAAATTGTATTATTTTATCAAACATGGACAACGAAATATTTTTCATATCGAATTGTTGCTACCTGAAGCTGTATATTTTTCCCATATTTTCGATGCTCTTTCGGCTTCATTCGACTCGACTCGGCTCGTATTTGACAGAGAAGTGCCCTTTTTGTTCTGCGCGCATATAACAAAAATATACAGCAAAAAAAAATTGAAAAAGGAATAAGTCAATGAAAAGTGTTTTCGGTACGGACAGTCCAGTACTTTAACGAAGAATTTAATTGTTTTCTGTGTTTAGTAGTTTCTACAAACCATGATTAATTATTCTAACTAAAACAAAACCAAAATTTTGCTGTACCGAAGAATATTTTAATTAAACAAGAAATTATTATGTCTCTGCTTTCTACTTCACAAAATATTCGTCCCTAAAGAGGTCGATACAATTTTCCTAGTTGTCCAGCTGTAAAATTCATTCGTAGTAATGGTTCGTAGTGATTAGTACATTTTTAAAAAGGTTCGCGGAGCCAGGAATGTTAACGATTCCAAGTGTTCGCCGTTTCAATGGGAACAATTTGTTATGCGACCGTACACAGGCTGAGAGAACGACGCGATTATGTAGATGCATGGCAAACATGCTCAAAAGCTACCTAATCGTAATGCTATTAAGTGATTATCAGGTATCTGCCGACGTGAATCAGAGGGATGTCTGTTTCGATCGCTGAAAGCTGCAGTCGCCTCGAGAGAACACAGGTACTCTGATTCCTGACACGGTATACCGAGCATGTATCCATCCTAATTCTGTTCGGTGATCGAAACGCTTGCTCCTATTCTTAGAATGACAAACGATTGATCTCTGCGAACGAGAATTCCGTAAAATCTACGCCCAATGGCGTGAAATTAGTGAAAATATATCAGCGAAATTAGAACTGCAAAATAGAAAAGAGTAAAAATATTTTTGCGTGCACTGAATTTTTAACCAACATTTCCCTCTTTCAATAAAGTAAAACAGATGCTCCCAATTTGAAAAAAGAAATAGACGATTAAACAGCAACGCGTAAGATAAAAAGTGTAATTTAAGAAATGCACGTTGAATACCGGCAGGGGAAATACGTGCACTAAAGTGAAAAAGATACGTTCCATTTGCGAGGAAGAAATGTTCCTAATAAAGAGGAATAAAGAAACGTTTCATATTCGCGAGGCGAGAACACAATTTCGTTCGAATGAAAATCAGATTACGTAGTCCGAATGCGAAAAATGGGAACGCGCGTTCGAAATTACAACGTTGCATCCTATAATCCGCGGTAGCATTGCTGCATAGAATCTAATAATACGTGACCGAAACCGAATAATAGGGTACGCGAAATTCGACGTAGTTCCTGCACCTGAATGCGACGTAATTTACATTAATCTATTACATCGACATTTCGGGAAACGAAACTTATTGCGTGCCGGACGGATCGGATCGAGTCGTTATCGATCCCGGTACCGATAAAAGAAATTCGATGATCCTATTATTTACTATAGGATACTAGGATAGGATTACTAACTCATTCATTATTCCAGCCACGCAATATTTACTATCCCATCTTTCTATGATCTTGCGTCATTATACAAAATAAAAATTTCCTACTGTTGTATTGTCGTAGCAAAAATTTTATCATAGGTGGGTGGATGTCATTTGAAACAGTAGAAAGAAGAAAAGAATTGTATTGTTTACAACTTTTAAAAATAAAAAAAAAACAAAGAAATAAACAATTTGGTTCCTACGTTCTGCAATTAATACAAACAATTTGGATTTTACATAAAGATCCCTTCTCCAATTTTTCCGTGATTCGGGTATACAGGATATACCGAGCTGCAAGACCAAAGTAAGCGATTTTGTTAAAAATAAATCGAAAACACACAATGAAACTTTTCCAACCGCGACCTCGTTTTCGCAGAAAATCAGATTTCAAGTTTGTCAAGCACACACACGTGCGCGCGCTCGGCTATCTTCAGATCAAATGCAGGTAGCGCAACGGTGAACCGTGATTATCCTGCATGCGAAAGTAAATAAAAAAATGTGGAAATTTTTTTCTTCTTCGAAACATCGTGGTTTTTTCATTTGAAAATGTCACACGACTGTATTAGAGAATCATTTAAATCCCATGAATGGTGCAAAGCCGAATTGAACAATTTCAGGACGTGCATGCATAATGTCGGCACATAAACGTTGAACAGAGTTGCCAAAGTCTTCGCGTTCCCCTTCCACCATCAAGTTCCCCCTCTGCAACTCTCTGATCGAGGGGGGGGGGGGGGCGTGTCACGCATCCCATCGTGCGGAGAGGCGTCGCTAGTGTCGCTAGAGGCGGAAGATAATGGAAGGGGAAGCATTTTGAGGGGAGTACAAGCCCGCCTGGCAACCCTGTCCTTGGGCTACCATTTCCCCAGGATTGTACATATAAACATATAATACTATAAAATACTATGAGACAGACGCTAGTACTTCCCCCATAGTTTAGGTCACTTTAGGTTGTCGCGAGGGTTCGGTGAGTGTACCCGGGTAGGCGGGGCATCCGTAATGGATTCCCCCGCGCAAAGTAAAATAAAAAAGGCACTAGCATCGTGGCACTTACCACCATGTCAGAGCCACTCTTGGAGGCGTCGCTGACGGCGGAGGGGCTCCTTTCGACAACCAGGCCTCCGGGTACCGGTGTCGAGGTAGGTGTGGGTGTCGGTGTGGGTGTCGGTGTCGGTGTAGCCGCGGATGTGGTGCTGGCTGGCTGGCTGGACTTCGGGGTCGGCGCTGGTGTAACAACAGACGACGAGGAGACCAATTGATCCTTGTCGGAGCTGGCCTGACTGGTCGCCGCGCCGACAACGCCGCCGATGATGGACACACCTGCTCCCGCGGCCGCTGTCGAACTCGAACCACCGGACAATTCATCCGTCGGCAAAGAACCCCCAATGTCTGCCGGACGGAATAAGAAAGGAGACCGTAATCATCCTGCCCTACCAGGGTATCTTTTCAATGGGAAGGGCTGAATAGGGAATCTCTATTGGATAATGTTTGAGTAGGTAGCCCCCTGGCTCTGGTCGGAGACTAGGGTGGCGCGCCTGCCACAACCGCCGGGACTTAGAGGATTGTTCCTGGTTAATTAACACTCTTACAACGGGGAACGCTTGTTAATAGGCTTCCACCCCGCGACGCGACGACGCAATTTTCTCTTCGAAGAAAACTTCGAGATTGGTGAGTCGCGCGACGTTTCGCGGAGATCAAGTCTAACAATCTGCTACCTAGTTGCTAGCCTACCTACAGCTACCGTCGCTCTAGTGAACAGTATTTTATCTGAAATTTGGATCTGAAGTGGTCTTTGAGAAATTGATACAATTATTCGAAAATGCACACTTGGTCGCTTGACTCTAACAAGGTATGATCAAATATGGGGAGGGGCGCCATGTTTCGGGGACATCCTTTGATCCTACTACACCAGACTCCTGGAATGGTCCTGTCTCTTCCAGGCTAGCTTATTTCGAATAGCAACGGTGTATGTCAATTATACTACCCGGGATCGAAGTTTAATTTAATAGAGTTGATTCCCATGCTCCGCTCTACTTCAGCAAATTTGCAATTTGTTTCCACGTGCATTAAAACTAATCCAGTTCCGCACTCGTCGCGTGTGATACTCCTGGGCCGCGGAGTTATTCGAAAGTTCTGCCAGCACCCGGAGTTTATGTTCGTCGATGCTTCGCTTGGTCGGCGCGATATTTGCTTTGTTGGGAACTTCTGTCGACTTTTTTTCTTTTTGCGTCTCTTGATTTCCGGTGAGATTCGGGAAAACAGAATTTGATATTGTACTTCCGATCCGTTATTACGATTTTGTATTTATTCTATGTTGTATCCCATTATTTCGATTTTGTATTTATTCTATGTTGTATTACTGTCGTTCGTGAAGAAGTTTTTGTATGAATTATTATTTCCATATTGAAACAGAGCAAAGATTTGTGTCGAGTCGATGGAGAGTGAAAGATCGAGTATTATCGAAAATTAAAAGTCGTGTTCCTCTATCGAAGATATTTTACATTGTGAATTAGGTAGGTAATATAGAGTCATTTTCTAGGGCGACTGTAGCCGGGAAGATAAGGATGATGAATTTACACGGTATACAGACAGAATTTAAATTACCTTGGGCGCTTCTTGCTACGACCAACTCAACCAGACCACGTGCCTTCTGAAGAATCGAGATTGCCTGCTCATGAGAGATATTCGAGTCTAGCGGCTGGCCATCTATTGCCAATATCTGATCTCCTTCTACCAATCGGCCATCACTGAAACATAGAACCGTAGAAAATTTAATGAGAAAAGATCGGACGTGCTTTGTTGCCTTCGAATCAACTTCTGACTTCACAAACAAGAATGAAAACTAATAATGAATCACATGTGCTTATTGGTAAATTGTATCGACGATGTTCTGATATTGTGAAACTTTTTATTTTCACAAAATTGTTCATCCTGACACTGTACAATTTTTTGGTCAACGAAATAGTTCGACTGAACATTGCAAAAATTTTTATTTGACGAAATAATTCGTCCTGATGCTGTAAAATTTTTTATTTGACTGACGGAAAATTTTGATTTTGTATACACAGTCTGCTCATAATTTTCGAAATCTTCTGGGTTCCCTGATTTCGTTATTACCAATTTTTTCAAACACCAATCAAAACATCGAGGCTCCGAGACAAAAGGTTATTGTTCATCGACGAATGAAGAATTCGAACCACTCGTTTACACTAAACTCGAGCCAGATTTCTGTTAATCGAAGTCCAATCGAACCGATCCAGTCCCACGACCATTAGAATCTATTAACCGCGATAATTGGAGATAGTCGCGATTAAACATCTCGCATTTACATACCATTTCCGTCGAGCCTCGATGCAAATTGATTGTAAATTGATGAAACACGGACGTTAGAATCCGGAACGCACCGTGTTCGAATTAACAATTCAAGTGCAAACGGCTACCAAATTCACTTCGGCTAGGATAATCTGAATAATTGCAATCCACAAATTATTAATTCGTTCTATCGCATATTTTTCGGTAGACATCGAATGCAAATGTACAAAATGGTTTCTTTTAAGAATTTCTGTAATTCATTTTTTTACAGTTCTACAAGCTGAACTTCACTCGAGGAAACCAAAAATTTTTAACTTTTTTAATTTTAATCCTGTAGAATTTGGCGAAAATATGCCGAACATCCAAGTTTTAATATTAGGAATTCACTGGTTCAGAAGTTATGCGTGTTTAAAGTTCAGGGATTATCACTTTTTTTTACTGCTAACGGCGCCGCCATATTGGTATTGTACTGAGACATCGTCCAATGAGCGGAAGGTTGGTCAGGTTAGGTTCGCATCGGAGGATGAAGAGAAATTTACGTTATCGACATCACCGCGTGCTTGTGCTGCCATCTAGTGGCTCCGCTCATTAGACGCAACATGGCGGCGCCCTTACTGGTGAAAAACGCTGAAACGAGCTGAACTTTAAACGCGCATAACTTTTAAACCAGTGGATGCCTAACATTGAGACTCGGATTTTCGGCACTCTCTTGCCAAAATCTACAGAATTACAATTTAAAAAGTTAATTTAAACGTTATTTATAATACGTTGTATTAATTTGTTAGTTAACTAGGTTTCTTTTAAGAATTTCTGTCGTTCCAAATAATCGCGATGAATGGTACACATACTCGAACAAATAGTAATGCCGATTTAAACGCGTTTCTTTCAAAATGATTTTCATCGAATGTTTAATTAAACTCGCGGCATTATTGTTCATCGGACCATTCTAATTTTCTCCATAAAAGCCACTTGTTCCGGCATTATAAAGTGGAATTGAATCAGTCATGAAATGGAATTGTCACCGATTTCAAACGCGTCCGATGCTCTCTTTATGTGCTTTGTCCAATTTGCTGGTTCCACGGGTTTTGCTAATACTCTATTGGCAATTTTCCAACCGTGTGATTTGAGAAACCAGTGATTTGGTAAGTGCATTACCGTTCGGAAGTATTTGATCACCTACTAGTCGAGCGATCGATTCGACGTTTTTGGCCAGAAAGATGGGGCTGAGTGTTCGTCGAGCTTTCATACAGGATGATAACTCGCCCGATTTTTGCCAAATCGAATTGACGTTACGCATCGAGTACTGCATTAACACTGAATGGCTTTGAATCGAGCATTTGTTGTAATAAATTTTTTTCGCTGATCTCCAGCCAGGACAAACAAATAGTTTTCGATCACGTAATTCTTTAAAATTACCTTTCATATCATGGGAAACATTTCATACAAAATCAAGCAGAGTAAAAGAATATTAGATGACATATTGGCGGGCACGTTAACAGTAACCCTGCCATTCCCGCCGTTGTCGGGTAATGAATTATATTCGATAGGATCCTGTTGCTTCGATGGAACTTGAAATTTTGTCCGCGAATAATGTAACGGGCCGTATCAATTTGACCTCGTTAAGAATTCATTCGCCATTCAAATATGACGAGAGGGATGTCCTACGACACCGATAGTCCGTTAATAACGAGCCACCTGTGCGAACAAACGGATAGTTGGAACAGATTCAAAAATAGGATTCACGTCTTGTCGAGCTGGTTTCTGTGCTTCAGCTTTCTGAACTTTTGACAGATTACGACGGTAGGCTCTCTGACAGTCGTATTTCACGGTTCGCCGGAGTCCTCGGGCTTTAATGGATCACCTTCGATGGTCCGCAAACAGGGCCATTTTTCTGCATTTAATTCTTAAATATATAAATTATCCCCAGCTATTTCTTATTTAAAACCAATGGATACAGACAAAAAACAAATAGGATAAATTTTATTTTTAAATTTCTTCAAAAAAGCTTCCTCATTTTGTTAATTACTTAGTGTTTTAATATACTAGAATATACAAGAATATGCTGGAATATGCTAGAATATAAAAAAAAGTAAGCTCGAACCAGCATTTTGTCCAGAAAATGGGCTTTTCAGCGTTACTGTTTTTTTTTCGTATTTTTCGACTAACCCGTTCCCGAAAATGGCTCCGCGCCTATTTATCGGTCCCATGGTTAAAGCGTTTCGCGGAGGGTGAAAGCTCCAGCTAGGCGAAAGGGGGTATTTAGTGGTCCGATAGCGGTTACGTTACCTAATTTCCGGCAAAGGGAATTTCGCCGGTTTCCGCTCCCGTGACGACGATACCGAGCCGCGGAACCGAGGTAATCTATGCGCCGAATTTTCCCTGGATCAAAGGCGCACGACAAACCCTGACATTATTCCTGTTGATGCGCCGCCGTGCCAGATTGCACCCTCAGAAATACACGGCCGCCGCGCCGCCGGAAATTCACGCGTTCCCGTGCCGCGTGACCCACAATGACCCATCAGCGACCCATTTTCACCTACAGCTCTCGCAGTGATCGTCCATTGACGGACCATTTAGGTCCATTCGGGTCCATTCGGGTCGCCGGGAACGATGCTAATCTCCAACCGTGATACGTTCGGTGACCAAAGACGAACTATAGCCGACCCGATGCAGGTGTGTGTGTGTGTTCTCTCGACTGGCTGTTCCCGTTATCGGGTCCAAAAAATATCGATTTTCTGACACTTTTCTTCCAGTTCGCCGGAAAACACAATTTCACGACGGAATTACAAAGTCTTTTCACTGTGCAAATTAAAAAGTTTGAACAATGTGATAAATAAACAGAGAACAGTAAGGACACTGTTGAACGACGATGAAGAAACATCAATTGCGTGGCTGCCAACGAGTAATTAGCGAGCACTTCGCCAGTTAGCAGTGTTAAATAAAATCTGTACGTTCACGGACACGGATAATTAGTTAAGGTAGCCAGCGAGACGAAATTATTTCATTATGTCATAAATCCATTTAACCGCGCGAACGTCTTTCAAGTGGAAACCGAGCGCGTTTGCGTATCGCCGGACAGAATCCTGGGAGCATAATTGCGAAGATATCGCGCGCGTACGGGGAAACTGATGTCTGCCTCGGTTCTTTCACGGCGACTCGTAAATTATGAATGCCAGGAATATTGCGAGAGATAGGTCTCTCGGAGCTTCGCGGGGCTTCGCGGAGTGCTTTCAACGGCGGTGAAACGAGGCCCGCTAGCGGATGAAACGCCGCTAGACGTATGCCGATGGAGATAGCCCCGGTGGATGAGTCGGATTTTTCAGAACTACCCTAAACCAACTCCAGCGTTTAACCCTCGCCTGGAAAGTTCAGGGACGATGCTCATCAACGACTAGAATGAATTTATCGTCTCACCGAAAATTGCATAATCAGTTATAGCGGGTGAATTAGTTCGGAGGGCGCACCAAAAAGGTTCCAACATTTGATGAGTCCTAAAGGGTGTTATACTACGGCACTCGTTTTTTTTTTTTTGAGATATTAAGATTTAAATGGGCTACAATTTTTGTAAGCTAATTAACACAAAGCTAATGTATTATATATGGGAGAATATTTAATTTTTTTAAAAACTCATTTTTTAATCTTTCTAGCCTTAGCAAGAACATAAATTCGATCGATATGATCCACACTGGACACATACGTGATGAGAAACTTCTTAGCTTCCGGTTCGCTTTCGAGCACTGTTATTACCATGATAAAGCGCGGACATGTTATTTAGCGGTGCAATCAACGGCGCAGTTTTTAACCTGAATACGGATGAGCACGGTGTTATGCATAAACAAATCAATTCTTCGTCGTGATGCATTCAATGTTTCACTTCGAAAGGAATGTTTCATGAATTTTGTAACTGGCGTGTCTCGACCCCCCCCCCCTCCTTCCCCCTCCCCCACTTGCGAACGAGAGCTTTTCCGAGGCACTCTGCAACATCCAACTCGCTGCGGATTTATTAGCTTTGCATTGGAGATTCGGGCGGAATTGAAAAATCTAATGTTTAAATAATAGCTCGCTCTCCGGAATGGAAATTATACAGGCTCGTTCCTAGTGAGGTTGCGCCAGATTTTCCGTGCGAATTAGCGAGCAGAATAGAATTCTTCTCTCTGCTAACAACCTCGTTGTTGCTCCCGTAGAAAGTTTCAGAAGTCTGGCAAATGCAGCGCCGAAGTTGCGGTTTCAAATCCTTCAACTTTTCCGTGTAGCATCGTGCACGCGCTACTGTTCCAGAAATCACCGGGAACTTTGAGAAACAGTGTTACCGTATTCAAATGTGGCTTCGACTTTTTTCTAACATCGACGCCCAGTTTCGGCTACGTTAATGCAACAAACTCCGTTTGTGACAAGTTTCAAGTAGCAACCCCTACCGCAAGAGTAGTTATAGGGTGGACACGGTTTAATGAATTATTTCTTCTCTTCTGCTGAACAAAAGATTACAAAAAATTCATGAACATTCTATCTAATAGCGCACACGACAGTGAATTATTTCAGAATTTTGTGTTGCAAAATCGATTTTTGAAAAAATATATATTACTATGTTAGTCGTGTCTCGTCGTGATTATTAATGTGTATTTTTTTCCAGGTTTTTCAAATTTTACGAACAGGTATAAAAAAACGTAAATCTCCAGAAATTCGAAAAAATGCATATTTTGGATTGAAGTTTTGGAGATACCAGTCTTATAAAAATTCAGCGATGAGATACCGTTGAAACCATTGTTCTTAATTTTTTTCAGAATTTTTTGTATAGTGAATCGTAATTAAAAAACAATTATCCGGTTATAGCCTCTCAGTCGACATTTAGTGTCGTTTACAGCTAGAAGCAAATCGATTCTGACCGTGTTCAAGCGCAAACAAAACGTCCGAGAATGTAATTAGTCACTGTGAAATTTTCAGAGGTTCGCGTTAATTATTCAGAACGACGCGCCACCGTCGTAACTTAAGAAACTTTCTTTTCAACTGTTTCGCGAGTAACAAGGCTTCTTAAAAGCATCTTTGCAAGTGACCCTACTTTTCTTCGTACACATATTTCATAAGTTTCAGCGGAATATTAAAGCGGGGACTCTTATCTCGACTGCTACCGAAATAACACGAGAAGTCCAGTGTCCCGACGAGAAACCGTCGATCGTGAAACGCGGCGCTGATATTGTATCGCGTTTTACAAATTAGACTTCTTTTTGTTGAAAGAAAATTAATAAATTGGGCCTTAAAAAGCTCTTGTACAAGAGGTACAGTAATTAATTGTTGTAATCGAAAATGTAATTAGCCATACAGAACATTTTACAAAATTCGATGCTTATTGGATATTTTATCGGGTGCCGTAGGGATCGCGAACAGATATTTTAATATTCGATGGGTACAGATCTGTGGTATTTGATTTATTATACTTTATTTATTAAATATATGTAAAAATGAAACCAACAATATATTCTAACTCGCAAGCAACGCACACGCCCTTCACTCTCCGCAGTCAACACAAATCTGTCCATTCTCCCAAAAATGTCCTTCTCCAGTCCTCACTCGCACACCCGCACTCATCCCCATAGCCTGTGTGTGTATCCCTGGGAAAATCCCAGCCGATCCACGGGCCTGGTTTTCGTCAGGGACGTTTTCTCTTTGATGGCCTTCTTCCCTTGGGCCTGGCTTTCGTCAGGCCTTTCTGTTTTATGGCCTTCTTCCTGCTATTAAGGACCCAACGGCCATCCTAGCTAAAACTACGATTCCACAGATCAATATTTTCCAATAAAAAAAAATTTTTTAAAAAGCTTGCAATTTGGTTGAACATTAGGATCACCGAATAATGGCCATGTCATTTTGTTATCTATCGAGTCAATTGCAATTTTCCATTGTCGGTTTCAAGTCCTCGTAGACTTTTGGTCAAATTTGTTGAAAACTAGGCCGACGCTAGCGGTAAACTTCGTTAATATGGGAAACCGATAGCCCGTATTCACGTTTAAATTAGCTTTGGGGGCTGAATAGTTAACATAGTCATAATTACATGCATACTCCTCCATCGATGTTAAGGGTGAGATGCTACTTAGTGGTTAAATGAACTTTGTGCCGTAAATAACTAATGCTCAACGCCATTTAGGCCGTTCTAGGCGGTGCAACTATTTCGGATAAAATCGCTAATTAATTATGGCTAAACAAAGGGAGGCGTGAGTGGTTGTATTATTAATTATACTGTTCAACGCGCGTTCGGATCTCTAACTTTAAATAGAACGTTAATAGCATCAAAGTTGTTCCTAGGGGTAACAATTATTTCAAATTCATTTAAAAACAGACTCTGAGTTATCTGGTTAATGAGAATATTTTTTGAGATTCTAAGGGTAGCAGTTTCTAAAATTTCTTTAAAAACAAATTCTGAAATATTTGCTCAGTGAGCCCACTATTCAAAGTTGTTCATAAGGGTAACAATTATTTTAAATTCTTTTAAAAACAGTTTCTAAGTTATCTGTTCAATGAGAACACTTTTTGAGTTAGTTCCTGAGGGTAGCAATTCTTTAAAATTTCTTTAAAAACAAATTCTGAAATATTTGCTCAGTGAGCCCACTATTCAAAGTTGTTCCTAAGGGTAACAATTATTTTAAATTCTTTTAAAAACAGTTTCTAAGTTATCTGTTCAATGAGAACACTTTTTGAGATAGTTCCTGAGGGTAGCAATTCTTTAAAATTTCTTTAAAAACAAATTCTGAAAAATTTTCTCAACGCGAACACTATTTAAAGTTGTTCCTAACAATTATTTTAAATTCTTTGAAAAGTTCTAAGTTATCTGTTGAATAAGGCACTTTTCGAAAATGTTCCTAAGGGTGCATTAACGAAGTGCTCTACATTTGACGTTTGAACAGGTCGAATCAGTTCTCTTCGGCTCGCAAGAGCTCCGCAGAAGACGGTGAAATTCATCTTCATGAAGGAGATACGTGTCTGGACGTCAGAAAATATTCCTCCGAACTGGAATTTCCATCGCGAATGGTCCACGGGAAATATAATGTCTCCTCGGTGAAGACATAAAACCGAAATTATACGCCCTAAAAGCGACGCCGTTCAATACCGCCATCATAGCGATCCATCATCGTTCATAATTTAATACGACTACATAATGTCCCGCTTATGGCGATATCAAACGGGGAACCCGATCGTACTTAATCTTTCCCGGAGCAACCCTCCTGCGAATATCATTCAATCATAAATTTCCTCCTCCGGCACGTCGCGACAGTCGGATCTGCTGACACTGTTTGACATTCTCTTTGTCACCGACATTTTCCGAAACTGGACCCGACAGAAGTTAGTTACCGGGTTCGCTAAACTGTCGATAGATTTTCGAACGCGATTGCCATCGATCGCTCGCCAACTGAACCATTGCTACCCGGGATCATTGACAGACGTTGATAGCGTACACGGAAAATTGATTTAATCTCGACATTATGGCACACGATGTCGAAGACTGCCACGTTAGGAAGATCGATTTTCAATATAATGATCATTTAATATTGCTAATAAGTACAACTTAAGTAAATGTTTTTAAGAAATAATTTTTTGGATCCAAAAATTCGGTTGTAAATAATTTATCAAGAAATGATTGTTTGCTGTAGACACATTAGGAAGATCAATGTCCCACATAACGATCAAATTGTATCAACATTTACAATGAAAAATACAATGAAAGAAAATATTTTTGAGAAATAATTGTTCGAATGCAAAAATTCGATTGTAACTAATCTGTCAAGAAATGATTATTTGCTGTGTGCACGCGTTAGGAAGATCGATTTTCAATACATATAATGATCTATTAACATTTAATATTTCCAATAAGTACAACGTAAGAAAATATTTTTAAGAAATAATTGATCGAATTCAAAAATTGTATTGGGAAAAATTTGTCAAAAAATTATTACTGTCGGCACGTTAGCAAGATTGATTGTCAATATAATGATCTATTAACATTTAATATTTCTAATAAGTATGTAGAACGTTAGAAAATATTTTCGAGAAATAATTATTCGAATTCAAAAATTGTATTGGGCATAATTTATCAAGAAATGATTGTTTGTTGTAGGCACGTTAGGAAGATCGACTGTCAATATAATAATCTATTAACGTTTAATATTTGGAATAAAAACAACGTAAGAAAATATTTTTGAGAAATAACTCTAGAGCAAGTCTGAAACAGTGGAGAATCCGCGTAAGTAGAATAAACGAGGATTGATCAGCCGGCGAAGCAGGTCAGAGCCGAGCGAATAAATTTTCGTTTATCGTCGTTACACGCGGAAAAGCTGCCCGGGGAGCATGGAATAACCGTTCCGTACACATTTTTTCATTCGCATATCCCCGAGCAGCGGTCTTTTCATCCGCATTCAAGCCCGGGTTTTAAATATGCCCCGCCGGAAGCCTCCCTTCGCTGTCTTAAGTCTTCGTTGCTGTGCGGCTCTCTCGCTCCCACATCTGGTCCCCCCGTGAACGCGATCTCACGGACGATAGAATTGCGACTTTTCACGAGCCACGGGTTCACCTATACCTCGTAGAGCACAGTGTCATTCAACCGTGAACACGATCACGCGAAACGGAAGCGCGGAACTTAAATGGGGTTGGTCCCGTCGTGCACCACTCCTGAATTTTGCGCATCCTTCGAAAGTTTCGCGTGGGAACTTGCTAGGTCCCGGGTCGCTAAGATGTCAGCCTCGAGGAGGCTTTCGATCCCGCCGGAGAAGCTTGCTCTGATAACTCGCCGCCATACAATGCGCACCGCGACAATACTCTGGGACAATAATACGTACAGGGTGTATAAAAATTATATGTCACGAATACCACGGAGGGATTGTATACGAGGGATTTGTTAAAAAAATGGACCGCAAAATTGACCATGACCCTTTCTTTCAAGGTCAAAAAATTTTTTATCGCATCGTATAGTATTCATCGCAAGCAACAAAAATCTCAAAGAAACAATGGGTCTCAAGTTAACCATTCTCCTAAAAAACTACTTTGAAGTTACGTAAACTAAGTTCCACATGTCTACAGGGTGTTCCAAAATGGTAAAACCGTAGAGGGAATGATTCTACATGAGAAAATAAATTAAAAGTATAAAACTTTTTTTCATTTGACGCCTCGTTTTCTAGAACTTCGCGTGCCTAATGTTTTTAAGAAGTAGAATTAGTAGATCATGAACAGACGCGTCCGACAATTCCTATTCAAGAGCACGCATGTTCGCTGAATTTTTAATCTCTAATTTCTCGAAAACGAGGCGTCAAATAAAAAAAATTTATTACACATTTCCTATTTATTTTCTCATGTAGAATCATTCCCTCCACGGTTTTACCATTTTGGAACACCCTGTAGACATATGGAACAAATTAGTTTACGTAACTTCAAAGTCGTTTTTTAGGAGAATGGTTGACTTGAGACCCATTGTTCCTTTGAGATTTTTGTTGCTTGCGATGAATACTATACGATGCGATAAAAAATTTTTTGACTTTGAAAGAAAGGGTCATGGTCAATTTTGCGGTCCATTTTTTTAACAAATCTGCACTGATCCGGAGGTATACAATCCCTCCGTGGTATTCGTGACATATAATTTTTATACACCCTATACAACACCTGGCCGAAACAGGTGCTAAATTAAAACCAAGCTATAGCCTGAATTTTTTTCCATAAAGTGTCAATTATTGCAAAAATACAGAAAAACTATTGGCAACATTATGCGTCTCATTATTTGTGATAGACTACGGATCTTTCTACAAAATAAAAATTTTAGTCGTCAATTACAAGATGCAGGAACCATATAAAAATTTCTTCTTATCATTAACAATTATAATAAATTGAGAATAACATATGGACGTTCTTAAATCGTCTTAATGTTTTTACTGTTCCAAATTACGTCCACCCATCTTTGTCATAAATGCATAAAATTCGCGGTCTAGTACATCGTCCCTTAAACATTCGAAAAAATTGTTTAGGAAATGGCATTCGAAACCAAAATACTTGCTTAATATTGGTACAGTGTTTTTCGAGTGGTGCACGCTTTAACGAAATTCCGCTCGTTCAGGCCGAACGGGAAATTAATAGCGAGTCACGACACGAAAGTGCGAATTAACGCCTTCGCGTCGACGAACGAGATATCTGCAGGCCGATGTCGGCGCTTGAACGTTACGGAAGAGATATTATCTATCCAACGACGTTGACGGGACACATCGCCGGCTGCAGTAAATCCCCCTCGCTATACTGTTCACGATTTAACGCGAAACGTTCAAATTTTCGCTAAATCCCCGTCGCTAGGGTCAGTTTCGCGCGGAGGATAAAATTACGTGTTAATGTTCAAGCGCTAACCAGACAATCTTTCCTAAATATCGGATTCATTATACGATGCAACCGCATAATTTAATCCTTCGCTCCTTACGCGAGAATTGCAATAATATGAGGCACATCTAATGAAGGTTTCACGCGGCAAAACTTGTTTTTGTCTCGTGAAACAGTAAAAAAAATCTTACATCAAGTTTTGAGGTGTCTACAAATTCACAAAACATTTTTTTTAATTTTTTCACTGACGTTTGAACGTGTCCTTCGCCTACTGTATCATGCAAACATTTTGTTAGAAGAAAATGAACAATGGATTGAGAAAATAACACATAAAAAATTCCTATTTTGTACATACCCATTATATTCAGTCCGGGTGCCAGCTGGCAAGGTCCCGCTAGACATGACAATGGAAAACGTTGTATAACCACATCAGTTTGTAACTTTCAGTAACGAATAATATATAAGAGCACAACATCCAGATGTTGCATACCGTTCCTTTAAAAAAATCGACAATTTTTCTCTAAACAATTATCTAACAATTATCTTGTAAGAGAGAAACATTTGATTTGGAACTACCGAACTCGGAATGACTTTGCTTCTTTTTTATATATTCTAACAAAAAAATCATACGAAATCTGAATGAATCATATTATTATTATAAAGCAATGTAACATCAGCCATGTCAAGTGCCCGGTAGTTCCAGTGTCAAGCGTTCGCGGTTCTAAAGCGTTTAAAAGAGCACACTGCTGAGCAAAATGGTTGTAAAAGCTGTTCATTTAGCCGCATTATCCGAATGGAAAATCTGGAGGAAATCTCCGGAGCGAATTTTCCCAGAGAAATTTTCATGAGAAACTTAAGAAACAAATATTGCAATAGCCTGCGGATCTTTATATAAAATAAAAATTGTCTCTCTTAATTTCAAGAGACAGGAGTGAAATAAACATTTCATTCATAATTTTAACAAACTCAAAATAGCACGGTCGACATTCTTCAACAATTTTTACTTTCCTTCCCTTTTAAATGGTGGCTGCATACTAATGTTTCATAAATGCATAAAGTCAGCAGTCTAGTAATACACGAAATCTGAATAAATCCTTGTGCAGTACTATTTAGACAATTTTTTGAGAATCTGTAGAAATACTTCTCGGATCCACAGTACATCGTTCGCACGAATTGCTCGATAATTCCGGTGTCAAGCGAGCGGTGTCTAGAAGAGCGGACAGCGGAAAAAGCCGGGTACAAAAGTTGCTCGTTTATCCGCATTTTCCCGGGGACACATTATCCAAATGGAAAATCTGAAGGAGCTCCGCGAAGCTAATTTTTCAAGTGCGCCGAGAGGAGACTAGACGAGGAGGGAGCACGACAAAAATTTTCGTCGGAGAGCGGCTCTCTGTGTCAGAAGTTGAGTTACTTTCGAACGAGCCGGCAAGAAAAGACTAGCCCATCGAGAAAATTAATCGAATACTTGAACAAGCTCGTATCCGCTTTAACGGGGACGCGGGACACCATCTTCTTGTCGCGAAGACTTTTCTCGACGGGCGGGTTGTTTCTTCTGGCTGGTCGAATTATTAATCGGTCGTCGTGGCCCTCGTTTCTCTCTGTAAGCGGATGTTCCTCGTTCCGAATGAATAATTAACTGGAAACAAGGAAATACTGTTTTTCGATACTGCACGACGTGGAACGGTCTCCGTTTTCCCACGAACAACGGGAAAATTACTTTTTCGATAGTCCCCGGGCCGTTCCTTCGCGATTTCCGCGTTCCTCCGGGAACGGGGATGAAAAATGCAGACGCCGTGGAACAACGCGGACCGACTGCCGCGAAACTTTCATTGTCTGAATGTTTCATCGGAGAACGGCTCGGCCGAGAACCGTTCGCGGAATTGCTCTCCCCCGCTACCCTGTGTGTCCGAATTAATTGCGCCCGGTAACGATTAGGCGGTAGACGCCGCGAGGTCAGCGTTATTTAACACCGCGCTCGATTTGATTACGCCCGGAAATGATCAACGATCAACCAATCGGCGAAAGTAATTAGCCGCGCCGCGCCGCGGCGTCATTACTCTGAATAATTACTCGACTCCAACCGAATCGTCCCGGCCACGATTGCGAACCTTTGACCATTTAATGACGGCTTCTCGGACGCTCCGGTATCGGATTCTTAATGATGTTGGATGTAATGTTTGTCGTGTTGGTCGTACATTCTAATTGGTTAGACCTGCGAAATAAATATTTTCTGCGACGCACCGTGGTCCTACAGTCACGAACCAAAAATAAGTGGACGGTTCGTTGGGAACAGGTGAAAATGGAGTTTCATAATTAAACAGCGGATCTTTATGCAAAATAAAAATTTTCAAAACTGAAACAAGAATTTATTTTCTTTCTTAATATGTTTAATAGCTTACAAATAATGTAATAGTATTTTAAAAGTCTTCGGATGTGATTACTGTTTTAAATTACACCTACTCATTTCTGTCATAATCCATAAAGTCCGCTGTCTACTTAGAATAAATCCTATGTTCACATTATTTAGTGAATGATTGAAGTTAATATTTGCACGCAGTACCATTTTCCCCACTCCTTCCCCTTCTACGATGCTGTTCCCCCCACGCTTCCGCCACGGTCACGTGACGCGTTTCGTCTGTGTCGTGCCTGTGTCACGTGACTAATCCAGTACTGGCAGAGAGGGGGTAACTCGTTCCCCTCAATTCGAGTCAAGTCCCATGGCGACTCTGCTCGCGTAGTGGTAAAGCGTTCGTTCTGTTCATTGTCTACAGTAAACCCCCGTATAACGCGATCAAAAATTGTTTAACACTAAACTTACCTAACACTAAAAATGGCTACCATGTGTTGCCATATTAAAATGACACAATCAAATTTATTTGCGTTTTGTGCGGTTTTTATTATAATGTGTGCATAAATATAGAAACGTGTATAATCATTTCCAATGGGACCATTTTTATAAATTCAATAATTGTAAAATACAAAATCTGGAAACTGTCATTTGACCAGTAATGGTAGGTTTAGTGTGAACAAAAATTCTATATCTGTATTTTTTGTGGT
Organism: Lasioglossum lativentre; assembly: GCA_916610255.1. Classification (NCBI taxonomy): domain Eukaryota; kingdom Metazoa; phylum Arthropoda; class Insecta; order Hymenoptera; family Halictidae; genus Lasioglossum; species Lasioglossum lativentre. The sequence continues at coordinate 34,914,066 of OU744356.1, read as the reverse complement.
AGGCAATTGTACAGTTGAAAATACGTTTATGCAATTTTTTTTTTAAACAGTTTTGCGATCGCGTTTTACGAGAGTTTGCTGTATACGATGTGAACAACAACACTATGACTGAACGAAGAAGAAAATTCTTCTAATGATATCTTGTAATTAATTTTAAATTCGAAGCTTGTCAGGTTAATAAAGGTTTTAGACGTCAGTGGTTCGGATAATCGAGGTCCCACTGTATCTATTCGCGAACGGACTAGCATTAGGGGAACGATCCCATAAGAATGCAGATTCGGTAAGACAGGCCTCCTAATCGATTCCGGGATGCATACGTTGATTTTTATTTTATCGCTTGCCATAAATATCCAGTGTGTCAGCAGTTCCGATACGAAACTGGGGAAGGGGAGTACGGGGGAGGGGTGTGTGCTCACCCACCGGTCGGTTTCCAGATGGAACTGTTGCTTCGAGTACTATAACGGGATTTTCCAAAGATTGTTTGCCGATACGAGCCGCGATCATCCGTCATTCGTTCGGAGGGCACGTTTTCGCCGCGCGTGTGTGCCTGTCGCTTCTGTGCGTGCGTGTGTGTGTGCATCGACGTTGTACAGTCTGCTAGGACTGTACCCCAGGCTGTGTCGAGTTCGAATCAATAACGAATCTCTCCTTCGCCACCGTTCCTCCCCGTCACCCCTTTTCCGGCCGCCAGTCCCACCTTCTTTTCTTTCTGCCTGTACCATACAACCTCGTTCCAACTGTTTCTGTTTCTATTTCAGTGACTCCGCGCTCGCGGCCCGAAGAGGAGAGGCACAACGCTGAGCGCTGAGAGAAAGCGAGGAGCCACCCCTCGAAGAGAGTTTAGGGGGTAAAGGGAGGGAGAAAAAAACACGGATAGAACGGTCTGTTGCGCGGGTAGGGGTAAACTCGATCGACGGGGTATAATGGAAACGTAAAATTCAATTTTTCGGAACGCAATTTAGCAGGATGATGGAGAAACTTTCGATAATTGGCTCGATTAATCAACAGGTTTTTCTCTTCGGCGAGCCGAGCCGGGCCGGTTCGGGCCGGGCCGGGCCGGAGGACAAAAGAAGTTGTAATATCCCGTAACTGACGGTTCCAGGCGAACTGGAAAAAGTTCTCCGTTTCACGAGCAGAATCGGTTAATTATGAACGAACCGCGGATGTTAGAGTCGTTATCCGCGCGGTGTAATGGACAATTTGAATTGCGTAAGTGGTCGCGGAAAGTTTCGAATCGGTCCGCCAGCTTTGCCGGACACGGAGCGGTGCTTGTTAACACTTTGTTGCTACGGGTCTTGTCGCATAAGCGCGCGGTTATCGTTGTTCTCAGAGTTTCATGTGTTCCTTATTATCGAAAATTTTATTCTGGGACGAGAAAATTAGAAATGATAATTTATTTGCTCCCGTTTCGTTGGTTGTTTTTTATTTCAAGGCAAATGAAATAGTACAGGCTGGCCCAACAGTTCCTAGGCCATTTAAAATTCGATTATTCAATTTTGAAATGGTGAGTTTTGGGCCACCCTGTAGTTTTATAGTAATAATTCCACCGCTCCCAGGTAAGTTCTATTTATACAATTATTACAAGCGACGAAAGATCAATTTATTTACACCACTGTCATAATCGCCGACACATTTATTCTTACAAATAAGACCAACTAAAAAGTTTATAATTATTAGGTTAGTGCAAACACTCGCAGAATTCTTGCGTGTTACACATAACGCTTCTATATTGATAAATTCGCTCCAGAGGTTATTGACATTTTCTTGACACACTATACCGCGTCTATAGACGTTACGTTACTCAATAACAGCCTAACCGTAACTAGTCTATAGTTCAATAAATCAATAGAAGATAAAACAGGAAGGTGATCAAAGTACACGCGTATGCACCTCCATCCTTGTGCAGTGCCCCAAACCGAAGACAAGAACTCTTTAAACCTTGGTTAAAGTTTTACTCTTTCTTTAAAATATTTATTTTATCCCATTAATGACAGGGTGTCTCAAAAATGTTGTAGTTCCTTAAAAACGTTCCTGAGGTCATTTGAAGCAACTTTTTCCTTTGCCGAAATGTTCCCCGAGGCTCTGTTCAGGAGTTATTAACGGAAAACGCGGACCAATCGGAGCGCGGCTATCGATGAGCACGGTGTTGACATTGGCCGAGCCGGAAACAGTCCGCAGTAGCTGCGCTCCGATTGGTCCGCGTTTTTCGCTAATAACACCTTAACGAAATCGCGGAGAAGATTTTCGCAAAGGAAAAAGTTATTTCAAATAATCTGAGAAATCATCTTGGGAAAGAACAACATTTTTGGGACATCCTGTAAAGTCCAAGCAGAACATGAAGAAATTAATTGGTGTTTTCTATCAAATGCCCCCACTGCATTCTATTATCCCGTAGTAAACGAAATAAATCGTCCGGAGCGTTAACTCGAAAAAGTGGTGAGCGCATTCCGGTAGCCGCGATGAATGTCCAAATAAAACGAAACCTGGCCCGTTTCTGCATTGGCCTTTCCGTTTCGAACCGCGGAGCTCTTTGTTCCTCTACATATTGAATAACCATGGTAAATATAATGTTCCGGTATGAATGGTTCCATTCTCGGCCGTATTTTATCGCGTTCGGCGCAATCACGCGCGCACGATAAACGCGTCAAACGATCGGGTCTACAAATTGTTAATGGAGAGAGGCCGACGGCGTAAAACTGGTAAAACATCGTTTCATTTTGCCCGGATCCTCGGAGCGAACGATGCGCGCGATGGTCACAAATAAATTGCCTGGGATAAGCGTAAAGAGAGGATAATACGAGATAGTTAGCCGTATGCACGTACACTTCACCCACACTTCGGGGTTCGCCTTAACACCACCTTGACTATCTGAAAATAGGCTGGAGTCATGAATATCTTCAAGGATGATCAATTAGTGAAAACTTCCAGTTTTTTACAGTGATACTAACATAACTGTTAAGTTGATACTCTATTTTTTTTGGGACAAAATATTAAAAAATTGCAGAATTTTGAAACGATCTTTACTGGTCCACCATTGCTGACAATAATTGAAACGAATGAAATGAAAAATGTAGCGTTTTTTTTTTGGTATCTTAAATATTTTTTTAATCACAATTAATTAAAGTGTTGATTTTTCAACGTAATGATTGAATTTATTAAAAATTCTAATCCAGTGCTAATCCTTGCTAACTTGTACAATGAATCGTGTCGAAAAAAATTCGGACATTGAAGGTTCGGACAATCGAGTATCCACCGCACGAGAAAATTGAGAAAAGGGATTGTTTTAACAAAAAAAAAAAAAGGTAACGTTACCTACTGAACCTTCCGTCCCCGTGAAATCGGCCATTGCGAACAGTGGCTTATGCCGCTGTAAATTTGTCAGTATCGCCGAGCGACAGCAGATGCAGCACCAGCTTTTCTCGCTCCCGGGTCATATAACTCTTTAATGCTCTGAAACCAACCCAGCCCCGCGGGAGTTTTCGTTTATTCTCGTTCCAGGCCCCCATCACACAATTCTTTTATCTCCCGAACAGAAACGTCTTTGTTCCCTGGACTTCATTTTTGCTTCCTTTCTTTTATTTTCCCTCCTTCTTCGTCTACTTCGTTTTCCTCTTCTTTACTTCTGTCTCAATTTCTTCGGTTCTTTTTTCTTTTTTCCTGTGCTCCTCTTCCCGCTCCTTTCTCGCACGGCAATGCGAACAAAATACCACGCGGCGCGGCGTGCGTCCATTGTGGATGCGACCAGATGAACGAACAACGTGTCTCCTGTCCCTTTGCGACCTCGCGAGAAAAAGGAATGTTTTGATTTGTTCGAGGGTTTGTTCCGAGCCGTGTTTACATACTCGGTTTCTCCCGTTATTTACATTTTGATATGTGGGCCTTCGGCTCGCGCCAGCCAGCTGCAATCTTGTGGAACATCTAGGTCGTACGGTCATTATTTAGATTTTGGCTGTCGTGTTTTGCAAATTTTCAATTCTTTTGCAAATATTTTAATTATCAATCATTTTTATATTTAAACGTCTGTAGCTCATGGCAACGTCGACCGATTTCGATGAAATTTTCGAATAATTTTATTTATAACATATACCCAAAAAAATAAATTTGTTGAATTAGCTTTGCAATTCCAATAATCGTGAATTAAAAATATTAGGACGCTTTATTTTGACGCGTACCATAACAGTGCATAAACATGAGCTTAACATTACATATTGATGATAATAATAATACAGGTTTCGCGGTTACTATTGTTGTTGTTTATCTATTTGCTGCTTCTATAATAACGTTAAACATGATATTGGTCAGCTACGATTATTATCCTTGGTTACGTTATCAAACAACTATTAGTGAACACTTACCTAACCCAGACCAATTATAATTGGTCAGTTCAAAATAAGTGTTAACTAATAGTTGTTTGATAACGTAACCAAGGATAATAATCGTAGCTGACCAATATCATGTTTAACGTTATTATAGAAGCAGCAAATAGATAAACAACAACAATAGTAACCGCGAAATCTGTATTATTATTATCAATATGTAATGTTAAGCTCATGTTTATGCACTGTTGGTACGCGTCAAAATAAAGCGTTCTAATATTATTAATTCACGATTATTGGAATTGCAAAGATTATTCAACAAATTTATTTTTTTGGGTATACGTGTATGTTATAAATAAAAATGGTTCAAAATTTAAACACACGCATTCTCGTTATTTTGCTATGTAAAATAGTATTTACTCCGTAAACCTAGCGTTAAGGAAAATTGAATGTCTTGTTAATATGCGGAGTCACTCGTTTCGGAAATTCAATTTGGAAAAATGGCGAGGAACAAAACGTCCGTCCGCTCTATTCCGGGTTATTTTCCGGTGGTGAATTATTAGCGACCACAATTACGGTCGAATAATATATTAATAGCGGGGAAGGAACGCTTTAGGTCTCGGAAGTTGCTTCATTCCTCTCGCGGGATTTCTTGCAGAATTACACTGTTAACCAAACTTGAGGAGAGTCGACGATACTTGGGAGTCGTAGGCTCCTTTAACAGCTTATTCCACGATTCCTCCCACAAGGCGGTCCTCCGCAATTAGTGTACCCGCGGGAAATCAACCGCTAATGCAGTGCCTTTAATGAATTTATTTCTCGGCAGGTTTTTCACGTTCAGCATGCCGGCGGTCACTTCTTCGCTGCGTTTGCTGGAAAGAAATGCGCGAAACTTGCTGTCGGCCCGAACACCTTGGGACCCGAGGCACAGATTTTAATTAACCTGTTGCGAATTATTGGCCTTAAGATTGGATTAAGCACAGGTTGGACCAACGGTGACGCTGAATCGGCGAGTAGGTCAGCCGTTCATTTTTTTCTGTAACGCGACTGCAAATGGTTTTCGAATTCGAACTCGGCTTCGTTATTAATTTTTTTAGTTGTTGAAGCTTAGGGGTTGAAGTTACAATGTGCAGTGCATAATTTTCGATTTACTTTGAATTTTTATTGTGTTTAAATTCGATATTGACATTCAATTTCATATTTAATTTTAATCTTGAAAATCGAAGAAAATATACAATCGAAGAGCCACAGAACGAAAAATATAAATGAATACCGATTGGTCAGAGTGGGAGGAGCACGCCTCGTACGTAGCGAGTGACGTCAGAGCTTGGGACTACGGGAGCGTCAATGGCGGGCATACGCAGAGCGAGCGAGGACCTCTTCGTCCTTGGAATTGTCCCGCGAGACTTCTACGTCACGTAAGTATACGTGGCACTTGCCGTGGAAACAAAATAACTACGTAAGTGAGCTTACGTATTTGACAACACGAACGAACGAGTTTTCAGTTTCCGAAGAAACCCCGCAAGATCGGCAGACTAAATAATTTATACCTCGACGGGACTATGATCGATCGGAGGTGTTGCATCGCGAGATCGTTTCGGGGAAGCTGCGGATCATGAAATTCATCGAGTGCGCGGTATTTATTCCCGGCATCTGGCTCCGAACGTCATCGAGCTTTTCTTTCCTCGCCGGAAGCAAAATATTTCGGTGTTCTGGCACGAGTTACGGCAGATTTGCCGGCAATTTCGCGCGGACAACAGCGGGTTCGAACCGTGGGAGTAACTTCCGCGTGAGAAACGAATTAGCGGGTTTCGGGCAGGGCCGGCCGTGTGTTTCACGACTCATTGCGTGCCTTTCGCTCTATCCCGACGCGTCACGATTCCAGGAAGAAAGCCTTCTATACGGGTAAACGCGGCTGTGTTTATCGACCATCAGTATTACAGTATTCTCTCGATAATTGTCCCAACCACAGGTCCGGCCAGGGACAATTATCGTCCGGGAGAAATGTAAACATAATATATATCGGGACGGGTATATCGGTGTGAGACCACTACTAATCCTATGACAAAACTTCTTTATTTTTCATTATTTTTTTATGAATCTTTCACTAACATATTCCTGGAATTTTTCTAATGAAAATGATACCAAATATGATCACACCGATATACCCGACCCGTACCATGTTACACTTCTCGGCGGCCGAGGCATCTCGAGTTTTAGGGCCCCCCACGGGGTATACCCCGCAGGAGTAGGGATAGTTCAGGGACAATTATCGTTCAGACATTTGGAACATTTATCGCGAGAAATTTGTAGTTTTCTAAGATATCAACGAGACGCCACCGCCCCATCCACGGGCTGTTAACATTTTTCTTCCCGATAATCCGCCGCCGTTCGGCAAAATAATTGATCGCTTGTCAGCTGCTGGGGAATCGGGCTCGATGTGTACTCGGCAGCTTTCCCCAAATATAGACTTTCTGAAACCAATTTGCAGGAGTTCGAACGAAATGAAAAGTTGAATTCAAGCGACAACACCTTTAGATTGCTTTCTCCAGGGTTACGTTACATCGTTCGTTTTTTTTTTTTAACAGGAAATCTCTCGCGAGATTTATTACAACATAATGTACACTCTAGAGTATAGTGAATAACGAGATTAACATTGTGAAGAGAAAAAAAAAACATCGTTTATTCCAATAAGCCGACATTAATCGTGTAATTGTATCCAGGTGGTCATTTAAATTAAATTATTTTTAAAACATAATGGCATACACGAATAAATAAATTACATTGATATTTTATACCACCATGTTTTTATTTTAATTTATTACTGCGGATTTTATGCATTTATGACAAAAATGGGTGAATGTAATTTAAAACAATAAAAACATTAAGACAATTTAAGAACGTCCATATGTTATTTTGAATTTATTAACATTGTTAAAAATAGAAAGAAATTCTTATATGGTTTCTGTGTCTTGTAATTGACGAAGAAAATTTTTATTTTGCATAAAGATCTGCAGTCTATTGATGACCCTTCATACTTCGAAGTTGAAACATTTGGCAACAATCTATGGCACGAAGGATCGCGCAACGTCAACAAGAAATTTGTGGCCTCGGCGTGGGCATAACTTAAGAATTTCTCCGAAAACAGTCCGCCAAAGTTAGCGTCGGAGCGCGCGCATCGATCGAAAACGAAAACATGCCGCGGCCGTAAATTCATCGGCGGGCAAAACGATTCAAATATCTCATCGCGGCTGCAATTTCGCATTCCTCGAGTCTTATAACAGCAAAACGCGCGAGAATAGTAAATATCCCGACGAGTGACTCGATTTACGGAGGCGACGCGACGGGAGCCGCGCGAGCGTCCATCACGCTCGATGATTCAGGATCGATCTTACCGAAGAACGATTTACACGGAAGCGGGCAGATGCGAGTATGAAATATCGTTTCCACGCGAAACCGCGTTCCTCTACGTGACTATTAATAACAACCGGAAGCATTTTCCGAACAGCTCTTTTTTTTCTCGACCACAAATATTTTCACCCCGAAATCGATACCGATCCTCCATAACTCACCGCGCCACCATCCAACCGGAAGTTCGACAAAAGCGATTTGTATTCAAATTATGCATTGACTGAATTTTGATATTCGCGTTACGTATGCTAGCGCAATATGTTGCATTCTCTCCGCGCGAGGATGTATGCCGCGCACGGATAAGAGGAATCGAACCTGAAATGTCGTCCAACGGAAAACATTCCGAAGGATACGGGCCACCTTTGAATTTTTGGGAGCGTTATAATGGTCGGATGTTACTAGTAGCAGAATTTTTGAAATTTAGTTCCTTGCGCTTCTGTATGGGGCAATAAACCTACCTTCGATCAAATTACCGATCTCCTATTTTTATTTTATAATTATCCAAATTCTAAAATTGATTCCATGGGAAATGATCCTGTACATTTTTTTATTCACATACATATTGTAATAAAGATTGCACTAGAAAGTTACTCTGAATGACCTCAGGAAACATTTCAAGGTTGTCCTATATTTCTGGAACACCCTAATAATTATTGTTGACCGACAGAAACCAAATAATTCCAAAACATGTATGCACTATTTTGGTTCATAGATTAGTTTACATTAGATTAATGAGAAAACTGCAGAGAAATGTTTGTTTTTTAAATATTGTAACAAATAACTTTGTCTGAAATGTTCCTATGCATCCAAGTTCGTCGATCCACACAGTTCGAAAAATATAATTTATGGTTCCACACCATCTAGTTCCCGAGATATTTAAAACAATAGTTTCACCCCCAACGTTGAGGGTTGTTTTCACCCTCAACTTTAAGGGCTGTTTTCACCCCTAGATATGGATCTAGAAGAAAATACGTGTGAAATATTTTTCAACGAGCCATACCAAAATTTTATTAAAATCGGCGTGTTACGCTTGGTTAAAGAAAATGATGTGCGACTTTTGACAGCATTTCCGTGCGAGTCTACGGGCAGTTTAAAGTTCGATCAGAGTCTATCCTCGAGTTACGGCAATGCCGAAAAATGGGTAGAAGTGCATCGCAATATTGCAGCAATTTCGGTAATAACGCCTTATCGCGGCCGGGCAATATAGCAACGGCACGGCGCTCTGATCCACAATCACGGGGGTTGGTATATCGTTGAAAGCGATGAAACGAGAGTGGCCGGTATTTCATCCTGACTCCTTCAATGAGAGGCTTCCACCGGCACCACATATGGGCAAAAAGCGTTCGAACGCTGCCGGGCCGCGCGACTCAATAAATCGAAAGAAACGAACCGATTGCGCAACGTCTGTCCTACGGCAGTCAACTGGTTGCGATTATGTGATACGACCAAGATGAATGGGAATGCTTTACACAACCGTCCACCTGGTTCTCGAGATTGGTTCGACCTAGGGAGAAGAGATGTACAGTGAATCACGGTAATATTCGTACACTTTTAAAAGGACGATTACTTTTCTTATTGATGGGCCAGACTGCGTGAATTTTTTTGACAAGTTGAAACAATCAAAAACTTTTTAAAAAATTGGTCGGAATTACAGAGAAAATACTAAAAGTTGTTTAGAAATTTGTTTATTATTAGTATACAGATACATTAAATCAGTGTTTGTAATTGTAATGAAAATTTCGTAAAAATTGCGTTTGGTCAGAGTTACGAAAAAAAATAGTCAAACTTGCTTGTCAGAACCTAGAACCGCAATAGGTTGAAATCGTGGTAGGTAGAGTAATCTGTGAAATCCTTGAGAACAAAGTCCAACAGCACGAATTCGGATCGCACACAGTACACAAGTTTGACTTCCAGTCGGCATGTCTTTCGTTCAAAGGGCAATAAAACGGCAACAAAAACTGTACATTAAATTTTATGAGGTCGTCGTAAAAGGGAAGACTTGAATCTACAAACTCGTGGTAATCCGAGTTGCCAGGAAAATTTTTCGAGCACCGCAGAGACGTTTGAATCCATAAAACTTTCAAAAAGGATCTATCCCCACGTTCTTCAACAAAAAAAAAGTCGTAAAAAACCAATGAAGTAAAATTGTTCGGTTTTTTCGCCAAATTATAATGAAACAGTTATCAAGATTTAATCATCCTCTAATTTTGATCGTCAGTATAAATCGCCGATCGAAGAGTTTTATAAAGTCCCTTCAACGCGTTTTTTTATTTAATCGAGAAAGATTTATACGAACAAAGTATCGACAAAGTGTCAGAGAAGTGAAATATAATTAAGTAACAGAACAACGTTCACATGAAATGCGAATTTAATTTATGAATAAAGGGATTAAAATCGAACGGCCATTGTCGACGGATACTTTCATAAATCAAGGGAAATAAAGGGCGATAAATTTCATAAAACTCTTTTAATATAATAAACTTGAATCGTTTAAAATCAGAATTACGTGCTGCGAGTAATAATGTTTATTTATTGCATCGAAGTCTACTGGACATAACTACGAACGTGAATGCTAAGACAAGAAAAACTTAATGAACTGCTGGGAAAGAAATGTTGAAACGCACGTCCCATCGCTAGACTGGGGATCTTTATGCAAACAGAAATGTCCAAGTTATCAAAGTTATTTGCACGAAAAAAAATTTTTTTAATTTCAAAACTTACACGATTTTTAGTTTGCGTCCGCAGTCCGGTTACAATATTAATAATTCTGTACAAGGGACGTTTCGATGAAGTCGAAGTCTATCTTCAAACAATTCCCGTGTCACGTGCGTTCGACAAACAGCGGTTCCGTGTTAAAATGTGAAAAACCGTTCGTCAGTTATTCGCTTCTTGCTCCATAGTTTTTTCCTCCATAGAAATAACCAGACCTCCATCTGGTCTCATACTCATTGTAGATACAGTTATGTACAAACGTTGTAGCAGAACCGTCGAGACATCGCTCGTGAAATTTAAGCAAAGAATATTCCGGTGTCGTTTCATTAAAAGAAATGCGTGCTATCTCCGAGAAAATGAACAGATTCGTTCCCTGCACGATGAGCTCGCACATGTCTGTGCTATTCTCTACCTTTTCTCGCGCAGCTAAATGAAAGTTTATTAAGCGAACAAAAAAAAAAAGGAATCTCGGTCCGAATGGGAAAGTCAACGAGCAACTTTGTCGTTCTGGGACACGACCATCGTTCGCTCCTCGATGCGGAAAGTTCGCGCGGTGTTCTGCTTGCGAAAAATATTCTTCACCACTGGACCGTTAGGATCTGATCGTTAACATAAATTTGATTCAGTTTTCACTGGAATCAAATCGAGAATGGAATTTCTTTTGTTTTTTGAAGTGGTTTCGGAACGAAATTTTCGCTGTTATGAAATGGGATTTAATGAAACAATTCTTTATTAACGCTAAACCTAGCGAGCACTAAAAGCGATTAAAATGTTTCAGCTTATAAAAATGACGAGGTTCTATTTATTATTTAGATCTTGTGCAATTTTTATTTCAATATATGCGGTTGGATAAAAAAATTTATCGAATCTATTTCCATGTAAAATGAAAAATATAAAACCGGTCATTTGACCGGCAGTGGTTTTAGTGTTAAATTTCATTCCATGGTGACTGGAATAAGATGGACAAATTTTTTTTTCAGTGTTTGTTAAAAAATGTAAATTGTCCAGAATATTCTCGTCACTTTCTCAAATATTGCATTTATAATTTGGAACAGTGTTTATTCTGTGTTTTCGCCCTAGCAACAAAATGAAACCCGCAAAGAGGCGGAAATATGGCCGAAGAAAATAATGATGCGATTTTTCTGCAAATGATTAGAGATATTTTTCGGATCAATTGTACATTGCCGACCGGTTGAATGTATAGTCGACGAGGCCGGTTGCAAGTTCGTTAGAGAAACGCTGGAAGCCGCGATACGAGTGGAATGTCTTAACGAAATGAACGGCCGAAAAAGTCAAGTGGGGCTTGGCGCACGATAAAATTGAGTTTCGAGTGCTAGGTTACATGATGACGAATGCACCGCGGGCCTGATACAATTTTATATTCGGCTCTCGACCCAGAAGTTCAGCTCATTTAACGTTCTGGTAAAAGGTAGAAAAAGTTGTCTGACGAGCACAATTAATGAGGCTCTCTTCTAGTCTAACGATAAAAACAAACGGACGACTTTCCCGCAATTTTTTCAGGGAAAAATGTTAAACATGTACACGAGGTACATACATAATATACGAAAGAGACATTCGATAAAAGCAACAATTAATAAATGAATAAATTTTCTGTGTCCCAGCGACAAAAAATCACGATAGAAGATTCGATAAAAAGAAAATCGATTTTTTAAACTGTCGACTCGAGACTGCCCCCTCAAGAATTGCCAAGAATAGCGACGCGTACACCATCCATATTTCATCCGGCAGCAATCAATTCGGTAAAAAAAAACGTCCGCTCAAAGGGATTATCCAAACAGTACGGCGGAGCGGGTCGCCTTTAAAAAATATCGTCCGACGGTGTAAAGGGGTGAAAGAAGCGTTATTTATGCGAGCCGTTGCCGCAGGTGGTGTCCCACGGATCGGCGATTTTTTTTTTTTCCCCCCCGTGAAGACATTTTACCAGGCTGTGTGTATTTCGAGAAGTAAGTCGCCCGCTCGGCCCTGTCTTCGCTAATGCAACTTTAACGAGGCACAAAGTCGGCGATATCGTGTGACTCGATGGTTGACGGCTCATGCCGTTACACGTTCCCCTTGAACACGCGGTCGATACTCTCTCTCTACCCGCGAGACAGAGCGACAGAACCTGGACACCAATCGATCCCTCGCACTTTACGCTCGGTGAAATCGACACCCTTGATTATTGCTTACAACCGCTGTTTTCCTCCATGGGAATCGTCTTTTGTCTTGATACTGCAATCTTCGAATCGTTTTTGGGGTCTTCCACGACTGGAATTACGTTCATCCACTTTAGAAGCCGGCGATTTTAACAGGCTGGTGACAAACTTCGGAAGAACACAGCGAAAACCATCTTCTATTATTTCTTAAAAACCGTTCACGGGTTCTGTTGGATGTCTTCCACAATTTGTTTAATTGTACACACAAAAGGGTAGAATATTTTCCTAAACCAGTATGCACCTCTTGTGTACAATCCATCAAATGAAACGACTCCTGAAGTACACAGAGAATCCTTAGATTTCTGTAGTTTGGTGGACAAGAAAACCATTTATTGAAAATCTCTGCGTGCGTGGTTTCTGGGCGTCTTCCTAAATAAATAATTTTTAAAATTAGGGGGGCAAGCTCGGGCAGAAAATTTTTATAGAATCCGATAAAGAATAGTCCTACGAATATTTTCTAGCAAAAATCACAAGACATGTCTTACCTTTTTTACAAAAAGCTTAGTTAAAGTTATAAGAATTTTTGATTTCGCGTTTTAACAAACGGATCACTTTGAAACAATAAAATATGATAAATAATAATTGTAAAAACCGCTAGGGAGCCAACATAACGAGTACACACCTTGAACTAAATGATCCATCGCAAATTATTTAATTTTTCGGTTTACAATACGTTGTACAGTTTACAACGTTGTTCTGAATATTTTTTTATTTCGTATATTTTTTATAGTTTTTATATTTTGTACGGTAATAAATTCTAGTTATGGTGAAATAAACTTGGTTACTTAACTACTATAGCTGAGCTTCTACCCGCTTTCTGAGTTTAAGTGTCGCTAAATGTCTCACTCAGTCAAGAGAGTGAGTCTTGTACGGGTGAAGTTGAAAGGACAAGTTGCCTCACCATGTACTCGACTTGTAAATGTCCATATACATACCTTTATATGATCCCAATTATATCGTGTTTAGTATCATTTTAATCAGAAAAATGCCACAAATATATTGGTGAAAGTCTCATACAAAAATAAATAATAATAAAAAAGTTTTTTATTGAGATTACATTGTGAGGACGCGGCGGGCCTTTGAACTGTGCCGGCGACTGCGACTCTCCGCGTCTCTTTCTTTTCCATACGCTGTCCTTCCTTGCGCACGAAACTCCTATCGTCCATTACACACGTAAATATCATCGGAATTATATGATTTTTGGTATCAATTTCATTAGAAAAATGTCAAGAATATGATGGTGAAAGTTCCATAAAAAAATAATAAAATATAAAGAAGTTTTGTTATTGGATTAGTAGTGGTCTCATAGTAGTAGTAGTATCATGTTACACTTCTCGGCGGCCGAGGCCTCTCGAGTTTTAGGGCCTCTCACGGGGTATACCCCGCAGGAGTGGGGATAGTTCAGGGACAATTATATATGAGACATTTGGGACATTTATCGATAAAATACTGTATAACGTTTTCCATTTATGCGCGTACTTGAGGTTATAACACAAGAACTGTAAGACAAGAATCCGACGTGACTTTTTCACGGCCGGATTGCCGCTGTTGAGAGTACAATCTTGAATCGGTCAAAAAATCGATTTTTTTCAGAATTTTTCAAAAGTACGTATCCTTAAATATGTACATTGAAACGACAAAGTTGCACAACATCCATAATGCATTATGTAGATAAGAGATTTATTCAATAAATTCCTGTTCGATAATTTTTAAGTAAGAAATCTGAAACCGGCATGTGTTGTTTGATGAAAATTTTATATAAAAATTACAGTTAGATCCGCGGGGAATTGTACCAACAGTTTCATTACATTAATATTAAAAATAGAAAACCATCGGAAGATCAATGTTCATTTCTCTTTGAAAAATTCTAAAGAGCTTGTGTTTTATTCTTGGTCGTCCGGTTATTTTTTTTTTAATCAGAATATAAGAAATGGTAGATCGCGGTAATGCAGCTACGATCATCCCATCGGAAGATCTTCTCGCGTCTTGCGGGTTCGCCGTCCCAGAGAAATAATTTATCTGTGATCGATGGTTCTCCTTTGAGCAGGGCCACCAATATGCCTCTCGGCTACCAATAATATCGGCGGAGATTCACAGCCGCAAAAACTTCTCTTTCACAATTGAGGATCTTGTCTCGTGCGTTATCTCCTCCTCCTGATGAATCAAAATATCCGGCGAACGGGTCCGGCAGTGATCAAATGCTCTGCTTCGATGTACGATCTCTCCCCCCCCCCCCCCCCCCTCTAAGGAGACCCTCGCATTTTCCCCGGTGAAACGTCAGACGAGTTTCGTATATTAATCTCGGTTGCAATCTCCACAGGAAAAACTCGCACCAACGATAGAAATTTTCGCATTATCTAATTTGCGCGCTTTCCCCGGAAACCGGGGCTGGAAGTACGGATTTTGAAGGAGCTTATAATTTTACAAATTTTTCGCGGGGCAAGTTGATGCTTTTTTAAAAATATTCTAAATTATTCTTTGACGAAAAATACGTACAAAATCAGTTATAACTTGCCTACCTCTATTTTTTATTAATAAAACATTTCTATACACCTGAACCGTGTATTATAAGGGTGTCCCAAAAAGGTGATTCCTGAAATCATTTAAAATAACTTTTTCCTTTGCGAAAATGTTTTCCGCGGCTGCGTTAACGAGTTATTAGCGAAAAACGCGGAGCAATCAGAGCACCGCTACCGTGGACGAATTCCAGCTCGGCCAATGCCAACGCCACGCTCATCGGTAGCCGCGCTCCGATTGGTCCGCGTTTTTCGCTAATAACTCCTTAACGAGACCTCGGAGAACATTTTCGCAAAGGACAAATTGGCTTCAAGTGGCCTTAGGAATCACCTCTTCCAAATAAGTAGACTTGCAGGTAGAGATCCGTGTATTTTTTTACATTGTCCACAGATTAAAATCCAGATTCTGGTACTTGCGTTTATTCTTATTCCCCAAATAAGTGACCTAATATTTGAACTGTAACCGGTGGTAAGCATCGCTTAAAATAAAAGCGTTCGATCGGGTCTGGGAAGCGAAATTCTGCGCGGATAGTGAACGTGAAAAATGATGAATTAATTAATCGTCCGGTCGGCGCGATAAGTCGATTCTCATTACAATTCCCGGACCAGCCGGGGTGTCGGCTTTCAAGCGGCGCGGCACGGCGCGGCGCGGTGGCAAAAAATAGCATATATGTATACGAGTCAAGCGGAAAAAGAAGCGATTTCGCGATCCACTGGGGAAAAAAGTCCGTCCGGTAAGTCCGATCTAGAGCATTGCAAACTTCGTGTCCGTCACATTTCCGGGGATAATCCGGATCGTAGAAATCCGCCGCTTCAAATTCGAGTATTCGTCGACAGTCGAGCTACGATCGAATTCTACAGAAGTGCTTTAGAAAGACGAACGACAAACGTGCCACGAATTCTGGATACTCGCAGTCTTCAACTCGTCGAAACGTTTCAATTCGACGCGACGGAATCATGTTCGCCGTGTTTGTTTAACCTTATGAACGCGGTAAATTAAAAGAGTAATTAAAATGAAAGAACTTGGCGCAATAACTTTGCTTAAGGAACGCTCCAAAGGTATTTTTCTGCAATAATAAATTATATTATATAATAATAAAAATAAATGTAATAATAAATTTAATATTCCATAGTCTACTAACACAAATAAAAATTCCCAACAGTGTGTACACGAGAATAAAAATACAGGGTTCTACGCAAACGACCTTCCACGACCTTGTAATCTCGGAAACGTATGGACACGCAAAAGACGTGTCAGCGATAAAATATTTCGGCCGAAACGGTGAGCGTGTTTCGTTTGCATCGTCGAAACTAAAGGAAGCATTTTCCACGGTAAAGATAAACAGGACAGCCTGTATAAAAATGTCACGCACTGTTGTTTTCCCGATAAAAGAGCAACGGTCTTTGACGATGTCAACGGACCCAGAAAAATCCAGTGACAAGAACTTGTGGGGTAACCTAATAAATGCCCGAGCAGTTTGCCGAACGAATGAAACACTGTATTGATCTACCACCGCAAGGGGTACGCAACGAGTTAAGGGTTAATCAATTTTCGGGTTACGACGTAGTAACGCGGCGTGTCGACTATGTCAGGAACACAGCATTATCCGTTTCGGGAAATTCACACGTCGTCCTTCTGCCCCCCCCCCACTTTCGCGATATAAACGTACCCCATGGGGGATGAAATTATCAGAGGCAGGCATGAAAAATTCATTTTTCAACTGAGCGATGAATAATGTGTAAGTCATGCGAGAATTCATTAAAAATTTTTGCAAAAGGTTCCTTTAACGAATTTAATTCTGAGATTCCAGACTGAAATGTAGTATTTAAATCGATATGGGATGGTTAAGCTGCTGTTAAAAATAGCCAAGGTTGGCATTCGGGGCCCATGACGTCACCGAGGTGTCATTTAAACACGCCAAAATCGATTTGAGGCTGATCCAAATTTTTTAATGAAACCGAAAAGACATTGTTCTGAAAACGAACGAAGCATTGCATTCAGGAGTCGTCGAACGTAATTGACCAGTGCAACGACACACGAGCTTCAGACTGTCGCGTCGAGGAGACTTTTATTTGTTGCGTATGTATATCGAGGACAGCGAGACGATTCGCGGAATGTGCCTAAGCAATTTGCCTATAGCTTCCGTGGAAGAAATAAGTAGGACGAAACCCACCGGAAAAAATGGACAAGTTGGATAAATTGCACGGCCGCCTTTTAATCAGTTCATTCGGCTAATTTACTCGGGGAACTTGCTTGACTCCTCTCTGACCCCGAGGAATTTTTCTCTTGGGTATTTCTTGGCTAAATAGATCGTCCGAGTCCGCCACCGCAAATTGGCCGAGATATTTATTTGCTACCAACTTTCCTCCTAACACCGCTTACTTCGCCATCAGTCTACGAAGTTATAGTTTGTTCGCTACACGTCCCTTTATCAAACGCCCTCCTTTTTCGTGATATTCGCGACGTTGGATTATAATGTTAAATAATAGCATGTAACACGACTCGTAAGTTATTTGTTGTACGAACAGACTTTTCGAACAACATACATATATGGTTTCCAGTTTCTTGTTTTTCAACTTAAATAAAGATAATTGCATGAATATTATGTTATTTTAAAACATATCTAAACCTGTAATTTCAAAATACTTGACCAATAATAACCTAATCATTTTCAATCTCAAAAATTTTCCAAAATTTATTTAAATGGGAATACTCCCTTAAATATATGTTTAGGTACATAACAGTCCCAAATTGTAGGTTTGTAAAAATTATGTGGTAGACAATGTGTTAAATAAAGGTAAATATTACAAACTGACGTATTTCGTGACAAGACGAATTGGCACTCGTTACAGAGCGTTCGCAAATTTGTCGCCCCGGGGTTCGAACAAATGAAGTAGAAACGCGTTGACTTCGGAAAGACCGAGCTATCGCGGATACCAATCTCTATTGTATGCACTTAACTATATGTATAGCAAACTCGCAGCGGTATACTTTGCCGGCTAGATTGAACCGTCCGTGGGGAACACTTGTTACCCTCTTTAACAACCGAATTGTAAAACAGGTACGCGAGCTGACGGCTTCATCGTAAGCAACGCCTCAAATAATCGCTCCAAATAATTCATTACTTAATATACCATAATATAATGTTATTTGTTAATCAAATTCCCTGTATATATGAAGGATGTCACAAGCAAAAGGTAGAACGCACGAAAAAACGTAAACTCAGGACGACGCGCGACGAGCGGAGAGGGGATACAAGGAGTCACGTCCAATCCTGTCCAGTCCTGTCCAGTCGTGTCGAGTCGTGTCCAGTCCTGTCCAGTCGTAGCTAGCGAGCACATCGATTAACGCGTTTTGTTAACACCATTCTTTTCCGCATATCATTAGATAGTAAAATCCACATTATTACCGATACGTTGTTGGGAATCCGTTATGAAATATATTAATATAGTAACATAATTTTAGCTTGCATTATAGAACTTTTACTTAATTTCTCATTATTGATAATTTTGACTTGCACCTTTTTTGCATTAAACGGCCCACACATGATTTGTCGAATAATTTATTTGTTAAATATGTTTGAAATTTCTTACGCGGATTTTTCCGGTTGATTTCATCGACTGAAATTCCAGTGTTCGATTAAAAAAACGCTAGAAAACAAAAATTCCTGTCCGAGAATGGACGGTCAATTGACTCTCATAGTCAATTGACTCTCATAGTTAGCAGTAGAACGGGAGGATAACTCGATATTTCAATTTCAAAAATCAAAGTGGAACTCGGCAATCGAGTTCGGTGGGAAAGAATTTTTTTCTTAGCAATACATACATATAATGAGAGCGTTTCCACAACGAGACCGGGCAAAGCTCGTGGCCGCGTGCAACGCGGGAACGATTGATTCAATTTAAGTAATTGATTGTTTCTAACGAGAGCGGAAAATTCGTGAACCGGCGAAACTCCCACGCTTGCAAATCAATTTCCGCGAATTATACTCCGCGGAATAAAAATATAATACAATACATCTCGCTTTGAAGCATCCACGGAGCTGGTCAAACAATTTCGCTGTACGGGCTGTTAAAAAATTTAAACTGCCATTGTGTGTTCGTTTGAAGACGAATACAATTACCGCGATTCATTTGAATAAATGCTTGAAACGCAACGGAAAAAAATTTTTTTAACAATGACCGGCGCGAAATTGTCATCTCGCTTTTCATTGAATGGACGAGCTTCAAACGAGCCGGCCGTACGTTTTTTATTCCGTTGTTTTCAAATAATTAAAATTATTAAGGATACAAGTACGTTGTTATTTATTCTTCAATGATTTTACCGTTATTAAAAAGTTGTGAGAAGCAACTATTACTATTTTTTACGTAATTCAGACTGAATACAATTTTTTAAAAATTTTCGCTACATATCATCGGATAAACTAATCTAGCTTGGCAGAAAAACTGAAATCGTTTGGTCGATTTATAAAAATGTTACTTATGAGACTGACTGTACATATGTATACATCATGTTTTCATATTATTACAGATATGATGACAAATAAATAATTTGAAATAATTAATTATTTTTAATACTTTATTACTTGTATTTCACAAATGTAATGAAATATCATTTCATTTCAATTACATTGTTCAAATCAAATAATAAATAATTTCACCTCAAGAGGTTATCGAACTAAATTAATTATTAAATTTAGATATGAATTTCATGAAAAATTGAAATAATGAATGTGTGTGCAATTTCAAATAACTTATTTCGACCAAGCTTGATACCCATTATGAAGTATCATGGAGTGAACCGAGAGAAGAATGATGGGAATGTCGTTAACAAGATATCCTCATGGGTGTATGGACGATTAAAATGTGCAAAGAAACAAAAACAAATTGTCTACTGAGCGTCTAGACATCGATCGAGGTACGTTGCTAGGATTGAACCGCCAGGAGCGAGCCCCAGGGCATAAATAATCCAGAAAGCAGAATAATTTCACGTTGAATCCGAATCCAAGATCGATCACGCCTACTCCTACGGACGATCTAACCCAGTTTCACCTCCGAGGCGTGTACATGCCAGTTTTTCCGCGGAATGGAAGCAGCTCGATAAAAACACCGATTTTACACCTCTTTTCACTTATCTGTACGGCTCGCGATGTTCAACCCCTTCGAATACGCGGTAAATCCGGAAATTCGAATTTCATACCAACTGGGATTCCTTCGGCGGGAACAGGTTCGTAAAAACATTATTTATCGTATTTTTCGGAGCCTATCGAAATTTAAAATAAAGTTTTATAATTTTAGGTTTGGCAAATTGTTTTATTCAAAGACTCGCTGAATACATCATTTGGAAATCTTTTAAAGGTAAGAAAACATTTTCGTGAGAATTATTTATAGTCTCCTTGCCTTATTTTTACTGCAAGAAACTGTTCGAAGGAGAATTCAATTTCTCCCCTAATCTGATTGTTATCAAATAATCTAGGCATTTGCATAAAGATCTGCAATCTGGTAACTAATTGTGTACTTAATGGCATTGTAGTAATTTACACATTTTTATTATAAGGCGTGTAAGTAAAAACGAGATTAGATTACGACCATGAATCCTATTACAGGAACATGATTAATAGCAATCCTTTCATAACGGGGATTTTCACATTCCAACTTAAACAGAAAATTAGGCGAACGAGAAATTCGTCGATCGCGAAACTAATCGAGTTGGAAAGTAATATAAAAATCATATTAATATCCATCACGGTCCCTGTGCTTCGTTTCTTCTATATTTGCATATGGCTCGAATGCATAAAATCCGCTATCGAATGATGACTCCGTACAAACGAATTTGCAAGTAAATGGATTCGCAATTTTATAATCTAATGGAACTTTTGATTGAGTTTTCCGAAATTCCGAAATTGGTGTTCACGTTATTCAAAGTTATCGTGTGCCATATTTCTTCGCCTATATTCTAAAAGTGCATCGTAAAAATTTGTTTTCTAAAAAAAACTGCATGCTATTTTATTTTAATACCAGCATTTCTCTTTTTCCATATCTTAATGGAAATGTCAGGTAGTTTGAGTATCTGACGTAAGAGCAAATTGGAACGTAAACAGACTGAAGAAAAACATACGGAAATATGCAATCTAAAGTAACGAAGTTGCATCTCAACTAGAGTACTCTATTTTTATGCATTACACGACCCACATATACATTTACTTATACTCTTCAAACACGTGTCCCAATAACAGGTAACAAATATTATACAGTTAACATTCCTCGTATCAAACGAAAAATATACCTATCTGAAACACTGTGTCAAACTCAAAATTTCATTAATAAAATCACAGACAAATTTTAATTACGTACATACTAATTTTCTACAGCATCTGTGAAACGTACAATTGAAAAATATGTAATTAAATATCACGAAATTCCACAAACTAAAGAGCTGATTAAATTAAAATATATACTTGTTATTAAATCGTTGTCAACATTTTCTTTTAATGCATTAAAAAAAAATTTTTTTTACGCAGTTTGATGGACACAATAATACCATGCAATATTCGTTGAAACTTTTTTTCAATATCATTTGTTATTCCTGAGATAAAGAAAATATTGAAATTTTTTCAAGGGACTACCCCTTTAATGCGAAAAAAGTTTTATAATTTTTTTAATGTACGGGGTTCGATAACTTCTCTTCTCAGTAGTTTTCCATTTCACTTTGTTGTTCCCCAGTTTCGCGAATCTCCTCGAGCAACAAGAATGACCGGCTCGAATCGAATTGCAGAGCACAACAAAGTCGAAAACTTGAAACATCGATCACGCTTCAACCGGATCCTGGTATAGATCGAAACGAGCGTGAAAGAAGTTTCGTTACTCGGAAACTTCGGCCGTGTTCGAGCCCATTCAGCGTGCGTGCCGGTGAATTCTATTTACGTAAATTCTGATCGATCTGACACTTTCTGCCGGCCGTGCACGTGAATGAGAACAGTTTCTAATTTGAACGTTTGCGCCCCTATATTCCATCCATTCCGCGCTTTTCGACGCAATTAGCGGTACGCATTTCAGAACGATTCGTGGGATACGTCTACGATTCACGAATTGCTACGACTCGCTCGAATCAACGGAGAATCTGCACCATGCTAATTTATTATTATGCCGACTCGAACAAATTGTATTTTTTTACTAATTGATTTTTTGAAAATTTAATGGCCACTGGAACTGTGATAATTTTCACTTGAAACGCTTTTCCGACGCAATTATGGAATCGCAGTTGAGGGTGGTTTGCGGACGACGTTTACAATTTGCAAAAATTATTACGAATGTTACTTTGCTTTGATTTCTAGGAGTCACTGCGGTGATTCCAAAAAATCTCACAAATTGTTTTCTTGAAAATATGGTCTTGAAGGACTCTGGAATTGACAATTGAAATGTGATATGTATTTGGGATAATTCGATGTACATTGGAATCTGATTTTCGCGAATTAATAAATTTTTTTTACTTCTCGTTTATACCAACTCAGACCACAACCACAGTTTCGGACAATTGTAAACTTTTGTTTGGATCATCGTAAAATTTGGATACGATTACTATTTTGCACAGAAAGTAATTTTATTTCAAATTCAAATTCTTCATAAAAAATTGTCCAAGACACTGATCTTCTACCGTGTGTCTAGGTAGAAACGAACAAAGAAATTAATTATATTCGACAGCTATTTTGAGTGATCAATGAAAATGATCATAGAACGAGATTTAGAGAATCAAGAAACTACCCTCAAGCCTTGACTCCCACCGAAACGACAATCTTTGACGATGGCGTTCATTTGAAATCTTTGCGCGACACTCGGAACAAAAGAAGGAAAAGGAAGACCGTGGATTTATTGGAAGACTCGAGTGGTCTGTTCAAACCAATCAGAATGTTCCCTTTGAAGTCAGTTCGGAAGACCGCGCCAAGATACTAGCAGCGAAAGGCATACCGCAAGTTCAATATAAATTTTAAAAATCGAAGTCGCAATCCGATCAAGCCTAGGAAGTAATCAAATAGCATTTGATTTCTATAAATAATTATATTAGTTAATAATTCTAAATGTTCTGCGATATTCAATGATCTTGCAATTTATAGTTGGGACATTTTGATGCCTCAATAAATGATCATTCAAGAACATGAAAATCTACGAAAATTTTGCTATTTGCCAACAACGATATTAATGAAGTTTTAAAAATGTATTGAAAGTTACGGTTATTGACATACGGATTAAAACTACTATTATATTAATGGGTTCTGTAATTATACAGAAGATTTTCTGAAAGCTTGGGACTTACTGAAAGTCATAAATTTCACATGCATCGAATGAATTGCAAAAGAAGACGCAAGCCGGACGCTGAGTTATGGCACGTGAAATACTTTTCTATTGAATAAATTATGCGGGGGTCTGGTAGCGTTCCTTTTATGTCGTATAAACAATTTTCTAATTGAAACAAACTGTCGTACATTATTCCTGGGAATTGCTTTCCGCTTGTTAATGAAAAAAAAACATCTTAGAGATCAAAACCTATGTCAATTGTAAATTAACATTAAGACTATCAAACACTGAATGCGACTATGCACACAAAACTATATAAAATTAGAATGGGTGTAGAAAGTATATCCTTCAAAAACGAAAAACTTTTTCAAAATTGGACCAAACAGCTTGAGTTTTTTTTCGAGATATTACAAATTTGTCAGATCTACAAAAAGCACCATTTAAATTTCCGTTACAGGCACATACAAAAAACCTTAAAAATCGCGACCAATTAAAAGAAAAAAAATTATTTTCGTAAAATCGTAAACTCAATACGTTTGGTGGAATTTTAAAAAAGTTATTCGCTTTCAACGTCCGAATACTTTTCACACCGTTACCATTCTCTGTCCAGAAGACGTAAAACGTCCGTCCCAAAAATTACAAGTTCGATGCGATCAAAGCTCGCAAACATTCGGTAGCTGTTTCTGGGAAAGCTTGACAAAGGGAAAATTGAATTTTGTCGAACAACATATCGCGTTGCACGCCGAATGAAACAGTCCGGGTCGCATTTCCCGCAGGCGAAGGTAGAAAAATGTGACGTTGCCGATTCAGTTTCGAACAACAAATAACAGAGCGAAATATTTGTAGTTGTTTGTACATACATACACGCGAGCAAGTAAACGATAAATATGATCGAACGGATCGGGGTCGATCGCGCGATACGAAAAAATCGAAAGTGAAAGAAACAACGAAAGGGATGGACATACCACCTGAAGATTTCCTGGCGCGATCAATCTTCACACGAGCATAGCGTCCGGTTCACTCGGCCGGGTCACTAAACATCGGGCAAGAGGAACTGTCGGAGCGCAGCAGCAGCAGCAACAACAACAACAACAACAACGTGTGCAACAAATTACAGAAAGGAAAAAAAGCAGAGGAGGACACCGGTAGCAGAGCTACATGTCTCGGTGTCGAGGGCCGTTGCTCGTCCAGGGAGGCCGTTTAACTAAAAGAGCATCGAACTGTTCCGGTGGTAGCGTGAACCGGGTACGAAGGGTGAAAGAATCGGTCGCGACAAGCGAACTGGTGCACCGTCAACGTGTAGGAGCGCGACAGGGGTTGGTTCTCGCGGCAACGGCGACGACGACGACGATGACGACGACGACGACGGCGTACAACTGGGCAACATAATCAGAGAGAAACGTGTTGCCGGAACAGGAGGGAGCGCGGAGCGCCTCCTTTCGCACCGAGGACCCGTCGAAGACTGCTCGTCGGAAAGTGGGAGGCTCTTTTTCGAAAGCATCGTTTTCTCGGCGGTGGCGAGGCTTCCGGACACGGGTAACCGGGCATGCGTGCCACGAGCCGGCCGATCAACGCACTGTGCATAGGGTGTGCCAACAAATGCGCTACAAACCTCGAGATTCCCATCAGGAAGAGGTCCTTCGACCTTTCAGTCACGAGGTAGCTACCATCGAAAACGACACACGACATCACCGCGCGATTATTATGCCACCCCGTGAAAAATCACTAGAACACCCTCGTCAAATGTACCAGCTACACCCTCCCCACTTGGCATGCTATCGAGGTGTACAGGAACGTTGGGTAATGTCGCGTTCGTCACGACGCGACGCGACACGAGCTACAGGCTGAGTCAGAAGTAATGGTCGCTGATTAGAGGGATGAATCTACAACTACAGGCTCGGGCAAAGATGATGGTCGCTGATTAAACGTTAAAGGGTTTTTCCATTGGAAAAAATTGATTTTCTTTATGGAACATTTTGAAAGAATAACATTTTTTTGTTCGACGCTTTCGAGGAAAACGAGTTTAACGATCCGCCGGGTTCGCGTGCGTATACGTATACAAGTGGAATCGGTAGGTCATCGGATGCCATCGGTGACAAAAATCACAAGAATACCGTCAACTGTACGAGTTACCCTCCCTCACTTAGCCTGCTACCGAGGTGTACAGGGACGTTGTGTCATGTCGCGTTCGGTTCGACGCTACAAAGTCGAATTTTCGAACTATTAAATCTAACACAATATTTCTCGTAAAATATTAATAATATTAATAATAATAAGATTCTTATAAGTTGTGTTTAGGAGGCCTCTCAAACCCCACAATGATTTTTTTACAACAATTTCTCCCAATTTTTCATGGTTAAATGTCTATCAAATTTGTTCCGAGTTTAAAAAAAAAAATACCTCTCTAATTTTTGGCATGCCACTGCTGCTACTACTACAAGCAATCGATCTTATTTTGACCGAATTTTCCCGATATGGAGAAAACAGCCGAGCATTCGCCCCCCGAGGCGTTAGCAACGGTCACTGCGCGCATCGCGTGTGGCATTTCATGCATTTCCGATAGTCTGATAAAAAGAATTTTCGAGCAAAAGTTGATTATACGATAATAAATTGCTGATAAAAAACTTAACGAAAATAAAAATATCACTAATTTTTTTAACAAATATTTCTTTCATTAATCGATGCACGTCCTCTTTAAAAAATAGTATTAAGGGTCTCGCGTCGAAAACGGATTAGTTCAGAAATTATTAATTTTCTGCCGACTACCATAAGCGACCGGACACTGTGCGACGGGGGCTACAGGCTGAGGCAGAGATGATGGTCGCTGATTAGAAGGGTAAATCTACACCTACAGGCTCAAGTAATGATAATGCTCGGTGATTAAAGGGGTGAAACTTCACCCCTGAGTTGGCTTTACTAGGCACTGAGCAAGAAGAGATCCTTCGACCTTCCAGTCACGCGGCGATTATTATGTCACCGTGAAGAATCACTAGAACAGTGTCAACTGTACGAGATACCCTCCCCGCTTGGGCTGCTATCGAGTCGTACAGGAACGTTGACTAATGTCGCGATAGGGACGAAGGGAGGTATATACTGAGGCAGAGGCGATGGTCGCTGATTAAGGGGGTGAATCAACACCTCTGAATCGGGTTTAGTGTGCACTATGCACAGGGTGTACCAACAAATACGAGACAGTGCCCGCGAACTGACAAGAGGAGGCCTTTGGACCCTCAATTTATATACATAGAGACTCCAATCGAATACAGACATACGACGCACTTATTACGTCATCGTGAGAAGTCACTAGAACACTGTCGACTGTACAAGTTACCCACCCCCACTGGGGCTGCTATCGGGATGTACAGAAAGGGAGCTAAATGCTGAGGCAGAGATGATGGTCGCTGATTAAGAGGATGAATCTACACCCCCGGATCGGTGGACTTTGGTGGTTCAAATTTCTTCGTTTAATTATTTATGAGGGTGTATTGGAGGTGCTGAATTATTAATTTAATCCCTTAAGTGTTTGGTCTTCCAGGAGATTCGGAAAGAGTGTCCAAACAATTTATTCCATATAGAATTTTGTCGCATGCAGAAATACTTTGATTTTTATTCTTATAAATGCCAACCGTATTGTGGTTCCGCCCCTACTTTCTCGACACCCTGTGCACGGGCACAGCGTGGGGGTTAAAGCCGCGTGAGGGTTGCTCGACCCGTGAACAGAGTCGAGAAGACATTCAAGTGTGAAATTGGGCTTGAAGGGCAGAAATCAAGATCCTCGGATTCTGTTCTGGATGAGAGGATTTAGCGTTTAGACACGTGGGACATGGACAGTGTTCCTTCTAACATTAATAATTAGGCTACTAGGGATTTTCGGAACAGTGACCAATTAGTGTCGCATCTATATACTGATTATACCTTTAACACATACATACATTATCAATAAAGAATCATGCATTATTGCTAACTCTACTGAAAATACGTTCTCTACAAACAGGCGAGCAAGAACTAAAATTATATGGAAAGAAGTAGTTGGTATTGAAATGTTATTCGTGCCCAATTTCAGCTTGTAATCGTGAATCAGTGAACGCTCATAATTAATTTTCTACTGAAACATTTGGGCTCATTAATAATTTCTACTACAACTACGTTTTATAAAATCCAGAATCACTTACCAGCCGGCGATGCCATTCGGTTGTATCTCTTGCAAGAATATGCCAAGCTCCCCTTTGTCCTTACTACGAAGTCCAACAACGCTGAACCCCAGGCTAGTTCCTTCGGGTTTGTATAACTGGAAGAGGTATCGCTAAATTGTAAGACTGTCCTCTCCATTGTATAATAGTTTCGAAAATAAAGAATGCAATTACCTGCACTGTAAATATCTGACGACCTCTTGCTGCAGCTTCGATAACTTTCTTGAATTCTTTAACGTATGTAGTTGTTGTAATTGGAGGCATGCCCATTACTTCCGAAGCCAAGCTTGGACTTGTAACCTGTAACAAAATGTAAAATGGTACATGTTGTACGATTGATGTTTGATCGAGTGCTAGTTCTAATTAAAATAACTCACTTGTGCGCTTGTATCCTCGCTGCTGCTATGCACCAATGGAGCAACAGGAACTCTTTGATCCTCGAGTTCACTACTGTCTTGATATAAGTCCTGATACATGTTTGGCCCGAGTGGTTGCACCGGTGTGCTAGGAACAGAAAGTTCCAGGTGTCCACTGATATTGATATCAAAGTCTCCCGGCAGGATAGACGGATGCTGAGCCAACTGAGTATTCAATTCGATGAGAGAGTCTTGTATCGTGACTATACTCCGAAATACTGGATCCTCCAGGAGGGAAATCAAGGACTTTATGTCCTGAGTAGTATGCATTTGTAGCTTAGGATCATCGCAATCTTCCACCCTTTCTTGCACATGCTCTAATAAGTGAAGCGCTGTAGATATATCTGAAATTTCAAACAAAAAAAAACGTGGTAAAAAAGATCAGGTATCCGAATTCACCGAAGTATGCAAGAGACCATAATAAAAATTCATATTAAATCTGACAATAAGCGAATTTGTCTAACAATTTAATTTCAGACGAAATATATTTAACTAACATATTGTACCAAGGTGAAATTGCATTTTATTTACCTGTATTCAAAGGCATCTTGATGCTGTCAGTTCTGATTCACTTAATGGAGTATAAAAATTCTTGCACCTCTACCTGTAAAAAAGTAACACGTACAT
Organism: Lasioglossum lativentre; assembly: GCA_916610255.1. Taxonomy (NCBI): domain Eukaryota; kingdom Metazoa; phylum Arthropoda; class Insecta; order Hymenoptera; family Halictidae; genus Lasioglossum; species Lasioglossum lativentre. The sequence goes on along the minus strand of OU744356.1, from coordinate 34,885,370 downwards.
TTTATATAAAAATAATTGGAACATGTATTCTAAATGTTTTTAATGTAATGCATCCTTTCGATGAAATACACTAAAATTGTTTAAACAGAGTATTATCTTAACCTCTACAATAGACAAATCTCAGAAACGAGTTGTGAATTAAAGTGCATGCAATATTAATTTCGATTAGTAATCATACTGTTACTCAGAAAGGATTCACGATTAAATAAATCGTCGTTAACTTTAGCTCAACCATGAATTTATCGTAAATCAATACGCCTGTTCATAGAATTTTTTGTATTAATATAGTACTGTATTACCTCGCGAAAATCCTCTCGAGAAATTCAAATAGAAGAGAGGCCAGCTGCGAATCGATATCCTCTCAGGGGATTTCACAGTTGCGCACAAAAATTACAAGCGTTTTCATTAAATATCACAGAAAGCGTGTAATTGCATTTTCCCATCAGCTGACTGTACCAAACTATCGAGCACTTGACAGTTCTTACCATAGAGAAAGTAACGCGGGTAGATCGACTTCGGCCGTGACGATACGTTCGAACGTAATGGCGGCACTAGCGCGGGAAAATTTCAATAGCGATCACTGCGTACTGAATTTAGTGTTGAATATATTTAGTACATTTTCTAGACTTCAATTTACTGAACATTTCCTGTCGTATCATTAATTAAAAAATAATGACACTTTAACTAAATTTTTAAATAACGACGCTGGCAATTTTTCTATTATAAAATTAATAAACGTACTAGCATCAAGAATAAAATAAAAAAAAGTTCAACATTTTCTATTTCAAGATGTACGGTATAAATTTCGGAAGAAATTTGAACAAATAAATAGAAAGAATTACTTTCGATATGAACAAAATTAATATAATGAAAAATCAGAGATAGCGAATGCAATAATCAAAATGAAATAGAATTAGAAATGTAAGAGTAACTATGTAAATTATTTCAATATTACAATAATCGTCCATTAATGTTTAATATGTACACCGCGAACAATAGAATTTTATCTCTAGTAATTATTTATATAATGCCGGATCGAATAAACCCCATCTGGGAGCTAAGACTCCACAAGGAGCAGCAGCGAAGAAGACTAATTAATCATAAAAATCCAAGGTCCAACAGCAATCGCTCGATCAGCTAATGGATTCCAGGGTCGACGGTTCCCTTTGTGGTTTCGTAAAATTTCAATAAAAATAAAAACCACGCTAAAAATAGCTGGGAACAGTGTTCTGGTCGTGGTCAGATCAGTCGGCGAGCACCTATCCCTGCTCGTTGTTCATCCTAGTTGACCTCGGGTAGGAATCTCTAATCCATGATTCCGCTACGAGCGATCGTCCATCGACACAATCAACCCGACATGGCGATGGTCTGCGGCATCGATTCTCAAACGACGAAGGACGAGCCCCCTGGGGGGTCGTCGACAACATCCGTATAATTTTCAGCTGGTGTAGCATTGTTAAAAAAAAAACCTGACCGGTCATCGTCGAAACTAAGCCAAGCGCGATGGGCTTGATCCACTACTTCGAACGGGAAACAATGGTGTTTAGGGACGAACGCACGGGTGATCTAATGATTATGGTAGTGCACGCGTTACATCGATGCTTGAGAACCCGTGGTCCTGGCGTTTTGCACGCACGTCGATCGTTTTCCCGGATGGCCCCACGGAAACCGGACACAATGGAGCTACTTCCGGCGAGCACAAGGCCAGAAATCGGACGTGGGGATATCCCACTGTGCACATCTCTCCACTGTGTTCTGCCCCCTACGGCTTGTCTATACGAATCATTCATCGAAACGGTTATATTCCATCTCGTCTCCCCTTCTCTACACGGCTCAGGTGTTATCCATTATTTCCACGGTTCGCGCCGATTTTGACCGCCAGTTTGATTACAGGTGCCATTCGCGGTGGACGGACGATCCCTCCGATATATGTTAGGCCAGACTTTTCGGCAGCTGTTCGGATACCAACATAACCGAGTTCACCAGCAGAGCCTTCCGTTAGAGATCGAGGAAATCCTTTCGCCCGGATCGGTCCCCCGGATCCTACTTAAACATCCTACGTGTACGTAAGTACCATTTTCTGTTCGTCGAAAGAATTTTGTCTTTTTACCGTTTCAGACTTGATCTACTCATTTTTTGTCATAAAATCGGCAGCGATTATAACTTGAAAGCAGATCATCTATAGTTTATTCCATATTTGAAAAGAATTATTGAATTTTCTTAGTCATTCGTTTCACACTGCAATGTTGGATAACGCATTTCATCATTATGTAACATCTATTTTAAGCAGGGCTTGAAAGAAACTGTAAACGTTTATAAATAAAAGTTATTTTGTAAACTTGAAATTTTTTAATTATTTCTTTTCTGTTTTAAGTTAACTTTCTACATTAACACTTTAATTCTGTTATAGAAGATTTCTTAACAGATATTTTAATGTAAAATATAAAACTTTAAACTATTTTTACGGAATTGAAAACGGGTTAAATATAGATGAGTAAGCAAATCGTGATGCTTGTATACAACTAGAACTCTATAGAATGATTCAAGGTTTCAACTTCAAACCTATGTAATACTAAACGGTGTTTGAAAGTACTTTAACTTTTTCAAAGCAGAATAACTGTAACTGTCCAACTAGAACTTTTTCTCATTATCGATAAAGTAAAAATTTTCTATTTATGCATAAATATATGGAGTAAAAGTTTCAGTGGATTGTAACTGTTTTCTTAGAACAGAAAAGTTAAAAGTCAAAAAGTAACTGTTACGTTAGAACTAATTGAAAATTTTAACAATTTCCTTCAAGCCCTAGATACACAATTATATTATTACTAAAATTTCTTTGGAACGTTCGATTGAAAAATTTAGTTCTATTAAATGCAGTGAATTTTCTGAAATTATGCACTGTTTTAAGAAATATTTTTTCATTGCTTCGTAGAATTAATTTGTCCAGCAAAATAGTGATGAATAAGAAAGATTCAGTTTTGCATTTTATTGTTATCCTGTGAAGACGACGGTAATAGATATTTTTTTTTTTCCATAACGCGCCTAATAAATGCGCATAGTTAAACAACATATATTCTTATACACAGTTGGAGAATACACATTCATGTAAACAGTTGGAAATTAAACGCTTCCTGCAAATAATACGTAGCTAATCAAGATAAAATTGTCTGGATTTCCGGAATGACTTCGGCTCGCTAAAGTTTTTGCGCGTAGTAGTTGTGCTGCACGCGCGGTGGACTTTCGAATTTATATTCAAGCTCGTTCTCGAGAAACCATTTAGGCGAGTAATTATAATCTGTCATTGCGTGGGAGCGTTGTATTAGCGTTAATATCGCGCAACAATCGGAGAATTCTGAGGCGATTCGAGACACGCAACAATGTTATCCATGTATCATCTGGAATTCAAATGAAAACCGAGCACGATAATGGCTTTGTTTTGTACTACATAACGAGGTGGAGGTCTAGAAAAAAAAAACTGAACTTTCATAACGCAACTGTACTTTTAGTATAAAATCAATGTTACCAGAATACGCTTATGTAAAAATGATTATCACATATACTATTTATTCTTAGAGTCTGTAGTCTAATAGTCTTGACTTTTTTACGAAATATTAAAATATATTTTCCAATCGAAACCGCGAAATCACACGTGCAATTATTATACCATTCGAACGTAATATTATATGTTAAGTACATATGCATAACCGTGCAGACCTACAATTTCAACTCGTCGACCGTAACATATTAATCATTGAATAAGCATTCATTCTGGACAGACAAGAGCAATTACCGAGGCGATAAACCGTAGCGTAATTAATAAGCGGCATTTCTATATGATGTAACATTCAATGACCCTTAATGACAAACCACGTGTGCAACAATCGAGAATTTGCTCCAATTACTATGCACGGTTCTACGACTTTTTGAAATGAGAAACTTAAAGTTGGTCGATTATTTTAGAGATCTATTTATCGCGTAAAAAGTTCAATTATAATCTAACTTAATTTATAAAAAATATACATTCAATTAATGAATATGCGATTTGGTGAATAATTAGGATTTACTGGTTAATCCCTTAATAATTAATTGGTTGTATGCTCTCGTAATTAGAAAATAACCGAATTCAATTTCAACATTAAATAATATAAATCATAAATTATAGGCGGATTGGATTAACAAAGAAAATATAATTTTCCCTACAAAAAATGATGAAACCGGTTTGAATTGGCAGTATATCACACGCCACGCTGTTCGGTGGTTTCCCACTGAAAAATGCTTTTTCGTAGTACGCGTTTTTAATTATTCCGGAAAGGATGATGCCGGTTTCAGCTTTTTGTTTTTAAATATTCCTGGTCCAGAAACAATATTGAAGATACTCTTTGCCGCGGGGTTTCGTTGACGCGGAGCGTCGTCGTCGCGTCTACTTTATGAAAAAGTAACTTTGAAGTTGAGATGGGATCAGGAGCATTCAAAGTGTACAGAGACACAGTGCAAGGTTTTATGGAATTCCTGAGCTGCACTCACCCTGAACACTTCCACACGCTCGCACCCCCGTGAACCTTTTCTCTAACGTGAATGTTTCACACACACCAGATACATGTACAACGACGGATGGACCAGGACTAGCACACGCCCGTAAACCCAACGAACCGTGTTTCCAACTTTCGAGCATTACATTATTAGTTGGCCATTACCTTTGCAGTTATCATCGCTAATACACACACGTCCTCGCTGAAAACAAAATTATCCGATGAAATATTGATTACCGAAACGACCGAGGTCCCGCAGCTCGCCGCCACGGTCAATTATGAACTTGTAGAGCGGTCCAATTACGATTGGATTAATCGAATTCCCCCTATATTGCCGTCCGCGCTTCTGCAGCGACGCTCCTTTCAAAACAAAAGAACCGTGGGCAAAATACGTCACCTGTAAAGGTCGATTTGTACCGTTCGCATAGGTTTCGTTCTCCTCCGGTCAGACAAATGTTCTTTAATGCATTTAATTAAATATAAGTTCATTCCACTAGTTGAATAGTATCAAAACTGGCTGTGTCCGTTTTTGAAAGATGGCGAGATATTTATTGCAATGTATTTTGCTGAATATCCCAACATTTGTCAAAAATGGATACTGCTAGTTTTGATACTACTCAAATTTATTAATTCTGAAATTAAGTAGTAATATTGCAATCTATTTTGCTGAATATCCCAATATTTTTCAAAAATGGAAAACGGCTAGTTTCGATACTACTCAAATTTATTAATTCTGAAATTAATTAGTAATATTACAATCTATTTTGTTGAATATCCCAACATTTTTCAAGAAGGACACAGCTAGTTTTGTTACTACTCAAATTTATTAATTCTGAAATTAACTAGTAATTGTTATTAATAAAATGGCGTGACAGTCAATGTGTCTACTATCGTATGCCAACAAGAGAATAAACAAAAGACTATAGGAACAATTTTCTATGTTTGATTTCAGGGATCCTGGTTGGAATGTCCACTTGATAATTGCATAAAAAAAAATGAAAAGACTTAGAAACATATCGGATATACTACAGACTATCTCTGTCCTCGCTACCCTAAAGGTAGTCGTAAACGGTAAGTTCATTTGTCTATGAATCGTTTCGAGTGGTCCATTTAAAATTTACCTTAGCTCCGTTCGTTTTTGTTATATTAAACAAAATTAATCCTCAAGTATTCAGAAAACGAATGACGATAATGCTAATAAATAATAAAGGCGCGCGCGGCAAACGTTGTTAAATTACACGACAGATTGTCAAGCATCCTTCGGAAGAGAGATTAGCTTAATGACCACGGCTTTAATTCGAACCGGAGGTCCGTGCTCTGAAAAATCTTTTTTGTCGCCTAGGATTCGCGAATGATTACGCCCACGCGCGTGCCCGCCAGCAGGCTAATTAATGACGGATCGCATAAAACCCCGTGATGTCATTCGTGTGCTTGCGAAATTACGTTTTATTCCATTGTATCGACTGTCCGTGCCACTTGTAGCACGAAAATGTCGCGTCGATAAAATCTGACGCTCGTCCCCAAAGGAAATAACCTGGTTTTTTTTCTGGCCGCGAAGAGGGGGGGGGGGGGAGTACTAATCCATTCGCGAGAAAATAACAACATAAAAAAATGAACACACGCGTTCTGTCCACGCATTCCGAAACGCGCGATAACGAGAGGACTGTTTTCAGGGCAAACAACGTGTAATACCGGTTTAGGTCGGGTCGTTTATGAGAGACTTCCGGACCAGCAGCTTCAGGGCTTTGACGATGACGTGGTAAATGCACCGGCACGCAAAATTGCAACCCTATGAGAAACCATGGAGAATCTCGTAATATCCTCCTACACGCGTTTAAATGTCGAATACAAATAAAATCTTCGACTGTTCATGGTTTTCATCGCGTTGCAATTTCTCTGCAGTTGTGAATCTTTTAGTTGTTCTTTCACGACAGTTGCTCTTGGAAATCGATTTCATTGTCAGTCTTAATTAAGCATTATCGACTGCCAGTCAATGTTTCTTGGAGCTGTCGTGAGGAGAATTCGATGTTGTTTTCCCGAGATATGGTAATACTCTCGTCGACGACCTCCTTAGGTGCGAGACTCTGCCCCGCCGTTTAGGGTACTGGAGAAATGTCAGGAGCTCTGTTTACGCGATAGAACAGCGACGAACAACTTGGTGCGAGCCTGCACTAGCTTCGACTTTCAACCTGGAAGCAGAATCGCGTCTTTCAGCGGCGCTGCCGAATACGAGGAGAGCACTTGCTATTTGACTAGAGAACAGGCGCAACCGGAAGGGATCGGTAACCTGATGTTGGTGCCAAACAGCGTCCATTTCACGGAAGTTTGTCTAGGCTGTGAGTCCCTTTGTGATTTTAAGATGCTCCTTGCCTCCATCATCTGGAAATTAGACACTCGGCATCACAAGATTCCATTGTGGCACTACATATATTTAATGGCACTGATACTCTAAAGATTATTCTAAAGGCTAACCAATTACTCTTTCATCTTTAAATTGTTACCATTTTTACTATTGTTCCTGAAACTAACAATCGGTTGACTGGTTAGAAATAGTACATTAATGATAGTTCATTCGTTCATGGTTAATATTCAGATGTTTGATAATATTATGAATATTATTGCCAATTACTCTTTCAACTTTAAATTGTTACCAGTTTTATTATTGTTCTTGAAACTAACAATCAGTTGACTGGTTAGAAATCGTACATTAATGATAGTTTATACGTATATGGTTAATCAGTATTATTGGACTTGCCAATTACTCTTTTATCTTAGAATTGTTACCATTTTTACTATTGTTCCTGAAACTAACAATCAGTTCACTGGTTAGAAATCGGACATTAATGATAGTTCATTCGTACATGATTAATATACAGATTTTTGATAATATTATCAATATTATTGCCAATTACTCTTTCATCTTTAAATTGTTACCATTTTTACTATTGTTCCTCAAACTAACAATTGGTTGACTGGTTAAAAATCGTACATTAATGATAGTTCATACATATATGGTGTATCAATATTATCAATATTAAGGGGTTTGCCAATTACTCTTTTATCATAGAATTGTTACCATTTTTACTATTATTAGGAATCATACGTGAACGTCAGCTCGTACGATTAAGATTCAGATTTTGTCTTCCACCTTGTGTGATTAATAATTGTACTTTCTATCTCTAAAGCTGACAGGATAGAAAGGGAGTGCCCCAACAGGCGCTACGTATTCGAAAGACACCCGAGGAAGAAACTGAAGCTGCCCCTGACAGACATCAAGGAAGTTAGCGCTGCGAATAGAACCGACTGCGAAGACAGGTAAGACTATCGAGCATCTTTTAAAATCAAACCAAGGAACACTAACAACATCGATAATACATAGTTTAATCGAATTAGTCGCAAAAAACCGTCTCTGAACGATTTCACTTTCGGTTGAAGATGCCTCAACGAGTTCAGTTTCATTTGTCGATCCGCAACGTACGACACGGCACTGAGAAGCTGCGCCATCAGTCGTTTCACCAGAAGAACGCATCCGGAGTTGCTGGAAGACGATCCAAACTCTGATTATCTGGAGAACACCTGTCTGAACGGTACGTTCCAAGGAGTTATACAGGGTGTACCAAAAATATTGTACTTCGAGTACGATCGATTCTTTCATCTTTCAGCGGAACGCCGTTGCGACGGGTTAGCAGTTTTCGTGAAGGAGGAGAACAAGCGTCTTCGGGGGCCGTTCGAAGTCGACATTTATACGAACTTGACGCTGGACGAGTGTCAAGCACTTTGCCTGAGAGCCGAGAAATATTTCTGTCGGAGCGTCGAATTCGATGAGCAGACGCGACAATGCGTCATCTCCGAGGAGGATTCCGTCTCCCAAAAGGACGACATCGGGATCAGCAGCAGCCCCAGCCACCATTTCTACGATCTGGTTTGTCTGGACAATCGTGAGTGTATTTTTGGTACACATTTATTCCATGACGTTTCATCTTACGTGTATGTACATATTTCATATTGCATATTGAACATTGTATAATAATCCATTTTCAATTATAAATGTTCGCAAAATAAGAATGTGTGGAAAATATGATCCTTTAATAGGAAACGAGAGATCGAAAAGAAAGTTCGTAACCAATAGAATCTCTTACGCAGAACACAAATTGCCTAAATCAATGGAACGGACGGTTTTTTAAATAATTTGAAAATTTCAATAATTTCCATAAATTGAAGAGAATATAGTAATTAAAAATTAAATATTGGCTTCGAACGAAAGTTCCATAGGTGTATTCGATAACGCGATAAGTTACTTAAATAATGGCCAGAAAATAATAGAATCTGAATTTTATCTTTGAACTTCAATTTTAAAAACACTGCGAACGATTTCGTCCCAGCCCTGTGTAGCCAAGTGAATTTTCCGACACGAGGATTTCCGAATTCTCCGATAAGAGACGAAAGATCAGTCCGCACTTCGCGAGGCTTCATCAGTACCCACTTACGAAGCGTAGATCCATCCATAGCACGTGGCTCGGAGTATCCAGACAGCAGCTCGACGTCGCATCTGTTCTCCGACGGACGACGTCCCGACACCGCCTTCCAAAGATACCGAAACTCTCGTTTGAGTGGAGAGTTTCACTCGGAAATAACCGGTCGCAGCTTGAGCGAATGTCTGGACGAGTGCCTCCGACAGACCAGCTTTCAATGTCGGAGCGCGGTTTACTCGGAGCACTACCACACCTGTCGTCTGAGTCGATTCAATCAACGCGATGGCCACAGGATCATCTACGACGCCGACTACGATTACTATGAAAACCTTATGCGTGAGTCTCAGGTGTTGAGAAACAGTATACATATAAAATTCTGAACACAAAACTTTAGGAAAACTCGGAAACTGATGTCTTCTCCGAGGATGTGGTATAATATTGAATTCGTCTTCTCCGAATAGATCAATATCTGGATGGGGATCGAGACAGTCCTGCCTACAGGCCGGATCCCTTGGGCCAGGACACAAACTTTGGCCGGCCATCTCTGGGAAGACCGGGTTAGACACGATTTCAATGCTGATTCTATTTTCCTGTAGTATATTTAAATTTGCTGTAGTAAATTTGCAAAAAGAAGCAAACACAAATTCATTTACAATCGTCTTCTCGAAGTCAATCTATCAAAGTTCAGCCATTCTCTGACCATTGTAGAGTCCTCGTAGCCAATTCTATAATGATCAAAGAAGAGAAACATTAAGAGAAACATTCTCTTCGTTTAGGGTATCCGGACGACTACGACAAAGGGTACAGCAGCAGCGTGAAGCCGGACCGCTATCCAGACCGTCACCCGGATCGTTACCCTGATCGTTATCCTGATCGCTATCCAGACCGCTACCCCGATCGTTACCCCGACAGATATCCAGATCGGTATCCGGACAAGTATCCCGATCGTTATCCAGACAAATACCCGGATCGTTATCCCGACAAATATCCGGACCGCTATCCCGACAAATATCCAGACAGATATCCTGACAAGTACCCGGATCGTTATCCGAGTGACAGATATCCGGACAGATACCCGATGACTGGTCAATACCCAATGACTCCAACCGATCCGTACCCCGAGCCTGTTGACCGATACCCCATCAACGATCGTTATCCTGCAAGCGATCGTTATCCTGCAGGCGATCGTTATCCCGGAGCAGATCGTTATCCCGGAGGAGATCGTTATCATACCGATCGTTATCCGGTTAACGATCGTTATCCAATTAATCCGATCAGCGACCGATATCCGTCCTCGGACAGGTATCCAATTTCCGATCGATTCCCAGTGAGAGCCGGCGATCGTCGTCCTGTGGCCACTGATCGTTACCCTATCCCTGATCCAACGATAGACAGATATCCCACGAGCAATCGGTATCCGACCGGTGTCGCGAACCGATTCCCAATATCTCCCGGTCGTTATCCCAGCGACAGCGACCGTTATCCCAACACGATCGATCGGTATCCGGTTCCGGAGGATCCATTGGATCGGTACCCTACGGCTTTAGGCGGCACCAGGCCTCACGTTGATCGATATCCTATTAGCGAGAGATATCCGGATAAGGACATTTATCCTAGCCGGTAAGCTAAGGCGGAAGGCATTGCTCCCCTCCCCCCCCCCCCTCATTGTGAACAGATTATACTGAGCTTACTGTTCAGCCTTGAAGAAGGGATAGCAAGTGTAATCTCGTTTCGACTAATTGTTTTGTAATTCGATGGGGCGAAAGGGTTCGAATAAAATTGTCGAGGTAATAAGCAGGCATAGTAATTTTCGTACAGACAGGCCTCTCGGTACAAACTACCGACAGATACTTAGATCGCAGATCTTTGTGGAATTTCTCATTTTCATAAGTTATTTTCTAAAAATTGAAAATTTCTTTTTCCATCTTCAAAATTGAGTCACGAATAAAGAATACTACAATTAGCGAATTAGATGTAATGGGAATTAGAATATTAATCGTTTCCCAAGCTAAAATAAATGTAAAATGCTTCTCGAAATCTATGGGACTCTTAATAAATACACAGCTAATGATTTTTTTTTTAAAACAACTCTCCGAAACAACATGAACAATAACGTCGCACGGTATCTTTCTATGGCAAGGTTTCCTCAGCCCTCGCACCCCTCCGGTTACCCAGGGAGCTACCCGATCGACGACGGGTACCCCCAGCCTCACCCCGACCGGACCCATTACGGGGGCGCAGGAGGACCGACCCGGCCCGGTTACGGCGGCGGGTACAGCAACGACGGTAGCGTGATCGGAGGTGGATATATCGGTGAGGGTGGTGTTTTCAACTCCAGACCGTTCGGAACGACCGGTGGACCGATAATCGGACGTCCGCCGTTGGTCTCGAGGTGCGACGAGCAGGACAACTTCAGACAAGTCGGACCGCACATCAGGGTCCGTAAACCATTCGTCAGACGGTACACCACCGCTTCGTCGTTGGCCCAGTGCGAAAGGGAGTGCGCGGACGCCAGGGACTTTGTGTGCAGGTCGTTCAACTACCGACCCTACGCGGCTCCCTACGGCGCCGAAAGGGACAACTGCGAGCTGAGCGATCGGGACTCCAGGGACATGGACATGGGGAATCCGGTCTACTACGACACCGGGTCCGATTACGATTTCTACGAGAGGAACAACGGCAGACAGGGCGTCGACGCGGAGTGTCTCGACGGTAAGCGTCGTGACCGGTCTAGGACGCCAGCCTCGTGGGTCTTGCGCAGAGATTCGCGCCGCGATGGAATACTCGACACGTGGAAATGATTTTTGAATACAGCCCCCAATTATTATTGTACAGACATTGTCGAAACTAGCTTGGGAGAAATAAATCGTCTGTTATTTCCACACGTGAAACACACATACACACACTCCTTTTTGCCTACTACTGGTTCTCGTTGCACGTCCGAACGCTTTTTCAACCCTTCGTGGTCGCTCTCACAATCGGTAACGAACCTTGAACCGGTTCGAAACTTTTCCGACAATCGGATTATTTTCAGCTTACTCGGTCGAATTTTTCTCTTTCCCGAGCCATCGAACAAGTAATCGGAACATATTTCGAGAAAGCTTTTGTTATCGTTTACCGAACTTTTCCATTTCAACATGTTTTTGATCGGTCTATTGCCTTAAATCGCGTCCATTCGTCTTTGTCATGGACTGCGGATTTATATATGCAAAATAAAAATTGTCTGAAAATTTCAATATGTCTACGTAGACACCTTCTCTTAATTATTTTAACGAGTTCGGAACGATACACGACAATGTTTTTATATTGTTTAAATGTTTCTTTGTATAATATCTGCAGTCTATCGACGAGATATTCGAACCGTTTACGGATTCGATTAACATTTGCTGAATGCTTGGAGATTCGAAGATATTCTCGAGATTTTGACGCCTAAAGTGCCGAATTACATGTTCGGTTAGTCCGTGGACTATTTATTCAGACGAATCCAGTACCGTGATGCGTTGGAGTGATTATCGAAGTTCGAATTGTCGGTGGGAAGTTTAAGGGCAATTTTATTCAAAGTTTATAATTGGAAGGCAAAATTATAATAATAGTAAATTCTCTATATATATATATATATATATATCTGATCGTTCTAGTGAGTCAAGTCTGTAGCGAAGACGGGATGGAATTTACTTTAAGGACACCGGAAGGATTCATCGGTCGGATTTACACTTACGGATATTATGACCGGTGCTTCTTCCGTGGGAACGGCGGCACTGTGAACGTGTTACGAATCAGCGGTCCTCAGGGTTATCCTGAATGCGGCACTCAAAGAGTAAGGAATCTAATTATCCTTAATATACTACGGGCATGTATTACGCGTTGGTGCTCGCGTGAAATTAACGCTCGCGTATGTAGGAGTTCCCGTGAAAGGATCTTTTGCCTCACGACTCTGCCGTTTAATTAAAATCAATTCTCGTGTGTTTCAATGGACGGCCATTTTCTGGACAATATCTGTCGGCTGCGGAAAATACGATGCAACGCGATAGCCTTCGTTCGTGCAGTTTTAGTCCTTTTTTTTGCAAAATGGAGTATTGCAAGAGGGTCCCTTAGTTTTAATCCTGCGAGCCAGACTCGACAGAGAATTCCATAATTATCGTACGTTTTATTGATTTATCTTATATTTACTCGTGACGTCGCAATTATACCGTTCGTAAAGGCGATCGAATGTTTTGTAAATGTTATCAGTAATTTAGCAGGATCATAGATTAAAACAGTTGAATGAAATATCGCCGATGAAAGCACAGTTTAGCAGACACAGATTTGTATTTTAATCAATATACATTTAAACGAAAATGATTTCGGCGCTGGGTTCGATCAAAAAATACACTCAGATAGCCAATATGCAAATTATATCGATTTACGTTTCGATCTACATCGAGATCATCCTCAGAATCGAGTGAATGCGTCTTCGGAAAAAACAAGTTTCTGAATTAAAAACGAAATTTGATATTGCAAAAATGGTTGCAACAGAAAAAACACGTCATACTAACTGGCTATGTAATTAGAATTGAATACATGAAATGTATTTGAACTGCGAGTGTACCGTATGACGGTTACAGGTAGACTAAAGTGAAACGAGTAAGGGCCGATTCACACGGGGAGTCCGCGGACAAACTGTCCGCGGATATTTCCCATAAATTTCGTGCGGGTTGACAAGTACCGCCGCCGTGCCCCTGCTAAGCGTGGCAAAATAAAAAGGTCTCTATGGGTTCCACAACTCCTTTAGGTAAACTACCAATGATATACGAACCGTTCCTTCCACTTGGTGACCTTTTTTTTCTGCCACGTAAAGTTGAAATATATCTCGAAACCACGTTCTTTAATGATGTTCGTAATGAAATTTAAAGGGTAACCATTGTTTAAAAGAGTGTTTTTAATGAGTGCTAGGTTTTCAGTTCTATACTCAGGATTAGAGAGTAGGACGGTGTTTACGGTTTTACTCGTTTCACTTTAGTCTACCGGTAACTCGCAGTTCAAATACATTTCATGTATTCAATTCTAATTACATACCCAGTTAGTATGACGTATTTTTTCTGTTGCAACCATTTTTTCAATATCAAATTTCGTTTTTAATTCATAAACTTGTTTTTTCCGCAGACGCATTCACTCGATTCTGAGGATGATCTCGATGTAGATCGAAACGTAAATCGATATAATTTGCATATAGGCTATCTCGGTGTATTTTTTGATCGAACCCAGCGCCGAAATCATTTTCGTTTGAATTGTTATACAGTTACGATCGATATTTCACACCAAAAATATACATTTAATATAAAATTAACACTGAACCTACCGAGCACTAAAAGCGATTAAAATATTTCAGCTTATAGAAATGACAAGGCTCTATTTATTTAAATTTTGTGCAATTTTTAGTTCAATATGTGCTTGGATAACAAAATTGTATCGAATCAATTTCTACATATATGTGAGTACTTTATAATTTCAATAATCGTAAAACGAAAAATATAAAACCGGTCATTTGACCGGCAGTGGAAGGTGTAGTGTTAATATAAAACAGTTGAGTCGTGGGTAAAAGGCGTTCATCATTTTGGACCGCAAAGGGTTAAAAGCCAGATGCGAATTTTATAACTTCTCGCGGATTGTCTGCACTGTAACAGCGTCATTCGAACAAACTAGCATCAGCCGCCATTGTTGGCACGTTCCTTTTTGTCAGCGAAGAACCGAGACAGTTTCGCATGCAGCAATCCAGAGTGAATGGACGGCAATTTGCTGGAGAAAACGTGAAAAAAAAATTGCGAGACAAACGGACGCGTGAAATTTTTGTGCGAAAATCCTGGAAAATTGGAGTTATGCTGCTGGAATTGTTACAGTACGGGGACACGATGACCAACATCGTGGTGGTACAATTTTCCGACTACGTGCAGACCGGAAGAGACAAACGGTTCAACCTCACCTGCCTGTTTCGAGGCCCTGGCGAAGCTGTCGTCACGTCCGGCTACATCGGCGCCGGGTATGCCAGGTCATATCGATTGAGAAACCGTGCCATGCACCTGGTGCACCCGCCCTGTGTGCAATTAACCACGGAATGCAGGCCGTGTTGCATTCGTTTGCTTACGACCCTGGTGCAAGCCCACTCGATTGTTTCAGTATCGCCTACTAGAGCTCATTCTCTTAGATAGAAACAGAAATTCTTCGAGATTCTTTTCGCCAAGATTACACTTTGAGATTAGCGAAAGGAACAACGATCGATCTCAGTTTCGCTAATAGTCGTTCAATTTCTATTGTTTAGAGCAGGGTCTCCGATTCCCATCGAGTATCTTCCAGCAGAAAATACCCTGAGCTCCCGAGTCAGGCTGATGATCCTTTACCAAGGCAGACCTACCACCACCATTGCCGTCGGCGACCCGCTCACCTTCAGACTTGAAGCTCAAGACGGGTACAATATTTCGCTTTCATAATTCTTCAGAATTCCAAGATCTACTTGACACAGAAGATCACTAGACTTGCGGATTTTATGCATTCATAACAAAATTGAGTACATGAAATTTAATATTGTACGACAATTAATAAAATTTGAACGTGTCGATATATTATTTTTCATCTATTAGAATTATTAAATGAATAAATAATATTCTATTTGGTTATTATTTCTTGCAGTCGATGCAGACAATTTTTATTTTGCATATAAAGATCCACAGTCTACTCGGTCACTGTAACAAATTAATATTCAATTTGTAAATACTAGCGAATTATTTCTCTTGCTTGCAGATATAATTACGTCACCGACATCTTCGCCACCAACGTGATCGCCAGAGATCCGTATTCGGGAAGAAGCGTTCAATTGATCGACAGATATGGGTAAATATCCTGCGACACATGTTTTCCGTAAAGATCCAAGATTCATTAAAAAAAAAAAAAAAAGGAATTATATCTTCACGTAATTCGGACTCTTTCGTCTTCGTTCGAAGTAAGGACGACTGCAGATTGATCTGCTAACAACTGGGAGATAATGGAGTTTCGTGATACACGCTGCAGGGTGTAGCTCAAATAAACGTTTGTCGAGGGAGTAGCCCTTCACGAAAAGTCGAAACAGAGTTCCCTGAAAGGGTACACATTTTCGTTCTTAGCTCGAACGTGTCCAGCTACAAACTATTATCGCGAGACCTATCGCGAGAGTCTATCGATCACATAAACGTGAAATTGTATAAAAATGTACATTTTCCCTTAAATTCTGCGTGTTCACAATTTTCTATTTTACCGGTTCCGTTTCGACATTAGAAAAATCGATGATATAACAGATTAGTTCCACTCCTAACACTCGCTGTGAATTTGTTGCGCAGATGTCCGGTGGACAATTACGTGTTCCCCGGATTAGACCGTTTACGGGAGGGGGACAGCCTCGAGGCTCGTTTCAATGCGTTCAAGATCCCCGAGTCGAATTTCTTGGTGTTCGAGGCGAACGTGAGGACCTGTCGAGACGGTTGTCAGCCTGCCTACTGTTCCGGTGGTACCGGTAGAAGCGAGCCATCCTTCGGTAGGAGGAGAAGGGACGTGTCGCTGAACGACACAATAGCCGAAGAAAACGAAATAAGCACGATAATCGAGAACACTGTAAATGACACGTCCTCCGCCTCGAATTCCACCGCTGCTGACGACAGTGACGCTGGCGGGGAAGATGAGGAGGAGGAGGAGGAGGAGGAGCAACACGTCAGAGAAATGATCGAGGTGATTCCGTAATTAATTAAATCCGAATGTTTATGCGCTCACCGGTTGTCACCGATTTACTTCCTATCGGAAGAAGCACGAGTTAATTCACCTCTGACGCAGGTGCTCGATTCGAGAATGGATATAGACGAGGAAACAATGGTGGAAAAGCAGACCGCGGTCATGGAGAACGTTTGCATAACACCGAACGAGTATTACGGACTAGTGACAGCGGTGGCTGTGCTGGTAGTGCTCCTAGCTTCGGTCGTATGCTTATCTATGCTGATTTATAGGTATGTCTCCGTGATGACGTTGCGGATTCGCCACTGTGTTTACAAAACTAAACCCGACCGACATGAACCGTTTTAGAAAATACGCTTACGCAGTGATTACGAAGAACCGCAGAGTTGATAAAGCATGCAACCGTAGCAGTCATTCGGATGACGCCTACAGCAGTCGGGCGAATAATTTCTCGTTCTTGCGCAGTGGACTTCAGAAACCGTTTCAATCGACGTACGTATTTGATGAATCGATCTGGAAACGTTCATTAATAAATCTATGTTACATTACTACGCGACAGCAATTGAATAAAAATATTGATAAATATGCCCACGTCTAGGTCGATCTCCAGATCGATGAGCAACGTGATCGGCCAACGAGTTGTAACCAGAGCGTCATCGGGTTTGGAAGGTGCTGTCGGATTGTCATCGAACAGAAGAACCGGCTTCGATCCCAGTGAACCGATTTATACCGATCCGTCGCTCTTCGAGGTTGCTCGTTGCTCATCCCCAAAACCCGCACTCAATGACAACTTCCATTTGATGTAGAGAAACTCGAAACCATTGCAATTTTATCTGAAACCAAAAATTATTTTTATTAAAAGTATTAATTGTATGTAGAAGTACGTCTTCGGTGTGCGTGGTTTGATCTCAACGACACTACTTTTTGTGTAATCATCTGCGTTAACACACTCGAGCAAACTTGGTCTTGACGTAAGCTCCATCAATTGCATTTTTAAATAACTCATTACGTTTTATTGTGCCTCTCTAATTTTATTCCTTCTCTCCAAAGATGATGATTACAGTGCTAGTCAAATTCAATGACCACTATCAGCTACGACTGCCATGTCAATAAATTGACAATTCTTTTTTTACTACTAACATATATCAACAATGCATGGAGATCACAATAATCCTAGAAAAATATAGCCGCTACTCATCATTGTCATTCATAACATTCGTACACACGCACAAGCACTATGATCATGTATTTGTTAATTAACTCTAAAACAACGCAACAATTGTTTACAATGAAGCATTCATAACAAAAGTGGTTTAATAAATTTCCTCTTTACCCTTCTTATACGAAAATCATCAAGTAGTTAATATGTTACGAACTTGTATTTATTAAGATTACGTTTCAATTGTAGCTAGAGAAAATAAATAGATAAAACAGAAGAGATAAAATTTTTCTTTATTTCTAGTTTGTGATTTATCTTTTCCAGTGAAACAACTGTTTTCGATGCGCTGTTATTACATTAATCTTCTTTCATTCGATCAAGCTTGTACGTAAAAAGAAGCATCCTGAGCCTAGCCTCCTCTTTACGATAATGAGCCTCCTCCAGTTTAATTCTGGCCTCCTCTTTCAGCATGGCAGCAATGTCTACCTTCATTTGCGCTTCCGAAAGAGCCAACACATGCAGCTCCTCCTCTCTATGAAGCGATCGTTTCAATTTACGGGGTTGATCGGGTGCGGAGAATGGCGGAGACATCACCGTTTGAGTCCCGTTCGACTTGAAAATCAAACGACTTCTCTCCGGCGTATTCTCTTTATCCAACCTGTTGGCGATTGGGGAATACGATCCTTTCGTCGACTTTTCCAGACAATCTGAAAACGATCGATATTTAAATACGGTGCATTAACCAAATGTGGATTGATCGACATTCAATGTAGCGATAACTTTTATATCAAGGTACAGGGTGTATAAAAATTATATGTCACGACTACCATAGCGGAATCCTATACCTCTGGATCGGTGGAGATCTGTTTAAAAAATGGACCGGAAAGTTGACCTTGACCCTTTCTTTCATGGTCAAAATTGTTTTTATCGCGTCGTATAGTATTCATCGCAAGGAACAATAGTCTGAAAGGAACAGTGGGTCTCAAATCAACCGTTCTCTTAAACAACGACTTTGAAGTTTCGTAAACTAATTTCTTCCATATGTCTACAGGGTGTCCCAACATGACATGAACGTGGAGAGAACGATTATACATGAGAAAATAAATTGAAAATATAGAATACATTTTTTTCGTTTGACGTCTTGTGTTCGAGAAAATTGGCTTTAAAAATCCGTCACGTGCTTAACGTTTTTAAGAAGTAGAATTAGTAGGTCATGAACAGACGCGTCAGACGATTCCTATTCAAGAGCACACGTGTTCACTGAATTTTCAAACATTAATTTCTTGAAAACGAGATGTCAAATGAAAAAAATTTATTCTATATTTTCAATTTATTTTCTCATGTAGAATCCATTCCCACCACGTTCATACCATGTTGGGACACCCTGTAGATATATGGAAGAAATTAGTTTACGAAACTTCAAAGTCGTTGTTTAAGAAAACGGTTGATTTGAGACCCATTGTTCCTTTCAGACTATTGATCCTTGCGAGGAATACTATACGACGCGATGAAAAAAATTTTGACCCTGAAAGAAAGGGTCAAGGTCAATTTTGCGGTCCATTTTTTAAACAGTTCTCCACCGCTCCAGAGTTATAGGATTCCGCTATGGTAGTCGTGACATATAATTTTTATACACCCTGTACTGTCGCCTATAAATTAGAAGGCAAATGTTATATTTATAATAAACTAGTATATTACTTTCACCACGGTTTTCGTTTTCCGTAAATTAATACATAAAAATCTATGTTTATGTGAACATCATTTGCATGTTTTTCATATTGGTCTCAATAAAGAAATAGACCAATGACAAGTGGAGAAGAGCACCTTACCTGAATCTTTGTTCTCATCTCTGGAGGTTTGTTTCGGAGGCTTCAAAGTACAAACGCTTTGCAAAGTGAATGGTTCCGATTCTTTTGGCTCGAATACGACGTTTGGGGGCAATCCCACAGTTCCGGTTGGTATTGGAAGCTCCGTCAAAGAAGTCCTACTCTCCCAGAATTTAGAGCATGAATGGTCCTTAGACAGATGGCAGAAACTTTTCGAAATGTTTCTGGAAAGATTCGGAACGTGTACAGGTACTTCTGTATTTACTTTCTTTCTTAGAAATTGAATACAGTATTCACGTGATTTTCGAATATGTCATAGTGAAGGAAGAGAAAATTTAATGTCGTTATTTCAATCAAACTATCTTCTCAGAAACATAAAGCAAAAGCGTTGGCGAAAGGATTTGTTGTAAATATTTTTCAGCTCGAAATGATTTTATCGGTAAATTGTATTTAATAAACCAATTCGTGCGAATGTTCGTGGTTTAAAAGTTACTCTGTATCTCGAGTACTATTAGCCACTTTTACTAAAAAATGAGGTGGTCAGATAGTCAAGGGAGTGCTTGTAGACATCGTTAGAAAAAGAAATTGTTATAAACATTAAACAGCCAGAAATAATAAATTTATCAATAATTGCTATCACGGCGATCGAAATCAATCGATATTAGATGGAGTGGAGAGAGTTTCACATCACTGCGCAGGTGTACCTGAACTCCGAGAGCACTTTTAGTCAGTCAGTCACTCCGACTGGGGACTCCGACAGGAACTGGGGCTGACCAATGGTCATCCACCTGGTTGACCAGTGGTCACCCACCTAGCTGACTAGTGGTCATCACCCTGTCCCACTTTCAACAATGCTAAGTTGACCATTTTTTTTAAATTTATTTCTGAGGGTTATCCGCTTTAAAGTCGATGCATACTGGAGTCTCCGGGAAAACGGAGGCACCTAACACCGTTTTCTTAACGCATACACAGTTTTTGCACCCGGAAGGTCAATTAAGAGGGTTCGAGATGCCCGACGAAGAAAGGCACAGCGTGACGTCTGCTACCCAAACCTTAGGGGTTCCCAAAATCGGAGATGCCTTTGCTAAACCCTGACAAGTGCTTAGCAAGTATTCTCAAAGACTATTTTTTCTGTCAGGGAAGTGGCGTTGTTTATGTTAAGGGGCTGTGCGCACCCAACTATCACCACCACCCTTCCCACTCACACATCGATAGATCCGCATATACGTATACGAAATGCAAGGGTTTACAGTTTCTTTTGCCGTAAACCCTTGCATTTCGTATACGTATATGCGGATCTATCGATGTGTGAGTGGGAAGGGTGGTGGTGGTAGTTGGGTCGCGCACAGCCCCTTAAGTAGCTATTAACTAGAATTTTTTAGAGTTCTTCGTGGTATTAGGTGGGACTACGGTGTTCAAACATAAAATAACAATTTTTTACTATGGTAATAAAAAAAAGAATATCATCTGAGAATCTGTGCGGTGAAACAATTTGTCAAACAACTCAACTAAACACGGTGGAGGTTTCTGAACGTTCTGGTTCTTTGCCGTCTTGAAAAACGGTGACGGAGTACGCGCAGAAAATATCCTGCCAATAAAATGTTCCTTGGAACGGCGAGAAACTAACCGATGCAAACAACATTGCTTCCTTCGCAGGCAAAACGGCAAATCTGGCGGCGAAAAAAAGATTTATTGCCACCCACAGATCGACGCGACGGCTACGTACAATCGATGGTCGGAAAAAGTGTCCGTATACCCTTCAAAGTAAACCTAAAGGACGATGAGTTTCTTCAACAATTTAGAAGGATCATTTTACTAAATGGCGTGTTTACAATTTTTTTTTAAATTTCTATCTGTCAAGAATTCTAGAGAAAATTATGAACATTGCTGTTTACAAATTCTTTATGTAAACCTATAAGGAAAATTTCAAATGTATGTTTAGTAAATTTGTGCCAGCTACTCTATCTGGCAGAGTATGATATACGAACATTTAAAAAAATAGAAATTACATTTACATCATTACATAAGAAATGATAAATTATTTAAGATTTTTATAATATATATAATTTACGTATAATATAAGGATGTGTGATGCTCTTTCACCAAGTGGCAGGAACGTTTTCTATCTACATAATGTTGTAGAAGAGTGATGACGATAGTTTATGTAAGGAGCTGTGGAGCTCCCTCCTGCAACCTTTTTTTGTGCCATGCACAGCAGGGACTCTCGACCCGCTCTCGAAAAGCCATGTCGAAATTCAAGCTGAAAACCCTGACCGTACCAAAACGAAATATCCTAAAGGAAACTCACCGGAAAGCTCAGTATGCGCGTAAGATACAATAGCGCATTAGTATATTTTTACCCTGACAGGGAAAAACTCTGTATGCGTTGACCTTTATATAGCTCAGGGTGGGCCAGGGGTCCTACATGCTTTTATTGATTACCCTCATATCTTAATTGAAATTTCCATCGGAACTTTCAGTCTTGAATCTTCTCAAAATGTATATTTCTGATTTAACCCTTAGCACTCGGATGGCGACTCTGAGACGCCACTGGAAATTGCTATGCCATTTTTAAACATATTGTTCACATTATTATTTTTGTTCGTATTTAATAAATTACTAGACGATTACATATTAAATGAGATATTAAATCAGTTTCATATGCAAAAAATGAAAAAAAAAATTGTATAGAAAGAAAATATTCTGGAATGGAAAAATCTTTCGTTTTTGATTTAAAATAGCTCCGACCGCTAAGGGTTAAAATTGGTATTCCTCCGATCGGGCGTCCCTAAGGGGCTCACTCACGGATAGGGACACCGTGTGAGTGAGTACGGGGTGTCGCGTCCCCGGGCCTCCTGAAGCGCCTATAGGCCGCACTCGTGTGCGGGGTTAGTTTGGCTCTCGTGAGCGAGTATTAGGTTTGCACTCGTGTGCGCGATTTTGTTTTGCTCTCGTGGGCTTGTTGTATGCGCACTCGTGTGCGGGGTTATGTATTGTGTCTAACTATTATTAGTCTGTTTCAGCTAGAATACAACAGCCGGCCATCTTTAACGTCGAACGGAAAGGACACATCAAACGAAGAGGACACATCGAACGAAGAGGACACATCGAACGAAGAGGACACATCGAACGAAGAGGACACATCGAACGAAGAGGATACATCGAACGAAGAGGATACATCAAATGAAGAGGACACATCACGAAGACTGCGACGTACTTTTTAAGTTCGTTATATCCGCCGAGCAATTTTTGTCTTAGCGTCACCCCCGAACCAGAGCCTTCTGCTCTGGTTCACTCTTGTTTCTCTCTTTGAAAGAATTAATGCCTTCTGCCTGATTCGCCTTTGGTCCCCCGCAGACTTCTTTTTCGATTCACACCTTTTGCTCCGCAATAATTACACGACATACTGCGTAACTGCGTTAATATAAGTCCGTTGTTGTTAGGAAAGGGAGCCAGAATGAATATTGAATTCGTTCTGACTACCTATCCGGGTCTCTTGTGCAGCAACCTCCTCGTGGTGAGACCTGGGCAATCGGTATTATCCTTTATTTGTAAGAACTTCTAGTACCTTACAAATAGTGGATAATATCGAGCTAATAGTTGCACACTTAGAATTTTGCGTTAATATTGTATACTAGAATGTAAGAACAAATGTATTGATAGATTTTCATTAAAGATCTTGTAAATTAATTCCATGATTATTTCAAACCTATTCCGTTCCATAACATTTTGCAATATACCTTCCCTCGGTACAAAATATATTATTCAAGCTGGTTCATTTGATTTTTGTATTAACGCGAATAATTTAGGTAGAGGCGAAACTTTTAGCGAAAATATCATAATTCAAATAAAATTTATATGAGCATATGCACAAACAATCACAGTAAACACCATAAAGTTGTAAAGGTTTGTTAAAATACTAACAATGTAAGAATACTGATATTATTACATCAAGATTATAAAATCGATTTAATGCCTAAGATAAATACAAAATGAAAAACTATTGAAATAAAATTTTAAATTTTGTTGTAATGCAATTAATAAAAATAATCACACTCATAACAATAATATAAATATACGTAAAGATATGTATGCTCATGAATCTATTAATCTACATTACTGTAGTATTGTTTTTTTTTTTTTTTTTTTTTTTTCTTATTTTACGTCGACGTGAGTTCCTTCAGGAATTATTTCGCGACGGGACCTACAGTTTTTTATGAGGTGGGTTCCGAACCACCTTGGGCACCACAGTTTACATAGCACATGGAGTATTTCCAGAGGTGCCGGCGTCGGGGATCGAACTGTAGTATTGTAGTACTTTATAACTATCTTACATAATTTCTACCGTTGAAATATACGCGCCATATACAGAAAATTATATATGGAACTAGACAGAAAAGCCCATAAGAATACCTCATCTGTGGTTAAAATAGAAAATTTGAATATTCCCACAAGGTATGGAATACTAGGGCCATCTCGCGACGGGGAACGTAAACTACTGTAGTTCCTGGAGGTATGCAACCCTTGATTATCCTGTGTCTTTCATCAGATACCCCTAAAAGTATTCAAATTTTTCTATAAATCGGCACCAGTAAAAGAAAATATAAGAACATCGAAATTTTAACTTAGCAGCGCTGCACATGGACGACACCAGAGCTACGTCTACGTATGCATTCCTATCAAACGACGAAAAAAGAGGATTACCGATGCTGTGCCATCGTCGATAAGTGGACGCACTTCTATTATGATACATGTAAAGAATGTCAAAACGTGGACATCGATCCTGTGCCGATCATCGACCTTTTATCATTAATAAACTTTACAATAATACTATTGTTCATCCTTAGGAAACACCCATTCTTTATGCATTGAGTTTTGCGTAACGGTATTAAATACAGAAACAATATAAATGAATAAACCAATTAATCAATAATTAAAATATTGAGCAAAACTTGATTGAATTTTTCGCCGGTGAATCACTATACAACGATTCTTTACTTATGTATGTACCGCGACTGAAAGTCAGGCTATCGACAATATCTATTTATTGTTACAGCTCGATACCCGTTAAACATTTAGAAATTCAGTTCTGACTTGAAGAACTTGTAGAATTTCTCACAGATATAATAGTATCGTACCAAAAATAATTCACCTTTATCGTGTCGCATTAAAGATTCTTTATTTCTGAATATTCGTAAACATTTACCGTGAATATTAACGTAAATAAATAAACGTGATTAGTAAGTAATAATTACCGCAACTTTTTCTCTTCCCGGTTACGTTTGCAAGCTTTCATATTTTCCCAACAGCGTCTTAATTGCACAGCCGAGCGTACACCTTGAGGACCTACCATCGAGTTGTAGTCTTCGGCAAGTTGTGACCAGGCTGACTTTCGTTTGCACATTGATACAGGATCGGATTTCTTCTCCTCGATGTCCTCGTATTTATTAATCAACGTTATCAATATTTCCCGCTCCTCGAAACTGTACGTTTTTCGAGTGCTCTTCAACGACGAAGCAGCCATTTTAATCAAAATAAATGCTGAATTATCGTAGCCGCCTTCTATTGTTTAATTCGCTGTACGAACACAAATACTGTAATAGCTGTGGCAATAGTATGCGCATTTATTCTACAGTAAAATAAATCATAATGCACAAATCAATTTATACAATTGTACATTTATATAACCATTCGTCCGTACTCATTAATCATCGGTTAATATTTAAATACATAACTCAGACCTTCAAATAACCAGGACTTCCTGTCGTTGGAAATGTTCTATCAAACAATAAATTACCTTGCAATAAAATATTCGAGAATTCATAAGATTTGATCACAGACGAGATACAGCGTCTGTAGTTTAATTTCGTATCGATGATAAATTCGAAAAAATTACGAAGTGAGAATGAAACGAAGTACGTGCGTCTAACGAGTAGTTGGCGCCAGGGTATAGAAATTTTAATGGCAGTGCGTTCAAAATACAACAAACATGCACGGGATATCGTGGAACTACTGGAGACGTTGAATCAAGTGATATATAGTCTGGTGATCGAAGTAATTGTTATAAAATGAAACGGCATGTTTCATCTGATGCGATTCCTTAGCGGACTTCTGTTGCTTGTTCTCTTGATACCGCTGGGCAATGGTGCGGATAACACATATGAGATCGACTGCAGTAACCTACGAATGGGACAGTACATCTGTCCTCATCCCGATTATGATTTCATAGACCCGGAGACGCAACAACCGAAAGGTTGCACCAAGGAGAATAAGGCCAAGGGTGAAACAACATTCTCTTCAAATCTGCTGTTCCTTGAAAAATTAGAAAAATAGTGTGACATAACCTATACAGCTTATTCATTGTTACGAAATTCGTAGAAACAGCGACTCTTCTACTTTATCTCTTTCTTTCTTTGACAATATTATCATTACCACATTCATGTTGAGATTTTAATACATCTGGTACCACAAAGCATAAAAACGTAACTCATACACACTTTTTCTGTCTTTATCAGTGTTATGTCTGGCTGCGGATGGCCTCATTTGTACAGAAACAAAAAATAACACGTTCAAGAAGGATATTCCTTGTAAATGGACGTAAGTACATGCTATTACACTCATACTTTAATAAATATTGACGATCGGTGGGTGCGATCAAAGTTGTTGTATCGCATTGTTATTTTCCCTCACCATTTATTACGATGATATAATGGTTGCGTGATTTAACGTAGCATTATCTTTTTACAGAAACGGATATTCCTTTGCAACGTCGTTGTTACTCTCAATATTTCTTGGCATGTTCGGAGCAGATAGATTTTACCTAGGGTATCCAGCGCTGGGTTTACTTAAGCTGAGTACTTTGGGATTCCTCTTCCTTGGCCAGTTCGTCGATGTTATACTTATAGCGACACAAATCGTAGGACCTGCAGATGGTTCGCACTATGTGATGCCATATTTTGGTGCAGGGATTCATATCATAACAAGTAATAACTTTACGTACAGAGTCACGCAGTACGAATGCTGAAAGAGCTCTAACAGTTGATAAATGATGATTACTCGGAAAGAAAAGAAAAAAATTGTACAGTCCCGGCTTTTATCGCGAGCAACGATACGCAATCCTAGAATTGAGTCCTATTTCAACCTGCCTGGAAGCAAATTGCTGTGTATGCTATTTTAATGAGCAAACAAAACAAATCACCTTGTAGATATGTAATTCAACGAAACATTGTATATACAGATTTGTTACTGACTTATTATATCTATTGCCACTATAGTCGTATAATAAATATTTGTTTTTATTTCTAAGTTTCTCAATTTTCCTCACACCATTTTCCTAAGAACTATCTAATAACGAACGTTGCGTTTGCATCGCGGTATCTTACCTTGTACTTTTCATTAGCATGCACTATCGTAAAATCTCGATCGTCCTTGAATGCATATCTTTTTTTATTAAATCATAGAACGTGCTTGCCGAAGCGTTCTGCCGCGTCT
This sequence comes from Lasioglossum lativentre, assembly GCA_916610255.1. NCBI lineage: Eukaryota > Metazoa > Arthropoda > Insecta > Hymenoptera > Halictidae > Lasioglossum > Lasioglossum lativentre. The sequence goes on along the minus strand of OU744356.1, from coordinate 34,858,162 downwards.
GATTAGTACTGATTACATACAAGCCTTAATTGGAACAGCAACGCAAAGACTTTACTCGCTCGCGAGAATACACACTTTCCATGAAATAATTAGTGGATCTGGTTTCTCGCATTTTTTCGTTGTCGAAAAATGACACGAAGTGACGTTAATCTCGTCGCTTGGATTTATCACGTGCAATTATTATCGAGCACGTCTTTGATATAAAAGTGCTCGAACGCGCAGTATGAGAGCCATAAAACTTAGGGAACGACCAAAAAGCGTGTACGCTGACTGGCAAGACAGGACGAAACCTGATCGGTGCTTACCAATCGGCTAATATAAGCATCTAATATGAGGGATTACGTTATACTTCTACTAATTCTACAAATTATATCGGGCAGCGTTAATCAGCCATTACAGAATCCATTCGTAAGTGCTATTTTCTTTTCGTTTTTCTAATAACACATTTCTGTTAGTTAATAAATGAGTTAACTTAGTGTTTTATAAATGAAAGATTATTTTCCTACAGGACTCTGACAACAGTAACATAGACGTTCAGAGCAAAGATTTGAACTCTCAACCACTGGTTTGCAATAACACTCAATACTTTGATGAAGAACAAGAACGTTGCATACAGATCGTTGGTGGTGGTACACTACTTTACGTGAATAAGACAAAGTCGTGTGGTGTAAATGTAATAAAGCCCCATTGCGGCAATCCTAAACATTACTACATTTGTAAGACAAATGAAGCAATCCTGGCTGAATGTGGAGGAGATCAGTATTTTAGCTTTGATTTGCACAAATGCGTCCACGTTAGTCATCAAGAGGAGGTCGCTAAACGAATCAGTTCTGGCCAACGAACATTTGATTCTATAAAATTGCCTGCGTGCAAGAAATCTGGATCATTTCCAGTGCTGAACGATTGTACGTTATTCTACACTTGCAAAATTAATGACCGCCGGATGTCCCAGACTGTTTTCAAATGTCCAAGGACTACGGTTTATGATGCAGAAACAGAAATGTGCAGCATTTCTGCTACGTGCAATGACACAAACGTCTCTTTGATATGTGAACCTAATGCAGAAGGAAGAATACCTCTGTTACACAGAGAACATGAATTAGAAGACGAGGCCACAAGTAATTACGAGAGGGAAATTACATCGACGACAGATTCCGATGTCCCGAATTCGACAGAAGATATTTTCAATATGTTAAGTTCTTCAAGTACCATTGGTCCTACTGCAAGTACTACAACCTCGGAGAATTTTGCTTCATCTCCTCAAACAGAAATCACTGATCCATCGTTACAAACTTCTACTTGGGATGAACAATTTGATGTGGCAGGAACAACTACTGAAGATTTCTTAACAAGTGAAGAACCATTACAAACGACTGCTACCGTAGAGAGTTCAAATGACCAGAATGATGAAGTGACACCAAATACTGTGTCTTCAACAAGTACAAATGATTTTACATCTTCAAGCACGTCTACAGAAATTAATACAAATGAACCATCAGTAGATCCCTCAACCGAGCAAGGAACACCAGGTTTAAACGAAGAAGAACCCAATGAACATCCAACTACCGAATTTAGTTGGACTGAGTTTACATCCACGATTTCATCGATTGAATTATCTACATCTTTCGGATCTGACAATGAAAGTACAATTTCCAATTCTGACATGTTGGTTGGCAATCCACGTTATCTAAATGAATTGTTCACTTCTACAGAAGATGCCAGTACTACACTCGAAGAAAGTTTTACAAATCCTGCGGTGTTGGGTGAATCAGTGCCTGATACCGTAGGCGCTTTTAATGACGCTGCGTTTTCAACTAGCACCGTCGCAGCGAATTATGTCAGTACAGAACCTGTAGAAAATACGACTTACGAACTTGGCGACCTAGGTGATACTTCTAAAGATATAGAGCAAATTATACAGAATTTCACGTCGACTTTAAATGCTGTATCAGCTTTGGAATCAGCTTTAGCTAACGGAAATAGTCCATTAGAATCATCAGATTCTAAATTGAACTCAAATTCTAATACCGAAGTAAATAATCAATCATGTGAAGACATGTTACAGTCTTTACTTACACGACTGGAGAAGAATGAAGCATTATCAAAAAATGAAACTGTCGCAAAGGAGCAAGATGTAACAGCATCCCACGAGTTAAACCGGGCAAGAACGATATCATCACATATCGCATTACCTTTAGCGACGAGACTATTAAATATCACGGGCAGATTTGAGCATCGTTTAAGAAATATTCTGAACAAAATTCCTAAACCTCGTACATAGACCTCACATGAATATTTATTTATATAGATTTAAACTAATGTGTAAAATTCAATCAGATATAGACGTAAGGATGCAAATAAATAAGTTATAATTATTTAAAAATATAAGTATCTATTTATTCATTTGTATATATATATATAGTTAGTTAATTTAGTTTATTTTCAGCCAAGAAAATCCAATATTCGTCTTCAAAGTTCTTTTCTAAACACATATAGTATCATACAATGTGAATATTTTGTATCATAAATACTGTTCCCAGTTATTGAATTATACTCCGATATTTCACTACAGTTATGTAATTTCTTTATCTAGCTCATTTACTAAATTATAGTATATACCCCCCTTTTTTAATAACTGTGTATGGGTACCCATCTGTAAGTATAAATTATGATAATAAATATTTTGCTGAAATTATTAGACGATTTATGTTGTTTGTTATGTACCTCCACGATAACTCCTTTTTGCAATACAACGATGATATCAGCAGCTTTCACTGTACTCAACCTGTGAGCAATTACTAAAACTGTCCTACCCTTTGTAGCATCTTCTAATGCTTTTTGAACAATTCTCTCGCTTTTATAATCTAATGCGCTACAGATTTATAGGAGACATAAAATTATGAAAGATTCCAATACTGAAACGTACGATATAATATTGTATATTATTCTTACCTCGTAGCTTCATCCAATATTAATATTGATGGTTGTTTGAGTAAAGCTCTGGCAATTGCAATTCGTTGCTTTTGTCCACCGGAAAGTTGCGCTCCTCTTTCACCCACTTGGGTTTCGTATTTATTCGGGAACTTCATGATGAACTCGTGAGCATTTGCGTCCTTCGCAGCTTCAATAACCTTGAAATAAAACGAACAAGATATTCCATAAAATATTATGGAACGCACAACCTATGTAATTTCGAAAAACATCAATAATTACATCTTCGTCTGTAGCATCTTGTTTCCCGTATCTTATATTTTCCATAACACTTGTAGCAAATAAAATTGGTTCCTGATCGATATACCCTAAAACAGTACCCCGTAGGTAACCAGCATTAAGCGTCCTTAGATCTTTACCGTCAATTGTAATTGATCCCTCGTCAACGTCGTAAAATCTACATAAAATGTAATTTAGTATTTAATAGATAAAAGGTCTTTCGAAGTTCATTGCATCGTAAAAATTACCTTTCTAACAATGCGGCAACCGTTGATTTACCATTACCGCTAGCACCAACGATAGCTACCGTTTTCCCAGCAGGAATGTTCAAATTAAAATTCTTTAAAATAATGTGTTCTGGTCTGGTAGGGTAGCTAAATTTTACATCCTTAAAAACTATATTTCCAGCAAGAGACTGGTCCGTTATAATTTCTCCAGTTACCATCATTGGTGAAGGTGGCATGTCCAGATACTGTTAAGATACAATATAAAGCAGAGAAAATATTTTAAGGAATGTTAAAACGTATTTGCGATTTTAAGACAGTTTGTATGATATATACCTCGAAAACTCTAACACCAGCACTGATACCTCTGACATAGGTTCCAAATAGCAATGATAATTGTGACAGAGACCTCTGTACAGTTTGTGTAGCCATTAAAAACGCCATTAAATCTCCCGGAGTCAATTGTCCAGTCGACATTAAATGTCCACCAAAATATAACGTACAAAGTAAAATACCATTCAAAAATAAATTTGATCCCCCTTGAAACAAACCAATTCCAAAACCCAATTTTTCATATAATATACATCCCTGTTCAACTTCTTTTGAAAACATTTCTACTTCTTTATCCTCTGCTGCAAAAGCTTTGACCTGTTCGAGAAATTGAAAAAAGTATTAATTTGATTTATAGTTTTGAAGAAAAAAAGCTTTGGAGTATTTCAAATACCGTTTTGACATTTTGTATGGCTTCCTCGCAAACAGCTGTCGATTTAGAAGTTTGATTTTGCGCCTTTGTCGATAATTGTCGTAAATTTTTTCCAAGTAGCGAACCAATCAAAATAATAGTAGACATAGAAATCACCATTGCAGCAGTCAATTCTGATGAAATTATTATTACAGAAACTACACACCCAGCAATCTGTGCTGTGCTTCTTAATCCTTGGGCTATGCATGCTTTAAAAGCGCTTTTGAAATCTTGTATATCAGTTGTTAACCGACTGATGATTTCACCGCTGCGATTTTTATCGAAAAAAGTGATGTCTTGCATAATAATCGATTTAAAAAGATCTTGTCGCAAGTTCATTGCTACCTTCTCACCCACATGAGAAAGCGTATAAATGTACATAAATGTGAAAAATGCCTAAGAATAAAATTACAAATTATTTGATAAATAAAAGAAGAAGGTATTAATTATTTGTTAAGTCAATAGCTACGTACTTGTGCAATATACATACGTGCCAACGCGAATGCAGGCTGTGTAAGTTGCAGAAACAAATTTTTCTTGTTATCATCTCCGTTGCTCTTAGAAACTTTGGTTAACACATTTATCACATTACCCACATATTGTGGGATCCATATGTTTAGTATAGCTACTGCCAGTGCACTCTAAAATGATATATAACATTATATGCATTTTGATATACATGCATATAACAATAAACATGTATACTTACTGATAAAGCTATTAGCAACTCCCAAAAATATGGATACAAATATTGTAAAAATTTTTTCCATTTAAACTCCAAATTCTCGTCACTCTCAATATCTCGTGGAACTGTTTTAAGTGCTCTGCATTCTACAATTGTACTATTTGATTTTATTATACATGTTGTTATTACACCTACGACACCAAAACCAAATTTTATAATGGATGGGATAGTTTTCAATTTGGTACTCTTGTCGATTATACGTTCCTTTACATTAGAATTAAAATTTCTTCTTGGTATATTAGGCGATTTACATCTTTGTCTTATTATTAATGTCAACAATGAATTTCTGCAAAAATAAATTTAACAATAAGTATATTTTATTGACAAAACAGTGATACCATTGACACCTTCTGTCCCATTTTTAATAAGAATCATAAATGAAACATCTTATAATTATATATAATTCGTACCTTGGACTCTGTGTATGATTAAAGTAAGGGTTAAACAGCACTGTTCGGAGTATCGACATTTTAATAAATTAATATTTTCTTGCGAAATAGTTGACTCTATTTATATATACAAATTACACTTGTATTTAACTTATTTCCTACTATACAATGGATACAACTCAATCATACTAGTTAAATAAACTACATACTCTAAGTTTGATGTGGTATTAGGAACATTATAGTAATAAGATATAGAATATTTAGATGAACGAAAATTATGCAAGGTTAACTAATAACATTGTACCAAGGGCAGCGCCATATTTAAATTGATTTAAATATGCACGGCAATTTTACTTCCTAGATTTATCGCTAGATAGCACTTACTGTACTGTCCAACTTAAATTTCTATTACCAAAAATAGAGTTTGTAATTCTGAAATGAACCTAAACAGTTAATTGTTGGATATAGGAGTACCTACGATCGATTTTTTTGAAAGTAAACTAAATTTCCAAACTCGTGAAAAATGTATGCAAGTTATAAAAAATTTAATTTCAAAAGGAATGAATACCAGTGAATACCAAACGAGTTCACACATTGAGGTATTGATGAACCCTTAGAAGTAAGTAAATTTTATGCCAAACAGTTTTACCTAAATAGAGAGGTGTACAAGTTTGTTGAAATCTTTAAATTTCGGCCGCAATTTGTTGAAACGTCTCAACACGTACAAATGGAGAAACACCAGATTTTCAATATTCTTTTATTGCGTGTTTCACAAGTACAAAAAAAAAACATTGCATGGTCCACATTTAGGGAAGTTCATTAAATTTCTGGCTGTGTATTTTAAAGCTAAGGAAAATTAGTATTTTTCTGCGTATTCGATAAATAATAAATATTACTAATTTTTCGGGCGTGTATCTACTAAATAAGGGAGATTGTTAGTTTCTAGGGGGTCTACATATATTTTACGAACAAGGCGGGGGTGTCGATGAGAATTGAAAAACCGCGTGCGCGTTGCGTCCAGGGTTAAACCGACAAGAACGGTTCGCGAGTCAATCGGAACGCATTCAACGGTGTAATTACAATTGCAAAATGTTCGAGGTTCGACGAGCCAATGAGCGGTGACAGGCAATCATGGAATGGCGGTGTACAACATCAAGGTCTCGTGTCATTGCCAGACTCGCTGGAGCACTTGGGCGAGTACTTAATACTACCCTCCCTCGTGTATTCAAGGCGGGGGCGAGCGTTTCAGTGCGCGGTGTAATAGCCGCACAGGCAATTAAACGTGGCAAATGCATAAATACACGTTATTAACTTTGCGTACAAAGAGGCTGCTCGGACGATTAGGCCTTTCAAGGCTCAAACCGTACACCCCTAAATCTTTTCTCTCTCTCTCTCTCTCTCTCTCTCTCTCTCTCTCTCTCTCTCTCTCGTACGCAGCCAACGAGTAGCAATTTTTTAGAAGCTTTCTCGTACCGCTACCGATGCATTACCCAGCCTGATCAAAGCTTCTGGTGTTCGCGAAGAGAACAACAGCGACCGGTTATTACCCGCAAGAAAAATCCGTGTGTTTTACCGAGATAAGTCTGCAAGTGGCTCGTTACGACCAGGGCTTGCGTTTGAGCATGCTTTTCATTTCCCCGAGGCGTTCAATCCTCCGCTGCTTCAAAACGACTTGCGATATCTCGAGAATATCTTCGCGTGAACAAGTCGGTGTCTCATAGCCAACGCGACCGTCCTTTTATAATAGACACACCATCGTTTTTTTTATAGTTCCAATTCGTTCACCCTTTAATCTCACCCTAAATTACATTTTCACTTAACCCTTGCAAGTCGGTTTCGTGGCAGCCATGGTTGGAACCATTCCAGTTTTTTTAAACATTCATGGTTTTGACGTGAAACGTCTTTAAAATCACACCGAAACATACGGGCACCAGAACGTACCGTAACGAAAAGGTTTATATCGTTTTGGCTTAATAACTCCCTAAATATTTTTTTTACATATTTTGGAAGCTACTTCTTGGAAGTCAACTACTTATCAGATCTAATACAAATAGTTAATTACTGGAATTGAAAATTAAACGAGTGAGCGTTATAGCGAATACACCTTTTAGGAGCGAGAAAGAATTTTGAACCATCGGAAATTTTAGAATACTAATCTAAAGACTGGTGCGATTATTAACCACATTTTAGAAAAAAATCCAAGTTTTCGTAATCAAAATATTTCAGCACTAATGCAAACGTGCAGTGAATACAAATTGTCTTTTTGAACCGATTTCGGAAAGGAGAAGATTCTCAATTCGATCAATATTGCTTTTCTTTATGTCGGTCCAAGTGATTTCTCCCCGATCAGAATGCAATCTTAATATTACAATGCTAGCTCAATATTTGAACTACCGTATCATGTTATTGAGATAAAGAATGATTCGATCAGCTGCGAATTCTATCGTTAATTACTGAAGAAATTTAATTCCACGGGATAAAGGTAAGTCCGCGTGTCGGAGGCGGTAAACACGGTCAAATCTTCGTTGAGGATCGATCGTACCAGTTTCAGAAACCCGAAAAAAAAAGAAAAAAGAAGAGAGACCTAACCCAGAGCGTCGGTCGTTTATTCTGTACGTGCAACGGATCGCGGCTAGAGCAGCACGGCCCGGCCGGCGCGTTAAAACTGTTCCTTCGACAAAAGCCATCGAGCCGAGGTCAGCCTCTTAACCCAGATTCCCCGAAGACACTCGTTCTCCATGTGCACACGGTTCTCGTTTATCGGCGAACGTGTCAACGTGTCGACGGCAGCGTATGCGGCATACTAAATAAAATCCCTTTCCCAGTGAACCAAGCAAACGTGACGAGGGAACACGAGTTTTTCGGCGGGGAACAACAAAAAAAAAAAAAAAAGAACAAGAACAGAAAATGGTAGAATTCTTGGGGACGGTATAAGGAAACACAAAAAAAGAGAGGCGGAGAGAGAGAGAGAAGGTTAAAAAGAAAGAGAAAATTCCAGTATAAGCGTAATAACGACGACGGTGTACCGTGATACGCCAGTAAAAGAATGGTCCAAATGAAGCCTCCTAACTTTCAACACCCTCTTCGCCGGTAGCCAGCATTTTCCCTCCTCCCAGCCTTCGCTCTGTCATTCTCTCTGTCCGACTTTAACTTTCCTTTGTTTCCTTTCTCTTTTTTATCCGTATTCCCACCCCTTTGCTGCGCGTTCGACGGAACGCGCGCGCGAGAAAGAGAGAGAGAGAGAGAGAGAGAGAGAGTGAGAATGAGGGGGGAGGGAGGATTCTTCCTTTTCTTTCCGCTTCTTTCGCCGGTTTGTCGGTCTCTGTCGTCCGTGCGCTACCTACCACCCCATTGCCCCCGCAATCAGCCGACAGAGAGTCGAGTCGAGTCGCGGCGGGCACACGGCACCCTCATCCGTGAAACACGCGGTGCAAGTGCCGGGGTGGCGATGACGCAAAGTCAGCCTGGGCCAATGGACTGGCTGGTACAGAGAAGGTGTTCGGTGGGCTACGATTGGGCGTGGCTCGGGGCCGAGGGGGTGCCGAGTAGACGCCGCCGCCACCGACGCCGCCACCGACGCCACCGATTCCGGGACCACCGCGTGGGGGTATGCCGAAGTGTGCCCCGGGGTGTAATATCATACCGCTAGGTGGATAAATAGACGCACGAAACTAGTAGAGAACGAGTGGGGACGTAACGAACGGAACAGAGCACGCACAGAAAGAGGAGGGTTGCCGGAGGTTGACGGGTGGAGGCACGAGGGTCTACGAGGAAAGGGAACCCCGGGGTTGGAGGTTCAAGCTTGCCGGAGAAGCTTGCCTGGAAAGAGTAACCAGAGGATGATGGACCATGCTGGCATGGACCGAAGGAGAGGGCGAATGCAGGAGCAATGGTGGTGGTAGAACGCCGCGCCGCGCCGCGCCGCGCCGCGTCGGGGAAGGAGGAAATGAGGAAAGGGTCGTGCACCGAGGCTGGGTTACTCAAGAGGGTTAGACGGAAAGACGGAGGGGTGAGACAAAGCGTGTTGGAACAGGACAAGGTATAAACGCTCCCGTGGAAAGATCGAGACAGACCCAACCACGGGAGGGAACAGAGACGGAGACAGAGATATGCCAGGGGAAATTGGGTGGCTACGCGATGCGAGGGAGACTAGACTAGAACAAATAGTGGTTGTAGCCATCCTCAGCTTCTGAGGTATTTTCCACTCGTGCGAGTTGTACGCATTCGGATCCCGGCCCGGGGTTCGCTCACGGCGAACGATGGAACGTTTGTATGCACAGGCCGTGTTGTGGCTTTTGTCGGAGATCATAGTGGTGGTGTCGCGTCGTTCGAAAACGCCGAAACTCGCCGCGTTTCGGCCGCTCCGCACCGCGTCCATACTCCATACCCGATGCACGACCCACCATTTTTACTGATTACCTTCTGACAACCGTATCCATGAACCCTTAAAAGAGCTACCCCTCGAGCGTACTCTCGATCGTTTCTATCTTTAATATCGTTTATATTGTTTCAGCCGTTCCACAACCGATTTTTTTTGTCTGTTCGTTCTCCAGGCCGAAATTCACTCGTCTTCTTTTATTACTAAACGTGAAAACTGATTGTAAACCTACGTTGATATCGGAAGACGTATGTCTTCAAAATGTGGCGTTATAAACGAAACAGAAATTATTCACTCAAAATAATATTGTATACATAAATGCGATTGAAAAGAAGCTACTTGCAGCCAGAAATTCTAAAAATACAGTAGAACCTCGCTAGTTGCAACATCGATTGTTGCACGAAATCCCTGTTCGTTGAGTACCAGCGATTCCCACCACGAGTTGTTGGAAGTTTTCGAACTCGTGGTGGGGATTGTGGTGGCTACATATAATATCCCGAACAGCTTTGGGAGTGGGGAAATACCTATTGGAAAAGTGGCAGAACAGATCGGGCGATCGGTTGCCTCTATCCTCGCACAACCTCGATTTTTGCGTTTTCGATCCCGTTTCGTGCAACAAGCGAGGTTCTACCGTAATCGAATATAACCGATATCAACCATCTTAATAAATCATTTGAGCGATCAATTGAAGAACAAGTAGTAGCAAACGTAATTGTAGATAAAATTTCTCGCGCGTGGATGAAAAGACCCGTAAAAAACAAAGGGATTTCGTTGAATTGGGAATTGCTTGATTTTCGTCTGAACGGGTGAAAGAAAAAGAAAAAAAATTGAACGGAAAAACAGATATCGATCGAGAGGGTTTCCATGTAACCCGGAGTCATCATCGATGGTAGGTACGGGCGCTTATAGCTACAGCGCAGCGAGTCGGTATCGTCGTCGCATGCGATTTCGTAGAATGCTGAGCACAGTGTGTAGCGAAACAGGATGTTGTCAGCTGAAATTAAATTTTCCTCCTAGAGCGGCGGGTCGCCCGGCAACGTGATATTGTGGGCGTTAAGCTACGTACACAGCAGCGAGAGACACGCACACAACGCCGCCGCCGCGAAGTGTTCGACGACATTCACTTTGCGCGTTCGCAAATTGTCTTATCCCTATAATGGGCTGAAGGAAAGATAATATCGCTGCGCGTTTCCGATCCGAGAACGCGATACTCAAAACTGACGCGCACCATTTTGTCGGCGCGTTCGCTGTCGGCATTTATTTCGGCAATAGCTACATACGATGCATTCTTTTTTGAAATATAAAAAAATTATATTCTCGTAATTTTAAACACGTCCGCATTCTTTTTGTTTATTTCAAAAATCGTTGTACACGCGTGATGCTGATAAGCACATATTGAATCGAATGAAACTGTAATATATTTTTTGAAAAATTAAGATTTCCCATCTCTTCTTATCGCCAAAAAGGTGTTACTATTTAAACTCTTCAAGGATATGTTGTTTAATTAGGCGAAAAAGCATTAAGGGGTGAAATTTCTGTATCTGCATAATTTTTCCGTCTTCTAATATAGATTTTTGGAAAAGATGTTTTGTAGAAGAATTTTCAGATACGACGTTTTTCAGGAAAGACGTTCACAATAAAAAAAAAGCTGCCTAAATACCAGATTCCAACCAGTGACAATTTAATATTGTCCTTTTTCTATGAACTCGTGGAAAATTACCGTGCCCAGGAGAGAATTGGATTCGATGTGAACGAGGACGAAATAAACAATTAACTTTCCGCCGGGGCGAGCCGAAACTTAAAGTAATGTAATTAAGAGTTTTGCGTTCTTGTTGTACATGCGACGAGATAGCCGTATCATAATCTTGAGCAACGGTGCCTTCTTCGTTCCGTGTTTTTCGCGTCCTTTGCTCGCTTCCTTTGTCCCCTCTTTCAACAGTCCTTCCCCACCCCCTCTCTCCCCCTGATACAATCAACCTCAAGGGTGTACAAGAAACGAGGTAGCCATTTATCCACTACCCCAAGAGTAACCAAGCAGGGAAAGTCCAAGAAAACTGGGCGCTCCGCCATTCCTGTGACTTTTCATGGGAGGGAACTCGCCGGGAAAATCTGGCTTCTGAAATTGGATCGATGCCTCATTTCTGCCTTGGCTAAATGAATAAATTTTCTGATAAAAAAAAAACTCGAGTTATTCGAGGGACCCGAATGCCACACATTTACATCATTAGAAATTCTCCAGCTCCTTACAGTTGAATTTAATAATCGAATTAATAATAATCGAAGAGGTAATTAACCCTTAGCACTCGGATGGCGACGCAGAGGCACCACTGAAAATTGTTATGTCATTCTGAAAAATATTCTTCACATTATTATTTTTGTTCGTATTTAATAAACTACCAGATATTTACATATTACATGAAATATTATATCAATTTCATATGCAAAAAATTAAAACAAATTGTATAGAATGGAAATATTCTAGAATGGAAAAATCTTTCGTTTTTTGAGTTAAAATAGCTCCGAGTGCAAAGGGTTAACTCTTAAGTGAACCGGGGCCGACGTGGCCCCATTCATGCTATTTAATAATTATTTATTTAAAAAATGGTCGAACATACATTTGTATTTTTGAAAATCGTTGAGTAAAGTGTAATAATGAAATGAGAAGTTCCATCTCTGTCAACGAGTTAGTACGTGGCGTCACAATTTTTGTCAGTGCGATTGAAGTTTGAAGTGACGCGCGACAGGCAGAGAGCTTGTCTCGCGTAACTCGCATTTAAAGTTCATAATCGTAGCGAGAGGAGTTTATATCGGCCGGCCCGAAAATCCGATTACACGAACAGATTTATTTTGACTGGAGCACGTGACCTAACAAAAACGTTCCGACCCTTAATCTGTCCTCTTTTATTCGAATTGAAACGCAACACCTGCTTGGCGGGAGAACAGATGCGTTTACCGCAACAGATTACCATTCATTCGTAAAGAGACCTGTCACGCAGCTCGATACCGAGTCAGTTTATTACTTTCCATGATGTATGCAGGGGCACGAGCCTCTCTTTCAATCCCCATACTAAATTATTTCAATTCGTATTCTAAAAGCAATAGAGAAGCATAACTGAAATCGTCGTAGTGTCTCAAAAAAAGGGTCGCAAAATACGATTGTTGTACAGGTAATATAAACATTACATTAACATTAATACCACGACCGATCAAATGAACGGTTTTATATTTTTTGTTTTATTATTCTTAAAATTATGAAGCTTCATTAGGGGGAAATCTAAACAAATTCAGTCTTGTAATTTTTATGAAACAACGTACAGTGTTAAAGAAATCATTTTAAGGTTTAACATTTTTCCGGGAATTACGTTCTGGAAAAGAATTAAGCTGCTCGTTCTACGGAAAAAATTGCATTAAATCGGCAGAGGAAACATCGGGTTCGCTAAACAATTACGTTTTACTTTTAAACGAAATTTATCAAGAAGCAAACGAGGAACAGTAGCAGGTAATTAAAACGAAAAATTTGGTACAGGTACCGCGGACTGCATTCTTTCGTCGGTGCACATTTCAAATGCACGAACAATAGCCTTCGCTTCAGAATAAAAGAGTAAACGTATGCCTTCCATTTTGTTCCCTTTTTTAATTACATGCGAGCATGCGAAATAGAATTCGGTTAATTAGGGTGGAAAATGCTGTCTGTTTTTGACGAGACTTGCAGAGATGCGCTGGAGAACTCGTAAACAAAAGAATGTTCAGCTTGAATATCTGTATTTTTTTGCAATTCGATACTTGTCGGAGATTCGAGGAAGTAACTAAAATTTTTGGTTATTCGAGCTTTTGTTTTCGCGCAGAGCAGAGGATTGTTTAATCGTTCGGTTATTTATAAATAATTTATCTGAACGCGTATACTTGACAGTCTTAAGAAGAATTAATGATTAATTATTCAAAAAATCGAAATCACCTGAATTTTTATAAAAAAACATTTTTTCCAGATCATTGGAAACGTTCGATGCTAGCAGTACCGAGTGATCTGGAAAGTGACGTTTTGTGGCCAAAATTAAAAATACCTTATTTCCGACAAAAATTCCACGAATATAACTGACACGAATAATATAAAAAAATCCATGAATTGTATAAACAGATATAGATATATGGTAAGCTTGTTTGTAGAGTAACGGTGAGTCAGAATGTCTCTAATCTTCCGGAGGATACTTTCCCGAAATGATCATTGCATTTTCGCCGAATCACCCGAAAATATTTGTCAAACGGAGCGGAGCGCATATTGTGCTGTTGAATGTGTGTATTATTCAAAATTCGGCTGCGGTATTGTGATCGTTTACGATGGTTTAGCGTTTGACTTATGGCACCGGCGGGACGCAGCGCAGTCGAATCGATGATTTTTGTGGCTCTATCCGGCAAACGATGGCTGCTGCTATGATCACCCTCCAACAAATACACGGGGTCCGGGTTATGGCTATAAATTACGCTCGATATTAGACCGTGAAACCGGGAGGCGCGAGACCGTCAATTTAGAGGGGATGATTTTCTATATTGACTAGGATTTACTCGATGCCACGACGATTTACCGGCTTCTCCGGCAATTAGGATGCCGATTGTTGCGGCCGGGGGTGAATGCGTTTCGAGTATTCGAAAGATTTATTGCTCGGACCTCTTAAGCCTGTAGAGTCGGGTGAAATTGAAATCGTTAGTCGTTCGTCGAACGCAAAATATCTTGCATTTTGCGGAGAAAATTTTCAGTTGTCGATGAATTACACAAATTTTACTGAACATGTTCGGCGAAATTGTACAACAAATATCGCAACATTTCTCCAGCGATACGAAAATTATATTTCCATTTAACTGATTCACCTCCATTCAACTTTTTCACAATTAGGAGCATTTAGTTATTATTAACGGCAGTTTAATATTCCGATCGTTAATAATTTCGTGGATTGTATCGAATTGATTAATAGCTGTTAAAAGGAAACAAATGGCAACGCATTCTATTGTTTCGAACAAAGATACATCGCTAGCAATAATTTTGTTGAAAAGAGAGAAAGAGAGACAGAGAGAGAGAGAGAGAGAGAGAGAGAGAGAGAGAGGGAGGGGGAGAGGGAGAGAGAGAGAAAGAGATAGTGAGGGCGGCCTTTAATCGTGGATTGTTCAGGTGAACCAAACTTTATAAAAATGTTATGAGGAGTTTAATTAGCCGACGTTTAATTACTCCGTCTACTACCGACAAAGACGACCGATGCAGGGGCTACGAGGGAAGGTGGGGTTTGGTGATGGGGGGTGGTGGCGGGGGCGAGAGGGGACGAGGACTAATTGCGAAGTTTTCCACTTCGATTTTCCGAGAGGCTGCATGCTGCCGCGCCATTTCTCGCTGTTGTTCGAATTAAACGCGATGCAGTTTTAAACTGAAAAGAGTGCCCCAAGCACACCAAGTATTTTCTACCGAATTAAATGCGACAAGCGAGGAGCGAAAAGAAGCCAAACGGATCGATGAACGCATTGCTGGCAAAACCATTCTCTATCAATTTCATTTCGCGTTCCATCTAAAACGCGCCCTATTGTTTCGTTTGTCTTGAAAAATTCGGGTTTCCGCGTCGTGTCGTCGCCGAAACCGTGTTTCCAAAGAATTATGGCCGCCATCATTCTTCCTTTCACGCTCTGTGCGCTCGTTTTCTATTAGCGCTTTACTTGCCGGCGATGTTATAATAATCTTTCAAACTGCAGAACAGTTGAGAATTCCGAAAATTACATATGTGTCTGCTTGAAATATTATTGCAGTCAAATAAAGTAAATATTATTAAGCGAATACGAAATAATCATTTTACAATCAAAGAATCGTATTGAATTATCATGTACGAAATATGAATAATTTCACACAGAACCGCAGACGCCATTTTGAATACTATTGGAGGCCATGTTTTGTAGACTCGGATAAGGCTGTCTACGTTTATTAATTAAGTTGCAAATTATGTCCGTTAATTGTGAACAATGAAATGAAACTATTTACAATTGTATGTAGTAAACATTTTCGTATGTTTATTGATATAATAAACAGCTTGGGAACGCATGAATATTGTATAATCAGGAAGGTTTAATCAGATCGAGTGCCGACGGATTGAGACGCAGTATTATTTAGCTGTACCAAATAGTTGTACGTAATAGTAAACACATTGGATGTGAAAAACGACGTACGCATTTTAAATGAAGAAATTTCTTCATATATAATGACAAATATCATTGCATTTGTCTTTATCGTAAATTATGATTCATGATTGAAAACATGAACAATATGAGAAAATGTTTCAGATAAAAATTTCACGATGTTTGCGTACGTTACGAATATTTATAATGAATGGTTCATAATAATATCGGTCACTATGAATATTTTGCAAATTCGTTATTAAAAATTGGAGAAACCTGGAAACAAAGTCGTATTGTTAATATAGCTCGGCACAGAAATTACTGATAACATTTTTTAATAATTCTTTAACGGCGGATTAGTGTATCCCGTTGATCAATTTGTTTTGCTTGGTAAGAAGGGCATCGCGATGTGCAGCTCGCGAGTATTTTCGCGCGACTGGAGGGCGCGTCTTTGAAATCCAAAGCCGGGCAATTTGCGGGCGGCGGATATCAAGCGTGGTCAGTAATTTTTGCGAGAAGAGGAACGAGCATAGCGAGATATTGGGCGTAGCAACGTAGCAGTAGTAGCAGTAGCAGTAGCAGTAGCAGGAACGCGTCGGCAAAGGCCGTAGGACGCCCCTAATGTGGGGGTTGCTGAGCACGATGAGGGGTGCTCGGTCGAGTGTACGTCGACGCAGCCCTAATTGTTTTACTCCCGTAGCCCGGCCGTCCTCTCTCAATCTATTTCATCCGTATCCCCGCAGCTACTCTCATTTCATTGTGACGCCACCCGCAGCGCCTATCATGCGCCACTAATGCTCTAACAGGTTAACGTCTCGCATGATTATTCTATTGCTTCTCACCCTTCTCTCTCGTCGCCCGCTAACTCGGATAGCTTCGAGCCGTAATACTTTCCACCTATACCCACGGATTATTCTTACAAATTTTACACCTCGCCTGACGAACCGGAGTTGCACAGATTATTATTTTCTGATTACTTTTTTGTAATCGACTGCGGAAAGTAATCCTACCATAATCATTAATTAACTAATCCTTACTGTAGCAAATCGATAATCTGTAATAGTAGAATATGCGATTACTATACCGAGAAAGAAAATTAAAGAAAATATTAAGAAAATAATCAATATTGTGTTTGGGTTTAATACATTTATTGTGAAGTATTGATCAGAATTTTTTCCTGTGAATAAAATAACTAAAAATTGTTTATATGTGAGGTTCAAGAGAACTCGAACTCCCTAACTGAATTGTCACGTATACGTTTAAAAAAGAGGGGGCAACGTTTGATAAATTATAATCATTCTAAAAATGGCAATGGTCAGAGAAGTATAAAAATTATTTGAAGTAGGCGATCGTGCATCAATATTGATTCGCTTGGATATTTTATTACAAAGGGCGGAAGGGTTCGCGAAATTCAATGAACAATTTCGAATATTTTCGACCAATTGCCAGTTTATATACGAAATGATAGTGATTAATAACCGTGCAACGCGGCCGGGTTAAATATAGTGATTTCCGTAGTGTAGAGAAATGGAGTCCGGCCAAGAGTATGCGGGCTTCGAGGATTAATAATTATACTAAATATTTGACGCGTGATTGGCTTGCAAATTTGTCAGGTGAACACTCTCGCGGGTTACAAACGCCCGGTTCTGTTAACCTTTTACGGAGAGCGTAATTCAGTGGACGGTGCGAGCTAAGCTTATATGGGGACTTTATCAATCGTGCAATAATAATTATAATGTTTTACACCCCCCTTATAACATTGCGGTTCCTGGCATTAAACGAGACCCGGCGCGCGCGTTCGAAAATCGAAGCTCGACGTTACATGCAACGAATCCCCGTACCGAATCCGACAAAAATATTATTTACCCGTTGCGGCGGTGGAAGTTCGTCGGACATCGAAACCGTTTCACGATCGTAGAAATTGCGATCGGCAATTACTGTTAATTACGATATGAAATTTCGCGATATTCCCAGCCATTTAACGGCGGGATTGATTTATATGAAATTTGTCCCGACCACAGATTTGATGCAGTTTTTTCCGTGAGCTGTAGAAATCTGTTAAACTTTAACGAAAATGATTTTCTGTTATCGAAAATACTCGAGGAATTACTGACCATTTAATTTCACGAGAAAAATAATAATTCCGTTTCTCCGCCTAGAATAAGGAATTCGTAAATATTTTTTTGAGACAATTGTTAATAAAATTGAGATAGTTTAATAAAATGCGAGAATTCTTCCCCTAACATTTCGGTTGATAATGAATGCAGTGACATCTTTGGAAATTCTCTAACGACATTAGCAAATCGACGAATTTAATGGCAAGCTTTTCTTTCGATTAAATATATTCTCGGTGGTAGTAGGCAAGTTTCATAAATATTTCATTAATTCGATCGCTGCCGCTCGATCGTATATTGTTATACTGTATTATACATCGAACCGGGAATTACTAAATGGGCAATTAAAAAAGCTAATCTAAAATATTAATAATAACTGTGAAACCGTGATATTTCGGTCTCCGGGATAAGAGTGGAAATTCAATGTTGATTGGAAAAGAATGGCCCGTGAAATTTTCAAAACGGATGAAATTTTGCTGTAACAGTGAACAGCTGTAATTTTAATATCTGTTCGCCATGAATATCGTTTTTGTGCAAAAAAAATATAAACGAATAAGTGGAGATATAGTTTATTCTGTAATGAAGATACGAATATAATTACAGTGTATATTTTAATTTCTCCATTACGCCGATTGCCTCAAATTCCATTATCAAAAATAAAAGGAGTTTATAATAATAATTCTTATCGGACAATAGAAACTAGATTACCGATTTCACTGGAGTATCTTCTCACTTTCGAGTGTCCCCGAAGAACAACTAACACGAGTCTCAGGGCAAACATCTGGCCCCTAGCCATTGATCCCCTGGATCCTTGCGCGCGAAGATTTATCAAAGCGAGATCCCGTGTCGCGCGATATCGTCCGGCGTACGCATTAAAGTAGAAACAGGTAAACAGAGGACAAACGAGTCTAAATAAAAGCGTAACGTTATTCGCTGTAGATCCCCGTGGGAATAGACACTTGGCTTTACGTTTACGGGGCACGGGACCCCCACGGATTGTCTCTCGGGGGTGTACGCGTGCACGTACCGGCCCTGGAACCGTAGTTTAATGCACTGTTTGCTGTTTGCACTTCGTACTAATGGTCGAGCTTAGCGAGATTTAAATTTGACGGTTCGTGGGCACCGCCCGCAGGCCAGCCAGCCAGCCAGCCATCCAGCACCGAACCCCCTTTAGCGCCCCTTCAGCCCCCCCCTCCCCCATAACGTCCCCAAGACGATTTAAACTTTGGTCTCCGTAATAATTCGACCGAGTTCGCAGGGCCCGCGGCTGCGGTGCTTCTCCCCCCTTTTTAACTCTATTTTTACCCCCCCCCCCTTTTACTCCATCCCCAAACCCCGTTTAATTCCATCTTCCGGGCTCGCGTCCTCCATCTTTGTCCTCTTCGTGGCCGCAAGCACCGACGTCTTGGTCCGCGGACTCGTGGAATCTTAATAGGTACATTAACGCCGGAAACTGAAAAACTCCTCGCTGCTCGTTCATCGTTTGCCTCATTTTCTCCTCCTTCTTCTCTGTACATCATCTCCTCTTTCTACCGCTGTCTCGACTCTCCCTCACTCTCCGCTCTACTCTGTCATCAACTCTGTCGAGAAGTAAATCGGTGCAATTCTTCTACTCTGTTTTCATTTATTGCATACACAGCACGATTACGCTGAACCGTGTTGTTCCACGGACGCACCGCGAAACAGACGGATCTTCACGGAAATTCGCGTTTCCGCAGAGTTATGCGTCGAAAGTCTGCGAACTCGCCGTTAATGCAAAATCTGCATTTTTCCAACACCAATTGCGGTGTTTGTAATTTACGAGGTATTTCAAGTCGTCATGTTTCGAAACTCACCCTGTGTACAGGATGTCCCAGCTAACTTGACCACCTTGAATATCTCGCTTAGTGTTAGTAATAGAAAAAAACGTTATAGGACAATATTAACCTAACCGAAGGGGCAATATAATGATTCGGGAAAAACTCTTTTCAAGGTCATTTTTTTCTAGATATCAAGGTCATCAATTTTTTTTTAATGGAACTATATATTTTTTTTATCGCGATGTAATAGTAGAGGTGAAGACCTCTTCAGTGACATATTATACAATGACCTTCGTGTGACCTTGGGTATGAAAAATCCAAAAAGCATTACAGGTATTATCAGTGATTAATTTACTACACTAATTGGATTGGTTGAACTACTTTATTTCAATAAATGTTCGAAATGATGACCATTGTTTTGAATACATTGTGGTATACGGAAAATAAATGATTCTCTGGCTCTTCTAATAGTTTCATTGCTAATTTTGAAACATATGATGTACAGTAAAATCTCTTTCCCGTCAAATATTAGACGAAAAGTTTCCTCAACGTTGGATTGGGCGAGGCACAAACGTTTTATGGCCTCCGCGATCACCTGATGTAGCTTCGTTAGATTTCTTTTTATGGAGAACACTTAAGAGTAGTGTTTACAAACATGTTCCAACAACAGCCGAAGATATGAAGATGCGTATTAGAACTGCATGTTCAAATATTAACAATGAAACTATTAGAAGAGCCAGAGATTCATTTATTTTCCGTATACCACAATGTATTCAAAACAATGGTCATCATTTCGAACATTTATTGAAATAAAGTAGTTCAACCAATCCAATTAGTGTAGTCAATTAATCACTGATAATACCTGTAATGCTTTTTGGATTTTTCATACCCAAGGTCACACGAAGGTCATTGTATAATATGTCATTGAAGAGGTCTTCATCCCTACTATTACATCACGATAAAAAAAATTGATGACCTTGATATCTAGAAAAAAATGACCTTGAAAAAAGTTTTTTCCGAATCATTATATTGCCCCTTCGGTTAGGTTAATATTGTCCTATAACGTTTTTTTCTATTACTAACACTAAGCGAGATATTCAAGGTGGTCAAGTTAGCTGGGACACCCTGTATATCTCAGAATTTTTGAACGTGACTATAAAATAGAGAAATTAGTCAACATTAATTTGCAATTTTAATTTCGATCGCGATACGAGGCTAAAATTTTAGACAACAGTGACATAAAAATATTGTGACAGTATAAAATAAGAATCCATGAGAAAATTAAACAAACGATAGGAGCATCAATAGTGTATATACGTTTACGTAAACGCAGGCACTGCGAAGTGAAGCACAGAGTTTGATAAGCGATCGCAAAACTTTCGAGCTGTACCCTATATTAACTAACAATTGAAGTAGTCGCAGAACAGGAGAAAGACGGAGAAGAAGGGAAGGAATTGAAAGCTATTCCCTAATGCATCGCGTTTTACCTATACCGCACACGTACGTACACACGTACACGTATTCTTATACACTTATTTCCTTCCTTCGAAACCACTTTGCTAGCGACGCAAAAGCGGACAAAAGTTTTAAGGCACATGCCTGTACCTTCCCAAGAAACCTATACATTATAAATGTCGTACTTTCTTATCCGCCACACCGTTCCCCATTTTTCCACGAAGACAGCTAAACTATATTCTTGACGCTGCTCTTGTGTGGATTGCCCGTTTCCAGATACTCTGCATTCCAATTTACGGGTATGTATAAATATTGCAAATCGAAAGACTTTGTAAACTTTCTTAAATGCTACCAGTCTTCGGACTTTATACATTCGAGACAAGATGGTGGCCGCAATTTAAAGCAGTGGGCATATTAAAAATATTTAAGAATATTAATATATTAGCTTACTGGAATCATTAAAAGACAAAAGAAATGTTTACAGTTGTTATTGTTTATAGTTATAGTCATAACTAGACTGCGGATTTGTATGCAAAATAAAAATTGTCTGCATCTTTATTATAAATCAGTTATTAAACAGTAGATTTAAAATGACGGGTTCTAATATTTTTAATTGACAATTATTGTACAGATGCATCCATGAGGATTTATTCAACACTTCTTTGGGTATTATGAAAAAATTTCTAAAAATTTACATAGACACGTATTCTTGTTATTTTTATCAAGTAATACTTTATTGTGAGATTGATAAATTTTTACCGTAGTCTTTATCAAACTCTATGTAAATCCTTGACGAATGCATTTTGACCGAGTGAAATTCGTTGACGTTTCCGTTCTCTGTGTTTGAGTAGCCGTTTAAATATTAATTAGGCCACATTGGAAACGCGTTGGCGGAAAATACGCGGAGTGTCAAGAGACGAGAGGTTTAATTTAACGGTGAAGACGTGGGGTGGGAGGGGGGGGGGGATATTCTATCGGCAAGAACGAAGACAAAAGAGCACTAAGAAGAAATCAATGCCGAAGGCTAGCTAACACGCGTTCTCTTCCTCACGGACGAGCAGCCTCCGGAACAGCTCTCGAGACCTCGACCATGCGAAAACTTTGTCCAAGAATCTAATATCATCCTTGGTTCGCACACATTCTCAAAATTCCATCATAGACTACGACACGCCGAGGACTTCTCTATACTCTATCTGGATCGTGCGAGATCCCCTCGGACCGGATTCTTCCCTTGTCTTAATAACTCGTCGACATAATTGTCTCGGCGGCGTTTCAACAACCGAATGGATTACCTATCAAACAATTGGTCGATATTAACCCATTAATAACAAATATATTTATAATTAGTAGACGTAAGACGTTATTATATTTTGCTGCAATTTTCAAAAATAATTTTCAAAACTTGGTTATTCATACTTTTAGTTAACAGTTGTATAGGTTATCTTTAAATTCCACGATTGTTCCAAATTGTTTTCCATTTGCATACAGCATGCTAGTAATTCCCACAGCGTTCCTATATGGGGTTGAGGTCTGGGAAAAGGGTGGGCCACTTAAAGACAAAAATACATCTAACATTCCCGAACAACTAAATAATCGAATATCGATCAGAAAGACTTTTTAGTGGAATTATGGAAATTTCGCTGACTATAGACCCGAACTCCGCCGCGCCGTCGCGTCGGAGGGTTAAACGCCTCGAGACGAACTTAACACTAGATTTATAGACCACTAAAAGTGACTACTTTATAAACGTAACAATAGCGTAGTACAGTACATACAATAAGTAAGGACAGAGTTTTTTTGAGTAATTTCTCACGGATGTGTCTTACAATCGCAAGAATAAATTAAAAATATCAGAAATCGTCCGCCATTTAGCTGGTTCCCGGTAAATCTAGTGTTAAAAGAGAAACGGCGATCGAGAACTATTTATGCTGAACGTAAAATTCCGCTGGAACCAGAAGTAACGGGGACACGAGGTCCGAACGCAATAACTGGTCGGCAAGGTCTGGGCAAAGCGAGCATCCGCGGAACAGAATATTCCTCGGTGGACCGTTCTCACGGGTCCTCCGATCAAATTTCATCGACGTCGGCCGGCAATAAAAGCCGGGGTTTCTCTCTGCGGGTCTGTCGTCCGAATTTAAATTGGCTCGGTTGTCCTCGCGGCCCAACTAATTCCGTGCGGAACTCGGTAAACGAGTCGACGCGACACGATGCGGCGCGGCTCGGCGCGGCGCGGTGCGTCGGTGGTGGTGGGTGGCGCACGGCGGCGCGGTAATGAAAGTTGCCGGAAACGGTAAAAACGGTGTCAATGACAATAACGAAGGGAAATCGTGACGGCGATCGACACGGTGTCCCGGGATATTACGCGTTCAGAAGATGCTGGTAGCATGAATCGAGAGGAAGAGCAAGAGAGGTCTGCAGGGGGGAGGGAGGGAGGTAGAGAGGCGGGGGGTTAAAAAGAGGGTGGGGGGCAGGAGGGAGGGGTAGGGGGAGGAAAGGGAAGTAGGATGGGCGTCAGATGATGAGGATTCGTAGAGGGACGAAGAAGGGTTAGAGGGAAAGTGGGTTGCTATCTTAGCCACCACAAAGCAGTGATAACATTTTCCCTCCCGGACAGAAGCCTAGCCACCCTTCTCGTTGCTCCCAGGTCGATATCGGGATAACGCCGGTGCCGGTTACCCCGGGCAACCGGAAAGCCACGCCCGCACCCTCCAATATGGCTGCCCGTGTACCCGCCGCGACTCGTGCACCTCGATGTACCCGCGAAATCCTCCCCCCCTCCCCCGAGCGCCGCCGCCGTGGGAGTGGGATCCCCGGCGAGGGCAGGACGGAATTGCCAGCTAGGTGGCGAGATAAAACGCGAGGGGGGTTAGAATTATCATAATATTGGTCATTGCTTGTTCCGCTGGATGAGGCGAAGTAGCTGCTTCAACGGGAATCTTTCACACGCGACACTCGCTATGTACCAACCAATGCCATGCCGTCACCATTCCTCCGATGACGCTCTCTTCTCGTCGTGTCGTGTCCTGTTGTATCGTCGAGTCCGCGAAATGTTTCGCTTATCTAGCGGCGTTCGTTTCCCGCGTTCACGGGTCGACGCGACAACCCCTGCGGACACCGGGTCCGCTTCGACCCGGTATCCCCACCCTCCAGCATATCATCTCTTTTGAAAAAGGATTCTGGTCAATGTTCCTTGACGTTGGACGTAGCGAGCGCTATATGTTGCCCTGTAAAAACAGCAATATTTAGTTTATTTACATTTTTGCTGAGTTTCATTGTAGTAGAGCCTTGAATGGGGGTATCGATTCCGTCATTTTTCAGAAATGCATTTTTATAGTTTCAATGATTATCAAGTAACAAACGTTGGGTCCCATTTGACCCGCCATTTCTCCGCATCTATCGACACCTCCGTGGGCATTGTATCTTCTTTTCGGAAATATGATTTTGCTTGCTACCATTGAACGTACGAAGCACTAACAGTAGCTGGTGAACGTTGCCTTATAAAAATGGCACTGTTGAGTTTATTATACTTTTTTAATCAATTTTAGTTCGCAACTGGATTAAACATTGTTTTAAGTCCGTCGCCATATGTATAATCCTAATTTCGTATAAATCGAATCGAATATTTGAATAACGATTTGCAAGAAAATTAAAATTTCTACCTACCCTTTTTCCCTTTAAAATCGATTTCCGTAATTCAATTTCATTTTTAATTCGCTTCAAATTGGCTCATACGCCTATACATTATTGATTATTTCTATGTCTGAAAGTGTTTAAAAACGTTGTCCCCGACGTGGTATTACATATTTTCAAAGATGATCGAATATAGTTTTAAAACACGGAGGTTGATAGAATCGACAGTGTGTACTCTAAGTAGAAACAGCGCGCAATTGTCAGACATACAACCAGCAGCATTTACAAGCCCATGTGACCAACGAACGACTAAACTCTATTTTCGTTCCAACCGAAACTCTGTGTAAAAAAGTTTTATTTATTTATCTTCATATGAACTTTAATCCAGCCTATCTGAATTACGAAATAACGAACGAATAAGTTAGTTACTGTATTTTCGCTGAGATTGTTAATGTGATCTGTTTACATTGCAACATTACATTCGGTCATCCAGAATTTGCAGTTTTACAAATGCACACGGCTCTCGAGTAGGTAACTGCAAAGCGACGGGAAACAGATTTCTGTCTTATTCGCGACACGCAATGTTTCATTGAAAATTACATAACAAAAATCTTAATTTTATAATATGTCCATACATATCTTCCCCATAAAAAAAACCGGAAATCGGAAATTACTTTGAACTCAAATCGCATTGTAATCTGCAGTTTTTGATGTAAAATAAAAATTCTCCAAGTCGATGGCGAACATGGAAATTCATTAAAAATATGGTTCCTGTATTAACGATTTTAATAGGCAAAATACAGTGTAAGAATTCGACTAAAATTCCTTGAATGCTATTCACAGTTTCATATTTCACTTATTCGCTTCTGTCATAAACGCAGAACATCCGCAGTCTGGTAATCGTATCGAAGACTCACTGCACTAATATTCCGATAAGAAAAAAATTCGTTTGTGCATTATTATCAGCCAGGTGTCACATTCCCCTACAATTGCACGCGACGATATTAATACGAAACGATCAGCAGAAACATGACACGAGACTGCATCAGATACGCGTATACAGTAACGACAAAAAATTTTCGATCAGCAGCACATTCGATGCATTTAAAAATGTATAAATAAATTTCTACGTGACTCGAATCCTGTTTGTTGCAATCGAGGTAGATGACATTTATTTTGCATAAAGATCGCAGTGTATTCATAAGTCACCATGTCTGAACTGTTTAGTCGTCATTAAATTAAATAATTGTAATACAATGTGAGCGTGGCTTGCATAATTATATTATTGTCTTTTATAGAACGTCTACTTAATACCTCGTTATCCAATGATCAACTGTTCCGACTAGCGTCATTTTTGTATTAAACGGCTCGCATAATGTAACATAAAAAGATTCGGAACAGCATCGCAACTATTTCGAGGACACAAAGAGAACCGTCGGAGCGCACTCAAAATGATTTGCAACACTGTGTCAGATTTTTCACGAGAGTCTGAGATATTAATTCCAGTTGCCATGAAAGTCAAACGCGAAGGACAATCAGTATGAGAGAACGATGGGGAGAGACACAGACAGCAGGTATGTAGGTAATAACTTGTTTACCCGTGCTGGTGCAGGCGTGTCTGCGCGATGAGGAACGGAGGCAAGCGAAGGGAGTAGAAAATGAGTGGATTTTCATTGCAGTTTAATCCCAGGCCCGTGCATCCCCCGCCGAGCCGCGCCGCGTCGACGGTATTCTAAACGGCGATACTCTCGAAGGCAACTCTTGTCGCTTGGGGTGACGATATTACATTCCTCGATCGTGACGAAAACAGTCTGAGCAATGCAGCTTTTCGAGCCTGTCAACCACCCCAGTGCTCTTTCGCACGTGTTTTTAATTCCTCTCCACGATAACCTCCGCGTCTTTCTTCGGCTAAATATTTTCATTTTTCTCCGTCGCTTTTCTGCCATTTTTCGCGCTCGCACGCTCTGCTTCTTATCCTTCCGTTTCCCTAGAAATAGAATTTCATCCTAGTTGCATCTCATCACTTATCTTTGCGATACGATAAATCTGTTAACATTTAACTGAACGACTCCGAGTACTTTTAACAAGTTGGAACAATTTGTTTTTACTAGATGACGGGTGAAAGAAATTTTTCGAAAAATTACAATTTGTCGGAATCGGGGAGGAAAAACGGGAGAGTTTTGTTTTTTGAAAATATGAGAAAAAATTTGAGTTTCGAAACAATTTTTAAATATGAAATGAATATGAAATGCTTATTGTTAGAAATTTATTGTTTGACACCAACTCGTCAATTTTTTTTATCTCATCGAATTTGTCAGTATCGAATTCGCAAGCAATCAATTTCACAATTAATCGGAATTAAAATAATGTCAAGAAGAATGAGAAATATTTTTGAATGAAACTTTTTGTGTAAAATTTTTATTAATCGTTTAAGGAATTTTTTAAAACAATGAATATACGTTATAATATTTAACACGGTGAGTAGAAAATGTTTAATTACTCATGAGGATGAAAGGGTGAAATAAATTGAGTTAGACTAAAATCTCTTCCAGATAATAATCAGCTGTGTGATCTACGGTTGTGTGCGTACCGTTGAATTTGCTGAACTTCTTTGTTTGATATCGTCCGTCTAAGAAGTTTATGAAGCGTCGCGTGACACGTTGACGACAGTGTCGCATTAAAGAGGTAACCATTGTTGCACTATGTCAATCTTGCTGCAAGTAAGCAAATCGCGGATGATAAAACAAATGATAACAGCTAGATTCAGGGTCGAGGCTTCGTCTATCATGATTGCTTGTTTGTTCGCTAATATTCGCATTAACTGGATTTCTTTGCAAGTTTCATATTATAATATTGTGTTACATAGGAATAATAAATAATAATCACTCATGCCAACTCTATAATTAATAATGATTCTTGCAATGACGGGCTCTTATGTGACGACAGTCTTTATACTATCAGTTAAGAAACGTAGAAAATTTCAAATAAATAAATTCGCGATTTTCAATTATTTGATCATGCGGTGGGAAATATTTCGTGGAATTTGTTATCGAACTCTTTCGTAAATAATCGTTTATCGCAGAGGTGTAATAACGGTCGATAACGGAATGAATAAATGTTCTTGAAACTGTTATGTCAGACAACATGGCGGTTGCTAAATGCCTATACAAATGAAAACCTTGGCTGCGATGAACGGGGAAATAAGAGTTTATAATGTAACGATGCGGCGAGAAACATTGACGTGTTACATTAAGTATCGTAAACCCAGTAGATCAAGATCTTAATTATTACCTTACAGGCAATGATCTTCTCCTCTTAACTCTACATGATCCAGACGTTGCACAAGTCTCGTTCAAATTGGCCCCGAGAGGCGCCAAGAGAGCGTTCATTTAAGATTTTCGGTTTGCTAAAAATATGCTAAATAAAGTACTCTTCAACATGCAGAATAGCATTACATATTCTCAAACCATGCACACTCTCAACCAAAAGTATTCATACATTAAGCATAAAAATCGGGCGACATGAGTGGTACTTATAACTATTTGTATAATTAATTACAAATTTTTGTTTTCAATTACTAAATTTATTAAATTACAACTCCATTGCCGTATTTTATTTTCCGATCGTCCGCGTCCTTCATTTCCAAGATAATATTACGTCTACGTCGTTATTTTCCCGTTTTCGCAGGAAAAGTGAAGAA
This sequence comes from Lasioglossum lativentre, assembly GCA_916610255.1. Lineage (NCBI taxonomy): Eukaryota > Metazoa > Arthropoda > Insecta > Hymenoptera > Halictidae > Lasioglossum > Lasioglossum lativentre. The sequence continues at coordinate 34,829,629 of OU744356.1, read as the reverse complement.
GATCACGGTTACAGGTTCAAGAAGCGAAAATCGGACCTCGAAGATTAGATTCCGAGTTTTAAGGCTAAATACCGGGACATTCGTGTGGGAAATGTGTATCCTCGATATTCACGTGGGGGTCCAAGATGGCGCGCCGCGGCGTGAATCCTCCCTCGCGTAGCAGGCGAGTACTCACACAGTTACCCCCGATCGATTCGCTATTAGTCTGTTCCGTTTAATGAATCTCTTTCCCATCGTCCTAATTGTCAACTGCCGGCGCGTTATTTACTCGAACGAGCGTGGAATTATGAAAGGGAGAGGAGAGAGCCATCCCTCTCTTCTCTGTACGGCGAAGACACGGGGGCACACACCTCGCTCTCTTCTCTCTTCTCTCTTCTCTCTTCTCTCTTCTCTCTTCTCTCTTCTCTCTTCTCTCTCTCTCTCTCTCTCTCTCTCTCTCTCTCTCTCTCTCTTGGTGGCACCGCGCGCCGTATCCGTTGGTGACAATACAAACCGAAACAAACACTTGGTGGCACGTGAGCCGCACGTGTCGGCCAGGATATATTACATTCCGAATGCACACACACTCGACGAACGATTAAAGGGGTGGTGTACACGGCTGAAGTGCCGCGATCGTGACAACGATGAACACGACCGTGGCCTTTCTTCATTCTTTGTCGGCCCGTGTCGATGCGAACCCGTCGCTTTGCGGCCCGGATACTCGACCTCGACCGTCTACGCAGAGATTGTTCACTTACTATGTCCGGCCCTGGTGCTTTACCTCGGGAACCTCGCTTTTTCAAATCCTCGAACACTTCCGAAGCCACACTGGACTAGTGGGCAACAATTTGTTAATAAAATTTTATTCGTCGCACAAATATTCGACCAAGGAAGAATTTAATCGAATAAGAGGCAAAAATTCATTCAGTTTGTCATTCGGTACTCAATTTGTATCCTCTTTTCACGTCTAGAGCTTGCAACTGATGAGTAAACTGCGGATAATGTTTATGCACTTTTCAATTTTTGTAGACTTTTGGGAAAGTGGAATCAAATAAAATCCCATTTTCAATGGTGATAGATAAAAATGTGGATTTGTAGATAAAAAATAAATAAAAACCATCCTATATTCTATCGAACTTTATATTTTACTGATATATTTACATTCTGCTGGTGTATTTGTGTAATTTTTCATTATATGACCAAATTTTAAATAATAAACCAAATTTTATTAGACGTTGTAGGGCCGGAATGGACTAAATGAGTAACCGATGTGATAAGTAGACTGCGGATCTTTATGCAAAGTAAAAAATGTTTGCATTATTTGCAAGACACAGGTGTGCGAAATAAAAAATTTTGTCATCTTTTAATTATCTTATTAAATTGAAACTAATACACTGTGATGTCCTTAAATCTTTTTAATATGACCACTGCTTTAAATTGTGTGTGGCCATTATTTTATCATAAATACATGTAATCCGCAGTCTAGTGACAAGTGATAAATTTTAACGCTGCAATCGGGGTCTCTTTAACCAAAGCCGCTTAATATTGTAGGACTGGTTGGCACGAAGAGAAAGTGGAAATTGCTGCAATTTTTTAACTTCTACCGAGTTGAAATTTTAAATAGCAGAATTTTTAGACACGTACTTGAGAAGCTAGAATAAATAAAAATAAAATCCTGTGAAATAAAGTCCTGTTTTAGCTTCGAAAATTATAATTGTTAATGAAATCGGTGTAAGCTCCATCCCCTAAAAATTTATATTTACAGACGAAATTCTGAACGCCATGTGTCAATGAAAAACTCGTGAAAAAAATGTTGAATATGTTCACTAAAATTTCCGAGAGAAGATTACCGCCATTTTGATCTAAAAATGAGGCTTAATTGAATTAAGATAATTGCCTCGATTCTTCGGCAAGAACAACTTCAGTATGAATGAATGCTGAAGTGTGCCTGTGCGAGAGATAAACATTTACGTATGTACGTCCAGTAGATGAATTAAGCTTTAGTGTATGTATGTATGTATGTGTGTGTGTACGTGCTGTTGCATTCGACAGAAGTACGTGCTTCGAAATGAGAGCGATCCGTATACTTAACAGTACTTTATTGTTGACATTATTACACGTTATTATAAATCTATCATCTTGACACGTATAATACTTACTAAATTCTACAGAGACAAGTTTAACGGTAAACCTATAACTAAACGTACAATATGGCGGCGGTACTTACTCGGTAAAGGAACAAACAGACGTATCGCTGATGATTTCTTTCTTTACAATAGCTTAACACGATATCTGGTACTCGACGCCGTTAGTAAAATACAATATACATTGTTCAAAGAATATTTGTAATCGTGGTTTGCTTTTTTCCTGGCTAACTTTTCCTCTCTTCGCTAACTATTTCCTCTTCCGCGCGAAACGAACTTAAACACGTTCGTCGTCCTATGCGGCACACACTCAAAATTTCTTTTCCGAATCGAAGTTTGATCAATTGTTTATATTCGTTGATTCGAGGTTTACTTTGGACATTTGTAACGTGCAGAATATTGCCTATACTTGAATATAATGTAAGCTTCAAGACGCCATCTTTAATTAATCATTTGTGCGAGCAGAAACACAGCAGACTCGTTCCAATTACTCTTCAGTAAATTTTCTGTATATCCAAATGTCGAGAATTTCCTGCTAGCTTTTCCAAGAAATGGAGTCGGCGACGGTGCGCGATTTGCAAAATATTCCGACGTGCAGACACTGTCGGTTTCCGGAGACTAACTTTCTGCGGAAAATTATTCGAGTGATCTCGTCGGATATGTGTGTTAAGGAAAACGTGCACACAATTGTTAAGAGAATAATTTTCCTTATCGTGGCGAACATCGCGCCGTATCAGTTCTGCATAAATGTTGACGATAACGAAAATAACACGGGATTCACGGCTCGCCTTGAGCAGTCACGAATTGAAAAAGGCCAGTTTTCCAATGCTAATAAACCGCTGAACGCCCCGCAACAAATTTCAACGATTTCTCGAGACTTTGAACGTGTAAAAATTTTTCGACAAATACTCGTTTCCCTTGATTCGAATAGTTCTGGTTCGATCGCGATGCTGCGAACAGTTACAAAACAGTGTTTATGCAGCATCATCCGTAACGACGTTAATCCTCGTGCACCATCGTTCCTTGTATCTCAGAAACAACGAATAAATAAATTTATAATGCGCCACTGCAAGTAATTTACAATACAACAATTATTAAAACGGTACGCGAGGACTGGAAGCAATGATATAATATTTGGTGTACCAATAAGCAAATGATAGTTCGCTTAAGTGCAACATGCTTTTTGTAATATTTATAACACTCGTGAGACTCTAACGTTACATCGAAAGGTGGGAAAATATATTGAATTTCAACTGCAATGCTATTGGGAAAATAATAGATTATTTATTGGTACACTTAATACAATTGACAACTAGACTGCGAATGTCGCGAGTACATAACATACGCGAGGTACAATAAAGCGAAGGTGTTTAACAAATATACTTGTGGTGGGTCCTTTAATAGAAAAGATTAACGAAAATGTGATTCCGCGAGAAGAAAATCGATCGTCGATGATGTGTGTGTACTCGATAAAACGAAGGATCAGAGAACAATGTAAAAAGAATAATAATACAAATTCGATTTCTTTGATAGAAAAATAAAACGCGGATTTCACCGATTTCGCCGCGCTGTTGTGCGTCACGAACCTTATCTCGACAATTGTCATCCTATACCAGGGAAAATTCATTAGCAGCTCGGCGCGCGTCTATGTGAATATTCGTGTCCTCGTCGAATACGAGTGCGTATCGTCGAGGAGATTAATTGCAAATTATTCCATTCTCTTTTCTCGTGAATCTCCGTGCGTGCGTGCGTGCGTGCGTGCGTGCGTGCGTTCGTGCGTATCGAAATGTTAGCGGCGAATCGGTGCGCGCTGGCCGTGCGTCGCCATTAAAAATCGTCGACCGGCTCAAACGGTCCGCCGATTTTTTCTCTTCTTTTCCACCGGTTTTTTCTACACGCGATTGTATTGGATCATTCACGATTTTCGGAACCGGAAAGACCGATTAGAGCCGCGTTAATACCACGCGGATCGATCGGGAAAGAATCAAGGAAAAGGCAATATACGATGCGACGCGACGGGACAAAAGGCTTTTCCCAGCCGTTCAACCTCCGTTGCGAACCATTAAAATAATTTTCGGATCAGCTAGAACTTCGATTAATACTCGGTAATCGATGGGGAAAAAGTCATTTCAAGCGATTGCGAAATTGTAGAAATTATTTTATTTTCCGGCTTCCGTCATGTTCTGAAGCCGAAAGGACTTTTCGGGATCGTGAGTCGCACTGAGAAAATAATTAAACATCGTTCGATCGTTAAAAAATCTGAACTTGCGAATTTGTTTTATTTTTGTAAATATTCCGTACGTTCTTGTCCACTGATCGATACCAATGAATAGTTTTTAATGTAGGAAGACAGTATAATTAACACAGGGATGTTCGTTGGTAATGATGTCTGAACTGTACTTCCTAATAATCCTTATTTACAGAAAATGTGCATTAACTAAAAAATATTGCAATGAAGAATACTATTCTGTCCGTCGCAATGAAATGTACAAGCGATTGCACGATTTATTAATGTATGTACTTGTTTTTCTAAACGAGACGACACATTTGTTAATAAACAAGCCGTTCGATGCAGAAATGCTGCAAGTCGGAACAATTCGTCGGATAATGAAAAATCGAGTAAAAGTAATATCGCAGGATGTTGACAAGCCACAAGCTAAAGTTATAATTATTTCATGTAACGACAATTAAACAGACAAATATTGGACTTGCATCGCTTCCGTATTAAACGGCTCGAATTAGTGCGATATTGAACGCGTTAAGAGTGACTATTTCGCACGCTGCTCATGTTACAATTAAAAAATGATTATCGTAATAGTAGTAGCTGAATTAAGGTCTAGTTCGAAACGAATGAGGCTGCGAAATGATCTCACAAGACAAGCTCGCTAAATCGATCGAAATATTCCGCCGGTTTTGATCATCCTGCGCGTACAAAAACCATCGCCGTCGAAGAATTCGGGAGAACGAACGGGACGTCTGATTTCTCAATTTATTATCGTAATATTATTCATCGATACCCGACTTACGCAGCTCAAAAGAGTCCATTACGCGTCGCACGCTTTTGCTAAACGATGCGATCGTTCGAATCCGCGACGCGCTCGCCGATCCAAACGATTTTCTCTCTCACCAAGAAATACTGTTGTAATCGCCGATGAAACCACTTTATACGTCTAATGTTCATTTATTGCAGCCTATAAAAAGTCGCGTTCGTCGCACGAACAAAAACGAAGACGCAAGATTAAACTGCATCGGTAGGTATACATTCTCATTCTCGAACAATACGAAAACTTTCATCGATCGAAATATAACAAATGTTCGTCGTACAACTGGGTTCCCTATGTGCACTATATAAACGTCTACTTGACCAAAACACACGACGACTCCAGTTTTACATTAAATCCTCCGTAGAGAATTGACCTCCCCCACTCTTTCTCTCTCTCTCTCTCTCTTTCTGTCTGTCTCTCACACGCTCATAACATCCATCATTCTCTCGCTCACATCCACGTAAACAATAGAAAGCTGAGCAAAGATTTGTTCGGGGGAGGGGGGGGGGGGGGATATGTTGATATTTACAGTGCCGATATTAATCGATCGTGTACAAACGAGTCGACGCGACGCGACGGAGCTACTTCTTCAGCTAGAAACGAAACCACTATAAGTTCGAGAACAAAGACGAACAATCTCGGATCCGACTCCCGATGTATCATCGAGGTGCGTTTCTTTTTCCCGTATATTAAACAAAACCACTACACTATTGCACTACACTTGTTTTATACAATTATTCAAATACATCCGAGGTCTTTTTTTTACACAAATCGTACGTGTTCGTGACATTTATTTCCGTCGGTGGCGAGTCGATCGTCGATCCGGTAGGATCGTTTCACTTTCATCACCGGGTTCGGGATTTGTTGGTGAGTCTTCTAATGACGCGACGACGACGCGACGGTCCAAGAGACTGGTAGGAAAACTCGGTACGTGAACAAAGTTCGCTTCCGTACTTTCACATTGTACCATCGTGGTTCCGAGGTCAACGAGAATCGAATCGAATCGAACCGAACGATCAACGTCCTGCCCGAGTACAACGATTTCCTCGAAGATTCTCGCGAGGAATCGACATCCTCTCGGATCTAAGACGGTCGCGGCAGGCCCGATACGAAAACGTGTGATCGCGATCATAGTCCTCGAATATGGAAAAATAGGCTCTCCGATAACAAGTTACCGATCTGACCTTCGACCGAAAGCCCCCGATCTCTGGATCCTCTATAGTCTAGTCTATAGTCTAGACCAGCGGCGAGAATGCGGACGCCTGACTCCTGATCTCCCTGTGCTCCGTCGGACTGAGATCCAGCAGTCCGCCGCAGTTCTGATCGTTCGCGGCCTGTTTGCCGATCAGAGCGTCGATGCTGAAGTTCCTCTTCTTGTTGACGGGAGGATGACCGGTGGGTATCGTCGTGGGCGTCCTCGTCGGCGTCGGGTCGAGCTGCCTGATCGGTGGCGCCGTGATCGGCACGGGTTTATACAGTGGCGGAGGCGGTTCCAGGAATCCTCCGAGTTTCAGGGCCTCCAGGGTCGACGGCGAGAAGTCGAGCAACGGCAAGCCAGGTGGCGGAGACAGGTAAGCGGCGCTCGGATAGGTTAGCGCACCCGGATGACCGCCGCCGCCGCCGGGACACGGGCCTCGGTCGCCGCAGATAGCGAACGTTGCCATGATGGCTCTGTCGCGGAGGACATAGTGCGGCGTGGGCCTCTTGTACCTCTTCCTGCGACGCAGGAAGCTGCCGTTGTCGAACATGTCCTCGGCCAGGGGATCCAACGTCCAGTAGTTGCCCTTGCCGGGGTTGCCGGGCTCGCGGGGGATCTTGATGAAACAGTCGTTCAAGGACAGGTTGTGTCTGATGGAGTTCTGCCAGGCTGGGAACTTGTCGTGATAGTAGGGGAACCGGGACATGATGAACTCGCAGATGCCGCTCAGCGTGAGCTTCTTCTGGGGCGATTGGAGGATCGCCATCGTGATCAACGCTATGTACGAGTAAGGGGGTTTTATCAGGGACGAGGACATTTTGTCGTTCCCGTATGTAGAGGGCTGACCAGGCGAGCTGGTCTTCTGCTGGCCGTTCGCCGACATCATCGTGTAGTTCTTCTTGCTGCGACTACCGCCGCGGTTCCTCGACGAAGTCGTGGCGGGCACCGGAGAGCTCGGTATTATCGGGCTCGACGACGACTGTGACCGTGACGAATCGTTCTTGTCGAGACTCACCGGGTCCACGATCATGCTGCTGCTGTCCGAGTCCCGATCGCTGTCAGCGCAGCCGTCGCACGACAAGTTCGACATCATCATCCCATGGGGCTCCATCGTGATCGCTTCATGGGCAGACTCGCGGGACGGTAGTTGCAGACTAATGTTCGAGGTCATCGGTGACCTCTTTGTAATCACCACTGGCTCGCATCGTTCGTTCGCGTATCAGCGATTAGGACACCGCCGCGCCGCGCCGCGCCGTTGCTGTGTCTGTGTCGTTGACTACGGGTAGCAGCGGTCACGCGTATCTGCGTTCATCGAGTCGTGAAGGAAATCGGTTCGCGACGATTGCCGTCCTTACTTTGTTTTCGAGCAAGGTTAGAAGCCGCCCGAAGTCACCGAATAGCCGCGAATGTGTTGTATCACGAACGTTCCTTCTCCGACATATTTATCGGAGCAACTGTCACCGCACCAGCTCCGACCAAATGCTATCTTACGCTAATAGTTTGTTTCCACAACGATAACGAGCCGATTTTTTCTAGGACGGTTGTTCTCTCTGTCACCTGCTCGCCGAGCGTCTCAAGGATGTCGGCCGCGATCACTTGAACTGGCGCACTCTGCGGCTCTGTCGTCACTAGTCATCTTTCGGGATCATCAGAGACCATCGCGATCATTTTCCGTCATGTTACTTGCTTATCGATCTTCCGCGAATCCCCCACACTGTGTCGGCCCCCGATTTTCGACTATTCGCAACAAACTTATCTTCGATGTTCGGCTCCGTTGACTATTCTTATCTTTTCTGACAACACTCTCTCGCTCTGTATCTCTCTCTCTCTCTCCCTCTCTCTCTCTCTCTTTCTCGACAAAAGGCGCACAGTAGATACGAGAAACTGATGGGAAGGACGAAATGTTTGTTGATTTACAACCCCGGTGAAATCGGTCGCACTCTGATCGTCGATGCCGCGGGTTTTCTGGCCTGTCAACTTTGATGTCGGTCGCGCGAGATGATAGCGGTTATCCTCGAGGTTAGGTGTACGAAATGCGGTCGAAGCTTATGAAGCACGATTGCGAGTGTGCCAGCACTGTAGAGGACCGTCTACGAGGCGAAATCGTGGGTCGAATTGATTCGAAGTGACTGCTTTGGTCCTACATGGGCGGACCAATGGGCGGGCATTTCAACCCCTACCGACAGGGGTGGCGGGGTGTGCTGCCCCCCACCATCGCCACCCGGTATCCACGACTCCCTCCATCCTCCTTCAGGAGAAGAGGAATCGTTGTCGTCACCACCAACGAGGAGAAACCCCCGGAGGGGACGTCGGAGTTAGGAAAATAGCGGGATAGATAAAGGGACTTTCGAGGCAGACTGGGGGTAGAGAGAGGGCGAAATTGTAACACTCCGGGGGCTGCTTTGCTTTGAGCGGCGCGGTAAAGGGACCAGGCGTTACATACTAATAGAACGTATGAACTGAGGCCGTATCGATACTCAATCTGAAATACTCGGCTGCCCTATGGATTTTCGTTCCCGAAATTGTTGTTGTTCCTGAACAGGATGTTTCCAAGGAATATTAGGCGACGAGACTTCACCGAATATATCGGACAGTATTTTGAAAATATATAAAATTATGCGTGTCCTTCTAGACCTGTTAATAAATAAACTAAATAATAGAATGTAATACTTCTATTTACTATTTGTATAAAATTCAAGATTTATTATTAAATTGTAGTAAAAACGATATATTGTAGTCCGATTGATTTTAATATTCGTGGAATAAATTAGTGCGTGCCGAATTTAAAATTTTACGAAAACTAAGATTACGATATATAGTAGAATCGAAGACTCGCATCGTTGTAAGAGTGATTAAAAGTTTATAATTTCGAACTCCATTTTCCTGGAACGATATGGAGTAGAATGTTTTGCAGTGTTTAAAGCCCAGCCGGAAACTGCTTCTCCTATTACTAAACTTCTCGTTCTTACGAACTTTCTTTCATCAAAAATACGTCCTTTACTCCTGGCGAACTTCAAATTACGCCACTGAAGAATCAGTCGAGTAAGTTCGGCGTCGTAAATTTTTCACTTTCCTGTAATCGCCCTCGGCGTTTTAACCGTTCTCAGACTTTCCGCGTGTAATGGCGGACGCAGTCAAATGAAATCACTGTGAATCTTAACTTGCCGCGACTTACTCCTTTTCGATTCGACCGACGACTAAAGTTTGCTTTGGTAGAACATCGTCATATAAGTAATTAAGTTGATAAATTAAACACGACCAGCACATATGTTCTCATTTTATACGGGACGGATTTTACAATCAATAATAACAACTTCCGGCTGTATACGTATATGTTCTCATTTTATACGACGGATTTCACAATCAATAATAACAACTTCCGGCAGTATACACATATATGCATATGCTAATGAATTTCTAATTTATTTATGTTTCCAGATAAATTCAAGAAACATCGCTCGATCGTGAAACAAATTCTCGAACAAAATTCAACTGTTTTGCATGCACTATTACCTTTCTCCGAAACGACAACACTTGATAATTCTTCTCTCGAACTAAATCTATCCATTCGAAAGAACGAAATAATCGATATCGGTCTCGGAGGAAGCGGCATGGCACCGACACTTCCCTCGTTCCAGCCCCCATATCAATCAATAAAAACATGAAATCGCGTAAACGCTCGCGAAGCGCGGCTCGCTGAAACAAAATCCTTTGTGTTTTAAATCAATAGCAGCTTGTCCATCAATTGTCTGAAATCTCCTTACTATAATTACCAGATGCCGCGAGCGCGCGACCGCAAAAATCAATAATTCGCTGCCCCGGTAACAATCGCGCTACGCTTCCGCTAGTTGCCGAAAATAAAGAAACAAGAAACGAAGAAAGAACAGTGGGAGAAAAGGAAAACACTAATGAAGAGAGAGCGAGAGAGCGAGAGAGAGAGAGAGCGGGTCACACGGGTTGTCTAGGAAGCGACCTCAGAAACCATAGCGAATCACACAATTTCCGTTTGTGAAATGGTGTGTGGGTGTGTGTGTGTGTGTGTATCGGCGCGCGGAAACGAGTTCGCTAGTCCCCTGGTCCTTGGATTTTCAGCTTCGAAATGGAGAACGATGGGATCCGTGGTATCGCCAACAGAGCGAGCCGGGCTGCACGCATCACGAGTTAACTTCCCTCAGGCAGCTCAAATAGAATCTGTATTACGCCCTGGCAGTACATAGAGCGAGAGAGAGAGAGAGAGAAAGAGAGAGAGAGAGAGAGAGAGAGAGAGAGGGAGGGGGAGAGAGAGAGAGGGATGGAAAGGGGATTGGGGGAAGGAGGGCGAAAGGGGGATGGAAAGCTGAACAAGGAAGCGAGAAGGAGAGCAGGATATAATGATAGAGAGAATACAATAAAACGGAGAAAGAGAGAGAGGACCGATGGGAGAGCGAACGAAAGAGAGGACACGATGGGCACGAGCACGAGAGAAATGGAGTGGTATAGACGGATGCGTATCTACCTGAGCGCACTATCGGTTCACAGAGCCGAGCAGAGAGCGAATATTGTGTTTACCCATACGCACGGCTTTGCGATGCAAATAATCTGGTATTATTGCACTTACTCCGCGTACCAGCGAACCTCTTCCGTGACTACCAGCACCGCGCGCCGCTTTCCTCTGCTTTCTTCCCCTCCGCGCGTTATATTTATTTACACGATATTCATTGTGTGTCGAAACATCCTGTTATTGCTGCTTTTTTCCATCGACGATCCGGAGCCGAGGTCTCCCCGACTATCGTCGACTCCGAGCTGCCTCGATCACGAGCCGATGCGATGTTTCCCTTTTCGCGACCCTTATGGCCGACTTCGGTAATTTGTTACAAGGATATTTATCGTTCCGTAGGTACTTCGGGATTTAATTAGCATTTTACCTGGTGTCAGCTTCTTCTTCTTCTTTTCTACGGTTAGTTGTGAAGCAGCGATAGGTACTAAAACGATGTAAGATTTATGGGAATATTTTACTTAGAAGACGGTGTTCGGAACAATTTTGTTGATTATAAAGAATCTATCTCCGGGCGCTCCGAGGTTTCCCTCAGTCCCAAATAAATGGCTCCACTTGGAACGTTGGCCTTCCGACGGCGGAGTCCGGACCTGTTGTGACCCACACTATACATATGTTATAATCGTCATTCAATTACTGAATGAACTTGTCTACAAGAAGTACCTATAAAAAATATGAAACAGTGGTCCTAAACATGATCAATTATGTAGTTAGAATAGTCGTCCGAGCGTTAGATGAAGTCATGATTTATTAAAAAATATATGAAACGACAGGAACAGAGAAAGATGTTCAGAACAGTTTCCTCGGGTATTTAGAATTTACCTCGAAAAGAGGTCACACTAATTTTTTTTTACGATTCAATGCTAATTGATACAGTTAATAATTCAAAAACAGTTTATATATTTAGTGTCGTTCTCGACAGATTTATTTCAAACAGTTTCATTCGATAATATATCCCGCATATAGTAATTGAAAAACTGCATCACGGAGAAAAGAAGGTACAATTATAATATTACACTTTCTGCAGGATGAGAGAAGAAACGTGAACGTTGAAAGGGAAACTGTCTGTGGTCGGACAGAATTTATAGTGAAAGTAAACCATTTAATAAATTGGCGTTTCACACCTCTATGTGCTTATTACTCAAAGTGTATGCAATATAAAAATTTTATAAACGTTTATTACTACACCGCGGGGTTTATGCATTCATGAGAAAACTGAACAGTTCGAGACAGTAGAAAGAATTAGTGGATTCCAATTTGTGATTTTCAGCTTCAGAAAATGATTGAAGAAAGAAGAAAATTTCTACTTAGTTCCTACGTGTTTGCAATTTACGATGACCATTTTTAATTTTGCACAAAGATCCGCGGTCTAATTATTACAGTAAATTGCAAAGAACATTTCTATACAACCATTTTGTACGAGATAAGACTAGAAGGAGCTAGAAAGTGACGTGTCCGCAGCGAATAATTCCGAATCCACCATAGTCTTCTTTGGTTCTTTCTTTGGGAAAATGTCAGTGGTATGAAGAATCTAAGGTTCACGGATTCCCTTGCTTTTCACCTTCATCTCCGATGTCTTTTGCCGATTCAGCGATTACCGCTTTAATCTGAGGTTCCGACTAAGTTAGGTTAGGTCGTCGAAGGGAGAAATAGACGGCGGTATACTCTACTATAGAACCCTTAGGCGTTCGCCATTCACTTCGCGACGGATTGCGGATTCCACGAGTTCCACTATTCGATTCGATTGCTTCTTCTCTTGGATTCGCTCTCTCTCTCTGACACGTATTTACCTCAACTGATTTCTTCCCTCTCGATCTCCTTCGAAGCAAATCTCGACCGTGTCCCCTAAAGGTCCTGTACTCATTACACGATTCCTTTAAACATTTTTCTGGTCTACGGTCGCTCAACTTATCGGAGAATCCTACAACCAAATAACTCCCTTCATAAACAGTTAAACAGTTCCTACTTGAGGTTGACTGGTTTCTTCGCTCGATAAATGGACCAAAATATTCCTCTATAAACTGTTTATCATACATGTTGCACCTTTCCTTGTAAGTTTATGTATTTGTAAAATTTATTTCTGTAACTGCTATATGAATATGAAACTAATTTTTGTTTTACAGAACGAACAAATGAATAACTCAAGTTTATGAACCCGTACCTTTAAATAAATATTTCACCCCATATTTTCAATTTATTATAATTATTGCTTACGTGACCGCCATTGCCCCGTTCTCCCCTATATGACAAAAATGAGTCGTAAAGATCATTAGAGACAAAAGGAAATTTTTACCTGGTTCCTGTTTCTCGCAATGGATAAGGACAATTGTTTTCCCATAAAAATCCCCAGTCAAGCAATAAATTTCGAAATATTCACTATACAGAGCTAGTCCCCGAAGAGTTCAGCCGGAGTTACTGCTCTCGAGTCGAAAATAATCCGGCAACTTAATTAAATTACAGCAGTGAAAATAAGAAGAAGAATCCGGAAGTTTCGCGACGAAGCAAGCCGGGAGTCGGCTAATTACTCGAAATTAAGATTGCAAACCGATCGCAGGGCCGCGCCGGACCGAAGTCCCTCAACAAGTTCCGCGAAAATGTCTTCGAATTACATTCCGCAGGGGCCGAGTGAAAAGAAACCGCGAAGACGTTTCACGGATCGATCCCGGTGGGAGAAGAATCCGTCGTTTGTGTCGGTTAGCCGCGGCTCGGTCCGAGCAGAGGGCGAAGAAAGCGCGAGTATACCGCTGAGGAACCCGGGAAAGCAAAGGAAAGGAGAGAAAGAGAGAGAGAGAAAAGGAAGCAGCAGCTAAGGGCGGAGTCAGTAAAACGAGAACGATGAAAGTGTTTACGAGCGAAAAAGGGACTGGCTGCGTGGATGACTCGTCGGCTTTCGACGGAAAGCCGGGAAGATTATGCCGCCATCTTGGATGTTGGTAAATATCTCGTGGCAGAAGAGCCCCTGTCGAGTAAGGGATCCCAGCCATGGGCGGAGAAGTAAGCTGGCTGCTACTGCTGCTGTAGCTGTAGCTGCTTCTGCTACTAGATGTTCGACGCTACAGTAGTTGCGCTGTAATCGTCGTAGCCGAAGGAGACAGAGTTAGCAAGGAAGTGGGAAAATCGTCGACGGGAACGAGAGAGAGAGAGAGAAAGAGAAAGACGGAACAGGACGCAAAAGAACAGGGGCGGTGGGTGGCTGACAGGGCCCGGGGTAGGGGCTTGTAAAAGGTAAAGAAGTGCGAGAGGTCTTCGGCACACAAGGCGAATATCCCCGCTACAAAGAATACTGTCGGCTTTGCACCTTTTTCCAAGACACCGTTTTTCCCGCCAGTAGCTCTATCTTTTTTTCCTCAGCCACCACCACCACCACCACCGCCACCACCACCACCACCGACATACCTCCACCACCATCGTCGTCGACAACGCCGCCTCCATTGCCACCCCACGTCATTCTTTTCACCTCGCAACGTCCTCCTCGAGAACTCCTCCGAGTGTCTCTGATCCTCTCTTTTCTACGACGAGCCTCCTTCGTTCTTTCTTTACCAGTACCCTCTCCACGGTCTTTTTCTCGCGAGCTCCTTGTGTACGCGGTTAAAGAGAACAGCCATTTACCTACGCGATTCAGAGACGGCAAACTAAAGCTTCCTACAGGCTGGCGAGCGGCCGTGGTAGATTTTCTCTGTACGAACCGAACACGTAAGCTGGCCGCGTTTCCACCGGAAACCTCCCGCGCCACATCTCGCGAGAGAAGACTCATCTGTAAATCGATCGGAACATCGAGAAAATCTTTTTTTCTCCGTAAATCGCTTCTTACCGCATTTAGTCTCTGTGCAACAAATTCCTGTAAAAATTAATAAGATGATGTTTATAGGAGTATCTCTTCAGTTAGTGGATGTCATTAATCATTCTGTTGCAACTATCGCTATTACCGATTGCCATAATTGTTACACGATATGTACATAAAATTACCTCGCGCGGCAGCAGGAAAACCATTATAGATGAATTTATGTGCACATATGCATAAATAGTTTTTAATGTTAATTTTATGTTATTTGTACTAGGTACTATTACATACAGTGGGTGTACAAAGTATTCGTACACCTTTTAAAAACGAATAACTTTTTCAAAATTCGACCCAACAGCTTGAGTTTTTTTGAGACGTTAGAAGGATTAGTTTACTAGCTAATGTGTAAATAATTTTTTTTTTTAATTGTTATTGGTCGCAGTTGCAAAGAAAAAAGTAAAGGTCACGATTTTTAAATCCTTTATCTGTGCCTGTAATGAAAATTTATAAGGTGCATTTGGTAGGTATAAGTTATATGCATGTACAAAGTTTCATCGAAATCGATCAAGGTTGTTATGAAATGTAAATGATTGAAAATAGCAAAAATTGTAAGAATCCGCGATTTAACCGATTCGCAAACCCTAAATTCAAAGATTTTTACATGATACAATGCCCATAGCTTTTTTATGGATCAACCGATTTCAATGAAACTTTGTACATATATATAATTTACTTAGATTTACAATATACATGTTTGAAATTTTCAATACAGGCAGAGATAAAAAATTTAAAAATCGTGATCTTTACTTTTTCCTTCGCAATTGCGACCAATAACAATTAAAAAAAAAATTATTTACACATTAGCTAGTAAACTAATCCTTCTAACGTCACAAAGAAACTCACTCTGTAGGGTCGAATTTTGAAAATGTTATTCGTTTTTAAAAGGTGTACGAATACTTTGTACACCCACTGTATATGCAATAACCTGTTTCGAGCGGAGTGATAACTTTACAACCGATATTTTTACGTTTAAGTGGCTTAAGAAAACTTTGTAGAATAACTTGAGTTGCAAAATGATGAATTTCATTTACAAAATTATTAATTTGGAGTGAAAAATCTGTATTTATTTTTTCCCATTTGACATTGTTCCAACAATTAAATATTAAAATAGGAGCTCTAATACATATTCCAGAATATTTTTAGATAGTTTTGTAACCAGAAACGGTAAAAATATTATTCGTGAACATAAATAACGCAGTATGCGGACGTCGTCGATAAAAGAATGATTGCAGACGGAAGGTTGAATGTGTTTTCCGTGAAACCACATTGTTCGAAACGATTACCATAATGTCATAAAGAACAATCATCCTTATCTTCGACGAATGACCCGGCATCTTTTAAACTAGAACTAATTGTCAGTCTGTGTTTGCAAAATGTAATTCTTGCTAAGTAAAAAATCTGCTAATTATTTCACAACAGTTTCAAAAGAAATGTGTGGGCACGTGTACACGTAAAATATACGTTACTTTTTCGTCAACAATAAATATGGATTATCGAACGTGCATGTAATTATTCGAACTGTCGCAAGCTCGTCGAAATATTGCACGGTCGGTAGACTATATTAATAATAATTTCATTTCACGCGGATCGAAAGCAAGAGGGCCCCCGACATGCTCGAGACTACGTTCGCGAGAACACCACCGGGAGCGAATTTGAAATTCAATTCGATGCAAATGTCCTGACGGGGAAGACACTTACGGCTAACCGGCGAACAAGATCGAGGATTCGTCGCTTAGCGTGCTGTAAACACTTGTCTCTTTTTACCAGGCTTATGAAATATTGATAGGCCTCCGTTGGCGTGCACGCGTGCAACGAAGTTTTACAATGCCGACCGATCACGGTGACGACGTCGTTGCCGTGGAATGAAAATTCATGCAGAAGGTCTCGCGACATTTTTAAACAGTCCACTTATCGAGTACGACAATTAATTACGTAATAAAATTTGAAAGATATTACATTACTAAATAACCACGTTTCCTTTTTAAGTGGCACTTATTGTCAGTTATTTTCGCAATTGACAACAAATGAATAAATGTGATTATAATAGCCGAGACATCCAAATTTTTACTATTTTTTTTTTATCAACTCTGGAAAAGTAAGTAAGAACGATTCTCTCGAAGCGGGAAAATATGATAAATAAATATGATATGTATTTTACAAGGTGTTAAACAAAACGTTCAATATTTATATGGTACATATATGTATGTGATTGACTCACTACAGTATTCCACGGTTAAATGTCCATTCCCACTGTTCCCCTACCGCTTCATGCCTCGAGCACAGCGGAAAATATGGACATTCAGAACGCGGTTTAGAACAAACACTAAGGTAAACATCGCATGCTACCAGCGTTGCCGCAAAAAATTCCCTCCGAGAAAATACGTGACGTCGTGTTCGTAGAACTGTCCCACTAGCACAGTGGGGGTAACCAGTGACATCACGAGCCGTACTGTAGGATCGCGACGAATCGCGACGCGACGTCACTACTTAAATAATTAATAGAATACTTTTTAATATTTCTAACGGTGAGAATGACAAGGGCTCCGAATTCCGAGGGTGATTAAACTCTTCCTTCAAATAGTGTCTAATTTACTCATTCTGTACATTATGATAAAACAAACATGTTCAAACATAACATATTTTTATCTCAAATGAAAATACTTTTCAGATCGAGGATATGAATAATTATGATGCAGCTTGAATCATTTTTGCCAGGATTTTTCACTTGACGTACTGCGCGACGAATGGTTGTCGCAAAATTGATCGATCCAGTTATTCATTCGGAACATGTGTGTACGCAAGAGAAAGAAACATATGAACGTGTGCCCGTGTACGTATTCACGTATTATGTCCCCCACATCCGCGGTATCAAGAAAGGAGAGCAGAACGGGCCAACGATCCCAATTATAAACATTTCTCGTGGCTTTTCAGAGCTACATTCGTCGAAAGAGGGAACCTGTATAGCCGGTGCATTTCATAGTTCACGCACCCTCGGTACACTCTTCACGTTCTCCGACGTACACCGCCTCCATATCGCTCTTGGTCCAAAAGTACTTTTCGTTTTCAAGTGCGTCCGAGCACATGCGGGTTGATTTTCTTCTTTCTCCCCCTTTTTTCTCGCTCTCATTGCGTCACCTTCAGCGCAGTGTTGCGGCGGAGTTGGGTCAACTGCTAGTATAACGGCGCACAGGCTGGCTTACAACTTACAACCCCCCGAACACCCCTCTTTTTGCAAAACGAGTGCGTTAAATAAAATGAAATTCAGACGATCGATTCAACCCCGGCTCATCTAAATCACAGTTCTCCAACGTGGAAGGCTGTCGCCCGCGGATAGACGCTAATCAGATCTTTGGGGCGGTAAAATTTAGTGTAGTTATTTAAAGTTCTTCTGAAATTACAAGATTTCAGATATTAAAAGATTTTTTTAAATATTTTTGTTTTGCAAAGACCCGCGGTTCAAGAGTGAACAAATTTTTTTAAATATGGCCGTATTCTACTATTTTTTAAATACGTGAACATTAAAAAAATTGCGATTAACCAATGTCCTTTATACTATGGATGGCATTAATTAAATTGTGAACTATTGGTGGTCGGCGAAATGACACTACTGATTTCTCGAAAATGAACATTTTAGACTGACAATCAGAAAGTGAACGGAAAAAGAGAAGTGTTTCAAAAACAATGGAACGCGAAGACCGACGTATCACCGAAAAAGAAAAAAGGAAAGTTCGCTCGGTTGAATTTTCCAGAAACTTGTCAGCGAATTTGCATTAACATCGGCAGTTTACCAATAAACCACACAGCTGTACAAATAGCCCGGTGTTTTCTGGGACACCCCAATATCTCGCCGGTATAGTTCGGCGCGTTCGAGCCAAAGTTGCAAGTGATTTCGAGAGGCGGTCGTTAAACCTAGCCGACACGAGGTTGCTGCGTAATCGCGAAAGCAAGGAAAGTATTTAGCCGGTTTACGGGCACGGGCATAGAGAGAGGAGGCAGACGGAATGAGAAAACGGGAGAAAAGTGACGTAGTCGGTGGTGGGTGGGGGGCAGAAGGGGTGCACAAAAGGGGGGGAGAGGGTGCCGCGAGGTGGAGATGGGGGGTGGGGGTGATAATTTGTTAGCATGCGCGCACCCCAAATGCGCGAAATCCCGTCGAAGTGCGGCTCGTGCGCATTGTTTCCTTGTTTGCCAGGTGTTTCGAGTACTTCGGCCGAGTGGGGGCCACGCCATTGTTACGAGAAGTCGCGCAACCGCTCGACAAAGCCGACGATCTAATGCTCTTTTATTGTGCATTGTGCTCGGCCAAATCAAGGAACGGGGAACACACTAACCAGGGGGTCCGCCCGCTTCGATGCGATAGGGTGAGGTGCCTATGCTGCCGCCGACTCACAACAAAGACCACGGAGGTCCTTCGTCTTCGCGATACACCCTCTTTCTTTTTTTCCACCACTGTTTACGATATCGCGACTTGATCGAATTTCGCTGCGGGACCTCCGTAGCTTAGCTGGCCATTGCGGGAATCAACTTTTATCCAAATGAAAAATGTTTAGTAACGTCTAGATCTAATAATTTCGCAGCTTCCAGACCGAAATGGCGCTTATACCGTGTATGGATACTACTCTGATCTCTTGAGTAAAAAAAACTTTTTCGGTTTGAATTATTTTTTTACGAAACCTGTACTTCTCATATTTGTCACATTTCTTACAACAGAGATCGGGGAGGTTGTTCGTCTTCGCGATCCACCCCTTTTTCTATAAAAAAATTATTAGAAAATTAAAAGTTTCTTCCAGCGTAAAATTATTATTGCAAAACCACTTGATATTATTGCTTCGATCCATTATCATAATGATTATACTTTATTTACAGCCACTTTATGTTCTACCGTGTAAGATGAAATGCTTGTCAATCGAATTGTTTGAACATTAACTATTTAGTGACAGAAATTTTCAAATTGTCTGTCGTATAGTTTAGCGAATAATCTTAATCATAAGTAGCACGAATGAAAATTAAGTGGGGACATGTTTGTTCCAAAAAAAGTTTATTCTGCTCCAACATTTTTAAAGTGAAAATTTATTCGAACCAGTTCCGTTTAGTGTACTGCGACTTTTCGTCTGAATGGGGGAGTAGGATAGGGATTGAGAATATGCAACATGGAGTAAATGTCACGGTCATAGTAAAAATTGCAAGTTCCACGATTACAGCACATTTAAATCGCGAGTGTGCCACGTAGGGGACACGCTCGCTAGTAAATACAAATGCGGAACATTTGTAAAAATTTGCGGACTTCGTTAACAAGCATTCGTTACAAGCATTCACTGATCTGCTCGTGTCTTATATGCGCCTGTTTATCGTCGTGTTCGAGGATCTTTATTTCCGCTAATCACTTATCTCGAGATGGAAACTTAGATCCTTCGTTCGTAACGGTTTCGTTTAGAAGAAACTAAAGCAATTTTTTTTTTATAATTTATGCGACTGCCTCTACGTAACCTAAAGAGTCGTAGCTACTCTCTGTGAACTTATGCGTAAGTGAAACTTCATGATTTCTGCCAGTCGCAGAGCGTGTCACGGTGCTTTTTTGTATTGCAATTGAGTAGGCGTAAATATATTGCCAAAATCCCACAAATATTTCTGGAACGGTCGCAATTAATTAATTGGTTATTCGTTATATTGATCCGAGACTCTTCCACTTCTAAACAGAGGCGATTCAACAAATTCAGAATGAATAATGATTTTTTTGGAAATAGGTGTTCACGGGAAGCCATTCCCAGCTCATAAGTGATTAAACAGAAATCCATATCATCACAGTAAGTAATTGTATTTGTATTCGGACTGTATATTATTGTCAGTACAATTCTGACTAATTTACAACACAAGTATAGTCGTTATTTAAATCAATAGGAAATAATTCGTTAAGTACACTCGCCGCGAGACGCCAATGCGCGTGACTATAGTAAATAGCTAAAATAAAACGCAACGCAACGCAATGTTGCCGACATAAATATTCGAAATAATACAAAACTGTATCGCAGCTTGATTCCATTCTCTATGGACAAACAAATTTCATAGACTAGTTAAATTGACTCTCTCACTCTTTCTCTTTCCCTCTACGTTCGACGACAAACGTCCGAAGATAATTTCATCTACATTAACCTCCGACAGGGTTCAGATTGACACGAATGAAAATCATCTCATTGTCAGTCAAAAGTCATATAAAAGTCGTGTTTTGATTCCTCAACGTTTCAGATCGCTCAGGCTTCTCAGATCCGAGGTCTTGCAATTGAAAATATATCGAGGCTTTTCGAAATCATTTATTTCTTCGTTCGCTAACCGGTAGAATTATACAAAAAAAAAGGAAGGAAAAAAAAAGGAAGAGAGAAAATTAAAATTTTCATACCAAATCGACGATTACGTTGAATGATTGAAACATTTTTATTGTTCTTCGAGGTGTCCTAAAAATATCGTCATTTGTGCCCGAAAGTCTGTCAACAATTTCATTCGCAACACTCGACGTTCGAGCCTGGTTTCGAATACCCTAACTCGCCTCGATATGACTAGCATCGCCGTATCAAATGATAAAGCGGGAACACAGTAACTCTAGCAGCCGATGCGATGGAATCGTTACGACGACGAATTCAAACTAGGTTGTACAAGTGTAACCAATGTGTCGTAGAAACTGCGCATACATTATACAGGCTGCTTCCATCGCCGAATTATAATTTTACGTTAACACCGATAACATTATGTATGTACAAATTTATTAAAACAATGACTAGCTTCCGTAACCTCGTGCCACTCCCGGCCACGATATCTTGGACAATGATTTTTTTCCTTAGACTTTAACACGGATCTCTTTATTAGTAAACATTCGGATACAATCACAAAATTAATAGGGAAAGTCTCCTGCTGGTAAACATTCATTTCTGGCTTCGCAGTACAACAACGCTCCCCACGAACAGAGAAGTTCGACGACAATGGGACTTTCAGCGGAATCGTACAATCGTAATAGTCGATAAAATGATCGGAAAATTCGGTTGCAGGCTCGTGGCCACTTTCCCCACTACCAATGGTATAATATACTCTTCTCTATCGTTATACACGTTCGCATTAAAATCTCCCAGACAATATTATGTAGTCCAACGCGCATCGGTTTAATAAGTTACAACATCAATAAAAACCACTCAAGTCGTTCAAACACATTTCACTCTTTATCTACGATCTCTCCCGTCGTTGTCTCACAACGTAATCATTAAAAACGAACACGGAACAAGTTGACTGGTACCTGCACAATATTTTCTGAGACACCCTAACCTCCGAAAATCAACATTAAACTGCGGGGTTTTTTTATTATCCTTCGAGAAGCATCGAACGATCAATTAAACTCGCTCCCCAGCGGGCAAACATTAATAAATCTCTGAGACTCGTCGAATAAGCTTATCGAATTACTTTGTGGCAAAGTAAGCATCGAAAACCTGAACGTCGTTGAACAGAAAATAAGTGACAAGTTCCATTTTCATAAAACATCTCCTGGCGGGCCGAAAGCCGCCTCTCTGTCCAGCACCGAGTCAGAAATACGATTCGATCACCCTAAACGCAGCGCCGCATCATCAGTTGAAAAACTCGTCGTCGTCGAATGGGTCGTTCTCCCTGACGAATATGTTCACCGACTCGGACTTCCTGATGTACTGGTCCGTTCTGGACTTGTTGTTGTTATTGTTATTGTTGTTCCCGCCGCTGTACTTGCCCTGCCGACTGTGATTCTTCAGGGGCAGCGTGGTGGCCCGATGATCGGGCACGTTGTCCTCCAACTCGGACTTGAACGCGAACGCGTCGTCGTCGTATCTGAGGTCTCCGTTGAAAAACGAGTCCCGACTGGTGTCCTCCGTCGCAAAACTGTCGGCCACCTGATTGGTGTCCTTGTTGTCGCAAGGGAGCTCTTCGGGAGTCGCCTTCAGATCGGAAGGTAGCCTCTGCCTGTCGGACGCGTCGCTGGACGCGCTCGCCGTGGGCGTCAGATCGTCCTCGAAGTAACTGGACCGTTTGCTGTAATCTCTTTGCATCTCTTTTCTGGGCAGATCCTTCGCGTACCTCTTGCTGGAAGATGGGCTGGGCGGTGGTGGTTTCTGCTCGTTCATGTCCGAACGGATTCGAGGCTCGATCGCAGCCAGAGATTCAACGGCGGACGACGGGTCCACGTGCTCCACGCTCTGCGCGAAATCGTCCTCGAACGGACTCTGGGTCTTGGCGTGCGGCTGTCGGGGTTTGTGCCTCGGTATTCTTTTACGATGAAGACTCTCGCTCTTCGTCTCGGGTCCCTCCGACCAATACGGCCTCTCTGCCCAGCTGTCGTACTCCTGATCGCTGCCCCAGTAACTCTCGCGGCTTCTCGAGCGTTGCGATGGCCGTAAATAAGGATCGGAATCGTTGTCGCTGCACTCGGATCGGGAGGTGCCGAACTTGCTTCGCGACTCGGCGTACACTATGTCGGCGTTGCGACCCTCGTTAGCGCTGTTCGGTCGCTTCGGCCAGTGCCTCTTTCTGCCGGGTGGGTTGTATCTGGGTGAATCGTCCCCGGGTCGATCGGAACCGTACTCCTCGTCCCAAGTGTCCGGATAGTCGTGCGGTCTTTCCCTGCCTTCGCGATAGTAGTAGTAGCTCTCCCTCGTCGGATAATCCGCGTCGGGTGGACCCGCTGTCCTCCTGTTCCAGAATCTGGCGTCGTCCTCCCACCTTCTTCTCTCGCACTTTCTCTTGTACCATCTGTCCTCCTCGTGGTAACCCATGCTCTCTTGACTCCCGAACCTGTCCTCCTCGTTCCACAACGCCAGCTTCCTTTTCCTCTCCTCGTCGTAGAACGGTTCGTGCGGCCAGTTCCACCGCTGCGGCTGTGTTCTGCACTTCCAGTGAGCCTCGTACTGATCCTCTTCGTCCTTGTACGGCATCTTCCGGTGAGGATAGCGTCTCAGTTCTTCCTCCCACTGACCCTCGTCGTGCCAGGATGAAGGGTCGCGCGGCCTGTGACTGGGATTCTTCAGCCACGCCGCGTCCCGGGACTTCTTCACCATCCTCTCACGGAAGCTTCTGTCCCTCTTGCTAGCGGACGGTGGTCCGGTTTCTTCGTAGAAAGGCCTCTCGCTGAACGTTGGAACGTTGAATCGTGGCGGATGACCGCTCCAGAATCTACCGTCGCCTCGAGTCCTGCCGTTGCTTTCCTCGCTCTCTTCCTCGTCCTTCCATTCGTTGTCGCTGTCGCCAGACGGTCGGTAGACTCCCTTGAACGAGGAATCCTTGTGGAACTCCTTGCCATCGGGAGACCACGGCGACGTACTGGTAATCGGTTGGGGACCCTCGCACGGTGGTCTCTCAGCAGCAAATAGACCAGTGTCGAATTTTGCCCAGTTACCGTCGTCCTTGCTGTCGTCTCTCTCCTGCTTCAACTCGGTGAAAGGGCAGAAAATGTCTGGCGCGTTCAACGGTTTGGTTCCTTTCACCGCGGGCGTACTGGTACTCAACATTTTGATCTCCTCGAAGATGTCCATCGCCATTGGTTTCGAGTCATCCTCTGTCTTCGGCTGTTTCTTCGGACTGGACGACGAAGGCGGCGTATCGGAGAACAGATTTAGCAGTTCCACTTCGGCTATGCCTTTCGACTGGATCGAAGATGGGATGACAGGGGACACGCAACTGGAATTGGACGCCTCCTCTTCGGTCTGTTTAGGCAATGGCTCCGGCTCACCTATGATCTCGCGCAGCGCAGCGTACCTGTCGCTAGACGTCGATACCGAGGATTTCACTTCCACTTTCTCTGTCAACGATCCGTTCTCCTCTGCGTTGCTTTCGACAGGTTTGTCGGAGTCTTCGTTTGCTTCGCTGGTCTTCTCGGGTTCCTCGACATCGGTTATCGAATTTCTTCTTTCGGACTCTTCTTCGGCCTCGGCGGTTGCCTGTTTCGACAGAAAGTCTGCAACAGTCTCCGTTTCGGTAATCGAAGTCCTAACTTTGCCTTCGGTTTCCGCTGACTGGGTCTTCTCGCTCGCTAGGCTCGAAGATGATTCGTTCTCTTCGGCTTTTACATTGCCCGAATCGTCCTTCGCCAAATCCTCGTTGCTCGGTGGAAGTTTTACCGTAAGGTTCACTAGAGAAGCCAATGACTCCGTTTTGCTGTCGTCGTCCTGTTGCGACTCGGTACTGTCAAACGTTTCCTTCATCGCGTCGGATATTTCTTCTTCCACGCTGTTCTTCATTATGTTCTCCTCGTTCTTCTCCATCTGTTCCAGTTCCAGTAACTCCCTGAATACCGCGTATTTGTCGTAAGCGACATCATATTTGGTTTCCTGCTCCTTAGACTGAGCGAAAGTCTGACTTTCCGCGTAATGTCTCGGCTGATCGGATTGCGTGGTCGAGGGTTCTTGTGCGACAGGGGTAGCATCCCTGCTTCTATTCACGGGGGCTTCCTTAGCCGATAGGATAGCTAGACACTCGGTTAGCTGTTGAAGCGTCAGACTAGTCAGCTCTTGAACGGTCATCCCGAGACTGTTAGCCAACTCGTTCAGGTTAGACGACGTCAACTGGCTCAGAGTGATGTCCAACGAAGGCTTCGCCTTTTTCATGGAGGTGGACGTGTTCGTCGAAGTAAAAAACGTAGACAGATTCGTAGTAGGGACCATTGAGCTGAACGAATCCTCGAAAGTTGGCGTGGTCATCGAACTGATTAAATCCGACTTGCTGGGAACTGGAGGACTAAAATTATCATCGAAGTGCCCCTTCACATCTTTCGTTGGACTTTTGCTCCTTTCGTTTGCTGCTACGGACGTGGGTTGCTCTCGTTCAGGGAAATCGTAATGGAAGTAACCTTCGGTGTGTGGTGGCCTCGGTGGTGGTTTCATGGCGCCCCTAACTCCCTGCTTCTTCGGGGGCAATGGCGGCGGATTGATCAAGATGTTAGCGGCTCCTCGAGGCGGAGGTTCAGGTACAAGTTCCAGCTCTGCGGAAGAGCTGGAAAGTCGTGAGTTCGCGTCGGAGGAGCACGATTTCAAGGGGGATGCTGGTGATTCGCTGGTCGCAGAAAAATCTACTGGGAACGGCTTGTCTATAGACTGGGATTTGTTATTCGGTAAATCAATGTCGAACTCTTTTCGGCGCGCCGATTTAATGGGACTAGAAAGTTGGACTAAACCGTGCATGGACTCCGTAGAGTCCTTATCCATCCTACTAAGCAACGAAGCGGTCCCAATGGTGGACACGGTTGAAACCGCCGGAGACTTTGATGCGGATCCGTCCTCGGGGGGTAAAGCAACTGCGAGCGGCTGATGGTGAGCCTGTTTCGCAGCAGTTTCCGACCTCCGCGATGAATCGGATCGTGTACATACTGGTTGGCCCGCCTCGCCGTCGTCGAATCGATCGAAGTTCGCGAAGTTATCGTCGTCGAACTGATTGTCCTTCGACGTCAAATCGTTTCGTACCTGTTGCACAGTTTCCAGCGAGTCCGGGACGGTGCTAAAGTTGGCCGGGAATGTGTCTGTCGAGCTGGTGGGTACTAGGTCCTTCAGCACTTTCTTCGGAGGATTCTTCAAGTGCTGGAAGAAGTCCTTCTTATCCACATATGGTTTTAACAGACCGGTTCCTAGGGGATCTAACTCTGTGAAGACGTCTATTTGGGGACTTTTAGTCTGGGACTGTAACAAATTAAGTATTCGAATTGCAGGATAAGCAGATGGATGGTTATTAAGTTATCGTCATTCATAAATGTAGTTCAGTCTCATAAACTGATGAAATAACGTCGAGATCTAAAATTAAAGGTATTTAAAGGTAAGGAAAATACAATGTAAATTTGCGTTTGGAGAGTAAACCATTTTGGAGGTTAAGGGATCCTAAAATACATGTTTAAGTCTAACTTAGCAATGAAAGCATAGGGAACCAAATCCTAGACTAAATACGTTTACAGGACTTAATGTAAAGCTACAGTATTTACCTCCTCCACATCCTTTTTGATCGGTGTGCTCTTCGCTGAACTTGTCAGCTCGTTATCGCTAAACAAATTCTCTGTTTCCTTGTCAAACCATTGTATAGAACTTTGAAATGGCGGCGTCTTAGTTGTCGCTGTCGCCGCTGGACTGGACGTAACCGATGACTGAGGACCAGGAACTGTTTGTTGTCGATCTAAATGTCCTCTTTTAGAGCCAGATGGAGGTGGTGGCAGAATCGGTCGCACAGTGTCTTCCAACTGTAAATGTTATTTGAAATAATACGACGTTACACGAAGATAATTACACAAGATCATGTGACACGCACTTTCATAGTTGCAAATGAATCTCCGAACGGATCAGCTTCGAACATACTATCGCCGGATGCTGGTTGGTTTTCGGGAGTAATTTTGTCCATATGATGGATTCCCTGCTGAAGAGAATTTAACTCGAACTGCAAATCTAACAAATCCGCTATTACACCACTTTGCGACTCGTTTCGTCTGTCGGATTGTTTATCCAAATCCGAATTCGCGTTCTTCACTCGATGAAGGGATGTTTCGCTACCGGCTGCACCCTGTCAAAACAAGTTTATTAATTACTTATTTATATTCCTCGATAAATCAATAATAATATATCTTGGTAAATTTACTTTTGTGTCTGGAGTTGGTTCGACGAAAATACCGCTGGTGTGAAACTTAATAACGCTTATGGCATTCTGTTCCAAGTGCTGCTTCGTCAGCTCGACTTCTTTCTTTTTCAGTTCGAAAACCACTTGGAACAAGTCTCTCATCGCGACCACCACCTGCGTAACATCACGATGCATGTGTAAAGAAACTAGACATTTTACTGATCACCGAACACAAATCTCGTGGTCCGATAACAATAAATATCACGAGCAAACACAAGCGTTATTTAAAAATATAGATGACAAACACCGATTTCCTGAAACAATATTATTAGAATACTCGACGACGAACGGCCTCATATTTCTGAAAACGGTTCCGAACGGTTGTGTTCTATGCACTCCAGAAGTACGTTCTGAAAAAAAGGGAGACACAGGGAGTCGAACGCGAAGATATCGCAGTCCCTTTGAACGAGCACGAAGGGAATCGTGTATAATCGAACAACAATCTCCCGCGGCGTATCGTTGGAGTGCTAGGCCGAATCGTATAATGCAATTATTTACATGCCCCTCCGGAATTACTGAGCCACCGAGGTCGATATTGCTCCTCCGGATTGGACAAATATCATTTTAGACCCCCCTGCCTCGCTAAAGCGAATCGTTCACGATAAATGACACGCTTCAACCGCGTTTACGAATCGTATTCCCGCACGAACGGATCCTCCTATCAAATTAAACCTTGCCAGCTTATATTCCCGATGCTTCTCAAAGGCAGTATTCAAATTGCGAAGGGACTGCACGTTTTTCCATCTCGCATTTACACTTGTGTGCAATAATTGTACCACAGTCTCCGATTTATTATTTCACTGTCCAACATTTCGTTTTATATTGCGCTAAAAATTGTCTAAAGTAAGAAGAATTAACAAATGATAATTTCCCATTTTAAGTGTAAAAGACCGAATCGATTTGTTCCGAAGTTCAAAGACGACGGTATAGAAATATCAACTCCACTATTGTGTACAGTGTACATCTTACTTGGCTCGCTGCTTTGTCCGTCTTGATGCCAAAGAAACGATGCCCAGTGTCCGGTGACCCAAAAATATATCCGAACGCCCTCGAGTCGGTCATGTCCTGCGCGATGAACGATATCTTATGTACAGGATGGTGATAAAGACAGTCCTGGAAAAGATATATTTAAACTCTATCCTTGACATTGAAGAAATTTTGTGTCGAGCCAACCCCGAACATTGTTGCGTTGCTGTACACAATTGTTAAAATGATCACGTGATTACCAAAGAGATAGTAGTAGTATTACGGGTAATGTTGGTATATTCTTACCCCCGACTTTTCGTCCCGCAAGCGTAGTCCATCGATGCTGACCTGAATGGAGATTCGTTGTTTGTGTTCACCGGCGGCACGGATTGCCATCTTCAGATCCGACAAAGCTAGTTGGCACATCCGGTCCCCGCGTGCTTCTGATACTTCCAGTATGCCAATCAGCTTTGCCTTGAACGATACACCTTCCCCAAGAAATCGGGTTCGATCGTTCTTGACTGCAAGGAAAGCCGATTTTCGTTTCGTTTGTTGTTGCTATCATGTCGACAAATTTCCGTGTTCGACGCTAGATTATATTATTAGATACACGTGTGAGTACGTCAGACTATTTGATCTGCCGGAACAGTTTACAATGTACTGTGCTAAGATTTTCTAATTAAAATGTAATTAGACCCTAATTTCTGAGGGACGCTATCGGCCGAAAACTCGGGCCCCAAAGAAGAAGAAGAAGAAGAAGAAGAACGAACGAATTGGAGACACGTGTCCTTATTGTTTGTAACTACAACAGACTTGAATATTCGTGTTATTGTCCAGAACGACGATGAAGAAGATGAGTTATTTGTTCTCACAAAAATATATTCCCTCGTTAAAACTGTGAAAAAGAACAAAACAGTGTACGAGTCGGTCGAGCAATAAAATTACAAAGTGCTGGAGAAGTATAAGTGAAGTTCGCAGAGAACTGATTTTTCAAAGGACTCGAAGAACAAATCGTGCGGCAACCAATAAAGGAACGTGAAATCTGTCGCGGTAGATGCTCGTTTTAATAACCCCGCATGTGGCCTCGTTCAAGCTCACGCAAAGTAGAACCGTTCGGCGCGAAGGTATTGAATTATCGGATTCGGAGCTGCAGGGGTTCGGAGCTGATCTGCCCGGCGATCGTTTCAAACCTCTTCAACGAATACGTATTGATCGGTCATACGATCAATTTGATCTCGTAAAAACGCGCGGAGCGAGTTTCTCCGTCGAGTGTGCTCCAGACAAGCAATTTATTTTTTTCTTCGTCACCCTAGCCCTAGCCGAATCGTTAGCGAAACAAATTGAATTTTTGTCCGAAAGAGATTGGTGAATTTTGGAGCAATCAAAAATTTTTGATAGAGGTGTCGACTTTCCGGCCGATTCTTTAACCTGGTATTGCCGGACAGCACCGACTGCGCGGCTTTGTCTTACCGCGGACAATTTGTCGGAAACTCCCTGGTCTACAGGGTTTTTGCGCAGACTTTTTACGACCCCTCGCGACTTTAATAATCACGACCACACCGGCACATTTGTTTGAACGTCCTCGTGCGACTCGAGTGGAGAACGCCAACTGTCGATACTTCAGACTTTATCCGGATAACCAATTCATGCCCCCTCCCCCCTCCCTCTTCCCGATCTGTTTCTCCTCCATTTGCTGGTCACCTTTGTACCAGCTTTTTCCTTCGCACACATCTTCCTTTGCCAAGTCTCCTAGCACATGAGACTTTTATTGCCCTAGCTCTGTCATAACAATCACTCTTACATCGAGCATCGCTAGCGTGAAACAATGGGTCGATAGAATACGAGGATTAGAAGTATCGCTAACTACCCTCCAAATAATCCCACACAAATACGAGTGTATGTAGGGTGCAGTCTTTTTTTCGAAGTTTCAAGATCTCGAGAGAACCTTTCATCCACTTAAGGACGTGGTATTTTTCAGTTCGCAAAAAGGAGAGCATGGAGTTTTTGCTTGATTAAATCTTGCTTTGAACATAAGCGACAGGACTTCAGCATTAACCCCATAAAATATCAGTGTTCGAACAATTTTGGTGACCATGTTTGTCTCGAAGCTACAAGCTTCTATTGAGTCTATCGAAAAAGTTTCTTAATTATCTTATTTCACGATTAGCAGGCATGCTCGAAAAACATTAATTTTTATCGAAATATACTTCGGTGTAGACTAGGTATATCAGTAAGAAACTGACGTCGTAAAAGCGAAGGAAAATTTTACGTAGATCGGCTACCCCCACCCGGCCGACCAGCGCGAGTCCTGTTCGGACCTCTCCAACTACAACTACGTCATCGACTCTCGGTCCGTGTGTACCTTAGACCAGCGATGGGCACGGTAGGGGCCCCTGAGGTGCTGACTTCCCCCACCAACTACTCTTTCGTGCAGCGCGCACCTTCGCCGCGGAGCGGTGCCCCGCGCTCTTCGTTTCCCCCCTCGTACAAAAGAGTAGTTGGTGGAGGAAGCTTCTTGACTGCCGCAGGCATAGCTGCCCATCACTGCCTTAGACCATATATACTAATAGACCCGGCATAGGTATAATATGTGTATAGGAAAACCGAGAATTCAGTGTCCGAAAGATGATGGGACACTGTGACGTCACAAGATAAGTCTTAAGATAATTTCTTTCCATGTACTGTGTACCTACATGGCGCACCCGCTGACCCCCCTCTCCCCATGTAAGTCAAGCGTATATAGGCACTGTCGATGAGCATAGCTTGTACATCTTTTGAAAATGTAACGTCACAGTGTCTTTCAGCTGATTTCATCTTTCGTACACGGAAAATTATCTACGCCGTGTCTATAGGTATATATGGTCTATAAGGTGTTTACAGACGCAGTCCTTTTCTACGTTCACCGTGGTCGGTGAGCACGCAAAAAATAGTAGCCCTACACGATCTATGTCCGGCTTAAGACTGCTGGAAAAATGTAGACGGCAAAATGGTCAAGGGAGTGCTTGTCGATATCATTGGCAAAAGGAATTGTCATCTACGAATCAATTTTAGATAATGAGGCCAACTTATTATCGATGTAAAGAAATTTTAGGTAATTATGAAGAGTATGAATGTTGTGTGTCTGAAAGAACGTATCTATATAATAAGGCATGTATTCTCATAATACAGTAGCCTTCCTTGGTCAACCGGGTTTGAGTTTTCGTCGGTTCAGGATCGCCGGTATACAAAATTGTAAATAAAGTAGTATAATCTGAAATTAACATCCGTCGAAGTGATCAGCGTGTCCACCTGGCGGTGTAGCCGTGAACGAGCGAGGACAATAACGCCACATCAGCACAGTCGATAACGTCGAATTGCAGCGAAAGCTCGCGCGAAAATCGCAACTCGACAATGTTGCCTCTCTCTCTCTCTCTCTCTCTCTCAGTTTCGAGAGAACAAAAAAAAAAGAAAAAGCTCGACAGTTTTTTCCGTGAATCGCAACCCGGAACGGATAGAATTCATGCAAACTATACAGTACATTATACTACCATTACGTGTCATCTTAATCCGCCTGATTCGAATCGAGCGACTGTCGTCTTTCTCCCTCTTAAAGAAGGGAAGCCATATTCCAAAGCTCCCTTTGACCGATCTGCAGGGTGATATCACGGACGTCATGCTTGAGAAACATTGATAAAAACGCACGGAACAAGGACAAAGCCACCGGTCGCGGCACGAAAACGTTGATTCGAATCACAACGATCCCCACTATAAACCACAAGAAGACAACGTCGACGCGATGATGCACGTTCCCCGACGTTTCCATGAATATTGGTGCGATTCGTAGGGGGTGGGTTTTATTACTCACACTTGCACGGACTGTTTTTCTTCCGTAAGGTCTGCATCGATAGTTCCGTGTAGGCGACGAGAGAGTATCGGAACACAGCGGAGAAAATATTACCGATATCTTCTCTCTCTCGGCGCACCCTCGGCCGCCGCACTATCGTGGATAGAATTCTCTCAACACAGGCACATGTCGCTCACACTTGTCTTTCTCCCTTGCCTAGCCCTCTATCTTCGTCGCCCCCTTTTCCGCTACTATCTTTCCCTTTCTACTCCCTCTCTCTCTCTCTTTCTCTCTCTCTCTCTCTCTCTCTCTCCTTGTCTCGCTCGCTCCCTCTCTCTCTCTCTCTCTCTCTCTCTCTCACCCTTTTTCACCCGCGGCCTATCTCGTGGCTCTTGTCCTGTCCAGCCGTTACTCTTTCGCTACTCCCTCTGTCTCCCTCGTTTCGCGTAATTTCCACGGACGTACCGGACTCGCCGACGCGTTTCACATGCGGTCGGTACCTTTCGCTACGCAAACGCGATCACACGCTCTTCACGCGTACAATAACGAGGAGAACACCGACCGATGTCGCGGAGACTGTACACGGTTGTTCCGGGGATTTGCTCCTCGTGACAGAGACGCGCGCCGTGAAAATACGAACGATGAAACGGCCGCCTCTGCCGCCGGCACGGGTCATCCATGTTAGCCTCTCTTATTGATCAATAATATACACCATCTAAATAGTACGCGGCGTTGTCGCTTCGGGGCTGCAGGAAACATTTCCCGGTTCGCGCGCGCTTTTCCTCTTAGCCATTCTCGGGTCCCGCTCCACACCGGAGTCAAGGTTTTTTTATACCTGCTCGGCCCAGCTGATCTTATCCACAACCACAAATTAGAATTCGAGTTGTTTTCCTGATTCGAATATCAGCCGGGCGACCAGCGGCAGAGGCAGGGCGCTTTTATTTTTCGTCGCAAGATTCGATCATGGTGGCGCGATTGCGAACTGTATCCTCAAAGAGTAGGGATACTATTTACTCTTTGGTATCGTGACGTTATTCCGATTCGAACTCTCGATGCCTGCTTTCACAGGTCACTGTTGAAATAATGGTTGTGAGAGGGATGAAATATATTGTTACAAATATGTATACATTTTTATCTTTGGTTGTGGAACATGGAGTGGGGTGCATTTGGAGACACGACATCGTGGCTGATGTAAAGTGTTAATTGTGTCGCTAAGTGTTGAAGCCTAGAGCAATAAATTCGTTGGAATTTTATAGAAACAACGTGTTATTTAACACGTATCGTCCGAAATTTCTTATCGGTTGTCATTCCATGAAATGGATGATGAATGTCCTGCAAACATCATAGCAGAGTTGATCATAGACTGTCTGATCATAGATAAAAGATGACAAGGGGAATGTTGGTTATTTCGCGATTTTAGTTGCACGACTAATTCGATAGATGGCGCTGTCATAGTACCCGCGAAAAACGAACAGTGCTTCGAATTATACGAATAAACACGATATAAATAATCTATCATTCATTTGTTTATTTAGTATCGAATATTGTGAATATGTTCTATGAAACGGATAAACCACATTATTATCAAAATGTTATTATTACTATCCGATTGACGGGCTGCCAACAAATGCAATAATATGCAAAAGAACAATCGCAACGGAGTCCGAATTTAGTGTGGACTTTTGGCAGACGTTTTTCTCGCGAACAACGGATTCATCGAATGCTTCGAATATTTTCAAGTTGAACAGATCACAATCTGCACTTACCGTACGGAACGAAAAAGTGTGTTCCATACTTGATTATCTTTGCCGAGATTCTACTAGATTAAGTTATCGCAAGTACATCACATTGTAAAATAATACACACAACACTCGACTTCACGATTGAATGAACCATTCACATATTATCTGCATC
The DNA here is from genome assembly GCA_916610255.1 of Lasioglossum lativentre. Taxonomy (NCBI): domain Eukaryota; kingdom Metazoa; phylum Arthropoda; class Insecta; order Hymenoptera; family Halictidae; genus Lasioglossum; species Lasioglossum lativentre. The sequence goes on along the minus strand of OU744356.1, from coordinate 34,795,535 downwards.
AAATAATGCCGTGTCACGAAATAAATAAAACATTAATATATTCAGACATAGAAGGATCGTTTGTAAATGCACGCGGCAATTACAAAATTTTCACGAATGATATTGTAATTGAATTCCGAGTCTATAAAAGTCTTCGCGATTTCGTCTTCGCTCGTTCTTAAGAAAACAGCGAAGTTTTTTACCCGCAGTGCAAATAACCAAAAGTTTGCGGAACGCCATTGGCCGAATAGCAGAGGTATTAACAGTGGTATCGAAGTCACGAGTCCTCAGTTCGCGCAGAGCCGCTAGAGCGGGAGGGTGTGTGGTAGTGTTCGTTCGGCATCGCTGCAAGAGTGTTAGAGAAAAAGTTTCGGTCTGAGTGAATCGAGGTTGTTTCTTCGCAGTGATCGCGTCTCGAAATCATTTCGAAACATCACTGTCGCCTAACAATCGAATTGCGCACCATGACATCCCGTGAATACCTTATTGTCTTCTTAACGATTGTATTGGGGATCCATGCAGCGAACGCGACCGGCAGATCGTGGGGTAAGTAAATCGAATGATCCATCGAACCTGATCGTACGTGACGAAAAAAAACCCCGCGTCAGCGTGTAACGACAATAATAAAACACAGAGCGAACACGAGGTTGTCGGGACGGGTACCGCGTTGGTGTATTAGTACAGTGTCGACTCCATTCACGCGGCTTCCTTCGTCACGTACGCCACTTCTCCAGGATCGTTTTACCGCGTTCAAAGACGAAACACGGTCGAAAGGTGAATGAAATCGACCCTCGATTCTTATCCGAACGCACCGTGGGACCATCGCCGGTGCTTATTAACGCGTTAATCAATGCTTTACTTGCCCTTACACCTGTTTACGTAATGAATGTCAAACTGTTACGTGCGACCGTACTAACCGTGGTGGCACACGTACAAATTGTATCAATGAAAATCGAACAATCGCGACTTCGAAATCATATTTTTGGCTAACATAGGAGGGGCGAAATTTGAATTTTTCAGTCATCCATCCCCGATGATACTGTTCTGTCATTCGACGCGGCGACTTACACGTACTTAGATCATGCATAGAAATCTGGCGCGTGCGAGACACAGAAACGGAACGGAACGTCTCACTAGGGCATCAAGCGAATTACCTCGTGTCGTGACCTTTGTAAACTGCCGACTTTTTCGCTCATCTCGTTACAATGCACCGGGGGTGGGGGGGGGGGAGGCACGCTCTCTTTTGTTATACGCTCCAGCCAAAAAAATTCGGAACACGTCGAAAAAAAAAACTTACATAGACAATATCTTCGTTGTGTGCTCTATCTATGCGCGCCGTTTGTTTAATTATCTATTCGATGGCATTGGGAAAATTGGGTTACGTAATGCGCGAGTAAACGAATTTATAATTCATGTATTTTGAACGTCATTTTAGATCGATACGCGAGTCGACGTGTATGCATTATACTAGAATATGTCATTCGATTTATTCGATTCGTTAACTGTAAATTGATACGAGTACGGCAACTGACTTCAGCGGTTGCTGGCCAAATAGGTTACTTCGGAATTCGCGGTCTTTTTCGTTAGACCCGTAGCCTTCGTTCACCTACGATTCGGTGATGCATAAGCGATTATTACTAGCGGATCTTTATGCGTAATAAAAATTTTCTACTCGACATTGATATGTTTAGTAGGCTGAAAATTATGTAACAGTATCTTTTAATTCTTCTAATGTTTTATTAAATCACACCTACTCGTTTTGGTCATAAATCCATCAAATCCGATGTCTAATTATTGCAAATGAACGCGACAAGAGCAGTCTTTGACGAAGCGACGTGCCAAGGATTCATATATATCTCGTCATTGTTGCGAGGAATTAAGCCCTTGAGTAATTAATGCGACGAGGTTTTGAAAACTATTAGAAACCCTACTAGAAATCAAAGCGGAAATAACAAAAAAGATGAATCAGCTGTCTGTTTAACTTTCCGCTTTTTTTTTCTATTGAATATTCATTGGTCTCACGTTCAACTTTTAAAGTACCGTTTCTAATCGGTTTACATACTCGACCATGATCCGAAGCTAACGATCCATTATTTTTATAATTACGTAACAGTGTAATTGTTCATTTTTTGGTTTTCACGGAATATTCATTATCTTTCATTCCGTTCCATTCGGTAGCTTTTAAACGAATAAAGAAATATTTTTTCATATTGATAAATTAATGGCACGACTTAAACATTTTACAATACAAAAAACTATATGAACTTAGGGTTTCTCGTGACTAAAATAATTTTAAATGCATTATCATCGACCAATTTTCCGATAAGAATTCTTCGTTATCTGAATAGGTTGATCGATGGGAAATATCAATATCAGTGTCTATCTGCTAAGTATACCAGATCAACATCGATTGAAAATCAATGATAATAGTGAGTCACAGAATTACATAAGAATTACATAATAATGTTGTAATAATACGTATGAAAATATCATTCAGGCTGTTTAACAATAAAATTACAATATAATGACGTAAATTATTTTTTATAGTAAATCTAAGTATGAAAATTAATCATTAATCAGGCTGTTAAAATGAAATATAAATGATTTATTAAAACCAATTTATTATAGATTTGTTGTTTATAAAAAAGTGACAAAATTATCTACCTCGACGCAGTAACAGATAAATAATCACATTTTTTAAATAATGTTGTTATTTGGTTATATCTTGAAATAATTTAGATAAACTGAGGAACGCAAGAGAGAAAAATGACTTATTGTTGATATCAGTGTCACCAAATTTATAAACAATTACATTGCTGCCAAAAACAGAACTATAAATTATAACAAGCAGATAAATTAATAATTGACGATACACATATTAACTACACTGGTCAGCAAAATTAACCTTTCTTCGAATCCGAAAGGCATTCATCGCCATTAGCCTTTGAGAAATTCGATCGGGTGGAAAAGTCTGGGCTGTCACGTGATGCGATTCGATTCCAGACGCTTATTTTTGATGTCGCATAAAAAATGTATTTTAAATTAATTTTATGCCAAGAAAAACTCGGGTGCCATTGAACAGGCTTTTCAGATGATTATTGGAAATTAAATTTTGCGTGATGCACCGAAAGGAAAGTTCTCGGTCAAGCATTGTGAAGGCAAATGACGCGATTGTTTATCGCGTCGAATTCATTAAATTCACGCGATCGTAATGTGCGGGTGCTCAATTAACATTAAGTTTTCCTTGTGTTATCGAGTCCTATATAAACAAAGTCTCGTTGCTGGATTGTCGACTGATAAGAAATTTTATTATCTCGATGGTCGCACATAAATTACTCAATTAATGCACCGGGCGCAAACACAACGTCGCTGGTATGTCATTATGCATTTACGTATTACCCGGCGGGACTCGATCGAAAACGAAAGAAATTGATAATCTTCGACTTCTCTGATAAACTTTTATGCCATCAAAATGTTTTTACGAATGTGTTTTGTTTCGCCATGGTGACAAAATAAACATTGACGTGTCTTGCATAAGGAATTTTCCTTCTGACACTGATCTAATATTAGTAGCATTTACGTATTTGTTGCTTAACAACACGAGTTGGTCTTTCCTTACACGGTCTCTTTATACTTTCTTCTATCAACCAGCAATTATGATTTCTCTGTACATGTTCATCATCTTTAACTCCTTGTCTTGAAATTTCGAGTTGTAGAACTTCTTTGAAATTTCTCCCTATATTTTTAATAAACGCTAAATATTAATAACAGGAAGGTATAATTTGATTTTGCAATTTGAAGTACTGTGTAATGCATAATTGTAAGTACTGTGGTGAGATGACAAGAAATTCCCCGGGACAAGACTTGTGTCCCCACTCTACCTCCCCCTCCTACGAAGATACTCCCCACGCTTCCGCCGCAACCCGGTTACGTGACGTTCCGATACTGGCAGAGGGGGGGGGGGGGTAACTTTTCCCCTTGATACGTGCTCCTTCCCCTCATCTAGCGACACTGCTACCTTGTCATCTCGCCACAATAAATGAACATATAAAGCTATAATGGGACCGTTTGAATTTGATCCTCACCTCTCGCATATAGTAAAACAAACTTTTCTTCGAAGATAAACACAGACTGTCGAGATAATTGGTCATTGACTGTATCGTTCCCCGATTTTATCTTTCGCGTATTTGGCACATTCCAACATTATCATAATAACAACATGAATCGCATTACATACTTGCTTAATGAAAGACATGTGGTCGTCTCCATTCAATAACAATTTACAACCCCGTGGACGGCTAATGAGTGATATACACGCATATATATACATATATGTGAATGTCTAGCTAGGTCAATAGGTTGAGGTTACTATCTTCCCCTCCTACAATTATAAAATGTATAGAATTCATTGATTTATTAGTACGGCGTAATAAACTTTAGACTTCGTGGAATTAGAATGAATTATAGTAGATAACATTTTGATCTATGAATGGGCACTGTAGACACTGTAATCGAACTGTGGGTCATAAGAATTTTTTATGTCAGAATTGGGAACGTTTCCAAATTTACTTTCGATTCAATGCACATTCTTAATACAGGATTAATATTATAATTTTTATTAATGCGTTATTTCTGACTAATCTAACGATAATGCAAAAATCTCATATGGCAAAGTAATACGCACATGCACATATTTGTATATATGGAATTATTCAAGCTATTTTTGTAAGCTTTATCATCAGTGCAAATAATGATTAAGAAACTTCGATGAGAATCACGTGATATTTCGAAGAGATTGATAGTTTCATGTACACATAATGATTAATATCGTAGTGCCATCGACCGTTCATGACTTCTAAACGATTGTCATCAACGGCAGTAATCAAGTAGTTGAGATAACATTCAATCTTTAATTGTCGGTTGCTCGCTAGTTTTATTTTCACATGCTGTCTGTCACGATGATGTGACATGATTAATACTCGGCTAATGTTAACAGATTTACTATCCGTGAACGACTAGCGGCTTTTATTTGGCAAGAAAACGTTATCGCGACTAGTCTCTTTTTCTAGTAAAACTAAAGAATATGAAATGTAATAATTAGATTGCGGATGTTTATGCAATTTTTAATTTTTGTAGGCAAGTTTCAAGAAAGTGAGAACAAACAGAATATTATTTTCAGTGGTAGTAGCCTTTATAGATCTGACAATGAGATAAATAAAAATCGTATTAAATTCTGTGGAATTTTATATTCTAGCATTTTTTGAACATTTTTAGAAGCCACAAATGCATGAAGATCGGCAGTATAGTAATACTAATATGTACAAACAATATCAATCCGACGAGCCCGAAATAAGATTTTTTTTGTAATAAAATATATTAAGCCGCAAGTAAATGGGTTGTTTGACACCATTTTATCTTTGAAGTTTACGCCTGTATTTTCACGCAAAGTCGACGTGAACCGACAATGTTGAAATTGCGATATACTTTAATATTGCACGTATAGTTATCACTGTAATTAGTGTCCCAGTGTCTCGATAGAATTCTCCCCGTGTGAATTACGAGAGTAAAACAAACCCATTGATTTGATAAAATGTGTTATTGCAACCGGGTAGATCAAAGTTTACATCTCGGTAGACTACACAGCTGCAAATATTACTACAATAATCGCTCGATGGTTGCAAAGCCCTCAGGTAGAAGTGTGTGCATCTATCGTGCCCAGGGCCCACATACTATTTTTTGTGACATCAAAGACTGCGCCGAACGTAGAAAAGGACAGCGCCGTACGTTTTAAAAGAACAGCGAGTCTATACTTAAGAGGGAAGGGTAGTCACGTGACTTTTCAGAATTTGTCCCTAGAATTTTCCTAGAATACCCTAGAAATCTGGCCGAAACTTGGGTTTGCGGGAATACGTTTGACGTCCTTATACGAGCATATTTTGGGCTGGGTGAAGGCTCAATCGAAAGAGGAAGGTTCAGCGCATGGTGCGCTGGTCATGACGTAACGAGATTATGTTGATATCTAATAATATGAGTGTCCAAAGTAGGGAAAAAAGTCGAGAAATCACCCGCAGAATCCCAATGTATTTTTCTGTTACAAAAAGAGTTTTTGACTGTTGTCATAACCAGCGCACCATGCGCTGAACCTTCCTCTTTCGATTGAGATATGTCCGCATTCCTTGCAAAATACAGGAGATACGTGGACACATGTATTTCTCTTTTAAATGATTCGAATGAGTTAAAAATAATACAACAGTATTTATTAAAATTTTTTTTAATGTTTTTAGCGATTTACAGGTAGATCCTAGAATTTCTTTCGTAAGTGCAACTTGCTCACGTCGTTTCTTTATTGCAGATTTAGCAGTGGCAGTCGGACGAAACGTCGAATTTTACTTAAAAAATTATACGCTTGTTAAACAAATCGAAATCGAGGAGGCCGAGTCTTTGTCCGGACTGGTCTACGATGATTATACAAATACAATATTCGTCTCCGACGCAGGATCCAATGTTTCTGTGTTCAGTATCAATCTGTCGACGAATACTACAAAGCCGCTAGTTCAAGGTAAGTACACGAACCATAACCACTTAATATTGTGATAGTCCGTAGAATGATATACAAGATAGTAAGATAACGCTGTAGCCTAGAATCCTCTTTGGGGTCATACTATGCACCCCTTTTCTGAAAAAAAACGTTTTTCACTGGCGCGCGAAACATTTAGTACTCGAGGAGCATACAAAATATTTACGTACTATGTAGTTCTATTAACAACGGTATACGAAGGATACCCCGCTTTTGTCCTTTCAGACTCTCTGGTAGATCACGATTCTAGATCTTGAGATAACAGAAGCTCACAGTTACAGCTCTAGCAATACTCTGAATCCACGTGCTGGATTCTGTGGAATCAAGTTTAACTGCTATCATTATCAAGTCAATTAGGCGATTACGATTACCGCAATTTCATTTAAACAACGCGACTGTATAGCTTTAGCTTTCAGGGCTACATTCACCTTCTGACTATGAATGAAGTTTAAAAAATATACTTAGGAAAAGACATCGCGTTTGTGTATAAAGTTTATTAATGCTAATCGTCAATTGTTTATCCCCATCACAAGGAACGGCCCATATCTTAGGGCTCGCTTTCGACGGCAAGTCGAGGACCCTCTTTTGGAGCGACTCGTTCAATGGAGTGATCATGCGAATGCACATACCATTGAATAAACTTCCAGAAGACCCCGTCATCCTCCACCATGTAAGGGGCAGGAATCTGCATGGTGTCGCTGTGGACTCATGTAACAGGTGTGCCATTTATCTCTACATAGACGCGAGTGTCACAGAAATTCTCGGCAGTATAGTCTCTCGGTCGGCCTTTTAATTTAATTCTCATATAGACGACGTTCAGGATCGAATGCTTGTACCGATCGAAAATTTAAAAAAAAAGAAAATATAGGTGTATGTAATGTGAAAAACAAATTTAGAAGAAAAAAGTACAGGATCATGCATATATCTGATAATTATACGTTGTTTCTAGTCACGTATACTGGGTAAATAGTAACTCAACGAGTCAGGTGATAGAGCGCTCGAATTTTGACGGAACCGAGCGAATCATCATTATTGAAGGAGATCTGTACAACCCACAAGCGGTGGCCATAGATCATGTTGAAGGAAAGCTCTACTGGTCCGAAGATGGGCTAGCTGTGTACAGTAAGATTGAGAGGAGTAATCTTGACGGTACCGAACGCGAACTGATGACTCGCACTTCATACCAACAAATAGTTTACATAGCCATGGACCGTGACAGGATATACTGGAGCGATCAGAGCCGCAAGTCGATCTGGTCGGTACCAAAAAATAAAGAGGACTATCAGCTGGACTTCGGACCGCATCGGTGGTTTCAGGAAGGCAAAGTGCACGGATTAGTCGTGCGGGAGAACGAAAATATAGTCATGGACTGCGAGGCGCTCGCGAAAAATAGAGAAATGAAGGAAGCCGCAAAGGCTGCCGAGTTATTTAACAATTTAACCACTAACACGACAGAACAGTCGATATCAATACACTGCCTTAACGGAGGACTCGCAATCGAGGCCGACACCACCTGCCGTTGCAAGCTTGGGTGAGTTCTAAGATATAAAGAATGTTCTATACGGATCATTCCATGTGAAGCGGATATCACTTTTGTGTTCATACATTATTTTTCTTACTTAATATACAATGAAGATAGATTAAGTAACTGACAACCACACCTTTATGCAAATGGTAATACATACATTTTAGGTTTACTGGTAAACATTGTGAGGTAGACCTCTGCCACAATTACTGCCTTCAAGGTAGCTGCGGTATAGATCGATATACTGGATTACCCACCTGTAACTGCAGTGGTACATTCGTTGGACCAAGATGTGCAACAGACCCATGCAAAGACTATTGTTTGCATGATGGTCAGTGCTCCGTCCAAAATGAAAAACCAGTTTGTAACTGTAAATATTCAGAAGGATCTCGTTGCGAAGATTTCAGTAATACGACAAAAGTGTGCGAGATGTATTGTGCAAAAACTGAACCAGTTCCTAAGAATCTTAGTGTAATTGACTGCAGGTATGTCTTCACATTAAATTTGTCTTTCACTTATTTTATTGTCTGATTTTAATGAAAATATACTTTATAATGAGTTTATTGCTTTCTGTGAACAGGTGTGATGAAACAAACGAAACCAGTGCACAAATGGTTATGATCAAGGAACACAACGAGTACAAAATATTAATAATTTTTGGCGTACTTACTGCTGTACTTATAGTTATAATAAGCGTACTTAGTTATTACGTGAATAAATTACGCAGACGACCGGACAATCAACGTGAAACTATTTTCGATGTAGAGAACTGCTGCAACATGAATATCTGTGAAACTGTGAGTGAAACATCAGTTAAAGCATAAGAATCATTCACGTGCATGACATGGATTTCTGATACATTTTTGGTCATTGATCTATACAATTTAATTCTTAAGTAAAAAATATTAGATCTGAGTTCCAATACCAATCCAGTACCATGAGTGGTGAATTTTTTTTCTACGTACGCATAAAAAATCTCATTCAGTCTGCGTTCATATATTTGCTACATTAAAGAGACGAACAAGACAATGACAGTATTACTGTGTATCTATTTTTTTTTATTTTAGTATATCGTTTATACAATTATATAACTAAAAGCTATTATTTGCTAAGGTACTTAATGTTTAATGCAAAATTACTACTAAGACCGTTGCATAGTATTCATCAATTACTAATAAGTAAATTAACCTTTGTAGTATTTCCTTGAAAGTATGATGCTTATGTTACGAGTTGCTTAATTTTTCATTATCAGTTGATCACTCGTTTATGCATGACATTGTGTTATGTCACTTGTTGTCTAAACTCTAAGTAGGTAATCTGAAAATGTGCAATATGTTCCTCTATCGACGTAAACTGTTTTTATTGTAGCATAAAAAGGGAAGTTTTCAAAACTGTGATAATGATACTGATAAAAATATAAATAAACTTAAATTGAGAGATTGAACTTATTCTCGATTTATATCGTCTCATTTAATAAGAATGGGTAAAAACAGTTGGTACATTTCTGTTATTAACATTCCTATAATTAAACTAACATATGAAACTAATGAAAAGAAAGCATTAATATCTTGTTACATCTGGGGAATTTATTGTAATTTATTAGATCATGCTTTTTACATTGTTAAAAATGTTTGGAAGTTGAATTTATTGAATTTCTATTCCAAATTTTGTTCTTTTACAGCCGTGTTTCGAACCAAAGTTAAGTACTGATGTGCCGGGAAGGAAGGGTATTAAGAAAGAAGAGAAAAATTGTTTGCTTGATAATATGGAAAAGTTTTCATGGTAGCATAAACTATCAATTCAATGTGCTAATTGCCGAAGTTTTTACGGATTTCATATGAAGTTCGTAGAAGTGTTAACCTCGCAGAACGTCACGTTTGTACATAACACAGCATACCGTAGTATTGTAGAATTTAGTGATCATTTTTGCAAACACTACGGAACAATGATACCAATGATTTCATATGATGTATAAGGCTGTGTTGATATAAGGATTATTTCAAATAGTTATTCGAGAGAAATCGACCTTCTTTTTTTTTAAAGATATATGATTGTTGTATTTTTTCATAGGAGAGCAAAATAATTGAGTTCCACTACACTTATAATGGAATGGACAAGTAATAGGGGTGTAATGAGACATAGAGAATTCTTACATATTGATTGTATACATATACTTTCTAATTCTCTTAACCGTTTCTGTTTATAACATTAACTTCCACCTTGTAAATGTTTCAACAGTAATGAAATGCGTTTTAAAGCAGATTGCACCAAAAATGAAAACTGATTACAATAGATGGATACATAAAAAAGCTGCCTTAATTGCTAGACTTCTAATAATTGCTCAACGTACTATTGAGTACATTCCTAGAGGGTTGTAGATCACGAGATTCTAATGAACATTATTATGTTTGTACAAAATAATTGGAGATTTTTTATTAAGATTCATCGAGCTTAATAATTCACATGAATGCGCCAAATTGTGAATAATTACATTGCCACAGGGATAAATATTTATTTTATCGTTTTTCCTATTTCATTGAGTACATTTGCATTTGTTCTTGACCTTATTAGGTCCAATTCTATATTATACAAAATTGAATATACCTATATGTAATTTGCTTGAAATATCATTTTAAATATCTTACATACAAAATCACAAAAATATTGTTCAGGCAGACTTGAAAAATCAGCCTTCGTATTCAACTTAATATAAGTAACATCATTTATAAAGGAACTGCAGCTATTTGTATAAATCTTGTACAGCGTTATTTTGTATATTCATACAGGGATGTGCGCTTACAAGTTGAAGCGACGGTGCAGCTCTTGAATGTAGAAAAAAATTCATTGCTACTCATGAAAATCCACAGTACATATAAATTATAAACTTCTAAGAAACAGATATTTATAACTCAAGATAATGATAAGATCATTTACATTTATAGCAAACACTCGTACATCTAGAAAGTACAATACATACGACGAAGTTTCTTACAGACTGGATTGATTCGTAGTAATTTCTTCATTTTCTGGGTAAAACATAAACAATTATATATTTAAGCAGAATAAGCTTCTAAAGAACAATAATTGATGAGTCTTATTGCAAAACGGTCATATTACATTTTATTGCATTACTACTTCTTCCAATACTTATGTGTCAAACTGTACTTTCTACCGCTCTCTTTACGTTCTAAACTAATAGATAATCGTACGCTACTAACAGGTGGCTGATAACAACATCCAGTTACTTAGAACCTAAACCTAAATTTGTACCAAAGTCACGTGTAAAATTATTAACTTTAGCCGTAATATAACTGTTGTTCATTTGAAATTATTATTTCAGAATAGTTTTACAAATGAAATTTATACATCATTGTATATTAACAGTAAAAGCGTCGTTAATGCTCTGAATGAAAGACACAGTGAATAAACACAAGAAACAAATTGTAGTAGATACTATGTTTTTCTTTTTGACAGACAAACAATTCATTATTTCATCAAAAGAAAAAATTATGAACTAACTACTGAATTTCCTCATCTTTTGTTTTCAACATGTTAGTCCGATGAAATAACGTTCCTATTGTCAGAAAAGCAAAGCAAGTTATGTACGTGACAATTACATTTTGTTTCTGTGTACATTGAAAATTATTTTAACTTAGAAAAAACATTACTGACTTTCGGAACATAGTGATCTTTGCTTTTAGACTTTAATACACAGTTTTATATATAAGATGTTTGTATGATTTGTTAAATTCCGTAATATGTTCGAATAGAATGATACAAGTGATGTATGTTAAATATTATATTCGGAATATAAGCATTTCGCGTGCACTCATCCCCAGAGACGGGATAGTGACTTTATTAGTGAAATATTTATATTCCCTGGTATGAAGGAGTTTTTGAATATGTAGTCCACAAACAGGAAAATGCTAATATATGTACTTTGTCATTTTTCTTGTGTTTGTACTTAAATATAAAGTTGATAATTAACAGAAATTTTAATTATTTTACTGTCCCTATAATATGTACTATATAAATATACCAAAAAATTTTTAATATTTCTTCACAATGTTATAGTACTTTCAATTTCAATGACTTTTTAAGTCACGAATATAAGATGTTTTTCACCAATGCGCCCAAAGTACCTACTTTACACCTGAAATGTTTTGTATTTTTCTGACGTTTTCTGATCGTATCATTCTATTGCAATCAAGAAACTGAACATCATTGTATACAGATGAAAATAAACTTAACGACATATTAGCATTTATTTTGTATATATTTATTACAGAAATACATTATTTAAACTTCTATGTGTTAAGTAGAATCACTGTAATCGAACATAATAATAATCAAATTATTATTAGAACAGTTACATGCAAACAGGAAAAAATCTTCATCTAACTTACAAATTTTTTGCTACTCCACTCTCAATTGACTTTCTGGTAATAAGATTTTTTCGCCAGGTTTAAATGCAGGCATACCTAGATAGGGACAGCTGGCACATCTGAATGCATCACCAAGGTAGCACTGTAAAATATATAAAATTTTCATCATTTTTCTGTTTCTTCTTTATAATAAAAATATGAGTCCGATATTGCATACATTTCCACAGGAAGACTTTACAGTTTTCTCTTCTACAGTTTTTCCACTTAGCTCCTCAGCTAGTCCACACGAGCAATCTTTACATGCTTTTCGTTTGCCTGTTGTACTGCAAACTGGAACAGAATCACGATTAATATATCTGTACAAAGATTATATAAATATTTTGATGTCTACCTTTTAAACTTGAAGCTATGGGTTTTAATATATCCGTTTCATCGAGAAGATCATCCTCGTCAATTAATTCTTCTTCAGCAGCGCTATCTAATTTCCAGACATTGGGTTTTGCTTGTCCAAAACTAAGCGACACACTAGAACCAATCTATATAAATTTAAAATGTATCGAATAGTGTATTTTAATTGTAACAATTAACAGATGAATAATGGAATGTCTTACTTCAAATGAGGGTTTTTCTGCTACTATTTCAGATACATTATCCATGTCTTTGTATACATTGAGCAATAGATTCTTTAAATCAGTATTTATATCCCCAGGTGATTTTACTTTAAATCCAGCTAATTTTAAATTTGATATTCTTCTGTCATACATAGATTGTACATCCTTCTTTTCTTCGAATGACTCATAAATAATTAGTATACCAGCTGGTTTGATTACCTTCATACAATCATCCAAATATGTTTCATAATTAGGACATGATTGCTTGAAAACAGAAATAATCGTATCATAGCAAGGTACATTGTTAAAACCTGTAATAAATGTACATGCATTGAATATATTGAATACAGACGTATTACTCAAGATAACTTAAAATTGCCGTCACTATTGAATAATTCGTTAAAAAATATAAATATAGGTAAAGTGTTAAATACTTACGTGCGTCTAATTCGTTTGTTGATGCAATTGTCAATTGCTTAGCATTGCACAATGGTTTTTTTATTTCTGTTACAAAATCTGTAACATTATTTTCTGAAATTTCATGATCTAGGATCAAAAGAACACTGCTGCTGTCTTTGATAAACGTCATTTTGAATAACAGTGACAAATTTCACTAAAAAAAAAGTGATCAAAAACAGATGTGCTGAATTTCTGCTCAATCAGAAGTCAGCTGACAATTTGAATTAATAAGACATAGATTGGAAATTCTTCTCGTAATCTGTGTGCGATGGCTGCGCCATCTAAACACGAAGTTATTAACCTTCCCTACCTTAACCACAGGCGAAGTGGTAACAGAGAGTATCCTTTTTTAATACATACACATAGATAGGTCTATTTAAAAATATCATTTCAGCAAATCTTTCAGGTATTTAGACAAAGTAAGGTCAGAGAGTGGTAAGGTCGACAACTATTTCAACCGTTATTATTTTTTTTCCAACTAAACGTGAATTTTACATTTGTATTTATAAAACATATATAAAACCATTAATTAATATATAAAACCATATTTTAAGTTAGTTTAGAAGAGGTAAGTAGCAGTGTAAATATATATATAGATCAACCGGTATAAGATATCCTTGTAAACTAAACCTGTTTTATTCGTGAAATACATTTTTAATCATTTTGATTTTGTAAACGTTCATGGAATTCAATTAATTAGTTGTTGGAATTGTCTTATTCATATGAAAATTGTAAGACATATTTATATATTCTTATACATAATATGATATGTTTACTTTAATTTTAATAAAACAAAAATTGCTTCTATTAAAGGTATATAACAACAATGCAAAAATCTCTTAGATTAAAACGTGAACTTGAACGACTCACAAAAGATCCTGTAGAAGGAATATGCTGTTATCCAAAATCAGATAACTTAGACCAACTTGTTGCAACAATTGTTGGACCGTGTGACAGTCCATATACTGGAACTATTTTTGAATTAGAAATTAATATACCTGATGAATATCCATTTGAACCGCCACGGATTACTTTTAAAACACCTGTCTACCATCCAAACATTGATAACAAAGGTCGTATCTGTTTGGATTTATTGAATATGCCACCGAAAGGTAGTTGGAAACCTACTATTGGCTTAAAAAATCTTTTGGATGCTGTGCAGTGTCTTTTAGGAAATCCAAATCCTGATGATCCTTTAATGGCAGACATAGCAGAAGAATATAAGTTTAACAAACAGGAATTTGATAGAAAAGCAAGGAAGTTTATAGAGGAAACAAAAAATAAATATGTGTAACCGTAAGTATATTTTATTATAGCTGTAAAACAAATAAAGTATGGATAACGATATTGAAAAAGTACATATTTTAGATGCAATCATTGAATTCCATTTATAATATGTCATTTATTTATGAAATTGATCCGACAAATTAATCAATGTGATTTTTAAGTATTCTTTTCATATTTTATATAATATTATTCTAATTAATATTAGAATACCTGTAAAACCATGAAAATGATAATTTATTTATATATATATATATCTATATATATATATATATATATATATATATATATATATATATATATATATATATATTATCATATTTCTCAATATTTAAAATTTAATTATATTAGCTTAAAAAAAACAGTGAGTATAATGTAAACAAATGTACCGTGTATACGAGCTACAATTAAAGGGTTAATAATTTAAAAATTCGTCTGATTTGCCAATAACAGAGAGTAGAAATGACGTTTTTAAATTTACTACTTTCACCTTCCCCTTCTCCTCAGTGCAGAGATATTGTGCTCTTTTCAGGCGCACGCGCGAAGATTTTGGTGTCAATACCGTAAAACGTGTGGCCAAAATAGGGTACCTTTGTCACCCCGCATAATTTCGCAAATTTTGTTATGATTTATTTTTGAAAAATAAATGTATAACATGTGTATGTGTGTGTGTGTGTATATATATACATATATATTAAAATTGAATATATAATTTGTACACATAATATATAATACATAGTTATGACACTTTCCCACCAGTAATATAGTTCCCCACTACTTTGCCTACAAATTTAAGACATAGAGACGGTCCTGTTTTTGGTCGCGCATGCGTGTGAAAAGAGCACAATATTTCTGCACTGCTTCTCCTCGCCAAGCGCGCCATCGTGATGAAGGAACCGCGCGAAATACAAAACAAGTGTCCGTAACCGTAGCACCGACTAGGTATAGAATAGACCTATCATCACCGACTAGGTATAGAATAGACCTATCATCCAATGTATTTTGGCGGCCATCATTGCTGGGGTTACGTACCCCATTTGCGAACCGGTTTTGGGGCCCCAGGCAGGGTCTCGTCGGTATTACTGGAACTAAAATAGGCTGACAGCACAAACGAGATATACGAATAGGATTCCTATATCTCGTTTGTGCTGACAGCTTTCTTAGGGTACGCGTCCATCTGAGAGTTTGTAGAACCCCTCTTTTTTTGTAATAATAACCAACTTTTAAATATTATAACTAATTTAAAACACTAAATAAAAGTAAAATAAGTAAAGAAAATTATAAATAAGTGTACAACAGTGTACATATATGCATTATGTGAGTGAAAAGTATAAATGCGAATGGCAACGACTATATATAGTTAGTAGTTAATTTTTTTCTAAACGCAGTTCTCTTTATAAGACCTTCACCCTTAAGACAGTGGAACTCAAAAATTAAGACTTTTAAAAAAATATATAATATATATATAGAATCTTCAGCAAAAAAATCTGCAATTAAAAAAAAGTAAGTTCCGCAAGTTAAAAAGAACACATTTGTCGATAATGTTAATTGATAAAAGATAATAAAACCATATTTCAATTTTCAAAGCCACATATTAGGTACACATTTTCTGATTTTTTCGTTGCAAACTCTGGCTGTAAAACGCGAAAAACACGAAAAAATTGAAAAAATGCAGATTTCGTATAGAAATCGAAAGAGCACTACTACAGATGTAATTTAAAAATGAGATATTATCATAAGTATTATGTTCAATTTTTTTTTAATCCCTGAGTGTGGTGCGTCATAGTTGAAAAAAATAAAAACCCCTTTTTTCAGCGTTTTTCCTAAGTTATACCTCTCTCCTCTGAATTAAAAAAAAATATATTATGTAATATTAAACATTCCTACGTTCAGAGAAATATTTTCCAGACTTTAAAACTTGTGCAATACAAAAACAAAATAATTCTATGTATGGTATATTCAAATATTTCGAAGACAGTTTCAACGGCGCCGGTTGGTGCAGCGGCTATGGTCTTCGACTGAGGAACCGCTGATGACTTTTTGTACCAGGTTCGAATCCCGTCCGGGTCAATTTTTTTTTTTTCGTTAATCACAAGTTTTTTCGCTTTCTAACCATCCGATTGTTGCTAAATCATTGTAAAAACATTTTTAACTATGTTTAAATTATTTTTAAACAATTTTTCGGAAAAATATTTTTGGAGGACTTTCGGCCTCTTACAATTAGTCATTTACGGACTGTATTACTGCTATACTTAATATTTTTTACATGGAATTGTACATCGACTTGATTATCAAGTCTTTTATTTTTTCTAGGTCCTCTGCGTGATCTGTTAATTATGGGATTGATTATTTTTGTGATAGGAAACATATACATGAAGTATTATTAGGAATACTTATCTTTAATAATTGTAGATGGGTTAGTGTGCGGTGGAATCATGTGTGCTTTCAATCTTCGTCACTATCTTCGTCAATTATCGGTAATATTTGTTTAGTGTCAAAAATCTTTGTGAAAATCTCTGCTTGCCGAACTATGTCTGTATCGTATCGAGCATAAGATAAATAATAAATAATAGCAGCAACATGTGAGCAACATCCAAGTTATCTGGATTTATTACTGAATAAGGAACCTAGTAAAAATAAGACTTTATAGTGAAGTCGATGCACAATTCCATGTAAGAAATGTTAAGTATAGCAGTAACACAGTCCGTAAATGACTAAGAGGCCGAAAGTCCTCCAAAAATATTTTTCCGAAAAATTGTTTAAAAATAATTTAAACATAGTTAAAAAATGTTTTTACAATGATTTAGCAACAATCGGATGGTTAGAAAGCGAAAAAACCTGTGATTAACGAAAAAAAAAAAAATTGACTCGGACGGGATTCGAACCTGGTACAAAAAGTCATCAGCGGTTCCGCAGTCGAAGACCATAGCCGCTGCACCAACCGGCGCCATTGAAACTGTCTTCGAAATATTTGAATATAGCATACATAGAATTATTTTGTTTTTGTATTGCACAAGTTTTAAAGTCTGGAAAATATTTCTCTGAACGTAGGAATGTTTAACATTACATAATATATTTTTTAAATTCAGGGAAGATAGGTATAACTTAGAAAAAACGCCGAAAAAAGTGGTTTTTATTTTTTTCAACTATGACGCACCACACTCAGGGATTTGAAAAAAATAGAGCATAATACTAATGATAATATCTCATTGCTAAATTAAATCTGTAGGTGTGCTCTTTCGATTTCTCTATGAAATCTGCATTTTTTCGATTTTTTTCGTGTTTTTTCGTGTTTTTCGAGTTTCACAACCAGAGTTTGCAACGGAAAAATCTGAAAATGATACCTAACATGTGGCTTGGTATCCGAAATGTGTCAGAATTTTTTCAGAATTTTGAATTGTCATTAAATGGGGAAAATGGGCCAAAAACTGATTTTTCGATTTTCCTCAATAACTACCCTTACAGATGAGATATGGGGCTGTAACTTGGCAGATCGGGGTCTTTTTGGGTAGGCTATCGAATAGCCAAAGCTCGATTAAAAACTCGTCGGGGGCGAATTTCACCACCAAACCCGGTAATAGACTTTTGACAATAATTTTTTACAAGAGTATGTATACATATATGTAGATAAATAGTATGTATCAATATATTATTTCTTTCCTTCATACTGTCTCTACTTTCTGAATCCTACATATATTTACTTTATCTAATAAATATATATTTAATACATAAAATGGTACTATTTATTTCATCCCCTGTTTCATATTAGGTATTATCTCATATTATCTTTTAATTGCAGACAACTAATAAAAATGTAATTGCTAGTTTCATAAAATAATACAGTCATTACTGTTTCAAAACTGATAAAAATAATGGTAAAAGATCAACTATATAAATCTGAACTCCTGTGTGCTTTTGCGATATAATGTCAAGTCAGATCAATAATAGACAGAATTTTATACATATTTATTACACATTTAATTATTGTTTATAATTAATGTAAATTCTTGCATAACTTATGAAAATATTTGAAAAAGGACTAATAATTAATTGTATATTTAATATTAACGCATATGATAACAGACACGCTACAACTTGTAACGAAACCAACTTAACAATAACATAACTTGTCCTTAAAATTTTTTATTAACTGATCTTCTGAATATTTTTCAGTCCTTTTCAAAATTATGTATTTATAATTATAGCAAAAGGTTCAAAGAAACCAACAACAGTTTATATGAAAAAATTTTAAGATAAAAATAGCGTTAAATAGGTAATTCTATTTTCAACACTATTTTTGATAACAATAATTATTTTGTTTGCTATCAATAAATAACAGTTTATTTATATAAATCAAAAAAGCATTTATTCAGCTTTAAAATGATTACAGAAACAGGAAGCATTATATTTAAACAGAGATGAAATATTCAGGTGGAATTAATCATGTATTGACTGACTCGACTCGTTTCGTTTACTTTTCCAGAATTGTGACTGTAACATGGAAAATAGCAGAAATGCGCGCTGTGCATTACACGGCAGTAACAGTAAATTGGCAACCACGCGACAAATATTTTCGGATGTGATTTGGCAACTGCGCCTTCGAAATCTGAAATTCGACATAATTCCTAAACTCGCCACTCTAAATCGTAGAGGGCATACCAAAACCTCCGGTTTTTTGAACAGTCGGTACTTCAGAACATGAGACACGAAGTCCCATAAGATGATAGGTCTATTCTATATCTCGTCGGTGCCGTAGTGATCTTGCATTTACAAGCAAAGAATGACGCGACGAAAAGAAAATTACAATCTGGCATTGAGAAGAATGATAATTGAATCATGCTCAAAATAAAAAAATCAAATTTTCGATAAATTGTTTTGAAGAATTTTTATATGAAGAATCATCCTGTAAATTTCTTTTACCATAGTTACCGAACAACCTGCACAATGCATCATTTTTCTAAATAACAGAACTATTCATATAGAAGCTGCTTTCCTTAAGTAACGTCTTGGGTGTTTGCTCTTCTAACGTCCTTCTTTTATCCCTCCCAACTTATGGCGCAACCAACAGTATTTCTCTTCGTCTTCGTCCACAAGACATCGTAAACCGCCAGCTTATACGAAATAGTGTCCACTACTTCATAACATCTCACTGTGTCCTCGAAATTATGCGACGTTAACAAGGGAATTGTATCATAGTAATGTTGTTGTACAACATTGTTGTGAACGCCCTCTAGCACAAAAATCGTGTAACTACCTATTCCCTCAGTAAATATCACTGAACAGGTCACTTCGTTTTATCAACGGAAACGTATTTGCACGTCAATTTGTAAATCAATAGTTCGCAAATATAAGTAGTGTACTGGATATGTATATAATATTCAAGCCGTAATACTTTCTAAAAAATAAATTACAAATATTAGTGACTCTAAGAAATACGTGACTAGACGTTTATTTCGATTTCTATGGAATTCATTTTGGCTCATAAGGAAACTCCGGAAGTGAAGTAACGAAAGAAGAAAGTCGCCATTTTGTGTTCGTCGAGAAGGATAAAGACTCTGCGAATGACGGTTGGATCGAGCTGAGTAGCGTTCGTTTAATTATCGTTCCTTTGTTTTTTCTTCCATCATTCGTTCGGCTGTGCCGTGTTAAACAGCGTTGATGATTGGGATTCCGCGTGACGATCGACATAAGATCACGGTTAAAATCCGCAACAATATGAAAAGGAGCTCTAGTCGAGACACTCCACCTCCTCGCGTCAAACGAAGCAGATCCTCCATGGGAAGGTATGCCTTTTCTCGTTATTTATCAAAATTTTTTCGTTTAGAAAGCAGTATTGGATGTATGACGTACTCATTTATTCTTAATCTTTGTTACAATTTATATGGTTATAAGAATGATTAAATACAAAATGACAAACATGTACATTTGGTAAAATATTATCAAATGAATATATTTTTCTTACATTGTAATATGTAATTTTTATTAGAATTTATTTTATGTATTTACAGATACGACGATTCGAGCGATGAAAGAATAACACCTGAAAGAATCCGTCGTCGTAGTAGAGGAGCTAGAAGTCCAAGTCCTCCAACACGTGCCTCGTCTCATGCTCGCTACGTTGAATCTAGTTCTCATAGAGATGATTATTTAAGAGCACCTAGAGAATTACCTCCGGAGCGTCCTTATAGTTACAAAGTACTTTGCATCAGTTCGATTCATCCAAAAGCAAGCGACGAAGTGATTAAAGATACTCTGTACAGAGAATACAAGAAATTTGGCGATTTCTCTATTAGGATTTCTCACGAATTAGATGAGCGTGTCGCATATGTTTGTTTTAGGAGTTCTGAAGATGCTAGAGATGCAAAACATGCGAAACCAAGGATTATTATGTATGACAAAGTGGCTCTTGTCGAACCAGTTTATGAGAGACCTGACACTTATCGTCGCCCAAGGTCAATTACACCACCCGACTATGAAAGATATTATGCGAGAAGTCCTGGTCCAACAGATAGACACAGACCATTAGAAAGATACGAAAGAGTTTATGGACCTCCAGTTGGACTGCCTCCACCACATAGAGAAATGAGACGTGAAACAATTCCCCCACCTCATCATGACTTTGTTAGACCACCGATTCATCATGGTCCGCCTCATGTTCATCCTGGTCCTCCCCATCATTATGGACCTCCAAGGCATATGATGATACGTCATCCAGTTCATGGATTTGAACGTGTGGAAAACAAGAAAGACAAATTTCCTAACTACTTGCACCATGTTTCACCAGAAGATGATCCATTAGCAACAAGGACTTTGTTCGCAGGAAATTTGGAAATCAATATTACAGAAGAGGAATTAAGGAGAATTTTTAGTAAATATGGGATTGTGGATGATATTGATATTAAAAGACCCCCGCCGGGAACAGGAAATGCTTATGCTTTTGTAAGATTTCAAACTCTAGACATGGCGCACAGATGTAAAGTAGAACTATCTGGACAGTATATTGGAAAGTTCCAATGCAAAATTGGTTATGGGAAAGCTACACCTACTACAAGAATTTGGGTTGGTGGTTTAGGACCATGGACATCTGTACCACAATTGGAAAGAGAATTTGATCGATTCGGAGCAATAAAGAAAATTGATTACATAAAAGGAGACAGCAATGCTTACATTTTGTATGATTCTATAGATGCAGCTCAAGCTGCTGTGAAAGAAATGAGAGGTTTTCCTTTAGGTGGCCCAGATAGAAGATTGAGAGTAGATTTTGCAGATGTGACACCAGGATTTGGATTCAAACCAAGACCATATCCAGAAGAAAGTGGAGAATTCAGACCGAGACCAGTGGATTATGACTCTTCTTACGATCCTTATGGGCCAGATAGTGACTTCGGCTATGGATCAAGAGGGCTCAGAGGTAGAGGATCTGCTCCATGGCACGAAAGGAGAGGTACAGGAAGAGGTGGTTATCGTGGAACTTATCCAGAAAGTTATGTGCGAGATGAAGCTGATTGGTCTAGTCGCAGACCACCCCCAGAGTTAGAATATGAAGCTCCAAGAAGTTTACGTCGGTCTCTATCAAGAGAACCCGGTGTAGATAGGTCAAGATCACGATCTCCTCGTAGAAGGCAAATTGACTCAGATTCCGATTCAGAGAATACTCGTACTGGAATGCTCTCTACTTCTCGGACACTGCCTGAAGTTGCCAGGAAATCAATAGCAGTATGGCAGGGAGCATTAATATTAAAGAATTCTCTATTTCCAGCCAAATTTCATTTAACCGACGGTGATACAGAAATAATCGAAGCTTTAATGAAAGACGAAGATGGAAAACACATGCTGAGAATTACACAAAGATTGCGTTTAGATCAACCAAAATTAGATGATGTCTCGAAAAGAATTCAAACTTCCAGTTCACATGCTATTTTCTTAGGACTGGCAGGTTCAAGTACAGTTATTTCTACAGACGATGCTAATGTACAGACAAGACCACTGCGTAACTTAGTGTCATACTTGAAACAAAAAGAGGCAGCAGGAGTTATTTCATTGCTTAATAAAGATACAGAGGGGACTGGAGTTCTTTATGCATTTCCACCCTGTGCATTTTCTACAGAACTATTAAAAAGAACCTGTCCTAGCCTCAGTGAAGAAGGACTCAAAGAGGATCATCTGGTAATCGTCGTTGTTAAAGGGGGTAGCGCCTAAGGTTTCTTCATGGATAAGGTTTAGATTTAAATATATATATAGATATATATATACACGTGAATGTGTGTACGCGTGTGTGTACGAGTGTCTGTGTTTGTATATATTAACTAAAGTGTTTAGTACCATCACTTTACATATATTATTCGCAATTTTTTAAAAAATGCTTCACATGGAATGAAATATTAAAGATTTATTAGCTGCAGAGCATATTTACAAAAAATGCTTCACATAGAATAAAATATTAAATATTTATTAGCTATAGAGCATATTTACAAATATGGGCATAATTTTGAAAATGATATTGATTAATTTTGATAATGTTGATTGAATAGAAAAAGCCAAAATTGATTAAATGCTATATTTAATACATAAAAGAGCTATAAGTGATAAAAAATGGAAAAATCATGCAAAGATAAAGTAGAGTTTAAATGCAACACAGAAAATAATTGTTTGATCTGGGGTACATGTAATATTCTACATTCAAATGATAAGAATTACAAATTTAAAACACAGGATAAAAGAATTTTTTCAAAATTAAATTAATTCTATGTGAATGATTTTTTTAAATTGCAAATAAGTAAGTAGAAGATGCTAGATACACCAGTCTATATATGCATCGGAAACATAAAATTTATCTGAATCTGAATTGTCGAAAAAACGTTTAATTATTAATTAAAATAATAGGAAAAATTCAATGTGAAATATTTTCCTAATTGTTTATCATCCAATTTTAATGAACATTCGTTAATACACCTCTTTTGATCATTGTATACTTAACTTCCTTGATTACCTCAACAACAAAAAACTGGTATAAAGCAATTCAGTATTCATTAAGTTTTGAGAAAATATTGAATTAAGTTGTCCTCTAATAATCACAGATAACTCATAAGAATCTTAGATTAAATTGTACTATAATTATGCACTCTGATGGGTGTATATACAGTTCTTTCATATTCAATTCGACCTCTTTGAAGAATTTTTTCTTTCTAAATATCATCCTTGTCTTTTTTTAAATATTTTATATTGAACTAAAAATCATAACTATATTATAGTAAAAGTAAAATATGAAAGATCTGCTTAGAGTATATTTGATACAGTAATTAAGTCTAATTGTAAAACTGCATTTTATGATTATGTAGAATTATCTGTGTGATATATACATATAATACTTACGTAAGTGACATGTGCGGACGTGTTCTAAAAAGTGAACTGAAGAAAGTGATTGGACAGAATTCTAAATGGCTCTCTGTGCTTTTCTCCCAGTGAAAAGGGACAGAATCGTTTCGTTTGAAAGGACAGTGTTTGGTGGTAAATACTTGAAAAGCATAAAAGCAAAAAAAAATAGAACGTGTACAGTGAAATGTAAAAAAAATCTGAGTGTTTGTGCTTGGCGACCAACATTGTGACGCTCTTTTAAAATGTTATTTTAAAAGTGCGTTACAGTATGGCGCAATCGAAGGTGCAGTGGTTTAATCACACAATAGTGTTGGAACAACAAATAGATGACTATTACGCTGAGTTTAATGCGTTCATTATTCTTAGTTCACCTACCAAAGTTTCAGTGACACCAGATGGAAATAATGATTCTAACATTAGACATGTAAATGATTTTTAACTGGAAGATCCTTGATTATTTTAGTGGCATCGCAGGATTTTCAATTTGCTCAATAGGAAATGGAAATTTGCCAGGAAGAAATATTTCAGTTGATTTCAGTGGTATTGAGAAAAAAGAAAATGATTGTTATATAGAGAAGTTTAATTGTATTGCCATAAAATGCATGTTGTGACTTGGCAATCAGTCGCATGGGTTTTGAACACAAGTTTTCTTGTGAAGTTGACCGTGAATTTGGTGGTGTGGTTTTCCTTGTTTTTTTCAAGAAGATTCTTCCCATCTCACTTAGATCAATTGTGCAATTAGTGTTCTTTGTGGTCTGTGGCCTTCTCTGGCTTTTTAATTCTTAAAAAGTAACAATTTAAAATATTTAAAATGAGAAAAACAGTAGTATTTTCAAATTTCATATTCTACAGAAACAGTTGTGACAAATTTAAAAGTGAAGAATTGTCGGTGCTGCTTGAAAGTGTTTCATTTTAATTTGAAAATTTTTAAATAATTGAAATTTAGAAAAAGAAAGATTTGTTTCAGAGCCACCGCAACGAAAGGGTTTGGATAGAAGAAATCATCTACTGTCCACTGTATTTTATGCTTCATACAAATAAATCGGAAAGATTGGCAAATATTTTAAAGCTCAATTTTTTAATACTGCAAGGATATGAAGAATAAAGCACACATATTAATCCTTTGTTTATCTTCTTAAAAAATTTATTAGTAGTACCATCCAACAGTGGAGATCAAAAGTAACAGTATTTTAACAACACAATTGGTAAATTAAATATTGTAAACATCGTTTTTAATTAGTAAGTTCAATAAGTATATATTTTATAAAATATTCCTATTTCCATTGTAGATGGTACATACACTTGTAATACTTGGTTCCCTATATCTAAAACATATAAATAAAATAATTAAACATTCGTAGAAATGAGAATTGTTTGAATGAATATTCCAAATGATTTATTCCAAGTCTATTTTGTAAAAAATACACAATCAAAGTGAAGTACAAAATATTACAAATTCCGTTTTAAAATGCAAAATTTGCACATAAAAGTACGAGGTTACCTTTGTTCTTATGTCTAATAAACAAGGTGTGAACCGAAATATTCTCAACATTACTTACTATTTCAAAAAATATCGCAAAAAGAAACAAAAGATTTTAACTGCCTTTCTTACAAATACATTAAGTATATAAATTTATAATGAGCATAATTTTATTTTATGCATGTCTTGCTATATATAAACAATGTAGTCAAATAATATAAATTTGCATATGCATATCCAAATAGTTAATACATTTATATTGCATTTTTATATTTATTAGTAAATAATTATTAAAACTTAATGAAGATCTAATAAACTTATCTATACATCAACTTTTATCATTTCTTCCAAATGCATAAATTATATACATTATTATTATTATTATTATAGTTGACGTATATTCATGTGTACATCAATGTTTAAAAATTTTAAATAACATGAATTAAAAAATCGCTGTTTACCTTAGCATATAACCTTCAAATTATAGGTTAATAAATGCACAATATCAAGGAATGACAGAAAATTCACTCACAATTTTGTATTAAACAGTATTATAAATGTAAATCAGATATATTTAAGCTTAAAAGCGAAGTAACATTCAAAATCATTTTAGCTGGTTAATTATTCTACAAAACTGCTTTATCGATAATATTTATAAGATGTAAGAAATGGTATCGAATACTTAAATTTTAATTGAATAAGTATCAATTTTTATACTTCACGAGAAGTAAAATATAACTTAATAAACAAAAAATTAGTAACACTTAAAAATAATACATTTTAATGACAATTTGGCTCACTTCCATTTTTCATATTAAAACCTGATTTTTATTATATTGAAATGCAATTTTAAATGTCTGTAAAGATTCGTATGAATTTTACATTGGTCATATTTATTGAAACGGATTAATAAAAAAAACCTACAAAAAAATGTATATGAAATTTTTTGAAGATTAAAATCTTTCATTTTATGAATTTTTATTGTAATCCGAAATTACAATTCTAATGACTGTTTTTTAATACTAATTTATGTTGCAAACCTCCTTCTTATATTACAGTTTATGAAACGACCGCTCAAAATACACATATTAAATTTTAAGCAAAGCAATGGTAATGCACCTCAAAAATTATTATACTTTCAAGTACCTTAAATATAATAAACCACATGTAAAGGAACATATAAAAATTAATAGTAATGTATGTGATGCAAAGTATATTTTTAGTGCATACTCTAAATTCTCTTAATTTATATTGTATGTTTTTGGATCATGCATTTCAAATATTTTTTTCATTTTGTATTATGTGTAAAATTTCTCATGTTTGAGGAAAACATACTTTCTTATGGTAATAATTAAAAGAAAGTGAATATCTATATTTCTCTCTATTAATGGAAATGCATTAAAATAGTATCTAATTTCTTCAATGAAGTAATACATAAATATTACAGCATTAAAAAACCTTGATTTGTGGTTTTCTAATCAAAACGAATTAAAATAGGATATAGTTAACTACACTGTAAGAGTAATCAAATACTGATCAACATTGTGCACGATTTGAACAATTACAAAATAGTGTCTACATGATTCGGTGGTATGAAGTGGATAACGTAAATACATGCATATATATGCTTATATACATATATATCATATGCTTTTGCGCAGGCGTTTGTTTTCATGTGTTTCCGCGCGCATTGACCTGTTTTTGTTTAAGGTTTACGATTCAGGAAAAGTATCTAAATAAATATCAACATTACTCTTTCTCTTATTACTTAGAAAATACAGTTATGGCATCGCATTACGGCTGAATAGCTATCAAAATTAGAGTCCCTTTTGGCATTTTTATTTTAATTGCGATCATTATAGGGCTCCCAGTTATGAAAGGAAGCTTATTTTTTCCAGTCTTTCTTAATTTCAAACGACCAGTCCCACTTTAGATGTTCATGCTTGTCATCATCAGTAAACAAGGAGCTTACACTATAGGCACCACGCGCCATTACTCCAGCTGGTGCATCCTCCGCTGGGGTTGTATATGATTGCACTTCTGTTTTTGGTGGGTAAGAACCAACCATATGCATCATCTTATCCACTGAAATGTAACGTAAAAACTGTTGATAAACTTGGCAATCAATAATTAATTTTAATACGTAAGTATTGAACTTTAAAATTACCTGTGACACCTAGCAAGGAAAACATTAAACAAAAATCGAATATAGGTTTAATTTAATATTTTTGTTAATTGTGATTTACAGTTTTAAGTTAATAACAAAATATTTATCATAGAATTATTGCTTAACCATTTTTACTACTTACCGGGTACTCCAAGCCGATATGTTTTTTGAATATATTTTAAACCGTGCACAATTTCACGCTGCACAATAAAGTCAATCCTTATTTTATAACTAATGCCTTCTTTTATTACAAATGTTTGTTTCGTCAATTGAGACAGGTCACCCGTTAAATCCAATTCCATATCTGGTCGGTCCGCTACACATAGTGCTAATTTTTTTACTATTACCTTCCTGGGATCATTAGGTTCTATAAAAAATTGATTAAAAAATATATATAATATCATTTTTCCGCATATTACCTTTCAATTGGCTAAACTTAGGTAACTAATAACTTGCATACCTACAACGACACCACCAGACTTTGCTTCCCCTAGAAGTGTTTCTTTGTATTTACGTAAACTTTCATCTTCTTTGTCTGTTTCTAAAATCTGTTCAATGGTTTTCTCTGGTGGGGGTTTGTAATTAGATTCTACTTCCAATTCCTCTTCCACAGTGTCTATATGATCTGCATTCGGCTCTGACATCTTTGCTATAACAAAAGTATTGTTACATTTTTATATTTTTGTATTATATATTACAGTATATATCACAATATACATATGCATACATATATTTATTACAACATATTTTCAATCGTATGCACTAAAAATAAATATTGCAAATGTTGTATTGACAATTTCGAATCAATAATGATTTTATAAATTTCGAGACAATTACACATACCTATGTATACCCACACACACAGGCACACACACACACACACACATTAGAATGTATACATTGTTATACACTGTGTTTCTATAGAAGAATATTTTTAGAAATATCAAATTATGGAAAAATAATAGTAATGCACATTCTCGGTATAACTCTTGTACACTTCTATGACATAAAGTAATCGAAAAAATATCAAAATATTAATCAATTATGAAAAGAAGGGGCCAGAAATTTCGAAGCAGGAAAATGACAGGCAAATAAAAAATGTCTGGATGAAAGTGTAAAACTGTTAACAAATAATCCACAGAAAATAATACAATTTCAAAAGAAACTAAATGTTTGAATAGTAAACTTACCTTAATTATAAAGTAGGATGACAAAGATTAAAGACCGAAAACTTATGCAAAATTATTAGCAATCTCTTAATCCTGTTTGCCACCCCTCTGTGATTCGCTTCTCAAAACGGAAGACATGGACAATATGGCGGCATCAAAAGGGCGGGTACTTCCTGTTCTGATAGTCATTCAAGGTTAATTTCTGTTTTAGGTTGTTTCTTAAATTATTTTTTGTTACAAATATGTAATTCGTTTTGTATTTAACGTTATAATAACTTTTAACTTAGATAAATTCATTTTCACATAGTTTTCTGTAGTCTATAGGTCATATGTAGACTTCGTCGAATTGTCTGTAGTTATTGAAAATGCGATGTATTTCCCGCGTTTTATTACGATTGTATCATATCTGTATCCATATTATATACATACACATCCATAAATATATATACAGATTTATGTATATGTAAACAAATTCATATTTTGTTTTTTCACGAATTAACATTTTAAATGTGTCCACAAGTTATTCCTACTATGTATTACTTATTACTTATTACATATAATTTTAAGTCATGCATGACATCATTTGTTAACTGTAATATCTATGATTATTTACAAATTATGAAATCTCTGACATAGCGTCTGTTTACAACTATGTTAAAACATTCTATACACCATAGAACATAGTGTTTGTCATAATCATTTATTTAGGATAAATTATAATTAATAGATGAAAAATGAAGTTGTACATACATTAAAACACAAATATATGAGAATTTCTCCTAAAATTATTATATATATGTATATATTACTTGTTATCGGACATATTGCTTAGACTCAAATCATTTCTTAAAATATATTGACAGTGTTCTAAAAGTATTTCTATACCCTTTTGGTTTCGAAAATTTGTTTTGCAGTTTTGAAGCTTTTGATACAGTAGTTCTGGATGCACTTTTGCCAACTCCTTTAAACTATCTGAAAGTATGTGTAATTACAATATATTAACATTAGCAGTAACTTCATTGTAATAATAATACAATATATATATAATTACCTAACATATAATTTTGAAATTCATTTTCCGGATCATCTAAATATATTATAGTTGTAGTATATAGAGTATCTATGTGAGCTTTATTGAAATGCAGATTATAATCCTCAGGTATGAAACTCCAGACTTTTACTAAAACTTCTAAAGATGCTGATCTAATATTGTCACATCCATCATCTAGTCTTTTCAAAAGTACAGGGTACAGCTTGTGTATAAATTCTTCGGTAATGTTACAAAATCTTTTTCTGATGCACACTATCAAGTATATAGCCCGTAAAGAGTATAGTCTACTCTTTTTAGAATTGTCATCTGCTAGACTAATTAGAGTAGGAATTATTTTATCTAATACCGAAGGAATATCTTCTTCTGAAAAACATTGATTTGTCTCCAATAAAGAGTCTGCTTTATATTTCTCCAGAAAAGCGCACAGACAGCATACTGCTGCAGTGCGTATAGCTTCGGCAGCTCTTCCTGCACTCCAAATTAATCCAGGAAATATACAGTTATCCAAAAATTGATTAGAGAATTTTAGATCTATAATTTCATGTAAACACCCTTGATTAAAATATTCTGATAACAAAATGAAATGTTTCAATCTCAGTTCAGGATCAGCATCATTTGCCATGGTCTGCTCCAAAATTGGTAACATAATACTCATATTAAAATTGAGGACTGTTTTAACATAACTCAAACATGCGCAAAAAATTTGAGATTCAGCATTGTAGATTGACCATGACTTACAATTGGAAAATAGCAAACCAAACTCTTTAATATATTCGCAGTAGAGATCTTTTACATTGCCAAAGTTATTGATGTGCGCAATAGTATTTAAAAATTCTGTAGCTTCTATTTTAACTGTATGTTCTTTTGCCATTGATAGAACAGTGAATATTACTATGAACAAATCCTTTGATATAATTTTGCAATCCTATAAATTTTTAATTATATTGAGATTTATAGATGGCAAAGTATTTCAAATATATAAAAATTGATAAAAGAATCAAACCTCCTTGCATACTGAAATTAAGGAATGACAACAAGAAAGGACTTGTTGTTGGTATGCTGTTTTTTTACTTCGACAAATATGTGACTGTTGCATGAATTTCCCAAGTTTTTCTAATGACGGAAGGAGTGTATAACGTTCACTACTCCTTAGAATTGCAGAAAATACTTTCAAGTGACCAACTGAAGGAGTTTCTTCGAGAGTGGGAATTATTAAACGGCAATAGATTTCAGGATGCACAAAATATCCTAAATATTCAGCTGCTCTTTCCACGTTTTCTACAACTCTAATATCTTCATCATTGCAAGCTCTGTCAAACAATTTATATGTTTAGAATAAATATCATTGAAGATTACATTTGTTAAATAATTTGTAATTCAAAATTATACATTTACCGATACATAGATGGTAAAAGTTTTTCAATGTGTTGTGTAACATCCTCTTCTATATTTAAAATAAATACACAAAGTAACTGTGCAGATCTCACTCTTATATCGGCCATCCAATCTCCTAATTCTAAATTAATTCCATTAATCAATTTGCTGAAAGTTTGCTGTGCTATTACACGACATCCTAAATTTGGTCGGGCAACTATAAAAAGTTAAAAGTTATTTAAATAAGTAATATCGCACATTTAAAATAACCATAATATTCAACATACTATTGGGGTAATGGTGAGGAGCCTTGGTAAGAAAATCCATTTTATCTTTAAGCTTTTCATCATTCTGATTTTCTGTTATATATAATTCCCCTACAGCATTCCAAAGACTTTCAGCCTTTTCTCGAATTTCTCGTAAATCATCATGAAGGCCTGTTAGAAGCAGTGGAAGAATTTTGTGCCACCAACTATACCGATCTTTTAAATTTAAAAGCCAGTAACCCGCTACTTCTATTACAGCTACAGAGAAATATAATTATACTTCTTATATACTAAATACAGATAAAGATCAAATAACAATAGCTTAAAATAGTAAAATACCAGTTCTAATAAGCCCATTTTGATCAAATAACTTTTCAGCTAAAGGAGTGGCTACATTTTCCACACATTTACTATTTCCATACTGAATCGCATCTCCAATTGTTTTGATAGAAACAATGCGAACTCTATAATGTTGGTGTGAAAAATTACCCAAAATTGGTTTTATAAACTGTTCAGAATGAGCATAAAAATGTCTTGATAAATTCCTAGCAAACTCAGATACACAAGCACAACTTTCTCTTTTAACTAGTGGATAATTATCTGATATAGTACGTATTAATATTTTGATTAAATCATCAACGTATGATGCCAATAAATTATTATATTTTAAAATTAATAGCTTTAATAATGTAACGCATTTCAGCCTAACTTCTTCTGAATTTTCAATTAGTTCCTGAGAACCCAATCGCCTTGACAAGATTGGAAGTAAATATAAGATGTAATTATCATGAGGTGTTACATTAGCTAAAAGTAATTGGAAAATTTCTACAGCATTGTCACGGCAAATTTCAGCAGAATCTGTTAAAATTTTATGTAATGATTTGTTTACAGCATTCCACAACTCAATAATTTCACTTTCAGATTGTGGCGTTCTTAAAATTTGCATAATTTCTTTCAAGCCTTGTGTACGACGCTTCTTTTCTTCCGATTGTAACATTACACAGATTTTTACAAATTTGTGATTTGTAGTTTCTACAGACATTCTGACAAAACGTGGTAAGTTTGTATCTGTATAAATGGAGCAAAGTTTGCGACTGTCGTTACGGAACTGTGTATTTCCATAGCAACATTTTTATTGATCTACTTGTCTTAACTCGAATGTTTATTATATTCTATGTCTAAATTAAAGGAAGTAAAACAACTATTCTATTTTCTCGTAATTTTACATTATTATTTTACAATGTAAAATAATATATCTATAATTTTGAAGATCTAAAACATACTCATCTTCTTTTTTAATATAAAATATAATTTTCATAATATCGTATCACTTAGTTAACATCAAACATCAAACTTTTTAATCCAACTTACATAGACTTATGAATATGGAAATATGTATGATACATCTAAACATATGAATATATTCAAATAATTTGATCACTGACATGATTTTACATAGACTAGCATGTTCATTTATATCTGTAAAACAATAAACAAAATTTAATAGATATGTTTCGAGTATGGTCCCCAGATATGGAAACTTGTATTATATTTAAGATCAGTGCTGGATTAACCAGTAAGCAAAGTAAGCACATATTTAGGGCATCAGGAGAAGGGGGCACCATAAGAATTTTTCGAATTTTATATCTTTTATATTAATATTGCTAAGTGTTTATGTGCACGTGTGTGCGAGTGGAAAAGTGAAAATCAATAGAGAATCAGCAAAACTTTTGTTAAAAATACTTTTTAGTCAAATTATCGAAAATGCCTAAGAAATCGTACAGGTCCACTCCACATTGAGGAGTGATCCTGCATAAGGGGTCCTTAAAATATTTTAAGTGCTTAGGGCCTCTAAAGGTCGTAATCCGGCACTGTTTAGAATCTATTACTTCATTATATTTTTTAATCTTCCAATGTGACATTTTTAAATAAATACGACATTGATTCCTTGTTGTGAATACGTCTGATAGCCTCAGCCAGTAAAATACTGATATCAACAGTCTTTATTTTCGGGCACTGCATTTTTTGGACATCATGAGGAACTGTGTTTGTTACAACAACCTAGAAGTAGTAGATAGAAATTTAACATTTAAAACGAATTTTGTATGCGATGTTAATTCAATTTTCTTCAATTTATAATTCAATTTTATCAGAAATGTTGATTTTTAATGCTATTACCTCATCAATTGGAGACTCCTCTATTAATCTTGGAGCATCAGAGCTTAAAAGTCCATGTGTGGCTAATACATAAATTTTATATGCTCCTCTTTCTTTGAGAACTTCTGCTGCAGCAACATAAGACTGAACATCGTCTATCATATCATCCTAAAATAAAAGTTCGATTACATATAATTTTTTATTTCCATGAAGTTTATTTCAATTTACTTACCACCATGATAGCTATACGTCCACCCACATCTCCTACAACATTAATCGGAGGTTTTTCTTTTGCAGGATGCATTGGAACACCAACTCCGACTTCCATTGTTCGTGATGCTAAAGCTGGTGGAGAATAGCGTCCATCGTTCATATCTGATTCTGCTTCTCGTTGTTCTCCATGGATCACTGCTATACCCAAACGTAATCTTTCCGCATAACTGGTTGCTTTCTTAGCACTGCCAGGATTTCTGGCAACTATTACGGAATTATGATAGTCTGGAATCTAATCGAATAAATTTATAACAAAGAAATACAGATGTATTACAGTTGCACTATTTACATACAGATTCTTGAATATACTGAAGTAAAAAAGGGCTAGCACGTAAATTATCCACTGGAACATCAAAAAATCCTTGTATTTCCTTCTGATGTAGATCCATTGTAATTATATGAGTCAATCCACTCTTGCAGAGCATTTTTGCTAATAATTTTGAGACTATACAACCACGTTTACGCATTTTGCATTGCTTAGAATAAGGTAAATATGGAATAACACCG
Source organism: Lasioglossum lativentre (assembly GCA_916610255.1). NCBI lineage: Eukaryota > Metazoa > Arthropoda > Insecta > Hymenoptera > Halictidae > Lasioglossum > Lasioglossum lativentre. The sequence continues at coordinate 34,760,896 of OU744356.1, read as the reverse complement.
ACAATATTTTTTGCCGATGAAGTTTTACATGCATATGCCATAATCAGAAGTTCCATTATATTGTTATTTACATCCTTGGTGCCAGTCTGAATAATGTATAGGTCTTTACTACGTACAGAGTCTCCAATTTCTACCATAGTTTCACGATTTGATTTATGATATACAGAACATCCTCCGTGCTTAACACCCAATCGACTTTAAAAGAAAAAGATCACATGTAATGCAATAACATAATGTAGATGAACATTCGTGGAAACTTACTTGGCGATAAGGTTTGCAAGCTCTGGATGAGAATTACCAGCAATTAGTACAATATCAGACGACACAGGTTTGTCCATGTTATGATTGTGTCTTAAAAAGCTGGAACATCATATAATTTATAACTAATCAATACTAAATATTAATATTAGAACAATAGAATATTCTGTACAAGTACCTTGTAATTTACACAATTGTGATAGCAAATTAAATATTTATGCTACAGTATCTATTCAAATATTTTTCTATAATTCTGAAAATAAAACTTTCTATTTTATTACATAGTAATATTTTTCTAACTCTATGAAGTATACATTACTAACTGTTTGATTCAAACACGCAAAGTAAGGAGCCGAATTCGATCCAAATTTTTCCGAGTTTTGTTCACGTTGGCCTTGGACGATTTATGCTTGCGTTCTGAACAGCTGCTTAACTCAGACACTCAGACGTGCCAACCCTTTCTTGCCAAGAAATAATTCAAGTTCATGCACTTGAATATTTTGCACACGCGTGTCATGTATTTCCTTCACAATTCTTTATATTAGAATGTTTAATTATCATCAAATTATTGGAGGAATTGGTTCCAATTCGTTACGCTTCTTCAGTTATGTATAATTATATCATATATCGAGCGTGACGTCTTAATTTAATTTTTCCATTTATTAGATTATTTTCGTAGATCATTTATATATATATATATACGTATTTTAGGGACATATAGAGTACGCAGAATACGTAGAATTCTGTGTAGAGTACAGTAGAGTACATATTCAAGTAATATATATATTGCACGGTCTTCTGCATTTCCTATATATTATGTATATCGCAAATAAAAATATAAATTATTTTTACTAACACAATTATTATATATACGCGTATATATGTACTTTACGTATTTTGTATAATATTGTTACTATACTTATTTAGTGACATATATATATATATATATACACATATATAAGTATGAATTTTAAATTTTGCGGGATATATTTTGTCACAGCCTACTCTATATAGTGCCACATCCTTCAGTATGGCTAGCACTTGTATAGAGTAGGCTGTGATTTTGTCTAACAAATATATATATATGTATACAGGGTGTCCCAAAACGACTGCGTAAGCGGGAAATGGGAGGTTCCTTGGGTCATTTGAAGCGACATTTTCCTTAACAAAAATGGCGTCCGCGGCTTTGTTTAGGAGTTATTAACGAAAAACACGGACCAATCAGAGCGCGACCTAGACGCTCGCTGGCACGTTTAGCCAACCGCCTGCCGGCTCGCCGCGCAGAACGTGCCAGCGAGCGTCTAGGTCGCGCTCTGATTGGTCCGTGTTTTTCGTTAATAACTCCTAAACAAAGCCGCGGACGCCATTTTTGTTAAGGAAAATGTCGCTTCAAATGACCCAAGGAACCTCTCATTTCCCGCTTACGCAGTCGTTTTGGGACACCCTGTATACATATATATATATTCAAAATAGTTTTCAAAGTATATTTTATATTAATATATATTTTTTTATGTCAACAACTATTTAGAGATCATATTATATTTGACAACAATACAGAATTGTATATATACCTGCTGATATATATAAATATATATATCATATATACTCTAAGATACTCTTTGATAATACATATACGCTCCTGCTTTGGTCGCGCATGCGCCTGAAAAGCGCACAATATTTTATCATCATCACTGTTTTGCACTGGTTCGTCGTGATTGGTCGTGATCACGTGATCGTGAATGTTTGAGGTGGAGTTCCAGTTCCAGGAACGTTCCAACTCGAGCATTATTGTCAATAAAGTTGTAAACACGTGCCGGATTTAGTAACGAGTGCAGAAATTTAGACAAAATGGTTCGTCTAAATTTAAACGTGTCAGACCCGTTCGAAATAGTTGTAGGAACATACGAGGAATATCTGCTCGGTTATAAAGTGGACAGTGTCTTGAATGTAAATGTATAATGTTTTCACTGTTATTTTTTAGGTTATATTTTTCAGTACTCTGTGTGTATACTATTACTAAATATTAACAATATTTCGTGAAATAATTAATTGTCGTATTTTCAGAAATATAAGATGGAAAAAACTTTTGCAACACACAGTCATATAGCCAGTGTGCGTAGTCTCGATACTAAGAAACATTATTTAGCTTCTGGAGGTGCAGATGATTCTGTCTGTTTATATGATATGAATCACAGAATGGAATGTGGTAAACTTGTACATCATAATGGTAAGCAAATATAAAATGTAATTGAATTTATTTGTAAGACAATTTCCCTTTATTTCTTTTTATTTTTGCACAGACACAGTGAACTGCATTGCATTTACCCCAGAAGCATCTCATATGTTTACATGTAGCAATGATGGTAGTATAGCTGCGATTCGATGTGGGAACTGGCAAATTGAAAAACACTGGAAAAAGCCACATAAAGGGTTAGCTGTAAATGCTATAGCTATTCACCCTACAGGAAAAATTGCCTTATCCACTGGAGCAGATGGAATTCTTCGAACTTGGAATCTAGTAAAAGGGAGGCAAGCGTATGCAACCAACTTGACTCCGAGAATGAAACTAGACGCTCGCAATGTGACTGTTTTGAAATGGAGTCCGAATGGGGAAAAGTACTTGTTAGCCGTGAATCAACGAATTGATATATATTCCGTAGAATTGGCAGGAATCGACAGTGAGATCAAGTTGGATGCAAAGATCGTTTGCGTGGAATTCTTGAAGGACAATTTGATTGCTGTAGGATTAGAAAACGGTCAAATTAGATTTTATGATCTTGAGAAGTCGGAGCAAACCGTAGAAGCGGTAGCTCACGATATTAGGGTAAAGTGTATGAGTTTTGTAGGCGATTTGTTAGTCACTGCTTCCAGTTCCGGCGAGATCAAACTTTGGAGATACAGTAAAAATAGTTTGGACTTGTTGCAGAGCATAAACTGTGGTGCCAGAATTACATGCTTAACTCTGGCACTCACATGCAATAACTTTGATAGCAAGAAAGAAGTTACTTTGGAACAAGAGAAAGAAGAAGTTAAGAAGAAGAAATTTAGACTCTGCCAAGAGGTTGTTATCGAAAAGGAAGGCGATTGGGATGTAACACCAATTAATCAAATGGGATTACCTGACGAGAAGAAGAAAAAGAAGAAGAAGAAGAGAATACACACAGTAGAAGTAGATGTCCAAGAAATTCCTAATAAAAGAAAGAAAGAATTGAAAAAAAAGAGGAGATGTGAGGATGTGGAGGAGGAAAACTATCAGAGGGACGATAGTATCCCGGGAGAAAAAAGAGGGCAACCAATGAAAACGTCGAAGATGAAAAAAAGAGAAAGAAGGGGAAAGAAAGCATAAGCTATATCGAAGAAGTGGAGCGAAGTCCGATGGCAAACAAAACGAGAAACCAAAAGGATCTAAAGGCGAAAGTATATTGGGAATCAATAGTGGAATAGTAAACAGATTAAAAAAGAAGTCGATGCGATTGGAGGAGAACGACGACGAAATACCTGCAAAGAAGAAGAAGAAATTGAAGTCGGAAACGTGAAAGAAGACGTGAAACGATATACTGGACGTCAAGAATAATGGTTTGGATTAATTTAAAAACTTTCATTCGCAATCTGTATAATAATATTTACAAGGAAGATCTAGATATAAGATCGAGTCACACATTAGTTCCTACGAATCAGTCTGTTCCAAACTTCTTACGCTTAACGTAAATGTACCACAGGCGCGCGCGGTCGTGTCCACGTATCGCGACATGTACGAACTTTCGATAATTATTTTTGCGTTGTTTGTTTAGGTGAATGCCATTGTTTTGTGTTGTTCACCACAAAACGCACTTGTCAACTGGGTTCATTGGACTTCCAATCGGACAGCTCCACACTTTCGCGAAATCCGCGTTGTTGGACAGAGTACCGATAACTCGGAAATGATTCGGTGCATGTACTCCTTCTATCAGTTTTGACTTTAACGCGCCGTTAGTGTAATTGCCGCACCAAACCTGTAAGTTAGAGATAGTTGTGTATATATGTACATTCGTTGCGTCGAGTTTATTCTGTGTAAGTGTGAGAAATTCTGAACGTATGTTTCAGAAAATTTTTTAAATAAACAACTACGAAAAAAAAAATTAACCGAACTGGGTATCATTCGGATGGTGGTACAGTGTGCCTGTTTAATGTTCGTGAGGTCATCTCTACTACTATTTTCATAAATATGTAAAGTTCTTAATTCCTGTACTCGTGACACTTGCAAACAGGGCACTTCTAAAATAACATTATTTAAAATACTATTTCAAATATGTAATATGTTATTTTATTTCATAATAATAATATAATTTGAAATATTATTTCAAATAACATGTCATTTTATTTTATAATCATTTGAAATTTGAAATCATTTATTTTATAATCTTAGAAATAGTTGTGAAATTGTTTTTCGAAATCCTTTGGTTTACCGTTTTTTGATACAATGGCGCAACCGGGACCCATTGAAATCATCGACACCAAAATTGACATATATAGAGGGCGAGTCAGATGAAACAAAACATCTGAATATCTTTGTTGGATTTAAAGATACGAAAGCCGACAAGGGAATTTGAATGGTATCGAAGGGCGCACATCGTCATTATGATATTATTCTTTTTTGTGCCTTTTTTCAGTACTTTCAAGGTCACCAACGTTTTTTTAAATGGAATTGCATATTTTGTTCCGTGTATAATTGTAGCCGACATCTAAACGAATTCAGCCATGTACACAATGTGACCTTTAAATGACCTTCAATCCAGAAAAATGGAATAAATAAAACTCAACGTGTAAGGTTCATTTGCTGTATTTCTGTTAAGCTAAATGCTCAAAATTATTCCCATGATGATATGATACATTTATTTAACCGTGACTATTATAAATCTGAGAGCAAGAAGGTCTTCAGAGTAATCAGTAGTTGATAAACACGACTGTGTACGAACACATAGGCGAAGGTGTTCCATAAATCTCTGTTTGTCAACACCGAATAATTTTAAACATGTAGCGTAACATAAATACAGCAACTGAACCTTACACGTTGAATTTTATTTATTCCATTTTTCTGGATTGAAGGTCATTTAAACGTCACACTATGTACATATGGTTGAGTTCGTTTAGATGTCGGCTACAACACGGAACGAAATATGCAATTCTATTTAAAAAAACGTTGGTGACCCTGAAAATATCGAAAAAAAGAATAATATTATGATGGCAATGTGTGTCCTTGGATACTATTCAAATTCCCATGTCGCCAAATTTCGTATCTTTAAATCCACATATTCAAATGTTCTGTTTCTTACGAGACTCGCCCTTATATGTATATAATATATAGAAATTGTAAAGATTTCTTAAAATAAAACTTTTTTGTTACGTATTACTTTGTGTATTATTTCTTTTATCTTTTAAATAAAGAAATAACGAAATTGTTATGATTTCAAATGAATCAATACTATTTTTATTTTCAAATAACAGTATCGAAAACAACGGTGCGAGATAAATTATTTCTTATTTTTATTTCAAATAAAATTTGCCCAGTCCTGCTTGTGACCAAGTGAATAGAGTATGTGTCTGTCTCTCTCGTAGTATTTGTAGCGCGAAAATGCGAACATTAATCAGGCATAATAACTGTAATTACTACAGGAAAACCTACTTGCGCAAAACCTATGAAAAAGAGTTGGTCCCGAGTATATTCAGCGAAGCCGGGCAAAGCTTGTTTAACGGCGGATCGTGCTTTGTGTTTTCGATACGCTCTATAAGCCTCTCGTATGCCGCCGTTATCTGCGATGTTCTCTCCCTGTGTGTTCACGCCGTTTACCTAAAAAGGGACTCTCGCCGTCTATCATTATCGAACCTTAACACCGATTCTCCTCAATTCCCATCAAGCCCGATACTCACCGTGAAATTATTGCCCAGCTCTGGCAGTCGGTAGTTACTGTACTGCTTGATTATGCACTCGACTTTCTTCTGATAATGTTGCAACGTCTCCTCGCTCCACCACTGTTTTAGATTTCCGGTCTCGTCATACCTACGACCTTACGGGAAAAAATTAGTCGAATCGGTTGGATTTCCAATTATGCGCCAATTTACTAAAGTCCACCCGAAGTTTTCTACGATGGTTGTATTGTACGGATACCTTGATCATCGAATCCATGAGTCAGCTCGTGGCCCATGATCGCGCCCATAGCTCCGTAATTGATAGATCTACGAGAACTCACGAGACATTAATAAACTTCTCGTGACCTAAAAGAATAATTAACTTAACCGGTATCGGTTGATACATACTCTAAGCCGTTTCCATAAAACGGGGGATGTAAAATGCCGGCTGGGAAGGCTGCAAGCATAACGCAACGTTGCAATCAGTCACAAGGACTTCTATCGAAATGTAAAATACCGGTATTTTTCGGGTGTACCTTCGAAACCCTTATACAGGGTGTCCCAAAAATGTTCTACTTCCGTGAAAGGGGCGATTCTTGAGGACGTTTCAGGTAACTTTTTCCTTTGCAAAAATGCTCTCCGCGGCTTTGTTAAGGAATTATTAACGAAAAGCACGGCCCAATCAGAACGCGGCGACGGCGGACGAGTTTCGGCTCGACCAATACCAACGTCACGTTTAGCGGGACCTCTCGCCGCGCCGGGATCCGTCCGCTGTAGCCGAGCTCTGATTGGTGCGTGTTTCTCAGTAATAATTCCTTAACAAAGCCGCGGTGAACGTTTTCGCAAAGGAAACAGTTACTTCAAATGACATCAGGAATCGTCCCTTTTAAGGAACCACGACGTTTTTGGGACACCCTGTAGAAACCGAAATATGAAAATACGGGTATGATGTTATACAGTGTATAACTACGTATATGAACCGGTATATTTGCCGGTTGTTTTCAGATACTCACTAACAGAATTCAATATTGCGCTGTAAAACGCGTTCACCGCTGTGCCGGTTGATATCCATCGACTCTTATCCGGCTTCTCTCGTAAGCCGTTTAAACTTTTCTTGACCCCAGCATCGGTTAGCCTCAAAAACGTCTCGAATAGTTTCCCCGGCACAATTTCTGACTACGGTAAGACTTCGTATGTACAGGGTGTTTCTTTCATTACATCATTTTTGTTAGTACGTTGGAATGCAAGCGTGTTATGTTAGGAGAGAAATCCTGCAATACAGTTCTTTCACACCATATAGGGTTGCATTTTTGTCCGATTTCTTTCTGCAAGGACAACGCCGGAACTAGAACTGTTCCCGAGGATGTCGCTGTTTTACGAATCGCGCGACGTTACGGAGAAAAAGCGATGTACAGTAAAGTCTTGATCTAAGCCGGACGGAGCTGTACGATCTTAGTCAGTTAGCCTACCCATTTCACTGGGAGCCATACCTCGCGGGGGATCGAGAAGCTCGAACTGCCTCGGTCGCTGAGCAGTGTAAAGTGTAAACATCGGTTCCTGTTTACATGCGCTGTCCTTTTCTACGTTCGGTGCGGCCGGTGACGTCATAATTTATATATTCGGGTTGGTTCTGGTATTTTCCCCGGGTCGGGTCGGGACCCGAAAATTCGTGATACTCGGGTACCCGAAGTCGAAATCGGGTCGGGTCAGGACCCGAAAATTCGTGATACTCGAGTACCCGAAGTCGAAATCGGGTCGGGTCGGGAACCCGAAAATTTATATTGTTTGGGTACCCGAATGTCAGATTTTCAGGTTACCGACCGGACCCGATTTCGACTTCGAGTATCCGAGTATCACGAATTTTCGGGTCCCGACATGGTCCCGACCCGACCCGACCCGACCCGACCCGACCCGACCCGACCCGACCCGACCCGAGGCTCGTGTACCCACCCACCCCTACCCATGTTGGAGGACGGGCCGAGACTTTACTGTAATATGTATTCGAATCCGCTTACCGTCTCGTAATACTTATCCAGTTTGTTGGAGTCGCCGATCCATTCTGGGATTCCTACGAACGGTCTAATCGCCCGCAATTTGTCGTGTGCTCTGCGTCTCGTGGCGACGTCCATCCAGTCGAGTTCCGCGAGCATCTCATCGAACGCGTCTTTCACATCCATCAACATTTCTAAAGCCTGAAAAAACCGTTGTCCCGTGAGAGATTGTATTTTTGCAAAGGTACCGTGGCCGAATAATAGGGGTTTACCGACTTTTTCCCGAGACCGCTCGTCAAAGTACCTCTCCGCGTAAACGTAACTCATCGCCATGCCAAAGTTCGCGTTCGCATTCTCCGTGCATTCTCGCCACCTGGCTCTCTTCTCCTTCAGTCCGAAAACTTTTCGTAAGAATTGGAAGACCAGGTCGCGAAATCGTTGTGACGTTAACGGAGCGACGGTTGAATAGATGCTCCACCATAAATGGCGAGCTATAACGTGATCAGCATCGATTAGAATAAGATCTTGGTATGTAGCAGAGACGCCAGGCGAGGGGAGGGAGCACGAATTGAGGGGAAATGTTACCCTCTCTCTGCTAGTACCGGACACATGCACGACAGAGACGATACGTGTCACGTGACCGGGCCGCGGCGCAGCGGAAGCGTGGGGGATGGCGTGGTAGAAGGGAAAGGTAGAGTGGGGACACAAGTTTTAATCTGGCGACTCTGCTTGGTAGACTGCGAAGAAGCGACAGTGTAGGCCGCATAGGCCATAGGCAATAGGAAAATTAAATTCTATTCGGAAAGAAATTACCTATGGTGTATGGTGGCGTGACCGCTAACAGCTTCGGAAGTTTTTGCAGATATTGTAGATCGATCACGATCGCACGGTCTGTAGTAGTATTTATCGTCACGTTAGTATTGTCGAATACTGCTTCCATGTAACTTGTCCAGTTCCACTGTTAAGATCGATAAAACCAGTTTATTCGGCGTTATCTATTATAATTAAATTCGTAATATTAGGTTGATAGATACGAAATGTCCGATTTTTAACAGTAACGTTTTACAAGCACAATTTTCTTCTAAATAAAAAAAATTATCATCCTAAAGAACATATTCTGTCAACGAATTAGAAGTTTCCTGACTGTATTACGGTAGAAATTGATTATTTTAGTCGTTCGCGTTCTTTATTTATAAGATTGTCATCTCCATTTTGTAGTTTTTTTTTACCATCGCCGAATAGTGTGTTGATTAATTACCACATTTTGACCAAACATCATATAATACTATCTTCAATGTGTTATCTTCTCCCTCGAATAAAAAGAATCCACGACACCCGTATATTGATTGACGTTGAAATAAAATTGATTTGAAAGTAAGTAAAATTAGATATCTTAATAAAAACTGAAGATAACACTTTAAAGATCAGCTTTGTACCTTGAAATGATATGTTAAACTTGAAGATAGTAATAGTATTTCTTGATCACAACGTTTTATAACATTTGCATTCTAAAATCGGACATTTCGTATGCAACAGCCTACTAATAGATCGATTCTTCGATGAAATCTTTGTCACCTGTTGCGCGTGTAAATCCGTCAGTTGTTGCAGATCATCGATGGTTACTTCGTGGAACATGTAGGTTCCGCTTCGTCTTTGCTCCGACGTCGCCATTATCTGTCACGAGCGAATGGAACATGAAGACTAGGAAGTTAAATTTCGAGTTTGTACTTACGTACCTTCGCGAGTTTTGTACTGAAATCCAAAATCTCATTGGCGAACGCGACGCTCTTGTTCCCCATGCCAGCCAACTCGACCATATCTTTCACGTACCGTTTGTACTCGTTTATTTCCGAGCGAAAGCGTTGCGGGTCCAAAAGGTAACGCTCGCTGATCGCCGGGGTTACTTGTGCCATCTGAAACGACGTGAATCATGGAAAGCAGTTTGAAACTGAGAGAAATTCGGGTGTAATGCTAGAGCAAGGGGCTCTTCTTGTTTGTGCTCGCTGTACTTTGCTAACTGACATTCTTCCGGAATAGAAACATTTAATATACAGTACTCTCTCCAAAAACATAATTCGGTGTACGGGGCTGTAGGGCAGTGCTGGGCACATTTGAGTCCCCTTCCAGTAAGCGCCGTTATTACCATGGAGGAATTGGGGTCGCGAGTAGGGTTGCTATCCGTCCGGGTTTCCCCGGATTTATCCTAGTTTTTACTGCATCCGGGGACGTCCGGGGGGATTTTCTTTAAGGATCCGGGTTTTCCGATGTTACTCGCTCATACTTGCTTCACTATCACAGGGGTCATTCCACGCGAAATCGGACACTTTTTTGAGTACTGTCTCGGATTTTGTTCAAATTTGAATATCTTGTAGTCTTCAGGGACTTATGAACGAATCTCAAAGAATTTTTCGATATCTTAAAAATTGTTAATTTTACAGATGTGTAAAAGAAAATATGTCACCCTTTTTTCATTAAATTATAAGAATTGAACTAACAAACCGATGGAAATGAGATTTTAGGAGCTTACAGTGAACACGTAAGAGTATCTACTAAACATGTTGTCATTTGAAAAAAATGTTTTTCACCATTTATTTTGCAATTGTTTGAAACAATTGCAATGTTTTCATAGCAGAGAAAATTTGAAAAAACTGAGGATATAGCCCCAAGTGACCCCTTTACGGACCTGTTTTTAAAAAAGCGGACACTTTAAAATTGACGAAATTAAAATTATTTGAAGTGAACGCCTGCACCGCGATATAAAGCCTCGGACGGCCGCACACAGTGGGCTGGATCGAGAAAGGTGACATTTTACTATAACTCTTCGACCATAAGAGATATCGGGATGAAACTTGAACTATATAATTCATTAAAAAATAATTCTTACCTAACGATAATTATCGTAATACATATACAGGGTGTCCCGGGTTTTCCAAACTACGGGAGTGTATTCTACAAGTAGAAATAAGAAAAAAATGTTATTTGAAGTTCGGTTAGAAACGCTTTATTACGAAGTTATAAACAAATGAAATTCAATTGGTAACGGCGGCTTTTACTTCGCAGAGTATGAAAGGTCGTACAAGTTTAGTTACCGAAATGAAACAAAATTATCAGGAAATTCGTACTGTAATAAGTTACACGAAGCATCGATGTCAAGCTTAGCGTCCAAGGACGACATTTTGAAATTATAAGATAAACACGTTCGACTTTTCATACTCTGCGAAGTAAAATTCGCCGTTACCAAATTCAATTTCATATGTTTATAACTTTGTAATGCAGCGTTTCTAACCGAACTTCAAATAAAATGTTTTTCTTATTTCTACTTGTAGAATACGCTCCCGTGATTTGGCCAGAAAAATCCGGGACACCTTGTATATTGTTCGGGATTCAGACGGAAAAGTCTGGGGTTTTTATGCCGTTCGTCCTGGGTTTGCGATATTGTAGATGACAACCCTAGTCGCGAGCAGTGTCTCCCACTCTATCCTTCCCCTTCTACAATGTTATTCACCCATTTTCCGGTGGAGAGCATCCCCACACTTCCGCCACGGACCAGTCACGTGACGCGATGCGCCCAACCAATTCGCGTTGCATCTGCGTCTGCGCCGTGACTAACCCAGTAATGGAATAGAGAGGGTAACTGTATTCCCCTCGATTCGAGTCAATTCCCCTGATCCGGCGACACTGGTCGCGAGTAGCTACGAAGTTACTTACGTACGGTGGGGTAACGAAGACACGAGACACCAGCGAACGCGACAAAGGTGAGCGCTACACGAAATAAAGGTTGGTGGGGGAAGCAAGCGTTTGAGGGACCCCAACCGTGCCCAACAAAGCTGTAGGGGAGTATTTTTCCACGAAATTAAATAGCCCTACCTGATCTCGACACGTGGAAAGTGTAAAATGAAGCAAACAACAAACAGTTGCGACGCAGCTTCCTTCTGTACAAAAGTGGTCGTTTCATTAATCGTTTGATATTTGTTTTGTGAATATGTAATAAAGAAAATCATAACATCAATTTTATATCAACATCTTACCGTATTTCAATTCAATGTCATTAATCAATCATTTTAATGAAATACGTATGTACTATGATAAAAGATTTGTACAATTTTTGGTACGTACTGAACAAATTAACAGAAGAGTCATGGATGATAGTACCGTAAATAATTTTACATTAACTTTCTTTCATAAATGCCTCCGATTCAGAGATGCAGATCGCTCTTAACACTTTACCTATCGGAAGCTTGTTAATAGGATATTCGATAATTGTGCGGTACCAAAAGTAAACATCTTTTCTATTATAATTCCAAACGTAATGATTAGGTGACTTGTTAGTTCGCAACTGAAATTGCAGTTGCTATTGAAGGATCCATTAAAAAGTCTTCAATTACGGTCCATAGACTTTTAAAAATTATGGAATAATCGCCGGTAGGTAATGTGTTAAAAGCATTGATCATCGCTTTCGTCAGACTCTACGCGTTTTCTCACCATCATTCTGTTTCTGGTCGTGTCCCGAACGTCCTCGCTTACATAGAAATGGACAAATATATTCAAGCCTAGAACTCTTTGCGCCGTTCCCGCGAGCCGCGAAATGTCCAAGGTCCAGTTGCTGGAACGCGTCGGTGGGATCTTCGGTAAACCTAGTTCAGCCATGATGTTGTGGATCGGCTTAATTCCCAAAGCCTCGATGCTCGCTGAAAACACCGATCTGATCTAGCTGTTGTCCCGGCGATGATCGATTGAAACTTAGCTCCCTACCAGTTCGATTAATTGTTCTTACTCGTGTCCATGCAAGTTCTGTACAGCGCTCTGGCCAACTTGACCGACCTGGGATCGTTTTGACCATCCGGTTCCTCGAGCAGGATCCTCAGATTTTGTAACAGCTGTTCCCTGAGAAGGCTCAGCTGGTCCCAGGCGACTTGACTTTGCGGTATAGGATTCTTCGAGATCCATCCGCCGCAGGCGAAATCGTAGAAATCGTCGCAAGGATCGACCGATTTATTCATCGCCTCCATTATCCTGGCGGCTGTAACGGTGAAACGTGAATACCCCGGCGACGATTATAATTATCGCTCATCGTCGATCGTTACGTAAACGATCGGTGGTTAAAAAATTGCTAACGAACGGACGGAGGCGAAGAATGGCAGGAAGGAAGGAAGAAGGAAGAAGGAAAGGAAGGAATGAGGAAAACCTTGGCTTCGACGGAACGGCACGATACGGTACCTGTTTTTACGCATTCTACGCTCTGACATATCTCTTTGTAATCCTCCTTGTGGAAAACGGCTACTTGTAAGGTCAGCGTTACAACCAACGCGATCACGGTCACCATTAACAAGCCAACGATCATCATCAGTTTGGTGTTCTTTCCGCTCGACTTTTTTCCTTCGTTCACTGAATCGTGCTGCCTGTTTGGATCAATGAGAAAAGAACCATTCGCACAGGCTAGTTCGCGGTTTACGTAGAAAAGGGGGAACGGGGTTGCGTACCCGCCTTGACACGCTTCCGCGCTCTTCAATTTAAAAGGATGGATAAATGTTGCCAATTACCACGAAAGCACCGAGTTGTTCCCTCTCGATTCTCCCGGCTGCGTATCCCTGTCATGGTCCTCCGGATCGGTCACCTGGCAAAAACCGAAAGCGTCTGTCAACGTCGTCGCGTCGATCGCCATCGCATCGTCCCTCCGGAAGGACATTTAACGCGATCGGTTCGATCCGGATATAATAGTCCGAACGGCTAAAATATCAATTCCTACGAGATGTTTAATGAAAACACGTACCGAAGTTCATCAACACTGGCCTACCTGTAACTCTACTATGTATTCGCAAGCATTTAAAAGACGCTTCGGTCAATATTTTCTGACTAGTAGAAAACCAGCCTTGGGAGAACAAGTCGGCAAGAATGCGCAAATGACATCAGCGTTTATCTATCAATTCGAAAAATGAAGAAAAGTCTATACGATACCGCAGCATTCTAACTTCTTTCGATTCCAGACGAAAAACTGATACAATCAAGTCGACCGTCCAAACCAGAATATTCTGATGGTTCGGCTGCGTTATAATGGGTTACAGGAAGCTGTCGGCTCGCTGACTAGCTAACTACGACCGCGTGTCTTCGTATGGATACTGTTTCGGATGAGCAACGCGTGGCGCGACGAGACGCGACGTACAACTCCAACATTGTACTCACCGCGACGCGACGCGACGCGACGTAAAAACTGTGCGAATCACGGCAAGTGGTCTTTGCTTGCGAGCATCTCGATGGTTTGGATTTATGGTTCTATCGCTGAATATGTATTTCGAAACGAGCCGGAGCAACCGTGAAATCGATGAACGAGGGACAAAGTTCCGGTCATGCTCCATTTCCTCCTCCGAACGAATCTCTGTCCAGCGGAGGTTGTCGACGCGACGCGCTTGAATCCGCGGTTGAATCGCGCTCTTTCGTACCAACCAGTACGTTATGCAACAAACTGATATATCTGCATGGCGCGTATGCGCATAGTCAAAGAGCGAGCAACAACCAGTTATACAACAAAAGTGTCATCGCAGACGAGCGTCGACGAAGATCGCGATCGTTGGAGTGCTGCCGTCGAGACGCGACACACAGTGGTCGATTTTTTTGTTGGAAAAGTGGGACAAAAACCAGTATGACTTGAAAATTTCATTTATTGAATACACCTGTTAAACTTGGTAGATAGATGTATCATTCCTGTCAAGTAATGAGTTAGCATCAGCATCGATTACGATGGGTTTTTCCACTGAAAATCTCATCGGGTCTGTTGCAACCGGATCCAAAGTAATGCACGTGAAACAGATCTTCCATGTTTACACTCCTTGAAAATTGAATTTTACTGTCTCTAAAGTGTATTTTTCAAATTACTCTTGATGACTTTCAGCAAATCGCAGAACCCGCAGCTACTTTTGGTTTCCGTAATTGCAGTAACGAGTACTGGATTTTATGCAGTGTCGCCAGATTAAAATTTATCTTCCCACTCTACCGTTCCCCTTCGACGACACTGTTCCCCACGCGGAATAAGGATAACTTTTCCCCCTCGATTCGTCCTCCCTCCCCTCATCTGGCGACTCTGATTGTAGGCAATAAGAATGACTTGATTTCAATAGATTCAATAGATTATCTAAATAATTTTACTACTTTAAAGCCATATTATCAATTTCTTGAACAATTCAGAACATATCCAGTTCGGCAGAAGAGAAATATGATTATTAGAATGTAAATAACCTTCAACCATTTGAATCTTCTTAGTTTTAAGTGAAATTCAATCGATAAAAAAAACTTGTCAGACACGCGTATTAGATATTAACACATTCGTTGCCAGCTGATCTGGCTGAGTGAACGTCTGGTGCCAAAACCTTTTTAATTTGAATACTACTGCTAAGACGCAACACTTCAATGATATAATACTACTTTTACAATTCGAGTGTTGTATAGTAAAAAAAAAAGGGAACATTCCACTCAAAGAACGTTACTGACAATCCCGATACGAAAACGTAAACAATTGACAAGTAGGTAAGTAGTAGTAAGTACCGGCGCGACCGATGGGTCACATTGACAATCGATGTGTTAATGAATCAAATTATGCAACAATATTAAATTTCCAAAATAATTTCTATTTTATTTTTGTCCCAGTTTTTTTCGTACATATCAACCATTGTGCAAGCTGCGTTCACGGGACTTGACATCCAAATATACGCTGTGCCTGCGATTGCGGTACAACCGAGTAAGCTATATGAATCCTTGTGAAAAAATAAATCGAACATAGAAGAAAAGATTTTCGCATACGGGCCTACGTTTACGGAGAAAACGAATATGAACATTCGTTGGGTACGTATGCTGCTGGACACTGGACATGCATCGATATACATATACATACATATACATACAAGGTGTTCCAAAAATGTTGCATTTCCTTGAACGGGGTGATTCCTGAGGTTATTTGAAGCAACTTTTTCCTTTGCGAAAATGTTCTCCGCGGCATTGTTCAGCAGTTATTAATGGAAAACACGGGCCCATCAGAGCGCGGCTATAGCTGAGAATCTGCATTGGCCAGGCTGGGCACCGTCCGCAGAAGCTGCGTTCTGATTGGTCCGTGTTTTTCGTTAATAGCTCTTTAGCAAAGCCTCGGAGAACATTTTCGTAAAGGAAAAAGTTGCTTCAACTGACCTCGGGAATCACCCCATGTAAGAAAGTGATTTTTGGGACACTCTTTATATATATATATATATATATATATATATATATATATATATATATATACATACATACATATCTACATATACGTATAGTTGTATTCAGAGTATGCATTAGGGTGGACCTTATTTTGCGACCAAAAAATTTTGGGCACGCCCCCCCTCCAATATTGTTCCATGTCATGAAAAAATGATATATCCAAAGTTTTAGATCAATCTGACATCGGGAAGGCGTGCCTAATCGAGCGCGAAGTTTTGAAATAGAAGTAACTGCGCGCTCAATGTGATGAATACACTGAAAATTCAAGTTAAATATTTTAAACCTCCAAAAATATTATAATTCCTTACATGCACTCAAGTACAAGTGTACTTTGTACGAATTCAGATTATTTCACATTAATTAGCCTGTTTAAAATATTATGTTCTGATTAAATATAACGATATTTATGTCGAACGGTAATTGATCTTCTTTTTAAATTAGTATAAGAATACAATTAAAAGAATTGGTACTTTCAATAAAATACATAAAATTTAGTATAAATATTTATAAAAATATGATAATTAGTTAATTGTTATATTGAAAATATTACATTTTGGTACTAATATAATCAATATTTTGACACAAGAAGTACATTTAGTCATAATAAAAAGTCTTTCCTTCAAATATTCCCATTCCTACAATATTTCATGTTTTTCGCAACTTCAACGTCAATGAGGCACGCCTTCCCCTCAGCCGATCAACTTCAACTTTTGCAGGAATTATTTTCTTACCCAACAGCACAATTTTGGAGGGAGCCGTGAAAAAAATCTCGCAAAAAAAATGTCACCAACTACATTTAGCTAAGGTCCACCCTAGTATGCATCTATAGTGACCGGTGTTGTCAGCTAGAAAAGGCACGCGCTGATAATGACCTTGAACGTGATCGTCGGTTCTACTCATGAGGTGAAATCGTCACAGTTGATTCGAGTACTACCCCTGGCAAAAGTATATGATCGAGCAAAGTAATTATCTATTATAGATATTATTCATAGAACTGTCAAACGAATGCTCGATAAAGAGATAAGAATATTTCCGTCTTGAAATATGTCAGCGTTCTAGTTTGTTTCCATAATGGCCACGTTATCAACTGCAATGAAGAAAACCTTCAGCGAGGAAAATTGTGTGGGAAAATTTTATACCACGAAATGAATTAAGCATTCATCGGAATCAACAAGGAATTTCCTCAGTAATATAATACAATCGCAATTACAGTAATATATATAATCGTTGTACAGCTTCACAGGAAACAATAGATATTATTAAATACACTTCGAGTACGACCTTTCAGTGGCAACCTATGCAATTATCAAATAATTATAGAATATTTTCTACTGAACACTATATATCCTAAATATAGGAGTACCTTAATTCTTAGGTCGCGGTTGATCCGACAGATACATATAAAAGCGAATTCTACGTATTGTTAGATATTCTAATCCTATTTCATTTATAGCGACAGCAGTCTTTATGCAAAAATTAGCACTGCAGCACAGATTTTATTAAGTTACCGTATATTGAACGAATTTTTACTCTGAATATTCTGAATATAAAAAAAATTCAATATTACATAATAAATCTGCAAAAAAGGAAACAAACATCGAAAAAATTGATTTTTATTTTTTTAACACTGCAAAAAAAATTCTGAAAAAATTAAGAACAATAGTTTCAAAAATATCTTGTTACTGAATTTTTATAAAACTGGTATCTCAAAAACTTCAATACGAAATATGCATTTTTTTCGAATTTTTGGAGATTCCCAATTTTCTAAAAATTTGCACAAAATTTAAAAAAAAAATGCACATTAATAATCGCGATGAGATACAAGTAACATAATAACATAAGCGTGGTACTCTGAAAACCTCAATATAAAATTTGCAATTTTACGCTTTCCGATTTTTTTAAAAATCGATTTTGCTATCAAAAATTCTGAAATAATTTACTGTCATGTGTGCTATTAGGTAGAATGTTCATGAATTTTTTCGTAATTTTTTGTTGATCACAACAGATGAAATAGAGCACAATTCATTAAACCGTGCTCACCCTATAACTACCCTTATGATAGGGCTAACGACTTGTAACTTGTCACAAAGGGTTTTCTTTGGGAGCCCTATCGAATGGTGTGACCAAAAATCAATTTGTTTTGGAGAACACTTTTCAGCATCTTATCCGGCTATAACCTTTTTGTCAGAAATTTCGGCGCTACAGAACAAACAGCAACGGCTTTCTTTTTCTTCGAAAACTGAAGGATTTGTAACCAAATTTAATTCCCCATAGTGCATAGATCGCATGAAATGATCGATACGGTTGGTGCGACATGAAGATCTCAATAAAAAAATATCGAACGTAGACACACGGCAACCTCTTTTCTGCATCTTCGGCTCGTCGCGAGCGATCTAAGGTCACACGGCGCGTTATCCGAAAATCGCGATCGCGGTCATGATCCTCGACCTCGAAGGAACTCCGGCCGAGAACAAACGAAGGCGTTGTTTCATTGTCGTGTTTATGCGAGCTTATGTTTAATGCAAATCGACATGTCCCCGAGACGAGCCGAGGCGGAAAGAAAGCTCAACGACTCGCGCCGGAGCGGAGGTAAGAATATACTATTATGCACTTGAACGGCGGGGATGAGATCACTTCGTGCCGTGATTATAATTATTTTTGATTTTAGAAATTCGAAACTCGGTACGGTATGTGGTAGTTTTATAAACCTCACCTTGTATTTCATCTTTTCGATCCTTCTGCCTTCTCTGGTCCTCAGCGGTCTTCGATCCGTCTGAAACAGAGAACGGCTTTAACGAAACTCGTTGCGGATCGGCTAAATTCGATTGAAGCGATCTAGACCGGAGAGAATCGGAATTACCACGACGATCATCTGTGAACGCGCTGTTTTGGATGACCACGACTGAACGATACTTTAGTCGGTTGTTCCCGTTCGATCGCACGCAAGGCCCGCTAAATCAAACGAAATGGAGCTGGAAAGTGGAAAGATCACGCGAAACGATCGCAACCTATCTTTATTATCCCTCCGCGTAATCGGCACTACATACTTCATTAGCGGTGACAGAACAGGAAACACAATCGATGGCGTTATACAATTTACAAGATTAGAATAACACGGTTGTTGCGGTTTCAAAGTATCGTGTTTATTATTCTCGAAAGGATAGAAATGAGAATTCAAGTGTCGAAGGTCAAGGAACTGATAACGATATAGGATCATCGGTATCAGGGAAAATTGTATCCTAATGAAGTCATATACAGGGTGGTTCCTTAGGTCATTTGAAGTAGAGTTGTTACTTATGAGATACCCGGGTAAACAAAAATTACCTGGGTATCTCATGAATAGACTGCGAACCTTTATGCAAAATAAAAATTGTTTGCATCAATTGCAAGAAGCAGAAGCATATGTATTACGATTACTTATTTTCTTTAACGATTTTAACAAATTTAAATTAATATATCGACGTTCTTAGATTCTCTTAATTTCTTTATTGTTTTAAATTACACCAACTCATTTATGCAATAAATGCATAAAATCGTAAAAAAATGTTTAAATGTATTTGTGCATATCTGCGACGACGTTTGCAAGCTCTGAATTAGAACGTGCATTTTCTATGGCGTGAAATACTGTTATTTCTAAACATAGTCCTTTGCTTCGAAATGCTAATTTATTAGTGTTTTCCTACGAAAATAAATATATTTAATTTGTAAATAATGAATTATTTTATATTTATTATTTTATACACAAATATGATCTAAGCGAATATTAACCCTTTCACTGCGAAAGGCGTAAATATACGTCCTGAGAAGTCCATCGATATATACGAAAGGCGTAAATATACGTCCTGAGAAGTCCATCGATATATACGAAAGGCGTAAATATACGTCCTGAGAAATCCATCGATATATACGAAAGGCGTAAATATATAATACATTCTCGGAAGTCCATCGATATATGTATACGAAAGGCGTAAATATACGCCATCTAAATTTTTATACTTTATGTTTTTACTTCTTTGTTTTACCGACTGATTCAAATGGACTTTATCGTCCTTTGAGACATACGAACTAAGGTATTGGCAATTGTTTTATTGTTTCGAACGATTGTTAATTAATTCTTATCATATTTGCTGTGCTATTGCAGTTACAAGTCTTCCAAAAAAAAATCATGCTCGAAAATGTGCAGTATGTAGTAAACATAAAATTCGTCGAGAAACTAGGTACGAATGTAAAGAATGTGATGTAGGTTTATGTGTTGATCCATGCTTTAGGATATATATCACACGGAAATGGATTATTATATTTTTATTATCTTTATTCGTTCATTATGTAAAATAGTTTGTCATTGTTAAGTTCAAAACGAATTTATTCCTCTTTATCAATTTCGGATTTTTTCCTTTATATTTAATTAGCCACTGTTATTGAAGAAATCTGTCAGTTTAGTTATGTAAAGTAAAATAGCATAAAAGGCTACTTAAAATAAATAAGAAATGGATGTTTTTAATTTATTTGTAACGATTGCTTTTTAAGTCATACGAATGGTATCAAATCTTCGGGTACTGTTTTGTTCACTAGTTACTGGTCTGCGCGGCGCAGCGACCGACGTGCGTATAACGCGCCGTCCCTGTTGATGGATTATTCCGAAATCGCGCCGCAGTGAAAGGGTTAAAATAAAGCATTCGGTCCGGCGACTCAAGTAATAAGTAATAACTCTTGTAACCAGTTGTGAAACCTCACGAGATACTCGGGTAACCGGGTACCCGGGTGCTCTGCTATGTCATGAAATACCCGGGTAGTTTTGCTCTACCCGGGGGAAGGTTCTAGCTCTAATTTGAAGTAACTTTTTCCTCAGCGAAAATTTCTGCGTCGACTTTGTTAAGGAGTTATTCACGAAAAACATGAACCAATTAGAGCGCGGCTACAGCGGACGGTCTCTGATTCGGCTAACGGCAACGCGACGCTCAGCGGAACCAGCGAACCGGAATCCCTTCGCTATAGCAGCGCTCCGATTGGTCCGTATTTTTCGTTAATAATTCCTTGACGAAGCCGATGTGGACATTTTCGCCAAGGAAAAAGTTACTTCAAATCACCCAAGGAACCACCTCTTCAGAGTTCACCGACATTTGTGGGACATCCTGTAGATACATCTTTTCTGTCAGATCGATAAGCGCAACGTATTCGAAAGAAGCTTCCCATAGCTCGTTGATAATCATTTTCGCGGACTCTGATCGGAACGTGACGCGTTTCGCGGTGCAAGCGATTTGCAAAACGTTCTCGGTCATTTTCTTTTCCGATCGTTGATTATTTTTCATTCTAGCCGAACAATAATTCGATTTCGAAGGCTGAGAGCGTGAGTGCTAAAAATTCGTCGGTATATTTTCGCCGCGAGGATTAAGAAAACACATAAGTCGCGTGCCGACGGAAATGTTCACTAGGAAAGAGTGTGTATCGTTGTGGTTCGAAATAAGCTGCGGCTATTTTTACGAGATCTCTTCGTTTCAGCGGGATGAAAGTTTGACGCGAACCAAACGATGGTTTCGCCGCGTCGAGTGTCCGCGAGGAACACACGTGGCTGCTACGAAAGCGCGTGTTTATCATCGGTGGTTGCTAAGCGCGTGTTATTGGTTCCCTTTGATCGTCCCTATCCCGTCGATCGTCCGATTCACTTTTACCAGAAGTTTTATACACACCGCGTGCACAAAGTTCAAACTCACCGGGTCGCGGTGCCTCGAGATCACTGGAGGCTACTAAAAAAACATCGCTCCTCTCTTCGTGCGACACGCGTCAACCGCGCGGAGTCCGGTTCAACAACGATAGGACGTTGGTTTTGCGTTAAAACGCATATCTTCTGCGTGTCTCTGCCTTCGCCTCTCGTCGTCTTTCGTTCACTGGCAACGTTCCTCCGGGGTATCACGCCTTCGAATCCCTCGGAAGGATGCGACACGGAACTTATAGTAAACTAAACTGATGTTTCGGCTCGCGGACCGAACGGCGTAATCTTCAAATCCCCTACCACTTCCGCGCCACGATACTGCCTCCCTCTTCTGCGACGTTGTCGAGTGAATCTCCGCGACGCGACGCGACGCGACGCTATGCGACGCTTCTTTCTTCCGATCCTCGGAACTGCTCTTCCCTCCTCGGGCCTATCCGAGCAACCCTGACGAGACTCGTCGCGAGGATGACAACGATCACCGAGTCGATCCCGGCGCGGTGCTAAAAACGACGCGGCCCGTTCGCGAGGAGATCGCGCACAGTCGCAGCCGCTCGCAATACATAGTACATAGTACATACTATGTTCTTTGCGATCGTCGAGCATCGCCGGGGTTCGTCGTTCTTCGGTCGGGCGTGTTTTAAAAAGCTCCAGGGACTCATACCAGCTATCCACCCACACGCCACCAGCATGATTTCCGCCGACAAAGAGCTTCCGCAGTTTGCGCTAATGTGTCCCATCGTTTTTTTTTTCGAGGGACACCGCCGCGTCGCGCCGAGCAACACGCTTTCCTCGCAGGAAAGAATGTCGGTGTTCGGACAACTACGATCAGCTAATCTAGCCATAATCGCCTGCTCGATCAGCAGTTACATATTATTTATTCGCCGCGCCGCCGCCGCCGCGCTGCCGCGCCGCGCCGGTTGAACATGGATGAGCAATGAGCTCGCTCGCGGATCTACGATTCGGTTGACTTTATCGCGAAGACGAGGTCGCGCCCCTGCCCCTGCCTCTGCCCCTGCTTCCATCTCCACATCTACCTCTCCGTCTGCATCTCCTGCTTGCTAAGCACTTGCGAACCCGAACGCGCGATCCCCTTCGTGTCTCTTCTATTCGGATGCAAAAGCAAGAAAAAAAACAAGATTTTTACAGTGTAGTGTCCATTAATCGCGACCGATTAATTTGCCACGTGGCGAGCGTCGGATAGCAGTCTTTTTGTTGGTTCCGCTTCTGATCGAGCGAAATAGACCGAACACTCGGTACTAGTCCACCTTGGACTGGCCTAGCTGGTAAGCTTATTGGCTGATTCTTTCCGAAACGGGACCAGCTTGTCCTTCCTTCTTCGCTTCTCGTGACTCCGAAAATAGATATATTTGCGAGAACTGTTTTATTAGATTACTGGATGTCTTGAATCTTTTCACGATTTTTTTTTTTTTTACTTTCGAATATATAACGCACAAAATACGATTGTCAATGAATCAATACGTTGGGAGTAATGGTGGTTCGTCCGTGCAAATTCAAGAGGACATCAGTTTTATCCTAATCATCGAGCCAAAATAAAATCTAATGGAAAATGAATTGCAACAATAATTTGGACGATAAAGTATTCAACCCTTTGCGCTCGAAGCTATTTTAACTCGAAAATTCGGACGTTTCGTCCGGTCTAGAATATTTTCGTCACATATGACCTTGTTCATTTTGTTCATATGAAATCGAGCATATTTGAGATGTTTAGTGATGTAGTGTTTGTTTTAAATTACAGTATATTCATCTTTAGCGAGGCCTTAGATGAGACATCGAGTGCATATAGGGTTAACGAGCACCCTCTCAAGACGTTTCGTTTTTTTCAAAATCAAAAACTTGACTTTTGCCTAACATATTGAGTTTTTGCCTAATGTTTTACATACATTAAAAAATTGTTTAGAAGATAATATTAACCGCAAAAGTTATTCAATATTTAGAAAGATATTCAACATATCCGAAGATTGTCGACATCGAAGAGGTGTGCCCCCTTGTAAATAATTACAAAATGTGGCCAAGATATTTTGTTGATAACAGGAATGATAAAGATTTGATAACACGCGTGTTCGTCAGAAACCGACTTGTTTTAAAAATTTTTACTGCTGAAATATTAAAAATAATCTTTATCAATTCCATCGATGAGGACCCTATGTTGAAATGTCGTTTAAAACAAAAAAAGAATTAAATATTACACGGAGTTTCTTTTCAATAAAAGATTCGTGGAAATTACCTATTTTTGAAACCTTGAAAAGCAAGTATGTACCCTCTAAAATTGCTCGTAGTCGCAATTACTTGCTGGCGATGAGTAAGAGTGTTAAGGTCACGCTCGCATAATTACGGGGGCAATATTTTCCGGCCACGCACTTGATTACAGCCGCGCGTACGTACCGTGCATGCATCGAGCGAGGGGGAAGCATCGTCGGGAATTATTTTGGAAAGCTTTGCTCGATCGAGTCGAACGGAACAACCGTCTCGGATCGTTCGCGCTCGTTAACCACAGCGGGAGATGGATATGAAATGAAATAATTGCTCCGGCATACATTTCTCGTAAAAGGCGATCATGCCGAGAACGTCGCGTCGATCGCAAGTGAAATTGTCTCCCGAACTCGGAAGGCTAAGATCCATTTTGTTCGTAACAGTAGTCTCTCGTTTATGGCCGTTTTCAGCATTCGCTCTGGTTTTTGTAATCACGATATTTTCTCTGTTCCCTTTCTCGTTGCGGGTCTCGTTGCGAGTATCGTTGCGGGTCGCGTCGCAGTTCGATCTAATGGGAAAGGGGACCGGGTGAAGGCTGCGGTCGGAAAATTCGCGACTACTTTATTAAAAATGTAAAATAGAGTAGTCCAGGTACAAAGATGAAACGGTACAAGGTACACGATTCGAGCACACATTACCAGTACAAAAACACCCGGCTAGGGCCCGTCGTTTGAGCCTGGATCCGAGATGTTTTATCTTCACGCGTCATCCACGTGGTATCTACAGTAGGCGGAGTCCTTAATCAGCTCCTGAGGGATCAGTTCCTCGACCGGGGACTGATGCGACACAGCAACAGCGTAGTTTTCCGCTTCCTTCAACACCCTCAAGAGATTCCCACCGACCAACTTCTTGATATCCGAGGCCGACCATCGTCGGTCCCGCGTCAACTCAGCCAGCAACAGAGGGTAACCGGAAACGTCCGGGAGTTCAACCGGCGGGCTAAACGGTAGCGAACACAAATCGAGGCGCCGTTTATTATCGTTCGAGAGTACTTACACGCGTTGCAGCGTTGACCGAGACAAAATGCTGGTTCGATGCGATAGTCGGGACATTTAAATAGCTCGCTAACCTTAATATACCGTCGTAACCGGCCCCAAGACCCACGTGGTTCACGCCAGCTATTCGCCGGATATGATTGATGTGAGCTGGAAGGCAAGCAAGCACACGGGGCGTCCGTTTCTAGGAACGTGAAGGATTTCTCGAAAGTATAGTCGATATTTTAACGCGTCGCCGCGCTCATACCTATCACGTCGTACATGGTGGCCTTATCGCCGCAGCTTAAGTGCGCGCTGTCGAAGCTGACCATAACCAGACCACCGTTCACCGACTGAAACAAACATGAAAACGATGATTCGATGATCGAACCTGACGATTCGCCGCAAACCGCTACACTGCGCTGGGCCGAGCGCGTGTTACGCGCCACCGACGCGACGCGACGCGACGAGGATACAATGAAAACGAATTTACTCGGAGGAAAGTTGTATTCGTTTCGCCGACGATTCCTCCTTCTCACCAAGTTACGGAGCACATCATCCGGAACGTTGCTGGACGAATTACAAAGCGCTTTGGCAGCGCTGTGAGAAAATATCACCGGCGCCTTCGTTATCATCAAAGCGTCCCTCATCGTTCTGACCGAGACGTGCGACAGATCCACTAGCATTCCTAAACGATTCAATTCCTTCACGACCGCCTTTCCAAACACCGACAGCCCGTTGCTATGAAAGTCCATCGTCTCTATGGCACTGGGCTCCTCCACCGCACACGAATCCGCCCTGAGAATACGAGATTAGCACTTCCTTTTTCTCTCTCTCTCTCTCACTCTCTCTCTCTCTCTATCTCTCTCTCTCTCTCTCCCTCTCTATCTCTATATATTTGTTTCCGTGACATAGACTTACCAAGGGGTATTGCATTTGTGCGTCAAAGTCATATACCTCGCACCGAGCCGCTGAAAGCTCCTCAGCACCGCCATAGATGTACCGATGCTGTGGCCACCCTCGATTCCCACCAAGCTACCCATCACACCATCCTTGTGCGCTTTCTCCAACTCCTTGCTGCTCGTCACCAATCTCATTCGTCGCGGATACCTGCCCGCCAATCTACGTATCGCGTCGATCTGCTCCAAGGTCAGTTGAACAGCGTCGAGGAATTGTGCCTCGCACGGTACGTACACCGACCAAAATTGCCCACCGACGATACCTTCGCGCAATCGCACCAGATCCGTCTGCCACTGCGGACCCCAACTTCCGTTTCGCGACAAGTCCTCGTTAAACGGAAAGTCTTGCAATTTCATGCTCCCTTGATGCTTCCGAAGATTCCATGCGAAATCATTGTGCCTGAAAAGTTGTCTCAAATTTAATCGGTTGCTCGAGGTGCCCGAGAATCCGAGAACGGTGGCTACGGTCGGGTCGGATTCCCGAAAAAAATGTTGCGATATAATAATATCAGCATTCGATTACGGAAGACGTATCTCATATGTATGTTATACGATCATCTCTATGTTTATAAATTTCTAGGATTCCGACACGACTACTTTATTTTATTATTCTTCATGCGCCAGTATGAGATACAGTACTACCCACTTAACAAACAGATGTCATCTAAAGACGTAGATGTTCTGAAAATTGTTGGCATTTATATGTATACCCTCATTGGGAATATAAATCGGACACTCTTCGTAGTTCTGTTTCAGAGTTTGTTCAGGAATACGAACGGTATGGTTGGTACATGAACGCATCTCGAAGGATTTATCGAAATCTTAAACATTGTTGGCTTTACAGACGCGTAAAATAATGTGCCAACCTTAAGAAGACATTGCATTCGTTTAAACCAATTGCAAAATAATTGGTGAAAAAATTTTTTTTTCAATAATTTTTATTAAATACTCATGTTCGCACTATAAGCATCTAAAAACTAATTTTCATCGGTTTGTTAGTTCTGCTGGTATCATTTAATGAGAAAAGATTGACATTTTGTTTCACATGTAAAACCAGCAATTTTTAAGACTTTGAAAAATCGTTACGTTCATATACCAGTAAAGACTAACACCATGTCCTTTGAACAAAATCCGAAACAGTGCTCCGATTTCGCGTAGAATGATCTCCTAGTATCAGGTTTAATATTTGTGATTATAACTTTTTTAATATTTCGCATTGTCTTCCGGCCATAGCAACAGATACCGTTTCTTCGTAAATGAGAAGAAAATGAGTCTGTTAAATAGGTACTTCTGTCTTCTGCGATTACCCGTCAACCAGAGGTATTTCGGAGAGCATTCGTCGCACCACTTTGAGTCTAGCCTCCAATAAGTGTGAACTTCGCAGTTCCAAAGCTAGAGGTAATCCCACACCAGCGACCAGTGCGCATCCGAGAAAAAAGAATCCTGCCATAACTATCCACCGTCTCAGCATGCTCTGTCCTGTACGTGTACAAAGAACAAGTGAATTCTCGTTCTATATCTTTATCCCCATTTCATTAGATTTCATATACATATAGAGTACAAATGTCTTTCCCGAAACTATTTCCATTCAGCTATACGTGTTTCGTCAGTAAATTGCCGATGTGTAAATTCAAAGAAAACTACAAAACCAATCCACGATATTTGATGACTACTATATTTCAGTCGGCTATATTATCTAATGATTTGCGAGAGCGGCGCGGCGTACCACGTTCTCTCGGCGGATCTTTGTCTTTGTCCAAGGAAGTGGAGACACCCGGATCCTTTCCGTGGTGCAGCGCATCACCGTTAGGCAATTTCCTCATCAACTCCGGCGACGATAGCTGCAGGCAAGTCTGCGAACATATCATTTCTCGTTTAAGAAAACAAGCCGGCTTCTACAGGGGACAGATCGCGAATTCATTTTACGCGACGCATAGTGCGTTGTTTGTGCGGAAAAAATAGTAAAATCAACTTTCGACATAATCGTTAAAGATTGACCAAACGTTTACAATCAAAATTACAATTTATAAACAAATAGCAAGTGATTACCTTTCTAAAGCAATAAAGATTTATTGCAAGTTACATTTGGTAGGCAACATTTTCTTTTTACAACGTAAAAAAGTATTTATTACGCGAAAACAGAACATTTGTGATATAAAAATATTTGCTAACGCTATAATTCCATTGATTTATACAAAAAATTTCTCTCCTTATCTGTACGAAGCAATTTCTTATCAGCATTACAATTACCAGACGAGTCAAAATGATCTATTTCCGATTTTTAGTTTTACGATGACTGAAAAGATAAAGACCTCAAACCTCAACGGGTAAGTATTAAATAAATTCGTTTATTCGTACTGTCAAAAAAATTGTGGCAAATTTTAACAAATGCTCCTCTTGAAATTTTTATAAAAAATTCAAAACAAGTCACTTACAATTAGACATCTCTGCAATTCTATTGTTAACAGATCAATCGAACGTTCGCATGGCTCACCTCTAAAATGTCGACTTCTTTCCTTCTCGGAGGGGGTGGCCGGTAAACCATACCATCTTTATTAACTCCGTAAAGTTCGAACATGTTTCGTTGTTTTCACGAACTCGACGTTACCTCGGCGAGAACCGTTCCTCAGGACCAGTAAATACCGAAGGGAGCGTCTCGTTTCGTGGGACATGGGCGCATGCGTCGGCTCTCGTATCGACCCGATATTGGGCGACCGATAAACCTCTTTTAAATCCACGCACTTTCGTCCAATCGGTAAGATCGACGGGAAATCGGCGGGTCGAATAAGCAAGAGTACACATGAGCTTTCCAATACCCACCTATAGCGTATCAAATATCTCTATTAATTGTTTATAACCGTTGATAATAAAATTAATGAATCTCCACAATGTTTTCACGTGTGCAACCATTTCTGGTCCTATTTTTTTATTCATTACACCAAATGGGTTTCCATGAGATTCATGAAACGCTTAAAACGAAGCTTCAAACGAAATTACATTGAATTCTTATTTAGCGTTAGGTAAACTTGGCGGCTCCTACGCACAACGAAAACCTCAAAAATGAATTTTTTGTTGGGGGTATATGGTTCGTACTAACTTTAGATTATCTAATAGCGTGCCTATGAAAAAACCGAGGTACGAAGGTTGCATTACTTATGGCTGCAAAATGGTCGGAGCTCGGAGTTTTCCTCCATTTGTCGTGCAGTGATCGTGTGGTAAAGAACGCGGTGTAGGAGTGTAAAGTTAAAAGTACATAATTTTAAAAAGATTTACTTAATTTGAATTGTGTAAAATTAATGCTGTTCCTGAAAGTAAATAGAATCTTTATGCGTACTACTAGGATATCTGTGATACTTAATGATTACGTTGTAGAATTGTGAAATTATTATAATACACGAACAGAAAAATTTCAAGGCCAAATACTGACCATGTAGAGTTAAAGTTGTGCATTCCCCAATATAAGGTTAAATTTTTGTTGAAATTTGTAGTTGATACTGTTATCTTTAAGTGTTCGCAAAAATAGAGTGCCATTACCCACCCTGTTTGTAAAACCATTTTTTTATGATACGGATAACATAGTTATCAAGCAGCGTGTTTTCTCGGAGGGTTCTGTTAATATTTTACTGATTTTCTGGTTTTGATATTATACATATAATGTCATGTCTAATCATAATCATACATTATGAGTTTTCACCGGTAAATAAATAAATAAATGATTTGTAAGTTATCAATTTTCATTTACAATTGTCCCACGATTTCAGATGTAAAAAATTTGATTTTTTAAATGTTTAAATTTTCAAAAATTCCAAATTAAAAAGAATAGAATTGAATTCATAATTAGCGACCAAAAAACACAACTGTAAAGAAATTGAAATTTAGCGGCCTGAAAAACGCTAATATGTCCGTGTTTTTGTACACATTGAAGTGCGTTTTGAGGTTTTTGCGACGATTTCGCGATTTGGAAACACTGTGCGATGCTCGTCTTTCGTTTGAAAAAACGGTACGTCCCGCGCTAATAGAAACGCGTAGGAAGCTACGAGACACGCGTCGCTTCCTGGCTGCGCAGGAGGATATGCGCGATAGTCAATTCCTGCCGCCGTACACCGCCATATTGTTTGCGGTAGTTCCGTAC
The DNA here is from genome assembly GCA_916610255.1 of Lasioglossum lativentre. Classification (NCBI taxonomy): domain Eukaryota; kingdom Metazoa; phylum Arthropoda; class Insecta; order Hymenoptera; family Halictidae; genus Lasioglossum; species Lasioglossum lativentre. The sequence goes on along the minus strand of OU744356.1, from coordinate 34,730,477 downwards.
TAGTTGGTCGATTTGTACGTGGTCTCGTGACTGTTTCTCTCGTTCAGTGAGTTCCCTCGGGAAACTTTGCAAACATTTCGCGCAAAAGCAACATGAAGAAAACCAAGGACGTGTCGGACGAGGACGAATATTCCGCGGACGATCCAGAAGAAATGGAGGGGGCTTCTGAAGAAGAGTGGACTCCTGAGCCCGGAGTCGAAGTAAGCCCACGCTAACGCTTTGCTTCCCTTATTCTTATGTATTTTCAACATTTATTCCCTTGTTTCCTTACCGATTGTAATTGTCCATATTCCAAGAGGACTTACAAATCAGACTCGAGCTCAAGCGAAAACATTTATACGCCATTATTCGCGAGTAAAGATCTGTCAATCGGAATCTCTCGTTTCGATCCGCTACTTTCCAGAGAAAGTACCGGAAACGTTTTGAACGTTTTTCGAAATTAATTCAACGATCCTGTTCGAATAGTTTCCTGTTCTTTGTTTATATTACGCAGCTCGCCATGTTATTATCAAATGCGAGTCGTTTTTCATTAATCTTCTCAAATATGAATTGGCTGTGTTAACAGCGCCGTCGAACCCGTGACAAACACGTTACTCGGTACGTCGTACATTCGCGAAACTTTTATCTACTGTAGCAAATGATTTGGATTGATTTATCGTGAATACATGAAAGTCATCAGTGATTGGTGATGCAAGGACAAGGTTTATGCCTGGTCGACGTAAATTTTCTATGCAAAATAATTTTTATCGACCATAAATGTGAAGTCGCGTCTGTCGTCGCCACTGCCGCGAATTATCGTTGCCGGCCGGTCAGTCGGTGGCGCCGGCCAATGAATTCTTCAAAACAGTACAACTACTACCTGTGCGGTGTATGCATGCATGCATGCGTGCGCCGCGAGTGATTGTTTCGTCTGTGCATTTTACAGTTTCTCTCTTATTTCGGAGTACGATCGATTTTATAAATTGGAGTAAATATTTTTTTTACAAACACTATATGTAGCAATTTTTTAAAAATTGAGTATTTTTAACATGTTGACTGCGAGCACCGAAGCAAAATAGTCCATATTAATCATACATATGCATGTATATTTGATTAAATCATACTAAAAATAAAAATGTTCACATAAACTTATCATTGCGCAACACTATTCTAATATTAGTTACAGTTATGAAATTATAAACATTACTGTTTACAAAGTTTACTAATTTTTATCGAGTCCAGTTACGCCGGTCAGCTAAGACCACCATAGTGTCCTTGGAAAGTTTAGTGCTGGTTTATAGCGACCACCACAGCAGTCAACGTGTTAATGTATCAACCATACTATCATCACTTTTCATGTACCATCTTCATTTTCAAATATTGAAAGAATATATTCCAATTAATGTTACTCAGAGTGGTACTAAGAAGAGGCCTCAGAGAGAAGCTGCCAAAAAGCGGCAACATTCAGAAGAGGAAGAGGACGAAGAAGAAGAAGAGGACGAGGAGGAGGATGATGAAGAAGATGACGAGTCAGATTCTGACACAGGAAAGAAACCTAAAAAGAAGAGACGGTCCAAGAAAGAAGAAGATGAGAAAGAAGATGAAGACGAAGAGGACTCTGATGATAATAGCTTCAACGAATCATCTGGAGAAACGCCAAAAGACTTTACTGTATGTTAATGCGCAAGGTTGTTCAATTAATAGAGGTACGATGAATTGTTTCTATTGTCTATTCTGGTTTTTACAGTCTGGCGCATTTGTTGTCGCAAAAGCAGACATCGGCGGAAGCACGGAACCAACGTTATGGAGGATAGATGGAAAAGCGTTACTACAAAAGTTTTTACCCTTCAAAGAAGAAGGAAAAACATTGTACAAAAGCACATCAACCGTAAGTTTTAAATGTCTACTGTAATGCTGCTGGATTTGTTACTAGGTTTTCAATCTTTGGTTATTGCAGTATTCTGGATGGTCGGTGAATAACAAAGATAAATACTTGGCAGCACAAGTTACTTTCAAAGTTCAAAGTAGAACAGAAACAATTGTTGAACTTCATCTTGATCAGCAACAACAGGACGTTGTAAAGTAAGTTCTTCGATTTTTTTATATTTGCTCTATATTTTGATTGAAATCATAGAGGAAATCATTTATTTCTTCTTTTCTTTTCAGGGAAGAAAAAGAAGACTAAATATAAGATCAGAATTGATCTTATTTGTTTATATACATTTTAAGGTATGCTAAGAAAGAATACATCCACATTCACATGTACACAATAAACACTACACAAGCATATTACGAAAACACATAGAAGCAGTTTACAAATTGATATTCTAGCAGATTCGTGTTTGAGAATAAAATTGAGTGGACCATGGATCTTAGTTTGTTGCAAAGCGTAGCTTTACATATAATTGATAGCATTATCGAATCCAGATACTCGCTTCAATTAACGGTAAAGCTACTTGTAAACCTTTATCATTATCCAATTATTTAAATATACAATATCCACTCACATTTTATATTTTATAGTTTCAACAAGATTTGAAGTCTTATTCCAACTACAAATTATTTTTAAAATGCTGTCTTGTATTTTTCCTTGTAACAGTTACAATCATGATCTCAAAATTCACATGGCCGTCTACTGTACTTTAAATATTTATATCGTATAGTGTTACTTTGAGTAATTAAATCTTGCATTATGTTTAGTCAACAAAATGCAAAACGTTAGATATAGAAATCACAGTGTCAGTTACCGTTTGTGTTGTGTTCCTATCATTGTGTAATTTTCCTGAAAAATCATGTTGTTCCCAACTTTTTATTTAAATTCTGGGGAATTTTTCGTGGCCATAAGTGTGTAATGTATAATAAATTTATGTCGATAGCAATAGTGTGAACAAGAAATTAAATTGTACTGTCACGAATCATGTTCAGTGATATATCATGTTGGGACTAGTTTTATGGATACAAATTATGGATCGCATTGAAGAAAGAAAGAAAAGAGGGTAAAAACAAATTGTGTTAATTATTTATTCAGTGTTCCCATATTTGTACATTTCATCGTTTCTTAAACAAAACAAAAAATGACTATCCTGTTTGTATAATCTATGTACATCAAACTTATTGGAATGTAGGCATATAGTAAGGAATATAATTTTCATTACAAGTTTAAAATTTTAAACATTAAATGATATATTTGAAAATAATTCTATGAGTTCTCTTCCTAAAATTTCAGATAATATCGGATAAGAAGAATATTTAAAGTTGTACTTGAAGTGTTTCTATTTGTAATACCTATAAGTACATCTCCTATATTCATATTTTCTTGAATTAGTAAGCGTTTGCATTGAAATATAATTGATGTTTCCGAGACGCTCAAATAAGTCAATATTCATTTCATACTAAAAACAAATTATTATTAATTGTAACCATAAAGTACAGAGAATCTTGAGCACAAATAAGAGTATTATAACCTTATCAAATAAAAGCTGCGCTCATCCAGATTTTTACAGTTCAGACCTCTCTCTCTTTTTATACTGGTTGTGCGAATAAATTTTAAAAACAACTACTCTACTTTAGAGTGTCTATTCTTCAGAGTGAAGAATACAAGGTAGTGTGAACATCAAAATAGGCAAGAAAGTTTAAAATGTGCGAAATAGTTTGTTTTTTTATTTTTGAATAAAAAGCAGATTCGAGAAAATTGTGTGGCAATTACTATAATTCGTTTATAATGTTTATCTCAATATTAGGTCGTCTGTCATTTTGTAGATGCTAAAAATTTATTATGTATTATATTCTATAATATATAATATAAAGAGAAAGAAAATATAGTATAAAAAATATATATTCTGGTTTTATGCAATTCATAAGGATGAACTGATACATTCATATCTTTGTAGGTCGACGCTAACAATTTATTTTTTATCTAATATATACTATTAGAAACAAACTCGCTGTTCACACAGATCTGGAATGTAGTTTATTAGCATTGATGTTCACGCTACAAATATAAGCAGTCGTTAAATATTTACAAAAAATGTTTTTTTTCTCTTCTGAAACGTTTTCGTTTTACTGTTTTTTCGGCCGCAATTGTAAGTGAAGTATCAAAGACTCTACAAACAGTAGAAATATATTCTGAATTTGAACAAAGACATTGCACGTACGTACCAATGTTCAGTAACCTTTACATATTTCACTACTTTATTACATTTCAATTATAAATAAGAGAATGCAATAAACGATGTATTATTACACAATATTATCACATTATTGCTGGACAAAATTACGGCTCGAAATTCTACGAATTTCTTTAATTGACCCTGGGAATGTAACATAGCGTTATACCTTTTGATTTTAATAAAAGACTTTTAAATTATTTTAATCATGTTTATAGTCTATTGCATATTTACACGATCAAACTGTAAAATTATTCGTACGTTGATGTAACAATAATATAACTTCAAATGTTCAACAGAGAAGAAATCTGCTAAAAGTAACAAATATAATATAATACAATAAAAGTAAGATTCAAACATAACGAAATATTATAATTGTATGTGACAATGAGAACTTATTTGTAAATGTTGTGTATTGAACATTGGTATTTGTTCTATATTATTATATAATAAGAATAAAATTTAAAAACATAACAAAATAGTTACATCTTTATTTATAACTATAAAAATACGAAAATGCAACTGTTATGAATAAAGATGTTCCTTCGTACACGAACCATTGGCATTGACAGTTGTTATGGTATTAATTACTTCCTGAGATACTTCTGTGTGCCAGTTTTACTAGAAGTGTGGTGTTTAAAAATGCCTTTACGTAGCGCTACTTACTGACACGTATAAAATAAATATTTCGTTCTTCAAATAGATCAGCGAAGTGAAACTTGAAACATAGTGCACGAGATAAAATGCTTTCTCAATTTGTTTAATCAATCATTGTCACTGTTCACTTGTTGCCAGAAATGGTTTTGGCGTTAAATTTATTTATTCAGATCAAAAACCAGGTTCTAACCGTACAGATAATACACTGCTTAACATTTCACGAATTTCCGCCATTTCCATTCTATTTTTTTTCACTATCTTCTCAAAATTCTTATTCTCTTGAATAATTTTGTCCATTTTTTTCCAATACTTCGTAGAACCAGATCGGGAACAACAACAATTTGTTGTACCCTCTCCGCTATCAATACATGTTTGTCTTAAGAACTGACTTTTTTCTACATAGTGTTTACTGACATTATGTTGTTGACTTTCTTCGTCTAAACTATCATCTATACATTGAGTTGAATCATCTATTTTTCTTGAAAGTGCATTACAATGTCTACCACAACTTTCGTCTCTACCTTTTGATTTTATAGTTTCATCAATCTTTTGGAGTGATGTCGCTTGAGTGTTCTTACTGTGTTCACCGACATCTATTTTTTCCTGCGAGTTTATTACTTTCTCTTCCATTGTATCCGAAATACACGTTTTAGAAGTACAATAATTGATTGCATCTATATCGTTTATTCTAGCCTGGCGTCTCAAGGTTTTTCTTCTTTGCGATAAAATGGACTCATTACTACCATTTTCAATCGCGTGAACAAAACTATCACTGTGTCTCCTAGCATGCTTCATTGATAAATTCTCTTCGTATTGTTTCGTATCGCAGGAACCATCGCTAGCTCGTCGAATATCAGAGTAATTTAGTAATGCTGTATTTAAGAAAGCGGCATCCTCTTTGCAATCAATATCAACCTTCGATTTTGTGTCTTGTACATTTACATGCTCTGTATATGTCTCCAGTGATTCCGTATCGTTATCGTTACATAGTTCTATGCTGTTGTCGAACGTTAATTTCTTTGGTACTATCTTGTCCATTTCCTGGATGGTCATATCTTCAAACTCTTTATCATCATCTACGTTCGTGTTTTCTAAATTCCTAGATATTCGTGATCTTTCGGTAAAATTAGGATCATTGTTTAGATTGTCTTCGCACGTTCTCTTCACATCGGAAGGATTGATTTCAATTAGGTCCCCATCATGTCCAAACGCAAAAGACTTTTGTCCTGAAGCATGTATGTTTTCATACAAGAATTTGCCACGTGAAATTGTTATGTTTTCAATTAAAGAAAAGTCTAAAATTTACTCGTTTCTTACCGATAATCATGCGTTTATTACGCATATCAGGACTTTTCGATCGTGGCCTCTCCAAAAATTGTCTATTATCCGGTGACAGTACGGAAAGTGTACCACTTTGTTGAAATGGACTATACTGCTCGTAAGAATTGTACATCGCATATGGATCGTGTTCATGACTTTCATGTTCTCGTAAACGTTGCATAATTTTTTGTACAATTTCTGACGGTGCTACATACGGTGAACCTATTAAATATAATAAGAAATTATTTCATATTTCTTAATAAAAACTATATAATATACTTCACAATAGCGATAACTCATAATAACAATAATAATGATGACTAATTAAAGCAACAAATAATAATTTAACAATCAACTATACTACATAAATTTCATGGTAAAACATTTGGTATTTTCAAATTTCATAAATGAATATACATAATTCTTTGCGTTACAAGCATATGCTCTACATAATATAATAAATGAAAATTTGTTTTCTTTGATACCATATAATATACTAATAATATTGTGCATTTCTTTAAAAATTAGCAAAAACAAAAGAGATTTAAATATGTTTTAAAGGCATACACATTCACAAATAGCTACCAACAAACCAAAATAAACGTCATAAGTTATAATTAAATTATATGTCCTATCTGTCAGTAGACTTACAACTTTAATTGGTCCAGAATGTCTGCGTTGTGGATATAATCGAGACACAGATAATGTGCCATCGCTTCCTATAAAATTATTATTTCCATAACATAGTATCACTACTGACCCTTATGAATTTATCCACAAAGATTGTGCATATTGTTTACCATTGGATGTATTGACATTTATAGACTAACTAATTTGTTGTTCAAAATTTCATTATTACTTTTGAAATGCTAATTAATAATTTGTTCTATATTTTACCTGTTAATCCTCGATATCCTAAAGATACAGAATCAAAAGATTCACTAGTTTCTTGTTGGTGCTTCACAAAATCATTAATGGCTATGCCTTTGAGCTTTGATGGTTGTAAAAACCTTTTTGGTATTCGGGAAAGAGAACCATTCTCTTGAGGGCTGCCTGAACAACCACCAAATCCTAGGCCAAGTAAAATAGCTTCTGGATCTGCTTTCCTCAGTTCTAACAAGCTTTCCACGCTGCTACAATGACTGCTATCAGACTGCAAACTTGGATCACGTACCAATTTATGAGGCAGTGAGCTGCAATTGAAAAGAAATAAGTTTTCAACTCTACAAATAATTTTGTGAACAGGTGTTAAAATTGAAAATTCTGTTCTTTGTAATACCTGTGTAGGCCGGATGTGTTAACTGTTGATGTATTAGGAACATGAATAGGTGCTGATATAGTCATGGTTGGGGATTTTATTCCCACAGGATATGGAATGTCTTTAGGCTCTGTTGGTGTCATTGAAGAAGCAGTAACTGGTTCCAAAGGTACATCTTGACATGGACTTGCCATTGATAAGTTTGATTTTGCGGGTGATGGTAATGAATCAACCCATTGTTGAACTGGGCCGGTCCGGCGTCTCATTTCCCAAAGACCACGCAACCAATCTGTTACTTTGATAATTGTGTCTGTGCCAATGTTTTCTAATGAGATTTAAACAATAACTATGGTCAAATATATAAAGCTCATCATATTTACAGCAGTCATTTGATTCAAAGCAATACATTTATTATTCACTTGAAAATGCATTTTTATTAAATATGTACAATTTACTAAATATATATGTATATACATTCATTTTTGCGGAACTATGTGAACCATATACGCGCGTAAAGTAATATTCTACGTACACATCAATTACATAATTACGTGAATTGCGAGTTTTGTTTTTGAAAATCTATTAAAAAATGTGAAGCATTATAGTACCTGGATCCATATCGCACGGGCTACGGGGCAGCGCGAATAAAATAAGAACGTCATTAAAACGAAGAAAACAGAACACGTCTTCTTGTACAAATACGCATTAGCTAAGTTATTGTTTTTATGTGAGGTTGCAGGATTATAATCTCGACGTTATGGACATATTATTGCATTCGATGCGATCATTTTCTACCTACCTTCTAAGTAAACGGAATATCACAGCACACAAAACATTCTTAGACGAATGGAAACGCTTGCAAACACATGTTCAGAGAAGCATCGTTCTCTGAACGATTTGTGCTCCGCGAACCGATTGAGAACAGAACGGCCACTTGTTACTCACACTATGGGAGTGTTTCAGTTTCAGGGCCGTTTGATGCAGTGGTACTATCACTATCCACTGGATTGTATCCAAATACAAGACGAACATTCCTGATCGCTATCATATTTTTGCTTTAACGCGTTCTAACCATGAAACGACTACATTTTTATGGAAAAATAATTTCCGTTTTTAAATATACGTGTTCAATGTTTGCAAAGAACGTGTCTCAAATAAACTAAATACATCTTTACAACTAAAATTGTAAGTAAGAGTGTTTTCGATAGATGGAAACTACATATTCGGTTTCAAAAGATAAAAAATGCATTTGTATACATTATAAAATAATAATCTCTTAAATCTGAGTGAGCTAAATGTGGCTCTTTCGGTATGTATATGTGCACATGCACATGCACATGTATATATATACATATATATAGTTAATTCAAAAGTGCACGCACGTGCATATGCAATCTGACAATAGCATCGATTGTGTGGGTGTGTTGACAAGTATTTAAATAGTCAGTAGTCGTCAGTCGTCAGTCGTCAATGGTCGTCGAAGGGCACGGGAGAGTTGTTAAAAGTGCTAAATTAGGAATCATTTAGGAATTTCGTTCATGTCATCTCACGGGAAGAAAAATAAAAAGAATGTATTAACGAGGCGGCCTCGTCATGTGGTTGGAAAAGAAGAGAGGTATCGTCAGGAAAGAGACAAATCTGATAAGGAGGACGAAGAACCAGGTTAGGTACATTTTGTTGCATGATTGCGACGAAAACGCGAAAATGATATTGACAAATTTATTTAGAGGAAGCCGAAAAATGGTCACCTCCTTTCCCGGTCGCTATGTGGGATCTTGGACAATGCGACCCGAAGAAATGTTCCGGTAGAAAACTTGTTAGGCATGGTCTGGTGAAAATACTGAGGTTAGGTGTTCGGTTTCCAGGTTTAGTCCTGACTCCAATTGGGCAAAAGGTATATCTAGCATGTATAGTAAACGAAGATGGTAACTATGCCCTCACAGATCTATCAATATATACAAAAGGCATATACATATATACGCCCTCTAAATTTTTCTTACTATAACACATTTACCATTCTACTAAACCAATCTAACGTAGAATTTATTGTTTCATGTAACTGCTAATAGTCACTGTGAATAGCTGACTCTCCGCAACTATTTCAATGTTAGCACAATTTTATTAATACTGTTCTGTCTTAATTTCACTGTTCTTGTACATATGTTTTTGTATAACCGCATTGCGAATTGATTTGTATAAACTTATTCCCTTGTTGCATATGTAAGTGCTTATTTATTTCAATTTGTGATAGATTTTATAATTTTATTCATTTGCTATTTTTCTAAATGATATAGTGTACCCTAAAAATGTTTAGGGTATTGTACCTTTATAATCATATTGTGCACCTATCCATTTTGGTCAATGAACATATACTATACATATTGATGGTTCCGTGCGAGAGTGCGCTACAGTCAAAAGATTGATGCAAAACTTTCTGTTTCAGTGCGTCAGTCCAACCGATCGTGATATTGTACGTGATTACGGTTGCGCGGTCGTTGATTGTAGTTGGGCACGTTTGGACGAGACTCCATTCAATAGAATGAGAACTCCCAATCCTCGCCTTCTGCCATTTCTAGTCGCCGCAAATCCAGTCAATTATGGCAAACCTTGTCAATTGAGTTGCGTGGAAGCTCTAGCAGCTGCATTAATCATAACAGGATTTTCAGAGGAAGCCAATTTTTATCTTGGAAAATTTTCTTGGGGCCATTCCTTTCTAGAATTGAACGACGAATTGCTGAAGAAATATTCACTTTGTGCGAATTCAGAAGAAATTATAGCGGCACAAGAACAATTTCTCGCCGATGCCAGACAGGAAAAGCTAGATAGACTTGGTAAATTTACAATGGTTTATTCAATCGTAAATCCAGACAACTGGCATTACATTCTTTTCGTCTCGGTAGCTGTTTCAGATTTTCCGCCGACTGATTCGGAAACTGAGGAAGAAGAGGAGGAAGAAGGAGAAAAAGAAAAAGAACAAAATTCGATATCTGCGGATACCGTTTTGGAAACAGGCAAACACTTAAACGATTTAAATATAACTTAAAGATTGTATATATTTTCTGACTTTTCTATACACATCCAGATAAGATACTTCGCGTCAAGCGTGTCTTGTATTTTTTCAAGACATACATAGTAGGAAAAGAAAGAAACGACTGATATGTATCTGCTGGATGGAATCGAAGAATGTACAAAATATTCGATTATGTGTAGGATGTACCGAGTGTGTAATTCTATAAGCTGAAATAAGAATTTATTTTCACGTTACGAGCCATTGAAGTCCACCAACAGCAGTACGCGAATCATTTCCCTAGCTACGTTTTGTCGCGAACATTTTTAATAGTTATTTGTTAATAGTTTGATAAAACTTCTATCGCAATTTCGCTTCACAAAAAATCTACTACACGTAGTCGAAGATTCTGTGCATAAAGGCTGTCGCTTACCGCACATGATCGGACCAACGTCAACGTCTTCATTCCACTCAAAAGGAGGAAAAAGGGAAAAATATGCTGTGCTGTTGCGGATAGGTGAACGCATTCACATTTAAACTACATTCAAAAGGGCGATAACTTTTTTAAGTTCATGTAGTAATCTAATTGTTCTAATTTCTAAAAAAAAAATCCAAGTTGTATGTATTAAAGAAGTGATCGTTCTTTTAATAGTGTCCGAATATTACTGACAATGAGATTCACTGTATAATAATGTAAACGCGTTGACGTTGATTTGGTGTCGTTCATGAACGGTGTTGTCAAGCGAGCGACAGTCTTTGTCCAATACGTGTACAAGGCGAGTTCGAATATCGCGGGTGTGGAGTATGGAGCACTGTGTCGCGTGACGCATGCGTGCCTGGAATAAGATTCAAGATGGCGGGGGAATATCCAGACAGGCGAGAGCGAAGCGATCGGATGGTCGCACAGCTGATAGGAGAGTGACGTCAGTAAAACAAAGCCATGCGCGGTCGATCGGAGCCGCGAACCAGACCGAACGAACCGTGCTGTCTCGCTGCCAAACATTGGGCGTCCGCGAAACAGTGAGCTGGATTTTCCAAGGTTTCTCGCGGGGAGAGGTACGGTTGCGCGCGCGACTACGCTCGTCTCGCGTTCTGCTCGCAGACGATGCCGTTCATATCGAAGGATTGGCGCAGTCCTGGCGAGGAATGGGTCAAGACCGTCGAGGGTTGGGAAAAGAAAAAAATCCTCGAGTGCGCCAACAATAAAACGCTTTCACTCCTACTACGGTAAGTGCGACGCAGAGCGAGCGAGATCAGTTGTGACCGTCGTCTCGACTCTTTCCACCTTCTCAGTGACGTTCTTTGTTTTGGAAAATAACAGCGGACGTAACGAGCCGTTCCGTCCAGGTAGCTCTAGCCATGGTGACGTAGCTCCGACCACGGTGACAGCTGTTCGTTTGACAGTTGGTTCTCGGTTTGTTTACAGTTGTGCTACCGTATCAGTCGTATCGGTCGCGACCCTCTTCCCGCTGCTCGTACCTCATAACGTTCGCCGGGAATATTCCGTGTCATCTAAACGACTCGCTCGCGTTTCCATCCATGTTTCTCAGCGCCGTATACTAAATACCAACTATTGTGTCCTCTCGCGATCGTTTTTACTCGATGCATCTGCTACGCGAATAATGCCCGTGGACTTTTCTCGGTCGATTCCATTGCGATGTAAATAAACACCGCGACGGAAGTGTCTCGCGTTCGACTCGTTCTTTCCACGGTCCACGGTCCACAGTGCCACAGTGCGTGTCCGATCCCGCGTCGATTCACGCGTTGCATTCGCAAAGCCTATCGATTCATCGTCGCGCGATAATTTTTGTCAATGGAGTTGTTCTTCCACATTAGGAACGGCTCGGCAAGAGAACAAAGTACAGTAATATCTCGTTCGATGGATCCTCTGGCAACGAAGCTGATCCCAGAGAATGCTCCCTAAACGTTTCGAGTGAAAGTGACCCAGATACGCTTAGTTATTTAAACGAAAGTAACTTATCCGAAACTAATGTTACCGAAATTTATACATGTACAACTTTCTTAATAAAAGTACACGTCTTTCATCTGGCCATGTTATTCTTATCCTCCGACAATACAACAAAGCTTTTCGTAACGAAACAACAGTTCCATGGAATACATCATCCTCTTGTTTAAGCGAGGCATTACTGTACTGAACATTCCAAATAGCCCCACGGTGTACGGACTCTTATGGAAGTCGGCAGAAAATTAACAACTCCTAAACTAATCCATTTTCGATTTCTAACACTTTTTTTTAAAGATGACAAGAAGGTGTGCAAAGAAACAAAAATTAAAGTGACCTTTATTTTTTGTATTAAACACGAAACTTTTTGCTAATTCTTTTCATTGCAATTCATTATCGTATTGACCAACTTTTGTTTGAAACATTTATTTACCAGGTTGTCGGAAATGCGTGAAAAATCGAAATGGAAAAATAAGAAAATGGATTTCTCCGATTCGGGCAAAGATTGGCGAATAAAATCAATTGCTATTTGAAGCATAATATATCCAGAAGTATGTAGTGTGCGAAAAGTCGGTGATGTACTTTCTCGCATGAGGGTGATGCGCGAGGCACTCGGCTAGCGTTGCATACGTCTCGGGAGTCGGGAGTGAACGCGTTACGTTTAGGCTATTTTCTCCGATTCGGGCAAGTTCGGGCAAACAAGATCGATTGCTATTAGGTTGTTGCATATGAAATGTCCAATTTTTAATTTTTTTCTTAATATTGATCAAAGTAAGCACCATTGTAATCGACGTATTCTGTCAATGAATTTCAAATTTTTCCATTTTTACCAAAAATCACAATGCTATCGTTAATAACTCATTTTTCTTTACATATGAAAGGAATACACGAGAGCCGCATTGATTGACGTTCAAATAAACTTTATGTAAAAGTAAAATTAAACATCTAAATCAAAATTGAAAATTTTAATGTGTCCGGAAGTATTATGCAAAAAATCAGAGGTAAAAACCCAAATCAAAGTTGATGAACAATTTAACACGAAAAATTGGGACAAATTAATAGTAGTTCAAAAAAAGATTTCTAAGGTTTGCAAGACCTTGTAACACTAAACATAACTTGTAAAAATCAAATTAATCGAGTAAACATTCCATGATGGCACGTGTTTCAGTAAATACATCGGTTTTATATTCGATTTTACGCTTCAGTTTCGAACAATAAATTCATATATCTAGTAAAAATGGTGGGCAGTATTACAAACTACACTATATATGACTAATGTTTTACGGTAAACTTTTTTCTTTTATTTCACACTGGGAAAATTGGACTTTTTAGCATTGTCTCTGTGTAGACCGTGTAAGTTTATGCCGATTCGACCACAATTCCAAGAATAACCGTTCTCGGTCGGATGACGTTCGCTCGTTTTCGCAAACCGCTTTTTCAAGACGCGCGCGTCTGCGCTGGGTTTCGCAGATAAACGCTACGCTCGCGTTCTACGTTCACGAGGAATCGGTCCAATTAACGTGCGCGCGCGTGCTTGGTTCATGTCTGCATCTATTCTCATCTTCCTTTGTGAGTCGGTACGCAGACCACGGTACTTGCTTACTCGACGCGTGCACCAATACGGTTTTGCGCGCATATTACGTTTTAGCGCGAAGCAACGCGTCGCGTCGCGTCGTCGCGAGACCGTGAAACCTTTTGCGAATGCCTAGACTTGTCTGCAAACGGACAGGGATGCGAGCGGACTGTCATGTCGCCACCGCGGTTTCGCGCGCTCTGAAACAAACAGACCTCTTTCCGAATTTTCCTTATTGTTGTTGTTCTTCTTCTTCATTCCGTTCACCGTTTACAGGTATTCATCGATCTCGATTTTTCGCTATTGCAATCGCTACTGAGCGACACACGTGCATCATCGATTCGCTGCTCGAGTGTAGCAGGTAGATATGCATTCGTTGGCCTTGGTCTCGCGTGACTCGCTGCGAAACTGCGAGATTCACGCGCAACTACTGCGAACCACGAATCACGGGGGCTGTGAATACAGCTCGGATCTGCTCGAATACGATCTTACTGCTCGAACAGTTTTAATCAGACTTTGGGTATTGTCGAAATAAATTATTTGAAAACAAATCTTTAAGATTATATATTATCCTATTTGGCTACATGCCATTTGAAATAATCATATGTTAGTTTATTTGAACAGTCAAATGATTTGTTAAAAAATTATTTTCATCAAATAATTCGCTGATGAATGCAGCTAAAATTTAATCATTAAACTACGAAAATTAGTATATCTTTTAATAATTAATTTAGTTACGTGAATAACCTCCTCTCGAGGTGAAATTATTTTATATGAACAGTGCAATTGAAATAAAAAATTATTCAAATGCAATATCATTGGAAAATAATTTATTTTATTTATAAGTCAAATAAAAATAAACTTTTTATATTATTTGTAAAATACAAATAATAAAGTATTTAAAATAATTCATTATTTGAGCTTCAGTGCAAACGAAATTCACAGGGATTCCCCAAATGTTAGCCACGTGATTTCGAAGTCACTATAAGAGGGCTGCCAAGGTCACAGTTCATGAGCGTGGTCACAATACAGTCCTGTCATGTTTAATGAGTCCGACTTATTTTTATAAATGTAGTGTTTATTTTTGTCATTGTAAGAATAGTTTCATTATAACTGTGAGCAACAGAAATATATTACGTAACAAATATTTGAGAATTCGTTTTTTTTGTAGTTATTTGTCGGACTGAGAATCGTAATAATGGTGCAAGTCCAAATTCTGAAGATTTGAGTTAACATTGGTTTTCGAATCTGAAAGGCATCATTTATTTACAGACAGCGTTAATTGACGCAGGTAAGAACTTCATTCTTTACTGAAAGATGACAGTATATTCTTTTGTCACTAAACTAATAGAACGAATCATTTGAGATCATAGTGGTGTAAGTCCGCTTTAAGCTCTTTTGTTTTCAAGCTGTTTTATCAGAAAAGAAGGGGATATTTTTAACTCAATTAAAACCGTCGAAGATGTTATGGATAATTCTGCTTTTATTAAATGCAATATACATTTTTGAACCAAAAATTAATTTAAAAAAAATGTTATTTCTTAAGAATATTACTCATTACTATTGATTAGTAAGGACTAATCAAAATGTTTAGAAATATGTTGATATAAAGTCATCTTAATTAAATCATTCGCTTGTAGATTGTATAAAACTCGTGCTTTAATTTTCATACATACATTTCCTATAGTTTTCCGACTCTATAGATGCGTTTTTGCAAGCTCAATGCGTTTTTTTCATAACAACAAACGCAAAACGTTATTTTACACGAAATACCATGTACGTACACGACTTACCCAATTACGATTCTGAGCCCGCCATTTATTGAACGACATAACGATAAAGAGGCAGTGAGCTCACAATTTTATCCGGTAGTGTAGGTGAATTATCGTCGGAGGAGAAATATCCCGTGACCCCGTCCCGATACGGAAGTAGGTCGTGACCCAGCTGAACCAGACCTGTACCAATTTCGTGAATCTACTTCCGTTTCGGCGAGTCCCGGGTATGGTGCTTGCAATACGGTACGGAATATATGGTTCCAATATGTCATCATGATTATGCGCTCAAGTTTTTCTTGGCTGCGTGCACGCGTGCACACGTGCATGCACACCTCCTTGTGTCGTGACGAGTATTATGAGCATTACCAACGGTTATATAATGTCGCAGATTATTGGTGCGAGGTTTCTCTCCCTTCTGTCGACGCGTAAGCGTGTTACATCAAGGTCTCTGCCAGTGACCATGCATCGACCAGGTATCCACGATTCGTCGACCTGAAACCACGTGAATTCGAAACTCGTACAGTATCTTCTTCCCTTTTCTCCTTTATCTACTTCTGGTCGCAGACAATTCTGTTCCCTGTTCAATGAAGGAACTGATGACCACAGTCGAGTTCCGGTCGTGATCGAACGAATTCGTGGGGGCCTACTTCGTTTTCTTCTTCGTCTAGTTCTTCTGTCTTTAGGTATAAAAGATATCAATTCACTGTCCAATGGGAAGGCAGATCAACCTACTCGGATCCAGAAAGATGAAGATTGCAGAGACGAATTTCGTCAGTTCTTGTTTTCGCTCTGCTACTTCTTCATCAATCTCTTCTGTTTCCACACATTGATAGAATCAATGCCCTGTTTAATATGTAAGGGCAATTATTGGAAATCATCAGTTACAATATTTTGACAAATTACAATATGTCAGCCCTATATCGATCGGTGCCTTTCTCATTGATACATTCATTCAGAGTCGCCAGATCAAGACTTGTCTCCCCACTCTACTTTCCCCTTCTACGATGCCATTCCTCACGCTTCCACCGCGGCCCGGTCACGTGACGCGTTTCGTCTCTGTCGTGCGTGCGTCAACATGTTACGTGACTGATCTGGTACTGGCAGAGAGAGGATAACTCTTTCCCCTCAATTCGTGTTCCCTCCCCTCATCTGGCGACTCTGCAATTTGTCTCTCATTCCTCTTTTCCACTCACACATCCAGACGTTCCGTAGCTACATACAAATGGAAGAATAGACGAAGCCAGTCAAATAAAGAGATACGAATACGCCTTTTTTTTCTCTCCACTTCTTCTGCCCCACCTTAAGCACGGGCAAAGTCGGATCCTCGTTCAACAGAAGATTAGTTGAAGCTGCGCGTACTATACAGGGTGTCCCAAGAATGTTGCACTTCCTTGAAAAGGATGATTGCCCAGGTCATTTGAAGCAGCTTTTCCCTTTGCGAAAATGTTCTCTGCAGCTTCGTTAAGGAAGTATTAACGAAAAACACAGACCAATCAGAGCGCCAGCATGCCACAGCGTCTCGCGCCGAGAGTGCCGCGGCGTTGGCACCAGTGTCTCCAGGTCGAGAAAATCGAGGGGAATACAGGTACCCCCTCTCTGATGGCCAGAGACGTAATATATGTGAATCGTTGCGCGTGCGCGACGGGGATTGAGTGGGCCGTGGTGCTGGAATGGGATAGTGGAAGGGGAAAAGTAGGGGAGTAAATGAGTCCGAATTCGGACTCATCTGGCGACACTGTAGCCGAACCGGAATCCATCCGCCAAAGCCGCGCTCTGATTAGTCGGTGTTTTTCGTTAATAACTCCTTAACAAAGCTGCGGTGAACATTTTCGCAAAGGAAAAAACTACTTCAAATAATTTCAGGAATCGTCCCTTTCAAGGAAGTATAACATTTTTGGGACACCCTGCAGAAAGTTAAATTACAGGGTTGAGGGTTGTTCGCGATCGAGCGATTTCCTTTCCACGGTGAGAAAACTTTCGGTCTCGTTTAGTGCTGCAATGTTTGCGCGTTTGATTTCCACGTTGCACAGTGATCCGGGCAGCCGATCTAGCAATTCATTAAGATTTTAGCAAATATGTATTTGGAAGTTTAAGGGTATAACAATGTAGGTCGTTGGATTTGTTTTGACAACAGCTAAATAGTGAAGTACGAAGTCAATATTATAAATTCAAAAATATATATTGATTTTTCAAAATTAAAAGTGACCTTGAGTTTTTATAGAATAGACATTTCTAAAAACATTTTTTGTATTTAAATTGACTGGTAAATGTCTCTTTAGCGGAACTGCCTGAAAAATTATGTTCAGTTTTGAAATAAACAATAATCGATAATGGTATTCACAAAATGTTGATTTTTATATGCTTGTACAATTTTTAATGAATGTTATTAATTTAATCGTTTTTGAAGGTGATGGAAATTTAGAAAGCAATATACATTCGATAAACATCAATATCCACTGAAGCATCTGTGACACTTTAAACAATAATAATTCCTGAAGAAGGACGGTGGTGAAAATGATTCTTGCGGCATCATACAAGGAAAAGTATACTGAAAATATTCCAATTTGAAAAAATGTGGAACTATTTGGAACTCAAAAGATATTCCATGTCAAAGGGAAATAACTTCGACAACTTTCATTAGTCCATTAAGAATTACTTATTTAATAAATATCGAACTGTAATTCTAAATTTGAGGTATGCATTTTCAAGGTAAAAGAATGCTCAGCATTTAAAAAAAAAATTTGTTTAGAAATATTATATAGGTTTGGCAGTGTTCACAAATGAAAATTATTAATTTTTCCGTCGAAAATCATATTCACAAAATGTTCATTTTTAAATGCTTGTTCTAAATTTCATTAATATCGACATTTTTGGCATTGCTAAACATTTAGAAAGTAATGTAGATGCTCATACCGATATGAGAAAAGTCATTTTTTACCTAATGAACTGCTAGATCGACCGTCCGGACCATTGCGCGTTAGTCCGTTGCAGCCGATGGAAGCGGCGCGGCGCGGCGCGGCGCGTCAGTGCTGCCGAGGCGACAAAAAATCAATGTTATAAATTTTTTATTTTAAAAAAAAACTACTTTCGTATTGCCATATAGTGAGTGCATAATGTGCCAAAGTCCGCTTTATAAAAAAGAATTTTTTTACCTAGGAATTGATCAGTTTTCAGTGCCATAGTTATGTAATTATTTTGCCTATAATTGAATACTTAGGAGTTTACAAATTATACAGGTTATTACACATAGTTTAAACTATTAACTGGCAAAAATAATTTTTCAATAAAGTTGTTTAACATTAAGTAGTATTGAATAACAGGAAGCCTCTTTGCGTTGTGCTCATTTTTTATTTATGGAAGCATATCTTAAAAGCTTTATGAGTCTTCGGTCTGATACTAATCGTTTTGGAAAGGTGTAATGTTAACTAACTTTGTGTAAAAAATCTCCGTCCACTTTAGACCACTTTGGCTGCAATTTAAGTTTAAATATCAATTTTCAGAATTTCCAAGAATTAATCGCGCGGTACTTACGGTTACTTGATGTTTAGGGGGAAATTTTGTAAGGATATATCATAAATAATAAAGAAAAATATGAAATAGTTAGTTAGAATCACAATTGTTTAAATAAAACAAAAATTTAATAATAATTTCTTTATGTGAAGTAAACAAAGTTTTCGTTCATTAGATCACTGTTTTTGGTCAAAAGGTGGCAAACAATCCATAAAATGAAACTATTCAACAAAGTTACCATTTTATCGTACATTAAATGAAAAGTGTACCGCCAGCAGTAGAATAACGCAAGATACACCATGAGAAGGTTGCACCGTCGGATTTGTACCTCGTGTGTGGTGTGTGATTAGTGTTTTTTGTGTTGTGACGTGGCAAGTTTTGCCGATGTCACAGTGTATGTTTAGTGGTGTAATTGGATTTTTAATATTTCCCCACAATAAACTGTAACAATAGAATGACTGGATTCTTGCAATTTATTTATCAGTTTATGGGGTTACATATCTTCATCGACGGTGAAAATGTATGTTTTAGGTGAAACTTTGGAAGGATATATCTTAAATAATAAAGAAAAATGTGAAATTCATATGTCTAAAAAATATTTAATAACAACTTTTTTATGTTAAATGAACAAAGCTTTCGTTCACTGTATCACTGTCGCAAAAATTCAACAGGCATTTTTGTAACAATGGCTGCTATAAAAATAATTTATGTAACAAAAAAAATTGTTATTAAATATTTTTTTATACATAAAGGATTGTTAAATCATATGCATTGCACATTTTTCTTTATTATTTAGAAATGCTCCTAAAAAAATTCACCTAAAACATGAAATACATACACCGTAACACATCTCCGCACAATTCATTCTTGGAAATTCTGAAAGTTGATATTTAAACTTAAATTGCAGCCAAAGTGGTTCGAAGTAGATCGAGATTTTTTACAAAAAGTTAGTTCAATATTACATCTTGCCAAAACGAACAATGCCAGACCGAAGTCTCTTAACAGATTTTGTATATGCTTCCATAAATATAAAATGTGCGGAAAACAGAGATTTCCGATTAGCCCATATTACTTAATGTTTAACTAATTTTTAAAAAAATATTTTTGCCGAATAAGCATTGTACTTGTGGCAAATCTTTGCATAAAAATTCAATCAAATTCGTTGGATAGATTCGTTTTTGTAGATTTTTTGCCACTTTTTGGCCATTTGGCACCACTGTGCGACGCGGCGCGGCGCGGCGCATGGATCACAAAGATCGCGCGAACCGGTCTGCTCGTTAGCGATTCGGCCGATTTCTCGTGTAATCGAGACAACGAACGGGTGTAATCATTCGGTTCGTTTGGTTGTTGCAGCGGCGACAAGGATGCGCTCGACAAGAAGGAAAAGGACAAAAGGAAGGGTGAGTGTTAATCCTCCGCCAAAAGGTGGGATCTCCTAAGCGCATCTGGACGCAGCGTTTTGTGATCCGTACTCCATTCGTCGTAACTTCCTGCTGTCCGTCTGGATGCACAAGTCTGCGTTCGTGGCGAATGGAGTATGTACAAGAGGCCCCAAGATCGCAAAACGCTGCGTTCAGACGCGCTTAGGAGATCCGACCTTAAGATCGAAGGGTCGCGCCCCTCGTCGTCTCTTCGAGTCTTTCTCGTCTAACGTTTTATCTTTGTTTCGGGTAATTTTAGAGAACGTCGTCCAGCCGCATTGCCACATCACGCTCAAGTGCACGCGCGAGGTGAGTGACTCGTTCCAGACCTGCTTATATTTAACTCGGATCTGCGAAAGGGGAAACGAGACGCGATATGCGATTCGTTCCGTTGGAAAGGTCGTACGTTCGCTGCGCGCACGGATTAATCCTTGGACTAGGATGGACGCTACAGTGGGATCTTTAACGCAAAAAGCTGGACAAAACTATCGTAAAATTCGCTTAACCCTAGAGCTTCGGGGGGGGGGGGGGGACTCCTCGAGTCTACAGGTTGGAAAATTTTAAATTAAGACTATTTTTCTTGGGTGAAAAATTCTCAAAAAATTATTTGTTGTCGTTTATACATTTAAGTTTAATATTCAGAAATCCCCGTTGATATAGGGCGAACATTACAGTGTATAGGAAAGAAAAACCAGAGTACGCATCGCGTACGTCAACGCTCCCCTTATCTTCAAAGAATAACAAATAATCCCAGAACTCAGAATCGAATCATATGCAAAAAGCATTTTGTAAATATTGTATCCTGTCATTCATGTTTGTCATCAGAAGTATCAAGCTCAGAGAAGATTCATGTTAGTATATACTCTTTATCTAAAATAAAAAATTAAGTAAAATAAAGTATCACACGCTTAAATATTACAAAGCATTTTTTAAAAAACAATTATTTTAGTAGAAACGAGTAAAAAAGAGTATGGGTTCGAGGAGCCCTCCTTGGGACTCCGTCTGACGGCTCGAGGCCTGGGAGTCCTAGGGTTAATCTTCTTTCCACGTCTTTGCTGAAAATCACTAAAAATTGATAAAACAAACATCACTCTGAAGTTTCTACTTTTTATATCTTTATGCCGATTTTGTTTATTGAGTAATTGCAAAAGTCGTCATACGATTGTCGGTTTATCGTTAATTTTCTCTTTATTAAAAAAAATGTTACGATCAGTCGATTAATTTCTTTGACTCTTTGCCAACATTCTGACAGCATTCGTATCACTTCTTTCATAAACACTGGCCGACTTTGAAAAAACCTAAAATTTTATCCATTTAAACTGTTTTGCAAAGAGCGAAGGAGCTAGAAATCTGACGGTGCAATGTTTGGAGAGTATGCAGGATATAATTTTATAATTAAATGTAATTAAATCATCGTCAGTGTCGCTTGGGCGGCCGGACCTTCGTTTGTCCGATAGATCACATTCACCCAGTGTCGCCAGATGAGGGGATGGAGCACGAATTGAGGGGAAAAAGTTACCCTTTCTCTGGACTACCCTCTGGCTGATCTGACGACACTGCATTCACCATGTCTAAATCTCGCTAACCATCGTTTCACGGCAATTGCGGATGATGTAAGACCTATACTTGTTGCATGTTTTAGACGACACCGGGAACAGTAGAACCTTTTCGAAACTCATACAACATCATAATGACGAAAACGCATTTGACTTGCGCTCATGCTTAACAATTGTTTCCGTGACGAAAACGTTATGGAAATAACCTAAACCTGCTGCCAAAAAACAATTGCAAGTGCACTCTAATGGTATTATACATATGTACCATTTGTTCAATGCAATTCCACTGTTACAGGAATAACACCATCTGTTAGACATGTAAGTATCAGGAATTTTGCAATGACCCAATACTTGGATGTCTAGGGGATAAATTATACCCTTAAAGCGAATGCATAAAACTGTAAATATTTCTTCATATTTTTTTCGAGTTTCATTAAAATTGGAATTACATCTGAAAGTGTTATGATAACCGAACAATATTTCTTGTAATTTTTAGGTATACGATCGAAAAGTTTGATGATTTCTCATTAAAGTAGGTTAAACTTCAATTTGAAAAAATAATTTCACCAAAGATATCGTCATTTGAAGAAGAATCTATGTATTGCAAATATTTTGCATATGGTTGTATACACAGAGCCGCCGCGTGGGTAAGAGGCGCCCGTGTGCAAGGATAAATCTGGCGCCCCCCTTTTCCAGGAGCACAATACATGACCTTTTTTTTTTAATTAATTTCAGTTCAAAAAATTTTCACTCGGCGGCAAAGACAATAAATGACCTTTTTTTTTTTAATTTCAGTTCCAAAAATTTTTATTTTGATACTTCGACGCCCCCTCGGCGCCCTCTCGGCGCCCCCTGGGCGATGCGCCCGTGTGCGGCGCACAACATGCACAACCGCACGCGGCGGCCCTGTGTATACAATATAAAATACTCGGCCAATCTTAATCTA
The DNA here is from genome assembly GCA_916610255.1 of Lasioglossum lativentre. NCBI lineage: Eukaryota > Metazoa > Arthropoda > Insecta > Hymenoptera > Halictidae > Lasioglossum > Lasioglossum lativentre. Next base: position 34,707,346 of record OU744356.1, on the reverse strand, counting down.
GGTAAACTAAGTAGGCCCGGTACACACAAGTTAATAACACGTTACAGATTTTAATTTGTTCATGTACCGATCGATGCAATTGGCGGTAAAACAGTGAGCAATCCAAAGATCATAGGAAAAGTAACAAGAACAATAACAACAAATAATAAATAAACAATATAAATAAAAATAAATCAATCATGAAACATATATATAAACAACACTTTAGCTAAGTAAAATGAAGGACAAATTAACGTTTCTACTGTTTTCAATTGAATCTACTCATTTTTGCTATAAATTTTTGCATAAAATCTGCAGTCTACTCATCTACTCTTTAGTAAAGCAAGAGTTGATAGAAAGCAACAGATAAGCAAGGAACGGGCACGAGAGGCAAAGAGGGATGAAACCGTATAATGGATTCGGATTAATGGGGATAGGGATTAAACGGAAAAAACGAATGAAAAATGGCCACAGCGGGGTTAATCTGTTGTTCGCAGATTGCGGGTTTCAACGGGTTGAGCGACGCACTGAAGAGACTCGACTTTTTATCTGCGGTACACGATTGTCGACGTTTCAATTACATCGTTCGACTGCTCGACCTTTTGGTCAGTCACAGAATGGGTGGTCTCAGTGGATGCGCCCAGCGAGTTTTGTTCAACATGCTGGAGGAAGTCGCGCTGGAAGGTAAATTTCACGAGCCTGCGAGATAGTTCGCATCCACGATCGATAAATCACGCACTCCTCTAATCCTTTTACGATGCGTAGTGTCGTTGTCACAGCAACAAACCGGGAGGCTTCGTCGCCTAATCGAAAGAGTGCGAGCGTTTAGCGCAGGGTGCTGTTGGGGTGGAAGACCTCTGGGCTCTGTAATCCTGTGGGAGAAACACAAAGCAGCTCTCGAGAGAATTTTGCAGATTGCATCGTCGATCACTATAACTCAGGTGCGGCCAGCTGATAACACGGTTCAACACATATCTGTTGCGACTTCAATGGATGGTTCCCATTGATCTTTTTGCATTTAATATGAACCTATAAAGCCATTCTACCACGTTGTCGTTTAAACTTTAAACGAACGATAAAATTTCAATTCTAAAGGCATTTTGTGCTTGAATAATATTCATTGTATAACTCTATATTGAAAAATCATTCTGTAGAGCTTTCCTGAATAAACTGCCGTAATTTAATATTGTACTATGGTTATGCATATACAGGGTGTCTGTTTGATCTCAATACATGAGATCTCTATCGCATTATGTAAACAAAAGTATAGTGTTCTAAAAGAAAAAATTAAATTCATTTTGAAATCTCCATCGCCGTAACAGGTATCAAAAAAATATTTACGCCCAGTAACGCCCCGCTCCATACCAAGCAACTTCTGTGGAAACAAGTTTTTCATACCATCATTCCCTTAAAAGATATTTCACCGAGTTAAGATGAAACAGACACCCTGTATGTTTACGCGTCGATTACAGTCAACAAGCACATCCGAGCCTCGTTGGTGTTTAATCGTCACGGTGTTTGTTTTCAGCCGGATGAAAAACAACAGCCGCAATGGTCCGACTTGCCTCCCGAATGCCGTCGAGAAGTGCTTCTCAGACTGAGCGATCCACGGGACATCGAAGCTTCCTCGGAAGCGTGCGAGCATCTAGCCGTCCTGGCCCAGGAACAAAGAATTTGGAGAGAGCTTGCACAGTACCATTTCACGCCGCAACAGATAACCGCTACCAGACAAAATAATCCCGGAAAAGACTGGAAAACTATATTTACCATTGCGCGAAGGTGAAAAACAGCAATCGCCCACGATTACAATAATCGAAACCGGTTTTGGCTAAGGTTACAGCAGTGTATTGGATGGCTGATATCAATGGTTTTTCTTGACTTATCGTTTAGACTGCTTTCATACAGCTTGATGAACGTATCAAAACTTTTTACAGTTAATCGTGACAGAATACGTTCTTAAGATTATAGTTACGAGATGAATAGCTGTAAAGTTCAGGCAGAGTCGCCAGATGAGGGTAGAGAGCATGAATTTAGAGGAAAAAGTTACCTTCTCTCTGCCAGTACTGGACACATGCTCGACAGAGATGAAACGCGTCACGTGACCGGGCCGCGGCGGAAGCGTGGGAGTGGGGAGTAGCGTCGTAGAAAGGGAAGGTAGAGCGGGGACACAAGTTTTAATCTGGCGACTCTGGTTCGAGGTGATGTTTCTTCTAATCTTCAAATAACTTTTACGCGACACGTGGCCTCTGCAGGACTTTTAACTGTTTCATTTTGTTCGCCTTTGTTTTCTTTTGTTCTGTCATGCGATCTGGCTCATACATATGGTTCCAGGTATGGCGTATAGATGTTTACTTGACCGTGTACTAAATTACGGAAATGTGACAAAAATTTTGACAAGCATACAGCGTACTTTTATGCAAAATATTAATTGTCTGCATTAATTGCAAGATAGAGGAGCTACGTAGACGTTTATGTCTTTTTTGAATAATTTTAGTAAGTTGAAAATGAAACAGTATTTTAAAAATATCTGATGAAGAACATGTTACAAAAGGTAATCTTCAGAAAAATATAGCACATATACAGGGTGTTAAAAAAAACCATTTAATATTTATATGGTATATAGAACACACTGTGCTGAGTAAAAAAGCCTTAGTAAACATAGGTCGAAAGGTTACCAACCGTTTCTGAGATTTAAACATTTTTGTTTGCTAACATCATGTTACTGTAACTGTGTAATAGTAACAAGATCCACAATCGCCGATACACAACTGACTGATTCCGGATGAAATCTACTGTTGGCACTTGAATGAGGACATTCAGAACGCGGTTTATAAACACCGAAGTAAGCATCGCATGCGATGGAAATAAGTAAATTGATCATAATGCTAGCAAACAAAAATGTTCATATCTCAGGAACGGTTGACCTTTTGACGTATGTTTACTAAGGCCTTTTTTACTCAGCACAGTGTGTTCTATATACCATATAAATATTGAATGGTTTTTTTTAACACCCTGTATACATATACAAATATCTATTTATCGGTCATCGCTCACATTGATGGGGTAAAAACAATTTCCAATGTTGGAGGTCGGAACCATATTTGTTCGAATATCTCGGAAACTATTAGAGCTAGAGGGGTAATTTTGAATTTGGGTATACTCTTGTCACATGCAAATATTCTAGAAAATAGTTGAACATTTAATTGGAAAATACAAGAAAAAAGTGCTTTTTCAAGATATTGTTTAAATAGATACCGATATTGGGAATCCGTTTCCGCAGATTTATTCCTTATAAAAAAATACAGTTGCGATACATGGAAAACAATAGGACAATGATCTTTAATCTCTATGACAATTGTACTGTTTTAAATAGGATCTGCTGGTTTTTCTTATAAATGATTAAAATCCGCAGTCTGCGAACCATGCACAACATGCACTTATCGCGTGAATCAATGTGTGTGCAGGTCGTTTGGACTCCGAGAAGAATACGCAGAGATGATTCAGTTGTGCCGCAATTGCCGTTGCTTGTTTTGGCGGTCGCTGGGTCATCCTTGCATCGCTGACCAGGATCCTGCGTTTCAGGAGAAGCTGGCGGACGTGGATCAAGCCTCTCTTCATGTTCCGATTCCTCCGCAAACCTTCCTCAAATTCTTTTCGCTGTGAATGCTTCGCACGCGGCCGCGAAGACCACACGCGATTGAATACGTACAGAATTGTCGGGACCGACCGCGATCACGACCATGATCGCATCTCTCCTCTATTCCTGGGATTTGCCAGCTCGCGGCGCGGCGCGTTGCCGACTATCCTACCGAAGTGGATACTCTCGCGTTCGAAACGCGTTACTCTTCGCCTAGAGACTTTAACGTTGTCGTGCAAACTTCGAACTAACAGTATGAGAAAAATCTTTTTTTCGCTGGTTACATTGTGCTCCAATATTTCATTGGTTTTGAACCAATCGCGGAAATTGCTAGTAACTTTTTCTCGTTAGTTTCGTTTTTCTCGAGAGCTTCAAGATTCTTAACCGCGCCGATGCGTGAAATTCCGTGAACGCGTATTTCTAGCTCAAATAAGTTTCACGTACCGGTGTAAATTGAACGTTCGAATGTCGACGTTACGCATTGTACAAAATCCTGATTCGTCGCGCGCGAAACGTAAAACACGATCGGTGCTAGTCGAAGTGCGTGAATACGTGCGTGGCGCACTTCGGCGACGCATGCACGACCCCGTTTAGAAAATTGTGCGGCCGTACGTGGCGTTCTTTTGTCCCTTATCACGGCAGCTGTTGCAACGACACAGTTTCCATCTAGGTGAATTTACTTTCGAATTTTTGCATTTATTTCAGTCGTTCAAGCGTTTTTACACTTACTTATATCCGTTTTTATATGTATATTATACGCGCATACGTTTCACAACGGATGTTCGCATTTACTCGTCGAAACAGTAGAGTTCGGCTCCACGAGTATACGACAGAAAAGGAGCAAAAAAGAAACGGAAAGAACTGCATCTGCTTCGTCTTCGCGTTCTGTATATTCGTTCAAGAAGGGAAAAAACTCCTATTTACGATGCTTAGTAATACATTTATTGTATGTACTGGTTCAGCAGTAACGTCGTCGGATTTACCAAGATGTCGTAGATATATGATATTTAATGATCGTTTTATTTAAAACGCTAAAAATTATACTGCCAAAATGGATGCTATTGCATTTAGACGAATCGAAGCGTTTTCTGTAAATTCCGTTCACAACAAATACGGCATAGTTGTTTTGATATTGCGTTTTTCTTAATGGCAACAATCACAATCGTTGCACGCGCATATATGTATAGTTTACTACGTTGACGGATTAGTGAAAAAGAATGGGACGACCAAACAAACGACGTTTCATGCACCGACCTGTGCGCTCTTGGATCGATATTATTTTACTTACGTAAATAATTGTAGAACAGCGTTGTGTAAAATGCTTTGAAATAAAAAATTTATCTGTATATATATATATATTAAATTGTTTACTGAATTGTGTGTAGAAAAATTAATGGAATTCCATTTGACATCTTTACGGGTCTTTTATGCAGCAATCTTCTCGTGGTGGGACCTGGGCCTGTGAGCCTGTTGGGTAAAATGTGAGAATGCTGGTATATGTATTGAGATTTTTAATAAAGCGTTCACATTAATACCTTACGTGTGTATTCTGTAAAACTTTAAATAGTTTCACTTACGTAAAACAGAAATACTGAAATTTCAATTTTTGGCTGATTTTGAAAAATCGTTTTCCGCCGACGTTTTCTGCCATGATTTCGTCCTTCTTCGTATTTCTAGGCGTGTCTATCTTAAAGTGAAATCTTTCCCCTAAAATTTAACTATTGTAGTAGCACCTACATCTGCCGGGACACCGTGGGGGTATATGATGATTCGTGCGAGGCCCCCACAATTTTTTTGAGAGTGTTTGACAAACAATTATTGAGTACAATTTATTTTTTAATCGAATGTTTGCGGCGCAAGCTTGTATGTACATTTCTAATATACAATTAAAATATGTAACCCAACATCATGAACTATTTATTTAAACCCCTACGCTACTTTTAACTTGGCGAAAATTTCAGCAATAACAAAATTCTGATTTGTAACTGTGAAAACAGTGACAATTCTGAAATTTTTGAATGACTGACTTATCATCGAGTTGTACTACTGAATTTTCGTACCACCTCCTTCGATATCATGTTCTCCTAATACAAAAAGCGAGTTTCGAAAATTTTTCAGCCGACTGGCTTGCCATTGAGTTTTACTACTGAATTTTAGTAAACTTCCGAAATCGAGTAGTGTAGCCATTATCGAAATAACTCGTCAAGGGATTGCTGGACAGATAAGGTTTATTCAGGATTAGGTTACGGATACAAAGGATCGATGGAGCGAGGATATAAATTCGGCGTTCGAACATTCTAATTATAATGCGTAGACAAGTTTTCTCAAGAAATCACACGTGTACTCTAGCTAGGTTCCGTGGTACAAACAGGCGTCCAGGAGATATTCTGTACACTCCAAACCGAACGGGTGTCCAGGAATACTCTCCCGTACTCTCCTGTGCCGTATTTCGGGCGTCCAGGAGCTATCCTGTCCTCTCTCGTTCGACAGGCGTCCAGGTATTATCGCCGTACTCTCCTGCTGGGGGCCGAATCTGCTAACCAAGAGCGGCCGTGGTCTTACGTCTTACCTCGTCCTCTCTCTCGGAATAGCAAAAAGGGCCGTGGCCGTGGCCTCTGTAAGCCCGCAATTTACACGCATTCGTTGCTATCCGTGGACGCGAAATCAACAACCGAGTTGTTAAGCGCTATTCGTCTTTTCACGCGCTCCCGTTGCGTCGCTCCCCCCGCGGCCGTCAACAAACTTTCTTCTAGAACACTGATGGGCATTTTTGACTGCCGCAGTCAAGAAGGATCCGCGGAGCTTCCCCCACCAACCACTCTTTCGTGCAGCGTCCACCTTCGCTTCGCAGGGGTGCCTCGTTCCTTTCAGTACCCTCGTTTTCCCTCTCATACGTCCCTCCATAGCCGATGAGGTTGGTGGGAGAAGCAGGCAACTTAGGGGCCCCTACCGTGCCCATCACTGTTCTAGAAGCTTCGAGAAGCTCGTAGCTAGTAGCTCGTTTTATCTTTCTCGATTTTCCATACATGCTACAGTAGTAGAAATCGACCAGACTGTTGAAATCTTTGGAAATCAAGTTTTTGGAACTCAGTACCAGATTAGACATCAGAATTCAGAATTTTCGCTACTCCAAGCCAGTAGTACAACTCGGGGTAAGGAAGGGGAATTAACTTTTTGCTACACAATAATCGCTGTACGAAAGTTTATTGCAAAGATAAAGATATTATTCAAGGGCGATAAAAATGACTTGTACAAAATTAAAATTAATGTAGTGACTAGCTTTCTAGAAAACTTCCACATACCCTCGGACGTCACTGGTATCCTTAACGCATGTCCAGACACTCTCAGGAGCCTCTGGAGACCTTTTGAAGTCACTGGATATTCTTATCAGGCCTCCACGGACTCTCAGAAGCTTTTGAAGACCTTTAGGGGTCTTCAGCGACCCTGCTAAGTCATAGGCTATCTCGTAAGGGACCATCAGCGGTTTCAGGAGTCTCTCAAGTACCTCGAGGTCTTCCAGGCACCCGTCAAAGGGTCTCAGTGGGCCACCAGAGTCTCCCAGAAGAGGATCAAGAAAGACACTAGAAGATGTTGCATTCGAGGTCACCGGGAGTCCAAAGAGCTCACGGAGACCTCCTACGCATCCAGGGGTTCGAAGGGAACAGAGGTTCTCTCGTCCCTGAGAAAGACTCACGTTTGTAGATAGTGGTGGGTCGGTACAGTTCTCTTAATGAGGAAGAAGTACATACTTCGTGATTTACATGTAGGAACTTTCTATGACTAAAATCATTAAAAATCTTTTAGAGATTCTTTTTAATTTAAAAATGATTTCTATCACCGACGAGATACTATTTCTCATCGGTGGCACAAGGGCTGGCAGTCTTTAATAGTATCTCGTCGGTGTTCTTACTCCGGCGAAAATATAATCTAGAGGGCGTAAGAGAACGGCAAAATTTGTTTGACGATGCGATGTCCCATAAGGCCCGCTGCACACATCCGTTTTTTTAACGTGCGTCGACCGTGCAGTACCGGAGTTGCGATCTGAAGTACTATAAATTCTATTAGACGCTGCATATTTGTTTGAACCGTAGTTGCGGCGTCGCACGTCGCTCTTGCGTGCAATATTTGCCGCAGTTCCTCAAAGGAACGCACGGTCGCCGCAATCGCATATGCGATCGTCGTTACATTATTGCAGAGTTGGGCGTTATTCGAATGAAATTTCATTCGAATAACCCAGCGAATAAAGATTGCGAATAAAAATTTATTCGAAAAGCCCAGCGAATAAAAATTTATTCGAATAGCCCAGAAAATAAAAATTTATTCGAATAGCCCAGCGAATAATGGTGTCGGATGACATCGCGTCATCGATATCGCACGCGGCACGAACCAGCGACGTGTATGTGTATGAATAAATGTGTGAGTGCAGTCTAGAGAGTGAAGCGAAGAATCGTGACAATAAATGTATGTGTAAAGATAACGAAGGTCCAAGTCCCGGTCACCTCGAGTGTCGGCGTCGGTACCCATAAAGGTTGACGCCATTACCGCTGCCGGTGCCGGCTAGCGGCTGCGCTTATTCGCATCCTTTATTCTCGTCATTTAGAATAACGAATAACGAATGAAAGTCCCAGGATTTATTCGTGAATAACGAATAACGATTTATTCGTTATTCGCAATCTACGAATAATTCTTGGCGAATGAAATCGTTAGTCGTTATTCTCGAATAAATCCTGGGACATTATTTGCTATTCCTTATTCGTTATTCGAAATAAAATTTGGCCAACTCTATCGAAGGATCGCTTCTCGGCCTAATGGCTAAGATCAATGAATAGCTTCTCGGCCTAATGGCTAAGATCAAAGAATCCCTTCTCAGCCTGCTGGCTGAGATCAAATAATCCCTTCTCAGCCTGCTGGCTGAGATCGAAGAATCTCTTCTCAGCTTCATGGCTAAGATCAAATAATCTCTTCTCAGCCTCCTGGCTAAGATCAAATAATCTCTTCTCAGCCTCCTGGCTAAGATCAAATAATCTCTTCTCCGCCTCCTGGCTAAGATCATGGCCTCCTGGCTAAGATCGATGGATCGCGTCTCGGCCTAATGGCTAAGATCAAAGAATCCCTTCTCAGCCTGCTGGCTGAGATCGAAGAATCTCTTCTCAGCTTCCTGGCTGAGATCAAATAATCCCTTCTCAGCCTGCTGGCTGAGATCGAAGAATCTCTTCTCAGCTTCCTGGCTAAGATCAAATAATCTCTTCTCAGCCTCCTGGCTAAGATCAAATAATCTCTTCTCCGCCTCCTGGCTAGGATCAAATAGTCTCTTCTCAGGCTGCTGACTAAGATCACGGCATCCTGGCTATGTTCGAAGGATCGCTTCTCGGCCTAATGGCTAAGATCAAAGAATCCCTTCTCAGCCTGCGGGCTGAGATCGAAGAATCCCTTCTCATCCTAATGGCTAAGATCAATGAGTCGCTTCCCGGCCTCCTGGCTGCGATCAGTGGATCGCTTCTCGGCCTAATGGCTAAGATCAATGAATAGCTTCTCGGCCTAATGGCTAAGATCAAAGAATCCCTTCTCAGCCTGCTGGCTGAGATCGAAGAATCTCTTCTCAGCTTCCTGGCTAAGATCAAATAATCTCTTCTCCGCCTCCTGGCTAAGATCATGGCCTCCTGGCTAAGATCGATGGATCGCGTCTCGGCCTAATGGCTAAGATCAAAGAATCCCTTCTCAGCCTGCTGGCTGAGATCGAAGAATCTCTTCTCAGCTTCCTGGCTAAGATCAAATAATCTCTTCTCAGCCTCCTGGCTAAGATCAAATAATCTCTTCTCCGCCTCCTGGCTAGGATCAAATAGTCTCTTCTCAGGCTGCTGACTAAGATCACGGCATCCTGGCTATGTTCGAAGGATCGCTTCTCGGCCTAATGGCTAAGATCAAAGAATCCCTTCTCAGCCTGCGGGCTGAGATCGAAGAATCCCTTCTCATCCTAATGGCTAAGATCAATGAGTCGCTTCCCGGCCTCCTGGCTGCGATCAGTGGATCGCTTCTCGGCCTAATGGCTAAGATCAATGAATAGCTTCTCGGCCTCATGGCTAAGATCAAAGAATCCCTTCTCAGCCTGCTGGCTGAGATCGAAGAATCTCTTCTCAGCTTCCTGGCTAAGATCAAATAATCTCTTCTCCGCCTCCTGGCTAAGATCATGGCCTCCTGGCTAAGATCGATGGATCGCGTCTCGGCCTAATGGCTAAGATCAAAGAATCCCTTCTCAGCCTGCTGGCTGAGATCGAAGAATCTCTTCTCAGCTTCCTGGCTAAGATCAAATAATCTCTTCTCAGCCTCCTGGCTAAGATCAAATAATCTCTTCTCCGCCTCCTGGCTAGGATCAAATAGTCTCTTCTCAGGCTGCTGACTAAGATCACGGCATCCTGGCTATGTTCGAAGGATCGCTTCTCGGCCTAATGGCTAAGATCAAAGAATCCCTTCTCAGCCTGCGGGCTGAGATCGAAGAATCCCTTCTCATCCTAATGGCTAAGATCAATGAGTCGCTTCCCGGCCTCCTGGCTGCGATCAGTGGATCGCTTCTCGGCCTAATGGCTAAGATCAATGAATAGCTTCTCGGCCTAATGGCTAAGATCAAAGAATCCCTTCTCGGCCTAATGGCTAAGATCTTTGGATCACTTCTCGGCCTAATGGCTAAGATCAAAGAATCCCTTCTCAGCCTCCTGGCTAAGATTAAATAATCTCTTTTCATCCTCCTGGCTAAGATCAAATAATCTCTTCTCAGCCTCCTGGCTAAGATCATGGCCTCCTGGCTAAGATCGATGGATCGCGTCTCGGCCTAATGGCTAAGATCAAAGAATCCCTTCTCAGCCTGCTGGCTGAGATCGAAGAATCTCTTCTCAGCTTCCTGGCTAAGATCAAATAATCTCTTCTCAGCCTCCTGGCTAAGATCAAATAATCTCTTCTCCGCCTCCTGGCTAGGATCAAATAGTCTCTTCTCAGGCTGCTGACTAAGATCACGGCATCCTGGCTATGTTCGAAGGATCGCTTCTCGGCCTAATGGCTAAGATCAAAGAATCCCTTCTCAGCCTGCGGGCTGAGATCGAAGAATCCCTTCTCATCCTAATGGCTAAGATCAATGAGTCGCTTCCCGGCCTCCTGGCTGCGATCAGTGGATCGCTTCTCGGCCTAATGGCTAAGATCAATGAATAGCTTCTCGGCCTAATGGCTAAGATCAAAGAATCCCTTCTCAGCCTGCTGGCTGAGATCGAAGAATCTCTTCTCAGCTTCATGGCTAAGATCAAATAATCTCTTCTCAGCCTCCTGGCTAAGATCAAATAATCTCTTCTCAGCCTCCTGGCTAAGATCAAATAATCTCTTCTCCGCCTCCTGGCTAAGATCATGGCCTCCTGGCTAAGATCGATGGATCGCGTCTCGGCCTAATGGCTAAGATCAAAGAATCCCTTCTCAGCCTGCTGGCTGAGATCGAAGAATCTCTTCTCAGCTTCCTGGCTAAGATCAAATAATCTCTTCTCAGCCTCCTGGCTAAGATCAAATAATCTCTTCTCCGCCTCCTGGCTAGGATCAAATAGTCTCTTCTCAGGCTGCTGACTAAGATCACGGCATCCTGGCTATGTTCGAAGGATCGCTTCTCGGCCTAATGGCTAAGATCAAAGAATCCCTTCTCAGCCTGCGGGCTGAGATCGAAGAATCCCTTCTCATCCTAATGGCTAAGATCAATGAGTCGCTTCCCGGCCTCCTGGCTGCGATCAGTGGATCGCTTCTCGGCCTAATGGCTAAGATCGATGGATCGCGTCTCGGCCTAATGGCTAAGATCAAAGAATCCCTTCTCAGCCTGCTGGCTGAGATCGAAGAATCTCTTCTCAGCTTCCTGGCTAAGATCAAATAATCTCTTCTCAGCCTCCTGGCTAAGATCAAATAATCTCTTCTCCGCCTCCTGGCTAGGATCAAATAGTCTCTTCTCAGGCTGCTGACTAAGATCACGGCATCCTGGCTATGTTCGAAGGATCGCTTCTCGGCCTAATGGCTAAGATCAAAGAATCCCTTCTCAGCCTGCGGGCTGAGATCGAAGAATCCCTTCTCATCCTAATGGCTAAGATCAATGAGTCGCTTCCCGGCCTCCTGGCTGCGATCAGTGGATCGCTTCTCGGCCTAATGGCTAAGATCAATGAATAGCTTCTCGGCCTAATGGCTAAGATCAAAGAATCCCTTCTCAGCCTGCTGGCTGAGATCGAAGAATCTCTTCTCAGCTTCCTGGCTAAGATCAAATAATCTCTTCTCCGCCTCCTGGCTAAGATCATGGCCTCCTGGCTAAGATCGATGTATCGCGTCTTGGCCTAATGGCTAAGATCAAAGAATCCCTTCTCAGCCTGCTGGCTGAGATCGAAGAATCTCTTCTCAGCTTCCTGGCTAAGATCAAATAATCTCTTCTCAGCCTCCTGGCTAAGATCAAATAATCTCTTCTCCGCCTCCTGGCTAGGATCAAATAGTCTCTTCTCAGGCTGCTGACTAAGATCACGGCATCCTGGTTATGTTCGAAGGATCGCTTCTCGGCCTGCGGGCTGAGATCGAAGAATCCCTTCTCATCCTAATGGCTAAGATCAATGAATCGCTTCCCGGCCTCCTGGTTGCGATCAGTGGATCGCTTCTCGGCCTAATGGCTAAGATCAATGAATCGCTTCCCGGCCTCCTGGCTGCGATCAGTGGATCGCTTCTCGGCCTAATGGCTAAGATCAAAGAATCCCTTCTCAGCCTACTGGCCGGGATTAAATAATCCCTCCTCAGCCTGCTGGCTAAGATCAAAGAATACCTACTCGGCCTAATGGCTAAGATCAATGAATCGCTTCTCGGCCTAATGGCTAAGATCAAATAACCTCTTCTCAGCCTCCTGGCTAAGATCAAATAATCTCTTCTCAGCCTCCTGGCTAAGATCAAATAATCTCTTCTCCGCCTCCAGGCTAAGATCAAATAGTCTCTTCTCAGGCTGCTGGCTAAGATCACGGCATCCTGGCTATGATCGAAGGATCGATTCTCGGCCTAATCGGTAATATCAATGAATCCCTTCGCGGCCTAATGGCTATGATCAAAGAATCCCTTCTCGGCCTAATGGCTAAGATCAATGAATCGCTTCTCCGCCTCCTGTCTAAGATCAAATAGTCTCTTCTCAGGCTGCTGGCTAAGATCACGGCATTCTGGCTATGATCGAAGGATCGCTTCTCGGCCTAATGGCTAAGATCAAAGAATCCCTTCTCGGCCTAATGGCTAAGATCAAATAATCTCTTCTCCGCCTCCTGGCTAAGATCATGGCCTCCTGGCTAAGATCGATGTATCGCGTCTTGGCCTAATGGCTAAGATCAAAGAATCCCTTCTCAGCCTGCTGGCTGAGATCGAAGAATCTCTTCTCAGCTTCCTGGCTAAGATCAAATAATCTCTTCTCAGCCTCCTGGCTAAGATCAAATAATCTCTTCTCCGCCTCCAGGCTAAGATCAAATAGTCTCTTCTCAGGCTGCTGGCTAAGATCACGGCATCCTGGCTATGATCGAAGGATCGATTCTCGGCCTAATCGGTAATATCAATGAATCCCTTCGCGGCCTAATGGCTATGATCAAAGAATCCCTTCTCGGCCTAATGGCTAAGATCAATGAATCGCTTCTCCGCCTCCTGTCTAAGATCAAATAGTCTCTTCTCAGGCTGCTGGCTAAGATCACGGCATTCTGGCTATGATCGAAGGATCGCTTCTCGGCCTAATGGCTAAGATCAAAGAATCCCTTCTCGGCTTTATGGCTAAGATCAATGAATCGCTTTTCCGCCTCCTGGCTAAGATCAAATAGTCTCTTCTCAGGCTGCTGGCTAAGATCACGACATTCTGGCTATGATCGAAGGATCGCTTCTCGGCCTAATGGCTAAGATCAAAGAATCCCTTCTCGGCCTTATGGCTAAGATCATTGAATCCCTTCTCCGCCTAATGGCTAAGATCAATGAATCGCTTCTCGGCCTAATGGCTAAGATCAAAGAATCCCTTCTCCGCCTCCTGGCTAAGATCAAATAATCTCTTCTCAGCCTGCTGGCTAAGATCACGGTATCCTGGCTAAGATCGAAGGATCGCTTCTCGGCCTAATGGCTAAGATCAATAAATCGCTTCTCAGCCTCCTGGCTAAGATCAAATAATCTCTTCTCAGCCTCCTGGCTAAGACCAAATAATCTCTTCTCCGCCTCCTGGCTAAGATCAAATAGTCTCTTCTCAGCCTGCTGCCTAAGATCACGGCCACCTGGCTGCGAACAATGGATCGCCTCTCGGCCTAATGATTAAGATCAAACAATCGCTTCTCAGCCTGCTGGCTAAGATCGAAGAATTCCTTCTCGGACTAATGGCTAAGATCAAAGAATCCCTCCTCAGCCTGCTGGCTAAGATCAAATAATCCCTTCTCAGCCTGCTGGCTAAGATCAAACAATCCCTTCTCGGCCTAATGGCTAAGATCAATGAATCGCTTCTCCGCCTCCTGGCTAAGATCAAATAGTCTCTTCTCAGCCTGCTGGCTAAGATCACGGCATCCTGGCTATGATCGAAGGATCGCTTCTCGGCCTAATGGCTAAGATCAATGAATCGCTCCTCAGCCTGCTGGCTAAGATCAAAGAATCCCTTCTCAGCCTCCTGGCTAAGATCAAATAATCTCTTCTCAGCCTCCTGGCTAAGATCAAATAATCTCTTCTCCGCCTCCTGGCTAAGATCAAATAGTGTCTTCTCAGCCTGCTGGCTAAGATCACGGCATCCTGGCTATGATCGAAGGATCGCTTCTCAGCCTAATGGTTAAGATCAAACAATCGCTTCTCAGCCTGCTGGCTAAGATCGAAGAATCCCTTCTGGGACTAATGGCTAAGATCAAAGAATCCCTTCTCAGCCTGCTGGCTCAGATCAAATAATCCCTTCTCAGCCTGCTGGCTAAGATCAAACAATCCCTTCTCGGCCTAATGGCTAAGATCAATGAATCGCTTCTCGACCTAATGGCTAAGATCAAATAGTCGCTTCTCAGCCTGCTGGCTAAGATCGAAGAATCCCTTCTCGGACTAATGGCTAAGATCAATGAATCGATACTCAGCCTCCTGGCTAAGATCAAATAGTCTCTTCTCAGCCTCCTGGCTAAGATCAAAGAATCTCTTCTCCGCCTCCTGGCTAAGTTCAAATAGTCTCTTCTCAGCCTGCTGCCTTAGATCAAGGAATCCCTTCTCGGCCTAATGGCTAAGATCAATGAATCGGTTCGCGGCCTAATGGCTAAGATCAAAGAATCCCTTCTCAGCCTGCTGGCTGAGATCAAATAATCCCTTCTCAGCCTGCTGGCTGAGATCGACGAATCCCTTCTCATCGTAATGGCTAAGATCAATGAATCGCTTCTCGGCCTAATGGCTAAGATCAATGAATCGCTTCTCGGCCTAATGGCTGAGATCAAAGGATCCCTTCTCAGCCTGCTGGCTGAGATCAAATAATCCCTTCTCAGCCTGCTGGCTTAGATCAAAGAATCCCTTCTCGGCCTAATGGCTAAGATCTTTGGATCACTTCTCGGCCTAATGGCTAAGATCAAAGAATCCCTTCTCAGCCTCCTGGCTAAGATTAAATAGTCTCTTTTCATCCTCCTGGCTAAGATCAAATAGTCTCTTCTCAGGATGCTGGCTAAGATCACGGCATCCTGGCTATGATCGAAGGATCGCTTCTCGGCCTAATGGCTAAGATCAATAAATCGCTTCTCAGCCTGCTGGCTAAGATCAAAGAATCCCTTCTCAGCCTCCTGGCTAAGATCAAATAATCTCTTCTCAGCCTCCTGGCTAAGATCAAATAATCCCTTCTCGGCCTAATGGCTAAGATCAATGAATCGCTATTCCGCCTCCTGGCTAAGATCAAATAGTCCCTTCTCAGCCTGCTGGCTAAGATCACGGCATCCTGGCTATGATCGAAGGATCGCTTCTCGGCCTAATGGCTAAGATCAAAGAATCCCTTCTCAGCCTGCTGGCTCAGATCAAATAATCCCTTCTCAGCCTGCTGGCTAAGATCAAACAATCCCTTCTCGGCCTAATGGCTAAGATCAATGAATCGCTTCTCGGCCTAATGGCTAAGATCAAATAGTCTCTTCTCAGCCTGCTGGCTTAGATCAAGGAATCCCTTCTCGGCCTAATGGCTAAGATCAATGAATCGGTTCTCGGCCTAATGGCTAAGATCAAAGAATCCCTTCTCAGCCTCCTGGCTAAGATCAAATAGTCTCTTCTCAGCCTGCTGGCTTAGATCAAGGAATCCCTTCTCGGCCTAATGGCTAAGATCAATGAATCGGTTCTCGGCCTAATGGCTAAGATCAAAGAATCCCTTCTCAGCCTGCTGGCCGAGATCAAATAGTCTCTTCTCAGCCTGCTGGCTTAGATCAAGGAATCCCTTCTCGGCCTAATGGCTAAGATCAATGAATCGGTTCTCGGCCTAATGGCTAAGATCAAAGAATCCCTTCTCAGCCTGCTGGCTGAGATCAAATAATCCCTTCTCAGCCTGCTGGCTGAGATCGACGAATCCCTTCTCATCGTAATGGCTAAGATCAATGAATCGCTTCTCGGCCTAATGGCTAAGATCAATGAATCGCTTCTCGGCCTAATGGCTGAGAACAAAGGATCCCTCCTCAGCCTGCTGGCTAAGATTAAAGAATCTCTTTTCATCCTCCTGGCTAAGATCAAATAGTCTCTTCTCAGGATGCTGGCTAAGATCACGGCATCCTGGCTATGATCGAATTATCTCTTCTCGGCGTAATGGCTAAGATCAAATAATCTCTTCTCAGCCTGCTGGCTAAGATCATGACATCCTGGCTATGATCGAAGGACATTATTGCATGTCAGTTGATGCACACATCCGTTATTTTGCCGCAAAATGAACGAATATACACGGTGATACATTTTTCGACATAGAACTTTGTTGAGATCGTCACGTGTTGTTCGATGCTCAACTGGTCAATTTCAAATTTAGATGAAAATTGACCTCGTCGAAATAACTGACACCGTTGTTCGGTAAATGTAACTTGTTTATTGAAAGCAACACAAAAAACTATCAACTACTTGGTACGAGTGCTATAGCTGCTAGGTCGAATATCGTCGTCGAATAGTTGTTCGACTCTTTAGAGTTGAGATGGTTCTCCACGTTGTTGGCTGCGATGTAGAAATCTCTGCGATGGATTGGTTCCGGGCAGATAGTAGATTTCCCGAGTCGATGATCCTTAGATAGGCCTTGCTGCTTGGATCCGACGGTAAATTGTCACTGTAGTAGTTGATTGTTGCTCTCCGATGATTGGCACAGTGAATCAGAAGATGATACTTGTCCAACTGTCACTGATATCCGGCTCGAAGGACCAAAAATTATGTTGAGATCGTCACGTGTTGTTCGATGCTCAACTGGTCAATTTCAAATTTAGATGAAAATTGACCTCGTCGAAATAATTGACACCGTTGTTCGGTAAATGTAACTTGTTTATTGAAAGCAACACAAAAAACTATCAACTACTTGGTACGAGTGCTATAGCTGCTAGGTCGAATATCGTCGTCGAATAGTTGTTCGACTCTTTAGAGTTGAGATGGTTCTAAACATTGTTTCTCTGCGCTGCCTCGAAGTCCCCTCGTTACACCCCCGTTGATGAGAACGAAACTTGAGGGGGATGCCAAAAGTCTTATGCCATTGGCTGATGGGACTTGGAGAATTAAGGTCTGGGACCACCTCTTGTAGTGGAGGTGGGACACCCCTCTCCAAGCCCCTGCGGAAAATTGTGCTTGTCGCTAACGGGACTTCGAGACCACGCGAAAACAGGCCCAAGTGGCCCGCATCTGTTTTTAGTTTGCGTTAATAGGTACGCTGGCCTCGCTGACCGGACCGTCGTTCGAACGCGGGACTGGGGGCTCGGGCACGTCGTAAACGGGACTCGAGGGTCCCAAGTTGTAAAAAGTAATTCCTCAAAACATCCGAAAAGGAACCAAATTTTAAGGGTACGTGGGTCGCCCGCGTGCACCCCAGATGCCGCCGCTTTATGGCAAGGGTACATCATTGTTTGCCCGCTTGCCGTAGGACCGCGAGGAAATACCGTTGAGGGTCACGACTCAACAAACTTTTTATTGAAGAAGTAAAAAAGTATCCTGAAATATGGGACATCGCCGCGGAAGAATACCACGACAGGAAGAGAAAAGGAGTGCGTGGATTGAGATTTGTCGTGTTATTTACGATAATTTCATCTATGTATCTTGTAATGCGATTCTCTCTGTTGTTCTATCTAACAGCTCATCAAATGAGTGGAACACTCATTCGGAAATAATTAAAGAATCTTTCAGGGAGTAGGAGCTTAGCGAATATATTTTTTTACTCTTAATCTCTTTTGGTTCTTGTATGGTGTTTATTTCCTTGTTACGTTGTCGTTTCATTGCGCTATATTTCCGGTTGATGCCTCTTATTGGTTCTACTCCGTTTACAATCCGTTTGTAATAACTCCTGATCGACCACCGGACGATTTCCTCCCGTAATAGTGCTAGTGCCGTCGTGTTCGAGAGCGTGTGAGACCCTTAAAGGCCTATGCACACAGGGCACGGACACGGTACGGTCGGTGAGATGCTAGATACAAAGCCAGGGTAACCAAGAGAGACGAAAGACTCGTCCGAGTTCGTTCCGAGTTCGTACCGATTTTCCTCTCGGCACGGTCGGGCCATAAAGCTCGAACGTTTGACCATTTCCAAATGGCCTTTCGAGAGTGCGGTAGCAGTTCCCTGCTGTGCATGGCACAAAAAGAAGGTTTTTAGGGTCTCCACAGCTTCTTGAGTGAACTATCGATATCTCTCCCCTACAACATCATGGAGATAGAAAACGGTGGTCCTGCCACTTGGTGAAACAGCACCATACACCGGAAAATTATAATTAAATTATTATATTACTTCTTCTTAAATAATGTATCATTTTATACGCAAATATAATTTTTTTTATTTAATTGTTTAATGTTGCTCCAACATCTAAGGTCATTAGCAACATGGTACATTTTCTTACAATACCTTATTTTATACATTTTTGTATCCTTGATATATGTACTGGAGAAGCTAATGAAATTTCTTAATGAAAATATATTAGAAATATGTTTGTTCTGTAAATTTTATCACTGATTCAAGTGTGAAAAAAATTTGAAAAAATAAGGCCGTATTCTACGATTCTACACTATTGTTTTCCTTAAAATGAATATTTTATTATTTTCCTGTGTATCTGAAATAATTTTTATATCGTTTATATTTTTATAACAGTCCTATGTGCCCAATGTTTGCAATTTTTGAGACTGCGATTAAAAAACGGAATTTCAAAAAACAAATTTTCAGAACAGAGATATTTCTAATATATTGTTATTAAGAAACTACATTTGCTTGCCCAGTATATAAAGGACACAAAAATATATAATAAGATATTGTAAGATGTTGGAGCAACATTAAACTGAAATTTTTACTAATTTTAATTTTTAACACAAGAGTGCACTTTATTGTTGGCAAAAACAATTACATAAATTAATTGGAATTATTGAAAATAATTAGATAATTGTTGGACATTCAGAAGGCAATACAAATTTATTAGAACTCGATAAGTTGACTTTTTTTAAGCTGAGTGTCACTGAATTTTCTCAATCCAACCTTCCGTGCTCCTTCCGTGCTCCTTCCGTGCTCCTTCCGAGCCTTCTGTCCGAGATTTTCCAGTTTTCCCAGAGGATTCTATATAGTTTAGGCATTTCCTGAGGTTGGGGGGGAGTAAACAGTGTTGAGACCCCTGGGGTTCTGGTGGCAAACGACACGCTGTGCCTTTCTTCTGAGCATCTCGAACATCGAACCATTTAAATTGGCCTTCCGAGCGCACGGATTCTGTTGGCTTTACCGAAAAAGCATCCGTGGCGCACGGTCGCTGTGTGCAGAGGTCTAAGGGGGAAGTACACCCATCAGAAGTAACCAGAAAGGAAGTGTCACCAACACCAACCTCTGTGCAGAAAAGAAGTTTGGTAACATTGATAAACACGCCATTAGGCAGTTGCGCGAGATGGAGTTGCTTGCTATTTCCATATTCTATTCAGCTCGGTACTGAATTCTTGTAATATAACGTAATTTGTAATATAACGTAATATGCAGTGTATCATTGAAAATAAACGCCTTCTCTATTTACTTGTAGAATAAAGAAACAGTCCTCCTGACTAGGCGCCATCTCGTCTAAACTAGCTGAACTAAAATTGGCTCTAGACTGGCTCTGCATCAGAGCGGACCTCTGTCATCATGGGGAAATTTATGCTAATGTGAATGCAATCACGCCTAAAGATTTTTTGTCCTGATATGGGCATATTTTGAGCTGCACACAGGTTCATTTGATAGAGGAAAGTCCATCGCGGCGTACTCTTCTCATCAAATCAGTCAAAAAAATCTCTTAGAGACAGAAAAATACATTGGAATGTGCGGTTGTTTTTCTCGATGTTTTCCTCTATATACTTTGGACACTCATATTATTAGATATAAACATAATCTCGTTATATAATGAGAAGAGCACGCCGCGTTTAACCTTCCTCTTTAGAATGAGCCCTTACCCAGCCCAAAATCTGTTCAAATAAGGACGAAAAATCTTTTTTCACATACCCATGATTCGACCCAAAATCTAGTGAGATTCTAGTTCCTTTCTAGTTACTTCTGATGGATTGTGATATCCCACTTGGTTTCAAAACTGCAAAACTCTTTCTAGATGGCCACGAGCAGATACAATGCTGCAGCTTTCACGGCAGGGATTCCCGAGCGCGGCTTCACTGATGTAGGCCACTTTTTTCAGCGTTTTTCCTAAGTTATACCTCTTTTCTCTGAATTTAAAAAATATATTATGTAATATTAAACAATCCTACGTTCAGAGAAATATTTTCCAGACTTTAAAACTTGCGTAGTACAAAATGAGAATATAATACATGTCGTTACATTCGAATATTTCGAAGCTACTTTCAAGGGCGCCGGTTGGTGCAGCGGCTATGGTCTCGGACTGCGGAACCGCTGATGACTTTTTGGACCATGTTCGAATCCCGCACGGGTCAATCTGTTTTATTTTGTTTATCAGATGTTCTTCCGATTCCTTTCAGAAAAAATGGTTGGATTTGGGTCCAAGGTTTTTTTCAATTTTTCGGAAACCGTGTGTTTTACGAAAAAAAAGTAAAACGATATAAAATACGCAGCCTGTCCAGATCAACATGTTTTGTTGAACATTTTTTTGGACGCAGTAAATATATAGTTTAAAAGATATTCGAGAAAAACGATTTTATGAACCTTAAATTAATTATTTTAATGTTTAATCTAGTTGGGGTACGTTGTCCCGGTATCCGATCGAGCTCAAACTTTGCACAGATTTTGTTTTAATTATTCGGAATAACTCTGTGGGGTGCCGTGTAAAAGAAATTTTGAAAAAATTTTTGACAAGAACAAATAAAAGCCACCCTAATGTGTATGTATACATATATGTACATAAATAGTACATATGTATCAATATATTATTTCTTTCCTTGACACTGTCTCTAGTTTTTGAATCCTACATATTGCTTTATTTAATAAATATATTTTATACATAAAATGGTACTATTTATTTCATCCCCTGTTTCATATTAGTTAGTGATCTTTTAATTGCAGACAACGAATAAAAATGTAATTGCTAATTTCACAAAATAATACAGTGATTATTGTTTCAAAACTGATAAAAATAATGGTAAAAGATCAACTATATAAATCTGAACTCCTCTATGCTTTTGCAATATAATGACAAGTCATATTTATTACACATTTAATTATTGTTTATAATTAATGTAAATTCTTGCATAACTTATGAAAATATTTGAAAAAGGACTAATAATTAATTGTATATTTAATATTAACGCATATGATAACAGACACGCTACAACTTGTAACGAAACCAACTTAACAATAACATAACTTGTCCTTAAAATTTTTTATTAACTGATCTTCTGAATATTTTTCAGTCCTTTTCAAAATTATGTATTTATAATTATAGCAAAAGGTTCAAAGAAACCAACAACAGTTTATATGAAAAAATTTTAAGATAAAAATAGCGTTAAATAGGTAATTCTATTTTCAACACTATTTTTGATAACAATAATTATTTTGTTTGCTATCAATAAATAACAGTTTATTTATATAAATCAAAAAAGCATTTATTCAGCTTTAAAATGATTACAGAAACAGGAAGCATTATATTTAAACAGAGATGAAATATTCAGGTGGAATTAATCATGTATTGACTGACTCGACTCGTTTCGTTTACTTTTCCAGAATTGTGACTGTAACATGGAAAATAGCAGAAATGCGCGCTGTGCATTACACGGCAGTAACAGTAAATTGGCAACCACGCGACAAATATTTTCGGATGTGATTTGGCAACTGCGCCTTCGAAATCTGAAATTCGACATAATTCCTAAACTCGCCACTCTAAATCGTAGAGGGCATACCAAAACCTCCGGTTTTTTGAACAGTCGGTATTTCAGAACATGAGACACGAAGTCCCATAAGATGATAGGTCTATTCTATATCTCGTCGGTGATGATAGGTCTATTCTATACCTAGTCGGTGATGATAGGTCTATTCTATACCTAGTCGGTGCCAATGGCGGCCATCTTGTGACGTCACACTTCCTTCGAACGACACCATTGGTGAAATAGATTTGAATGTATCAGTAAAAGGTTGGTTTTCTATAAAATCAAATAGTTTGAAACCATTTTTAATTTTAAAAGTGGTCTGAATAATTTATTGAACTATTATTTACAATAATATTAAAATAGTGTTTAGTAATATAAGTTTTCATAGTATATATACACAGAAGCGCTCAATAGTGTGGGAATATTTTGAAAAAAAGACACCAACGAGTGCCATGTGTCGATTATGCAAAAAAGAATACAAAAATGGAGGAAACACATCCAATTTAAATAAACATTTGAAGCACAGACATTTTACGGTGCTTGAAGCCAATCGTCTTGTGCATGAAGAAACAGAGTCGATGGACGTGGATGGTCAACTTGAAAGTGTTACACCTGATACACCTGGAACATCAACACAAGCACAGCCTATAACATCTGTAGCTTCCACTTCAGGTGTAGACTTACCAGGTACTGTACAGACGTCTCAGGTACATCTAAGGCAGTTAATGTTGAGGACGATTTCAAATGACTTGCCACAAACAAAAGTTACTAAATTAAATAATCTGGTGGCATCCATGATTTGCAAGGATTTGCAAACATTATGTATTGTGGAAGACAAAGGTTTTCATGACCTAATCAAGGAACTTGAACCACGATACAAACTTTGTAGTCGAAGAACATTGGGACGGACCATTGTACCGCAATTATACCTGGACACAAAGAATATAATTTTGGAAAACCTGAGGAAAACAAACCATGTGTCTGTAACACTATTTTATTGAAAATAAATTACAATCAAACATGCTAAAGGCATTGGAATGAAGATGACAAATTGTATCAAAAAGTAAAATTATATCTATTTTATTCTGCAAAATAAACATTTTTAATACAAGCTGTGTACTTATATATATATATATACACACACATTGTTATTGTTCCCTTCCATCCTTTTCTCCCTCCCTCATTCACACTTTCTCACTTTATATAAATATTTTTAAGTTACAAAAACTATATTTTATGCTGAAGTAAATTCTGTGTGAAGTAAATTATAATTTCATGTAATTAGAAATAACACTGTAACCAACTTATCAATACTTTAAAATGGATTATTAAAATTATTACCTAAATATTACACACTTTTATACTGTACACAAAGAACTCTGCTGCACACTATTACAATATATAAGTACTACACGAATATTCAAGATGCCAGCGAAAAGGTCCAAGTTATTCCATTTGACTAACCTGGCCACGTACGGAACATCTATTATGACCAACTTTTTCTTCTCTACGCTATCGACAGAAGTCTCCTTACTCTTACTTCGTGGACCATATATACCTATGGTCTAAGGTACAGGCCGGAGCATGTGATGTAGCAACATCGCATACAGGCAAAACATCAGTCCGATCAAACTACTGCATATTTTATTTTTATAAGATATTATATATAATATTTAATAAAAAAGGTCCAGTTAACTCATTCACGTGTAGATTTACCTAGGAGATAACTTAATAATGATATTCGCTGTTGTATACAGACAATAATTTTAATTTACTGTTTAGAATAGGATTATCTGCTACATGAATTCACCCTGGATCAACCAGTTCTATAAAAGGATTAGTATTAATTCAACATATATTTTTTAATTGTACACTTTTATTTGAAATTTAAAAATAAAATAGTTTCAAATATATTTTACAAAAAGCAAGACAATATGATAAGGTATATGTATATATGTAATACGTCACGAAATTAAAACATACATAAACGTATACGTACATAAACAAAACATCTAATTATTTTTGTGATGTTTGAAGTTTACTTTTCTTCTTTTTTCATGTTATCTTTCTTGTAACAGGACAAAATGTTTTCTATTTGAGACCAACGTGTAATCTTTAAATTCTGTGGTAGAACCCACTTTAACTGTGACTTTGACAATATACTCTGGTTTACAATTACATTGCATGTCATATCATTTAATATCTTTATACTACTAACTATCTGTGGTATTATATCGTTGAAATCACAGCTATAAAATACAACAAAATTAATATCTCTATGTAACTTCCAGGATATGTGTATATGTTGTTTCTTTAGTAGATTGTTACAAAATTCTTTAAAATCCTTTATTAAATCATTTCGCAACCAATTATTATTTTTTATTTCTTCTAAATCTAAAAGCTTTTTTCCATGAAGTTCTGGATTGGTACATTCTTCTATTTTTGGAATGAAATTAGATGGGAATATCTGAGGCACAGCACCGGTTCTTAATTTTATCTTATTTTTAAATAATTTTTGACAAGTTCCATTACTATCTTTTATTATTGTTTGAGATGAAATCATATCTTCTGGAAAATGTTTTGCACAAACAACAGACCATTTACTGGGTACCCAATCGTCCCTTTTTATATTCTGTATCCACTTTTTCTTTAACTTTTCATCCTGAGGAAACCGAAAAACTGGAGTATATTTTGCACCACAAGTTGCATAATTACTATTGCACTTGGGTACACAACACTTATCTGGCATCTGTAAAAAAAATAACAAAGAAATACTCTCTATAGGCCGTACTGATCCATTACAGTTTCATATTTATTAACATAAATAGTGAAAATGTTGTTCAATACGAAATGAAGTGTATGATTATTTATACGTACCGTATTTCTGCAATTCTAACTCTAATACATTAGTTATGACAATAAAAAAATAATTTCACTTATACACAACACACATAAATTACACTTAATACTCGCAGTAAATCCATATTATATCTACATATTAAGATCATAGCATATAATATAGAGACGGCGTGATATAACGCGAACGACTCCAAAACACTTCAAATCGGACTGATGACAGCGTTGTCAAATTTACCATATTCCGGCCTGTACCAAAGACGGCCGTGGTAAGAACACTGATATATCAGTGGGTAAGAAGTAAGAAGCATAGCTGGTTCAAGAGACCGTTTCCAAGCCCTGAAATCTGTGACAATTATGTCTTAGTGTTCTGAACAGCCGCTAGACGGATTCGTGTTGTAAAGGAAAAATTGCGTTTCCTAGGTGCGTTTTGCGATCCATACTCCATTCCATTCGTCATAACTCGTAACTCCCTTGGACTTTGGACGCACAAGTTTGCGTTGCTACGATGCGATTTGGTATATCTTTCCTTGTTTTTCACATTAGAAGAAAGAGGCAAGAGCATCGACCAAACTCAACACGTGCATCGATCGATTTTCTGTAGCTGTTCGACGCACACGTTTGGATTTGTTTCTTCGCTTCGAGATCTCTGAATGTTACACCAGATGCAAACTGAAACAGATGCATACTGAAATAGCCCGAAATAGTGTAACACGATGAACACTGCCTCTCAACCACCCACTCTCAATGTATCTCGGAACCTCGGAGCTCGGAGGGCGAACCAACCCCTAACAGCCCCTAATAATGAGAAGGTCGGGTGACGTATTGCGTAGCTGTAAGGTTAATTACTATTAATATTATTAAGATACCGTCAGTAGTAAGTACACTGCCCATTATAACACGAACACACTATTCTTTATCTTCATTTCGACTCTATTCCCAATCTCCATTTCGATGCCATCTCCATTTCGATTCTATTCCCTATCTCCATTTTGATTCCATCTCCATTTCGATTCCATCTCCCTATCTCCATTTCGACTCTATTCCCTATCTCCATTTCGACTCTATTCCCTATCTCCGTTTCGATTCCATCTCCCTATCTCCATTTCGTTTCCATCTCCCAATCTTATTCCAAGTCCAACCCCGTCAACCACTCATGCTGCCACGCGACGCTCGGTAGTACGTCATCGCGTCCAGCGATCCTTGTTCTAGCGCTTCCTAATCTTCCGCCCACTCCATTAACATATTCCACACCTTAGAAGCTCAATGAACCGATTCATTCATCCAGTTCTTTCGTGGACTCCATCAAGAGACTTCGTCGTCGCCTGGAGCCACTCCCTCATTTCAATCTCGCGTCTTACATAGACTTTCTATATCTTGCGTTCTAAATCCCAGTTTTAAGCGTAGCTAATAGTTTTGTATTATTCTATAAGTATATATATATATATTAAAGTCCTTATTATTAATCAATCTCTAATCATTCCGTCTCCCTTACACTCGCCGCATGTGGTACATATTAAGTCGTTCGTTCATCATTCATTCTGACTCCCTACATTGTACGTCTGTAGCCCATCGGGTCGCTCGGTACAATCTACGGACTCTTCGTTCATCATTCCATCTGACTCCGCACATTGTACGTCTGTAGCTCACCAGGTTGCTCGGTACAATCTACAGCCTCTATCCGAAACCAGTTGGTTTCATTGCTCATTAAATTAGATTCACGCTTGTGTTCACGCGAATATCACATGCCCCGACGCGCTGGTAAGTACCAGCTACGAAATCTTCTGCGCGAGTATTCTCTCGAGTAGGCAGACAAAAACGAGTGTCTTAGAGTCATCGGTGTGCGTGCCGTTTCAACTATCATCGTCTCGATCCAGAAGGAGCAAATCCCTTGGAGGACGCCAGCCCGACTTTCGTTGACCACCATCAACCTCCGTCGAGACCGATCGCTGTACCAATCGGCCGAACATGCAGCGCAGTGATGCCAGACAGGGGTAATCGAAAAGGAATCGAGGGGAACACAAGTACCCCCTCTCTGATGACCAGAGTAATATAATATGTTACACGTTGCGCGACTGCGCGACCAGTCTACGGTCTTAGTGGGGGACGTTGGAGTGTGCTCATGGTGGTGGAATAGGATTACCGTGTGCGGCAACCTCCTGCCCTGGCCGGTGTGGGCCCCCTATCCGGAGGGGTCACCCGCTCCGAGCGGAGCAGGAGGCCGCCGGGGGGCCCAGGGTGGACCGAGCTGGGGCTCGGGAAACCCGTTCCGGCGGCCCTTGGGGATGGGGACATCTGGCGGGTCCCATACCGCCCGGTGTCCGACTAGTGTAGGTCAGTGGGGGAGGTTAACCCCTCCCCCCGGGTTCTATTGTAAGCGAGGGGTTGCCTGTTGAATACTCGCGTGATCCGGGCACCCCCTCCATAGCTTAGGGATGGGTGTGAGGTTATAGTGGGTAAACGCCCCGCGCGCCGCCAGGTTGGGAGGAGTCCCACATAACCCCGGCTGCCCCCCAGGGGGGTCGGGGTATGCGTAACGCATTTCCTCACATAAAAAAAAAAAAATGGTGGTGGAATAGGATAGTGGAAGGGGATAAAGGTGGAGAGCCTGGAGGGGGAAATGAGGTTGGTTTCAACTTCATTCTGGCATCACTGCTTCCGCGTTACCGAGCTTACCGAAAGTGGGCCACTGGGTCGTTGGCCGTAGTAAGCGAAACTTGTAGTATTACGAACTAAATAAAATTTAATAAGTGTGTTGCCGAGACGAGGGGACGAATCAAAGGACGAACCGCCGCCCACCCGCTACCGTCCTTCGTTACCGTTGGTAAGCGCCAGTCAGGCTTCCTTAATTATTTTCCGAATTAAGTGAACTTTTCGTGTTGGCTCGGTAACGTTTTCGCGAGGTCCTTGTTCGCGTCGCGAAACGACGAAACCGTCTCCTTGCCGCGTGTTCGGCCATCTTTTCGTTACCGATTTCGTTAATAAAATAATACGACATCTTCGAGACGTTCCCCGGTGTGACGTCGCAACGGCCCGTATCGTGTCCGACGGCGAATTTCGAACGACCCACACATTGTACCGCGTATTCCATCGGAATCCGGCCGTTATTCCGCGCCGAAAGCGCCTTGTAACAACGCAGTAACATCTTGTAAACATAGCGCAAGCGACCGAAGACCTGTCGCGAAATTATCGTGAACGCGCTGGCTTGTAAAGTACCGCTGCCGGCTCTCACCGGCAGCCCTGTCGTGTCCAGCAGACGAATAAGTAGAATCCTGAGCCCATCCAAGAGCCATCCAGAATATCGTGCGGTTCTCGCAGTTTCGGAGAGTCCGTTCGCGCCTCGTGCCGTTATCGCGCAATTTGCGTGACACTGCCGAGTGTCTGGCGCCCGAAAGCAGATTCCATAAACGGCTCCTTTCGTGAAAAATCCGAATCTGCGAGATACCTTTTGTCCCGGGTGGACCACGTATCGTGCGGCCGAGCGTGGCCCGGCGTTTCGCCCGTAAATACCCGGAGTCGCAGGGTTTCGTCCTTCCGACGGACGCGTAAAAATTAGGCGACGTGACAACCTTCACCTATGCGTTCGTACAGAATCGTGTTTATCAATTACTAATTACTCTGAAAACCTTCTTGCTATCAGATTGTACCTTTAATATATCTTAATACTCCCCAGATTTCTATCTATGGGGAAAACTGAAAGACGATGTTTATCATGAACCACCAACCACTGTAGACGACATGAAAGGAAGAATCGTCAGGGCTTGTACGTCGATTCCCTCAGAAATGAATTACACAGCAGTACGTTCTGTAACTTCATGGCTAAATGAATGTATAGCAGCTCAAGGGAATATTTTTGAACAGTTTGCGTAACAGAAATAAAGCAAATAAATCTTACACGTTGAATTTTATTTATTCCATTTTTCTGGGTTGAAGGTCATTTGTAGGTCATATTGTGTTACATGGATGAATTAGTTATTTTGTCAGCTACAACATTACATTAACGAAGATATATCATTCCATTAAAAAAAACATCGATGACCTTGAAATCTCATAAAAAAATGACCTTGAAAATTTTTTCCCTTACACCGTTACATGTGGCCCTTCAAACAGTGTAACTTTGTCCTAAGAAGTTTTTTTGTACAACGTAAAGTAACGGAGATATTTAGGTGTTCTGTTTCTTTGGACTCACCCTGTATATACCACAGCTCAAAGGTGAAACGTTTGATGCGTAGACGATGCATTAGCGGTATATTCAAAAAAGTAGATGAACATACCGAAAATGTTCTTTGAAAACTGTTCTAGAGTAACCAGGGATAACTCGCTCGACAAAATCTTCTATTTTTTCGGTTAAAACAGTCTCTCCTTGTGTTTCGCCAACCATTAATATTAAATAAATTATCTCCAAATCAAAATTTACAAAAATTTCTTCCAATTCATCTTCGCTGTCACTGATATCGGTAGTATCACTCGAATCACTACAATTGTTCATGTCTTCGTTTTCAATGTTTTTATTTAACAAAAATAACGTTAATGCACATAAGTCATCCATGTAAGTAGCCATTTTTGATTCGCATCAAATGCATGGAAAAACGTTCCGTTCCCAAGCGCACATCATGCAACGGAACGATGTCAATGCGCGCATCACATTGAATGCAGTCAATGGGCATAATGCGTGCCACGGAACCACCCACTGATAGTATATCAGTGGAACCACCACGGAACCCCTGTGATTCTTTTCTAAGACAAGGATCACGCGTGACGCAGCTAGTTATCGTGGTGGGGATCGATATCTGTGCCCACGTCGCACGAGATATCGATATGTGGCCAACACGGTCACAGCGTAGTCGATGCATTAGCGGTACATTTGAAAAAAGTAGATGCAAGTAAAGCACATTGTGAATAGGGATGGCGTGCAAAATCACTAACCGTGATTTATCACAGTGATCGCGGAATCACGATCATGGTCGTGATTTGAACTTCATACACGCCGTAATCGTGATTTTTTAATCTAGAGTGAATTTGCTCACTGTCATCTTCATTCATTTAAACACATCAATTAGCTTGTATGAAAATATCTGCATTATACCGTTTTAAAATTATATCACGTTTTCTTCACATTTACTTCATGTAATGATAAAAATAAAAAATATTCAATTTTCTTTTCCGTATCTTATTTTAGTTAAAAAAATTAGGTAATTGTGCATAATAGGCCCCCCCCCCCACCGATTTCGATGATTTTTTAATATGTTGTAAAACTCAATATTCTGAACAACTTTTTCCTTACATGTAATCGTCGCTCAGCCTTTACATTGAAATTTGCTGTCTGCGTGGTCGGCCCGGCCTAACGGCCGGCCCTCTCCGCCCCCTCCACGACCTAACCCAGACCTCACTCTGTTCGCATTATTTTTCCAGTACTATTTCAAATTCTGGATGACAACTAGAATGCAAAGATTATGCGAACAGAGTGAGGTCTGGGTTAGGTCGTGGAGGGGGCGGAGAGGGCCGGCCGATAGGCCGGCCCGACCACGCAGACGAAATTGTGAATATCTCGAAAACTAAGGCTGAGCGACGATTACATGTAAGGAAAAAGTTGTTCAGAATCTTCACCCTGACAACATATTAAAAAATCATCGAAATCGGTGGGGGGGCCCCTATTATGCACAATTACCAAAAATTAAATACTAATTCTTCCTCTCGATTTCGAAATCGTAATATTTATTTAGATAGTATAACAGTGCAGACAATTTCTTTTGTGTTTATGTATGCATATGCATGCATAAAATTTTACAAAATACCAATGTATTACTTATTAACAATTATAGGAACCGCAAATGATAGTTTGAGAAACGTATTTTGTTTGATGTGAAGAATTGAATTCCCTGTTATTTGGGAAGAAAGCAACGAAGTATTGACCTTGTTGCTTGACAAGGAAAGTAAATAACGTTTTGTCACCCATATAAGCAGCCATTTTTGATTCGCATCAAATGTATGGAAAAGTGTTCCGTCTCCAACGATGAAATTGAACGATGTCAATGCGCGCATCACATTGACCTGTTTCGACACAGAGCTGATCGACATAAGTGTTCTTACTCTTACTTCATGGGGTCCGTACCGTACCGTTTCACGCGGTGCGCAGGAGCGAAAGTGGTGCCTCTATCGGCGTAGAGGTGAACTAAAAATAAACTAAGACAAGGATAGAGAGATCTTTGTCTCTCCTACAGAGCTGTCACTCGCAGGAGAGACAAAGACAGAGTAACCGCGCGGCTTGATTTTTCAATGAACTTTGATCAACTTCCTGAGGCGAAGAAACAATATTTTCTCACGATTTTTGTGTAGAAATATTCGTTGTATTATTGCGCATTGCAGGACAGAGCCTTTTTTGCAATTTGAAGAGAAGAAATTTTTTTCTGTACACTTTTTCCAAAAAAGGGCTCTGTCCTGCAATGCGCAATAATACAACGAATATTTCTACACAAAAATCGTGAGAAAATATTGCTTCTTCGCCTCAGGAAGTTGATCAAAGTTCATCGAAAAATAAGCCGCTTGATTACTCTCTGTCTTTGTCTCTCCTGCGAGTGACATCTGTCTCTCTCTCTCTCTCTCTCTGTCACAGCTCTGTAGGAGAGACAAGGATGTCGCACAAAGTTATGAAATACATAGAATGCCACCTCTACGCCGATAGAGGCTCCACTTTGAATCCTGCGCTGCGCGAGAAGTGGTAGGAATCTGGGGAATTCTGTGCGCTCAGATGCGTGCATTGAATGAAACAGAACGGTTCTTTATGCGCATAATGCGTGAAACGGAACGCACCCGGTATATACGGTATATACACATATCATTGAATGTTACGATAATAGATAGAACTCTCATTGCAATTATGGAATCTTGTGTCGCGAAGTGAAGTTTATAACTATTTTGGTGTTGCAGATATATTTTTGTACATAACGAAATTTATCTAAATATAGCCAAGAAAAACCTTTCATTACTCCCGCTGGTTTACACTGCGCCGGCTATACATGTGTTTATCTTATTCTTCTAAACATTGCGTACTGGTTTCGGAGCTTTTGTTTTCTTTCGTAGTGTCCGATGAGTAACGCGAGAAAGAACGTTGACATGCCGTTTCAATTTCACGACGTCCAGGTAAACTTTCGAGATGAAAGATAGATATTTTACTAACAGAATGATACATGTAATGTCAATATATATTAGGAAGAATTCGAAAGTTCTTCTGTTTCTTTTCAAGATTGCATTGTGTTGTGACATTTAACTTTGTTATTTTTCTATTTATTTCTTGAAAACGAATTGCTAATATAATTGTATTTGTGACTTCTGAATGTTAGATCAGCATTAATCTTTCTAGTATTACAAACGATTCATATTTGACATTGCTTTATGTGTTTAGCAAAATGTGGTGGAGCCTATGCAAGTCGATGCTCCTACAGAAGATAATGATAATGCAGAACAGGAACCATATATTGTGGAAAATCCAACATTGGTATGTATATGTTCATAGATGTAAAGGATATAAAAAATAACGAGTGTGACATAATTTGTACATTATTCTGCCCACAGGATTTGGAAGTATATGCTAATAGTTACACGGGTCTCGCCAAACTATATAGGCTTATGTACATAGC
Source organism: Lasioglossum lativentre (assembly GCA_916610255.1). Taxonomy (NCBI): domain Eukaryota; kingdom Metazoa; phylum Arthropoda; class Insecta; order Hymenoptera; family Halictidae; genus Lasioglossum; species Lasioglossum lativentre. The sequence continues at coordinate 34,674,755 of OU744356.1, read as the reverse complement.
TGAACATTGTCCCATGTTAAGGGTAGAAGCATTAAAGATGGCTATCTCTTATGTAATGACAACATACAACGTTTCTTTATATGTATTGTTGCACAAAAGACTAGTACAAGTTGTAGGTTCATCTGGGTTACCAGATGTTGCCGCTCAATCCACATCTCAAGATATGTTGACCTTAGACCAAGCATGGGTTGAATCTCGATCGAAAAAGGCTGCTCTAAAATTAGAAAAATTTGATACCGATTTAAAAAACTACAGAAGTAATTCAATTAAAGAAAGTATCAGAAGGGGCCACGATGATTTAGGTGATCATTATCTTGATTGCGGAGATCTTGTTCATGCCTTAAAATGTTACTCGAGAGCAAGAGATTATTGTACTAGTGGCAAACACGTTGTAAACATGTGTTTGAATGTTATCAAGGTTTCTGTTTACTTGCAAAATTGGACACATGTACTAAGTTATGTTACAAAGGCTGAAAGCACATCAGATGTATCTGATGTTCATGGTAAAGATAATAATCAGTCTATAATTACAAAGTTAAAAGTTGCAGCTGGTTTAGCAGAATTAGCAACAAGAAGATTCAAATTGGCTGCAAGGCATTTCTTACAAGCATCGCTAGACCACTGTGATTGTCCAGAGTTATTGTCCCCTGGAAATGTTGCCTTGTACGGAGGTCTTTGTGCGTTAGCTACATTTGATAGGCATGAATTACAGAAGCAAGTCATTTTCAGCGGTTCTTTCAAACTCTTCCTAGAATTGGAACCACAATTAAGAGATATTATTTTTACATTTTATGAATCAAAGTATGCATCATGTTTGAAGTTATTAGATGAAATTAAGGATAATATACTCCTGGATATGTATATAGCACCACATGTAAATGTATTGTACACGCAAATACGAAATAGAGCATTAATACAATACTTTAGTCCATATTTAAGCGCAGATATGAGACGCATGGCCACTGCTTTTAATAGAACAGTTTCAGAACTGGAAGATGAGCTCATGCAACTAATTCTTGACGGTCAAATTCAAGCTCGTATAGATTCTCATAATAAGGTAATTACTATTGATTCATCAGTCTGAAATATTTAATTAAAAATAAATAAATAAACTGATGTTTTTGTATCATGCATTTCTAGATTTTATATGCAAAAGATGTTGATCAGCGCAGCACGACGTTCGAAAAGTCAATAAGTGCTGGAAAGAGATATTTGAGATGTACACGCATGTTAATTTTAAGGGCAGCTATGTTGAAACAACAAATACATGTTAAAGTAATGACATCATTTTCTTATAAATGATACACTGTTTGTACTGGTATATTACATATTTCTTAAATATTTTTACAGAGCCTTCAACGTGATAGTACTCAAGGAGGGGAGATGTTACTTGGAAGCAATAGTTCAGTGGCAAGAAATTAATTTGTGATTTATGCTAATCTTTTGATTAATAAATATGATTATTCAAATAAACTGCCATGCTCAGTAAGATACGAAAAAGTACTTCAATGTCATATCGAACTTATTAATATATGTAAATTGCTGATACCAAATTTGACTTTCAATAAATTGCATAATATGTATGTACCATAATCTCTTATAGTCTAAAGAAATTAGTACTTTTAAAACTGCTAGAATAAACTTGAACATACCTTTGATAACATACAGTGTATGCTAGCATTTTTGCGTCAATAAACGTATAATTTGTTTTTCATGCATGTGTGCTTATTTTTTACTATTAACTATTATATGAATAAATAATATAACTTAGTTGATACACTTTTACTCTAAATTATATTTATAAAATCGTTTTTAGTCTTGACACACTTAAATCTTAGTTAAACATTTCTAAAATATAATTTAAGGAAAAATACTTTTATAAAAACATATAGCACCAAAGTTATAATTTCATATTTTGTATATAAATTTAATTATGATGTTACATTCCTGTATTATAAAAAAATGCATACAGTGTTCGAACTCTTGCATATTTAAAAAACGTACTTAACATACTATTAAATTGTACAATTACATAGTTATAACAACATATTTTTTTTGTAAAAGTACGACTTCTAAAAAATTGATACATATGTTAAAGTAAATTACAATTTCTTTATATACTCTATACTTTATACTTTATACTTTATATTATAGTGTTCCTACTTTTCTGTACAATATTTATGCTATGTAATTTGATATAGCAATAATCTGAATTTGAAACATAAATATAAACAGTTTACAGTGGAATACATATATTTTAATAAACCAGTGTGTACAATATCTATCTGAATTAATCTACTTTCTTTTACATCTTTTCAAGTAAAAGTAAGCGTATTTCTAGTTTGCATTAATAAGATTTTCTATTTCGATTATTCGAATAATCGATATACCCGGTTGACTCATAACTTCTTACAGAAGTTGTCGTGTATAGATTCTTTATATAATATAATGGTTACAGTATTGAATAAATTTTATTTCTGTTCAAGATACGTTTCAGATAATGTATTTGTATAAAATCTGCACGAATTTATGGGTCAACCTATAAATACTAGTCAAATTGCAGAAAGAAGCATTTAACAGTACAATAGGAAAACTTACAAAAATATGATATTTTTTACATAAAGTTTGTATACAAAACTAGAAAAGATTTAACTATATTAATAATATTCTTATATATGTATATAATTGGAATTCAGTAAGACACTCTTTGTAAAAAATGCTGAGAGCTCCATTACAAATTGTCTTCCTGACCCTGAAAATTAATTATATTAGTAATTTTCAAGTGCATCATATATATGAAAAAGATTCATTTCTAAGCTGTTCTAACATTACACTCAATAATTTAAATATAATTGGTTAGGAAAATTAAAATAATTGTGGTTCTTATTGAAAGTCTCATTACTTTTATTTAGCCGCGAAAATATACATATACTTCTATTTCTCCTAATTTTTAAATAATACACTCATAAAAAGACTTCAATTGATTGATTTCAACTATATCGTGTTTTTACAGAATTGGCAACATACAAGTCTCTGATAACACATTAAAATTATTGGGTATAATTATTTGATAATTTTAAAGACATAAACAATTTAAGTTATATACTTTCAATGGATAGTGTGCCAGTGCTAGTTTGATAACCCTAGCTTGTGGATACAATATATATTGAAAATTTATGAATTGAATTGTTTATATCTTAAAAATTTTAGAATAACTAGACATAATATTAACATATATTACTAGAGATTTCTACACTGTCATCTTACAAAAGGACATTATAATTGGAATCGTTTTGTTACCGATATTTAGAAATACACGACTCCGAGAATTGAAGATGAAAATCATCTGAAGCATGATACAATGTATAAAGAGACTGTTTTTTGGGAATATCAAATTTGTGCAGCACGACAACGGCAATAATTTGTGTGGAAGTGACTTTACACTCTATATTTACAGTAACAATTTCACATACTATTGTGAGTAAACGTTATAAGGTAAGTCAAATTCGCCTGTGCTTATATACCTTTAAAGCGGCTGAAATTCCAAAAGTGACCAACGCTCCCAAGCCAAATGCTAAAAGATATGGAATATATTTAACTCCTGGTATGGAAGGCCGTTTTGCCACTAAAGATCCTAAGAAGGACAGTTTCTTGTCGGTGTATGGCGGATAACGACACCTATAATAGTTATTTGTAATTATTGCCGACAAATCATACATCAGTTGTAATAAACAAATTTAAAAGTATTAACTTACGATGCCAAGGTTTCTGCCAATTTATTGAAATCCTTAATCAGACAACCCTTTTTGTGAACAAATGTGTCATATGTATACTTCCCATGATAACATCCCATGCCAGAATTTCCAACTCCGCCAAAAGGCAAAGTATCGACTAAAGCAATGAATTTTAATATTATGATACTGCATTAATTATTTTATCATTATTAAATATGTGCGAATAATAACGTACATGCTATTCTCTAAAGAAAATACATATAGAATACATAAGCGATATTTACAAAAGTGATTTATTAACTACATAATGGCATACACATTCAATAAAATAAGGACAAAAAATTACGCAATATGATGCACTATATGTATATACAACTAAGCATATTAAATTTTTTGCCCATAAGAACATACTTGTAAGAAGAAAGTAGGAACAAATACCTGAGGCATGCAGCATTGTATCATTAACACAGGTGCTACCACTACTTGTATTATCAAGCAGAAGTGATATATTTTGCTCATCGCTGCTAAATATGTACAATACTAATGGCTTCTCCCTGTATGAAATATGTAATAACACACAAATCATTCAAGTGAGTCAAGGTAGTCATTCATTTGAGAGTGATTGTATATCGATCACAGAAGGGTACTATGCATATATTTTCATGAATTATAGCAAGAACAAAGACAACTCTTCTAGTAGCTCTAGTCAGGGAATATTTAAGTACCTATATGAATACTCATGCATATAATTAGAACTTTGTGAATATTGTGTTTAAGTTGAAACCAATTTTAATTGTTGTGTGGAATACTATTTACAAGATCAGTGAAAGCTATGTACAGGGCGAGTTTCATAACATGACGACTTCAAATATACTCGTAAATTAATAAAACAGTATTACACCAAGTAGGGCTTAAAATTAGTAATTACTGAGATATTCTCAAACTTATTTCATTTTTTAAATGTTTAAGAAATTATCTATATCGCGAGTCACTAACGACGACCGAAGATATGTAAGAACATATTATTAGTGCATGTGCCGCAATAATTACAGAAAGATTAGAAGTATAGTAACGAAAACTTTTTCGTACAACAAATAACTTACGAGTTATTTGCAGTCGTCATCGTGTTACGAGACTCGCCCAATATACAGAAACATTCTGTTTTTCTTCTACCCATCACCAAAATCTTATTTCATTATAATTGCAGTACCTAAACCTATAATTACTGTGCCTGTAATTGGATAATGCAAACAGAAACCAACACCTTAATATTTCATTAACAACCTAACACCTAGAATTAAGCAAGCTATGTCATAGAATTAATTTGCTACAATAAAATTAAATTAGAATGTGATCTGTCAATTCTGTTTCTATTTACAAAATAGAAATCTAAATACTTATCACTTATTTTTTCTTTCAAATAAATACAATTTGCCTACTATTTATATAGTAGAAACTATTTATCATTTGTTTCCTAATATCCTGACTCACCAGAAAATTGCATTATCGTTTCATTAATTGCCACGCTTCCACTGTGGGTTTGATTAACTATTAATTCTTGAACTCCCCTGTCCTTGGTAAATATATATAGTACGAGTGGAGTTTCGCTAAATACAAATAAATTAGTCGCTACACGTCATTCAGATTTAAATATTTAATAATACTTTGTTCTTACTATCTAAATAGCGAATGCATAAGATATTTTATGCTAGCTCTGGATACTCTGCAGTATTATATTACTGGTAAAGTAATAAATAAGTTGCGATTTTTTTGCTGCATATATAAAAGTGAATCGTTGCTACGATTCAAATAAGGAAATAAAGTCTAAATGAGTATAATAATGATGTAAAATAATGTAAAAATAATTCAAAGTGTAAACTTACCGGCTGTTTATAAATTGAATGGCTTCATACGCGTTGTTTACATTTATGAAAGGTAATATCGGCCCAAATATCTCGTCTTGCATGATAGGATCCGTAGGTTTAACATCAATAAGTATAGTTGGTGAGATATATTTTTCTGCAGGATCACATTGTCCTCCTATTGCTATCTTACCTCCGTCTAAGTATTTTACAAGTCGCCTGAAATAATGTTTTTATATATTACACAATATGTATTAAAGTGGAATATTTATACAAATATACTATTTTGACAAATGATATTTACTGATAATGATTTTCGTTGATTATACGTGCTAAATCTGGACTTTCCTTGGGGTTATCGCCATACCATTCCTTTAAAACTTTGCCTGCTTCGTTTAAAAATTTGTTCTGCACTTCAGGTGTACAAAGTACATAGTCTGGTGCAATGCAGGTTTGACCCACATTAATGCATTTACCCCAAAGTATTCTCTTTACAGCTATATTTATATCCACTGTATTGTCTACATACACAGGGCTGCAAGTATACATTTACGTTTTATTCCTTTATATTGTTACGTGTAAAAGTTAAACTTTATACCTTTTACCACCAAGTTCTAATGTCACAGGTGTTAAAAACTTGTTTGATGCATCTCGTACAATTCTTCCGACTGCAGGAGAGCCTGTATAAAATATATAATCAAATCTTTGTTTGAGCAATTCTGTTGTTTCACTAATACCCCCCAATACAACTTGGACACACTCCTGCAGAAAAAGAAGTAAGTAATAAAGCAGCATCTTGAAATTTATGTGGAAAATATCTGTTGTTTTTGTTTGCAATACATACTGAATCTAAATATTGTGGAATAATTTTAGCAAATAATTCTGATGTAGCTGAAGATAATTCTGATGGTTTAAGAACTACACAATTTCCAGCAGCAATTGCACCCATCAAAGGGATAATGCATAACTGAAATGGATAATTCCATGCTCCCATAATCAGAACTACACCAAATGGATCTTTCCGAATTTCGATTCCATCCATTATATTGATCATTGCTTTTGGAGGCTGCAGCATATGCGTATATTTAACATATTATGTATGAATTTTCATTTACAACTATATTGGTATATTGAATGTACCTTCTCTTTAGCTGCCCATTCTTTAATATTCATAAGTAACGATTTAACTTCTGCTTGGGCAATGAGCAATTCCAAAGCGATGGTCTCAAATTTACACTGAACATGGAAGAATAAATTATATATGCATACAACATGAAAAACAGTGCTTACAACATAAATATAATCTCATACATACTCTACGTAAATCAGATGCAAGTGCAGATACTATATCAGGTTTGCATTCTTCTAGCATACGTTCTATCTGTTTCAATTGTTTTATTCTCCATTCTAATGGCTTTGTTTTGCCACTAAAGAATGAGTTTCTTGATCTCTCAACAAGCTGAAGAAAGAGATCATTTCATGAACATTAGATGTTTCTGATTGATGGTCTGACGTACAGTAAAAAATATTAGTGTACTTACAGCTGCATAGTCTTTTGCCATTTTACCATTAGGTTGTCCTACGGAAGAAAAGGATTCATAAATACATTAATTATTTTATACAATATCCATTGTTATGTCTGATCAGGTGAAAAATAAAATAATGACAATGTGAATAACTGGTGATAAAATATTTATTTCTTCTAAAGTGGCTCGGAGCATGTCATGTTTAATCAATAATGATACCCATGCATACTAAGAAGGTGTCGTTGCAAAGTATATTGTGAGCAAAGGAAATCATAAAAACGGAATGTATAAGTAATTTTTTACTGCAACTATAAATTTACTGATGTGGTTTTAATTGACATGTAAATTGATTATACCAATTTATAATTGTTCAGTACAAGATTTTGAAACTTTCTTTTATGAACACACACCTATCATTGCTGAAGATTATACAGGGTTCACAATTCACAATTAATTACGATAATACATATATATAAGGTGTCCTAAAAATGAGTTCTACTTCTTGATAAAATTAAGTTTCTCTCTTATCTTATATCTAGTATAACAAAACAGTATTCATACGCTATTAAATGTTTTTTTAGTATATTTCGAAAATATTTAACTCACTATAAAGGTATAAACGCGGAAACAAATAATTTTTTATTTCGTTGATATATTACAGATTGAGTGTTAATTTAATTTAAGATAAGAAACACTGGTGTTTGAATACTTTTTCGTTTCACACAGTATATACGTATATATTTTTGAATCAAGTATGATTTCGAAAAATATGTTTATGGTTCCTGAAAATAACATATACGTATTGTTTACTTGTGTGTGTAGATAAATCTAATCTGAATTCTGCCAGCATTTTTCTTTCTGCATGTATTCGTACATTCAAAGTTCACGTACCGAGAGATTAGCACGAATTACGGTATCTTTTCGGCAGATAATGTACACAAAACAGGATTCATTTGTTACCCATTTTACGGAGAATGTCTTACCTTGTTATCTGAATTCGACTATATGTCTTTCAGCAAGTTTTTTTTAAATTGTCTAATTGCTGTAATTATATGTATTATGACATTAAATCCACAATTGCTCGAATGAAATCGCCATCGAATAAGTTTTACTTGACATTGAACAACCGTTTGTAGTCAATGAATCATCCAGATAAAAGGTTAAATATGTCTCAATTCAGAATGTTACTTTTAAAACTTTTAATCAAGTTTACGTGATAATGTGTTAACAAGATCGCAACTACACATTTACAATTGCGAAGATATTCTTTCGAAGCTAGACATTAATTACATTTCAATTTAATTTGTTCCAGTTGAACTAATAATGCTATAAAATTGTGGAAATTGTTATTAATAAATCGGCAAAAATTTTAAATGGCTCTAGTTCTTGAAAATAAAAAAAGGATCACAATGCTTGTATAACTAATATCAATTGTTTTAATAGTGAACAATAGTATTTAAATTATTAATACCTTATGCGATTTTCCTCCATTGAATTGAAAGCAGTGACTATTTTCACGTTATAATTCAGGAGTGTTTTTTTTTTTAATGAACCGTCATTGAGCAAATTAGAAATGATCAGAATGGATTGTTAATGATTTATATCGATGACAGTCTGCATTTATTTATGTTTTAAGAAGGTATAAGTACATACGGATACTTCGTACTCCAAGGGCTGTTGAAAAAAGACTGAAAACGCATACCTGTCATACAGAAATCTTATAAACTCGTATTGTTCTACATATCGCTCGGCCGATAAGGCAGACACGACGAATTCATGATGTTTCATTCAGATGTCAACACTGCATACATTTTCAGGTTAGTAATTGACTTTACCGATAATGTCCTCTCTCATTCCAGGTGGAATTTAAAAAATTTCAACTGCAACTTACGTACAATTTATTTTGATCGTTCGCATCACGATTTGCGTATCAGTCAGTGGCAAATCCTTGCGCGCTGACATCAATAATAAAAAACTGAATCCCGTCTTTTATAGAACCACTGATAGAACGTAAATAACAATGTAGATTTTTCGAGAGATCCCAAAAACAATTTACAAAAAGATTTAAATAAAAATTAAATCTCTCTTTATGCTCGCAGAATTGTGTCAAATAATTGCATCCATCAGAAATTTTCGTTTGTAAAAGTATTTCTTCATAAGCTTTTAAATCTTTACTAAAACAAAACCTGCTACATATATAACACAAGAAAGAAAGTACTGCATTCTTTTCACCGAATTTTCACTGGATTTTGATCATCTTCAGACACAGAATATTGTATCATATATGTATTACACTTCTTGTGTTAATCTTCCATTTTTAATTTACAAAACGTATTGCAATGATTTTTACAAATATATGTTACGGAACAGAGCAATAAATAATTTTTTTTTTTGGACTGGAACGCAAGTTAATTAATGTGTTTCTAATTTACCAAGTATTTTTCGCTAATAAATATTGTTCTTACTTTTGATGATTTTCTTTTACTGAAATGAGTTACTGGATAGGAATGAAAGTATTAATTATCGAAGTGCAATAAATGAAATAAATAGTAAAGTACATCGTAAGTATATGCTTTGAGATTTTGATATTACTGCGTTTTATACTTTGACATTTGCTGTAAATGTCATGTTCGCATAATAATGACTTCCTCATTAATAAATAGCGTTTTATGTAATATCAAAGACTCGTGTCTAATAAAAACCACTTAGATTTAACATTTAGATTACGATCAAGAGTACACGTTTTTGGCGGAGGCTGAAATCGTATGAGAGAGGAGGAAAAAGGAAAGGGAGCGTTTCATGCTAAATAGATCTACTAATTGTAAGAGGACTCATCGGGTAAGACTATCTAGCGGACCCTGCCTTACAATTAGACGCTGTTAATGCTGGGATATCGGAAGACGGTTGAGCACGGTATACATACAGATATGAACTAGAGAGCCCTATTTCACGTGTATGTAAATATGTATTGGAATCTCTGATAAGCATCGGTGACGGATCAGGTAGTAACGGGAGAGGTCTTGACTATTCTGTGCTTACAAGTATACAGCAGAAACACAATGTTGAAACACCGAAGTGAAATGATTCGTACCATCAACGTTATCACGTGACGTCGGCGATGACTCCACCTGAATTATCACTCGCTTCCCTTCGTTCCTCATCGTTCGATAATATTAATATTACTTGAAAACTTGTAATCGAAGAAAATTTCAACGTTATCAATTTGACATCCTAAAAATTATATGCACATACGAAAGCATCGTCTATTACACGGTTATTATAATCTAAAGCTTCGTAAAGACCTGAACATTTCGTCGAACATTGCGCATTAACTTCGGCGAACCGAACCGCGAACCGAACAGATTTGTAGTATTTCTTGCGAACAACCATGGAAGCTGCACCGGCGTATATTTATATACATTATTCGTTAGCCGCGAAGCATAACTACAAACAAAGGATTTTTCGATATCTTAAAAATTGCAATTGTTTTAAACACATGCAATGTTTTCATAGCAAGAGATTTTTTTAAAATTTGAAAAAAATGACGATATAGCCCCAAGTGTCCCCTTTACAGACTTGTTTTTAAAAAAGCGGACACTTTAAAATTGACGAAATTAAAATTATTTGAAGTGAACGCTGCACCGCGATATAGTATACAGCCTTGGACGGCCGCACACACTGTGCTGGATCGAGTGGTGACATTTTACTATAACTCTAGAACCATAATTAAGATATATCGGGATGAAATTTGCACATAAATTAATTTAAAAATTATTACAAAAAATATATATTTATAACGCCATAATTATCAGTTGTTAGGCATAATTTTTCAATTAATTTTAGCACGTTCGCAAATTCGCCGTTCTTTTTTTGTGTCCCGACCAAACCTGCAAACAAATTCGCGCGAATCCCTATGATGTATACGAAAAACCGACAACTGATGGATCGACCGAGCGCACGAATGCGAACCGGTAGGATTTGCAAATCTGTTCGCTGATCATATCCTACATATTCATAATATAAAGAATAAATGTCGAGAAATACAAGGAAATTTCTAGACAAAGAAATCGGTGATATAAATTATTTGAAAGAAGTACTAAATACGTAACAAATAAACCATTTTAAGAATTATTTTAAGACAATAAAATTTTGAAAAATAATTAAAAAAATATTACAAAAAATATATATTTATAACGATAATTTAGGTAGATAGGTATAATTTTTCAATGAATGAATGAAGAAACCGGCAACTGATGGATCGACCGCGCGCCCGACCGCGTGCACAAAAGCGCACACAAAAGCGCACACAAAAGCGCGTACAAACGCACGAGGCGTTCGTGGCTCCGTCCCGCCCCATCCAAACTGGCGTTTCATTCGCCGTTCGGCGTAATGTTCGGCGAAATGTTCAGGTCTGTACGAAGCTTAACACATTTTTGAAATATTTAGCAAACTTCGACCATAATAAAAGGTAGATGAATGACGCATATTCCAAGGCTTAATTTGGATGTCAACATTTCAAAGCCAACAACTACACTACCGGCCATAAGTATTCGGACACTAAAAATTGTAATATTTAAACTATTATAATTTCGTGAAAAAAGTCGTACACCAGTTTACCGGGGCATATTTAAAGCCTCTTTCTTTCGTAGGAGGGAGAAGGAGTATGGGTTTAACAGAACATCTAAATAGCTTCGTTAGGCTTGAAGATAGAAGAAAATGTTAGAGAGAAAAGTTGTACTGTTAAAGGAGGCAAATATGGTGCTATAAAAAATGTTCCGATTGTTGTCGTTTTCAAGATATTTTTAAGGTAATCGATGATTTTTAAATGGCACCATATATATATTTTTGACTTGATAGTGTTGTAGTTGATGTCAAGATGAGTTCGACAATGTGGTACACTATGACCTTCAAATGACCTTCGACTCATAAATAGGTATAGTTTGACTACTCATTTGATCAACGGAAATTTGATTTCTTAAGCCAATAGGTCTCATAAAACATACTGTATATGTATACCGTTAACGGAAGGTGATCTCTAAGCGTACCCAAACAAGAGTATCATGAAACTTACGTTTTTAGAACACACATTGCCCATATTTTTAGAAGATATTCCTTTAGATATTCGTCGAGTAATTTGATATCAACACGATGGCTGTCCTGCTCATTCTTCACGTATCGCAAGAGAATTTCTGAACAATGAATTTCCAAATCGCTGGATAGGATGTAAATGGACACATACTATGGCTCGTTCACTTGATCTAACTCCTCTTGATTCTTTTTGGTGGGGAACACTCAAAGATGATGTATATCGTGATCAATCGACTACACCAGAGAACATGCCAGACAGAATATAATTCGATCTTGTAGATCAAGTTTAATAAAAACAATTGAAAGTGCAATCGATAGCCTTGCAAAATGTTTAAATGTTTGTATTACTGCTCAAGGTTATAATTTCGAACATTTAATTTAATTCAAATAAAATGATTGCACATTTTAAAGTTATCATTGCTTTATCATTTTTCTAGATCAAGGCCATTTGAAGGTCATATACTGTATCACATCATTGAATTTGTCTTGACATCAACTACAACACTATCAAGTCAACAATACACAGAGCCATTTAAAACTCATCGATGACCATCAAAAGATCTTGGAAACGACAACAATCGGAACATTTTTTTATATCACCATATTTGTCTCCTTTAACAGTACAATTTTTTTCTCTAACATCCTTTTCTATCTTCAAGCCTAATGGAGCTATTTAGGGGTTCTGTTCCTCGCGAATCACCCGGTAGATTTGAAGACTATAACTTTTCCATTAAAATGACTCTTCAAAAGTCGCTGTACCATTTTTTGTAGAATTTCTATTAAACTTTGAAAAGTATGCGATATACCCTCCTACGTACCCTCTTGTATCTTCTGTAACAGTTTAGAGTGGGACTACATAAATGCAAACACCTCGCGAAGCAAAATATTCGTACGGTCGTAAGGACAAGAAACAAAAAGAAAAAGGTTTGTGTCCAAATGAAATTCGGTGCAGTATATTACCGAATATGTATAATAGAATGAAATCACAACGTAATTAATGATACAATTTGCAATGGAGCACTAATTAAAAATACTGTCACATTACACCATCGATCAGTTAATTTGTCCCTGTTTTGAAATATTTTGGTAAGAGGTAACACACGTTAATTCGATTCGAATTACTCAACTCGGACACACTAACTCCGTGAACTTTGAACGGTGCGAAAGACTACAAAGCTCTGAATGTGTATTACAATATTGCGAGGGCTACACTTATAGTGATATCGAACGCGGTGCGTATTTTCTAGTAACCGGTTCTAGGTCTACAAAGTTTATTAGTACGCATGTTCCATTAGCGTGAACCATAGAATTAGGGAGTTTCTCGAGTATACTGTCCAAGTGTCGTGAAAAATGTTTCATTTTGCTCATCGGAAAAATTTCCAAACAATTATTTATTGTCACCTATAACTTCAAGATTGATATATGTAGAAGAATCGGCAATCGGATATACACCCCCGTCCAAAAGTAATAGGACACCTGCTCGTCTCATGTAAAACATAACATTTATATATTTTAATAATAATTCTTAAAAATTTTTACCATTTTATAATGATTTTTCAAGTGTACTTAAGTGTCCTAATACTTTTAGACGGGGTATAATTTTCTTCCCATCCTCTCTTCTCTATCTTTCTATCTATCGCGCACTGTCTTCCTAGGACGAATCCTGAGACACTCTTAGGACTTTCCGTATGGTGGATGTCACCACAATCTGTTCAGTATTTGCCACGGTTATATTGAAATTCTAGAACCTAACACTGATGCATGAAGGTGTATCGTTCCTGATAAATAATTTCACCTCGTGTAATCAATTTTGAAATATTCGTCAGAATCGGTGCACGTGCCTCAAAGGGTTAAACGCTTCAACCTGGTAACCGGAAGGAAAGTACCCAAGTTAGGATCTGAATCAGATTTTCCGTCAGACTGGCCGCGACGGTAGACGAAGCTGTCATGTCGTGTCGCGTCGGTTCGAAATGTAAAAAGTGCATTGCTTTGAGCTCGAATAAAAATGGCTGTCATCGTTACGTTGGCTATTCTGTGTGAAAATAAACGCGTGATCTAGCGTGGCTCTATGATCTTCGAAATGAACTGTGGTCGATTGATAACAGGGTGTGCAGTGTTTGAATTCGCTCACCAGATTCGATGTTCTCTGACGATTCCGGTTGAATGTCTATCCGACACTCAGCGCGGTTCGCGATCCCCTTTTCTTCAGCGTCAGGCATGTCCAGTATCACTTCCTCCTGCAAACAGCAACGCGGTTATTACATCGGAATCATTCTCTAATTACGCGTATGCTGCAAAAAATAGTGAATATAATCAACCAGAGGCTATAGTTAGACGCTGCAGCCGCGAGTTTTTCTTTCCTGAGCATCCGTGAACGCCGCGCCGGTTGACAATATGATTATGCCGGGCTGCGACTGACATCCTAACGATCATCACTTTTGACTCTCTGTTTGCTTTAAAAGATCCACATGTTTGATCACCTAACACCTCCATTTTGCCCGACCGGCGCGGCGCGGCGCGCGATGAATTATTGATTTCTGCAAGATCTTCGCATCTGCACGCGGCAAAGTAATCTTTCCACACGCTCAGCAGATTTGTTATCCAGGTATTCGCGAAATTTACGCATCAGTTCCACGCTATTATTGAAACACAACTTTTTTTTTCCATTCGCGGCCTCTCGTTACTATAATTTTAGGCTTTCCGAGATACACCCAACCCCTTCATTTTTCTACACGATATGTATGTTTCTCAAGACACCGTGTAACAAAAAACAGTGCAAAATATTAATTATTATTATTATTATTATTTATTATTTACGGACCGAAGTCCTTTTATACAAATGTTTACAATAGAAGAAATTCATATAAAAAGAAAAAGAAAGTCTTAGCATAAAGTTACATAGTAATGGACATGCTGACACTTACAGGAATACATTATAACACAATTAATCATATAATCGGACGAAACTTTTTCTTAAATGATAGTAACGAACCATTAAAAAAGTCAATATCACGATATAAAATGTTAGATTTAGCTGTGATGCGATTTAAAGGATTTATTAATCCATATGTGGATTTGGATTGAAATGTTTGAAATCCTGTCCTAGTTCTCAGTACGCGTTCGGGTACATAGAAATTGATTTGCCTCAGGAGAGAGGAACAATCAATATTGTTATTAATCAAATTAAAGATAAAGCTCTGGTCGGATACTGTTCTTCGAGCTTTCAATGTTTCTAAGTGGACTGTGCTTAATATTGTAGAGTAATCATGATCAAATAATGACATTGGGCTATTTATCCTATATGAACAGAATCTGAGAAATTTATGTTGCACTCTCTCGAGCATGATTTCATACTTGAGGCTTCGCGGAGACCATTAATGAAACCTGAACTGCACAAGTTTTGAGATATGTATTGTCCGTGTCTCATAACGTGGAAGTCGCAAAGAAATCGACTAATTGGTCAGGCGCACACAGTTGAATCACACCACACCACGTTTTAATGGGACTTTAGTATCTGCTCTATAATAGGGGCACGAGATCTATAAGTGTGCGAAGTTTCAACACAATCGGTGACTCGAAGATCGCGGCCTCTCTATTTGTTAAATCAAGACTTTATTGTATTTGGAATGTAGTTTCCGTGTCTCACAAAAAGTCTCACATGACGGCACAAGGGTAAATGGGATCCTCGCTCAGACCTGGGCGAAATTTATTACGAATAGTAATTTGTAAATAAATGCTAGAAATAATGTTCAGTATTTGACAAATAATGTATTTCAATTGATGATATGTATCTCATTTAGTTAATTAAAGGAATCTGAAGCTATGCAAATAATTGGGAAAATAATAAATTGTAGAACTGGTTATTTGAAAGAATAATGTTTAATTGTTTATCGAGAAATTGTCTCTGAAATAACATTTAAAATAAATGTCAATGAAATCAAAATATTGTCTATATATTTATAAATAATATCAATAATATCTGCATAAATGTATATGTATGTATACATATGTGTAAATAATATGAAATGTCAAGAAAAAAGAGAATAATCAGTGAAAATAAAAATCAAAATAAAAGGACTCGTTCCCGTCTGTTAGTGATCGAAACTTGGAGGCATCAGTTAAAGTCGTAAATGAAAATAGTCTCTCCACTGATGACAAAGACAGGAGGGGAGTATTATTCTTTAAGCATATGTAAGTTTCTCTTATCGTCATAAAAAAATCGAGCAGTATCCATTTCAACGTATGCCCGTATTTTTTTCTGCGCTCTGTCTATCTCAATTGATAAAACTACAACAGACATTATTAAATGTTCTTCTAAAACTTCAAAATATAAGTTCTAGTATAAATCATTCATTCTTTTACATAAACAAAACAGCCAAAACACTGAATCTTAACTAAGAAGGTGTAGTACTTTCTTCTCTTTCTGGAAGAATAGTAAGCGTAGTGTCTGTATGTCGCGCGTCGTAGTGATAGAGGAAGAAACAGTAAATATAAACATTTGACACTGCACCTTTATCAACTATTTCTATCAGAATCAAATAACAAATAATTTAATTCAAGAAATAATAAATAAATCATTAATTTGGAAAACAAATTAATTTAATTTGCGAATGAAATACTTAATGATAAAATTTTGTTATTTGAAAAATAGATTATTTCTGAAATAACTTCAAAAAGTAATTTAAAAATAATGTTATTTATTTTGTTAAACGCCCAGGTCTACCCCCGCTCGCTCCGTTTATCGCCACTGTTGACGCTCCCGTAGTCCGAATGTTTACCATGGCGAGGGGAGCCCCTCTTTACGCCCTAGCTGTGGCGGGGGGCGCCCCTCCACCAGAGAGGAATGTTAGGCGGAGGTGACCCAGTTGAGGTCGCGCGGTGGATCCTTGACACCCCCAATTAGCAATTAGCCTAGGACTGGCCGTGGAGAAGTTAGTGGGTATTAGAGCTAGAACCGGTAAACCTTACGTTTAGGGGAGGCAGCTCCGATGACCTTGATCTTCACATATGTTGTCGGGAACAACATTCTGAACAACTTTTGTCATTATAAGTACCCGGTGCTCGGTCTTAGTTTTCGAGATATTTGCGAAAAACTATTATTTAAATGCTGAATAAAATTCTCATTTTGAAATATTCACAATTTCGCATGCGTGGTCGGCCTGACGGCCGGCCCTCTCCACCCCCCGCCAGCTGGCCCTAACTAATTCTGATTATCAAAAATTATGCGATCAGAATTAGTTAGGGTTAGTTGGTGACCACGCATGCGAAAATCCAGAAGTAGTCTTTGAAAATTGAAAGCTCACCCTATATAGAGTGACACTCTGTTCTGATCCCCACAATGTGTTTACAAACAGAAAATAAACAGATGCCGCCCCGGGGAACAGGCTCACGTTGCCACGGAGCTTGGAAGAATACGTAAAATTCAATACAGTATTAGCAATAGTTTTTCGCAAATATCTCGAAAACTAAGACCGAGCACCGGGTAGTTGTAATGACAAAAGTTGTTCAGAATGTTGCTTTGACAACATATGTGAAGATCAAGGTCATCGGAGCTGCCTCCCCTAAACGTAAGGTTTACCCTAGAACCTTTACCCGGGTAGAGCAAAACTACCCGAGTATCTCATGAGATAGCCGAGCACTCAGGGTACCCGAGTATCTCATGAGGTTTCATAACTGGTTACAAGAGCTATTATTACCTGAGCCCCCACTCCGTATGCTTTATTTGAGTATTCGCTTAGTTCATATTTGTATGTAAAATAATAAATATGAAATAATTATCTAGAAATTAAATATTTTTATTTTCGTAGAAAAACACTACCAAATCAGCATTTCGAAGCAAAGGATTACGTTAAGAAATAACAGTATTTCACGCCATAGAAAATACACTGAGTTGGTGCAATTTAAAACAATAAAGAAATTAAAAGAATCTGAGAACGTTGATATATTAATTTAAATTTATTAAAATCGTTAAAGAAAATGAGTAATCGTAATATGTCTTCTGCTTCTTGCAATTTATGCAAACAATTTTTATTTTGCATAAAGATCCGTAGCCTATTTATGAGATAACCGGGTATTCGAGTAATTTTTGTTTACCCGGGTATCTCATAAGTAACAGTTCTAGTAGGTATGTGGGAGTCCCACATACCCCTGCCTCTCTCCCCCGAGAGGGGCAGGATATCCGTAATGAGTGATTACCTCCACGTAAAAAACAAAAAAGTCCCAATGTTGAGGCTTTGACGTCACACGCTACGTAGCGTGTGTGACTGCTTTAGCCAATATTTCGCCGAGCAGGAAATGCGTGTAAAACGAGGAATGCCCCTTCTACTCTGACCAATCGGTCCTGCATTCTCCAGAAATTACCGATATTTAACCGCATCTTACAGTGTAAATAAGAAGAAATTAAGCGGTCCACAGTATCTAAACAAAGAAAGTAGGTGAACTTTCGAACGTTCGAACCGATGTCTCTACAAAAATTAATGTATTTGGAGAAAATGTAGTAAGTGCATTAAAAATATCAATACGGTTTGACAGTGGACCAATTAAACTGGATGTAAATGGATTTTGTAAAAGAATAAAAGCTTGATCGTGATCTGAACATCATTGTGATCGACTACCTATCTTCGACACCAGATGCGATATTACGAAGCACAAGCATACAGGAAAATGTATGTTAATTTGAATGCGTTTGCATAATTGAAAGCAGTTCACAATATGTAAACATTTCAAACATTTTCAATGCAAGTCCGCATAAAAAGGTGTAAATAGCAATTTTTATATTTTCCGACCAATCGCAATTTTTTTAAACAGTTTTTCCACGTCTTGTAGTAAAGTAATTGATCTAACTTCCAAAAAAATCCAAGTCGTCTGGTCGAATGTTAAAAAAGTTCTCGTCCTTCTAAAAGTGTCCGAATATTACTATGATTCATTGTATTGTATTAGATTTCATACGTACATGTTAATATCTCCAGAGAAATCACCGGTACGTTCTCGCGGGGCAGACTGCAAAAGTCCGCGAATGAAGCTTGACATTTATTAAATAGTATGATTTATAATTATGAGATCAACCTGTCTGTTCACGAATTCCTATTTGATCGGAGTTTAATAAGCAGAAAGGGTCATTAGGTGAGCACTTATTATACACGTACGAGCGATGTGTTGGTACGTGAATGAATAGACTCGGTTACATATGCTATTTGTCTCATTGTCATTCAGGTTCTTCTAAATGCTATTACGTGTGCAGACGTTTCCGTTTTTGACTCTTCTTGACCCTACCGGAGATATGTGCCGGAACAGAGGGCCTATTCAAGAACAAAGGGCTTAATCAAAATTGAAAAGAACTAGGGCTCTTTTATATACGGTGGGTGTAAAAAGTATTCGTACACCTTTTAAAAACGAATAACTTTTTCAAAATTCGACCCAATAGCTTGAGTTTTTTTGTGACGTTAGAAGGATTAGTTTACTAGCTAATGTGTAAATAAATTTTTTTTTAATTGTTATTGGTCGCAATTGCGAAGAAAAAAGTAAATGTCATGACATTATCTGTGCCTGTAGTGAAAATTTATAAGGTGTATTTGGTAGGTATAAGTAAGTTATAAACATGCACAAAGTTTCATCGAAATCGATCAAGGTTGTTATGAAATATAAATGATTGAAAGTAAATTCATGGATATTTTATGTGTTAACCGATTTCAATGAAACTTTGTACATGTATACAACTTATAGTTAGATTTAGAAAATACATGTTTGAAATTTTTACTACAGGCACAGATAAAAAATTTAAAAATCGTGATCTTTACAAAGGTAGCATAATCATTTGTCTTTTAATTGAGGGCTGGAATGAAAGGGGGAATGAAATATAAACTGTTTCAATATTAAAAAATAAATTTAAATATTAAGTAAAAATGCTTAAATTTTTTTAAGGGACGATAAGACCCTATAGAATTTTATAATTTAATTAAATTTAATAATTTTATAAATTAATTATGCTACCTATACATACGTATAAGGGACATGGATCCTTCTATTAATCGGGTGTGTTTCAAGTGAATTCAATGCAGTACAAATCGTATCACGTCACATGTCAGTTCGAACAAGATCTGGTAACCAAAGTCCCTTTCAAGCAATTTTACCAGACAGTGCGTATAAGGTCAGTGATCGCCTCCGCATTTCTCGGTGCATTAAAACTGAAAATACATATACATATTAGATAGATATACCGCGACAAACTACACGAACCAATTGTATTTCCCGGAGGTTAATTAGAATATATCATTCTATGTTAATACATTAGGGTCTATCTTTATTATTCACACTCTCTTCGATGTTCCAGTAGTTGGTATGCTGCTATAAGTTACGAGTTAACATTAAATAAAAACGTGGTAAAATCAAACAATCCTAGGTCACGCATAGCTTGCCTAACCATCGGCTCGTAACAATGCGAATAGTAGTTTCACTGTATCGGTATCGAATGTTTCAATTACAGAGGTAATGTAGAAGTCTCGATCGCACAATGCGTTGTCTAATGGACAAAAATAAAAAAATCAACTTCTTTGTCCATGAAAAAGAATTATGTATTATATACATATTATTATAAATTGTATTACGTAGTTTATGGTTTCTTATATTTAATTGCTTATTATATTGTTTGCCACGTATTAATCTAATATTCATTAACCACTTAAATTTTAAGTATTGGGTTGGAACGAAAGTTCGTAGCATTTTTCAATTAAAATTCAAAGATAAAATTAAGATATTTATTCATAGGTTTATTCAATAACATGATAAGTTACCTCAAAAATGGTAAAAAGTAATAGAACAGAATGGAAGATATGTTATTGAATAAATCTATGAATAAATATCTTAATTTTATCTTTGAATTTTAATTTAAAAACACTACGAACTTTCGTTCCAACACAATAATTCTTATAAAACTAGCATAATATCCGTTGGAAAATCAGCAGCTGGCTTATCTCTGGAGGTATGCCACTCTTTTAGACTATAAGCTATGTTTAATGACATATTTAATTTCGAATTAACAACCGTTTTCTGGATAGTTGTACCAATTTGTTGTTGATTGTTATTGTTCGCGAGATTTTTTACCGTTACAGAGGACAGAGGAATAACACTAATTTAATTTGAATCTGTGTACCAAATTTTAGCTTTCTATGTTTTCTGTGTTTCGAGACTTTTTTTACCGTTACAGAGGACAGAGGAACTGGATATTATACATTCTATAGATGTAGCTTCTTATTCATGTATTTTAATTGCAGAAACAATTTAAGAAAAATTGTTTATCTCCTTGTTTCAACATAATTTTTTTGTTTTTAAAATAAACAAAACCTTATTATTTATTTATGTGAATATTTTAACCAATTCTAACTTCAAATGTCGATCTGAATCTGTCTTTTTCCTTTGAATATTGAATTCTGTCTTACCAAGAATGAACAAATGAAAAAGAAAAGAAATATTAATTTCGTCTACATCTGTGTCTGTCACTCGCCGCACTCGCGGATAGTACCGAGATTCGAACGCTTTCGCGCGTTTTAATTAAATTCGCTCTCCGCTAGTAAGATTCGTGGTCAGCGTATTCCACAATCTGCTTTTTCGAGGTGACAAGATCGTGGTCTCTGGCCGAAGGATAACGAGATTTTCTTTTTACGTCGCGTCGTTAGCAAACGTTTTTGTCGTGCCACATTATGCGCGGCAAGAAGTAAAAATGGAAATCCACTTGGTAACTGCGATACGACGATTACATACTTACGTAATCGCGATGCGTTCAGTCACGTTATCGCAGAACGACGAACCGTGTGTGTAATTATCACGCACCTGTAGATACGAAGCGCGAAAATCACCGACGATCAGGCATGAGGATTCTTTCGCGCGCGGTGTTCGTGGAGCAGTGCGAAAGATCGAAAGGACGATGCTGCCTTTCGCACAGCTGTAGCCAGACTGCTGGTCGGATTGGTCCTTTTACGGAGCGCAACGTTCCTCCGACATAGCTTGTAAACAAACAACTAATATATTCGTACCTTCGCTTCAAATGACCGATTCTATTTTTACGGACCGAGAAGGAAAATTGCTGTGGGCGGGTACCAGAAAATTTCGGGTTCGGGTCGGGACTAGAAAATTCGGTATCCGGAAATTTCGGATACTCGAACTCGAAATCGGGTTAGGTCGGGAACCCAAAAATTTATAATATTCGAGTACTCGAATGTCATAGATCGATTTACGGGTTCCCGACCCGACCCAACTTCGACTTCGGGTACCCGAGTATGACGAATTTTCGGGTCCCGACCTGACTCGGGTCGAGTCATCAAAAGCTAAACCGAGGCTCGGGTACCCGAGATTTTCACTCGGTCTTGAAAGGCGTAAGGTTATTTTCGTGTCGAGGCGAGGAAGCGAACAGATAGATGCGGACGCGAGAGATCGCCGTCAGTAAAGTAGGATAGAAAGTAAATATCTAACCGAAATCGCCGAATGCGAGGAAACCGGTTTTGTGGGCATTCAAATCACCACCAGTGTTCGTAGTGTCAGGAGAACAGAAGCGATAACGGTTCGGGGAAAATACATAGTTTAGATGCATATCTTAATCTCGGGGCGAAGGTTGCCGCGGACCATAATGGTCGGTTTCGTGGAAGCGTTTCTTCGAACGCTTCTTTATACCGTATTAACGATTGAAAAATCGTGGCGGCTGCACAATGTTCCGGTGTTGGCGCAATGAAAAAATGTAATGAAACACCATGTTTCTGGTTGGATCGATTCCGAGCATTGTTGGCCGAGACGTTTGTCCTTTGATTGCAATTGCGACCGAGTCGCGAGCTCGTGTTCGCTGATTTATTATTTGAACGGTCTTCTCAGAGCGCGCGTTCAAACGAGCTTGTCATCGAACACAGGACGCTCGCGAGCTCGAGAAAAAAAATAGCATTAGCATCAGAGATATACAGTGAATCACAGTAATTTTCGGACACTTTTAAAAGGACGAGAACTTTTAAAACATCGGACTATACGAATTGGAAAAAAATTTTTGAAAAAATTAGAAAGAAAATACTGAAAGTTGTTGTTTACAACTTTTTTACGTGGGCCTATATAGAAAATTTAAAGAATACGTTTTGTAGTGTCAATTATCGTCCTTTTAAAAGTGTCCGAATATTATTTGTGGTTCACTGTACTATACTGTGAATAGAGGCACACTTCTCGCAACATCTCTTTCGGCGATTCCAACGGCCAAACAGAGGAGTCCGTTCAATCGGGAGACGCTTTTCGTTCGTAATTTTTCGTTAATGTTTTCCGCGCCGCAGAATCGACACTCACCATTTTGATTTTGGTCGCACACGGTACCGCACCTCAACGAAATCTCCACCAAAAAATCAGGAGCAACAAGACACCGAGAGAACACGGCACAAACGATGGTCATCAATACAGTGACTATAACATTGCAGCGACTATCTATCGAATGTCGATTAACTTGATTTCAGGAGCGAACCGGGCGGAAGTGGCTAGCGGGAGAAGGAGAGAAGTTCATTGTAACTTATGCACCGTGTCAAAAATGTCGAGGCCGAGGTTATTTACATAATCGTGGGTAGCCATTCCATTGTCGACAAACTGTATTTATAGGTGAGCATCGATTTGATCGCATTTAAAGCTGTCGCGTCGTAACCGAAGGGAATCGAAAATAACGGCACGCTTCACAGTATTCCAAATTCGAACTCTTATTTATGGGAGTCGGTAGAAAATTAATCTAAACTAATCCATTTTCCGACGCAAGATCAAGACCTTGGATCAAAGTTGATGAACATTTAACTTGAAGAATTTAGACAAATTGTTAATATTTCAAAGAAATTCTTACGAGTTTTGAAAGCAAATGAATCGAAGAAACGTTCAGCAAATGGCACGTGTTTCAGAAAATATATAAAATTTTATATTCGATTTTATGCTGCAGTTTTAACAATAAATTCACATATTTGATAGAAATTGTACGTAGTATTACAAACTACATTATATTACTAATGTTTCACGACAAACATTTATTTAGAATTCATACTTCAAAAGTGGGACTATGTATTCAGTATTGTCCCAAACACTGTGCGCTCGCGCGCTTTTGTTGAAACGTGCGATTACGGTGGAAGATTCTACTGTCACCGGCGTGGCGGTATAATGATCCCGCGGTGCAATAGCAGAGATTATTAAACCTAAAACGTTTGTTCACCGTGCTGCAGTTGCCTTGACGGCGTCGTTTCTCTTTCGTTTGCCTGGACCGTTTCCCGCTACGACGCGTTTCATTGACGCACTGCGGACTTTCTCCTTCAGTTTAGATGTTGGTATGTATGTATGTATGTATTCGGGCAACTGCATGTACTGTTTCGATTACAGTGCATGTATTACGGCGACCTGTAATCGAGAAAGTTTCAACACGTAATCCGCATCGCCGTTACTTAACCGGGCTGGAGAAATTATGCACACGTAGCTCTACCTATACATACGATGGACATGCACCGCACCGTTCATAAATATTTCAACACTAACGACTTTGCAAAATACAACGATCGACCTAATTATTTCCGTCATTTCCACGAGTTGATTACATTAAAATTATCAATTTTTCAACAACAGCATTCGAATTTTAATTATATCTTTTTTATGAAACTTTCACCAACAGATTTTTCACATTTTTCTGATTCAAACGACACCAAATACGACGCACTTTGGATTTACTTGTTTAATTCGTGATACGATATAGAATAATTATCTAGCTACAGTGTGACATTTAACCTTTACTGATTTGTGCAATAAATCGTGTTCATATGAATCGCTTTAGATTGAACTGTGTACATTCGGATAATGACGGATTCAGTTGTAGGTTCAGATAATCGAGGTTCTACCGTATCATCAATTCAACCAGCAAATATGCTCCGAGGTATGTCATGTTTGGCCTTATTTTAATCCGAAAAATGTCACAGATATGTTGGTTAAAGGTTCATGAAGATACTAGTTAAAATTGCAAGTATACAAATATAGTAGCACCGTAGGCAGCAGTATTAGTTGCACAATGAGAAAAATAATATTTTTCGTACTGTGGCTCTAATAATTTGATCATCCGCTGCATATGCAATAAACAACAGCAATCAAATTTTTTAAATGAAATTATGTCTACAAACATTACTCTGCAGATTTCAAATATCGTATAAACACGTTTTAACGCTTATAACGCTAAAAAACACACAACGTTGCATTTAAGAGCGTCTCCTTGGGCAAGAAACATTTCTATAATTTCCGCGATTGAAGCGGAAAAAATTCTGAGATTGTATGTTACGCAAAATCCTTGACGGTCGCTACGCGAAAAAATGAAAAGTTTCGATGAAAGGGCGAAGGCGTTGTATTATGGAGAAAGCAAAGTGCAATTTTCTTATACGCATCAATTGTTGGTTTGATCATTTGCCGGGAAGTTCCCTTTTTCACCTTGGCCTGACCGCTTCCGTATGTATGAGGAATATGCGCATACATACATCAATGATTATGCTTGGACATTTTTTCTTTTTTTTTTTATAAATGAACCGTTTTTATTTACAAGGAATCAAAAACATAGTATAAAAATCACTGGTATCGACCACCATATATTCATTTTGCGAGGGCAAACATTCCATTTGTTTTTATCTAGTGAGCTTTTCTTTTTCTGTATTTAATACCACTGGCTGAGCCTTGCGACGGCTCGTCGCCATTGAGCAACAATCGATTGGTACCGCGAATAGTTCTCTTTATTCGGCGTGAACACTGTCTCCGTTTTTCGCAGCTTTAACATCTCTCCCCTGTCCTTCCAGACTCCTGGAAAAATACGTTCGGTCATCCGAGTAAAAGAATGGAAGTTTCGAGTCACACCAGCTGCAAAAACCGAAGGTCAAATCAAAGGTCTCCGGTGCAGAGGCTGGCGTCAATCGAGGCAAGAACCGGCTCGACGAGTTGTAAAGTACGTGTATATGTATTTTCTAGGCAGCCGTATGAAAGAAACTTCCGAGGCGTGCATCGGGAAAACAAAATTATGCGCAACTATTACAACGCGTATACGTTGAACATTGAAACGAAGTCAAGCGATTTCTATACCACATTGTAAGCCGGCGAGAAATGTTACTCCCAAAATAGACATTTCCGTGCTGGTTGCTCTCTCCACTTCGAGACCCGTCAGATCCGCCAGCAACTGCAGCACAAAGTTATTTTTGGATACCCCGCCGTCGACGCTGCAAAAAAATGCAATAACAATACACTCACTCGCGTCATATAAAACGTTTCCTAACACGATGACAGTCCAGCAAAACAAGTTTTGCGAGTTTTGGGAAAACAATGTTTTGTAAACATAATCTTAACTAAACATAAACTTTTGGTCAACCATACATACAAAAATCTATGCGAAGTGCGGAACATTGCAAGCGTAGTCGGGCCTCTCCGCCCTTTACGAACCTAACCCTAATCAACTTCAACTATACCTTCTCCTTAAGATTCTACATATTTTAATTACTGTTCGGTGATAATTACTAAGTTTGATTAAAGTTTTCTGCGAATATCTCTGCAACTAAGACCGAGCGACGGGTACATGTTTTGGGAAGAGTTGTTCAGAATATTGACCTTGACAACATATATCAAGCTGAAGGTCATTGGAGCTCGGATCCCTTTTGTCAACATCTATCAAAATTTAAAATAGATGCAATTATTCGAGAGTCGTAACTAGACTGTGGACTTCTGGGCATTTATCAATAGATTGCGGATCTTTATGAATTTCTGACATGTAAAAATGTCCGAATTACAAGAAATTGTATTGATAAAAATTAATAACGTTTTTATTTCATGGTCATCGCAAGGCATCTTTTAGTAAATGAGAGATTATTGAAAATGTTAATGCACTCAGGGAAACTGTGGACATCTATTAAAATTATCGAGAGATGAAATCAATTATGACATTTGTGACTTAATCCCTGTTTCTTGCAGTAGATAGCGACCGACTTTATAATTTCTGTGCAAAGAAAAAGGAAGCTGAAGTCTCCTCGTAACGTACAGAGTGGACCTTATTTTTAAACTATAAAATTTTGAGCACGCCGTCCCCTAAAATTGTTCTATTATATGAAAAAATGATATACCCACAATTTTAGATCAATCGAACGTCGGGAAGACATTTGGTCAGACATTGAATGCGAAGTTTTGAAATAGAAATAACTGCACGCTAAATGTGAAGAGTACACTGAAACTTCAAGTTAAATATTTTATACCTCCAAAAATGTCATAAGTCCTTACATACATCGAAGCACAAGTTTACTTTGTAAGAAGGTTATTTCACGTTAATTGGCCTGTCTAATTTCTGTCCGCCACCTTCCGAAGTGTATTAATACAATTGGAGTAATAACTCTAATTCGCCCACTTCAAATCAGATGAATGGCGAAGGCTATGTATTCTTTAAAAATATTCTTATTTAGAGATCACTTTACATTATCAAAGGATGAAGAATATGGAATACGGCAGATATGTATTTTCGTCAGTAAATTGACGAAGTAAGTCGCGTATTATTACAGAAATTTTGTAATCATTTGTGGTATCTAACACCCGAAACTGTAGCGCTAGTCTTTTTTGGCCCAATATTCTGCATCTTATAAAAAAGAAAATGGTTGTAGCTTTAGATACCGTTAATGATAATGATGTAAAAAGATTAGTAGTTCATTCAAATAATGTAAATGAGTATGTTGGTAGCAACATTGGAGCCTTTATGTCTAAAAGAGCCTTTTTTAAAAATGTTTTCAATTTCCCTAGATTTTATACATAGGGAACCTTCAGAATGGCAAAGTGATCCCAGTTACAACGGAGGCTTAAATATAGTACATAATTTAGCTGTAGTTAATGATTCGGCAGAACGAGGAGTCAAAGTTATGCAAGAATTTAATTAACGATGTACTATCACGAAATGAAGTAGAAAAACAATTTATAATGCACACTGTATCATACTACAGATAGCGCTATCCAGACGCAAAAAAGACTACATTAATGAAAAATTTGTAAAATGTCTTTTGAATTGTTGCCTTGTATATATTAAAAAGTATTTAAACTCATTACCTGTATTTCCTTTTCTTCGTCTTTATACGGTGTAATATTCACCACATGCAGTTAAAAATATTATGCTCTGATTAAATATGACATATTTATGTCGAACGTTAATTTCTCTACTTTTTAAATTAGCATGAGAACACAACAAAAAGAATTGGTACTTTCAATAAAATACGTAAAATATGACATCCTATGCATATTTACAAAAATATGAGCATTGGTTAGTCATTATGTTGAAAAAATTACATTGTGGTACTATATTATCATTAAACTGCGGATCTTTATGCAAAGGCTTCTAAAAATTTTCAAAAAATGCAAAAATATAAAATTCCACAGAATTTAATACGATTTTTATTTATTTCAGATCTATAAAAGCTACTACCACTGAAAATAAGATTCTATATGTTCCCACTTTCTTGAAACTTGCCTACAAAAATTAAAAATTGCATAAACATCCGCAGTTTAATTATCATAAATATTTTTACACAAGAAGAACGTTTAGCCATAATCGAAAGTATTTCCGTCAGTATATTCCCATTCATATAAAATTTCATATTTATTGCAACCTTAACGTGAACGTGCCACATCTTCCTCTTATCCGATTAACTTCATCTTTTCCAAGAATTATTTTCTTACGCAATGACTCAATTTTAGGGGGCGGCGCGAAAAAATTCTCGCAATATAAATTTTAGTAGGTATGTATAGCTAAGGTCTATCCTAGTGTACATTAAGGTAGACAAGTATTACTCTATCAATGTATCTCCACTTTTGAAAAAGGGACCGTAAAAACGAATCGATTTGTCGGCTCGACGTTTTTAATGTTACTGCTTCTAGTTACCCAGCAAAAATCAATCTTTGAGATTTCAATTGGATTCCTTTTTGCATCGATCGGTACGAAAAAAAACATGGACTCGTATAAAGACCGACAGTCGGTATGTTCTTACCGTATTTTTTGATACGAGAAAGCAGTTTCATTGCAGAGAGACTCGTAAAGCAGCAATATTCTGTAGACGATACTTTCTAACAGCGAACGAACGATGTGACTTTTCTCCGTCGTTTGTTTTATTCCTATGAATCCGGTAGCCGCGGCGTAATCGTTTATGGGGGCCTGTGGGGTACGATAGATTACTTCACGCAACGCAGTATGTATGTACATATTTTCCCGCAAGTATTAGGTGGTCCGGCTAGTTTAAAGGGTTCCTATCCTACTTTCTCTACATTCCCTCTACAAAGTATTTCCTCTATCGATCAATGCTTTATCGTAGCCCTGCCTTTATTACATAATACAGGATGTCCCAAAAATGTTCAAGTTCCTCGAGAGGGCCGATTCCGAAGGTCATTTGAAAAAATGTCGGCCTCAGCTTTATGAAGGAGTTATCAACGAAAAACACGGATACGATATGCAATCCAAGCGCGTCCTCGGCTGGCGATGGCGAGGAGAGTCCGGCTCGGCGGCAGGTTTCACTGAGCGCAGCGTTGGTGTCGCGTCGCGGTGAAGCAGTGAACAAGAGAAGGAGCAGAAATTGATTTAATTAGAACTCACTTATTCAGCCGTAAATGCACTTGCTGTTTCGAAGTCAACTTGCAGTTGACTTCAGGTATACGGCAGTGGGTTAAACTTTACCTTGAGTAACCAGAAATTTTTCCCTTTTTCTTATGTAATCATGTAGATTTTAGCAAGAAAATGCCAAATATCCAAGTTTCAATCCGCGGAGATCAGTTATGAGTGGTTAAAGTTGAGCGATTTTCAGTGTTTTTGACAGGTAAGAGTACCGCCTAGTTGGTACCACAATCACTTTTTTGATTTTGTTCTTCAAGAACGAGACACCTTATTCGCTCAAAAAACTGATTCAAATTGATTCAGTTCTTCGGTTTGTTCTCTAGTTAGACTCGTGGGTTCCTATACTTGTTTATAATTAAACGAGATAAGAGACCCTTCATTGCCGCCTCAAAAACAGTTGTCGACGCGCGACGTAGAGAAACAAAATCTTTTAAAACAATGTTTCGTATGTTACAGGAAGGGATTATAAAGAGTATCGATAATGAATGGCAGTAAAATTTGTCGCTACATATCTCATATATCGGAATAGAACGCCTGGAGTACCCGGCTACCCCGGTTACCCAACAACAGTGAAATTCTGGTTGCCCACACAAGGGTTAAAGATAGACGCCCTACATTATCGACATTACCATGTGCTTGTCCTGCCATCTAGCGGCTCTGCTCACAGCATACCAACATAGCGGCACTCTTACCTGCCACAAACACTGAACATCGCTCAACTTTAAACACTCATAACTTTTGAACCACTGATCTCCGCGGATTGGAACTTGGTTTTTTGGAATTTTCTCGCTAAAATCAACAGGATTACATACGAAAAAGGCAAAAATTTCTGGTTACCCAAAGAAACATGCAGCCGAGCACTGTCGAAAAGCCAAGGGACGCGGACGTATGGTCAGGTCAACGAACTGCACTGCTGGTGATAGATAACAGCCGTGAGCTTCGAATTGACACATCTTTCGAGATGTTCTTCCTACCGCGGTTCGAATGACACTTTTTGATGACATTTCACCCAAGATTTTTCTGAAGGGAGGGCATTATGCATGTCGAACGACGGGGTCTTCAGACAAAAAACAGGATACGAGAGAGACCGCTGTAAGACTAGAATTTATGGCAATCACATGGCAAAACATCGTCTGTCCTTCTTTTAGAAAGTTTCTTAAGGGAGTATAGGACAATAGAGACTCATAAACGCCACGCGTACCTGACATTCCTACTTCTATCTTTTGCTGGATGAAAGGACAGACTTTTTTTTCGAACAGTTACCTATCAACTCTACCCACCAAGTGCATTTACGGCTGAATAAGTGAGTTCTAATTAAATCAATTTCTGCTCCTTCTCTTGTTCGTTGCTTCACCGCGGCGAGACACCAACGCTGCACTCAGTGAAACCTGCCGCCGAGCCTGACTCTCCTCGCCATCGCGCGCCGAGGACGCGCTCGGGTTGGTCCGTGTTTTTCGGTAATAACTCTTTAACAAAGCCGAGGCGGACATTTTTGCAAATGAAAATATCGCTTCAAATGACCCCAGGAACCGCCCCTTCCAAGGAACTCGAACATTTTTGGGACACCCTGTGTACATCTACGCTCATTGTCCTCTCACTAAGAGCTAACAGTCTATTATATCGGGTGATTCACGAGAAACACAACACCTAAATAGCTACGTTAGGGTTCAAGATAGAAGAGAATGTTAGAGAAAAAAGTTTTACTGTTAAAGGAGACAAATATGGTGATATAAAAAATGTTCCAATTGTTGTCGTTTTCAAGATCTTTTGTCTCTGTGTATTGTTAACTTGATAGTGTTGTAGTTGATGTCAAGACAAATTCAATGATGTGATACAGTATATGACCTTCAAATGGCCTTGATCTAGAAAAATGATAAAGCAATGATAACTTTAAAATGTGCAATCATTTTATTTGAATTAAATTAAATGTTAAATTAAATAAATTTAAACATTTTGCAAGGCTATCGATTGCACTTTCAATTGTTTCTATTGAAATTGATCTACAAGATCTAATTACATTCTGTCTGGCATGATCTCTGGTGTAATCGGTTGATCACGATATACATCATCTTTGAATGTTCCCCACCAAAAAGAATCAAGAGGAGTTAGATCAAGTGAATTACGTCCTATCTAGCGATTTGGAAATTTATTATTCAGAAATTCTCTTGCGATACGTGAAGAATGCGCAGGACAGCCATCGTGTTGATACCACATTACTCGACGTATATCTGAAGGAATATCTTCCTAAAAATATGGGCAATGTTTGTTCGCAAAACGTAAGTTTCATGATACTCTTGTTTGGGTACGCTTAGAGATCACCTTCCGTTAACGGTATATGTATGTTTTATGAGACCTTTTCCGTTGATCAAACAAAGTAGTCAAACTATACCTATTTATGAGTCGAAGATCATTTGAACGTCATAGTGTACCACATTATCGAACTCATCTTGACATCAACTACAACACTATCAAGTTAAAAATATATATATGGTGCCATTTAAAAATCATCGATTACCTTAAAAATATCTTGAAAACGACAACAATCGGAACATTTTTTATATCACCATATTTGCCTCCTTTAACAGTACAACTTTTCTCTAACATTTTCTTCTATCTTCAAACCTAACAGAGCTATTTAGGTGTTCTGTTTCTCGTGAATCACCCGGTATATAACATCGACAATTTTACGAAAATCGGAAATTCAGAGTACGTACTTTGGAAAAGGTTAGAAAAGGTAGAGAATAAGTATTTAACCTTTGTCGTTTGCATTTATAAATATTACCTTACGTTCCACTATCATTGAAAATGCTACTTTACTCGAAAAAACGGCTACGGAGATTTTCGATTCATCTCAGAAATTTATTGTGTGTCGACTTCACCGCTCAAAACATGCGAGTACTAGTTTTGGCGATTCAAAAGTGGTAATTTTGATTATAAGAATAAAAAACGTGGAACTAGTTTTTACTGTTTCTATCATAGATTTCATTTATTGCCGTAAAAGTGGGAAGAAGTTATAACCAGCAAAGGAGAAGATTTTGAAAAAAGGAAATTGAACGGCTTTTTAAAATATTCGTCTGTTTTCAAGAATTCCTTCAACCTAACCGAACCAGCTAATGGATTCTGCTGCGTTCTACTTGAGCCTAACAATATCCCGCAGAACCTACTTGCAATCCGCTGAACGCAGGTACGAAATAAACTCCGTCGGTATCGTTCAAACCACTCGCTAAACAAGAGGTTTCATCAGGGCTGTTAATAATACCTGAAACAAACTGCAACTTTAAAAAATTCAAGCGGCCTGCAGATTAGCTTGCATGGCTTTAATCGGACGTTGTTCTTTCATAATAAATAGACTGCAAAACTTTCGGCATTTGTAGAAACTTTCTACAAATCTCGGGTACTCCGAGTTCTAGTCGGATGGAGTTAACTTTGAGGATTCCAAAAATTTATAGTTATAGACCTTACAATAAATCTAATTTTCCATTTTAACATTTCGGGTACCCGCACACTCCTAATAAGAATACATTTTTGAAAAGAATAGCGCAGAATACAAATGGATCATTTAATTATTAGTTAATTATTTCCGGTTCAGAGTGTTTTGGTATACTATGTCGAACGAAAAGTCAATGAAGTTTAATTTACTACGACGAAAGAAGAAAGAAAAGAACATTTTAAATCGAGTCTGTAAAAGTATAAAATGTGATTTTCTGCAGTCTACTTATTATGCAGTTTACTTATAGTATGTATTAATTGATGTGTACTGAGTAAAATACTGAGAAAATTAACAATTAAAAGAATTTCAGCTTAAGCTTCATTTTTTAGTTATTAAAGACGAAAAATCTTTTTGATGCTTCAATAGAGGCACGCGCCCTCCGGAGTTCGTAATTGCTAATTTTTGACTCTTAATTTTCGTTTCCTACTGTCATGAAAAATCATCTCTAAAATTTCACTTGTTGCTGAACACTCTGTACAGTTTTTATTTAATTGCGACTTTACCAATATACATTTGTGACAGTTAAAAGAAAAATTACCAATTTTCTTCGCCCATTCGATCAGTATTCCAGTGTCGTTCGACGCACCTTCAACCAGATACACCAATTCATCCTCAATACGCCATGCAATCAATGGATATAAACCTGTAAAATCATTAAAAGGACTGTAAATATATATTTTCAAAGTGTTACAATTAGATTATTCCATTTTGTACGACTTTCATTTGCAAGTGTTTCTAGCTCGTATTAGTAACAATTAAGCTTTCGGTAAAAATAGTCCATCCAGTTCGACGGCTTTAAAAATTCTAATTTTCTGCATTTTATTAGTGTTTTAATGCAACAGCATAATCTGAAATAATTACAGTACGAGATATACATGTATTTCATAACAGTACCAGAGGATGTTTTATGAATTGATCAACTGATTTACTTTAAGCTTCACAAATATTTCGAAATTTTACTTTTTAGCATTAATATTTATGTACTTGCCATTACTTCTTATTTATTGTAGTTTAGATGTTAGTTGGCTAGTTCAGTCTCCATAATTTCAGATAAAATTGCTACTCCCGTATATAAATAAATTTGTTATATTCTCATGATATTGATAAACGCATAAATTCGATCGATTATGTTACGGTTGGAAAACAGATTCCGTTTGACTTTCTCATGGGAATCTCTTCTTCATCGTCTCTGGCAGGAAGCGTCCTAGATAACCTTCCGTATCATAGTTGATCCTTTTAACAAAGACCGAGCTCTGGCCCGACTTAATTGAAAGCAACAAAAAACGAGAGTGTGGCCGTAATGTACGTAATCGCAGATTATTTCAAGGGTATATAAACCCTGGAATTTTTACTCTCGTTGGTTAAGTACTTGTCCAGACACGAGTATGTCATGTCGTGCTGCATTCGTTAGAGTCCACGTCTAAGAGATCGGGCTCAAGTTCCCCTTCGATCAAAGTTAACCTTACAGACTCCGCGAGTCCGGTATAAAGTTTATTTGGCATTTCAAGTACTATCTACTATTAACTCCGAGCATCTTAGGTAATATAACATATTTAATTCTACACTTAATTCTCATAAGTTCAATCGCGACACCACCATCTGTACACACACATCTTTTATCAGAACATATTTGTATTATTTGGTTACTCGTGCAATTCTTAAACCCTTAATTATTGACCAAAATTCTAATCTAGTAATTGAACGTTCCCACATGATACAATCTTACCGCTCGGATTGTATCAATTAAATAATACTAGTTACGAGGCCTA
Organism: Lasioglossum lativentre; assembly: GCA_916610255.1. Taxonomy (NCBI): domain Eukaryota; kingdom Metazoa; phylum Arthropoda; class Insecta; order Hymenoptera; family Halictidae; genus Lasioglossum; species Lasioglossum lativentre. Next base: position 34,639,648 of record OU744356.1, on the reverse strand, counting down.
CTAACAATCCTAGCGACTCTCTGGTTTCGCATCAGGTTCGTTCGCGCTGTTCTAAAACCTCCAAGCAGCTCCCCGATTTCGCATCGGGTTCGTCTGCGCGTCTCTCCCAGTGGCTTCCCAATTTCGTATTGGGTTCGTTCACGAATTTCACCTTCGTAGCAGTTCCCTGATTACGTGACTACGCATCAGGTTCGTCTGCGCTTGACTGCATTCCAAGAGGCACCCTGACTTCGCGTCAGATTCGTCCTCGACGTCTATAATCCTAGCGGCTCCCCACTCTCGCATTGGGTTCGTCCGCACACCTAACTAACAAATTGTAACTATATTCCAAGGGTAACAACCCTTCGCCAGCCACTCGTGCTGCTCCCGGCTCTAGCTCATAACAATTCTAAATACAGTATCTTCTAATTTTAACGATTTAGTAATGACTCATTGTAGATGCAAGTACGTGATTGTGATTGAAAAGAAGCCACTTGTAGTCAGGAATTACACAATTGGTTGAATATAATTCTGTACTTCATTAATAAATAAAAAGAGATACTCAACATGACCGAACGTATTTATGTTTTGACCCATTATACATTTTATTTTCGATTTGAAAAATACTCAAAAATTGTGTCATTCTTCAGCCGTCAAAGTAACTAGGATTCCTTTCGAGATCACGGATGGAAGATTATTTTACGCTGCTCTATAAAGCTGTGTCCACACTGAAGAAACATCGAGCGATTTTTTGTTGCCTCTGGTTGCGGTCTTCTTTTTTTATCTGGAAAAAGCGGCGACTTTTCCAAGATGCATGCAACAGTAACTGAAAGTTGCGAGTTGTTGCTTGAGTGTGGACACAGCTTAAGATTTTTAGAAAATCGATAATTGGTACGTATCCAAAATTGGGACAACCAGACAGATGCAACTTTGAAGTGAATCACCTGTGACCGATGCATGAGCTTTTGTTCCCGTGTTGACATCTACGAACGTGCCTGTTCCCATCGTGATTTTCAAATCGCCGGGCATCGTACATCCAGAACCAAACAGCGAGGCGGACTGATCTGCCATCTACTTTAAATAAGATTATCCTGTCGTTGAATTTCTTCTACGAAACATTTTCTTAAATTCGTGAAGCTTACCGAGCACACGATCGGGATTTCAACACCGAAGATCTCTTTCGGAGTGACGCCAAAATCTCCGGCACAATCCATCACTTCCGGGAACATGTTGGTCGGAATTTTGAGCATGTTTATCACAACGCCGGACCAGCTCAACGTGAACGGATCGAAGAGACCGGTTGCCGATGCGCTCGAGATGTCTGTCATGTGTCTGCCTGCGTAACACGAACGGAAAAACATTTTCTAATGGTACTTCAAGGAGCAGTGATGGACAGCGTCGAACGCTTTTTCTAATTGAAATACGTGCAAAATACCGACTATGTACTTCTATCGAGTACACAAACCAGTTGTGCCAATAGATTGCCTTTTTGTATTTGATCATGTTGTACAGAGTGTCCGAAAAATGTTGCATTTCCTTGAAAGGGCTGATTCCTGAGGTCATTGGAAGTAACTTTTTCCTTTCCTGGAAAACGGAAGCGGACGGATTCCAGCTCGACCAATGCGAAATCCACGCTAAGCGTGACGGGTCGCCGTGCCGGAATCCCTCCACTGTTGCCGCGCACTGATTGGTCCGTATTTTTCGTTAATAACTCTTTAACGAAACCACGAAGAACATTTTCGGAAAGGAAAAAGTTACTTCAAATGACCTCAGTAATCAGTCCTTTCCAAAAAATGCAACATTTTTGGGACACCCTGTAGAATGTGAAATACTTCTGTAATTTATATTTAAGAGCTCATCGCAGTTCGAATACAATACTATTTCATATTTTCATCTGATGAGGATTTAAATATTTGTATTTACAGTATCGCAGTCGATTAAAAAGTAAATTACTTCCTTAAGGATATGTACATACATTTTGCATTCGAACAAAAATAAAGTACAAGTTGATAACATTGTGAACTACTGTTCGTACGCCATAAGAAGTCTCCTGGCAGGAATTCGACAACAAACCGTTCGATTGGGTCATTCCTCACGAACTTTCGGTTCTAACCGAATTACAGTAAACGCTTGATTCTTGTCCGGAGCGTGGGCACGATTCCTGTCCAGTGCCTACCCACTCCACTGCCTATCAACGCCGAGTCGCTCCGCAGAGCGGCGACGATTGATGTCGGCTCGGGTATATCGGTGTGAACACCACGTCATTGACTCGAGGAATCGATTTTACAAATCTCTTAATTTTCATTATTTGTTTATGGGACTTTCACTACCTTATTTCTGGCAATTTTTCTGATTAAAATGACACCAAACACGATATAGTTTCAATTGTATTTAGTGGTTTAATCGACGGTGAAAGTTTCGGTCGCAAGGAAGGACAGCGCGTCGGAAAGAAAGAGACGCGGATAGTCACGCGAACTGTATTTCATTCTGTCCTTCTCTATGTTCGGCTCTCTATTGAAGTCTCGTTCGGCGCGGTCGGCGCGATATCTATATAGACGCAGTCATAAATCAAAAAGCACTTCTGGGCACGATTCTTGTCCATGAAAAACACGGCTGTTGGACAAGAATCAAGCGTTTACTGTATTGGCTAAAGTGTGTGACGTCAAAGATAACCATTGGCTGCGAGCGAGGACCCCCTTTGCCCCTCAGCCGTCTCGAGGGACTTCTTGTGGCGTACGGTATATACATTATGAAATACATATTTGTCATTCGAATGTTTTTTAAACGCTTTTTGCCCATCACGGCCTAGGAACACGGTGCTCCGAACTGTTTTGATCAAGCTCGGAAAAAAAATCATGCTGCGTACCAGTCAGTTTATGCAAAAGCCAGCAATCGACGCCGCCGAAGACCGCGTTTCCGCTGTCGGCTGCCGCCTGTAAACCTGGCACGTGTTGCAACGCCCATAAGAGTCTCAAAGAGATCTAGATGTCAGTGTAAAAGTAAACGGTGAACAAAACAAACGACGGTGAAACGGAAAATACTTTGAATCGAGGGGCCACGGGTTAATTCAATCGAAAGAATACGCGTGGAGCGAGTCGGCGATCGTAGCACAAATAGAATGAAGGCGATCATAAGTGAAGAAAGTACATGAAATTTTTTTCGTAAGAGGTTTCATTTTTAGCAGTGTCGGATTCAAATCAGTGGAAGTATCAGTATTTCTATATGTTAAGAGATCATATTCTATAAAATATATCATCTTTCTTCGAATTTTTAACTTTTAACTAAAATTACCAGTTTTTAATCAATTTTCGTGCGTTGAATATGAATCTGTAAATGTATACAATAATGTAAACTTTCAACTTTATGTAATTATCATATAGGTGGAATTATGCTGTGGATTCTCTTGAAAAAAATGGTGGATGTTTTCATAATGTAAAATGTTATGCATTCCTTGTATTATTTTACAAGTATGTACTATGAAAAATGTTGCACTTATTGAATCAATGGATTTTAAGGAGTTTGTGCTTTTTAAAGTTCCAAATGATTATTTGATATGTCCCCATATCTAAGTGTCTGGGTATAATTTCTTATCAATAAAGGAATAATCCACAAAAAGCCGTTGTGATTTCAGTGCCAATTTTTTCGGGAGCGAAACCTCGGAATTGAAAATTTAGAATTTTCAACTTCTACACATAGAATCGTCTTAATTTTAATTGTACTATGAGTTTCGTTTAACTCTAACAGAACAAACGAAAAATCAGAAAACGTTTCCAAATACTATAGTGCACAATTAAGCGTCCGCAGTCGGAACTGAATACGGACACTTAAGAGGAAGAGGTGGCTTCTGCGAATTGAAGGAAGGCAGAGGATATGTATGAGTGTGATACCGATACCCGGCACGTATCAAGCTTCAATTCTCCCACTCGAAGCTCACTCCGAGGCAGTATCGCCAGATCAAGACTTGTGTCCCCACTCTACCGTTCCCCTTCTACGACGGTATTCCCGTTGCGTCCGCCGCGATCAGGTCACGTGATGCGTTTCGTCTCTGTGGTGCGCGTGTCCGGTACTGGCAGAGAGAGGGTAACTTTTTCCCTGAATTCGTGCTCCCTCCCCTCATCTGGCGACACTGGTCAGAGGTCCAATTTTTTGGAATTGGGGGATAGCTGCGGGTGTGCAGAAGAGTAAAAGAGAGGACGCTTAAGTGTGCACTACGTTACTCCATGATTGTGGGAATCGAGTATTCCGTTCGTGTATCTCGCGGGACGAGGTAGTTCTTAGACAAACCTGCGTGTTCATGAACTTAAATACACTGGCGGCTAAGAACCGTTTTCTCCTGGACAACGTGTAGAGAATCTGCGATCCTAGGCGTAGGCTTCTCATTGTAATCGAGGAGTTCCATTCTTTCACCATGGCGTCAGCTCGTAGATCTTTCCAAGTGATGAAACTGCGACAGAATGCGACTTGGTCATTCTTTCAAAACATTATACATTGAATAACTTATCTAGTTATTTTCATATCTACGAGTCAATATGAAGGACATCGTGCTTACTTGTGATAGTGTTTTCCGTCCTTCATGTTCCACGTCGTGAAGCTCCCTCGCTGCGAAGATATGCCGATGCACGCAATCAATTCCGCTTTGATAGCGCTGGCTGCAATTAGAAACAGAAAATTATTGTATATCATGATTGGCACTTGTAACACTTTCTCACAGATTTCACGGTGTATATACCTTCTATGGTGGTCTTGATCACTTTCACTATAGCACTCCATAGTTCGTCAGGATCTATCTCCACGTACCCTGGCTTCGGCAACAGCAACTGGACCTGAAATTCGCAGGACACTATTAACAGCTATACTTTTTTTTTTAATACACAGTAGCTCAAGGGAAAGTGTGAAACATTTATAGATGATTCATTAAATAAACGAGCACGATGCTTGCAACTATAGGCACACGTCTGACAGTAAAGCCGAAGGCTTCTTTCGCCTCGATGTAAGTTAATCAATACTTCCTCGTCGCATCGGCCGACTCGAAAGAACGCCATTTAAATTCGATTACGTGCCCCGTTTAATCACCGACTATCCTTCCAGGCTCTCGTTCTACGTTTCGCAATATTTTCCGCGAACCAACGCTCAGAGAAAGCACGCGATCAAACGTAATGTCGAGCGTAAGTGGGTTAATAGGTAATGCGTTGAAGCGTTATTAAATTCCTCCCCCTACTTTTGTCCTGGTGCCGTGAACATTTTCGACTCGTACACATATGCATCATTCGAGACCATACAGACCCCTGTGTGCAATTCTTTGCTTACAGTCTTACTTCCCACCTCGATCCTCTACATCACTGTATGACCTTGAAGTCAGTCATTATTTTTATGTTTTAACACTTAATGCACCGCCACTCGCCAAATGACCTGTTTTACATACATATGTATTTTATCTTACAATCATTGACCTTGTAAAGATATTTTTGTCATTTTTACAAGGCAAAAGACTTTCAGCGTTCAGCCTGATTTCGTTTTCCTCGCTAGAATTTACTTTTAACATTTCATTGAGTTTACAGTTTAATATTTGTTTGTCTTTTTTGTTGATTACAGGGTGTCTAAAAATTATATGTCACGAATACCATAGAGGGATTCTAGACCTTTGGATCGGTGGAGATCTGTTTAAAAAATGAACCGTAAAATTGACCTTGACCTTTTCTTTCAAGATCAAACAATTTTTTACACCCTGTAAAGTGATTGGAAAGAAGCTACTCACAGTCAGGAATTATATAATTGACTGAGTGTATAATTCAGTACTTTATTATGTTGGAACAATTCTTCTTGACGGAATTCAAAGCAAACTTGTAAGCAAGATAGGTGTTGAACAGACTTTAGAGCCGCGAATATAAGTGACTTTGATCTTGATTGTTCTCTCGTCTCGCTTTCTTTTGTTTCTCTGGTCTGGGTGGTGGCCAGGGTGTTATATCTTTGCTCTGCCTTTGTTTTTACTTTGACGATTACCGCCTAGGGGGTGTTGATACCGCCACGCACGACACGTGTTTCTGATTCCGAATTTTGGTGGTCATTACCTAGCCAAACAATAAGTGTTGCCGACAACAACCGTTCGGCAACACGGCTTTGCCGTATTACTTACTTATGGAATTTTGGGCACCACAATTAACAAATGAAAAGAGACACCGAGCATACCCTATAATATTTTACATTTATTCCTCTATCGATTTCCTACTTTTTGCCACACAGTTTCTTTCTTTACCTCCTACTGGTCCCCAACCGGTCATTGCTGGGTTAGACTTAAGAACAGCACTTGCTCTATTATTATTATAATAACAGCGGCGTAATAACTGCACCGGCTCCTTCCGAACGTTGAGCTCCGCAAACATACCACCATGGAAAAACCGCATGGTTTCGTATTCCATGGTGAGGAACGAGCGGAAAGACGACTCGAGCGAATATTTTTTGCAGGTGATTGTGTTGCAGCCGCGGACGTACGTGTTTGGACCAGCGTAACAAGCAATCGGATGTCATAGCCGTTTAGAAATTGCTGCTCCGGCGGCTGAATTGTGAAACTTAATCCTTGCCGACGACTACTTTAGGACCATTACCCAATTCTTTGCGTTAACTAAGCCCGTTGATCCAATTACACGCGACTTATCCGTTCCATTTCGCGGACATGTATCAGCGACGGCACGCAACCGCGTGGTTTTCACGAGGACAAAATTTCTTTCGACTTCAACGCTCTCCGTATTACGGGCAGCCCTTGGTCAAAATATTCCAACTAAGAAATAAAAATACGAGATCTCTTTACACTTTACACTGCTCGACGTCCGAGGCAGCTCGAGCTTCTCGGCCCCTCGCGGGGTATGCCCCCCATTGGAGGAGGGTACGCGAACTGACTATAAGATCGTTCAGCTCCGTCGGGATTACATCAAGACTTTACTGTATTTGCAAATACTATTTCTCTCAACTCTGTTACATATTATGTATCATTTGAAATAGTAATTACTTTCTGTCTTAAATTAGATACATACTAGTTGAAATTCTTAATTGATTTTACAAATATATAATAAGTATTTGAAATATATATTTTACAATATGAACTTGTAACACTTAATTGAAATAAATATTTTCTTTATTGTGTATGATATGAAACACTTTAATATAATTTCCACGATATTTTGCCGACCAAGCAACTGCGAGTATGTATTCCTTGACATTCGTGTTTACATATTGTAAAGTGAGTGAGAGTTAATATCAACAATAATAGACTAGCGACTTATGTGCAGTGCCTTCTAAAATTTGTTATTGTTAGAATGATATAACAATAATAAATATTAATCGTAAAAAATAGAATTACAAATAATTAATAGAAATTTAGACACATGACATACTATTTAAAATAATTATTTCCAGTACAACTTAAGAAAAAACTATTTCAATTATTAATTTTCTTTACCACAACATAAATAACTATTTTCAATACATGTACTTATCTCTACGACGCGACGTCAAATAAATCTTGAAATATTATTTCATACAAACAAGAGTATTTCATTAACTATTTCCAATACTCTGTCTAATATTTTTATCCAGGTCTGATTACGGGTTGCAGTGTACGAGCAACATGTAAACTGTCGATTTATTATACATAATTCAGTCAGTCTCATAACAGTTGATGGCACACACTTTAAATCAGAATAATGTTTTTTATAAATGGACCAAACGACTTCAGTTTTTCTGCTAAATTAGATGGCTTAATTTATTAGGTGATATGTAATGAAAATTTTGTTAAAATTGCATTTAGTCTGAATTACGAAGAAAATAGTAAAAGTTGCTTTTGACAACTTTTTTATGTGGGCTTGTAACGAAAATTTAAAAAATGTGTTTTGTAGATACATATAAGTTCTATGCGTGCTGAAAATTTCATTGAAATTAATTAATTGGTTTAGGAGGCGTAAACAATTAAAAGTGGTGAAGATCACAGTTTCTCACGATTTTCAACCTATTTTTTCCATTTTATTCTGTCCGGCGATTTCCATAAATTATGATTATAAATCGCGTGTAAGATAATAAACACTTATAAAAAAACAGAAAAGTGTAAAAAGTATTAGGTGGTCAGGCTAGTTCTAATGGCTCTCTATAAGTAACTGCAATTATAAATATAAATTTGATATTTAAGAAGTTAATACGTCATTTCAAACCTTGGACACTTATAAAAATTATTTACCCTTTGCCACTTGCATGTATAAACATGACCTTACTTTCCACTATCATTGAAGGGGGGCATGGTAAACAGCATTTTCAGCACATTCTACTTCACTCGAAAAAAAAAGCTGCAAAGATTATCGAGTGACCCCAGAAATTTATTCTGTGTCCACTCCATCGCTCGAAACATGCGAGCATTGGGTTTGTTTGAACATTAAAGACAATAAACTTAAAAGTGGGAAGAAGTTATAATCAGCAAAGGAGAATATTATGAATAAAATACACTTGAACACGTCCTTCTGAAATATTTTTGTTCAAAAATTCCTTAAAACTAACCAGATCACCCAATACTTTCAGTCTGCAACAAATATTGTTACGATTAACGTGTATATAAAATTGAAACAGCTCACAAGAGGCTGAATTCCGCGATAACGAAGATCGTCTGATACATACGTAATACGTACATATGTACATACATATAGGTATACTATAGATTTCAGATTTGATTGCAGATTATGAATTTCTTATCGGTTGCTACACCTACATTCAGCGGGAAATAGCTTATTAAACTCTAGAGGATCGGAATTTTTCCATTGTAAACTTGAATTTTTGTATACGAAATTGTATATACATACACATATATTACAAATACAAAATCGTATACAGGGTGACAAAAAAGGCCCGATACTTATAGACCTTATAGTACCCGCCGAGAGCATTAAAAAATGTCAAATTCACATAGGTCCTAAAACCAATACTGTATTCTATTATTACTTCATTCGATATCATGATCCTATTATTCGCTTCCGACTTCCGACACAGAAAAGTTGGAAGTATCAGTTCAAGGTTGTAAACACAAGAAATACACGTAAACAGAAGATTGTAAACACAAGAAATACACGTAAACAGAAGATTGTAAACACAAGTGGTGGTACTTAAAAATCTTCAGTCACGTCAATGAAGTGTATACATGCAATGGGTTGCGAAGAGACAACGACTGGTTTGTAATATTTCGATTAAAATAACTCGTGTAGTAATCAATTTTCAACATACTTAGGTTAATACTTTTTTATATAGAATAAAAAGCTGCATCGATTGGTGCATAAAAAAAGTATTCAGTTCCATTTAAAAAATCAAAGTTGATCTTCATAAGTCTGAAACCATTTAATCTCCATCTAAACCTTTCTCGCTATGTATAATAATAAACACGTAAATCATGATGGAAATATCTGGTGCCCACCCTGTATATTTATATACAACCAACATGTTGCGTAAATTTCCCAAGTGTGTCCCTGACCGCTATACAGTGGCGACCCCGGCTTTGTAAAGGTAATGGACTGCGGATATTTATGCAAAACAAAAATTAAGTTCATTTCGTGACACACGACCGACACGTGTATCTTTCCTTGATAATTTGAACGAGTAGAGAACGATACGACAACGTCCTTAAATTCTTGAAATATTTTTACCGTTTTGCATTTTTGTCATGATCGCATAGACTCCACAGTCTACTTATTAAATGTTATATAACATTGTGGTGCGTCGTCTATTCGGTTGGAAATGCGTGTCCAAGAGTGTAATGCATCTGGCTGGCCATTGCAGGTGGGCTGCTATCGCAACTGTTACGAACTCGATGAAATATTAATGAATCGGCGGTCGATGTTCGGAACATGCCACCGATCATTTTCATTAGCCTCTCAAATTTTTATTTACGTCTTCGCGTAACAGTTCCGTTTTGTTATCGCGCGAAATTCGTTCGGCCGCGGCCGTTTACCCACCCCGCATCCGCAGTTTCCGATTGTGCGAACAGCAACGAATCAAATGGCCAGACGAAAACCGAGTATGCATGTACCACGGTGGTCAGCTGTTGGGAGCATCGACACCGGATGGGTATAGTATACACACGAACGACCTGACGTTGTGCCACGTGGTTTCGGAGATCAAATTCATTGACAGTAGCTACGGCTGTCTCTATCTAGTACAGGCCGGAACATGCGATGTGGCAACACCGCATACAGTCAGAACATCAGTCCGATCAGCTGATCCGATCAAGTTATTGCATACGCGCAGAAGAGACGGCCGCGATGTAATGCGAACGACTTCAAATCGGACTGAGACAGCGTTGTCAAATTTACCATGTTCCGGTCTGTAGCCTGTACCTACTAGAGATGCCGTGCACGAATATGTATTTCGTTTACAATTGACAACCTTGGTGCAAAAACCGGGTAAATCCTGATTTTAAAAATTGTGTAATTCTTCTACCAAACAATTAAAAATATATAAAAATATGTAAAACTCCAAGCGAGTATAATTGAACTAAAGAATGGATGTGTCCGGTGCATCCACCAAGGTCTTCAATTGTTTTCAGTGAAGTAACAACATTAAATACTCTTATGATCATGATTCAAAGATTGAATCAATACTTCTCCCATCACCATTTCTTCTTCCATAAAAACTATCTACATGCTACTATTTACATGCGGTGTTAAGTAATAAAATGTAATTTTTACGTAGATAAATTATTTTATTTATCTAACTTACTCCAGCGTTCCAATTAAACAAGTTTCTTGGTAGCATTTATATTCTTTCTTATACGCTTTGGTAATAGATTGGAACAATAAATTGGGCTAATGTAATGAATCCCGACCATGGATCTGTGTAAACCGTTATTCAATTCAGCGAACGTGAGTTCCTCGACGTTCCCCTGATTGCTTATCTTCCTGCTTCTTCGTATAATAACTCTTGCTCTCTATCGGTTTATTATCTACAACTCGAATTCTTTCGGGACCTTGGAAAAAATATGCCAAGTGGTTACAGGAAAACAACTGTGTGGAATCGCTTGATTGCGGAACTTTGACATGTTCACGAATGCCATGAATACACAAATACAAACGTGTATGTATTGACTAAATATTTTTGTTTCTATGTGACTATAAGAGATTGTCTTGGACGTATTCTGTGAAAGTAGGAATTTGCGCAAAGATCAATATCTAAATAGAAGTCACGAAAGACAAACCTTTGGATTGCGAAGAGGCGGTAGGATAATAAAATGTGGCAGAAAAATAAAAAAAAAACTTAAAATGCAAATAATGAATGTGCAGTTGCAAAGTACTTACACGGTGTTATAGAGAATTTATACGATGTTCAAGATGAACTTTTCATTCAGAAACGAAAAAGACGATCAGAAAATGAGGTTAGGAAGCAGGTTCCTAAGAGTTCGACCAAGCTGTGTGTAAACAATTAAAATGTATAAACAATTTGAAAGCTTTAAACTACGAATCGACGTGACAATGGACATTGTTGCATCTTTAGAAAAACGTACAAAACTGTTAAAGAAAATATAGTGAATAATTGGATAATTGTATGTCCACATAAAGATAAACAACTTCAATGCTGATTCACTGATCAGCCGATGGCTCTTAACCACTTGTGGTAAATACAGTCAGTCCAATAAGTATTCGTATGCCCTTTAAAACGGAATAACTTTTTTACAATTTTACTACCTGACTTTTTACGTGGAGTTAGAAGCATTGGTTTACTAAATGACAAAAAGGCACTTTTTAAAACAATTTCGTTTGGGAACGTAATGAAAATTTAAAATATGCGTTTCGTAGATCTATGTTAGTTATAATGTTGAAAAAATCATCGAAATCGATTAACATGCACGAGCTACAAGCTGTTAAAAGTGTTGAAAATCGTAGTGTGTCACAACTTTTGGTCAGTTTCTGCTTAAAATCCATAGATTCGTATATCTTTCGATGTGTGTCGTTTTTTTCTGCGTCAACCCATTTCGATAAAATTTTCAGCATGTATATGACTAACATAGATCGACGAAACACATATTTTAAATTTTCATTACCGGCCCAAGTAAAACAGTTTTAAAAAGTGCCTTTTTTATTATTGTCTACCAATTGCTATTTTTTCGAAATCTTATCGTCATTTAGTAAATCAATGCTTCTAATTGCTCACAAAAAATAAGGTCGTTTGGTACACTATTAAAAAACTGATTCTGTTTTAAAGGGCGTACAAATATGTACTTATGAGAGTGACTGTACGTATTGCATTAATACACTGTAGATTTTATGCATTTATGAAAAAAGGTTAGACAAAAATTTAAGAATGATGTAGTATTCTCTTCAGTTTCTTAAGACTGTTAAAACAAGAAATACATTTACATTTAATGTTTGTTCCTTACAATTATTTAGCATAAAGGTCCGCAGTTCGATCGCTATGTTCTCTTCACCTGACATAAAAACTTTTCTGTTATCAATGTTCAGAGCCAATACAGAAACTATGTGCATGCGATAGACATCAATTTTCTTTTCTTTCTAAGAAACCATGAAGGAGAAAGCTGTAAACACTGTAAACCGAATCATCATACAAGTAGTACAACTTATAGTTAACGGGTTCGCGCGGTCTTGGAATTACAAGCAGGCCGCGAATCGTTAGTAAATCCGATAGATCGAACCTTTTCGGTGGAGGAGGCCACGGTGGAGGCTTGTTCGTCGAGGATGTGGAACCGCACCGTGGTGGTTCCGACGTCAAGTGCGCCGATATATTTCATGATTGTCGCACGGCAAAATCCTTCGGCTCATTCGAGTGTCCCGGGTCGTCGGATTTCGTTCGATCTCGATACCAGAAGCAAACACGCCTTGCAATTAAGCGTGGCGAGCCGTACCCACGAAACAACGTGCGACGTTTCGCACGGAAACGCGCGGCGAACTACTAGAAGCTACTTATCGCGTACTGCTTACTCCCAGAACGTAGCAAGCCGCACGTGATTCCACCACGCATGCTCGACAAGCCGGTTTATCGGAATTATACATACACAATGTATACACGTCGGATACGAAGGAACCGATGTTCCCGGCATTGAGTGCTGTCGAGCAACATTTGTCAATCGGGCAACTACCTATCCTAATGCGAACGTTCGAAAAAAATCCATTTTTTTTTTCTTGCACTTTCTTGTAGAATACAGCTTCGGAAATATACCTGCAGAATCTTATACCTGAACTCTAACAATTAACGTAGTTACGATTGTTCGAAATACGTTGGTCGTTCAGAACGACCTTCGCCAGTGGGTGCAAGGGACGTCGGGTATTTACTATACCAGTTGACTGATTGTGAGTGAAAACACCGGCGAAAAATTAAATAAGATGATGTTACGTAGACATTGAGACAAATCGATGTTCTCGCCCACCTACTAACTTGTACCTATTTGTACCCTAAACCGACGATGGGCGACGGTAGGCGAAAAATGTATCTTTACGTGTCCAAATGTCAAAGTGTTAAACTAAGTAAGCTAAACCTGCTGTCACTAGTCAAATCATCGGTTTCAAATTTTTCGTTCAGCAATTATTGAGATTATAAACATGCTGTCGTGGGAAATGATTAAATAAATATATTCTTTAGTAGAGTACATGTTATAATTAGTAGGGGTGGGCGGGTACGCGGAAATTCGGGTGGGGGGGGGGGAGTATTTTCCATGGGTTCTAATTCTCCCTAATTATTAGGAGTGGCTAGGTAAATACCCGAGCCTCGGTTTGGCTTTTGATGACTCGGATAGGGTCGGGTCGGGTCCGGGCCCGAAAATTCGTGATATTCGGGTATCCGGATCGGGTCGGGAACCCGAAAATACTATGACATTTGGGTACCAGAACATTATAAATTTTCCAATTCCCTACCCAACACGAGCTCTACCCAACCCGACTTCAACCTCGGGTACCCGAGCATCATGAATTTTCAGATCCCGACCCGAATCCCGAGAAAATACCCGACCCGATCTGAACCCAAATTGTCGAGAACCCGCCCACCCCGTAGTTAAAAAAAGTACCGCACAAAGTCCGAATAAATTCAATCTTGTCATTTTTATAAAGCAACATAATACCAATTACGTTTAGTGATGACAACTAATTGTGACATAAATTCGTTGAGTTGCGAATATAAATATGTACATACATAACTGTACTTTATTAATTGATAGAAAGAGGTACTGAACGTAACTGAACATATTCATGTTACGACCCTATTACTATAATATTTCACATTTACTACACTATCGATGTCGAATGGGATGAACGTTCGGAAAGAAACAATTATTTTTTGCACTTTCTTAAAGAATACAGTTTCAGAAATATACGTGCAAAATTCATTAATTAATGAAGTCATGACAGTTTGAAGTGCGTTCATCCTTCAGTATGACGTTCGACAGAAGTTGGAAAGATAGCTCGAATTTCGCAGAAAGGTGAAAAATAACAATTACAGAACTTTCTTTATTAAAAAGTAGGTCCTCTTTATGGCGCCAGAGCTACAGATTTAAATGTATTTTTATTGTGTATATGTATATGTATGGCGTATGACAAATAAACTTTAAAACGTTTCTCTCGTGTTTATGTTTTTTGACAACGGCGTCCATGACATCTTAAAATTTACTTCATCAAATGGCTCACGACCGTCTCTAGTACAGGCCGGAACATGGTTGATTTGGCAACGCTGTCTCACAATCAGTCCGATTTGAAGTGATTTGGAGTCGTTCGCGATATATCACGACCGTCTCTATACATGTATATTGTCCCAAAAATGATGTAATTCCTTGAAAGGGACGATTCCTGAAGTCATTCGAAGTAACTTTTTCCTTTACGAAAATGTTCTCCGCGGCATTGTTAAAGAGTTATTCACGAAAAACACGGACCAATTACAACGCGGCTACAGCAGACGGATTCCGGCTCGACCAATGCCAACGCCAATGTCCGCTGTAGGTGCGCTCTGATTGGCCTGTGTTTTTCGTCAATAACTCCTTAACGAAGCCGTGAAGAACATTTTCGTAAAGGAAAAAATTACTTCGAATGACCTCAGGAATCGTCCCTTTCAAGGAACTATTTTTGGGACACCCTGTATGCTACTAGAGCTACTAGTATGCAGTAGCTTGATCGGACAGATGTTCTACCTGTATGCGATGTTGACAGATTACATGTTCCAGCCTGTACTTACTAGAGACGGCCGTTATTGGCTTAATGTTATGTACGTACATCTTCAGTGTATACATTGCATCACTATAGCCTGAACTAGAATCATTTCAAAATCTTCCTTTTTATGTTTACTACCTGCTATAATCAATTCAATCCTGATAAGAGTCTCCTTGGTATTTTTGTTTGAGATAAACAGAACGGTCGAAACCGCGGACAACGTTTTTTTTCAGCAATTATATACAAGTGCATAAATTGCCATTATTTGTTATTTTTTTTAAGTAAAAATGTTTTGTATGTTACTGAAATGTGTATAGAGACATGCTCTGAAATTTTCACTGCTGAAAGTGTTAAGGTTTTGTTTTTCATAGAACGTCCCGCAAAAACACAAACACCACCTGAGATTCGATGCTAAATAGTAATTTTGTTTTTGAGTAGTATGTAATCGAAACCCGTGAAGCGAAACTTTGTTATTGCAATTCACGTGAATTCATAAGTACATGTTGAACTTGATCCCATCCTTAGTAATAACTGTCTATCTCACTCCCGCCAAACGCGTGTTACGAAATAGGAGTGGGGTGGACAGCTAATGAAGGACTCTTTCGAAAGAGACATTATAAATCATTTTGATTGTGTGGCATTTTTTCGAACTTAAACTGTGTTTTACCACGAAACAAAGAACATGTTTTGTAAAAAGAGCTTCTGAGAATATCTCCACAAAATTTTAATAAAACCTTAATTATAAACCGTGATAGTCATTGCCCTAATCGGTGTTAACGATATCAGGAAGATAGGTGGTATGTCTAGTTCGAAACAGAAAATACTTTTTAATGCAGATTATGCATAAAACTAGCTTATCCACATCAAATCTTTAAAAATATGGACTACAAGAAAAGATAGACCAGGATTTGAAAAATTTCTTGCGCATCGTAATCGTTAGTAAAACGCGTTTAGAACTTACATATACTTACTTAAATTTATATAAACTATTTATAAGCGTTATATAAACGTTTATGGATGGAAAGTTTATGGATACCAGTGACTCAAGTATTATACAAATTGATGCACAACGATATGACTTATCAGCTTTAAATAAATACATACGACGTCGCATTGTATGAATATTGCATGATTGCGAAAATTCGTATTCGATTTTCAGAATACGAATTGAGTCAATAGTCAAAAATAGTGGTAATTACTTAATCGATAATATAATATCGCAATCATCTAATATTTTCTTTGGATCATTATAACACTTTAACGAATTCACCCATGCATATTTTACTGAAAGAACCACGATACACCTGCAAGCAAAAAAGATGTTTTTCGATCTCGGAAAAGTCCTTGTTCAACCGATGAAATCGGCACAACGGCCGCCGCTTAAAACGTTGAAGGTCTTTTTTTTACAGTCACTTATTTACTTTGCAAATGACCTGCATAAAAAAGTACTTACATACCTTCTTTCAACTACTTTATATACAAACTTTCGTTACAAAAGATTCAGTAAAAAGTTGAGTAAAGAAGTTTCGATAAGAAAGAACTGCAAGAATTGATTTCAATTACAATTGAATTGCAGAATTGTACAAAACTACAAATACGTTCAAAGAACGTAACACTGAACGTACCCAGCTATAAAAGTAACAGGCACATGTTGCCTTGTAAAAATGACAAGACTTAGTTTATTTAGACTTTGCGCGGTTGTTATTGTAATATGTGCTGTAATAAAGATATTTGGCAAATCATTTCTTATGAAAAGCATCTTTATAATTTCAATAATTGTCAAATAAAAAATTGAGAACCGGTTATTTGACCGGCCATGGTAGGTTTAGTGTTAGGATATCGTTAATATTAGTTTCGATTTCTTATGACCTCTTAGACCAGTGGTCGGCACGGAGAGGACTCTACAGCTCGATCTAGGCTCGCTCCGCCCCTTTTCTCGCCCCGCACGTCTCGCTCCCCTCGATGGTCCTAGTCCTCGAGGCAGCTCAGGCGCGTACCTATCTGGGATAGGTCTGGGTTAGATGGACTATGACCATCGCGGGGAGCGAGACGTGCGGGGCGAGAATTGAGGCGGAGCGAGCCGAGATCGAGCTCTAAAGTCCTCTCCGTGCCGACCACTGTCTTAGACGATTGGAAGAAGAGACATTTTCGTTTATCTTTCGGTTTTGGACAATCGGCTTGTAGAATTTTCCATATAGATTCGCGGTCGTAAATCACATTGCACAGTGGTCCGCCGGATCGGAAAATTGAGTGACATTTTGCCCAAAAATGAATTTTCTCGAATCGATATCTAATCAAATGAACTTTGCCTCGTAAATGTCCATGGACCTCGGAAATGAAGAAATTAGTAGTTAATAAATATTATAGTTGTGATTTTGGACATTTTAAGAAGAGTATATATTTCACGACAAAAATTGCTTCTCTTTAATGCGATGCCCGGCCGATCCATTTTAATATTTTCAATTGCTTTTTATTTACGTTGAAGAGCAAACTTCTGTAATAAAAAATCATATCTTCTATTATCAATTAATGTAAATACTCTATTTAAAAAATAACGCTTAATGTGCAAAATTCATCCTGATATCTCTTATGGTTCAAGAGTTATAGTAAAATGTCACGAAATTTCTCGATCCACTCGATCCCACTGTGCAACGGGGCCGTCGATTTTCCGATCTTTGGTTCGAATCGACAGGGGTTTTCGTGAGCGATAGCCGCGTCGCATAAAAACTCGATAAGTATCGTTTCCCGAGCTATTTATATATGTCCAGCTGACTCATTATTATTATTCTATCTGAAAATACTTAAAAAGCGTTGAACCACCCTGGGGGCGTCTCGCGTATCTGCGGCTTCGGATTTCATGGGGCGTCTGATAATCGTTTCGCCGCGAACCGAGGAATCGTTCAGTCGACTGGCGGCTGTACGCTCATTTCCACCATCGATATGAGAATACTAACTGTGCTCTGGTTCCTCACTGTCCTCCGATCGTGTCGTTCGGGTAAAGTGTCGCCAAGTGTTCAATGTGATCGTCTCTTTCACTCGGGAACCACATAATCCCCATGGATCTCAACCGTTGCCGGGTCGGAAACCATGGATTCCGCTTCTACTATCCATTCTCGTAACGGTCGCCGCGTTCCCGTTCACAAAACCGAAGAAACTTCGCAAACGGTGTAGACCGAAAGTTTTCTCTTTAAATTAAAACTCAACTTTGTCCGTACAGATACCTTTCCGGAGATCGAGCGTTCGGTATGCAAAAGCCTCGCGCATCCTCCGCCATTGATGCAGCTGAAGTCGCACATACTCTGTGGCTACGATAACACTGTGCGGCCGGTTCTCTCCCACAAAGATGTGAACAACGTGACCGTCAAACTGATACCGAAAATACTCGAATTCGTAAGTATTTTCTATAGAACCTTGACACGATCGTGACTTTACTCCGCTACAATACCACGATTCTTCTTCAGGATGAAATGAACGGCAAGATGGTTCTGCACAGTTGGATGACTCTCGTAAGTAACACGTTCCCTCCACACCGAAGCCCCTTCGCGCACGAATTGAATGGAACGCGACCGAAGATATCGTTCTGATTTTTTCACTTATCGTTCGCTTAAAGTGAGCTTAACTTAAAAATAAATCTATGACAGATGCGTTCCTGGGACGATGAGAATATTTCCCGTTAATGTTAAACAATATTTTACGTCGACCTGTTCGATGGTCTCTGTACGCCAAGGGGTTAAGATACCTGCTGTTCGAATCCATTTGATCGAGCTTGAACATTTTCCATAGATCTGGACCGACTCGTTTCTTACCTGGAAGCCCAGCGACTACGACGGGATCAACTTTATACACGTGAAAAGTGACACAATATGGATGCCCGACTTCTCCGTTTACAACTCGTAAGCATTCCAGAGCTATCGGAAGATCATTGGAGATTATTCGTCACTCGAACGTTCTTTTTCTGACAAAAAGGGGCGACATGGACGCCGATCAGAACAGTATACCTCTGACGACGTGCTTGGTCTTCAGCACGGGATCGGTCAGCTGTGTGCCATCGGTGAAGCACGTCGCGAAATGCGCCACGGACTTCTCGAAGTGGCCCTACGACAAGCACCTCTGCCGAATAAATTTCGGCTCCTGGGCGCACGCCGGAGAGGAAGTGGACTTTCATCTGGATCAAATGGGGGTAATTTCAGATTCGATCGAGACGCACTTCGATTTACATTGATATTCATTTTTGAACGGCTCTTCAGTTCCAAATGTCAGGGTTCACGAACAACAACGCGTGGGACTTCAAGGTGGTGGACGCGTACAAGGTCCTGAAGAAGTACAAATGCTGCCCGAACGACACCTACCCCATGATCGTGTACGAATTCTCTATAACTCGGCATCACGGGATCATGCAAACCACCTACGTCACTCCAGCCGTAGGTACGAGAACCCGGTGTACCCTTCACTGAACAAAACTATTTTCCTTTTCAATCACCATTTCACCTTTCGACGAGTTTTCATTTTCTTAGAGGTCGGAAAGATCTTGGTAGTCTGTTAACAAATTATTTAATTTATATTTTAACCCTTTACGGACCGGGCTACTTCAGATTACTGAAAACATTTTTCTCAGAGGACTGAATCGTATATCTATCGGAAACCCATTAGTATGATTCTTAATAACTGTTCTATATCAAAAGGAACGTAAAAATCGTCTTTTAAAAACAATTACGGAAGACATAATTGGATTACGTTACCAAGGGTTTATCATCGTTGGTTCTAAAATTGCCACCGTTGATAAATAATACTTTCAGAAATACTGAACTTTGAATCGTAAATGTTCAAAATCTATTAGTCGCCGGTAAAGAAAAGAAGGTAAAGGTAAAGAAAAATATGTACCTTCGTTATTGAAATAATTAAATTATACAACTTTAGGAATTCGATGCACGATGTCGCCAATATATTCAATATATTCTCATTAACTATACATATGTAGTATTCGCGCCTCCGGAAGTCTAGCATCGAGGACGCTAAAATTTCTATGAGTTTGTACAAAGACATAATTTATTGGTGCGTGTTCTGTCCTCAGCAATGATGTTACTCACGTTGACGGTACTATGGTTGGACTCAAGGTCCACCGAGAGGATGGCTGTGGGCAGCGTTAATCTGGTGTGTCACATGCTGTGTATATTCGACTTGCATTGGGAATTGCCACACAATGGCTTAAATACGCCCAACATACGTAAGCACTCGCGCAACGAGAACAATTGCGGCCGGTACGTGAGGGATTAACAAATGGATCTTCTTATCTTCTAGTCTTGTACTACCGAGATTCGTTGGCGCTGGCCGTCTTCGCCTTGATCTTGACCGCCGTGCTCCGCAAAATCCAAAGTATGAACGTCGAGGCGCCATATTGGATCTCGTCGACCACCTCGTTCATTTTGAACAACAGGGCCGGCCGTTTCCTGATCCTGACCGGCGAGGACTCGAAGAGGATACTGAACAACGAGCCGGAGGACAACGGGGACATGCCGAAGGCCTCCGAGAACCCGAAAAACTCGTCCTGGAGACATTTCGCGGCCATCGTCGAGTGGCTCTCCTTCTTCGCCGTGGTCTTCACCTACGCCATCATTCTCATCACCCTCGTGCCCTCCACTTAAAACAAAATAATAGGGGGACGAGGGCAAGCGATACTCGTTCGCTTGTTGTTCCGCGTTTTAATCGATCTGTTGTAGATGCTCATTTTTAATAATAAATCACCTGTCTCGATTTTTCTATTGTACTCTGTTGATCTCCCCTCGGCGGAATGCTATTTCCAAATAAACGATGTTGCGTTCTCATTTTTAATTGGTCTTACGTTCTGTTCCCTCTGTTCCACCCGTAATAGATCCTCGCCAATCGGCCTCTGATAAACACACGCTCGGCCAATTAGTAGATCCACTTTTCCGCGATAAACATGTATCGCAGTTTATCCTATTGGAGTTCGTCACTTTCGATATACATATTGGTTGCTTCGTTCGGTACATTCTTTTTGAATCTGGAATTAATCGTACAGCGATATAAATACATTTATTATTATGTAAGAACGAAACGATGTAGGGATAGATGCGGACAATTTTTGCCCTTTCAAGAGAGCCGTGTAACTGTGTGCGCGAGGCGCGAGTATACTTACGGCAGTACGCGACTCGATGTGTGTGCGTGTCTCGGCGGCAACGTTCTTAGTACATACATAATAGTACATAGTTGTTATCTCGGGCAATCTTCGTCTGGCTCCGCTGCGTGCGGGTGTAAAACTCTCCGTGCTGTCCGAGGGTTAATAGGAAATGTTACGGTAGATGATGAAGGACAAAACGAAACTATTTTGGTTGGTCGTCGTCGCGCGAAGTGCCGCAGCTGCGTATCATTGAAAGGGGGCGGTTTACGGCGTCCTCGGTTTAATATTTCACGTGGGCGTGCAACTATTCTCTTCTATCCTTTCGAACTACAGTCGTCGCGTGTCTGCCGGTCCGATTTCTATGCACCAACAAAAATGAGGAGCTTCCTGTTCGTCTGGCTGACGGTCCTCGCCGTTTCGTCTCAGGAGTACACCTTACCGTTTCTCGATTGCAAATCGAACACGAGCTTCACTCGCTACGCGCAATTGACATGGCATCTTCTTTGCAATTACGAGATAGACGTCAGGCCGACGAACGACCATAGACGCGCCACTCATGTCAGCGTTGGATTACATCTACAGCATTTCACTGTTGTAAGTACACCGAGAGCGAGGCGATGTGCCATCCAAAGATTCCTCTGATCGAGTTTCTATTCCGCAGCACGAGCAGCAGGGATCCGTCGATTTTCATGTTTGGTTGACGCTGGTGAGTACCGATCGCTGACAATCGTTGAACTTATAACACGTACTCTTCACTTGTCCGTGTCTTCAATAGAATTTTAACGCTATAACTACCGTCAGCTCCCTAATAGGCTTTCCAACGAGAAGAAACTTCGCGATTTCCTTTTAAATAACAATCTCAACACTAAACCTACCACATCTAGGCGCATATCATAATGAAAACCGTACAGAGTTTAAATAGTAAATTAAGTAAATTCAATCTTCTCACTTATTCTATAAGGCGTTTCACTATGTTTTCTACTTGGTAGGATTAGTGTTAAGAAAAGTCTGTAGATCGTGGTATATGTTAGATATACATAGACAATCAAGACAATTGCAATCGTTATTGAACAATTTTTTGCAAAATTCCCGATTGTTCATCACCGATTTTTTAACAAATGTTAAGTAACTGTCAATAGATAAAGTGTTAAATTCGTTTCCTACGAAATATTTTGCATTAAGTCACCTATGATCCGTGTTTTATTTATACTTTCATATTTGGACGAACATATTAAATTGTAGCATAAATCAGAGAGAAATTTAACCCTTTACACTCGAAGCTATTTAACTCGAAAATTAAACATGTCTTCCGACCTAGAATAATTCTATTCTATGTATATGATTTTTTTCATTTTATGGATATGAAATTGATATAATACCTCATACAATACTTAAATGTTTACTAATTGATTAGATACCAACACGCACATATTTAATAATGCAAACAATATTTTAAATAATGGTACAGCAATGTTTAGTGGTGCCTCAGATTCACCACTCGAGTGCTAAGGGTTAAAATTTGAATTTTCACTATTTAAACTTAAACTATCTCTTCAGACACGCAACGGTTCCGTTCAGCATAATAATACTTCAATAATATGTACATATGTATTGTTTCCGTTCAGTTTCCGATACCCGTCTGTGCTGAACGTGAGCGTTCCGAGTCTGTGCGGATAGTAAAAAGCGATCTTCACACTTTCATTTCAATTTCACAATTAGCATAGGACTGGGCGTAACTGAGTTAATTATACTCGCGCAATTAAATACTGAAATTTGATTACTCGTTTAGCAAATTAATATTGTTTTCGCGCGGAAACTGAGAGCTAATCTAATTTTTATATGTCCCAGTCATGGAACGATTCATTTCTCACGTGGAAACCGTCGCAGTTCGAGGATATCAGTAAGGTTTATGTAAAGAGTGGTCAAATATGGGTACCGGACATTACGCTGCACAGCGCGTAAGTTTCAGAACAGTGTTTGATTGTCATTCACTTTTAACTTTAACTCAACAATCGACTATTTTAGCATTATTTTAAACGTACTACAATTCGAATTCATTTAATTCTTATTTTAGCTTCCCTATGTCCGCCGATCTTTGGCCTTTTCTCACCTAATCACATTCTTATTTTAGATTCATTAACAATAACCGTACCACGACCGGTATCACCTTTTTTATACTGTCATTATTAGAATTACAAACACGCTATCATTCGAAATTATTAAATAAATTCAGTCTTGTAATTTTTATAAAACAACGCGTACCAGCCATATTTTATATGATTATGATTCTGTTGTGTTTTGGGCCTTTCCTCGCCTAATCGCATTTTTATCTCTACTACGTCATAACGATTATGTAATACAAAAAATGCATTTACATCTAAGAAAAGTGTAAGAAAATTTTTATCAAAATATATTTACAAAATTATTTTAAATGGATTAATGAAGTACATGTACACTCAGCATTTTCCTAATAACGTTGCGAACAAAAATATTACGTTCATATATATACTCTTTGTTTTCTAGTATGTCATTCCACACAGTACAATTTACTTGTTTAGAAACGCTGATAATTTGTTGTTTAAAAGTAATGGATTATTTATAATTCTATAATAAATACAGGAAGATAAAAAAGAACTATAAACATGTCATTTTATCTGCGGATTGAATTGGTTCGAATGACTTTAGTTTGATTGGCGTAAACAAGGTAACTATTAGCATTTTTTCTAAATCGCGTGGTAATATTAGCAAATAAACTTATCACCATAGTTCATGTTACAGATTAGCTTTTTGTTGTTTTCCTTGTAACGCCGTTTTGCGTTACTACACTACTAAAGCCCGCTGTACACATCCGCGTGTTTTTAACGTGCGTAATTGCTATTGTTTGCATGCGGATTGCCGCAATTACGTTTAAATGAAATGTGCATTGCCTAATTTTATTTATAGTAATTCAGACCGCTATTACGTTGCCGCGTGGTCGCTGCACGTTAAAAAAACGGATGCGAACAGCGGGCCTTAATCGTTAGGTAATGCTCCTCAACGAGCATATCATTTTGTTGTGTAATAAAGCACTAACAAATCTAGATTGTATCAATGAAATATTAAAAATGACAAGATCGAATGTATTTAAATCCTGCGCGATTCTTATCATGTAAATGAGCATGGAATGAGAAAATCTTTATAATTTCAATAATTACAAAATAAAGTATATAAAACCGGTTATCTAACCGGTGGTGGTAGGTTTAGCATTAAGAGAGGAAATACATTTCTATGACTCCCGTTTTTGATGCAGACAATTTCTAATTTGCGTAAATATCCGCCGTCTACCCATCACTCGAGTGTTCACATTGATTTGTTTTCTTTACACTTTACATTATCGTTGATTTTGAACACAGGACGGACAAGAGCATCGACGTGGATCTGCCGAAGACGGAGTGTTTGGTCATGTTTACAGGCGACGTGCTTTGCGTACCACAGATCATGTACCCAATATATTGTGCAAGGGACACCACATGGTGGCCTTACGATATAATGAACTGCAGCATACAGCTTTCCTCCTGGGCTTATCCCTCCGAAGACATTTCCCTGAAGTTCATTGCGCCTGACGATGCTAACGAGGTATGTTCACCATGATCCTTTACGATTCGCGTCGTTCATATAAAAAATAAAATGTTCATTTGGATTCTTGTTGCCTCTAGACAGGGATGCAAGTTGATGGAGGTAATCCACAATGGGACATCGCGAATATCACCACGTACCAGATGGACGCAATCTCAAAGTTCGATTTCGACATCACCACCAAACTACTATCGTACAACGTTCTCCTCAAAAGACGCGCTTCCATTAACAGTACAAGCTATACTACCATCGCCATAGGTTCGTTGCAATTGTAATCTGAACAAGCATACGATTCGTATTCGCATAAGCTAATCATCCGATGTTTGTTCCTGTATAGCAATGGTGACGGTGACGTTGTTGGTTCTTTGGCTGGAGCCAAAATCCACAGAACGGATGATGCTCGCGAACATTAATTTCGTTCTTCATTTACTGTCCTTCTTGCAGCTGACTTGGAGCATTCCCTATAGCGGAGGCCGTCGTCCAACAATACGTGAGCCATTTGTTCCACCTTGTCCTGGCGTCTAAAATGCACGATGAGTAAAAAAGACTCGCTTCAAATTTTTTATTACTGAAACCGTAAGGATACGATCACGGGCAATTCAGGGGTTCACGGCAAGAAGAAACTGTGCCGCAAAATGTTGAAAAATGAGATTTTTAATCATTCTGACACCTCGTGGTGTCTAGCCATTATTCCACACTTTACAGCTACGGTCAGCCACATAATGGCACATACTTAAAATCGGTATAACGTTTTGTATAAATGTACCAACGACTTTAGTGTTTCTGTTAAGCTAGATGGATTAGTTTATTAGATGATATGTAATGAAAATTTTGGAAAAATTTCGTTTAGTCTGAAACTTATTTAGCCATTTTAGAAGGCAGTTATTGTTACTGCTTGGTACTTTTAGTGTTAATAGGTTAAGTTACGATGTGCGTTCTAGTCTGTGATATGTTAACTTTGCATATTATGTTAGTCATGCAAAAAGAAACCGGCGTTGAGAGGATTTTTCTTTTTTAGATCAATTATACGAGAACTCTCTGGTCCTGGCCACGTTCTCGCTCGGTTTAACAATTCTACTGCGCCACATGCAAGAAATGACCATCAAAGCACCTTCATGGCTGTCATCGATTGTCATCACCAGTTTGAAAAGCAGAGTAGGCCAGATATTCTTGGTGAACTTTTCGGATCCGAAATTATCAGCACAGATTGTATCGAATAATGACGATAACACTAATCTTGTGTCCTTCGATAAAGTAGAACTAACTTGGAGATACACATCCATTGTAATTGGATGGCTCGCGTTTGTTATTGTTTTATTTACTTATATAATACTCTTGATCCTTCGTCTTCCGACGAGTTCGTCCGCGTATTTTGTTGTATGAAGTATATATGTAATACCGAATAGAAAGTTCCATCGTTCTGGCAGAAAGTGTTCATGCCAAGGTTTATTATGATTCTTGCTCAAGAAAGTTGAACTCGTTCCTAAAGTTTTAACTTCCGATAGGCGTTTCCTGTAGATTTTTATGCGCTAAATTCGAATCTGTAAACATTTTTTTCTTCTAGAGCACAAAATGTGTTTGAACTTGGAGATTTGCATCTTCTTTTCAAATTTGCAAATTATATACGTCAACTATTTGCTTATACATTAAATAATATATCTGTGTGAAAGGAATCATATAAAGAAATGGATGGAATAAAAGTAATATAAAGAGAATAATAAATGTTCGCACTGTAAAATACTTTTTACCAGGAGCGTTGTTTTTCGATGAGAACGAACCAACACACGTGAAACGATGATCAATAAACCATTTGTTTCTGTTACTTTTTTATAAATACATTTATTTTGAAAAAACATGTTGAACTTAATCGTTTACGTCGATCAGATCAATCTTTGCGAATATTAACAGTGCGCCCAACTCAACTCTACAATATCTGTACGAGATACAGTGGGTCGTAAGAGTAGAAAAGAATGTTACACCCACGAGAGTGTAAGTCTAGTAGATTCGTACGATTGTAACTGCGAACGTGTAGCAGCGATAAATGCTAATGCACTCAGAGAACGTTGTTTCTCTTGTCCATCAGAACTGACAGGTGCTCAGCCAACGATTTCTTACATTATGTACAGGTCAGAACTTAGCATTCGTGCGTGTGTCGATAATTTACAATTGTAGCAACAAAACGTATAATACGAATTAAAGAAACGCCTACCTGGAACGACGAAAACGGCATTCGATTTTTGTAAAATGCCTTGTTTCGTCCTAAAGTAAAGACACTAGTAAATGAAAGCACGATTCACGCGATAGAACGCATTGCGACATTGGTGGGATCATTGAATCGCAAACGAACGACGAACACTGAAACCGTCATCTAAATAAAGGTGGAGAATAAAAGTCGAGGGACAAGACGGAATGGTGCTTGACTCTCACTGCGACTGGTATAGTAGATAATCTTTCAGAACCCGTGGAAGCGGAAGCGAGTCAACCGCATTTCCCTTGGTATACTGCAGTATTGCATCACGGCAGGCACTCTGTAGGGTAGATACTGCTGAAACAAATTGTTGAAAAAAAGAGATGAAAGTATTACCATAATTATCGTATCTCAGTTTATATTATCAACTTACCGCCATACAACTGAACTATCCTGACTTGTTTGGTAGTACCGTACACGTCTACAACTGCTCGCACAGGTCCTGCTTTGTAAGGTATATCCTTGACGCATACTCCTTGGTCTTCTCCATTTATTATAAAGTGCATTTCTGCCTTGTCAGAACCAGCCTGTGGCACATACATCAATCCAATACGACTTCCAGCATCCATGGGCAGAATATTTTGGGAAGAGTCAATGGTGTTTGGTCTAAGGGCATTCATGGGAATAACTCCTCGAGATGTTTGCACGTTAACACCATCGGTTATTAGCTTCTTCTCTCTGGATGGTATTCCTTCACCTTAAAGAGCACGGTAATACATTAGTCATCTGGTTCACCTGATTTATGTAGTACAGAAATGTTTGTAGTATAAATCATACTACATGGCTAGAATGGAAAACTCATTGTTTTTAATTAGACGAAAAATTATATGTGCGAGAACTCAAGAAGATACTATTTAAAAGATATAATATATATTAAAAATTTTCCATGGGCTAATGAGAACTTTATTCTTCTATGGTTCTGGGGTAAGTGCCGAGCGTCAACCACAGTCCTCTTAAAAACAATTTCTCTATTCTTTAGTAAAGCGGTGCAGTGTCGGGTCGCTTGCCATACTTAAAGATCCCTAACTTTCTAAATACGACACCAACGAATGCACCACGTCTAGTGTCTGCACAACTTCGAGTTGCCAGCCACCATTTGGGGTTTGCACGTTGGAAAAACTACAGCTTCAGAGGCCACGTTCAACTCTGACCCTGGCATAAATTAGAGAAAGCGAAATAGCATTGGGATATCTCCCTTCGATTTCCCGCAAAACTAAGCTGTCGCTAATATATATTTGCTGCGGTGGATTCTTACCATATCTCATGACATCCAAACAGTCCCATATAGCGTTGCTCCTGGTAATAGCAAACATCCATGTGTTGCCTAGTTTGACCAGATTAGGTAATGCGAACATGGGCAAACAACCGTCCATAGACATTGGATCGATTAAGGTGAGCCCGAGTCTCATATGCCCGCTCCATCCTCCTTGAGTCCTCTCGATCTCTACCAGAAAGATCTCGCCTGGTTGCAGAGGCTTTTCACTGAAAGCTAGGGAATTGGCGAAGCTGGTAGTACGATAGGCTACTGTGCTGTCATCCATGAGTACAATGTTTCCCCCATGGGTGGGATGAAACCTTGTCAGTATTTTCCTCGATTTCTCAGTCATTGCGCGGCTGAGACTGAGGAGGATTCGATCCCGATGACCGGTACTAAAAATCTACTCTGCACGGACTGGTCTCGGCGTGAAACTTCATCAAGGAAAATCGACAGAGAAGAACCACTGGCCGCTCCAACACTCGGCAGAACCAAACGTGGATGGATACACGGTTCGCGAGGAATGTTCGGTTTAAATGACACATTGGAATGCTTTCGACGGCTTACATGGTTGCTCCCTTCGATCAGCGGCTGAGAAAGTGAGGTTGGGTGTCCATCGTAACGGTGTTCTTCCCGAAAAGTGAAACGAATCGGCTGTCCAGCTACAATGTTCTTCTAAAGAGTTCTCACAAATCGTTATCACAAGGAAATTGCGCGCAGAATTCCAGCCTTAAACGAGAACGAAATCTAACACAAAGGGGACAGAACTTTGATAGTATAATAACTCGAGGAAACGGAGTAGAAACAGCTGATTGGCTGCGTATACGTCAGTGCCGTATCGTAGACTTTCCGGCCCAGGGCTGTACGTAAATGAAATTAGGCTAATCATAATACTGTATAATATTTAGAAAGTCACATAATTGATGGCACACACTTTAAATCAGAATAACTTTCTGTACAAATGGACCAAATCACTTCAGTTTTTCTGCCAAGCTAGAAGAATTAGTTTACTAGCGGTGATGTGTAATGAAAATTGTAAAACTGTATTCAGTTGGAATTACGAATTAAATATTAAAAGGTGCTTTTACAACTTTTTTATTTCGGCTTGTAACGAAAATTTAAACAATGTGTTTTGTAGATTTGTATAAGTGTACATTCTATCGAAATTGGTCAAAAGTTGCTCAATATTATTTAAACTTTCTTTCTTTAAACCATCTTAACTTAATTGGTACAGGAGATATTAACATGAAATAAACAGTTTATTAGACGTGAAACTTTGCAGTTTCATTAAAAAAATTCTGCAATATAACAATGCAATTTTTATATTGTTGTAAATACAGTAAGTCCTCGACTTACTGTACTCGAATTTCGAACTGTGAAATTTGTTTTTTGATTGCCAGAACGGGGGCTTTGTCGGTACATATGTGACAGAAATGAAGAAAATTGTTTGCTTGTGCACAACGTAGGCATTAAACTCTTTATGAGTGATAATGATAAAGTTTCCGTGAACATATATGTATGTTGGTTTATTTGAATTTTCCTTTCAAATGAGTACATACATAATACATATGTATATGTATATAGTATACACAAAGCAAATCGTATTAATATTAATAACCTTTCAGCGGTGGCGCTCAGTCACTATTCGACTTACGCGGTTTTTCAGCTTGCACGGAAATCGCTAAGTAGAGGACTTACTGTAGACTGTAAATCTTTATGCATTTATGGTATGTACACAATTTTGAAATACAAGAAGCGATGCATCCTAACTAAAATGAATACCACATGTATTTGATTTTTACCACAAGGGTTGGTTCGCTTATTCTGACTTTTATAAAATAATTTATCAAACAGTAAGTTTGCATAAAGTTCCACAGGTCAATAATGAATAATGTTTCTACTTCTCTTTCTCTAAAAACTAATTGTTTCATTTCATGTTATAGAATTGTGTATTTGATCTTCTCTTCACTCGAAAATTCCTCTGAGATAATACACCCAATTAATGTTAGAAAGATCATGATCAGTGCAATATATTACAAGCTTTCCTGTAACCGGATACTGTTCTTCCGCACTTTTCTCTTCTTTACCAAGGAGCCTCACATTGACATTGATATACTTAAAAAGAACATTTGCACGATCAACAAAATGTTTAGAATCAGGTAAACATTACCGAAAAACATACTTTTTTGAAATCCAGTGAAGCAGATTGTTTATCTAAGTTAAAAATTGCAGGAGCGTCGACAAAAAACTCGAAAGTTTTGGTTCCTTTAAAAACGTTCTTGAAGCGAATCGAAACCGGCGACTTTTGGGTGATGATGTAAGGTCCGGAGGGTTTTGGTAACGAGGAACTACCTATCAAAGGGAACCTAGCCATAGGAGCAGAAGATCATTAAATATTTTTTCAATTTTTCTGTAAGGGGGTATTCAAATTCTTCTTTTTCATTAAAAAAAATCGATTTTTCGTTTTTTGCATTTTCTTTAGGTATAAGTGATTTGTTTGAATTCGTAAAATTACGACCGTTATAGATTAAGATCATCTTTGAATCTTGGCTTTGAACACAATGGCTTTCGGATTCTGGTAATTGTTGGAAGTATGGAGAAACTTAAAATGTCGGGAATCACAGACGTTTTCGAGAATCCCGAACATTTTCGGGATTTCGAAATTCTCGGGATTCCATCCCGATCTCGAGAAAAATTCCGACCGGGATCTCGCACACCCCTATCTTTGATCCTTATATAGATTAAGATTATCTCTGATTTTTTCGTTTCAGATGAATACAATAACTTGAATTATGCAAGCCATCCTACATTACACATAAAATAAATATAAATTCATTGAAATTACACAGAGTTTCTTTTTGAAATACAGGGTGTCCTAAAAATGTTGTACTTCCTTGAAAGGGGCAATTCCTGAGGTCATTTGAAATAACTTTTTCCTTTAGAAAATATTTTCCGCTGCTTTGTGACGGAGTTATTAACGAAAAACGAGGACCAATCGGAGCGCTGTTACAACGGTCGGATTACGGCTCGCCCGATACCAACGCCAATGTCCGTTGTAGGCGCGCTCTGATTGGCCCGTGTTTTTCGTTAACAACTCCGTAACGAAGCTGTGGAGAATATTTTCATGAAGGAAAAAGTTACTTCAAATGACCTCAGGAATTTTGAGGACAGCCTCTATTATCTCCTAAAAGTCAACTGAAAACTACATGTACAATAATGAATACCCCTTAAAACAGAAAATGATTCCCGTACACAAATATTCCTGCGACTTTAGACGAGGCTGTTAACGTGGCGGCAACATTTTCGGTACAGTACGGCTCGTAAGCGACTTCTATCGTCCCATTACTTAATTCTGCTACTTCGATCTGTTTTGGACTCGCGAAACAATCGTTGTCCACCTATAATGCAACGTGGTTGGCATTTAATCACGAAAGATAAATGGAATCTCTTCCGTTTCGGTGGGATAAGTATAATTTCGTGCACGACGTACTTGAATCGTAAATATGGCTTTGTGGGTGGTGCCATTCGTCACCGGAAGCGGAAACATGCAAGTGGTCCCAAGTATAGCATTCACGCGGGTTACTTTTTCCGGAAGCGCAGCCGCGGCTTTCAATTTTAATTCGTACGGAAAATGGCCGAGCTCTTGACAGTAAATGCCGAGCTTAACGATCGTCTCTTCGGTTTCCAACATCGGACAATATTGCACGGTTACGTGTTCCTGTAATGTCATACCTGGTCACTTAAATTCGCGATGTTTCGTAACACATAAACTACCGGAAACCATTCGGCAATAAAAAAAATCTAGCCAAGAATTAGCAAACTTTGCAATAGCAACGGCAATTTAGTCATGGACCAATGAATCGAATCTAGAGATAATAATTACATTAAGATTATTATTTAAAAGAAGACATCGCAGCTTGCTGTACTATATATTTTTCAGTTACCTAATAGTATATGTCACAAATCAAAGGCGAACATTTGGGAAGTTTTTAATAAATTGTTCAACTGTGTTTCTTTTGAGATTATTAATTAACAGGTTCTACCAGGCACACATGTGTGCGACCACCGTGCTTTAATATTCCATTATTCAAAACCATTATTCAAAATCGTAATGCATAACGCGATATGTACCGACAGAATTTAACTCTTTGTGATAATATTTTTTTTTCATATTTTACACAATATGCACTTGATAGAATTTTTTAAATGTATCGAATGGGCTTTCTACAGCTAAAGTGTTAAGGATAGATTCCTGTTTAATGAATTAAAAAAATCTATTTCTTAGAAAAAAACCTATTTAATAAGCTTTCTATGTATAGCTAAAGTGTTACGGATAGATTCTTGGGGAATAAATGTAAAAAATTTATTTCTTTTTGTGTAAATAAAAATTTAACGTTTGAAGAACGATTCTAATAGTTCTTCTTTCGGGTTAATATTTGCGCGGATGTTCATTAAAATGTCCTCAGAAAATATGCGGAGGGCCATCGCTGCAGCAATTGAATGGTTCTTTAGAATTGTATGAGAATTCTATGAAAATATATAAGCTTAACATATTTTATATATTTAAAATATATGGGATACACATATATTGTATAAGATTCTATAAAACAACTTACATTTGACATTGGCGGTACGACTTTCGGCGAACCTCGGATCGTGACGAAAGGATCCAGACACACTGCAGTATAAGTGATTGAGCTGCGATTCAGGGGATTTTCCAGCGTCAAATTGTGACACACTCGGGTTCGTACCGAGGTCGACAATTTGATAGATTCCAGCACGTCCGGTTCCGTCACGTTGTACTCGATTTCGTAAAACTGATACTCGTTGTCCTCATTGATGAACGTTACCTGTGTCCATCGAGCGAAACAAAACATTTCAACCCTCCGAGGACGCGCTTTGTCGTAGTAGAACTTTCGATAACTGAAAAGGATACCTTGAAATGAAAGGTGTATTCCTCGAAAGAGTGGAATATTGCGCGATAGTCGCGATGCTTATTGGGCGGAACATCGATTCTCTCATTGCCGGAAAAATTGAAGACAGGGATCCGCTGCGACAAAACGACAAAACTCATCAATAATAGAAAACAAAATGAACAGTTAGATTAGAGGGTGCTTTTTCGAAGTCTCACCTGTGTTTGTATCGGGGTGGTAAACAATGACTCAATTTTACAGTAAAACCGTTGCTGTTTGTCGAGCCAATTATGAACAGGCAACAGTTCGGTGTACTTTGTTTTAGCAGGGAATTGTCGATGAATTTTGGTCAGGGCTTCCGGTGGCAAGCTGCTGCCACGAAGTGAATATATCAACGGTGTTCCCTCGTCTGGCAATTTAATCAAGAGTGTGCCCTGTAAAGGATAAGAAAATAAATAATTAATCACGTGAAATGAAGTGTCCAACTTTTTGTATCTGTCTAGCTGAGTGTCACTGTTTGTCTGGCACTAA
Source organism: Lasioglossum lativentre (assembly GCA_916610255.1). Classification (NCBI taxonomy): domain Eukaryota; kingdom Metazoa; phylum Arthropoda; class Insecta; order Hymenoptera; family Halictidae; genus Lasioglossum; species Lasioglossum lativentre. Next base: position 34,605,804 of record OU744356.1, on the reverse strand, counting down.
CACTAATATTGAACATTTCACAAACTAGTAAGACTGCAATTATCGCCGTTGACAAGTTGTGAATCGGCCATTGACGAGTCAATATGCTAAATATTGGTAAGCATAGAACAAATTAGAATGTATTACCGTATGCTGAGTGTCCTCGGTGTTCATCACTGCAGGCGTATAAGTGACCATGCAATAACCCACATCTTTCGCTGGAACGTGAAAAGATTCTTCAACGGAGAAATAGTCGCCGGTCACTTCGGGTAACAATTTCCAAGGGAAGTTTGTATTGTTAGTAACCTTCACGGTCTGTGTTTGTCGCTGACGAACCACCGACACGAAAACGATAGTCTCGATTGGTTCGGGCAGTTTACAGCAGCCTCCGGTCACTTTTATCTTAAGGGAGTCGTACTTCTCGATTTCTACTGTCGCCTGGAAGTTTCCAAATACGAAACATCTATCATATTTCGTTCATTTTTTCGAACGTTCTCAATTTATTTTGAAAATTCTGTGCGTGAGATACAATCTAACTACCCAACGCGATAAGCCGGATCTTCATACGGAAATAGTTGAAGAAAGTTACAGAGGGTGATCAAATTACATATTACGAACATTTCGAAACTACTATTCACTTGAAGGGTTGGTAACAAATGGAATTAATATTGTACTTCCAATAATACCACGTTTACCAATAGCAAATATGCCGATGATTTTATATTTATTCAATTACGAGTGAAAAAACTGCTGCAACAAAAATGCAGCTCCACTTTCCAGTAATTTGAGTAAACCAATAAATGGCAATTAGAAATAAAATACTGTTCCAAACGTACTATGAATTTATGGTCAATTCATATTCGTGTTGATACAGTTTTACATTGTATATGAAACCTATACCTTTTTTTACTGCTCCAATCATCAATGCAATTTAAATATTGAAACTGCTTTCGGCTTCGGTTACGTTTGTGCCAAATCAGAAACAAATAGTAATCGCACATTAAAAAGATTTAAAAGAGTACACTTCATTTTAATCATTACCACATATGTATAAAAAGTAACAGGATCAGTTTACTCATATCTACAAAAGACATCTTTTAAATTTTCATTACAGGCACAGGTAAAACAGTTCAAAATTGCGATCTTTCCTTTCTTAGTGCAATTCCGACCAATAGCAATTTAGAAAAAATATTATTTACACATTACCTAGCAAACTAGTCTTTCTGACATCTAAAAAATAAACTTAAGCCATTTAGTTCAATTTGTAAAAAGTTATTCATTTTTAAAGGATCTACGAATACTTTTTACTGTTACGTCCGGTGGTTCTGCCATAGACAATAATTAATAAACTCAATCCTATACAACATGTATTTTGAATTTAAATTTATAGTAGTTGTAAAAAAGTCGAGAAGAAATTGATTGAAGAAAACGAATATCATACGTCCGGTTGAAAGACTAGACACCACGTAGAAGAAATTGATAGAAGAATCGTTGAACAATGGACCGGTGCAAATGAATCGAATATCATACGTCCGGTCAATAGATTAGATGAAGAATTAAAAGGAAATATGATTACAAAGAAACGATGAGCAATGCAATCACCCCATGAAGATTAAGCGTAGAACAATGGATTGACAAATATGTAAAAGGGATGGCTCCTCATCAGGAGCATCAATCAATCCAATTCGTTCAAGCCATCGTAAAGTCAATCCGTTTCAATTTGTTCATCCAGTTAATTACAATTCGCACGCAGTCGCGAATAATTATCAAATCGAGTTTCATCAGTGCTGATAGTTATTAATAGGCGTGTACACCCGCCAGGAAAATTATCAACATCATCATCATCATCATCATCATCATCATCATCATCATCATCACCACTGTACCATAACAAGAAGATTGTAAAGCGAAACAATTAGACGGTAAATAATTCTTTAAAATATACTTTTGTTAAATTTAATAGAATCAAACCTTCAAGTCATTTTTAAAAAGAGTATACCCATCTTCGATTTCTTCGTACCAATTCCTCAATCAAGTCACTTAGAAAGTAAGAAATCCTCAATTACCCAAACCGAAGCCGGTGAATGCAGATAGGTTCAAAACTGCGTTATATCTCAACTTAAATCAATTTCAATCTATTAAATTAAATTTCAACCTTAATCGTATTTAATTCTCTAATACGTCCACCTTAGGACGTAACAACACCCACTGTAGTCATTTGATCACCTACCGTAGAACACAAACTTTGATTTCGATCGAGAGAATAAAACAGCAAGAGTGGTCGCGTCGTTAATGATCCTTGACGCTAGACTGCGGATCTTCATGCGAAATAATTATTTTCTGCATGGATTGCAAGAAACATGAACCAAGTGGAAAATTAAACATAATGCCTCGATATCATTAAATACTTTTAATCTCTAATTTTTTGTCATAAATGCATCAAATCTGCAGTCTAGGGAACACCAACGATTGCTCGCAGTTGTGCCGCAAGTACAATTCATTCGGTCTTAAATCAATCTCGCGATATGGATTGAAGAACTTTCCCGGCAAATAAATAAGCCAACGCAAACAGAGGCGAGGGACGGCGAGTTCCGCCGCCTTCCCTGGTTAATAGGTTAATTAATTGGAAACTGAATGGGATTCGCAAGAGTTGTGGACAGTGTAATTAAAAGATTGCTCGAAATATTTGTCCGCCGGAACGGGAAACGGGGTCGTCCACTCACCACACCCTCAATTAAACTGCTCTGCCGAGAGGGTTGGAACTTGATAACGAAGTTGACATCCATTCCGGGGGAGCAATAGCCAGACACGGGGCTGATCGTAAAATCTGCTGGCAATTTCGACGTGTTCCATTTGAATCTAAATGAATTATCGTGTGCGTTAACTCTGCCCCGGTTGCCCGAGCGTGTACCGGTTGTCTATCTTACTGTCGCGCGGCGTCAACGTCCGGCAACAGTTGACGAACCTTGCGCCTATGTCCCCGGTGTTCATCAAGATCATCTTAGACTGCCTGGCGCAGCCCTCGACGATCGTTCCGAACGCAAATAAAGTGCCATTCAATTGAAATTCCATTCCGATGCAGCCCGAGTGCACCATGAACAGTGGTAATATGGTCGAAGACATCTGAATGCCCACTTTCCTCGTGAATCTGTCCGCTCTGTGCATAGGCTTGTATCTCACTATCACGTCGATTTTCTTGTTCGGGTGCAGAGTGATCGAGGACGGTTGGATCTCCAGAACCTCCTTGATCCCCCCTTCCTCGGTCTGGAGCTCGGTATCGTCGGTCCAGGAACGTTTTGTCCCCACGACGGAAGCTTTGTCCACTTCCGTTTTGTGCACGTCGTGCCCGAACATCGGGCAAGCATTCTCCCGTTCCCGAGACTTCTCGTAAGCGGACAGATGTTTCGTTAGATCGAACCTCGCGTCCACCGCTGCCAAACCCTCGTTCAACACCGCGATCTTCCGCACTGCCATTTTACCCACGCGGACGTAGCCCAGGTCGATCGACTTGTCTCGAGGATTCACCAGTCGAATCTGAAAAGCACGTTTCATAATAACACCGATATATTCCACGTTTTCTGACTTCCACGATTCTTTCTTTCTCCCTTTGCACTGCAAGCACTCTTTGTCTCCCTTTCTGCCTGTGCAGAGGGCTTGAAACAGTGGTTTCGTTGCTCTTAATTCTGATTAAGTCAGGGCAAGGCTCTACACCTGCTGAAGAAACGTTCCGATGTAACTTTGGTAATAAGTATACCGCGGATTTTCACAAAAAATAATATGTAGTTGGCTGCATTAATTGCAAAATGTAGAAGCTACGTTGATATTTATTTCTTTTCTTAACAATTCTAATCCCAGATAGCACCGGACGTCCACGGGACGTCCATTTTATGTCCAGTTTCCGTCCAAACAGATGTCCCGCGGACGTCCGATTTGTACGTCCCACGGACGGCCCTGGAACTTAAATTTCGGATGTCCTACGGATGTCCGTGGGACTTAAATTTCGGACTTGGGACTTAAATTTTGTACGTTCATGGAATGCTCACTTCTTACGCGTGAGACATATTAATATATATAAATAATGTTCTCAAGACTAAATTTTGAATATGTTCATGTATTTCGAACAGGGATTGCAAACAGTTATGATATCGGTTCCGGTTCTCGAAACAGTTACGAATTTATGAAGAACCAAAAGTATTTTATAATTATAACTGTTAGGAGAATATCGGTTACGGTTACGATTCTTGAGAACGAAATTATATTGGTTTTATAATATTTTGTAGGCCTGGATGTAATGTATGTTGTGAGTGTGAGGAGGAAAGTTACACTTGTTGGTTTTACCGCGGTTGTATATTAAGTAATTTTTAACGTTATTACATTGAAACAAGCAATTGTTTGATCTAAGAAATGTGATTTAAGGAAAAGAAAAAATTGTATTCTGCGCGATATATACCAGAATGTTCGTATTGGTTACAACATTGCCGGTTGGAAGAGCGGTTTAAGGTATATTTATACCGAAAAAAACACGGTGGGACCTCGGATCCGGGAAAAGTTTGGTTACCCTGGTTTTGTATCTAGCACTTATATCAGTCCGGGCGGTCCCCGTATAAGTGCTAGATACAAAACCAGGGTGACCAAACTTTTCCCGGATCCGGGGTCCCACCGTGTTTTCTTCGGTATAAATATACCTTTAAGGTGTCGGACTACGGGGCGGATACAATGGGGTTCGAATCCTAGCGGTGGCAAAGTTGTTTATAATATTTTTAAAATATTTAAGTAACATTTTTAAGTAAAATACACACAAAAATAGTTTTGATGAACGTTGTTTAACACTAGAACTATCGAGCCAGTCGAAATGACTGGTTTCCGGTTTTTTCTTTTACGATTCGTGAAGTTACAGATGTATTTTCTTGAGAAATTTTTTAGTATGCTTCTGTATTCAAGTACATGTTACCATAAAAATCCTACGAAATCTAAATAAACTCAATTCTGTTATTATTATAAAAGAATATACATCACTTTCGTTTAGGGCTCGGTTGTTCTAGTGTTAATGGTTTTAAACATTTGGAAAACATTTCGTACACAGGTTTTTAAGTGTTCTACGTCTTGTTAACGTCCTGTTAACGTCGGGTTAACGTCCTGAATATGTCCAGCCGTACGTCCCAAGAACGTCCAAATAACGTCCCACTTCGTAACTGGAACCTCTGTGGGACATTCCTGGGACGTATCTGGGTCGTATCTAGGACATATTTTGGATATACGGACATTCTTTGGACGTCCCTGGGACGTATAGAAGATCCGATACGGACGTCCATCGACGTCCATTGGAAGTCCGCGTGCTATCTGGGAACGAGTTAAAAGTAGTACAACAGTACTATAAAATTCTTCAAATGTGTAATTATTTTCTATTTTACCTACTCATTATTATTACAAATGCATAAAATCGGCAGTCTAAAATCCATCGTATTAAATTGTGTTTTATCTAGTGTGCGTACAATATGCATTATAGAGCAACAATTATCATGGTTGAATTTTCCTCGTACCTTCTACAAGATAATTGCAACGTTCCTCCACTTCTGCTATTAGTTTATAAGTTCGAAAGCTATTTAAGTGTGTAGTCACTTATGTAAGAACTTTTCTCTACCAAAGAACGCATACGTTCCTCGTGCAAGTCCCAATGGGGGGACAAGTTAGCTCTATTATCTTATGCTCTTTTTTTTCTCTGTTCACGCGAGCTGCCTCAGTAGCTTTCACTTTGATTCTCGCTTAGCATTTTGTAGAAGCTGAATTGTTTAAGTTTTCTTCAACGAAGTTCCTCCTCCTCCCCGGAGGAGGAGGAGGAGGAGGAGGAGGAGGAGGTTAAGTAGCCGTTTCCAGTTTCGCCTACCGTTCCCACCGAAGTTTTAACAACTCGATCGTTGAGCTTCGCGATGAATACTTGCCCTGTAAGGTATTCCTTCGCCAGTAATAACTATTCTCTTCTCGTTCACCGAGTTGATTTTGAAGATTAAGCAGTCGCGGTACTTGGTCTCCTTCAGAGGACGAAAAGTGATCGGTATAGTGATCGTTGACTGTGCACCAACCGCTTCGGAAATCAGATTTAAGTCGACCGACAGATGCGACTGATCCACAAAATCACATTCGAGTCTGCATTAAAATTGTTTTTGATTAACACCGTTCAAATTGTCAGTACTTTGCCGATTAGAACAGGAGGTTGTCCTAAGAGTTCTCTTCGTTTATGTAACCCTTGCATGGCGGACACTTCCGACGATTTTATACGTCTAAATTCTTATTTTTTTTACACATTTTTGGACCTACTTCTTTACTTGAAATGAACGTTGATCCAATTATTGGATCTAATATAAACAGCCGATAACTTAAACTGGTTGTTAAGAAAATCTGACGAGCTGAAATCGATCCAAGTCCCGCCATTCGAGGGTTAATAGACATTATAGGTGATTTCTAGTTTAAACATTGATGAAACTGTTTTATTCTTTTATCTATTTCGCAGAGATTTATGCGCCACCTTAATATCTGATAAAAAAAACTGAAATGAACTTTTAGAACAAATTATTAGACTGCGGATTTTATGCATCTAGAGCAACAATGACTGGTAAACAAAATTATGGAAACGTTAGATCAATTTAAGAATATTGTTACTTTGTTTTAGACTTGTTAAAATCTTGAAATGAAGAGATAGATTTTCATCTTACTTTTTGCGATTTACTCAGGAAATTTCTATTCTGCATGAAGACTCGCAGTCTGCTAATTACAATAATGACGATTGAATCAAAAGAGGATGTCTCACATGACAGCCGAACTCTCGGAGTTTGTCACTCGAAGTTCGGCGCGATAAGATAATCCGTTTGTGGTTTGAATGTAGCATGGTCCGAAATCGTAACGATTGAAGCTGAATAGGACAGCAATCTTCTTCGAAGTGGCTTTCAATAGGAATCGATAGGTTGGTCCGTTGCTAATCTATCATTTGCGGGAGTTGTACATATGTATTATATGTATAATTATACAAAGTAATTCGACTATACATATACGGGAGAGGTTTTCAATACCTTCAGGACGACATGGTGATCTTTGATTACAGTTTTCTGAAAGGATGTTAGCATTAGATCACACGCCGAGCGAGATTCTCTGGTCACATGCCCCTGCCTTTGAGGCATTTCGAGGTTGTAGGCGTTCCTGGTGCAGATCACCGGTGTCATGCCGAGATCCCAGACGTAATGGAACGTCATTTTGCTGGAATTACTGATGTTGAACTTCACGGTGATTGGTACGTTCACCACCAACTGCGGACAAAGCAAACAAATTATTTTATTACGATATTATCATTCGCATGAGAGGACTCTAGTGGATTTTTATGGATTATGAACGCTACAGATTATCTTCATTCAATTTTTGCAGTCTAAGAAATTCGCAGAACATACATAAAGCAATCATAAAAAGGTTGTTTTCCGAGTGAAACCCACTAGGATTCGTATAACCTTTCGAGCAACTTCTAGTAAAATCACGAACCAAATGGCATCGTGTTATTTTGTTCTTGATTTTGATCACTCACAAGGTGAATTTGATTTGCAACAGGGAGAATTTAGTCTGTGGAAGCATGGCCGGATTAAGCCCCGCAGCAGAAGTAGTAAATGCTACGGGCCCCGCGCTTCTGGGGGCCCCGCGCTTCTGGGGGCCCCGCGCTTCTGGGGGCCCCGCGCCTTGAGCAAAAAATGTTTAGCTTGTAAAATTTTGTAACATGTGGCCAAAAATCAACTTTTAGATATCGACTTCTACTGAACGGATTCTTGTTTCTAAATGTCCATATATCTCAAAAATAAAATATTAATGAAATTGAATAAATAGTTTTAGAGAAAACGAATCTCAAAGTTGAGCATGTAGGTAGCATAGGTGTTACTAGTGACAGATTTTGTACGAGTATATTTTATTCGACTTGGTGACAATGCAGTGTATACAGATATCGGAAAAGACTGAAGAGGTCCTGGTGTAATGCCTCGTATTTATACTATGCAACGGAAAAAGGCGTTGCACGGGGGTGGACCTTGTCCTTTGACAAAGTCAGAGTTGAGCTTCGATAGGTTCAAGGTCCACCCCCTGTTCGGTGGTGGAAGGGAACCCCCGCGATCGGGTAGTCCCGTAACGGTACACGGCTGGCGGTGCATCTGGGGATAAGGTATGCACGTGAAAGTGATAAAAGAATAAAGTCATTTTTCGGGTCTTGCAAATGTCAGGAAAGGTTTTAGAGCCTATTCCTTGACATCTGCAAGGGGATAGTTTTAATGGTTATTACAGTCGTCAACCGTGTGCCGCTACAAGCATTTTAGAAGTGATGTTTTTTGGGCAGATTGTGTCCCACGGGCGCTTCATCGAAGAGGCGCCGATACATGAACGTGCAAGGGCGCCCGACGATGTCAGGGGGCACAGATATTTTTTTGCTAAACAAAAAAAGAAAGAAAAGGTCATTCATTGTGTCTCTGTAAGCGTGGGGCCCCGTCATAACATTAGCTACGGGCCCCGCGCTGGCTTAATCCGGCACTGTGTGGAAGGGTGAATTTGATTTGTAAAAAAGTAAATTTGGAGTGCAAAACCTGTACTCCTGGGTTAACTGTGAAGGGATCGGATAGAAACGACGACAAATTAGCGAAATTTTTCGATGTAGCGTTTAACCGATTGCGTCACGATCGCCGAAGCAGATCGTCCGCGTCCGTACGAAGCGAAGACGGCAAAGTAGGTGGTGCTCGTTGGCGATCGCAGCTGTCTTTGAGGTTGAAGAGATCGTCTACGAACCTTGCCCAGGTCGATGACATTTTCCGTGTCCTCGCAGGCTCGTACAATTTCGCCGGCCGCGACGGAATAGGAAACCGAAGAGACGATCTCGTGAACGGTGCCGGTCACGAAAACTGTGAGAGGACTTTTCATCAGTTTCACGGCGCACTGAATGGAAAAGTGGAATTCACCGACCCGGGTCGGATGGTACTCGACCCTGTGGACGAATTAAAAGATTTCACCCGTGCCATTCTGCTCGCGATCTCGCGTGTAAAGTCGCGAACTCGGATTTATTAATGGCTCGGCGAACGCCAATGGTACAACGATTCGGAAGCGCATCGATCACCATAGTAATTGCTCGGTCTTCGATGCTAGGATTCCCGTCATCGGTGTCACCGTCAACTTTTGAAATTTTCCTTCAGAGTACAAGGACTTGTCCAGTATTTGGAATGGAATGTCGAAGGTTTCGGCGTTCAGGAGACGAATCGACTCTTTCACGTTGTACTCTGAAAATCGGTAAGAAAAAGATATACTATTGTAACAATTTATCCTTATTCTCATTGGCTAGGCTTACGGCTGGACTGCGGATTTTATGCAACATAAAAATTGTCTGTATCAATTACAAGCTATAAGAACTACACAGTACACAGATATTAATTTCTTGTTTTAATAATTGTAACGAGTTGCAAAGTAATAGAGTAGTATTTTAAAATTCCTTAATTGTTTTCACTGTTTGCATTTGATCTGCCCATTTTTATGCATTTATGATAACAGTAGGTAGGTTCAATTTAAAATATAATAGTATAGAAAATATAAGAAGTACATATTTAAGGTCTATTAAAATGATTAAAATAAGGAAGACATTTCTTTTTTGCTCGTGTTTCTTGTAATTAAGGCAGATCATTTTTATTTTGCATGAATATTCCCTGTCTACATATGATCGAGGAACCTGGGTAGCAAGGGGTTATCTAGACGCGAGCCCTCAAGAAGACGCGAAAAGCTGAAAATTCCGGAGTTTCTAAACGCGATTCCGTGGGAAGCGATGTACGTGTGGCGAAGGATGAAAGGGAAGATGATGAACGAAGGTTTAGCAGAAGAATGCTCGAGACTCACCCAAAATTGTTGGCTTCAGTTTCACGTGGACCGTGAGGCAATGCACCGAAGGTTCGGTGACGGCACCGACGACGAGGAAAAGACACTCCAGATTGTATCTCTCGATGGAGAAGAGCCAGAAGGATTCGAATACACCGACGTCTTCTGCCAAGAACGTGAAAGCCAGGTTGGTTTGTTTTCCGCGTTCCGCGATGCCCTCGGGTACGGTGCAATGGAAATTCAGCACCTCGTTGACCTGGCGAAACGTTCGATCCGTCCAAGTGAAACGATAGTCGTCCGTCGTCGGATTGACCAGGTGAAAATTCCTGAAATCGTCGAAACTGATTTCACTGCTACACACCGCGTAGCAAAGATTCGCGAACTGTTCGTGCCTCGCAAGAAGCGTTGGGGGACGGCATATGACTATGAGACAAGAAGGCGCTCGCTTGCTCCGCCTATGCCCACCGTTCACGCTCCCGTAGTCCCAATGTGTAGGCCGGTAGGCTTTGACGTCACACGCTACATACATAGTGTGTGCGAGATCGCTTTAGCCAATACAGTATTTTCTCGATAAATGTCCCAAATGTCTGGCACATAATTGTCCCTGAACTATCCCCACTCCTACGGGGTATACCCAGTGAGGGGCCCTAAAACTCGAAAGGCTTCGGCCGCCGAGAAGTGTAACATAACACGGGTCGGGTATATTGGTGTGAGACTAGGAGACCACACTAATCCAATAACAAAACTTCTTTATTTTTTATTATTTTTTTATGGAACTTTCGCCAACATATTCTTGATATTTTTCTAATGAAATTGATACCAAAAATGATATAATTCCGATGATATTTACGTGTGTAATGGACGATGGAAGTTTCGTGCGCAAGGAAGGGCAGCGTATGGTAAAGAAAGAGACGCGGAGAGTCGCAATCGCCGCACAATTCAAAGACCCGCCGCGTCCTCACAATGTAATCCCAATAAAAAACTTTTTTATTATTACTTATTTTTGTATGAGACTTTTACCAATATATTTGTGGCATTTTTCTGATTAAAATGATACCAAACACGATATAATTCGGACCATATAAAGGTATATGGACATTTACAAGTCAGGTGTCATAAATTCATTAAATATCATCGGAATTATATCGTATTTGGTATCATTTTCATTAGAAAAATGCAGGGCTTCGGAGTCGGAGTCGAAATCGTGGAGTCAGAGTCGGAGTTTGGGAGTAATTACTGTTCATTGGAGTCGGAGACGGAGTAAGCAAATGCTATATATCGACTCTTGGAGTCGGAGTTAGAGTCGGGAAAAAATATATCGACTCCGTCTCCAACTTTGGCTCTTTTGTATATAAATCATTAATAAATTTCTCAAATTGATACGCATCCGAATTCCTAACTATTTCCTGAAAGTGAGAAAGTAACAGTCGTGTTGTGTTGTATCAGAGTTATGTGTTCCATATAGTTAGATTTTAATACAATATTTCTACTATCTATTCAGTTTTATTACAACTTTTAATTATTTTTAGTACATATTGATGTCGAAATCGGCATCGGAGTCGGAGGTAAAAAAAAAGAGGCATTGAAGTCGGAGTTATGAATATTGTCTACCGACTCCGAAGCCTTGGAAAAATGCCAGGAATATGTTGGTGAAAGTTCCATAAAAAATAATAAAAAATAAAGAAGTTTTGTTATTGGAGTAGTAGTGGTCTCACACCGATATACCCGACCCGTATTATGTTACACTTCTCGGCGACCGAGGCCTCTCGGGCTTCGCTGTCCGTTTTTACGTTCGGCAAAAATCAAAGAATAGTATCCCTGACGGATAATTGTCCCTGGCCGGACCCGTGGTTGGGACAATTATCGATAAAATACTGTACATAGTTCGTTAACCCTGAGAATGTGGGTGAAACGAGGCATGCTCCATCAACTCTGACCAGTGATGCCAGAATCGTGGGACGTGGGACGTTCCCCTCCGCTGGCTTGGCCGGCTCCCCCCCCCCCCCTGATGTACCGTCGTTATCTTACGTTGCTTCTACTGCGCACGCGCTACACGCACGTACGTGCCTCTACTCTGCCCGTGTGAGTGCCTTTTCGATTGCGCGCGCGCTACACACACAAGAGTAAACTTCGATAAAACATGAATTTCGGAAAACGCATCGTGTCGAATAGGCAGCTTACACGAACAGAGTAGAGGTACGCTTGTGTATGTAGTGCGCGCGCAGGAGAAGCAACGTAAGCTAACGACGGTACGTCCCACGTCCCACGATTCTGGCACCACTGACTCTGACCAATCGGGACCGCATTCCTTTCACGGGACTTCTTGCTAGTCACGTGCAGTACACGGATCGCTCGATACGCCGCACAGAGTGGGCCATTTCGATAAATTTTGTGTCAAAATTAAAGAACTTTTGATAGAAATGAGATAGAACGATGATTTTTTTTTAATTAAAGCTGAAACATTGCAGAATATGGGATAAACAGTGAGATTATGGTTCGAACGTTTTTTAACCTTGAAAATATTTGTTAAACTTGCAGAATTTCAAGAAAATTGTGATTTGTCGAATACCACGCGCGGATAGATTTTTTTTTGACATGCCATATATCATTTGCCGTAGATTTTGTCACGCTGATTCCAAATGTGGTCGAAAAATTTATCTACCACCACAGGATTGTGAAAAAAATCGATTTTTGTGAAAAAACTAATGAAATTTGAAGAGTGGTTACTAATATTGTTCTTGAGGTATAAATAGGGTCATGTAGTCGTATACGGTCTGCTGGTATTGTTTTGAGACCAGCGCAGTGGGATAGACAACTGATCATAATAGCAGTCCGCTAGACTCGCCTCTACGTGAAACGGGGGTACACCGCGACCTTTTTCAGCGCATTGTGACGCCAATTTGCAATTCGCAATACTTTTCAAGGTCTAATTTTGAAGGGGAAATTTCAGGGAATATAACCATATTTTTTTCAAAATTTAAATCACCCTGGCCCCTCAACGAAAAAAACGTAAAAAAAGAATTTGTTTACATTTTTCGACATTCTAAACTTAACTATCGAGGTTGAAAAAATTATTTTGTAATAGCCCAATCCTTCATGAATAAAACAAAAACAAATGTAGCTCAATTGGACAAACAGTTCCTGAGATAAAAATTCGTAAATAAGTCCCGTTTTCGCTAAAAGTCATTTCTAAAAAAATTCGAAACCGGCAAAATGATAATTTAAACTCTGCCCTAATTTCACATGAACTACATATTTGGCATGGAATAACCCTTCATTATATTTAATTTTATTGTGTTCCATATATGAGAATACAATATACCTTCAAACTAGTGGGTTATCAAATCATTTCAACGAAAAAATTACGATTCCATTAGTTTTTTCACAAAAATAGATTTTTTTCAATATCCTGAGGTGGTAGATAAATTTTTCGACCAGATTTGCAATCAGTGTGACAAAATATACGGGAAATGATATATGACATGTCGTGGTGGACGCGCGTGGTATTCGATAAACCAGAATTTTCTTAAAATTCTGCAGGTTTAACAAATATTTTCAAGGTTAAAAAACGTTCGGACCATAATCTCACTATTTATCCCATATTCTGCAATGTTTCAGCTTTAATTAAAAAAAAAATCATCGCTCTATCTCATTTCTATCGAAAGTTCTTTGATTTTGACACAAAATTCATCGAAATCGTCCACTGTGCGCCGCGCACCGGCCTGAGAGAACCAACGAGTAATATTTTGTTTCGCGGACAGAAAACTTGAAGAGACGAGCGAATCGGTGTTGAAAAATTCCACGAGCCCCGAGCTCCCGTTCTAATTAATTTCCGGCGTTCCCGCGCCAAATGCAAATGAGACCATAGTAATTTGTTGCGAACTTCGTTAAAACCGACGGCGTTGCAGTTACGCGTGCCGCACTTACTTGACATGAGTCTCGCCGACACCGACCACTTTAAATTCGATTACTCTGATATTCTGCCACAAAGCGGGATCGTCTGCCCAGCATTCCAGCGGACCGGGCCGTTTTGGATCCCGCCTGCCGCTGGTTATGTAGTCGCTTTCCTCCACGTCGAAATGACAATACGGCACTAGACTTCGCGCCACGACTGGAATCGTCAACATCGGCAGCCTAGGATCGAGATTCTCCATTCTGTCGAAAACAGCAAACACCGGACTACACTAGCAATCGTCTGGCACCAACGCGTACTAACTATGTACTAACACCGAACAGTTCAGATGGCTAAACGCTAAAATATAGCGACTCGCGTAATTGATACGACATGTTTTAAATCGAAATAACTTTTTCAAAAGCCGACCAGGCGATTTCAGTTTCTCTGCGAAGCTAGGAAGGTTGTTTACTACATGACGTGTATGCGCGAATTTTGCTGCTTCTCGCAACTGTTTGATCAAGGTCTGAAATGAAATGACCCTACACTAATCCCAAAATAATTCCATACAATCTGTAGAATCGTCATCTTTTTCAATGAAATTTGTTAATAACTGAGTGTAACGATCAGAACGATTTCTATGCGCATCAAGGTAGGAATCATCGGGGCACGGAATATAATTGAACAAGAGCAACTGAAATTGTTTAACGATTGTAATAAAGGCTCGACAATTGAGAGGGACAGAGACGAATGATTCTAGATTGATCTGCAGAGGCATCGAAGTGCAAGAATCGTTATTGGGACAGAAAATATATAATTGAACAGGACCAACTGGAATTCTTTAAGAATCTTTTGGCAGCAATGATCGCGTACTTGCACGTAAGGTAAACTTTGTAATAAAACACGTCGTTCGGAGAGAATTTGAGCGTGCACTCGACGGATTCTCTGGGCGGGATGGATCCTTCTTCAGGATGGATGGTGAAGGGTAGATCGTCACCCTCTAACCAGCTGTCGGTGGTTCGTTCCGACAAACAGGCGGAGCTGCTGAAAAGGTCCGATGGCCTGGCGCTTGGTGCTTTCAACTCGAAGGTGTCTGCAACGGGGAATCGATGATAGGTGGCTCTTCGGGAAGTCACGAACCCTTTTAAGCCAAGTTGGAGAAACGTTACCGGACGGAGTGACGGTGCATCGCTGTGAAAATATATTCCCGACGTCTCCGCTGCTCTTCCCGCGGCCGACGAAGTCCCTGTAGCTGGATCGTGCACTTGTTGCGGAGCAAATCGGAAATGACCTCCAATTCGGCCGTGAACAGGAATTCTCCGCGGTCTTCGGCCTGACAGTCACGTTCGGGCTATCCTCCATATACTTCCTCGGGTATTGCTCGTCCATGCTTATCGTCCAAACGTACGTCGTGTTCACTGACCCCGGATTCGATAAAACGAACGTGTACACTCTGGTCTGTAACAGAATCGCGCTGGAGATTATTGAATATTTTATTTTTTTTTTTTCGAATCTTGCGATAGTTTACGGAGCGACGAAGGAACCTGGAACATCAGCGTGTCTTTGAAGTAAATATTTTCGACTGGACAAGAATATTCCGAGAACGCGACTATCGCGGAAAGCACAACTTGGATGGACTTGCTGGTGCCGGGTATGGTGTCCGCTTCAGGTTCCGTAGCCGGTTGCACAGTCTTCTTTGCTAGATCTTTGATATCTTTCGTTTCCTCGTGTATATCACGGTACATTTTCTCCCAGCGCACTTCTGTCTGTCGGTCGTCCCAGGCTGCCTCGTTGAGCAGTTGTGCAGCGTCGATCTCGTTTACGATGCATTCGATGCGAGTCTGGCCAAACCGATAACCAAGCGATAATAATACGGTTCGACAAAGTTTAATTTTTTCTCGACCAAGAAAAATCGCCTATCGAATGTTCCAACAGAGAAGATGGTAGGAATATATGGTATCCATTTTATGTTTCAATCCAGAAATTCTCTCTCTGAAAACAAGAGAGAGATCCGATTCCGGAGCCACTGTGACCGCGGCCATGTTGCCAGAACGAAAGAGTATGCATTAGGGTGGACCTTTTTTTTTGACCAACGAATTTTTTTCACGACGCGCGCGTCCCCGGAATTGTTCCTTTAGGTGAGAAAAAAATTTGTGCAAAGTTTGAGATCGATCGGATAAAAGGATCACGTGGCGCATTTAAATTGGAAATTTTGAAATTCACCTTAATTATGGAGTATGACATATCGTTGGATTTGTATTTTTTTGTAAATATAAGAACATGTAAAAATTATATGACCTTCTTTAAATAAAAATAACGATAACCCTGCGAAAATTTGATTTCCAAAAAATTTTTTTAATATAAATTTGCAATAAATTCAGAATACCGTTTTCGAGCTCCTGGAGCTCCCCATCATGCTCGATGGATGGCGAAGGGCATTTATTGTTTCAAAATATTTTTGTTTCGAGAAGAATTCGAGGTGAGCGAAGAGGAGGATAATGGAACTCGCGATATATGTATAATTATTGCAAATTTATATTTAAAAGTATGGGAAGAAACTCCTCTCTCGACGAGGGCTCCACAGCAGAATTTTACTTTTATTAAATCCTTATATAAATAAAAGGAAATAGATAAAGACATTAGTTATGTAACGTTAGACAAATTTTGCAGGCACTTGTGGTATTTGACACCAGAAAATGCAGCGTTATCGTTCTTCGATAATGACATTTCGATAGAAACAAAGAAACGAATGGTGTAGGCGTTAAATAATACTAATAGTGGCGGCGATTATTAGAAAAAATTTGTAATTCTACCAAGTAATGTAACCGACCACATGCAGAAGGATATTTCAGATTTTATATCAGACGAAAGTCGGAAGTTCTTTATTCGGCATATTGGCAGGATCTTATAAAATAGGTTTGATTCGGCAGAAAGAGCCGTTAAGTTAATGCAGGATTGCAATCAAATTTTAGCGCGCAATGAGGAAGAAAAACGCGAAAGATTACCGCCAGCAATATCCTGATGTAAAGAAAGATACTTTAGCGAGAAATGTGTAAATATTTAATATAAGTTCTTTAGAATATAAGAAATAGACTTCATTACAAAACTACAACTGCTAATATGTTATTTTACTTATACAGGATAATATATATATATGTCCTATTATCAGTTAAAATTTGCTACATTTCTATGTAGGTATTTAAATATCTCTGTTATTTGTGGTTATAAGAAAAAATTCCAGAGGAGAAAATTGCACTGTTCAATAAGGTAAAAATAATGGCAAAAAAAAAAATTTTTTGGAAATCAAATTTTCGAAATTTCAAGGTTAACGTTGTTTTTATTTAAAGAAGGTCATATAATTTTTCCATATTCCTATTTAGAAAAAAAAGACAAATCCAACGATATGTCATACTACATAGTTAAGGTGAATGTCGTGCATTGTATCTCGATAAAAATTTTTCTCCAAGTATAGCTTAAGTCCACCCTAGTATGCATCGCTGCTCAGCCGACAACTTTATGGTCTTTCGGACACCTCTATTGGACCCATAAACTCTGGGCCCACGCGAGAACAAAGTCAAGTCGAATAGGTCCCCTGAACCGAGAAACGGCGAAAGCCCCTTCCTGAGCCACTGCCGTTTTTCGAGACAAAACAGTAGTACGGTCAACTTACGAAATGCATGTTAAACAAAAGAATGATGCTTAGCAACACGGGTCGCCAAGGAAAAGTGTCTCAAGCAGTGTTGATAATAAAAAGTATCAATACAGTGTGTTGGTCAAAACCAGAGTTGGGCAAAATTGTCATCTAAATAAAAATTTCGAATAACGAATAAAAAATAAAAAAATTTTTATTCATTATTCGATGGTTCGAATATAAAAAGTATCTTTATTCTACTATTGAATAAATAATTATATTCGACGAATAAAGATAATTTTTTTATACGAAGCGGGTTTATTCGAACTTCGAATAATTTTTTCATCTTTTATCTGTATCTTTTATTCGATGGCTTCGAATAAATCTTTCCACAACTATTGCAAACTCTAATAACTATTTTTTATTCGTTATCGAAATTTTTATGTAGATGAAAATTTTGCCCACCTCTGGTCAAAACCTTGGTGTCCCATATTTCTATCTTATCCCTATCTTATATCCTTACCGTCTCCTCTACGCGGTGAACAGTGTAATCGATAATAGTAAAAATAACAGGATATCAATACCTACATTCGTGTGACTAACAGGTTCCGTTCCCAGAAACGTAGCTACGATTTCTTTGTATGTCTGATATTTTACATGGCCGATCGTGGGGACAAAGACCAGATTGGGATGCGCGTTCCATTCGAACCGGAACCACTTAGCCGCGGATTTGTTGCTGATTTTGAACGTCTTTCTGTAAATTTTTCCCACGAAACAGAGTCCATAATCGAGAACGTAGGAAAGTGGTACTGCAAATGTTGCGCTCAAGCGTTCTGAAATTCATTTTAAGGACAACTAAAGCCGACTCATGAATTTACAAAACAGTTCATATTAAATTCGGCATTATGGTTTACCAGACGTAATAGAGCTTCGTTTCCACGAGAGCTTCCGTCCCTTAACAAGCAACCCCTCGGTATCCTTTCTGACGTCGAACTTGCTATCTTCGAAATCCAGTCCCTCCAGAATGATCGGTTCTATGTACGATTCTGCCTTCAGATCGATTACCAAATTCTCGTAAGGATTGTCCACGATAAATAGACGAATTTTTCCGTCATATGTCCCAACGTTGATTGGCGAGAATCTGACTTTGAACTGGGCGACATTCCCGGGCATCAAAAGGACCACGGTGTATCTGTCCTTCGGTTCTAATGCGAAAATTAAATCGGTCAACACCGAGTAGCGGTCGCACAGTTTTCGCAAGTTTACCGTCACAGCTGCTGTCCCAGATCTGCAGGAAATGCTGCGTATCGGGGTGTGCTTCGAAGGTGAAGAGCTTCCGGTCCTCGTCAACCTCTATGATCACTTTGGCTTTCACGAATCCTACATTTTCAAGAGCAAACAGTCTGCAGCTGGTTTCGTTCATCAATGTACGATCAAAGTTCAACGTTGCGTTCTCGCATTTTCCGTGAGACGGCTCTATCACCTCCACCTCCGGTACACAGGACTCCCCCGCCAGCTTGATGATCGTCTTCTCATCTGCCAGGTGCGAAGGCAGAAACACCAATACTTCCAATGATGCTTGGAACGTCTGCGAATGTGTAACAAAAAGACATTAATTTCAAAGCTTCGGACATTTTATTTATAACACTATTTCTACCAAAGGTGTCGAGAGACACTTTTCAAGCTTTTAAATAAAAATTTCTTGAAACTGCCACAATGCATTAAAGGGAAATTATTCAATAAATCTATTTCTTTGAATATACAGGATGATCGGTAACTGCAGTTATGGTGGTACAACCGAAAAGGGGGAGATTCTAAATAAAAAAAAAAGTTGAAATAGGTATACATATACATAAAACTGTGGTTGTAGAAATGGTGTTAATTTGTAGGTAAAGGGGTCAACCCTGCAGTGGTTGCGTGGATAGCAATCGTCATTGTAATGTTCCAATTAAATTGCTAATATTCTTTAAACATTACCTTCGTGTTCCGGAAGTTCTTTGATTTCTAAATACAAAGTTCTAAATACAAGCTCCTCCGTTCCGATGCATAACGATTGTTAAACACGCGACTGGATTAACGAATAATTTCTCTGAACCTCTATCATGGCTGGCGTAAAAGATACAGTGAACGTTTTGTAACTCGATGGTGGAATTTGTTCAAACTCCGGCTCCACAGAGAACGTGTCGGGTTTGGCTGTTTTGGGCGTCAAGGAATTCTGACCGAAAGACACCTGCACGTCCGCTGGAACTATGTTTCGATTGTACAGTTTGAAACAGGTCGCGTGGGTGGTCGATACGCAGACGTACCGGAAGTAGAGGCACTTTTCTTGCCGCGTGAACACCGTGTGCGCTCCGATCTATACATATACGTTTCGGAAAATTGTTGGGTCATTCCATACCGAATCGATCACTTTTTGCGGTCACCATCTTCGATTTTGTTCTAATTGAAATATGTTGTAGTCCATGTGAAATTAGGGGGGGTTTAAGTCATCATTTTGCCGATTTCGAATTTTTTTTAGAAATGGCAGGCCTTCAAAGTTTGCGATTTTTGTCAATTTTGGCGAAAGTAGCCCTCACTTACGAATTTTTATCTCAGGAACTGTTCGTCCGATAGACCTATACTTTTTTTTGTTTTATTCCGGAAGAATTGGGCTATTGTAAAATAATTTTTTCATCCTCGATAATTAACTTTATAATGTCAAAAAATTCAAACAAATTCTTTTTTTATGTTTTTTTCAATTTTGGCCAGTAATGTAAATTTTGAAAAAAATATGGTTATATTCCTTGAAGTTTCCTCTTCAAAATAAGACCTTTTAAAAAGTGGCATTTTTCCTGTAAATGTCACAATATGCTGGAAAAGAACGCGGTGTACACCCGTTTCAGGTAAAGGCGAGACGAGCGCACCGCTATTATAGTCAGTTTTCTATTCCGCTGGTCTCAAAACAATACCAGCAGACCGCATACGACTAAATAACCCTAATTCGTCGTGAAAAATTCGTAAGTGAGGCCTACTTTCGCCAAAATTGACAAAAATCGCAAACTTTGAAGGCCTGCCATTTCTAAAAAAAATTCGAAATCGGCAAAATGATGACTTAAACCCCCCCTAATTTCACATGGACTACAACATATTTCAATTAGAACAAAATCGAAGATGGTGACCGCAAAAAGTGATCGATTCGGCATGGAATGACCCGTTGTGTATTCGTTGTAATCGGGAATACCGACATATCTTTCTTCAGGAAAGTCGAAAGTACCTCTTTCGGACAATCGAAGTCTTGAATCCGATCTACCACGTGATTCTCTTGGAACATCGAGTCGATGTCTTCAAAATCGACGCAAGGCACCGACGAGCGCACACACAACGAAACGATTATACCATCTCTTTCTTCGGGTACGCTGTCATTCACCTGGATCAGGATCTGCTCGTCCTGGGAACCCACAAATTCTGGGCGACAGGTGACACCGATCGTCTCTGTTTGGCCCACGTCGACGTCGCCTTCCGTTTTCTGCACCGTCATCGGCCCCAGTGTCAACTTTGTTGTCTCCGGTTGCTCGCTTTCCAATAAATTCAATTACATATTTTATGTTCCAATAATCGATAGTAAGCTCCTATAGATTTTACTGCGGCGAATACGAATCTGAACGTTCCTCTTTCAAGATAGTGAAGGGAAGGAAAATTTGCAACTTCAGTATCTTTGCACTTTAGTTATGAAAGTTTTCAGTGTTTCTTGAAGGAGAACGAGTCTATAGATTTCTCCAAACAAAAGAGAGAGTTTCCGAGAAAGTTAACTTTAGAAGAAATGTTTGTTGGACAGAATGTTTCGTCAACACCTCCCAAATAAAACAATATATATATATATTTTTACAATGTTAGCTAGGCAGTTCAATATGTGTAGAGACTGTACAATATGTCCGAGAACCTCGTCATGGACCAATGTGGGAGATCAAAAGTCTAAAATGAAATTATTGAGCAGGAGACAAGTTTTGTACAAATTCGAACAGAATATTTGTTGGAGAGTGTTACTTGACGTCGGATGCCTTGATTTTCACGGATTTCTTGCTCTTCTTCGACGCAGCAGTCCTTGCCGTCAGAGTTTTCTTTTTACGCGGAACATCTTTCATTTGTTTCTGGTACAAAATGGATGGATGTCCATGTGACAGATCTACGACGTAATGTAATGGGAACTTTCCCGTGTTCTCTATGTTAAGGTACATGGTTTTCTCGGTGCATATGGCCATCGTCCCAAAATCCATCGAGGGATATGGATCGATTCGAAATCTGCGAAGCAATTTCGAAATAGTCCGAGTGCAGGCTGAACTGATGTTAACCTGCAAACGCCGGTGCCTAGGTCCATTTTGTATCAGCCAGCTATACAGATCCTAATCATTGATTTTAATCGTAGGTCGTAGAAAGAGGTCAATCAATAGATCATGTTTAGATAAATTGTTTCTAAAAATATGTTAACACTTTGAAGACAAAATATTGATAGCTGGTATATGGCTTCTGCTTGCAATCCCCAAAGTTGCAAATCAGTAATTAATAATCTGAATAACGAGAGATCAGAACATATTTTTATTTTTTCCCCAAAACACTGATGTAAGATCTAGTCATCTAAATAAAAAATAATTTGTATGCTTCAACAAATCCTAGTACTGGGCCAAACAATTGGTAAATTGGTCTGAATGGACCTAAGCATTGCCATTTGTACAATTGCCGAAGGTGCCCATTAGACTGCGGATCTTTATACTACAATCCTCATAAATAGAAATTATATGTATAAAAAACTTCTGTTACATCTCTTTATTTTTCTTATGAATGCATAAAGTTCACAGTCTAATTTACACTTTCCGAGGATTAAACAATATAGTACCTAGTATAGTAGGCATCAAGGGTGACAGTGAGAGGGATTTCAGCAACTATGACAGTGTCGTTATTAGTATCGACTAAATGACATTTTAATATCGGAGCCTCCCTGATGCTCAGTTCTGTCATTGCCACAATGACTACCTGATAGAAGCAAATTGGTCGTTTCAATAAATATACACTTCCCAAAGAAAGGTTAATCAATACCATAATTCCAAATACGAACTTCTACTACTCTTTCGACGTTCGGTGGAATGATACCAGACGTGGGTTGAACTTTGAGACTCTTCTTCAAGTTTACAGGCAAATTCAGTTTCGACAGTTTCTCGCTTTCTTCGAGCACGATACTGTTAATATATTCCAAAATCTGTACTATTGTAATCGCAAGAAGATTTTGCGTTTTTCAGCTTAAAAGAGGAGACTCGAGTAAATTGCCAAAAATATTGTGATTTTTCGAGATTTTTTTTTAATAGAAAGGCTTACATAAATGTTTTGAAATTGTTAGTGTATTGTTGTACATGTTGCTCGACACAAACATTTTTTTGTAGATTCATGTACATTTTTTGCAGAGTTATATATATATAATAATAGCGTTTTTCTCAATATCACGTTTTATAAATTGGCGCGAAGCATAATGTAAAGAATTTTTAAATGATCGTATATACATATGTTTATTGTACAATTTATCACCAATTTCAGAAACCTTTATAGCAGATTTAGGTTTGCCGAATTGTAATTATGTTAAAAAGACAAATCGATTTCGTTTTCAATTTCAGCACAAACATATACGTAACTCTGCAAAAAATGAATATGAAACTATACAAGGTTTGTATCTAGAAACATGTACAACAATGTACTAAAAATTTCAGAAAATTTATGTAAACCTTTCTATTCCAAAAACATCTAAAAACTACAATATTTTTCTCAACTTATTCGAGTCAACTCCCCCCCCCCCCGAAATCGAAGTTTTCAAAAGAAATGAAAGTGGGTATCCGATTTTTCGCATAAGGGTTAAATGAAAGACTCCTTACACAAACTGCACTTCATAATTTCCACGGTTCTTCATAGTGATAAGGCCACTCGCTGGTACATTAACTTTGATCCTCTTCAGATCGATCGGGCTCGCATGATCGATATCAACAGCGACGTCGTATGTCTCGCCCGTCAAATGAATTATGTCCGTGAAAATTGGATCCTGATCCTCGTACACTGACGCGTTGAATGTCATCGTCTGTGGCTTGATCACACCTATCTATAACACATGCAATAAAAGTTTTTAATTTCATCTTCAATGGGTTTGATGAAGAAGAAGCTTTACTGTGGTTCCATGGTAGCAGAACTCGATCCTCTGTTCGTTCCAGGGTTTTATAGCGCCTCGATCAGGCGAGAACGTGATCTGAGGATCGAGGGTTTCCTCAGGCTCTAAACACCAGAGGAGTTCGATCCCGTTATTGTTCCGTATTGTTAGCACTTGGAATTCTCGTCGATAGAGGAGCGTGTTGCCGAAAGAAATCTGTTTCCGATCCAGTTCGATATTCAACTTCGCGCCTTCGCTTTGCAACTGGGTCACGGAAAATCAAGTTAAACAAGTGCATTTTGGTCTTGAAACAGTTCATTCATTAGTTTCGTAGTTACTCGGAACACTTCCGCTTTCGGGTTATTCTTTATGCAGAGGTAAAGGCGCGCAGAATTGGTACCGAGTCTCGTGGCAATGGCTGACAATGTCAGGATCCCCTGATCTCCTGGCTACGAGGAATACGATAGTTATGAGAGCAGTTTCGCTCGACGCCCAAGATTCTACTCCTGGCTAAAAGAGTGTTTAATTGATAAACACGCAAACGCGACAGATAAGCGTGCTGAACGAATTACTTCGTATGTCAATTGTGAAGAACTTTGTTCAAAATGGAATATAATTTAGCGCATGTAAAATTTAATTTTGATAATTTCTTATTAGTTTACAAGATACTCTGAGTTTATAATATGTATATGAAATCTTTGTATCCGAAATTTTGATAATAAATTTCTCTCTCGAAAATAAATTATCCGAAAGTGTTGAATTGATCTTTATTTAGATTTAGAATGTTCGTCTAACAATTTTTGTTTAACCTGGAAAATTAATTCCTGGCATAACGGAAAATACTACAAGTAAGCGTAATCTTAAATTAAAATGAAAACATTCACTTTAACCCGACAAATAATTTTAGTCGAAATGAAAATTCATTAGCGTGTCCATTAAAAAGAAGCAATTGTGAAATTCAAAGGTATCTACTTTATCAATCAATTTTAACCGATTAATATGATAGCTTATGCGGTAATTGTGCATAAAAGGTTACACCTTACCGATTTCGATGAAATTTAAATGTGTTGTAAAACTCAACATTCTGAACAACTTTTTCCTATACATATAACCGCCGCTCAGCCTTGGTTTCCGAGATATTCGTGAAAAACTGCTGCTATTAATGCAACATTGAATTTTGCCTATACGTGCACGTCCATGAAGTGGCTATAGTATGCGTCAGTATGATGCTACCGGTCGTCAACGGAATCCTAGTAGAGGACCATAAGCACGAACAATGCTGAACATGGTCTTCGTACGTTATGCTTTTTGAAGAATAACTTCTTCGAAGGTCATTTGAATATTATATTATACATAGTTAAATTTGTCTTTTCATTATCTATAATGTTACACTAATCAAAATACGTCGTTCTATTTAAACGGATTCCATTTATATGACCTAGAGTCTAGAGAAAAAAAACTTCTCCGAATTAAACTTACTCTGTATAGGGAAAAGTTGTTAAAAATCTTCATCTTGAGAACATATTAAAACATCGGTAATTATGCAGATTATTAACGACCTCGCCGATTTTGACGACCTTGAAATATGTTGCCAAGGTCACTATTCTGAACAACTTTTCCCTATACATGTTACCGCCGCTCGGGATATACGTAGAGATATACGTAAAAAACTTTGATTATTCTTATGTTACCAGTACAGTGTATTCTCGGAAAAATGGTCACTAAATGGTAATTGGAAGAGTAATTGGAGTTGAGGTTATATTTTCTGGCGGGGAGGGTGTTTGGGTTAGGTCTGGGTTCACATCACCATCTTACATCATCTCAAGTAGAATCTCTTCTATTATATTGAGGGAATCCAGGGAACCCAGACCTTTTTTTTTTTTAATTTCCAAAAACTTTTATTTTAATTAAAACCATCACCGAAAATGAAATATACACTCACGCTTTCCGCAAAACTAAATTGTAACATTACTAAGATTCCGCAACAAAATTTTCTAAGACTTCTAATTTAAACACTCTATCCACTCTACAATGCTATCGAACAGTACTTTCGCTTATTTCACTAATAGGTAACTAATTACTTATTTTTGATCAATTTACTTCTAATAAAATTTACTCTATAATTATTATTTTATCTTATCTTACTATAATCTGCCTTAATTTATTTCTTATTACTAAATTATTTACAAAAATTAAACGCCAGTTTCATACAGGACCTTTGCCAAGCTCATATAAAACTGCCTATCCGCGTTCCATATCAACTTGGCATTTCGCTTGTCCTTTTTCCGCACTCGTACAATTTCTCTAAAATTCCGAGAATTTCTTAAAGTCTTTCGATCTTATCAGAATTTTAACCTATTCCTATATTTAACTCTAAGTTATTGAACTTCCTTATTTTCTCTCTCTCGAGAGAACCCATATGGGGTTTCTCTTTTCCCGTTACACTTTTGATTTATTGTTTCCTTCTATTATATTATTAATATTATTTTACACGATTTATTTATATTATTAATATTATTATTTAATTGCTAAATATACTAATATTACTTCTAAACATTCTCTTCCATAATTTTCAATTTCTCAAGTTATATACTACTGACCATTACTATACATGTCTTTATTCTCAAGAAACATTCCGCGAACTGAGGCGGCAGTTCTTGGAAATCCCTCTCTAACCGTTGGTTTGACCTCCCCACCTTACCGTATTCCTTTGTACTTCGGTTAACATCAGGATTTCAGCGAGGAATTCCTTTTGTCCACCTTCTTTGTTTTTCAATCAGTTCGTCCTTCTCAAGTACTTCCCAACTTTCTAGCTTGTTTTCAAATTCTCCAGGTGTATGTACTGTTCGTACGCCACAAGAAGTCTCCTGGTAGGAATTCGACAACAAACCGTCCGATTGGGTCATTCCACACGAACTTTCGGTTCTAGCCGAATTATTGGCCATTTGTGTTCAGCCGAAACGTGTGACGTCAAAGATAACCATTGGCTGCGAGCGAGGACCCCCTTTGCCCCTCAGCCGTCTTGAGGGACTTCTTGTGGCGTACGGACAGTATTTTCTGTCGTCCCGTTAAGTAACCTTACTCGGTACGTTCGAAATCCTATTCTCACTAGTGATGCCGAAATCGTGGTACTGTGGTACTAAGCCGTGGAACTAGACCCCCCACTACGACCTACTGTTGCCCCTACAGTCCTTTTCCAACGCGCTCGCGCGCTACATGCACTAGCGTACCTCTACTATATAGTAGACTATACACTATATACTAGTGCGTGTAGCGCGCGAGCGCGTTGAAGAAGGACTGTAGGGGCAACAGTAGGTCGTAGTGGGGGGGGGGGGGGGTCTGTTCCACGGCTTAGTACCACAGTACCACGTTTTCGGCATCACTGATTCTCACCCGTCTAGTTTCAGTGCATGTGTACTGGACTATTCCGCATATAGCCGCTGTTTCTACTTTCTCACATTACTTTCTTACTTAATCTCAAATCTAGCCGGTAATTCATTATTACTCTTGTCTAAGATACAATCCATTTTGTTTTTCCTTCTTTTATCAGTTATAATAATAGTATACGGTATAGTATTCAATTAATTGATTTCCTTACTAACTTTCTATTATATAATTTCTTTATCATAATTTAGGTTTTATCTCCAATTATTACTCCAAATTTAAAAATCTTAAATAATTGTTAAATTACAATTTTTTTTCTTTTGGTCCATTACCTAATTAATTACTTAATTGAATATTATACTTCGAATTCCAATATTCTATTTTTACCGATTTTCTGTTATTAATTCTTTTATCTTTTATCTGTAGTTATACTCGGATTTTACATCTCCAACTACGCTGTTTTAAGTTAGCTTTTCTTATAGTTATCTTTTAGTTTTTTATTAATACTTATCATTTATTCTACACTTATTATTTTTTTCCTCTCTTTTTTTTTAATTATCTCTATTCTCTTTACTATTAGTTCTCTTATTTAGTTATATCTTTTAGTTTTAGCCTTCTATTACCCAGCTTTACTTCCTAGATCGCATCCAGTTAACACTTTGGTCGCGGAAAACAACTTATTCTTCTCAATTATTAGAACTTTTCTTTTAATTTTAAACCCGCTTCTAATATTCTTATTTTGCAATATATTTGATTCGTTCGTTAGATCTAGTTCTTATATTAATTTCTACTTACTTAACATGTTCTTACAATCTATATGAAGATTCATGCTTTGTTTTATTTCAATTATCTCTCTTTTTTATTTCTTTCCATACTCATTTACCTAATGTATTTCCTCTAATTTAATTACTCTTTTTTTTCTTTTTTAGTATTTTACAGATATGGAACTTTCAGAGTTACGAACTGTGATAAAAATGAGTTTCTTAGAAGATTATTCCGCAACTGATGCTACTAGGCGTGTGAACAGACTGTTTGGTCGCGAAGTAGTTTCCCGCCAGACTGTAAATGCCTGGTATTTAGGGAACCCAGACATAACCCAGACCTAACCCAAACTGAGTCTGCATTTTTTGATATTATGGCAGATGTATTTCCAATTACATAATTATTAATAAAGCAGTGTATTACTAAATACATAGCGTAATGTATTTGTACGATCTCGAAAACTAAGGCCGAGCGGCGGTAACATGTATAGGGAAAAGTTGTTCAGAATAGTGACCTTGACAACATATTTCAGGGTCATCGAAATCGGTGAGGTATATAACCTTTTATGCAGAATTACCGTAATATGATTCAGAGTTGATTTTGTGCGACAAGTAGGGCGAGAGATTGGCCAATTACTTTCTGCCAGGAGTAGTTGAACGGTAATTAAGGAAGAAAGTCGTAACCGTGAACGTACATCGATAAGCAGATTCCCGGGTTGGATCGCGAAACAGTCGTCAATGTTTTTCGCGAGGGAGAAGCTCAGCTCCGCTTCCACTTTCGAAATGTTGCGGAACTTGAGTTCGGCATCGCGACGGTGCGGTCTGTTCGCAGATAAGAAGCAAATGTAGCTCGCGGAGTTCTAGAAGTTAACTACGAGAAGCACTTAGGCTAACTTCTCGCTACGGATTTCGCGAAGTTCCGTATCGAGGCGTTTCCGATTTGTAATCGGCGCAGGCGAACCTTTTGTCTTTCGGCAGGACCAGTATCGATCCGAAATCGTAAACACCACGGTCCAGGAAGTATGTGGGACTGTCTGAGACGGCGCCGGTGTCTTCTACCTACGATTATTGAAAAATGATCATTTTCAAGAAAATTCCTACAATGGTCCGCACTGTTAAGGTTGTAATCGTCCTGATCTATTCGATATTCGAGAACATTGTATTTCAAATAGAACTTTCTCTGTTTAGACGGAAAAATTTTCTGGTGGAACATTATATCTATACATATATTTATTAAAACAGAATCGCAAAAAGCTCAAGAGGCACAGTATTTTACATTGATTCGAAATTAAGAAATAATTATAGTTTCATTCTGTTACGTTTCATTTACTAGTTACATTATTTTATCCATGAGTCCTCTACTTGGACAGTAAACTAAATGTAACAGAAGTTTGAATATTAATAATTTCAGATTTAGGGGACTCTGTCTTAATAAATATATGAATATGATTTAAAAAAAAAAATTGTTTGATTGGTTCAATTTTGCGCAATTCTAAATCTCGGCTAAGCATGTACCTCTGAAATTTTTAAGTGCTTTTGGTTTTAGGCTTTTAATCGTTCTGTTAGCTATTGCAAAATTTGTTTATTTTTTCACCATTGTGTTTTAATCTCACATATTTGGTCGAGATATGCGCTTACGAATAAAACACGATTGGTCGAATTCAAGAAAAACATGAAAAAGGATGGAAACTACGTGAGGATTCTGCCGTTACCTTCGAACATAAGTTTACTTTCATATAATTTCCATTTTACTTTGCCAAAAATCGCTTTCGGTTCCATATCGAGCGTCGGTATATCTGCAACACCGTGGACCTTCACTTCGTAGGTGACACCGTGTCCGTCCGGTATAGTAATCGCGTATAGTTCGTCGTAGTCGCCGGTTTCCGTCGGTTGAAAGCGGACCTTGAACCTCTGTGTTTCGTTCGGTTGGAGGATCCATTGAGGCTTCAAAGGCTCCTCTACAATACTCTCTACGACGGAGACGTTTGTGCCCCTGCTCTCGATCGTTGATGCGATTAGCGACCGATCCTCCAGTTTGCTCGCCGATCTCTGCTCCTCCACCTGTCGGTTTCTTTTGGAAGATCTTCGAGTGGCAATACGTTTTTCTGGCACGCTCACATCGGCGGTGTACATCGATTCGCCGAGCGAAAGAACTTCCGGTGCCGGCGACAGCGAGACTACCTCGTAAACGTCTGAAAATCGACAGATTTATTTAGGCACGTGTTCAAAGTTTCAGTGCCAACGAACGAAGTAACCAAGATGACCGAGAGTTTAGTGGATCTTCGTCGTAATGTAGTTTTCGTGTGAATTAGTACCAAGTACACATGTTGAAATTATTCGAGCAAGCAAATCAAATATCTATCATTGCAATTATTCACATGTTCAATGTGGAAAATATTTCTATCAACAATAAAGACAAATCCAATGATGAAACTTGCCATATCTAAAGAAAATATTAATATAGAAATGGATATGACTGCTGTTTTCATAATGTGTATAAAATGACAAAATTAAACACTAATTTAACGAAAGGTTCAATCATCCCCATATATTCATCAGAACATTCTTTTGGCAATGTCTATCGTCATCTTCCTCGTTAGAAGTATTAAAAAGTGTTTTAATGCTTTGTCATGCTATTTCAATTTCTTTATAATTTTCACAAAGAGGTAGACATTCTATTATTTTGTATTTAGAAAAAAGGCAAAAGAATAATAGAATTAATATTTTTCTAAAATGTCGTTAACACTTAAAGCATATTTGTCTATTATGTATACAGTTTAAATATACACTCAAATAATTCGTTCAACAATCATATTCATGATACTGTAAAGTAATAAGTGTAAAATTTGATAGATGTGTACATTAAGCGTATGTAATAATATTAATCGAAGTATGAAATAACGGTGCATACAAGAGAAAAGTTTAAACTTCATTGCTTATGAATACATTTAATTGGTAATTTACTGACTTTATCGTAACAGAACATGATGGACGTACTTCCGAGGACTCGTCTGCTTCGTTCTTGAATATTTCTGGATTTTAAAACCGAGTACATTTTCGGGGTGAGATCTGGTTGAGGCGCTGGGTCAGCTTCTACAGAAAAATCAATTATGATGCTTTTTGATCAAGGATTAATAATCTTAATAAGTCGAAAATAATATATTGGCATTCTTAAATTCTTTTAATCTTTTTATTATTTTAAATTGCATCAGCTCGCTATATGATCATGAATGCTTAAAATCCCCAGTCTAATCATAACAGTGCGTGCTTTGATCATTATCGGTTTACTTAGAAAAACAGTTATGTTTGCTCAACGTTACTGTTACAAATCGGACATTTCATACGCGCCACCCTAATACATAATAAAAGAAATGAATACTTTCTAAAGAAAGATCGAAAGAGAAACATAAGAAGCGAATGAAAATCTCTGGCAGTTCGTAAGTTACCAAGTGCGGATTTTGCTGAATCATTGTTGGCCATTCCTACGACCACTGCGTCGTACATTGAACCTTGCCAAGGATCGCTGGCGTTCACGTACCATACATGAAACTTGTTCACAATGTCCTAGAAATAGCCATTCAGAACCAGCTTTAGAGGTGCATATTTAACAGAGGATGTTTCTGAAATCGTAATGCAACCTAAAATTAAACCGACAACACTCGTGTCGGTCTTCGACTTGCAAGGAGGTTCCCTGATTTCTTTATTAGATAATATCGCAAATCCGCGCACTCAGTAATTTTGTACGAAATTTTGTCATCTGAGACCGCGTATTTAAAATTTACGGCTGAACTACGGAATCCCCCCCTCCCCCCGACCTTTCCAAACAGGATATACGTCATTCTATTCGTTTTGACATGCCGAACATGCAATGTAATTGTCATTTTTGGCGCAAATCAATAGTTTTCGAGATATTCGTGAAAAACTGCAGCTACCATACATTGAATTTTGTGTACGTACATGTCCGTGCTCTCTGTGTGCGTGCGTGCGTGCGTGCGTGCGTGCGTGCGTGCGTGTGAACGATCTACTGTATACCGCGTGAACTTTTTAAAACATATGATGATGAAGAGTGAGTACATATTACGATAATACCACACACACATCCGCCTAGTGTTTCTGAGAAGAAGGTTCTCACATTAAACAATATAAAATCAACTGAGTCCAATACCAATTTGTTTTAGTATCAAATGCGTTAACATAATGAAAAATAATGATGTAAAGCTTCGGAGGGGGGGGATTCCGAAGTCTTACTCCGGAAATTTTGTTTTAAGAGCGAGCGGAAATGACATTAGTCTGTGGTTTAGGTTTGGCTAGATAACTGAAGTTGTTGTTAATCGGGAGATGTGTGTGGTAATGTCGGAATATGTACTCACTCTTCATCATCATATGTTTTAAAAAGTTATCGCGGTATATAGATCGTTCGACGATCGCAGTGATATATCTGTAAAAATAGTTGACGAGCGGTCACATCATGCTCGCGCATACACACAGCACGGACGTGCACGTATATACAAAATTCAATGTATGGCAGCTGCAGTTTTTCACCAATATCTCGAAAACTATTCATTTCTCTAAAAAATGACAATTAAATTTCGTGTTCAGCATATCAAAACGAATAGAATGACGGATTCCACGATTCGAAAGGGGGGGGGGGGGGGATTCCGCAGTCTTACCTTTACTTGTCTCATGATCAAAGTCGATTGTTGGAATATGGGTACAATATTTAGTTTATAGACCTAACCCAGACTCTATATAAAATATAAAATAGAATTTATTCTATTTAATATATCTGAAGACACGTTGTGAGGCACGTCTTTACTCTACGACAAATACGTCACGAATGAGGATCGCTCTGGAAAAACGGACGACGATCTAAGAAACAATTGAGAGTTGAAGGTCCCACGAAGCGGACAGCATAGATACAATGTATCATTTGTATAGGCGGTCGAAAGTAAAGCGATAGAATATCCTACTAAGTAATAGTAGATTATTTTTGTCAATTTGTTTCTTGAATAATTTCCAACATTGATTTCATAAATACCATGCATATAGTGTCGAGAACTATAAATTTCTGAAGTTCAAGTACTGTTCTAGCACGGTGTTCATCTGCTGCTCCATCTTTGGACTTTTCGGTTTTCGACGCCTTGGTTTTTGTTGTGTGAGGCGATTCCTGACGATAGCACAGAATAAGCAAACCCACTGATAGGAATCCTCTAGTGTTACTTTAACACTGAACATACCGGGTATTTACTAAGAGTGTTGTCTCGTAAAAGTTACAAGATTAAATTTATTTAGATACGTATTTGGAAATTTTTTCCAATGGTAATACAGAGAAACGCCATTTATCCGAACTGTTTGAGGGCCACGACGATGATCAGATAACTGAATCGTTCGGAATAGGAGGTTACCACTCCAATTATTCTTTCAATCACTATCCAGAGACCATTTTTCTCAGAGTACAGTGTACTGGTAACATAAGTATAACTAAAGTTTTCTACGAATATCTCGAAAACTAAAACCGAGCGGCGGCAACATGCATAGGGAAACGTTGTTCAGAATGATGACCCTGACAACACATTTCAAGGTCATAAAAATCAGTAAGGAGGGCAAACTTCTAAATAATTACCAAAAAACTGTCGGAGAAAAGCAAGATTATATGGTGATTAAATTTTTCCCAAAGTCACCGATGTTTCTTATACGATCTACAATGTCGTGACCTTCGCATAACCTCGAGCACCGAAAATAATAAGCTAGACATTTCGTGTACAATTTTACAGTTCAACTAACGATTCAGATTTAATATAACGATATCTACTAAATCGAGGATAGAGTTAATCACGTAACAGAAGCTCAGCCATCATACCAACTAGTTCGGATAAATGGAGTCCCACCATATTATGATTTCTGAAAGCTTTGTAATTTCAGTGATCACGTGACCGGGCATGTTTAGCGTTAAAAAGTGATACGGAAAGATTACTGACTGCAGTCATTCTCGTGGGATCCCAATTGCGAATTACATCCAGCATCGCCGAGAGATCCGACTGATATTGATTCATGGCGGCGGCGATGTCTGCGATCTCCTTCGGAGCTGCCTCGCGTCCTGCAACGTTAATCGTTTCATCGGTCCTCAATTTCCTGGGGAATTACGCGTCGGCACGGATCGCGGCTTGAAATTATTTAAAATATTTCGCTCGTAATCCAGCAGCCGCCGTCTAATTCTCCGTAATTTAATCGAATCTGCAAATATCACTGGCCGCGAATTACTCTGGCCCGGTTCAAATTGGCTCGCTAGATTTCTCGGTCTCGTTTCTTCAATTCCATTCGTCCCGGACCTGAGACCCGCGACTCGAGACCCGAGACCCAACTATTCCACGAGCTGATCTTACCGCGTTTCGAGCTGTCCTTGCTCTTTGTCCCTCCGCTCTGCGGGGTCGTCCATTTTCCGGAGCTCTGCTTCGAGCTCCCAGACCTTTTATTGTCCGTCTGTTTGAGCTTCGCCGACTTTTCCTTTCCTTTTCCCATAGGCGTCTTTGATCTCGGAACACGGC
Organism: Lasioglossum lativentre; assembly: GCA_916610255.1. Lineage (NCBI taxonomy): Eukaryota > Metazoa > Arthropoda > Insecta > Hymenoptera > Halictidae > Lasioglossum > Lasioglossum lativentre. Next base: position 34,571,579 of record OU744356.1, on the reverse strand, counting down.
CACCGGCCGGGGCTCCCTGCGAAACAGTGACACGCTACACTAAAGAATTAATGTCGAATCGTTTCACGGTGTTGTCTCAATTCTTTATCCTAGTTCATTCTATTTATTCTGAATAATGAAACCTGCGACGAGATCATCTCGAGAAAATTCTTCCTGTCTGGCGAAGCGCGTTCTCGAGAACAAACCGCGATTCGAGTATACAGTAAAACCTCGCTCGTAGCAACCACCATCACTAGATCAAGGGAATTGTGGGAAATATATGTAGAGTGACTAGTCACGAGCCTATTGTGTGTAGTCTATCCCAAATCGAGGGAATTGGTGACGTCGCGATTCCCGATGAAGATAGGGACTCTATCACGATACGTACTGGAGAATTGTAATATGATCCCCAATCGAGGCACGAATCGTGACGTCACTATCCAGGATACATTAGATTAGACTATAGCTTCGTGACGTTACTCAGATTCTGACTGCTAACATTTCTCCCAAAATTCTCTAGCTCGACTGGAACGAACTGAAGCAAAGTAAAAATTGATTTCCTTTCTTGATAAGTTAAATGTGTTGAAAATAACATAAAAATAGTTTCAGTCAAGAGATGACAGTCTGAAAAATGAAGAACGAACAAGAAAGTCAATTTTTACTGCCACATATTCGAGCAACATAGAATTCTTTGAATATGTTGTTCACAATGGAAAACGCTTTCATCAATAAGTTTTATTTAGAAAAGAAGTTCTGTTTGTCCGACGTTACCGTGTTAAAGATCATACATTTCGTATGCGACAACCTAATAAATTCGAAATTGGTGTCACTAGCAGTGCTCCATCGGGTCAGACCTTTTCCTTTCGACGCTCCATCATCCGTTCGGCAAATCGAGCTTGTCTGAGCGATGCCCTCTCCCTTTTAGCCGGCAGAATTGCTTCCAGATACATCTTCCTGTCCTCGTCGGCAAGCAGCTCGTATTCGGACAACGACATCTCGTCGATGTCCCGGATCTTCTTCTCTGGATCGGTCGTTTTCTCTGTCACGAAAGATCAAATCTCGTTCTCGTTTCGTTTCTCGTCCCGTCTGTCATCGACAATGCCCCGTTTCCTCGGACCGTATCATATCGACCTCGCAATTTGGGGCCTCGCACAAATTCGAATACTTTTATCTTATCGAACGTTCGCTAGGAAATTCGAGGAACGGCGACTAGGCATCCTTAGGGCTAGAAGAGCTCGGCGCAAAAACTGAGAAAATCTACGAGTGAAATTCTACATACAGGGTGTTAGAAAAGTCTGGCAACGGTCGAATATCTAAAAAAAAAAAGCATTTTAGAGAAAAATGGTTCAGACATGTATTTATGGTTTCGCAAGAGCTATTAGGTGGTGCCATTGGTTTGACCTTGAGATCAGCTACAAGAATATGTAATAAAAAATAGGGGGTGCCATTTAAAAAAATTGGAGAGACCTTCACGTGACCTTCAAATGACTCTTCAAGAGCTTTCCAAAACACTATAATAAAATGTTTTTTCATTAATTATTTTTGGAGTTATAAGGCTTCAAAGGTACAATACCGCCGGCATTAGCGTTAACCGAGATGTACCAAATGGAGGTTGCACGGTCGGATTTACATCTCTTGCGTGCGTATGTCTGTCTGTGTGTGTGTGTGTGTGTGTGTGTGTGTGTACGTGTGTAAACGGGTTTTTACTCAATTAAATGTTCAGATTGTCTTCCGTCTAATCTTATCTCACCAGAAATGAGACGAAACGTTTTAAATGAATTTTATCAACGATTAGGTCATTGTCAAGCAGCAGACGGAAGACAATTTGAAAATTTAATTCAGTAAAAACCCGTTTACACACGCACACGAACGCACACACACAAACACGCACACAAGAGATGTAAATCCGACCGTGCAACCTCCATTTGGTACATCTCGGTTAACGCTAATGCCGGCGGTATTGTACCTTTGAAGCCTTATAACTCCAAAAATAATTAATGAAAAAACATTTTATTATAGTGTTTTGGAAAGCTCTTGAGATCAGCTACAAGAATATGTAATAAAAAATAGGGGGTGCCATTTAAAAAAATTGAGGTGACCTTCACGTGACCATCAAATGACTCTTCAAGGTCAAACCAATGGCACCACCTAATAGCTCTTGCGAAACCATAAATATTTTTTTGAGATATTCGACCGTTGCCAGACTTTTCTAACACCCTGTATAAAACGTGTTCATGTTTTACATATTCTCATATACGATGCAACTATTTTTTCAAAAGAACCATTGTTTATGTGCTTATTAATACATTGCCTACCGGCGATTATATCATAATTTTTAAAAGCCCGTGGTCCATGGATAAAGATTTTTTAATGGATCCTTCAACAGTAACGTTATCTAAGAATTTCGTTTGAGATTATAATGTAGCAGAGTTGGGCAAAATTTTCATCTAAATAAAAATGTCGGATAACGAATAAAAAATAAAAAAATTTGTATTCATTATTCGATTCATTGTTCGAATATAAAAAGTATCTTTATTCGACGAGCATCGAATAAATAATTATATTCGATGAGAATTTATCCGACGAATAAAGATGATTTTTTTTATACGAAGTGGCATTATTCGAACTTCAAATAATTTTTTCATCTTTTATCTGTATCTTTTATTCGGAGGCTTCGAACAAATCTTTCCACAACTACTGCCAACTCTAATAAACGCGAACCATCGAATAATGAATAAAATTTTTTTTATTTTTTATTCGTTATTCGAAATTTTTATTTAGATGAAAATTTTGCCCAACTCTGTAATGTAGAATAAAATTCTATCAACAGGATTCCGGTAGATCAAGTGTTAAGACAGAGTCCAAAAAAATCTCAAGAAACACTCGGTTAAATTTTACGTTTACTTTAGCTTGAGAATTTATTAAATTTCGAACTGGGTTTAGTTTAGACTATTAGTTACGGGTTATAGTATTGTATTTCTGACACGATTTTGCACCAAAACACTAACAGAATGTACTCCAAGTTCATTTAATATTTTGTCCGAAGACCTATGATACGAAATATCAACAATGGTAAGGCCAGGTGTGTTTACATCTACGAAAGTTCTAAAAGTGCAATACGTAAAATTAAGTACATACGTACTGTCCGTGCCTCGCAAGAAGTTTTGCAGGATGGCACAAGAGCAAGGGGTGAGAGGGGGTCCGCTCGCTCCGCTCATCCTCCCTGTTCGCGTTCCAGTAGTCCCAATGTTTACGCTACATATCATGTGTTTCAGCTTTAGCCAACATTTCGCCGCTCGCTTCTTGCGAGGCACGCAGGGTTTGTACTTTGTACGCTTTGTATAAATCACTAACCAGTACCACAATGAAACGCGTTTCATCAAATCCTTTTAAATATTATTCTTTGGTTAGATTAGAATTTTTGGTTGGTGTGAAATTGAGTCAGGAATAAAATACCGTGACTAGTGAATTAATCGTAACAAAATATATCAATTGTTTCTTGACGCGCTGTACCAAAAAGAAGCTTAAAAATTATATTTCATGTAATAATCCCACACGGAATGATTTGATTACGTTACTACTGTGGGTGAGTCGTTGGTTCACGATGGAAATTGCTATCGATGTTGAAGGATCTATTAAAACTAACCTTCCAAGCATTGCAAGTGCGTTGTACATGATTAGTTTGCGTTGCCTTATAAAAATGACAAGATTGCGCATCATTTTTATTATAATTTGAGCTTCAGTAAGTGAAGTTATGAGATAGTTTCCGATAAATGCATCTTTATAATTTCAATAATTGCAAAAACAAAAATATGAAACCGGTCATTTTGACTGGCAGATAGACTTGATGGAATAGCTCTGGTGCCTCTTGAGTCTTTTGTGATCCTGTTTCATTGAACACATAAACGACGATTAAAAAAAAATTAGTTTAGTTGGTTCAATTTTGCTCCTCACTGTATTCCTGATTGTTTAGTAGAATGGACCTGTCCGGTTTTTGCGCCGAGCTCTTTTTGCCTGAACAGGCACTCTTAGAAACTCTCGTAGCGATAGCATCGAGATTGAACCTGAACGAGTATTTCCTGCTATTTTTGGACGTTGTCCCCGGTTTCCGTGTATTTTCTTACACGTCTAACGCTTACGTGTTTCACTTTGCTCGCGACGCAACTCGTCCGTTCTCCGATTGTAATTGGCCATCGAGTTCAGGAACGTGACGAACAGAAAGTACTCCGCGTGGCCGACGATCCTCAACAAAACCAGCAGAGTTTCGACAGGGATGTCGTTCAGGAACTTGCTCTCCAACGATTGCAGGACGAAGCCGCGTTTAAAGTCTTCCGCGGAGAGCCTGTTGCAACGAACAGTTTAATGAGAATCAACTCACGAGGAGGTAAGTTTAGTAATTAACATGTTCCCCGGCACGCGCGCCGCTTTCGTCGCCTGCCGAACCCGACACCATTGACAACCGATATTTTTTCTGTTTCAGATACTGTGGAATTCGTCAATCACACAAATTTTACAAAATCAAAGCAATTTGTTTAATAAAACCAAAATTGAGAAGTCAAGATTTACGACATTAACCAGTGTTTCGTTTTCTACGCTGGCTTTTTCGTATTATTCGGCAAATACTTAGGTAAGGGGAGTTCCCCTAGTGCCGGACACTTAAGGTTTCTTTCAAACAAATGAAAAAATATAGTACTAAAGTTAACATTATACAGCAAATGCTGCGTGACACCATGAAACGAATGTTCAAACTTCTTAATTCTCATTATTTTTTTATGGGACTTTCACTGGCTTGTTTCTGGCATTTTTCTGATTAAAACAAGACCAAACACGATACAGTTTCAATTGTATTTAGTGATTTAATCGACGGTGAAAGTTTCGGTCGCAAGGTCCAAGTTGACTCTTGTCCTCGCAAGAGTCGTCGATTTCTGTCGCTCGACCATCAGGGGCACGCCAGATGCCAGGTTTGCGAGGCAAAGTTTCTCCCTTTGTCTTCATTTCTGTCGTTCCTTACATACAATTCATAAACTTTTTTTTCCAAGAACGGCGGTGCCACTTATCGTCGAAAAGTTCTTACCCAAGAAAAACTGCCATACAGTAAGATTTCCATCAGACCCGACGCGTGTACCGTGATGGTGTACAGACCTTCCGACCTTCAGAAATCTGGGATTTATGACGCTCGCGAACGCTATTGGGACTATCGATCTAAATTAATATCACGGACAGGAAACAGCATTTTCAAGAATAACTTCGCTGGCAGGTATGTCGCGGAAATTTTGTTAATCATTTGTAACCGAAATAACACTCAAGTCTAATTGAATCGAAAATGAATTAATAAAATTGCAAAATTAGCCGTCGCGCGTCGTCTTGCTTTAAGGGAGGCTTCTTGTACGAAGAAGCCAAATTCATATAAAAAGTATCGTTATGCGGCATATGTGCAGGTCGCGCTGTGCTCCTACGGGCTGTAACTCCGTTAATTTGCAAAATTCAAATCTAATTCTTTGAGAGCATATTTTTGAGATGTTAAGTTGTTTATTTAAACATATGTTAAATGTATGATAAATTATAAATTATGCTTCACATGTAGAGTAAATATGGGCCAAATTATACCGTGTTTGGTCTTGTTCTAATCAGAAAAATGCCAGGAACAAGCCATGAGAAAGTCCCATAAAAAAATAATGAAAAATAAAGCATTTTTAATTGGCATTATATTGTGAGAACACGCGGGGCTTTAAACTGTGCCGGCGACACGCTTCGGTCACGCGAACCGTATTTCATTCTGTCCTTCTCTATGTTCGGCTCTCTATTGAAGTCTCGCTCGGCGCGGACGGCGCGATATCTAGATGCAGTCATAAATCAAAAAGCATGTCGGGGCACGATCCCTGTCTGTGAAAAACACGGCTGTTGGACTAGAATCGAGCATTTACTGTACTTTGGTTATAGGATTTTAAGAAATAGCTTAGTGCCCCCTAAATAGTTAAATCCCCTTAAAATATAATACAATTCACACGTTTTCCGACCACAAAAATTAATACATGTAGATGATAGTTTATAAATTGGTATAATATACCGGATTCTTGTCAGCAGTGCACACGCGATGGGAACGTGATAAAACGTGATTGTTCGTTTTTGTTGCTCTACACTTATATGATACAACAGCTCGGTGCAGTTATAAATGTTAATGATATAGCTACTGTTCGGCGTCAGGAGGAGTTCTCCTACATCAGGCCTGTCCAACTTCTTCTTCGTCGGAAGCCACACGGTCCCAGCCATCGATCAGTCCGCCCCCCACTAATGCCGTAAGCTTTAGCCTTATGCTTTTCTGGCGGTACGACCGTCGAAGGTGTCAAATAGTGGGGAGCGTCACCTCCCACCTTAGCGGAATGAAGAAGTGGGAGAACGGACCCCCAATGTGGTTCGCGGGCCGCAAGTTGGACAGGCCTGCCCTACATGTTAAGTGCCATTTACATTATTATTCATTCAACAACAATTGAACAACGATTATCGAAGACCTAGTAATCTTCGTCCATATAGACGAAGGTATATATTTTAACCCTCGGATTAACTATTTATACTAGCTCTAATGAGATCAATGTTGATCTCAAAGGGAGTATATTAAAAAATATACAAAAAAATTTGCAGCGAATTTGAATGAATCTAACCATAATTGCCAGAAAATCATCGAATGGCGTCAGCCTTGGGAGGGTTAAGGAGAAGTAGAAATTTTTAGGCACAAGAAAAATTGCAATCTGAAGTGTACATATATTGTTTCTAATTTTCTCGTTATAGATATTACTATTGGATGGCGTACCGTTCTGCGAGTGCTTCGGTGAGCAGTTTAGGATCGATTCCCAGGAAAGTAGACTTGACATTTTTCTTGGCGCTTCTGCCAGCCGTTCCCGGAGAAAGTTTATCCCTTTGCGGGCTACTCACGGCCGAGTAATCTTTCCCCAGTATCTTCTCGAACTGGAGAATAGCCTGAATCATGTACTCGTACCGACTCAAAGGATCCATCGTTTCCAGCCTGTCGGCATCGGGGATTTTATTCAATTCTATCAAAGGATCCGATTCCTCCGGAAGTCGAAGAAGGATTACTTCTTGCTTCGCGTTCGGCGCTTCAGTTTCAGGGGATTTTTTCGTTCTCTGTTTCTTCCGTTCCCGCAAAGTGTCCATGCCGGCCGATTTTTCGCTGCGAGGGGATTTCCTCTTGGCCCGGTCGGTTCCTTTCGGTTTTTCCTCGCTTCTCATCTCGGCACCGGGGCCGTCGGTTTTTCGAATCATTCGCAAAGCGTCGACCTCCCTAAAACGGCATACAGACGATACGATTTGTCGCACTTCACGTCGCACAGTGGCATTTGACCGATTTCGACGGACAAAATTATTTCTGTTATGTATACCGGATGATTCACCAGAAACAGAACATCTATGGTAAATATCTCCGTTAAAATTGAAAATAGAAGAAAATGTAAACGAGAAGAGTTCTACTGTTCAAGTAGGTAAATCTGATGATGTAACAAATTTTCCAATTGTTGTTGTGTTCAAGACGAATTCAACGATGTGCTATACTATGACCTTCAAATGTCCTTGAACTCATAAGTAGGTATATGTAGTTTAACTACTCTACTTGATCAACGAAAATTTAGTTTCTTAAGCCATTAAGTATACAAAGATTTGAGTGCTACATCGCACTACTTTTTAAGAAAATGACAGTTGAAGTAAACTCAATAACTGTTTAACAAAGCCGCGGAGAACATTTTCGTAATGGAAAAAGTTACTTCAGATGAGCTCAGGAATCACCACATTCAAGGAAGTATAACATTTTTGGGATACCCTATAGAAGCAACGTCATTCCCAAAGGATTAACAGCCGCGAAATATTCAAACAAGGTATCGAAAGACGAATGAAAAATTTCGATAGGTCAGCTGGCCCGATCGATCGATGCGCCCCGACCCGACCCGACTCGACCCGACGCGACGCGACGCGACGGTAGTCGATTAGAATCGGTATTTGATCGATGAACTACATTTAGGAATGAAATTGCTGGCCGTACTTGTGCCGCTCGTGAGCTTCCGTGTAATTCTGATAAGCGTCGTGGATGATCTGTCGCAGCGTAATCGAATATTCGCTTTCGCCGAGAGCTATGGCTTCTGTGATCGCCTTGTCGATCGAGAGTACCGGCGCTGCTAGCACTCTCGCGCTTCTGCAGGCTGCTTCCTGGTACTCTGAACACCAAATTTCAATCTGTATTAACCATTGCACGAGGATCCGCGTGAATTTCAGAAAGTTGAAACTCTTTCTTCAAGCAATAGAGAATTTATAAACCGAAATTTATCAGAGCAACCGTTCCTTTGATCTCTATCTAACCGTAAAGATTAATTTTCATTTCTGAACGCAACATCGTATCAACTGTCTACACTGTTATTACTGCTATTTTACAAATACATACTGTGTTAGTGTTAGACGTAAGAAGCAATATTTTTAGATAACGTCCTCGAAGTTGAAAGGGAAACTTGTATATGGTAATGATTAGACTGCGGATCTAACGCATTCATGTAAAAAATGAACAGGTGAAGCAGACAATTACAGGAACATTAGAAGGGTATAAGAATATTACCTTCTACGTTCTATTACCTTCGATTTATTAAAATTATTGAAAGAAGAAACACATTTTCATGTAGCTTCTGTTCCTCACAATTAACTCGGAAAACTTTTATTCTGCATAAAGATCCGCAGTCTTTACCTTGTCCAACGAGACGAGGCAGTAAACGTACACATAGCCACTAGAGTGCGACAGAGTTGATGTTACGCTTCTCAGATAGGCAGCAAAGGACGCAAGCTGGTACTTTAGTGCCTCGTCTCGTTGGACAAGGTACAATGACGAACATACTATTCGATATTGGATTCAAAGGTTTTATAATTGAGCTGAATTCGATCAAAAGAAATAAGTATAGGTTTCACTTTTTTAGTGGGAAAAGAGAGTATTTCACATAACGAAGTAACATTTTAGTTACTGAAAAAGAATTACAGGAGATCATACGAAAATCAATAGTGCTTGTAAAGAAACCCGAATCGATGTGTTTGAACAATAGGATGATAGTAAATATTTTAAGAAACAGTATCAACATTTCGAAAACGCGTGGAAGTTACACTTTTCGCTCGAACAAGCGCAGTTAATTAAAGTCTGGTTTGAAACCCCGAAGTTATTTCCTAGAGCGTATCGTTATTTCTTCGAGGCTGTTATCGAGGGTTATTCTTAACTCGTGAATGGCGGCGATGTACATGTGATATTGTGAGATAGTACCAGTGAAAGGAGCTCCGTGGAAAATAATGCAGACTTTCTTCTCCGGCCTGGCAGGGTCCGGAAGATCGTTCAGCGGGCCGGATTTCCGCTCGATACTCTCGAAAAGTTCTTTCACGGGGTCTCCCATTCTGCCCCGGAAGTCTGAAGTGTCGTGCAGACTTTCTGTGTAACCTTAAATCAAGGAAGTATATCAGTTGTTTTGTTTAAATCCCTTTTATGTTACTTTCTTTCGCGTTATTGCTCGTAACGAAAAAGATTCTCCGTGCCAACTTTCCCGTTCTCGTTACTGCAATTTTTATTCTCAACAGTACATTAGCTATAGTACTGAATTCTTTCCAATTTCAGGATAAAATTAATATTTTCTAGAAATGTAATTATTTAATTATTCACTTGCGGATTCTGTACAGTCACGACACAATCGCGTAGATGGATATAGTAGGAAATTTAAAAGAATTTAAGCATGCCAGTACATTATTTTCAATATCTAGTGACCGATTAAAGAAAAAGGGAACTTTTTATTTCATTTCTATTTCTTGCGATCGATATAGACAATTTTTATTTTGCATTTAATGGTAATGGATAGACGGCGGATTTTTATGCAAAACAAAAACTGTCTGCATTCATTGCAAGATACAGGAACCACATAGACATCTGTTTCTTTTCTTAACAATTTTAATAAGTCGAAAGTAATACAGCTTTTCATATTTGTATAAATATTTCCATATTTGTGCATGCAATCTATTAGTTTATGTTATAAATACATATAATTCACAGTCTAATAATAAATATTTAAAACAGACGAATAAGTCATCAGTAGACCGTGGATTTGACGAATTTATTACAACAATGAATAGATCAAATGCAAAGCGAAAGAAACAGTGAAAGCATTTAAAGAAATTAAAAATACGATTGTATGATTTTCAACTGGCAAAAATTATTTGAATGGAAAATAAATGTCTACCATATGTATCGTTTTTATCTTGCGATTAATGAAGACAATGTTTATTTTGCATGAAAATCTGCATTCCTGTAATCATTAACAGTAGTTCTTTTGCCACAGTCAGCACAAACCATTTTGGTGATTTCGGTAGTGATTTTCCCACCATTGAAAAATAGCATACAAATATTATACAGTGTCAAATATGCAGCTTACAATTAGTAGATACCCTTATATACACCAGGCTTGGGCAAGTTGCGGCTCGCGGCCGCAAACGACTCCTCTCCCTACTCCTGGGTCCTCCCCACCAAACTCCTGTGGAGTGTAGGAGGAGGTTGGGGAAACTAGGACTAGGAGTAGGGAGAAGAGGCCGTATCCTCGCAGTCACGCGAGGCAAAGCACACTAAGGGCAATACGAAATAGTTAAATTGATAGTGAGGGAATCGGTACACTGGTAGTGGGATGGGAGTCGTGAAGCGACAGCAGGGAAGAAGTTGTAATTACATTAATTACCGATTTATAAGATTATGTCGGAACATTCAATACTGGGCAGTGTTTTGTTAATTCGTTATCGCCACGAGGTACAAAGTTGTGTGAAGTAAATCGGACTGACTCGTTTCTATACCGAATATTAGCAGTTTAATGGAGACTCAAATGATCTGCGCACTCACATTCTTCCTGTTCTAATTCCTGGAGCCATCGAACTCGAGCCATTTCGTCGACGAGATCGTTGTAAAACTTTATTAAATCTGCGGGTAACGGTTCCCCAGGCTTTCTAGGGGGCAAGAGTATTTCCTCGATTCCGTAATAATCCAATAAAGTGTTTATGACTTGATCGTCTGTCTGGAACGAGCTTAAACACCGTCGTTTCATTCGAAGATCTTCGCGAGAAGGGACACCGTCGAGTACCGTAACCGCAACGTTAAATGTTTATCGATCCGCTTACCAGTCTATATGATGCCAGAAAAACTCGACGGGATAATCGGAAGCGTTCTCGATCGCGAAAACGGCGTCCTGGACGTGCGTGTAAGGCACCACTGGCAAAAATCGGATAATTGGCTCGGTTATGCTCAGAGTTTTCTCAATGCCGCGACCCGTTAACACGACAGTCTCCGTTTCCGAGCTCATTTTCACGAGGACGTTCAACTTCATCTCCGTGTAACACTGGAATCAGCAATATTAGTATATAGTAATATAACATAATAAAAAGTATAGCATTGAAAATACTATATGATATAACGTAATATAAAATATTGCATTGAATATACCATATAATATAACGGAATATAAAGTAGTGCATTGAAAATACTATATAATGTAACGTAATACAAAGTAATGCATAGAAAATACCATATAATATATCGTAATATATAATATAGCATTGAAAAAACCATATACAGTAAACGCTTGATTTTTGTCCGGAGCGAGGGCACGATTCTTGTCCAGTGCCTACCCACTCGACTGCCTGTCAACGCCGAGGTGCTCCGCAGGGCGGCGACGATTGATGTCGGCTCGGGTATATCGGTGTGAACACCACGCCATTGACTCGAGGAATCGATTTTACAAATCTTTTACTTTTCATTATTTGTTTATGGACCTTCCACTACCTTATTTCTGGCATTTTTCTGATTAAAATGACACCAAACACGATATAATTTGAACTGTGTTAAGTGGTTTTATCGACCATGAAAGTTTCGAAGGCAACGAAGAACAGTGCATCGGAAAGAAAGAGATGCGGATAGTCACGCGAACCGTATTTCATTCTGTCCTTCTCTATGGTCGGCTCTCTATTGAAGTCTCGTTCGGCGCGGTCGGCTCGATATCTATATAGGCGCAGTCATAAATCAAAAAGCACTTCTGGGCACGATTCTTGTCCATCAAAAACACGGCTGTTGGACAAGAATCAAGCGTTTACTGTAATATAACGTAATAAAAAGTATTGTATTGGAAATACCATATAATATAACGTAATAAAAAGTATAGCATTGAAAATACCGTATGATATAATGAAATATAAAATACTGCATTGAAAATGTCACACAATATAACGTAGTGTATACTAATATTTCACCCCCCCCCCCCCCCCAAATGAATTGAAAACCAATAATCCGCTTTCTGAAAATAGTTTCGTGAAAAAGTTGAGAAACGAGACGCTACCGAACCACTCAGAGTCCTTAAATCAGGGGAATTGACTCGAATCGAGGTGAAAAATAAGTTACCCTCTCTCTGCCAGTACCGAATTAGTCACGTGACATTCTGACACATGCGCGAGAGAGACGAAACGTTTCACGTAACCGGCCCGTGGTGGAAGCGTGGGGAGTAGCGTCGTAGAAGGGGAAGGTAGAGTGGGGACACAAGTTTTAATCTGGCTACTCTGGAACCACTGACAGGGAGTACTCGATTGACAATCCACGAAAGATATTAACAAAATCTTGAATGTGGTTCTCGTACGAGATGTAAAGTAACACATTGTCGATCGTTATGCGAAAATGATAACTATGATACTTAACTATGAAGCGGATGATACGGACTGTTACTAGAATTTTTCTCAACGTTTGGAAATGATTGAACCTTTTCTTAAATAGGTGTTGGATTTTCTCACTCTGTACGTTGTAATGAAGTAAAAATATTTATTTTCTTATTAATATTTTCTTTTACGCATAAACTTATGCAGGGGCCACTCGGTAAGTAGCCGCACCCTGGACTCGTAAATCGGAGGTGATCTTCTCCAGGAGGCGGCTACTTATCGAACGAACAGCAAGCGGAGTCTTGACCTGCTTGTTTCGTCTCGATCAGAGTCGAGCTTCAAGGGAATTGAGCAGTTTGAAGGAAGCTCGGGCATTTCGAACCAATTGTAAGATCAATCGAGCGGCTTGATTACCCATCGCTACTCGCCAGTCGTTTATTTGCTTTTTCGCTGGAGCCGTGCACAGGATGAGTCATCAAGTTTTATCGCTTTAATCGTCTCTGTATTTTTATAGACACGAACGAACCTCATTCGCAAGAGATGTGTGATATAGAAAAACTCGATCGAATTATTAGAGCCATTTTATCAGAGATATCAGATAATGAAATATCAGAGACATACATTAACAATTTCATATCGAAACTGTCAATTGTTAAATGAAAATCCTACTGCACTGAATTCTTATTATTCTTTTGTAGAGCATCGATGCTTCTGAATTGCGAACATTTACCAAATACTAGTATTATCCGTCGCGTGGATGAGAAATAAGGGTGAACTTGTAAAAAACGGTTCTTCCCTCAGATTTCAATGACCTTGAAATATGTTGTCGAGATCACCATTCTGAACAACATTTTTCTTTAAAGTTTTTGTTGGTCGGTTTTAGTTCACAAGATAATCGCAAAAAATTTTACTTGTAAATCCATGGGTGTTCTTGATTGCAGACTTGATAGCGGGTTTAGATTAGGTTTGGGTTGGGTTTGGGGACCTAATCCAGATCTAACCCGGACCTAATCCATGCATTTACAAATAAAGTTCTTTGCGATTATCTCGTAAACTAAAGCCGACCGACAAAAACTTTAAAGGAAAATATTGTCCAGAATGGTGACCTTGACAACATATTTCAAGGTGATTAAAATCTTAGGGGAGGGCCCTTCTCTACTAGCTCACCGAAATAAGATTTTCGTAATGTGGCTCTGACAATTTGATCGCTCACTCTAGCAATAATCATTAAGGTTCATAAGGTTGCATACCGCTTTCCGAGGTTTGAAGTAAATGCGAACAACCTCCGTTTGACCAGGTGCGCAATAATTCGAGTCGTATTTCACCTGAAATGAAAAGTGGTCGTGTTGTTTCTTCCGCATGCTGGACAATTTTATTCTCCACTCGCAATCGACGAATCCCCTGTGGAATATTTTAATACTCGTCACAGAGTGAACAGTTGGAATTCCATTAAGAATCTGGTATTTCTGTTCAATATTACTCGTTTTTTATCTGGATGCACATCATTAAACACTCGCCCACAACCACGTCCTGGAAGTCTAGGAACTTGGTGTTGACGGTCACATAAGGATAAGTCACTGTCCCTCTTATGATGATGGGAATGGTGCAACCTCTTCCTACCTATACGTTGTTATTCTTATCATTAGCATTATTGCTACTGGACTGATGTGCTGTCTGTATGCGATGTTGCCACATTATATGTAGGGTAAATGTACCGATTACTGCGGGATTTTTTCTCAATGAGATTAAAATACGTAAAAATAAGTATTTTGCCCTGAATAAATTTGTACAATTCAATGAGAATGTATTCTCGTTGACTAGGCAAACAAAATTGTCGATCATTCTTATATTTTTATAATCTCGGGATTTGAAAAAATATTCTTCATAAAAGGTAAAAAATAAGACGATTTTTCTATTATCTCGATCACCAAAGGACTGTTGTTCACATGACTGTACATTCTTTATATTGCTTTAAATTGCATAGTGGACAGTTTTTTTTATTATTTAGATACGTACTTCGATACAATAAAAATATAATAAAAAGCTTCTATTGCCTTCTCAATAAAGAAATTAAGCCCTCAGCATTACGTACATTAAAGTGAAGGAGGAGCTCATTACAGCGGTACAAAAATCACTAGGAATGTCCCTAAAGTAACTAAAGTAAACAATTTTAGAGAAAGATTAAGATTAATATTAAGAGTAATATTATAGAAAAAATAAGGTGTGTCAAAGGTTAAATCGAAATTTAATATAGAAAACGGTAACAAAACTAAAAATCTAAATAAAATGAGGAAGAAAATAAGATCTACTTATGGATCTGAAAACTTAAGAAACGCAGTAAATGAGGTTAGATTAAAATTAGACTAATAAGTTGTTAAAATTAAAAGGTTTATACATTTAAAATGTAATAATAATAAGATTATTTATGTGATATTAAACTAAGTTGTTAAAATTATTAAAGGTTTACTCATTTTCAGTGGACTCCCGTATAACGCGACGAAAAACTTGTTTAAAAAGACTGTATGGACTACAGTAAAATACATACATAATACACTAATTTTAAACAATTTTTTCATTGCGTTATTTGGGAGTCTTCTGTAAAATGTAATAATTATTTAAATTAATGCCGAGGTACGTAAGTAGTTTGTTTCCGTACGCTCGTATATTTCAAATTCGAATCCGCAGTAATTGGTACATGGCTCTTTTTCGTCCGCAGTAATACGTACGAAATGTTATCGATTTTATTTTTTGATATTTTGTTATGTTATATTAGGTTTTGAGGACCACCAATTTTTTTTTGTTTTCAGAACACACCATTCTTCTATAAATTAGGAATAATATTAAAATAAAATACGATCGAAGCTTGATACCGGAGGAATCGGTACATTTACCCTATGTATGTTCCGGTCTGTACTGGAGACGTAGAGACGGCCGTGACTCACCTCGATATAAACTGCATGCGTAACTGGCGTGCATCTCCCCTTATAGTTTTCCCTAGTCGGATGCCAAACCACTCGAAGGTTCGCAGAATCGCCGACCATTAAATTCGGTCGTTTTTTGAAGTGCACGACAATATCCATTTTCTCCAGCTTCTCCAACTTCTTCAATCGCATCCCCGCTACCCACGGCCCGTAATTAATAATCCTGGTCGTATAATCGGCAACTTGACCGACGATTACATATTCCATATCTGCGAAGAATGTGTCATCTCGGCAGAAACAGTGTCGAGGATGGTTGATTTATGGGACCGACGAACGGGAGCGTACCAATAACGTATTCGGAGGAGAACAGATGAGGAATAGGCTCTTTTTTGCAAGTTGCGGCGTGCTGTATCAAGATGTATGAATTCCCGTCGACGAGTTTCCTTGCCAAATGTCTCTCCACCGCCATTTCCACGTCCACGACACGGGCAAATATTTCCTCGTACGAAACGACGCTCCATCCCTCGCCTCGAAGCAGATACATTCACGCGAATAAGTGCGTCGAATCAATCGCTGTACAAATTCATTCGTGGCTCTCGCAATTAACACTAGATTTGTCGATAATAATTCTTCATGAATACATCTTTAAAATCTCAACAATCGTAAATTAAAAGTATTATGATTTTATGTGCTCGTGACAAAACTAAGTAGGTGAAATTTGAATAGTAAGAAGATTAAAAGTCAATATATCATTTCAAATCTATTACAGAAACAAACTTTCTACTTTTTGAAATTGATGCAGAAAGTTGTGATTTTGCATGAAGATTCGCAGTCTATACATACCAGTTGCTGTATACTTTTTGCATTTCAATCGAAAAAATTCTCTTGGGGCCGAGGAAAAGGTTTCCTCTACCTCAAGAGAAACTGTCGCAGCTTACAGTACAAGTAAAAAGTGGCATCAAAGGTATCTGAACAAGAAATTCGATGTTTCCAATCGAGAACGCCCAAAAGTGCAAAAACATTTGAACACGAAGAATTAAATCAACTCTTACAAGACAATCCTCGTCAGACACAAAAAGAGCATGTCATCCAAGAAACGATTTCTGATCGCTTGTAATAATTGGAGAAAAATTCGAAACTACGTAACGTGATAATTACGATTTAGTTTACATCTGGAGTGATTGGAACTTGTTTGTAGAGCACAAATTCTTATTATGAAAATACTTTAAATAATTTATTCTAATAATCATTAATTAATCTTTTAAAATATAAGAATATAATTATATTTCCTGTAATTATTGAAATAAAAATTATAAAGCAATATAAAGTTTTTTCAGTAACTAAGTAATTTATAATTAAAAGGTTTGGGTGGAACAAAACCTATGCCCACTTTCAACATGCTAAATATGGACATAGGTTCTGTTCCATGCTAATCCTCGGTATGCTCTGTTTCTGTTTATACTGACAAAAGTGGTGGCAGAAAAGACCCCGGGCGTGAGCACTCTCATTTCCTCTTTGTCTTCCCTAGTAGCATTTATGGTTGACCAACGGTGGCCAACAGTTAGGAGTTGGTTGGGATCTGGTTGGTGGTTTTGCCTACAAATCCTCAACTATGCCTACGATAAAAATTATAATAATTTGCCAACGAATATCCAACGTTGGGCCTACAATTATTATAGTTTGTTATTTAACAAGAAATTTACGTATGATAATAATACAGTGGCCCAACCAATGTTTGCCAACATTTAAATATTGTAAGTCTAAATATCAGACGTTAGAAACATTGCTACAATTAAAAACTCGTTAATTATTATATTACAAATTGATTTTTATGTTTTCTTATTTATGGATTTTATTCGCAATTTGTCACTGTCGCGCAATGGTTGGCCCACTAAAGTTTTATTGTGTTCAGCCTTGAAATTTATTTATTTCTTTAATTTTTCCATTTTCCAAGAGGAAGGCGCAAGGAGTACTGCTCATATAGTATAATAAAACTTTTTTTTTTCAATTTTTACCGTGGAAATACATTGTTTATATATTATTTATGATATACTGTAAAAACAACCGTAAAGGAGAAGATCAGAATATGTCAGCGGGCCCAGTTGATAGTTCGTATTATAGTGACGTTGGCCCTACATTGACCCTAAGTTGGCTCTACTTTGCCCTACGTCGACCCTAAGTTGGCTTTACGTTGGCCCTACATTGACTTTACCTTGGCCCTACGTTGGCCATGGTCGTTGGGCCAACTGCAAAACAAGGCAACATTTCTAACGGTTGCCCAACCAATCTTCCAACGAAGGCCCAACGAAATGCCCACCATAATTGCTACTGGGGTTAAGACGATGCTGGGCATATTTGCCTCAATTGAGGTAAAACCGTCCCCATCGTAGCGTCCACTATCCCCTTCCAGTAAGCGCCGCACAGTGGTTCGAAATCGCCAAAAAGTGGCCAAAAATCGAAGACATTTTCCAACTTAGTTGAATATTGGTATTCCGTGGGTTCTCGGATTGCTGATTATGAATTTGATTTCAAAAAACAAAATGGCGGATTCAATATGGCAGATGTGTTACTCAAAAAATTGTCGGATTTATGACGTGGTTTTCCCAAGTCTTAAAAAGCGTAATTTACCTGTACCCCAGTCACCGATACGGTAGTTAAATAATGAAAACCATTGTGTCTTTAATGAAAAAGTGAGCAGTTCGAAACATAACGATTCGTGTATGAAAAGAACTGTAGCATCGTTTAAATATAAGAATTTTCTTGACTGTTAATGTGTGATAAGTGTATATCCAAATACAATTATACGGATAAATCACATTTTTTATTTTTGCGTTTTAAAAAAGTTATTATAATTTTTATTGAGTATTAATTTTACTGAGTATTAATTTTACTGAGTATTAATTTTTAACTTTTGAGTATTGCTTGTGTTTTGGCGATTTTGGTCGTTGCCTATTCATTGTTGTAACTTTAAATTGCGTAAGTCTGCGCAAGATATTTTTATGTAGCAATCTTAAGGAGGCTTCAGCAAATACTTTTATGCAAAATCCATCGTGACCTCGCGTGACCTCCGCTTTGTAATCGTCACTAAAGCAACAAAAAGACTGGAATGTAGTTGTTTAGGAAGAGACAATTTTCAAAATGATATATATATCTAAAAATCTTACCCATAAAAAAGTATGATGAGGCAAACAATGTCAATTTTCTAATTTTTAGCAATTTATATTTATGCACATCTTGGCATAAATTTCATTCATTTTGGACGAAGTTGAAAAATTTATTTTTGGCCACGTTTTGGCGATTTTGAACCACTGTATGCCGCGCCGTTGCCATGGAGAAAGGACGCGCTTCGTCTGTCACGAGACTCGCGAGTAGCAACGAAGGTAAGTAGTAAGTACGTACGGTGGGGCAACGGAGGTAGGTACTTACTCGCTGCACGGAATAAAGGTTGTTGGGGGAAGCAAGCGATTGAGGCCATTCGGGGGCCCCAACCAGTGTCACCAGATGAGTCCGAATTCGGACTCATTTACTCCCCTACTTTCCCCCTTCTACTATCCCATTCCAGCACTACGTCTCACTCATACCTGTATTCCCCTCGATTTTCTCGACCTGGCGACACTGGCCCCAACCGTACTCAGTAGTACTGTCTTAGGACACGATGAAACACTAACGAAAGGATGATACGCCTAACAACATCACTCATGACATTACGAAAAGAACTTCTGAAGCAACGAAATATTTTTGCTGTCTGTGAACAAACAAAAATTTTGGAGAAAAGAGCCACAAATGAATTTGTACAGCTAACATTTCTCACGAGTTTTGCGTCCCATTCTCACCGGACAATTGCGCGACGAAGTCTTCGGGTAATTCGGCTCTCTGCTTGGCGAGTTTGCAGGAGAGCAAGTCGTCCTTCGCCGTCTCCAGCTGGTGCAGTTTCGAAAAATTTCGGATTAGTAACACGACAGAGCAGGGAATAATAGAGTACCTACGTTCGCGAGAAACTCATCGGTCAGCGATCCTATCGCGGCGTATCCCGACTCGATGGAGAGCTGCGGATGCAAATTTCCTCGGGGAATGCACGGGTAAACTTGTGGAAAAGATCCGAACGCGTTCACGGTAATCATCACGGGCATTAAATGGCCAACCTAAAATAAATAAAGCGGATTGTCCCGTTCGAATCACGGTTCTCGACACGAAAATCTCGAAATTTCGAGCAACTCGAAAATAGAGAGAAGGAGAGAGGGAGAGCGAGGGAGAGAGAGACATGCCTCAAGCTGGAACCTATGATCGATGGGACCGAGATTTGTCGAACGCTGCTTCACATCAAATTCCACGAATGACAGAGGGTCCACGAATCCCGTGCTTGGCTCGACCATTAGTGGACTTATATCGAAGCTATTGACCGTCTCCTCGACGACATTGTCCAACCCGGTTACTTTATAAGGGAACGCCACTCTGCTGGTATTCTTCAGGGTGAAACTCCTGTGACTCGGCTCCAGAAGCAGCTGCAACATACATATACATACGCGATTCATCTATTTACGCCTTTTATTCGAGTTCCGTTCACAGTTAATTTCGAATCGTTTTAGAGTAGAGGACATATGAAGATCACTTTTAATTTTTTTTAATGGAACTATATGCATTTTTCAATACATCAACCGATGTATTTCTTTAGTCCCCATAAAAAAGTTATTAACCTTCTTATTATACAGCCGGGTGAGACACCAAAGACTTTCATCGAAATTATCTCCGTTGTACACGTTTGTAGTAATACGAGAAAATGTTTGGTTTCAGTGGTGCAATTATTGTGACGGAGAAGCTTTTTTCTCTAGGTCATATTTTCCGATATTTCAAGGTCATCGTCATTTTTTTTTTAATGGAACGACGTATTTTAATTAGTGTAACATTATAGCTAATGAAAAGACAAATTCAACCATGTCGGATATGTTGACCTTCAAATGACCTTCGAAGGAGTTATTCTTCAAAAAGCATAACTTGACGTACGAAGACCATATTCACAGTTACCGTACTCTACTAGGGTTCCATTGATGTAAACGTTGAAACATTGTCGAAAGACATCTCCTGTTCACAAATTGCCGTACTCTCTAGCATTTTCAAGAATGTGTTCAAAATGGTGGCCGTCAGCATTTAAACATGCTTGTAACCTGCTTCGTAAAGAAGATTGGACAATATTTAATATCTCGCGGGTAATATTCCCACATTCTGTTACTAATGTTCCCTATAAAAAAGATCCAGTGAATTCAAGTCAGGTGAACGTGCTGGCCACTGAACTGTTCCACCACGTACGATCCAACGGCTAGGAAAACTTCTGTACAATACTTCTCTTGATATTCTCGTGTAATGAGTAGGGTACCCATCGTGTTGAAACCACATTTCACTACGATTTTGTAGAGGTATGTCTTCAAGTAAAGCCGGCAAAATTTCTCTAAAAAATTGTGCGTATCTTTCTCCCGTCAAGGTTCCGTTTATAAAGTATGGCTCAATTATTGTACTGTTTATAATATCGCCCCAAACATTAACACTTCACTTCCTTTGGTGTTCTATTTCACGAAGCCAATGTGGGTTATCAACGGCCCAATAATGAGCCTTTCGTAAGTTTAATGAACCATGATTGGTAAATGTTGACTCATACGTGAATAAAACATCATTAAAAAATTCTGATTTCCGACGCAGCCCCCATTGACAAAAATTGACTCGGTTTTGGAAATTGTTTCCGTGTAATTCTTGGTGTAATGATAAATGAAAAGGATGAAATTAATGCCGCTGTAGAATTCTTAACACTCTTCTCTGACTAACAATAAGATTTGACTGTCTGGCGATTTCGCGTGTTCTAATGATTGGATTATCAACTACGGAACCTAAAATATTTATTTCATTATGTACATTTGTTTTTGGTTTATTTTGTACACGTTGTTTCTTCTCTACACTTCCAATTTGGACGCTTCTGATAGTTGGAACACTAGGATGTCTCCGATTAGAATATGTTCTTGCAAATTGTAATTAAGCTTGCACTGCGTTTTGACTACGTTCGCAGTAGACGATTACAGTATCATATTTTTCACGGATCGAATGCGACATTTCGAAACCGGGACTAAAATCATACTGATATAATATGACACAATGTGCAGCACGGCACGGCAGTATTTAAACAAGGAATGTCTTTCGACAATGTTTCAGTGTTTACATCAACGGAACCCTAGTAGAGTACGAGAAACATGAACATGGTTTTCGCAAGTTAAAAAAAAAAAAACTTCTTCGTCACAATAATTGCACCACTGAACGAAACATTTTCTGCTTGAAACATTTTTTCGTATTACTAGATACAACGGAGATATTTTCGATGAAAGTCTTTGGTGCCTCACCCTGTATGTATATCGGAAAACCATTAGTTTAGGATATATTTAAGTTTACATGATCTGTTTCACAAAAAGTACTACATAATCACATTTGATTTCATTGCTTGGAACAAATCGTTTGAGATTCTTTAAGGGAATTTCTGGTCTCCTGCAGAGTCCCTTAGGACATTTTATTGACCCTTTGGATCCTGTAAGTCGTTACAAGATACTTCGGTTGCTCTTAGGAGTTTCTATGGACCTTTTAATTGTAACTTCTGAAACTCTCAAGGCAATCGTAAGGAATCAGTGATTCCTTCGAGCGACACCGCGATCGTTCTTGCGAAAAGTGGAAGAACTTCAGTGAAAACTTATGCTCGAGTGCTTTTCCGTATAAGCAAGCGCGTTACCTGTTGTCCAAAATCGATTGTGTCAGCGTCAACAGTGAATCGAATCGCGTCTGATTGCGCGCACAGCTGCAGCACTTCGGTAGGGCCGCGTAATATTTCGCAAATGGCTGTAGCTTTTATTTGGAGCTGCACGTATCCGTGAAATCCAATGTGAACGTGTTGTGTCGTGTACGGCGGTACAACACCAACGCGTGGAATGATTTCCAGTATCTAGACAATACAATATTATTACATTCCCGCCGAATTATATGCCATTCAATGAAAATGATCGCCGATTAATCCGTTCCAATTATTAAATCTTCGGTCAATAAACATCACGTAACCTAATGGCTGGAATACTGATTTAGTTCAATAGATTATAAGTAAACCACGGAACTTTATGCAAAATAAACCGTTTCTACACCTGTTACGAGAAACAGGAGCCACTTATGAAATGCACTCGATTCTTCGATTCTTTTAAACTTTCAGTGTGTAAACTTTTAGTGTGCTAAATTGTAGCAAATCCTTCTCGTCGTAAACGCTTAAAATCTGAAGTTTAATTATAAACCATTTGTTTAATGAATATCATTGACGTTTAATCTATTCCATAGATTAACACTAACCTATCAATGCCGATCAATTGACCGGTTTCGTATTGTAATATGTTGCAATTATTAAACTTATAATGATGCTGTCGTGTTAAACGGTTGTACATTGTACACGTTTCTTTATGCAAGTACACGCTACCATCAAAGTTGTGAAAAATCTTAATATAGTTAATCTTGTTACTTTCATAAGCTAAAACGTATTGGGTACTTTTAGTTACTTGGTTTAGTGTTAAACCTTCGCGCAATCTAGTGGCCATTATGTTGATTCAGAGTCGCCAGATGAGGCGAGGGAGCACGAATTGAGGGGAAAAAGTTACCCTCTCTGTGCCAGTACGAGACACGTGCACGACAGAGATGAAACGCGTAACATGATCGGGTCGCGGCGGATGCGTGGGGAATAGCGTCGTAGAAGGAGAAGCTAGGGTGGGAGCACAAGTCTTAATCTGGCGACTCTGTGTTGATTTCGATTCTAACAGCACGTCTTTCAACCATGATACATAAATGTATTATTCAAAAATAGAGATGCATTTTCAATGGTGCCGTAACAGATGAAAATTGACTAACATCATTGATACAATGGGTCCTCGGAGGTTCGTTCCTCATAGTTTCGAAAGCAGCGAGATCCACGTCCTCCGTAAAGAACGTCTCAACTATGGGTAGCAAAAAATTCCTCAATTCTCCCTCGGACACCGTAAAAATATTCTGTTCCATGTTATCGTCCGCGATCGTACTGTTCGACTTCAATTGCTGGGGGTGCTTCTCGGAAACTGGTGCTGAAATATAAATGGAATTTTTCATTAGACATTTCCAGACCCGTTTCTTTTCATTAACGGTTCAGAACAAAAAGAAAAGATACAGTTTACGGGCGGTGATATCGATTGAGATGGTCCATCTCCGCTTCCATCCTGTCTGTCGTTCATGAAAATGTCTTCAGCGGTCGCAGCTGACACGAGAGCATCGGGAGTCGGTAATTTTGTTGCAACATGCGTATGCATCGCGCACTCCTGCGAGCACAGATTAATCAAATTTCACTAGCGAAATTACAGGCTGTGGAGAATTACCGTAGGAATCAACTATGTAGGTACAAGTCAGAATGCACGTATGTTCCGAAAGTGCTGTGGCATTGTTCAGAGCTCTCCGTTTTTCAGCGAACGCAATACTTTGAATGTGAACAGTTCGAATTATACTCTAATTAATTATACAGGGTGTACGCGTCATTACTAGCCAGCGTATTTTTCGAAAACTATTGTGATTCGAAAAATATGAAAGAGGAAAAAGTTATACTGTTTTCTGCAAGCAATGTAATGGTGTCTGTCATTTTTTTTATTTGCATTATTTTGTTAGAAATAAAGGTGACCTTCAATTTTTTAGATGGAATGCTGTGTACTTTTTTATATCTTATGAAAGCATGTGCCAGCACGATTCATTCGTATACGACACACTAATCTTCAAGGTCATACAAACGCAAGGTCACAAATGGAAGAAACATTTCTGACTTTGTGTGATCTTGAAGGTCATTATGATCAGAAACACCCTGTACGTATGCTTCTTTTCTTTTGCGACCTACTATACTTTCTTTCTTGATTAAGTTCATCGCACTCGATAAATAATGAGATTAGCTATATTAACGCACACAGCTAGCGCGGTGGCCTAGCAAAAATGAAGACAAAATAAGAAAAGAGATGTTAGAATATGGTCAGAGAGTTAAAGAATTGTACACCATCTATAAAAATGCGTTCCGCATGGTCAAAAATGTTTAAAGATAATACGGAAGAAAAATTATGACAAACATATGTTTAAAATGTATCCACATTTTTTCATACGATAATAATCAAAGTAGACGAAATTTTTAGCACGTAAAATGTGTATTGCAACGATTTTAATCGTCACTCGCTTTATTCTATTTTATTTAGAAGAAGAATTTGTTGACGAGTCTAAAACAGCGTCTTGCTGTTCTCCATTTTGTAACGAAATAATTAGGAGCATATAGAAAATTGTTTAAAAGATCGTAGTGCCTGAAGGACACTAAAAGTATTTCGCAACGTTAAATTCACTGAAACTTGTACGTAATGCCACTCGGAAAGCCATTTAGACGCTACGCGATTTCCTCGTCACAAGTTAGCAGACGTTTCCGACACAACGATTCTCCGCGTTCAGGACACGAGCAGATTTATTTGAATTACAAGTGAATTACATTGTTATCGTCGCGCCGAGGGCCATTGACCCCGATTCTTTTCCCGTTCAGGATCGATACGCCCAAATCGAACGAACGCGTTCGGAACGAGTCCGGTGCCACGCAGCACCGGCGGAACTTACTGTCGCGGTCGTTTTTGGGACTTACGCAATCGCTATACTTCTCGCGTTCTATCTCGATCGAGTCCTCTGTCCACAGGAATTTGTACACGACCGATACGGGGCCATTATTGGTCAGCGTCAATATTTTCTCGGCACTCGAGCCAAGTTCGCAATTAACAGTGAAATTGGCGGGTTCCAAAACCAGATTGGGCAAGTTGACGAACCCCTTGCACACGATTTTGTCCTGGATAAATCGTTTGCCTATTTAAAATAAGGTCTTTCAACCTTTGCCTTGCGAAATCGCGGAGAACACGATTGCAGAATCACCTTGAATGGACTACAGATTTTACGCGTTCGTCGCAAAAATGAGAAAATCAAACGTAAAAGTGCTGTTACATTATTGTCAATTTATTAATAATTATTAAAGCAAGAAGTATATTTGAATCCTGTTTCGTGCAATCGATACAGGAAAATTTTTATTTTACATAATGATTCGCAGTTTTATAATGGCGAAACGGCGAATTTTTACACGAATTTCCAGTTTAGTAAACGCATATTGAAACGTAACAATGCCTTTTGGTTACTAAAAGAATCGTTATAGCAAGAACGAAAGAAAAACAGTAATTTTAATTAATGTAAAGGGTGTTCGCGTCATTGCTGGCTAACGTTTTTGTTTTAAATTAAAGAGAAAAAAGTTATATCTGTTTTTTTCAAGCAATGCAATGGTGTCTGTATTTTTTCTGTAACTGCATTATTTTTTTAGAAATGAAGGTGACCTTAAATTTTTTTAGATGGAATGCTGTGTACTTTTTTATATCTTATGAAAGCATGTGCCAGTACGATTCATTCGTATACGACACACCGATCTACAAGGTCATACAAATACAAGGTCACAAATGGAAGAAACATTTTAAATACTTCGTAAAGATATCGTTTTCGATTCACCGTTCAAAAATGTAAACGACTTGAAAAGCAAGATAACGGAAGCATGTGCATTAATGTTTCGGCCAACACTAGCAGAAGCTACCAAACATGTATGTAATTCGGAGAGCCGAAATGTGCATATAATATGCGCAAGGAAATCATATTGAACATTTACTGTAGCCTCGTCAATGAAGAATACTTGTAAACACATTGGCAGGAGGTATTCAAAGTATTTCTTCCATCTTTGAAGTTGCGTGATCATGAAAGTCATTATGTCGTATACGAATGAATTCGTTTTAGCACACACTTTGTTATGATTTAAAAAATACATAGCATTCCATTTAAACAATTGAAGGTCACCTTCATTTCTAAAAAAATAATGCAGATACAAAAATATTACAGACACCATTACATTGCTTGCAAAGAACAGTATAACTTTTTTCTCTTTTTTCTCTACATACGACGCGTACAATCCGTATGTATGTATGTGTTCCTGCATTTTATTATCATGCTATAAATGCATCAAGATCCGCAGACTAATGATGGTGATTGGAATTGTTTATCTGTTAACGCGATTACACTCCACTTTTCATAATTAACACAGCGATTGCCGTGCGAACTTTTCACCTAAGTATTATTTACTTCACTCGTAGCTGAGATAAGTGTTATTAATAACAGTTATTGATCACTTGTAGTTTCGAGGATTGCACTTTCCGCGATGTTAAATCCGTCACACGTTTTATCAAACTCGTAAAAACTATATCTGCGAATGTATTAATTATTTAATAGTGGAGTCATCATTTTACGTCATGTTCTAATACCGGTGATTCTCGCGGCATTCGGCGTGTTAGTATATTACATTATTAACGTAATGCAATTAACATGATACAGAATGCTCTACTACACTTTACCGGTCACCATCACCTGCTATCGAATAAATTTATTATAAATCGAAAGCCAGCTCATGTTAATTTCTACATACAGCGTATATACAATAGAAATTATATGTTGCGACTATCATAGCGAGATTCTACATCCTCGGCTTGGTGGAAATTGATGTAAAAAAGGTACGTGCAAAATTAACTTTGTCTTTGAATTTCAAGGTCAAAAGGTCAACAATTTTTTTGATTGCATCGTATTCTACTCATCACAAGGCTAAAAAGTGCAAACGAAACCATGGGACAGAACTCAATCGGTCTCTTAAAAAATTATGATAAAGTTCTTTCATTATCAAACTGATTTTATTTATCTTATACTTTCATTCCTCTGTCAGATGGAGTTTGTACGTATGGCGTGCTATTGATGATGCAGTAGGAAATTATTTATTTACGCGTGAAATATATCGAAAATATAATATAAATGACATTAGTTTGATAATGAAAAAGCTGCATTATAATTTTTTAAGAGAACGATTGAGTTCTGACTTTAGCACGTTTAATCCTTGCGATCAGTAGAATATATGATGCAATCAAAAAAATTGTTGACGTTTTGTTACTATACGTATAATTACTATACATCCTGTACATCTTATGCAAAATAAAAATTGTCTACCTGAATTGCAAGAAACTGGAGTAAACTAGAAAATTATCTTCTTTTTTAATATGTTTAATAAGTTGAAAATCATATTTTTATATTCTTCTAGTGTTTTTACTGTTTACAATTACACTTACTCATTTTTGTCATAAATGCATAAAATCCGCTGTCGAGTGATAATTGCGAATGCGATAGCACTCGCGAAAAAGCGACAAGACAAAAAGTTGCAAATCTAAATTCTCATTATTGGGTAACTCTAATTTCTCTTTTACTCGATTAATAATTTTCGTGGGGAAATGTAGGCCTACCGCGAGAAAATCTTTTTTTCTTAGCTTTAGACGTCTTGCCTTGTTCTGGCTTCGTGAATGTTTGCGACAAACAAATTACCTGGTAAACAGGCGAACGAAGTTTTGTATACAGTACAACTTTCGATAGTTCAATTAGGCGGGATGTCTACGGTGGCATGGCGCCTTTGCAACTTCCCCATCGAATCGAGGAATTCAATTTACCTTGCTAGGGTGCTCATCGTATTCAAATTGGAGCACACCAACGTATTTTCGTGAATAGAGGTTATCGTCGTCGTCCATGGAGAAGAACAGACGTATTGTCGTGGCCTGCGCGTCGTACAAAATAATTTTCATATGCTGCAACTGTCTCCCGTCGTTGGTTAATATGCGGAACGGGGCTTTCACCGAGATCTTCGCGTTCACATGCAGCTTCGACCGATTGGTTACCACCAATTCCTCTACAGAGTCAACGATCAAGACACCGTCTTGTCAGCTTTGTTTAAAAAATGTATTTTCTATTCGACGAAGTATCTCTTAATTCCTGAAATACTTGTCTCGATGTCTTTACGTCAACCTTTAAAGCAGCTGAAGAGTCTTCCCGCGAAGATTTTGCAAATATTCAATCTTACAATTCGGAAATTTACGTCTAACATTAGGTTGATGCAAAAGGAATGGCCGATTTTGATTTTATTGATAAATTTCACTTTTTTTAAAATTGTTTTAACGCATACAGATTAAACGATAAATAAGCTTTAACCTTAGAGCAGGATGGAGGCAGGAGGCGGAGAACAGAGCACACTGTTTCTTTTCCCTGTTCTCAGTAACTACCAACGTCCCCCACCATTCGACTGGTATCATATGAAAGAAATTGCCAGTTCCTCGGCTCTGGAAATAAAGTCAAGCTAATTGTAAGAGTGGTGCTGAAGAGTGAGACCAGAAAATTAATGGTGGGGGGTCGCGTAGCAATTGCGGGGAACAACTTCACCGGCTCTGCCTTAGAGGGTCGTGGTAGCCGGGGTGGCCACTATAGTGATCAGGGACAAACTTGAGAATTTTGCGAAACATTTTCAATGGAAAAATGCCGCTCCTCTAAAGGTTAAAGTTATAAGCTTCAAAATTATTGGTAGGACATTAAGCGAAGAATTCGGTCATCTTTTTTTTGCATCGATCTAATATAAGAAGAGATCGCGATAAAATCGATAGTTTAAAACAGATTGGTTGACGGTGGAATAAAATTTGTCGAGGATACCGAACCTGTTTGATGACGTACGTCATCATTGGGGCAGATGTCGACACGAAACAGTAACTCCTTTTTGTTAAAGAAAATTTGGGGCTCGGAAAGCGTGGCTTTGAACGTAGAAACACCAATCAACTCACGTCTCAGAGCAGTCACAGTTTTACCAAAAACATACCAATCTTCGGTCACGCATTCATTACTATCAACGAAACAGAGTGTCTTCGAAAAGTTCCATTGCCTTTAACAACTTGAGTTTCGCTTACTGTTCCCAGAATAATTCGCAATTCACGACTTTCTCCTCTTCTGGTTCGATCTCGAGTACCAATGGCTTCATTTGAAACTTGTCTCTGTGTTAAGCAGAAATTCGAATGTCTGAGCGAATCTGTAGACAGCGGCGGACTACTTTGCAGAAACTAGGATAAATTTAAGCTTTGCTCAACCCAGTGGAGACACGATTAAACTCTCTTCTTGGAATTTCTACCGTAATTATACATATTAACTAGACTAGTTAATATGTATATGGTATCCTTAATTTTTCTCGGAGAAAATGTATGTCTACATCTAGATCAAGCGTTGCGAACAAAACACTAATAAAATACATTTGACATCCTCTTCTGAAGTTCGATTAAATTGTCCAGAGACCCGCTGTCTAATCATAACCCACATTAAATGCGAAATACTTGTATGTTACTCACGTTTGCAGTCCCATCAATTGACCCCGACTGAGCTGCACATGTGGAGTGTTCGACCAGACAATCTGATAAGCGTTTGTCCCGTAATTTTTTAACGTTATCGTTCGATGGATTTTTTGGTAGCTGTAGGAAATATACCGACGGTCAAATTTAGAGGATTGCTAAATTTCAATATCAGCGGAACAATAAGAGTACATACCATCATGCAACAAAGAATCATTCGTTCGATTTTATACAGGGTGAGTCAATAAAAATTACCACCTGAAATAATTCATTATTTATTGTCTTTATCAAAAAATGTTTTAAATGCACCGCACATTTTTACTTCATGTAGAGTGTAGAGGTTCAAGTTCAATTGTAGGTATGTATGTATGTACTTTGTTATAGATCGTTGAATTCGTCTTTATAAAGACTACAACGTATGTAGTAACAAAAAAAAAATACATATACGGCACCATTTGAGAAACTCAAGGTCACCATGGTATCTCAGAAAATATAACTGGTCCTAAAAAATCGAACTGTGTTTTTCTAATGACCCCCTCGAATTCAATGAATTTCATTTCAAACAGTTTTTGATAAAGTCAATAAATCATCAGTTATTTCAGGTGGTAATTCTTATTGACTATCTCTGTATTCTCGTTGCGAAGGGGACTCTTTGATCTGTATACCCATTATAGAAGTTTGTAGAGCGAAATAAATTTTGTTAGCTCCATAGACACTTTCGAAACCACCCTTCGCTTTTCTGTTCACTTGTTACTGTAAAAACATGTTGCAGATTGCTATCCAATTTTTTCAGGAAGTTATTTGGTCCTTGTTTTAACGCTCTGATACACGAGTCTGTGGGACCCATAACGAAAATTGTTGTTGATTTAACTTTTTGCAATTATTTACAGATAGCCAAAATGGTCTCCAGGCACCCGTGAAAATGATGTAACTTTTTTACAAGTGGACGACCTGACTTAAGTTTTTTCAAAAAATTAGAAGAATTAGTTTACTAAATGATGATTTCAAGAAGATTTCAAGAAAATTGTAATTGACAAGAAAAAAATAGTAAATACTGATTTTAAAACTTTGGTAAATATAGCTATGAGGGGACCCACCTCGGATCACTTTGACCTTCACATATGTTGTCAAGGACAACATTCTGAACAACTTTTGTCATTATATTTATCCGTAGCTCGATCATAGTTATCGAGAAAATTGTATAAAACTATTGCTAGTATTGAATTGAATTTTCTGTATTGCGTACGCATATTTCCGATTTTCGTATGGGTGGTCGGGCCGGCCTGACGGCCGGCCTTCTCCGCCCCCTCCACAGACCTAACCACAACTCATTCTATTTGCATAATCTTTGTATTGTAACTGTCATCTAGAATTTGATGTAGTAATTAAGACTAACGTAACCCAATCCTGACCACACCACAACTCATTCTATTTGCATGATTTTTCCATTACTAGATCAAATTCTGGATGACAGCTGACAGGTTTGTGGAGGGGTCGGAGAGGGCCGGTAGTCAGGCCGGCCCGACCACGCATACGAAAATCCAGGAGTAGTATCTCACTCTAGTTATACATATACATATAGGGTGAACTTAAAATAGTCAATAAGTATGCAAAATAATAATTTTAATTACATTTCTAGATTATTTAATGGATACACAGTGACCGCTAGATGTCGTATCGGCCAGAACTACCGTTAAAATAAACTGTAGTTGGAACCAAAATTTAACAAAGCTTTTTCGTAATTATCTCGGAAACTAAGTTCGAGCGACGGATAGTTATATTGACAATAGTTGTTCAGAATGTTGTCTTTGACAACATATGTGAAGGTCAAGGTGATCCGAGTTGGGTCCCCTCAAAGCTATATTTACCAAAACTTTTTTATCCGAGTCGCGTTAGTCTCGCTGGTACTGTGAACCAAGGTCGACAGATTAAGGCTTATGTTCCCACTCCACTTTCCCCTTCTACGACGCTATTCCCCACGCATCCGCCGAAGCCCAGTCACGTGACGCGTTTCATCTCTGTCGTGCATGTAGCCAATACTGGCAGAGAGGGGGTAACTTTTTCCCCTCAATTAGTGCTCCCTCCCTTCATCTGGCAACTCTGCTGCGAAAGAAGCAAGGGATCATCAAATTGGTACCTGAACAGAAATCCTAGATCGTAGTCAGGAAAGATGTGTGGCTCAAAAACGACGCTGCACCCGACTCCAAAAGCTCTCAGCTCGACGCAGGCTGAACCACCTTCTAGAATCAGCAAGATCTTGTCATGGAATTTCCCGACGTCTCGGAGACGCAGTGTCACGTCGATTTTCATCGATTTGTTCGGTTCCAAGTAACCGCTATCTGGGTCGACATTCCAGAGCAAATTTGGCTTCTCCTAGAACGGAATTAAAAATTAAAATTACGGGTCTTCAACTTGCCTTGAAACGTCGCAATATACCATATACATATACACTGCCGCTCAAAAGTATGTGGACTAGGGTCGATCTTATTTTTCGACCAAAAAATTTTGGGCACGCCCCCCCTCCCCCAAAATTGTACCATGTCATGATATATATAATATTATATATTATAATTCCTTACATGCACTCAAGTACAAGTATACTTTGTACGAATTAAGATTATTTCACATTAATTAGCCTGTCTAATTTCTGTCCGTCACCTTCCCGCTAACAAGTCCGTTTTCGCGAAGCACATCCGGTTAAAAATATTATGCTCTGATTAAATATAACATATTTATGTCGAACGTTAATTTCTCTAGTTTTTAAATTAGTATAAGAATACAAGTAAAAGAATTGGTACTTTCAATAAAATACATAAAATTTAACATAAATATTTATAAAATTATGATAATTAGTTAATTGTTATATTGAAAATATTACAATTTGGTACTATTATAATCAATATTTTGACACAAGAAGAACATTTAGTCATAATAAAAAGACTTTCCTTCAAATATTCCCATTCCTACAAAATTTCGTGTTTTTCGCAACTTCAACGTCAATGAGGCACGCCTTTCCCTTATCCGATCAACTTCAACTTTTGCAGGAATTATTTTCTTACCCAATAGCTCAATTTTGAGGGGGGGGGGGGGGGGTGTGAAAAAAATCTCGCAAAAAAAATTTCACCAAGTATAGCTAAGGTCCACCCTAATGTGGACACTCACCGTGTTCATGAAATTTGTGATATATAATGTATATTTTTATTATTAAACAATATTTGTTGCTAAATTTTAATATGGATATGTATGTAATGTATTCTAATAGTACTAAATTAACAATTTAGTTATTCAAGTTTCTTAATTAAAATATTTCGTTGCATGCGTAAAGTTTGTATAGCTTTTCTCTAGCAGTTTACGATGACTGCATCACTTGAGTGAGGTCTGTTGCCTTCTCAAGAGTAACGTAAACATTTAGAAACATGATTCGAAGCGGAGGAACCTTAGATAAGAGCGTAGCGATATAATTATTTTTTATCATTATCGGTGAGATATTTAATAAATTATTATTGAAATATGTTCTCTAACACTGTACGAACTGGAATACATACAAGGCAATCAAATTTACTAAAGATATCATAACTTTTTTCAGGTAGTTATAATGTATAGTACATGTCCCAACCCCATACGTACTACTTCATTTCTTAATGTTTTTAAAAATGAAAGAAGTTTGAGAATATCTCAGTAGTTATTAATTTTAAGCTCTGCTCGGTATAATACTTTTTTTTACGTAGAATTTGGTGCTTCATCCATTTTTCTCGTAAACATTGTGCATGAAATTCGCAGTCTATTGATCGTAAAAGGTGTTTTAGTAGCCATAATGCAATCGGGAATTAATAAACAAATCAATGAAGTTTATTATTGATTTCTTTCCCAACGAATCTATACAAAAACGAATTTCGTTTCGGTTGTTTCGCGACAGCTGACCGTGTTTAATAAAGTGTTAGGAAAATATTTTACCATGGACACCGTAAACTGCGCTGGTATCGGCGAATTGTTCATCACCAAGAAGTTCGTTGGCGTGTCCTGAAGAACAGAAACTTCGCCGAGGTTCAAGACAGTCGGTTCTGTGGAAACGAGGGCTCCTTTTCCAATATAATTGATGATGCAAGTCACTATAGGGGATTCTTCGCCCAGTGTCAACATACTAAAGACACAGAAACAGTATTATGAAATTTTGTAATCGTTAGATATACAAATTAATTTGTAGCTCTTTCTAAGCGAGTTTGTCGATTATTTACTGAATGTTCAATGTCTGCTCGCCCACCACTGTTGCAATGATGGTCAGATTAATAGCTTTCTTTTGACCGGCTTTGATGATACCTTGGTTCGTCGACAGGGAATAGATCGTTGGATGAGAGTCCGAAACCTGTGCACGAAGATGGAACGATGAACGGTCATACAAGACTCTGTAAGCCGTTAAATCGCATTAGGACAGTGACCATTTTACGAACTCGTGGAAAATGCAAGTCGTTTAACTGACGTTAAGGCAGATGAGGGGAATTTAATCGAATCGAGGGGAAAAAGTTACCCTCTCTTTGCCAGTACCGCATTAGTCACGTGCAATTCTGCCACAAGCGTGACAAAGACGGAACACGTCACGTGACCGGGCAGTGGCGGCAGCGTGGGGGAATAGCGTCGTGGAAGGGGAACGGTAGAGTGGGGACACGAGTCTTAATCTGGCGATATCTCGACGATTCTCGCAGTTACCAGTTGCGATTGCAAGTAGAAAAATCCGTCGACGTTGGACGCGTTCACCACGCGAAATGTTTTGGTGCAGGGGTGATTGAGGAAGCAGAAATCACTGATGATCTCTGTCGGAACGATCGACAGGGCGGCCACGACTCCGCAGAATTTGATCGTTAACGCTAGAGCATCCGAGTTCGTGTCCCAAAAGTCAACCTCCATCCTCGTCTGACCCTCTCGGACGATGTTGGCGGTGTAAATGATCTGTGAGTCGTGCGATGATCGACAGCAGAGCTGCTTTAGAGGTCGCGCAGATGATTGATCGTCGGGCGGGTTGAAGGCTTACTTTCAGTTTGAAGAACCCGTTGGCAGAGATTACCCCTGCCTTCGGGCTGACGGAGAACTCTCGAGGATTCGATGGGAAACTAGGTTTTGTTTGAGCCTTGGCAAACTCGTCGTGAGTCAACGGTGTCTGGTGTCCATCGTTCAACATTCTCAGGCTGAACGAGACGGGGACCAGCGACAAATTGTGCAGGTACACCTCTCGTTTGTTGCTGAAGCCTTTAACAATTCAACGAAACGCTCTGTTCCACTCGTGCATCACCAATAAATGCCGATTTATACTATCCGTACAGCCATGGAACGGTTCCGTTTCTTCATTCTTTTTTTTTTGTTTCTTTGTTCATTCATCGCGAGAATGTCGGAGAGCCGAACCTTAACCCTCATCGCTCCTTAAATTGTTCCATTTCATGAAAAAATGGTATATCTAAAATTTTAGATCAATCGGACGTCGGGAAGACGTGGCACGTAGAATGCGAAGTTTTGAAATAGAAATAACTGCACGCTAACTGTAAGAAATGCGTGTTCGTTTACAAGCGGCACAGATGGCCTTTCGACTTTTAGCATATTTATTTTACGAAGAGGCCTTTCCATTTTTTGCGCCGTTCCAAATGACTTCGGGAAAAGGGGCCATAAAATGATACCGAAGGTCCTTAATCCGGGTACGCGAGGGCCTCGAACGGACAGAGTGGGTCCTAGCACATGTAAGGCGATCCAAGCAATTGGCACTACCCTTGTCCTGCGACAGGTCGAGAGGCCATACGTGCCACTTGTAAACGACCGCGCATTTCTTACACCAACTATGAAGAGTACACTGAAAATTCAAGTTAAATATGTTATATTACCAAAAATATCATAATTTCTTACATACATTCAAGCACTTTACTTTGTACGAATTAAGATTATTTCTGTAGTTGATTGTCTAAAATGGTTGTAGCATTTGATACAGTTAATGATAATGATGTAAAACGATTAGTAGTTAATTCAAATAATGTAAATGAGTAGGCTGGTAGCAAAATTGCAGCCTTTATATCTAAAAAAAACTTTACATTTTTTTAAAAGGTTTTCAATTTCTCTAGATTTTATAAGTAAGGAACCCTCGGAATGGCAAAGTGATGCCAGTTATGTATAATGTAGGCTTAAATATAGTATATAATTTAGTTGTAGTTAATGATTCGGCAGAACGAGGAGTCAAACTTATGCAAGAATTTAACGATATATTACATATCACGAAATGAAGAAGAAAAACAATTTGTAATTTAAACTGTATCAGACTACAGAAAGCGATATTCAGACGCAAAAAAGACTACATTAATGAAAAATTTGTAAAATGTCTTTAGTATTGTTGGCTTGTATACATATGTATATATTAAAAAGTATTTAAACTCAATACCTCTATTTTCATTTCTTCACCTTTATATTATCATGTTGTGTAATATTCACCACATCCAGTTAAACAGTCAACAATAACAAAAGCTTATTGGAAACAGCGATCTCGATACTCTCCTCATAAAACTGTGTTTATTACATTTCAACAGACTTAATATCCAGCCAGGGCAAACAGAAATAAAGGTTAAGAATACACAACAATTAAATCTAGCGAATATGTACGCTTCTTAGGGATAATCCTTGATTACAAATTGTCATATAAAAATCAAATAGATTAAATACAAAAAAGTGCACAAGGTCTATGAACATAGTACTTCGAGGTACGTGGTAGGGTTCAGACCCAGAAACCTTAATAGTACTTCACAAAAGTTTCGTGTACTGGATTACGGTTCCTTTGTATACTTTCCCACCCAACACAACCCAATAGAAAAGCTAGAGTAAATTCAATACACGGCAATAAGACTTGCTCTTAGATATAGAATTAGCACACCTACCAATATTCTTCTTTCGGAATCCAAACTACAACTTATATAGAACGTTCGAGATTCCTATGCACAAATTACCTCAATAAGGTCTATTCGAACCAAAACTCGCCAGTTTACCCAACTATATCACGCCTCCAAAAAATTATGGATAACAGGTATAGCAAACGCAAAAATAGTAACAGGCTTTGTTGGAACACGAGTAACCACGGGTACTAATCGCGACATCTCTGATGTTTATTATTAGTTGTTTGTTCCGTGCGTCCTGTGTATGATGGCGCTCGGCCCTTATGTGTGTACGTGTGTGTGTGCCTTCACCAAGGTAAGTACGCGTGTCGCGGCTGTACGCGGCTTCCTTCTTTTTCATGTGTACCTCGTGTAGTCAAGACGTATCTATTAAAATAAAGTCTAACGATTGTAACTGCGCACTCTCGCTTGTATATTATACGCTCATACAGTAATCACCCACATTCCAACAGGCTTCTATACAAATGCATAAGAGACACAAAAAATTCAATCAGTCATATTTACTCCACCAATCACTACAATAACGATGTTCAAGAATGCTACTCCGTTATTAGCAATATTTATAATAACACAGAATTTGGTACGTTATTAAAGTATGTAAAAAAACCCCAATTTATTAATTGAAAATTTAATTAAAGAGTAAAAATCGTATGCTCTTTACACGGACGGTAGCAAGTCAAAAAACTCAGTTTCCGTAGGAAGTGCGCGTGTCTGTAATGACTTAGACAAGACCGTAGTAAGAAGTACATATAATTAAAAACGCATCAATCTTCACTGCAGAATCTATAGCCCTAAATGACATCGTAAAGATAGCTTTAAATCTATCAAAATTTTCTCATTTTTACGGATTCTCTTAGTGCACTACTCTCCTTAGAACATACTAACATAAACACAAATACGAATCCATATATCTTCGAAATAAGAAAAAATGTTTTTAAATTCGCCTCCGGAACCACAAACAATAGTAAAATTCAATTCTACTGGATACCTGCTCACATGGGGATTCTGGGCAACGAGAATGCAGACAAATTAGCGTTAAAATTCTCTTTACGGATCTAAGGGAATCGACTAAATCAACAGCAGCACAAAACATATAAATGTCATAGAAAAAATAGGCTTAATTAAAGGCGTAAATTACTTCACACACTACCACAATCGAAAATCAAAACCGTGGTACAGTAACAAAAATCTCCAACGTGAAATTATATCGACAATGAACAGATGCAGATCAGGATACTATAATCTTGCTAGCTCTCTCGCTCGGATTGGCATAACAAACGATCCACAATGTCAATGCGGTTATGAAACTATGTATTATGGCAATGACCCACATTTGAAAAACAGAGATCAAAATTTATCAAACACTTGCAAAAACTACATCTTGATGTTCCGCTCTCATGTAATGTTCTACTCTCCAGACATCGGAGATATGTAAAGCGACATACTCTATCATTTCTGAATGACTGTGAGCTAAAGATATACAATAAAAAAAAAGAATACATCTTTATACTGCTTGTTTAGCAGGCATACGAATGTTTATAATCTTTGTCGTATTATGTAGAGTATTATAATGTATTAAAACGTCTGTACAGTACTGCAAAATAATCTCTTCCTTGAGATTGAAATTGAATTAATTAAAAAAAAATGCTCTGATTAAATATAACATATTTATGTCGAACGTTAATTTCTCTACTTTTTAAATTAGTATAAGAACACTATTATCATAAATATTTTTGCCCAAGCAGAACGTTTAGTCATAATCAAAAGTCTTTCCTTCAACTTCCTGCAACTTTAAGGTGAATGTGCCACGTCTTCCTCTTATCCGATTAATTTCATCTTTTGCAAGAATTATTTTCTTACCCAACGACGCAATTTTAGGGGGCGGCGCGAAAAAAATCACGCAAAAAAAATTTCTGCAGGTATAGCTATGGTCCACCTTAGTAAACACTTATAACCAAATGCATTAAAGAATGTTTGTCTGAACAGTGCTGAACGAATATATTCCGTGTATATGCGGACAGTATAAATCGACCTTAACACATGCGAGCGAACATTTAAAAATATTAAGTGCAAACATTAATTCGGTACCATTAAACTTACAAAGGAATTTTGAAATTTGTGCGAGAGATAGTCCTTAGAGAACTATTAAACACATATTTTCTTCCATTGACATCAGTGTGCCCACATTGCAGGGGTGAAAACAACCCTCGAAGTTGGAGATTAAAAACACGTTCTTTTAGATATCTTGGAAACTAAGTGTATAGGACGATTTCCGAACGATACGCAATATAAAAAAATAAATAGGTAGATTAATGATGCTACATCATTCTGGAGGATTCTTTGCACAAGATTGTAACCTGTGATGTGATGTAAGTTTCGTACAAGCCTGAGCATAAAAAGTCGTCCATAGAAAGTAATCAACATCGATACTGAAATCCAATATTCATGTCTGTATGTTACTGCGCGCTTGGTGGAATACCAAGGATGTCGTTTATCATGAGCTTTAAGTTTAGAGTATTGGCAACGTCACCTCATCCGTTCAAGCAATGAAGTAGTGGAAAAACTAGATTTACCGGCTGCGGAAATGAGCAAGTGATCCCGCGGTGTACGAGAACGTTCAGCTAACTGTACCGAAAAGGAGGAGGAACATTATTTATTATTTAGCTAGCTATTCAGGATGCTCTGATTCCGAGGTAAAATTGTAAAATAAAAATATTGTAAAAACTAGCTAATATCTTGAAATATGTGCGGGAGAAAAAAATTGTGCAGTAACTCAAAGTTATCATCGGAATGGAACTCGTGGATTAAAAGATGGAGAAACGTTATCGAAGACGGTGACATAAATTTCGAGGATCGAAACGAAATTTCATGATTCGAATATGGCGCAGAACGAATTTTTTGCACCTAATATTTTTCCGTAATATTTCTGAACGTACCCAATGGCGTCTCATCAAAGATGAGGATCTCCTTGTCGAAGCGCAGCTTCGGTAACACGATGCAGCCCCTGCAAGATGCAAGATACAGCGAGTCCTCTGCGCTCGATCAATCTGTTTACGTGTTCCAGGTGAAACGACTCACTTGATATGCAGGCTGTGCACCTCGAGGCTCTCCTTAACAATAAAATCCAACCTTTCAACGAAGTCGCCTTTGCGGTTCGAGGAGAATCTTAGGTTGAAAGATTTGTGCTCGTCTGGCTTCACGAAGAGACAGGTCGGCGTGACCTCGATCGTGCTGCCGAAATCGCTCGACTTCGGCTTGTAGATCAGTGTACCGGGAATGTGGCCCTTATTCGCCGCCACCACCTACATATTTTTCAATGATGTGTTACGGTTTCGAGTTATCGTTCACTATCTAGCTGTGCGATACCTCGAAATTGTGCACCGAACACAAGTATACGTTGCACATGTCGATCGTGAGCACGTTCAGGCGAAAGTATGGTCCTTTGCCGGTTCCACATAGACTGTTGCGACAACATTGTTATTTTGATTAGATTCAAAAAAGATATTAGTTACACAAAAATTTGCGTTGATCTAGATCAGTGATGGGCATTTTTGTCCTCCGCGGACAAGGATCCGCGGCGTTTCCCCCACAACCCACCCTTTCGTGCAGCGCGCACCTTCGCTGCGCAACGGTGATTCGTACCTTCCAATCTTCCAGTACCTTCGTTTCCCCCCTCATACATTCATCCATAACCGACAAGGTTGGTGGGAGAAGCAGGCAACTAAGGGGCCCCTACCGTGACCATCGCTGATCTAGATGAAGTATCAAAATGAAGAAAATGAACAAATGCCTAAAGCAGTGATGGGCACTGTAGGGGCCCCTGAGTTGCCTGCTTCTCCGACGAACCTCGTCAGCTATGGAGGGACGTATGAGGGGGAAAACGAAGGCACTGGAAGGCACGAGGCACTGTTGCGCAGCGAAGATGGGCAATGCATGAAAGAGTGGTTGGTGGGGGAAGCTCCGCGGATCCTTCTTGACTGCGGCAGACAAAAATGCCCATCACTGGCCCAAAGGAAGATTAATATTGCCATCTGTAGCATCACCGAAATCGTCCATATTCTGGCCAGAGTCGCCAGATGAGGGGAGTGAGCACGAATTGAGGGGAAAAAGTGAAGTTACTCTCTCTCTGTCAGTACCGGATTAGTCACGTGACATTGTGACACATCCACGACAGAGCCGGCACGAGTGACGTGACCGGGTCGTGGCGGAAGGGTGGGGAAATAGCGTCGTACAAGGGGAACGGTAGAGTGAGGACACAAGTCTTAATCTGGCGACTCTGGTTCACAGTATTAATCAAGATATGTACTGTTAGCGTTAGTGCGAAACGCTTTTACGAATATTAGTGGTTTTCAACTGGTAATATAATAAACTCCTTCATTTTCATATGGTACAATCTTGGAAACGCATGTTTCCCAACATTAATTTTAGGAAAGCTGTAGAAATGTCCAACCTCAGTGGAATTCTAGTTTCACGGCCAGTTACTTCCAAGTAGGCAATATTACTAATTTCACCGAATTCCAGGGCGTGGAACACCACCGTAACGTCTGTCGACGACTGTGGCCAAATCTCACCCTCCTAAGAACATCGCCGCTTTACGTTTGCCCAGTGAACTTGTTCCCAAATGATCAAAACATACCTCGGGCGAAAGCATAAAGGATATGTTATTGTACGGGAAGGTTTCCTTTTTCAGCGACTCTATCTCGTCGGTATATATCCGCTGATACACCAGCTGATGAATATCAGGCAGGCAGACGTTGTAATGAACTAGATTGACCGATCGGACGAGCTCCGACTCGTACACCAGTTGAAACAATTTCCTGTACCTGCGAGAAATGTAATTTTTCAATTTTTCACGTGAACTAGTAGGATTTTTATTTTTCTCACTCTTCTCGCCGTTGCTCGTCAGCGTCCAAATCCTTAAGCAACATCCACTTGAATTTGACGATGTGATCGCTGCCGTTGTGGATCGTCAGTGTCTTGCTCCTTGACAAACCTAAATAAGTCTCCTCGATTCTGATGCAGGTTCTGTCGACGCGAATAGGCGAATTTTCCGCGGAACAACAGACATCTATTTCCAGCCTCTCCCCTGGCGAATGTAAAAAGTAAAAGAGATTAGAGGTCTCTGATTACGGCAGTCGTTTATGGAGACCAGAAACCTGTTTCGTATTCCAGACACAGCCTCCCTTCGAAATCGCCGGCTTTCCTCGACGAAAAGTGAACGGTGAACTGCAAAGTCTCCTCTTCCTCGATCCTACCCTTCGATGGCTCGATCCCAAAACATGCGCTGAAAATTAATGTCGAGTCAACGCAGAACAGCGAACAAATCACCTCTAACTAAGCAGCCAGTTCATTGTGCTCTGCTATTTCTTCTTTTAATAGCAATTAACGTTTTCATCGGAACATCGAAGCCTTGCCTTGTAATTGTTTAGGATTTTTTTGTAATAGAAAAGCTTGTATTTTTCTGAAATTTTTCGTATATATTTCTGTATATAACATGCACGTATTTCTGGACACAACAAATTTTTGATATATTTTCATGTTCATCTTTCATCAATTTTTGAATATCGTATTATGTATCACTAATTTTACAATTTCTTATAGCGGATTTAGGTTACGACAAAACATAAACGCCCTACACTGCACGCCTCTGCAAAAAATGAACATGAAACTAAAAAAAATTATTTGTGTGTAACATGTACTATCCATCATCAGGACCATCATCAGAAGATGGCAATGATTTCGATAGTGGAGCGCAGAGGGATCTGCGAGGCTCCACTCTTGACGCCAGGCTGCGGACCACCACTTACGCTTATGTTTTGGCGGGAACGGTCGAGATAGGAGCTCAGCGTCACCATTTGCTGCCTTTGTCAAGCGATTCGGCTAATAGCGGAAGATGTGTAGCGTGAAGTAGGGATATCACGTGATCCCTACAAGTTTCTCACTGCCATCTCCTGGTGGACGATTAGTACGACATATTAAAAATTTCAGATAATTGATATGAGCCTTTCTGCTTGAATCTCCTCCTTAAGTTCATAACAGTGGCGTATTTTTCTTATCATCTCTAATAAATTCATCAAAACTGCCAAATTTTTGGAACTCTATAACCGGAGACTTAAGGGGTGAACGAAACAACTTTTGCCCACCTGTCGCTGTAAATAGTAAAAACAGTCGCCGCATGTCCCACGTTGCGCACAAAAATCGCCTTCGAGGATATGGTCTTCACCGGAGTGGTTGGTAGCTCGATTCGATCGGGGAAGTCCAAGATTCCTCTCGGTCCGATCGCTAAATCAGAACAATCGTATCTACTTATTAAAACAGTTATCGCATCTACTTGAAACCATAGACTCATAGAGGAACAGACATTCTACTCGCCTATGACCGGCACAACGATTTCGCCGACGTTCGTCGAGAACTTCAATCGATACTGGTAATCCATCTTATTCTCGGGAATGAATTTCAAATTATATGTGTTCGAGAGACCCGGCGCGACCATCGTCGAGAACGATCCCCGATTTTCAATGGAGAAGAATGGATTTAGATCGCAGGAAGTCCTCAGGTATCGCGATACCTGTACTTCCGTAATTTAAGCTGTTTTTGCAAAATCATTACGCATCACTGCCGAATTAATAGATAATTTACAAAAGCCAAGGATAGAAAAATAATAGTTTATTAGTCTGATCATTCAAAGAATGTATAATTGATAGTTAACAAGTTGTATGTCTCTAGAAAATCGATGAAGAATGGTACGAACGTTGAAGTACTACAAAAGTTAGATAGAACTTCTTAACATTCAATCCAAAAATCTTTTGAACGATCAAATTGCAAATGATTTGGAAGGACAAGGTCGTCAAATGTGTCCCCAAATATTCCCCCCCCCCCCCCCACACACACAAAAGACCCTTTGTGGCTTTCAAGTCGGTACTCCAGGGTAGTTGCAAAACGAACACGGTTTAATGAATTAATGAAAAAATTAATGAACATTCTATCTATAATAGCACATACGTGTATGTATAACTGTGAATTTGTTCTGAATTTTTTATTGTAAGATCGATTTTTTAAAAAATTCCTGAAACTTAAAAACGCTGATTTTATGTTGACGTTATCTGTCGTTGTCTTATTATGATTATTATTGTGAATTTTTTCAGTATTGTGAAAATTTCAATTCATAATCCATAATATTGATATATTCATTTTACATAAATTAATATTGTTCCGAGAACTGTATGTACGTTCACGGTCCCGTATCTGCGGGACCGTTTCATTGTATCTTGCGGTACCTTTTTACTAAAGATAGAGCCGCGGCCCTTTGAATCCGTATGCCGACATGAGCGACTCGGTTTTCAACTGTTTCGATGGACTACCGACTACCGAGCTCGTCCAGTCGAAGCATAGCTTGAGTAGAGAGAACATCGTATAAATTCAGTTAAGAAAGTATATTTGCATTTTTATTTAATAGTTACCCTTGCTTCCCAAAACCAACACATAATCAAAATCCACAAGAATGCACATTTTTCATAGAAGTTTTCAAGATACCAGTCTCATAATAATTCAGTTGTAAGATATTGTCGAAAGCAATGTTCCTAATTTTTCTCAGATTTTTTTACAAAGTGCATCGTAGTTGGCACAATAGAAAATCGTTTTTTTCGATGATTCTTTACTTTTCTCCAGGTGTATTGTACAATATTGAACACTTAAGTATTCAAAGAAGCAACGTGTGTAATTAAAAACTCAATTCAAAATGATAATATTTTGGAACACGCGTTAAATACAAATTGTCAACTTATTGCGTTGATAATTAATTACCTGGGACACGTTGCGAACAGTGACCGTCACATTGAACACCTCTCCGGAATTAAATCGTTGGAAAATGACGACGTTGGGGGTGACATCGAAGTTGCAGTCGTAGGTTTTCGAGTAGAGGGACAGGTTAAGTTTGTACCTCGATTTTAGAATAAATTCTATCCTCTCCTCCGACGTCATTAGCATTTGCTTCACGAACTCGGACGGACGGGCGCACTGTGAAACATTAAAAACCTCTACTTTCTATTCCTCGCGAACTTGCCAGAGATTTAGCGGCGGCGAGAAGGTTTCGAAACCAACCCCTTTCTCTGCCCCATCGATCCTCTTCCGTGGCTGTGCCAACAAACACTGTATAATGTCTA
Source organism: Lasioglossum lativentre (assembly GCA_916610255.1). Classification (NCBI taxonomy): domain Eukaryota; kingdom Metazoa; phylum Arthropoda; class Insecta; order Hymenoptera; family Halictidae; genus Lasioglossum; species Lasioglossum lativentre. The sequence continues at coordinate 34,526,580 of OU744356.1, read as the reverse complement.
ATGCGCTGAACGCTTCGGTGACGTATTTTATTCGATCCAGTTTCTCATCGTTCATCTTGATCGCGTGATATTTGAACAGCTTTTAACTCGATCGTAAACGCATCGAGCACTTAGCCGAGAAACGCAATAACACAGTGAACATGTCCTAACGTCGCGACAATCTTCATTTATTTCGATCTTCGATCTCCTTTGTTAAAAAGTGGAAACGAATTATATTTGTTTCTCGATCGTTACGTATGGTGGTAGCACAGTAGTTCCCCACATATTCCCGCCGTCACCTTAGACCATATATTCTCGCGATAATTGTCCCAACCACGGGTCCGGCCAGGGACTATTATCCTGTAGGGAAACTATTCTTTGACTTGTGCCGAACGTAGAAACTTGACACCGAAGCTCGAGAGGCCTCGCTCGCCGAGAAATGTAAACATAATACCGGTCGGGTATATCGGTGTGAGACCAGGAGACACCACTACTAACCCGATGACAAAACTTCTTTATTTTTCATTATTTTTTTATGGAACTTTCGCCAATGTATTCCTGATATTTTTCTAATGAAATTGATACCAAAAATGATATAATTCCGATGATATTTACGTGTGTAATGGACGATAGATGTGTTGTGCGCAAGGAAATACAGTGTATGGGAAAGAAAGAGACGCGGAGAGTCGCAGTCGCCGGCACAGTTCAAAGGCCCGCGGCGTCCTCACAATGTAATCCCAATATAAAACTTCTTTATTATTACTTATTTTTGTATGAGAATTTCACCAATATATTTGTGGCATTTTTCTAATTAAAATGATACTAAATACGATATAATTCGGATCATATAAAGGTATGTTATATGAACATTTACAAGTCGAGCACATCGGTGAGGCAACTTGTAAATGTTCATATAACATACCTTTATATGATCCGAATTATATCGTGTTTAGTATCATTTTAATTAGAAAAATGCCACAAATATATTGGTGAAATTCTCATACAAAAATAAGTAATAATAAAGAAATTTTATATTGGGATTACATTGTGAGGACGCCGCGGGCCTTTGAACTGTGCCGGCGACTGCGCATCTATCGTCCATTACACACGTAAATATCATCGGAATTATATCATTTTTGGTATCAATTTCATTAGAAAAATATCAGGAATACATTGGCGAAAACACATCTATCGTCCATTACACACGTAAATATCATCGGAATTATATCATTTTTGGTATCAATTTCATTAGAAAAATATCAGGAATACATTGGCGAAAGTTCCATAAAAAAATAATGAAAAATAAAGAAGTTTTGTCATCGGGTTAGTAGTGGTCTCCTGGTCTCACACCGATATACTCGACCCGTATCATGTTTACATTTCTCGGCGGCCGAGACCGCTCGAGCTTCGTGGCCCCTCACGGGGTATACCCCGCAGGAGTGGGGATAGTTCAGGGACACTTATCCTAGAGACTTTTGGGACAATTATCGCGAGAATACTGTACCTATAAACACGGCGTAGATAATTTTCCGTGTCCGAAAGATGAAATCAGCTGAAAGACACTGTGACGTCACATTTTCAAAAGATGTAGTACAAGCTATGCTCATCGACAGTGCCTACGCTTGGCTTACATAGGGAGATAGGGGTCAGCGGGTGAGCCATGTATTTACACAGTACATGGAAAGAAATTATCTTAAAACTTATCTTGTGACGTTTTAAAAAAATGTTCTCGGTTTTAAAAAAACAAAATTATTGTTACGTAGTCGAAGAGGTTATGTGAACACATTGGAAAGAGGTTGGATAATTAGTTACTGAAGGGAATTGTTTTGCTGGTACGTAATTATAATCGCCTTGAAGGATAATTTTATAATTGTTGTAAATTTCCTCTTCACCCTAGGGGTATGTATTACTATGACACGTTGCCCTTTTTTTATCATTTGTTATTAATATTATTCAAGATTATTTATTATTGTTGCAAATTTTTATATTTTATTCTTCTGTTTATATGAAAAGTTTATTTGTTTGTTTTCTAAAAATAATATCTATTCCGTTTTTCTTTCAGAGTACTATCATAATTTCCCTTTCAATTTGGAACACAACAACGCTGTGGCATTATTAACTAATAAATATAGTATGAAACTTGTAAAAAGAACTATTTAAAACAAATTTTCCAGAAACTCTGTATGTATATAATAAATATAATTGGTAATTATGTAGATGATTGACGACCTCACCGATTTCGATGACCTTGAAATATGTTGTCAAGGTCAGTATTCTGAACAACTTTTCCCTATACAAAAAATAAATTACACTACATAACCCACTGGTTCGACCGAGTTGGCAAAAGTTATTCGACAAGTTATTCGAAGTCTTCGAATAAAGATAAAGATAAAAGATGAAATGTTTATTCGAAGCTACTAACAAATGCGCTTTGAATAAGAATTATCTTTATTCGTCGGATAAATTACTGTCGAATAAAATTATTTATTCGATACTCGTCGAGTAAAGATACTTTTTTTATTCGAACCTTCGAATAACGAATAAAGATAAAGCATCGTTATTTCAATAACTTTTGACGTGAAACGTCTTTAAAGTCGGGTACCAGAACAGAAAACGTAACGTTCAGACCGTAACGAAAAGGGATGATACATATATCGATGAAGTCAGCTGAAATTCAACCTTTCGGTACACGAAAGCGCAGTGATTCGTGTGTTTGTGTATAGAATTTGTAGGTTAAACCAACGGTCGTGCGCCCCGACAAAGCCCCCCACGCCTGATTTTACCACGTTTTTATTAGCTCGCTTTCTTGTCTGTTTGTTTGCAATTTTGCAATTGATTTTAAACTAACTTCCCGATGAGCTAGAGTCTTGAAATTTTAATCATAGCTTAGAACTGGATGACAATGCAATATTGAAAAAAAAAGTTTTAAAAAGCCTATGCGTTCAGGATATACAAATTATTTTATTATTAATATAAAAAAAATCTAACCGTTGTAACTAGAGATACCCATTTCACGTGTAATTAATATATCCGTGTAGAAGTCCGGATCCTATTTATACACGGATACACGTGGTACTGAAATACACGTGTTCACGTGTATCAAAATATACGGATAATACATGTATAACCGTGAACTTGAATATACGGGTACACGTGTATTATCCGTGTATTTTGATACACGTGTGAAAGAAAATGTATATTTTTTTAACAAAGTTACAGTGAATTAATGTTTTTATATTAAAGGTAAACAAATTTACATATTACACAACCGAATGTATTATTATTAATAAAATTAATATTGGTACCCGTATATTATCCATGTAGCTTGATACACGTGTACCCGTGTATTATCTGTGTGTTTCGATATGCGTGTACACGTTTACTTCAGTACCCGTGTTACACAAACAAAGATGTACACGGATTAAAATACGGATATATGTTAGTACACGTGAACACGTGAATATGTGTATCCTCAATACACGTCCAAAACCGTGATCTCTATACATATGTATAGTTGTAACCCATCGTACTACCTCTACGTCCCCACTCTGACTCATCCCCACTCCACTGATCCGTTTCGCACCGAAGGAGCTCAGTGGCTCAGTGTGCGTTCGAGCTCCGTGCGGTGTTTACAAAGTTACTACGTACAGTAAACGCTTGATTCTTGTCCAACAGCCGTGTTTTTCATGGACAAGAATCGTGCCCCAGAAGTGCTTTTTGATTTATGACTGCGTCTAGATATCGCGGCGACTGCGATAGAATCAAGAATCAAGCGTTTACTGTATAGCTTAAGTTTCTACAGTATATCAGGACGATCGTCAAACAATGGAGAAAAATTTTTATCGAGATACAATGCATGACGCCCCCCAGAATTGTTCCTTTAAGGTGAGAAAAAAATTTGTGCAACGTTTGAGATCGATCGGATAAAAGGATCACGTAGCGCATTTAAATTGAAAATTTTCAAAATTTTGATATTCACCTTAACTATGGAGTATGATCAGAGATTTGAGGCTTTCACGGCCCGGCATCATACAGTTACTTCTGTTGAGGCTTTCGGGTGTAAGCCGTGTCCTAAAGGAAGAGATTTCCCAACGTTTCGCAAGCATTGCAGCTAGCTTCATCAGGGGGTCGGAAGACACACTGATACTGGTGTGTGCCTGATTTGTGCTCCACTTATATAGTGGAGGTTGCTCATGTTCCGGTTCGGTGAGCACCAATCAAAGTAGACTTTTAATTGGGCGGCCGAACAATTAAAAAACTGGGAGGAGCGTGTTCCATATTGGACTTAGGTTGTAACCTGCATCCCTGTTGATGTTATTAGGGTGTTTCTTAATTTCCAATGATTCTCGGTATTTTCTGGGAAAATATCCCTTAGCTCTAGCTAGAACTTTGGCTTCATTGAAAAGTATGGTGTGTCCTGTTGTTATCTGATGTTCAGCCATAGCTGATTGAATGTAGCCTAACCTGGCGCATCGCTCGTGTTCCTTGAGTCGAGTGCTCACACTCCTCCCAGTTTCGCCGATGTAAATTTAGCACCTCTACCTACTTCCTTTTCCAGGGCACCTACTATGAACAAGTATCTGGAGCAGCAATGGGATCACCCATCTCTCCCATTATTGCTGACATCTACATGGAGCATCTAGAGAATCAAATTCTCAACGAAGCACCCCTAAAACCAACACAATGGTTCAGATATGTAGATGATACTTTCGTGGTATGGAGTCATGGAAGAGACACACTCAATAACTTCCTCGAATACATAAATTCACTACATCCCAACATACAGTTCACCATGGAAATAGAAGACACAAACTCCTCTCTACCTTTCTTGGACGTACTGATCACTAGAAAACCGGACGGATCCCTTGGTCACCAGGTATACAGAAAACCCACACACACCAATAGATACTTACATGCATCCTCCCACCACCACCCAGCCCAAAAGAATTCGGTTATTAGTTCTCTCATAAACAGAGCCATCAGCATCAGTGAAGAACAACACTTACCCCAAGAACTTGATCACCTAAGGACCACACTGTGCCAAAATGGTTTCTCCAAACGAAAAATCAACCGCACCATAGACCGACTCACGAAACCAAGAGACAAACAGACTACACCCGACAACAACAAGGATTATATAACCACCTTCCTACCGTACGTACAGGGTACAACCGACCGTATTAGCAGAATTCTCAGAAAACACAACATCAAGACAGTCTTCACCACACACACAAAAATAGGACAGATACTCACCTCCCCCAAGGATCCCCAGCCGCAACTATCTACATCACGGGTATACAAAATCCCGTGCTCATGCGGTAAAATTTACATCGGCGAAACTGGGAGGAGTGTGAGCACTCGACTCAAGGAACACGAGCGATGCGCCAGGTTAGGCTACATTCAATCAGCTGTGGCTGAACATCAGATAACAACAGGACACACCATACTTTTCAATGAAGCCAAAGTTCTAGCTAGAGCTAAGGGATATTTTCCCAGAAAATACCGAGAATCATTGGAAATTAAGAAACACCCTAATAACATCAACAGGGATGCAGGTTACAACCTAAGTCCAATATGGAACACGCTCCTCCCAGTTTTTTAATTGTTCGGCCGCCCAATTAAAAGTCTACTTTGATTGGTGCTCACCGAACCGGAACATGAGCAACCTCCACTATATAAGTGGAGCACAAATCAGGCACACACCAGTATCAGTGTGTCTTCCGACCCCCTGATGAAGCTAGCTCCAATGCTTGCGAAACGTTGGGAAATCTCTTCCTTTAGGACACGGCTTACACCCGAAAGCCTCAACAGAAGTAACTGTATGGAGTATGATATATCATTGGATTTGTTTTTTTTTTCTAAATAGGAATATGGAAAAATTATATGACCTTCTTTAAATAAAAATAACGATAACCATGAAATTTCGAAAATTTGATTTCCAAAATACGCTTTACTTAATTTCCGATCTTATCTGAGAGGACCCCCTGAACAGCGTCTTCAAAAAAGTACGAGAGGTGGTGTTTGAATAATAATTTTCGTCCAACACGATCGGCAAAGTTCGATGCAAGAGAAACGAATAAAATTTGATTGAATTACGAAGTTTGTTAAACTAATGCCGGAATCACGCTACCACTTGATGCTCGTCATAATGCGATACCGTGGTTGATATAGATCCCGCCATCGCGTCGCGTCGTGTCGGAACGTTGAACGGCTCTTTGAGAGGTTAAGCCAAAATTAGTGAAAGTTTAGACGGCTCCCAAGCAGCAGTTTCCGAGCTTGCAAAACGCGATGCGCCTTACTTAATTGCCAACCGCTAGACGACGTCAATAGGTACTGTTTCCTATGATTCATGAAGCCTAATAAACGAAAGTAGTGAAACTCAAGGAACAGCTGGTTCGTGTCTTTCGTCCGTTGACATGTCACACCAGGACACATAAATACCTCGAGTCTCGAACGTACCAAAATACCTGAATTACTTTTCCAACAGCAGTGGAACGGGGCGAATTGCGAATGCTGTCGGTTTAGAAAGTTGCAGCCTGATTTCTAACCGCAGTGTCATAAAGTCATAAAGTAATACATAAAACCTAATGACCAAAGAACATGCTGTCTCATGTTTTTCTTCCGTTACGTTGTCGCATAAGGACACAAGTATTTTTACCTAGCTATAACATCTGAATTATTCTTCAATAGAACTGGAACAGGGCAACAGTATAGTGTATTTTTAGTTGAAACTGTATACTATTTCTTTGTGACGATGTTTCACCTGTATTTAAAATATTTCTATTTAGTTAATTAGAAAAAACAATATGCCTAGGTAAATTGTTCGAAGATTCGGAATTACTGAACAAGAAAACGTGCATATTAGGAAAAATTAATTCTGCTACTGTTCCAGGATTCCCTCAAGCAGCAGTCGACGAAAAGAATGCTTCTTCAAATTTTTGTAGTCTGATTTTTAGTGGTATCACGCATTGAACCTTTGCACTTTGAATCTTTTTTGAATTTTATTTCCAACATCTCCCCATCACTTTGGGTGTTTCATTTCGAATGTAGTGTCCGTATCTAATGATAAGTCTCACTCGACATAGGAATGCAAAGGGTTAATAGAAGCGATGAAGTAATAAAACCAAATGTCCAAGGAGCACATCTAATTCGCGTTTCTCATCCGCTGAAATGTCGTACAAGAACAGAAATATTTTTTCCACGTTTGAACGGCTGAATTATTCTCGGAAGTGGGTCTAGCAGTATTGGGATGGGGCAACAGGGTGACTTGCAAACGGGGAGGGTGGGGGACAATTTAGGAGGACAATGATTCTGTTGATTCCAAGACGTGCAGCCGGATGTCTAGCGGTAGCTCCCGTTCTGCGGGGAGAGACAGGATTCTGGGGGGTAGCCAACCGACTTGGCATAAGCTCTCAGCCAGCACAACGGGGGTGCGCGACACCTGGGCCGTGAAGGGGGTGGTATCGGACAACAGGGCACCTTGGAAATGCAGCAAGAATCGCAAACGCCTCCGCTGCAGCATAACCCTGGGCAGGGTCCACGTGGACATCCCAGCGGTGGACACCTAACGTTGCATACTTCCGGTTCCGGTTTTCTGGAAAAAAGGCGATCCGAAAGATTAGAACACTGAATTCCACACGGAAATTCTGTCTAGACTCAAACTTGAATCCAGGCTTGAAGTATTCATTGCTGATTTTGTGGAATTGTTTCGGTGTTCGGCAGGCAACCGTGTTAAGATATTTCTGGGAAATTACTCACAGGCATTCTATCTGGTCTATTATCTTTAACAATTCGTCCATGTAGTCGCGTTGCTTTTTGCAGTTCATCTTTGTTCAGAGGTTGTTTCACGAGAAATTTAGAAGATGTTGCTAATGCATCACGAAAAATGGAGGCTCAACGGGCAGAAGTCAGCGGACTTCCTTTTCGGAGGTAACAGAAGAGTGACGTACGCTACGTACTTGGTGTTCGAATTGATTCAAAACACATACTCGTAACACATAATCTGTTAATAATAAAATCCAATACTTAATTTATCAACCATTTTACAGCTTACAAACTGGAATGAAATTCGAATAACGCCAAGACGTTAGCATGAAAATTAATTTTCAAATGTGGATCATGAATTGTGTCATGCATATACAGTCAAGGACAAAATTACAGCCTACTTACCACTTTTGTTCATTTTCGGAGTGCAAGAGAATAAAATATATGTATTTTGGTTGTCTAATACAAACATACAAACATACATACATACATACGTAATACGTACATACATACATACGTACATACGTATATACGTACATACATACGTATATACGTACATACATGCGTACATACATGCATACATACATGCATACATACATGCATACATACATGCATACATACATGCATACATACATGCATACATACATGCATACATACATGCATACATACATGCATACATACTTGCATACATACTTACATACATACATTGTTCACCCCAAACATATACAGAAAGTTCCATTGGTGGAACACGATTTATTGGCACTGTGAAAAGAAATGTAAATAGATATCAAAGTCGGTGGAATAAAATGATATCACGTTACATAAAAAATCTGTTTGTATTTTCTGGTGTGACCAACGCGACAGTCGACGTGTTAATGCAAAATGTAATAAAGTTCATTTAGTGAAACGTTTGCATAAAGACACTGGTCAATGTCAAACAAAAGTTTCATGGCATCGACGTGTCTTCAAATCGAAAATCCCTGTGCAGAATGATGGGGCGAGACGAGTCGTTGCTTTGTCAATAGACGGGACCATGGGTAGACAGCAATTTGCTGATGAAGATGGAATGCCACGGAAGGAGAGCGGAGAACGTAGTGAAAAAGGAGGAAATGCAGCAATTCTAGCAATGAGGGTGAGCCTCGCGTTGAAAGGGAACAACTATCCGCGATGAATAGCAAATGTTCCCGTGAACCTTCAAACAGTAATACTTGCCTGTTGGAGTTTCCATGAAATCCAGAAGTCGTGGAGAAACAATAAAGACAAAACCACTGGAGCATACTAAAATCCAACGGGTTTATTCACAACATTTTCAAAACGCAAACCATCTTTCTTAAATTCGTTGCGGGTGTAACACGGCGATTTCAAGAAACGCGGTTCTTATAAACAACACTGTTTACAAAAAAAAATACCATATAAAATAAACGAACCAAAAAAAAAAGGACATACGAAAAGTAAAACATGCTACGAAATCGGTAAAACGGACAAAAAAAAAAGTAAATGACAAGTCCCCGTCAGTAGATTATTGGGGGCTGCAGGTGTCTGCTCGCGATCAGAGTTTCCGGTGACACGAGTTGCGTGTTTGGCATGTAGTCCTGTTTCCTAGCCAGGTACCTCACACCCCCGATGGTTCTGGCTACGTGGAGATCGGGCTGGCTGTAATGCGTCCTGTACATCGGCATTTTAGTATCCGCCGTCTGGCCGTTCACATTTCCGGTGGCGTCGCCACCGGCCCGATCGAACCCGACCTTGCCAGTCGGGTCGTTCATTTGAGTGGGTCTCGCATCTCTTTCGCCGATGTTCTTGACGAGATTACGCGCGTTCTGATAGTACTGTTGCATCTGCTGATAGTACTGGGGAGAACTTCCGTCGAATCTGAACATCATCACGTTGCTACGAGCCGCGGTCGGGTTCTTCTCGTTGTAGGGGATCATGGGCGTCGATGACCCTAACTGTTGTTGGCCGTAGAACGTAGATGGTTGCTCGTTAGCTGCTACGGTACCGTTCTCCCTTTCCGCCTGAACATAACAATTCCCCGGGTTGCTCTGCTTCTGCCGCGGATACTCCCGCAAGAACTCTTGGTCCGCCTTCTTCAGTTGCGTCAAGCGCTGCGGAGGCGGGTTGTTGGGGTTCCTACCGTTCTCGAGGCCGTTCGCGGGGATCCTCTTCGGCGCTTGTTGACTGGAAGCCGCCAACAGTCGTTCGTTCAGCTGATGCTCCGCTTCAATGCGCTCTTGCATTCCGTTCAATCTCGCTCTTGATGTCTTCTGCTCCAAGCTGGCTAGATACTCCAATCCTCTTCGAACGTTCGTGGACCCCGACGACCGCTCCAGATACTTACGCACTATCTGCGGATCCTGCAATCCATTGTTCTGACCTTGGGGCCGGATACGCTCCTTGTACATTCGAAGTTTCAGCAAGCTGGATGGCTCGGTCGTTCGTTTGACAGTTTCAGAGGTGGAAGAGTTATTAGGATGTACTTGGCTCTCGGCTTGTGGGGGACTCTCTTGGCAGACCTGTTGATATTGGAATTGGGGGTGATGTTGCTGCAGATAGGCGTACTGCGCCTGTTGGTTGCTTGGGAAGCTCTGATGATGCTGGTACTGTTGATAGCTCGCCGCGGGCACGTTGGGACTCGATTGAACGGAACCGATCGGTCTAGGCTGGGTGAACATCTGCTGAGGCTGCTGGCGGTTGTCTTGCTGATAGTGTTGGTACTGTTGCTCGTTGTGTCGATGAGTTTGATTGGGCATCTCGTTCTGCTGGATCTGCCTATTCTGATCCATGGGTCTAGTCAGGCGTTCCTTCTCTTTTTGCTTTTCGTACATCTTCTCCAGCTGCATGTACGACACTCTAGGTGGGGTTAGGTGGATCATCCATTCCGGCTTCTCATCCGCTTGCCTGCGTCTGCGAGTGACAGACACGGGCCTCTCAACCTCCGGCATGTTGTCCTGTCGACGGAGATCCTCGATGTACTCCAGCTGTCTGTGCTGCTCGTTCAGCAGCAATTCGAATTGTCTTTTGATGATATCGAACGGCACCCCTTGTTGCTTCATGGTTGCCACCATCTTCTCCTGGTCGCGTATCATGCTCGGGGTAAACGACAACTTCGTCCTCTTCTGTTCATTATCTGGGTGAGTGTCTACAGGTGGTTCTTGACAAGGCTGTCCCATTTGCCGACCAGTCGTTTGCTCGTTATATCCAGGCTGCTCCATCACCTGCTCGCTCGCATTTCCCGCAGTATTCCTGTACAGTTGATGTCCAGGATGCTCTGCAGGATTCCTGTACAGTGGTTGCTCAGGATTTCTGTACAGCTGCACAGGTTGCTGTTGATACTGCCCCATGGGATGCTGCTGCGCACTCGACGCAACAAGCTGCGCACTCGACGCAACAAGCTGCGGCTGGTTGTTGACCACGTTGATGGCGTAAGGCTGCAAGTGAGTGTTTAGAGGATTGATCGCATAGCTGTTCTGCTGGGTCTGGAAATTCTGCAGACCTCGATTTTTCATCGCCTCCTGAGGAGAGGTCATTCCCTGTACAGGGACCTGTGCAGGGGCCTGTGTGGGAGCCTGTGCGGGAGCTTGTGCGGGTGCCTGCGCGGGATCATGTGCTCTAAACTGTGGATCATGATTGTTACTCATCATTTGCATCTGATAAGCCATCACCCGCTGCTGCTGCTGCTGCTGTTGCGCCATAGTGTGCTGCAACTGTTGATACGCGAGCTGAGGATTTGGAGGATTCGTGTAGCTAGGCGGTTGACTGTGCGGCGGTGGTTGAGTTTGGGGCGGTAACTGATACTGTTCGCTGCTGTTCGACTGCGACACGTTCGGCATCATGGACATATGCGACTGTGTCCGTGGCTGTTGGCCGGCTGTCATCATCTGCCTGTACATGGCAGCGTTTCGGCCACCGACCGGCTGCCCCTCGTATTCCGCGCACTCCGCTCCGTTGTTTTCGGCTTCAGACTTCTTCGGCGTCGCCGTCGATCCCGGGACGTTTAGAGGTTGCTGCACCGGATTCGGTGGTAGAGGCGTCGCGGCGTTCTGCGGCGCGTTGCGGTACAACGGTTGAGCAGCCTTCTGCGGAGGATATTCCTGTTGGCCGTGAGGAACGCAAGGACGGTGCGCCTGATTCGATAGGGCTTGCTGGTGCAGAGTGCAATCGGAGGTCGGGTTGATCTGACTGATCTGTTGCGCCGCCTGCTGGTTGCCAACCTGTTGCTGGCTCATAGTGTGCATCTTCTGTAAGAAATACCCACGGATTAACCCCTTCCCTTCTAATATCGAATCAGACTACTAAATGTCAGAGTCTGCTGTTTCTTGGATTACACTTCGTACACTGTGAGACAAAGCGATAGCACACCGTTGCAGTTTTTAATGTTTTGTATTAAAAACTAGTATAAATACATTTTCCATGTTATTTCTCATTTTTGACATGCCTGTATGTATAACATGCTCAACATTGTCCAGAATATTCAGTGATCCCTACCAGTTTCTCACTGAGATCTCCTGATGGACGATCAGTACATCTTCATGTGTGCTATCATTTCGCCAAACAAAGTGTGTTATCTGCTTCTTTAAAATCGAAATACAGTGGGAAAAACGTACTGTTTGCTACAAAATGTCTGGTACAGTGTGGTTAAACATACACAGGGTATTCAAGTGTTAAACGATCAAACTTCACCAGTATGTCTTACGAGTAGAAACAAGGAGAAAATGATAGAAGAACCTGATGTTGCCATTGTTGCGACGTCGGCTGCAAGTTGGTCGTTGCATCGCCCTGTCCGGTATTCTGATCAGTAGATCCCAGAGCGTAAAATGTGCCCGACTCGTGAGGGTTTTGCTGCATGATTATGGCGCCGATTGGATCGGCTGTGAATGCTGGAGAATTCTCCACCTTCTTAATTTTCTCAGCTGGGAAGTGTTTCAGTCTAGGCGAGAATGTTGCGAACTCTTTGCACCTGTCCTGAGGAGTGAACCTTGTCTTTGGAACGTAGCAGTCGGCAACATTTTGAGGTGCTTCTTTGTGTTCCGCGTGCGGTAGGTTCTGCGTAGACGGTGATTTTTCGGGTCTTGTTTGTTGCTGCATTGTGTTCTCTCTCGCCTTTAGGCTGCTCGCGCTTGTACGTTTTGTGGGCGTCTTCTGTCTGGCATTTCTGTCTACCGAGGCTTTTCTGTAACGTAACGGAGATTAGAGTCCCAGAGCCTGACAACATTTCAGTTCCAAACCATAAGTAACTCAATGTCTTTTTCAAATTTTGTCGCTTTATTTTCATATCTCAATCATATTCAAGGCTGTAGTGCGCTATGACCCAAAATTTCAATGGCGGGTCTATATTAGTTTTTGAGATATTAATGAAGAATTGTAAAAAAAAATGTATTCCAGTTCACCCGTTATTATATAATTTTACGTTACGTATACGTACAATCTGCATATAAATAATTATTAACTCTGACGATTCTCGCGTACGATAATTCGCTCGATTCAGAAAAACTGATCGGACCAACAGACCAATTTGGGATGTAGTGTGATTGGTATTGGTCTGGTGAGTATCCCGTAAACGCATAAAGATCCGCAGCCCGATATCAGCGACCCATACACGGGGCTAATTAAATTTTAGGCTATGGACGCGTCTTGCCTCTTGTTCATACTCGTCTAGAATTTTGCTTCGAATATTGTTCGTGATCAGAGGCGCATCGTCCAAAATGATGTGCGGTGATCCTCCAGTCTCGATTTAGCAAAGGATCCGAACGTGGAAACTCTGATTAGCCGGAGTGCAGGGGGTGTTTCTCGGACGGGGACGAAAAATTGACTAGACACGGCCCGTCTTGTTGCCATGGCCACGTCCCCGAGCGTCTCCGCGTTGTATTTTGTATTCTCGATTCGGGTTCCGCCTAACTTCGTTACCGTGTGTCAAAACAGCTGGCAGGCAGGATTGCGTTCTCGTGCCCGGTGTCTCGCTTCTGCCGATTACGAAGCATGATTCAACGGGGCACGGAGATTGCTGTGTGCCATCAAGCGCACCGCTTTCGCCGATTGAAATTCGAGGCCCGTCTAATTGGATATAGTGCGATATGACCCACACATAATTATGAGCTGAGATTTTATGGAGCGGGGAGGAGGGCGAAGATAATCCTGAATATAAAATTTCAATGGCGGGTCTTCATTAGTCTTTGAGATATTAATGGAAAACTATCTGTACGATACATTCGGTGCTATGTACATATACAGGCGTATAGATAATTAACATAATCTATATAATATATATATATATTTATATATATATATATATATATATATATATATATATACAGTTGGTGTAAAAAGTATTCGTACACCTTTTAAAAATGAATAACATTTTCAAAATTCGACCCAACAGCTTGAGTTTTTTTGTGACGTTAGAAGGATTAGTTTACTAGCTAATGTGTAAATAATTTTTTTTTTAAATTGTTATTGGTCACAATTGCGAAGGAAAAAGTAAATGTCATGATTTTTAAATTTTTTATCTGTGCCTGTAGTGAAAATTTATAAAGTGCATTTGGTATGTATAAATAAGTTATGAAATATAAATGATTGAAAATAGCAAAAATTGTAAGAATCCGCGATTTAAATGATTCGCAAACCCTAAATTCAAAGATTTTTACATGTTACAATGTCCATAGCTTTTTTATGCGTCAACCGATTTCAATGAAACTTTGTACATGTATATAACTTAGATTTACAAAATACATGTTTGAAATTTTTACTACAGGCACAGATAAAAAATTTAAAAATCGTGACCTTTACTTTTTCCTTGGCAATTGCGACCAATAACAATAAAAAAAATTATTTACACATTAGCTAGTAAACTAATCCTTCTAACGTCACAAAAAAACTCAAGCTGTTGGGTCGAATTTTGAAAAAGTTATTCGTTTTTAATAGGTGTACGAATACTTTCTACACCCACTGTATATACATTATATAACATACACCGAGATGTTTAATCTTAAATTCAGAGTTGATCGCTTGAATAAACCTAACCAGGCCAATACTATACTAATCGTACTACATCGCAAATTAGTGTATTGGCCCGATTAGTTTCTCTGAATCGAACGAATTATCGTATGCGAGAATCGTCAGAGTTAATAATTATTCATATGTAGATTATACATATACGTAACGAAAAATAGTATATAATGGGTGAACTGGAAAACTTGTTTTTTGACAATTTTTCATTAATATCTCAAAAACTAATAAATACCCGCCATTGTAATTTAATACTCAGGGTTCTCTCCCTTCCTCAAAATCTCAGCTCATAAATATGCGTGGGTCTACCGCGCTACAGCCGTCTAATTCGCTATCGTTTCGAATCTCGGCATGAGATATTTAGAGATGATCGAAAAAAACGGAGCGTCACAGAGAATTTTACCATTTTTATCTAGTACAGTAGTGCACACTTAAGAGGGAACGGTAGTCACGTGACTTTCCCTAGAATTTCCCTAGAATACCCTAGAAATTTGGCCGAAACTTGGGTTTGCGGGAATACATTTGACGTCCTTATACGAGCAAATTTTGAACTGTATAAAGGCTCGTTTGATAGAGGAAGGTTCAGCGCATAGTGCCCTGCTTATGATAGCAGTCAAAAAACTCTTTTTGTGACAGAAAAATACATTGGATTCTGCGGTTGTTTTCTCGGCCTTTTCCATACTTTGCAGACTCATATTATTAGATGTCAACATAATCTCGTTACATCATAAGCAGGGCACTATGCGCTGAACCTTCCTCTATCAAATGAGCCTTTATACAGTTCAAAATTTGCTCGTATAAGGACGTCAAATGTATTCCCGCAAACCCAAGTTTCGGCCAGATTTCTAGGGTATTCTAGGGAATCTCGAGGCGGCCGTTCCCCCTTAAGCGTCCGCTGCTATCCCCTTTAATTTAAAAATAAAAACGTGACCACAAACTGAGCTAGCTATCGGTATATTATTATTCACATACATTCCCTCTCCCTGCTTCAGTTGAAATCACGTTCGGCACAAACTGCGGAGGCTTAGGGGTGAAGTCATTCGAGAGCACGAAAAACTAATTTTCAGAATTTCCTACGGGAATGTAATGAAATAAATGAAAAATCTATTTACAGGTCTTTATTATACAGACTTTGAAGTGTGAAAAGAAATTTTTTTGTAATGATTTTATTATGGAATGACGGCGCTACAGCTCTGCAACGGTACTTCTCATTCTGCGATTAGAACGATAAGAACTGCAATTTTGTACCTGGAGCGAGAAACCTAAAATTTTGAAATCTATATTCCAAAAGCAAGAGAAATACGTACGTGAACATCGATTCGTATGGGTCTCTGTGTGAATGACTTTTATGTCACTTGCGACCATTGAAATTCGGGTCTCGTGTGATTCATTATCATTTCGAATCTTATCACAAGATACTTTGAGATGATCGGAGAAAACGAGAGAATGTCACAGAGAATTTGATCATTTTTATTTAACCCTTAGCACTCGACTGTCCCCTCTAAAGGGACGTCGTAAATCTAGTTAACAGCTCGAACGTCCCCTTTGGCGGAAAACAAAAAGATTGATGGCTATGATACTTACGAGATTTGAGATTCTTATTACATAAAATTTGTACCAATAAAAGTTGGAGTCTACACTCAAGGACAACCTTGGCGATAAAAAAATTAAGGACCTGTTGAATGTCATCAAGAAAACCAAACTTATTAAACAAATAATTTAGTATATCCTTGCAGTTGATGCAACATAAAACTATAAATAAATTCTATTTGAATAGGTAGAGTAAGATTACCGTTTCATAAAAGTATCAATAAAATTTCACGCCAAAATGACATTTGGTCCGAGTAATTATTTTCAGAAATTATAAATAAATAAATGCATTCAAGTCTCAGAGTGCAAATTCGTGGGCGAATTCACTATAGTTTCGAATCTCGCCGCGAGATGCTCGAAGAAAAGAAAGAAACGTTACACAGAATTTTACCATTTTTATTTAGTATAGCGTTTACAAGAAGCATGCACCGATGTGTTTTCAGACATGTCTACGATACACCTGATCGCAGGCAGTTCCTCTTCTAGACGATCGATGCGATTCGTCGATGCAGATCTATCTCTTGATAAATGGATTTTTCGGTCTCGAACGCGATACGACCGAATCAGTCGTCCCGTTGCCGCAATCGTACCAAAATCTTGACAACGTGACTTGATTCATAAAAAAAATCACAATAAAAAAAGGAATGGTACCTGCTTTCTTTGCTCGCAACTTATCGGAACGCTGAGACCCGTCGTAGACACGTTCGTTGGGAAACAATGGTTATGTGCTTTTTAAGGTGGTTCTGTTTCTGCCGTTTCCATTTCGGATCACGGAACACCTCATGTCTCCTCAGTATGACGGAGAACATGTTCCGAGGGGGACAAAACATGTATCGGTGCATCGTAAAGTAGAATCGAGGTGTTCGTGGATGAATTGATTTTCTAAGAAAACTGGTTTTGTAGATAAATTGCAGTCAGCATCGACAAACGAATCTTCTCGTCGATCATGTATTCGCGAGGTGCATGCTCATTCTGAAAACATAGTCATCTATCGGGAAGTTGTCCAATCGATTAACAATTTTTGCCGCTTTCGAGTTTCATTACGAACAAAGAGTTTGTCAATTTCGGTAAGACCATCCGGGTTTAGTCTCCAATATAGATACTCGTCGATATCGTTTAAATAATCGTTAATAGTATTAAGCTCTCGTTCAGAGTCGGCGTTAATAGTAGTCTAAAATTCGGTAATAAGACGCGTTCGGTTAGAGTCAAGTCCGGGATTAACATCAATTAGAATATTTTTCGTCGCGACGTTGATTAATCTTCAATTTCGGGAAAGTGGAACATAATCGGGAATTTCGTCGAATCGTGGGTCGAATTAGGTATTTTAGATTCATCGAAGTACTTCGCTCATAATTGGTCGAGTCCAAAATTCTGTAAACAGAGAATATTGGTTGGTTAGAATCGCGTACAATCAAAGCACGAAGCAATGGTGAAATTAATTGTTAGAAATATTAAAAATTATATTTTGCGTCTTAATAGAAAAAGTTACGTCCAGAGTCGCCAGATGAGGGGATGGAGCACGAATTAAGGGGAAAAAGTCCTCCTCTCTCTGCCACTACTGGACAGAGGACGAGACGAGACGAGACGAGACGAGACGAGACGCGTCACGTGACCTGGCCGCGGCGGACGCATAGTGGGGACACAAGTCTTAATCTGGCGACTCTGGTTACGTCGCTGTATTACCTTAATTGTTACGAAGATAAACGATGCATCCATCCGTCGCTCTCGTTGGAACCCGCGCATGTCGCCTCTACAGCTACTGAACAATGTGTACATTTCATTTGCAGTCGTCTAGCAAGGGGGGCAGGACACTGTGTAAAAAGAACATTTAGGAGGATAAATAGGTAGGTTCTAGCGATTGTGATCGACATCGAAAATCGCTGTAGAGAACTGACTGCAAGCTGGCCGACACGGTGAGCATGGTGGAGGCGTGGGTGGTGGGCAAGGCATACAGGGAACCAGTTTCTTGGTACAAACGTAAGTGACGCACGGCGACGGCGGGGGACAGGGGGGCGGGGGCGGATGACAGGTCACGATTACCTTTGGTGGGCAAGGAAGCGGGCAGCATGGTGGACAAGGCGGACAAGGCCGTAGGTAAACCTAATTTTCAGTCGTTATTAAGTTAGCTGCGATGCCAAGACTGCGCTGCTGGCTTAATAAATTTACATGGCAATTAGGTTGACTGCAGTTTAGCTTTCTCAGTACTTTCATTCTTATTCTTCGCGGATGTTCTTTGATTCATCCCGCAAGAAAAGTTCCGCTGTCACCGTTGCCCTTCAAAGAGTGATCCCAAAAATTAGGGGTTTTCTCGTCCCTTTTGGGTCCCTCGAATTTAGCGTTAATTTTTTTGTCAAATAATTGTTTATGTCAAGATATAAATTAAGATGTACAATTTCAAAATGAGTTAACAATCAGTTTTTGAGATGTCACTGATCAAAGTTCATTACTGCGTCATATCGATAAGTTCCAAAATCAAGGGACCCAAAAGGGACAAATGTTTGGATCACTCATTACTTTGGCACAAATAGAGCTGTTCTCGTAAGCAAATTCGTGATTTTAGTTTCCAGGTTATTTTCGAGATCTTGTACACGAATTAGTGTAAGAATAGGAGAATCGTATCAATGTTAGCGTTTTTATTGGAACTTACTGCAATGCCAATTTTGATGACGTTTTTATTAAAATTCTACTGTCTTGGTTGGTTTAGACGTAGCAACCATTATCGTAAGGATAAGAGAATAATGTAAATTTTTATGTTGTTATTGAAAGTCACTACTGTATTGATTGGTTTAGTACTGGCCTGGGCAACGGATTGCTCACGAGTTGCCGCAAGAATTCCTTCCGAGAAAGTACATGACGTCACGCACCAATATAATAGTGGGGGTAACTGGTGACATCACGATCCGTACTGTAGAATCATAATAGGGTCCCCACCCTCTTCACGAATCACGACGTCACTATCTGGGATAACCTAACTAAACTGTAGGCTCGCGACGTCACTCGGTTCTGACTATAACATTTCCTCTACTATTTTTCTATCAATTCCCCCGATCCGATGACGCTACTCGTGCTCGAAATGACGGGTTCTAATGTTTTTAATTTAAGAATATTGAGATTGTAAATATGCATCCATGACGAATTATTCAACAAATGTATTTCTTTGGGTATATTTAAAAAAAAAAAATGGCTAAAAATTTTGATGGACACATTCTTGTAATTTTTTATAAAGTATTTTATACTAGTCACTTTTAATGCTCCGTAAACCTACTGTTAATGCAAGAAACTCACTGCTGTTTTGGTTGGTTTAGGAGGACATCGTGGCGGGCAGGGTGGTCTGCAGACGATGCAAGGTGGGCACGGAGGTGGTGGGCACGGGGGTGGTGCACACGATGGTGGGCAACAACATGGGGATGGGGAACAACATACCGGCCTGGGACATTCAGACACGCTTCCGCAACATCCTCTGCGAATTAAATAATTGTTGTGTACTTTGTGTAAGTGGGCACAATAGTGGGCACGAGTTATCCTTACAAAAATTAATGATATAAAATTTGCGGCACCTTCGTAAAGACATTAAACATTCGGTTGAAATCGAATAACATCGTGTTTTTGCGGTGACCGTGGCTTATGCGTTAAAAATTTACAGAATCCCATGCATTTCCGAGAATGTTAGCCTTTGCACCCTTTGCACTCGGAGCAATTTTAATTCCAAAATCGAGACATTTCTTTCAACCTAGAACATATTCGTTCTATATGTATAATCTTTTTTACATTATGCGCATGCAATTGAACCTGTTTTAAAATGCAACACTTTCATTTTTAGCAATTTATAGAATACAGAATTTAATAATATAAAAACTATTTTGAATAATGAAATTTCAATTTTTATAGGCGCCTCAGAGTCACCATTCGAGTGCAAAGGTTTAATCTTCGTTCTCAAAGAGAGGTTTTTCATTTTTATCACGCATCGTTATTATTCTCGTTGTGCAATACGATAGTTATGAAAAATGAAGACCGAATACTACATCTTTTATGTACCGTTTGTAGCTAAGAAAGATAGATTATTTGATTGTGTATATTTTATTACGAAGAAAGATTAAAAGATTGAAGAACCGCTTTGTGATATAATATGAATATCGCCGGCGAGCTTTTACAGCATTCAGATATCAATCGGGCACCAATTTATCAGGATTCAGCAGATTCCGTGGTAAATATAAGAAGCAAATTTACCTGCTCATCACGGCGTTCGCGGGGTACCGGTGCTGCGAGTGGAATTACGTCTACATATTTCCGCAGGATTGCCATAAATCTGTGGTCTGTCATCAAACCCCCGACGATAGATGAGCCCCTATCCAACGAGAGTCGACGGCATCGGTTTGCTCCGGGATCATTCACTGACACTTGGAATTTTGATAGTGACGGCCGAGGAATGGTCTGATGTATTGTAAATGATTTTCTTTGTTTCGCCCGTTGCCCGGGGATAACAGACGTTCATCTGTTTGACCGATCGTTTCCGTGTGCAACAAAGCAACGCCGGAAAATATACAGGGTGTCCGAAAAATGTTGTACATCCTTGAAAGAGGTGATTCTTGAGGCCATTTCGAGTAACTTTTGACTTTGCGGCTGCAACATGTTCTTCGCGGCTATGTTATGGAGTTATTAACGAAAAACACGGACCCGTTAGAGCGCGGTTCCCACTAATTGGAAGCGTGGCCGTTGGCCGAGCCGGAATCCGTCCGTGGTAGCCGCGCTCTGATTGGTCCGTGTTTTTCCTTCATAACTCCGTAACAAAGCCAAGGAGAACGTTTCCGCAAAGTAAAAAGTTATTTCAAATGACTCCGGGAATCGCCCCGTTCATGGAGGTACAACATTTTTGAGGCACCCTATGGAACGAATACGGCGGCCAACCGTGGCAATCGTAGCCAAACAGCGCGGAGGAAACCGGAAACCATGCAATTGTTTCTACCAACCAATGATGAATTGCTGTTTCTTTTCAAGCAATCGCTTCGTTTATTTACCAAAACCCATACAAACTCGTATCACGTTTCATTGGGAAGTAATTACAAACGATTCTCCGAGTGCATCTGCATAGTACATTCGGCCTCGATGCATTTTTAGCGTAGACACGAATCACATAGTTAACCCTTTCGGAAATGATAACAATTAGCATAGCAGAGTAGCGTACATACGGCAGCTAAACAGAGATTTGAAACTTTCGCGTTCCGGCTTCATACAATTGTCACTGTTCAGTGTTCAGGCTTTCTGGTGCGCGTCGCGTCCTTTGGAAATCGTATTCCCAACGTTCCGCAGGCATGGTTTCAACAGTGGTCAGAAACATATGGAGAACAACCACTGTAAACGACTGCAAAGATACTGACAATAACTGTTTCAAACTGTTATACAGGTTGTTCGACCACAGGTAGGAGAAAATTTAAGGGGTGGTTTAAGGGGTAAAATATATCCATTATATGGGCGTAAATAATAAAAACTAGATTTATATTTCCGCAATATTAGAGACATGTAAAACATTTTAATCTATATGATAATTACAAATTAATAATTGCGTTTGTTTTATAGAATATTGAAGTGCAAACAATAAAAATCGTTTAGTATATAAATACATATAAAAAAAAGAAAAAACAAGAAAAGAAAGTTGAGTTGAGGAGGATCCGAACTCGAGCCCTTCGGAGCCTCGAGCAGAACCTCTAACACCGTGACCATACAACGATACAACATACTTGTGAGAAGCTTCTTCTTTCTGTTACTTGACAGCAACAAACTAGCTTTACACGTATTTTTCTTCTTCAATGTAAGCTATTTCCTAAAATATAATTGTTTAGACTTCCAACTGTAATCATATATTAGAAGATTTTGTCGCATTTTTACATGTATCAGCTTTTCCGTACACGCGCCGACTTCCCGTTCTCTCCCGCCACTAGTCCCCGCAGTTACTGATCAAACCGAGCGTTCGCCGGCATACTTAATTTTTTTTTGACACTGTTCCACCAAACGGACACTTCTGAGATTTTTATACAAACTACGTTAACATCATAGCAATATTTTAGAATTTTTTGGTAGGTGTCAACCCAGGGGAAGATAGTTAAAAAAATTCCCAAAAAATGAATTAATTATTTTCAACTATAAATAATTAGCAAAAAATTCTGAAAAAAATCTGAAATATAGAGTGTACGATGTTTTAAGACAGGAATCAGGAAAATCGGAGCGGGGGCCGCTGGCCCATGCTTATCCGGCTATACCCTTTCATGTTTTTCGCAACTTCAACGTTACTGAGGCACGCCTTCCCCTTATCCGATCAACTTCATCTTTTGCAGGAATTATTTTCTTACCCAATAGCACAATTTTGGGAGGGGGGCGTGAAAAAAATCTCGCGAAAAAAATTTCACCAGGTATAGCTGAGGTTCACCCTAGTGTACACCTCTGTTATTTATTTATTAATGCTCTAAACCATGTATGGTTTATATAGCATACATTAGTAAAACACTTTTACAATTGACAATTGACAATGAGGTGTATATCGTTATACTAAGTTAAATTAACATAAACGATAAACGCTAAATGCGAATCTTACATTTTTTTAGAAAAATATTTTTAAATATTAATAACTGAGAACCGAAGTGGAAATCGCAATTTTTTCATACTTCAGTTTCACCTTATATTGTCACAGAGAACCACCCCTTAAATTTCCTCCAACCTGTAGTCGAACACCCTGTATATCTGTTCTGATATATGTATGGTACATACATTATAACTGTTTCGAGAACCGAAACCGATATTATATCTGTTTTCAATATCTGAAAACAACTCGAAAAGGACACGGCTTGCAGCTGAAGCTCTCAACAGTGAAAACACGTCACCTAATCAAGTCCGGCATCGTACAGCTGTTACTCATGAAGCCCTCAGGCGTAAACCGTGTTCTTTTGGAATCGTTTCGCAAGCATCGCTTCATTAGGGATCAGAAATCTGAGAGAAACATCTCGAAAAGGGCACGGCCCACAGACAGAAAGCCTCTAAAACAAAAACGCGATATCATTTTTCTTCTCTGTTGATTGCTGCGATACGGGGGTAGACACGAAAGGGTTAAACAAGCCTGAGGACATTCACGTGACGCAAAATCCAGGACCATTCGGCGGCTGGGCCGGTATTCCTCGTCTGTTCATGCGACATGCGTGTTCCTCGAGACGCTGGGCGGCTCTGTTCTCGTCCTGCTTGATGTCGCTCCAGAGTCGTTCCGCGGTTGCGCTGGCTCGCGGCCATATTCTCGGATGCACGTTGTTCCTGAACAGGAAATTAAAGATGAGCCGATCGTGCCTCGACCCGATATCAATCAGGAGGGGCGTGGGGGGTTGGGTTAAAGAGCGCACGATCATTACTTGTCAACGAACTCGCCCCACATGCAAGCCTCCCCGCCGAGCATCAGGTTGGTCACCTTCCCCGAGGAGGGGAACCCGAGCGGATCGCACTTGTAGAACTTTTTCCAATCGCCGCCGGCCGCGATGTGGTCCAGATACCAGCACGCGGACAGCAACACCGGATGTCCGGCCTTGGTCGCGCTCTCTAGCTCCTTCGACCAGACACCAGTCCACACGTGCACCACCGTGTTATTCGGCATCACGACACCGTTGTCGAACACCTGCGAACCATCCCAGACCGCCGACCGACGTTACCGTATCGTTCGTCCACAAGAAGATGGCACAGAGAAACTTGTACCGATCGTCCACCAGGATATGGCAGTGAGAAACTTGTAGAGACCGCGAGAGTCCCCACTCCTCGCGCCAGGCTGTGGACCCCACTCTTACGCTTAGGTTCTGGCGAATACAATCGACATACAGGGCCGGATTAAGCCCCGTAGCAGAAGTACCAAATGCTACGGGCCCCGCGCTTCTGGCAGCCCCGCGCCTTCAGCAAAAAATGTTTAGCTTGTAAAATTTTGTAACATTTGGCCAAAAATCAACTTTTAGATATCGACTTCTACTGGACGGATTCTTGTTTCTAAATGTCCATATATCTCAAAAATAAAATATTTATGAAATTGAATATAAAGTTTTAGAGAAAAGACAGACATTTTTTGCTATAACAAAAAGAAAAAGAAAGGTCATTCATTGTGTCTGTATAAGCGTGGGGCCTCGTCATAACATTTGCTACGGGCCCCGCGCTGGCTTAATCCGGCACTGTCGACATAGGAAATCAGCGTCACCACATCGCTGACATCGCTCTGTTCCAGTCACACTAATACGCGTATGCGTTGTCTTCGTCAAGCGATTCGGCCAATTACGTAAGACGTGTAGCGCGAAGTAGGGATATCACGTGGTCCCTACAAGTTTCTCACTGCTATCTCCTGATGGACGATCAGTACACCCAATTCTTTTTTTACACGGTACACAGACTTGTTCCGAAGTAAGGCGTTGACGGCGTATGTTTCGAAATAAGAAAATCGCTATATCTCCTCTTCTTCTCCTTTTGAACTTGTAATGTCATATTCTATTCTTTTCCAAGCAAACCGCTACCTGCCGCTACCTCTCGCGTGTCACTCATTCTTCGTGGTCTCTCTTGGCCCATTCGAGAACAAAGTCAAGCCGAATAGCATACCTGATTCGATATACAGCGAAAGCCGATCCCGAAAGCCTTCGCCTTATGTCGGAAGAAAACTGTGTACGGTCAGTGTAAAAAATATTCGGAGAATATTTAAACACCAATAAATCTTTTAAAATTAGAACGGCTTGGGCTTTGTTAACATGTTGGAAAGATTAATTTACTAGCTAACGTGTAAATAACTTTTTTTAAAACTTCCTATTGGTCGAAATTGCAAAGAAAAAAATGAACGTCACGATTTGTAAGTTTTTTTATCTGTGCCTATAATGAAAATTCAAAACATACCTTCTGCAAATGTGTGGAAGTTAAGTGTATGTAGAAAGTTTCATCGCTTGCGCCTATACATTTTGGTAGTAAGTGCATAAAATCCGCAGTCCATATAAATACGATGATAAGATGAAGATTGTGTAATCGATTCTGATAGCAGTTACGAATATGATAAGATCTGATTAGATATGGATCATTGAGCAACGTAAAACTTGTTTTGATTGCTAGAAGCAGCAGCCGAATGGGAATTCGGTTTTTCTTTTAAATAATTTTAACGAGCTGACACTAGTACTTTCATATCGTAAGTGCATGAAATCATGAAAAATGCGGCTACATTAGGGCTGGAAAGATGATAGAAAAATCAGAGGGTTCTAGGGAAAGAAAGTTCACCTCTTGCCACACGATGGATTTCGCCTCGTGCGAGTCCATCATACGAAGAAGGTTGCCCATATACTCTCCCTCAAGAAGGGCAAAATTCCTGGACATGTTATGGTTCTGCATGTAAGCGGTCACATTTGGATTGCTCTGCCAGCAGTCGAAGGGAACCTCGTCGCCACCCAGATGAACATATTGGTCAGGGAACACTTGGACGATCTCGGAGAACAGATCCCGCAGGAAATCGTACACATGATGGTTCGTCGGGTTCATCGGACCTAGTTTCCCGTTGGGCTTGCCTTTCGAGTCTGGGGCGAAGTGTTTGTTAAAACAATGTACATATTCAAAGAAAAGTAATAATTCCTAACTATTGTTTCGCTTAAAAATTATATCGCGTCCTGGCCTTATCCGAGACCTGGCGATCGTGTAGCTTTTCATCCAGTGTTTGGATATTATTCCTTTGTTGTGTACACGTGTGAGAACAAGGTTGCACATGGTTATCAAAATAGGACTATAGATCTTTGACAGCTTGCTACAGCCATATTTTTTTCGTCTTTCTTTCCAGATTTTACAATGGTAACCCCATTTCATCATAGAAACATATAAGGGTGTCCCAAAAATGGCGGAGAACCTTGAAAAGGGTGGTTCCTGAGGTCATTTGAAGTAACTTTTTCCTTAGCGAAAATGTTCTCTGCGCCTTCGGTCTGGAGTTATTAACGGAAAACACAATCACCAATCAGAACGCGGCTACAGCTACAGCCAGGCTCCGTCCGCAGAAGCCTCGCTCTGATTGGTCCGTGTTTTTCGTTAATAGCTCTTTAACGAAGCCTCGGAGAACAGTTTTTCAAAGGAAAAAGTTACTTCAAATGACCTCAAGAATTAGCCCATTCAAAGAAGTGCCACTTTTTTTAGAAACCCTGTATAATCGCACAACGTGTAGAAATTCTTAAAATTTATATGAAAAATAATAAGTCTGTTCGATTATTGAGAGAAAAGTTTGGTGATCGTGCAATCTCTTGCAATGCCTATGCGAACTAGCCACCAAGAACATGCGACGTAACACATTTAGATTACTTTCTTTGGGATTATGTTAAATCGTCGGTCTATTCCAATACGCCGACACCACTAAATGATTTACAAACCAACATTAATAGTGTTATCGTTGTCGTAGGTGCCGATTTATGCGAAAAAGTGGCTAAAAATTGGTGTTCACGGATCGATCTTTCAAAAAAGTCCAGAGGCGGTCGTTTGAATGAAATTATTTTAAAAACATAATGGCTTATGCCAGTAAATAAAAAATAAACAAAATTACTTTGACATCTTATACCATTATGTTTTTATTTAAGTATGTATAGCTATTATTTGCTGACACTTTACCATCTCGGTCGGTAAAAATAAGAGAAATAAAATGGAAGTTGCGGCTGCAATATTTACCATAGCAAGTGGTCAATAGTTGAGGATAAGCCAAACCCCAAGATCTAGTGTGACCAGGCGTATCGAATTCTGGCATAACTCGGATGGCCCTCAGCCTGGCGTAGTCAACGATCTTCTGAATGTCGTTTAGAGTGTAGACCATCGTAGAGTGGTACGCTCCCTTGATGGATAATTCTGGATACCTGGAGCTTTGATACGGGAAACTGTTGTCGTCCACGATGTGCCAGTGAAGGACGTTGAGTTTGTTATAAGACATCGCGTCCAGAGTCAACAATATGTCATGGATGGGTAGGTAATGACGGGAGGTGTCCAAGAGGAGTCCACGATGTTTGAACTTCGGTCGATCAATGATTGTTTGGCACCTTATCTTTAACTATACACGTTGAAGATGGATTAGTAACTTTTTTGCCTTTAAGCAAGTTCTATTAGGTTGTGGCATATGAAATGCCTGATTTTATAATCCAAATGCTATGAAGCGTTTCGTTCGAGCAATACTATTACTGTCTACAGGTTTATTATGTAGATCACTTTTTCAGCTATAATACTGGTCCTTAAAATCCTATCTACAATTTTAATCTATATTGGTTGTCTCGTTTTACTTGCAAATAAATTTTATTTCAACGTGAATCAATGCGATTGTCGTGCATTCTTTTTATACGCGTAAATTTTTGACAAAATTTGGCGATTAATCAACGTTTCAAACATTCAATTTCTTTCGATATAAGACGACGATGTTTCTTTCGCTACAAGAAAATCTCTATCCCCTCTTCTTCTTTTGAAATTGTCCGCTGGGCACTGCTTAGTGCCAGAACGAGAGGGTATATCATATTCTATTCTTTTCGATCTCGGCTCACTCGAAAACAAAGTCAAGCCGCATACCATAGGCACCTTCATCCTTAATACGACGAAAGCCATCCCGAGCCATCGGCTTATATCGAAATGAAACTGTACAATCAAGAAACTTGAAATTCGTCGACAAAAGTCGTTGATTACAATGGCGTTTACTTTTATCAATAAATCGGTTTAGATAAAAGTTGCGTTTGTTTAATGTTATTGTTGAAAGCCGGACATTTCGTATGCAACAACTTAATAAAATGAAACTAATAAATGCCTTGCGAACTCACGTTAGGTCCATCGCTAGCCGGGAACAAGAGTTGAGAGAAGGTTTCGAGTCCGCGAAGAACACCCCATACCGAATCTGCCACGAGATTGGCGACTGTCGACGTCTCACTCAAGCTGAGCGTGTCTGCGAAAGTCGAATTCAAGCTTAGCAAGCACTCATCCCATGCCAGATTACTTTCTTCCGTTGATTTTAGGGATTTCGTTCAAAATGAAATACTATGTTGTACATAAGATATTAAAGGACAGAGAGGGTGGAGGTGATGTCGTCATTTTTAAAAATGTCGAATTAGTTTGTGAAACGTAGATCTTTGAATTTTGCGCCTCTTGTCCCTTTTTCGCGAATTAGACGAAGAAGACTCGGCAATAACTCTTAGTTAGGCCGAAGCGTTTCAGTTCAATCTTCTCTTATCTTTCAAACAAGGCAACGTACGCATAAGGAATATTGCACCGCCATTTATACATATACTGTATAGGTAATGATATAGAATACTGGATTATTATACGATTAAATGTAATACGTAATTTTGTGTTCAGTACAATTTAACCACGACAAAGAAAAGGTGTGCGAGAACCTGAAAATGGGTCGGGACGAGGCGAGAATTTTCTATAAGAATTAATATTAGGTTCCTTGAATATAATTTTACTTAAATAGGAATCTCGAATATTCTTGGGGCAATCCCGATGTATTCAAGAATCCCGAAATTTTCGGGAACCGGACTTGTCTCAATCCAGACCCGACCCGACCAGTCCCGACCAGTCCCGACCATCGGGTCAGTGATGCCAGAATCGTGGGCCGTGGATTTTTTCCCCTCCGCTCGCTGAGCCGACTCGACCCTCCACTCTGACGCACCGTCGTCGCGTGTAGCGCGCGTGCAATCGAACAGGCACTCACACGGACAGACTAGAGATACGTTCGTGTGTAGCGCGTGCGCAGTAGAAGCAACGTGGCGACGACGGAGCGTCAGAGTGGGGGGTCGAGTCGGCTCAGCGAGTGGAGGGGAAAAAGCCCACGGCCCACGATTCTGGCATCACTGCATCGGGTACCCGAGATTTTCTGGATCTCACCAGAGCTGCGTCCCCACTCTACATTCCCCTTCTACGATGCTATTTCCCCACGCTTCCGCCACGGCACACAGTGGGCCGGATCGAAGTATTCAGTGACATTTAACTAAAAAGTCACCTTCGCATATCGGGTTCTAATAACTTTGTATTGCTTTCTAAATGTCCATCAACATCTAAAGTGAAAAAGTTAATGCAGTTTAACAAGGATTCTTCTCTTCTTCGAGATGTCCTGATCACTCTCCTTAATATTTCTTATTTCATTTTTAACAATAAACTGCACCTTTTTGTGTTAAAAATTAACACCGACACCAACAGTTATATTGTTCACAATATATTAAAAATTAATATTCAATAAAGTAAAAAATTATGCAAAAGTTTTTACAATTCTAACAAATTAGAACATTTTCAGCATGTTTCCCCCTATTTAATTCTGCAAGAATCATTTCCCCCTCGTCCCACCACGGAATTTATTATTGTTCGAAACCGTCAATCTCACTGTGCGACGCGTTTTTGCTTGTGTTTAGCGGACTCTTATGACTGATCAAATGTCTTCCAAGCTACAATATGAAATATGCATTTTTGTTTGTCTTTCTCTACACTTTTTACACAATTAAATTTATAAAAAACAACTAAATAAACAATTACATTGAAAAAATTATTCATAATCATTATAAATTATTATGAAAAATATCTTTTGAAGAGGTTTTGATACGATTTCACTTTCTCGATAATTTTTCTATGCGTTGATTACAGATTTCTCGAATTTATATTTTACGTATTTCTTAAGACATTACGTGTATGAAACATAAATATAAAATACATATTTAGAAAATAAAAAATGGTTTGGAAGATTAATTTAAACAATTGTCAAAAATATCAATGAAAATTAATTAAAAATCATTGTTTAAGAAATGAAAAAAATATTTGTTTGTCTATAGTTAAAAGTAAAGTTTTTAATAATATTTTTAGTGAAGATTTCATTGCAATATCTCTAATATAGTTTAAAAGTTATAACAAAATATCACTGAATTCTGCGATCCGGCCCACTGTGGCGACCCGGTCGCGTGACGCGTTCCGTCTCTGTCGTGCATGCGTCACAATGTCACGTGACTAATCCGGTACTGGCAGAGAGATGGTAACTTTTTGCCTTTAATTCGAGCGAATTCCCCTCATGTGGCGACTCTGCTTGTGGGTCGCTTGTCGACATTCACGCATCGCGCATTGGTTCGGACCAGTTGTTTCCATGAGAGCCACTGCGTTTGCTTCATAGATCACGTTCTCGGGGGAAAAAGCGAAACGTATGTAATGAGATGAAAATATTAATTTGCGATGATGTCAATTTCGTTCCATTGACACCGAACAGATATCGCGTGTTTACCGTAGAAATGCTCGGGTTCAAGCAATTTTTCCTGCTCTATCGCAAACGTGACATTATTTCCACGGGTTAACTGTTAACCGAGTGATTGCACCACGAAGTGCAACGTGGACGTGCCCGATGTATACGTAAACAGTGACAATCGGGAGCAGCTGGCGTGCGAGAAACGCGAGTACGATAGAATTTATACCAGCTTAGATACGACGAAACGATGAAAAGTTAACTTACATGATTCCGTCATCTCCAAATGAGGCCAGTGATTCCCATCCTTCTCGCAGGGTTGAACTAAACGAATGTCCAGGCCAGTGAGCGTGCCTTTGCTGGTGCTGTTATCGCGCGGGGATCTAGCATGACCTTGCGCGACGATCTTCGCTATTCGTGCTTCCGTCAAAATAATCGCTTTGTACCTTTCGATCGCATCCACCACTATATCGCAAGTCTCGGCGACAACCTGTTTGACAAATTGCATAACGTGAGTATTTAAGTAGTAACAGGTGTACTTACACGTGTCTGCATCTACATATTGGACAGTGTGCGAACAACTTATCGGATCAACCTCCTTCAACGTCGAAATGTGTCAAAGATAATAAAATTAGCAGCTGTCAAAATGTTTTACTTGTAAGTATCTTTTCTTTATCCCTTTTATTTCCCAACTTTCTTTAACATTATATTATTCAATTACATTCCCAAATGTAGCTTTGGTAGTCTGTGTAAAATAGCCCCAATTGTTGTTGTATAGAGGGTGGGGCACCAGATATTATCACCTTGATTTACGTCATTATTATTATTATGATACGTAGCGAGAAATGTTTGGACGGAGATTAAAAATGGTTTCAAGAGATGCATATATGTTATTTGTTTTTTTTTTGTAGGTGGACGGGTCGATGACGTATGAAGGTCAACTCCGATTTTTTAAATGTAACCGTATATTTTTTATCAATCGATGAAAGCACTTTCTTCTCTATAAAAAAGTGTTAACCTACGTGCGTCGAAAAATGATTAGTGTAGGAGTTATTTTAATTTAAATGCATTTGCACTTCATAATTGTTATGTGAAGTGAAATGACCATCAAGTTTGTGAAAATACCAAATTTTCGAACGATAAATAAGATATATACAATGATCGGATTGTTTCCAAAAAAAATATGGTGAGTATTAATACAAATCTAAATCAATGTTTTATGAAAAATTCGTCTATAAAACTATCGTGTGGTTAAATGTGGAGACTTGTTTATGGGTGTCGAATATATTCCAAATTGATCCACCAACCTGGTGGGGCATCTCGGATGAAAAATATTATTTTTCCATATCAACCTACATGAAAATTTTCAGATTTTTAGCTGGAACTAAAATATTTTTGATCCGGGGAGGGTTGATACTAAGCAAATTGAATACGATCGATTTTATTTATGCGACAACCCGGTGTTATATGTAGATAAAAATTTATAGAATTCAATTGAATTGTATCTGTTCGTAAGAATACGTTCGCGGGCCACTGTCACTTTGCAACCTTGTCTGCCACGAAACGAGCGGCGTTCGATCAATTTTAATCATCTTTGATTCGTCGATAGAAGGATCGGCTGGTTAACGGGTTGAGGAATTGAGATCTCTGAACGCTTCTCACGCGCGAGAACCAGGAAAACGGAGTTAACGCGTTCGCTCGCACGCAGCGGGCAAGTCTCGCATGTACTTATGTGCAACAAGCATGAATGTGTAACGCGATTCTGTATGCGGCGGGTGATTTCCCTTGGCCTTGGTATCGATGTGCTGCTCCCAGTTGGAAAAAAGCAAACGTACGCGCGATAACCCTTATCCTCGCAGACGAAGTGTGTACAGGCCGAAAGGAGATCGAATAAAAGAAAAATATGTTGCTCGAATATTTCATTCATATTCGAACGTTAAGCACGGTAGTAGGAGAAAATAGAAGTATGGTTCCTTCTGCATCAGCAGAACGCTTAAGGATGTTCTGGAGGTATATAAAAACGCAACAAAATTTTCAAAAATTTGACAAGATTTAATTCTTACTAAATTAATGCAATTACCGAAGTTTGGGTTCGATTCACTGCACCGTTTAAGAATTATAGCAACTTAAAGTTTGCACATTTTAACACGTGTTCTTATGGAGAATTCATAAAATTCCACTTTAAATCCTATTTAAACCTTGAAAAAACGAAACTAGAAACTCCAGTTTTTTTTTATATATAGTAAAAATTATGTAATTAATTATGTTCAAAATTTATTAGGATTCGCTAAACAGTTACAGAGCAAAAAATTATAAACTGTTACAAAACGTCAAATTTATCGTGTTGTCATCTCAATAATAACCATGAATATTGCGGACATCGGACCAATACGTCTCAATGAAAGTTTTATCAAATTCTCGTGTTATTCACAGCCGCTCGACCTCCTTATCAACAATTTCAATTTAATTATCTCGAAGTCAATCTCCGCTAATGACTGATCTCTTCGTATGAACATCCACGGGATATTCGTTCCAGCTTCGATAAATGAGCTGTTCAACGTAACAGTGGTGAAAGACTAATTTTTGTTTCAAGAAATTATAAAACAGTTTTTCATTGGAAAATGTCCGGTAGAAATATTGATCTACATAAACGTTCTGAAATAATTACTGTTACTAAAACAACAAATTTTGTATTCTACTCCCGTTTCTTACAATCGATAGGGAAAGTGTTTATTTAGATCCGCTGTCTAGTCTCCTCGCTATTGAAAATAGACATTCTAACCAAGATCTTCTTGTAAACATGATAGAAATTTCGAACAGCTTCCGACATACCAGATTGTGAGATCTGCAATATTACAAGTACAGAGATACGTTTTCTGTACCATCACTAGACTGCAGATTTTATGCATACATGACAAAAATGAGTATATCAAATACGAAACCGTGAAAATATTTCAAGATTTTTAAAATGAGAACATAAACAAGTGTATATGTAGTTCCTGTATCTTGTAATAAATGCAGGAAATTTTTATTTTGCATAAAAATCCGCCGTCTAATAATAACGATCCTCTTTTAGTAACTCCGGACGTATAAGAAGATTTTAGGGCGTCACTGCCAGCCCTAACGCACACGGCTTTGTCATAGGTGGTTGGAAACGTGGTGGTTAACACTAGGTTCGCGGAGCCGTAGAAGTGACTATGTTACAGTGCTTTATAAAAACAACAAAAATGTATTTATTTAGATTTTCAGCGATTTTTATTGTAATACGTGCTCAACGAAATAAATTGATTGAATAAATCATCACGAATGCATCTTTGCACTGTTAATAATCATAATGTAATTTGACAAATTATTTGTCTTTTTTCGTATTGGATGTTAATGATTAAAATTACCACCGATAATCCGTTGGTATATTGCAGTGTTTTTGAGGTCTTGTTATAAAAATTTTTTGGTGCGTGTTTCGCTCTTCTGAAAAGTCTTTAATGTCACCACTAACTCTTTTACCTTACCGTGTTTACGGTTTTACTCGTTTTACTTTAGTCTACCGGTAACCGTCATACGGTACACTCGCAGTTCAAATACATTCCATGTATTCAATTCTAATTACATAGCCAGTTAGTATGACGTATCTTTTCTGTTGCAACCATTTTTTCAATATCAAATTTCGTTTTTCATTCATCAACTTGTTTTTTCCGCAGACGCATTCACTCGACTCTGAGGATGATCTCGATGTAGGTCGAAACGTAAATCGATATAATTTTTTGCAAATAGGCTATCTCAGTGTATTTTTCGATCGAACCCAGCGCCGAAATCATTTTCGTTTAAATTGTTAATAATCATAAATTAAAAAATGTACAATCCGTCGTTGTGATGGGCCCGAAAGATCTAGTGTTAACAAGTTGCGGGTTACTCACATTGAACTGGAAAGTGGATGGTCTGAGCAGGTAGTACCCGTTTTCTAGACGCCTCAAGGTCGGCAGCGGCCATGGTTCACCCTGTGTGGCCTGCACCCATGCTCCGGCATCCGGGTTCAAGGTGTTCGCCTGGCAAACAATCCCAGCCAGCAAGAGCAACGATCCCAGCGTCGTCGGCCGCATGTCTCATTCGCGAACAATATGCCAGGTGTATACGGAGAACCGATGCGACGCCACCGAGTGGTCATCGTCTACTGAACGCGGCGAACGATGCGTACGAGTGTGGTAACGACCTTAGCCTGTGCCACTTAAGTTTCATCAGTCCGGCCGAGCCGGACTGCTCACGGTCAAGTTCCCCGGGACGGGAAGGACACCGGGGGCAGCAGAACCAATTCGCTGGGTCCTCCTTCGAGCATCGACCCTCGTCCACAGGAAACGATACCGCGCTCAAAAATCCTGAAAACTTGTCAAAATTCACTGTTTAACACCAGTGCTGGGTAAATTACTGTTTCAAATAGTAAATGGGAAATAGTCTATATCATTTAAAATGATACTTTTAAAAATAAAATATTTTATTTGTTAGAAAAAGTTTAAAAAATAGTATTTTATTAGAAGGATTCTTAAAATAGCGAGAATTATATTTGAAATATTTTATTTATTTTACTTTATTTTTGCTCTCTCATTTGTATCTAATTTCTGAAAATGTTGATGTTCAGGGTGTATAAAAAATAAATGTAAAGCCGGTCGTAGCGTGATTCTACACCTCTGGTTCGGTGGAGATTTAAAAAAAAAATCCGTAGAAAAATGTCCTCGAGCTTGGTTTCCAAGGTCAAAATTTTGTTTCCATTGAATCGTATAGTACATACTTGTAACGAGGAACTAACGTCTCAAAGGAATCATAGTAGATCGAAAATGGACCGTTCTCCTGAAAAACGGCTCCAAAGTTTCGTAAACTAATTCATTCCATATGCTTACAGGGCGTTCCTGCATTGGGTACAGCCGTGATGGGTGGTTCTAGTGAGAAAATAAATCGAAAATATATGGAATAATTTTATTTCATTTAACGCTTCGTTTTCAAGAAAATCGAGTTCGAAAATATTATGGTTTCTTGCATTTTAATATTATGTACATGTCTCCTCAGTCTATTTTCATCGTGAAAAAATAGTCTATTTTATTTTAGTTTGAGATTACCAAAATAAAAATATTTTATTTCCGGAAGTTTTACTGTTTATTTAAAATAGTATTCTATTGGAATTGTAGAAGTACGTTTGATTAAAATAGTATTTTAAATATGTTTCCAATTTCCAAAATTTTACATAACTCTGTTGAACACTCCCACGGCCACATGTTTACAGTCTTCCGTGGAACTATTAGAAAAGCTTGAGACGCAGTAAGATGTCAAGTGGATTCCAAGAAAGGAGGAAATGTATGTGTATGCTACCGGATACATTTTATAGATAACGCGGAAATCATTTAATGCTATCAGTGAAATCCCGACTACGAATGGAGGACCTTCATGGTATACATATGATGTATCATAGGACACTTACGGGATTCTAAAAATTACGTTATTGTTCAAAATCATAGAAAAACGTAGACAGCAAATCTGTCATTTCTGGGTATAAAGTGACCCGCTGAGGGCCGCACAAGTGTAAATCATTGTTTTAAAATTCCACAAAGTCAAAGTAACGTCAAAGTTTAGTCATTGTAACCCAACTGCAAAGTTAAAACTTATGACTAGACAGCAGATTTTATGCATTTATGACAAACATGAGTAGATATAATTTAAAACAATAAAAATATTGGAAAAATTTAAAAATACCCTTATATTATTTTCAATTCATTAAACATATTAAGAAATACAATAAACTATTTCACTCCGGTTTGTTCCAATTCAGGTACAAACATTTTTATTTTCCATAAAGATCTCGAGACTCGATGTTATTACTGTCTAATTATTGCTGTTATTATTGCTGTCTAGTTATTACTCATATGTAGACTGCGAATTTTTATGCTGAATGAAAATTGTCTGCATCAATTGCAGGGAACAGGTGTTGTATACCTGATATAGGGTAAATGTACCGATTACTGCGGGTGTACCTATTACTGCGGTATTTTTTCCCAATGAGATTAAAATACGTAAAAATAAATATTTTGCCCTGAATAATTTTGCACAATTCAATGAGAATGTATTCGCGTTGGCTAGGCAAACAAAATTGTCGATCATTCTTATATTTTTATGATCTGGGGATTTGAAAAAATATTCTTCATGCAAGGTAAAAATAAGACGATTTTTCTACTATCTCGATCACCAAAGGACTGTTGTTCACATGACTATACATTCTTTATATTGGTTTAAATTGCATACAGGAAAGTTTTTTTATTATTTAGATACGTACTTCGATACAATAAAAATATAAAAAAAGCTTCTCTTGCCTTTTTAATAAAGCATTACGTACGTTAAAGTGAAGGAGGAGTGTGAATTGCAACTACGATGAGAAACGAGGTTCACTTCAGCTGAATGTTGTACTTACACCTATGTAGGTTACAATTCGGTGAAAGTAAACAATTTTAGAGAAAGAGTAATATTATAGAAGAAATAAGATATGCCAAAGGTTAAAACGAAATTTAATAAAGAAAACGGCAACAAACCTAAAAATCTAAATAAAACAGGAAAAGAAAAAGATCTACTTATGGATCTGAAAACTTAAGAAACGCAGTAAATGAGGTTAGACAGGAAAATAAATATTATACTAATAAGTTGTTAAAATTAAAAGGTTTATACATTTAAAATGTATTAATAATAAGATTATTTATGTGATATTAAACTAAGTTGTCAAAATTATTAAAGGTTTATTCATTTACAGTGGACTCCCGTATAACGCGACGAAAAACTTGTTTAAAAAGACTGTATGGATTAAATTTACAGTAACGAAACATTATGTAAGAAGACTGTACGCTTACTGCCACATAAAATACATACATACACTAATTTTAAACAATTTTTTCATCGCGTTATTTGGGAGTCTACTGTAAAATGTAATAATTATTTAAATTAATGCCGAGATACGTACTTAGGTAGTTTGTTTCCGTGCGCTCGTATATTTCAAATTCTAAACCGCAGTAATGGGTATACGCAGTAATTGGTACATGGCTCTTTTTTGTCCGCAGTAATACGTACGAAATGTTATCGATTTTATTTTTTGATATTTTCTTATGTTACATTAGGTTTTGAGGACCAACAATTTTGTTTTGTATTCAGAACACATCATTCTTCCATAAAATGCATACACGTACTATTATTTCATGATAAATTAGGAATAATATGTAGGATAATGATCGGAAACCGTTATATGGACAATACTTTTTTATTTTGTCACACGATATAATAACAATTATAAGGAAGATATACAAGTGAGTTCTGATTTTCTTAATCTGTCTTTTGACTGACAGGTGCGTGGTATTATATACCCGGTTGCGGTGTAGCGGGGAGAGACGAGGGACCTTTGTCTTCGCGGTCGTAGGTTCGATAACCTGATTATTTGCACACGGTGCGTTGGTTGTTTTTGGGGAGTAGCTGACTTGTTGACAAGGAGAAGGACGCGATCTATTTCTCCTTGTTGGTGTTGTCGCTGCTGGCCTTTCTTCGCGGGAGCCGGTTCGTTAACCTGAGGTGGTTTTTTGTGTAGCAGCTGATTCGGTGTCGAGGCAAAAACGATGTATTTCTTTCTTCGAAGTTTTAGCTGCTACAAATATTAAAATAAAATACGATCGAAGCTTGATACCGCAGTAATCGGTACATTTACCTATTATGTAAACGCCATCGCATCACGATTACCAAGCCATAGACATCTGACAATGAGTCACTAGGGTCAAACAAACCTTCAGACCTTTTCTCTTCCACGTTAGTCTTTCCACGCACACCTTTCTCACTCCCTACCACATTTTCCTCTCCAAAACCACAATTACACATACATATATGGCAAAGGCCCGCCGCGCCGTCGAAACAGTACAGGGCTTTTTCCTTGCGTACTCTAGACCACAAGATTACGTTGTGGTACCTTACCTCGCCACCGTGTTTCGTTACTTATTGTTAAATAAAAACTCTTCTCGATTTCTACATAAGAAGTGTTGCAATTCGATTTCGAAATCCGGAATCCAACACAGGTACCAAGTAGAAATTTCCAGTTTGCTTTACTGACTTCAATATTCAAGAAGTAATGCCTTCGTATGTTTAAATTCCTTTAATCTTTCTATTCTTCCAAATTGCACCTACTCATTTTTGTCATAAATGCACAAAAACCGCAGTCTACTCATATGTCCACATACCTTATTTTTAAAATTTTATTTTAACACGTTCGATTTAAAAATTAATTATTTTGCTAATATGTTGTGCACGCGCTACATATGGCTAACTGTGAGATGCATGAAGACAAAATGGTTATGAGTACGATAATTCTTGATTTTTCAATTCTTGTTTCGTTAAATATAATAAATTACTTCCATTCTTATATGTATGGTTATTAGTTTGGTACTAATCAAACTAATTTGACGTATTCAATAAAGACATTGATTTTTTAATCTGTTTAGTTAGTTTATCTAAATGCTTTATTAGTAGTTTCTAATATAAAAAATGTATATTTCGTGGTTATTCGTGATATTTTCGTTAAAATGTTGTTTTAACTTTTCTCTTGCAGATTTTATTTTTATCAACGGTGCTACTAAATTTTCCAGAGATACTAACGGGTCAACAATTATCCTGTAGAACGCCCCCACTTGAAATATTATCTTACTTGGTCATCGTATCACGTTAAAAAATAGCCAACAAAGA
Source organism: Lasioglossum lativentre (assembly GCA_916610255.1). Lineage (NCBI taxonomy): Eukaryota > Metazoa > Arthropoda > Insecta > Hymenoptera > Halictidae > Lasioglossum > Lasioglossum lativentre. The sequence goes on along the minus strand of OU744356.1, from coordinate 34,487,297 downwards.
TTTTTATGAACATGTGGTTGCCTACTGTCCGAAGCGTCTCGAGTTGACCTATGACCATGACTTCGCCAGTCACTGAACGTCTCACTATGTAAGCGTAAGCAATCTTCTAAAATTTCCGAAGTCGAGCAATACAAATAACACAAAAAAAAAACATCTAATTTTCTCATAGTGTGACAATCTTACTTGAAAGTAGTGGAATAGTATTTGGGCAGTAAAGTTTCTAATACTTCCTTAGACACTTCGAAGCAACTTCGATACAGGAAGAATAGAAGCTAGCATTAGGTTCAGCTAAGTTCTCTCTCGTTCACTTCAAAACCTGCTACCTGCTACAGCATCATACATACCATGTAACTGTGGCATTATCGATGATCGGGATGTAAATCAGTTAAATAAGTATAGAAGTATGGTGTAGAAGTCATTGAATAAGTATAGAAGTAAATGTAGTAGTTGGTGTAAAAGTCATTCAGTAAGTATAGTAGTATATGTAGTAGTTGGTGTAAAAGTCATTCAATAAGTATAAAAGTATATGTAGTAGTTGGTGTAAAAGTCATTCAATAAGTATAAAAGTATATGTAGTAGTGGTGTAAAAGTCATTCAATAAGTATAGAAGTATACATATGTGTGTAGTAGTTGGTGTAGAAGTCACTGTGGAGTTTCGAGCGGCCATGTTTAGGTTTACTGCCTCGTCTCGTTGGACACATGGTACGGAAGAATTAAAAAATACTGTTATATTATTTCAAACCTACAAAACATATTTAGAAAGAAACTAAATTTCTATTTTACCTTAGTTCGATGCATTTCGGGTAGAAAATGTTTATTTTGCATGAAGATCCGCCGTTTATTTAGTAATAACGAATGAAAGATTAGAAATACAAGTGAGGTTAAATAGAGTTGGGAGCATAAATTCTTCAGCTCCGCGCAGAGCAACCAGTCCTTGGCCCGAATGTGTTCTCAAGTATTCTTCCTTTCGCAGATTGGCCCCGCGAAACATGAAACGGGGATCTTAATCTTCGATGGGACGTCGACACGAGATCGGAATTTTTCGAGATTCGCTGCTCAGGAAGCTGTTCTGTGTCGGGATCACTGGACTAGAGTGCTACCATGGTCTGCGAGGCTGGGTATTTTTGGAAGAGGATGTTGTGGATCTAAGCGGCGGGTATTTATGGGATCGTGGTGGTTCTAGCCTAGCCGTAACGTAGTATAGCAAAGTGGTAGAGAGCCGAGGTAGAGGTTTCAAGAATGATGATACCGATGAAGTGCAAGAGAATAAATCACATCTTCGTTTCGATACCATATTTTCATTTAGTATCTACCGAACACGACGAAAAGTAAATATTGGATCGTAACATATGTACATGTAAATTCGTTCGGTAATGTTTGGTATCTCTTCTTATTTATTAATACCGCATAGAATTTAATCGATTGTATAATTTCAGACTGAAAGCTTGTTCGTTTCTTTTCAATCATAATTATGTATGTTGACGACGAGTCATAACTAAACTGCGGATTTCAAGCATTTATAACAAAAATTAGTAGTCGAAGCTTAAAACGAGTCGAAATCAATTTTTATTTAACACCTGTTTGTTACAATCGATGCATAAGATTTTTAGTTTGCATAAACATCCTAGTTATAACTGAATCAGAGTATAGTTTTTGTAACAGAACGAATTTATGTGACAATCCAATACATTCGATTATTTAGACACGATAAAACGAATGTGAAGTAAACGTTTATCTTTTATGTATCATTTATAATTGTTTACTCCGCGAGATCCACGAGATATTTGTCCTTCGTTGGACTTTTTAATCAGGCGTCTCGGAATCGCAATAATTTTTAGATCTCTAAGAACGTCCCCATTCCTAACGTATCTCTGCAACAGGATACCACACATCTACATGGGTATGTTGATTGTGCTATGCACGAGAAGTCCACATTGCCACGAAGTTTTAAATCAAATTCATTAACTACGATTAGATTAGCCGATTATCTGAGTTCAAGAAGTGTTCCAAATTATCCGGACCCGATTAGCTTTATCGTTGAAACAGTACTTGGCACTTTCCAATGCTTATCTTCGTCCAAATAAATTGTTATGTGTGCAGTCGATAAATTCGACGGTTTCCCATAGGATTCGGCTATTTTCAACTTACCTCGATCCATTACCCACTTGTTTTTTATTTAAAGAAACGAGGCAGTGTTAGAGGAAAATTACCCATTTCCGTACCTGCTCGCAGTCAACTAATTGCTGACAGAACTTGCAAGAATGCCAATAAACTATGTATTATACCAGTGCTGGGCAAATTTGCCTGAATCGAGGCAATACCGTCCCCCCTTAGCGTCAATTGTACCTTTCCAGTGAGCGCCGTTACGGTGGGGCAACGAAGACACAAGACACCAGCGAACGCGACGATGGCGCGCGCTGCACGGAAGAAATATTGGTGGGGGAAGCAAGCGTTTGAGGCCCAACTGTGCCCAGCACTGTCTTATACTTTTATTCAATCGACATTCATTTATTGTTACAGTTCTTTCTATCACTTAACTGTTACATATCATACAATTCTAAGATATTGCGTGTTCATTATGTGGAAAGTGTACATTTCCTACTTTAAAATATACCAAATATGTAAAGCGTCTTATTATTTAGTCCAGCACTGTATATTGTCTAAACAGTATTCTATAAAATAATATCTTTTAAGAGAATATTTTTGGTTGGACGCACTTATTACTTAATTGCTGTAACGAAATGTTTGCCTTCCTTTTTCAAATGTAGTATCAGCGGATTGTTAACATATTTCTGATTAAAATGACTCCAAACACGGCGTAAATCGGATTAGTTTTATAGGTTTTGTTAGAATTTTATGTTAAAGTCGCACGTACAGAGTCGCCAGATGAGGGGAGGGAGCACGAATTAAGGGGAAAAAGTTACCCTCTCTCTGCCAGTACCGGATACACGCATGATATCCGGGCCGCGGCGCGGCGGAAGCGTGAGGACTAGCGTCGTAGAAAGGCAAGGTAGAGTGGGGACAAATGCAGGGGGATTCGTGCATGTGTCACAATGTCACGTGACTAATCCGGTACTGGCAGAGAGAGGGTAACCTTCTCCCCTCAATTCTAGAGGGTTTTACGCCATAGAACTTGCTCCACCTTTTCGTTCATCGTACATCAATTTGTAAGATATCCTTGTAAAGAAGGACACTTTATTCTTCGAATCTGTGGAAGATTCATTCACGAAAAGATTGTTTAATGTTTCAATTCATAGCATTTTTTAGGAAAAATGGGTCTCCAGTTTCTCCTCTGCTACATCATGTAAACATATCTTAGAGGAAAATGAATAATTATGTGCGAAAGTAGAATCGTCTAGCAACAAAATGAGACCACGTTCATTGCTGTACGATTGTTGTTTACGAAATAGCAACGAGTTAAATATCGTAAAGAGAATTAGAAGTTTTATGTTCAAGTACTTTTTGGATCCACTGTACAGGGTGTACCAAAATTATGTGCGAAGACTATCACAGCTGAATTCTGTACCTTTGGATCGGCGGAGGTCCTTGATCGGTGTACCCAACGTCAAATTTTTTATCGCTGCATCGTAATCTACTCACAATAATAAGATTAACAACAAGATAACAACATCTCGAAACAACCATGGGTCTCAAGTCAACCGTTCCCTTAAAAAACGACTTTAAAGTTTCGTAAACTATTTCATTCCATGTATCAACAGGGTGTTTCAAAATGGTATACACGTGGAGGGGACAATTTTACATACAGAAATATTCTATATACAGTTCAATTTTCATTACTGTTTTCGTACGGTTTTTTGAGGAACATATCTACCGAGTAGCAAAAGAGTTGGGTGTATACATATATCTGAATTTGTCGATCTCGAGTTGATTCCTCGAAGACAAACGCGGTGCCCTGTAACGCAAGAATTTTACTTCCGGATTCGAAATTAGCGAATTGAAGTGAACAATGCTGTGTTCGGCCGAGCGCGTTTCGAACGACGCACGCACCGTTTCTAAATTAATTGGAGAACGAGGCTCGTCGGAGTGTGCGATCCGTTCGCGATATCGCCAGCAATATCTAGACGGTGCAGGGAGGCAGCAGCCGAGAGTGCAAAGGTCGACGATCGCTCGTATTATCGGATGCGGACGCCGATGCGATGCGATGCGATGGATCGTTACGATTACCGTCTGTGTTAAAGTGGAATATCTTCTGGTCGCTGTGCGGCGATCGCGCGCAGAAATCACACGATGATGACGATTAACAATAAATAATAAACGCGGAGACCGTTAAGGGTACGTACGCTCACGCCCGATTGTCTCTCGCACAATAAATCGCCGCGCGTCGTAACATCTATTGTCGCGCGTGTCACTGCAATGTGCATAGAAGCATTTGCATTCAATGCAAAATTTCCTATTGCCCGTGGCGTGCATCATTCGCCCCCAGATTGCGCCCACTTCCGCGGAAACCATTACAGTCACGATCCCGAACGAATTAGAGCCGCTCACGCCTCTGCGATTTCTACGAATTCTGCAGCGCCGAGTCGCTTTAATTCGTTCATTGTCTCGATAAGCGAATTCTTCCTTTCCCACGTTCGCGTTTCAATCGATTTATATCTTATTTTATGCACAGATTTCGAAAGAGTGGAATTACAGGGTGTCCGAAAAATGCTGTACGTTCTTGAAACGGATGATTCTTGAGGTCATTTGAAGGAACCTCAAATTTTCCTTTGCGAAAATGTTCTCCGCGGCTTCGTTACGGAGTTATCCACGAACAGCACGGACTTTCAAAGAAGTATAATATTTTTCGGACACCCTGTATACTACATACAATATTGATAATAGCAAACATGCAACAAAAATATGTGACAACATTTGCTACAAAAAGGGCCCTGTGGTGTCAATCTGCACACATAATTTTCACGTATACATATAGTATACAGGGCGTTCGACTACAGTTGGGAGAAAATTTAAGGAGTGGTTCTCCATGACAATATAAGTCGAAAATGAAGATTAAAGAAATTGTGATTTCGGCTTCGTTATTTAGTTATTAACCCTTAGCACTCGAGTGACGACTCTGAGGAACCACTAAAAATAGCTGTACCATTATTCAAAATATTGTTTACATTATAAAATATGTTGGTATATAGTCAAAAGTAAGTACGTGATATTTAGACCAGTGAAAAAATTAGAACACTTTTAGAGTATTAATATATTATTTTCACTATATTAAAATTATTAGTGAAAAATATAAATTTATATTTAGCTCCTGTGTCTTGCAATCGATGCACAAACTTTTTATTTTCCATAAAGATCCGGAGTCTACTAATCAATTACTAAACATGTAAGTATTCTATGAAGTATTATATCAATTTCACATCGAACAAATTTAAAAAATCAGAGAAAATGGAAATATTCTAGGTCGGAAGAAGTGTTTAACTTTCGAGTTAGAATAGCTCCGAGTGCGAAGGGTTAATAATTCAAAATCCGCCTAAAATGCGACAACCCATAACTAAATAATGAAGCCGAAACCATAATTTTTTTATTCTTCATTTTCGACTTATATTGTCATGGAGAACCACCCCTTAAATTTTCTACCACCTGTAGTCGAACACCCTGTATAGAATATTGTATATATTTCATGTTAAAAACGTAAAAGTCACAAAGTATCAGATCATTTCCAAATGTGCCAAATTTACACAGGTGAGGGTTAAAATGATTAAAAACGATTTTTTGTTACTCACAGTTGTGCACACTTGCAACATTCATATTTAAATACTTAGAATTCTTCACATTGCAACTTATAGTAATTCGTGGATAAAATTAAAAAAAATAAGAGCAATGATCCGGCAATGAACCGATTCGTTCCATTCATACCGATCGCTAAATGGCAGACTTTCCTGGTAAATAAACAATCGACTATTCCTCATCGCAGTAGTTTATGCTTGGAACGTATAGTCGAAGGATTAAAAAGGATTACTCGTGCGCGGCAGTCTCGCGGAGATAGTCCTGATACTCTCGCACGATACGTCGCGAAATCTAGATAGATGTAATTATCTCCAGTACGTGCGCCAAATTAACGAGTGCGGAGGTTGAATTAATTATCCTCCGCGTAGTTAAGGTAATAACAAGCCGTTCGTCTTCCAGCATTATAGAATGAACTCGTTGAAGACTAAACATCGGTCCGGCTGGTTTGATATGCGATGAAACGGACACGCGAACGGAACAATGTCACACATACATTGTGTCCCAAAAATGTCGGAAAACCTTGAAGGGGGTAGTTCCCGAGATCATTTGAAGTAACTTTTTCCTTATCGAAAATTTCTGCCTCGGCTTCGTTAAGGAGTTATTAGCAAAAAACATGGACCAATCGGAGCGCGGTTCCAGCAGAGCGGGGTATTGGCGTTGGCCGAGCCGGAATACGTCTATAGTAGCCGCGCTCTGATTGGCCCGCGTTTTTCGTTGTTAACTCCGTAACGAAGCCGAGGCGGAGATTTTCGTCAAGGAAAAAATTTCGCTAAATATCTTCAGGAACCTCCCCTTACAAGGTTCTCCGACATTTTTGGGACAACCTATATGTATACATATACATATTCCGGGACAGTCTCTATTTGACAGATCCTCCGGGACCCCTAAGTCGTTGGGTCAACAAGGTTTTATTAAACGATACTCGAAATTCAGAGTAGCAGGGTTCAACCCCCCGTTCCCCTCCTCCCGGAGATTAGCTTGCGGTGTGGAGGAATGAAAAAGCTTGGCGGGGAACGGAGGTGGATGGGGGCGAAAGCTTTCGTAACGCCTGTGTTATCAAAGAAGCCACGCCGGACGATCGTAAAATACGGGCTTGCGCATTTCCTTCGTCTTCCGCGAGCCACGACAACGATTTCCAACTTTTCGTCCGGTGTGGCGACGAGCAACCCGTCGGACGAACGCTTTTCCCTATCTGGAACGGAAAATTTGCAAAAATTCCAGCCACCCGGAAAAACCGGACAGAACCAATTTATTTCGTGGATACAGGCTGGCCCAAAAACCAGTAGACCATTCGGAAAAATAGAAGGGTTATTCCATTTCAACCCGAAGCACTACGATATACAGAGTGGTCCATTTAAAGTTAGCCACCTAAATATATCATGATATAAAAGACATTTTGTATGCGGTTTGACTGATATCGACGGACCAATACGCTGCAGAGAATATTTTTTTGTCAAGATCATTTTCGATCTTTTTCAATATACACTGGATGAACAAACTATTAGATACCTGCATACATTGACAAAAGATTGAAACAGTTCATTTCTAAATGATAATCTAACTACACTGATTTCTCATTATCATTAGGAAGTATTGATATTTGTCAATTGCAAATGTGTGTTTAGCAATACTGTAGGCAACATTATCGACTGTAGATGTATATTTTCTTTATCTTCTGAAACTAGAATTAAATATCAAATTTGTTTATAATAAATTACATACAATTACAATTGAAGGGCATATTTATGTGGCCACATTTAGGTGGATCAACCTATAATCTATGGATACATTGATCAGAACGTGTTTTCCGTTTATAATTTTTTTAGACGAATAGGGAAGTTTATATTTACTGCATGTGTATTCTCCAATGGCTATATAACAACAAAATAAAATTTTTTTCTGTTTAAACGAAATTAATAACATACGTATTTAGGAGATTCTATTCGAAATCTTCATCACGAGTCTGACTCGATGTTAGAATACAAGGGGTTAAAATGGTCTAGTGACACGGAAGTATATTATCGCTGGCACCATGAGACCTGTCAAAATGACAGATTCACAATGTTCTAACACGTTCACAACTGGCAATTATTTCAGCAATAGTCTTCATACTTACAAGGTTCCATTGAACGGAATGTATTCTTTTGTAAAATGTGAGAACAGATACCTTTTGTCACAGAAAAGTTATAAATTCTCCGAATATTATGCTTTGCGTTAGAATTATATACTAGTATAACCACATCCATCAAATTAATTTGGTTTTCGTTGTGGAATACGAAATCGCCACACATACGTGCCGCTCGTTGCGAATATGTTAATCTACGATTATTGTAGAGGTGAAGAATTATTTTGAATAAATTTCTTTCGCTGGATATATAATAAAAGCGGTAAAAATCTGACTGAATGCACTTTTGTTATTTTATACGATAATATGATACAGTCACTTTGCAGATCTAGTGTTAAAGAATAAGTGCATCACGAAACGAGAATAATGGATTTAACTGTAGTTTGAGAAAGTTGATCAATTTTCTATTTTAGAGACAGCAAAAAATATTTTATGTTTCTACGTAGAATAAACCCCTTTCTTTATAACGTCATAGCTGCAGTGATTAGAACTTTTTTGTCGTTCATCACTTTTTCTGGGAAAAAGTAAATTGATATTTACTATATTTTCTCCATTGGATAACATCGATAAAAGAAAAATAGTATTTTATTTCGGGTTAAGCGAACATAATGACTATGTTTACATGTTCCAACAATTCAACACGGGTCTGATTCGATACTACATATAAGAAGGCAAGGGGTTGATTTGGGGACATTTTGTACAACTATTTCCGAGAAGCGTGCAAGGATTATGCCATTTCCGATGATTGAAAAATATTGAAGAAATGATAGAGTATAGACAATAAACTTTTTATTGGAAACTGTCGTTAATTAATGAATAGGTGCCACAGAGACGAAGTAGATACTTGATTAGATTTGGTCGGAATGATACCAGTGGATTTCTGGCGAACGTATAAAATCCGTGATTGAGATAATACAGCATTCAGTGCACGTGTACAACGATTGAACGAACTTCCGGTTTCGCGAGACCGCGGACGACGCCGAGGGACCACGAATTGGTACGGCACTGCTCGGTGAATCGTAGCTTCATTGATTGCGATGTCGTACACCGGGTCGACGACAGAGTCGTATTATGTAGATAAAAACGATTTCTATACGTAAAATTGAGCACGTGTCGAGTGGGTTCGCAGGCTTCCACCGTCTACGATGATTTATCCGTAATTTTCGTATGTGTGCGACACGCGTACTAGCGTGTTCCGCTTGTTCTCTGTTTACAAGAGATAACGTTTCAAGGTTCTGCCACCCTGCCAGCTTAACAAAATACATACATACATACATACATACGTACAGCTCGTTCTACATTCTAACGAGGGAGGTCAAGAGGGACGTGTCACGGGTGGTCAAGAATTAGAATCAGGCCGTCCTTCAAACAGGAATGCTAGCCAGAAGATGAATGAATGCGGTTGCTATTCGAGGGAAAACCAAGGGGGAGGAAAAAACTCACCCCCGGCGCGAGCTCTATAATGAGGACACTCGTATCCAAGATAAAAAAAGATGACACTAGACGGAATCCGATAGGGGTTCTCGCGAGTGTCCTCCTTTTCCTCTCCTGTTCCTAGAGCTATTATGGATTCACCCATAAACAGAAATTCGTCGATTCCGAATGAAACTCTCCACCCCCTGTCGGAGTCGTTTCCTCGAGGCTGAACGACCCGGAGGAACTTGATCCATTAAATTTTACCGGCGAACATATAAATGGGCAGACAATAGGAAGATGGCGAGCGGATAAAAAGCCTCTCCACCCTCTTCAACTTTACAAGACCGGTCTTGTCATCCAGGATCCGGGATGCCGGTACGCATACACGCGACGACACGACGCGACGACACGACGCGACGCGATCATGCTAATGTCTTTACGTCGTTCGTTCCATCTTCCGTTCCTTCCGCATGGGATTTCTATGCGCGTTTTGGGGAGTCGGGGCCAGGTGTCGCGTACGGTTCGACCGTGTAACAAAGAGGGGGAGGGGGGAGGGGGCAAGAATTCTCCGTGTATAAATAAATGGAATGAAATAAAAATGGGAGAAAGGAGGGAGGGAGGAAGGAAGGAAGGAAGGAAGGGGGGAAGGCCTGTCGTCCGAAAATCTGGCGATGCTGCGCGTCGCGGCAGCATGGATCCGGCACGGTCGCATCTGCGCGATAGGGAGGGTTCTTCGGAGCTCCATGGTGGGGCGGATCGAGCCGAGGGGAGACTCTCTCTCGGACTCTATGGTAGAGGGATGGTTTCGGAGCGGAATCGAGCGGAGGCGCCGGTGTCGTGATAGTAGTAGTCGCTCGTAAACGACGCCGATGACGTCGGCGGAGGGCGCTGCCGGCGCGGTCGACTTTAATCGCTGCTAGTAGTAGTAGCCGGGTGGTGGTGATAGTTTCGTAGTGGCGTGCGTACACGCGGCGCGCTCGTGTACGGGGGGATAGGGAGCTTTTACAGCGTCGGTGGGTGGGTGGTTGTGCTGGTGGATGGTTGTGGATGGTGGTGGTGGCGGCGAACTAGAGTGAGAGACCGGTGGATAGACAGACGGAGAGATAAAGAAAAAGCGTTGGGAGCGACAGAGAGAGAGAAAGAGTAAGAGAGAGAGAGAGAGAGAGAGAGAGAGATAGAGAAGGAGCGAGAACGCGAGGAGCCGGCGGCGGTGAAGCGAAAGGGTGTTTCACTCGGCTCATATTAGAGTAGTCTGTCAGTGCGCGCGGTTCCGTGGTGGCGCGGCTCTCCGTTTGGTGCGAGGTGGTTGGCCGGTTGATCGAAAGCGCGTTTTCCGGCACGCTCGTGGGAGACCGGTGTGCTCGCACGACACACGACACGCGACACGGCACGGAATAGCTCTCTCGGGTCGGGTCGGGTCGGTTCGAGTCCAGCCGAGTCGAGTGGACGGTACGCGGCCGGTAGACTCGGTACACGGAACGCCGGTCAACGGCTCGATCGAGAGCAAGGGTGGAAAACGAGGAGTGAGAGAGCGAGCAAGCCAACGTACGAACGGGGCGAGTCACGAGGGAGAAAAGGAGAGACAGAGGGTGCGTAGGTGTGTGCGCGCCGGCGACTGGTGGCGGCACACACAGAGCACGAGGGAGAGAGAACACACGGTAGAGAGCAAGAGAGAAGAGAGAAGAGAGAAAGAGTGAGTGAGAGAGAGTTGCAGAGAGAGAGAGAGAGAGAGACAGAGGGGGAGAGAAAGAGAGTGGTGCACGGAAGTGGCGGTGCCAAGTCGTGGTGGATGGTGGATAGTGGAGGTTCGGGCGGTAGGTTGGATCGGTCGGTCGAACGTTGGTCTTGGTCGGCGTCGGCGTCCCGGCGAAGATAGGGAAACGCGAAGAGAAGACAGTACAAGATAGGAAGAAAGGAAGAGGAACGTACGTAGAGCGGATTATCGAGGAAACGGCAGCAGCAGTAGCGGCAGCGGCAGCACCATCACCAGCACCAACAGCAGCAGCAGCAGCAGCAGCAGCATCGGATTCGAGAAGAGACGAGACGACGCGTCGACGGGACCAGAGAGAAGAGACGGAAGCGAGGATGAGATCGATAAGGAGGGAGTCGAGGTGCGGGTTTCGCGAAACGGGGACGCCGCGCCGCGCGTAGAAACGCGGTTGGTAAACATACGCGCGTAAAATACTCGCGTACGCGCGCACTCACGCACGCGCCGACGGTCGCGCGAGTCGAACGATCGCAGGGAGGACTCACCCTCGTCCTGAAGATCCGACGCCGGAGGACGAGGGAGAGAGGAGAAGAACGGACAGGTATCGGTCCGGAGAGCACGGATTCGAGGAAACAGGATCGCTCGTTCTCTCTTTCTCTCTCTTCCCTCAGATCCCCACAACCCTCCGCCTACCGCCCCTCGATCTCTCCCGATTCATCTCCGCCACTCGATGGGCTTTGCCGGCGAAAGAAGGTCAAAGATCGATCGTCGACTACGAGGGTCGTGACCTCACGCACACATTCGCACACGCGCGAACACGAGCCACGCGTGCGACTAACGTGTCGGGGGATCCCTGTGGAGGAGAACGGAAGAGGTTTGGGCTGACTGACTGACTCGCTCACGGACAGACCGACTGACTACTTTCCTGCCTGTTTGACTGCCCGACTGTCCGACTGCCTGACTACCTGCCTGCCTGCCTACTTGCCTGCCCGTTCACTCGTCGGCTGCCAGAACGAAGGTGGATCCGCGAGCGATGATCGATCGCCGAGCGAATTATAGTCCCCGTCGATCGACGCGTTAGGTTAGGCGTTGTCGATGCCCGTCGGTCGCGAACCAACGTTTCCGCGTAGAGTAGAACGGCTCGGACGCCGGCACGCCGCCACGTTGCGCCCGAAACCGGGCGACTGGGATTCTCGGGTCCGGACGAGTCGAGGCGACGTCGACTGGCCATCGTCGTTCGGAACGAGACAAATCGCGGAGGGTCGAGTGGAAACGCAGCACGGAAAACCGAGGATTGTCGGCCGCACACGCGTGCCCGGTCATTCTCGAGAGGAGCCGTGAGGGGAGCGAGCTCCGAAGCTAACCACGACGTGCCACGATGTCGAAGAGACGCTCGTCCATCATCGACGCGAAATAACCACAGGGGAGGAGGGCAAGGATCGAAGGACCTAGAACTAAGAAAAATATCACCAGAGTACATAGGATATATCGAAAACGATCGTGCCGAACCACTGCATAGAATCATCGTCACAAACTAGCGCTATAGATCGCACCACCACACAAAGAAAGACCGGGGTACCAATTTTTCACCGATTCGTAGAGCCGGTCGTCTAATCGAACAAACAAACATACATACATACAAACATACAAACAAACAAACTCAGAAGACTGACGATTAGAGCAGAAAAGAAGCTGTTCGCGGAGAAGCAAACGCGACACGACCAAAATAGAAAAAAAAATAAAATTAAAAAAAAAAAATAATAAAATAAAATAAAAGAGAGAAAAGAAGAGAATATTAGAAAAGTGGAAACTCACGGAATTGCGAGAACGGAGAGAAGATAGAGAAGAGGAGGGCGAGAGACGGTTGTAGAATCGTGTAAAGCCATTGCGCGCGCGGTGTGTAGAGCGGTGTGTAGAAACCAGAAACGTATCCAGAAAGAATGTCTAGAGATCCGTACTCGAGCGGAAGCGGAGTGGTCGGGCCAGGAGGCGGTACACGTTCTCCGAGGAGCAATCGTCGCATGACCGAGCTGCCGACCGTCGACCGTAGTCCGTCGCGGAGCTACGCGAGCGGTCGCGGCAGTCCGTTGGGTCGGAAGAGAGTAGCGGGAACTCGTAGCGGGAACAACTCGCCGGAGCACCTCGGATACGGCAGCTACCATCACCATCAGCTGGGCAGCCCGTACTACTCCCGCGACGAGGACCTCGGCAGTCCCGTGATGCTCGAGGAGAGGGGCAGGAGTATGTCAACCGGGGGCGGTGGGGGCGGACATCACAGATCCAGAAGCGCCTCGAGACCCGCCATGTCCAGCTCGGCGGGCATGTCGGCGAGGTATACCAGCCTCGATCGCGCGTCAGCGGGGATCCTCGATCACGATCGCGAGTTCGTGCCGATCCGGGAACGTAGTCGGGACCGTGGACTCTACCTCGAGGATGAGATGTACGGATCGAGATCGGCCAGGCAGAGCCCGAACCCGCACATGCTGCGGGACAGCGGGGGCTACATCGGGGAGCTACAACACCAGAACAACGATCTCCAACGAGAGCTCGGGAACCTCAAGAAGGAGCTCGAGCTGACGAACCAAAAGCTCGGCAGCTCGATGCACAGCATCAAGACCTTCTGGAGTCCCGAGCTTAAGAAGGAGAGAGCGTTGAGGAAGGAAGAGAGCACCAAGTACAGCCTGATCAACGAACAGCTGAAGCTGCTCAACTCCGAGAACCAGGTCAGTCAGTCGTCGCGACACTGCGGATTGTCCTTTCCACCCTATGACGTCGCGTTCTCCCGTTCTCCCGTTGTCAGTTGTCCCCATGTCTCGTTGTTCCGTTGTCGCGCGAATAAACCCCTTCGACACCGTGATTACGTGCTGCGATTACGAGTGTCGCGATCGCAGATCCCTGCGCGCACGGTTTTCCTTAACGATTCCGACACCCTTACGCGCACGAGTTCTCCTCGCCCCCTTTTCCCGATGACGTCCGCGCGCGCGTTGAAATTAGGTCGAAGCGATTAGGTCGAATCGCTCCCACCGTTAGATATACTCTTTTACTTTGCGATCGTCGCGTTCCTTTTTGCAACAGCCGAGAGCCGAGATCCCTTTTCCAGGGCAGGCTTCGTTTTCGACGAAATATGGATTTTCGAAGGGGAATCGGGTCGCCTAGTCGGGTTGCCGCGCCGCGCCGTGTTCCGAGCGAGTTTCACTGGGATTCCCGCGTCATCGGAGGGCTATCGATCTACGTGTGGCCAACGGAGGAGGACTCGTTTTTTCCGACGTACTTTCCCGACAAGTCGCGTAACAAACGTGCTTATCGATTGGCCAAAAATGCTCGTATCCGAGGGGGAGCCACCGATTCTCGTCAAGACTTTGGACGCGTGGAATCGCTTCCGAGGGACCGATTATGCGAGAGCCCGTTGTAACCGCGGAACGCTCGTCACCGGACGATTAGAATTCAATTACACCGACCGTACGTAACAGCCGTTCGTCTTCGTTGCCAATCGTAGCAGTACAAGTCATTCACAATCGTCGTCGCAACAAGTCCCAAGTCGCCAGTTCGGAATCTTCTGCGTTTCCTTGAACGAGACGTGTACGCATCGCCTTCGAGGACGTCGGCTGGATCAATATGTTAGGTGTTCGCGAAGCCCGTCGCATATTTATATAATATCGGGTCAAGTCGCGCGTCTTCCGCGGAACTTGGATCGTCTTCCGAGGCGATTGTTGTCCGCTGTCCCCGTTCCTGATTAGCAACAATAATATTCCAATAATAACGACTTCGCCGCTTATGACGACGTCGAACAAGATTCGGCGTTGCTGATGCTCCAATACTTGCGAATCCATTCAGCTCAGAACCTATAAGAGACAATCGAGTAATATTATCACTGTTTGACCAGATTACCAGATCTGCTGTACCAGACACTTTCGAAAATTCCGTAAACATTTACTAAAATAGGGTACAGAAAATAGGGTTAGGTATACAGTTCAAGGCTCCCTCGTTCTGTTTAACGCTTTAACCCTTAAGTGATATACTGTTTAGTCAAATTATAAAGTATCGTACTAGGACCTTTTTAAAATGTTGTATAAATTTATTTCAGATACTTTCAAGTATATTATTTAAGACTAAATAATCCAAATGCTCTAAAGAAGTTAAAAAATGTTAATATTTGTAACAGTAGCGAAAACTGGTGTGCACAGAAATTTCGTTGGGGTCACGAGAGACCCCGGGTATACCGGTTAACGGTGAATTCGATGGTTTATTCGTGATCTCATAATTTAAACAACGCGGTCACAGAGAAAAATATTGTACAGTATCTGAAACACAAAATGGAGCGTACGAGGGTTAAAGAAACTTCGCGTTGGAAATTATCCACGCAACACAGTCGCGGAACTCGGAGAACAGAGTTAGAGAATTTCGAAACTGCAGGAGACACTAGTGTAGCAGCAGTTTATCGACCAACGAGGTAGGTACGATTAAATCACGACAACGATGAGGAGAGCTTTTATCGAGTGCACAGAAAGATTACTGTTGCGCGTGAACACGAAGGTGTGTCGGTTGCGAGAAGGTGTGTCTCTATAGGCAAGTTAGCAAAGATGAAAGATATGTTTGCTCGTTTCAATCGTTTCGCATGTAGCTTCGTGTGAACGCTTCAACTTCGCAAGGGAATCGGAGTACATGAATTTCGTATGCGTAGACAGACCCAGGAGGCTTTCGCGAGGAAAGACAGAAATCATGGCACGGGTGATACGCAATTTTTCTCGCTGATGCGCTCTGCAGCGCTGCTCGGGTTTCATTCGATTACGATCACGTGCACACGACCAGCAAAACTCGTTAAGTAACATGAGGGAGCGGAATTGTGGAGCAACGGTGGCTCTCGTGCACCATAGAACAATAATGACAGCTCTAGCGCTGCGTGGAAAGAAGTAATGCTAATCACAAAGCTGAAACTGCTGGACTGTCTTATCCAAGGTGAACTGAAATTCCCTTTGAGTTTTATACAGAAACTGAACTGAACGACCCACTGGAAGGAGCCACAAAATGTTAAAAAATGAGATCTTTAATAGTTCTGACACCTCGTGGTGTCTAGCCATTATTCCACACTTTATAGCTGACACAGGATGGTTCACCTAAATGTAGCGACATAAATATCTCCTTCAGATTCGTTGACACAAAATATACAGAGTGTTTCCTACTTTTCTGGCAAGATTGTAGGAGCATGATCTACAAGTGAAAAAATACGAAAAACATGTTATATGAAGTTTGTTTATAAACGCTTTATTACAATATTATAGGCAAATATTGAATGTAGCCTGAATAGGTGCGGAACAGCAGATTTAAAGCTGAATAATACGGAAGGTCGATTGTGTTTACTTTGCCTGTACTTGCGAGATATTTCATGTTTTCTGACTGTTCATTATAACCACAATAGTAGTATCAATGCAGAACAAAGTTTGTGTCAATGCAGAAGGTGGTCATTTTGAAATGGTGATTTAAACATTTTTAACGAACCTCCACCTTACCGATCCGTACGTTAAGAAATATCTCGTAAGTACAGGCAAAGTAAATACAATCGACCTTCCGTATTATTCAGCTTTAAATCTGCTGTTCCGCACCTATTCAGGCTACATTCAATATTTGCCTATAATATTGTAATAAAGCGTTTATAAATAAACTTCATATAACATTTTTTTCGTATTTTCACTTGTAGATTATGCTCCTACAATCTTGCCGGAAAAGTAGGAAATTAATTTCATATTTAATTCTGGTTTTAGTTGCCTATTAGTATTGCTGAACACATATTTGAAATTTGCAAACGTCAATACTTCCTGGAGATAATAAAAATTCAGTGTGGTTAGATTTTCATTTAGAAATTGATTGATAGACAATGTAGATTTCTCAATCTATGCAGGGTATCTAGTAGTCTGTTCATTCGGTGTATATTGAAAACGATATCTGTGAGTGAAAATGGTCGAAAATGATCTTAACATAAAAATATTCTGTGCATCGTATTGGTCCGTTGATATCGGTCAAACTGCATAGAAAATATTTTTTATACCACGACAACTGAAGGAAAATTTAGGTGGCTACCTTTAAGTGGACCACCCTGTAAGAAAAAATGTATTGGATCCAAAAAATAATTCAACATAATATTTCTGATTCTTGAGAAATTGACGATATAAGTAATGTATTGTAATTTTGTAAAAACCGATTGTAGAGCAACAAACTTGGACTCATTTTGAAACTTGAAGATTCTATTTTCACACATAATCATTCATTTTCCTTTAAAATATTTTCACATGATGTAGCAGAGGAGAAATTGAAGATCCATTTTTCCTAAAAACCGCTATAGATTGAAACCACTGCAAAAACATTAAACAATCTTTTCGCGAATAAATCATCCACAGATTCGAAGAATAAATTCTCCCCTTTACAAGGATATCTTAAACATTGATGTACGATTTTTTTTCACTGTTTTATGGAACAAAAATGTCGATCGAATTCTGTGGTGTATAACCCGCTGGGTGTATCTTACGTCACTGTAAAGTTAGCTGTACACCTTTCATTGAATCCTTAATAAAACGAAAATGGATTAAATTGAAAACTCTGTAAAAAGATCAAAAAATTTTGTCGGTGAATGAATCTTTGTGTAAAAAAGAGTTGGACGTGCTATCCTCTTAATTAAATTCCCAGTGGTTGGAGGTGGGGACAGTGGCAGTCAAACGACAGTCGCCATGCCATCCGTCAATGTTCGGTAGTACAGAGTTCGTCAGCGTCTGCTCCGGCCAGCATATTTTTGGCCCACGATGGCGGATAGCTCGAGCGAGATGAGTCATTGCCACCGAGAAGCAGAAGAGTCAGATTCCCTGGCGGTCTGCCCACGTTTCCTTCCCGTTTTTATCTGACGTCTGCTCGTTCCGCGGGAACGTCGACCAAGCCAGGAGAATTCTTACATGGCGACGACACGTGCTGTGTTGCGTCGGGATCACGAGAGACACACACCGTTGTCGTTGTCGTTGTCGCAGCATTGTTCCATGAGCCGTGTCGAGTCCAGACGGACCGACGATCGACCGTGAAATTGCATAATTCCGGCGCAGCCGAGTACCCTCGGCATACGACGATCAAAGATCCAGGTATCTGCACGGCAGGCTAGGACGCCGAACGGCTGGCCTAGGATCTGTGTTTGGCGTTTACGAGCTGCCGGGGGATGAACGTGGTCAATTAAGGCGGTTTAGATAACGACCTAGCGGTAATTCATTAGGCGATGGAATTCTGATTCGTTAAGGGCCGATTCGTCCGTTAACAGACTCGACAAATTGGTTTCTTTTTTTCCCGCGTAGATCGGAAGCACTGCCGTCCCCCCTCTAACGTGGTTACTTCCTTCCGTGTTCTATCAAAACCGTGTTAATCCTTTTCCCCTATTATTTCCTTCATAGCTTCAATCATTGGAACTTCTTTATCCTTAATCTTCTAAAATAGACGAATGATATTTAATGTACGGTTGTTTTACTGCTTCAATATCGATAATAGTAAAATAAAATTGAATTTCGATTTAAGAGAAATGGATATCTACCATTCATATTTAGATTTAGTATAGTAGACTCGTTTTTCGTTACGTGTCTGATTTTCTTCCCTATTATGTTTAGTAGGTTGGAAATAATATAATAGAATGTTTAAATTTTTCTAATTTTTTTGCTATTTTCAATTACACCTATTCATTTTTGTCATAAATGCATAAAATCCGTAGTCTAGTTATAAGGCAAGAGATTCAATGAGTCGCAGAAATAATGGAAATAATTTCAACCATAACTGTCCAAGTGGTTTCTTACGTACCGGAAGTGTTTTCTTCTAGAAAAGCAAAAGATTTCGTTAAAATGTTGTCCACGTGAAATACATATTTTTCAATAATTCCACTATTTTAAATTTCACCTAGGCATTCTTAACCTGTAATTCTTAAGTGGTATAGTGTTTAGTCAAATTATAAAGTATCATCCTAGGACTTTTCTAAAATTTTGTACACATTTTTTTCAGATACTTTTAAGTGTATCATTTAAGACTAAATAATCCAAATGTTCTAAAGAATATAAAAAATGTTGACATTTACAATTTTCATACAATACAGTAGGAAAAGTTACTGTACAGTAGTGTACAGAAATTACGGTGGGATCATGAGAGACCCCACTATACCAGTCAAGGGTTAAATGCACGAAATCCGCAATATCTTAGCAATCAACATATATAATTAACTAACTTACGATAGTCGTTTATTCCATCGACAACCAGAAACGATATACTAAAACGAAAATTATTTACATCTGGACTAAACATTCGAATTATTGAATATTCTAATAAGTTGCTAAGAAATTGTCAGATTACCAGCTGCTTTTTCAAGATTGTGGGATAAATCCCGTGATTATAACGTAGGAACCGTTGCTCTAGTCAGCCGGCTCAGTTTTTCATGAATCTAAGAAGTGAATATAGTTGAATAAACCTCCAGAAAATGGCACTTCCGCATTGTGAGCCATCCTAAACGGGCCTCCGTCCGCCACCCAGTTTCCCCAGAGGAATAATCTTCCATTCTTCTTCTCGTAGGGGATCCAAGGGATCGATCAACGGTTCATCCCCGTTGTTAGAGCCCCGACTCGTGGCTGCAGCCCATTCCCACCATTGCCATCGGGGAACTTCGGAATGGAACCCGGAAAAAACGCATTAAACGGGTGGAAACCGAGCGCGATGGTAGACGCTGGGGGTTGAAATTAATTTTCCTTTCCTGTCGGGTCACGTACACACGACTCGCTTCGAAATTGGCGTGCCCCGGAAGTGGGTCGTAAAAAAATGCCGTGGCGCTTTCGCAACGTTATCGTTCTCGCGACACCTCGCACTCTCCGGCATCTCTCCCTCTCTCTTTCTCTCTTTGTCTCTCCTCTCTGTATTTCTTCTTTAGCGGTGCACGCTGCCGAAAACCTAAAGTGGCATAAAACGCGGAAATTAAAACCTGCGGTTCGCTGCGTTCTTGTGAAACATGGATTTTCAACCCTTTCCTTACGTTCGGCACCCCTATTTCATTCCATTGATCTTCAGCCGAAGCTCGATACGATGATACCCCAACACGATCGATGATCAAACGACGAACTACGAGAAGTTCGTCGTTTCCGAGGTTTTTCGGACGTGAGATTATATAAGTAATTTGTGGATAGCGGATGTTATGCATTTATTATAAAAATGTACAGCTCAAATGCGAAGCAGTGAAAACATTTAAAGAAATTCAAAATACTGTTGTATTATTTTCAACTCGCTAAAATTACTTTGAAACGAAATAAACGTCTATGTAGCTCGTGCATCTTAAATTAATGCAGACAATTGCTCTAAATTATACTTTAGAAGTTTTTCGTTCTTCTGATGATTACTATAGATCGTGAATTTTATGCATTTAACACAAAAAAAAATAAAAATAGGACAATACAAAACTGTAAAGACATTAAAAAATTTAAGGACATTGTTGTAATATTTTCCACTTTTTAAGGCGATTTTTTACAATTTTTATTTTGCATAAAAATCCGCAGTCATAGGATTGCATTACATATAAGAATACTCACACAATACGCTATAAACTATAAACTAATAAATTTCAATTGATGGAAGTGGCTCTAAAAATAAATTTCGCAAAGGTAATGATTCGGTATAAAGTATAAACGGCACAAAAGATTTTTGGAGGAACGTTTCAAAATGGCAGACTTATCGAGATTGGTAATGATCAAATCCCCAGCCTAATCGAGAATACTGTGAATCTTGAAAATATTCCTGAAACGTTAGAAACATCGAACAGGGTTGCCCGCCTCTTCAGTTTTCGCTCGGAGACACTGTGTTTCGAAACAAACCTACGGGCTCCGGTTTTATTAGAAAAATCTTCGGGTTGTAGAAAATATGGGATACATAATGAGAAATTGTTATGCTTTACTTATTTTCTATTGGGGAATTTCTAAATGAAGAAACATCGCTTCAAAAATAATGAAATTTAGTTTTGTCGTAGCTTTACGATTGTATTTTTATATACAACGAAAGTTCCAAGTTCTAAAAACTGATATATTTAAATTTTCAATTGTTTATGTTTCAAAGATTGCTACACTTGTTTCCCGGATATTCGAGAACAAACCTTGTTTTTTTTTGCTTTTGTATGTACATCTCCGGGTTCGAATGTGTGACACTCCGGTATTTACATGGTGATATGGTGGCAACCCTGGTCGAGAGGCATTTGCATTTGTTTCTGACTGAAGCCAAACATCTGCAAGATTCCAGAGAGCTGGAAGATTAATTACGATGATAAATAATAACTCTGCAACATACAAGTGCCATAACGTTTTATAGAATTTCGGCAGCTCCTAATTGAGTAGCCCACATTACACCGAAATAGCGAACAACAAACATTCTAAAGGGAAAACTATTTATCGCGCGTAATTTGCGTTAAACAATGTGACGACGGGGAACTATAGTACGATAAAATTAAATGCGACAGTAAAACTGAACCGAAATAAAGCAGACGTTGGCCATAACCGACTGAATAAAAGCATAAAGGCTGGTACGTCGGGTTTTATCGTTTCGAGCGGGGGGGGGGGGGGGGTAAAGGATTTTCCGTCATTTTAAATAGGCAGAACCTTGGGATGGAACGGGCATATGCGAAGGAAAGAGGACTATAATAGTGAGGAAGCAGCCTGATACAGAATCGCCAGATTAAGACTTCTGTTCCCACTCTATCGTTCCCCTTCCACGACGATATTCCCCACGCGTCCGCTGCGGCCCGGTCACGTGACGCGTTTCGTCTCTGTCGTGCATGTATCCGGTACTGGCAAAGAGGGAGTAACTTTCTCCCCTGACTTCGAGCTCCCTCCCCTCATCTGGCGACTCTGGCATGATTAATGGAAGCTAAGCTATTACAATAAATATTCCGTTTGATACGTAGTCTGCGTCGCTTTTCGTGTTTGTCTGAAGGAATCTCGCGGAAGAACACCAACCCTCTGCCATAATTGCTCACTTGACATGGATTCTGTCGAATGAAAAATTAGTTGCCGACAGACTCCCGGACGCGAAGTCTATGGTAATGCGTTCGGAACGTTTCGAAGATCGGTGAGATGCTTCTCCCGTTTTATCCCCGATCGCATGAAATTGATGAATTCCAATTGAAGTAAAGTAACAGTTAATTAGAGGACCGCTCTCATAGTTTCTTCGCTGCGTCGAGTCTCGAGCACACGGAGTCCGTGTCGATTTCTATGGGATCGTGTGCAATCTGAAACTGAATTTCTGGCCATGACCCACATCACATTATCAATTCGCCTTTCGGGGAGATAAATTTGTGTTCGTAGGGTTATTTTAAGCAAAAAATGTATATGTCACAGGTATCGAATGGGTCTGGTTTAGCCGGTCAGGTAGATTTCCTGTTTTTTATATATCTGTAAATATCTCTGTAACTATGAGAAATATGTCAAAATATCAAGAGACCTTTTTTGTAGAAAATTAAATTTCCAACAATTTATGTCGTATGACATTTTTTTATCAGCTGCGCAGTTTCCGAGTATATTTATATTTCGGTGAAGTTGCAGAACAACTGCCTACCCCTCCGAAATGATGGTCTGGGTTATGGTCGGTATGGGCTAGGTCGTAAAAAAATCGATTAACAATTAAAAATGTAAATTTTGTTTAAATTCCAGTGAATATTTTTGTGAAAAACGGAATCTTGACATCATTTTAATGTGTTTTATAGGAAATTCCTACAGGAAAAGGTCTCTATATATTTTGCCATATCTCGCATAGTTTCCGAGATATTTGCAGGTTTATAAAACACAGGAAATCTACTTTACCGGCTAAACCAGGCCGATTTGGTACCTATAACATATACAGTTTTCTTCTTAAAATTACCCCAGGAACACAAATTTAATCTTCAAAGTAGGGGCCACGGAAATCGTAATCGTGCCCGCCCTTCGATAGGAGTAGCGACCCGACAACTCGATCGCTCTGCTGGAACATTGGTTCGTCGTCGAACTTGGTCGCAGCCGCGTGTTTCGCGTATTTCGCGCGCCGGTGCAGAGACATTCGGCGCGTGCAACATCCGTTCTTTCAAATTTTCTTGCTTCCATCTCCGGGACGCGAAATTCTTGAACGAAATTCTCGTGCGCGAGCTTCTTTGTAGTTTTCATCGCGCAGCGCGCTATAGCGTCGGCTCGCTGTATAAATTGATTTCGACGCCGGAAGAGCGAGACAAGCTTCATAATACTATTGGCCGCGAGATTCTACTCATAACTTAATATCGTTAAAGTGGTCTCTTCAACAGCGCGGCTGCTCGCGTACGTCGCTTTAATTCGTCCGAACTCGCAGCTGCCGTTCAGTGCCGACTTCGTCCAAACAGAACCCGGGAGTCTGGACGAAACTTTCAGAACCATTTTCTGAACTGTCCTAGATCTACGAGATATGTTGGGCAAATATTTTTCGAGAATCGATTAGCCCTACGGTCACCATACGTTCTTTGTTTTGAACGTAAAGTCCTTCGCTGCCGTGTCCTTTAGATTTATTTTATTTCTAAATTTGCTATTTTGTTCCTCGTTTTCTGAATTCCAATACATGCCAATCGAGCATCGGCACTTTGCTTGCGAATTTGTTTGTGTAGATCGATAAAAGTATTTTCTTCATTTCTAGACACTTGGACTTAAATATAAATAACAAGTTATCTAATGCCCTCACTGAACGTGCAGTTTCATTAGTGAACAATATGTAGACCTGTGAAAAAATCGAAACATTTTAAGTTTAAAGCATGCATTTATACGAAACGCAACCTTCACATGAATTGTATACAGTTTTATGAACTTTCGAAACACAAACCTGATTGATGAAGAAACGTTCATTCTTGTGAAAAGTATGAAAATTAATTTTTCTTTAAACATAAAACAATTCCTGATTTGTCCTTTATTTTCTCCAAGAAACTATGGCCTGCGCCAGTGGTGGGCACATTTTGCTTCAATTGAGGCAAAACCGTCCCCACCATAGCATCCACTATCCCAGTAAACAACGAAGTTGCGTGGTTGGTGGGGGAAGCAAGCGTTTGAGGGGCCCCAACCGAGTCCAGCACTGGTCTACGTAATTATCCTCTCGAATATTAAACTGACGCGTATACAATGTCCAACTTTCGCACGATACTTTTAATAATCATTGCAATTCATACAGATTGTTCATTGCAACACAAGTACACTTGCCGAAAGGAGGTATCCTTTTGGATAAAATGAAACGTTTGTAAACTATTTCACATTGTTTCTATTTTCTATTGTATTCTATCTTTCTATTGATGTGTCTTCATTATTAAATTGTTTTACATCTCTGCTTTAACTCATGCACTTCTAAACCAATTCTCTTGTTTATGTATAATATGATACGATATAACACACTCGTCACATCGAACGCATTGTAAATGTGAAATGTGATTCGCTTTTCTAACAACAATACTGTATTATAATAGCACAACATCTTCAGTTGGCCAAATAAATTACGTGATAGGTAGGCTCCGGATTTTATGCATTTATGACAAAAATGAGTAGGTACAATGGAAAACAGTGAAAAGATTAGAAAGAGCATTAATATGTTATTTTCACTGCATTAGAATTATTAGTCTAAAATATAAAATATTTAGCTCTTGTGTCTTGCAATTGATACACAAAATTTGTATTTTTCATAAATATCCGCAGTCTATTGATTCCCATTGTATTCGGCAATAATGTCAAAATTACATGTCACGTAAGAAGAATTGTAGTGTTTCTTAAATGTTCTAAATAGGTTAGCAACGCTACCTATGGAAATATAAGTAACTTGCAGCATTTTGCAGCAAGTTCTGAAGTAAAAGTGAGGATACACGTTGGACCGCAAAGGGTTAAAAATGCAGACCCATTTCAATGACTGTGGGATGAGAACGTAGAGTATGGTACCCTTTCGCAGAGCCTCTCTTTTTTGCGCAAGCAACAATATGCAAGCCGCAAAACAGGCTCGCAGGTGAGGGGTTCGAATGACCCTCGAAAGCCACACGGACGTGTTAGAAAATGACAGAGAAAAGTCCGCGCGACTCATTCCCACAACTAACAACTTATTGTTCCGTTTCCGTCCCCTGTGTGTCTGGCTGCTCTTCAGATTCCTTTCAATCTGACGAAACGAGTCTGGCCGCGTCCTCTCGGCGCGGCAGGCGTCTCGTTTTTACGAGAACTCGTCGAGGAACGTCTTGGCTCAGCCGTCTGGTCTCATTTCGTAGACAGTCCCCCCACATACATTACAAGGTCGACTGTAAGGTCCTGTCCTGTCACAGGAAAAACAAATCTAGAATATCCTCGTTAGGGCTGGCGACGCTTTCGAATGAAATAGTCGGACCGAAGCACACAGGTCCAGTCTAGCAGTCCAATTGGTGAAAAATTATTTGTCTCATATCGGTATTTAATGCATCTACAGTGGGTGTACAAAGTATTCATAGACCTTTTAAAAACGAATAACTTTTTCAAAATTCGACCCAACAGCTTGGGTTTTTTGAGACGTTAGAAGGATTAGCTTTCTAGCTAACGTGTAAATAATTTTTTTTTTTTAATTGTTATTGGTCGCAATTGCGAAGGAAAACGTACAGGCTACGATTTTTAAATTTTTTATCTGTGCCTGTAAAATTTACAACAAAGTTTCATTGAAATCGTTTGACACAAAAAAAACTATGCGCATTGTAACATGTAAAAAGCTTTGAATTTAGGGTTTGCGAATCATTTAAATCG
This sequence comes from Lasioglossum lativentre, assembly GCA_916610255.1. Lineage (NCBI taxonomy): Eukaryota > Metazoa > Arthropoda > Insecta > Hymenoptera > Halictidae > Lasioglossum > Lasioglossum lativentre. The sequence goes on along the minus strand of OU744356.1, from coordinate 34,461,538 downwards.
CGGATTCTTACAATTTTTGCTATTTTCAATAACTTACTTATATTTACAAAATACATGTTTGAAATTTTCATTACAGGCACAGATAAAAAATTTAAAAATCGTTACCTATACTTTTTCTTTCGCAATTGCGACCAATAACAATAAAAAAAACAATTATTTACACGTTAACTAGTAAGCTAATCCTTCTAACGTCTCAAAAAAACTCGGGCTGTTCGGCCGAATTTTGAAAAAGTTATTCGTTTTTAAAAGGTGTACGAATACTTTGAACACCCACTGTATATTACTTTCGAAATGGTCTGCAACGCCGAAAATGACGATATTAGGTGAAATTAAATAATTGTGAATATGATTTTTTACCGAAAAAATTACTAATTTTCTTTTGTGAATCCTGCCGAACCTATTTAATATTTAAAAAAAAATTGTTTTCAGAAGCACTCTCTTACGTTGAAAATGCATATCTCAAATTTAGAGTTACAGTTCGTCAATTATTAAATAAATAATTCTCAATGGACTAATGAATGTTGTCGAAGTTATTGTATTTCTCTTTGACGTGGAAAATCTTTTGAGTTCCAAATAGTGTCGTATTTTTTCAAATTGGAATATTTTCAGTATACTTTTCCTTGTATGATGCCGCAAGAATCATTTCCACCTTTCTCGTCTAATAATTATTATTAAACTAGTTTAAAGTGTCCTAGATGCTTCGGTGGATAAAGATTTTTATCGAATGTATATTGATTTCTAAATGTCCATCATCTTCAAAAACGATGAAATTAATAAGATTTATTAAAAATTGTGATTTCAAGCATTTAACAATCAACATTTTATGAATACCATTACGGATATTGTTTATTTAAAAACTGTCGTGCATGTGTCACAATGTCACCTGACTAATCCGATACTGGCAGAAACACCTATATCTCGTCTCCTTTTCCCTGGTTTCCTCTTTGCCGCGTTTCCGCTTGATACTCGTTGAGTGAAGGCGTCGAGCAAGATGGTGGGTAACCGGGGAAGTGAAGGCGGCTGCATTAAGAATGCACGCGCTAAGAAGAACCCGAAAAATGTCTTCACTCGATATCCTTTTCAGGATGAGGTTGCCTCTGAACGGCCTCGTTACGTAACGCTCCCTTTCTGACGCCGGGCTTCGTTTAGAATTCTATTCCAAAATAGGTTACCGTTGCGAACCGGACGAACACCCGCGGCATCCCCCGGAGGCAACAGGAAACGTTCGAAATTAATCGAAGGAAAATCATCGAAGGAAGCAGCGGCTCGAACGTACACAGTCGCCAATGCGCCCAAAAACGTGAACAAAATTCGTATCTTTAAACAGAAATAACAGTTGAAGAATTTTGGATTTCTGTTTAAAACTATTTCTGACAAAGCGATTCAAATTTTAATACAATATTCAACATCGTACTTATGCAAGCTTTGTTTTCTAACATTAACGAATATCGAGACAACGAAACGTGAAAGACCGACAAATATACATAGAAGAGGAAATGAGAGTAGCTATATCAGACATATAAGACCAGGACCAGATATTGAAAAGATTTGTGAAAGTCATCACAGACCCAAATATCCTATTAAAAGAATCGTGACAATTTTCTTTTCGTTTAATTTCATTTACCGATTGTTATTTGCTATTGACTGGAATGTAAACTGTAAATATACAAACATAAATATATGTTATGTATGTATATAGGATTTGGGAAATCGAAAATGACAGAAACGATTCGAGACCGCTGGCTTAACTTAACCTTTAATAATAAACAATAGATTAACATAACGAAACAAAGAATTTACCGCGACGCAGCGCAGTCCCAAACGATCCGCCATCTTTCCGACGTTAGTCGAAGAAACCCGAACAGATCGACCGCACTCGATCGTAATGCTCCCGACTAACCTACCTACAATATCCCTCATGTCTGTAGGACTAGGGTAACTGTAACGATTACTGCCATATCATGCTTCGATTGTACTTTATTTTAATATTATTCCAAATTTATCTTGAAATAATAATATGTGTAAGCACTTTATGGAAGAATGATGTTTTCTGAATATAAAAAAAATTGATGGCCCTCAAAACCTAACACAATATAAGAAAATATTAAAAAATAAAATCGGTAATATTTTGTAAGTATTACTGTGGACGAAAAAGAACCACGGTACGTCCGCACGGTACGTCCTATAAAAAATAATATCTTATTAGATATACATACTCTTGACACTTCGTAGTCAAAGAGTGATCGTTAACAAAAGGTCTGTCGCGATTCTCATGTCAAGGCATCGTATCGAGCCTTCAAATGGTGAACATTCCACAATAATAAATGTGAAAATTGATAACTGCCAGTTTGTAATTTCTACGCCAAATAGAACTATGTACAACCTTAATATTCCTAACATTTTGCAGTGTTAGACCTGCATCAATCTTTTCTTCAATCTTCGGTTTTAAAAGATCTTGTGTCTTCCAATTGATCGAAGCAGTGTTTATTCTACATAAAAATCCGCAGTCTATTAATTCGATTCCACGAAGAAAGTACATTGTTTTACAATTTCGTCGATATTTCCGAGGGAGAATTGACCGATTGATGTTGCGATTCCGGGCGTGCATCGGGAAGCTGGACGCGAACGAAATAAACGCAAATTCAGCATCGAAGTTACGGGGGTGGAGATTGTGACGATGAAAGACCGAGAAGCCCCCGAGGCTGCCCTCGCAAATATTAAACTTTCTTTGCTCTCGGATATTACGTTGTACCGATACCTACGACCGAAAACTCGCGGCGCTGGGTAGCGATACATAGTCGGAAAATTTCGAAGTTTCCCCGACGACGACGACGACGACGACGACGGGAGCGAAGGGGAAAAAGAGAAGGAAGAGACGGAGGAAGATAGAGGGCAAGGGAGAGAGAACCGGGAGTCTGGGGAGCACGCGTGGTTCCCTCAATCGATCGATTTATTTTCGAAGTCCGTGAGAGACACGTTTACACTGTAACCCCGAGGAACAATGCGGTCGTGCCATAGTTAGACCGCGTGGCATAGGTTCTCTCTAATAATCCGCCTCGATATATTTAGGCCGATCGATATAGACGGACGTGTGTGGTGCACTTTACGCGACGTGTACAGCATTCTCACGAGTTCTCTCTCCCTCACCCTGCTCTCTCTCTCTCTTTCTTTCTCTCTCTCTCTCTCCCTCCCTCACCCTGCTCTATCTCTCTCTCTCCCCCTTTTACTCTCATGCGACACGACGGTTGTTCCACCACGGAGAACGCTCGGCAACGCGTTAAATATTTCACGTCGTCGATCGAACGAATAAAATGCTCACATCAGATACAACCACCCCTGCGAGCATCTTCTGTTATCCGACCGGAGTGTCTTCTGGTTCAAACGAATTCCGAAACTTCATGAAGCTACGTGTGTTGCACGATTTATTAGATCGTTGCGTACGAAATGTATGATTTCAAAATGCAGATATTACGAAGCGTTTCGAAAAGAAATACTATCATAGCGCTTGAAGATTCATTAATTTACCATTTTAACAGGAGCACTACCGACCGCCAAAGTGACAGATTTCAGATTTTTTTCTTTTTGACAGTTCGTGAAGTTACAAAAATATTTTCTTGGGAAATTGTTTGGTATACTTCTTGACACGCGTACATGTTACAATTAAAATACTGTGAAATCTGAATAAATTCAATCCTGGTGTTATTACAAAGGAATATACATCAGTCTCGTTTAGAGCTCGTTAATTCTAGTGTTGAGGTGTAAATTAAGGTCCTATCTTCGGTTCTTACGTAGATATCTGACTTTTCTTTGAAATAATGTATTTTATACAGGATGTCCGAAAAATGTTGTATTCCCTTGAAAGGGGCATTTCTTGAGGTCATTTGAAGTAACTTTTTACTTTACGAAAATCTTCTCCGCGGCTCTGTTAAGGAGTTATTAACGAAAAAGATGGGCCAATCAGAGCACAGGTCGCGCTGAGCGTGGCATTGGCATTGGCTGATTGGTCCGTGTTTTTCGTTAATAACTCCGTAATAAAGCCACGGAGAACATTTTCGCAAAGGAAAAGGTTACTTGAAATGATCTCAGGAATCACCTCTTTCAAGGCGATTACATCATTTTAGGGACACCCTAACAGTCTGTTCAAAATGTGGTGGTAAATGAATACACTATTCGTCGATGGTGCAAAGACCTCCAAACTGGATATGACGATCTTGTAAATGAAGAGTGTGAACGAGGAAAAAATTCAATGTCTACCATAATACAATTATGAAACTTGCAATTCTTTGTCAAAGTTAATTATGATAGTGCTTGCTTTGATCGATAGGTGTTCTTTAGGAATAAGTTACGTTTGTTTAACGTTACCGTCACAAATCGGGCATTGCATATGCACCGAACTAATATTAGGTCAGTTCCAGCCCCATTCCTTGTATTTTAATACGAAATCAGGCATGAACTTTTGCACTGACCTAACATGTAGTTCAACGTTCGTAACGATGTATCAGGTTGCAACACGAATACGTTCAGTTGCAATTGTAAATACGTTCTAATTTGAACGATGTACTTGCGACTCGTTGCAAATGTAAGCTACTAATATTGCACTTTGTTAATAAATGAAAAAAAAAGAATGATGAGGTTAACCAAACGTATTTATGTTACGAGCCATAAATGTTTAACAGAATCCATAAATGTTTAAGCAGACCGTCGATATTTCCTCTTCGAATACGAGACACGTGGACGCAGAACTCTGATCGTTCTATTAAGGTAAATGTCCCAATTCGCCACCATGATCCTGTTACCGACCACTTGCGCCGTTCGAGCCAGTAAAAACAGCAAATAAACGTTCCAGGCTAAAGTGTTTTAGTTTTTTGTTCGTTTATTGTTTGCGTTGTATTCGACAAAGCGTTTCAGCAATATAAGGATTTCACTTTATGCTGAGGAAAACCATATGAATTTCATCAGACACCGTACTTGAATATTTCATAGTTCACTGGATACAATGAAAATTTGGTAATGCGAAACTTGTTTAGAATTATAATTGATAATTTTCAACGACATTGAAGAATCACCATTGACCGACAAACAAATTTTTTACTTTACGATTATTGAAATTATAGATGATAGAATAAGTTTCTTCGGTCGAGCACATATAATCAAAATCACAGAATGTTTAAACAAATGTGATATTTTTATAAGGCAACGCATACTTCTCATCTTCAGTGTTAGATTTAGCGTTAATATTAGAACGGATAATTAAAAAAAAAAGACGAAAACGCGGGGAAAATGTCGTCTTTGACAAGATCGTGATTATTTTTTGGGCGATGACGCACGGATGACCGCAGTGGCGCGGCGGCGCAAGTGAAACGTACGCTCGGGCGACTAACTTCGAGGGCACAAAGGGCCGAAGTTCGCTTCTTAGATAATGACTTTGGCGCGGTAAATAAGTTAGTCGAAGAGCAAACATCCAGTCATCCAACAATAGGCTGCTCTGTCGTGTAGTTTGCGTTAGTATGTATGTATGTAATCCGCAAATTGAGAAATATTCCTCCCTCGGCTTTCGTTTCGAGGAAACTTTGTTTGAAAATCGGTAACCCGGTTCTACAGCTGCTCCGAGAGCTGTTAATCGCCAGTTCACGGATTAGTACAATTTCTTCGTCAAACAACGAACGAGCCAGCCCGTTCTAACGTTGAATTCCGTTTCTCCCGCAGACATGACGCGTAATGTTTCCGCGCTGAATGCGTGTCATGCCAGGCCACGAGTCTAACCGCTTATAAATCATGCTTTGAAGGCATGTGTGCGCATAAGCTACCAGCGGGTTAATGAGGAAGTGACTTCCACTGTGTTCGCCGACCGTTATTTGTACAGCATCCCAGGTTTTGCTGTGCTGCTGGTCCATGACACTCCCCTCGGGCTTCTTCTTGCTGTTATTATTATTGTTCGGACCAAAAGCTCGCACAAACGAGACTGAATTCGTCGGTACGTCCGCTGTACTCCATTAACCAGGGATCGTGTTTAACAAAACAGTTTTACAAAAAGGAGAGGAATACAATTTCTGTGCGAAAGCATTTTGCATTTCAATAAATGATTAGTGACAATTCAAGACGGAAATGTTTTTTTGAAATGAAACATTAACCATTCACTGTTATTTTAATCATCATGCATTTGAACCCCTTTCGCTATTTTTGTGGATAAAAGTAATTAAAATTTCTTTGCGTGTGTCGTTCATGGTTTTTTAAAAAACGATGAAAGTTTACGTTTATTTTGTACGCCTATGGGTGGAGAGTCACCAGATTAACCAAGACTTGTATCCCCACTCTACGTCACGTGTCGCGTTCCATCTCTGTCGTGTATGTGTCACAATGTCACGTGACTAATCCGGTACTGTCAGAGAGAGGGTAACTATTTCCCCTTAATTCGTGCTCCCCTTTCTCATCCGGCGACTCTGTATGGACTACCCTTTGACAACAACAAAATAGAATTTTATTTCGTTTTGAAAGAAATTAATAATGTACATACTTCGTAGATTCTGTTCGAAATTCTTCTATGGTAAGGTTTCAACATTTTTCTAAAACGAAGTATTCAAACTATCGTAGCACTTTTAGTGGAGCAAGTGAAACAACAAAAATTTTATTCATAACAAATTCGATTACACACCGTACATTTAAGTTGACATCAAATTCTGTTCTTTCGCTATTGATATTTAAACATTCAAGCAAATGCAGATATGCACTAAATACCAATCGTCTTTTCCTTCTAAAAAGTTGTTACGGACAAAGAAGTGTTCCAATCATGGTAACCGTGAAGAAAAATGTACGGCAAGAGGTGAATGTTTGGTGTTACAACTCAAAATACCGAGAGACATATGTTTTAATAGTCAATGACCTTGAGAATATTATGAATTCTAACTTGAGATTTTACAGACACATTTCCAAAGAGTCCAAGCAAAAACTTATGCAGAAAATCGAATTTCACTTCGAAAAGAAGAGAGAGATTTTCTATTAAGAGTTCCCTGGGACTCGATAGCGATAACGCTCGAACGAATCGGAAAATTTTGTTCCTTTTGCTACTGATTGTGAGTTCGCGACGAAATCGCCACGCCGAAGGCACCCTTAACAACCCGAGAGATATCCGAGGGTGCATCGGTGCATCGCCTCGGCGAAGCGCATCGCTCAAAGGGACTGTCATTAAAATCGCAGCGACGTCCGCGGGACAGATCAATCTTGAACATCGATCCCGCAATCTGTGTCAGATTACTTAATGCGATGACCCGTGGGGAGTTATTTCCGTGTATGCTAAGCTCACCAAACGCGAGCATATGTGAACTCGAAATTGATTAAACGCCGCGAATCTATCGTAGTTGTACTCATTGTCAGAGTCGCGCGATTAGGGGGGGGGGGGGGGCAGCACGAATTGAGGGGAAAAAGTTATATTATATATAATATATTAAGAAACATGCACGACAGAGACAAAACGCGTCACGTGACCGGGCCGCGGCGGAGGCATGGCAAGTAGCGTCGTAGAAGGGGAAGGCTGACGACTCTGATTATGCATGAACTACTGAATAAAATATTTTCAGACGCAGTTTTCTTCTTTCTTGAAAAAGACCCACATAAGGGTCGAAACGTTGAAAGTTTAACTTAACTAGCAAAATTGCTTTAGTTTGTTTAAATTGATCGAACCGTTGCGCCGAGAGCATCAATTTTTTCTCTGATTTTTACTGAATAAAATGTATCGAACACTTTTGTTCGATGTAAATATAAAATATCATTCAGTTAATATTTTAGTGCTGTCATTTTGACTCGCAAGATTTTGACAAAAATTGGTAAGCGTTGGTAAAATCCAATTTGATTTTACTTATTATGTTATAAAACGTATTCGTAAATTATGTATATAAACAAATGTTCAGTTGCATTGTGAAAATAGATTAAAATCATATAAATCATGCAGTGCAATCTTGTGCGCTTTGTCTAAATTACGAACCCTCAGATACCTCGTCGGATTAATCTTTGATTAATTAATTAGCGGTTGCCGAACACTTGCCGGCTGAACCGAGTCGATGCAGATCCGGATGGATACTGGAAAGCGAAAGCAATAGATTGATTGTACATATATTAATAATAGTATGTACATATTTGTACAATTAAGCGATCAGTTAGACCCGCCATTCCTTCGATGCAAAGTCTGGTTGAACACAATCCCATTATGCAATAGTAATAGCGTTTAAAGTGGATCTGCTAATTGGATTATAAGCTAGTTTCGGTAATTGTTAACTACGGCCGACTGCGCTGTCGTAATTGCGATTGTAGGTCAGTAAAAATTAACGATTGCTTTTTAATCGCCATCGGCGGGTCGCTGCCGGATTACGTGTTGTCCGGGTCTACTTCGGAACGAGAGATAGAGACACCTAAGCTTGACAGGCATCCTCTTCGGTATATGGGGTATCCCAAAAATGTTCAAAAACCTTGAAAGGGGTTCCTGAGATCATTTCAAGTAAGATTTTCTTTTGCGAAAATTTCCGCTTCGGCTTTATTAAGGAGTTGTTAACGAAAAACACGGGCCAATCGGAGCACAAATACCGCTGAGCGCGGCGTTGGCATTAGCCGAGCCCGAATCCGTCCGCAGTAGCCACGCTCTGATTGGTCCGTGTTATTCGTTAATAACTCCTGAACTAAGCCAAGGTGGAAATTTCCCCTAAAGAAAAAGTTACTTCAAATGACCTCAGGAACCATCCCTTTCAAGGTTTTTCAAAATTTTTGGGACACCCTGTACACTTTCAGTTCCAGCGCTAAGAAAATGCGAATTATTGAAGGGGTAACAGATATTAGTGCCCGTGAATCAAAAACTCGAGACAAAACACCGAGCCAACAATTAAATCAGTACGGCTCCTTTTGTATGCGGCGTACTCGCGACAAAAAAATTGCTTAATTCGTTTTAATTACTCCTGACGTTGCAATTTTTATGCAGAATAGCACATATTTCGTGCATTTTAATGGTTGCACCGGGATCCTTACACGGTGGAATTTGTCACGAATGCACGAAGTCAAATGAAATTTAAATTTTAATAAACTCGGCCGCAAATTTAAATAATCTTCGTTATCCAACTAAAGAAGTTTATTAAGATATGAAGCTCTTATGGCATTTTCGTTTCCACGGTTTTACTAATGACTATGTTATTATCGGAATGAGGGACGAATACGTTGCCTTTGATTATACAGCTCTGTTCACTTATCCTCGGTCACGCCTGTTAAAATTTTTAAGCTTTTGGTCCGAGGACTCGCCTGATTTCCATTATTTACAACGACGGATTTTGCGTATGGTTTAGCGATCAACCCGCATCTATTCCTTATATCAGTTTGACATTGTTTTTCTCGTGTACATGTATACACGTTACGGCAAACGTAAAACGAGAACATAAGAAGTTTAATAGAAAAAAGAGAAGTGTGACAGTCTTATACTTGAACGCAAACAGATATATTTTTCTTGTAATTCTATTTATGATTTCATAATATTAAATCCTTTTGTCGCCGTTAATTCGGCATCTAGGGAGTTTGTGCCACAAGACGCTGGAAAATTACCGGTTATTGATTTTTTTCACTATGTGCCCTCACTTTGAAAAATTTGAAAAAATTATATGTTAACAACCACAACGAGATGCTGAAACTGTAAAAATATAAACTTAGTATTTTACATCTTCTATAAGAAATCGGCATTTCAAAACGTTATTAATTTTTTAAAATTTGGTATCGAAGCTAAAAATTCTGAAAAAGTTGATAGATGTGCATTCTAATAGCTAAAATATGCCCGATGTTTTTTAGAATTTTCAATGGTAGAGGATAAGAAAAATTACGGAAAATCCTGATTTTCTTTGTCAGCCCATTACTACCCCCCACCCCCCACCTCACGTCGACGTATAGGGTTGAAAATTGACACAAAGTATTTTCTTCGGATAAACTATCGAATGGCCTTTTGCAAATTCAATTTGGCTTAGGGGTACTTTTGACCTCCTTTTCCGGCTGTACCTTTCATAATTTTACCAATAATTTTCAACTTATCTGATGGTATACCACCTAAGTGCAGGGCCCGGAGCAAGTACTCGATTTTCCCGGTGCTGAGGACGGTACTCCTATTATCATCGTGGCAATTCGTTGTCAATTCGACCATTCCTTACCAATTCGACATCAAACGGCGAATTAACTTAGGAAAATGGAGGGATAAATTATGAAATGGGGGACTGAACGAATAATGGCTGAGAACCACACAAGTTACACTGGTAGATCGATAGTAGAGAAGGGGATAAACGCACACGTTCATCCGAGAAACCTTGAAATACGGTTGAAGAACCTTTGCCTTCGATTTGGCAAAGGAACGGCGGGGTGTAAGGCCGGGAGTAAATTGCGTTTCTCGGTGAATCGGATTTTCAAACGAGACTCGGCCCGACGCGGCTTGGCACGACGCGACAGTTCTCTTTGCAAGATTGGAAGAGGAGGAAAACGTTTCTGTGACCCTAGACACACACGCGCGCGCACGTCGCGCGTCGCCAGAAAAAATGCGTCAGGGAACGAGAGAACCCGGCGCGTTTCCCAACAAAGAACGTCGTCGGGGCGTTTCCGTCGCGTTTTTTCGACGCGTCGCTTGCAGAGAAAACGTGTGCACGCAGCTTTTGAGAGAAATTCTCTGGTGGCCGCGTACGTCGACGGACACGAATAAATACATTTAAGTAAAAGCCTGTCGGGGACCAGTACAATTACTTCCTCCCTCCGTTTCTCTCGTGGAAATTTATTTTGCATCGATGCGACGCGACGGTACCGAGTGGGACGCATCTGCGCGAAAAGATAACACGCAGCTGCCAGCTGAAAAACTTTCTCTCGGACCGTTCGCACGTCCCCGCGATTCGCAGACTCGTTTTTCCGATAATCCTTCTGCGGGTCACGAATTGGTTTATTTTCGGACAAGCAACGAAATAGACCGTCGCGTCGCCGCTCGGACGTTGGATCGATCGCTGTTGTTACACTACGGATCCACAGTGAATCAAAATAGTATAGACACACTCGGACTTTTCATAATAATGCAAGTCACGAAAGTAGTACAGTTCTCGCATCAGAGTCGCCACATTAACCCTTAGCACTCGAATGGCGACTCTGAGACGCCATTGAAAATTGCTATGCCATTTTTAAACATATTGTTCAGATTATTATTTTTGTTCGCATTTAATAAATTACTAGACATTTACATATTACATGAGATATTATATCAGTTTGATATGCAAAAAATGGAAAGAAATTGTAAGAATGAAAATATTCTCGAATGGAAAAATCTTTCGTTTTTGAGTTAAAATAGCTCCGAGTGCAAAGGGTTAAGACTTATATCCCCACTCTACCCTTCCCCTTCCATGACGTCATTCCCCACACTTTCGCCGCACAGTGGGCTGGATCGAAGATTTTAGTGACATTTTACCAAGAAATGAACTTTCTCATATCGATGTCTAATCAATTGGTATTGTCTTTCGAATATCCACCGACCTCAAAAATGGAAGAATTAATCAAATTAAATGAAAATTGTAGTTGTACCGAGATTTTAAAGTTGAACATTTTAGAATCTACGTTCGACACTCGAAAAATGTCATATCTTTTTAGCGATATTTTGATGATCCTGTTCAAGATTTCAGTCCCGTTTTTTTTTCTACAGTAAAGAGCATTATTTTCCGTTAAGAAATTATAATTCCAGTTTCAATTATTATATGCAATGTCTTAAAAATTTAATGTTGAATGTAGGATAGAAAAACGTCAAAATTTTTACAATTGACAAGGAATAACTTTTTACACCCGACATAACCCGCGTTCGGACAAACCACAATATGTTCAGGACACTTTCCTTTAGATAATGTGTAAAAATCACGTCCACCTTCGTCCACCTTTCTAAGTTATTACCGTTTAAAGTTACTAATGTCAGGTCATTTCGCATGCGTTCGATAGTCAGCATCGGTACTTTGTGGGATATTAAGACATTTTTCTAAGAATCTCTTTAGATTACAGATACTCATATACCTACAAATTGTTAAGGTTAATCTTCAAAATGATGCGTTTAAATAAAAAATTAACTTCATTTCGGCAATTGACTTCTATAACTTTTCAACCATACGAATATGGGGATGAAATTTGCACTAATAATAAAAATTTGCACTAATAATAATAATAATAAAATTATTGCAAAAAATATATATTTCTTTCGATAATTATCAGTGGATAGGCATAATTTTTTAATGAATTTTATTGCAAATTTCATCCCAATATCTCTTATGTTTCAAAAGTTATATTAAAATGTTACTAAATTTCTCAATCCAGCCCACTGTGCGCCGCGCCGCCCCGCGGCCTGGTCACGATGTCACGTGACTAATCCGGTACTGGCAGAGAGAGGGTGAACATTTTCCCCTTTAATTCGAGCCAATTCCACTGATCTGGCAACTAGGGATGAGTGACGTAGGCTGAAATATTTTGTACTTCTTACTGACCAATCGCTATGCGCCACATTTTAGTAAGATTACTCGGGTCTGGATGACATCTAATAGATAATCCGCGGTATCATATGGTTAAAAGTCCTTTGAATTGTTGACATCGAAGGGATGTTCGAGTGTCTACAGAAGCGAAAGAGCTGATCTCGTGAACCGATCGCGCACGCGGGAAGCCAACACAAATCAAAAGGGGTAAAAGACAGTAAAACTCGTGCTCGTGCCTACATGTAGGTCATGCTCCGGGACATCTGGGTTATGCTGGGGACACACGATAAACTCCACTCTTATTCGGCGTTTTACGATCGATGGTCCCGACCAGCGTTATCGGTGACGTTCTATTCTTCCGCCACGACCCGCATTCGTCGGACGGACAGGGCGAGATCGACGCGTTTTAATTTGGCACCGCACCGGTGGAATCCCTGTCTTTACCTCCCAGCATCGATGAAAACCTGTTCTACGAATCGAGATCCCACGAACCGATGATCGACATCCGGATGAGATTCAGGGGTGGAAAATATACACTCGTCGTGTGTCATTAAATCGAACATTTATCTTGGATACTCTTAACCCTTTACACTATATTTTACGACTAGCTTTCCCCCGCCACGCCTTGCTGTGACTCAGTATTTTTTAAAAGCATGTTTTTATCTGTCACAGATGTGACATTTATATGCTTTATTTTACAACTACGGCACGCCAGTTTTCTCTCTCTCTCTCTCTCTCTCCCTCTCTCCTTTGTCTCTCTCTGCCTATCTCTCTCGCTCCCTCTCACTCCCTCGCTCTCTCAAATTGAATATAGATGCAACCAGTCACAAGTTATAAACAGAAACGTGCTCAAAACAGGGCGAAGAAGTAAAACCATATCGATTAGTCTACAATGTCTACATCAATGTTTTCGCCAACGCGCCACATTCACATAACTTGAAGTAAGCAGTTAGCGTTGTAGCCGGTGGAAAAAGTCGTCAAAACTCTTGAACGAATGGACTTTTTTGAATGCGGATTGTCCTAAAACCTTCCCAAAGAAACGCTGCGTCTAATGGCTCAAACCCCAGCTTTCTACGTTCAGCCCTTACGGAGATGTTCGACTACAAACAAACGGACAGTTACATTTTTATTTATATAGAAGATTATAGTGATTAGAACTTCTTTTTCGTTCATAATTTCCAGAAGAACAAGGAAATTTATATTTAGGGTATGCCTGTGTATTCTACAATGGCTATAGTCATCATCTGCACTGTTTTTCAAAAAAATACGCAAAAAGTTTATCAACCAAAATTTTTCAGTATAAAGAGGACTAAAATATGGGAATAACAGCTTTTTTGTAGGTGAAACAGTTTCAAATATTTCAAGGGAACCTTCTTTTTTTAACGGAAACATATATTTTTCTATGCACTATTCGATACAGCCGTCGTTTTCTATAAAAAAAGTATTAACCTATGTGTGTTATTAATTTAAGAGATATCTAAATTCCATTTTCTGTAGATAAATTTTAAAAGACTGAAATCAAATAGAATCCTATTTTCCAATGGCAATAACCTTCATAAATCCAAGATAAATAAAAATCGTACTGAATTCTATAGAATTAATAAGCAGTAATGGTGCATTGCATCAACATTCTGTTAGTGGCAGAACTAAGCACTGTGACAGCCAGTGACATTAAACATTTTATGTAGCTTCATCAAGAATTTATCAATTTTCTTGACACGTGCTTTCATATAAAAGTATGTATCATTATATTTAAGAAGTTGGAAGTACACAAAGAATTTATGTACGTCATTACATTTTTACAAACAACGGTGCAACTTTTACCTCTTTGATTTTCGTTTCCCATTCGCGAAAAAAACGCTGCCTAGCTACTTCGCGAACACCTATTATACGCACCAACAATGGATTTTGTTAGCAGATCTACACGCGTCACGCACATATCCCTTTATGCAGTGTCGCCAGATGAAGGGAAGGAGCACGAATTGAAGGGGAAAAAGTTACCCTCTCTCTGTCAGTACCGGACACACGCACCACAGAGACGAAGCGCGTCACGTGACCGGGCCACGGTGGAAGTGTGGGGAGTAGCGTTGTAGAAGGGGGAGGTAGAGTGGGGACACGAGTCTTAATCTGGCGACACTGACTTTACGTTCAATATCCTCAAGCAGCTTGGTTTTTAGGTCCCGTTTTATGGAGCCTTTTTCCAAACTGTTCTTCAATCTTATTATGCGGAGTGCACGTAATAGGTTGTTGACTTTGTCTTCGAACACGCCGTTAAATAGAACGTTACAAATAAAGAGCCACCCAAAGACCTACAAATTTCAGGCGTACAGAGGAAAATGCGCAGACTATCTAAGCGACGTAAAACAAGAACTGCAAAGCACCCAGTCCCACCGGCGAAAACTTTGCGCAACAATAGAACCACCAGAAGACAGAACAGAAAGCATCCGCAAGACCTTCCAACACAATAGCCAGTATAATTGTGTCCTACTGAATGTTCGTGCAGTGGGAATAGCATATTCGCGTTAAACGTAATCAGAGTATAAAGACCGTCTCCAAATTAGTATCGAAATATCTTTCACAAAGCAACTAGTATCCGTAATTTCTTTGTTGAGAAATTCTATTATCATTGAAAAAATCCCTATAATTTTTTATGCATCAAGATTTGGACTTGCAGTAAAACTTCGATTTCTACAATTCATACATCTAATTAGTAGGCGAAGTCGAAATCGGGTCGGGAACCCGGCCGGGAAAATTAATAATGTTCGAATACGCAAATGCCATAGACTTTCGGGTTCCGACCCGACCCGAGTCATTAAAAGTCGAATCCGCCCACCCCTACTAATTAGCTTCATAAATTAATTATGAAAGACAATGTCACTCGAATTAAATATCTATCATGCATCTAGCGGCACAGGACAGAGCAATGCGAAACCTCGAGATCTCGAAATATTCGAGGCACTGTCGCCAAGTCAAGATTTGTGTCCCCACTCTACCCTTCCCCTTCTACGACGCTATTCCCCACGCTTCCGCCGCCGATCGGTCACGTGACGCGTTCCGTCTCTGCCGTGCATGTATCACAATGTCACGCGACACGCGATGCATGCGATACTGACAGAGAGAGGATAATTTTTCCCCTAAATTCGTGCTCCCACCCCTCATATGACGACACTGATTCGAGGTGTTTAATTGCGATTTTCCAGGGATCATCGTGACTAAAGGCTAACTTGGTAAAAAGTTTTCGCAATATGCTGCGTTGTGCAATCATACAACATTCTCAAATTAATTGGTCAACTGTCTACTTGACAGATATCAAATGCGAGCAATTCGAATCCGATAAGTAAACTACGGATCTTTATGCAAAATATAAATATTGTCTGTAACACTTACAAGTAATCGAACCGAAGTAGAATATTATTTCTTCACTTAATAATTTTACTAGATGAGAAATAGTATGACGTTAAAAATTTTTTAAATTTCCTGCAATTTCAAATCTTATCTACCCAGTTTTGCGGTAATTATTGCAAAAGGGTCCTCATACTCCGATTTTGATGAAATGTAAATATGTTATAGATTTCAACATTTTGAACAACTTTTTCCTTTTCCAATATAGGGGGGTCGCTTTTAGTTTTCGAGATATTCGCAAAAAACTATTGCTAATACTGTATTGAATTTTCCGTATTCTTGCGCGCTCTGTGGGAACGTAAGGCTGTTTCGGAGCGGCGTTTGTTTACTTTTTGTTTGTAAACACGCTGTGGATATGAGAGAGAAAACAGGGTCTCACTCTATATAGGGTGATACATATATGTGTATAGGGTAAACTTTCAATTTTGGAAGACTACTCCTGGTATTTTGTATGCGTGGTCGGGCCGGCATGGCGGCCGGCCCTCTTCGCCCCTCCACGATCTAACCCAGTCCTCACTCTGTTTGCATTATAGTTGTTATCCAGAATTTGATATTGTACTGGAAAAATAATGCAAACAGAGTGAGGTCCGGGTTAGGTCCTGGAGGGAGCGGAGAGGGCCAGACGTCAGGCCGGCCCGACCACGCATACGAAAATCCAGAGCGTCAAAATGTAAACAAACGCCGCGCCGCGCAGGAGACAGAAAAATTCAATACAGTATTAGCGATAGTTTTTTTTCAAATATCTCGAAAACTAAAAGCAACCCCCCTCTATTGGAAAAGGAAAAAGTTGTTTAAAATGTGTTGCTACATAACATATTTAAATTTCATCAAAATCGGAGTATGAGGACCCTTTCGCAATAATTACCAGTTTTGCTGCAAATGTATAAATATCCGCAGTCCGTCAAATATCCATCCGGCCAAAATTCCAGCAACTAATCGGGTTTATTAAAAGAAAAATAAGCTAGTGTTTTAGCAGTAGCCCCAAACTCATTCTTTTCTGTACAAAAAAAAAGGTTTGGTTCTCGAAGAACCATCGTTCCAGATCCCACCGCGTTTTAAGAATTTCCGTTGGCGAACGACGCAGATATTCCCGCAGGACACTTACGCGAGTTTAAGGAGTGCTCATCTATCCTGGCCTGACTTTTTATCGCGGAGGATGCATCGCGCGAGCTCGTAAACAGCCAGTGAAGCTCAGCGCTGGAACAGTTTGTAACACCGTAAAGGAGATCGTGGTTTAGCGATTCCCGACGCTGCAGTTCAAAAATGCAACTCGTAAAACCCGCAGCAGAGAAAGTCGATCCAACGAGGACACAAAACCAAAACTACTGTAACTCGGCTGCGAAAATTGAAGCCTCTTGTGTCCGATCGTTATCATGTAAAACCTTGTACAGTAAAGCCTTGATCTAAGAAAACGGAAACCGTAGGGTCTAAGAATATCCCCTCCACTGCGGGGCATACCCCGTAATGTAAACATTTCGCGTAATCCGATACGGGGTTGGGTATATCGGTGTGAACCACTACTAATCCAATTACAAAATTCCTTTATTTTTCATTATTTTTTTATGCGATTTTCACAAACTTATTTGTGGTATTTTTCTGAGTAAAATGACACTAAACACGAAATAATTTGAACTGTATTTAGTGGTTTAATTGACGGTATGTGGACTCTACTTTCCCCTTCTACGAAGCTATTCCCCCACGCTTCCGCTACGGCCCGGTCACGTGAGGCGTTTCGTCTCTGTCATGCATGTGTCATAATGTCACGTGACTAATCCCGGTACTGGCAGAGAGAGGGTGTTTTATCCCCTCAATTCCACTGATCTGGCGACTCTGGTTCAGAGTGAGTCTATACGCGATCCAATGAGACAGGGCAGTTTAGATAAACAAAACAGCAGCGTGCGTCCTTTGCTAACTTCAACATCGTCGCACCCAGGTAATGTTTGTTTACCTTTTCGTAAGACTATATTCGTTTTAATAAACTTGGAATAATATTATTGGCGCAACGGGTTCGATCAATTTCTACCATAAATATAGCTAAATTTGTAGTAAACTCAAACGTATCGATTCAGATATAAATCAGTGCGTCATAAGACCACGTTTGCTATAGAATTGGTTTCTATTCGAGGAAAAGAAAGGTGGTGTTTCGTCCTGGACCCGCTAGAGGACTCATCAGTAAGGCTATCTAGCGGGCCCTGCCTTAGACACAAGTGTCGGAAGGAACGTTATTAATATACTAATTGGTGACATTTTAGTAACTAGCGAGAAAGTTATTTATTCGACGATTTGTCCATCTAGTGGACGGGGTCGAAACTAAGCCTTCTCGAACTATGTAAATTTAATTCGCCTTCAATGATAATTGCTTTATTTTGTTGATCGTCAATGTTTTAATAAACTTGGAATAATATTATTGGCGCAACGGGTTCGATCAATTTCTACCATAAATATAGCTAAATTTGTAGTAAACTCAAACGTATCGATTCAGATATAAATCAGTGCGTCATAAGACCACCAATTCTATAGCAAACGTGGTCTTATGACGCACTGATTTATATCTGAATCGATACGTTTGAGTTTACTACAAAAGCTATATTTATGGTAGAAATTGATCGAACCCGTTGCGCCAATAATATTATTCCAAGTTTATTAAAACATTGACGATCAACAAAATAAAGCAATTATCATTAATTTTAGCAATTATCATTAAATTTACATAGTTCGAGAAGGCTTAGTTTCGACCCCGTCCACTAGATGGACAAATCGTCGAATAAATAACTTTCTCGCTAGTTACTAAAATGTCACCAATTAGTATATTAATAACGTTCCTTCCGACACTTGTGTCTAAGGCAGGGCCCGCTAGATAGCCTTACTGATGAGTCCTCTAGCGGGTCCAGGACGAAACACCACCTTTCTTTTCCTCGAATAGAAACCAATTCTATAGCAAACGTGGTCTTATGACGCACTGATTTATATCTGAATCGATACGTTTGAGTTTACTACAAATTTAGCTATATTTATGGTAGAAATTGATCGAACCCGTTGCGCCAATAATATTATTCCAAGTTTATTAAAACATTGACGATCAACAAAATAAAGCAACTATATTCGTTTGTATAATTTTGTCTACGTTCAGGGGTGACTTATTTAGAAAGCATCTCAACTCTGCCGGAGTGAACAAGTTCCAAACTGTAGACAAGAATCGAGATTAATAGACCGAAGGCTTTGCTGTAATTAGTTTACTCCGGAGGTGTAGAGGAAACTTGCCTAATATAGGGTGTAGTATTTTTTTATTGATCATAGATAAAATTTTGAAATGCTGCATTTATGACTTCCAAATTATGTATTAGATGGTTTCGTGATGTATTTCCATGAATCTTTACATTAGTTTTTTATGTATTCTTAAATAACCAAAACCCTGTAATCTCCCCATATTGGGAACAGGGTGTCCCTAATATGGGATGGTACAGTGACTCCCAAAAATATTCGGACACTAGGTT
Organism: Lasioglossum lativentre; assembly: GCA_916610255.1. Taxonomy (NCBI): domain Eukaryota; kingdom Metazoa; phylum Arthropoda; class Insecta; order Hymenoptera; family Halictidae; genus Lasioglossum; species Lasioglossum lativentre. The sequence goes on along the minus strand of OU744356.1, from coordinate 34,442,151 downwards.
TAACTAACTTTACGATTTGATAATTCATTTGTTGATAAAGCAATCGCCCTGGAAATTGTTTCTAGAAATAAAACATTTATTAATGTTGATCAACATACATAGTTTATTTGAAAAATATACATACGTTTCATAATAAAAATTATCAATCGAAATAATGGACCATTTGTGGCTCACAAAAATATTCGGACAAAATTAATTTTTCTATTTAGACAATGTAATTTAGCATTACAAAATTTGTTTAATACTTCTTTGCATAACCATTTCGTTTAAGAACATGTCTTAACCTGTTTGGCATATTATTTGTAATTTTTAAAAAATAATCAACAATTATATTCGACCACTCAGTTGCAAGTCTTTGTTTTAATTCGGCCATCGATGTAATTGGGATTTTTCGAATTTTTCTGTCTAATTCATCCCACAAATTCTCGATAGGATTAAGGGCGATTGTGATTGGGGCGGCGGATGAACAATTTTGGGGCAGCGGTATAATACAAATTTTTGGGATTATCAATTTGGGATAATGATAAAGTCTCGAATATGATTTGTTTTATTTAAATGGTTTGTTATTCTTCATTATTTGAACATTTGTATTTTAAATTTAATTCGACAGCATTCGTAGCGGCCTCCATCTGGTCAGGATTCTATTTTGTTAAATATTTCATAACAATCTTTATAAATCGACAAATCCATTGGAAAAATCTGTTCTAATAAATTATGAATGATCATCTCTCCAAAATAGGCAATCAACATTCATAAAAAAAATTGTATCATTCTTGTAACACAAATCAGCAACGATTAAAAAACATCACGATAACAAAAGCCTATTAAATTGTGATTTTGAATACATATAATTACTTACTTTTCGAAAGAAATCATAAGACACAGCAGAACGTAAAAATTTTCCAACAGACAATTTTACAAGATCGACTCTCAATGCACTAATTACTTATGCCAATTCCTTTCTACGTACGAGAATAAAAGGCAACATTGTAACTAATTATAACACTAGCGGACCCCATATTCGGAACCCTTCCCCTAATAGGCTACTTTCCTCCACATCTCACTTCGAGAGGACTACGATTTATTTAGTCGAAAGGCTGCTGCCGTGAATCGAGTCGAATCGGTGAGTCTATAAATAACCAAGCGCGCCGCATTTATAAATGCGCAGCGTTTGATTAGAGCGACGATACCAACGACATGCCGAGATATCAGCGGCGTATTCCGAAGCTTGATCTGCACACGTACGGTTCTCCTTTTAAGGTAGATATACATTTGCCATGGACGTGGAATAACGACGACAATGTTCCGAAGTGTGAGCGTACCAGTTGTATCGAATGGAATTCACTCACGATAGTCACGCTCGAACGATTAATTGATTTTCTTGTAATTGTGGCACTTGTTTGCGTCAGACGGTGCCCTCTAGACAGCATTATCTACGATTATTGGATAATTCAGATACAGATACAGAGTTACAGAGTCGCCAGATTAAGACTTCGTGTCCCAACTCTACCGTTCCCCTTCTACGACGCTATTCCCCACGCTTCCTTATTCTCCACAGTGTTCCAAAACGCCGAAAAGCTGGTCATAGGAACATTTTTCGAAGTAAAGAATTTTTGATCATGTGAGTGGTGATATCGTTAGGTAATAGTTCAAACTAGACCGAACTATAAAAATTAGCTTCAAAAATTAATTTTAACATTACTAAAGTATACTTTTAGTTCAATTTTCCTTCATTCAAATACTGTGAACTGTTATGCTTATTTCTTCATATTGTGTTAAATCTGTACACTTTAGAGAATAATGTTGTGATTGAAAATTGTTCCTTGATGACTGAATAATAAAATTGTAATGGTAGGAATACTTTCGTGATCATGGATGAGCAGGTATAGAGTTTAAAATATACGGTTTCATAGAGAAAAATCATGTTGTCTGACTTTCAACATAAATAAAAAACAAACGACACCGAACAACAGGCTCGTTTTGCATGGAAAGTATTTCTGAATATGTCTACAACAACGTCACAAAAGAAAATCTTGTAACATCACAAGTCGACGATAAAATTTCCAAGCCACTGTATGGGCATTATTATAATTATTATACAATTACTAAAATTATAAAGATGCTTTCGCTAGGAATGATTATGCATACTTCTTTATTCGAGCATGCATTATAGTAAAAATCACAGGGAATATAAATAAATTCAATTGTATCGTTACAATACCTTTGAAAAATAACTGGACGAGTCAGTTGTCTCCTTTGGTTTTGACTTTAAGGACAAATAGTTTCTGATAAAGCCGCGTCATTTTAAGTAATTTAAGTGGTCAATGCCAACGCCACGCTCAGCGAAATCTGTCGCCGAGGCTGAATCTGTCTGCTGCAGTGTCGCCAGATAAGAGAAAGGAGCACGAATTGAGGGGAAAAAGTTACCCTCTCTCTACCAGTACCGGATTAGTCACGTGACATTGCAACGGTATGCACGACAGAGACGAAACACGTCACGTGACCGGGCCGCGACGGAAGCGCGGGGAATAGCGTCGTAGAAGGAGAACGGTAGAGTGGGGACACAAGTCTGTAGCCGTGCTCTGACTAGTCCGTGTTTTTTTGCTAATAACTCCTTAACGAACGCGCGGAGAATATTTTTCTAAAGAAAATAGTTATTTCAAATGACGTTAGGAATCACTCTTTTCAACGAAATACAACATTTTGGGTCACCCAATAGGTCCCTAGGTCTCTATTGCACTTTTTCTTTGGTCTGGTTCTTTCGAATTGGAAAGTTTCCATTTTGCACAAAGATCCTCAGTGTACTTACGAAATTTCCAGATCATCTGTATACAGGGTGTTCGACTACAGGTGGGAGAAAATGTAAGGGGTGGTTCTCCATGACAATATGAATCGAATAAATGCAGAATAAAAAAATCGCAATTTCGTCTTCGTTATTTAGTTATTGGTTGCCGCATTTCAGGCGGATTTTAAATTGTTAAACCTTTACACTCGGAGCTATTTTAACTTGAAAGTTAAACATTTCTTCCGGCCTAGAATATTTCCATTCTCTCTGATTTTTTAAATTTGGTGGATATGAAATTTGATCAAATACCTGATAGAATATTTACACGTGTAGTAATTGATTAGATATCAATATATTTAATAATGTAAACAATATTTTGAACAATGGTACTCAGATTTGCCACTCGAGTGCTAAGGGATAATAACTAAATAACGAAGCCGATATCGCAATTTTTTTATTCTTCATTTTCGACTTATATTGTCATGGAGAACCACGCCTTAAATTTTCTCCCAGCTGTAGTTGATCACCCTGTATGTACGTTTTAAACGAAACACCTTTTCGTTGCCCAAGGAAATCACCGTTTCGTAGTAGTGTGCGCTGTGAACAGGCCTTTATAGTAGCATCGAGCGATTTTTAGCTCGACCACGGCGATTCGCGACGCAGATACGTTACCCGCCAGGCCGTTTTCCACCCCGGCAACATAATTACCATTGCCACGGTTGATGCATCGCGGCAATTTCTCGACCTACCCCCAGCTCGTCGATTTCGGACTCGATTACGGTTAGTTTTATCGCGAGCGAAACACGGCCCCCGGCCGAACTCCCGTGACTATGGCTTAGAATTTGTTCTACGATCCGTTCCCGGCGGATATTGGATTACTTTTTCTGGGGCCGGTTCAGGAGTGGTCGAAAAAAGAACTGGCACGCCTCGAGGGACGAGCGTGTTTCCTTGCGATGCGATGCGATGGGAACTGACTGGGAAGTTTTTCCTGTTCCGTTGCACTGCGAGTCGCGGACCGATTCTAACTGAAATCGGGAAGAAGTTTCCAGTCGCGTTCGTAGCGTCGATACGACGCGGCCAGGCTATTGTTTTTATTTTATCAACTTCGTGAACTTCCGAAACTGTGTTTCGTAGCCTGAGGATTGTATGCATTTACAAGGAAAATGAGTGGGTCGGATGCAAAAGAGTAGCAACATTTAAAGAATGGATATAAGACAAAAAATGTGACGTATCTCATGTATCTTGAAATTAATGAAGGCATTTTTTATTTTCTGTAAAAATCACAGGTCTAGTAATTTCCATTTTTAATATTCGATTGGCCAATATAATATATAATAATATATAATAATATTATATAATAAATAAAGTATATTTTGTGTGTTGCTCCCCGTGTAAATACATCATGCAAACCATGACCTATTAATCTCACATTATCCTTTATAAACGTCGTACTTCACTGCCAAGGTAATACTGCTCTTTCTCTTGACCTTGAATTGTTCCCTTAAATACTGCGATCGCGCTCGCTCAGGTATAAGACCCTGTGACCATTATTATTACTCTACCCTACATTAATAATAACAAAAGTCAATAATAACCAGCTCAAGTCTATGGCTGACGACTGGATCAATTACTTTACGTTTCCGACATACGAAATATAGAAATACGTGAAGTATCTTATTATTTTGTCGAGTACTGTGTATCGTAAAAATTGCGACATTACTTTCTGGCCTGGCTAATAGATTATTGCCCCCGGAGTGAAATAATTGGCGAGAAGAAATAAGTCAGCGAGGTTGTAGGAAAAACGAGAGACAGGAAAAGCGTGGTGGGGGGGGGGGGGAAGAAAGTGGAAAAGAGAGGTAAAGAGAGGAAGAGAGAGGGAGAGAAAGGGAGAAAGATGACGATGCAGAAGCGAGGCGTTATCGAGCGACGGCAACTCATCCCTTCCAGTCTCTCTCTTCCATTCTTCTTGTCTCTCCGCATCTCTACAGTGCTTCTTCACCGCTCTCTCACCGTCTCTCTGTCTATTTCTCGTACTTTCTCCGACGAATTTCTTTCCTCATTCTCTTCCTCACGAAAGTCCCTGCAGAAGAGACGAGTCTCTTCTCATCCACGGGATTTCTCTCTCTCTCTCAATTCCTCTGTCCCTCTTCCTCCCACTTTTCTCCAAACTCTAGAAATGTCTCACCCGAGAGTCTTATCTTCTTTCCTCTATTTGTCTCCCTTCTCCCGTTCTGTTTTTCAGCCTCGGCAAGACGTCCCTCTCTCCCTCTCCGGACACCCTCTCGTTTCTCTCTGAACTTTTCGTCCCTGTTCTCTGTTCCCGGTTCACTCACTCCGCGACTTTCGTTCTTCGCTTTCTGTTATTCCTTACACCCTCCTACGCCTTTCTTCCTCGTTTATTCCTCTTTTCTCCCATGAAGACTGTGCCACCCTCTCTTCCTCTCTCTATCTCTCTCCCTCTGTCACCTATTCCGCATGACCCTGTTTTCCGTCTCTTTCGATCCAACGCTTCCGACTATCACCCTCTCGCTCCTCCACCCCCTACGTACCACTGTTCCACAGTCCACCCCTCGTTGCTCCAACCCCGGTACACGTGCACCGCTTCAACTCACCCTTATCGGCCTGTCTCCCGCCCCGCACTGCCACCCCGCACCTCCACCAAGCAAACGCTCGTACTACAACGTGCAGGGAATGAAGGGTTGCATTCGCATTTTCCGCCCCCTGAATACCCCCGCGGCCCACCCCGTACCCCATTGCGTATCGTCGAAGCTACCGCTAAAGAGCGGTAATGTTGGAAACCCGAATTAGAGACCAATCGACCAACTGTACGTTAATAATGGAATATATTTCGGTTGTTTCTACGGACAGCCGGGATTACGCACATCGCTGAGTGGATTGTGTTAACGTTAACACTCTGGCCACCGGAAGCCTGTAAACGGATTTTTCGATAACTGTGCTGTATATGAAAGTAGCTACTGAATTTTCTTTCATTGTGATATTTTAGAATTTTCATGAATGTAATATTCATGGCTTATAGAAATACGAAAAAATGCAGAGTACATATATAGTTGTATACAGTTTTTCTACCGTTTTACCGTTTGTTTAATGTAATTTAAAAAGATTCTATGGAATCGTGTTGGTTTTATTCCACTATGTATATGTATGAAGATCTGTGTCTATGTATACATATAGACCTACGGGACCTGCGAAATCACGGGCCTGCAACCGAATTTTTTAATTCAGCATTATTGAGATCGTAAACATGCACAAATGTATTCCATTTTGGAATCTGCAACTAAGAATAGAACATGGTGTACCCGTTGCTACATCTGACCAGGTCATGCTGCGGCTGATTCAGTGAATAATTCGCATCGTCGCCTTCGGAACTGACCAATGAATGATTAGGATGTATTCACGACGAAAGCGCTGAATTGATTGTGAGCATTTTTCCGAAAGTGCTATTGCAACTTACGCGAACGCAGAGTTAATTAATTAGTCGCATAACCGAATCCACTTTTCACTTTGCGAATTAATCTTGCATTAGTCGAGCGGCCGACATTTCAACGAACAATAAAACACTAATTGAAGGGGTTGCAGCAATGAGGAGGCAGCTCCACTTTGTACATTTTTCGTTATGTGTCCCATTTCATTAAGAAAATGTGCTCTTCTACTTTCTGTAGAAAGGGGTTAACTCAAAACAATAACCATAGTGATTGCGTAACAGACAGCATTGCGTGTTTAATATATTTTGTGCGGCGCAGCTTTTGGAACTACCTCCTTACTATACTTCATGCTATAAACTTACATTTTATTGTATCATTAGCACACTATACCTTCTAAATGTATTATCCATTGTACTACAATTATAGTATCTATTACTATAATGATTATACAGGGCATCCCAAAAATATCGTTCGACCTTGAAAGAAGCAGTTCCTGAAGTCATTAGAAGTGACATTTTCAGTTATAAAAATGTCCGCCTCGGTTTTATTAATGAGTTATTAACGAAAAACACGGACCAATCGGAGCGCGGCCACAACATGCGTTGGCGGAGAGAGTCCGGCACGGCGCGGCGCGGCGGCAGGTTCCACTGAGCGTAGCGTTGGCGTCGCGCCGCGGTGAAGCAGTGAACAAGAGAAGTAGCAGAAATTGATTTAATTAACCCTTTGCACTCGGAGCTATTTTAACTCGAAAATTAAACATTTACAACGAGTGCTAAGGGTTAAACACATTTATTCAGCAGTAAATGCACTTGCTGGTTCGAAATGTGTGTCACTGGTCCATTCGGAGACGAACTGAACAGCTGACTTCAGGTATACGGTTGTGCCGAAAGCTAAGGGACGTACGGTCAGGTCAACGAACTGCACAGCCGATGGTAGATAACAACCGTGAGCTTCAAATTGACACATCTTTAGAGATGTTCTCGGTAATTATTTACAAAAGGGTATGTTATAGATTTCGACAATTTTGAACTACTTTTTCCTTTTCCTATATGAGGGGCTCTCTTTTAGTTTTCAAGATATTCGCAAAATACTTTTTCTACTACTAGGGTAAATGTACCGATTACTGCGGGTGTACCTATTACTGCGCTATTTTTTCCCAATCAGATTAAAATACGTAAAAATAAATATTTTGCCCTGAATAAATTTGTACAATTCAATGAGAAGGTATTTTCGTTGGCTAGGCAAACAAAATTGTCGATAATTCTTATATTTTTATAATCTCGGGATTTGAATAAATATTCTTCATAAAAGGTAAAAATAAGACGGTTTTTCTACTATCTCGATCACCGAAGGACTGTTGTTCACATGACTGTACATTCTTTATATTGCTTTAAATTGCATAGGAGAAAGTTTTTTTATCATTTAGATACGTACTTCGATACAATAAAAATATAAAAAAAAGCTTCTCTTGCCTTCTTAATAAAGAAATTAAGCCCTCAGCTTTACGTACATTAAAGTGAAGGAGAAGCCTATTACTGTGGTACAAAAATCACTAGGAATGTCCCTAATACTGCGGTATAAATTGCAACTACGATGAGAAACGAGGTTCACTTCAGCCGAACGTTGTACACCTAGGTTAGAATTCGGTAAAAGTAAACAATTTTAGAGAAAGAGTAATATTATAGAAAAAATAAGGTATGCCAAAGGTTAAATCGAAATTTAATAAAGAAAACGGTAACAAAACTAAAAATCTAAATAAAATGAGGAAGACTACTTATGGATCTGAAAACTTAAGAATCGCAGTAAATGAGGTTAGACAGGGAGTTTACATTGTGAAATGTTGTAAACTTCACAGCTTTATACTAAAGATAATAATAGTTATGTAATAATAAGATCATTTATGTGATATTATACTAATAAGCTGTTAAAATTAGAAGGTTTATACATTTAAAATGTAATAATAATAAGATTATTTATGTGATAATAAACTAAGTCGTTAAAATTATTAAAGATTTATTCATTTGCAGTAGACTCCCGTATAATTCGACGAAAAATTTGTTTAAAAAGATTGTATGGACTAAATTTACAGTAACGAAACATTATGTAAGAAGACTGTACACTTACTGCCACATAAAATATATACATACACTAATTTTAAACAATTTTTTCATCGCGTTATTTGGGAGTCTAAAAATAGTTTTTAAGCAAAGCGATAGCGCTGGTCACTGGTGACCACTGTGACAGTCTACGTGTTAATAAATATTGCTCCTTCTGGTTGTAATGAGTTCGTTGCTTTATTGCAAAAAACTAGTACAATGTGTAGTGTGCAGTGCGCCAGAGGGTCGATAAACTGTTGGTCGTCATTATTATTTTTCCAAAAATGTTATCGCCGCCGATACCAAAGCAGAGTTAATTAATTAGTCGCATAACTGGAATCGACTTTTCATTTCGCGAATGAATCTTACTCGAACGGCAGGCTGTTCGCTCGCGGATTAAGCTAGCCGTTTAAAGGAAGATAAAGGGACTGCAAATATCATCGGACTAATGCGCTGCGGGGCAGTTCCCCGGGGAGCCCGTTTACGAGGGCTAGTAAAAATTCGCGCGGTAAATTGCGCGTTCCCGCAATTATTGCGTGGGGCCATTAGCGTTCCGTTCCGTTTCGGCTGGTCCGGGGTGAGGCGGGTCGCGAAAAACTTACGTTGTCCCTTAGCCACGGGATGATCAAATTTTACTGCACGCCGTAAACGGAGTACGAGTAAGGGCGAGGAACGCGCAAGAGGCAACTTTCAGATCTAATTAAACCTTGATACCGTTAGCCGAGACCCCTCGCCTTCTTCTCCAATTTTCTTCGCTTATTATGCTGGCTTTAATTGCGCCGCTCGCCGGACAAAAGAGGAATTCGCAGTATTTTAAATCGCTGGAAGAATAAACCCGATTCTGTCCGTCCACCCGCTCCCCTCTCCCCTGATAATTAAAGTGAACGCTCGCCGATAATAATTAATAAAGAGCTTTACTTGATGTGGGAGCAAGCAAAAATCGTTAATGGCGACGCTGCGCATGCCGCGTGCCGATAGCAACCCTGATAAGCCTGTGCCCTGGAAATGCAAACGAGGTTCAGCATTATCAACAACTATTTCGGAACGTGTTCCAAGCGGTATAAAAGGGAAAAAATAATAATGACTTGAATTATCTTATCTAGATAAGAATTGAACGAATGAACGGGGAAAGATGAATCGTGGGTCGGTTCCTTGGATTCTTAAGTAGAAGTTCTGAATAAGAAGTAGCAAATAAACTTACCGAGTGTTTTATCTACATCAACGACTCACGCCTTATCTTAATTGCAAAATGCTATTTACCTTGGCATATTAACGCGGCGACTGCCACGCGAATTTCTTACGTTTCGCGGAAACATTGTTATCCACAGTCGTAGATAATCATTATATTAATTACGATTATTAAGTATTCGATTATTTAATTATGTTGAATTATGTTGATTATTTAAACGTTTATATTCGATACTACGTTTTTTTAAATTTCACGACCATACATGAAAAAAATCGCTTTGCCAGCACCTTCTTGAATTCTTCTAAAAATGATCTATCATATTATGTAGACAAATATATAGCATCCTACCTGAAAAAATTAAATTGATTTTAAAATCTTCCTCACAATTTCACGTAGAAAAAAATGTTTATACCAGATGACGTCCCCCTCCAGTTCAAGCAACTTTTGCTGACACATTTTTTTCATAGCATCACTACTTTAAGCCTTAAAGGATATTTCACTGTGTTGAGATAAAACACACCCTGTATCACAGGGCTTGTGACTACGGTGACACAAGTCTAAATCTGGCGACTCTGCTTGGAACCCTATTCTCAACACAGAATAACTGAAATGTAAAAGTTATACTTGATATTAGATTTATTAATGTCATTTTTACGGAAGCTCAGTTATCTAAGGTTAACCCTTAGCATAAAAAGGTGAAACGATCGACGTTACTACTCCTTTACTAAGTGGGGTCCCTAGGGGACCCCACGGTGTTTTTATCGTTGCTTCAGTTTGTATAATATCCTTTGTTGTTAGCTGGGACATCAGTCACGGAAAATAATAAAACACGTGGAAATATGAGCCAGGAAAATCTTACAAACATTCACAAAGGTTTCTAATTTTTTTTTCAAATATTATTTTAGCAGATTCCTTTTGAAATCTGTTCTTATACCTGTGGTTGCAAGGAAAAACGCCGCAAGTCGCAATTTCAAAAAATTTGAGTTTATGCATTAATTGAGCTTTAGAGTATAGGATTTACGTATTTACCAGAAAAAACGTCATGAAAACAAATTTGAAAGGCTAAAAAAAATAAGGCAATTTAACCGATGTCCTATAAAAAAGAATTAGTGGTCAAAACTTAAAACGGCAATATCTTGAAAGTGAAAGTATATGCGGCGTCCTTCCGTACAACCACAGACATATCGAAATTGATAACAAGACAGAAAACTGCGGAGCAATGCATTTTCAATAGTTACAAATCGACATGAAACAAATATATGTATATGTATTCAGGTCCCCGAGTGACACTCTTTCATGTATTATGGGTTAAAGAGTATACGAATATTTATGCGTCTCGCTGTATAGGTGGCTGCTTTTGAACGAGCTACCCTGCAGTGCCGTGCCGTTGCAAACGAATGCAACAAGAACGTATTATTATTATTACATTGGGAGCCCGAGATAGTAAGTATGATAGATGGACAATTTCATCGATCGCGTGGAATATTTTATGCTCGTCGCGCGCGGCCGTCTCGCAGACTCGCTTTTGTATCTCGGCAGCGAGTGATCCACGAAAATTACTGTCTATCGATCGTCATAAAGCAGCAGTTTTGTTATATGAATGCTCTAATGCTGTTGAAAGGGATTCTTATTGGCCAAGAACTAACGCAATTTGTTGTCGCAACGGGGGACGGACTGATTTATATAATCGACGAACTAATCTTTCACGGCCGTCGCGCATTCAATTGTGAATGTGACATTTTATTTCATTAACATCGGCAATTTGTTACGCCTCATTATCCCCAGTACAAACGCTGGACAATAATGAGTGCGCTACGATTCTTCCCATTGCTTACGAACAAAAGTTTACTAAGGCGAGAATTCCGTTTCGGTTAGTCAGAAATAAAATGGAAACTTTTCGATGTGAACTGAAACTTCTTGGTTTTCATGTTCTCTGGTAATTTACCATACGTTAATATGAACGTGATTTCGCATTGTTTTGTATATTTACTTTCTATCCAGAGACAATATTGTCCTCAGATCATTTTGTATACTCTACCTACCTCAACATTTATTGCAGTACGACTGAACACTTTCTGCTTATTACAGCTAGGCACGGTGGATGTTCCACTTCCCTTTACTGCAGTTCTACACCTTATAAAACATTCTACGATCATTGTACTCTGTGGCTTTGATTTGTTAAACGCACATTGAAGCCAATAATTATTTATCTCTATCATATATCGTCAACTCAAATGTATATCTAAATATTCTTTGCATCTTCAAAACGTTTTAATTCGGGCCTGGGCAACTTGTGGCTCGCGAGCCGTAAACAACTCCTCTCCCTACTCCTGGGTCCTCCCCACCAAACTCCTGTCAACTACTGTGAAGTGTAGGCAGTGATGCCAGAATCGTGGACCGTGGATTTTTTCCCCTCCGCTCGCTAAGCCGACTCGACCCCCCACTCTGACGCACCGTCGCGTCGTCGCGTGTAGCGCGCGTGCGATCGAACAGGCACTCACACGGACAGACTAGAGATACGTTCGTGTGTAGCGCGTGCGCAGTAGAAGCAACGTGGCGACGACGGTGCGTCAGAGTGGGGGGTCGAGTCGGCTCAGCGAGTGGAGGGGAAAAAGCCCACGGTCCACGATTCTGGCATTACTGAGTGTAGGCGGAGGTTGGGGAGACTAAGGCCCTGGGTCCACGGAGCGTCGCTTCATAGGACACGTACACGACAAAACATCGCTTGCTGTACGCTTCAGTGTTGAGACCAGGGCTTCGGAGTCGGAGTCGGAGTAAGAAAAAGCTATATATCGACTCCTGGAGTCGGAGTCAGACTCGGGAAAAAATATATCGACTCCGTCTCCAACTTTGGCTATTTTGTATATAAATCATTAATAAATTTCTCAAATTGATACGCATTTTCTAACTATTTCCTGAAAGTGAGAAAGTAACAGTCGTGTTGTGTTGTATCAGAGTTATCTGTTCCATATAGTTAGACTTTAATACAATATTTCTACTGTCTATTCAGTTTTATTACAACTTTTAATTATTTTGAGTACATATTTTTTCAATTTGGAGAATCGGAGTTGAAATCGGAGTCGGAGGTAAAAAAAAAGATGAGTTGGAGTCGGAGTCGGAGTTATGAATATTGTCTACCGACTCCGAAGCCCTGGTTGTGACCAATGTAGAATAATAGATGTCTGTCTACAAGGCGTCATCGTCGGTCGCTATCTGCAGTCGTGAGGACGCCTGGCATACGACGTTGTCATACTGTCGCAAATCATTTATAAAATGATTTTTGTACGTATCTTTTCACATTCTGTAAAATCCTTTAAAATTAGCATCGTCTTCTATTAATCCGCTTGCAGCAACAAATATTCTAGAATCAATATTTTTGCGAATGTAAGGGGGCAACCAGAATTTTCTTCTTCTTTTTCTACGTTGAATTTAATTACATAGAATTATCACTTCGTTACTCGACATATTTGTAATTGACGTGAAGCTTGCTGTACACATCGTGGATAGAGAACAAAACGTACGCGTCTCGCCGCTACGATACGCTACCCGTACGCGTATATGTATGCCTATGGTGGTATACTAGGGTGGACCTTAGCTATACCTATTGAATTTTTTTTGCGAGATGGTTTTCACGCCGCCCGCGCCCCATAAAATTGTGTCATTGGGTAAGAAAATAATTCTTGCACAAGATGAAGTTAATCGGATAAGAGGAAGACGTGGCACATACACGTGAAAGTTGCGATAAATATGAAATTTTATATGAAGAAAGACTTTTGATTATGACTAAACGTTCTTCATCTTGTGCAAAAATATTTATGATATTAGTACCACAATGTAATTTTTTCAATATAACAATCAACTAATGCTCATATTTTTGTAAATATATATGTTACATTTTACGTATTTAATTGAAAGTATCAATTCTTCTAGGTTTGTTCTTATACTAATTTAAAAAGTAGAAAAATTAACGTTCGACATAAATATGTTATATTTAATCAGAGCATTCTTTGTTTAACTGGATGTGGTGAATATTACACACCATAAAAAGGCACAGAAAAGAAAATAGAAGTATTTAGTTTAGTATACAAGGCAAAAAATTCTAAAGACATTTTACAAATTTTTCATTAATGTAGTCTTTTTTGCGTCTGGATATTGCTTTCTGTAGTCCGACACAGTTTGAATTATAAATTGTTTTTCTTCTTCATTTCGTGATAGTATATCGTTAAATTATTGCATAAGTCTGACTCCTCGTTCTGCTGAATCATTAATTACAGCTAAATTATGTACTATATTTAAGCCTACGTTATAACTGGGATCACTTTGCCATTCTGAGGGTTCCTTATTTATAAAAAATCTAGGGAAATTGAAAACTTAAAAAAAATTTAAAGTTTTTTTAGACATGAAAGCTACAATGTTGCTAGTTGCTACCAACGTACTCATTTACATTATTTGATTTAACTATTAATTTTTTTACATCATTATCATTAATAGTATTTAAAGCTACAACCAGTTGCTTTTTATATGATGCAGAATATTGAGGTGAAAAAAGCCTAGCGCAACAGTTTTGGGTGTTAGATAACACCAATGATTAGAAAATTTCCGTAGTGCTACGCAACTTACATGGTCATTGATGGCACTATACGCGTATACTAGATATTTTAAAAACTCATGGTCTTGCCGTGAAGCTTCTGCAGCAATCGGAGCTTGGATCCATGATTTTAAATACAATTTACTGCGAAAAATTCAAATCTGACGTACGCCATTTTTTTCATCCTTTGATAAGGATGGGCTAATTAGAATTATTACTCCAATTGGAACGCGTCGTTCTTGTCGGTATTTCGGTATTACGCTTCGCGAAAACAGACTTGTCAGCCGGAAGGTGGCGGACAGAAATTAGACATGCCAATTAATGTGAAATAATTTTAATTCGTACAAACTAAACTTGTGTTTGAATGCATGTAAGGAATTATAATATTTTTGGAGATATAAAATATTTAACTTAAATTTTCAGTGTACTCTTCACATTTAGCGTGTAGTTATTTCTATTTGAAAACTTCGCATTCGATGCCACGTCTTCCCGACGTCCGATTGATCTAAAATTTTAGATATATCATTTTTTTTTCATGAAATGGAACAATTTTAGGGGGCGGCGTGCTTCAAATTTCATAGTTGAGAAATTAGGTCCATGATAGTAGGGAAACCGGTAACACTGGTAGTGGGAGTCGTGAAGCTACTGCGGGGAAGAAGTTGCCCGGGCCTGTTCGAGTTTGTTTTCTGCGACACTCTTAAAGTCTCCAATTGTTCTCCACACGTTCCCTTATTATTGTTTTATCGTGCAGATCTAATGAATCTGCATCGCACAGGAAATGACGATTAATGACAATAATGGTCCACGAAAGCATTCGTTCAATATCTATTAGCAAATTACTCTTCAACAACGTAAAAATATGAAATTTGGGCTCTGAACTACCCTGGCCAGGACTCTTAGGAAACATAATCGACCGGGTCTGAACTTCTAATTGCAATATTGAGGCGTCAGTTTCTTTTGCCGTAAACCCTTGCATTTCGTATACGTATATGCGGATCTATCGATGTGTGAGTGGTAAGGGTGTTGGTGGTAGTTGGGTGCGCACAGCCCCTTAATAGTAATAGTAGTCCTCATAAGTTACAACTTCATACGTTTCGAAGAATTCGAAACTTCGGACACTTCGAAGAGTTCGAAACGTCGAATCCTTCGAATCCTTCGAATATTCGAAAAGACAAAGTTTCGGAAAAGTAACAGCCCTAGTTATTACACATAGCTGAAACTATTAACTAGCAAAAAGAATTTTTCAAACAAGTTGTTTAACATTAAGTAATATGGACTAACCGGAAGCCTCTTTGCGTTGCGCTTATTTATGGGAGCATATCTAAAAAATTTCATCGAAAATATCAATTAACCGCAACTTCCGCGCGATTCATTCTTGGAAATTCTGAATAAGTTTATATTTAAATTTAAATCGCGACCAACTGTGGCCGAAGGTGGCCAAGATTTTTTACACAACGTTAGTTCAATGGTACCCCTTGCCAAAACGATCAGTGCCAGACCGAATTCTCTTAACAGATCTTTTATATGCTTCCATAACTAAAAAATGAGCGGAAAAAACTGATATTTTCGATTAGCCCATATTACTTAATGTTTAAAATATTTTTTAAAAAATTGTTATTGCCGAATAAATGTTGTGGCTGTGGTAAATTTTCCACAAATTTTCGAACAAATTCCTTGAATTGTTTCGTTTTCACGGATTTTTTTCCGCTTTTTGGCCGTTTGGCCAAAACCACTGCGCGCCATGTCCTTTGCTGGCCTGTTCCGCTTGCAATTTTTGTGCGTCAACGAATTGAAAAATTTAATTATTTTATTTTTAAAATTAATCAAGTGGAATTTTTATAATAAATTTAATTTTTAATTTCGAAAGAGAAACCATGACAGAGTGCGGTCATATTTATCCAAAATTTGTCAAAATTTTTCTACGAAAATGTTTCCACGTTTTATTATTACATTTCCATGCTAATTCATAAATTATTTAAAAAAAATAGTTTTTGACGATGACTATTCAAAAAACAAAAATGTTTCTATGCTTAACAAAAATCACAATTGAAATTGTTTTGTAAAGGTAATTTTCGTAAAAACTGATTTTCACAGGTTTTTTAGTTCAGCTATTATAATTTATTGGAAAAATTGTTGACATTTTATTTTACACGTTTGTAAAACCAACAATTTTTAAGATTTCGAAAAATTATGTATATCATTACACATTACAACAAATTCAAATTTAAACAAAATCCGGAACAGTTGTCCGAAAAGTATGCAGTGGGTCGAAAAACGCATGGCTCTGCGTTTCGACTGCTTCGAAAGCAGTGGGTCAAAAATCGCGTGCGTCTGCAGCTGGTGCAACATTCAGAGATCTCGAAGCGACGAAACAAATGTAAATGTGTGCGTCGAACACCTACAGAAAATCGATCAATGCACGTGTTTTGAGTTTGGTCGATGGTCTTGCCTCTTTCTTCTAAAGTGAAAAACACGTGAAGACATACCAAATCGCATCGTAGCAACGCAAACTTGTGCGTCCAAGGAAGTTACGACGAATGGAGTATGGATTCCAAACGCACATAGGAGATCCCAACGGCGCACTATGGCCCAGGAGACCGCTTTTCATGGAGAAAATTCAATTTTTCGACTTTCAAATTTCAACAAAATTGTTTGTCTCTCAAATAAGAACCCTTTGTAACCTCGAAATTCAAAATATTAGATCTTTCAGATAACTTTCCGGGCAGATATAGCGTTGGAAGTGCGAAACTATAAAATTAGAGTTACAATTAAATAGTTTAATTATTCCTTACACAATGATGAAATGAAAATTTGTGCTATGTTTTCCTATGCGTGAGCAAGTATATTTCAGTTATTTAATGGTTATATAAGCATGTTTCAATCAATATACGAATAATAAAAAGTTAAGTGCAATGTAAACTTTAGGTAGAGATTTAAAAAAATGCTTAAGAATGCTAGCTTTCAGACTTGATTTTTCTGAAAGCTTAGACCTTCAACATGTACACGTGTAAATTTTAGCTGCAGTTTCCTGCAGTTTTTGATTCTATGTGTATTTTAACAAGCAGACGTTCAAAGTAAGTGCGCGCTCTGATGCTACGTTCTAAACCGTCACGCATTTTAAACTTACACACGCATGGTTTACAGTGTATATTATAGCTTATAGAACTATATAATTTCAACAAGTCCGTCGAAAATAACTTTATGGTACGAACAACATTGCGATTTTTCATTTTCTCAATCTGTCTGTTTCGTTGTAGCATCGAGCTATTATCCTTTCTTTAGCAAGAAAATAGAAAAAAATAAATCAAATAAATATACTTTTATATGATTTTACTTACAACCTTTTTGTTGTGTAAATTAATCACATTCGAAAATAAATAGCTTTGTATCCTATGCAAATCTAGCAAAAATTATTAGATACTACTTGCCATATTGGATCCGCCATTTTGAATTCTGAATTTTTAATGTCAGATTCGTAATCAGAGACCTCAAAAACCCCTCATTACTAGATTTCATATAATTCTGATGAAGAATTGAATCTTGGCAACTTTTTTGCAATTTTTCAAATATTTCCGATGATCTGACAAAAAAATGTTTCGAACGAAAGTTAGTCAGCATTCACTTTTCTAAAAATTCTAATATAAAAAATTAAAGAAAAAATTTGTTTTTAATAAAAAATGAAGGACACCTCAATATTTTAAATATTAACATATTTTTTACTTCATAATATTCTAACTGGTATCAAGACGAATTCGGCGACCTATAATAATATAACACTAAATCTTGAAATAACGCTATAATAGTTTTAGCCAAGAAAAGCGGGCTCTTGGACCATAGTGCGACGCGGCGCGGCGCACAGTGGGCCAGATCGACGCGCTAGCTGTTCACGGCTATTTCAGCATTATTTATTAACTTAAAGACCACATTAAGTAGGTCGTTGGATTCGTCTTGGTGCCAGCTACAACGTTATTGAATAAAAAATATATAGTAATAAATAAATAATCAAGGTGACCTCAAATTTTTATTAAAAAAAAAAAATTATTTAAATTTTGTATATTGAAATTTGTAGAAGACTGAGTACCGATTACTTTTTGTACGAAACATTTTTTTGTCACACCACCGGAAATGTCTGAAAACTCGTGTGAATAATGAATAATATTTGAAAACTGGCTGTTCACCATTATTTCAAAACTTAAGACCACGTTAAATAGGTCGTTGGATTCGTCTTGGTACCAGCTATAACATTATTGAATAAAAAATATATAGTAATAAATAAATAATCAAGGTGACCTCAAATTTTTATTAAAAAAAAAAAATTATTTAAATTTTGTATATTGAAATTTGTAGAAGACTGAGTACTGATTACTTTTTGTACGACACATTTTTTTGTCACACCACCGGAAATGTCTGAAAAATCGTGTGAATAATGAATAATATTTGAAAACTGGCTGTTGAGGCTTTCAAACAAGAGTAATCCATAATTTTTGAATTTAATTTATAATTTTTCAGGTAGTTCGTATTCCATATTTCGGTATACACTATCTGTATTCAAATGTTCAAGAAAATACATTAATATTACAAGTAAAAGAGTGAACAGAAAATAATATTTTTTAATATATTATTTAAACAAATACTAACATTTTGAATTTGTCTTCGTAAGTGTATTCCCCATAAAAATACACACAACTTTGCCATTTATACTATTCATGTATCTTTAATAGTTTCCCTGGATTCTTTCCTTGTGAAAACTAGTAGAATCGTATATTCTAAACAACTTGTAACATAAGCCTCTTTAACCTCAAGATGCACTGGGTGGTCATCAACGCGTCTCGAGCGCCGCGACTCGCCGCGGAATTGCGTGTCACGCGCCGCTTTAAACAATGATAATTTAAAAAAGGGGACGAAGGGGGACGAGATTTTTCAGGATCTTTTAGAGGAGACTTTCCTGAACATGTTCCACTTCGCTAGAGCTCCTGCCTCTCCCTGCCTTTTTTCTTTTCCCTTGTCAAAGGTGAAAAACTTTGACGATTTTCCTTAGTAGACTAAGCATTTTTTAAAATAATAAATTATGAACATTAACGTTTAGTTCCTGGGGCGTTCTCAACATAGATATACACTATTCATAAAAAAAAATGTTGGGCACTTAATCTTCAGTAGGTTTTCCAGGACATCGTTATGAAGAAACGGAATTTTTTCAGTGATAAATCGTATCTGAAAAAGTTTGAACTTTGAACACTTATTGTAACAAGAGTTTTTAATAACTTTAATTAATATTATCGTTTTCGAATGTAATGGACATTTAAGAATCACTGTGCATTGGTTAAAAATCGATATGAGGACTTTCATTTTTTAGCTCATGAACAGCTAGCGCGTCGATCTGGCCCACTGTGCGGCGCTTAGAACTTGGCGACGACCGTTCTTTAAACCGTTGAATCGACTCGCTCATCGAACCCAGGTAGAAGGGTTAATCGCCGCGCCGATTTAATCTGATTCTGAACTAAATGGAATTAAACGAAAGGGAGCTTCGTTAAACATGAGCTACGCTGCTGTCCGATATAATTGTCTTTCGCGATTACCGAAGCCGATCTGCTGGTTCTCGAAGATTTCGCGACAACTTGACACGGTTTTCACGCCAACCAATTCATAACCCTCGAGGAACGTATTCCTCGGGGTTAATTTTTTGTTTACCCTCACGTATGAAACACGGTGGCTAAAAGTTTTCCCGTGTCCTAGAATAAATGGATTCCACTAGTTTTATATGTATAATGGTTTATTCTCACACTTGTTAAGCGAACACAACGAATGCGTCCTTTTGCACTGGCTGACGAAACAAGAAGAACACAAGTCCAGTGCGTCCTCCGGAAGCACAATCTGAAAAGTTGAACATCGCGGCGGAGGCAACCGACCTCGAACGACGCGACGCGACGCGACGGCAGATTCGCACGATTAGGGCCGATTCTAAAACTATTGTATGTTCTAATTTACATTCTAATTTGAACGATTTAATTGTGACTCATTCCAAATAGAGAGGAAATGAGAGTGCTCGCGCCCGGGGTCTTTTCTGCCATCACTTTCGTCAGTGTGGACAGAGACAGAGCATACCCAATATGTACCCACAATAGATTTAGCATGGAACAGAAGCTATCAATACAGAATCAAAAACAGAAATTTCTTTCCTCTTTTAATAATTTTGATTGACTGGGACTAATACAATGAAAATTTAAATTCATTTTAAATGACTGTATTTAAATGATTGACTATAATTCTGTACTTGGCGAATATATGAAAAAGAAGGTATCGAAGATAACTGAAGGTATTTATAGTAGAACTCGATAAAATTGTCGATTGACGAGACCGGTTAGCCTCTATCAATTGATCCAGTTCCTGTACTCGGAAGAATTCCCATAGATTTCGTCGGGAAGAGTGAAAATGTTTGCTCGATGGTTGCATTCGTACCCGGGCCGATTTCACAAAGGTTAATCCTGCTTCCCGTTATCGGAAGACGCGTCCCCGTGAAATGCCTAACATTAATTAGTTCGCAAACAGGAAACCCGTTAGAGCCGACGGAAAAGTGGGGAAGGACAATCAGGCCGAGGTTATACAGCCGCTCCACCACGAAATAACGATCCCAGCGAACGTGTCCTTAATTGGTTCGGTTCCCGGCGGCGGAGTAGATCGGCCGTTCGGCAGTGTCCCCGGACACCGGAAGTGTTTCGTTGTTCCGTCTGGGTTCCGTTCTCTCCTCCGTAGAGAAGAGAGAGAGAGAGAGAGAGAGAGAGAGAGAGAGAGTACAGCAAGTCTAGGGAATCGGCTCGGGTCGGCTCGCTTTAAACGCCGAAACGGATTTCAGGATACTCGGACGACAAAGGCCCTCTCACGGTCGATCGATAACAGCCCCCGTTGACTTCGACGACAAAGGGAGGGTCGAAACGGGGGTGAGGGGTTACAGAGAGAAGGCGGACACTTTGATGGAAGACTTTTTACCGGTGAAACGGGCCACGATCGTCCCAGGGCTCGCCCAACCCCCTGTCCCACCGATCGTTAAAAGCTCGACGGAAAGAGTTTCTTCAAGTTCCCTACCTCGAAATCCGCTCTGTACTACCCCGTCTTCGAGTTTTTATGAATGAACTTCGACCTACGTTGCCACCCCCTTCTCACCCACTGCACCGTCTGTCACGTTTTTAGCAAATCTCTGTCACCACGTTTCCAACTTGTACATACCTATGGCGAAGTCGTGTGTATTACGTCTGCTGGAAAGCATGGGTCATTTTGTAATGTACTGTGATTTTTATATGTATACGTTGGCAGTTATTAAAAAGGGGTCGCTGTTACATTAGAATGACAATTCAAACATCCAGTGATTTAGTTTGTTAACGGTGATAGTACAGGAAACACATCTGTGTATTTGCAACATTGTAGTTCTTACTAGCTAACATGTCCAAATATTGCTATACATACAAATCAGGATTGCCAACTTTTTCCGAGACTCCACTCAGAAACCATTTAACATAACGTACCTCGTTTTCCGAGGAAATCTTTTTATGTACAAAAATAATATGTAAAAAATAATAATACGGTTTTTTAATGGTTTCTTTCCAACTTTAGTTATTATACGAGCCTGATGGTTCTCTTATATATGTATGTATATGTATAGTATGTATAGTAATAATAATGAATCTAAATCTAAAATCTAATAATAATAATAAATCTAAAATTATATTGTTATGAGTTTTTCTAATAGTATAGCTTTCTCTGAAATACCGGGATAGTTTGACTTTCAATCGGGATTCTGGATAGCAACTTCGATTGTGGGACAATCTCGGCCAATCCAGAACGGTTAGCAAGCCTAATAGAACATATGTTCTTAGATTAGTAAGTCATGCTATTTAGAAATCTTGTTATGAGAGCATCGCGTTCTAGGAGAAAACTGTCTCGAATTTCGTGCACCGTGTTTTCAGAATGCCGTTTCACAATAGGGTTGACTATGCATTTGATTGGGCGGGTACTCGCAGAAAACAGCTCGGGACTGGTAAAGAATTCATTAAACCAATCATAGGCTTTCCAGATCGATACTCGAACACCGAAATTCTTGGGAACCTCGTGATTCAAGAACGCGAAGCTTGCGGGGAAAGGAAAGTCGAGCGCGAGTGTCGATATTAGAACGCAAACGTAGAAACCAGTCCCTCGGTTTCTTGGGGTCGACGTACCTTAGATCGATCTTCCGAGCGAGAACCGAGCTTTGCCAGGCGGGGTCGCCGCGAAAGCCGCGCACAGTCTCCTCTGGCAACGAAACGTTCCTCGTTCCTCGTTCTTCGTTCCTCGTTCCTTGTTCCTCGTTCCTTGTTCCTCGTTCCTTGTTCCTCCTTGGGAAACGCATTTATCGTGCCGTTACGACCGGTTTTTCACGACCCACCACCGTCGCGAGACGAATACAGTAGTGCATCGCTGAAGGGTGTAGCCGGACAAGATGGTCAAAAATGTCCTTGAACCAAATTAAACGGCCTTTGAACGCGTATCGTCAGATTAAGACTTGTGTGCCTGCTCTACCGTTCCCCTTCTTCGACGCTATTCCCCACGCTTCCGCCGCGGCTCGGTCACGTGACGCGTTTCGTCTCTGTCGTGCATGTGTCACGATGCCACATGACTAATCCGATACTGGCAGAGAGAGATCTCATCTGGCGACTCCGCTTTTTGTGAGATTTTTTTAAGATATATGAGATACATGAAATACACGGGGAATTAAAATCATGTGCAACTGATAGTGGGACTAAAATCCTAATCTGGCGATGTAAAAATTGAACGGTGGAAATAATATGGAAAAGTTATTTTTATTTTAATATGTATATTTAATTTAATATGTGTCCCGTAACTGGTGGTGCAGGCTAGTAGGGGGTGATTCTACGTGAAAAATTGAATCGAAAATGTAGAATAAAATTTTTTCATATGACGCTTTATTTTCCAAAAAAATAAGTTTGAAAATTTACGTAAACGTTCGATGCAATTTAATAAGGAGAGCACAGTTATGTTTGCAACACCGTGGACATCACTTCCAACAGTTCATAAATTAGACGAATTCTGGAAATCTGTCCATCGATCCATTGACAACGTTTACGAACAAGAATGGAGGTGATCTACAATGAAATCCTTCGAACCGAAGCTAAATCAAGTACACGCGTACTCGATAAATTTTCAAACTTATTTTTTTCGAAAATAAAGCGTCATATGGAAAAATTTTATTCTACATTTTCGATTCAATTTTTCACGTAGAATCACCCCCTACTCGCTTGTACCACCAGTTACGGGACACCCTGTATATCGGCGGTTTCAAATATTTCATCAATCTCAAATATCATTTAAGATACCCGGGTAATTTTTGTAAACTCCGGTTCCTCATGGGTGCCCGAGTACCCGGATATCTCAAAGGTTCAATGGAAATCACCAGCCCTACTTTGAACCATTGTATGGGGCATCGAGAAAGACCACATTTCGTGTCAAATTTGAACTCTGTATCTTGACCGAAAGGGTAATTACGGGGTAAAATCTTAAAAATTAGTTTTTGGCCTATTTTCCCTATGTAGTGATGATCGAAAATTCTGAAAAAAATAATAGTAAAGATATATTTTCCTTTTCCGAAAGATTTAAAACTACGTATTTAACTACCACGTCGTTAGGGGGATGAACACAATGTCCTTTACATTTGTGCGCGATAAACCTGTATTGGTTTGAATTACTTGTATTTACAAAAAAAAAACCGTGAAACGTCCAACCGTTACACACGAACCGGCTCGAACTCTCTTTTTTTCCGCTGACGTTTCACGGTCCCGGGGATCCGTCGGCTTTTTCCGCCGCCTTTTCCCGTCTCCCATTTTTTCTCTCTGTGTTTTCTTTTTTTTTCCCCTCCCACGGAGATAAAGTTTCGGGGATTGAATCCGTCGACGCGTGCAGAAATCGATGACGTCAAACGCGAAGGACATCGGCACGAATCGTAAAACCGCGACGTTGATTCCGAACGATGCAAATTCCGACGACCTAATTCCCGCGATTTTCTCTGACCCCATTCCCGCTACGTATGTGGGTCACCGTTCCATTTAAACGAGCCATTACAACGCCGACGCCGGCGTTATACGTTCACGCGTCTCTGCCGCCGTTCCGTTCAGTTGCGTTCTGTTCCGTTCAGTTCCGTTCAGTTCCGTTCTGTTCCGTTCTGTTCCGTTCTGTCAACAATAAATTAAAGAGTTGCGCTCGGTCGAAAATACATACACAGGAATTCGATCTTTAACCGGCCGTGCCTAGATGATGATCCGAAGAAATGCCGATTTTTAGAAAATCGTTCTGGCTAAATGAATCGACTTCTTTTTTACACACGTACCTTGCTTTAACAATTATCTAATGTCTGTGAATTTAATATATGCATAGACAGGGTGGTCCTCGCAACTTGTACACCTATAATAACTTCCAAAGTATGTGTTGCACGAAAAAGTTTTGTATATAGAAGTTGCATGGTCTGAAGGGGTATATTATGTACAAAAAAAACTCACTTTTTTAAACTTTGTCATCTGAGCTTATTTATCAAATTTCATCGAAATCAGCATCGACGTTGTTATGAGTTACAAACAATTAAAGATCGCGAAAATCGCAGAGTTCTCACGATTTCTAACATTTTCGACCGATAACGAGTTGGTTTCCAAAATTTGCAATTGTTTGGAGTGACAACAAAAGACTAGTCTCACATTAAGAAGTTAAGAAATGTGATTATTTTCCTTTTTCTTGTCACTCCAACTAATTGCAATTTTTTTAAACAATTTTTTTGCCATGGTTTATAGAATTTTTTTCTGATTTTTAAGTCTGCGACGTCGTAGTTAAAAGAACAAAACACCGATTTTGTCGACGTTTTTTGCGCGAAAAACTAAGCTAACCTTAACATCGTTACGTTTTATTTATTCTATAAGTGTTTATTAGGCACGATATAAACCTTGAACATTTCCTTGAACACGGGAAAAATTAAAAAATGAAATCAACTTGATCAGTATTTCTACTGCGTCAGCGCATTACATCTGAAAGTATTAACCATGTTTACAACAGCCAGGTTGGGTCAGCGCGTTAGGCGGTTGACCCACCCTTAGCCCTAATATATACATACATAAGACCGACTGCAATAATTACTTGCAGTATATCTAACTTTAAGGTACGCAGCCCCTCCTGTACTCTATCTGTAATTACAACTCCCCCACTCCGCCCCCCCACTTTTAAGTTTTTAAAGTTTATCCTCCGCTAGTCATAAGTCATAGTTTGTAAGCCAAAGTAATATGTTAATTGTTCATGGGGTTTTTCTTTGTCCCATTTTTCCCCAGGATTCGTAAACTCCCGACTGGTTAGAGATACTTTCTATTATCCTAGTTATAATTAGAACGTAATTAATTTTTTAAGCTATATTCCAAAGACTGACTAGCTACAAGAAACGCATGCGAGCTTACAAGTAGCTAGGCATCGCAATTTACTAGTTTCCCAAGATTGTATCATCATATCAATAAAACATATTTATCAAAAAAAAAAGTTAGGCGGTCGACTGTCACCTGCGTATACTAGGTTGGCGCCCGGTACACGTCTACTTTTTTTTAAATCTTTTAAAAGTCGTCTTAAAGACATCATAAAGTCGTCTAAAAGACGTCTAAAAGTCGTCTTTAAGACGTACAGTTTTGTAACATAAGCCGTTCAGAATACGTTTGCAGGCCGTTCGGAAGACGTTCCTGGGTTAGGTTATTAGGACATTCAAGACGTCTTTAAGACGTCTTTGTGCTATCTGGGGGGCTTTTCGGTCACCCTGTGACGTATGGTCGCGCGAAACCATAAGCTTTCGGCGAGCAAGGTCGCGTCACCTGAATAAATCAGATTGCCGGCAGGCTTAACTGTATCACCATTTTTACCTGTAACACGAGTTTTATCGAACTTCCGAATACGAAGTATCGCACGGCGCGCACCCTTCTCGCTTCGCCGATGTTTAACGATCGCAATGCATTCCGAACACGCGCCTGTTCGCGCGAGCTTGAGCGCCATCACGCTCGGCTATGCTTGATGCATATCTAATGACCTTTGCCCGCACCGAAAAAGAAAGGCGAATTATTAAAAAGCATGCACGACTCGAAACAGATCGATTTATCGTGCAACGACCCTCCAAGGTAGAAAATCAAAGAGGCACAGCTTTGTGCCTCGGTAAAAAGCACATGCTGCTGCGTTCCGCGACCCATTTTACTTGTTCTTAGAAGCTCGTTATCGTGTAGCGAGAAACCCGCGCAACCGAGAGCTTTCCGAGAAATCACTTTTACGGCTGTTTTCGCAACAAGGACGAACGCCGAAAACGACGGCGTTTTATCGACTTCCTCGTCGGAACCGCCGCTCATTCCGTCGCGTCGTGTTTTCAAGACACCGTATCCGACGTGTCCGTGGTTGAAATCTGCGCTTCATCGAGGGTGTCCGTTTCCGAACCTAATCTCGAATTCTACGACTTCTGTAGGTTAGCGTGCAACTCGCCGCCTCGTTAACACGTTCGCTATCCGGACGTCTGAGGTTGCAACGCGGAACAATAACGTCTTAGTAACACTTTTTAGTATCATTTGAAGATTACGGCTGGGCCGAGTCGAGGTCTAGTCGGGCCCACATCGGGCTTCCAGAGAGGATTCGGGTCAACCGGGTTTCCTTTAGTCCGATGCGAGTCCTGTGTGTCCCAGTTGATGCGCACAATTCTAGATCCTATTCAAACCTGTCTGGCCCCAATCGAAGCGAAGTCGGGCCAATCCCGGGCCAACCCCAAGCTTTAAGGGAACGTTCGAGCCTACTGAGGTCCTTTGGTCAGGTTTGAGTCCCGTGTATCCCTGTTGATGCGCAGGACTATGGAACCCATTCAGCAGGGCCGGACTTCTCTATAAAGGGGCCTGAAAAAAATTACAAACACGAACATATATTATTAATGCATGTTTATTTAATGTGTGATTTTGTTTTTGCTAATACATTAATTACTTCAGAAAAATTACAATTTTTTGAAATTTCTTTTACGATGCTTAATATAGCAAGTGCATTTAAGCGTTCTGCACACATGCTTGACCGAAGATAATTCTTTATTAATTTTAATTTGCTGAAAGAGCGCTCAGCTAATTTCGGGCCCCGTTAATTTCTCTGTTGGGCCAACTATTTTATAATCCGCCCGTGACCCAAAAAAGGACTTGACAGTTGGCAATTAAAAGTTTCTAATAAAAGAATTACTAAATATATTAGCACTTAAAAACACCCAGAGAAAAACACAAGATTGAGATTTTTTTCTAAAAAGTCCAGTTTAGGTGGGGATCCTCGGGACTTCCCCGAATCAAATAACAAAAACTAAACACTCGTATCATCAAGAATTAGTTTGAAGATTGTCGAAATTCAGAGATCCATTTTCGTCATACTGACAACGATAGGAATATTGTCAAGTTTTCATGTGCAAGAGTACATTATTTTAGTTCTTGATCATGTTGGGGCCCCCTCAATCGCGGGGCCCCGGTGCATAGCATCCGCCGCACCCCCAAGATGGCCGGCCCTGCCATTCAGACTTGTCTGGCCCGAATCAAAGCCAAGTCGGGCCAATGTCGGGTCAACCCCAGGCTTTAAGGGAACGTGCGGGCCATCAAGTGCCTGTTATTGTATTAAAAATAGTATAAGAGAATGGTCAAATTCTTAACCATATAAAATTCTATATTGGCTAACACAAAGCCCAGAGTTAAACCCAATCGAAAAACATGGGTTTTCTTGAAGGGACAATTAAATAAAACTCTCTACCAACTTCACTGAAATATTTATGGGACTAAGTAGAGAAGCAACGAGGATCAAAATCTTATGAATATTGTAAAAATAAAGGATCTTAAATAAAATGTTAAATACATTCTTTCTTAGTATTTTATATTGGTGCATAGTCGATTAGGAATAAAATCTTGTAACTATTAAACTACATGTGAGAGAGTTAAAATATTAATCGTTTCTTAAGCTGAAATAAATGTAAAATCGTATGCTTTTTGAGATTATTGGAATTCTGTCTAAAACATTTTACGAAAAAATGGTTTCGCTTGTTCAATTTTGCTCCCCATTGTATATTCCACTGCCGCTCGTTTCCAGGAGTTTGTAGGCTTTCCGCGGCCGATGAATAAATAATACATAAAAAGTGGCGTGAGCATTCTGCGAGCGTAGGCGTCGTTACGATCGCCCTGGGGAATCGACTGGGTGTAGGTTACATGGTGTCGCATGTTCTGGTTTCGAAACGATTAGCCTTCGATTAACCCTCGACGCGGAACCCGATCTCAGGGGTGCGATTGGTATCGTCCATCGACACACTTATTCCCGCGGATCGAACGCGGAAGGACGGAGCAAGAAGGAAGAGGAATTAAGGGGAACGATGGAGAACGAACGCTCGGCAAGGAGGGGGTTTAAAGTTTAAACGAAGCCCTCTTAAGACGAGATCCTATTAACGATCGCGTAAACCCTATCTCGCGGCGGTTCTTCTTACACCGGGCCGGAGTAACCCTGTCGTGAAAACAACCGGCCGTCCCTTGTCCGAGTTAATGGACGCCGACGAGCTGCCAAAACGATTCTTCGTTGACGGCGCACCGTCACGATCGCGCACACCCTCGCGTATCGACAATCTAGCTCGATGAAATGCCACACGGTACATTTTACTAGAAGGTTGCTGCAAATTAAATGACCATTTACAACCTTATCGTTTCTATTTTTATTCAACGAGCTGAAAACTTGCTCCTTCTGAAACGTAATATGTATATTAATATTAATGCTTTCAGACATAAATATCTCGAGATTAACCTTTAGAGAAGCTATTTTTGATTAATCACAGCCGACAGGAGACGATTTCAACAATTCTTTGGAGAACGATTTATTTTTTAACCCCTCGGACAAATAAATAAAAATATTTTTCAATCACTGTATTTGGTGTAAATATTTGAAGAAAAGTACAAGGTTATTAATGATAATAAAAAACAGTAGGTAGTATATAATGTTTTTCAAGAACGGAAAGCAAAGCTAGTTACAAATAAAATATTGGTTTAATACCGCCTTCCCCATTGTCACTTATTGTAGTACACAAGACACAAGTTTGATCGTGTTAAATGTCAAGATTTTGTACAGAAGTTGGCCACCCCTGATATAAATCAGTACATTTATTCCAAGAACTAATATGTATACAGTCTGGGACAATATTAAGTGAAGACCCTCAAAACACGAATAGCTTTGTTAAAATTGGACCAAACGATTTGACGTCGTTTGGGATGTCAGAAGGATTAGTTTACTGGGCAATGTATAAAAAAATTCATTAGAAATCACCGTTGCTCGAAATTGAGAAGAAAAAGTAAAAGTTCACGATTTTTAACTTTTTTGTCTGTGCTTGTAACGAACATTTAAAATATATCTTCTACAGATCTAAGTAAATAATATACATGCACACAAATTTTCATCAACGATGATTAAGGTGGACGGATAGTCACGTGACTTTTCCTAGAATACCCTAGAAATCTGGTCCGAAACATGGGTTTGCGCGGTACGGGTTTTCGTCCTTATATGAGCATATTTTTCGCTGGATAAGGGCTCATTCGAAAGAGGAAGGTTCAATGAAGTAGGCCAAAATTGATGATGTTCAGCCATGTAATCCAAGCCATTTTTATGCCATTGGATGAGTTTTCTGGATGATATCGTGTAATCCCCTTCATTGAACCTTCCTCTTTCGAATGAGCCCTTGTCCAGTGAAAACTATGCTCATATGAGGACGAAAACCAATATCGCGCAATCCCATATTTCGGATCGGATTTCTAGGATATTCTAGGGAAAGTCGCGTGACTACCCTTCCCCCATAAGCTTGCTATGAGCTATAAATAATTAAAAGTGGCAAAAATTGTGAGAAACTGGGATTTAGGTCAATGATAATAATTCAAGTATAGTATAACTCACTTAGATATACGAAACGCATATTTTAAATGTTTATTACAGGCACAGATAAAAAAGTTAAAGGGTTCACAACATTAACAAATCATTTAGGACATCTTACATTATGCACGATACTTCTATTATATTTATCTTTTCTATAGCTCGATGTTAATAATGACAACACATGATATAAATCTGTGCTTATACTGATACGGTTATGCTCGTCGCTGCGCTGTGTATAACATGGGCGAAGTCTTCAATTTCTTCTTTAAATTATACAAAATATTCAAGTAGGGTATCAACCTCCGCTGAACATCGACATGTTTATAGCAAACATCGTTTCCACCAAATTATTTTCCTGTTCTCAAAGAATTTTAAACTACTTATTTTTGAATAAGGATGTCACGCGCAGGCGAAGATATAGTTTCAAGTGAGATTAGGCCACGACGAGCGTGTAGTGGCGAACGCGAAAAAAATAAGGGACGACGAGCGTCGCGACGCGTCGCGTCGTGGCGAAACTTTCGTGGAAAGCAGGGAAAAACGTAAACCAAGGTAGACGAGCGGAGAGGGGATAGAAGGAGTCGCCACGTTGCCAGTCGTGTCTGATCGTAGCCAGAGAACACATCGGGTATCGATTAACGCATTTTGTTAATATCATTCTTTTTCGCATATCGTTAGCTAGAAATAAAGTCAAATTATTATTAGGGGCGGGCGGGTATCCGAAAATTCGAATTCGGGTCGGGCACATGGAAATTTCGGGTATCCGAAGTCGAAATCGGGTCGGGTATTGGTTGGGTCGGATAAGTAAACCAAAAATTTATATTTTTCGGATACAGATTTTCTGGTTCTCGACCCGACCCGATTTCAACTTCGGGTACCCGTGTATAACGAATTTTCGGGTCCGACCCGACTCGACCCGACCTGAGTCATCTAAACCCGACTCACGGCTCGGGTACCCGCCCACCCCTAATTATTACCGATACTTTGTTCGGAGTCAGTTCACCAAAATTCGATCCTACATTTATCAACTTCAGACAGATACCAATAGAATTAATTTTTAGATACATTTTCGGTCGTTCCTAATCTGCGTTCAATAAAAACTGTTTCACTATGTTCAACAAAATGACTTTTGGTTGTACGATAGGGGTGGTGTTCTTACTGCGTACCTCGTGGCTATTGGTCCAGTAGGGGATCGGTGTTTATTAATGGTTCTGTTCCCCTTTGGTTGGAATTCGGAAAACAAATGGAATCCATGAAAAAGGGGCACAAACGAAAGAACGGACGACGAAACAGCGCTATCTCGCGTGACCTAAATTGAATACGCCCCTCGTAGCGCGAACCTTGTTACGAACTTCCCCGTGCAAACAACCGAACCGAGAGGAACAATGAGAGACGGACTGTAATAAAACGTTGACCCCGTACCTCTCGCGTAATGCGGTCCGTTTTAGTGGAATGGTGGACGAGTCTCGGGGGAACCGAGCTCCAAACCTGGTATGCTCGATCCAACAGGGACGCTACGTGCATCGTATTATCACGAGCGTAGAAATGTTTTTAATACTTACTAACGCGTTGCCATGTATCGAACGTTCTAGCAGCGGTTCAACTGGAAAGGGGTACGAATTCAGAAAATTCATCGGAAATCATTATTCAAAATTATCCTGTAATAAAAGACGCGCGGATTGGGACATCCTCGCGAGGCCCACTTATTTTACCCATGCACTGTTCCTCCGTCAAATGATGGCTAGGCGAATGGTGAATGAGATTCAAAAAATTGTGAATTTGATCTGTGAACGGCTGAATGTGATTTACAAAAGGGGAAATGAGACCTGCAGAAAAGTCAATTTGGAGTGCCACAAAATGAAAATGATCTACAGAAGGATTAATTTGCAGTGCAAAATGTGTATATAATTCGTAGAATTTCGTAAAATCGCTAAAAAAAGCATGAAATTCCTACTTGGCTCCTATGTCTTGAAATTGAGACAATTTTTATTTAGAATCCGCAGTCTAGTCGTCACCTTCGGTCAATAGTCTGAGAACATAAATACTTTGCCTAGCCATAATCTGGCGGATGGATAGTAAGTACTTACGTGCGTTTGTTTAGCTTTAGTGATTCGGCTTTTTGGACGAATTACAGTAGTGCACTGTTAAATGCACATGAGTCAGCCCCCACTCTTCTCTGAACATTCGGTGTCTTCAGGTCGGCGAAGCAACCTGACACGGGTGGAGAATGAGTACAACGTATATGCAATGCCACGACTCGTAAAAGTAAACATGGAACGAAGAAAATTTTATTTTTATCTTACCTTTATAATTAACCCTCGTGCACTGTTCAGGCTAACTTAAACGCAGACCGCTGTGTTTTTAATCCTAATGTTTCTCGCTCAATTACATAAATTGATTTAATCTCAATTTAATCTTTCGTAGAACTGAATTCCTTCGTCGAAATATAAATGTTAACATTTCTTGAACAGTGCGCGCACACGGGTTAATATGTATACATTTTCCTTCGTCGGTATAACGGTAACAAACGAAGTTACTCGACTGTGTTGCAAGCAGGTTTTGTACTGTTTCTTTGGAACAGTAAACACGTTTATAATCTTTCAGAAAATTCTACTGCTCTGTTTGTTTTCACACGGTTGTATTCGTAAAGTTTACACTTTATACGAAACCTAGTTGCGTGTTTGAAAAGTCTAGGTTTATATGCAGAGGCATTACAGAAAGTTCTACTTCGTAATAAGTAGACTGTACATTTTATGCATTTTTGAAAAAAGTGAGCAGAAGAAACACAACACAGGGAAAGCATTAAAAAAATTTAATAATTTATAAATATTTATAAAGTAATCTATTAAACCTATTTAGGGAGCTATTACAATTGGTGTAGAAGATTCTAAATTTCATATGGCGTATTTTATAAAAACCAAAATAAGGAACAAGTTCAATTTCTCAATTAGAAAATCCCGTATGGTGAGCATAGAATAAAGATGTCATTGACTTCTTGACGATGATGTCATTGTTTGTAACTACAAATGTTTTTTTGTTTTCTAAAAAATGTTCACATTAGTGCATAAAGAACCTCAGTAACTAACTTTCTTTAAAGTTTATCGATGTATATTGTTGAAAGATATGATCGGAGTGGAGTTCCTTTTAATAAAACGACAACTCAGTGAAATAAGTCCCTTTGGAACAACTTAAAACTTTATTAAAACGCAATAGCATGTCCTGCCGATACCGAATCTTTCATCGAACTGAACTTCGAGGCGACGTACAAAAGCACGTCCTATTTACCCACTCGCGCCTCATGCCGATCGTCATTTTCGATACATTGTATCAGCAGATACGACATCGCAACAATTCTGAGTTTTTCTTTCACAAATGTTTTACTTTAACATACAGAGTGAGTCACCTAACGTTTGCACCTCAAATATCTTTGTTGTTTCTAAAGATACGTAAAATATGGTAAAGACAAAGTTGAATGGTACAATGGGACTGACACGATGCCTAAAATAATTTTGTTTTTATGTCATTTTTTTTAGAGATATCAAGGTCACCTTGACTTTTTAAAACCACCCTTTTTTAAACACCTACAATGATAGTCTCTTTCATTAGGAATTCGGTGACTGTAATTATTCCAAGGTCATTCAAGGTCAACGACAGAAAAAACGTATAAAACTAAAATATGAAAGCAGAATACCTGTATTTTATAAATGTTCGAAATGATGGCCGTCTACGTCGATACATTGTTGTAAACGAGCTCTGAAGGAATGTTGAACTCTGATAAGTACATCCGAGGTGATATTCGTACATGCTGTGATGATACACTGACGCATATCTTCAACTGTTGTTGGAGCATCCATACACGGTCTCTTTTAGCAAACCCCATAAAAAGAAATCCAGTGGATTTAAATCAGGCGAACGTGCTGGCCATGAAACAGTTCCGCCTCGTCCAATCCATGGGTTTGGAAATAGAGAATCCAACGTTTCTCTTGCTACTCGTGCATAATGAGCAGGACAACTGTCATGTTGGTACCACATATCATAGCGATTTTGTAAAGGGACATCTTCTAACAAAATTGGCAGATCTTCTTGCAAAAATTGAGCGTATTTCTGTCTCGTCATCATTCCGTTAACGAAATATGGTCCAATTACTTTGTCGTTCAAAATACCATACCACACGTTTACGCTCCATTGTCTTTGGTGATCAATTTCTCGCAGCCAGTGCGGATTATCCATAGACCAATAATGGGCGTTCCGTAGATTAATTGAGCCATGATTAGTGAATGTTGCTTCGTCCGTAAACAAGACATTAGAAAAAAATGAATGATTTTTAAGTAATCCCTATTGACAGAAGTTAATTCTCTTTTGAAAATCATTCTCGTGCAATTCTTGATGGAGCTATATGTGGAATTCGTATTACTCCACTTTCACTTATGCCTGCTTCCCGGGCTATTTTTCTCGTACTCGCGTGAGGATTGACAGCTATAGCTGCTAAAATATTAATTTCATTCTCTTCATTAGTCGTGAGATTCTTCCGTTTGTGCTGTCTTGCATGTACACTTCCAGTTCTTCGAAACAACCTGTACGTATTAATGAAGGTCTGTCTAGACGGAGTGTTTCGCTCGGGGTACCTTTCTTCATAAATTAATCGGGCCTGCACTGCATTTTGTCTACATTCAAACTAAATCGTGATCGTATCACACTTTTCAGTCATTGAATAAGACATAGCGGAATCGCATTTGGAAACATACTGTTGGGATATGGATTTAAAATAACGAAACACTGCAGAGTTCTATATTAAAATACGCTTTATTAACGGCGCGGAAGGACGTCTTGACTGTTCGACTAGCGGACTCGAAGTAACGAAAAAGGACAAGCAGGCAATAGAGAAATTCAGGCACCCACTTGAGATAAAGGAAAAACCCCAAGGCTGCACTGTTTATTGCCCTGCCTCTTGGGTCTGAGAAAAGCCAGGTCTATGGGACCGATGACATCTGGTTTGTTACTTTGTTTGTGAGAGACACAGTGTTGCTCTCTCACGACTAAATTCATTTTTGAATCACGGCAGGATTACTATTTGCAATAATAATCCAACATATACTGATAGTAAATAAGAATGCTGAATAACAATAACATTGAAGGACCTTAGTATGTTTACTTTAACTACGACCATAGTATGTTTACTATTTACTACAACTCTCAACCATGATAAACGTATTCTGCTTTCATATTCTTAGAAGTTTTCTCTGTCTGTGACCTTTTATGACCTTGGAATAATTATAGTCACTGAATTCCTAATGAAAGGGACTATCATTGTAGGTGTTTAAAAAAGGTGGTTCCATTTAAAAAGTCAAGGTGACCTTAATATCTCTAAAAAATGGCATAAAATCAAAATTCTTTTGTTTGGCATCGTGTCAGCCCCATTGTACCATTCAACTTTGTCGTTGCCATATTTTACGTATCTTTAGAAACAACAAAGATATTTGAGGTGCAAACGTTAGGTGACTCAGCCTGTATATAAATGATGCTTTTTTAGCTTAGATAGAACTTTCGATAGGGATAACTGTCAATAAAAGCTGTCCTTCTGACCGCTCTTGTTGATATTTATGTTCAGTATAGTCTAGAAAATCATCATAAATAGACTCACGCTTGAGGAACGGTCGAGAATTATTCAAATTTACTATGAAAATCGGTCGTCGATTCGCGAAATTCATAGACGACTTCATGATTTTAATGATACACATCATCGTCCCTCGGAGCGAGCCATCCGTCGAACTGTCGGTAGATTTCGCAGCACATACTCTCTGCATGATCCAATAACACCAACACATCATCACACTGTGCGTACTGAAGCAAATATTGCCGCTGTAAAAGAAAGTGTGCAAGAGGATCCAAAGTCGATTCGTCGTCGGTCGCAGTAATTGGTCCTCTGTCCGTCCACCACGTGGAAAATTTTGCGCGAAGATCTTGGTTTACACGCGTATAAGATACAGTTGGTGCAAGAATTAAAGCCACAAGATCATCGCTTACGTCGTTCATTCGCTGATTGGGATCTAGAGCAGTTGCAAGTTGACCCTTTATTTTATCGCAAAATTGTGTTCAGTGTCAAGGCTCATTTTTTGCTTAACGGGTTTGTTAATAAGCAGAATTCTCGCTTCTGGGGTGAGACCAATCCACAAGAGACTCTAGAGACCCATTACATCCAGAAAAATGTACCGTTTGGTGCGGCTTACACGCTCTGGTGGCATCATTGGTCCTTATTTTTTAAAAAATAAGGCCGGAGCTCGCGTTACGGTCAATGGAGATCGTTACCGGACCATGATTAATGTTTATTTGTTTGAAAATATGGATGACATTGATCCTGGCAAGATGGCGCCACGTGCCATACAGCTACACAAACCATCAGTTTATTGAAATTACGATTTGACAATAGTACATAATGTGATTTCGCGAAATGGCCCTGTAAATTGGCCCCCAAGGTCGTGCGATCTGACACCTCCTGACTATTTCTTCTTATTCACTACGTGAAGACACAGGTTTATGCTGATAAACCAACAACAATTGACGACTTGAAGGCGAACATTGTTCGTGTCACTCGCGACATACGGTCGACAATCCTCGAGAAAGTAACCCAAAATTGGACTGACAGAATGCGCTTCGTCAAGCGCAGTCGCGGTGGTGTATTGCATATGCGCGAAGTCATTTTTAAATATTAATGCGATGATTTGGTCTTTCAAGCAAAAAAAAAAAAAGATTTTTATCAAAAGTTAACTGTTCGTGTTATTTTTTTAACTTTAAAGTTCTATCGGGCTTAAAAAAACACCCTCTATTTAATTAGCTGCAATTTAGAGTAATCATGGGGTTTACGTAGAAATTACAAGCAGTGTGAAAGCAGTTTTTCCAGCGCAGCGTGTTAGTCGACAAATGAATGCAGCGGTGCCCGAGACTGCACGTCCGTGCTCAAGTGACAATACTTCCACGTCTGTGATTACGGGTTAATAGAGCTAGACTTTACGTACGCCGACGCGACGCGACGGGGCTATAGCAGTGTCTCTACCTCACCACAATCGCTCCATCCTAATGACCACCGAGTGGATGGACATTGCGACCGAGGGTGTATCTCAGATTTCATCTTCCAAAAACAGACTACATATATATCGATGCTCTACATTCTACAATTTCAGCAAGCCGTTGCCAAATGCCAGCACCGTATCATGGTGTTTGTAGCCCCTGGTCGTTCATCATTTAGCCTTAGCCTACCACGTCCTACTTACACTCTGCTGTATCACCAAATTGTTCCGATTACATTTTTTGTCGATTCAGCTCTGTTTTCATAAACCGCAAAATTTATACCCGGCGTTATGATTGTTTCTAGCACGTAGGTATTATTCTTCGAAGTATTTACCTAGTCGAGAAGAGAATCTTATAAACATATCTTAACACATTATCTACCGGTGATTGTTTCATAATTTAATTTTCGAAAGTCTATGGCCCATGACTAAGGATTTTTTAACAGATCTTTCTCACAGCAATGCAGGCCAGATAACCACAGTCGACCTTCGGTGTGCTCTAATGAAAAATGCGTAGTTACTTATTTCACGTAAACTACTTTTGCTTTTAACTTTATTTGTTCATAACTCTTTACACAACATTGTTGTCTCCTTTTTAGGTGTACATTAAGCCCTCGCAGTTTGACCGTTTAAGTTTGGGACGCCCTGTATACGGCTTTAGCAGCCAAAGGGGTAATAGTAATAAATAATAATTGGCCTGGTACAAACAAATACGAGAAATACAAAAGAACGGAGGAGCACACGATCATGTAGGGGGATTTAATTCCGAAATTGAACATTTTTTAATAATTGCGAATTTACTACTAGTTTAAAAGCAATACATCCGTAACCCAGAATCACTGTTATTTTTAATTTTTCATCGCGTTCAAATAAGAAAAATAAGCCTCAACTGAACTTTTTGCCTATACAAATGATGAAACTCCATCAATCGTCAGTGGTACTTTACCCGAATAAAAGTGTCTATATATATACTTCAATTGTTATTGTATTTATTTTAGTGACTTTTCAATCCTTTGTAATGTGTTTTCAATACTTTTAATTTTTAAATATTATACATAGAATTTATTATGGTTAATAATCATACAAAATCGGAGAACTTTTCAGTATTCACTAATGTTCTATAGAGTGAAACTTTATTATATGTTTACATTGAAGTCTTGTCTATCAGATATGAAAACAACTTTTGCGTTCGTCTGCGTCTTTAGGAGTTTTCATTTGTTTTCATCAACCTTACGCTATTACTTCACGCAGTTGCCTCACGCAAGCAAGAACGTGTCTGTTAATATTATAAACCTCTTACTTACAACTGTTATTGTGCTTGATAATAGAAAGTTTCGTGAACTTTTCACGAGAAAAATTTCACGGGTAGCCACATATACAGACCTTATGAATAGGCTGTTCATATCGTCAGACCCTCTGATTACCATTTTAAGGTACATTCCGACAAAACGGAAAGGAATTCTTACTCAAGAAGTACTACAATTACTTGCAGTGCCTCCTTAAAATTATACATTATAACAGAAAATATAGATATTTATATAGTATTGTTATTGAAAAATTTGTTCAATGCGTTTCTTGAGATATATTTAGTTTTAATAAACTTTAAATATATTTATGTAAGACTATGTTTGTAACTGCCTTGTATCATTTAAATTACGACAATTACTTGCAGTGCCTTCTTAAAATTATACATTATAACAGAAAATATAGATATTTATATAGTATTGTTATTGAAAAATTTGTTCAATGCGTTTCTTGAGATGTATTTAGTTTTAATAAACTTTAAATATATTTATGTAAGACTGTGTTTGTAACTGCCTTGTATCATTTAAATTAAATCTAAACCCTCTCAAACGGTAATTTTCAAGAATTAAAATACGTATTTTCGGTCAATACAATAAAAACCATGTTAAAGTAATTAGAAATCATCATATTTTGAGTAGTTTAAACAAAATACACGATAAAAAAAAAAGAAACAACATCATTAAGAATTAAATCCCCCTATATGATCGAAACGTCACACTGTGGGGCGGGGTGAAAAGATAGCGACAGGATCGCATAAATCCAGAGATTTGAGCAGTGTGTGGCATCAATTGGTCTAGTGCGAGAGAAGTAGGCTAGCGATGACTTGAACAAGGGAATTCGGCCATGGTTTCTCGTGGGGTGATTTCGTTATGGGAGTAACTGACGTCACCGGGGGTTGGCGTAGAGGGGGAGCTCTTCGACCTCCATCCCCTAGCACATCCCCTAGCACATCCCCTAGCTTGTTCCGCGAGGCTGCTTCCTCGTACACGAAATCAGGTCGATCCGTGTTATCGAACGCCTCTGCTTCCGGTGGAAGGTCGTCCTCTCCGAATATCGCCGCCTTCGTTTCGCGGAGCCATGTTGCGCTGCAAACCCTCGTTAACCCGATGGCTTACGAGCTGTTGAAATAATAATAATAACCGCCATTGCCCGTGCCCGGCACAGATAACAGCAAACAGTTGGTCCCAATGCGCAAGCTTGCGTTTCTGGAACATCGTCGAATGTGGTCCTCGTATGCATATACAGGGTGTCCCGAGCTCAAACCGCCAAACTGCTAAGGTTTAATCTACACATAAAAAGAAGAGAAAAATGTTGTATAGAGTTTGTCTGTAGTTTGTGTATAGAGTTATAAACAAATAAATATTATATGTATGAAACGCGCAATTACGCAGGTTTTATTAGAGCACATCTGTGTTCACACAGTTACGATCGTTTATAAACAGGTATAAAATAATATGATATAATCAAAAATGATGTACCAAGTATTTTTAAACCCTCATTTCAAACTGTTGTAATTTCGAATTGGACCGGTAGAGAGCAGTTTTGTCAGTTTTCTTTTTGGGCTAGTTAATATTTGTAGCGGCAAGAACAGTGTCACTTTAGAGTTGATCGAGAAATCCATAATATCATTTTATAAAGCCAAATCGAATTTACATCCAAAAATATTTTTCTGAAAGATTAAAGATCCCTGTACTATTTCGATTTTTAGACTTTTCTTATGTTACGTGTGCAGACGTTTCCGTTTGTGACTCTTGACCCTTCCGGAGATATATACCGGGACAGAGGGCCTATTGATTATTTTGCGAATAGAATAAATGAACTGTACGCACTCGCGACAGTACACTTTTACTTAATATATGTACAGGGTGTATAAAAATTATATGTCACGAATACCTTGGAGGGATTCTATACCTCTGGATCGGTGGAGATCTTTCAAAAAAATGGATCGCAAAATTGACCTTGACCGTTTCTTTCATGGTCAAAAATTTTGTATCGCATCGTATAGTATTCATCGCAAGGAACAAAAGTTTCATAGGAACAATGGTTCTCAAGTCAACCGTTCTCCTAAGAAACGACTTCGAAGTTTCGTAAACTAATTTCTTCCATATGTCTACAGGGTGTCCCAAAATGGTATAAACGTGGAGGGAATGATTCTACATGAGATAATAAATTGAAAATATGGAATACATTTTTTTTATTTATCGCCTCGTTTTCGAGAGAAATAAGAGTTTAAAAATTCAGCGAACATGCGTGCTCTTGAATAGGAATTGTCTGATGCGTCTGATCATAACCTACTAATTCTACTTCTTAAAATATTAGGCACGCGAACTTGACGGATTTTTAAAGCCAATTTTCTCGAAACGAGGCGTCAAATGAAAAAAATGTGTTCTATACTTTCAATTTATTTTCTCATGTAGAATCATTCCCTCCAAGCTTATACCATTTTGGGACACCCTGTAGACGTGTGGAAGAAATTCGTTTACGAAACTTCAAAATCGTTTTTTAAGAGAACGGTTGACTTGAGACCCATTTTTCCTTTGAGATTTTTGTTCCTTGCGATGACTACTATACGATGCGATAAAATGTTTTTTGACCTTGAAAGAAAGGGTGAAGCTCAATTTTGTGGTCCACTTTTTTAACAGATCTCCACCGATCCAGAGGTATACAATCCCTCCGTGGTATTTGTGATATATCATTTTTATACACCCTGTACAATATGTAAATGGGCAAATATTTGAACAAACATTATACATTGCATTTTGCGATGCGACACATTAATATGTACGTAGATGTTTCCAACCAGGGCTTCGGAGTCGTGGAGTCAGAGTTGGAGTTTGGGAGTAATTACTGTTCATTGGAGTCGGAGCCGGAGTAAGAAAAAGCTATATATCGACTCCTGGAGTCGTAGTCAGATTCGGGAAAAAATATATCGACTCCGTCTCCAACTTTAGCTATTTTTTATATAAATCATTAATAAATTTCTCAAATTGATACGCATTTTCTAACTATTTCCTGAAAGTGAGAAAGCAACAGTCGTGTTGCGTTGTATCAGAGTTATCTGTTCCATATAGTTAGACTTTAATACAATATTTCTACTGTCTATTCAGTTTTATTACAACTTTTAATTATTTTGGGTACATATTTTTTCAATTTGGAGAATCTGAGTCGGAATCGGAGTCAAAATCTGAGTCGGAGTCGAAATTGACGTCGGAGTCGGATTCAGAGTCGAAGGCAAAAAAAAAGATGAGTTGGAGTCGGCGTCGGAATTATGAATATTGTCTACCGACTCCGAAGCCCTGTTTACAACTCGGCGAAAGGACACAGAAGAAGAGCGAGTACTTCGCGCTTCGTTTATTTATTGGGACGTGCGTATCAATGCGACATCCGTCGAAACAACCTGTCAATCATCAGGACAATGATTCTTTGTAACCAGGTCGGTAGGGCAGTTTTCTGGTTATCACTTTGAATACCTAACACATTAGCACAAAGGGCTTAATCAAAATTGAAAAGAACAAGGGCTATTTTGACGATGCAGGGAGTTGCATAAATTCCAAGAATCCAAATCTATTCGGAAGTAGTACGTGGCCCCATTATCGTTTAGGCCGATTTTGGTCCTATACATATAAGGGACATGGACCTTCTATTAATCGGGTGTTTCAAGTGAACTTAACGCAGTATAAATCGTATCACGTTGCGAGTC
This sequence comes from Lasioglossum lativentre, assembly GCA_916610255.1. NCBI lineage: Eukaryota > Metazoa > Arthropoda > Insecta > Hymenoptera > Halictidae > Lasioglossum > Lasioglossum lativentre. The sequence goes on along the minus strand of OU744356.1, from coordinate 34,400,027 downwards.
AGTTTGAGAAAGATCGGGTAACCAAAGTCCCTTTCAAGCAGTTTTATCGGATTTCTCGGTGCGTTAAAACTGATTGTGACAGTATTAGATAGACATACCGCGACAAGTATTTCCCGGAGTTTAATCCAGAATATATCATTCTATGTTAATACATTAGGGTCTATCTTTATTATTCACATCCTCTTCGAAGTTGCAGTAGTTGGTACTCTACGACGATACACATGTCCATATACCTTTATATGATCCGAATTATATCGTGTTTGGTATAATTTTAATCAGAATAATGCCACAAATATATTGGTGAAAGTCTCATATAAAAATAAGTAATAATAAAAAAGTTTTTTATTGGGATTACATTCTGAGGACGCGATGGGCCTTTGAACTGTGCCGGTGACTGCAACTCTCCGCGTCTCTTTCTTTCCCATACGCTGTTCTTCCTTGCGCACGTAACTTTCATCGTCCATTACACACGTAAATATAATCGGAATTATATCATATTTAGTATCATTTTCATTAGAAAAATGCCAAGAATATGTTGGCGAAAGTTCCATAAAAAAATAATAAAAAATAAAGAAGTTTTGTTATTGGATTAGTAATGGTCTCACACCGAAATGCCCGACCCGTATTATTGTTACACTTCTCAGCGACCGAGAGCTCTCAGGCGTCGCTGTCCGTTTTTACGTTCGGCAAAAGTCAAAGAATAGTATCCTGGCGGATAATTGTCCCTGGCCGGACCCGCGGTTGTGACAATTATCGATAAAATACTGTATATTCTTGCAGTGAATTATTAGAATCTTTATCAAAATTGTAAATTCGTAGAATAAGGGGTTGAAAAGTTGTTGGGAAGCTACGAGGGGTCGGTACACATCGTTGCAAGGTAGCGTCCCTAATTAACTCGTAACATCCGATCCATAAAGTGCAGAATGCATCGAAGACGGCCACTTTGGACAATTTCGCGGAGGAATAGGTCAGGTCTAGTGAACTTCGAAGGAGTTGCCGAGTGCAAAGTACGCGGCGAAGTATCTACAATCTACGCTGCTCATAATCATCCAGTGGGCGAGGACCGCTTCTAGTTTTCGCGACTAACGTGGCATTTACACGCGTGCTTGCGAACCCTTGCGGCGTCGGGTCGCGTCGTGTCGCGTCGTCATTAACGATACCTAACGAGCTGAACCGAGGCCGTCGAACGAGGTACATGTTCGCGAGAGCACGGTCTCGCGCGAGATTCCGGCGTAGAAAGGGAGTAATAGTAAAGCGAAAATATCGCGCGGCGAAATAAAGAAGAAGGAGCCGCGGCGGATTAAAATGAAAGATCCGGCCGATGTAAATAACAGAGCGCGCGGAATAAAATACATAGTGTGTACATAGTATCCGTGGACGGAAATATTGCAAAATGGAGTTGGCCGAGGTAAATTGAAGGCGAGCCGGGGCGGGGGTGGGGTCTCTCGGAGAGTTAAGGGAAAAGTATTATAAAAGATGCGGCGGTAAAAAGCCGGGGAAGATAGGGGAACTGAGGCAGGAAGGAAATATCTGAACCGTGGCGTAAAGACGCCGGAGAAACGGGTGGGAAAAGCTTTCCCGAGTCGCGACTCCGAAAGGAACACGTACATACATATATATATATATATATATATATATATATATATATATATATACCATATACATATATACCAGGATCGAACTTCCGCAGAAATATTGCCTTTGCCCGCCTCGAAAGGTTTCGTGCACTGTTCCGCGGATACAACGCGCGTCGCTCGTCCTGGAAGGCTCCTTTCCAGCCATCGTAATCGCCTTTCACCCCGAAAACGGCCGATTCTCTTCGCTCCAGACGACGCGACGGCGACGCCCCGTGTTGCTCGCAATCTTATTCCGTCCCGTGCCATTCTCCCGGGCAAACAGAACGCGCTTATGCGGTCTAACACGATCGAGCTCGAACGGGAATGGGACAGCTTTCGGGTAACACCTTTCTCGAACGATGAATTTTTTCTGCTTCGATCGGAAAAGAATGGATTTTGCCCATCTGCGATAAAAATGAATGGGTTTAATCCGCCGTGGGCAACCTTGGTCGTTCATGTTCACGACTAATTTTTTATATTGTTCTAGGCTCTCAAAATAAAATTCTGGAATCTCACCAGACATTACTACCTTGATTTACGTCATTAGTAGTTTCGCAGCGAGAAACGTTTCGATAGAGATTAAACGATTTCAAGAGGTGCACGCACTGGTGTTTCTAATTTTTATAAGTGGGCGCGTCAGGGACTCCTGAAGGTCAACTTTAATTTTTTTAATGGAATCGTATAGTTTTCATGCTCCATTGATGCAGCTATTTATTCTCCATCAGAAAGTATTAACCCATGTACGTCGAAAAATTATTAGATTAGGAGATATTTTACTTTTAATTCCATTTAAAAAATCAAAGTTAGCCTGCATAAGTCCTTGACGCCTCCACCTACAAAACGAACTAATAACACCGGTATGTGCGTATAATAATAATGTAAATCAAGATGGAAAATCTGGAGCGAAAACGTGTGGCTTCTGTTTCCTGCGATTTAAGTAAAAAGCTTTTATTTATCCGGCATCAATTGTAAGAAACAGGAGCCAAATCAAAATATTAAAATGGATAAAGAACGAATGAAATAAGTTGAAAATAATACATCGATATTCATAGATTCCTTCAATCTTTCTACTGTTTTAAATTTCGTCTACTTATTTCAGTCATAAATGCATAAAATTCGCGGTTTGTTCATTATGGAATTCAAGTGTGTTCTTTCGTAGCTCCAAATAACTTCACACTCTCCTTTGAAATGCATTTCATTATATCGATACACTGTAACATCAGTGTAATGTATTTGTTCCTTTCAATTGTGTCTACCTATTTACAACGTCTTCTTTGCATAGTCTTTACTAGATGCTAACAGTATCGTTCGTTTTATTCCTGACACAAGAGCCTTTCCAGGCGACAAAAGAAATTGTCTCCACTATGTGATTCGTATGGAATGAATTCTGGCGATAAAATAAACAGAACGAGGCAACGTCTCATAAATTCCAGTTTAATCCAGGGGTTCCCCGTTCGCGTTTCGCAGCCCGTATAGTGCCGCCGATAAACTGAAACAATAAAATAGCAAACAGAGTCGCCAGATGAGGGGAGCGAGCACGAATCGAGGGGAAACAGTTACCCACCCTCCGCCAGTATCGGATTAGTCACGTGACGTTGCGACAGATACACGACAGAGACGGAACGCGTCACGTGACGTTGTGACAGATGCACGACAGAGACGGAACGCGTCACGTGACCGGTCCGCGACGGAAGCGTGGGGAATAGCCAGTGCCGGATTAAGCCAGCGCAGGGCCCGTAGCAAATGTTATGACGGGACTCCACAGACACAATGAATGACCTTTTTTTTTGTTATAGCAAAAAATATACTTTATTAATCTATTCTATACAGTAATTATTAATGCAAGGTATGATTTCTCGAGAAATAAACATCGAAACAAAATATTAAATAGAGTCGTCAAGGTTCTTAGAAGAAGAACTTTGAGAAGACTTTGAGATTCGTTTTCTCTAAAACTTTTTATTCAATTTCATTAATATTTTATTTTTGAGATATATGGATATTTAGAAACAACAATCCGTTCGGTAGAAGTCGATATCTAAAAGTTGATTTTTGGCCAAATGTTACAAAATTTTACAAGCTAAACATTTTTTGCATGTTAAGCACTTGCTACTTCTGCTACGGGGTTTAATCCGGCACTGGAAATAGCGTGGCAGAAGGGGAACGGTAGAGTGGTGACACAAGTCTTAATCTGGCGACTCTGGATGCAAGGGATCGGTTTCCGTGATTGAAACAAACGACGGAGAACCGCGGTCTGTGCGAACGGGGTTAAGCGTCGCTGCGTTTTTTATTGGGTTAAGTACGGGCAGATCGCATCTGATGATTAATGCAGGGAGGATAAATCGCGGATTAAACTGTATACCAACTTTGTAGCAAGTATTATAGCAGCAGTTACGCTAAATCTCGGTGGTTCTTCACGCGATGCAATAAAGCCGCTATTGTTGTTGGTAACAGCGTCGACAAGGGTCGCGGAGCAAACGTAACGTTCAGGCGTTCTCCTTGGGAATGAGATTATCGATTCGGGGGCTCCGAAAACAAGAGAAACAAGAAACGGTCTCTTTGACTGTATCGTTTTTGCAAGCACGGCGAATGTTTTCCTCGCGTCGCGTTGCGTCGTCGTCGGCTTCCTATCGATCCGCTTATCAGTTTCATGCCTGAAGTAATTTCACGTGGCGTCGAGTGTGCAATTATTCTCATAAAAGCGTTTTTCCATGGGACAACAATCCCGACGGAAGCCGGCCGACTGTACGCCGCGCCGGACAAATTGGGAGGGTGAAACGATCGCCGATTCGCCGAAAATAAATTGCCGACCAACCCACCCTCCCGCCGTTCTACACGTAGACACGTGTTTGTTTTTGTATCCGAACGTTTGTGAAAACATTTCGTTTCCCGTTGCAGAAACAAAGCATGATGGTGCGCCAACTGGAAGAGGAGCTCAGAATGAGGATGCGCGGGCCGAGCGTCGAGCTGCAGCAACAAATGGAAGTTTTGTACAACGAGAACGAGCATCTGACGAGAGAGATCGCCATACTTCGCGACACGATAAAGGTAAGTCTCCTCCAATTGGCTTCGGTGTCATCGATCGACAAAGCACGCATCACGGGTCGCGTCTCATCGTCTCGAAACACTGCGCGCGCGTCGAAATCACCGATGCGACAATGTCGGATCGATTCCCGAGCATTTATTATCTTTCTAAACGTCCGAAACCAGAGGATGCTCCCTCCGGAATACAAAGTTAACCCTTTGCACTCGATAGAGACAACACGATGATTTTTTTGTAGCAGCGATAATCCTAGAGGATACAAAAACAGCCCTCGAATGCGGGGCTGTAAAACGCAGTTTACAAGATATGTATCTTGAGAACTAGGGAATCTAGAAAAAGTGTCAGAAATAGTTATTTCACTTTTTATTTTTATTTATTTTTCATCTACTTTTATGTAAACTCTCATATAGACTTACCTCGGACTCCGCTCAGCACATGTCCATCGACATTCTAATCTTCCTACAGCCAGTTCAAAGAATCAACTAGTTGAATTCGGTACAATAAAAATATCAACGTTAAAGAGCAGGTTTAAGAATATCTGAAGACAAATCGACGAATAAGGATTTAATTGGGGTTGATAAAATTTGATAAAAGGAAAACTTCAGATCCGAAAAGGGACATTCGAATTGCTGGATTCAGGATCGAGTGCAAAGGGTTGGCGAATGTTAGCGATAAAATTAACATTTAAGGAGCAGATTTAAGATCTGTTTTTGGTAATTCTCTACATGATCGTTAGACAGTCACATTTTAGGAGACACCTGTTCACTCTATCAAGATCGCAGCGCAATTGAAACACGGGCATGCGCACAAGTACTGGAAAATAGATTCATAGTGTTGCGTAGTCAAAAGTTGTCAGTCCGTCTCGAGTCGCTGTGCTCGACGGACCCCAGGAAATCGCAGTTCCTGTAAGACTTTCAAGGTCGTTCTGTCGAGACCTTTGGAGGATCTTCCCTTCGCTCATCTTTCTCCTGCATCTGGTCCCGCATCTGTTCCCTCATCTTTTCCTCATATCTTCCCTCATCTCTTCCTTTACGCTACACCGCACTTCTCTAACATTCCCTTAATCCACGTTTCTTCTCTTTGCCCTTGCCCTTTCTTTCTTTTTAGGTAAGGTAAAGGTTCTAACATCCTTGGAGGGACCTCCGAAGGTCTCAATAAGCCCCGAGGTACCCAAAGATCTCTAGAGATCCTTTAAAAACCTCGAACAACGTTCGGAGGTCTGCAGAGATCCTCGAAGATCCTCCAGTGACCTTCGCAAGGACCAAGGACCACCAGAGCCCTCAGGGATCCAGAGGCACCCGTCAAGAATTTCGAATTCAATTCGCGTTGCTAAAGATTCCGAAAAGTGTGTGCGCGCGCGTCGTACGAGAAAAAGATAAGGACGCCACACACCTATATACGAAAACGTGTAGCAACTGCAAGATACGGTTAAACATTTGTTCAATTAGTTATTTATTTTCAGTGTAACGCGCTGATTAACGTGTAAGCGGGTGAGAGAAACTCACTCGATTTTGAGAATTTTGTCCTACGCCTATTTCCAATGGTTCGGTAAATAGCGCGGCCAACGATGGTAGCGAACGTGGGAAGCAACGACTACTCGAAATGAAAGTTCATCGAGAACGAAGGATCGACTGGCCCCTTGGAAGAGCGGCTTGCGCGATTAATGCGCGCGCGGTGCGCATTCAGAAGCGCGATCGTGCGGCCACAGATCAGCTGCAATCGCGTTATCCCGAAGATTAATAATCGGAGACTGTATAAGCTCTGGGACGATCGGTGGATCCGCTTTGATCAACGTTTTGACAGAGAACAAGCGATTTAGCTTGGACGGAATCGTTCTGTTAATCCCAGCAGCGCGGCCCGGTTTGACGGACGCCTGGATCGTCGCGCGAACTCCCGTAACCGAAATAGACAAGAGGTTTAGGTGTCTTGTTCGAGGTAAACGACCGATTGTCTGCCGACGGTTCGCGATGCTTCCGGAAATCTTGGCAACGGGTATCAGCTAGCCGCAATAACTCTGTTGAGTCTGCCACCAGTGGCGTCGCGTCGACTGCGATCCCTGGTTCCCTCGAATAACGCTGGATCAATAAACGGACACGGAACACGCGCCCGCCGCCTTGTTCGCCGACGGAATTAGATCGCGTCCAAATAAACCCGCTGTTCTCCCGATATTTTCAAGATTCCACGGCGAATTGCTCCGCCCTATTTAACTATAAACGTTGCCACGTGAGATCGCACTGTCGGCCACCCTCAACGGGTTACGTACAACGGTTCTACGATCAGAAATAGTCAACAATTATTTTTAGACAGTTCTTCTATCTTGAGATAGGATATCTTGTAAACAACGATTCTAACAATATTTCAAATAAAAGTTGGTGGTTACCGAGGAGGCCATCGGCAGAAGGATGAACATCATATGTATAGAGTACGACTTGATGTTTTCGAATGGAAACGGCCATTTTATATTCTCTGGAGAAAAGCAAGTAACTTTTGTCTTATAACCATTTTCTCGCCAGTGATTTACTTTCCGAAATAAACTACTAAATATTTAAAAGAATATAATAAGGAGAAAAAAGTCAAAATGAGAACAATGATAAAAATGTTTGTTAAAAATTCTGGAACGATTATAAATATAATCCTCCTCGTAACTCCTTGTTCCTTTCATATTCTTTTAAATATTTAGTGGTTCTAGAGAGAAGTTAATGACTAGCGAAGAAATGTTTTGGACAAAAGTTGAGAACTTTTCTCTTGATAATATAATGCAGTGATAAATAGTGGAGGTTTCCATTTAAAAACAACAAGTTGTACTTACTATATGTGACCTTCAGGCCTCCACTACCAAAACACTCATCGTGATCTTACAATGACCGCCTCGATATCCGACAACTTTAATCTGAAACATTTCTGAACAAAATGTGTTGTTTACGAGATATTGTTCAGTTTTGAAGAATGATACGGAGACGTTTTCGATTGACTACGTATGTATGTATGTGTGTACATAGATTTTTGATTCTACATGTGGAAGACACACTTCAGCGCAAAAGTATTGGATTGCTTGTAATAGTCGTAATTAGGTGGTGGATTTTTACACATATGAAAGATACGAGAAACATGTATATCGATAAAAACTATGTAATAGCATTTTTATTGTACTATAACCACGAGGAATGTTCTATTGACGGAAGTAAATTTTTCCTTATTTTGATTTTTGTGAAATGGAGTATGAAAACTAGAATTTTATAAACAAGAAAGTATAGTATTTTATATTTTATGAACAAGAAAATAAAAAAATATGTAGTTCACTTGTTCCAGTTTTTGGTAAATTTAATAGAGGTTTCACCTATTGTGTTACATTGTTTGTACTTTATTTCAACGGACATGTTTCATTCATTCCTTTTATTTGCCTAGATTTCATGCACCTCGAGCGGTTGCACAGATTTTACTGCACAAGCATTGCCATACTTCTCCTCATTAGGTTCACGGCACTGCTTCCACGGTGAAATCTTATTTAAGAAGAAGAGAGGCGACCTCGGCAAAGCAGCTATAAAATAGACTGAAACAAATGTTTAACATATATACTTTTTAATCATTATCATATATTATTTTCCTATAGTCTCGTTAACATGGCCTACAGGAAGCCAATTCATGATAAGTTTCTTCCAAACTAAATTAAATATTGAAAAATGGACTGAGTTGTCCATAACTATTAATCTCTGATTTTTATGAGGTTATTAATAAGCTTAATATATATATATACACATAAATACATAAGATAAATACATAAAATATATACATAAGAAGTTATTAATATTTAAAAAATTATAATTTTCGATGAAACAAGCGATTCGAAACTTTTCAACAGTGAAGTGTGTCCCATAATTATTATTATTATTAAAACTCATACTGATCGCCTAAACAGTACTTACATATTTTAACTTTGAACATGCATTATACATAGAAACGAGACTGCATTTAGGATGAAAATTAAATTTCACTTCAACCCTTATCCGTCCCTCGTTTTACCAAATTAATTTGTCCTTTGGTGCGAAACTGACTCGATCGTAAAAAATCAATGTGATGGATAGGTCAATCATAATCATAATCACAAGTCGAACTTTATCAATTCTTTTTACGACAACGACAGCTCTGAGGTAAAATGAGATAAGTTTAGAATAAAGTGTAGAACGTGTGAAAAATATGTTGGACGAGTGTTGATTCAAGATTTTCAACTTACGCTTCTCAGCGATCTATAGTTTATTTGATTGAAATGAAAACAATGAATGACGAGTAAGTGTACATTAACCTCTTAGCTGTGTATGGCGAGTATACTCGTTACGAAGAAATGGCAATGTATCATACGATGACAAGTAAGTACATATACGAGGCATACAAAAATGGTAATTATTATTATTTAATATTCAATAAAAAATATTATACAAGAATGAAATAAAAAATTGGAAATATTTACAAACGTATATGACACAACGTTGGCAAGGACGATACTTTGAACATTATGCTACACAGCTAAGAGAGTAACGAGTAAGAATGGAACTGTGTCGAAGGGCGTTCCGGACGGTCATTTATCCGGCGCGGCGCGGCGCGGCGCGGCGGCTGGATGTCGAATGCCTCCAGCGGAACGGAGAGCGGCGCGGCGCGACGCGTCGAATCGGATCGATTGAACGAAGACCGGGCAATCTTATCGCAGTCGGGTATCGATCGCGGGGCTCGTTCCAAATTATATTGTCGGTGCATGGGCACCGGACCAGAGAAAAGTTCAAGAACCTTTTCTAAATCCACCGCGTTCGACCGGCGCCGATTTGAAATTCTACCGAACGAGTGAACACTGGACGGCCGAATCGCGGTCGCGGCCAAATCGTCGCGCAGACAGGTCAAACGTGCAACGCACTGGAAGCAACTGGTCGCCTTTGGCCACACGCCAAATTATGCAGTCCCTTTCTGGCCGTGTACCCGCCGCCTTTATTATCGAATCCGGCGATCGTAGCCGGGTCCATCGGCTCCAAACCGACGCGACGCGACGCGACCGTTTACTCGCGCGCGACTATGTATTCACCGGATCGAACCCTCTTCGTCGCGACCATCGATCGCGTCCCAATGCTTGCAAACCACTTACTGCAACAATATCGCTACAGCACCCGGGTGCAGTGGTTCATCACTCGAAAAAGACAACCTGAAGTCTAGAGGAAGGGGTAGTAACGTGCCCCACTCCCCAAGTTTTATATTTCTTCCTAACATATAAGTTTGTGTGATTTTTATTTTAATATATTCCTGAATAAAGAAATATGCAGAACTATTTTCGATGGAGCATCCTTATAATTCCAATAATTGTGGGATAAAATATACGAAACCACTCATTTAACCGGCGTTGGTAGGTTTAGTGTTACATTCATTTGAATTTTTGCTGAAAATGTCGGTTATCTAATAAGTAAACCGCGGATTTTTATGCAAAATAAAAATTTCCAGCATTAATTGCAAGATGCTGGAGCCACCGAGACATTTATTCCTTGGCTTAATTGATTGAAAAAATCGAAAATAATCTAAGGGTATTTTTGAATTCTGTAAATATTTTCATTATTTTCCATTTAATTGTTTATTTTTGTCGTCAATGCATAAAATCCGCAGAGCTGCTAGTAAGGTTTACATGTGATAAAAGGCTTAAGTAAAAAAGAATAATTTCGTTGAATTTAATATGTGTTATGAAAATAAGTCATTTATGGACCTCTTATAAAAGTGAGGGTAATATGGTCCCCTGAAAAAAGTCGCACAAGATTATTGTTATTGTAACATTTTGACATCAACAGGAAATAAATAAAAGAAATTCTTCTCTCTGTATGCAAAAATCCGTACATACATATTAAATCCAGTTGACACGACAAATTATACACCGTTCGTCGCTAAATGCCTTCGTTGTATCAAATCAAAAATCACAAAGAGGGCGCATTACCACCACTTCCTCTACCAATTATCATGATATCTAGACCGCAGATCTTTATGCAAAATAAAAATGTTCTACCTGAATTACAACAAACTAGAGTGAAATAGAAATTTATTTTCCTTCTTAATATGCTTAATAAGTTGAAAATGATGTAAAAGTACTTTTAAATTCTTCTAATGTTTTTAATGTTTTAAATGACACCTGCCACGGCCGTTTTTAGTACAGGCCGGAACATGTGATGTGATGTGGCAACACCGTACATTAGTGCAAATGCGCAGTAGCATTGTAAAAACGGCTGTGATATACCGCGAACGACTCCAAATTACTTGAAATCGGACTGAGACAGTATTGCCAAATTGATCGTGTTCCGGCCTGTACTAGAGACGGTCGTGCACCTACTAATTTTCGTCATAAATGCATAAAATCCGCTGTCTAATGATATCGGATCCACGAAAATGTTCTAGCTGTCCTCCGATTGTGAAACGCTGCGAATCATTGTTGTATATCCACCATCGATCGAATCCCAATGCTTGCAAACCACCTACTGCATCAATATTTACAGTGAGCGATCAAACCATTAGACACACAGTATAAAAAATTCATTTTTCAACCATCCGACGAGTAATATTGTTCACAGTTTTCCTACATGTAGATTTGTAATTTTCAAACCCCAATACTTCATACAAAAACAATAAGTATTCGGTACATCGTTAATTAATTCAGTAAATTCTCAACTTATGCAAGTGATTCTAATATTTTAATTACCCAATGCATATAGAAAGCGGGTGTAGTGGTTCGTCTCTCGAAGTAGCACACCTCAAGTGCGCCAATTATCATAGTATTAGTTCTCGCAAAATATTCTACCTATTCCTCGAGTGTCTACCTGTGCAGACTGTAGCTACACGCAGAGTCGCCAGCGTCACGTGATCGGGCGTAAGCGTGGGGGAACAGCGTCGTAGAAGGGGACGGTAGAGTGGAGACACAAGTATCAATCTGGCGACTCTGGCTACACAGAAGAAAATCAGGAAATTGTTGATATATGTATATGCGCCATCGATCGAATCCCAATGCTTGCTAGCCAATGACTGCAACAATATTTCTACAGAAATCGGGTGCAGTGGTTTATTCGTCGAAAGAAATAACCTGAAGTGCACCAATTACAATATCAGGTCTACGAACAAGTCTTTTGATTGTCTAGCATTGCATATGCTAGCTATACAGAAGAAAAGCAACGAGTTATATTTGTGTTCGTGACCGTCGATCGAATCTCAATGGTTGCCAACCACTGACTGCGTCAATATTTATATTTACAATACATACTTACATTTGCACCGCGTGCAATGGTTTGTCTACAGTCTATAGTCTATAGTCTATAGTCTATAGTTTATAGGTATACAACATGACGATGCTCCGTTTGAATCTTCTATGCAAGGCTAATTCTATATTGGTAGATCCAGGTTATGCTACGAAGCACGGGGTTTATTCAGCAATTCTCGAGAATAATTTATTGATAACTAGCTAAGCCTTTGCGTGATCGTGCCTAAGGTACTAAAGGGAACGAAAGTTTCAATTTTGAATGATGCCTATGAAGCCTATGATACCGAAAGAGGTGCTTCTGGTTTCAACGAAAGGTGGGACGATGGCTGTGATAGATTCGAACAACTGATCGATGCAATTAAATAATTAAAAGCCCTTATTCTATACTCTATACTATACGTCAGTGCTGGGCACGATTGGAGCCCCTCGAACGCTTGCTTCGCCCACCAATCTTTCTTCCGTGCAACGCGCACCTTCGTCGCGTTCGACGATGTCTCGGGTCTTCGTTGCCCCACCGTACGTACCTTCGTAGCTGCTCGCGGCAGGCGAAGCGCGTCCTTTCCCATGGTAACAGCGCTTATTGGAAGGGGACAGTGGGGGCTACGGTGGGGACGGTTTTCCCTCGATCGAGGCAAATGTGCCCAGCACTTCTACATATACATGCATTGCATCTTGCACATTAAATGTTCATTGGTTCACTCTGTGTTATACATATTGTCTTTCACTTTAACCCTTAATCATGAATCTCTTGTGATGTTGCATACTCGCTGCATACCATTCCTCATGAAAATTTATGTTTCTCTGTCCCGCCGTATTTTCTTCTTATACACTCTATGTATGTGTGCAACGACACATTGCAATTATTAGCTGACTGCGGATTTTAAGCATTCATGACGGAAAACGAGTATATTAAATGCAAACCGGTAAAACCATATAGAGAATCGACAAATATTGTTTCATTATTTTCAACTTTTTATGATTATTTAAAAACGAAATCCGCAGTCGAATTCTTACCGTTTCTTTTCAAAGAGGACGAGTCAGGAGAATTGAATGGAAAAAATGGATTTAACCCGTTCAGACCTACCGTACGTACAGTTTATTCAAAAAAATTTACCCACATGTGTTTACTCAAGTTTTACATTACTGATTCAGCTCGACGTCGAGCAGAACGTATAAACGACACTAAAAAATAGTTCATTATGCTGGAATTCGAAGAGCGAATACAAACACAGTCCTTCATTATATTTGGAATGAAAATTCCATGAAACTCTGACTCACTTTCGTATTTAAACGGATTAGAGCCGTGTCTTCTTAACGCATTCACTAGCCACGCATACTTTAAGCGTTTCAGTAATGTTTCGTTTATTGCGTGTATCCGTAGAAGCGGTCAACGTTATTAAGAACAATGATTGGTTACTTGATAACGAGATTCACACCTTACACTATAATCTAGTTAAATGTCTGCATTAATAGATATTCAGTGGCATTAATCTTATGGCAATAATTTTTTAAGTAACCCCATAGCGCCGACCATCGACGACCACCGTGGCGTTCAACGTGTTAATTACACTTTTTGGATTCCAAAGCTATTCTCGATTTGACCCGAAGGAAGACGGAAGAAAAGGAACGAAGCACGAATTGTCTTCCTGGAAAATGCTCGATTTGTGTCGCATCGCTGCGCTGGTAGATAGTGCGGGGCGCTTGACGCCCGTGTAACGAATTTAGACCGCCGCTTTGACGACAGCAACGTAATTAGCCTGGAATTAGATACCCGCTGGCCATCCCCCGTTTCCTTTTCCAACCGACACCATCACCGGAAAAGCGTAGTCCACCTCGGTTTCTCGTCGATACGCTCTTCCGTTTCGCGTGGTCTCGCACTTTTCTCCTCGATCCACCTAACCGTCGATGATCCTCCAGTATCTGGACTCGTAGAAACGATGAAATAACTTTTTTCGTAGGCGAGTTGTTTTTTTTTTATCCGTCAGGAAAATAATCAACGGACATTTACGGTACGCGTTCGTATCGGTGTTTTTTTTTTTTATTATTCCAACCGACATCGTTTTTCGCCGGATGATGCCCGCGTTTGAAAAAACCGTATTTTCGACGCAGCCTCGTTTCCGCGCGGCGACTTCTCGAGAACGCCGGTATGCTTTTCGGTCGTCGGCCGTGTCGCGATAAATTTCGGAAATTTAATAAACGGCTGCTACCGCGCCGACGCGACCGTGCGCGAGGGATTATTTAGAGCGCGGCACGCTTTTTCTGTTGCAGGAGCTGGAATTGAGAATAGAGACGCAAAAACAGACGCTGCAGGCTCGAGATGAAAGTATCAAGAAGCTCCTCGAGATGCTCCAAAACAAGGGGATGGGTGAGGCATTCCTTTCGAATAATCTTCTCCCCACGCACACGCTGTCATTCCGTTGAGAAACGCGACGATCGCGTGCAACGCTCTCGATATAAAAACGGAGCTGAAGCGAACCGCGAACAGCGCCGGACCAATACGGATCGTGCGTCATCCCGTTGCGTTACGGTTGAGCGTAGATTTGGTTCGCTTCCGCTCCCGTTTTTAATCTGATTCGCTGAAACGTTCACCTTTTTAGTGAGAAAGGACCAAAGAGCATTCGTCCTTTACCGATTCTCTGCCAAGCTGCGCATCATTCTACGATTACCGATCTCTGTACGACGCATAGTGCCATAGCAACAGAAACCTTGACTTCATTAGCACCGCTATTCGACAGAGTCATAACCGATCAATCCCTAGACGTCACGATCAACCTGTTAACCGGGTCAAGACGAGCGTACACCTCGTCGTTCGACCGATCTTTTTTTCCTTTGTTCGATCGATAACGCGTACAAAACCTATTGTAATGTAATTTCTCAAATTATATTTGTATTTTCGTCGTGTATGGCGCAGTGCTCGTCGCATCGATTCAATTTGTTTTTAATTAGATTCGCTAGGAGCGACCGACGAACAATCGCCCGGTTAACAGGTCAATTAAGCGCACAGCAATTTGATCATTCGATCCAGCAACGAAAATCGTTTTACGCAGCGCACTTCGTTCGCTAATGACGCTACGAGCGACGCAATTAATTACATTCTTCGGCGTGTAGGACTGAAAGAACTACCGACAAAAAAAAAAACGAAAAAGAGAAAGAAAAAAAAAACGATTCCCCGAGAATGCAATGGCGTATCCCCGAATAGACAGAACTTTTCACGGAGACCGTTTCGGACGCCGTGATTAGCGGTCCTACCTTAGAAACAAGTTCGAATCCCGGTTGCCCGCAGCAAAATTCGTCGGAACAGACCAAAAAAAAAAAAAACCTTCTGTATGCAGGAAGGGAGAAGCGTGAGTTCCCGAGTGAATTTTGTAATCGAACGAAACGCGTGGGCACGGACGAGCCGGTTCCGCGAGATCGCAAGCCGCGACCCGTGCGAAAGAACCGTTTTCCATGGGGTAATAATCGTAAAGTGGAGGACTCGTATATATACATATAGATACATGTGCATACATAGAGAAGCGGGCTAGAAAGCGGAACGCTCGTTGCTCGCCGAATCCTTCCTAGGAAGTATCGGGTTGTTGTCCGGTACTGTTGCGGGTTGCGTTGCCCCCGAGATCTTCAGCCAGCTCCGTGAACGAACGGACTCTCTCGTGTCCGGTCAAAAAACGGAAAAAAAATACTTTCAAGCCATCCGGTATAAATCCGGCTTTCAGCAGCTGTGCACCCCCCCCCCCCTACAAAAAAATATTCGTAAGGACGCTATCGACAAGAAAACATAAAGACATAATATCAGAACCGCTGCAACCACGGACAACCCCAGTCTCGAACCACCCCCAGCCCCCAAGACCCACACACCCCCGAGATATCACTCTGTCGTCGCATAGCATCGGTAACATCATCGAGCAAGGCTTCCGTCATTATCTCTCTTTTTCCTCCCAACACGCCCACGCCCCCCGCCCGGCCCCCTCTGCCGCCCACTCGCCCTCAGCCCCACCAGCCCTTCTTATCACACGAACTCAATGGGAACAATAAACGAGAAATAAAATTGATTGTTAAATCGTGAAACGCAGACAGAGACCGTCCGAAACTCTGGACACCGAGCAGACCCCCCAAGAGCTTCTCGTTGCTTTCTGCTGTTCCAGGAAAAGAGGAGGAAAGGATCATGCTCCAGCAGATGCAGTCGTTGGCCCAGAAGCAGGTCCTTAAGCAATTTCTACCCATGTCGGCATATTCATATTCATAAATTATTATTCTTATTATTATTATGATTATTATTATTATTATTCGTACAATTACGATTATTATTATTATTATTACTATTATTATTCTTTCTATATATGTATATCACAATCACTTGATCGACGAGTCTAGTCACGCTCATCAATGTACATATTTATATGTTATACATAAATCATCAGATTATCGTTCGCCGGAACTTACACGGGGAAAAACGGTTGTACGCGCGTCTGTCCGAGCGTGTGCACGCGGCGAAGAGACGCGCGTACGTCTGTGCGCTCACGGGCGCGTGTGATTAGGGATATCAGAACATTTCTTTTCGTAATATCGCTTCCCACTGGTTGTTTATACGTAGTAGTTACTGCCTGCTAAACGTAGAGAGTTATTGTGCTGTGCAAGCGGCTTCAGTATGTCATATACGCGCGTCATCTCACGCTTTATCAGACCCCGCCATCCTTTGCGTATCAACCGCCGTCATACTGCGCGCCCGGAGAAAGGGAAACCATGATCGCTGTCGCCGGGGGGTGTGTCACACTGTACCCCCGCCCCGACATGGTGGATTCTCGTTTTTCCGCCGTTGGGAATTGAACGCGCCCCCTCCTTGAACCGCGAAACGCATTTTCGCGAATCTCTGTCTCCCGATTCGAGGAGAATCGATCGCGAAAATGTCGAGCGACTCGGAGAGGTTCGCCGATCGTCCCCGACCACGGAACGCAACGAATTTCGCACCGCATCGAGCCATTCGATCCCTCCACGGGAAAGCGATAAAACACGGAACACACGTCCAAGGTACGGTATGCCGCAGCAGCGAACTCGAACCGGTTTCAACTCAGTTTCCGAATAGCTGCAAACGATCCGGTTCCCCCATTGAAACGCATGAGCCCCGATTTCCCCTCCATCCCCTATCCCCGTGAACCGCGGTGATCCTTCCGGTTTCACCTGTTTTCTCCCGCGGACGCAGGATTCGCACGGGATTACCGACCGATCACCGACACCCGACCGTTTCTCCCGGTCCACGACGGTTGGAGACGCGAAAAGAGTCACGTTCAAACACGAACATCACACGTCCAGAGGCATACAGACACACACTGCCCGAGTTTCCTGGCACGCGCGTCGCCGCGGTCACCAGCACGCCCACGCACATCCCCACACTTGGTGGCGACGATCAAAACAGTAGAGAAAGGTCCAGGTCCGACTTACAAGCAGCACTATTCAACCTATCGTGAAGTCGCATGGATTGAAGGTCGCGCGAAGGTCACGAAAATGCAAATTATAGATGCCACCGGAAGCCAATATGTCCTCGACGGATGAACAAACCTGGAGGGAACGAAAGGAGACGAGCGAAGGAAAGAAAATTATCGTGTATTAAAAATTAAATATCTCTATTATACCCTAATATAGGGTGCCTGAGAAATGTACATCCTTGAAAGGGACGATTCCCGAGGTCATTTCAAGCAATTTTCTCCTTTGCGGAAATGTTCTCCGCTGCTTCGTTAAGAATTATTACCGAAAAACACGGACCAATCAGAGCTCGGCTACAACAGACAATCTGATTGGCCCGTGTCTTTCGCTAAGGGAAAAGTTATTTCAAATTACCTCAGGAATCGTCTCTTTCAAGGATGTACAGGGTGTCACAAAATTATATGTCGCGGACACCATAGCGGACACAACACTCCCACTTTAGTCGAAAATGACATAAGAACCCCCCGCAAAATTGACCTTGAACGTGAAAACCAACGTAAAAAAACTAATATCTTTTTTAATCGTGTTCTACTGAAAATATTATATTTTACCTTGTTTTTCACGTTCAAGGTCAATTTTGCGGGGGGTTCCTTATGTCATTTTCGACTAAATTGGGGGAGTAGAATCGCGCTGTGGTGTCCGCGACATATAATTTTGTGACACCTTGTACATCGTTGGGTCACCCTGTGAAAAAATAAACTGTGTGTAATAAATGAATGATTCTTCCTTTCTTCTTTGTTGATTTCTCAAGGAAAGATCAGTTTCTGGTAACATTCTCAATTTACATCTTCGTAACCCTTGTGACCATGTATGTTCAACTTATACAAAAGAAATTTGATCATCAATTAGTGTTCCTTGTTAGATTCATGCTAAGCCTACGTTCTGCTCTTCGATAGAAGAAATCCATTTACGAAGGAGATTTGAGAACTTCGCGGTTTGGCAGCGTTATCAGAGTCACCAGACGAGGGGAGGGAGAACGTATTGAGGAGAGAAAGTTACCCCCTCTCTGCCAATACTGGACGCATGCACGACAGAGACGAAATGCGTCACGTGACCCGGCCGCGGCGGAAGCGTAGGGAATAGGTAGAGTGCGGACACGAGTCTAAATCTGGCGACTCTGATCGTTACTGCTGAGCCTTTCAGAGATCAAATAGCTAATAATGCGAAATTCGACATTTCATATCACACAACTTCATATAATATTAGCAGTCTTCAGCCATATTGCGAGTCTGATTATTTCAAACTAACATGAGATGAACGGCTATGGCTGTGAGCAATTGTCAGGTGCCCTCTTTCGAAAAGCAGACCATAGAAACTAGCAGAAAGAATCGTTTATTATCTGCTATGAAAAGCAACCCTTCCTAAATGAATTCTTTCTTTAAATCGGGTTCGAACGTCTTCTAAAGGCCGATTCTTCTAAATTGTGTCAGAGATGGACGAAAAACACCGGACGAAAAGCAAGGAATGTGGTAACCAATGTTGAATTCGATAAATTTTCGTTGTAAACTGGTATTTCTTTCGTGTTACGCCCAGTGTGATTTATTCGAGTAAAATTTAGTCCATCTCTGTTCGCCGAAGACTCTAACTGGCCTGGACCTGCGAAAGGAGGTCTTTAGGATTCTATTTATGGTCCCGCTGGATTTACTGCTCCGCCAGAGTGGGCTCAACGAGGAAGCTGCTGTTCGAAGCCACAGAGTAGCTCTCCTGTGACACCAGACACGGTGGTAATCGAAAACGTCAACCACTGACAAAGAGATCGCAATACCTTCGGGTCACAAGACCTAGTTGGGACTTCGGATAGTGGTAGATTTCGTCATTCTAATTGGGGCGAGCCTTCGTTACGGGACAGGTGCTCGATATTTAACGAGCTGTTCGCCATTGAAATTTGTATGCTGCTTAAAATGCTAGTGAATATAGAATATTAAAATGTTAGAACTATATTATATTATATTAATAATCGAAAGCGGTAATTTTTTAGCGCCCTATCAATTTATATATTATTACTTGTAATGTTGCAAAAACTGCAAAGTGCTCCTCTAGATTAGTTCAGACCGGAACGCTCTCTGGCAGAAATCGGGCTAACCTTGGAGGTTATATCGATTTTTGCCAGAGGGCGCTCGAAAATTACCGGTACTATGATTATTTTAACACACTTTGAAGTATCTGAAAAATGATATGTTAACAACCATAACGAGATGCTAAAACTGTTAAAATATAAACTTAGTATTCCATAACTTCTACAAGAAATTAGCATTTCAAAACTATTTTTATGTTTTAAAATTCGGTTTCGAAGCTAAAAATTCTGAAAAATTCATAGATATGCATTCTAATAACTAAAACATGCCTGATTTTGTTTATAATTTTCAATTGAAGAGTTTTTAGGGGCACTTTTGTCACATCTCGTGAAACATCGAACTCCTGAACTTTCAGTGCGATGTTCTCGTAAAGAGAACCACGGAATCTACCAGAGCTTCGAGTCTCGGCTGGTGGAATAATTGTAACGAAAGCTTGATTTTTCGGAAAATTCGGGTACAATCTGACTTTAGTTCAGTGAAACGCGAAGGGAGGTTCCTTGTGTCTTACAAGATCAATGGTTTGTAATATGAACGCTTGTCACGCAACTTCTCGCTAAATAACGTCAGATCTGTAAAACGATAGTGCACCACCACACGCGATCTCTGTTTACAATTTGCGCTTGAACGTTATACATAAATTCAATATTCTCTTTACCGCACGCTTCGCCTGTGGTAATGTGGATTCAAAACAAAGCGGCCTGGGTAAAGTGCCCTCCAGCAGTACAGCTGCAAAGCAATATAGGGGCGTCTGTATTTTGAATAGCATTATCTGGTAAGACACAAAAGAAAAACACAGTCGCGGACCAAACATTAGCTTGCAAAGAGTGTTCGCGAAGTCGCTAGCCAGAATGTCTCGTGTAAGTGCTCTATGAAAAAATGAAAAGGGAAACAGTTGTGGTAGACAACATAAAAACATAATGGTGTACGCGTTATATTTGCAGTATCTTTAGACAAACGGCGAATACCCACCAACTTTTTAAATAGATTAAATGCAACATATTCTCTTGTATGTATCAAGATAAATTCAATAATTTGTTAGAGAATGATCTTGAACGACACATCACAATGATAAATTATACTCTATTCAAGAAATAGAAAGTCATCTTTGTTTCTCCAAGCATACTGCAAACGAAAAGCTGCAGATACGTACAGCCAGTCTTATAAATAATGGCACACATTTCAAATCAGAATAACTTTTTAACGAATGCACCAAACGACTTCAGTTATTCTACTAAGCTAGATGGAGTAGTTTACTAGACGATACATAATTAAAATTTTGGAAGAATTGTGTTTCGTATGAATTACGAAAAAGATAGTAGAAGTTTCTTGTTGCAACTTTTTTATTCGAGTTTGTAACGACAATTTAGAAAACACGTTCTGTAGATTCGTATAAGTTGTGTCCATGCTGAAAGTTTCAGCGAAATTGGGCAATTGGTTTACGAGTTATAAATGATTGAAAATGGCGAAAATCGCCAAATAGTAATTTTCATCATTTTTAATCATCTATAACTCGTAATCATAATTCATATCAATCGAAAAATCACATTTATTTAAATTTTCGTTACAAGTCCAAATAAAATAGTTGCAAAATGCAACTTTTTCCATTTGTTTCTTATTCGGTCTAAACGCACTTTTTCCAAAATTTTCATTACAGATCGTGTAGTAAACGAATCCATCTAGCTTGGCAGAAAAGCTGAGGTCGTTTGGTCTATTTATAAAAAAAATATCCTGATTTAAATTGTGTGCCATTAATTATGAGTCTGACTTGTACGTTATTACTATTTATTGTACGTAATTCCTGTGGACCAATTTTCCAAAGACTCTGAAGGCTCCGTAAGTCGACGACTCGAACGTATGGCCATCTTCTGCGACAGGGGATGAAAATTGGCGGGTCTCTCGTGGTGGAAGAAAGCAGCTGTCCTTGTACATTGTCACCCCCGTCAAGTGTACCTTCGTTTGTCACTGGATTCACGAATCGCGTCACCTCCTCATCCGTTCTGTCGCGCGAATCGTCCAAAAGCGCCATTCACCGACTGCGAATCCGTTCCCAGATCCCCGAACCCGAGGTGTACCGGTTAACGGTTAAATGATTCAACGATCCGGTTGCTTTTTTTCGACGGGACAAAAAATAAGTGGTCGGTTGTTGTCCCCGGCGAGAATTCATACCGGTGGAGGTTTCTCAGTTTTCTTGCGCGGCGTTTCCAACGTTCTCCTCCGGTTGTGATCTGGAACTCGGTGCGAAAGCGTGAAACGAGCCGCGAGCAAACGAGTCGCATTCATCCCGGTTGAATCCGCGCTAACGGCGCCGAGCACTCTGCTCCCTCTTCTTAAGTAGAAATTACGCGTGCTCTCCCCTAATTTTCCGCGGCGCGACGCGGCGGAGAAAAATAATAATGTTCGATTGTCGACCGTCGCGACGACGTCGATTAATTCGGCCCCCGAGAGCTACCCTCTTTTCCAGTCTCGCGATCCAGTTCGACGGATCGTCCCGAGGGTAGCCCGGGAAACAGTATCGCGAGAAACCTGCGGCCTTTTGGACGGTTCCGATCGGTGTCACAGCAACGCTTGTTCTCGTAGCATTTATACTGTTCGCTGTCCCGCTACCACAGTCACCATAGCACAGATCTATATCGTCATTGTTATCACTGTACTCCTGTCACCACCGTGCACCGCCGCCATCTTGTTCGCCTAACTCACGTAATTCGTGCTAGAACAGTCGTAGTCGACCCCGAAACTCGTCCAAGTTCGTAGCTAAACCCAGTCTAGTCTGTGTCCGGATGCGAAGTCGCCCTGGAAGAGCGTCCTGACGTGTTTCCGGTACCGTCGACCAGTTTAGCCGATAATCCTCTGCTCATAGGAGCTCCGAACGGTTCTTGAACGTTAAAGAAATTGCTCGGATCGCATCTGTACATCTTGTATAATGGTAAAGTAATATGTAAACTCTAACGTACTTCTACTACGAAGCGTTGCACCTATACAATGATGATGAGAGCGCAAATTCGACGTGGGACGGGTTTTGATCTCGTTGAATCAGGATGATCGAGTGCTTACGCCAACGCGTCGAATGGAATTTAATATCCCAGCTTATTGGGCCAGTGGTCTATGATATCGATATCTATCGAACGGCTTCAGTTCCGGGAAAATTATATCAGATTAGCAATAGACAAAGGTGGGACGAGGATTTGCTGGGAAAAAGGGGAGAGAAGGCTGCGTTATGGTAGATAAAGCCATACAGGGTGTCCCGAAAATGTAGGAGAACCTGGAGAGGGACGGTTCCTTAGGTCATATCAAGTTACTTTTTCCTTTACCAAAGTGTTCTCCGAGGCTTCGTTGAAAAGCTATTAATGAAAAACTCGGACCAATCGGAGCGCGACTTCTGCGGAAGGGGCCGACTCCGATTGGTCCGTGTTTTTCGTTAATAACTCCTAAACAAAGCCGAGGCGGAAATTTTCGTTAAGGAAAAAGTTACTTCAATTGACTGTAGAATATCTCACTCTGAAAACTAGTAGAGTTCGTATGGAATAACCAGACACTATATAAACTCGCTTTACAAGCCGAGAAATCTGTAGGGGGATTCAGTTGCGCTCGGACAGGTAGTGGAAGTCAGTAGAAAGTCTCGATACAAGTCAGACCTGCATGATGACGATACAGTGATTGTAACGGTCCCCGTAACCCGCGTACAGGTTCTTCTCTCGAAACTCGTACAACTGCAAAGACACAGCCAGACGTTGGGAAGCAGTAGAGCAAGATCGTCTTCAACCTGATTGGCTGGCATAATCGTTTCTTTGATTCTGTCTCGGTATTTCTGATTGTCTTTTCTCTTTCCCGAAGGTCTCGCTGCTGGCTGCGCCATGGAATGGCGGAGACAGAAATCAGATGCTGGGGAAAACAGCAAAAGCGACCTTACGGAAGGAGAACTGTATTTCCATTTTCATCAATCGCGCATCTAACATTGGACAGACTTTCGGTACTGAGAAAACGCGATAATCGTTGGAGACACACAGTTAAAGCAAGCTTATGCCTAGCGTGCGAATAGTCTACGAACGTTACGTTTGATTTCATTGCTTTTTCAGTCACACTTTTGTGCGATAACGTTACACTTAATTAAAGCAAAGTTGTTAGTTATCGTGGTGATTACGAAGTTTGCTTTATTTGATAAAGGTAAACCGAGTACACTCCATACTTGCGCATGTACGATCGCATTTGATGGCCACAGCCAACAGGAGCAAACATGTTTCTACCGATTCCCTGTTTCTGTGTACGAGGTTCGATAGGATAACGAGAAGATCCAAGTGGAACTCCAGGGTGACGTCGCATCCGGCCGATCATGTCGGTACTCCTTGCATCTTCGTGTTATGTGCCTGTTAGATCTAGGATTTAGGTGAAGTCTACGTGGCTTGAGCGGCATTCACAGATCTTTTAGCGAGAAGGCGAAGTCGCGCGAATAAGGACAGAGAAATGATCATTGTACTCGGCGGGGCCACTTGGTTTCACGAGCCGGACAGAGCACGCGCGATCAACATCGCCCGACCGGGGTTCTCGTCATTGTGTCACACACCACCACTTTTCTTATTCTTTCTTTCTCTCTTTTTTCTTGCACCGGGAGCGTGCACCGGCCAACACCGTGCACACTTCCCACGTCGGCCGAGCCGGAGGTGTCGGCGCTCGAGAAGCGAGACACCGAACGAACGATCGAACAATGCACCAGCACCAAGGCCTGTCTCTCGTCACCGAAACTATTCCGCCCGTGAATCTTAGCAGCACCATCCCGCAGCCACGCCTGACTCTCTTAACCCCCGTATAGCCCGGTCGTTCAGCCCCTGATCAACGATTCTGTTCATCCTGTTCTCCCCCCCCCCCCTCTCAGCACCCTCATATCGACGACTGACATACTTCATCCTCGCTAGAGGTGGTTGTATCCCGTTCGCATTCAGCGCGCGACGCGACGCAATAATGATATTCCATTCACGGGATCGCGTCGTCTGCCGTAGACTCGTCGCCGCGTCCGGGCGCCACAGTGATCCCGGAAATAGCCGGGTTAACGTTATCGTCGACCGCGAACCGAGAATCGCAGGTCCTCGCAACCGGGAAAGATCGACAGCCGTTTCGTTCTACGAGACTCTCTTCTCCGAAAACAAGTTTTGTTTGCCCACGACTGTCTCCAGATTTGGTTACGCAGCATTTTTTACGATCGATCCCCCCTCGCATGGCAAGCGTTCCTCGATTCTAATTGGAAAGCTGTTTTGTTCTGTTCCCGTCGATCCGCCCGCGGTTCTCGAAATTCTTGGCAAAAATTGCGGCAGCCGGAACCCCGTTCAAAGGGTAGCTTATTTTCGGCCCCAGGGTGCTGTTGAAATTTCTCTTCGGCTACCCCGCGGCGATGTAATCCGACGAGATCGGAGATGCTGGAATGGATGAATTATTTTTGAAACGGGTGCATGCTTGTTAGCTCCTTCTGTTTCGCGACAGTAACATCGCACCGGCGCGGCGTGGTGCGGTACGAACGGAAACAACGGCGAAACACGGACCGGAGATATATTCAAGGTTGAACGTATGCGTCAAGGAGCCAATGAAGTATGTCAAACTGTGTCTGCATATCCCCTAACAAAGCATGCGAAAACCGGGACCGGTCTCCTAGAAAACGGGACGCTCAAAAGCAAGTGCGCGAAGTCTCTCTCCTACTTGATCATTCGACCGGCCGCGATCTATCTGCGAGACCGACGACAGTTCTCTCTATCCTTCTGTTTCTCTCTTCAAGTTTCTATCTGTCTGTCCGTCTGTCTGTCCGTCTGTCTGTCTGTCTGTCCGTCTGTCTGTCTGTCTGTCTGTCTGTCTGTCTGTCTGTCTGCCTGTCTGTCTGTCTGTCTGTCTGTCTGTCTGTCTGTCTGTCTATCTATATCTACCTATCTATCTATCTTTCTGTCTCCGCCTTTGTCTCTCCTTCTGTCTTTCTCTTTGCACCACGTGGGATCGAACGACGACAATACGTGACGTCGACGAGGACATCCGGATAAGAGACAGCCGATCGGGGAACGTACACAGCCGAAAACAAAACAAAAAAAAACAGAACAGAATGTAACGATTAACGATAGGATGTCAGTATATAACGTGTGTCGCAAACGAACGAGGCCAGATAGAAAAAGAAACGGAAAGAACGAAAGACAAGAACAATAAAATAATATGCGCTGCGATTGGAATGCGTGGAATGAGCTGCTTTGGATGTGTAGGTGGTAAGACGTTTAGCAACCCCTGTACGGGATGAAATAATCACGCCCGCATCCACCCCTATCGTCACTCACCCCAATTCTAACCAGAACTACTACTAACTACTACTACTACTACTACTACTACTATTACTACTACTACTACTACTACTTACTACTACTACTACTACTATTACTACTACTACTACTACTACTACTACTACTAACTACTACTATTACTACTAACTACTACTAACTACTACTAACTACTACTAACTACTACTAACTACTACTACTACTACTACTGCTACTGCTACTACTACTTCTACTACTATTACTACTACTACAACCACCACATGATCAGCCATCATCATCATGACCACCGACGCCATGAAAACCAACCATCAACAACATCAACACGACCACCACCATCATCATGGTTTAAGTCTCCTCGACATACTCCGACAATTAGTGGCGGAAGACTATGCACGTGACCTCTTCCCTGATCCAGGCCCTTGCAAGGGAGGACCCAACAGGTACACTGATCTCACACGTTAAGTCTTGATTGAACCGATCGAACCGAGAGGAGACAGCCACACACTATACCCCTGACTCCTTTCATCATCATCGTCATCATCATCATCATCGTCGTCGTCGTCATCGTCATCATCATCATCATCATCATCATCAACCCCCGCTATCCACCATTTTGAATACCGCGTAAGCTGATCGACACGTCTGGATGAAGTATAACACCGTCGATGTTGTTCTCTACTAACTTACTCCTGCCATCTTTTGCGTCAGCCGACGGAGGAATTCCGCGCAATCGGACCCGGAAGAACAGGGGACGACGCGAGAGGCGTTCCAACCTCGCAAAAGAGCGCAAGAGACCTTTACGGTCATCGATTTCGTTAGGACTTTGAGCAGAGACAGACCTTGTTGTCGTCAGTGCCCTTCGCTCAGTGTACCCCGTAATCGAAATTCAAATCGTTCTCAAGTAAATGGTAAAAGACATTTTTATATCAAATCGGTAGACTGCAGATTTTTTTGCAAATATTACAAAAACGAGTTGCTACAATCTAAAACGCAAGGAAAAGTTGAAAGCATTTGATAATGTCAAGATACATATTATATCCGACCTATTAAGATCATTAAAGAGGGGAAGAAGCTTCAGTATGTCTACTCTGTCGAGCAATCGATGTATACTAATTAAACAGCGAATTTTATGCATTTATGAGAACAATGAGTAGGTCTAATTTAAAACACTAAAAACATTAGAAAAATTTAAAAATACTGTTATATTACTTTCAACTTATTAAAAAAGAAAATAAATTTCTGTTCCACTCCAGTTTTTCGCAATTCAGATAGATAATTTTTATTATGCATAAAGACACGCTGTCTAATTATAAGGCAAAGGATTACATTGTTGAAAACACAGAACTGTTTTCATATGTTTGTACATATATAACATGTAGATTGTGGGCTAGAAAATGAACGTCTAGTTATCTTACAAACGGCAATTATTTTTATAAAAATGTCTGTACCTGCAATTACGGTTCACAGAAATAACATTGTCGGGATACATAGAATAATGGAAGATCTGCCACTGGTCGAAATCTAAACTGAATCCGTGGCCGATAGGTTCTGCAGCCCAAGGGTCTCCATGGCCGACCTACGCTACGCGACGTCGAATTGAATGGTCCACTGACAAAAATTCCCACCACAATATGCCACAAAAGTTCCATGAATCTTGTATTCAAAGGAATACGTGCATTTCGAAATTGGCTCGGGGAAAGGGAAGCGAACGCCGCGCCGGTCTAGAATCGACGAGCTCGACGGGTCCTTTTGCGCGAAATTTATAATATTCAGCGAACATGTCGCACCTTCGATAGAGAACGACGTATAGGTACATAGAAATATTACATGCGCGTATATACATTGTGTGTATACACCTGCTGGAGATCGTGTCTTCGGGAATGCCACGGTATGTATGCCACACGATCCCGGATATCGAGTCAAAAGTCACGCCTAACCCGCTCCCCAGTCTCGATTTTCGCGTATATTTTCCTGCCTCGCAGACCGTCCCTTATCGATTCCGCGTCGATAGAGATCTTGCACGCGAAACGATCCGAGGCGGTATCGCGCCCCGGGGTCCACTGTAGCAAAATAATTCTGATCCGTTTTTGGAAAGTTCGAAATTGGAATTCGTAATCGAGGCACGACAGGGGAAACCGGTTATTTCCGAGCCAAGTGCTCGATGGAAAATCATTTTAATTAAATCTTCTGGCGCGTGGCTGTATTTACTGAACCAGAGGGAGAAGAATCAAGAGAAATTAATATTATAACTCGTGGAACGTGTTCGGCTCCGATCGATCGTCGCATCAGGGACGCAGGAAAATATGCAACGGGACAGGCGCGTCTGCGTCGCGACGCGACGTCGCGTCGCTGCACCGCGATGCACCTTGCACCGAATCGTGCGCGGAATCCACTGAAATTTCTTCTGGATCGAGGTCCACGCCCATACATCAAAACCACCGAAATTTCAACGAGCAGTCTGCACAGGTTTCGTGCAACCAGTGTCTGAAACAATCCTAATACTTTCGTAGAGAAACGATCATCGAGATATCTTTTATGCATTTAGAACTGCAACGACCTTCGAAAATTGACTGCAGAGCGATGCAACGTGTCCAGAAAAGGACAGAGGACTGCATCGGGCCGCGCGAGACTTTTGATTCGTCCCGTAGGAGAAGCATTTTCATACAATCATTTTCTTTGATGTGCAACTTCATATTTCACGTTCTGTGCACGCTAGCCGAGGCAGTCGAGTATCTTGTTCGGAAAATAACGATGTTTGCGTTTAGTAACTATTTATCAACCAATACAATCATGGAGCTTAAATACAAAAATTACAAGTAAAAAATGTATACAGGGTGTCCGAAAAATGTTGCACCTCCTTGAATGGGGTGATCCCTGAGGTCATCTTAAGTAACTTTTTCCTTTGCGAAAATGTTCTCCGAGGCTTTGTTAAAGAGCTATTAACGAAAAACACGGACCAATCGGAAAGAGCCCGACGCGCTCTGATTGGTCCGTGTTTTCCGTTAATAACTCCTGAACAAAGTTGCGGAGAACATTTTTGCAAAGGAAAAAGTTACTTCAAATCACCTATTTCAAGTAAGTTCGACATTTTTGGGACATGTTTTACGGACGCAGATTACGCTTTACAATTGAAATCGATGATGAAATACGACGCCCTTGTTATCTGAAAACGTGAACGAACCAGAAACGCAGAATCGTGAAATTTATTACACCGCCGATAAGAGTTTGTTGCAGTTCGCCGAAATTGTTATTGGCAACATTTTAATGACAGATTTTATCGATCTCAATATAGGCTTGGGAATTCTTTATATTTTTGCGTACGGTTCTCGATTTATTCATATATGATCTGTTGTTAGTAAATCACGGAAACATCGTTACATTATCAAAACCCACGTAACATTTGAAACATTTGTTTCTTTATTGCATACATGTATGTGAAATTTTTCGAAACGAGACTGTTTTGATTTAGCAAGGATAAAGGAGGAACTTTGTCGATTCTCGTATTCTCATCAACTTCTCTAAGCTTGTCAATGATGAAACGATACTACGTGCTACACTTGAGTAACGATGCACTCGGCCAGTGTACACGTTCAATACACGCGAATGAGTGGTTACTCTTAAATATGTATATTTCCACACGTTTACAGAATGTGTTTGTCCTCTTTACGTCACACACGTAAATACGTACACTAACTGTCTCTCTCTATATATATATATATACATCTACATATATACATATCTATGAAATGCACCATTCTGTTCGATCTGTAACACATCTCTCACATTAACTTGTTTCTGTTATTGTTTTTGATCATGATCTCGGCTGTGACACACCTTGAATGTTTATCACCGGCCAGTTATATTATATATACTCTCTCTTCTCGTTCTTGTACGTCTCAGACACGTTCTTGCCCATCACGACTTACCGCTATCATGGCCAATCGTCGTAATCGATGCACGAGCAGCGGGACGGTCCGAAAGTCGTCAAGTCGCGTCAAGCCGAGCCGATCCCAGGCCCAAGGGAGGACTTTGCGACTGTTTGGCACCGACCTGGTGCGACATGCGATAATACGACGTCGCTCTCCTCGCGTAATCTACTGTCTTATCCTCTACCGTTTATATATACCTCTTGTGTTTGTTTGACCGACGAGCGGTGGTCGCAAGCCGTGAATCACGTTGCCTCGCGTCGCGCGTCCTTGCGAAAATCGTTCGCAGTGATTTGTCTCGTTTGCTACCGGGTTGCATCCTGGTGAAAGATCGGCTGCTCGTTTGTCGAACCATCGCGCAACGTCACGGCAGTCTCTGGTACAGGCAGCGATGAGATATTGGCCAGGTCCACCTAAACATTTACGTATCTACAGGGTGTCCCAAAAGTACTTCAACTCCGGGAAATGGGAGATTCCTGAGGTCATTTCAAGCGCCATTTTCCTTTTGCAAAATCTTTTCCGCGGCTTTGTTTAGGAGTTATTAACGAAAAACACGGACCAATCAGAGCGCGAGCTCGACGCTCGTTGGCATGTTCAGCCAACCGCCTGCCGGCTCGCCGCGCTGAACGTACCAGCGAGCGTCGAGCTCGCGCTCTGATTGGTCCGTGTTTTTCGTTAATAACTCCTAAACAAAGCCGCGGACAACATTTTGCAAAAGGAAAATGGCGTTTGAAATGACCTCAGGAACCTCCCATTTCCCGGAGTTGAAGTACTTCTGGGACACCCTGTATATTATCAGGAAAAGGTAGTGGAGCAATGACATTGGAGGGAAAGTACCGGAACAATCTGTACAATTATTATGTATGTATTTATGTACCATATATTAAATTTTAATATGTGATATGTATGTGTAGGTATATACACAAACACACATGTTATACGTTCATTTTTCACAATCAAATCATAAAAATTTTCCACTGTGATCAAGGTACTCTATTTTATCCGACATTTTACTTTATTGATGCTAAAATCGCCGCGCATGCGCGAGAAAACCTGGCCAATATCTCATCACTGACAATGAGTACTAGAATATGTGATGTGGCAATACCGCATACGAACAGAAACGGCCGTGATATAACGCAAACGACTTCAAATAAAAGAGGAAGTGAGAGTGCTCACATCCAGTGTCTATTCTGCCACCATTTTTCTCAGTATAGACAGAGCGTACCCAATACCCAGGTTTAGCATGGAACAGAACGAATAGCCACTTTCTACATGCTAAAGATGGGTATAGGTTCTGTTTTATGCTAAACTTGGTTATTGGGGTATGCTCTGTCTCTGTCCACACTGACGAAAGTGGTGACAGAAAAGACCCCAGGCGTGAGCACTCTCGTATCCTCTCTGTTCACAAATCGCTTCAAATCAGACTGAGCCAGCGTTGCCAAATTTAGCATGTTCCGGCCTGTATCAGAGACGGCCGCGGCGTCGTCACGGTGGTTCGTCGTGAAACGTGACGCGCCGCTCAAAAGATCGAGATGAAAAATTTAGAAGGCGTATTTCGAGTCTCGAGATGTACATCCGTCGGTTTGCGATCACTGGTAGAACTCATCGTACACATTATATAGTCATACACTGTTCGCCGAAATGCGTATCCACGAATTCAACGGCGAATGCTCGTCGATGTCAGCACGTCTCGACGTTTTCGGTTCCGTTCTCTCTCTCACACGTCCCCATCAGACCCTCACTTTTCTGCACGTGTGTTCACGGCTAGGCTGTCGCGACTCTCTCCGTTCGATCACGACAGATGATCGCGCGGAGAGATCATCGTACGAGCGACGGATGGATGCATCATCGCCTCATTCTGCACAAAGCCGCGCAAAGCATATACATACATACTTCAATCTCCTTCGCGACGAGTCGTGGATACGCATTGCTCGCGTCTGCTCATCTTGTCCATAAGACGTGGCCGCGTTTCGATCCGAGTTTCCGTCCGCTCGACGGACATCGGGAACACTATTTTTTTGGCTCTCGCGTTCAATATCCGTGAACCGATCACGCGGGATTTTGCACCCGACGATTGGCGCCCAATCGGAGGTAGATAGATAAATCTCGATACACACACACAGAGAGAGAGAGAGATAGAGAGAGAAAGGGAGAGAGAGAGAGAGAGAGAGAGAGAGAGAAGGAAAATGAGAGAGTGTGTGTGAGAGAGAGAGAGATATATATATACCATATACATATATATATATACACACACATATATATGTATATGGGAAACAAAAAAGCTGAACGGAGGCAAGAAAAACGCATTCATCGAAACGCCGCGCGCAGAAATATGGACAACGATGTCGGCCGTACGTCGCGGTGGGCGAAAGAACTGCGGCGGCGCCCGGCGTCCGCAAGAGGATCGTTCTGCCGTGGAGAGACGCGGCCGGGAACAGCGTCGAGAGCGATCGTATGTATCCGAGTGACAAAATTCCAAACAACGAGAACGAAAATGGCTCAGGCAAAATTCAGACCCGGCGAATAGATTATCAGATCCATTCGTTCGCTTTTTGAGAGTGACCTTGCGATCGTGACCTCGCGTCCGCGAGATCGACAGAGTTTGATCAACAGCTTTTCTCAGGCCTGACGGGTGAAAAACAGAGGTAGAGAGAGAGAGAGAGCGAGAGGGAGAGAGTGAGAGAGAGAGCGAGAGAGAGAGGGAGAGAGAGAGAGAGAGAGAGATCGTGGATGTCATCGGTGATCGGTGATGTTCCTGTGACCACCGGAAACGGCCACGCGAGAGACGCGAATCACAGATCGTACGATTTCGTCGCTCGTCGCCGACGACAACGCGATGAGAATGCCCTCGGGATACAGCACCTGCTCGTTCGGAGGAGCGAAAAAGTTTTTCGACCGGATGGATGTGTCGAAGGAGGAAGGAAGCTCGGCGGAACGTCGCTTTTCTTTCGTCAACCGGGACGCTGCCGGTGCCACTTACGCTTCCTCGAAACTGTCCCGGCAGGGGATCGCCGATAATTTCGTTTCACCCGATGGTCCACTGCACGCGAGAACTCGTTCTCGTTTCAGAAACCACTTTTTAAACTTTGATTCGACCGACCAGACTTTCAGTCTGGTGCAACGCGATAATTAGACTGCGGAGGTCAGAGTTTCCCACGTCGCGTCGGTAAGGTAACTCTCTGTAATTTTGAAGTTGGAACAGTGATCAACGCGCGTTTGGTTAACCCCTACGTGCTAGAAAAACGTCATATCTGTAACTTCGAAATATTTGATATTTTTAGTGACAAGAACAGTGTCACTTTAGAGTTGACGGAGACAGCAACAATATTATTTTACCGAGCCTAATCGAATTTACCTGCCAAAATATTTTTCTGAAAGAGTAAAGATCTCTGTACTATTTCGATGGAAATTTAATAATTTTCTTAAAATCGTTATTATGAGAATACTTCATTTTTTGGTTATGTCGCTATTCTTGCCGGGCTGCTATATAAATGTGTTTATATGAATATTGTGTTATGATACGGTCTACAAAAATATTAATACATCGGTATATGACTTTACACAAAACTGTATAGTTAAACGAAATGAAAACAAAAATAATGTTTGCTTTCATCCTGAAAATTTACGTCGGCACAAAAAAGAAATGAAGCAAAAATAGAAGTTACAGACACTGTTAACAAAAATATTAATACATCGGTACGTGCGAGTTTAAAATAACACGGATCTGTAGAGAGTTGAATGAAAGCGTAATTTCATTTTCCGAATTTACGTCGGTGCAGAATAATTGTCAAATTCAGATTTTCCGTTATTTTTATCTCTTCATACACTTTGGATAATTTTTTAGCGGAAATTATTTATGATTCAGCCCAATAACATTATTTTCTCAAATTCCTGTGATGTCTCCGCACTTTTGTGGTATGCAAAAAATCCGCGGTGTAATAACAATAATAGAACAACGATTGGTATTATCTTCCTTCATCAAAGTATTCTAAACTCGATTAGTTTCGGTTGGAAAATAAACATTAATGATAAAAGAAGCTCAACGCGATGGCGCCAGGCCGAAGGTTAAAAATGGAATTCATTGTTCCTCGCACGCATAAAATTCGAGAAAGTACGATAGATGATAAACGATATAATGTTCAATCTTCGACCGTACGAGGAGCAGCCTTATGGTCGATCGTAAAGTTTGAACAGCGTTGCCCTGGGTAACTGAACCGAGATGGGTGATCAACGGGTGAAGAGGATGACGTTCTTCTTCCCTTTTACTGTTGCCATTACGGGCATTCGTGGTTTATATATCCTCTCATGTAGGAGAACAAAAAGTGCTCGAGGGATATATTCAAGTGGCTTTAAAAGAACGCGAGCTCTGTATTCGTGGAAAGAACAATGTTTTTCCGAAACACGCGTGCAGTGGACGAAGAGAGAGAAAGAGAGGAGAGAGGTCCACGATTACACCTCGAATTAATTGTCCGTGAATTGTCCGAGGTAGTGCAAACCACGGGACAGATTCGTGCGTTAGCGAGGCCGCACCAAACCACCGTAGAAAAAAAAATCTATACATCTCCCTTCTACGAACCACCGCATACATCACACCAAGAAAAAAAAATGTAGAAGTACAGTACAAAAAAAACAACTGCAACCAAAAAAAAAAAAAAATAATAAATTGCCAAAAAAAAACAAAAAAAAGTCTAAGAATCCAAACAAAAAAAAAAACAAAAAAAAACCCCTCGCACGCTCGCTAGAGAGACACGAGACGGGCGGAAACACGTCGACGAGTGTAACCGTGCCCCTATTGCTTGTGTTGTAAAGGAGCTCAAAGCCACGAACGAGAGCCTGAAGAGCCTCCAGACGCAGCTGGAGCTGGCGTACGCTTCGACCGCGTCTTCCGGGGCAGCTGTAGCGGGCGGATGTGCAGGTCTTGGGCTAGGTAGCGTATCAGGTGCTGCGGGAGGCGGTTGCGGTACCGTCCTTGGGGGTAGCGTGGCGGTTCCAGGCGGCGTGCCCGGTAGCACCACCCTGACGGCCATCATGGAGACAAAAGACGCGCGTATACAGACCCTAGAGAAGCAGGTGACATTGCTGGAGACCGAGTTACAGCGTATCAAGGAGTGCGGTGGTAGACTGAGGGAGCAGTTGCTGATAGCGACCGCCGTTCCGGGTAGCGGCGGTGGTCTACAGCATCAGCAACAATTGCAGTCGCAACAATCATCGGTACTACTGCAACAGCAACAACAACAAGCACAAACTAATAATAATCTAGCCGCGGGAGGTATCGAGTCGCAAGCGCGACAGGGATTGGTGACGGCTATGGGTGGTGGTTGTTCGCAGCAGCCCGGCACGTTGGCCTTGGCCAGGGGACCGTCCGTGATGACCTCTCTGGTACCGTATGGTCACACGTCGTCCACGGCATTAACCAGTTCATTGCTTGCCGGTTCGACAGGTGGGACCATGGGCGGCGTAGGAGGCGGGGGCGGTTCCTCGTGCCTGGCCGGCATCTCGTCGGGCGCTACCACTGGCGTGGTCAATCCCTATACCGATCGTTACGCCGATCATCTCCATCAGCTTCATCATCACTACCCTCTTCATCATCATCATCAGCCTCATCTCCATCATCAACAGCAGCACCAGCTGCAGTTGCAACATCAGCAGCAAATGCAGCAACACTTGAAACAAATTGAGCCAGCGGCGCAGGGCGCGCTGGCGTTGCACGCGCACAACTTCAACAAGCACGACATGAACTTCAAACGGCAAGTAAGTTTCTTCATCAACAACGTGCGCATCGAAAAGAACGACGCCGTCTAGGGACGTCCGAACGGATATCTATCGTCTGTCGCGTCACGCCGGACCTGGCGCGCCGCAGGTTCTTCCTCCGCGTGAGTACCATATACCCGATCTCTCTCATAGGTGTCACGAGAGAAAGAGGGAGAGAGAGAGTGAGTGTGTTTGCGTGCGATGGGCTCACGATATATATATGTCTATATCTATGTTATATTATACACAGTATATACATATACTATAATACCCCTTGCGTCTCGTTTCGAATCAAAGCTCGTCGAGAGAAACCGAGCTGGAGCTCGAGACTCTTCCGTCTTCATCCTCGAGCCAAGGACGAGGATCGTTGATGCTCGCCCACGAGTCGACCGTTCCAAAACGGTCCAGGATCGAGACATTGATGTTGTTGATGCGAGAACATGTGCTTGCGTATGCTTGGGAGAAAGAGAGGAAGAGAGAATGAGAGAAAGAGAGAGAGAGAGAGAGAGAGAAAGTGAGAGAAAATGGAAAAAAATAGAACGAATGAACAAGAGAATGCCAGTGTATGCCTGCCCTACCTGGTCTCAGTCGAGAGGAAAGGAAGCCGAACAACCGCATTGCCAGGAAGTTGCGTGGCGTGATGGTCGTCGTTAATCAATTGGGTCGATATACCTACCACGGATCTTTCGATTCCTTTCGTCTTCTCTTCGAAAAGCGTCGCGTCGCACGATGCCGTATATGAGTCCGTGAGAACTAACAATAAGTGGGTCTAGGTTCAAGATACGAACGTCCATTTTCTTTCACGACCGCTACCAATACGCACACTAGACTCCCGCAAAATGTCTCGCCAACTCCCCTCCAACGGTTGGTCTAATTGTAAGACACGATACGCTTATTTTTCTACGTTCGATGGATCCACGCGTTCCCCCTTTCACGCCAGAGTCAACGCAAGACAGTTTCTCGTCCTTTCGCCAGAAAAAGCAAAAAAAAAAACGATTCGTTTGTCCCTCCCCGTAGGCCGATTCGGCCACGTTTTACTTCTCATCGACTCGTACACGCGCTCGTGGCGCAATTAGCGTACCTGTTTTCTTTACCTCCTGGCATCCCTTTCTTATCGGACAGAAGAGTTTCTATTTTTTGACTCGATTGTACCTGTTTAAGAGAAAAATTACAGAAAAAAAAATAGTAAGAGGACGTAACGTCGTAGGTTTAAAGAGAAGAGCCGACCAGTGAAACCCGTTGCTCGTTCCCTAATCGGGCGAACCGACGCAACGGCGCGGCGGGCGTCTCTGCAACAACAAAAACCGATCGCCAGGGTACTCGGAGAAAATGGGTTTCGAGGAGTTCTTGTGAGAAAGTCAATGAGAAAGTCATAATTCGGTAGCTCCCGGCGTGTAGAGCCCGAGAACAACTGTGCGTACCTAATCTGTAGGCCTTAGCAGATGATTATATCTACGTTGTTGACATTCTGGATTCTCTATAGATGTTGGCAGTTGTACAGTATCCCGATTAGATTCGCCGTTCTGTGTAGCCGGCGCGTCGTTCCGATCGCCGATCGGCGTGCGTATATTTTTCTTGCGACACGTTCGCGCATCGCGCACCGCGTATCCTCTGCCCGCTCCCTCCCGGGCGGAGGTTTTCAGCGCGTCCGATGGATTTGTCTTCGGTAGGACATTAGATTAACTTACACCTGAATTCGGTCTGCGGACAACATTAGCTTAAGCACGTCCCGCGCGAGTATCACGTAATATTTTTTTAATGAAAACGAAGCCGCGATGAAGGAACGTTCGAGTGCATCTAGAGAGACACTCGGTAGGTTTGCGATTACACCGAGAAGAAGGAGAGTCGAACGAGACAAGAAAGAAAGAACAGAACAGAACAGACTCGGCGAAGATGGGAGAGATCGTTACGAGGGACCATCTTCCCGAAACTGATCGAAGGAGCACGTAGCCTTCGCCTAGACCTATCGCGTAGAATCCCGCGTAGCTACGCGCTTACAGCGATGGACGAACGTTGCGAGAACAAGCCGCGAAGAAGAACCGGAGGAAGGAGACGCAAAGAAGAGAGCGTGCGTGTACAGTGCGTAGACGAAGGAAGAACGAACGAAACCAACAAAAAAATACAGAAAAAAGAAACACATAACGAGAAGAAGCTTCCAACGGTATATTTTCGTAGCTCAGAGCGTTTTAACCCGCCTCGATGTCCATCATCCTCGAACTGGCGGTGCCGTTCCCACCCGTTTAGGCGTTGTACCTAGCTTAACCAGGCAAAACGAAGCTTCTCTTTCGCGACCGGTCGCGCTTTATTTTTTTACCGAAGACGTGTGACGAGGGGTAAATTGAACGGGATTAACGAACGTCCGAACCGTGTCACGGAGACGTTCTCGTCTAAGCGGCGCGGCGGACCGTTTCGGTGACCGAGCCGCATCGAGCTGCGAAACGCGTTCCCGCTCATTTCCACCGTAATAGGACTATCGAACGGGCTGCGGAAGGTGTTCCGGAGCCCGCAGAACCGCAGCGGTCGAGCTAGGTATACCCCCTCATCCCGGTGTTCCCGGCCCCGGAGGATGGAACCGTGACAACCGGGAGCCAAACCGGCAACCAAACCGGCAACTTGCGCGTCGCTCGCAAGGACATCCCCGATCTCCGGACGACATCGTTTCGCTCGCCTCGACGATGTTTCACGATCTCGCGCGTCCGCCGATACGCCGATCCGCCGATCCGCCGCGGACGACCTTCAATTGTTTGTTCGCAAGGTCCGCAACTGAGCCTGAACGAAAAGCGTGTCTGCGCACTTACCGGCGATCCTCTTCGGACTCTCCCGGCGACCGGGAACAGAGAAAAGTAGAGAGACGCGGTCACACGCGAGCCTGGAGTCACGATCGATAACAATGAGAGAGCCATCGGAACGGGAGAGAGCGGAACGGAAAGGAGAGAGAGAGAGAGAGAGAGAGAGAGAAAAGGAACGATTCTCGTTTTTGTCACGTCACCCTGTCGCCTGTCGCTTCTCTCCACCCGTGCCTATATGCGTATGTGTGAAACGATTCCGCCACCCCGCTCACCCCCTTTCTCGAGACCTTGACAGCCTCGAGGCAGTCGGTGCTTCAAGGACGACTAAACGTAATCGGAGAACGAGAACAATCACGCGTCCAAGCGACAATCGAAGGAATCTCTTCCGTTGTCTCTTGCATGACCCTGTCCCGGCTCTCTCCCTTTGGCGAACCTGTCCTCCCCTCCGACGATCCCCGGATATTCCTGTCGCGTCGAACCTCAAAGGCATTGCATCCCGACCGAAAGAACGCAAGGTGAAACGGAAGCCGACCTTGTAGAAACGCAGATCCATCCCTCCGAGTCCCCCTAATTCGGGTCAAGGGTGCGTCAACGACAGCTGACCGAAGTCAAGCTGACGACAGGATAACGTCGATAACGAAAAGAGAAATAATAACAGTATCGACAACTACAACAACATCACCAACAACACAGAGAGAAAGAAAGAATTAAATGTGCTCGATCGTTCTCTGATCCAGCTTGAACCTTCTGGCCTTCTCCCATGGTCCCGCCGTTTCTTATTTTTCATTCCCCCACGTTACGAGTTGCTTTCCTCGATGTTCGCCCCTGTTTAATTTTCATTAACATCTACTCTCCAGAATGATTTCTTCATCGTCCAGGATTCGTTTGTCCAATTCGTTCGATCACGGCGTTTTGAAACCCGCCATCATCAGCCATGCCTCTCGCACGCGTTCATACCGCACGCAACCGATCGATTCGCCGTGGTTGAATCGTTTCGCTCATCCGCGAGGATCGTTGCTCGCACTCTCGGCAGCCTAAAACCCCGACACCAATCATCCCCGGGCACATCGGATCGGATTCGCATTCCTGCACTCTGCTCCCTGCGTAGCGTCACGTTAGCATCGTCAACGATCCGCCAATCCCGCTACTTGTATCATCCACTTGGTTCCGTTTGTTCTTTGCTAGCCACAACACTGAACAAGCCTAAAATCACAGTCACCACCGTCACGAATCGTGAGAGAAAGGAACCGTCGGCAAACCACCCTGTCCTTCATGCATCGTCGA
Source organism: Lasioglossum lativentre (assembly GCA_916610255.1). Classification (NCBI taxonomy): domain Eukaryota; kingdom Metazoa; phylum Arthropoda; class Insecta; order Hymenoptera; family Halictidae; genus Lasioglossum; species Lasioglossum lativentre. Next base: position 34,360,502 of record OU744356.1, on the reverse strand, counting down.
GCATACTCACCGAACCCTGTCCGTTCATCGTCGTAAACACGTGGCACGCTCATTATTCGTCTCGTTACCATCGGTCGCATTATCATATATGTAGAGAGATCCAGCGTTCCGATCAAGGGAAGCTGGCCTACGATTCATCGTCATCGATCGTTCCATGCCATGATCGTCATCCAGGACCTGGCCGTCGGATCATCCGCCGCGCCGCCGTAGGAACTCGCGTCGTCGCGAGGGAATTCGGGAGTCGTGTTAGGTTCATCTCAGTTCCCCATCACCATGAAAATCACCGTTCGTTTCGTTCGCTCGCTCGCCATTTCTCCAAGTCGCGTCTCGTAGAGTTTCTCGAATGCAAATTTGAACGGATCGTTTCTGGCATGATGCATGCGTCCGAGTGTCGGACGACGTAGACGATGTTGTTTTCACGCTCGTTTCCTAGAACCACCTCGAGGCTCGTTCGTGCGAAAGCGACGGCTCCTCGGCTCTCTCCGCTTGATCGCGTCGAATCGACGAACAGATCTGTGATACTCGTAAACCGCGGCGAAACAGATCTCCGGATCAATACGACGCGACGCGACGCGACGCGACGCGACGAACACTTGCTCCTCTACCGTGGACAATGAACGGAAGGGAGATCACGGATCCCGTGATCTTCGAGATCTCTCTCGATTACCGGCTTCCCGAACCCCGAACGATCAGCGTCGTCGCCATTGTACAGGGTCAGGAAGCTTCGCCGGGTTTCCTTGACACCGTCGCATTGAACTCGGTCGAACGAACATGCCCGGTAGTACAAAAAGCGTTTATCTATTAACACGCGCCGCGCCGTCAATATTTCTATAGCTATAGTAGAGCTGTAAGTACCCAAGTGCTCGGACGGTTCCAGCTTTGAAACGGTTCGAACTTTGATGCGCCTTTGGTCCTTGAGCTAGCGAAAATCTCGAAGAAGAAAAAAACGATTAATATAAAGACGTTGTCGATGTTCAACCGTTGAGATAAAAAGCGTGGTGTGGGTCATTTAAAGATCGAACTGTTTTATCGTTTTGAGCTGTTTCAAAGTTTTCCTGGAGCCCAAATTCATGTACAAATGATTTTTTATAGGACACCTGAACCTGTTAACCGGAGGACTCTTTTATTCGTGACAATCTCTATAACCGATCAACGCTTTGGATTCCGTGATACATTGATTTTGTACCGTGACAATTAGTTCGATATGTTAAACGTATGATAGAAAATGTATGTGTTCTTCCGATGAAACTTGGTAGAACGTCGATTCAAAGTATGTACATGCTGCAATGACGTACTCCGATGGTCGTAATAGTTTTCCACTTTGTCGCGCATGGAACTATTAGCGAGCATCGTTGTGTTACAGCAGGCCCGGGCAACTTCTTTCCCGTTGTCGCTTCACGGACTCCCACTACCAGTTTACCGGTCCCCCCATTATCAGCTATTTCATATTGCCCCTACCGTGCTTTGCATCGCGTGGCTGCGACGATGCGGCCTCTTCTCCCTACTCCTAGTCTCCCCAACCTGCTCCTACACTCCACAGGAGTTTGGTGGGGAGGACCCAGGAGTAGGGGGAGGAGTCGTTCGTGGCTCGCGAGCCGCCAGTTGCCCAGGCCTGTGTTACAGCAACGCAACACTTAGAAACGCTTTCATAATTAACCAGTGCCCACTATGGTGGAAATCAAAGTGCCAATCAGCATGAAAATGCATACGAAATAATCCGATAACCATAGTACAATGAAATTCAAGGTATCGAAAGACATAAGCGAGAACTCGGTTAACAGGTCAGCTTCAGACCAAAGTCAATATTCTCGAGAATGCTCGCGATTAGCCAAAGTACAAACGCAACAGAACTTAGCAGAGATACATACTACCAAAAGTCAATTCTATTGTTATCCACGGTAAAGAGTAATGGTTAGATTGTAATTTCAAAGAATCGTCTATCAAATGTGTAAAAAGGGGTTCGAACGGTTTCGAATACCATGATGAATATTCCGCGGCGGCAGCGAATATTTCGCAGATTTTCTCAACGATATAAGTCCAATGGACTAACTATTTCTGTCATCCGTTTTATCTATTCCCTACTGCTTCTTAGAACTACCAGAATGCGCTTCGTATCTGTAGATAAACAAAATTAACAAACAAAATCTACCTTGCAACCGTCGCTCAAAGTCACGTACGCTATATTGACGAAAATATTTGCGAGATATCCCCTGCTGTCATGGAATACGTTAATGTCTCGATATGCATATGAAAGTGATGTGCACGACATTCCTGAATTTTTTATGTAATTTTCAATTCAAACAACACCGCTCGTGACATAATTCGGAGCATGTTTGCTTGTTCAATTGACAAGTAGAACTTCCATTATCCGAACCAATCACTTCAATCCAAAGCGATCTATATGCAATATACGATCTATTACAAATAAGTAAAGATTTAATCGAACACTGTAGCTAGATAACCGTTCTGCATATAGTATAGTTCTATATATAGTAATCTATAGTATATGTTCTTTAGTATACGGATAATCGAGGTTCTACCGTGTCGAGATTTAAACAAATAAATATGATGGAAATCGTGTCGTGTTTGGTGCAAAGTTTGATTAGAAGAAACAATTAAACATTTTTGTCCACCCTATTCCACGTTCGATGCTAGCGGTAAGAGATTATGGGGCAGTGTCTGTACACGATACGAGTGACATTTCGGTCCGGACGTTGACGCATATATCGAGACATTACTCTCGTTGGAACCCTCGAGATCGAGTCGAGCGTGTCTCGTCGATGATTTTCGGGGCCGGTGTACGATAACAAGGAATCTCGGCGGATAAGTTCGAGCCGGGAACTGTCTGGTTGACGAGCATCGCTGGCCCGGGGTGAATTAGGCGAAGTTCGATATCACGGAGAGTTTGCAGCTCTAGACGGAACTTGTCAGCGGCCGATCGGAACGTTCGCGCTCGTTCGTTGGTTTCGTCGTCGTCGTTGTCGTCGTCGTCGTCGTTCGTATTTGTTCGTGTTTGTTCGTGTTTGTTCGTGTTTGTTCGCGTCTGTCCGAGTACACGGTCCGTAGAGTTTCGCAGCGGCGAGGACCGTGATCGACCCTCTATTCAGTCTCCAGATGAGGGGAGTGAGCACGAATCGAGGGGAAAAAGTTACCCCCTCTCTGTGCCCGTACCGGATTAGTAACGTGACTTTGCGACACATGCACGACAGAGACGAAACGCGTCACGTGACCGGGCTGCGACGGAAGCGTGGGGAATAACGTCGTAGAATCGGTTTTACTTGGGGACAAATAAATGTTAATCTGCCGATTCTGTCCGTATCGGTTCACCCTAACTCGGGACTCATCGTCGCGGCCGTAAATTCACTCGATTCGACAAATAAAACCGAGAGCCGCATGCGAGTCTCCGAGAAGTCTAGTACTGTGTTTATGCATGCTGCATGCCACGCAGACAAGCTCCGTATCGTTACGACGCATCCTCTCATCATCTAGCTGTCTGTCGTCTCGTTGATCGATTTCCCATATAAGGTAAACGAACATCGCACGGGGCATCGCCGTCATCATTTCAGCGAGCTCCGAGGCTGACCACAGCCATCGGGGTGCTCGCCTATAGTATCGAAACGAGGGGATCGTTCGTTCGTACAGACAAGTTTTTCCAAATTCTTTTGATTCCAACATGCTCGAAAATAAAACGTTCGATTGGATGGTAGCACGAAATGAACCGAACGTCCCCGATCCGCGACATCTACATAATCATAAGGGACTCCATAACTAGTACTTAAGGTTAGAGCTAAGTTAGCGATAAGTCAGCAATGGATGGCACTTCCCAATTCCGCCGAACTCGTTCGATTTTTTCCTCGCGGCATGAACGACCGTTAATCGCGTGGTCAATCCGAGCGCAGGCTCGGCATCAATTTTTACGTGACCGGAATTAAGGAGAGTCTGGCAAATCGAAGAATGGGGAAAGCCGATCACGTACCGTCGCGTCGTGGCAAATTAAGGCCCCCGTGTCGTTCGAACTCGGTTAAATGTAACGCAGCGATAACAATGTTCGTTGCTCCGACGAAATTCTGGAAAAATCATTTCACCCTTTCGGCTAATTAGACTCCACCAATTGACCGAGATGTGCTTCCGTATAAATTGTTTGACAGGCGAACAGCAACACCGAGGAAACTCGAAGCTCTAAGAGTGAAACTAGCATTTAATATTCCGTTGAACTGAAACATCTGTTGGCGATGTCTCGAACATAATCGCCTATATACATACGATTAGAGATAAGGGAAATCAATCTGACGCAGCTATCGCTGTAATGAATGTGTACAGTATGCAGTTTCTGCTGATAGAGGACCCTACGCGGTGAAGTTGAATTACAAGGCTTGCTAAACAGGAATCTGAAAGTTGACAGGTTAACTACACGAGGTCAGCTTGATTCTAGTATGCCACATTTGAAAATATTAGTTGAATCATGTCTTCGATTTTTCTCGTGTTGCGAACGTTGTGCACAGCAGTAGACTTTTGAAACAATTACCGTAGGCTGTCCTTTGACGATACGTTCAGCGAGCGTGTAAAATATGCCGAGCTTTCCATCCTTTCTCCAACGAAAGGGTTAATGATTCGATTGATTGGAACGCAGGGAGGCGGAGTTGGGTTGCCTTCGTGGTGAGCGAAGCATTATTAAATGTGGTGCCCCAATATTCTAGCTTTCTGAGGAGGTAAGGATATTCTTCACCCGACAAAGAAGCACTTCCAAGCCACCACCTATCCTTCGTTTCCATCTACGTGATTACCGTATTATGTAACGGAGTGTTTCAATGTTCCGTAGTAACACGTTTTCTAACACACACGCTCTCTCTCTCTCTCTCTCTCTCTCTCTCTCTCTCTTTCTCTCTCTCTCTCTCTGTCTTTCTTTCTCTCTCCATCGGGGTGGCTAGTGAACTCCCACGGGACTCGAAGCTCGCATAACAGCCTGGGGACGGGAAACAATTTTTCAATAATTTTCCAACCCGTCGTCGTCGCGATAAAAATCTAACTCCCTTTTTTTTCTCTCCGTGGGAGCATGAAATTACAGCTTTCCGATTTTTTTAATCGAAACTTCAGCCGGCAAAAGTTCGCTCTCGGGCCCGCGGTTTATTTCAATATTCAATGGCGAACTCGTCGAACTTTCATAAAACTTCGTCGCAGTTAGTTACTCTAATTATTCTTCGTTAAGTCTTTTCTCGTTGCGGCCGTCCGTTGCGCTTTTATTATCGCGGATTCTCTCTTTGTTTAACTTCTCGTTTTATTCAACGAACCCCCGAATTTCTCATACGCAAGTGGGCTCACGACATAGGAACTCGGTCTGGAAATCATCAGCCACTTCGACGTCTACACCTCTTTCTTTCTTTCTCTCTCTTTCTCTCTCTCACTCTCTCTCTTTCTGTCTCTCTGTCCCTTTCTCTGGTGTGAGTCATTGATCTGACTGTTCGCAATCATTCACGTACCACGCGCAAAAGCGATCTCTGGCCTGGTCGCCCACTCTTCGTCGGCCTCGTCGTTCGCAGAACCACGAAGAGCCGGTACGAGAATGGCGGACCACCTCCTGTTCGATACTTTCCTGCGTGCGTGCGTGCGTGTATGCAGCCTAACGATGATCGTAGATAGTCACGTAGCACTTACTACTACTACTACCGTTACAATTCTTCTTCTGTCGTTCTTCCATCTTTTTTTTCTCGACTTTTTTTTTTCGTCGTCCTTCCATTACCGATTGTGGTTCTTCGTGGCCGTCGATGAGAAACACCGAGGAACCCGAGACGATGAACACCGGTCGCGAGGATCGCTCGTCTCTCCGTAGATCTGTTTCTTACTTGGCACGACATAGAACGCTGGAGAGGCGCGGGATCGACGATCGATCGGGCCCCATTGATCTCGGGCCCGATCGACCCACCGGTTCCCGATCCTGCTTTTATTGGGCAACTGCGTGAGATACGCGCGTGCACGACCTCTTGGTCGCGACTCTGACAGCCTCTGGTCGAAGTAACTTACTCTCGCGATAGTTTACTACTGGAAAAAGACTGTAGTGAAGCTTGTATAGCGGTTCTGAAACAGTTGCGAATAGACCCCGAATTTTTATTCATTTCTCAAAATCGGTAAGATACAAAATTACATCTCTTTCGAGACAAATCTGAATTACACTGAATCTACTGAAGTGCTTGTCAATTATCATTATTAGACTGCAAATCTTTATGCAAATTCCTATTGTTATATCTAATTTTATGGAAGTTATAAAAAAAAAAGAAATTTTCTTTCATTGATGAAAAGATTTCTCGTGGGCAAAGTAAAATAAAAATTTTACTAATTTTTGTTAGTACGCACACGTTCCTGTGTGTCAGACATTTTTGTATTCGTGAACGTATAAAGATTAACAGTAGAAACATTATATTGGTTCTGCATCGATGTTGCGTTGTCTCTGAGACAGTGCTGTATCGATTCTACTATATGAATCTTGTGTCGATTCTACAGAAAATTATTAAATATTGTGTGCTCTGAAGAAATCAGCATAATAATTTATTAAATACTCTCTTCTAGAAACAATTCAATAAAAGACCAAAACTTTTTTTACTCTGTTTTTATGCATTATATTCGAGTACACTGATATGTGTAAACATTGGAACTTGTAATTTTTATATCTGTATCTTTTAGACAGCGTATAAGGAAAATTATTCCCGCTGGGACGGAAAACGAACACATTTTTCAAAACCAAATGAACAATTAAAAAGTAATTTCAGAAAGCTCGAAATCAATGCATAGACGCTTGATCTACTATTTGTTTCAACATCGATGCTGAACCATTACGAAATCTACATAAAGGTGGGATCTCCTAAGCGCGTCTGGACGCAGCGTTTTGCGATCCTGAAACCTCTTATACACCATTCGTCACGGCCACAAACTTGTGCGTTCAGACACACAGCAAAAAGTTACGACGAATGGAGTACGGATCGCAAAACGCGGCGTCCAGACACACAGCAAAAAGTTACTACGATTGGAGTATGGATCGCAAAACGGTGCGTCCAGACGCACACCAGGAAGTTACAACGAATGGAGTATGCATCGCAAAACTCTGAGTCCAGACGCGCTGAGGAGATCCCGCCTGAAGAACGGACTGTAAAATAGGCCCTAAATCGTATAATCAGTAGCCAGCGGATTTGATGCATTCATGACAATTATGAGTAAGTGTAATTTGAAGAAGTAACAAGATTAGAAGAATTTGAAAATACTGTTACATTATTTTCAACCTATTAAACACATTAAGAAAGAAAATAAATTTCTTTGAGTTTGTTGCAATTCAGATAGAAAATTTTTATTTCGCATAAAGATCCGCTGTCTAATAATTATCATATAATATACCGGTGGTGCAGAACTGTTTCAAGAACCGGAACCAATACCGGTAGCCGTTTCCCAGCCCTCGAGAGAAGCTCGGAAAGATCCGGTGAGACCTAGGTAATCCAGGTGACGGGAGTCTCGTTAGACGAGCCCGGAATCCCCTATTTTCAACGAGACTAATGCCTCATCATAGATTCCTCAACTTGGTTATCCCTTCCATTACCGAATACTCTCAATCTTTAGGAACAGAGTCTTCCCGATAACAGTTCGCTTGAATTTTCTTTGCATCGGTGCGTGTCTCTTTTCCTGGTGTGTAAGTACACCGGGAAACCGTAGGACTTTTACTTCGACCATCGGCGATGAGGGCCGCGACATCTCTTACACGCTGCGTACTCTGCTAGTCGATTAGATAGTGAAACGTTTAGCTGTGTAACTATGCTTACGATCCCGACGCGGGCTCTCGCGGTGTTGGAGATCTCGCGACGGGATCCTCACGCGGCCTGCCGACACCAGAGTAGATCAGACGAGCGTAGTAGGTACGTACACGAAAATCAAAGAGAGAGACACAGTATACAATCTATATATATATATATATACATAATACATCCTAATCTATCCACAGCTCCCACGACTCCCTGAATCTCGCCTAACTCCACCCCATTACACTCGTTCGACACGTAATCAATGTATCTCTCGTACACGCAGGAAACACTGTTTGTAATTTTGTATCGTTGGTCTCGATATCGCTGCATGCTCAGTATACGAGTCCTGGCCGAGCAGGACGAACCAAGGCTGCCACGATTAGCCCTGAAGAGGAACAAGTCTGTCGAACGGCACTCTTCAACAACCGCGCATCGACCGTTTTCAAACAGACCCGCCAGAATGATCCCAAACGATTCATCCGGCGCCGGATGTTCGTAGACTCGCAGTGGTTGTAGAGTTAGGTTGATTATCCTGTTAACCATCCTGGAGAATTGATTTCCGGAGAAGCAGATTTTCTCCGATTTTATCGCGGATTCTTCGAAAACAGGTTTGATCGACGCCAGTATTAATCGAGAAGAATATTGAACCGACGCTTACTTCGAAGCACACTGGTTTAATTAAGAATCGTTTTATTCGTCCAGTTCCCTCTGAATAAGGTAAGCGTATCTATCAAGAGAGGTTCTTTAACTGTCCCCTTTCGGATTGGAAAGAAAGCAAGACGGATTTGTAGAAACGGAAGTTAAATTTGAATAGAAAATATATGCTACCTTCTTATGTTTTGAAATGATTATGTCTCATTAAGCCGGATGCACAGTGGGCCAAATGCCCGATCTGGCTGGAAAAAAGTACTACACATCAGATGCGGCTACTGATGTCGGCTTATGTGGTGTCGCGTCGTTGCGAAGAGGAGGTCTTAACCCTCATCCGTCCCTCGTGTCAATTTGACACAGTTTTCCCGAAATAAGTTATACTGTCCTGTTATTTGTAGGTTTTGCCCGAAACTTCGTGACTTTTAGTTTTTTAATGCGAAACCTATAACCGAAAACCTTAGATGTAAATGTTAACTCATCAATTTGAATTTTAAAAAATCGAAAAGTAACTGTTTACCTCGTTATTTAATTGATCTTTTACCAATGTGTGAATTTGACACCGAGGGACAGATCCAGTTCGTGAAATGAGGGACGGATGAGTGTTAATCTTAAAATGATATTTTTGATCGCGAAAAAAATATTTGGAAAAAATATTTGAATGACGTGTAATTTTTTAAAGATAAAGTATCATTGATTTGCCACTCGATGGTTAATATAAAGAAATTTTCAAGAAAATTGAACTTGCGTGTGCGGCTGTCGCCGTTGTTGTACACGGAACCCTTAGCAACTCCAAGTTAATTTCTTTTCCGATAATCTCCTCGAGGCTAACGGTCTTCGAACAATAATTTTACTGGAATTAATTAGTAGCTGCATAGTTTTATGAATGCTAGGAGGGACGGATTGAGATTGATGTCCCTCGGGAGTAAGAGTGAAACACGAGTCAACTGCAAAGCCTGATCTTAGTATTGATAAGGGTAGCTCGCGACTGAGGGCTAAGTGGGCAATAAAAGCGAACACTGACCGCGCACCGCTGCATACAAGTGCTTTGACTTGCTGATAAGAAAAGTACTACCGAGAAGACATTACCGTTGACTATTGCTGCCTTCAATGAACACTGGCGTCGATGAAAACTGGTTCCGCTAAATACTTAGCAAACAAAACGGTAGTAATGGTCAGCTTATGTGGCCGAAAATGGCGGGTTCGGGTCGGAACCCGAAAATTCGGGTAGTAGTCGGTTCGGGTCGAGAACCCGAAAATCTATGACACTCGAATATTATAAATTTTCGGGTTCCCGAGTATCACGAATTTTCGAGTCCCGACCCGACCCAACCCGAAAGAACCCAATATTCTAAATCAGAGTCGGGGAACTGTCGGCCCATGGGCCGCACACTGTTTCTCTCACCTGTTCTCAGTGCCTACCAGCGTCCCCCACCATTTCACCGGTATTATATGAAAGAAATAGCGTGCGGCCCGCGGGCCGCCGCTCGCTAAGTCCCCAGCTCTGGAAATAAAGTCAAACTAGGAGTGGTGCTGAATAGTGGGAGACCAGAAAATGAATGGTGGTGGTCGCGTTGAAACGGCGGAGAAGTAGTTTCCCGGTTCTGATCTAAATGAATGGGCACCCAGGCAATCGCAGACGGTTCTCCTTGACCTGCACCTCTTCGAGAGCGAATGAATCTTGAAGATCCTTCGCAAATAGATCGAAGTTCAAATCGGTTGAAATAAAAACGTTTGTGCGAAATTAAACCGTCGAAGAAGCGGTTGAATTGGCCGACAAATCGGGCGGTTAACAGGCTAACTCGATCGTCGATCGCGGAGGTCCCGGTCATGGACCAAACCGGACGCCAATTCGATGCACGATCGCCGGCTGTAGAAGCTCGTGGGAAAGTTTTTCAAGCTCGAAGCAAACCGGAAAGGATCCTCTCTTCTCCGAGCCGAGCCGGGCGGCACGGAAATTTTGCGAAGCGATTAGCAAGTCGAACAGTTGGCGGATCGGAACGAAAACGGTCGAGCGTCAGGCGCGGCGACCCGTTTTCACAGCCGATTGCGTCTCGTTGGCCAGAAATGCCAGAATCGAAGCCGATCGTCGTCGTGCTCGGCCACGACTGAGAGACGACAGGCCTGGGCGCCTTCGTCGCTCGTTGTTTCGTCGTCGTCGAGGTGTTATCCGTGCGCGCGGACTGATCCTCTCCTGGACGACGAATCTTTTCGCAGCTGGACGAGCTACGGACCGAAGTGCAGCGCAGGGACCAGGAGCTACTAGCCATGTCCGCCAAGATGAAGACCCTCGAGGAACAACACCAGGACTACCAGCGGCACATCACCGTGCTCAAGGAGTCACTCTGCGCCAAAGAGGAACATTACAATATGCTGCAGGCTGACGTAAGTTCACCATTCAACTATGTATGGTTCAGAGTTCGGCAAAATTTTCATCTAAATAAAAATTTCGAATAACGAATAAAAAATAAAAAAATTTTTATTTATTATTCGATGGTTTGCGTTTATTAGAGTTGGCAGTAGTTGTGGAAAGATTTATTCGAAGCCTCCGAATAAAAGATACAGATAAAAGATGAAAAAATTATTCGAAATTCGAATAAAGCCACTTTATTACCTTTATTCGTCGGATAAATTCTCGTCGAATATAATTATTTATTCGATGCTCGTCGAAAAAAAAACTTTTTATATTCGAACCAACGAATAATGAATGAAAATGTTTTTAATTTTTCTTCGTTATTCGAAATTTTTATTTAGATGAAAATTTTACCCAACTCTGGTATGGTTACCACTGGTTTGCAGGTATCCGAAATGTCGGGTTTGGGTCGGGTCGGTTGCCCGTACTTTCCGGATCTCAACCTAATTCGGCCCAACCTGACATTTCGGGTACCCGATTACCCTTAACGTATACCAGGGGTAGGCGAAAATCCGAAAATATCGAATAATCGATTATCGAGACGGGTCAGGTTCTCAAAAATTTCGGGATTCTCCAATATATCGGGATTCCCGAGAATAATCGCCCCTTTCGAGTTGAACATTTTTGGGATGTCCTGTATAACATGCACAAAATTGAGAGCGGGGACCCTTTTGGAGGAAAAATTGAGAAATAGTCATTCACCTACTACAGTACTCTCGCGATAAATGTCCCAAATGTCTGGACGATAATTATCCCTGAACTATCCCCACTCCTGCGGGGTATACCCCGTGAGGGGCCATAAATTCGAGAGGCCTTGGCCGCCGAGAAGTGTAATATGATACGGGTCGGGTATATCGGTGTGAAACCACTACTAATCCGATAACAAACTTCTTAATTTTTCATTATTTTTTTATGGAACTTGCACCAACATATTCCTGGCATTTTTCTAATGAAAATGATACCAAATATGATATAATTCCGATGATATTTACGTGTGTAATGGACAATAAAATTTTCGTGCGCATGGAAGGACAGCGTATGGGAAAGAAAGAGACGCGGAGAGTCGCAGTCGCTGGCACAGTTCAAACGCCCGCCGGGTCCTCACAATGTAATCCTAATAAAAAACTTTTTTGTTATTACTAATTTTTTTATGAGACTTTTACCGATATATTTGTGACATTTTTCTGATTAAAATGATACTAAACACGATATAATTGCCGTTCATATAATTTTAATGAGAAGTTACGCGGGGTCGTCCATTATACACGTAAATATAATCGGAATTATATCATATTTGGTATAATTTTCATTAGAAAAATACCAGGAATATGTTGCTGAAAGATCCATAAAAAAAATAATGAAAAATAAAGAAGTTTTGTGATCGGATTAGTAGTGGTCTCACACCGATATACCCGACCCGTATTATGTTTACATTTCTCGGCGACCAAGGCCTCTCGAACTTCCCAGTCCATTTCTACGTTCGGCACAAGTCAAAGAATAGTATCCCTGGACGATAATTGTCCCTGCCCGGACCCGTGGTTGGAACAATTATCGAGAGAATACTGTACTACGTGAACCGCTCTCAACTGTGTAAACAGAAAGTGTCACCAGGTGAAAAGAATCATCCCTTTCAATTTCCAAAGCAGTTTGCGCAGTCCACCTTCCTTCTATCGCAATTTAGAATTCATGGAAAAGCGACCATGCAGAAAGTATCGGTTGGAAGTTGGTTCGTTGTCGAAGGAATCGAGTCCTGGGGGATTCTCGATCGTATTGTAACCGGCAAATCAAACTATGGGGAGGTGGACAGGGGTAACGGAAGGCCAGGTAGCAGGAAACTGGGTCGTTCGAAGCCTCTCTCTTTCTCTCTCTCTCTCTCTTTCTTTCCTCTCCTCTCCGGACTTCTCCAGGACTGCCCGTAGTCGCGTGTATACGTGTACGGTGTACAATGCGGATCGGGCTGATCAAAGTCATTCGCAGCGCATAATGTTCGCGTGTGTACATCTCAGGTGGAGGAAATGCGGCAGAGGCTCGAAGAGAAGAACCGGATGATAGAGAAGAAGACGCAGGCAGCCTTGCAGGCGCAACAGGAACGAAATCGTATGAACACCGAGCTGACCGAGCTCAAGGATCACATGGATATCAAGGACAGGAAAATCAGTGTTCTTCAGCGCAAGGTGAGTGAGCTTACTTCTTTCTCGATTTTCAACTATTGTTTCACACCGGTCGAGGCCAGGATGTGGAACGCCGCCCCCTCAGGATTAACGCGTCAACTTGTCCCGTCTTCTGCTCCCATTCTTCTGCAATTGAGTGGTCTGTGTTCGATAGGGGTGACTTGATAAATTATCGTTCTAAGGAAACGAAGGGCCGAGCTTTTGCATTTAAAATTCCATTTAAGTGAAACATAAGCGGAAAGCTCGCTTCAATTTCAAGTTAAATGTGCATTCGCGTGCGTTCGTTTGCCCTCTCCTTCGTCTCCTCGGCATCGAGTCATCCCCGTTTTGCACGGGCCATCAACGTTTGTCGCAACGAACATGGAATAGTTTACCATTTCCTTCGTTCAACAATGCAAGTCACGATCAAAGAAAAGGGTGTAGCCGGATAAGGAGGCCAAAAGTGCCGCTTTACCAAATTGAATGTGCAATAGGCCATTCGATAGCTTATCCAAAGAAAATACTTTGTGCCAATTTTCATCCCTATATGTCGACATGGTGGATAGTAATGGGGTGACAAAGAAAATCAGGTTTTTCCGTAATTTCTCTTGTCCTCTTCAATTGAAAATTATGAAAATAATCAGGCATATTTTAGCTTCGAAATCGAATTTAAAAAAATAAAAGAATTGTTGAAATTCCGATTTTGTGTAGAACTTATGAAATACCACTTAGTATTATATTTCTACAGTTTTAGCATCTCGTTGTAGTTGTCAAAATATAATTTTTTCAGTTTTTTCGAAGTGGCGGCAAATAGTTGAAAAAATTAAAAATCGGTCATTTTCTAACTCCCTCTGGTAGAAATCAGGTTAACCTAGGAGGTTATATACATTTCAGTAGAATACTAATCAAGTAACTTCATTTTCTAATTATTTCTGTGAAATGTTCAAGGTTTATCAGTGTCTAATAGGCTTACAGGATAAATAAAATATAACAATTTGAAGATTAAAGGACTGTTTATACCGAAGAAAACGCGGTGGGACCCCGGATCCGGGCGAAATTTGGTTACCCTGGTTTTGTATCTAGCACTTATACGGGGACCGCCTGGACTGATATAAGTGCTAGATACAAAACCAGGGTAACCAAACTTCGCCCGGATCCGGGGTCCCACCGTGTTTTCTTCGGTATAAACAGTCCTTAACTTAGTTTTTCACGGAAAAAACGTCGAAAAAATCGGTTTTTATTTTTTTTTAACAACGGCGCACCACTCTTAAAAATCTGAAAAAATTCATGAACGACACTTATAATAATATATCGGTACTGTAAAAATATAGAGGTGGTCAATTTAAAACTTCCATGTGAAATCTGCATTTTTTCGATTTTTTTTAGTTTTTTGATTTTTTACAAGCAGGATTTTTAATTTAAAAATATGAAACGAATTGCAGAGTATGTATTCGGGTGCTTGACATGTGTCAGATTTTTTTCATAATTTCTAAACATCGTTAACTAGGGAAAATAAGCCAAAAACTGATTTTTCAATTTTACCCCATAACTAACCTCTCGATCGAGATAGAGGATTAAAATTTTACACAGTATGTTTTTTTTGATGCCCTATCGAATGGCCCATCCTCGATATTATTCGGCTCAAGGGCATTTTTGACCATCTTATCCGGCTATACCCTTTGTTTAATGTTAACACTCGTACTTTTCAATCTCGGTGAAGCATTTAACCGTGAATCGTTCTTCCAATCGCGTGAAGACAGATCACATCGGCGAAAGCCAGTACAGCAGCACGTCCAGTAGCTGAACGGTTAATTGCGAACAGAGAAATAACAATTGCGGTACGAGGGTGAAATTAACGTTTCGGCAAATACTTAACGTTGATCGGTTCTGTCTGAAATTCTTCTTGACTTGCGTCGTTAAACGTTCGTACCGAGCGATCAAAGCCGAGTAACGAGTAGATGTCCTCCGAGTAGCCACCCTCTAGAAGCGTAACAGCGTTTGTCGATTGATCCTGCTTACCGTGTGACAATCGCGCCTCGAGTCTGCTAATTATCAAAGAGAAGCGCGTTCAATTAAAGAAAGGAGATATCGAAAGATATAAAGTGGTCCGCGTTCGTGAACGCTCAAAAGCGGACTCATCACCAAGACGCATCATCAAGATCCGCCGAGTCGCGAAAGAAGCGTAATCGTCACCGGTCCTCCCTGGTACCCCGTTCGTTAATGCGACCGAGCCGAAAGTGGTTTCCGCTGGCGATTAATTATCCGCCACCCAGCGGATCAAAGGGAAACCAACCACTTAGCGTGCGAATGTTCGCACAATGCGCGACCAAGGGAGTGCCCATGTATGCGAGTTCTTCCCGTTCTCGATTGGTATGTGTGTGTGTGTGTGAGACGCGCGCGTGCTTCTGCGACACAATTTTTTTGCAGTTTGTTGTTTCGTTGAGCGCACCTCTCGTAGTCGATGTATGTAAATAGCCGCACTTTATCCCTGAGTTTCGCCTCCCCATTAGTTGACCAGTTCTCATGTATCATTTATCAATAAAGCCGTTGAACATTACTTTGCGTTTCCTTTTTCTTTGCTCGTTGTTGTTTTTTATTTTTTGTGGCACTAGCGCACACGCTCCGCGTCCGTTTGTTGTTGCCGCCGATGATCGATGACGAACAATCCCCCTCCCATTTTGGATCCCTCTAGAAATGTCATCAATTATTGGCGTGCCGATCGCAGAACCAACACGCCTTCTCGCGGTTATTATTTTCACCGCCTGCATCGGAGAACGTTTCCTTTCGATTTTTGTTCGTTTTTGCAGTCGTGATTATTGATTATTAGTTGCCGCTACCGCGAGCGTAGTTGTGTAAATGTTGCGAATGATGTCTGAGAAGATGTGGTGGCGACACCAGGTGACAGGTAAGTAAGCATTTACGTTCATTATATCCCCGTTCAGACGCTAGGTTGTTGCGTGCGAAATGTCCGATTTTTTTAGTCGTTCACATTCTTCGTTTCCAAGATTGTCGCAAGTATCTTCGAATTTCGGGGCTTTGAAAAACTATGCAGGGTGTCCCAAAAATGTTGTGCTCGTTGGATCGGGTGATTCCCGAGGTCGTTCGAAGTACCTTTTTTCTTTGCGAAAATCTTCTCCGCAGCTTCGTTAAAGAGTTATTAACGAAAAACACTGACCAATCAGAACGTGGCTACCAGCGGACGGATTCCAGCTCGGCCAATGCCAACGCCACGCTCAGAGCGCGGCTTGTGTCTTTTTCCTTAATAACTCGTTAATAAAGCCGCGAAGAATATTCTCGCAGACGAAAAGATTATTACAAATTACCTCAGAAATCACCCCTTTCAAGGAAGTGCAACACTTTTGGAACATCCTGTATAGTGCACCTGCAGACATAACATCACCATTATACAGGTTTTGCACTACAAATTAATCCTTTTGTAGATCATAATCACCTTTCTGCACTGAATATTAACCAATTTACAGGTCTTGTTCATCGTTTTGCAAATCAAACTCACGCTTTTGCAAATCTAATTCACCCTTTCACAGATCAAATTCACCTTTTCGTACATCAAATTCATCTTGTAGATGATTCAACAGTACAACAATGTCATTTCGTCGTTTTTGTCATTTTGAATGTTTTGGCTGATTCTTCAAACCGTGGCCACTTAGTGGATGTTATTAATCATTCTCTTGCAACTATCATCCATACAGACTGTCATAATTATTACAATGAATATATACATAAAATTACCCCACGCAGCTGCAGTAATGTGTATACATATATGTATATGCATAAATATTGTTTTTATTAAATAAGCATTTTATGTTATTTTATCTTTAAGTATTACTGCGTATGTATATGCAACACAAATTTTCTTTCGGAATAATAACTTTACGTCGGGTATTTTTTTGTTAGAGTAGCTTAAGAATACAAGTTGGCAGAAAAAGTTGAATTGCAAAATGTTTAATTTGATTTACAAGAAGGAGAATCTGATCTGTGTAAGGGTGAATTTGATTTTCAAAAGGGTAAACAAGACCCGCAAAGGTTAATTTGGTGTGCAAAGAGGTGATCTACAAAAGGATTAATTTGGAGTGCAAAACCTATAAATCCTCGCGTTTCGAATGCAACAATCTAATATCATTGACCTAGGGTAAACGATCCACAATTCTCGGCACTGCCTCGCAAGAAGTCTCACGTTACAGAACAAGGGCAAATGAGGCCCCCGTTCTCTCCGCCTATCCCCACCCTTGACGTTCTTGCAGTCCCAATATTTAGGCTTTGACGTCACATAGAGGCTTGCCACTTCCACTCTGACTAATCGGTCCCGCATTGCTCTCACGGGACTTCTTGGGAGACACGCAGAATACAGCTTCGTAACATTTCCTATCTCCAGCAGAAATATTTCGCCGCCTGTTTCTCCCTCTTCCTGCTTCGTATCCTGAAGCCTGGTATAAATATTATTCACCGAAGACCTTTAACAACCATCTCGAACCCTGTAGGGATTCTTAACATGCCTCGGCGCCCTAAGAAAGCATTTTTTGGCCGTCGATTCTTCCTGATACTTTGATATTCTGCTGAAAGTGATCGGGCGCTCACGGCAAAGTGGTTGTAACTTCAGATCGAGAATCTGGAGGATCTGCTGAAGGAGAAGGACAACCAGGTCGACATGGCAAGGGCGCGACTGACGGCTATGCAGGCGCACAACTGCAGCAGCGAAGGTGCGCTCAGTAGCCTGGAGGAGGCGATAGGAGATAAGGAGAAGCAAATGGCGCAATTACGCGAGCAGAGAGACCGGGCGGAGCAAGAGAAGCAGGAAGAAAGGGAGTTACACGAGAGGGAGATCGCCGAGTACAAAATGAAAATTCACGCCCTCGAGTCTGAGGTGAGTCCCCCACCCCACCCTCACACCCACCCCCTCTCCCCTTCATTCGAGAGTCTCCCGTTTAACCTCTTCAAGGATAGCTTTGTTAACTTGATGCGAAATCTCGACGGCCCGAGTCTGGCCCGCAAAAACCCACTGTTTTTCAGCGTGTCATTTCACCGAACCGAATTCTTTGGGATTTAATCGCACAAATTGCTCATTCAAAAATACACAATCTGACCATTTACAGTGGCTGATCAAATTATCATGAACCGATGGAAAAATTGCACAAAGGTAGCTCCTGTTTTTATGGATATTATTCTGCTATAATAGTGTAAAATATTATATAGTATATTTCCAAACACATTACTCTTTATAGTAATGATTAAAATAAAGTATACTCTCTTTTAAATCTTTTTGATGGACGATTACTAGTTTTTTCTACTTTGGTACAAAAATAGCTCCAATATTTAAATTGTACTAATTGAAGCACTAAAAAAGGTATAGCTTTCGTGTACAATGTAAATATTTCTCAACGCGAATATTAATTGACCATAAATTCATACCACGTTTCACAGTACTTTCCTCTTAATTGCCTGTTATTGGTTTACTCAAATTACCAGAATGTGGAGCTGGCTCTTTATTGCAGCAGCTCATTCGATTGGAAAATATATAAAATGATCGTTATATGTTATTGAAAACAAACATTGATGCAAGAACCGGGCAAGTCCACTTTTCAGTAAAATTGTAATTTTTAAATGCTGCTTGTTTGATGCTGGAATTAAATAATTTTCATAATTCGGACTTACCCACTTTGTACACTAAAGTCTTCAATTATTCTTTTAATTCTAATGGTACTGAAGATATTCTAGAAAATGTGGCCTTCACATTCAATTTTGAGGACTACTTTAATCCTTCTGACCATGATACAGTTTTAGGGATAGTTGTGTAAAAGATTCTAGAATAATAGAGGATCAGCAAATTGTGTTTTATTTGTTATCTCACATTTTAAAGAACTACAGGGTGTCCCAAAAATGTTGGAAAACCTTGAAAGGGGTGTTTACCGAGGTCATTTGAAGTAACTTTTTCCTTTGCGAAAATGTCCGCCTTGACTTTGTTTTCGAGTTATTAACGAAAAACATGGACGAATCAGTGCGCGGCTACAGCCGACGGATCCGGCTCGGCCAACGCTCGCTATAGCCGCACTCTAATTGGTCCGCGTTTTTCGTTAATAACTCCGTAACGAAGCTTCGGAGAACATTTTCGCAAAGGAAAAAGTTACTTCGAATGACCCCAGGAACCACTCTTTTCAAAATTTTCCGACATTTTTGGAATACCCTGTAAATCATACGGGATCCAGAAACATAAAATAGATGAATTTCCACCCTAAGAAACATATGAGGACAGTATGAAAGTGCGATCGCCATGGAAAAATTGTTTAAGAATCTCCAATAGGTACACTGTAAATTGATTACACGATTCACCATACCAAGTACACCGTAATTGACCCTTTAAGCGAGGAGAGCAGAAATAACCGCTCTGACTGATTATTCAAAATCGCGGATAATGTGGTTGATTATTAATAATGCATTAAAGACCCTGTAGAACAGTAAGGTACGCATTTTCTAATATTTTTCTTGACTCTTTCAAAATAATACTACTTTCCACCGAACAGACGACTTGAAAAGTTCTTTCACAAATTCTTTCCTCGTTTAAGGAGATAAAACAGCGGTCGAGTAAAATTGTGAATTGACTTGAAGCGTTTCTACACAGTGGTTCATAACTGGTGGTACAATCAGGTATAGAGCGATTCTACGGAAACAAATCGGTCGACAGAGGAAGTAGGGTGAATGTGCTAGTAAGTGACCAGTTAAGAGCAGAGTCGCCAGATGAGGGGTGGGACGACGAATCGGGGGGAAAAAGTTACCCTCTCTCTGCCAGTACCAGATTAGTCGCGTGACATTGTGACAGATGCAAGGACGGAGACGAAACGCGTCACGTGACCAGGCCGCGGCAGAAGCGTGGGGAATGACGTCGTGGAAGGGGAAGGTAGAGTAGGGACACAAGTCTTAATCTGGCGACTCTGGTTAAGAGTAGGACCATGCTACAATTATTTATAACTTGTTGCTTTCTGATATAATTAAATATATAATGATATTCTACTGCTACTGACATTTAGAAATTAATAAAATGCTGAAATTGTAATCAAAGCAGATGTACCAATAAGTGACCACAGAATAACTAGTAAGTGAATAAAATAACAAAACAATGCCTTTATTCACAATATTCCGTATATGTCATCAATATTACAATAAATAATAATATGCAGTACACACACCACACCTTATTGTTAGTACGAAAGTGAAAAATCACTCTGCACCAGAAACACGTGCAGTCTGGAGCTTTGCACTCCAAATTAATTATAGATCACATTCACCTTGTTGCACTCCAAATTAACCATTCTCCAGGTCCTACCAAACTTTTCGCAAATCAAATTCACCCTTTCAGAGATCAAATTCAGCTTTCTGTATATCAAGTTCATCTTCTAGAGATTATAGATTATTCAGCAGTGAAGTGATACAACGAATATTTTTGCCGATCCTTCAAACCATGGACACTTACTTAGTGGCTGTTATTAATCATTCTGTTACAACTATCGCCCGTATAAATTGCCAAAATTATTAGATGAGCATGTACATGAAATTACCCCGCGCATCAGCAGCAGAACCAATATAGATCAATTTATGTGTATACATATGTGTATATGTATAAATATTTTTTATATCAAATAATCATTTTATGTTCATTTTATTTTATATTTAGGTATTATTACGTATATGCAATAAAATTTTAATTTCGGAATAATAACTTTACATTGGATATTTTTTTTATTAAAGTAGCTTAAGAAAACGAATTTGCAGAAAAATTTGAGTTGCAAAAGGATAAATGAGACTTGCAAAATAGTTAATTTGGAGTGTAAAAAGATGAATGTTATCTACAAAAAAATTAGTTTAGACTGGAAATCTGTACAACCTCACCATCCTCAGCCATAGATAACAATTATATGATAGAAAGGATGCTTCGAGCTCGTTCTCTATACAGTAAACGCTTGATTCTTGTCCGGATCGTGGGCACGATTCCTGTCCAGTGCCTACCCACTCCACTGCCTGTCAACGCTGAGTCGCTCCGCAGGGCGGCGACGATTGATGTCGGCTCGGGTATATCAGTGTGAACACCACGACATTGACTGGAGGAATCGATTTTACGAATCTCTTAATTTTCATTATTTGTTTATGGAACTTTCACTACCTTATTTGTGACATTTTTCTGATTAAAATGACACCAAACACGAGATAGTTTCAATTGTATTTAGTGGTTTAATCGACGGTCAAAATTTCGGTCGCAAGGAACGACAGCGCATCGGAAAGAAAGAGACGCGAACAGTCACGCGAACCGTATTTCATTCTGTCCTTCTCTGTGTTTGGCTCTCTATTGAAGTCTCGCTCGGCGCGGTCGGCGCGATATTTAGACGCAGTCATAAATCAAAAAGCACTTCTGGGCACGATTCTTGTCCATGAAAAACACGGCTGTTGGACAAGAATCAAGCGTTTACTGTACCAGGCCCGGGCAACTTCTTCCCCGCTGTCGCTTCACGACTCCCACTACTGCGAGGATACGGCTTCCTCTTCCTACTCCTAGTCTCCTCGACCTTCTCCTGCACTCCACAGGAGTTTGGTGGGGAGAACCCAGGAGTGAGTAGGAAGAGGAGTCGAGTTGTTTGTGGCTCGCGAGCTGCAAGTTTCCCAGGTCTGCTCTGTACCAACAAATGTCAAAAACGATTAATTAAAGTCTGCTACTGTTAGTATTTATTTGAACACGGTCACTCACTGGTGCTCATTTCAGTGACTTACTTGTACACTCACCTTAAATCTTTACAGCTGATTTTGTTAGAAATGAAGTATCGGACAAAAAAATATTATTCTTGAGTATCTGCTACCACCGGTTACGAGCCTCCCAGTACATTCGTAAGAATATAGTACCAAAGACGGTCTGCGTCGGTTGGCCGACGTTCCTTGCTAGCGTACACGGTTTATCGATCTGAATGGAGAAGGAAATTGCTCGAACCAGGTTGACATGGTCATCTCGGCCAAGACTGAGACGTGGCTGGACCCTGTCCACAGGTCGAGAAACTGGGCGCCCGACTGGAGAGGGCGCAGGCAGAAAAGGACAGGCTGGAAGCAAAGCTGGAGAGCTCACAGTCGGAGCTGGGCAAGAGCAAGGCCGAGCTTGACAAAGCTGCGTCCGAGGTTGGTCGCAGCGGAGCCGACTGGGAGGCTGCCAAGCAGAGGATAACCAGGTTGGAGTTGGAGAACGAGAGACTCAAGCACGATGTGGAAAGGTCGCAGAGCACCTATGGCAGGAGCGCCATCAGCTCCACCCAGGAGATGGACAGGATCCATGAGCGCGCTGAAAAGACAGCTGCGGAGCTGAGGAGAGCGCAGGCTGAGCTCAGGGTCACGCAGGCCGACAACGAGAGAGCCAGGGCAGAGGCTGCCGCCCTTCAAGAAAAGGTAACCATCCCTCGAACGTCCTTGCGAAACCCATAAAAAACTCCACCAGTAGTGCAGGATTTTTAGGACATTAAGAAACCCTACAGATTCATAGCTGATGTCATCTACTCCTGACTTCAGGAGTCCTCCAACTTTTCCTAATCTTTATGCTTCATATTTGCACTCTGGTATCGTAATCCCACAGAACTTCCTCTTTTTTAACACACTCGCGAGGCGGATACTTTTGACGATTTAATGGCAGTCACGGCAGGATCCATTCACATCTTTACACATCAAGATTGATCGAGTCAATCGAGTTTGGTTCGATTAGAATAAAGATTTTGGTTCGTTTCCGTCTATGAAGTCTGTTGATATTAGTGAGAAGTTTGTGTTCACAACCTTGAGCTCTGGATAGAACTATTTTAAAAAACTGATTCTAGGACATATGTTAATCGATCATTTTTTTGCTCCTCTTGATGATTACTATAGGCCCTTGAAGTTCTTGAACACTTGAGACAGTCAATTATTACGGAAACCAGCAGGCATATGAAAAAATGTTTTATATAAATTATTCTTCATATGACGGGGCACATTTAATGGCGCTATGCACAATTTTCCATAATGACCCTTTAAGGGTCAGATGAAGGGCAACTTCATTTTTCACATGGAAACCCATATTTTTTATTTCATATTCTTATTCTACATCGAAAAATAATAATATTTCGTATAAAACATTTTTTTCCTGAACTTACCATTTTTTAACGATACCAAGATAAATGTTGCTTATTGCCGCCTACTAGATGAAGATTCACAATACATGTTGTGTGCCATTATTGCAAGCTTTGTAACATTTATCATGGTATCGTTAAAAAATGGTAAGTTCAGGGAAAAAATGTTTTATACGAAATATTATTATTATTCGATGTAGAATAAGAATATGAAATAAAAAATATAGGTTTCCATTTGAAAAAATGAAGTTGCCCTTCATCTGACCCTTGAAGGGTCATTATGGAAAAATGTTCATAGCGCCATTAAATGTGCCCCTTCATATGAAGAATATTTTATATAAAACATTTTTTCATATTCCTGCTGGTTTCCGTAATAATTGACAGTCTCAAGATAAATGGACCACCCTGTATCTCGTTCAAAACAGAAGTTACAGAAGGGTGTAACATGTAACGATACGAATCGGCTACTAAAAAATTAGATTTTCGATACAGCGTTTGTACCGCTGTATCAAAATGTAGGGGACGGTGGGGTAAAACGGCCCGGGCGGGTAAAATAGGACATCATTATATTTCTTAAGTAAGAGATCCAAACGAGCTGGTATCGCGTGACATATTACTAGACTGCCGATTTTAATGCATTTCTCATCAATGTTGTTTGAATCAATCTTTACTTTATTCCTGCTTAATTCCTGCATAAGTCCATTTATTTATTAATTTCTTTTTATTTCTCTTTTAAAATTCTTTTTATATCTACAGGGTGTTCGATCACTGGTGAGAGAAAATTTAAAGGGTGGTTCTCCATGACAGTATAAGACGAGAATGAAGAATGGAAAATTTGCGATTTCGATTTCGGCTTTTAGAGATCAGACGCGCGCGACAGTCGTGTATCAAGTGACAGATATGTACTCGTGTAACGTACACCACTGTCGATCGGGTTGTAATAGCATTTTCGGCGGATCTTTAATTGTTAATAACTAGGAAACGAAACCAAAATCGGAATTTTTGAATTCTTCATTTTCATCATATATTGCCATGGAGAACCACCCCTTGAATTTTCTCCCACCTGTAGTCTAACATCCTGTATGTCTTACTAAAACTACCATTAAGGGGCTGTGCGCACCCAACTACCACCACAACCCTTACCACTCACACATCGATAGATCCGCATATACGTATACGAAATGCAAGGGTTTACGGCAAAAGAAACTGACGCCTCAATATTGCAATTAGAAGTTCAGACCCGGTCGATTATGTTTCCTAAGAGTCCTGGCCAGGGTCGTTCAGAGGCCAAATTTCATATTTTTACGTTGTTGAAGAGTAATTTGCAATAATCGGCAGCGCTGACTTGTGACAAAAAGTATTCTGCCGATTATTGCAAATTACTCTTCAACAACGTAAAAATATGAAATTTGGGCTCTGAACCACCCTGGCCAGGACTCTTAGGAAACATAATCGACCGGGTCTGAACTTCTAATTGCAATATTGAGGCGTCAGTTTCTTTTGCCGTAAACCCTTGCATTTCGTATACGTATATGCGGATCTATCGATGTGTGAGTGGTAAGGGTGGTGGTGGTAGTTGGGTGCGCACAGCCCCTTAACTCATTTTTTCCAAAAATTAACTTATACCACTTTCAAACATAACGGCTTATATTACTAATGAGTCGTCTCGACAGTCGATTCGTGATCGACCAGAAAGAAACCGATAAAGACTTACTGTAGAATTATTCGTTTAGATCACTTAACCAAGAAAAAACGTAGTGTCCCATTTCACCTATCCGCCCGTTTTACCATCATCTTCCCCTACTCAAGTCCTGCGATTCGGAAGTTAACGAGCGCCGGTTTTCTCGAACGACGAACAACGGTGACCAAAAGCAGGAAGTAGCTTGGACCGGTTCCCTTCTTTGTTTAAACGTTCCGCGGTGATTAATCGGACATCGAATCGACTCGGCAGGTTCGTCCCGATCCCAAGAATAGGGAGAACAATCGGCTTTAATCGAGGATCTATCCCGACTTTGTCGAGTCTCCGCCCGGCGCGGCGCGGCGAAGCGATTGGATCTAATTTCCAATCACGCCCACGTTCTTACAGCCATTGTCGACGGCGCGAAACGAACCGGTAATGAAGCTGCCGGCTAAGTGTCCGGAAAATTGCGCGGCCGGGAAAGCCCATTTTAAGGATGCGACCGATGTTTTCGCTCGAACCGATACCCCCCGTCTCTCGTTGCCGTTATTTTTCGATGGATGTTTGATCGTTCGCCATGGCACACGGTTGACAAACTGCCGCTGCGACGAAAACGACCGCGGCGCGCTCGTAGCGGCCGAACGAGAAATGGATTTTAATTAGTGCCGCGCGATAAACAGGGAACACATCGACTTCGTATTAATAACGGATCGGAGGTGGCACGCGTGTAGTTGGTCTAATGGCAGCGCCGTTAAGGCCACGACAGTCTCGGAAGGTTCATTTTCTACCGGGATATTACGACGTTAAAGGAGATTAGTCAATTTCGGCCTGGCTCCGACCTACACTGCCAGTGAAACGCACGGGACTAGGATTCGTTGATAACGGACTAGAATATACAAGAA
This sequence comes from Lasioglossum lativentre, assembly GCA_916610255.1. Classification (NCBI taxonomy): domain Eukaryota; kingdom Metazoa; phylum Arthropoda; class Insecta; order Hymenoptera; family Halictidae; genus Lasioglossum; species Lasioglossum lativentre. Next base: position 34,334,794 of record OU744356.1, on the reverse strand, counting down.
TATACTATGATACATTAGAATATACCAGAATATACCGGAATATACTAAAATATACTAGAGTATACCAGAATATACTAGAATATACCAGAATAGACAATAATATACCAAAAATATCCAATAATATACCAGAATATACAATAATACATATACCAGAATATACTAGTAGAATATACAGAAGCGTTATACGATGATTGAAAAGAAGTAGAATCGATTAGTTCCGTAGGGGGTTACAGCCCATGTGAGTTTAAAATTATTTGTAAAATGAAAACATTTTTTCAGCAATTGTTAAATAAAATGAAAATATCTTTCCGGGGGATATTTAGCAACACCTTGACGTTACTTTCATATTTTTTTATTATTTAATATCACAAAATGGCAACGTTATCCAATATTGTCTATCATCATGTTTTGCTTAGATTGCTCCTAGCACCGAAAGTGACTGGAACGTAAGAAGCAAGAAATTTTTATGCAAACTTAACCAATAATAAATACTTTTCTGAATAATAAAAACAGTAAGAAAATAGCGGCTGTTTCAAACCGGGATTTTTCTTTTCCCTAAGAATGATTAAGTATAGATATTTATGAAAATTCAATAAATTAGAATATCATAAAAATCGTACGCTACATGACGAGTACTTCAAAAGAAATTTTCAATTTATTTAAGAATTACTGAAAAAGAATTTTTTATTTTATCGGCAATTTCAAACCTGCGCGGCGCTTTACTCTCTCAAATGATTTTTGTTCGTCCGGTCTGTTTTTACTCAGATTATCAAAAGCTTCGTCCAAGATTGTCCGACGATACACTTTCAATATCAAATCTTCAGAAGTTCGTCATTTTCGCGAGTTCAGGAATACGACTTTGGGGACACATTCGCGGAACTATATTTTTTGAGAAACTATAAAATGGATCGAGGATCTTGGAACTTTAAGAACGCTCTCCTAGATTATACATCATTCGAAAAAGTGTTTCAAATCGAAATTGTTATGTTTGAAGGAGGACTTCTCAGGTGGAAACGTTTTCAACCTCTCAAGGTGACTGTTGTTTTTTCAAATGGAACTATCTAAATCGCATGGATTTTGTTATGTAGGTCGAAAGTGTATGCCATAAAGGTCACAAAAATGAAAGATACTACCGAAGGTCACAGCAAAGTTCACCTTCGTTGAAAAGCCAAAGGTCACCTTGAGATTTCAAAAGCGATACCACTTAAACAAACCTGGGAGGCGTTATAAGAGCCTCCTACAAATTAGCCCCCCACTTTTAGATTTATTAATTTCTAGACCCCCCCCCCCCCTCCCACTCTCTCAGATGGATAGATCGATGAGATCATACAGACACACACACATACTTTTCTTTGAAAAATTATATTGACGTGAATGTATAAGACGCTCCTTTGAAACAGGATAAGTTTTATATGAAACACTTTTCCGAATAGTATCAGAAATAATTGCGAGGCTAACAATAAGTTAGAACGAGACACCATTTACTTACGTAGTGTTTTTCTGGCCTATTTGAAGTCTAAACTTCTAGCCCCGCAGTAATGCAGCTTCTAAAACGTTTTTACCATCTAGTAGCTACATTTACAACTCCCTGAGAAATACATTGAAAAAAAAAGATTTAAAGACTGTCGAATAGAGATCAGAATAGAGGTTAGAATCGCCGTCTATCGATTCGTCAAAAGTATTTGCGCCTCGTGGTTAGTAAAAGAGCCCGTAGCCACTGTCAGAGCTAGAAAGCATTTGGAAACGTTATCGTTAAGCCCATCTCTATCGTTATTTTCGTGATTTCCGAAGGTGGAAAAGAGTCAAGGTGAAGTGTACAGGCTGAAGGCGAGATTGGAAAATGCTCAAGGCGAGCAGGAGAGCCTTCGGGACGAGTACGATCGAGCACAAGCGTCGGTAGCCCGGCTTCACTCGGAACGGGACAAGGCGATGGCGGATCTCGAGAAGGCGCAAGAGGAGCTCGAACGTACTCAGGCGACCCTCGGCAAATCACAGCTCCAGCAGGACAAGCTGCAGACTCTGCTGGACAAGACGCAGAGCGAGACGGACAAGCTTCAGGAGAAGCTCGATAAGACGCAGACGGAGATTCGCAGAGTAAGTAGATGTTTATCGAATGTCTATCGCGCGGGGACTCTGTGCAGTCTACGGTCGGGCCGAAATCAAAGTCGAAATGTCCCTAACAGATGCAAATGGAACGAGAGAAGCAGAACTACGATTTCGGGAACCTGCAGAGCCAACTGGACCAAGCCCTCGGACAGTCGACTAGAATACAAAAGGAACGGGAACAGATTCAAATGGAAGTGGACCGGTTGCAGGATAAATACGAGAAGGCACAGGTACGAGGATTCAATGTGTCTCTGTCTGAAGGTGGGATTTCCTAAGTGCGTTTTGCGATGCCAGCGCCTCTTATACTCCATTCGTCATACTTCGTCAGAACGCGAGCGGCTGCGTCTAGTCATTTTTGTCACTTTAGAAGAAAGAGGCAAGAGCATCGACCAAACTCAAACACGTGCATCGATCGATTTTCTGTAGCTGTTCGATGCACACGTTTGGGTTTGTTTCTTCACGATGATGATTCAATAACACAATGCTTAACAATAACGATGATTGAAATTGTTTTGTAAAGGTAGTTATAGTAAAATTCATTTTCATCGGTTTTTTAGTTCAGCCATTATAATTTAATGTAAAAAATGTTGACAATTTATCTTACACGTTTGTAAAACCAACAATTTTTAAGATTTCGAAAAATTATATATGTCATTACACATTACAACATATTTTAATTTAAACAAAATCCGAAACAGTTGTCCGAAAAGTACGCAGTGGTTCAAAATACGCGTGCGTCTGCATCTGGTGCAACATTCAGAGATCTCGAAGCGAAGAAACAAACCCAAACGTGTGCGTCGAACAGCTACAGAAAATCGATCGATGCACGTGTTTGAGTTTGGTCGATGCTCTTGCCTCTTTCTTCTAAAGTGAAAAACAAGGAAAGATATACCACATCGCATCGTAGCAACGCAAACTTGTACGTCCAAGGGAGTTACGACGAATGGAGTATGGATCGCAAAACGCACCTAGGAAATCCCACCTTAAACCGATTTTTCCTCCTACCGTCCCCAATTTTTCTGGCATTACCTCTCGCGAGAGGTAACTGGTGTTAGAGTGATCGTCGTATTCGAATTACACGTATCCGTGAAAGCGACACGAAACTAAAGTAATCGTCACGCTCTCGCTTCTCGCTTCCGGCAGATCATAATGCTACGGCTGCAGAAGGAGCGGGACGGCTTCCAGGAGGAAATGCAGAAGCTGCACGAGAGGGTAGAGTTCCAGCAGAGTCAGGCGGCGAAGATGCAACGGGAGAAGGAGAACCTGTTGTCGGAGCTCGACATGGTGAAGGAGAGATGGGAGAAGGTGCACAATTCCCATCAGAAGCTGACGGTGAGTGCGACGTTTTCGTCATTTCCGTAAATTGACCGATCCTGGTCGAAGAGGTGCTAACAGACGATCCGTTTTCTTCTCGAAACAGCTCGAACGCGACGACGCCGTCACCGAGATCCAGATTCTGAAAGAGAAAGTGGATAAAGCGCATTCCACGATGAACAAGGCCCACGAGGACCGCGAGAACGCGAACAAAGAGTTCGAAAAGATGCGCGAGAAGTATGACAGGTAATGAGTTTCGTTTGATATATTTCACCGAACGCGTCTAGTTTAGACACGAGAAACAATTGCGCAATTTGTAATTTAATATACACCTAACCCAGACCAGTGATGAACAATCCACGTACTGCAGTGTGCTAAAAGTGGAAACCTATAGATGGGATCTCCCAAGCGCGTCTGGACGCAGCGTTTTGCGATCATGGGGCCTCTTGTACCTTCCAGATGCACAGGAGGAAGTTACAACGAATGGAGTATGGATCGCTAAACGCTGCGTCCAGACGCACTTGGGAGATCCGACCTTAATACTAAATCTACCACGACTGGTCAAACGACCGGTTCTAGATTTTTTATTTTACAATTACTGAAATTATAAAGATGCTTTCATAAGAAATGATTTAATAAATATCTTTATTACAGCATACATTAAAATAACGACTGCGCGAAGTCTAAATAAATTAAATCTTGTCATTTTTATAAGGCAACATGTGCCTGCTACTTTTATAAATCGGTACGTTTAGTGTTAACCCTTTGCACTCGCAGCTATTGTAACTCAAAAACGAAAGATTTTGCCATTCTAGAATATTTCCATTCTATAGAATTTTTTTTCATTTTTTTGCGTATGAAACTGATACAATATCTCATGTATGTAATATGTAAATGTCTAGTAGTTTATTAAATACGAACAAACCTAATAATGTGAACCATATTTTTAAGAATAGCACAGCAATTTTCAGTGGTGCCTCAGAGTAGCCATCCGAGTGCTAAGGGTTAATACTTTAATACTACGCGCGGGCCGCAACGAACGCAATATTAAATACTTAAACATATAAATCAAATAATTTTAGTTTGCCGGATGTATTCGACATTTCTTACATAATAGATTTAGAATAAAACGTTTTTTCTTCATTTGATCTATTATTTTTTATTTTATTACTAGATAATATATTGTATGTACCCCATATAAACAATAATACATAGGTACATATTGCATATCTTTACATATATTTTTACAAATTAAATGAAAGTATTAAGGTACTTATGTCGAAAATTGATTACTTTAGCGTTTAGAGGTTATGATTTTTGTCCCGTACGCCGCGCCGCGCCGGTTGCTCATCACTGTTCCTTATAGACTTAGACAATGTTTGAACTGCTTACAATGAAATTTTCAAATTACATATAGCAAATATAAAGAAGTTCCATTCAGTCTCCTTTAATATCAAATAAGTTTCACAATCATAATTTTCATGGGTTCAACAAGATATTCTTGGTTTTCTGCGTTTAACACTTAAAGTGCCGCATCTGCCAGAAATAGGATTAGAGTTATGGTCTGCAAAGAAGGTTAAAAGACTATACTCGGTATCATGCATCTTCACCTTTCAATTTTTATTTCTGGACTTGAATCCCATGAAATAAAGTTATTCAAAAATCTCACAGAATCAAAGTAATTTGATAATTGTAATAAAAATTGAAGAGTTAAAGCTTATTATCACAGTGATTGCTTCTTGAACTTTCTTAGATCGTACAAATCCCAAGGATATATTGTGTCATTATGAGAGAAATTAATTTTTAATGATACACGACGAATTTTGTTTGTTTTGACCCATATACATATGTATAAATACATATGACCGACGCGACGCATCAGTGAACGTGTTAAAAACACCTTACGCGTCCGATATTTGCAGAATTCCTTTGGTTTTATGGAATGTTCAAGATGGCTGGATCGGCACTGAAAGTGTTAAGAAACTCACTGTATGTACAGTAGGGTGGACTTGAGCTGTACTTGGAGAAAAATTTTTATCGAGATACAATGCACGACGCCCCCCAGAATTGTTCCTTTAGTTGAGAAAAAAATTTGTGCAAAGTTTGAGATCGATCGGATAAAAGGATCACGTGGCGCATTTAAATTGAAAATTTTGAAATTCACCTTAACTATGGAGTATGACATATCTTTGGATTTGTCTTTTTTTACTAAATAGGAATACGGAAAAATTATATGACCTTCTTTAAATAAAAATAACGATAACCCTGAAATTTCGAGAATTTGATTTCCTAAAATTTTCTTTTTTCGCCATTATATTTACCTTATTGAATTATTATAAAAAATTTGTCATTCTACCAAGTAATGTAGCTGACCACATGCAGAAGGGTATTTCATATTTTATGTCAGACAAAGATCGGAAGTTTTATAGTAGATTCGGCATATCGGCAGAATTTTTAGAAAAAGATCCTATAGTTTCGCAGGATGAACCATCTTATAAAATAGGTTTAGATATAATTAAGGTTTTACCAGTGGTTAACGATTCGGCAGAAAGAGATTCAACACAAAACAGATGATACTACAAATTGTGAAGGATTACCACCAGCAATATCCTGATGTAAAGAAAGCTACCATAGCGAAAAATGTGTAAATATCAAATATAAGTTCTTTAAAATATAAGCAATAGATCGAATAGAAATAGACTTCATTACAAAACTACAACTGCTGATATGTTATTTTTCTTATACAAGATAATACATGTCCTACCATCAATTATTTGCTACATTTTAATGTCGGTATTTAAATATCTCTGTTACTTGTGGTTATACGAAAAAATGCAAAGGAGAAAATTGCACACTGTTCAATAAGGTAAATATAGTGCCAAAAAAAAAATTTTTTGGGAATCAAATTTTCGAAATTTCAGGATTATCGTTATTTTTATTTAAAGAAGGTCATTCAAATCCAACGATATGTCATACTCCATAGTTAAGGTGATTTTCAAAATTTTCAATTTTAATGCACCACGTGATCCTTTTATCCGATCGATCTCAAACTTTGCACAAATTTTTTCTCACCTAAAGGCACAATTCTGGGAGGCGTCGTGAAAAAAATTCGTTGGTCAAAAAATAAGGTCCACCCTAATGTACAGTCGATGGTCGTAGAGTAGTAAATTCTAAATGATAATCGTGTGACATTTGAACAGAGCCCAGAGCGAGGTGTACCGACTGCAGAACCGTATCGAGGTAATGGAAGCGGACAAGGACAGGCTGGAGCTCGAGGCGGACAAGCAGCAGATGCTGGCGTCGAAGAGCCGCGAGGAGGCTCGTAAGGCCCAAGAAGAACTGGCCCACGTGCAGGAGCTGTACGACAGAGCCGCCCTTCAGCTGGGCCGTACGAAAGAACACGAGGAGAAGTCGAAAGAGGATCTGGACAGGTTGACGGTGGATTTGGAGATGGTACGCGAGCGATACGAGAAGTCGCAGATCGAGCTGCGCCGGTTGCAGAACGAGCGCGAGAAGCTGGTCGCGGACAACGAGAGGATCAGTTTCGAGCTGGAGCGCGCGCACTCGCAGTTGAACAAGGCGCAGGCGGCGACGGAAAAGACGCAGGAGGAGTTGGCGCGTATGCAGTTGGAGATCGAGAAAATGTACGAGAAGCACGATCGGCAGCAGGCCGAAGTGCGGAAAGCGCAAGGGGAAACGGAACGGCTTCGCGTCGAGGCGGAAAGCTCGCGCGAGGAGTGCGAGAGGTACGCGGCCAGGTTCGGCAAGTATCAGGAAAGCCAAGAACGGCAAAAGGAGGAGCACGAATACGCGAAGCTGGAGGTGGAGCGGCTCCGCGATCGGCTGGAGAAGGCGCTGGCGGAGCTCGAGCGAGCGAGGAAGGCCGAGCAGGACGCCTCGAGGCTGCGTGCCGATCTGGAACGTGCGGAGGGGGTGCGAGGTAAATACCAGTACGAGCAGGAGAAGTGGCAAAGCGAGGGTAGTAGGCTACAGCAGGAGGTGGATAAGCTGCGCGAACGTCTGGAGGGCCGGGAGTCGGAGCTGAAGAGGACGCAGACCAGCCACGCCGAGCTCGAGGCGAAGCTGCACGAGACGCAGCTTCAGCTCGAGCGGGCGCGCGAGGAGGCTACCAAGGCGAACGCAGCGCAGGAACGGAATCGCGGCGAAATCGAGCGGGCTAAAATCGAAACGGAGAAGATACGCGACCGTCACGACAAGGTGAAGGCGAGAGCGGACGCCCTGGAGGCGGACAACGAGAAGCTCCGCGTCGAGATTGTTCGGCTCGAGAGGCTGATGCAGACCGAGGGTAAGACCAGATCGGAGAGCGCGAGCATCGAGGTCGAACGGCTGCGCGCAAGCCTCGACAAGGCGATCGTCGCTCGCGATCAGGTGGAGCTCGAGGCTGGCAGACTGGCCAAGGAGCTCGAGAAGACGCACAAGCAGACCGCCAAGTACCAAGAAGCAGCCGAGGCAAACAAGAAGGAGATGGAACGGGTCGCCGCGGAGATTCAGTTGCTCAGGGACGAACGCGAGGCGCTCAGGCAGGAACTGCGACGGGTGCAACAGCAGCAGCAACAGCAACAACAGCAACAGCAGATGGTGGGCAACGAGGAGATGGCGCGTCTGCAGCACGATCTGCAGATCGCTATGCGGGAACGGGACAAGAACGCGGCGATCCTCGAGAACCGGGAGAAACACTGGGAGAAGATCGAGAAGGTGAAAGAGAAGCTCGAGGCGGAGGCGAAGCAGCTGCAGGTGGAACGGGACCAGCTGGTGATACAGCTGGAGAAGTCGCAGGAGATGCTGGTAAACTTCCAGCAGGAGTTGAACGCGAACGAGGCGGAGTTGGAGCGGCAGCGGGAGGAGGTGCGACGGCTGCAGCAGCTCCAGCAACAGAGGGCGCACGCGCAGACGCCCGACAGGGCCGCGAAGGAAGCCCTCGAGGCGCAAATGCGGGAGGTGCACCGGCTAACGCAGCAGGTGCAGAATCTAACGCAGGCACAGACCAAGGAACGGCAGAGAGCCGAGCAGGCCGAGAAACGGATGCAGGAGCTGAACAAGCAGATCGCCTCGAGGGACACGGCGGTCGGCGGAAGCGAGGCGCAGCTCGAGCAATGGCGGAAGCTGTGCGAGACGGAGAAGCAGCGGGCGGATGCGGCCGAACGACAGGCCGCCGAACTACAAAAACGTATCCAGACGACCGAGAGGCAGCTGCACGCGCAGCAACAGCAGATCCAGCAGATGCAGACGACCATTCATCAGCTACAGCAGCTACAGCAGCAGCAGCAGCAGCAGCCGGCCTCGCAGAAGAACGGCCAGGAGGCCGCCAGGCTGCGACAGGAGCTTGAACGCGCGCGAAAGGAGACCGCTGAGCAGACTGTCGAGCGCGAGCGGTTTCAGGCGCAGATCGAAATGCTGTGCCAGGAACTCGAGAAATCTCAGGTTAGCAGCACCGACCTGCACTCGCTCGCGCTCACCCACAACACATCGCCTACACCCGCACTCTGTCTGCACTCTGTCGTCCGGCAGACCGTTGCTTTGGTTGGCCGATTGGCTGATTGGCTGATTCATATACGATCGATATACATATACATATGTATTGTTGTCGACGATCGGCTGCCGACACAGATGGCCGAGCGGCCTCTCAAGTCTCTCTATGTCTTCTCATTTCAACCGCAGCCTCTGCCTTCGTCGTCGACGAAGCAGAATCTCGCCCACAGCTCATACACGCCGCAAAAAAAAAATATTATAAATATATATACATATATATATAAATAGAGATCGATAACAATAGAACTGATCGAACGATCATGTATATATATATACATACGTGTATACAGATGTTCAACCGGATACGATGCACCCCGCACATCATTCTCATCTTTGTGTTGCGTACATGTATAATCTCGGGGCGTCCGTCACACTTCACAGCGAAGCAACATCGCCTTCACCATAATTTCATCCTCCAAAGTTCAAAGACCCGATACTCTCCCGATCCCAGCCATTGCGACTCAAGCACAAGCTATTCGCGCTCATTTTGCTCTAGATTCTTTTGCGTTCGTTTCTCTTTGTTCGACTTTGTTATACACGCCGTTCCTCTCTACCTGTTACGTTTATATTTTATTGTAATCTATTATTGCCGTTCGCGACGTCGGGGCGACGAACGAACCGAATGGGATCGCTTTTCCTTTTCGTTGCGTCCAAGGTGATCTCTCGATCTCGTTCCCAACGAGAATCGAAGCGTCGCGTCGCGACGATCGTTCCCCGCGTCGCTAGAACGTATCTTTACACGTTATTGTTATCGCTACTGTTCTGTTGCGCGTCCAAACAGACGAGAGAATTCTTACCTCTTACGATTTTCCGTTACCCTGGTTTTCATTTGACGAGCATGCACTGTATCGATGCCAGAGATAGAAAATGATTGTTCCGTTCCGCAAATTGGCCGTTCATCAGCCATCGATTGCATCTTGTTTACATCTTGTTTACATCTTGTTTACATCTTGTTTATATCTTGTACATTTTTTATCTCCAAGCGTACAGCGAGAGAAAACGTGTATTCGCGCGCTGCTGACTCTTGTTATCGACCGTTGATAGCATTTTTTTTTCTAGCGCAACCAATCGTTCGAAATTACTTCTTAGCCTGCACGTTTACGAAAAAAACTCGCTTCTCGCAACTCGATGTTATAAAACAGTTGATAGGAAAAACCAGCAGCGTGCGAACACCGTTCCTCTCATTGTATACTTACGTGTATGTATTTGTACATATTATAGTTCGCCATTGGCAAACTGCGGGAGAGCATTCTCCTCGTATGTGCGTGCGAGTTGTTTTATTATTTTTTTTTTTCTTTCCATTGCGTGTCATGCATCCGTCGATTACGCGCCGTGACCATCGCGATTCGTCGAGAGCGAATACGATCAATGTAATGATTCGAATCGACGCGAAACCCACAAGCGGCTCGCGAAGTACCCCCTTCCTCCCGAAGCATCTCGCGAACTCGCACGGAATGGTCGCGGCTTTTTAAAAAAATTCGCCTAGCCAGTAGCTGATCCGCGTGACGAACTATCTATTGACAATTGATTTCGGCGCAGGTGGACTTGCACGAGGCGACCAAGAAACTCCAAGCTGGCGGCGGGAAACCTGGTCCCGATACTACTCAAGAGAGACGACACCTAGAAGAGCAGAAACGCCAAGTGGAAGAGCAGAGAAGGCAGACGGAGGATCGAGCGAAATCCGTCGAACAGAAAGCTAGAACAATAGAGGAGAAGGAGAGGACGCTCCAAAGTATCGACCTGGACCTCAAGAAACGGAAAGCAAAGATGGACCAGCTGGAGCAGCAGTTACAGAGGGTAAGCACCGCTTCATCTTCGTTAGGACCATTACAGGTTTCGTACTCCAAATTCCACCCTTACATTCCACAGATCACACTCAAATTTTTACAAATCAAATTCACCGTCTCGCAAATCAAATTTATCTTGTGAAATAAAACGGTTATGCAACTCTTACCGACTTGAACTCGAAAGATAGCCAATTTGCGGTTACTTTAAATATTTTTTGCTAGTTTCTTAGGAGACTGCAACAAATTGAATGAAGATAATCTGGAGAAAGTATGGTTGGTCTTGGACAATGGGGCCTCCTACACTCCATTCTAGCAATCACGCGAGGAAAAGCACGGTAGGAGCAGTAAGAAATGGTTGATAGTGGGGGGACCAATACACTGGCAGTGGGAGTCGTGAAGCGATAGCTGGGAAGAAGTTGCTCGGGCCTGATGTGAGCCTCTATAAAGCACGCTTTACTACTTCTACCCAGTGACGCACTCGGGGGAGGGGAGTCAGGGGATCCCAAGGAAACTGGATTCTATTCTGTAAATAAATTTCTACAGGGTGTCCTAAAACCACTGCGTAAGCGGGAAATGGGAGGTTCCTTGGGTCATTTGAAGCAACATTTTCCTTAACAAAAATGGCGTCTGCGGCTTTGTTTAGGAGTTATTAACGAAAACCACGGATCAATCAGAGCGCGACCTAGACGCTCGGTGGCACGTTCAACCAACCGACTGCTACCTCGCCGCGCTGAACGTGCCACTGAGCGTCTAGGTCGCGCTCTGATTGGTCCGCGGACGCCATTTTTGTTAAGGAAAATGTCGCTTCAAATGACCCAAGGAACCTCCCATTTCCCACTTATGCAGTCGTTTTGGGACACCCTGTATAATCATCTAATGGCCTGATACAAGAAGTTTCAATGTCAGTACTTATAAAATATGTACATTGGCAATTCTTGCACCAGGTCTCAAAATTTTATCCGTTCAAGTCGCGCCCCCCCCCCCCTCCAAGATTAAATTCTGAGTGCGCCGCTGCTTCTACCACCATACTTTTCTGCCCCTACAAGCCATGCACATTTAGTGGACCTGGCATATTAATCATTCTGTTGTAATGATTACTCCCATAGATTGTCACAATGATTCTATAAATATATTTGTACCTGAAATTACCTCAAGCACCGATAGGAGAACTATTGTGCGTAGATAAAGCTACGTGCATACACTACTTGAACATGAAATACTTATTTAATAACATTGCAGGCAATACAATTTTGAAATTCTGGAGTAATAAATTTTAGTTTCATTACAATAACATAAGGAAACAAATTTTTAGGAAAACTTAATTTGCAAAAGGAGTGAATTTGGAAAACAAATCATTTTTACAAATGTATAAAGGATTTGTTAACTGCACGAGTCGGAGAACATTAAGCGTCACGCGTCTGGGAGAGCCTCTTAAAGTTTTCTGGCCTGTGGACTCTACGGATTCAGTTTAGGGGCTTCCAACGAAAACGACGGAAATCATTTGTCTCAATATCAATTGTTTGTTGCAGAGCGGTGGATCGCCGGACAAGAGGTTGACGGAAATGCAAAAGGCTCTCGAGTCAGCGGAGAAAGAGTTGGAGAAAGCGAAAGAGGAGTCGACCAGAAGCTCCGCCGAGACCGAGAGGCTACTGCAGCTGATGCAGATGACGCAGGAAGAACAGAACACGAAAGAGAGACAAATCAGAGAACTTCAAGAGTAAGTAACAAGTCCGGACACTCTGTACATTGACGGACAGGAAAATAGGTGGCCACAGGGTAGCGATACAGGGTGTCTCATTTCAGAGTAATCCCCCAAAGATTTGAACGTCCTCAACGTTTGTTTTCAAGTGATTACATATTTTTTCGTATTGCATCGTGTGGCTCATGAAAAAATACATTCAGATATACAGGGTGTCTCAAAAATGTTGTACTTCATTGAAAAGGGGTGATTCATGGTATCATTTGAAGGAACTTTTTCCTTTGCGAAAATGTTCTTCACAACTTTCTTAAGGAGTTTTCAAGGACAAACACACACCAATCAGAGCGTGGCTACAGCGGCTCACATTGGGCGTGGCGTTGGCATTGACCGAACTAGAATCCGTCCGCTGGACGTATGCTCTGATTGGTCCATGTTTTTCGTTAAAAACTCCTTAACAAAGCCGCGGAGAACATTTTCGCAAAGGGAAAAGTCACTTGAAATTACCTCAAGAATCAGCCCTTTCACTGAAGTACAACATTTTTGGTGCACCCTGTATACCATGAAGTAACAATCAAATGACCTTGAACACCGAAAATGAAGGTTAAACTGAAAATTCGTACCTCGGAGGAACGCAAACTACGAAAGCACAAACAATATTAACCTTCACTCTGCGTACGTATATGCAGGGTGTGTAAAAATTATGTCACCAATATGGAGGGATTCTATACATCTGGATCGGTGGAGATCTGTTAAAAAAATGTACCGCAAAATTGACCTTCACCCTTTCTTTCAAGGTCAAAACATTTTTTATCACAGCGTATAATATTCATCGCAAGGAATAAAAGTCTCACAGGAACTATGGGTCTCAAGTGAACCGTTCTCTCAAAAAACGACTTTGAAGTTTCGGTAACTAATTTCTTCCATATGTTAACAGAGTGTCTCAAAATGGTAGGTATAAACGAGAAGGGAATGATTTTCTACATGAGAAAATAAATTGAAAATTGTTGAGTATGCTCGTGGACGATCATGCGATCGTTCGAGCTTCTCGTAATTTGCACGTAATGTGCCGACTAACTAAGTGTTCACTCGCAGAACCACTTCCCTTCGTGGGAAGAACAAGGAGTACAAGATTTTGCAAACAATATTTATTACTAGTAAACTACTGCGAGGATCTCGACTGCCGGTACAATGTAACTAAGCGCGTCATGTCAATGCGACAGTCGTAAGGATTCTGATTCTGGACCAACAGGACTAATTGTAAGTGTAGGAAAATAGGGTCTCTTCCCTGTCTTTACATTTTCTAACGCGTGGGGGTGTCGCTGGAAAGAAGGGAGTGAGAACAAAAATATAGAATAAATATTTTTCATTTAACACCTCGTTTTCGATAAATTAGAGTTTGAAAATTCAACGAACTCGCGTGCTCTTGAATAGGACTCGTCTGACGCGTCTGTTCATGACCTACTAATTCTACTTCTTAAAAACGTTAGGCACGCGAACTTGACGGATTTTTAAAACCAATTTTCTCAAAAACGAGGCCTCAAATGAAAAAAAATGTATTCTATATTTTCAATTTATTTTCTCATGTAGAATCATTCCCTCCACGTTTATACCATTTTGGGACAACCTGTAGACATATGGAAGACATTAGTTTACGAAACTTCAGTCATTTTTTAAGAGAACGGTTTCACTTGAGACCCATTGTTCCTTCGAGACTTTTGTTCCTTGCGATGAATACTGTACGATGCGATAAAAGATTTTTTGACCTTCGATGAAAGGGTCAAGGTCAATTTTGCGGTTCACTTTTTTAACAGATCTCCACCGACCCAAAGGTATAGAATTCCTCCATGGTATTCGTGACGTATAATTTTTATACACCCTGTACATTCTAATGTTAGTCCTGTACCAGGATGGAATCACATCCCCTCTGCATGTTTTCAGTGCAAAATGTAAAGAAAAAACTATGACTGCGCGAGTATTTCTAAAAATTTTATTGATTTTCATGACGGTAGGTATGAAAAGATTAAAACATTTAATTAAATATAACAAAAATGCTCTATAAATAAAAATAGTAATTTCAATTTTTTTGTGAAATATCTCATAAATAGGATTCCTAAGAGAATTTTGGAAATTTTCCATTAGACAACGTTTCATGTACGTTTTTATTAGTCTGGGGTGTGGTTACATCCGTATGTGCTGAGTGAAGGTTAAAATAGCGTTCCAATAACGTATAAAATATTTTTTGTCACACTTAAATGAAACATCCTGTATATTTTCCCGACAGCTCGTGAAACAGGAGTTATTCGCTAAATGTGCTTTATTAAACTAAATGAAACATTTCGCTTTGTCCGCAGTGCACTAAAAGCCGCACAAGTCAAGTTGAAACAAGCCGCAACTGCACAGCAACAAGAGGTCAGTATACAACCGACGATTCTCCTTTATCGATCGGAAAGTTGATCATTAAAATGGAAAATACTAGGGGTGTGCGAGAACCCGAAATATCGGGAACCCGATGATCGGGACAAGTCGAGAAGAGGTCGAGTCGGGTTGGGTCGGGTTCCCGAAAATTTCGATACTCTCGAATTTATCGGGATTCCCGAAAGAATCGGGATTCTCGAATTTATCGGGATAATGAATAGTATTCATTAAAACGAATATAAATGATTACTGGGTTCTCGGAATTTTCGGGAATCCCGATAAATTCGAGAATCCCGATTTTTTCGGGAATCCCAATAAATTCGATAATATCGAAATTTTCGGGTACCCGTCCCGATCCCGAAAAAATTTCGTGTTCCCGACCCGACCCGATATTTCGGGTTCTCGCACACCTCTAGAAAATACTAATCTTTGAACTTTCTGTCCGCAAGACCGTGACTAATTACTTGTCTTCTTGAATTTCCACGCTGCCACTGGACACGACACGCACATGCTCGCGTTATCTGCTTGCTTGATGTGTTTGCTGTCTGTCTGTGTTTGTTTGTTTGTTTGTTTATCTGTTCCATGTCGTAACCCTTTAAATTCGTAATGAACGACGTAAAATAAAAACCCGGACACGCTCACACATATGTGCGAAATGAAATCGTGCGTTTCCGAATGTTGACACTGACTGCCATGAAACCGTTGGGAAAAAAGCAGGCGGGTCCCGCCGGATTCCTAAAAAGCTTGTTCTAAGGTCGATTTTCGTTGGGGACGCCTTCTCCGTTCTTTTTAGTACAATTTGCATATTAAGCGGAAACTTTACAAGTACACGAACCGTTATTATTATGAACTAATTAAGACGAGAGGATCGTACTGACTCGCCTGATGGACAACACGCGTCAAGATATATAATTATTTTACGTAACGCCTTCGACCATTGTTAACGTATTTAATAATTATAGCGGGAAGATAATGACGATAATAACAATAATTATTGATATATATATATAAAAATAAATATAGATATATATATATATATAAATATAAATATAAATGTAAAAATAATGGGAGAAGACAACGGCAACAATAATGTTAATTATTACCGATGCGAAACAAAAAAAAAATATATATATAATATAAATATATATACATGTATAAATAATACGGAGAAAGGACAGACGCATGTATGTACATGTGTATATACACGTACGCTGCAGAGATATACGTATGTAGATATATAAATATAAATGTATACAGACACAATTTCACAATATAAAATTGGGGAGTCGAGACAGAGAACGGCACGGAGGGACAAAGATAACGGCCGAGAGATGGTTAGTCACTTTTCGAATCACCGTACGCCATGGACTATGGATTCGGCCAGCAGCGTAAGGATATGACCGAGAGAGCACTATGAGATGGGAGTTAGGTGAACAACTGGAAGAGAAAAAAAAATTAAGAGGGGTAGATGATCCGGTTCATGGCACGTTCGCAGCGATTCGGAGACGCACCCTTACGTCGTTCAGCACGAAATCTAATCCCCGCGTATATTTCCCAATGATATATGTCCGGCCACGTTTTTCCGTTCACGTTTTCGTTACGTTTCAACCCACGTTGCCTCCGTGCACGCACCACGACCGCCCACACCACGTCCACGCGCACCGACGCACGTACACAGGACCCGAAGAACACGGAACACGCCGAGAACACTAGAAGGAAGGAGCTGGAGGCGAGGGAGAAGCAGATTACCGAGCTGGAGCTGAAGGCTACCACCCTCGAGAAGCTGCTGAAGGAACACGCATGCTCGAAAAAGATCAAGGACGCCAGGAACGAGAGCCTCGAGGACCAGGAGAGCTGGAAGAAGGAGCTGGAGCTGAAGAATCGACGGATAGCCGAGCTGGAGAACGAACTGATCGCTCGTAGACCCCCGAAGCACGGCAACGATGCCTGCGCGCCGAATCTTAAGCTGGTGGAGGAGAAGGACTCGTGGAGAAGGGAGCTGGAAGCGAAGAACACGCGGATAACACAGTTGGAGGACGAGGTAGAATCCCTGAAAAGCCTGATGACGGACGACAATCAGTTAACCAGGTTCAAAAGATTGATGGAGAACGAAGGTAGAACGAAAGAATGCAGCGAATCCTGGAAACAGGAAATCGAGGCGAAGAACAGGAGGATCGTTGAGCTGGAGCAGGAGATGGAGTCTCTCGAGAACTTCCTCAGGGAGCACGCCGATACCGAGAGCTTGCGAGACTTGGAGATCATGGTGGAGAGGAAGGGCAGGAGGATCGAGGAACTGGAGGACACTGTGGCCGAGTTCGAGGACTTCCTCAAGCAGAATCCTGACGTGAAGGAGCTGCACGAGCTTCGTTGTCAAGTGACTGCTGGGAACAGGCGAATCCAGGAATTGGAAAGGTGGATTCACAAGAGCGGGGAGAACAGAGAACCGAGGATCGATCAGGAGAGGATCATCGAGCTTGAGCAGATGGTCACGCAGCTCGAGGAGTACGTCAGGAAGCACAACGTGGACGGGCTCAAGATGAAGCTGCAGGACCGCGAGTGCAAGATCGAACAGCTGCAGAACCGAGTGGCCTATTTGGAGAAAGAACTGTGTAAAGTTGAGGAGAACCGTCGAGGTAAGAGCGCGATCAGCGATAACTCGACTGCGGATTTTATGCAATTATAGCAAAACTGAATTGATATGATAGAAGATGGTACTTCTCTCGATAATTATCCCAAACACGGGTCCGGGCAGGGACAATTATCGTCCAGGGATAATATTCTTTGACTTGGGCCGCGCGTAGAAATGGACTGGGAAGCTCGAGAGGCATCGGTCGCCGAGAAGTGTAAACATAATACGGGTCGGGTATATCGGTGTGAGAGCACTAGTAATCCGATGACAAAACTTCTTTATTTTTCATTATTTTTTTATGGAACTTTCATCAACATATTCCTGGCATTTTTCTAATGAAAATGATACCAAAATGGTATGATTCCGATTATATTTACGTGTGTAATGGACGGCTCCGCGTAACTTCTCATTAAAATTATATGAACGGCAATTATATCGTGTTTAGTATCATTTTAATCAGAAAAATGTCACAAATATATCGGTAAAAGTCTCATTAAAAAATTAGTAATAATAAAAAAGTTTTTTATTGGAATTACATTGTGAGGACCCGGCGGGCGTTTGAACTGTGCCAGCGACTGCGACTGCGACTCTCCGCGTCTCTTTCTTTCCCATACGCTGTTCTTCCATGCGCACGAAAATTTTATCGTCCATTACACACGTAAATATCGTCGGAATTATATCATATTTGGTATCATTTTCATTAGAAAAATGCCAGGAATATGTTGATGAAAGTTCCATAAAAAAATAATGAAAAATAAAGAAGTTTTGTCATCGGATTAGTAGTGATCTCCTGGATCATGTTACACTTCTCGGCGCCTGAGGCCGCTCGAACTTTACGACCCCTCACGGGGTATGCCCCGCAGGAGTGGGGATAGTTCTGGGACATTTATCGTCCAGACATTTGGGACATTTATGGAGAGAATACTGTAATATCATTTAAAGAATTTAAATGTATACTCCTGCATTATTTCCAGCGTTTCACTATAATCGAGAAAAGAAATAAATGTCTGTCTATGTAGCTTCTGCAGCTTGAAAACAATGCAGACAATGTTTATTTTGCATAAAACTCCGCAGTCTACCGATGATAAAACAACTGAGGGAATGTTCAAGTACCGTTTTCAATGCTTGGAGATTGTTCGAAACGTCTGATCGCATAAATTTTCAGGAAAAGAAGGACAGAAGAATTATCGGAACGTCCAGGATAGATGGACGACGATGACCGCAGACGATTTGCCCTGCGATCGCTTGATTATGGACGGAAATGCCGAGTTGCGCGAGAAGGAGCAGAAGATGAAGAAGATGGAGCACACCATTTCCGAGAAGGACAACAAGATTCAGGCGTACGAGCAGCAGATCGTCGAGAGCAAGGACGAGATAACGAAACTCAGGAAGGAGGTGGCAAGCTTGAAGAAGGAGCTCAGCGAGTACGACGACATCGGTGTCCTGAAGGAAGAGATCCGAGTGAGGGATGAGAGGATCCAGCAGCTCGAGGACGAGGTGGATTCTTTGGAGAGAGCGTTCAACGAGAGGATCGACCTCGAACAGATCGAGGAGCTGGTGAACATTATCAAGGAGAAAGAGGATAAGGAACGGTTGTTGTCCAAAGATCTGATAGAGAGAAGATGCAGAATCGAGGAACTGAGCGAAGCCCTTCGCGAGAGCGTCGTTATCACCAGCGACAGCGAGAAAAAATGGAAGAATGAAGAGAAGATGAGGAAGGAAGCCCTGCAAAGAGTAAGCAGAAATTTGTTCGACCGAGACTCGAATAATCTCCTAATACTGTTAAACTTAGATATTGGTCCTTGTTAATGATCTCTAACCGGGTTCACAATCTATATTGCAGGTAGCGAAATTAGAACAGAGGATCGCGTCGATGCAATCAGCTTCGGCGTTGAGGTGCATCACCTGCCAACCGCTGCTTTCCAAGTTGCAGAAATATGAATCGAGGCTCGAGAAACTCGCCGAGGAAAGAACCGTGCAATTGGAAGATCTGCGACAAATGAAGTGAGTAACTTGGACAACAGTTCCTCTAAACCAGTGATGGGCATTTTTGACTACCGCAGTCAAGAACAGTGTCGCCAGATGAGTCCGAATTCGGACTCATTTACTCCCCTACTTTTCTCCTTCCACTATCCCATTCCAGCACCACGTCCCACTCAATCCCCGTCGCGCACGCGCAACGTGTCACATATTACGACTCTGGCCATCAGAGAAGGGGTACCTGTATTCCCCTCGAGCTTCCCCCACTAATTACTCTTTCGTGCCTCGTGCGTTCCAGTGCCTTCGTTTTCCCCCTTATACGTCCCTCCATAGGCGACTAGGTTGGTGGGAGAAGCAGGCAACTCAGGGGCCCCTACCAGTGATGCCAGAATCGTGGGCCGTGGGTTTTTCCACCTCCGCTCGCTGAGCCGACTCGACCCCCCACTCTGACGCACCGTCGTCGCCACGTTGCTTCTACTGCGCACGCGCTACACACGAACGTATCTCTAGTCTGTCCGTGTGAGTGCCTGTTCGATTGCACGCGCGCTACACGCGATGACGGTGCGTCAGAGTGGGGGGTCGAGTCGGCTCAGCGAGCGGAGGGGAAAAAAACCCACGGCCCACGATTCTGGCATCACTGGCCCCTACCGTGCCCATCACTGCTCTAAACACTAAACTCTAAACTCTAAACTGAAGAATCGACCCGTATAATTGTGTTCGATGGCAGGCGCGAAGCATTGAAAGCTGCTGTGTCCGAGAAAGACGCACACCTAGCTCTGCTGGAGCTGTCCGGAATCAATAATGCCGCCCAGTCCAAACAAGCTGAAGAACTAAAGGCAGACAGAAAAAGGCTGTTGGACACACTGAAGAAAGAGGTACTTCCTAAATAATCTTTTTCAAGTTCTTATACTATTAGACTGTTGCATATGAAATCTCATTTTTCGAATGCAAATGTTACGAAAACGTTTTGATCGCGAATTCTATTATAATCTACAGGTTAATTATACATCATTTTAACGTACAAAGCTGATCTTCAAGATCTTGCTTGCAATTTTTATTTAGATATCGAGTTTTACTTTTACGTAAAGTTTATATTTACGTGAATGTGAATCGATGCGATTATCGAGTATTCTTTTTATACGAATGGAAAAATAACATATCGACGATAGCATTATGTGATTTTTGGTCAACATGTATCGATTAATTAACACACTATTCGTCTATGGTAAAAAATAAAGATGGCAAATAAAGATGGCTACGAAATAAAGATGGCAAATGAATATCTTGTAAATGAAAAACGTGAACGATTAAAAAAATCAATTTTTACTCTAATACAATCAAGAGTGTTGTAATTCCTTGACAGAACATGTTCATCGGAATGTTTAGGTTTAGAAGCTTATTGTTGTTTTACGTAACTGTTAAAAATTGGTCATTTCATATGCGACGATCTACTATTAAATAGAACCTTCTGAAAAGTTCCATATGTTTTTCGATCTCCGATGTGAAATGATCATCGAACGTTCACGTCGCAGGATGAGAAAAGCATCGAGTTGTCGGCGGTGTTTAGTTTACCTGGCACGGAAGGAACGCCGCCTCTGCTGACGAGAGTTCTGGAAACGTCGGACGACGACGAAGAAGGGATATCGAACGAACGTCGCAGCGATTCGAGTTCCCCGAGACCGGCTACGAGGAACGGCGACAGCTGCGAGCACTCGTGAGTTCGATTGATAATACATTAGGGTGGACTTAATCTATACTTGGAGAAAAATTTTTATCGAGATACAACGCATGACGCCCCCCAGAATTGTTCCTTTAGGTGAGAAAAAAATTTGTGCAAAGTTTGAGATCGATCGGATAAAAGGATCACGAGAAGCATTTAAATTGAAAATTTTGAAATTCACCTTAACTATGGACCTATGCACGAATTGTTCAAGCGTTAAATAATACTAATAGTGGCGGCGATTATTATAAAAAATTTGTCATTCTACCAAGTAATATAGCCGACCACATGCAGAAGGATATTTCAGATTTTATACCAGACGAAAATTGGAAATTTTTAGAAAAAGATCCTATAGTTTCGCAGGATAAACTATCTTCTTTTTTTTTTATTTAAAGGTTTAACGTCGCATCAACAGCTTGGTTATTAGCGACGATAAACCATCTTATAAAATAGGTTTAGATATAATTAAGGGCAGAAAGAGACTCTGCAGAAAACAGATGATACTACAAATTATAAAGGATTAAGTACCGCCAGCAATACCCTGATGTAAAGAAAGCTAACTTTAGCGAAAAATTGTGTAAATATTAAATATAAGTTCTTTAGAATATAGGAAATAGATTGAATAGAAATAGACTTCATTACAAAACTACAACTGTTAATATGTTATTTTACTTATACAGAATAATACATGTGTCCTACCATCAATTAAAATTTGTTAAATTTTAATGTAGGTATTTATTAAATATCTCTGTTATTCGTCGTTATACGAAAAAATGCCAGAGGAGAAATTTGCATTGTTCAATAAGGTAAATATAATGGCAAGAAAAAACAATTTTTTGGAAATCAAATTTTCGAAATTTCAAGGTTATCGTTATTTTTATTTAAAGAAGATCATATAATTTTTCCATATTTCTATTTAGAAAAAAAAGACAAATCCAACGATATGTCATACTCCATAGTTAAGGTAAATTTCAAAATTTTCAATTTAGATGCGCCACGCGATCTTTTTATCCGATAGATCTCAAACATTGCACACATTTTTTCCCAACTAAAGGAACAATTCTAGGGGGCGTCGTGAAAAAAATTCGTAGGTCGAAAAATAAGGTCCACCCTAATAATCCATACTTACAAGGGAACATATTCAGATGAGAATGGCCGATTTTGATGAAACTTATGTGAGATATAGTTCTTAGAAAAATATTTGACACGTATTTTTTTTATCGGCAACCATACACTCTGAGAGGGTGAAAACAGTCCCCGAAGTCAGGGTTCGAAACCACATTTTTTGAGAAAAAAAAGTTTGTTAAAAAATTCTTGCGCGACTTCATTTCCCATTGAAAAACACACAATTTAAAAAAAAATTCAAATTTTTTCGACCACTGGTTTCCGAGATATCTAAAAAAATATGGTTTTGACTCCCAACTTTGAGGGCTGTTTTCACCCCTTCAAAGTGGATGGTTGCCGATAAAAAAAAAATACGTGTCAAATATTTTTCGAAGAACTATAGCTCACATCAGTTTCATCAAAATCGGCCATTCTCATCTGAATACAGGGTGTCCCAAAATGTCTTCAACTCCCGGAAATGGGAGGTTCCTTAGGTCATTTGAAGCGACATTTTCCTTAACAAAAATGGCGCCCGCGGCTTTGTGTAGGAGTTATTAACGAAAAACACGGACCAATCAGAGCGCTCGTTGGCACGTTCAGCGCGGCGAGCCAGCAGTCGATTGGCTGAACGTGTCAACGAGAGTCTAGGTCGCGCTCTGATTGGTCCGTGTTTTTTGTTAATAACTCCCAAACGAAGCCTCGGACAACATTTTCCAAAAGGAAAATGGCGCTTGAAATGACCTCAGGAACCTCCCATTTCCGGGAGTTGAAGACATTTTGGGACACCCTGTATGTTCCCTCGTTAGTAAAGCCGAGTGCGGTGTATGGAAACGGAAACTGTCCAACTAGACCGACGGTTCGATAACGTTCCCAGGAAAAGGAAGACATCGAAAGGATCGGAGTCGAAAGGCAGACGAGATCAGCCGAAGATCGGTCAGCAGGATAGCAGATAAGTACTCGAGGCCAGCTACGGTCAATTACGGTGTAGAAAGCAAATATCGGTCTCTCTTCGTTTCTTCGATGTTGTCATGTGCACACACACACGCAACCGTAGAGGCAGTCTAGAGCATTTCTAGAGTCTTAGAAAAAACGAGAGCGACAGCGAACAAAAAGATACCTCATCGACTCCAACAGCGACGGTACCGACAGACAGCATCTATCTACGTGTCGTTCACCAAATCACTCTCGTACTCACCACAAAAAGCATCGTTCGCGGTCATCATTCTCTTTTCATCGTCACCCGTCATTCAGATCACACTATCATCATCCGAGCACGTCGCCCTTGCGATATTCCAAGAGACCAACGGAGGAGGATCGATCCGCGAGGCAGTGGCAGGCCTCGTTTAAAACAGATCGTAAACGGGGCTGGCCATTCCACGAGGACTTCTCAGAAGAGACATCATCGACAGAATGTATAACTCTCTTATAGGAGACAGCGAGATACTTTCTCCGACTGGTAGAGGTGATGTCGTGCGAAAGGGACGCGTGGACAGCTGTCCGAGCAACGCGTTCACGGTTTCCGTTCTTCGGAGAAAATTACAAATATCGTCGGACCGATCCGGGCGAGACTTCGTTCAAAGAGATCGTCGGGCGTTTACTCGAAACTCGACTGCACGTTACGTTACGTTGCGCCGCGCCGCGCCGTGGCACTGTTCAATGTCCGTGGAAACGGGAAACGGAGCGTCGACGGAAGATCAGTATACTTGTTACGATAGAATCTAGGTAGTTTTTTTCAGTAGACCAGTTGGTTGCATGTCCGAAAGTCCTCCGGAGATGCTCTGTTTCCGGCGAGGAACGAACGTTGGATTACATCGTCGACGACTGGTCGCGATCCAGGCGTCGAGTTTCGTGCTCGAGAATCGAGGATAACGACGGATTACCGGCCGACGAGGAACGCGAGAACACGTGGAGATCGTGAACACGACGTGAGGGTGGCGGTTTATTATAGTAACAGACACGAGAACAACGCGGTAGATCGAAACGAGATAATACACGGTGTCACACCTGCCAACGACTCCCGCGACGTTGTACTCCCTCCCGTTGCCGATCAACATACTCCCGCATCGACCGCGATCCGAGCGATTCGATCAAAACGAAAAGCCAAAAAAAAAAACCCGTTGCACAGCCACAGTCGTTCCGCGTACGCGTGCAGTTCGCTACCACGCGAAACCCCGCATATCCCCTGCAAGTTATTTTCGATTTCTCATCACGGGGCCAAAGATCGTCGCGTTGTATAACGAGCGCTAGTTTCCAGGCTACAGAGGGAACCGACAATAGGGAGGACGAGTTCTCAAAGAAGAGACGATACGGTAGAATCGGTGAGCACGAGGTAACCCACATATATCACCGGAGAAATGTGTACATTGTCCTTGCGAGATGGCGTTTTCTTTTTTGTCGGAATTCAAAGTAGAAAGAGAGAGAGAGAGAGAGAGAGAGAGAGAGAGAGAGAGAGAGCGCCGAGAGGATTAGCGAAAAGGCATACTCGAATCGTGGTGGTGGTTAGCTTTCAAGATGACAATAAACGAACGTTTCGCTTGGTGGTCTTGCGATGCACGGAGAAAACATAGGCACACGTACCGATCTTGGTCGATCCACTTCTGAATTCTGAGTCTTCGTCGTCGTGATTGTTATCCGGTTTTATATAGAGCTGTTCGAGAAAACGCGAGGCTAGCCGCGCGAGAACGATCTTCATCGAATTAAATAGTATACGTTGATGCGCGTGCCAGCGCGTCGCCGTTCTGTATATAAATATAGGAAACCATGCAGGTGAACGCTATTAAACTAAACACAAGTGTACACAGTTTGTAGCATAATAACGTCTAGAGGCATAATCGCCATTCGTATTTACTCGAGCTACGATTATTATACGGATGTATAGAGACCGTTGACCCCCTCGGGTACGATTTCCATATAGTTTCTCAAGCCTCGATCACTTACGTTGACAGAGCCGTGTAGATGTTTATAATGTTGTTACGGACCTTTCGCGCGTCGTTAGAACAATATTTATGGAAACTGTTGGGAAAAATATATTACGTATAAGCGAGGAGAAAGCGCATACGGCGCATTCGGCGTGGGGTGACACGGTTTAGATGTTGTTTCTATTCAGAGACCGCGCGCGCGCCTAAAGTCTTCTGCTTTTCCTTTTCCGTTTGAGTCGAGCGTGCCGGCAACCAACGGGAGAGAAAGAGAGTGAGAGAGAGAGAGAGAGGGGAGAGAGAAGAGAGAGAGAGAGAGAGAGAGAGAGAGAGTTTTCTTCGTGCATCGTCGAGAACGCGTCCGACGACGACAGCCGCCATGACGATCGTCACGGACGCGAAGAGGAAGACAATTGGCAGGAAGCTAATTTTCCAATGTGGGACGGACGCGCGACCACGTGAAACGCGCGTGTCGACGGGGACACGGTACCGGTGCTGATCGCTTCCCAAAACGATCTCGAGGCCACGGATCACATCCGTGGATCGTTCTCGAGAGACAACGATGATCGCCGTGATCTCCCGACGGAAGGAATCGGCGAGCCGTAGAGGAGAATCGTAGGAGACACGGGCGAACGACGGGTGTTCGTGGCGTGTTACGGACGATCGTCTGTGTAGGATCGGTTCTCGAACGCGCGGATGGTCGGCGTGCAAGCGAGAATGGTCGACGCATCGAGACAGCGGGGATCAGGAACATGAATCGCGAGGCACTAAGCGAGATCAAAGCGAGACAAGTCCTTTATCAAATAGTCGACGTTTCTTCGATAGGCCCGCCGGTAGTCGTGGTCCCACACCCGTGTCCGCTTCCGGTTCTGTAACCCATTCCTGCGCGCAGGCCTAGGGCCGAGCATCGGAGGCCGCCGAAGTAGATTTCGAGAAGGTCTGAGCGCTGAAACGAGGAAGCCGCCTAAGACCGACCTGTTCAAACAAGGTGCTCGTACAAATTCATAGTTATTCGGTTGCATTTCTGTCGACCGTGCCGGCGAGGTGTCCCATGCGGCGCGTTATCTTACTCGAGAGACAAGAGCAGAATAGTCTCTCTCACCTTCTGTCCCCCGGAGTTCGAGCGGTCGCTGATACTCGGATAGACCTGGCCAGCTAGTCTAGAAAGAAACCTGTACTACGCGTATACATAGATATATATCTCGCTAAACGAATTTCTCGAGAGTTCAACCCTTGAACGCCGGACGTTCTTAGCAGTCGCGCGGACGACGGGGTCTGGGCACGTTTCCGCCTCGTCGATTTTTCTTCCGATGCGAGCAACCGTCGACTCGGGTTGGCTAGCTGGGTTAGGTGGCTTCCGGAGATCTCGGCGAAGACAGGCCCAGGCCGCGTCGGCCGATCATCGGACACAGTCTAACGCACGACTCTAGGCGCCAGTGCATAGTTCCCGTGTGAAGGCCCGGGATTCGAAAGAAGGAAACTGGCGCGCGACGAAACACTGCGAGACGGTGGTGTCGACCAACGAAACGCGAGCATCGTTTCGTCGCGAACAGCTTTGAATCTTCCCGGTCGAACGTCCCGGGCCACCGTCGCGAATTGAACAAGCCCGTGAGCGATGCGGACGAAGCGCGTCGCCTCGCGTCGTCCCGTCGAGAGAGAGAGAGAGATAGAGGAGAGTGAGAAAAGAGTGAGAGAAGAATGAGAGAAGAGGAAGTCGCGACTAAGTACGTTGTTCTCCGTTGAACAGAAGAGATCGGCTCGCGTTCTTTTGTTTTTGTTCGATAGAGCGGAGAGAGAGAGAGAGAGAGAGAGAGAGAGAGAGAGAGAGAGAGAGAGAAAGAAAGAGAAAGAGAGAAAGTACCGGGACGCGATCCGCGATCGGCGCTTCGCCCGATCCTCGCTCGCTGTATACATATTATATATAAATAAATCTATACATATATCGTCGTGTCTGCCGTACGGAGAATTAAGTGACATGTTGAAAGTGTAAAATTTTATCGTTAATACTTTGAGAAAAAATGAAAACTCAAAAAGATGCTCTCTTGAAACTCGCGAACGAAGCCGAACGGAAAACGCGTTCTTTCTCGTCGCTGGTACACGACACTTTTGTCCGTTCGATCTCTGCGACCAGAGCTACGCCACGCGAATGAGAACCTCGCTCCCGCGGAGGAGTTATATCACTTGCGAGACTCTACTACCTATAGGAGTTAGATTTTACGCTGGAAATCGAAGGGCATCGGATCCGCGCGCGCAGGACAGACGATCGCCGAGAGCGATGGGAACGCGGGTTAGGTCACCTCGCCGAACCGATCTCTCTGTCCTGCGTGGTCGACGGAACAAAGTCAAAAGTCCGTCGCCAACCTGTATTCGGTCGTGGCAGTGCTCCTCCGTCGCCTCTCGCCTCGATCCAAGAACACCGTCTAAAACTCTAAACTCTCGCGTCGTTGCCTATCCAGGCGTTCGAGTCTCCAGTCTCGCGCGCTCATGGCGGACGTTCGTGGCGCTCGGTTCCACGGACAGCGAACGATAAAAGAAAATTGAACGAGATCGACGAAGATCGACTGTCAAAATTTACCGAGAGAGCGTGAGTACGAACACCCTCTTCATCGTGTACCTTCGAGATCGTTTAACTTGTTAACCGGGGCGAACCAACCAACTTGACTACATCTTTCAACAATTTTCTTTTCTCCCAGTTCATGTCGCCTATGTAATTTTAATCCTCTTACGTTATCTCAATTACGCGGGCATACAGATGCTTATTCGAGATACAACTTAATAGAATAATAACTTACCCTTCGTTTTATGAACTATCCGTTTGAAGGCACTGAACTGTTCGCTTGCTCCAAATATTAAAGATGTACAACAGTTGGCAAGTATACGATTGGTACATATACCTCGTTCGCCATTTTTATACAATCTTCCTGGGTCAATTACGTTCCGCGGATAATGCACGTAGAAGATCTTTCTATCTCCAGGGGAATTTTCTTTCGATACGATTATTGAATAATTGAAATGTTCTTCGATATTTGGAGCAATTTCGAGCTCAACAAAATGAGTTATAAGGAATTTTCTGTTGAGTAGCACATAAGTATGTCGATTACGAGATCAATCTTATTCTACCGTATTCTTACGAATAGTCTTGCAACGTCCATGATCGAGCAGACACCCGTTTGACAGGTTAAAGGCAAAACGACTTCAGACAATCGAACCACGAGGCTCTCCAAGCCATCATGCGATAATCAAAGACATCACAATCTATTGGACGAAGCTGGTCCACTTCGTTTACCTCTGGCTTCTAATTGCCCCCATTATCTGTTTAGCGCGATTAGGTAGCTCGAGACGTATAATTTCGGAGGGTGTCCGGTTACTCGATCGAAATCGCGGTCGATCGTGACGAGGTGATTCGTCGCGTTGTTTATCGCTGGTACGGGAGAGGCGAGAAGAGAGACGGCGGGAGAGCAAACTCGGAAGAGCATGGTGGCGAGGGAGATAGAAAGAATAAAAAAAAAAAAATGGAACGGTTTAGTAAACGTGTGCCACCGTCATATCAAGCCTATATCATCGTGTTACATTATATACATATTATATAGCTAAGCAGAAAAAAAATTAATATTATCGTTAATCGACACAATTGTTGAAAAAGAGTGACTGTGTTTCGTGTGTGCGAGTGTTACGTCCGGTGGAGAACAATGATAATATGAAAGAACAAAAAAAAAAAAGAATTTAAAAAAGTCTTTCTTTCGATCGCTCGAGGATTGAGAAGGCCTGAGAGAAAGTTTTTTCGAATCTTACGAATCTTCTACTACTGGCACTCTTTATTGTCCGAACACGCTCGATTATCCACTTCCAATCAGTAATAAAACAATCGTTCCGACACTTATCATCGTACCCGTCTTAATTAGATGACTAACAAGGTTGTAACCGTAGGATGTATAATCGCTTCGAGCAATTGATTACTTGTCTTGGATTTTAAGACTGTTTAACGAATAAATCGCCCGAGCGAGATATGCGTGAAAATGATGCTTCGATGTTGCGTCTCGTTCTATTTAAAATAGTCTGTCCTCGGAAATGTGTTGGACACTTGATTCAAAAGACGAGCGAGTAGTCCTAATGGCGAGAGAACGCATAGGGAGAAACGGTCGCAACGGTTGATCCTTTGTTCGCGAGGTACCATCCGATCCGCGAGAATGACATTCGACAGACCGGTTCGTCGGGAGTCTCGCGAGGCCGACACGATTTTCTCGATCGGACTACCATCGATTATGGTTTCTTGTACGTTTTTCGTTGTACATATCCGAGCGAGTCGCGGGAGAATTATCACAAAAAGAAGAAGTTCGGAGGACGCTGTTCTAGTCAGAATATTTTCCGAGCGTCTCCCCCCCCCCCCCCCCCCTCCGTCGAACAAAGGGTCGATCGACTGCACGAATCTAATGGAACAGGAGAAACGAACGGAGAGAGGGTTGCCTCCGCACAACCCTCCTTCGGAGATCCAAGTGGATTGGTCCCGCACTCGAGTGATCCTAAGCTGAGACTGTTCCGTGGAACACAGAGTGAGAATGCTTAGCGAGGAGAGCGAGTTTAAACGGTGAGAGCGCGTGAACGAGGCCGTCTCGATATATTATTTTTCGACTCGACTGTTTAGTATCTACGATGAAAAACGTTTTTATGTGAAAATATTGCGTAAGGAAAGCCGTGGTGGCGTCACGTCTGTCCACGATGGAACCGCGGCCGCGAACGACGACGAAATTTCTTCCGCGAACGGGATCCGTGGAGAATCCGCAGGATTATTATTGGCGAAAGCCGTGCGCGATCGGTGTGAACGGGAGATCGAGAAACGAATCGATCAGGCCGCGAGTCCTCCTGGAACCGACGCCGCCGACGACGTGGCTCCTCCTGCCCCCTTTTTTTATTCTCCAATTTCTACGTGTTTAATCATTAAGTCAAACAGAGAATCTAAAAGAGAGAAAGAGAGAGAGAGAGAGAGAGAGAGAGAGAGAGAGAGAGAGAGCATGTGAGAATGCGAGATGTATTTGAGAAACGAGGAAGCTGAGGTACGTCGACGATTGCGAAAACGCCCGAAGCTTCGAGTTCGATCGATCATCGAAGACGCAATACGACTTTCGATCGCGTGTACATACCTGAAAGGAACACGATAATAATGCGTATCCGTGTGTGCATGCGTACGACAGAAAAAGAGGGAGAGAAAGAGAGAGCAAGGAAGCTGCGTGAAAGAAAGCTGAAAGACACGGATGGGAAGAACGGAAGCGAGTTAAGCCTAGTCTTCACGACGCGACGCTTAATTGACCGTACGAACGACGATCGACGGATCGATGGATCCTATCGCGGCGCGACCGACTGTCGCTCTACGCTCGCGATAGAAACCTTCGACCGACGGATACGTCGCGACGGAGGAGAATAGGAGAGGAAGGCGACGAGGCTAGCGTAAGTTTAACGAGTAAGCTAAGATAAACTATAAAGAAGATAAAGAACAAAAAAAAAAACAGAATTAACAAGTAAACAGTTTTATTGAAGTACATTGTTGCAACTGCCATGCTGTGTGCCATTATATAAACGAGTCACGTTTGTCGTAAAGAGCAAAAATGGGAGAAAATGAGAAACAAGTAATAAAATACGCGAAACGAATGTCTCTTGCGGCGGCGCGTTCCCTTCTGTCCGAACACTTCTCGGTTCGCTATTAGCTCGAGAAGCATCGAGACCCAGCGATCTCTTCTGTCTGCGAACCGAACGAGGTTCCCCTCGCATTCCGCGGCCGGAAACCGCGTGCATAGAATCACAACGAAGTATGTATCCCGAAGTATGTCCTGGAACGCGAAGAAACGCGTCGCGCGTGGCATGGACAGATTCGATGGATCGCGATCGGCGAGAAACGATCGGTAATTGCTTTTGTCCGCGAGCAAATCGATGGAACGAATGCGAGGATACGGGGGCCAACAAGATGGCGGTTGAGAAACTCTGTCCCCGAGCCGATCTCGTGGAATTCGCGTGCGCTCGCTCGCTCAAGCGAAACAAACCATTGTACATTGTAGCTGGAGACGGAAGGAGAGAGCGTACCATATAGAATTATAACGATTAATGTATACATATGCATATGTGTGAACGCGGCCGAGCACGCGTGCACGAGACTCGGCCGAAGAGGTCCTCCTCGTCGTTCGTCGCAGACCGAAGGCGAAGCTCCCGCGACCGGACGAGCGTTTTAACTTGCGAGGAAATCGTTCCTGCATTGGGAGATCGTGAACAAACGAAAAACCATATGAAACCCGAAGACATACATATTTTCTGTACGATTTATTGCAGATTTAATTCGGATCTATATATCGCGTTGCAACAATTCCGATTGGTCATTAATGGTATCTCTCGCGCGCGAGTCGGAACGCGAGGCGAAAACCGGTCGCACGAACCCTCTTTACAAGCCATCGCAGCTCGTTCACTTTTTCTAATTGTTCGATTATTTATAAGGTGTAACATTGTCGACCAGCAACTACGCTCTTTCCCGCAGGATTTTGATAGAACTTCGATCGGTTGGCGCGATGCTCGATAAGACACGAGCACGTTCACAGTTTCGCTCGTTTCTGAACCTGATATACATATATATTATATGCAAGTGTGTATGCGCGTCTGTACGTGTTGCGTGTGCGTTTTTGTGTGTGTAGTTGCAAGTTCAGAGGTTCAAACACGATCGAAACTGTGTAAAGTACGTAACCCGTGTTGCATGTCGGTTATTATCACGTGTCGCCCCGAGATCGCTCGAGATCGGGGACACGAGCGGAGAAGAGACGATCCAAAAAGTTTCTGGCGACAACGAGCACGCAACGCGAGACAAATGTGTTCATCGATCGTGCTATAGAAGAATCAATGCGTGTGTTGCGTTTCGCCCGAGAAGAGAATGTCGTTACTTTCGTAGTGAAATGAGAAAAATACAGATCCAAGAACCCGCGCAAGAACGAATTCCTACGTTCGCGAGACTCGATTTCGCGTGTCGCGACGTCTTCACAGAAGAAAAAAGAAGAAGATGCTGATGAGAGAAAGGGAGAGAATGTGTGAGATAGAGTGTGAGAAACAAGAGAGAGAGAGAGAGAGAGAAACGAGAGACGATACCGAGTATAATCCAATTGTTAGCTGTCAGCAGACGGTATGAAGAAAGGGAGATAAAGAAAAAAAAACATGAATAATTAAGAGTAAACCAAAGATGACGTCGACCCATCATAGATTCAAGCACAATAAGGAACTATAGTAGGGCCAGGCACAATAAAATTCGGCCGTCACGTTGTAGGCAGCGATCTGTTAGAGCGACAAGTCATATAAGTATCTATATAGCGAAACTATTAAATAAACACATATTGTCTATTGTCACGAGAAGTGTATTCATTGTTAAACACCGAAAACCCTTCTCCGGAACTCTGGTTTATAGATTTCTCGCAATTGAGTTGAATAAACACACTTAACGAAGAGGAGAACGGTGTCTTTTATTTCTGCATGAACCTCGTACGTGGCCCGTCTGTTATCGTAATGGAATAGAGTCTAGACCAGTGCTGGGCACGGTTCAGTGATGCCAGAATCGTGGGCCGTGGGTTTTTTCCCCTCCGCTCGCTGAGCCGACTCGACCCCCTACTCTGACGCACCGTCGTCGCCACGTTGCTTCTACTGCGCACGCGCTACACACGAACGTGTCTCTAGTCTGTCCGTGTGAGTGCCTGTTCGATTGCACGCGCGCTACACGCGACGACGGTGCGTCAGAGTGGGGGGTCGAGTCGGCTCAGCGAGCGGAGGGGAAAAACCCACGGCCCACGATTCCGGCATCACTGGCACGGTTGAGGCCAGTGTCGTCAGTTGAGGGGAGGGAGCACGAATTAAGGGGAAAAAGTTACTCTCTCTCTCCGCCAGTACCACATGCACGACAGAGTGGACAGAGTGAATAGCGTCGTAGAAAGGGAAGGTAGAGTGGAGAACTCTTAATCTGGCGACTCTGGCTACACAGAAGAAAATCAGGAAATTGTTGATGTAAATATATGTATATGTCATCGATCGAATCCCACTGACTGTAACAATATTTCTACAGAAATTGAGTACAGTGGTTTATTCGTCAAAAGAAGTAACCTGAAGTACACCAATTACACTATCAGGTCTACCCAAAAGTCTTTTGATTGTCTAGTATTGCATATGCTAACTATACAGAAGAAAAGCAACGAGTTATAGGGTAGATGTACCAGTAAATAAACGCGAACCAATATGAATGCACATTCTATATAAAAACAAGCGAAATAAATTAATTAAAGAACTTAATGATTAAATATTGAGTTTTTTTGATTCCTTATTTCAGATTTGAACAATTTTCACGCTACCGTGGTTTATCATTTAACTAAAATAACCTAAATATTATCTATAAGTGCAGTGCACGTGTCGAGCGTGGTTTGTGCAATACTTGCTGTAAGCTCAATCATAAATATCCTTCTAAAAATCGCAATACATTACAAATATGTGTATGAACAATATAACAATTGGTTTGACATATAAAGTTTATTAGATTTCTTACGTTTTTCAACCACTTATTATAGAGAAATCGAAAATATCGAATATCGTTGAATCACTGGTGAAATTACCCTTTTTCTATAACTTTTTGTTAAACTTTCTATTTCTACATGTTACATATGAAAGTTTAGACATTAAAGAATGTAATTTTAATCATCCGAATGCATATTAACATTATGAACCTTTAAAATTTAACCAAGAAAGTTAACAAATTCCTTAAGTGTTCATTCATTGGTGCATCCACCCTATTTGTGTTCGCGACCGTCGATCGAATCCCAATGCTTGCAAACCACTGACTGCATCAATATTTATATTTACAATACACACTTACATTTGCACCGCGTGCAATGATTTGTCTATAGTCTATAGTCTTTAGTCTATAGGTATACAACATGACTATGCTCCGTTTGAATCTTCTATGCAAGGCTAATTCTATATTGGTTGATCCAGGTTATGCTACGATGCACTGAGTTTATTCAGCAATTCTCGAGAATAATTTATTGATAACTAGCTAAGCCTTGGTACTAAAAGGAACGAAAGTTTCAATTTTGGATGATGTCTATGAAACCAATGATACCGAAAGAGGTGCTTCTGGTTTCAACGAAAGGTGGGACGATGGATGTGGTAGATTCGATCAACAGATCGATTTAATTAAATAATTAAGAGCCCTTATTCTACATGTACTATACATCAGTGCTGGACACGGTTGGGGCCCTTAAAATCATGATCTACAGTGAGATCCGTTATAACGAGACATGATCAAGTGCACGCGTACCCGGCGAAAATTCAAATTCGATTTTCTCTAAAACAAAGCATCACATGAAACAATTTTGTACTATATTTTCGACTTATTTTTTCATGTAGAATCGCCCCCTTTCCGCTTGTACCACCAGTTACCGATCACCCTGTATATGCATAAAACTTTTATTTTACATAAAGATTCACGATTTAGTTATCACGCCCTCGTCTCTTCCCTCAATCGTTCCAATCTGTTCTGCCTCAAGTCATTGGCGATCAAAGTTTAACACTTCATAGGCAAACGAAATTTTCGATGAAACCTTTCAAAATGAAAGCTCTGAAGTTTTTGTACTGAAAATTACGCGGCTAACTTTATACAGTTAAATTGTGAAAACGAAGATGCGCAAAGGAAACTAGGGCATAACAATGAACGACCTCTCCGATCCTAACTCCGGCGATTCCTATAAACGGCCCACCTCGAATTATCGGGTAAAAATGGATTTCTCTTTAAATACATTTCAATCGGCTAATATTGAGATGCTATTCAGCTTATAACCTGATTTGTCAAAACATAAACGTTACATCCTGAATGTGGCTTCTCAACCTGTAATCACAGATGTGTCGACTAACACCAGTGTGAACTTTCACTCTGCCTGTAATTTTTGATGATTACATTCTCGTAGGAGGTTCAACGCGGAACTAGTTCTATGTATTTATGTATTTATAAACGCACGCCTGTGATTACCGGTTAATCATCTGACTCTCTTCTCGTGTCAAAGAATATTGTTCTTGACTGACAAAGGACATTACCCAACAGTAACACGCCAATTTTAATGAAATACAGAATATAGTCTGTTTGAAAATATTTAACACGTATTATTTTTTAGCTGCTGACATTCGTGTTAAGGGGGTGAAAACCCTATGTTTGCTAATATCTAGGGAGCTAGAGGGTCTAGGACAGGCCTCGGAATTATGTGCTCGCGACGGCCGGTTTGCGAAGGCAACGCCCGTCACCTCGACTTGGCCGCGCGTCTCGCTCCCCGTGGCGGCCCTACTTCTCGAGGCAGCTCAGGCGCGTACCATAGTGTTACAATGTAAGTGTCGACGATGCGAACAGCTACGTCCAAACGTCCCGTAGATCTTACCAATTTGCCAAGCACGTCTAAACGTGCACGGAAAAATCATGTTATCCCACATGTTAATACAATTAAAAACTATTTAAAAAATTTTTCTTCCGAATTTATTTTCCAAATTTATTTTCTGCAGCTGTTGTTCGAAATTATCGTGCGACATAGTGGCATAGGCCTACAGTGCGTTCCACTGACAAAAAAAAAGCGCATTGATAATAGTACCTCGACGGTAATGTGGAAACCAATTGGTATCAATATGGGTGTCGCCCTAATTCACCACGAATAACTCCTATGGTACGTGCCTGAAGAGCTCGGAACACTTGGGCCCCCACGGGTAGTGAGACGCGCGGCCGGGTCGAGGGGGCGTAGCCTTCGAAAATCGGCCGTTGCGAGCATTTAATTCCGAGGTCTGTCCTAGACCCTCTAGTTCCCGAGATATTAGCAAAAATAGTATTTTCACCCCAACTTTCAGGGCTGTTTTCACTCCCTTAACATGAATGTCAGCAGCAAAAAAAATATACGTGTAAATATTTTTCAACATACTATATCCTGTATAAATTTCATTAAAATCGGTGTGTTACACTTGGGTAATGTCCCTCGCGAGATGTGTAATAAAGTAGTAAAATTTACCCGGATAGAGTGCGGAGGCGCCGCGTTACACTGCCTCGGTGACGAATTTGCGGCAAGATGTTCACAAAATGATACAACAAGGAGGTGAATTCTTCTTCCTTTCCAGTTAAAAAAGTGTTTTGTTTTTTAAATCACTGGGTGTACCGAAAATCGTGCTACAACCGGACAAGAGGTGATTCTACATGCAAAAATAAGTCGAATGAAACGAATAACATTTTTTCATTTAACGCTTCGTCTTCAAGAAAATCGTGTTTAAAGATCCGTCGGGCTCGCGTGCTTTAGGATTGGTATGTATGTAGGACAGGCATGTCAAACTCGTTTACCGCCAAAGGCCTTGGTAAGTATCATAAATTAAATAAAACACATTTTTCTGTGAATATTGCAGTTACACATACAAAATAACATACGTACAAAACACAATAATATTACAAAAATACATATGAAGTACAAAAGTTTTGTTTTTTTTTCAAGTTTACTTTACTTGAAGAAAACTATTTCATTTTTATTTTGAACAAACTTGATTGTACATCAGGCATGGCCAGAAGTAGCTCACGAGCTAGGGAATTCTCGGTGGACGCCTACTTCTCCCGCCCGCGCGTCTCGCTCCCCGTGGCGGTCCTAGTCCGCGGAGCTCCTCAGGCCCGTGCCTACCGCATGACGTTTGCACTGCGCGTGGCGCGTTAGGGCGACTCTCGTACTCATAGGTTTCCACATCACCTATGAGGTATTTACTATGTTCAATGCGTTTTTTTTTGTCAGTGGTTTTACCTATAGGCCTATTCCACTGTGTTGCACGATAATTTCGAAAAAATAAATTTGGGAAATAGGAATCCAAATTTATAGCCGGGAACTCTAGAGCCGGGGAACTGGCTGGGTGCGGGCCGCACGCTATTTCTTTCATGGGATACCAGTCGAATGGTGAGGGACGCTGGTAGGCACTGATAACAGGAGAAAGAAAAAGTGCTCACGACCGGGGTCTTTTCTGCCACCGCTTTTGTCAGTAGAGACAGAGATAGAGCATACTCAGGTTTAGCGCGAAACAAAACCTAAACCCGTATTTAGCTCAGATTAGCTATGCTCTGTCTCTGTCTATGTTTTTGTATGTAGAAACACCAGCCTACCGGTTGTTCCACGATTTTCGGTACAGCTTGTATACATATGTAGTAGTAGGTAGTTAAATTTGATTCGATAATCTTATTTTGGGGAAACCGGGTGTACAAATATTTTCATAACGCACGATAACTGATTCGATTCGATTCGATCGAGAAAATGAAGACGAGTTCGACGAGGAGCGAAGGAGACGAGTGATTAACTTAAAATTGGAGCAGCATACGAAAATATTCTCTTCTATGTGTCCGGATGAAATTCTGGACCATTACGACAACTATCGAACTAGAATGTATTATACCACTTTGATGCTTGGCGACATATCAGGTATCAGGCGCGATATCGACATTACTGCACCTTTAAATGAGGGAACAGAAAGAAAAAGGAATAGAACGAATTGAAAGTGTGTGGGGCGACAGGGTTCACAGATCTCGCCGAAAAGTACACGAAAACGGGTAAAGGCGGGCCCTCGAAGTTGACGGAAACGCTGAACAGCTATATCGGCGCCATGGTGCAGGAAATACTGTCGCATAACGGCGATGTGTTGAAGTTCTCCGGCGACGCGTTCATAGTCATGTGGAAATTACACAACGGCACGATGATGCGCGATTTGGCGATAGAGGCGATGCAAACTGCCTGTATTATCCAAAAACACTTCGGTACTTACGACACCGACGTTGGTGTTACGCTCAGAGGTTCGTACTCGTTGATCTAAACCAGGCCTGGGCAACTTGCAGCTCGTGAGCAACAGACTCCTTGGTCCTCCCCTCCCGTAGAGTGTAGGAGGAGGTTGAGAAGACTAGGAGTACACTGGTATAGCGGGAGTCGTGAAGCGACAGCAGGAAAGAAGTTTCCCGGGCCTGATCTAAACCTTCCCGACTCTTTAATCCTTTGTGGACAGATCGTACACACGCAGGATAGATCACACAAGTCAGCTAGTCGTATTTTAAATTGCTATACGTTCAATGAAATCTTGTGTGCAACAGTGAAATTGGCGATTGCTTCCGGAAGAACGTACTTCACGTCCATCGGAGACCCGGAGACCATGTCCCATTACATTATCACCGGAAAACCAGTGTGGGATGTAAAATTTGCCGAAGGTCTCTGCCGGTATTGACATAAACTCAACTAAATACTAAATACTATATGCTGTAACGATTAACACATTGAATGCCACGGGGGTCACCGGTGACCGGCACTCAATTTGGCGGTGGCGCCATGGGGCCACCAGTGACCGGCGCGCCCAGATTCATAGAAATATATATAATTTAAGCAAATGTCAATACTTATAAATTTTTATTATTACCATCGTTAATGCAATAGTGTGACCCCCGGCGCAATTACCACGTCAAAGATTGTTATCGACTGTAACTTATCCATTGCAGATGATACTTCAATATTATACATATGTATCGTATAATAGAAAATTCATCGTGGCGCCACGGGCAATCCCTGTCAAACTGGCGTCGCATTCAACGTGTTAAAGCTATCAAACCTTATTCGCAGTAGTTATTCACCAATTTCTCAACACCATATCGTTTCTATCAGAGGCGGCGACATTCTGGTTGCACCCAGTAGCTGGCAATGGGTGAATCCGAACGAATACGTACACGAAACGCTATCGGACGGCGTGCACACTTTGATCATAGCATGCACTAGCTCATGGTACCACTCGAGGGAAACTGAACCACCCAGCAGCACCGAGGGTGAGTTTCAAAGCGGTTGACCACTCTAATTCTTCGATAACAACCGAAGTATTCGTTCAGAGGAGGACACGGATCGCTTCGACTACCACGATTCAAGGTACATCTCGGGAGGAACGGTAGAATCCGAACCAGAAACGTTAGACCCTCTGGGTAGCAATTTAGAAACAGAAAAATTCCGACAGATCGATTACTCCCGTAAGTAACGCTAAACAGGCCTGTTTAACGCTATAAAGCGGCAACATCCCACAAACGTACCAACAGTGGGCGTAACCAGTGACGTCACGATCAGTACTGTAGAATCGTGATAGGATTCCGGCCCTCGCCTCGGCACGAATCGCGACATACCTATCTGGGCTGAACTTTTCCTTCTGACCTACAGATTTTCGATTGTTACATATCTAATCCTGTACATTTCGTCGAGAAAACACCAAATTCGATGTCCCAGACCGCGGAAACCACTCATTTTTAAGTTATGAGCATGTAAAGTTGACTAATTTAACACTAATTTTCATTGTTTCACCACAGAAAGTGACAGGTATGTCACAGGTATGTCATAAGGCGCCGCCATATTGGTAAGTAGGGAGCTCCTTGCGTGTAGTGACTCAGTGGCGACGCTTGATGGCAGCACCAGCGCGCAACTTGATAGTAGCCTGGGCATGTGAAGGGGCAATTCTAATTTCTAGTTTTACAGTGTACCAAAATGGCTACCGAGGAGTTTAATTTTTGTTCTGGGTTAGTTCTGGGTTAATTGTGGGTTAGTTCTGGTTAGGTTGTATTTTGATTTTGTAATTGTAATTCTAAAAAATTTTGATATCTTGGTTGTGTGAGTTGTGAATGTTAGAGCTATGAAATTTTTGTGAATAAAAAGTAGTTGTAATTAATTTTATAGAATTGGGAAAGGGAGTAGTTGTAGTTGTAGTTGTAGTTGTTTGAGATTGTGTCTGGGTTAGGTCTGGGTTAGTTCTGGTTAGATTTTGTATCGGTTTTGTAATTGTAAGCATGAAAAATTTAGATATCTTGATTGTGTGTAAATGTATGTTGTCGGCATTGCAGAGTTGTGTTGCGAAGTGCGGTGCCACCGACGAGTTACTATTAAAGACCGCCAGCCTCTGTGCTATTCAGCGAGATAACGTGGAACTTACAGTGATCTGAAATACCACGTCACTAAAAGTTCCACAACCGACGAGATACTCGTCGGTGATTCCGCGCTCTCTACCTAAATAGAACGTTTGCTCGTGAACTACGTAAGACTCCGTTAGCAGTGTAGGTATGTGGATTTAGTCCTACTAATATTCACTAAAACTAGACCGTGCTACTTTGTATAGGGGCACTTGGGGAAAGTGGCAGAACAATAATAGCTGGAAGTAATCTATTATTATTCGCGTTAATATACATATAGAAAAATCAAATAAACCAGCTCGAAACGTTTTGTTTTGAGGGAGGGTGACATTGCAAAATGTTATGGAAGGGAATAGGTTTGAAATAATCATGGATATTGATTTACAAAATCTTTATTGAAAATCTTTCAATACATTTGTTCTTACATCTAGCATGTCGTACATTCTAGTATACAATATAAACGGAAATTCTAAGTGTGCAGCTATTAGCTCGATATTATCCACTATTTGTAAGATACTAGAAGTTCTGACAAATAGAGGATAATACCGATTGCCCAGGTCTCACCACGAGGAGGTTGCTGCACAAGAGACCCGGAAAGGGAGTCAGAACGAATTCAATATTCCTTCTGGCTCCCTTTCCTAACAACGACGAACTTATACTAACGCAGTATGTCGAGTAATTATTGCGGAGCAAACGGTGTGTAAATCGGAGAAGAAGTCTCCAATCCACGGGGGACAAAAGGGGAATCAGGCAGAAGGCTCTGATTCTTTCAAATAGAGAAACAAGAGCGAACCAGAGCAGAGGGCTCTGGTACGAGGGTGACGCGACGCGTACAATGCTTGCAGCCCAACTCCAGCCAGCAACGATACCCGGACGTATCCTCACCAAGAGCGATGGCCAAGAGACGTGTTCAAACGATATCCCATTTACTCCTAAAACCACCTGCCACCAGACAACGAAACGTTGAGGTGGCTCGGGTGGTATTACAAAAGAGAGGATTTTTCACTTAACAGTGTAACACGATGAACACTGTCTCTCAACCACCCACTCTCAATGTATCTACGCCGAATACCGGTACCAACTGGTCTGGTACATACAAGCAAGGTCCGACACAGCAGAAGGCTGTGTCGGAGTCAAACAAACGAGCCGAGCAAAGTGAAGTTACGGCAATAATTACTCGACATATTTACAACGACGATATACAATCTTAATAACTAACGCACGCACGCAAATCGAGCAATTATTGTCGGCAAATAAACTAAGTCGCACAAGAGGGAAGAATCAAAGCAGAAGGCTTTGATTCGCAAAGAAGAAACATGAATCAGAGCAGAAGGCTCTGGTTCGGGGGTGACGCTAAGACAATAATTGCTCAGCAAATATAATTAACTAAAAATACGCTGTAGTCTTCATGGGTGTGTCCTCTTCATTCGATGTATCCTCTTCATTCGATGTATCCTCTTCGTTCGATGTATCCTCTTCGTACGATGTATCCTCTTCGTACGATGTATCCTCTTCGTTCGACGTATCCTCTTCGTTCGATGTATCCTCTTCGTCGACGTTAGAAATAAAAACGACGATGATGAAACTATGAACCCCGTACTCGAGTACGGCCTACATAGGTAGCTCGCACACGAGTGCAAATCTAACCAGCTCTCGAGAGCCAACCTAACACCAGCTCACGTGAGCCAAACTAACCCCGCATACCAAGAGGAACTTGTGAAAGTTCAGAACCAAATTTCAATTAGAAATCGAGAAACGAAAACGACGATGATGAAGATTCGATGAGAAGCAACTATAAACCCCGTACGCGAGTACGGCCTACATACCTCGCACATGAGTGCGAATCTAACCAGCTCACGAGAGCCAACCTAACGCCAGCTCACAAGAGCCAAACTAACCCCGCACACGAGTGCGGCCTATAGGCGCTTCGGGTTGCCCCGGGGACGCAAGACCCCGTACTCACTCACGGCCTCCCTATCCGTGAGTGAGCCCCTGAGGGACATTTCAATTAAGGTATGAGAAATAATAAACGACGGTGTTCGTTGAATTAACATTTGATGGAGAGAAATGTTGGATGTGGGCCAAGGGAGGACAAAGAAAGCTTTGAAGTACCCTTGACCCACCTCGAGCTAGCTTATAGTAAATTCACTTACAATTCAATTAAATACACAAATTCTTATATTTAGCAAATCTTAAATTCTGCAATACAATGTTATCGGAAATTCTAAATGTGCAGCTATTAGCTCGATATTATCCACTATTTGTAAGATACTAGAAGTTCTTACAAATAGAGGAAAATACCGATTGCCCAGGTCTCACCACGAGGAGGTTGCTGCACAAGAGACCCGGAAAGGGAGTCAGAACGAATACAATATTCCTTCTGGCTCCCTTTCCTAACAACGAGGAACTTATATTAACGCAGTATGTCGAGTAATTATTGCGGAGAAAAAGGTGTGTAAATCGGAGAAGAAGTCTCCAATCCACGGGGGACAAAAGGGGAATCAGGCAGAAGGCTCTGATTCTTTCAAATAGAGAAACAAGAGCGAACCAGAGCAGAGGGCTCTGGTTCGAGGATCACGCGACGCGTACAATGCTTGCAGCCCAAATCCAGCCACACATCGATACCCGACGTGTCCTCACCAAGAGCGATGGCCAAGAGACGTGTTCAAACGATATCCCATTTACTCCTAAAACCACCTGCCACCAGACAACGAAACGTTGAGGTGGCTCGGGTGGTATTACAAAAGAGAGGATTTTTCACTTAACAGTGTAACACGATGAACACAGCCTTTCAACCACCCACTCTCAATGCATCTACGCCGAATACCGGTACTAACTGGTCTGGTACATACAAGCAAGGTCCGACACAGCGGAAGGCTGTGTCGGAGTCAAACAAACGAGCCGAGCACAGTGAAGTTACGGCAATAATTACTCGACATATTTACAACGACGATATACAATCTTAATAACTAACGCACGCACGCAAATCGAGCAATTATTGTCGGCAAATAAACTAAGTCGCACAAGAGGGAAGAATCAAAGCAGAAGGCTTTGATTCGCAAAGAAGAAACATGAATCAGAGCAGAAGGCTCTGGTTCGGGGGTGACGCTAAGACAATAATTGCTCAGCAAATATAATTAACTAAAAATACGCTGTAGTCTTCATGGGTGTGTCCTCTTCATTCGATGTATCCTCTTCATTCGATGTATCCTCTTCGTTCGATGTATCCTCTTCGTACGATGTATCCTCTTCGTACGATGTATCCTCTTCGTTCGACGTATCCTCTTCGTTCGATGTATCCTCTTCGTCGACGTTAGAAATAAAAACGACGATGATGAAACTATGAACCCCGTACTCGAGTACGGCCTACATAGGTAGCTCGCACACGAGTGCAAATCTAACCAGCTCTCGAGAGCCAACCTAACACCAGCTCACGTGAGCCAAACTAACCCCGCATACCAAGAGGAACTTGTGAAAGTTCAGAACCAAATTTCAATTAGAAATCGAGAAACGAAAACGACGATGATGAAGATTCGATGAGAAGCAACTATAAACCCCGTACGCGAGTACGGCCTACATACCTCGCACATGAGTGCGAATCTAACCAGCTCACGAGAGCCAACCTAACGCCAGCTCACAAGAGCCAAACTAACCCCGCACACGAGTGCGGCCTATAGGCGCTTCGGGTTGCCCCGGGGACGCAAGACCCCGTACTCACTCACGGCCTCCCTATCCGTGAGTGAGCCCCTGAGGGACATTTCAATTAAGGTATGAGAAATAATAAACGACGGTGTTCGTTGAATTAACATTTGATGGAGAGAAATGTTGGATGTGGGCCAAGGGAGGACAAAGAAAGCTTTGAAGTACCCTTGACCCACCTCGAGCTAGCTTATAGTAAATTCACTTACAATTCAATTAAATACACAAATTCTTATATTTAGCAAATCTTAAATTCTGCAATACAATGTTATCGGAAATTCTAAATGTGCAGCTATTAGCTCGATATTATCCACTATTTGTAAGATACTAGAAGTTCTTACAAATAGAGGAAAATACCGATTGCCCAGGTCTCACCACGAGGAGGTTGCTGCACAAGAGACCCGGAAAGGGAGTCAGAACGAATACAATATTCCTTCTGGCTCCCTTTCCTAACAACGAGGAACTTATATTAACGCAGTATGTCGAGTAATTATTGCGGAGAAAAAGGTGTGTAAATCGGAGAAGAAGTCTCCAATCCACGGGGGACAAAAGGGGAATCAGGCAGAAGGCTCTGATTCTTTCAAATAGAGAAACAAGAGCGAACCAGAGCAGAGGGCTCTGGTTCGAGGATCACGCGACGCGTACAATGCTTGCAGCCCAAATCCAGCCACACATCGATACCCGACGTGTCCTCACCAAGAGCGATGGCCAAGAGACGTGTTCAAACGATATCCCATTTACTCCTAAAACCACCTGCCACCAGACAACGAAACGTTGAGGTGGCTCGGGTGGTATTACAAAAGAGAGGATTTTTCACTTAACAGTGTAACACGATGAACACAGCCTTTCAACCACTCACTCTCAATGCATCTACGCCGAATACCGGTACTAACTGGTCTGGTACATACAAGCAAGGTCCGACACAGCGGAAGGCTGTGTCGGAGTCAAACAAACGAGCCGAGCACAGTGAAGTTACGGCAATAATTACTCGACATATTTACAACGACGATAGACAATCTTAACAATTAACGCACGCACGCAAGCCAAGCAAATATTGTCAGCAAATAAACTAAATCGCAA
Organism: Lasioglossum lativentre; assembly: GCA_916610255.1. Lineage (NCBI taxonomy): Eukaryota > Metazoa > Arthropoda > Insecta > Hymenoptera > Halictidae > Lasioglossum > Lasioglossum lativentre. Next base: position 34,289,819 of record OU744356.1, on the reverse strand, counting down.
TAAAGGGAAGAATCAGAGCAGAAGGCTTTGATTCGCAAAGAAGAAACATGAACCAGAGCAGAAGGCTCTGGTTAGGGGGTGACGCTAAGACAATAATTGCTCAGCAAATATAATTAACTTAAAAATACGCCGCAGTCTTCGTTGGTATGTCCTCTTCATTCGATGTATCCTCTTCGTTCGATGTATGTTCTTCGATCGATGTATCCTCTTCGTTCGATGTATGTTCGTCGACGTTAGAAATAAAAATGACGATGATTAAGATGCGACGGGATGAAACTATGAACCCCGTACACGAGTACGGCCTACATACCTCGCACACGAGTGCAAATCTAACCAGCTCTCAAGAGCCAAATTAACCCCGCATACCAAGAGGAACTTGTAAAAGTTCAGAACCAAATTTCAAGTAGAAATCGAGTAACAAAAATGACGATAATGAAGATTCGATGAGAAGCAACTATAAACCCCGTACACGAGTACGGCCTACATACCTCGCACACGAGTGCGAATCTAACCAGCTCACGAGAGCCAAACTAAAGCCAGCTCATGAGAGCCAAACTAACCCCGCACACGAGTGCGGCCTATAGGCGCTTCGGGACCCCGGGGACGCGACACCCCGTACTCACTCACGGTTTCACTATCCGCGAGTGAGCCCCTGAGGGATATCCATTCGAATAATCGACGGTGTTCGTTGAATTGACAGTTGACGGAGAAAATTGTTGAAGGTGGGCCAAGGGTAATCAACAGAAGCATGTTAGAACCCTTGGCCCACCCTGTGCTGTAAAGCACATAACACTCACAAATAAAAATAAAATTGTTGAGACTTACCATTGTTGAAAGTGGTGCAGGTGGAGTAGACTAGTCAGCAAGGCGAATAAACACTTGACAGCCTCTGGTTAGTGACTGGACAGCCAGGTGGTCAGTCACTGGTAAATCACGGGTCAGCCAGGTGGTCAGTCACTCGCAAATCACTCGTAAATCACTCGTATATCCATCGTAAATCACTCATAAAACACTCGTAATTCACATGTAATTCACTTGGAATTCACTTGGAATTCAGTTGGAATTCACTTGTAATTCACTTGTAATTCACTTGGAATTCACTTGGAAATCAAGCACTGGTAAATCTCTGATCAGTCACTGGTCACTCCCAGAGCGGTCTCTGGTCCTCCCCAGGTCCTCTCCTGGTCCCGGCGCCCGAGCGCTCCTGCCGGGCCGGAATCCCTGGCCCGTCTGACGAGCGCGCTCGCCGAGTTCAGGCGCGCGCATCTTTGTAGCGATGCGCAACTCCCCCCGCTCCATCTAATATCGATCGATTTCGATCGTCGTGATAGTAATTATTGATAAATTTATTATTTCTGTCTGTTTAATGTTTATAACAATTCCTTTTGCCAACGATGTCGACAAGCACCCTCTTGACCACCTTGCCATCTAATTTTTTAGTAAAAGTAGGTAATAGAACTCGAGGTACAGAATAACTTTTAAACCATGAGCATTCGTACGCATTAATTTATTCAACACAATACACTGACAAATTTATTATTTCGAACTGGTTAATATTTACAACAATTCCTTTTACCAACGATGTCGACAAGCACTCCCTTGACATTTTTTCCATGTAATTTTTTATAGTAAAGCCTTGATCTAACTCTTGATCTTACTCTGTTTTTCAACATATTTCCGTTCCCACAGATCGATTCTTGGAACAATTATGTATAAAAACAAGCGAAGGAAATAATGCTCGTTTGTGAAATATTTTTATATTAAAAATTGAGGTATCTCATATGAAATTTGAAGTATTACGTACAATATTTCTTGGAAATTTTTGTCCTTGATATTAGTTTTGATTTTAATATTTTAATAATCAACGCCAAAATATTGTTTGAAATATTTGAATACGTTCGTCGGAGAATTGTAGCATTTCATGATAACCGATATTGTTCCGTGATTCACCTTTTCACCGACGAGAACCTCCTCAGTGGTCTTCTACACCGACGAGATGCCGTCGGTGGCTTTCTGTTTCTTACTCCGACGACAATATATCCTAGAGGGCGTAAGAGAACGGCAAAATTTGTTTGACGACACGATGTCCCGTAAGGCTGGCAGTCTTTAACAGTATCTCGTCGGTGGCGGTGCTACGTGCTGCGTGCTACGCGATAATGTACCCGTAACGTGTACGATATGGGGGCGCCACTGAGTCACTACACGGGAGAGCTCCCTACTAACCAATATGGCGGCGCCCATACCTGTCACTTTCTGAGGTGAAACAATGAAAATTAGTGTTAAATTAGTCAACTTTACATGCTCATAACTTAAAAAGGAGTGGTTTCCGCGGTCTGGGACATCGAATTTGGTGTTTTCTCGACGAAATGTACAGGATTAGATATGTAATAATCGAAAATCTGTGGGTTCGGAAGGAAAAGTTTACCCCCTATCTGGGTTACTATACTATGTTCGTGACATCACTCGGGTTCTGACTATAAATTTCCCCCACCATTTTTTTCTCAATTCCCTTGATCTGGTAACGCTATTTTCAACTCGAAAATAATACTGTTGGGAAACCCCGTTGGCCGGACGGATACCACAATATCGATGCGACGGCCAACTTCTCTCGATCTCCGCGATATCTTCAGAATATCGCAGGAGGAGGCAACTTCATTTTCAGCAATCGTAACGATACTTCTGTTAGCAGAGTTCCTAGATGCGGTACCGCATTTACTCCCACTACCACTAATGTGGCTCGCAACATGACACGTGACATGACTCTGTCTCTGTCTCTGTCTAATCTGGCAGAGACAATGGGGATAATGTGACCCGTAGCGGCTCGAGCGTCGAGCGTCGGCGGCGGCACAGCTCGAGCTGTAGACTTCCCTCTCCACCATCAGATTCGCCTCTCGCGATTCTCTGCACAAGGCACATATCGGTGGCACGAGGGGATACGTGACGTCACATTATTCTCACTACGAGTAGAATCGAGCCAGATTTAGTTGTAGAGAGGGAAGCATTTCGAGGGGCATACCACAAAATATGGACGATGCGCTTTCTGTCCGCCACACAGTAAAAGTTAAACAAAAGTGAATCGCATAAGTAAGAGAGTATGGTGGGGGTCGTATTCCTATGTTCCACGATTGACGAACGACCCGCCAGTTTGTCGAGCCTGCTATAAAACATTGAGATCAATGTCGATGCGAAGCTTCGTATTCCAGTGCGACCGAAAGTTGTGAAGATAGCGAAGGCTCGTCTGAAAGATGCTTTGAGGAGCTACATGTTGAGGCCAGTGATCCGATCCGTGGAGATGGACGAGCCTATGGAATACCTAACAGAGATGAGACAAGTGGTGATCCTGTTCATCAACGTCCTAACGTCGACGGTAGGCAAGAAAACGCTGATCACCTTGGTCAACTCGGCGTACAAACTTGTGTGCAGGTGAGCCTATCTTCTATTTCGGCTAGAACGAAGACGTTTCGACTATGACGAGAATTAATCGATGAAGGATCGTTGGCGGAATGCACGGATGCGTGAACAAGACATCCCTGTTCGACAAGGACCTAATGTTCCTCTGCGTGTTCGGTTTGCGGGGTGACAAACACGAGCTGGAGTCCCAGATCGGATTGAAATGCGCGGCAAAGTTACGGACGACCCTCATGTCCTTGGACAACGTGAAATCCGTGACTGTGAGCGTGACAACGGGAATGACTTACTGCGGAGTCGTGGGTCACATACTCCGGAGGGAATACACTGTGATCGGGATGTCGGTGAACAAGGCTGCGAGACTCATGGTCGCTTATCGGGACAAGGTGTGTCACTGAATCGCACACATGCTAAGTCTCCTGTTAGGTGCAACCTACTTAAGTCGTTCGCACGATTTCAGGTGGTCTGCGACCGAGAAAGCTTTCTTCATTCTCATCTCGAGGCCAGGCACTTCATTTTACAGGAGCCAAGATTCTTAAAGGGAATCACGCACATAGGTCCGATATACGAGTTCCAGGAGCAACCGAAGTAAGTCCGACGCACACTGGGGCATTTGCCTCGACAAGTTGGCCAGAACTATTTTAGCATTCATTTTAAGACTTAACCATAGTGTTGTAGCAGGTCATTGGATTCGTCTTGACCTCAGCTACTACAATATGTAGTAAAAAAATACATAGGGACATTAAAAAGATGTTGCTGACCAAAATTTTTTATTAAAGAAAAATTTGTTGTTAGTAAAACGTTTTCTTCTAACATACAATGTTAAGAATATGCAGTTTAGGCACCTATCGACACCTAAATTTTTAAAGGTTACACCATATAAAAATGGTTTACCCTTATCTTACCGGCAGTCATTTCATAGACAATCATTTCATCGACAATCATTTCATCGACAATCATTTCACCGACAAACGTCTTTATTGATACCGAGTTTCGCCGGCAATGTTTATATACAAAGGTGAGGTAACCCATAAAAATAGTGTCTATACATTAAAAATACCAAATAATTGACGAGGTGATTTTCGGACAAAAATAGTAATTCTTGCACTTTTTAATTATTACACATTGTTCAGGACTACGACGTTAAAAAATTTCCGGTAATCGGACGCGTACTCGTTACGATTACAAACGATCCTGCCGTTATCCTTCGTCTTCTTGATCCAGACAACGAACAATCAGCACGTATATTGTATCCGCGCCTATCGCGTTCTTATATCTGCTTCGCTTCAAAACCTTCCGAATTCGACGCTTATCGCTACCGTGCATATCGCGGGATTATCGTATCCGGAGTGAACGTCTGGTTTTAATTAAAATAAAAGGGGATTCTTTTGGAGACCGCAACAAGTGACAATTCTTTAATCCCAACTACCACTGCATATCCTTGTCAAGATAGTTTAGCTATCCGAAATCAGCTTCGGTACGCGCGAAAACACACATGTAAACGATGATTTCTTCATTGTAGATTTCTCGAGCCTTTTTTTGAACACAGAAATTGCTTGGTTTCAAGTACGGAATTTGTTACGAAATATTGTTATTTATGAAAAAACATACATAGAGGAAAAAAATTTATAGTTTTGGCCACCTTTTCGAGGCAAATGCTCCACTGTGCGACGTGCGCCCAGCGAATTGAAAATTAAGATTAATTCGTTTTTTCACGAAAAAGAGGTATTACTGTCATCGTTCGATCCACGTTTGATTAGGTACAGCATGTCGGATCAACTGTGGAACAAGTATCCATTGCTCGGCCGAGACATCGAAATAAATAAGTTCGAGAGCCTACTGACGAAGCTGATGAATCATTATAATAATTCTGCGGACCAGTCGGTCCAGAATCCAAGACCTAAATACAATACGCTGATTATAAAGTAATTACGTATATGTAATGTTTCCTAGCAGTGAACCAATTGAAATTTAACACAAAACTTTGCAATTGCACTCAGAGGTGAGCCAAGAATAGGCAAGACAAAGCTGCTGGATGAGATCTTGCGGATCGTTCCGCTTGAAGTGCAGAACAACTATGTTTCATTGAGACCGAGTAACGCCAAGGTTGACATTTGACGCTTCTCGAGGAATCATTTCCGGAAAAACGTTTAACCCTTCAGGGACAACGTCCGACTGCCAGTTTTATTTACAAATTATAAAATAATTACAATAACGATTTTGCTCGATATTTACTCTTAAAGCAGGGTCTGCCCTCGTTTTGTCCTCAATTTGTCATGGAATTCCGCCTGCAAACTTCCCAGTAAGCAATCTGCTCTGAATTTGCCGCCAAAACTTTCCTACAAATTCCGACCCATCTGTTTACACATGAGAACTCGGTATTTGCTTGCAAAGTTTGGAGGTGGAATTTCCATGCCAAATGGAGGGCAAATCGAGGCCAAGGTTTGATCCTACCTCGTTAAGGTAGAATCTCCTAAAGGTGGGATTTCCTAGGTGCGTCTTAATGCTGCGTTTTGCGATATCAGCGCCTCTTATACTCCATTCGTCATACTTCATCAGAACGCGAGCAGCTGCGTCTAGTCATTTTTTTCACTTTAGAAGAAAGAGGCAAGAGCATCGACCAAACTCAAACACGTGCATCGATCGATTTCCTGTAGCTGTTCGACGCATACGTTTAGGTTTGTTTCTTCGTTTCGAGACCTCTAAATGTTGCACCAGATGCAGACGCACGTGATTTTTGACCCACGATTCCACATTTGGTATACTTTTGCACTACAAAATTACATTTCCATGCTAATTCATAAATTATTTTTAAAAAATAGTCTTTCACGATGATGATTCAAAAAACAAAAATGTTTCTATGCTTAACAATAAAAATGTTGACAATTTATTTTACACGTTTGTAAAACCAACAATTTTTAAGATTTCGAAAAATCATATATGTCATTACACATTACAACATATTTTAATTTAAACAAAATCCGAAACAGTTGTCCGAAAAGTACGCAGTGGTTCGAAAAACGCCTGGCTCTGCGTCTCGACTGCTTCGGAAGCAGTGGGTCAAAAATCGCGTGCGTCTGCATCTCGTGCAACATTCAGAGATCTCGAAGCGAAGAAACAAACCCAAACGTGTGCGTCGAACAGCTACGGAAAGGGGAGTTACGACGAATGGAGTATGGATCGCAAAACGCGTCGTCAAAACGTACCTAGGAAATCCTACCTTAAGCGCGTCTGGACGCAACGTTTTGCGATCCTGGGGTATGGATCTTATTATACTCCATTCGTCACGAACGCAGACTTGTGCATCCAGACGGACAGCAGGAAGTTACGACGAATGAAGTACGGATCGCAAAACGCTACGTCCAGACGCACTTAAAAGATCCCACCTTTATAGAGAGCAGGTCTGTCTTACTAATTGTAAGAGCGGACTCAAATACCGAGCCTAATGCGGAAACAGATGGGTCGGAATATATAGATAGACAAGTTTTGGTGGAAAAATAACATAGCAAATCAAGAGCAGATTGCTTATTGGGTTGATGTTGTCCCCGAAGGGTTAATGTTTCACTACTCTGTGTTTGATACTGAAGATACGGCATATCTCTCAGTACAGGCCCCGTACAGTATGATTCTATTGATATTCTCGATATCGATGTCTTTCTCCGTCTCGACGACGCGCAAAGAACGCGAGGACAAGCTACTTCAACGACTGGGCAATTTGCACCAGTCCTATTACCTCTGCTCCCTCAATCAGCCCTTCAACGTGCGTTTCCCCATAACTCGACGGTACAACAGCCTGACTGAGACAGATAAGTGGAAAATTCTACGCAAGTTCCTGCTGAAATTGTTGAAGAGCTGCTTCACGGAGATGTGGGTAATCATCATCGACGACGCCGAATACAGCGACATAGAATCTCTTCAGCTGTTCGATGTACTAACGAAGAGGGACATGGTTTTCTATGTACTGGGCATAGGTCGGAAACTGGGGACTGAATTTCAGATTCATCCTAACGTCCTGCACAGAGCCAAAGTATCTAATCATCGAGTTCTAATAATAATCGACCCAGTATTGTGGACCATTTACATTTGATTCCTCGTTGACAGATTATAGAACTTCACGGTATAGACAGATGGTTCCACGCGGCTCTCGCTTGTCAGACATTAAACGTGAGCGGTTTACCCGCTGAACTTGAGAAGTAAGTTGTTCGGACTTGGTGGGACTTAGGTTTGTAATAACGAGCATGACTCCTTCAAAAGACTCATACAAGAGAAGAGCCTCGGCAATCCAGGCTGGATCGAGAGCTACTTGGTGAGCCTGTTGCAAGCAGGAGGCCTGGAAATTATAATGATCAGTAAGAATGAAGCCATGCAGAAGGGCTACGTGTTGCCCCCCGCGATCATGTTGAAAAGGTTCGCTCAAACGCTGCCATCGGCGTATTCTACATTTTTGAATTTCAAGAATTTCAAATTCTTTTTATTGTATTGTATTCTACGCATCATGGGGATAAAAAGTGTCAAACGAACGATGGGTCAAAACACAACCGTTGCGTCAGAAATGTAGAATACGCCTATGGCAGCCAAGACCAAACATTTCTTTACACCCTGTACAACACCCCTCGTACTGCATTCAGAAAATAAAGATATTTAGTCGTGTCTTGTCTTAGTTAGAATAACCATACACATATGATTATATCCAAGATAGAATAGCTGCACTCGTCGTACTCGTTAAATAAAATTCTGAAATCAGATTCTCAGCCTCGATGAAGTCATTATTTCTGGAGAAAGAACGCAAGGACAGGTGGCAGATGTACCGATCGAGTTTCAAAGTTCGTACTCTTTACACTCTACATTTCTCGCGACATAATTCTCGTTTAATTACTATGCTCATTGTCTGAAATCAGGACAGCATGATGTCGCTGATAGAAGACAACGTTGTCAGGAGCATGCACAAAGTGCAATCGTCTACCATCGACGAGACCATGATCGCAGTTTGTAAAATCTCGGATAAGTTCACATACGAAGACGTCGAAACCGAGATCACGATGGACGGTAAACATCGAACTCTCTTGCCACAGCATCGATTAAAGTTAACGTTGGCGATGAACAAATTTCGAAATTCTATCACGTCGCGTTAGTTATGATCTTGAAGCTGTTCGATTCCCTGACACCCCTGGACCAGCTCCTCCTGAAATGCGCGTCCGTGATCGGCGAAACTGTCAACAGACACATGCTGGAGAGTCTGATGAATCTATCAGTGAAAAAAGAGATCGGTCTAGGTAATAGTAAGCTTGAAACCAGCAACAAGCTTTTTATTAAAAGTTCTGTCGCTGTTCCAGCTGTCGCGAAGCTGTTCGAAATACGAGTGTTCGGATGCGCTACCGGCGACTTCACCAATTACTCGGGACCGATAATATTTCTCCAGAACATGCGGAACCCACTCAAGGAAACGGGCATCTTCTGCAATTGCATCGGACTTACTATCCCAGGTACACAGTGACCGTTGCATCCAGATTTCTTCATCGGTAGACTGTGAATTTAATGCATTTATTTTTCAAAATCGTTCGACGAGGAAGAAAATCGTTCCTTCATCGCAGTTTCTGTTAAACCCTCCATAAAATTAGAACAATGTGTACACTAGGGTGGACCTTAGTTATACCTGATGAAAATTTTTTTTAATTTCTTTGGTGCCACACCCCCTAAAATTGTGATAATAAGTGAGAAAATGACCTGGCCCGATTGGATCACGAGAAACCGGCGCGCATCAAATTTTATTTTACCACGTTTTTATTAGCTCGGTTTCTTGTCTGTCTGTCCGTCTGTCTGTCTGTCTGTCTGTCTGTCTGTTCGGTACAAATCTTGCAATTGATTTTAAACTAACTTCCCGATGAGCTAGAGACTTGAAATTTTAAACATAGCTCAGAACTGGATGACAATGCAATATTTAAAAAATTTTTTTTTAAAAAGCCTATGCGTTTAGGATATATTAATTATTATTAATAAATCTAACCGTTATAACCCATCGCACTACCTGTTCGTCCCCACTCTACTACGTGTTCCTACTCTGACTCATCCCCACTCCACTGACCCGTTTCGCACCGAAGGAGCTCAGTGTGCGTCAGTGTGCGTTCGAGCTCCGTGCGGTGTTTACAAAGTTACTACGTATTATTTGTTTGCCAAGCGAAAGAACAGTTACACCGAGATTCTCCGTCGAACCTTTATTGAATAATAGTGGTATACAACAATATGGAAAATTTGTCGTGATCGTGAATTTTTAATAGCTATGAAAATACTTGTAAGATTTAAAACGAAAAACGTGGGGCGCATGCAATACATAGATAATTGATGCATGAATTGTTCAACTAAGTCACTAAACATTTTATTGCATTACAAATGACATGAACTGTTGTGTGTGTTTTCTCAACGGCAGCTACTCTCTACTCTACACTCCTTACTATTATCTTGCGCCCCACGTTTTTCGTTTTAAATCTTACAAGTATTTTCATAGCTATTAAAAATTCACAATCTCAAATTTTCAGGACTATCTGTATTGGGTTAGGAACCTGTACGTGGCTAGGAAAAATTATTTTATACTTTTTAGTCCGATTAAAAACGTGGTATTTTTTAAAAAATTTATTTTTATTTATTAGAAAATCGTTCTTTTTCATTATAGTACGTCGTAACTATACATTTTCATACACCATCAAATTTGTCTTTTTACGCTCTATAAAAATATAAAAACAAAATATACTATTATATGAAAAAAAAACATCAAAATTTTGATATTTCAAAAACCAACTTTTTGGAAAAAAATTTTTCTTCGCTACTATATTTGTCTCATAGAATAGTTCAACTTTTGTCTAAAGAACTTTTTCACTCATTTACAAATATAATTAAGATATTTGGGAAGTCACATTTAAAGGCTCAATCATATACAATATACACAGTAAAAACGAAAATATTTACAATTATATCCTAGTTTATTTGCAGTTATAATTAATACAGTTAAAAGTAATGAAAATTCTCATTTTACTTAGACTACATAATACATAACAATGTTAAATCGGCACTGCAGGAGGTATTGACCGAGAGAGAAAGTCCTTTATAAATCCTGTGACAAATTCTCTTTTTCGGCATTAGGATACTGCTTTCTATATTCCATTACATTTTATAATATAATCTGTTTCTTCTCTTCATTTTTTGATAATATTTTATTGTATTCAAAAAAAAGTCTTCGGCGGTTGTGGCACGATTGAATGACTGAATGAGAATTGGTACGACTGAAGAGTGTAAGGTTCTGACTAGTGATGGCGTGCAAAATCACTGACCGTGATTTATCACAGTAATCGCAGAATCACGATCACGGTAGTGATTTTAACTTCATACACGCCGTGATCGTGATTTTTTAATCTAGAGTGAATCTGCTCAGTGTCATCCTAATTCTTCATCTCGATTAAATTAGTTCTTTTTTTAAATACATCAATTAGCTTGCATAAAAATATCTGCATTACAATGTAAATTTAAAATTATATCACGTTTTCTGTATATGTATAACGTAAAGTTTAATGCTAAAAATAAAAAATATTCAATTTTCTCAATTTTCAAAGGGACACTGAGCGTGTGACCACGTGCGATAGAAGTAAGATAGGAATAAACGTGCCGACACAAATAAACAGGCAAGAAAAGTAAATTGTCGTACATAAATATAAATTAAACCCGAATTCTGGTTCGCCACACGGTTCCGCAGTCGGAGACCATAACCCCTGCACTAACCGTCGCGCCGCGCCACTGTCGAAAGTACTTCCGCAATATTCGAATATAACGTACATACATAGTATTATTTTTGTTTTTTGTACTACGCAAGTTTTAAAGTCTGAAAGATTTTTCTCTGAACGTAGACATGTTTAATATTACATTATATATTTTTAAGATTCAGATAAGATAAAAGTATAACTTAGGAAAACGCCAAAAAAAGTGGTTTTTACTTTTTTCAACTATGACGCATCACACTCAGGAATTTGAAAAAAATTGAGCATAATACTTACGATAATATCTCATTGCTAAATTAAATCTGTAGTAGTGCTCTTTCGATTTCTACATATATGAAATCTGCATTCTTTCGATTTTTTTTTGTGTTTTACAACCAGAGTTTGCAACGGAAAAATCTGAAAATGATACCTAATATGTGGCTTAGTATCCGAAATGTGTCAGAATTTTAAACTGCCAATAAATGGAGAAAATGGGTGAAAAACTGGTTTTTCGATTTTCCTCAATAAATACCCTTACAGATGAGATATGGGGCTGCAACTTGGCAGGAGGGGTCTTTTCGGGTAGGCTATCGAATGGCCAAAGCTCGATTAAGGGGCTGTGCTCACCCAACTACCACCACCACCCTTACCGCATATACGTATACGAAATGCAAGGGTTTACGGCAAAAGAAACTGACGCCTCAATATTGCAATTAGAAGTTCAGACCCGGTCGATTATGTTTCCTAAGAGTCCTGGCCAGGGTGGTTCAGAGCCCAAATTTCATATTTTTACGTTGTTGAAGAGTAATTTGCAATAATCGGCAGAATACTTTTTGTCACAAGTCAGCGCTGCCGATTATTGCAAATTACTCTTCAACAACGTAAAAATATGAAATTTGGCCTCTGAACGACCCTGGCCAGGACTCTTAGGAAACATAATCGACCGGGTCTGAACTTCTAATTGCAATATTGAGGCGTCAGTTTCTTTTGCCGTAAACCCTTGCATTTCGTATACGTATATGCGGATCTATCGATGTGTGAGTGGTAAGGGTGGTGGTGGTAGTGGGGTGCGCACAGCCCCTTAAAGACCCGTTGGGGGCGAATTTCACCACCAAACCCGGGTATAGCCTTTGGTGGTCGAATTATAAGGTCCACCCTACTGTACACATATCCACAGTCTGCTTCTTAGAAACGTTTCCATTGACATCATCGTTGACTTGAACGATTGAAAAGATACGTTTCGGTAGCCGAGCTACAGGACCTTCCAACGTACGCTTCCTGCGGTTTGATGAGGTTCAAAATGACGATGTTCCGTGATACAACCTATCGGTGAGTAACATATTGTCTCTCGACTGTTGATGAGTAGTCTGCGGATTTTTATATGTATAAAGTAAAAAGTTTCCCTTTTCCCGGAAAAAAAATGTTTGTAAATGCATACAGTCAGCAGTCTATTAATGATCTACTACCTAAAAATCGCATCACGGTTCAGATTGCTCACGGAGAACCAAAAAATGGAGCTGCACAGCCAGGCGCTCAAGTATCTGAAGCAATACACGAAGCGTTGCCTGTCTTGCGGAGAAGGCCAGTTCGCGAAATTGTTAGGAAAAGTCTCGAAACGGGAAGACAGACTGAGAAGACCAACCGTGATCGAGGAAATGTTAGGTAGCATGGAGTTCGAGAAAGTGCGTGACACTGAAGAAACAGAGAATGGTGAGGAATGATATCTGTTCGAAGCATCCTCGTATTATCGCAAATCATCTTTGACGAACAGTGGACCGCAAAAAGTGGTTCTCCTGCTTCGACATGTTCAAACGCGTCGAAAGAAGTCCGACAGTCACGTTTTCCGATGTGGATTTCGGTAATTGTCAGTGCGATCTGATATTAATGACAGTGTATACCCAAATGCTGGACCACTGTCGCGGTATTGGTATGTTAAACCAGCCACAGGAATAGTTCTCGTGAGAGAATGAAACTTTCAACTCCTTTCAACTTTCATCAGGGAACATTGAAATGACGATGACCGCCATTTTGGAGTTCGCGGAGATCTGCCTGTTGAGCTCCAACATACCGCAAGCTCGGAAACTGTTGGTGGAAGGCGAGGAGATTCTAGAGCAGGTGGCGTGGTTTTCCTTAGAAATAATATTTATTCATTCTTCTTAACACTTATTATCAAATAGAAGGAAAACAAAACTAATTATATTCGTAGAACCATTTCGGCTTGTAACATAATATGACGTACGCTGCAAGGAATGCGATCTCATATTAATTAAGTAGAAAAATAGGCAAAAGCATTGTCTTGAGTTTTGTAGAAAATGTTGATTGCATATCGATGTCTACAGCTGTTCAAATCAGCAGGGGACGAAGTAGTCCTGCTGCCCTATCTTAGCTCCAAGATTCAAACCCTGCAAGGACAATGTTACCTCGAAAGCGGCTCGCTATTCGAAGCGGAGACTATCCTGTTGGCGGCGTTGAACAATTTGGGTTACAAATTCCCGAAACTGGAGATGATGATCGACATAATCTCGATCGAGGAGCTGCTGAGACTGAGATGGAGATTGAACTGTTGGACCCTAACAGAAGTCTTTGACCATCGCATTATCCCGGACAGCAGTATAACCGAAACTGTGGACTACATCGAACAGTTGGCGGAATGCTTAGCGCATATGTTCGATCTGTTCAGGGTAATTGATCGATTGGAATAGAAATTGTAATATTTAAACAAATCTCCCAAGCTCGTATGTACCGGTGATTAGTTCAAAGGTATGAAGAAGCAAGCGCGTCTGGCAGCTATATGGGGCTTGAACACCGCGTTGAGGACCAAGGGGAACTTTTTCGTGTTGAGCACGTCTTACACCAACATGCTGATTACTGCGCATATGTATCAGGACAGGTATGCGACGGTATGGTGGAATTGAATTGAATAGCTTAGAGTCTTAGAGGAAAATAATTCTCTAATTTCCAGGGCTATTATACCATCTTTGGAAGAGAAGGGCCTCGATATTTGCAGACAAAGCAGAGACGCTATCGAAGCCCGGGAATTGAACATGATCGCCGAGCTTTATGCGGGAATATTTTTCTCCAGATGGGTGAACGGGCAAATCACGAAAGCGATAAAAATCGGCTTCATCTGCTGCAGAATGGCCGCCACGGTCGGATCCACGTTCCTGAAGTTGCTAATCATGCCACGTTTGGCTCATCTACTTATGCTTTCCTCTCGCCATTCGGAGGCGATCTCCCAGTTAAGAGAACTGGGTAATTAAGCACAGAATGTCGATTGTCTGTATAAAAGAGTCCACTTTGTTTGAGACGCTATAAATCGTAGAGTTCGAGTCCAACAACGATCAAGAAAAATCTGGTCGTACCTGGTACTACGCGCTTTGCGCCGATCTACAATTGGACACTGGAATCATGCTTCTCTCCTTCAAAACTTGTGAACAGTACTATCTTCGGGAAGGTGAGTCGATAATCAGCCTACACGACCCTGAAGCGGAAAGACGGTACTTCATCTCCATGTGGCTGTGGTACGCGATCATGGATCATCTGCTTCGCTCTTTTTACTGCTGTGCGTCCGATGTAATTGTCGAAAATTTATTTGTAAGGTGTATCAGAACTGGACAATGGGAGGCTTCTAAAATCTGGGAGAGGCAAAGCGTGACCGAAGCACCGATCATGGACGAGCATATAGTAGCAGCTACTATCACTGCCTTGAAAAGACTCGAGGGTTCACTTATTCTTTATGGTAGCTATATTCTAACTTGTCCGGTCACTTTTTAATAATATAGTTTGAACATTACTCAATAATTATTATACTTTCGCGTAGTGCACAAATTAAACTGCAGGAACGTCGAAGCACAAACTACTCTATCGCAGATAAATGGCATGTTCAAAGAGATGAAGATGATGACTAGGATTGTTAAAATCACAATTCCTAGGTGGGAATGATCGTGTTATAATTTAGTAAAAAATAACAAATCTACATAGTACTAATCTCGTTGAAAAATTAAACATTACAAAATAACTTCTTACTATTGCAGATGCATGCTGTTGAAAGCGTATTATTATATGATCAAATTTCGAAGAAATTCAGCGATGAAGCTACTGAAACGATTGAAAAGAGTCTGCCTGAAAGTCGAGAACAAAATGATCTACGCGTGGGCACTCCATTTCGAGAAGGTTCTTTTAGTCATTTATGAAGTTCTTTTCTATGTATGATAGAATGCTGCGTGTTCAGAATGTACTATAATAATTGCACTCTTGTAGGTATGGTCTGGTGGTCTATCTCAGGTAGAAGAAGATAGATGGAAAGAAGCCTCAGAGAAAAAATTACATGAGTGGTCTGAGATTAATGCAAATGAATCTAGCATGGTGATCTTCACGTTTCCCTTGCCGATTCATCAGAATTGACATGTTTGCGTTTATATATACATATGTAAATGTGGGATATTAAAGCAATTTCAATCGATTAAGTTAACGAAGTCTATTAACTGACAATATCGACGTAGATGAAGTCTTTTTCTATCCGAATCTTAAGTAGTAATTCATCAGTTTCTGATAAAACGATAATTATATATTCTTAAAAAATGCCACTCTAAAATAAAGTAAAAATATTCACTCTAAAGAGAACTACCATAAAATACTACTCTGTTGAAAATGTAGATATTTTTTGTGATTAATTATAAAATAAATGTGAACATATAACAAATGACATATTTGCGATTAGATCGTCATGTGTTTTATTCAGACTCCGCGCGAATTATTCTAGAAAATAATTGGGAATCAAAATCCTTGTTTAAGAAACATACATTATATTTCAAACATGTCGTAAGTAAACTAATATTTTGCTTTATCGTAAATAAAACTGCAATAAAACTCCAAATATTAATTTCTCCAAAACCATGCAGCTTGAGTGCAAATTGTTCAACTTGTCCATCATCGGTAATTTCTCCAACAATTTTTGTGGATCCCAATTCCAGATCTTGCACAGTAAGTAATACAAACCAATACTGATAGTTTCATCTACGTTTCTACAAGACTTTCGTAATGAGCTTTAGTGGATAAATGTAACCTTATTCATAGGTTTCCTATTCTGCAGTATGTGCTCCTTATGCAGTCCTTTCTAATTTCCCTCGAGCTCCTTACAGTGGTTGGTCATCTCATTTATTATATTGTGATAAATATCAGCCAATTTCAACATTACGTAACGTTCGCTCTGCTTATACCTGTCCTCCTTATAGTAAGATGTTTATAATGTTTTTCTTAGAATATACATATTTATTGAAAAATGTGTTTGTAATTAAATAGAAATAAAAATTATTTTATTTGCAGCATCTAGCACATACAGATGCTAAATCAAGGAATCCAAGCAATATGTTGTTTTTCTGTGATATTGTAATTTAATTAAAAATTATAACAATATGTTGTAATATTAAAGTCCTAAATAAACTGTGTATGGAAGCTCTTGTATCTTTAAGTATTTTACAAAAATATAAAAATTATATTAAACACCAGATTGGTCTGAATACAATTTTATTTTTGTATATAATACAAATAGCATCTATCAAATATATTGTTACTCTACCAGTCACGCACTGGTTTCTGCGAGGCAGACGTTAATATCCAAGTATTATATGGCTTTTTCTTCCTTTCGACTTGATTATGTCGTGGATGTGCTTTACACATTACATATTTTCTATCCTCCTTCCATATTATCCGACATTTTAGGCACCTTCTATGTAAAACTGTTTTCATCTTTAAGCCACAGGTAATATTAAACATAGGTATAAATGGCTGAAGTAAATTTCCCAAAATGATTTTGTTACTAAATGTGTTCGTTAAATTACTTGTGCATTGTTTAGTACTTATGTGATACATTGTACATGTTGTGATACTTGAACCAACTGAAAAGATCTTGGGTGCAATAGAACTTACACCTTGACATATGTTCCTGAACAATGATAGCGCACTCATTCTATCTGAAAAAATTTAATTATAGTTATTAGAAATACACTCAAATGTTTTATTATTTCATATCGTACAAACTTAGATTAAAAGAATGTAAGGTTACGTTAATCTAAATAATGGAAATATAAATTTTACTCGTCAATAATTGTTAACAGCACTTGAATTTTCAAAAATATATTAATTGCATGAAATTATATAACACACCTTGATAATTATATTAATTTTTAATTCAATCTATGATGAAAATGAATATTTCTCGTGGACCACGAAAACATTAAAGCTCCGATCACACGTACATGTTTTACAAAAACACAAGAAACCACTTTTTGAGGTGCGCCTTGTGTAGTGCACATTGAGTATGTGTTTTGAAATTAATGAATTAGTTTCAATTTAATTCAATTAATTCTACTACTTAAATGAATATAATGTATTCTATAAATAATTGTAATATTTATGCCGCGCTTTGAATAACATCGTATTAATTCACGTTTCATAAAGAGTTTTTTTTAGTTGAGTATTTCGATTTATTTAAATAGAAAGTCTTATATAAAAAATAAGTTGACTTCAAAAATTCTTTATAAATAGATAAATAAAAAGATTAACCTATAAAGTAACGAATATCTTAAAGTCAAAAATAAATTCTACTGCACTTTTTAGTTCAATGATTATATCGTTATCATTGACTTGCCGAAATGTGCGTTTGTTGATATCATTTGATTAACAACTTGATAATTGATTCTTTTTGTTAGGTTACATTTTATTTTTCATTTCTCCAACAAAGTATTTCCGACACATTTATTTGTTAGTTTGTTATGTTAAATATCGTATTGCACAGATACGTGATTTCTGCAAGTTGTAATCAATAAAGTGTCAAAATGTTATTAAGAAGAATAAACAGTTTACTACAAATTTCTGTGAGTATAATTCAGAATAAACAAATATGATCCATACTTACATATTTTATGAATTGCTTCTTGTCATTATGTGTAGAATATTAGTTATGAAATATTTTCATTAATACAAAATATTTTGGTTTTTGTAGATTCCTGCTCAAAAGATCAGTAGTCGATATTTAAATTTTGTACCTGTCGTAGTGGAACAAAGTGGAAGAGGTGAACGAGCATATGACATCTACTCGCGTCTCTTAAAAGAACGGATTATTTGCCTAATGGGGCCGGTACATATTCCAATATGCACTTTCATAATATTTAAAATATTTATAAAACAATCAAGCGTACTATCATTGAAGAATTTGTAACATGTTTTATTTTATAGATCACAGACAATGTGTCTTCCGTTGTAGTAGCTCAACTATTATTTCTTCAATCAGAAAGTAGTAAAAACCCAATACATATGTACATTAATTCACCTGGAGGCAGTGTAACAGCTGGTCTTGGTATATACGATACCATGCAATATGTTCTGCCTCCTGTTGCAACATGGTGTGTGGGGCAAGCTTGTTCCATGGCAAGTTTATTGTTGGCTTCAGGAGCAAAAGGCATGCGCCATTCGTTACCTAATGCAAGGATCATGACGCATCAGCCGTCAGGAGGAGTATCTGGTCAAGCCACAGACATACAAATACAAGCAATAGAAATTCTGAAGCTTAAAAATCAAATAAACAGTTTGTATGTAAAACATACAGGCATGGATCTGCAGAAAATAGGTAAATAAAGAGTCATGAGATTTTTTTAAGATAGATTTATTCAGTATGGTATTATTTGCAGAAGGTTGTATGGAAAGGGATACTTTCATGAGTCCTGATCAAGCAAAAGAGTTCGGAATAATTGACAAGGTACTAGCACATCCTATGCAAGAGGAGAAAGTCAAAGATATGAAATTGCCAGAAACTATTCCTGAACTTACTACACAACCTTAATGTTAGAACTGAGAAACGAGTCTTATTTAAAATTACGAAATTTTATTAAAACATATATTTACCAATATTTAAAGATAGTAATAAAATATTCTTAAAACAATTACAATATAACTGCAACACAGTACAGTCATTGTGCCCACATTTCGTGAACGTTATGCACATATAAAATATGGAATGGTGACTCTATATGCAACAACCACATGAGTTTATGTTACTATATAACAAAATACTCGAATCACTTTGATACTATTCCTCTGGCAAGCACAATATATCACCAAGCGTTTGTATGTAATGCTATGATTATGAGAAAGACTGCATAAAGTAGTAATGGAAGACGAGAATTTGTATCAAAAATGTATGTATGTACAAATTATGAATAATTTTGATTTGAATATTGGCAGTTATTCACTTAAAATATTCTTAAAAGTACGTCATATTCATTATCCCAATAACAGTCTATTATCACCAAAAAATACTTCATAAAAAGGACGGAATTGTTTACGTGTCTCAATGCTAGACAACAATAAAGCACTTCACAGTATAGCGACATTATATGTCAGTAAAAAACATATATTTCCCTAATACCAGCTTTTAAAAGACCAGTCTCATATGTTTTCGAACCGCGTGATTTTTCAATTAAAATTACTGAGGGCATACTTGAGCGTGTGCAAGCATCAGTATGTCCTTTTTCTCTTTAGGAAATCTAAGTTCTCTTCCAGCTAAACGTGCTGTCTCGAGTTCTCTCTCAGCTAGTGCCAATTCCATAGCGACAACACCACCACCACTTTCATGCTCTCTCGCAACCCAATCTAATGCCATTTGACTACGCATATCGTCATCCAACGCTCGGTGACTATAATGAGCGACTACTTCTTGTCTGCTACATTGTCTTTCCCTCATTGCCTTTAATGATCCGTTCCAGTGGAGCAATTGAAAAACCGTCATTAATTCTTGAAATTCTAACATTGTTCTTTCACGATTGCATTCTAACATAAAACGAAATGCACCTATTCCTGTGTTTGGATCCTCTTTCTCATCTCCGCTTCCCTACAAACAAAAGTAACGTAAATGCTTTCTCTACATATTTCAATAAACAAATTACATACTTGTGCCTGATTGCCAACTCCGTTGGATGTTGCAGAAGGTTTGGCAAAACTAGCTCTTGCTTCTGCAACAGCTTTTTCTATAAAGTCGTCCGTTATCTTTCTTGCTGGATGTTCATTGAAAACAGAATTCATTAGAGCAATTTTGGCTGCAGATCTACGTGCTTCTGCCTTAGTTGGGCAATTCTGGAAACTACCGAAACAAGATCCTCCAGGGAGAGTTACGTAACATACGTAAGGTGGGCTGGTACCAGGTACAGATTCGTATATAACTAAAGCTCCATTTCTAAGTTCTGTTCCTCTACTTTGTTTCATTTGCCAAAACTCTTGCAGAGCCTCTACTACATTCACTGTAAAAGTAATTCAAATGTTTAGTTTGCGAAAGTATATATATACATCTTAAGTAAAGAAATATTAAACGTACCTCTTCCATAACCTTGTGTGTGCTTTGCAAAACTATTAACAACAGCATCCACAGCTTCCTTTAACACTTGTTTGTCCCTAGCATCAACCAGTCCACCTGTGATACCCATATTTTCAGGGACACGGGATTTTGTTTTAACTGGCATTATGCCCTGCATTACCTTTCACAGGCTCATGTACATTTACGTTCTTCAAGTATAATTGTCACAAGGTCTACAATTAGTACATCAATCTCTTCAGTGCAGTTTTGATAACATCCATAGATCACGAGCTGAGTAAATAAAAACTTGGTCTTAAAAAAAAAAAAGAATAGTGGTTGACAGTGCAGAAATAGAGTGGTCTTTCTTAATGCTCTAATGAAAAAGAAGATTATCTATGGAGTACCTTCTAAGAGAGACATAAACAAATCGCTGCGACGGTTCTTACGTGCGTAGCGAAAATTAGGGTGACAATGTTAACGAGAACTGTCTTTCTCAGGTGTTCGGTTCGACGGGCCCCGAATGCTGTGCTAGTAACGAAATGGTGCAGCAATTGCTGTGACACCGAAGGCATCAGACGCGAGAAGAAACCCAGGAGGCCCACCTGCAGAGACCCGGATACCCAGGAATTCGCGTAAATTACTCTCCGATCGGCGAACCGAGCGCTGCAGGATCAAATTGCAAGATACATATAATGCGTTTAATGGCCCCGGCCTCGGACCGCTGACGATTTCCAGAAAACCAGGGCTGTCTCGGTTGCTCGAGCACCCCGTTCTATATCGCAGTCGATAATTATCTTCGAGGCTTACCAACTGATTCTGAAAGATTTCTACCATAACCAGGGACGGATTACTTTCATCAGGAGCCCGTATTTTCATCCTAATTTTCTTCTGTTTTCTTTCTACGCTTTGTAGTGAGTCTAAAGACTATAGAGGTTTTTATGTTTCCTGTTACATGAGAATATAATTTCATAATTTCTACATTTCGTAGGTTCTGATCCAAGTTAAAGATGATGAAGGATCTGATCCAGGCTAAAAGATGATGTAGGCTAAAAATTAGACTAGGGAGCAGCACTATACCGGGGACACCGAAAACCCCCGGCGTGAGCACTCTCTGTTCCTCTCTGCTAACATCTTGTCACAGATTTAATTGGGTAGAGGTAGAGGGCGCAAAAAAGTCACTGATTTTGAGCAATGTCGGTGATTGTCTACTTCTACTTCGTGTCTGTTCGTGTCTACTTCTGCTACTTCCTACTTCCAGGTAATAGTTTCTGCTGGCACGGTCACCGACGAGATACAGCCTTATGGGACATCGCGTCATCGCGTCGTCAAACAAATTTTGCCGTTCTCTTACGCCCTCTAGGATATATTGTCGCCGGCGTAAGAAACAGAAAGCCACCGACGGCATCTCGTCGGTGTAGAAGACCACTAAGGAGATTCTCGTCGGTGAAGTGAATCGTCGGTGATCACGGAACCATATCGGTTATCATGAAATGTTACATTCTCCGACGAACGTATTCAAATATTTCAGACAATATTTTGGCGTTGATTTTTAAAATATTAAAATCAAAACTAATATCAAGGACAAAAAATTCCAAGAAATATTGTACGTAATACTTCAAATTTCATATGAGATACTTATTTCCTTCACTTATTGTTTTTATACATATAATTGTTCCAAAAATCGATCTGTGGGAACAGAAATATATATGTTGAAAAACATATATTATTCCGAATAATAAACAGTTCGAGAGAGAATCACGTGGATGAATTAATATATATATGTATAATAATTGTAGGAGCAGATAGAGATGGGCAAATTTTTATTGAAATAGACCAGAGTTGGGTATTATTTAGATAAAAAATTATTTAAATAACGATGCGAATGAAACATACTTTATCTTTACTCGTTATTCGAAGGTTCGAATTAAAAAGGTATCTTTATTCAACGGGTATCGAATAAAGATAATTTTTTTTATTCGAAGCGGATTAATTCGAACTTCGAATAATTTTTTCATCTTTTATCTGTATCTTATATTTGAAAGCTTTGAATAAATCTTCCCATAACTTTTGCCAACTCGAATAATCGGCGGCGAGACCTGACGAGCACTGAACTTGAAAAACCAGCGACAGCGACGGATCAACAGCGGAGCCTACAATTTAAAGAGATGGAGAATCAACCATTATAGACAATTCAAACTTTTATATTTTGTATACGAATAAGTTGAAAAGATCATCTCGATGAAAATGAGTCCAAACACGACATCATTTGGACTATCTTTAATAAGATTATAATTTTTATCATAACATTACGTATCAATAAAAATTATTCGATTACACTCTACTTTGGACTCATTTTCATCAGGAAAAGCACCCCAATATAATACTAATAATTTTATGAAGGAATATTGAAAAATCTAATAGTTTAAACTTTCATTCGTGAGTGATTCCCCATCTGTTTACATTGTATGCCGTTTGTCAGTCGCTGTCGTTGGGTCTTGGACAGTCGGAACTCGGCGTTCGGAGCTCGACACTCGCCGCAGAGTTGAGCAAAATTTTCATCTAAATAAAAATTTCGGATAACGAATAAAAAATAAAAAAAATTTTTATTCATTATTCGATGGTTTGAATATAAAAAGTATCTTTATTCGACGAGCATCGAATAAATAATTATATTCGACGAGAATTTATCCGACGAATAGATGATTTTTTTTATACGAAGTGGCTTTATTCGAACTTCGAATAATTTCTTCATCTTTTATCTGTATCTTTTATTCGGAGGCTTCGAATAATGAATAAAAATTTTTTTATTCTTTATTCGTTATTCGAAATTTTTATTTAGATTGTTACACAGAATGTGTCAATGACAAAGAGTGGGTATGTACTTGGAACTGTTACAAAAATATATAAGATCACTCTGTCAATGAGGTATCGAATGAGGTTTACTGCAATAGCGATTGTTAGCGTGCTATAAATCTACAAATCTGAAACAGGACACAGCTAGGTTTGCTGGGCGCTACATCAATGACGTACTGGAAGTAATGAAATGTGGAAACATTTTGGTTTTTTCAAAAATGTTCTTCTTTAAATATTGGTGGTACTATGGATGGTATTTAGTTGTAAAAGAGTGTTAAACAGGGCTGTAATGCAGCCCATAAGCTTTATTTTCCACCTCCAAACCGAGGATGGGACTTTGAGATAAAAACTTGACTGTATATAGCGTATGTTAAATGTATGATAAATTATAAATTATGCTTCACATGTACAGTAAATGTATGTCAAATTATATCTCGTTTAGTGTCATTTTAATAAGAAAAATGTCGGAAATATGTTGGTAAAATTTCATTAAAAATAAGTAAAAAATAAAGAAGTTTCATTATTGCACTAGCATTGTCCCGTCCGTGTTTATATATGCGCTGTCCTTTTCTACGGTCGGCATTGTTCCTTTGTACTTCCGGCGCGGTCGATGCAGTCATAAAAAAATAGTTTCCCTTCGCGATCTCTATCCCTGCTCGGAACAGGCGATGAGAGATAGAACACGACTTTACTGTATTGTGTACAAGAAATTAATGCGTGCGAATGTTCATGGTTTAAAAGTTATTCTGTACCTCGAGTTTTATTACCTATACTTTTATAAAAAAATTAGAGGGCAAGGTGGTCCAGGGAGTGCTTGTCGACATCGTTGGCAAAAGGAATTGTTATAAATATTAAACAGCCAGAAATAATAAATTCATTAATAATTACTATCACGGCGATGGAAATCAACCGAAACATGTAGTGGGGAGAGTTTCACACTTCTGCGCAAGTGCGTCTGAACTCGGCGAGCGAACACAGTGCGGGCCGAGCAAGCGGACACAATATGAATATGAGTCGTGCGCAGTGTCGCCAGATGAGTCCGAATTCGGACTCATTTACTCCTCTACTTTTCCCCTTCTACTATCCCATTCCAGGACCAAGTCCCACTCAATCCCCGTCGCGCACGCGCAACGTGTCACATATTACGACTGTGGCCATCAGAGAGGGGGTACCTGTATTCCCCTCCATTTTCTCGACCTGGCGACACTGGTCGTGCGCAGTGTTGCCAGATGAGTCCGAATTCGGACTCATTTACTCCCCTACTTTTCCCCTTCCACTATCCCATTCCAGCACCACGTCCCACTCAATCCCCGTCGCGCACGCGCAACGTGTCACATATTACGACTCTGGCCATCAGAGAGGGGGTACCTGTATTCCCCTCGATTTTCTCGACCTGGCGACACTGGTGGTGCGGGCCTAGCGATCGGACACAGTGCGAGCCAAGCGAGCGGACAAATCGCGAGCCGAGCGAGCGGACACAGTGCGAGTCGTGCGGGCCTAGCGATCGGACACAGTGCGAGCCTAGCGAGCGGACACTGTGCGAGCCGAGCAAGCAATGAAAAGGTCCGGACCTGTGAAACATTTCAGTGAAAACTGAGAAGGCCCGGACCTATGAAACATTTCAGTGAAAACTGAGAAGGTCCGGACCTTTGAAACTCTTCAAAATGATCGAAATTTTTATAGATAAACATTTTGCCCTACTCTGATACAGACAGTATGTATTTCATCTGACAGTCTGAGAGTGATAAAACCTCGGGACTCTGGAGCATCAATGAACGTGAACGTTCAGGTACATACATAGAAAACGACAGGGCATAGGCGACAAAAGAGGGACTGAAGACCGAGGCAGCCGGCACAGTTTAAAAGGTTGGGTATCGATTCCAATGTCAATGCAAATAGGAAAGTTTTTTATTTTTCATTCTTTTTTTATACAACTTTTACAAACATATTTGTGAGATTTTGCTGATTAAAATTAGTCTAAACACGGCACTATTCCGATCATATTTACTTGTGTAATGAGTGATCGTAACTCGCTATGATATAAATATAAGTAAATAGTAAATACATATGATTAAGACTGTATCGAGTTTGGTCTCCTTTTAGCCAGAAAAGTCTCACAAATCTGTTGACGTAAGTTTGGTACACATAGAACTAAAATTGAAGAAATTCCAATGTCTTGTTCAATGATCACTCTTGAAATAGGTAGTCGAAGCGAATTCGGATTACACACTGTGGTCGGGATCGGGATAGTGGAAGCGAATTCGGCACTGCGTCTTTGAAGTTATATATTCTGTTCACATTGATGGCCTCGGTCGCCGAGGAGCGTACGGTTCGGGTCGGGTATATCGCCCAATCAGCACAGAGACAGCTCAAAGATAGCTGAAAGATGTCTGCCGCAAGACATTCAAACGTCCGAAAGACATCGGCGAATGTCTCCGGACCGTCTCTGGAGGGGCTCCGGCAGGTCGTTTGTTACAAATCTGTCTGTCTTAAAGTCGTCTTTAGACAAAGAGCGACGCGAACGACTTGGTGTGTGTGTGTGTATGTTTGGATGTATGTGTGAGAGAGTGTCGAGAGAGTGAGCGAGCCGTGCGAGGCAGAACGTGTGCGACAATTGCGAACGAAAGAGTGTGAAAAGCGTTAATCAGCGAAGTGCGAGAGAGAGACTGTTTCTTGTGATAATTCGTGTTCCGTCTTTTGTCTTCTTACGTCCGTGCCGTATTCTTATTTGTATTTTATGTTAAGGGTGCGCCGGTGGCAGAAATCGCTAGAAATAGCTGTAAGGTGGCGCCTCTATCGACGTCGAGGTGATCTTTGTCTCTCCTGGAGCGCTGTCACGGAGAGGGAGAATGTCGCCCGCAGGAGAGACGAAGACAGAGATTACGAAATGGCTGGATTTTCGATGCGGCTACTCGGGTTTCATTTAGCGAGGAAGCAATATTTCCTGATGCTCTTTGCGTTGAAATGTTCTCTGAATTATTGCGGTGTCCCGTACAGAGCCCTTTTTTGCAATTTGTCTCCTCAAACTTTATAAACAACAATAGCTTCCTTTTTTATAGAAGATATTTTTTTCTGTACACTTTTTGCAAAAAAGGGCTCTGCATGGGACACCGCAATAATTCGAAGAACATTTCAATGCAAAGAGCATCAGAAAATATTGCTTCCTCGCTAAATGAAACACGAGTAGCTGCATCGAAGAATGCAGGAAAGCAATATTTTCTGATGCTCTTTGCATTGAAATGTTCTCCGAATTATTGCGGTGTCCCATACAGAGCCCTTTTTTGCAAAAAGTGTACAGAAAAAAATATCTTCTATAAAAAAGGAAGCTATTGTTGTTTATAAAGTTTGAGGAGACAAATTGCAAAAAAGGGCTCTGTACGGGACACCGCAATAATTCAGAGAACATTTCAACGCAAAGAGCATCAGAAAATATTGCTTCCTCGCTAAATGAAACCCGAGTAGCCGCATCGAAAAATCCAGTCATTTCGTAATCTCTGTCTTTGTCTCTCCTGCGAGTGACATATCTCCCTCTCTGTCACAGCTCTGCAGGAGAGACAAGATCACCTCGACGTCGATAGAGGCGCCACCTTACAGCTATTTCTAGTGATTTCTGCCCATAAAATACAAATAAGAATACGGCACGGACGTAAGAAGACAAAAGACGGAACACGAATTATCACAAGAAACAGTCTCTCTCTCGCACTTCGCTGATTAACGCTTTTCACACTCTTTCGTTCGCAATTGTCGCACACGTTCTGCCTCGCACGGCTCGCTCACTCTCTCGACACTCTCTCACACATACATGCAAACGTACACACACACACACCAAGTCGTTCGCGTCGCTCTTTGTCTTGATTCGCGATCGGCGGTTCCGCGGCCAAAACATTCAACGGCTGCCGCTCACCTCTCGCGGATCACACACATCAAACATACATACGCGCATCGAACATACATACATACACACATCGAACATACACGTATTTTGGGTAATCCCCGAAATACAATCCCACAAAACGAAGAATTATAAATATGAAAATTCTTTATAAATTAATTGCAGATATTTAAAAGCGAAAATAATTTAATCTCGCGACGAAACGAACGAAACAGAACAGAAATCACAGAATTTCTGAAATTGCAAAGCTCTCAAGTACCTCTACTATGTAGTAGACTACACGCTAGTGCGTTTAGCGCGCGAGCGCGTTGGAGAAGGACTGTAGGGGCAACAGTAGGTCGTAGTGGGGGGGTCTAGTTCCACGTCTTTGTACCACAGTACCACGATTTCGGAATCACTGAGTTCGAGCCGAGTACTCGACTCGACTCGACCCGCACACCGCACACTCACGCACACTCGAGTACTAACTCGCACAGCCCTACCTAGAGGGCGTAAGAGAACGGCAAAATTTGTTTGACGACGCGATGTCCCATAAGGCTGGCAGCATCGCGATGTCTGTACCATCTGTACTAATCGTCTGTGGTAGGTACATACCATCATCTTTAGCATGGAACAGAACCTACATCATCTTTAGCATGAACACCGACGAGATATTGCCGGCCTTATGTAATGTAAATGTAAGTGTAATGAGAAAACATTATATGTATATATGAAAGGTATATATATATACATGTATGTATATATGAAAGGTATATCTATATACATATATGTATATATATATAAATAAATAACAAATATAAATGTAATAGTTTTTAAAAGATGTGTTTTATTTACAATGGTCAATCATGTCACAGACTTAATAAGTCTGTGATCATGTCCTCGAAGTACGACGGTAGATTTAATGTACAGCAGTTATTTTGTGAATAGGCTGACTTACCTAATTTCTTTTAAACATGTTATCGATCTAATTCTATTAGATCTTCACATTTCATTTCACCTTAACTGTTACGTTTCAATACTTGATACTTACATTTTATAAATAATGCTATGGTCAAATACAGATGTTAATTAGAGGAAGTCAGCCTTTGTACTAATATTAAGCTATAAATGTATATGACATTGTAAAATTAGATGATCTACAACATATATAATGTACCTAAATACTATGTACATTGGGCTAAATATTTAATGTGCTTTAAAGTGAGAGATATCTCTTTTCCAACAAACATAAATATTTCCAATTTTTATTGGAAGTATGAACATTATATTATACATATTTCACATTAAAGGAAATAATATAGTAAACAATATTTGTCACATATCACCATTTTGAAGAAGTTCTATGTGTAATTTTTTAAAGCAATCAAAGTTTCCGTGGTCGTCCCCGCTTTCTCAGTGTTGTAATCTTGCTCGTCACTGATCTCGTGGTATGTAATTTTTTTTGAATATTTGATATCGTCTTTGGGTTTTTTTGCATACTTCTATGCTTCTTTAAATGTTGTACAAAAAGCAACCTAGACTTTATTAGCTTCTGGCATATGTGACACCTGCGTATCTTGTGTTCTGTAAAGTTAGACCACAGAAATATAACGTTACATGGCATCTAACATTAGTGAATGAATACTTAATATTAAATAATTATCAACAAAAGGGTTTAATTGAAATTTACCAGTTTTTTTTGTACCGTGTTGCAAACAATGTGCCCTCAATAAGGCAGCACTCGGAAACCATCTGCCGCAATCGGAGCAACTCAATTTTTTTACTTCCCAGGTACAATTTAGTCGTTGATTTCTTTTTCTTTTAACCTTTTTGATCATAGTCAATTGTTTCTTTGATTCAATAGATTCCTTTTTTTCTTCAACCTCTATAGATGGCCGTTCGATTGATGATTTACTAAATCTACGTTTCTTCCTTTGAGAATGTTCTGAACGTACGTGACGTGCTAAAACCACAACAACATCGAACTTCTCTTGACATATTTTACAAGTGTATTGTTTCTTCACCGCATTCTCGTTTGTTCTACTTGAATGTTTAATTTTCTGTTCTTTAAATCGAATCGAATTTGATGGTGATTTCGAACAAACTCGTAAATGAGTTTCTAATGCTCTTTGTTGTCGAAAGTTTCTTGCACAGTGTTGGCACTGTAGTAACATTTTTTTAGAATTTGACTGCGATGATTCTTCATCTGAATCTCCTACCATAATAATTTCATTCTCTTTATCACTAGAATACTTATCCTTGCTATCATCAATAGTTATTTCAACAACATCCCTCTTTGACTGAAGCATATTTTCTTCTTCGTCAACATCGATTTCAATAACTTCAACTTCCTTACGTTTAATCTTTTTCACTCTTTTCGCGTCGTTACTCCTTTGACGGTATTTCTTCCGTTTACCTCTTTTCTTAACATTGTTGTCCTCTTCACTTAGAAGAGACGCCGGTTGAATAATTATTTCGGAATCTTCACGGTTCACAGAAATTAATTGTTGTTTACGAGATCTTTTAGTTCTATACTGCGTTTGTGTTGATTCAGGTGATACGCATTCGGTGGAGCCGTTTGAGAGATCTAAATTTGCGTTATTCGTCATTCCATTCATTGTCGAATCTGTAAATAATTCCAGAGATTCTTTTTCGCTGTCCACTAAATTTAATTTTCTCTCTGTCAATGTATTGGAAATGTGATTGCAATTAGAACTACTATGTACCGAATGATCGCATTCAGATTGCTTAATGTTTACAAAACTGTTTTGCTCTGTATCAAGTTTTTTATTTAATTGTCGCCTTGAGGATTTCGATTCGGCCGTTTTAAGATTCCGAAGTGTTGCTTGAATCTCGTCGAAAGTTAATTCAGAATCAGATTGATCACCTTCAAAGAGAATGTACTGTACGGTTGACTGTTCTACCATTTCACTGTCGCTTTCGTCCTCTTCTTGATATTCTTCCGAATTATCTGCTAAAACAAAGTGTTTCAGTGTTTACTTATTTCCTTCGCAAACTACACTTTACAGTTACAAAACAATAAAGCAATAGTTTAAGTACATACCAATATTTACAGAACAATTGTCCATCATTAAGTATGTTAAGTCTGTGTGTTTATCATCAGATGCATATATAATGTTAGAAACTCGTTTCATATGTAAATTTAAATTAGAATCTTCCATCAAGGTTGAATTTTCTTCCCATGAATTCTCTTTCTTTTGCAATGTTTGATGTTTGGTTGATATAATTTTGTTTTCATTGTGTATTAATATATCATTTGTTGAATCATTTTTAGAAAAGAATATTGGTGGCTGTGTCGTCAGTAATTGCTTTTTTATTTGTGTTGGTTTCCTTACAGTTCTAACAGCACCTTCACCTATTAATCTTTCAACATCAGCCCTGATAATATAACCATTTCATTATTTAGTGTTAGAAATTGAAAATTTTTAATAAAATCTCTAAATTGGACAATATATACGAAAAATTGAAATTTTATTTACTCACTTCATAAGAAACTGAAAACTTGTTGGAGGTACTCCAGACTCGTCATACATTGCTACAGCATAAATTTCTTCTGAATCTTCAACTGCATATAATGCTAACTGTTGACCAGTAGCGGTTACAAATGTAGCTATTGTTTCTTCATCTTCGTATTGATCATCGCTTGCTATTCTACTACAACCAATTTCAGATTCACTCTCTTCTGGTTCTGATAACTATAGATATGTATAGAAAAAAACATAATGCGCTTTAATATCTAATTTTTATATTTAATTTTGCAGTCTTAAAAATTTTGTAATATTTACCAATATATCCTGATTATTCACGTTATCTGGTAGCCATTTTTGTTTGGCGATGTTTCTTGTAGATAATGATACAGAATCTTCGACAAATTCAACAGGTATCGTTGCATCTATATTTCTTTCAAAATATTCAGATGCTTCTTTAGATTCGCAAACAGCTTCTTCAGAAATTTGTTGGTTTAAATCCATGTTCTCGTCTACTACTATTTCTTCACCAACAACCTATAAAAATTACTTGTAGTTAAGAAAGTTAATAGTAAACATTTAATCTTGCATAGTTTAGTATTCCTCGTCCACGAGAAGATGGCACAGAGATACTTGTAGGTATGTACGCTCCACTACCCGGTACACCTACATTGCGTTACGAGCACAGTTTTCTTTCAATATAAGACGATGAAATTTTTTTTGCAACAAAAAAATCTCTATACCCCCTTCTTCTTCGAATATATATATATATGAGTTTTTTTAGTATAGTATTATAATAGTTGTTATTTCATTACCAGCGAGTCTTCTATACGTTCATATTTTGGTAAAACCATAAATTCGGTAGAGCTTCCATCCATCGTACACGATGTTTGCATGATTTCTTCAGAAACCATTTTTTTATAACTATCAATGTTATCCATAAACGACATATTTTTGTACTATGTTTCTCTTGTCCACTTATGTCACGTCTTCAGTGCATGTGTTATTAACATGAAGTCCCTAAAACAGAATCAACACATATTTATAGAATTAATTAGTATCGACAAGTTAATTATTAAATATTACTGAAGTCACATCATTCACTAAAACGCAATACTAAAGTATCGACAAATACTTGATTGATAATGCTTTTCTATCCATCAGTACATTTTAGGATCACAAAATAGTCACTTTAATAATAGCTAAAAATTAATTAAATATATCCTGTTTCATATGTAATAAAAAAAGATTGTGGATCATGAATACTCATATTTGTAAATATATTAACTAAGAAAACATGCACAACACCTTTGAATAACCCTAATATTCTATAATATCATAACCCAAATAATGTAATTAAAAATGATTATCTTGGAGCATGTATATCCTATTTTACAGCGTTTCTTTAATAACAATTAAGTCCGGTTGCCTTCGCGTATAAAAATGTAGAATAAAACATACATTAAACTATCGAATATAACACAAGCTTCCGTCTTCCAATTTACGTTCATACATAATTAATATTAGATACACACAGAAGTTATGTTATATACACATGTAAGTACTTAAAAACATAACCCCTCAGCTATTACGCGTTACGCACGTTTACGGATTTGGTAAGTTCATCTTGAAGTTGTCATAGGTTTCGAGTGAATTTCCTTATCGACGAAATTCTAACTTGTTACAATGTTATGTTTTCGTAACTAAAATGCTATACATACAAGTAAAGATGAAATAGCTAAAAATAGAAATTAAAGTACATAGATATGCGACTCGATAAGTCAAAGGAAGCTGCAATTCTTAAAAGACTCCGATGCAAATGGTGCGCATCGAAATTCGACGATGCAAAACATTATTTTATATTTTCAGCTAATAGCGTTAAAAACAAAGACAAACCGCAGCACTGGTGTAGTCAACGGATAAGGCAATTGCAAAACGTCGATGTGTTTCAGCAATTGTTAATTCTAAACTTGACTACATATTACCCCCACCATCGTACTTGATTGGACAAGTTTGGCACGTGACATTCAAGTATATAGCTGAAGTTGTACATATATAGGTGTGTCTTGTCAGCTGATGCACTATCAATAATCGTAGTATTAACTAAATACGTTTGTTTTGTAAAAAATCATCCCTGTTATATCCTTGTTTCGTTCATAACAATGGCTCTTCATTCCGCAGGAAAGGGTAAACTCCTTGCAGTGATCGGAGATGAGGTAAATACAACTAAAACTTCACTTTTTATATTTAAGAATGAATTACAGGACTTATGTTTTAGGATACGTGCGTGGGATTTCTTTTGGGCGGAGTTGGCGAGATTAATAAGCACCGTCAATCCAATTTTATGGTTGTAGATAAAAGTATGCATCATTTTCTGTTGGAATTACTTTTTTCTGATTGATTACTCTCAATGTCAATATGTCACACTTGATGTTCTTTACAGATAACTAATAATATAATATATTATTTACAGATACACCGGTGAGCGATATAGAAGATACTTTCAAGCGTTTTATTAAGCGAGATGATATTGATATCATCCTTATCAACCAAAGTGTAAGTATTAAATGTGGTTTTAAAAGTTATATATTTTCTTAAAAATATTAGGAATATTATAGTACAAAGTATCTTGCTTAATATTCAGTAGAATCTCGTATATCCGGATTTCTGATTTAAAGGTCCAATCCCTTTTGAGCCGGATAAACGGGATTCTACTGTAATTGTATTGTTACAATAAAAAGTTTTATTATTTGTTGAAGATTGCAGAAATGATTCGTCATGTAATCGATAGTCATACTCAACCAATACCGTCGGTCTTAGAAATTCCCAGTAAAGACCATCCCTATGATGCTAGTAAAGACTCCATTCTAAGACGTGCTAAGGTAAGATTTATATTATTTATAACTGCACTAAATAATATACATACATATCGATACTAATCTATATTTTATGCATTTGCATCTAGATCATTTTCATGTAATATTTGACATAAAAGATTTATTTTTTAATTTGTAATGAATAGATATGAAGGACATTGCCCTTATTTTATTTTAATTATCTAAATGGAATCAGATTGTTTACTTCTACCAGTTTTTTATCATCGCATATATTTTTCATAAATAATAAAAGATACTCGTACATATAAAATATAGTTATATTATTGACATAGCACTTGATAATTACTAATAACAGAATTGTTATTAAATATTAATTAAACCATAAACATTACTTAAAGATCAATTAATTAGATTTTTTAATTTTACTTTGCAGGGAATGTTTAACCCAGAAGATATACATTAATCTATGTACATAAAATGTTGAGTCATATGAAACATATAAAAATCTATGACTTGTATTGTACTTGTTAATGTCTATATGTAATGTTACTATGTTGTTATAGTCTGCACATAAAGAATAGACATGTGTTCTACATTCCAGTATTTATTTTGAACTTCAATAGTTTATTATGACCATTAAGTTCTTTTTGAAATTTGTGTATAAAT
Organism: Lasioglossum lativentre; assembly: GCA_916610255.1. Taxonomy (NCBI): domain Eukaryota; kingdom Metazoa; phylum Arthropoda; class Insecta; order Hymenoptera; family Halictidae; genus Lasioglossum; species Lasioglossum lativentre. The sequence goes on along the minus strand of OU744356.1, from coordinate 34,255,608 downwards.
CTTAATATGTACAGATACATGGTATTACAATAATTTTAAAAAGTATATTACTGTACTGTAATATACTCAAACTTTGATTGCCTAAATAAATACGTATGTTACAAATGTAATAAGTAAGAATATTATTTAAAATATCTGGGTACACAATAGCATGAATGATTTCGAAAAAAGATGGTATTATTGATGTTACTCGTGAAAAATATTTATAAAAGATTTTCATGCATGTTCGTATAATAATTATATTCAGCTATCATACATTTAATAGCATTAACAAAATCATACAACACCATTATTCAGGTTCTACAATTAACATGTATCATTTAATATTTTTCCTGATGTAGAAAGTGAAAAAAGTAGAAAACGTATTAATGCTTATAACAATAAATATTCACGCACAAATGTTATACGAATTTGTTATAAAAAAAATACATGATTATTAGAATACCAACAAATCGCACTATCTAACTATAACCGAACACACGACAGTTATAGCTGTCCAAATAAATTATTTGTCTATGATGCTAAAGAGCAATATTTTTTATAGTTCGTGTACATATTTTGTATACGAGAACACAGTCATGTGGTAATTGATGGTAACACAGGGGTTAACTATTATTTATATAGTTAGCATTAGTAGGATGAAAGCAGATCAAATTATTTTCAAACTCTTAATATTTGAAGTCAGGTGTCTCGTTCCTCGGTAGCGGACATGAACAGTTTCTGGATGGTATAAGTAACTTTAACTGAAAGTAGCAAATTATATAATTACTTAATTATGAACAATGTATAAGTAAAGCTAAATGTTAAATTTAGTGATAACATTGTATTACGTACAATTCATTTTTTGAAACCATACAGGCCTATTTCTCCATTTAACGCCCACAAAATAGGCTGGAATACCAGATAATGTTATCAAAGTGCCTACACCGACTTCATATGGCCTTTCATAACAAGGAACAATGATCAAAAACGCACATATAGCCACGAATGTGATAGGAATCCATAGAGGCATCTATAAAAGCACATTTTCATTGGAAAATATATATTTGTGTTTATATTATTATTGATTATGTAATGTACCTTTATTGGTCGATTCATATTGGGATCTTTATAACGAAGCCATAGAACACCAGCTACTGATAGCATGATAAAGAATGATTCAACTATACTGCAGTACGTGATTAATACAAAAATATCACTTGTACAGAGCATTATTAGAGATAAAATGCACTATAAATAAACATAAAAGGAGAAATTATGGGCGTTTAATAATTAATAATTATACTATATGTAAATGTATGTCTTTGATACTTACGAGAAACATTAAGGCAGGCGTAGGTGTAAATCTTGAAACATTAATGTGACCTAACATTGAGGGAAAATGACCATTTCTGGCGCCAACAAAACACAATCTAGATGATGTCATAATGTGAACACTCAATCCTCCAAATGCAGATACAGCTACCATTACTGGTATTATCCAAGACATTGCACCAAGTAATTGGTCTCCGAATGTCTAACAAAAGTTAATTCAATTAGTTTCCTTTTAAAGACTTATACGTGGATACAAAAGAATATATATTTACCACAGCTATTGCATGAGAAGCAATCATAGCAGTTGGTGTTAAAACTGATAAATATGCAATGTTTGCCATTACATATATCGAAGTAACTAAAGGTAATGATATGTAGATAGCTCGTGGTAAATTTCTGCAAAATCGAGGAATTTGTTCAATATATAAAAATAAAAGAATTAACATAATATAGTGTAAAGTTATATTACATACACATAAGGATCTTTTAATTCTTCTGTCATGAAGTTTAGATAATTCCACCCGGAATATGAAAATATACCAGAATAGAAAGCCACTGCAATTTTGCCAGGTTCTGTACGAGTATTTTCAAAAGAATTTTCAAAATTTTCTGTATGACCTACAAATGAATATTGTTGTTATCAAATCGAAAAAAAAATAATAATCCTTAAAAAAAATAGAAAGATTAGTAATTGCATCATATACGTTAGTAAAATATATATTATCTTTATTAAAGATATTTTCCTGCATACGCCAATCATTAACTTACTTTCCGACTCGATCATATATGAATTTTGCTTACCTAGTGATAACCAAGTAAGGCCAGCAATGATTATAATTCCTAATGCTCCAATTTTAGTGAACATAAATACATTCTGCATTTTAGACGTTTCTTTAACATCGTAACAATTTGCAAATGTAAGTAAACCTATTAAAAAATTATGTGAAGAACTTATCAGTAATATAAACCATTTAAAAGAAGTATTTTGTATGTGTTTGTCAATGTCAAAATACACTCAACGATATTTTAAATCTAAGAAACATGTCTTACAAATAGTGACTGCTGCTATTAATCGTACACTATAGTCTGGAATAGCACAATTTGGAAAGAATGGTTGCAAAACATATTGTGCAAAAGTTAATCCCATGATAGCATTAGTAGTTGGTCTGAAAATAAATAATCTCGTAATTATTTTCATAGTATTACATTTTGCTTACTCGAGGCTACACATAGTAGTTAAATTTGTTAATTTCTTAGAAGATTCAACTTACACAACAATTAAATTGGCAGCCCATAAGAACAAGAAAGATGGTAGTGCTCCGAAAGATTCATAGATATAAACATAATCACCGCCACTACGAGGTATACAAGTTCCTAATTCAGCATAACATAATGCTCCAATCATAGAGAGTAACCCACATAAAACCCAAATAATTAAAGATACTCCAACACTTCCTACTTCTTTAATAACACCTTTTGGAGATATGAAAATACCTAAACAAGCATATAAATTTTATTGTATAAAGTTAACGATTATATGTGAAAATTCAATTATATAGCTATGATACTTTATACAATTTATGTTGCTAATATTTAACTTATTAAATATCAAAACTAAAACTTGTGTGCAATTTTTACCTGAACCGCATATAATTCCTACAATAATTGCAACACCTTCTAAAAGACCAAGTTGTTTTTTCATTTGTACTTTCTCCACACTATCCCTTTGCTTTATGCTCTGCGACTCATTGTCTGAATTTAGTAACTGCATTTCTTTTGGAGATTCATCAAATATTTGGGAAACCATTTTGACTATGTGAAATGAATATAATGTATAATAGATCTCACATGAGTTAAATCATTAAAAGCTTCTAATGAAATATATATATATATACGTATACTATAAAAGACAATGTAATGATTATCATATATGTGGTTATTTGAATTTCTTGATCAATTATTACAAAAGATTTGAATTTACAAACATTATGGTATTTATTTAGATCTTATAGGAAAATAAACGTACCTCACGGAAGACAAACCGCTCAACTTAACTTATAATACTGACTGTTTCGTTATTTTTGGTATGAGAGGTAGATTCATATATTAACATAGTGATTAAAATACCCACATCTTAATTATTATCTATGAACGTCTATTGTCTGAAGGCTTTCTTGAATGTAGGGCATCATCTAAAAATGAAAATGCTTTCAGTGTCGACTATTTAGACTATTTTCGAAAATATACAATAAATTTTAATGAGATATAAGTAGAGTTTAGTAAAGCTTTTAAACATTACAGACTAATTAAACAATTTATATTCCTTTTGGTCTACGAATTCCCAATTTTAAACCTTCTATTCAACTAAAAAAATAATCGTAGGTTATACATGTGGGAAACGCACGTGCATAGAAAAGGTTTAAGGGTTGTTTGCAACCAGAGAGGATATCCTCTCTGCCTCTCTGTTGCAACATTGTCCTGTCATAGACCAGGGTGGTTTCACTCTAATAGGAGAACTGTTAGCACGAATTTAGTACTGTAACACAAAATAGAGATGTCACTACTTTGCAAGAGTAATTCTCAAAGTGTCCGCCAGATGGAACTGATGACAGCATTTTGGTGCATATTTATTTACAGATTCTTTTTTCTACCATAAAAGTGTTTGTAAATATATTTTCAAAATGGTGAAGTGCGTATTTTGTGGGATTTTGGGCTACAATAAGAAAAATGAGTCCTTACACAGGTAAATACGTAAAGATAACATAACCTCTTATCAATTTTCAATAGTATTAATATATTTTTATTCTAATTTTCGTACTATAATGCGTAGATTTCCACAAGATGAATCACTACGTAATGAGTGGTTGAAACAACAAATCACTTTACACAAAACTGCTTTATAAAGCACCTTTGTTCCCGGTGATCGTTGAAACCAGGAAGTGTGCCTACAATTTAAAAAAAAATGGCAAGGTTTCCAAAACAGCAGGACGTTTCGGTTGAAACAAATTGTACAGGTAAAAAAGTGTTTCATCATTCATAAAAGTTATTAAAACTAAGTATTCGTCATAAAAGTATACATACAGAAATTGATAGTTAATGTATATGAATGTTTTTTCTTTTACAAGTTTTTCTTTCTGCTTTAAATGTAAATACTATTATTGATATATCCACAGTTATATCTTTTCCAGATAAAGCCCAAGATGTGGCTACTATATTTAAGAAAGAAAATGTACCAGAAAGGAATATTTTGATGGAAGTTAATTCTATAGGTAAAAAAGAGTATCTATGTTGACAAAAGGTACAAATGAAAGTTGCTTTACGCTTCTACATTAGCTTATGTAATGAATATTTCAGATAATGATGCTGAACCAACCTCCATAAATGAACAACTCCCCGAGGCAAGCACAATAGTGGATTATAGTGACTCACCTACAACGAGCAGAGATATACGTACGTTGAAATAAGTTTCAAATATAGTATTTAAGTTAATTATATATATTATTAAAAGAAAATTTGAAGATTTATTATTGAGATATTGAAAGTGGTATGAAATGTTAATGTTCATGGACTAAAATCTCTGTGTACAGTAAGTACTGAGCATTATTTCTCATTGCAGTTAGTCAAGAGGATTGCTTCTTACCAAGCACATCATATGCAGTGAAGAAGAAATATGAATGTGATATAGTTTGCTACGACCACCATTATGAAGACACTCCATGCACTATGAAAAGAAAATTTAACGTATTACGAAAAAAAAACAAAACAAACCGTAAATACCGTTCCAAAAGCCAATTGTCTAAGGATAATAAGTGTAACACACACCGACATCGTATAACACACATCGCATATCGCATAACACACATTTTTGCCCCTCAATAATATTAAATTTTACTGTAAAATTAATTTCTTCATATAAATTCAATGTTATCCTTCAATAATATTAAATTTTACTGTAAAATTAATTCTTTATATAAATTCAATACTACCCCACAATAATATTAAATTTTACTATAAAATTAATTTCTTCATATAAATTCTCCATGTATGTTCTGCGATATGCGATGTGTGTTACGCGATGTCGATGTGTGTTACGAGATATACGATGTGTATTATACGATCTCGATGTGTGTTCTGCGATATGCGATGTGTGTTATGCGATCTCCATGTATGTTCTGCGATATGCGATGTGTGTTACGAGATATGCGATGTGTGTTACGAGATATACGATGTGTGTTACGCGATGTCGATGTGTGTTACGAGATATACCATGTGTGTTACGAGATATACGATGTGTGTTACGCGATGTCGATGTGTGTTACGCGATGTCGATGTGTGTTACGCGATGTCGATGTGTGTTACGAGATATACGATGTGTGTTACGCGATGTTGATGTGTGTTACGAGATATACGATGTGTGTTACGCGATGTCGATGTGTGTTACGAGATATACGATGTGTGTTACGAGATATACGATGTGTGTTACGCGATGTCGATGTGTGTTACGAGATATACGATGTGTGTTACGCGATGTCGATGTGTGTTACGCGATGTTGATGTGTGTTACGAGATATACGATGTGTGTTACGCGATGTCGATGTGTGTTACGAGATATACGATGTGTGTTACGCGATGTCGATGTGTGTTACGAGATATACGATGTGTGTTACGCGATGTCGATGTGTGTTACGAGATATACGATGTGTATTGTACGATCTCGGTGTGTGTTACACTTATTATCCTAAGTTTACGGTTATAGTGGAGCGGCGAGCAGTGATGATAGCGGCGCGGTGAGCAGCGCGATGGAAACAAACCGATGTAATTAAATGAATTTTTGTTACTTTTTTCTATCTTTTTCTTTTTCATTTAATTACATCTGTTTGTTTCCATCGCGCTGCTCACTGCGCCGCTATCATCGCTGCTCGCCGCTCCACTATAACCGCACCCTTAGACAATTGGCTTTTGGAACAGTATTTACGGTTTGTTTTGTTTTTCTTTGAGCCAGTTCATTGGTAATTAGTGTGATATGCATTTTATGCATTCTTAGTATGAAAAAGGTTGTAAATAATGTATAACTTGCAATATTTGTAATGAACCAGTGTTATCGCGCCTGATAATATGGTTTAAATTGATTAATAAGTAGAAAGTTGTACATATACTGTTAATAATTGTTATAATATTGAATAAAATGTATTTAAAATGTATTAAAATGTTTTAATTTATTTATTTTTAAATAAAAATTATAAATTAGCAAGGAATAGGTAGTATGGATTTCGAATTCCCGCGTTTTGATCCGTTAGTTGTGTAACACAAAATTCAGATGGCGTTCGATTTCGTGCTAACAGAAAAATACATTGAGTGACACTACCCTGGTCATAGACTACTTTGTACTAAGGTAAGTACTCCCTAGGAAGGGCTTTTTTATTGCAGAAATTATTATTTATGAATATAATTCTCTCTGTATATTATACAAAAAATCAATTTTTAATTAATATTACTAGTAAATATTGCATATAAATTTTAATAAAAATGTGGTAAGAATGTACCCAGATAGCACAGTCTGACCGAGCCTATCACCTGACCCAGCCTGCAGGGCCCCTGACCTACAGGTTACGGGCCAACACAACGCTTGGATCGGCTCGAGGCCCAGACCGGTTGATTTGGGTTGATTCATGCCGGGCTTTTATGCGCGCATAGGCGCGGATATCACCTGCATGGGCCCAGGGCCTGACGGCCGTGCCGGTATTCAGCCTGTTTTTGAGAGGGCAGCACGGTCATACTAATGTGGCCAATCAGTGCTTCGATTGAGCCCAACTTTTCTCGCGCATTTTTACATTTACGAGTCGTAATTTGCATCATACGGAAGCATACAACTGCGCATGTATATAGCTATTTTCATAACATATATGCTGCCGAATAATGCAAATTACGCCTCGTATAGGAAAAAAAAAGACTTTTGAGGGCGTTTACTGCCTAGATCGATCTTTTATCTGGCGTTTTTGACTACTGAAAAAACCCGTGTTTGTATTATCACGAAATGAGAACGTAAATCCTGCACCCTTGCAATCTTGTAAATGGGCTGAATCCCGGCCCGGCCGTCAGGCCCTGGGCTCGAGCCCCCTACAGGCAATATCCGCGCCAATGCGCGCATAAAAACCAGGCCGAAATCGAGCCGGTGTGCTGTCTGGGTAGACTTCCAAGCATTCCAAGAATTAAAGAATCTAAATCAATCTAAATAAGTACATATATTTATATATATGCATATACACTTCCTGTATATACTATAACAGATCTCTTAAAAATACAGTACGTTCCTATTGCAGAAAAGTTCTGCAATTTCTGCAATTTTTTTTTGTTTACATATATAGTTATTATCTTTTATATGAATTTTACATATATTTAAAATTGTTTCTATCTAACAGAAATTTGTAAAACAATAAACGGTCGATTCATTATAAATTAAATATGTTATTGTTAAAACATACACATGTATTTATCTATGTAATATGGACTAGCAGCAATAGTTTAAGAGGTTATGTTAAATACTAATGTATCGGTGAACGAAAAAGATGGCGTGTTCGTCGAATTCTGTGATAAGTGTATGAATAGATTCGCGTTGAAATACGTAAACTGAATTTTGAAAGGTTATGTCGAATACATTGACGTAAACTTTGTATTTAGAATAGCTGACATTGCATTGGCAATAAGTGCGAAGAAGAATCGGGGAACACAGAGAATTATCGTAATTGAGAAAACACGTAACTGATAGTCAATAAAATAAAGTATGACGTCTAGAAAACGATAGAACTTTATTGCTTTGATAGCCTATCGTCTTTTCGAAGGAGTAGTTGGTTTAATAAACAGGAGAAATAATGGAAAAACGCACAGTCCATTCATTTAATGGGCTTGCCATTTTCGTCTTTTTCCTTTATTTTGCGAACGTATCAAGTGATCCAATTAGGACGAAAAAGATTACAGATGTTATGAAAAGTGATCAAGAATTATGCGAAGCTCCAGTATTTTTATATACCAACACTATTATAAGTACATGTGCTAATGAACCATATTCAGTAGGAAATGTGACAGCAGATTATAAATATAGAAATATGTTTTTGTGTCTCATATTTTATGATGCATGGTATAAAGTCTGTCAATCTAAGCAACTGCTGGATGCATTTAATAAAAACATTACCAATGAAAAATCTTTTAACTCTTATTTGCTGCAGTTAGCTCCCAAGGAGGAGGATAAAGATGGAAGTATGTTTTGTAAAAGCATTAAGGGCATAACATTTTCATATGAAAAGTTAAAGTCGATTCTATCACTTCTACACAATTTAGATATTTACACTGTATGCTATCCCTTTTGTTTTGATATGAACAATCAGTTTATTCCACTATGTGAAATACTAGCTTGGAGTAAACGTATCGATAATGATACCAAGACGATGACCACAGAGTCTCAGACAGGATTAGAAAATATAATGTTAAAAAAGGTCCATAGTCTAAATGAAGATCAAAGTTCAAAAGGGCAGAAAACATTAGTTCATTCGCAAATTACTACGAGCACGACTCACGAAGTTAGTAAAACAAATGATGAAGTGAAAGGAAATACATTTTATAAGGATAAGGCGAAGTCATCAAGTTTGGAAAAGAAGCTAGTACAAACACCCGAAACAAAACTGAACCCTACGGATGATCAGGAACGTGGTGATGAACGAATATTAAGTCAGAAGAATACAAATAATGAACGAGCTAAGGATGTACATAAAGTACCAGAGAATTTAAAAAAGAAACCAGAAGGTGTAAATAAGGAATCGCAGGATGTAAACACAAACTTACAAGATGTAAACAATGTTTCACAAGGTGCAGCGAAGGTTTCACAAGATGTAGTGAAGGTTTCACAAACTACAAACAAGGAATTGCAGAGTGGAGACAAGGAATTACCAATTGTAGACAAAGAAATACCAATTGTAGACAAGGAATTACAAATTGTAGACAAGGAACCACAGACTGAGAGTCCACCCACCGTAGATAAAGATTCGCAGATTACAAATAAGGCATCTGATGAACTTGCTCCGAATACTGAAACTAATCAAGATGATTGGAGACATCCAGTTGAAAAATTCCTTGATGGTAATGATCTGTAAATATTTGGATTTTTTAATTTCATGTGTAATCTGTACAGTGTTTATATAACTATGTTTTTAGATCAAAATGATCCAGGGCTTGACGCACTTCTTGATACAGGTACTGTTTTCATACTATCTGTGCATTCAACAATTTGAATGTTAAGCTAAAATTTCAACAGGAACATTATTACTGCCCTGTTTTTAATAAGCTTCTTTTTGGTAGATCCACCTCAAAATATGCACAAACCTTCAGAAGAAAAGGACAACAAATCTTCTTTTCATACCATGAGGACGGACGAAGAATCTCACTTTTTTACCTACTTTACTGTACTCTCCTTGATCTCTATTGTTGCGTATATTGGTTATTATAATAAACAAAAGGTAATGGATTCTTTTGAATGAATGAAATTCTTTCTATACGCTGTTGCTAATTGCATTTTTTTTAAATTACAGATACTAGCGATTGTATTAGAAGGACGAAGATCACGAAACAGCCGCGGTAGACGGCGTCCTAGCACAGCCAATTATCGTAAACTAGATTGTACATTAGAGGAAGCAGTTACGTCACAGTGTAATGCAAATGTTACCCATGTTATATATTAATGCATGTAATGTATTTGATACATCAAAATAACTGTATAATAGCACCCCACGTGCAACGTATTTTGTATTTAAGTATACTTCCATTATAATATGAGTTTATTTTGAACGAATTAACTATTTTTTTGTGTTCTATGAATCTTCACCATCTTAGAACTATTGCTAAATAATATAGTAAAATTTGATTAGAAGTTATCGTAGTATGACATTTTACTAAAATTTTACTTCTTATTTGATTTTATCATATCAGAACGATTTTTTAATATAAACAAATGAAATATATATCGTTAGTTGCTTTTATGTATTATACGTATACTTACTAGTTTTATGTGCTTTATCGTATTCTATTTTATTTAGCAAGTATATTTTTTATTTACTAGAAATAGTTTCTCCTTATTTTTTTAAAGTCAATACAGAATTATTTTGGTTCACTTTTCTATAATGTGTTGCATTTGTTCCTTAAGTTTTCACAGTACGGTTATTAAAAAATACAATTTTGGTACATAGGTTGTGGTACTTAGAAAATGCATTCAGACATAAAAGTTTATATATACCTGATAAAATATTAAAAAAAGAATTACGCACATGTCATTATTGTAATTTGATTAATTTCAACATATTATGTGCTGAAAAGGTATTCCTACTGATATTTTGTCCAACAACGCAAAGAAAACTGCTTATACAATACTTTTGTATGTTTTTATGTTCTGTTTAATTATATCTCTATTCTCTTCGAGAATAAATGTATTTACACACATCATCATCTTTTTCTGTCTAATTTTGATCAATAAATGAATTCATGTAAATATAATATTCAAAACATTTGTTCAATTTTTAAATTGTTCGAAATTTGCCAGGTGTATTTAGATTTTTGTGTATAATTGTACATAAATATTTTAAATGGCAACAAGCGATACATTTCGTTCGTAAAAGTCGCAAAAAGTTCTTTCCGAAGAACGGTAATTGCTTCCAGATGTCGGAAAATCATTGGTGCATTGACCCAAATACCGACAATTCAAATTTCCTATTCACATTTATTTCTTATGTGAAATATCTTCATCTAAAAGTAAGTTGTAAAAAATGATCAACCCTAATCTGCTTCTGATTCCCTCTTGACTGTGTTTACAGCAGTCATTTAAAATAAAAATTTTTATTTTTAGTAATAATTAAATAAAATGAAAATATCTTTTTTGGTCAATACCTTGACTTTACTTTCATATATTTTTATAGTTTAAAATTGGCATCATTATACAATATTGTCTATCATCATGTTTGCGGGTCCTTCTTAGATGGCACCCAGCACTAAAAAATGCTGAATTCAAAATAAAATCTCCACATGACATTTACTGTTCATCACCCCATTTAAATACTATTCTAGTATTCTAGATTTAAGCGATAATTTTAGTGCACAATGGAAACAGATATTTGTACTTGTTAATATCTATTAATATAAAAGTCTTAGTCGTATATTTACAATGAGTTTGCTCGAAATTGTACCGAATTAATTTATCACACGAAATGCCGTCCACTTATACACGGTACGCTCTAAAAATATTGTAAGTTTCAGTATCAAATATTTAATAAATTTCATACAACAAAATCATTGCATCCTTTCTCTATAAGCAACGATCCTGTATACTGTATACTGTATGATAATAAATTGTTTGCTCGTTCTTCCTACGAAAAATTGATTTTTAATTAGAGACAGATGCTTTGTTAAATTTTATTAGTAAGAAATGTTATTTACTAAGAAATTGTACAAATATCCTGATGGAGTGGTGACATTTTTTTTTATCATTGATCATTCGAGGAGTAATTGAAAATGAGGAAATAAAAGTATCCTCGGACGAGTTTTTATTGGAACCCTTTTCCCTTCAAATTCTTGTACATGTTAAAATTCTCAAGTTTTCATTATTCTATTTACAAATAAATAAACAACATACTTAATTGCTATTATTTAGGGCAGTAGCACGCGTCTTTAGTCTGTTGCAATATCCAATTTAGATGCGGACCCACTCTCGTGTAAATCGAAATTGCAGGTTCGTTGCCACATTCATTTACGTCCGAAATTATGCCTGTCACAAAGTATAAATTTTCTTATCAGCAAGGATCCTGTCAATTTTCGTTCACATATACTAGAAGTAAACTCAATAATATTTCATGCATTTTTATGCAATAATTATACAGTGTCCTTATTTGTAAGTTGACAGAGGTGCAAGAATAAATGGAAAATTTGGAAAATTCTTTTAGACTGTATCTTATCATGAAATATAATTTTTTCAATATATATATATACGTACCAATAAGATCATAAATTCCTGCATATGAACGATATTGAACCGAGAAACCTACATCGTTCTGAAAAAATATATTCACACTTTATACGTATTAAGTTAAGTCCGATTTTATATACTTTATCAACAAATAAGTAATTATTGGTACTAATAAAATAAATACCTGAAAGTAATATTTAAGGATTTATAAAATGAAGGTAGTTGGTAATCGCGTGTTGATAATAATTAATTATCGTACCTCACATACTATAGAACTTCCACCGAAAATACCAGCACAACCGGAGTCTTTGTGGAAGTTCATAGGATTTATTCCGGATTTAATGCATTCGTGGTGACCTAAAATCGGAAGTCCTAATTTCCGTGGACGACAGGTTTGATTGTTGTTCTTATCTTCAGTTTTGCTTACTGTCCATCCAACCAGGGTTCCTACTTGACCGAGATAGGTCGAACCTGGAAGTTAATATGTACAAAAAATTGTTGTATGTTGTGTTCTTTATCTCAAGTTCCTTCAAGTTTTTTTGTCGGAAATTTCAAGTTTAATACGAATCAGTGTCGCCAGATTAAGACTTGTCCCACACTCTACCCTTCTGCTTCTACCCCCTTCCGTCAAGGTCCGGTCACGTGACGCGTTTCGTCTCTATCGTGAGTCACAACGTCACGTGACTAATCCAGTAATGACAGAGAGGGAGTAACTGTATCCCCCTCGATTCGAGTCAATTCTCCTGATATGACGACATTGTTCAAATTTTTTTGTGATTATAAAATTTTTTTAATGAACACCTGGATTCGGCAGACAGATCGGCGATATCCTCCTTTCGAATTTGATCGGCTGGCTTAATTTGATTAACGCCAAATCATGGGCGCGAGAGCCAGGATTGTATTCCGGATAAAGGGACACTGATTCTACGCTGAGTGTCGCCGATGATACGTCTAGGCTGCATCTGTCGTATTCTCCGAGAGAAACCTTGATTTCTGCCGGAGTGACGCTATTAAAAAATATGCGCCAATTATTGTCAAATTTAAACAATCACTCGAATAAAATAATTCTACGAATATTCATAATAATAAATTAGGCCGTTAATTAGAGGTTTAACCCTCGGATGTCGTCCACTTTGACACTGAAAACGTTACTATAAGTTCGAATCATTATACAGATGGCGATTCAAAAAGTCATCTTGAGTGTTTTTATTGTAAAAAATTTGACCTTGCGATACTTGAGAGGACGGTTGATCGTTAAAACTGGAGAAAAGATGGCTACTTAGTTTCCTAATGTTGGTTTTATTCTGAGGTGGAGCACGTTACGAACCTGACTAGTTGGCTGGCTGCGGTTAAAATGTAACGATCGTTGATCAGGACACCGCTGAAGGATAATTGCGATCTCACATGAACGTTCGCCAGCCACGGGAACTCGTGCGCTATGGTGTACTCTCCGCCAAGAATCCGCGATTCGCCGGATCGATTCGGTCGTCCGCACACTACATGTTTACGCATACGAACAGTTTAACAAGGAACGTCATTATATGTATGTAGAGATCGATGCTGGAACGCACGTGGCTGATTCACGATCATCACGTTGCGTATCATAGTTTACTCACTGCAGTTCCCGCAACTTTTGAATCTGCCGAACAGGAAGTCCAAAACGCCTCTCGTTTGTCTCGCTTTATTTTTCTCGATTAAGTTCTGCCGAATAAGTAGACTTTTTCATCAAACTAATCGAAAACTTTGCGATCAGGAATAAAATTTTGTCATGTAAATTATTGTAAATACATTGTGCCCTTCACCAGTTAATATTCATTCTCATAGACATCGCAGACGTTGACGCTCATACGAGACGATTCTGTTTATTTTGTCTGTCTACGATTATGTTACTATTTATTGTTATAGAATCTACCAGAATGTATAAAATTACGTCAACCAGATTGAATAACCGTATACATAGAACAATGTGCGCACACTTTTCAATTCCCGCGCGAATCTAACTGCAAGTAGAAGGAAGCGGACGAAACCGGAAGTAGCGAAGGAAGATGCGCCTTACTGCAGCGTCGAATTGGTCGCAGCGAATCGATCCCGAAATTAGCAGGACGATGCAAACGAGATACTTGACAATGTCCTGCAGCTTCATGGCTTTTCTCTTGACTGTTGGAACGGTACTGGTCTCGGCTAAACAACTGGTTTGTATAGCGGGACTATCGTTGCCCGCATCCCACAGGCCCCCAAGGCTTTTTCTGCGCGATTCCCACGCCCAAGTTCGAAACTTCTTTTCGAGGATATACCGATCCGAAGATATGTCCTCGACATGTTTCATTTTCGTTAGTACTGAGAACCGGTTTGCTGGTACTGTTAGATGCTTTTTAGCGCACGAGTTGATCGATCTACTCGTAGAAATGGAACACGTTATATGTATGTATGTATTAGGTTGGTAATAGAAATAATTGCGATTTTTTGTTCTTGAATCTCACAGCTATCATATATCTTTATTTGCCAATTTGACCCCATTATTAGAATTTTGAACATTCTTTTCTACTAAAATATTTGGAGAATTTATTATTTAAAATAACTTCCTGAAGACGTACTTACGGTCATTGAGGAAAGGCAAATCATCTTAACAGATTTTTGTAAATATCTAAGAAACTAAGGCCGAGCGACACTTTTTACACAGGAAAAAGTTATTCAAAATGGTCGAGCTGTGCAACTATATCTTTTGGTAGATTTATATTTCAAGGTTATCAAGATCGGAGAGGAATACCCTCGTGTAAATAATCACCTAGAATTTCGTGTTGTTTATTGTTTAATTCGTTCGTGACAAATATTTAAGTCTTCGGAGTACACAGTGTCTTATTGATACGTTGAGCAAATTACAGTTTCACACGCGGCATAGTATAAAAAAATGGGTTAACAAAACAAGTCTCATGATACGTGTGATATGAAAAATTGAGTATTTCTCAAGTATGACCCAGTCGCACTGGCTAGACGCGAGTATTGGATTAAAAATATTTTAATACTAGAAAAAAAAAATATGTACCAATATCTCCTGTCGTCTAAATAATTGTTTGCAGCTTCAAGAGCTGGGATACGCAAGCCTTGTCCACGCAACGGCATTCGTCTGGCCAAAGTTAACGAAATCCTACAAAACTAAACAATATTAACTAATTCAAAGATTTTAGAGATTACAGAATGTGACATTCATTACATCGGGAATGTACATCTTCGAACTTTCATATTTGATATGAATTAAAATTGATCGCTGAGGATTTCGTTTAAAAAACTCGAGTCCGTCGACGACGTTATAAAAGTACAGCGTGTTTATCTCGAAACAAATTTTTTCTTCCGACGGCAATGACTGAACGCTTTAGAAATTTCGTCAAAGTTGTGATCCTCGTTGCATGGAAGCATCGACTTCAGTTATTTTCGCAGAAACAGCCTTCCCGCGAGTGATAGATGATCCAGTCTATGTATCGCGTGACTCTCGTGTAGACGCCGGGATATCCTCGTCGTGCGCATCCGTTACCCCACGACACTACACCGATAAGCTCGTATTTCTTGTCTTCGCGTTCAGCTATTAGAGGACCTCCGCTATCGCCCTGGAATACCAAAGAACCATTGTAAGGGGAGGAAGAGCTTCCACGTTGCGTCGGAAAAATACTTGAGAAATTAGGAACGCAGTTTGAACTTTCCAAGAAATTCCGAAATTGTGAAATTCCGAAACCTGTCTGACCGTACATCTGTTTCACCGTTCGAGACGAGGCATTAATCATTGTGCGAGAATCCGACGGTCGGTACGAATTGGGTCGGATTGGGTTCCCGAAAATTTCAAGATTCCCGAAGGAATCGGGTTTTGTG
This sequence comes from Lasioglossum lativentre, assembly GCA_916610255.1. NCBI lineage: Eukaryota > Metazoa > Arthropoda > Insecta > Hymenoptera > Halictidae > Lasioglossum > Lasioglossum lativentre. Next base: position 34,239,434 of record OU744356.1, on the reverse strand, counting down.
AAAATTTCGAGAATATGACTTATGACACTCTTGCAAAGAATTCGTGATGGACAACATTCTTTCAATTTCCGCTGTCATTTTTCGTGAAGTTATTGGAAACACGTGTGCACCCGATGTAAAAATGTTCTCGGAATATTCGGAAATCCCGACTCTTTCGAGAATCTCGAAATTTTCGGGTACCCGTCCCGATCCCGAAAAAATTTCGTGTTCCCGACCCGATATTTCAGGTTCTCGCACACCCCTAATTAACACTAAACTTACCGACCATCAAAAGTGACCGATGTGTATTGTATTATAAAAATAACAAGATTACATTTATTTATATTATGCGCGATTCTTATTATAATATGTACTGGAATTAAAAAATGTATTGAATCAGTTCCCATGAAAACGCTTCTTTATAGTTACAATAATTGTGAAATAAAAAATCTATAAAAACCGGTCATTTGACCGGCAGTGGTATGTTTAGTGTTTAATGACAGCGCAATAATTGAGGTAGTTTGAGAAGAGCCTGAATGGGACACGCGATGGCAGACTAGGAGACATTGAGGAGGTCTGCAGAAAGGGAAATAAAAGGCATTACTTGACAAGAGTCCTTCTTGCCGTCGATATATCCAGCGCACATCATGTTATCGGAGATCATACGGGGGCTGTAGCTGGTGTTGCGGCAATCCTGGAGGCTCATAACCGGTACCTCGACTTCCTGCAGGAGACACGAAGGTTTCCCGTCCTCTTGCAAGGTGCCCCAGCCGGACGCGATTGCCTTCGTACCGATATACAGGTTATCTGAAAGCATTTGTGCGACCCGTATGTATGTATGTATGTATAGCATGCATGTATGTAGAGATAGCTGCAAAACGATCGGCAACCAAAACAGGAAAACGAACGGCCGAATCTAGCGGCGATGTTTACTCGGGGCCTGGTCAACGACGTTTCCCTCCACCGATCCACTTACGCTTTTCATTGAGCGCACATCGGTAACAGGTATACATATATGTAATATGTATCGGTAACACGTGTAACACACCGGTTACGCAATTCGGTAGCGTTCACGGTTATCGAGGTTCGATTCGCACAAAGACGAACACTCCAGTCCTCGATTTACGAAAAAATTGCCTGTTATCGCCCCGCGATTGCACTCGGGCCACGGTACCCGTATGTTGACTAATTTACGGCTGCAGTGGCGCAACCAAATCGGCCGGTAAATAATAGGCTGATTGACGGAATTGCGCAGCCACAAAACCCGGCACGAGTCGATGCAACTATACTTCGCCTCGACGCGATATGTTTTTGTTTACGAATGTTTCAGCGGGTATCGGATATTCATGCTGCGCTGGTGTCGGAGACCATCAATCGGAGCGAAGCCTCTGGGCTGATACAGCGGCTCCAATTGATATTCGGACACTCTTCAAAAGGCGATCACTTTTTCGATATCGGACCATACGATTTGAATTTTTGCGACAAGTTTAGTACATGATGTGAACAAAATTTTTTCGAAAATTGCAATTGGCCTGGATTGCAAAGAAAATACTTGAAAGTTGGAAGTTGCGTTCTACAACTATTTTTAGAAAATTTAAAGAATAGATGTTGTAAATAGAACTTTTAGTATTTTCTCTGCAATGAAAAATTGTTTGTATTTTGTTCATTTCAAGGCAGTAGGTTCAGAAATGTGCGACAACAAATTGAAAAGTATTCGAACGAATTACGCGTGCACCAGGAATGCATAAAAATCCGCTGTTAATTAGTTTCTTTATTTGGAGAAATTAAATGGTTTTTACCTCTGACAGATGGCAAGCATATGGGTCTGATGGCGTCGCTGAATGGCACCCTCTCGTTCAGTCGCAGCAGAGCGATGTCGTTGTCGAAATTCAGGAAGCTGAAGTCACCCATCAGCACTCTGGTCACGTATCTGGTCTCGACCCCCTTCTCGATGCACCTGTCGTGTTCTCCGAAGGTGACCTTGATCATGAACCACATGAATCTGAAAACGGGACTAGAAAAGCTGACCATGCTCGCCTCGAGAACAGGACTATGCTTAGCGATTTAAATGCAGATTCGAGAAAGCCACTCTCGGCGTCTTTCTTCAGTTTTATAATCGGACCTATCCGTTAATTGTTTACAGGCGTGATATAAGCTGACAACAAAGTAGGTAATATTACTTACTCTTAATTTATTAATTCCTCTAACCGTTCAACTGCGGATTTTATGTATTTTCTATGGTGTCTACGATTGTGATAAAATAAACTACAGACTAATGGATATTTTAATGTCAAAAATACTATTTATAAAATTGCGTATTAGTTTGTAAATATACACGGTGTTCACTCTATTACTGGCCAGCGTTTTTCTTGTAAATAGTAAATATTAGCAAAAAATGAAAGAGGTAAAAGTAGTACATACTGTTTTTTATACGCAACACAATGGCGTATGTGATTTTTTTCTGTTTATACTATTTTGTTAGATATGAAGGTGACCATCAATTTTTTAAATGGAATACTGTATATTTTTTTATATCGCATGAAAGCGCGTGTCTAGACGAATTCATCCATATACTGCACAGTGACCTTCATGGCCATGCAAGGTCAGAAATGGAAGAAACATTTTGTATGTCATTGTGTTGCGTATAAAAAACTGTACTACTTTTTCCTCTTTCATTTTTTCCTAATATTTACTATTTATAAGAAAAACACTGCCTAGTAAACACCTAGTGAACACCCTGTATTCCGTTTAAGTGTATATAGTAAACAGAATAAACAATTTTTATGTGTTTAGATTGTTCGATGGAGATTACTTTCGTGATTAATTTCTGATTGTAACTGTTTTTTTTTTGCAACTAGAACATTTTGTTATGGTTATACATACCCTTTGACGCAATGGGCTGCTGTGAGGACGTAGCGGTCGTTTATCAAAGTACCGCCACAGTAAAATTTGTTCAGGTACGAAAGTCTCGCCATCCATGGAAATTCGTTTATGTGAGTCGTTTGACCGCCAACTATGCGGCTTTCTTCGTTTCGTATTCCGCAACCTTTAAATAATTAATTGGCTTAATCGATTCGTGTCATATTGGCAATAATAAATATCAACAAACAAATATATCGTTGTAAAAGCTCTAGAGAATATTGTTATACTAACTGCAATAACATGGTGCAGGCGATTCCGCGGATGCCGGCGGCTTGTTACCAAAGATGCCGAAAAAGTTCTTCACTTTTTCAGCAAATGTTCCTGCCTAAACGTTCAATTATTTTTTTATGAACAACCAGATACATTGACTTAAAATTCTAAATTCCTAGATGTTCATACTAGGGTGGACCTTATTTTTTCACCAACGAATTTTTTTCACGATGCCCCCCAGAATTGTTCCTTTAGGTGAGAAAAATATTTGTGCAAAGTTTGAGACCGATCGGGTAAAAGGATCACGTGGCGCATTTAAATTGACAATTTTGAAATACACCTTAACTATGGAGTATGACATATCGTTGGATTTGTCTTTCTTTTCTAAATAGGAATATGGAAAAATTATATGATCTTCTTTAAATAAAAATAACGGACAATTTGATTTCCAAAAAATTTTGTTTTTTGCCATTATATTTACCTTATTAAACAGTGCAATTTTCTCCTCTGGCATATTTTCGTATAACCACAAATAACAGAGATATTTAAATACCTACATTAAAATGTAGCAAATTTTAATTGATGGTAGAACATATGTATTATCCTGTATAAGTCAAATAACGTATTAGCAGTTGTAATTTTGTAATTAAGTCTATTTTTATTCCATCTATCTGCCGACCACACGCAGAAGGATATTTCAGATTTTATATTAGACGAAAGTCGGAAGTTTTTTAGTAGATTCGGCATATCGGCAGAATTTTTAGAAAAAGCTCCTATAGTTTGGCAGGATGAACCATCTTATAAAATAGGTTTAGATATAATTAAGGCTTTACCGGTTTACTGGTTAACGATTCGGCAGAAAGAGCCATTAAGTTAATGCAGGATTTTAATCAAATTTTAGCGCGTAATAAGGAAGAAAAACAGATGACACTACAAATTGTAAAGGATTACTGCCAGCAATATCCTGATGTAAAGAAAGCTACTTTAGCGAAAAATGTGTAAATATCAAATAAGTTCTTTATAATATAAGAAATAGATGGAATAAAAATAGACTTAATTACAAAATTACAACTGCTAATATGTTATTTTACTTATACAGGATAATACATATGTTCTACCATCAATTAAAATTTGCTACATTTTAATGTAGGTATTTAAATATCTCTGTTATTTGTGGTTATACGAAAATATGCCAGAGGAGAAAATTGCACTATTTAATAAGATAAATATAATGGCAAAAACAAAATTTTTTGGAAATCAAATTGTCGAAATTTCAGGATTATCGTTATTTTTATTTAAAGGTCATATAATTTTTCCATATTCCTATAAAAAAAAGACAAATCCAACGACATGTCATACTCCATAGTTAAGGTGAATTTCAAAATTGTCAAAATTTTCAATTTAAATGCGCCACGTGATCCTTTTATCCGATCGATTTCAAACTTTGCACAAATTTTTTTCTCAACTAAAGGAACAATTCTGGGGGGCGTCATACATTGTATGTATCTCGATAAAAATTTTCTCCAAGTATAGATTAAGTCCACCCTAATGTTCACAAACGCTCATTATATTAATAGTTGAGTAGTATTATTATGTTACGTAATTATACCATAAGAAATGATTTTTGTAGTCACCAATGATTATTTTCAATAATATTATAACGTCAGTATTACGTGTTACGAATAAATTCTTGGACTATTCATATTATATTCATAATGATTTGCGGATTTTATGCACTTATGACAAAATTTTGTACGTCAAATAACAAATGGAGAATTAATGGAAATTAGAAATGTCGATGTACAGTGAATCCTTGATCTAAAAAAACCTTCGGGTCCGTGCTGTTTCCTAGATCGTGTAGTTCTACTATTTTTTGTGACCTGCACTAAGAAAAGTTTGACGGCTACGATGAGAAAATTTCTGCAACATTCAAACGCTGCATCTCAGGGAAGAAGATCGCAAGGAGATCCTAATCCTGCGGCCGCTAGAAATAGAACGATCCATTCTATAAATAATCTTACCTGGCAAGGTGTTGAGGCTAGTAATAGAGCCAGCCATAGTACTCCAAGGGACCGGGAGAACCTCATTTTCCTGTGATCCAGTTAAATCCTGCTTTATCGGTGTGAACTTTCGCGCGTCACGTACCAAACGAAAGATTCTATCGATGAAAGATTCGCCGCGCGCGCCCACGGTCAGGGACGAGTTACGGACATGTCCTTGGCCAGGTGTTACTGTCGCCAGTGTTCCACGGCGACTGAGGGCGAGTCAGGTCGAAGAGGTAATTGCTATTCCAGAAGAGAAGGAGGGCACAGCCGACTGGTCGGCGACTGGACAGTACCTGACCAGTTGATGTTCACGTTCAGGGTCGAATTACGGATGACTGTTATTGACCGTCATCAGGGTCACGGGACCTTTTCGACGATTTTCATTCACCAAGCATTTATCCCTGCTTTTTTTTCTCATCGACGCTAATTGACTTGGCATTAATGCGCGAGTCGCCGGAGGTGTGACCACCGATTATGTTATCGATCAATAATAACGTTAAAATATCGTTAAAGCAAATTAAAAGGGGAACTCATATTAACTCAATAATATTTACTTTATCGATGTTTCCTGTTTTAGCTGGAGGCTGCGGTATGACTCACACAAAATGAGCTCCGATTTTGAGGAGGAATGGGGAATAGAACCGTCACTATAAAATTTCAAATGGCGGGTTTTTTTTTATTAGTTTTTCAGATCTTAATGAAAAACTGTTAAAAAGAGATGTTTCACCCCTAACATTCGACGATTTAACATTAAATATGTCGGATTAGGTTACGTATAATTATGTCAATTGTGATATCTATACTATTATTCGTGTACATTAATGAGAACTAATAGGATTTTTATTTTATTTCTATAACGAGGTATTTTTGGAAAATATTAATTTTAAAAATCAGATTGTGGAAGGGTCAACTTGTTTACAATTATTTTCACCGTAGAAACGAAAAGCCTGTACGGATCTGAAAAACTTAGAATTTCAGCGAGCGCGAAATTTACGGCCGAAGTATTCGTAGATGACATTTCGAATGCGATGGCGTTTCGGGCAACATGTTTCGACGCACCCAAAATTCATTCTCCAGCATTATGCATAATGCAGATTCCCGGGGAGAAGTTTATGGCGACCCAGGCGCATCTTATTATACATATGCAGAGTTCTTATTACGTACAAGCCTGGCGCGTCATTTGGTACCGTTTTACCGCGAACGTCTCACACTAACGAAACCCCGTCGCTTCAAGATAGAAAGAGCCGTTTCGTACGATATAACCATTAAGGTCTGGTTTTTCCACTTTCAGCTAAATTACGATGCGTTTACAGTCGTCTCTCGGACGTATGATCTTCGATTCGCGAGAACCGAAAAAAGTTGTTTCTGTAATCCCCCGACGCCGCTGAGAGGAATTCCTGTTTCCACAGTGTTGCGCCTGTATCGGCTACAGTATTTTTAGCCTGCGCGAAATAACGATGTTATTCCTAATGTATTTGTTTCCAGACACTTAGCGTGATCTCACGAGAGGATAACTTCAGATCGCGACTTTCGTGCTGCTGTACCTTGAATTGTAGTAGATATTTTGAAACTTAAATAAAATTTAATTGTAAATCAATGATTAGAGGATGAGAGAAACAATGAAAATATATACTTCCATGAAACAAGGTTGATAAAAATAAGAGAAAACAATATTATTAATGAAACAGTGATGCAATATAATAATAATGCGGATCTTCGCGTGAAATAAAAACTTTCCAAGTCAACTGCAGGGAACAGAAGTTAAATGAAAATGTATTCTTTTTTTTTGATAATTCTATCAAGTCGAAAATAATGCAATAATATGCTTTAAGTTTTTTATTTGTTCTATTCGTAGCTGACATAAATAAAAGAATAGTTAAATTCTTATAAGTAGACTCCGGATGTTTATGCAAAATAAAAAGTTTGTTCATCAATTGCAAGACACAGGTGCTAAATATAAATTTATATTTTCCACTAATAATTTTAATGTGGTGAAAATAATATATTAATACTCTTAAAGTCTTTTAATCTTTTCACTATCTGAAATTGTACTTGCTCCTTTTTGGCTAAAATGCATAAAATCCGGAGTCTACTATTATAGGTTTTCCATTCGTCGAGCAGCGACTTCAATGCTTGGTTGGTAGCACGCATACGTAGCAAGCGTGAAATGTTTTCTTTCTCCCCGCATTTTTATTAAAAAAGGAATTCATTTAATATAGCTCATTTCAAGCTCATTACCATAGCTCATTACTTCGGTTATGTGCTTGTAATAGCAATGAAATTCAGAAATAATTTTTCGACGAATAAAAAATCGAGTTAAATATATATTTCTTGTAACAAATTGAGATAACATGTATACAATGATCGAGCATTGTTTTTAAATACAGATGCATCGGTGCACGTACCGTTGTTCTGCTTTCTGCGGAGCGTACGCTTCATTAACTTAATTCTGGTTTAACATAAACCGTTACACACGCTAGTGATTATGCCAGCAACGTTCGGCTGCCATTCACGCAACAATAGGTGTGTCACGAGTACAGGAAATTGTACAGTGAATAGCGACTTGTCCACGAAATATTACATTCTTTATCGAGACGTGTGGAAACAAGAAGTTTTCGGGTACTTTCGAATATCGTCACTTTTTCTGAAACATAATTTATGTACATAAATTGTGACTACTTTGCAGGAGCACGAGTGACATTTCATAATGCAAGGAACTTATTATTTATTATCACTTAAGTTCAAGTGAATCGTTATTATATGACCTATAAAACAATGTATTTACACTACTGATCTAATACTACACACTATTTTTTAAACGTGTTAAATTTACATTATATGTATATGTTTTTAATTTACAGTGTTCGTCTTTGAGCCATCTATTATATTTAGTCGATTAACACGAGCCGGTGACAATAATTGCAATTGTTTAGTTGTTCTCACAGTTTGTTATTTTTAAGACTACGTATACTCTTGTTGTATACAGCCTTCTAAGAAAAACCCTCGAGTCCTTGCTGTTTGTTAGATCCCGTGGTACTATTATTTTTTTGTCACCTCGCTGACCGCGACGAATGTAGAAAAGGACAGCGCGTGTAAACACGGACCGCGCGGTCGAAAACTTACTGCATATCGTCAATTAAACCAGGCCTGGTTAACTAGTGCTCCGAGAGTCGATGACGTAGAATCGGCTACCGCCACTACGCGCTCCAATCAGTGTCGCCAGATGAGTCCGAATTCGAACTCATTTACTCCCCTACTTTTCCCCTTCCACTATCCCATTCCAGCACCACGTCCCACTCAATCCTCGTCGCGCACGCGCAACGTGTCACATATTACGACTCTGGCCATCACAGTGGGGGTACCTGTATTCCCCTCGATTTTCTCGACCTGGCGACACTGGCTCCAGTCGTCCGCGCTAGGACAGGTCCAGACAGGACTCGCGCTGTCCGGCCTGGTGGGAGTAGCCGATTCTGCGTCATCGACTCTCGGTTGCCCAGTCCAGAATTAAACCACTAAATACAGTTGAAATTATATTGTGTTCAGTGTAATTTTAATAAGAAAAATGTCATCATGAGAAATAAAGAAGTTTTGTACTTGGATCAGTAGTGGTTCACACCGATATACCCCGAGATGACGCGGCATGTTTACACTTTACACTGCTCGGCGCTCGAGGCAGCTCGAGCTTATTTCCGGTTTTTTAGATCAAGGCTTTACTGCACGTTGTTTTTCCCACACGACAGAGAATAAATAAACTGTCTATCTCTGAATGATTAATTTCCCTCAGCTTCCACATATACATCCTTCTTTCATATTTGCATTGATCCAATTTAGGTACTTGGTTACCCTAGTATATACGCCAGGATATCCTGCTCTGCCACATCCGATGCCCCAAGAAACTATTCCTGCATTCAAGGAGTAAAGCAAAGTTAGAAAGTTATGCACTATATTAGATCAGTCTGGAAATTCTTGTTCCTTCGCAACGGAAACTATATGTATAGTTGGATACCAATTATGAATCGATCTTGCGTCTCTCAAATGAACGTCGTCGTACCAGCGTTTTCTAATGAACATTCCACTTTCACAATTTCCAAAACAATTCGTAATTTGTGTTCGTGTCATGGGAAATTGCTTCAAAATTATATTAATAATGTATCTTTACAACACTCGGTAGAAGAGTAAAAACCTAGTTTCTTATAAACTGTTTGATCAAAACTGTTTGCAAATTATTTTACAATATTTAATCGCAGCGCAATAGTTTACGAATAGCCACCCTGATAATTGTTGGTCAACAACATCGATCCAGAACTTGCCATAATACCATCATTAGGGGCATTAAAACTTGATCCGGCTCAAGCTGCTTGACTATTCATTACTATTTAGACTGCGGATTCAATGCATTTATGACAAACGTGAATAGGCGAATTAGCACAGCGGAAGCATGTTAAATTGAAAGAATGTAAGAATATTATAATTAAATTTTCATTGCAATTAAATTTGACTTTGATTGTATGTATAGTTAAGTTGAATATTAAAAGTAAATTTTATTAAGAAATTTTTAGTGAAATTGTTTTAAGAGTGAAAATTATTTCTTTCAATTTAGTAAGAATATTTAATTTGAATAACGATTCGCAGTCTACTGTATTATCGGGTTGGAAGGAAAGTTCGTAGCGTTTTTAAATTAAAATTCAAAGATGAGATTAAGATATTTATTCATAGATTTATTCAATAACATATTTTCCATATCTATTACTCTTTGCTATTTGTGAGGTAAGTTATCGCGTTATTGAATAAACCTATATGAATAAATATCTTAACGTGTCTTACCAACAATTTCGAGTCTGTCGCCTTCCTGTACAAGAAGAGGTCCGCCACTGTCACCTTGACAAGAATCCTGACTACCGCGGCCGGCGCAAATCATGTTATCTGTAATTCGATTGGCTCGATATTTCATCTTACGGCATTGCAATAAACTTAATATCGGTACTTGCACTTCCTGAACTACTCCCGCTAACATTCCCCCTTCCGACAAACGACCCCAACCCACCACAGTTCCTTCTTTTCCGGCAGGATCGGTGCCTGTGAACAAATTTAATAAATCAATTGCATTATTATACATTTAACAAGTAAATCGGGGAAATATGTATACGGGGTGTCCCACCCGATTTTGACATCTTGATTTTCTCGCTATTGTTACTCGTAGCAAAAAATGTTTCACCGGAGGCTTGAATGGTATTGAGTGGAGCATATTCTGATGTTATTAGTTTTTTCGTGAGTGGACGCGTAAAGGTCATATAAAGGTCAACTTGGTTTTTTTAAATGGAATGAGGTATTTTTTAATACATCAATCGATGCAGATGGACATTTGTTACAAAAAAGTACTAACCTATATATATCGAAAAGTTAGTAGTTCAGGAGATATTTTAATTTAAATAATTCTAGAACACCATTACTGTCGTACTAATAAGACATGGTTTAAAAAAATTTAATTTAATTTGGTCGACAGTAATGGTGTTTTAGAATTATTTAAATTGAAATATCTTCTGAACTACTAATTTTTTGACATACATACGTTAGTGCTTTTTTATAATGAATGTACAGCTGCATCGATTGATGTATTAAAACATACCTCATTCCATTTATAAAAACCAAGTTCATCTTTATATGACCTTTACGCGTCCACTCACGAAAAAACTAATAACATCAGAATATGCTCCACTCAATACCATTTAAGCCTCCGCTGAAACATTTTTTGCTACGAGTAACAATAGCGAGAAAATCAAGATGTTAAAATCGGGTGGGACACCCTGTATATACATACAGTGGCGGACAAATAATTATGAACGTTGATTAAACTTTTAGGAACTTTACTGTAGGAACTCGCTAAAAAAATTGTTAGGTGAACAAGAATAAATATTTTTCAACATATATCATTCTAAAAAGCAATAAAATGGCGCTCGTTTAAAGAATGCAATTTTTATAGCCCTGGAAATAACTATGTTTACTGTATGTTTACATTGGAAACTTTGAGATGTGCTACACTGAAAGTTCTTAATCACGAAGCGTAATAGAGACTGTTAAGAGTTAAGAGGAGCTTTAAAGAAACTTCGTAATTATAACTACTTTAATGAGTCCGAAAGTCTGAAGACGTCTTGCAAGGCGTGGGTGTATTAATGTGTGTGAGCCAAGGATGAAAATGATTACTCATCGATCGAATCGTAATTTATCCAAACTTTCTCCTCGGTATCTTACCTGTTTTTGGTAAACAGACTGGCCTGACACTTTTCGTGAATTTCACCGATTTCCGGAGTTTTAGCAGAGCCACGTCGTGATTGTATGAATTCATGTCGAAGTTCCTGTGACGAATCACGGCGCTCACTGCTCTCATTATAGCTCGTCCGTCCGTGGTCACGGACTGATCGTAGTCTCCGAGAACCACGCGGATTTTCGAACGTTTCAATCTAGAAAACACGTTGAATTTTATTAACACAGATGCAATTATTTATTCATTCGTACAACAAAATTTTATTCACACACTGAATCCAAGAAGCTTTCGAGCTCTAAATATCCGATTTTCGAAAAATTGCCTTTAGACTTTGATAATTTCGTGAAAAATTATCTCAAGGCAATAATAAAATGCTCGTTTTAAAGCTAGACGCATCTAGATTCAAAATCCATCGTTCATTTTATTCTCAGATTTTTTCACGGTCTACTGGACGGGAAACAAAGGACGCGTTTTTTTTTCTCAAAACTGCTATACATTCAAAAGTCTGTAAAAATTTTGAAAAATCTTTTTCGTAACCTATACATAGATTTAAAGATTGAAGCTTACGTTCTTCGTAACAATACCTTAAAAATTCATAGACGATTTTTTCTAGTCGTTTTATCGAGCTTCGAACGAGAGGTGTGCCACCAACTTTACATAAGTCACACAAAAACAGTTTCACAAAACAGTGAAAAAAATCGTACATCAATTTGTAGAGGGGGTTTCAATCTTCGAAGCTATGGCAGCGTCGTTTATGAGAAAAATTTTTGTAAATTTTTGGATCGAACGTGTATCATTTTTTTTTTTAGTAACAATGAGTTTTTCAGCTGCTTGTTTTTCGAGAATCGGAAATGTTGTTTTGGATCCACTGTGCATCACTCTTGTTTCATGTCCTGCAGAGTTTATATTACAAAGAGACACACTGTCTGGTAATAATGTAAATTGTTTTGCGAGCAGCGACTAGCTCGTGGCGCAAAATCAGAGACCTACCTACGTACACAGTGAGCCGCAGTAATAACGTAATCATTGGTAACGAGACTGGCCCCGCAATGAAAGCGACCCTCGTACACTAGCCGCGCTACCCAGGGATATTTGTTCGGTGTCGTGGGTTTTCCGCCGACGATACGATCCTCTTGATTGGACAGACCGCATTCTGAAAGGGAATTTGTCATTCGTTACTATACAGCGTGTTAAAGTAAAAACCATTAAGTATTTGTATGGAGCAAGTTGATAGAATGCAATTATCTGGGTGTGTATATTCGAACAAAAAAATGTGGAACTGAAAAAATGTATCAATTTACCTCATCCTCCAAAAATCAACCGTTTATATAAACATTATCATACGTTAATATCTTGATCGATTATTCCAGAAGGTACTAGTGTGTGTTTCAGCATAAGAATTCAATAAATGTTATAAACATAAGCTTTCTTTCTAGGTGATCATTAGACTGCGGATTTTATGCATTTATGAGAAAAATGAGTAAGTGCAATTTAAAGCAGTAAAAATATTAGAAGCATTTCAAAAATTCTGTTCTATGATTTTCATCCTACTAAGAAACAGAATTTCTACTTCACTCCGGTTTGTTGAAATTCAGGTAGAAAATTTTCATTTTGCATAAAGCTGTCCGCTGTCTAGTGATTATAAATTTTTATCTTAAAAATAACGTTAGAAAAACTGTCAGATATTAGAGTCGCAATTGTTTAGATCAGGGGTCGGAAAACTACGGTCTGCGAGGTTAACCCTTAGCACTCGGATGGCGACTCTGAGGCGCCACTGAAAATTGCTATGCCATTTTTAAACATATTGTTCACATTATTATTTTTGTTCGTATTTAATAAATTACTAGACAATTACATATTAAATGAGATATTAAATCAGTTTCATATGCAAAAAATGAAAAAAAAATTGTATAGAAAGAAAATATTCTGGAATGGAAAAATCTTTCGTTTTTGATTTAAAATAGCTCCGACCGCTAAGGGTTAATATTGCTCTTTATATGAAAAGATTAATAATAAAAAAATTCTAAACCTGTTTCTTGTTCTATAATTACAATCACCCATGTAAATATCTTCGAGTTTGCTAGCCGTGCCTAAAAATTGTACGATCTTGCCCTTTCGAAAAAGAATTTTCCGACCCCTAGTTATGAGTGCCATAGCACGGTTGACGAGTCGAGTCAGTAATTACGAAGAAATGCGCTCGGCAATCATTTCGAGTGGACCTCTTACTTGAAGCCGTTTAGGCGAGATAGAGATCAGTTGGGGAAAGCGAATAGAGGTAGCCAATGGTTTTAATGCGTGCTCAGTTGATGTCTCTTTCTATTAGATCCCACTTCGCGTAGATTGCAATGACGGTCAAGTGCGAATTCTGTTATGTGACGCAACGGACCAGCGTAAAGAAACAAGAAGGAAAGTGATTTTTCAATTGCACTTTCGCTAATGCTAGGAATGAAAACCAGTTTTTATCAATTCCGCTTTTTTAATATACTGCCGGAATTCAGGTCAACGGATGTTTTATTCTACATGCTTGTAAACAACACCGATTAAATTGCACCTTATTAATCTTTTGGCGTTACGAATTTTCAATCATCCTCCATGCCACAAATGTATTAAATCCGCAGTTCTCCGTTAAATAATTAACGATGTTCACCGGTTCGAATAGAAAGTTCGTAAAAAGGTGTAGACGAATTTCATTATTCTACTTTCCGTAGTATTTAGGCTTCGAGATTATTAATCATATTTTTTTATCTACGGTATTCCCGCACTTTCATACGGATATTTGCACCGGGTAAATAGAAAAATGGACTGGAAATCTGAGAACGTAATAATTGGGAATTCCGACGTATAACAGAGGAAAGTTTCGAGAAACCTCGAACACTGAATTTCTAGATCCACTTAAATATTTCTGCTAACCACGTTTGTAATATTTAATTGGTGTATCTGCGCGTGTTTCTGAATTCTGATTAAAAGTACGATAACAGTATGAATCTAAGCTTACCGCACGTGCAATTCCGTATCGATTCATCCTCGCTGTCTCCGCCGATAGCGACGTCGAAACCGAACAATTCGTCGAACAGGAACTTGCCCTTTCGATTGTGTGTCGAATCCATCGTCTGAAAGAAACTCGTCACTGTAACACTTTCGCGGAGCGCTCACTTTCCATTACAAATAAGTAAGAACGGACGAGAGACAGTAACCACGATTGATGGGTCAAGGTCTTTATCATTCGATTCCAGTATGCTTGAGCGAATTAGGAATTTTCCGCTAGCCAAATTCTAATTTAGTTTCGAAAAGTGAAACTAAAAAAGGAGAACCGGTCGGTAAAAGCGTGTACTTTCGTTCCAATTCAATGTAGTTTCGAAACAGCAAACTTTTTCAATCGAATAAAAAGAAATAAAATTATTTGACTCGCATTTCCCGTAGATCGGGCCAATTAGATCTGTTACCAATATTTCTCAAACACGAAGATACTTCTTCTGGACACCTTGATCTTCCCATCGCACCAGACTTCGCAGCTGTCAACCCCAATCATCCGCCAGAGGGGTTAACCCTTGGACGGCGGAGTTCGGAGCTGCTCGGCCCTGGAGTGAATTCAATTTCTGGCGAATTAATGAAATGAACAGCTGCTGCATTAGAAACTATAGGGAGATTAACGTGTCTACGAGAAGTACCTTAAAAAATTGAAAAAAATTAATAAATGAAGCAGCGAATGGTACTGAACATCATCGATTATACAGGGTGGTACAGTACATCGGTATCTGCATCGAATAATGCATAGAAAACAGCGGCGTAATCGGAGGGGGTCCAAAATGTTTGCATTTATTATCTTGTAATTTTACTAAAATTATCCCTAATTTAAATTAAAAGTACACTAAAAAAAACATACTTTTTGCGTTTATTGAATTGTTACAATTCTCCTTCTTAAGAAGCATTAAAAAATTCCAATCCTACGAAAATATCGAAAGGAAAAAGGGGGCCCAAAAATTATATTTTGCGTGGAGGGGCCGAAAATTTGTAGTTCCGCCACTGATAGAAAAATATGTTTCTGTTTAGAGAAATGAAGGTGACCTTGAAATTTTATTCACCTACGAAAAAACTGTTATGATATGCTAATGTGCACTGGACTACCCTGTATAGTTACGTGAACGACGCGTCGACAGAGGGTGAATCGTACGGAGGAAAAATCGAGGCACGCGATTCACAGATATGTACATATATATATCCAGGTTACTTACAGAGTTCGCAGTGGTCGCCGGGCTATCCCTGGGGAAGTTGACGTCGAGGCAGGCGACGGAAGCGAAGAGCAGCAGGACCGATCCAAAAATCCAAGTTGGTCGTACGGTCATTTTTCGAGGATCGGCGAAATGTCACGGTGTCACGAATCTGTGCGGTGTCGGCCACCGAGCTTACTAATCGCTTGACTCGTCCACGGGTCGCCTGATGATCGCGCATTCTATCTCTCGTGGCCACGCACCATCCGTTGCTCGTAGATCTCCTTCACCTTCTGGCCCTGTACTTCATCCAGAAGCTGCAGGAGATCAGCGACGTGGTGCAGACGCTTTCACCGTGCCACCACGTAGACGCCGGACTGACCGACCAAGACCGAGCAGCCGTTCAACGCTCGCGAAGAAAGTTCTTTGTCCGTGTCCTGTTGCTCTTCCCATTCAGTACGCGACGCTGATCGCACGTGATCCTCTCGATTCGAAATTGGCAAGATGGTCGGTGGCCGAGGATTAGTGTCACGCTATCACCGTATCATGTGATCGACGGAGACACCTCCCATGCGGCGGTACCCTAATTTTCCGCGCAAAACACCTCGGGGCCCACCTCTCGCGAGACTCTATATTCTTTTTGTCCCCCCACCCCCCTTACAGCTCCGATATACTCAAAGATTTTCACTGTTCTCTGAAAATTCCCGATTCGATTTTTCCGCCCACCAGGATCAGTGCGCAGCGAGTACTCATCTGCGCTATCTTCCCGAGACGGTCCCTGTCTCGCAATCAGAGCCAAAAAGACCCTCCCATCGGCAAGGATCGCACCAGTTTTATTCATTCGATCCGACAGCCCCACTCTGTCAGCTCGAAAGACACGCTTTCGGAACCCTTTCAAAAAATTTCTCTTTTAGTGGTCGTTCGGATGGACGGCAACGTGGACGACTAAATCCGATTGATGAAATCGGCGCGGTTCACGGAATATGTCTCGCCATGAAGAGGCTTTATTAAAAAAGTTTACCCCCAATTGTTTTGGAGTTTCTCGGCCGCTGATTTGGTCCTCGTGTACGCCTCGTCGCATATCACCAGAGTTTTTACTTTATTGTCGGGATTGTGGTATCTTTGGTAACACTGTCGGAGGTACAGTCGCGCTGCACAGTGTCCTAATGTAGGTCGCTGTGAACGTTTCATGGAATCGTTTTAGTTGATGGTATCTTAGATTGTCAAGTTGGATCTTTAAACATTCCTCCAAAGTAGAACTGGAAAATTTGTACTTTATTAAATTTTAGGAAAAGTTTTACTCGCGTGTTTACTTCGAACGTAGTTCGCAGCGAATTCACTTTCTTGAAAGTTTAAAGAGTAATTTCATTAACTTTCACGTCGAAAATTATTGTTAAAGCACTACTGTACGTTGAAAAGTACGCCGTTGTTGCGTCGAATTCACTTTCCCATCGGTGCAAAGAGAATGCATTTTAAGATATTGTTAAACGAACGGTTCATTTCGGTAATTGTCAGGAGATTATTGTTAAAGGATCGCTTTCTTCGAAAGTATTTCGTTGTTGCATCGAGTTCACTTTCTTATCAGCTCGGGGAGCTGCCATTCCTGTTTCAATTCGGGAAGAATCAGGAGTCGCGCTGGTAACGGTCTGAAGGTTTCACTAACCCACATTCACCATTGAAAGCAAAACGTTTCTGACTACTGACCCGGTTTCCGTTATTGCCCGTTCATCTCGATCGAGGACTCTGTCGTTTATCTAACATCTTTTCGTGAATGTCCACCTCTTTTTCAGCCGGCTTTGCAACGACCGTTACTTTTTACCGGTTTGCTGGCAGACCGGTCGGTTTTTGGGGTTTTTCCGCTCGAAATGAGATCGACGCGCTCATTGCAATTAAAATCCAAACAGCGAGACACGAAATTAGGTGTTTTTCTCCTCTTTTAGGTCCCTCGAGCTCCAAATTTTGTGCCAAACGATAGTTTATGTCACGACACTAATCTTTATGCTAATAATTATTTAATGTACTATTTATGGATTTAGATGAAATTTTACTATCCCATCGCGTTTCTATTTACCATATCGACAGAGCTGAATATTAAATATAATTTAATTGAATGCGTTCAGACCGACGACCTTGACAACATATTTCGAGGTCATCAAAATCGGTGAGGAGTGTCCTTTTCTGATTTTTGGCTAAAAAAAGTAATAACTATCAGAAATGAAGTTTATCAGAATACAGAATGTTTACTAAACATATTCTTTATTTAACAATCGTTTTGTACGAGGAGTGCGACGTCGCATAGAGTCGGCACACGTTTATGTACATAGGACTAGATTACCTTAACTGTGTGCAACGAATCAACAACAACAATAAATTAATGATTCACAACGATAACTCCATGGTAAATGGTTTGCAGCTATTTACAAATATATCTTTATCATCCTGAATGTAGAATCGTTTAGAATACGTGATCGATGAAGCTGGCTGATATACGTAGTATGTATCTATGTATATTGTTTATCTTAATACTGATCGATCTAGTTTCACCGAATAATCTTAAATAGATATTATAATAAGTTCAAGGACTCGGAAGGTGCTTGATCGTTTGTTTCTTAAGGTACTGGCTGTGTTTCACGCTGGTGAGATGTTTCGAGGCATGTTAGATATTAGCGACGTGGCGGTGGACAGACGCATTCACCGCCCAAATGATCTGTCAGCCATCCGAGGTAGTTTGTCACTTTCGTGTAGATGCCTGGGAATTTCGGTTTCGCGCAACCTCGACCCCATGAAATGATACCTGTACAGAAAATTATTTCAGCACATATTTTCGGTACCTATCTTATTTATTTTGATTTGTGTCCAGTTACTGGACAAGTGAAAATTTAAGACTCTCCATCCTACAATTACAGAAACACGAAAAATCTTCGGAAAATTATTAAATAAATTCATCCAAAGTACGTCGTCCTTCAGACTTATGTAGCATAAGATGTTACAGTCTGTTTTGGACAGGTTATCACTAAAATTTATTTGTAAAAAAATGTTTACCATAAATAGACTGTGGAGGTCCAGATTAATTGTATTAAATTCAAATTAAGTTTCAGCAAATCTGCAATCCGATTATTGACTATTCTAACAACTATTAGAAATATTTATTGATCACCTTACCTACAACTTCAAGTTGTCCGTATGTTCCTTTCACGTGAAGGGGGCCACCGCTGTCACCCTTAAAATAACATATAACATTTTAATTTCTTCACTACAATGACGATGCATCGAAATTTTCAAAAAATGCTAGAATAGAAAATTCCATAGAATTTCATAGGATTTTTATTTATTTCAGATCTACAAAGGCTACTAAAACTGAAAATAAGATTTTATTTGTTTTCACATTCTTAAAATTCGTCCAGAAAAATTCAAAATTGCGTAAACATCCGCAGTCTAATCATGAATAATATTATTATATTATATTAAAATTTATTTTCCTTAAAATATGTGACGAGACATTTTCAATAGTTTTAATGCCCATTCCAAAAAGTCTTGGCCGGCAAAGGATTAACATGACGCGAATGATCAAGTACTTACGAAGCAAGCGTCACGTTCGCCTTCCAGATAACCAGCGCAGAACATGTTCTCGGTAATCCGCTTCTTCTGATATCCTGCCTGATCACACTCTTCCTGTGATAAAATTGGAAGGTTAACTTTTCGCAGTTCGGTGCTCACAGCTTGATCCTCTCCGGTTCGACCCCAGCCAACCACCGTAGCCGTTGCTCCTGTGTAGTCGATGGCTTCTACAAATAGTACGAAATCTGTCCAGTCTTTCGTTTCTAATCCCAACATTTCGGGAATAAGATTCTCTAATTTTCTTATAATTTTAGTCAAATCTTCTGATCTGGGTAGGTATACGGGTTAAACGCATCGTGAAGATTGCAGACTCTTCACACGGAGATAGTCTTATACTTTTCATAGTTATAGACGTAAGCCTATTCATAATATTGAATAAAAATGGGGTGAATTAATTGCACAATTCCATATAGACCATCAAATATCAAAAAGTCTAAAGGAAATTGTGGTTGCACAAAAAGCAATTGGCACGTCGCCTCTGAAAGGTTAAAAATCCCTAAGGAATAATTGAATCATCTTTACTATGAATCTTACTAATTTAAAGAATCTTACGAATTTCAATTGATTTAGTCGAGACTTTTCATCCTGTTAGGAACTTGTACATACATACGTGGCGTAGTGGTGAAGTGGTTACGGGTATTTCTGGTCAGACCTCTCAGCATTTCTTATTGTTAGCTGTCTACTATGGTAGCATAATGGAACTTTCATTGTAAGATCATGTTACAGTATTAAAAAAAAAAAATAATACGAATCGATAACTATTCTCATTTCTACAAGTTTCAATTTTGTCCATGTTTTTTAACATTTTATGCGAACGTAATCCTCAACGAATATCAAGTTTTGATTTGCATTAATATTTTAATATTGCCACTATGTAAATGTTTAGCTGGATGTTTATTAGTTGCGTGGTCAATTCGTGTAATCGTAATGTTCTCGTCGCGTGTCCACAATCAACTGCTTAGGGTACCTTTCTCGTCTCTGTCCAAGCGATTGCGCAACTACTATAGTGCGACACGCATACTTACTGTCTTCGGGCAAACACGCGGTTCTCACGATACCATTCACATCCACGGGACGATCCATTTCGATGATAGCGATATCGTTGTTGAACGTGTACGAGTGAAAGTTCTTGTGGATCGAGACTGATTTGACGCGGCGGACTATTGCGTTTTTGTCCAATTTCGGACGGTCGCTGTCCGCCAGAACCAGTTTGATGCTCT
This sequence comes from Lasioglossum lativentre, assembly GCA_916610255.1. Lineage (NCBI taxonomy): Eukaryota > Metazoa > Arthropoda > Insecta > Hymenoptera > Halictidae > Lasioglossum > Lasioglossum lativentre. Next base: position 34,218,970 of record OU744356.1, on the reverse strand, counting down.
TTGTGTTGAATCTGGAAGGAGTAACTGTTCCTGTACACGCATTTTGGTACAATCTCACATCGAGGACTAAATATTAAAATACTATTTTAGAAATTTGCTAACACAGTAAAGCTTTGATCTAAGAAAAACCATCGGGCCGTGCTGTTTCTTAAATCATGTAGTTCTACTAATTGTGACCGCGCCGACCATGCCGAACGTAGAAAACTAGTAGCAACTAGTGCTCCGAGAGTCGATGACGTAGAATCGGCTAGCCGATAGTGATCGCGCTCCGGTCGCCCGTCGGGACAGGTCCAGACAGGATTCGCGCTGACCGGCCGAGTGGGGATAGCCGATTCTACGACATTTCTCTCTCAGAATTGCTCTCATTATTTCCAATCTGTGTAAATGAAGCAAAATCTTTAAAAAGATGAATCTGCACTATCAATTGTTTGAAGTAGGAGTGCTTCAGAAATATAAAAATTCATTTCAGATGTAATTATTGAAGGTTTAATGTTCAATGGAACATTGCTCAATACCTACCCCTCCATGCAATGAGCTGCCGTGAGCACGTGTCTCCGAGTGATTAAACTTCCTGCGCAGTAAAATGTATTATGGTTGCTGATGCTAACCATCCACGGGTATTCATATACGCTGGCTACGTCTCCACCGACGATCCTGATTTTTCTTCCCACACCGCACACTGCAACCGAAGCACATTAATTCACATTATAATCGTCTATTATTCTCCAATTTTTAATATTTTACGATCGTGTGATTTACTTAAGCAAATATTATTTACTTCGATAAATATTAATGTCGTGAAAAGACAAACTTTTTCCTTAAATTCAGAATTAAAGATATGTTAATCGTGGGGGTGGATGTTAACTTACCCCTATTATTTTTTTAGACAGTATAATTTTTACATTTTTTTAAATATATTCACAAAGTCATAATGTATTACAGTAAATGCTATCCACTTTAAGAAAAATTGTTGTAAAAAGGCAAATTTATTTTCTTCATTGAAACAAGAATGGTGATGTTTTAATTATGGGGTGGATGCTAACCTACCCCTATCATTTTGTAGACAGTACAAATTCAACATTTACTGTACAAAAAATCATAAAATATATTTAATATACACATCGAAAGATGTACTGTTAATGTTTTATTTAGAAACGATTGGTTTCATTATAGCCACCTTACTTACCACAGTCGCTGCAGACGTTCGGCCTCTTCGAGGGACTCAAAGACGGCGAATTGAAATCAAAATCCGTTTCAGCATTCGTAATGTTATAGTGTGCTTGGGCATTCGAGGTACGAAGGAGTCTCTTATTGATCTGCGTTATCTGAAAGGAATATGGAGAAATAGAGTTATTTTCCGGTTCAATACTTTACGTTAACTCGACAAAAATTTCACCACGATTTCCATTTAACTTCTCACACATGCATGCATTGATAAATGCATAAAATCTGCGACTTGCATATCACATTTAAATTAAATATTATAATGTTGTTTTATTCAGAATAATAAATTGTTATTTTTGGGTAACGTAAAAGTCTAATAGTACTGATCCTTGCTTTCCACTGAAATAATTTCATTGGAAACGTCAAAAATTTGTGCAATCTTTAAGATACAATAGTTCCGAAAAATATTTGAACATAAAATTTCTGATTCTCGAGAAATCGACAATAACCTGTTGTAATTTCGTAAAAAAACAATCGTACAGCAATAAACACGGTCTCATTTCAAAGCTTGAGGATTCTACTGTCGCAAAGCGTTATTCATTTTCGTGTAAGATATTTTTACATGATGTAGCAGGTGAGAAGACCCATTTTTCCTGAAAATGCTACAAACCTCTGTAAAAACATTAAAAAATTTTATTCGTGACCGAATCCACCGAAGATTGAAGCCTCACCGACTCCAACGACCTGTCCACCTATTTTCCGACTCTGGCCCAGTGTGCGGCGCGTGAAAATCAGATGCTCAACTCACCGCTGCTGGGGGCAACGCGTAGCTGCAGCAGCACATCCCCAGGAGTATGATGAAGAATGTCTGTACCATTGTGGACCGACGAGTACGGTTAACGGTATTGCAGCTCGTATGAACAAGTCCGGTGTCGTGGTTCGACAGGTGGATCCTCTGAATTTTTCGATCAGCGACCGGTCGGCCCGGATAGGTATATCGTGGCAGTGCCGTAGCCGGGGCGTGAAAACTCTAAAAGTATCGCGATCGTTTTGCCGTTTTATAGTAAATTATAACTATCGAAGGAACCCGGTCGGTGGGGATCGTCAACCTTGAGTGGTGCGATTGCATTGGCAGATGTTGCATGTGACAGCTTTTAAATCAGCCGCGTCGTGTCCGTGTACACGCGGCGTTGTCTCACCTGTACAGAGACCACCCACCACGGACACAATAGCAAAACGCTGATTTGACCATGTACACAAACACCGAGGACTGTGCTTGTCTCTCTCTCTCTTTCTCTTTCTCTCTCTCTCTCTCTCTCTCTCTCTCTCTCTCTCTCTCTCTCTCCTAGTCGAGCATCGCCATCGTCAACGAGCAATGTCAATACGGATCTCTACTACTCCTCTACCCCTTCTACACCTATGGTGTCCTTCGGTGTCCTATTGTTCTTCATCTTATTTTACGACTTACAACTCTCTCCCCCGCCCCTCCCCTGGCCCTCGGCTATACCGTTCTCCTAGATTTTCCAGATCTAGTTGACTGGATCAATGTCAATTTCGTCAGCCGAAAGCCTTCGTAAGCGATCTTCTTGTTCTGGCATTGTTCTCCTTCGAACGATGGACCCGTGTCACAGATAGCCTGTAGCAGGCTGGTAGGCGGTGCTGATGAGAGAGGAGTGGAACCCCGCTCGCTCTCATGGTTCTCGACGATCGTGCGTTACATTTTCGTCGAGTTCGAGGACCGAGGATGAGGTCCCGAAGACGAACTATCGGGAATTGAGTTTATGTTCGTAAAGTTTGGTAGATTTTGTTCGGAGATCCATGTACGCAGTGGATCCAGAAAGTATATGAACATGAAATTTCGGATTGTCGAGAAATTCGAAATTTTCGAAAACCTAGTCTCATTATCAGACTGCGGAGCTATAGGCAAAATGAAAATTGTCCAAGTCAATTGTGAGAACCAGAGGTTAAGTGAAAGTGTATGTCCTCTTTTAATAATTTCAACAAACTAAATACAATATGAGCACATCGTTCAATTCCGCTAGTGTCTTTACAGTCTCGTATTTGGCCTATCCATTGTTGTCATAAATGCATAAAATCCGCGGTCTACTCGTTATGAAGTTTAAGAAAGTTTGTTGATCATTTTATGGTTAAAATCTATTTTTAATGGGGCGTTAGAGGGTTAACAATTAGTTTTATTTTCCACTTGAAAATCCTGGTCCCTGAACATAAAAATCTGTGTCCATGCCTGTAGACCGAAAACTGTATAACAATGTACTTAATTGTTTATACAAAAAATATTCTGCCCTGCCACACGGACAGAGAAGAATGAAGAGGTTACAAAAAATAACGATACTTATAATTTCTCTGGTTAGCTGGAACGGTTTTAATCCTGTGAACAATTTTAAACAAATTCAATTGCCTTTATTAACTATTAATAACTTGAAAAGTGAATCGGACCGTTCTGTAGCATCCGTGAAATAATTTCCGTCGACGGTGAGACGCGAGGAGTAAACGTTTTACTAAAGGTGATTCCAAGAAGTTCGCGGCGCTAGAGCAACATTATCAGGTCACCATTGCGGTTTGAAAATCGGGGTCAATGTAATAGCGGCGTGTCTTCAGAATTTGTAAGGCCAGGCCAAACAAACATTTAACGAACAACCGTGGAAACGTATCATTGTTTTTCTCGCTCTCGTCGTACTATTCGTAATCCCATTCGCAACGACGCTTCCCGTTCAACTAATTACTCGTCTAATCCGAGCTCGCGAGATATCGAGATAATTAAATAAGCCGTATGCTTGCGTCGGGCACATATAAACTTGCTTGGTGAATGAAGCCGATCGCTAGAGGGTTCGTAGAAAGTTCAATATTTGTTTTTATCATTATTTATTTATATTCTTACGTACTAATTTAACATTTACAAGCAAGTAGAGTTATAAAACGGTGAAAAAATATAATTTTTCAAGGGCTGATTTCACCCCTTTAATGCGAGAAGTAGTAGCACGAAAAAAAATGTATTAGGTAATTAATTGCTCTACTTGTGTGCATAGTTTCATAATTTTTCGAATTTATTCGATACAATCCGTTGTTAGTGATTTTTTTTTGTTTTTTACAATTGTTTAATTTGCTATAAACGATACGATACATATGCACGATTTGGAGAACAGGAGTAACACTTGCATCGTTAAATGATGTTGAGAAACGCATGCGTTTATCGGATGGTGCTGTAAGATGCGAGTAAAAGCGGGAGAATTGCTAACGTGCAGGAAAGTGTTGGATAATTTATGCGTACCCTCCTATCGTAATGGCCACCGCGTTTCTCAATGTGTGTTTTGGTTTTGACTGAATGTTAATTCGGAACATCGAAGCTCAATATATATTCGAATGTTCGTGATTTATACTGGCACCGCAACCACTGCTGAACAACATGATTTCTGGAAACGTTTAACGATCATGCTCGATTATCTTACACGATATTTTCCATCTAATTAATATCACTGTTGAAAAATTCGTGTAAAATATTATATGAAGTTTAATTATATTAAATGAAAGAATTTCGGGAAGTCAAAATTTAGACTGTTACTGCCAATATTTACAAAGGAACTGTACATACCTACATGCTGTAATATTATTAATATAGCTGTAAATTTCTGCTAGTCATCTACATTCATACCTGACAGTGCAATACTGTAATAAATTTATTTATTCATGGAAACTACTTATATACACCGTGTAACTATATCTGAAGACATAAATAAACGTTTCGCAAGACTGATCTGTTAAGTGTTTTCATGAAAAAAAGAATCAGTTCAGTCGTGAAAAAGACAATAAAGATACTCGCCGACTCGTTGACAGGATTACCATGTACACAAGCCGAGTTATCGAAGTTCTAGTTAATGTTGAGAGAAACGATAAGATGATGTAGGACAGAGGTGTGTATCTTACCTGTAACCCATGACAGTGGGTCAAGGTATATGGGTCACATTACCCTCATGCGGGTGGGCCATTGCTTTGTTGTCACAACGTATGAGTAATGTTTTCAGAAGCCTTGCCTTATTTCGGCTTATCACCAGGGTCAGATCGTAGCCATGATTTCGGCCTTTTTTTTCAGGGGCAAGATAATTACCGAGTCGTCTACTGTAATGGTTACCTCGTTACGTCTGATACGAAGAATTATTGTTGCGACGATCGAATTCATAGTAATCTTCGGATAGCTCTAATTGCCTTGCAGATACACTAGCACGTGGGTCTGCGTTAACAAGTTCTGCGCAGCATTCTTTGTATAAATTAGACGTTATTGTAATTTTCTACATCGTAAATAGTAAAATATTGATTTTTGTTTATTTAAAAATTTTGCCCATGTTTTCACAGGTCACAGTGGCGCAACTATAAATTTTCGTCTCACCTCCCCCCGCAAAATATAATTTTGGGCTCCCGTTTTTCATTCGATATTTTTATAGGCTTTTTAGAAAGGAGAATTGTAAAAATTCAATAAACGCAAAAAGTATGTTTTCTTTTTGTCAGTGTACTTTTAATTTACTTTAAATTAGGGATAATTTTAGTAAAATTGCAAGATAATAAATGTCAAAATTTTCGGCCCCTTCGATTACACCCCCCCCCCCCCCCCCCCACACCGCGTTGCGGAGTCTTGCGACATTGTAGTTCCGCCACGACAGTGACCCGAACTTTACAAATGTAACAATTTCACACTTCTGCAATTAATTTTACAAAAATTTTATTAACTATTTAAAAATATGCATGCAAATAAGTCAATTAATTTAGATCGAATAAGATGGTAATTGAAAAAGTGATATAAGTTTATATATCCAGCTGGGTCAACACAGCCCCTAAACACCATGAAATAATCAACAAAGTTTCCCAGACCACCACGAAACGACAAACTGGTTACTCTGTTGAACGTGTTAAGGGGGGAGACCTATGTAAAATGAAATTTTTTAGCAATTTTTTTTTTGCTGAAATCGATAGAAAATTTCCTCAGAAATACGATAAAAATAGTTAGAAAGCTATCAGAGATGTTCTTATACGTTATTTTCAAAATAAAGTGAAGAGTTGTATTGACCAGGAGCGACGCAGTCTTGATTGCAGTAAAGAGGCTCGTGCTTCTCGAAAAGAAGAAAAAACGGCTGAAATGCAATATTTTGATAAAGAGGAAGATCTGTTCTATGGCCACGGAATCGCGGATTAGCAATAAAATGCGGTTAAAGTTATAATGAATTACGATTTTTTCACAATTTTTCTGTTACACAAACTTTAAACGCATTTTTCTCGAAACGCAAAATTTCGCATGCCGTGCAACGTAGCTCGTAAACTAATTACTCGATCTTCATGAAACTTCATATATATATATATTCTATGAACAATTGGCCTTAGCATGACGAGCTCCAATTTTTTAATTATGTATTTAAAATATTGTTATTACCAATTATTTATATCAGAAAATCCGTTTTTTTTTCAAAACGTCGCCATTTTTGCAATTATGCAAATTTAAAAAAAAAGAAAAACGTCATGCTGAGCGTTTTTGCATATACTAACGATTTTATTTGGATTTTTGTGCACTGCACGCTGCACGGCGCATTTGCAGGATGCCATTTTCAAGCCGTCATTCCACCATTATTATTAACAATTGAACATTTAAAAAAATATTTTTTGTTACACTATAGCATCAATAAATGATACCTGAAATTTTAAATCATGCTACGCATTATATTTTACATAAGGCTCTCCCTTTAATTAATCATTTTGCCTGATTGTCCTGTTTCTGATGCCTAGAAAGGATCATGAAAAACAGCGTAAAGGTGAATTACCTCCGGCGAGGTGGCCAAGAACCTCTCCGCATCATTGGCGAACACCGAAATCTTCGGTTGGGACGAAGATGTTCGGGGCCCGTCGATAATATTCGCCCGGCAGGAAATTTACATACGGTTAGCCTAAATTTTCACTTGGACTACTCGCCAGTCCAGTATTCCGTATAAATATAGATGTGACGCTGAATCGAAGACTTGTGTGAAAGTGTACGCCGTCTTGGTAGGAAGCGTATTGTCCGCCGATTGAAATCGCTCGCTTCTTTTATTCATTGGCCGGAGTGCGACTCGGTTATCGACAGTATCGCTATCGTGTGCAACAGGGAAAAATTATAGTGTTCGGTGATAATGTGGATTCGATCGTTAGTTTGCATCCTCGTCTTCGTTGCGGTGACGCGTAACATCAACTGCGAGGAGGTAAGTAACTGTTTCGGGATACTACCGACACTTCCGTCAAATCGGATTAATTAATTAATAGGCTGCGGATTTTATGCATTTATGACAAAAATGAGTAGGTGAAATTTAAAATAGCAAAAACATTCGACGAATTTAAAGCTACTGTTATATTATTTTCAATCTATTAAACATATTAAGAAAGAAATTAAATTTTTATATCAGCCCAGTTGCAATCCAGATAAAAAGTTTTTATTTTGCATAAAGATCCGCAGTCCATTAATTAATAATTTTGTTAAGATAGCTTATTTGATTGGAAACTGTTTTCCGAAATTTATTTATAGCTATTTTGGATAAGAACAATTTTGTATTACATTCTTATTCTGTACAGGATAATAATAGTTAATTTATTCAGTGTTTGTATAAATTTGTCGGTCTTATAAAATATTTACTTGGTATTTTGTAAATTTTTTTTCAAAGTGAAATATAATACAGGTAGCAAAGATATTGTTATGTTATTGTCAACTTATTACAATTATTAAGAGAGAAAATATGTTTTTATAAACTTTTAGTTTTGTAAGTAATGCGGAACTTTTTTATTTCAATAAAAAATACCATAAAATTTTATGAAAATCCAGACTTATTTGAATATTCCTCTGCAACTCATTAATCAAGTACGTACATTGAGGTTAATTACTTATTATCTTCCGCGACATGATTTTCTTATAAATTCTCCGCAGCAATGCCCTAACTGAAATTAATTTAACGAGTTTACAAACTTAACTTCATTCTTCTTCTCCACGCGCTGGCCCCATTCAATTTAAACTTTTAATAATCAAAATGAATATTTATGTAGGATGCACAAGCAGCGGTCATAGAGAAACCAGAGGTCACCTTGAATAATACAGTGACTAACGCGACGACGGCGGACGACAAAAATTTCTGGGAATGGTTGTATGGTGTCATAGGAGTGCCAGTGCCAGGAACAACAACAACAACTCGACGTCCGCCACCAGCAAATGCTAATAAAATCTGTTCACCATGCAGTAAGATAAATTCTTCCTTGAAATTTGAACTGCTAAATGAATTCGTTCATAATCTTTTTGGAAATAACAAGTACTGAAGGGAAAGAATTTTATTTAATTTTTAAGGAAATATTGAAATTAATAATATCGAAAATTAACTGTATTATGTTATTTCACAGAATGCGGGCTAACAAATACACAAAGGCGTATAGTAGGCGGCACAGAGACGCAAGTTAATCAATATCCGTGGATGGCGTTAATGATGTTTAGAGGACGATTCTATTGTGGCGGATCTGTTATAAACTCTCGCTATGTATTAACTGCAGCACATTGCGTAGACAGGTGACTTCACTTTTTGGCTAGTTTTCCTGCCGGAGCATCGATTTAAAAATCAACATCGTCTGAAATTAATTTCATTTAAAGAATTGTAATAGTTTCTTTTTTCCGGTGAAAAATGTTGATGGTTTTGTATTTTTTTAAATATTCATTCGATATTCAAACCTTAATCAGGTTCGATCCAAAACTCATGTCGGTCCGGATATTGGTACACGATCGAAACACGACGGAAGCCGAAGCGCGAACGTTTAAGGTTGACAGTGTGATGAAGCACAGTGGTTATTCAACGTACAACTATAACAACGACATTGCTCTAGTCCGATTAACCGAGTCCATAGAATTTGAGGGGAAAATGAGGCCTGCGTGTCTTCCGGAAAAAGGTAAATCTCCATTTCTCATTTGCGAACGTTGGTGGCATTTTTGAAAATTGGTTTAACCCTTACATATTGTCAATCAAATGAGTAAGCAATTTTAATCGTACCACGACCGGTTTCACATTTTTTATTATAGTGAAGCCTTGATCTAAGAAAACGGAAACCATAGGATCCACGAAAAACAAATATCCCCACCACTGCGGGGCCGAGAAGCTCGAGTTGTCTCGGTCGCCGAGCAGTGTAAAGTTTAAACATGCCGCTCCGAGAGTCGATGACGTAAAATCGGCTCAAACAAGTCCGGACTCGCGCTGACCGTCCGGGTGGGGGTAACCGATTCTACGTCATCGACTCTCGGAGCACCAGTTGCCCTGGTTTAATTGACGTCCTTTTCTACATTCGGCGAGGTCACAAATAGTAGAACTACACGATCTAATAAACAGCGCGAGGGTTTTGCTTCGATCAAGACTTTATACGGTATTTATAATATTTCGGATCTTTCCCAGAGAAAACTTTCGCTGGCGTAAAGGGCATAGTGACTGGATGGGGCGCGATCGAGGAATCTGGTCCCATTTCCCAAACTCTACAGGAAGTTCAGGTGCCCATACTCACGAACACCGAATGTCGTAATACCAAATATCCATCGCGAAGGATCACGGACAATATGCTGTGCGCTGGTTACAAAGAGGGGGCGAAGGATTCGTGTCAGGTAATTAACGACAAACTGGATCAGATAGAACATTATTGTACATTATACATACATTATAGTTTATCATATTTGTACACAGAATTTTTGTACACTATCGATTTATTCCTCGACTTTGTTCTATTAGGGAGACAGCGGTGGTCCATTACACATCGCCAACGACAACGTTTATCGTATAGTTGGTGAGTACTACGTTCTATCGATTAACTGTTAACCTTTTCGCTATGGTTTTCCGAGAAATTGCCATTTTTTATTTACCGGGGAGGCATTATTGTAAACCTACGTTCGCAGGAGTCGTATCCTGGGGTGAAGGATGCGCGAGACCGGGCTACCCCGGCGTTTACAGCAGAGTGAACCGATATCTGACATGGATCACCCGCAACACCATGGACGCCTGTTACTGTTGATTTCAATCGAATCGGGGGGATGAACATTAATGACTAGACTGCGGATCTTTATGCAAAATAAAAACTTTCTATCTGAATAGCAACAAGCTGGGCTGAAATAAATATTTAATTTCGTGCCGAGTATGTTCGAACGGTTGAAAATAATATAATAGTATATTTAAATTCTTCAAATGGTTGTACTGTCTTCAACTAGACTTACCTATTTTTATCATAAATGCATAAAATCCGCAGTCTGTTAATGACTGACATAATACTCCGTCCTGACGCTGCAAGGACGCGGTTCATCACAATATCCTCGCGGATTATTTAAATTCGGAAGCTTAAAGTAGGACTACTACCGCTAATGTTCTCGGAAGTTTACATCCACACAGATCGGTAGCGTGGTATATGAAGAAGTCACTAGACTGCGGAAGTATACAACCATAATGTGGAGCGAGTATGTTAACTATATGCACGACAAAGAACAGAATGTGCAAAATTGACGATGAACAAAAATATAAAAATCAAGTAGCGAAGATCAAATATAAAGTATAAAATCGTCTTTATGAAATTATAAATTGTTTTGTGGTTAGTTACGCTCGTTGTGCATAATTAGTGGTGAATCGATCGTAACAGGGCAGTTGTTACTAAAAATATTCTAATTAGTTAATTAAGTTACAGAGTATGCAGAATATGCAAAAAACATGCATAATAAGGAAGGTATGCAAAGTGAACAATATATTTCTCAGATCCTTTAATCGCCAAGCATGTTCATAAAGAAATCTGATTTGTTTAATTTATTCCTGCAAAAACATTTGCATAAACTTCCGCAGTCTAGTCGTTGTACGTTTAGATAAGAGCTAACATGGAGAACTTCGAGTCTCGTTATTTATTTATTTTCCACGGTTAACGAGTTTTGTAAAACACAGTCAATCAAATGTCTACATGGATCTCATTTGACAAATTTTACTATCAACAAATGTACTATCCAATTTTTAAGGGATACAAGTCGGACAAAGTGGTCTTCTTGGCGCGTGTTGATGGGACCCGACAGATACGTACGGGTGACGAAACAATTGAAAATTAAGGCACGTACTCCGAGGCAAGGCTCGTAATATCGAACGTATGAGAAAGAAAGTCTCCGGAACTTTCTCTGTTTGTTCCGATTTGGAATTTCGGTGAAAACTCACGTACCTTTCCCAACACCAGCGCACGGCTCCGACTGGGCCAATTGCTTCATGCGTCATTTATACCGCAGACGTTGTAACGAGGTGGTGATTATTCGTCTGCAGATGAATGTCCCTATAGTGATCACGGTACTGTCATCAACCAGTTTCTCCGCTTCGTGTTATTAGACATTGCAAATGAACATTTGTGTAATTGAAATTGAGGTAGATATCTTTGGAGCTATTTATTTCATAACGAGAAGTCCCTTTTTAATCTTACAATTGATAGAAATAGGTAGACGTGTCGAGCCTAACATAGGTTTCATTATAAAGTTACAAAAACTTGGAAAGCAGAATCACTAACGATATAATTAATATTCGCTTGAAATAGTGATATGGATATCAGCAAAAAATAAGTACGTTTTTACATGGTCAATAAAAGGGCCATTTATCTTAAATCGATTTTTTGGTGATCCCATATTGATATAAATATATCATTAACATTTAACTTCCTTTACGTTACAAAATACTCTTTCCTGGTTATACAATAAGTAGAGAAAAATATTCTGCGAAATTCTGCATTCGTTTCGGAGTGACTAAAATTTGTATTTGAATACTAAATATCCATTTCTCGAAAAATTGCCTACATTTAAACTGCGATAATTTCGTACTAAATGATCGCACGACAATTTTTGCATCGCAGAAAATCGTATCACTAGATCATCGTATTATTTTTATTATTATTTGTTTTTATTATTTGTATTATTTCGTATTATTTGTTTTTACGAAATTGCCACAATTTAAATATCAATAATTTTTCGGGAATCGGAAATATAGTGTTTAAATACTTTTCGGATCCACTGTATATAGTACAATACTCATTATTTGTATTAAACATTTCACGCTGCGACGAGCGAACGAAAGATTACGAGTTCAAATAACGTCGCAACATTATGGAAATCGGAACAGGTTGTTATTTAATACTCCCAACACACTCGTGAGATTACGGAACTCGTTGTGTTGGTTACGAGGCGTAGCGATAGTACTTACACTAATAACAATAACTCTATTTATTATGTTACAAAAATAACAAATATTCAAAACGTCATGGAAAACAGGATGTGAAATCGATGAGAAAATGTCGCTAGAGACATAACAGTATAGCTTCTGTTAATGGTCCTATCATAGTATCCATTCGATATTTATAGCGCATATTTAAATAAATTTATACAAATTATGAAAATGGTGTTCGAACATTTATTTATAATAACTAGCGCGACAGGTTTACCGAATTTGGACCGTTTCTACGTCATCGACTACCTTCACTCAGCCGAACGCGATAGTGGGGGTAGCCGATTCCTACGTCATCGATTCTCGGAGCATCAGTTGCCCAGGCCTGGCTTAATTGGCGGTATGCAGTAAGTTTCCGGTCGCGCAAATCGCTGTCCTTTTCTACGTTCGGCGTGGTCTCAAATAGTAGAATTACACGATCTAAGAAACACCGCGGTCCGAGGGTATTTCTTAGATCAAGGCTTTACCGTATGACCACACTCAAAGTGCAATTCATAAACAATTGATATAATTAAAAATTTAATGCAAATATGGTGCAAGTCAAAACAGTTCGATAATGAGAAATTGCTAAAGCGTGAAACAATGCGATACGTTTTTAAACACAGTCATTCGCTTCGCGCTAAATGTCAGTAACCAGAAGTCCTTCGGGTTGTGCGGCTTCTTCTACCGTCAGTTGTACGTTCGCTTCCTCTATTTCGCATAACCAATAGGTCTCCATGTTGCCCTTTCCCTGCGGTTTAACAACAATGTTGACGTCACGTGTCTCGCGACAGAAGGATTTGCGATACGAACCTTGACAGAAACTACACCGCGTGAGTCAATGCGGTAACGATCCTCGGGTAACAGTGCTTTGGTGTCTGCTGAGATATGTACCTTCCCTGGCTGTGACACAGAATTTGTGGGAACATTCGAATGTTTATGCAATCTCATTGATAATTAAAGAACCGTTGGACTTTTATGGGTATCTATACATGCATTGTTCTTATCAGAAGTTTGGTAGGAAACTAAAGTTTATTTTTCAAATAAAAAAATATTTTTCCTGAAAATTTTATTTAAAAAATTCATATTGACGTAATCACCTTAAATTATATCGTATCGTATTACATCGAATATCGTAATTACATAGATGTCGAGAGATATGTAAATATTTTTTGACAAGCAATTTGTTCATCGTTACGATCGATTGGGATCAATTTTCGATCTAGCTATTCAAAACGTTCTAATTTATCGTTCCCTAGTCAAAATGCAGCAAAAGTGAACTCACCGTACTAGTTGACTGCATTCTTGATGCAGTATTCACCGTGTCCCCGAAGAAGCAATATCTCGGCACTTTGATGCCAACAACACCTGCCACAGCTGGTCCTGAATGAATTCCTAAGAAAGTAGAACACGTTTGTACGCGACTGCATTCGTGATCTATCGAATCTTTCATATCCCTCACGACGAACATCGAAGATTTGTCGATTCCATCGTCGACATAATCTTTGACGATATAAAGTGGATCCGGGAAGTATTCGAACACTAAATTTCCGATTCTCGAGAAGTCTTCTACGAACTGTGATAATTTCGTTAAAACAAATAGTACAGTAATTAATTTGGACTCATTTTAAAGCTCGGCTTTCGCAGATCATCATTCATATTTTTCTGGAAAATTTGTGCACGATACAGCACGTGAATCATCTGTGAAAGCATCAAAAAATATTTTTTCCATAAATATTTTAATTTGTAACATTTTGGACCAAATTATTTTTAGCGAAATTATCACAAATTCGAATATCATAAGTTTCTCGAGAATGAGAAAAGTGATCAAATACTTTTCGGATCCACTGTAGCTCGTTTCAAATTTCACGGGCAAATACTGTCGCCATTTTATAAACACAGCGGATTTAGATTTATAGATTGCGGATTTTTAGACAAATCGAGAAATTATCTACATTTACTGCAAGATATACAGGAGATATATAAACATTTATTTCTTGTCTTAATCGTTTCAGTTAGTTGAAAATAATACCTACACCTGTATTTTTAAATCCTTTAAATGTATTTACTGTTTTTGTAGTCTATAATTACGATCGAGGCTCGCTTTTCACAGAAACGCTTTGAAAATATATCATGTGCAAAATTACCTATTCGAATGTGTATATCCAGGCCGGAGGGCAATTTAAGCGACTGCACATGCTTTATCAATTGCAACGAAACGTCTGCAATGTTCTGTGCATGATTTTCAGTCCTATCCGGTGCACCGCTGGCGGCCATATAAATTCGACCAACTGTTTCTACCTGTCGGAACTCGTAACAATCAAACAACGTGTATTACGAACCACGGGAATGACATCGGAATTACCTTGTACACGTTGAATTGGTCCATTAAAGAGTCGAAACATGAGAAAACGGCATTCATCGACGAGACGATGTCCATCGCACCTTCGATGGTCGAGTAATCGAAATCGCAGAGCTCGCAGAATAGAACGGAGATCGACTCGAATGACTATGGAAAACCGTCGAAATAAACTTATAAAATCAAAAATATTTTTTAAAAATTAATGTTCTCGTTTTACAATTCAACCAAACGCGTTTTGTTCAAACAAATATTCAAATAATCTTCAGTTTCGTATTTTATCATAACATTACTAGAGTCCAAGAAAATTGGTTCCACGCACCTCACAAGTGCTCAAAGGGCAGGCGCCAGCTCTCAAACGATCAGCCACCGTCTGAGGGATCATAGAATATAAAAGTTCGTCGCTTTTATTCTTCCAACGGTCCAGCAACGCGTAGCTGTTCTCTAACTCTGTCGATCTCTGTTCCGCTCTTTCGAACATCATTTCCAATCTAAAACGAATAACAATCGAGTGGGCGGATCATTTAATTTCACCCGAAAACCGATAAATGATATTTTACCTTCCGCAATGTTGCCATCCGGCTAGAAACATTTCCCGACTCAGGCCGTGGGGGTTCAAATCGTTCAAATACAGACCCATATTTAAAAGCTCGTCCAAACTGTTGATTCTGTTGAACCGTATTTTTGATCATCTTTATTCCATTATTATACATTAAAGAAATATTAGCTTCTTAATGGGAGAATTAGAGCCACCGCAGCAACACACCGCGATGTACTTTAAAAATTTTTTGCCCAACTCCGTCGGAGCAATACAGCGACCATAATTGAACTCTTTGCGTAGCAAATTTTCTAAGACTATATCAACAACATACTTAAAAATAATACATAATCCTACTCGGTCATGGATCAGAGCTTTCTAAAAGACTGGAGCTAATATTTGTTATTAAATTTAAAGAATAAACGCATAAATATTGCAATAAATAAATACCGTCTGGGCACCTTAATGTTTAAATAGAAGGTTCCTCTTTGTACTTACAAGGGGCTACACAAGTAAATGATCGCCTTAATGTCCTCCAAGTATCTCATTTGACCCTTCAACAAAATGCTCCTAGCCCCCTGGCTCCCTCGTCTGTCTAAAGTCGAGCTTGTACTTGCATTATTGTCCGAGTTCGTATTTCCATCGATCGATCGAATCAGTTCTAATTCAAACATCACCGAATGCAAGTACATTACCTGTGCAGGTGTGTAACGTCATTATAGACGTTGGCGATTTGATGAATAGGTTTATCGGTACACGAGCAAATCATGTATAAAATATGAGAAAAATAGTAAAATTTGTGTATAATTCTTTGCATAAAACGTCCACTTACATTGCCCCACGTGAACGAAATCCCTTTAGGTCTACGCAATTTGAAGATTTCCGTGATGTGTTTGTTCAGAATGGTCGAGCTGCCGCCCCACGCTTGCAATAATCTTTCGCCGCCCCCGAGAACTCGCATGTCCTTGTTTATCACAACCCCAAACGGAAAAAGCCGTAAAAGAAAGGTACAGGACACCGGCGCTAACTCTTTCACCAGTGGCGTCTTTATTTTGTTGTCCTTCGCGATCTAAAACCTTCGAACATTAGAACATGAATTGTGACAACGCACATCGGAACGAGATTGTTTCAACCACTTCCTTACGTATTCGCTATTATCAAAATCGATTCGAAATTTAACCATCACATTCCTGGACCCTGGTATATTATTTGAACTTTCTAACACCCTGATGTCCAATTTCGTTTTATAAATGTCTTCTGCTATTTGAAATAGTTGACCTGTAGACATGCGATTCGCTTAATCAATTTTTACTGAATAAAAGTGAAAATAGAAATGTTACTGAGCCGGTATATGAACTGCTATTTAAAATAACTATTGGTTGTATAAAAAAATTTTTTCATGAATTATGTAACATTCTAAGGGACGCGTTGAATGATCAGAATTTGATTTTTTATATCTCATTTTTTCCCGAGATATCATGGTGACCTTGAGTTTTTTCAAGGTCCACTCAGTTCATCATATTATAAGTCGTTGAATTCGTTCTTTCATTGCCAACAATGTGTTAGTAAAAGAAAGATGTAATGACTTTGAAAGTACTCAAGGTTACCTTGACAACTCACAAAAAATGAGATATTAAAAAAAAAAAAAATTCTACTCACTCGATGCATCCCTTTTTTCTACTGACTCACTCTGCATATTAAACATGTACAAGTAAACTATAAAAAAATTTAAGTGTCGATTTAAAATACATTTATGTTCTTGTAAAAATCAACATCTCTTACCCATGAAATAATGTGTGAAACCTTGTCTAGTACTTCTATAAACTAACACCACGCCATCCTTGTCGACGTGTGTAGTATACATCGAAGGGCTTTTCATTTTCGGATACGTGAATCTCATTTGCATGTGAATGTTGTCGACGCTTTGTAAAAAGTCGCAGAAATAACGGCCGGTGGCCTTTATCGTATAAACGTACCTGCAAAAATAACGAAACTGTTCTGCTGGTGGCATCAAAGTAATATATCTAATTTCTCTCTTTCTACAGTCCGATGTATCTGCGTTTGTGCAGCAACAATAAAACATATGTAATAAGCTGCCATCCGTGTTACGGATCAAAGAGAATAACGAAATGCTTTGTCTAATTTCATTGAGTGAATACGCCTCCGTTTACTCGACAATGCAGATCTTATATTCAATCAATACTAATGAAACACGTAATTAAAATTACTCTACCAAAATACACAATGTGTGCTAATAATTCACTGATTCAATTATCAATTGTGGATTCACTGGCATAAAATAACTTCAGTCACATTCTTTAATGTGTTCACAAATAGTGAAACTACACGATCTAAGAAATAGCACGGACCCGAGGGGTTTTCTTATATCAAGGCTTTATCTGCGCTAAATTTCTCCCTGACTCTTTAGTCGCTAAGACTCCCTAGACTGTTTATTTAACATTGACACGGAGACTTCGATGAAGTTGGCACTTACCCTAAGTTGCTAAAATATCTTACGAAACATTTGCCGAAGAATCGCATCACATTGTCCACAGAATCGTCGTTCAATGTTGCCAATGCTGCCGCCAAATTCGTCATAAGCTCGTCAGGGTATATTTGTCGCGTGTTGAAAACCATGTGCTTGCAATCAGCTTTTTCCAGAACTTGCAGCCAAACTTCCTCGCCATACTCCAACTGCAACGAAAAGTTTATCTTCAAAGTCAAAATGTCGCAAAAGTGACTTCACGACACACAAAACTGTAATGCAAAATCTTGTAGTGAAAAAAAAGAAATAAAATGAAATTGTACATTTTCTTGTAATAATTCTTCTAATTCTTCACAGTTTCGTATTTCACCAATTCAGTGTTGTCAGCACGGGACAGGTTAAATAATTTTTTTCCGAATTTACGGAAACTCGTTTTACCTACTCGACTGCAAAACGGTTGAATCTGTGGTGTTTGTGAAAAATCCGATATTCCAACGCGAGGTAATCTGTTCGAAAAACGATGGGAAAAAATCTCTCGAGTTCATTTTTTCTGGTTCGGTTCAGACCTGCGTGATCGATTTTCAATAAAACTAACTGAGAACTCCAAGGGAAGAGGATACATATAGAGATGAATAGGACGTATAACTGTATCTATTGGTCGCAAGGGAATATTTCCTGGCTGAGCTTTCCACCCTCTGTTCCTCGCGAAAAACTGTACGCTAACTCTCGAACTGGATTACTACGATTCGTTCGTGATCCGGAATACGTGTGTAAAGCTTAGTAGCATTTAACGTAATGCAAAATGTATTTCATGTATGTAGAACGCACGATAGAATTAATAAAACATTCACTTCATCGTTTATGATGGAAGATAATCCGAGTTTCACATAAATAATTCAGAAGCTTTCTCTTGGTTTAACTAATTTTCCATGCTCTTACGGATTTGGTATTTCAATAATATGTACTAGCTTTGGGATTATTAAAAGTACATTGTTGATTTTATTACAATTTATTTTTTGAGAATGTATTTTATTTGTAAAAGAATAAACACGTGTTTCAATTGTTTACAAAGGATAATAAGTATTATATTATTTCTTATTGAACGAAGAGTGTGTGTGCTCGAATTAATTGAGAAGATAAATTGATACATGTGTGAAATGTGAATAATAATAATAATAAATGTACGAAAAGCGATTTCTTCCACACGTTCGCGATAAATTGATTGCCACGATCAAGCCGGTTTCCGTCTCTCCATAGAATACGTATAATCAATGTTTCTCCTACCGTAATGACTCTAATCACGAAAGTGAATATGGTCCCCACACTAATAAAACCTATAGCGACTCAATATACCAAATAGTCACGCGAATTTCCCGAAGCAGATCATTAATAGTTTAATAGTTGAATTTTAGGTGGCTTCCGGTCACGTGTGCGTGTCGGATGAACGCTGTGCTCATGAACGAGCCCTTGCCATTAGTACGATCATTAACCATATGTTTAGTCTAAATTGGTAATGTAAAAGCACTCGCATTAAACATGGTAAACCGTTGATGCTTTCTGATTGCTCGAAACTCAGAATTTCGTACTTTGAAACTTTACTAAATGTGTTTGAAATAAAATACCGAGCCAGTTCCTTTATCCGATATGCGTTGCTTCAATTATTTAAATTGTTGGAGTCAGTTCGAATTGTTCGAGTGTATAGAAAGAATTATAAAATAATTTTACAGAAAAAAGTTAATTTTTAACATATTTTTTAAACAAATTACTTTTTGAGAAATCAGTCTAAGCTAAAAGGTTCATCATTCGGAGACGCAGAAATTTGATTTTAAAATTTTCCTCTAGTTTCTGGCCTAATAGTTTCGGAGACTTTCGATAAAATAGATTTTTCACCCCCTTAACATAAATTTTGGTAGCTATAAAAAAAATACTTGCGATGAAATATTTTTTTGTGTTCTACAAAGAATTTTTATTAAAATTAATCCCCTCAATTTATTTTAAAAAATTACTATTTTAAATTTGTATATCATACAAAACGTTACGAGTGGGTAACATCCCTCGCTTGTTGCGGAGTATTCGATTCCGACCGAATAAAAGTCAAGTAAAATAAAGTCAACAGGTGTTCGGAAGTACCGGAAGAAGTATTCTATTTTTAAAACTTTACAATTAAGGTGCTGCACCGAAAGGAAGTATGTGTCCATTCATATTCAGATATCTCGTTTAGTGCGTATGTACCTTCAAACCATTTCCTTCGTGGATTACGTGACATGTTTGCTAATCGACTCATTATTTGTGGACGTCGCGTCGTGATAAATAACGAATTTTCACGACGGATTAACAAACACGCTATAGTAAACAGGTGCCTCGGAAATCAAATTTAACGTGTTGTGTTAGCATAAGCAATTTTTCCACAATTGTAATTTTCCAGTCAGTCTACTGCCCCCACAGCAGCATATTGTATA
This sequence comes from Lasioglossum lativentre, assembly GCA_916610255.1. Lineage (NCBI taxonomy): Eukaryota > Metazoa > Arthropoda > Insecta > Hymenoptera > Halictidae > Lasioglossum > Lasioglossum lativentre. The sequence continues at coordinate 34,198,713 of OU744356.1, read as the reverse complement.
AATATTTATTTCATGTCACAGCGTGCAAAGAATCTGAATTTACAATAAACATCGAAAATAGGAGTCCTCGAAAGTAGAGGCTTCAAGCTTTGAAATGAGTCCAGGCTCATGGTTGCACTATTCTTTTTTTTTACGAAATTGTCATAATTTAGATATTTTCCGAGAATCGGAAAAATAATGTCCACTGTACATACATATAGTATAAATTACCCTTCGCAACAGGTAACGATACGTCTTATCTTTCTACATATACATACATATACCACATAGAAGAACGGGCATGTAATTCGATCATGAAACTACTGAATCTGGAGCGAATCTCGCCGCGTCGAGATCAAGATTCTTGAGGTGTATGTATATTCACAAGCGACACTTGATATTCATTAAAAATGTTCAATCGCGAGCCAATGAAATATAATCGAATCTAACAAGATAAAAAGTGTCACTTACATTCAAACGAACTTTCATTACCAGTTTAATTGGCGCGAATTGAATTGATTAAGATTAATTATATTGGTCGTGCACGTGCTTTCCAGTTTGCTCGTGTCTATTCTCTTTCGCTTCTCTGTTCTATTCTCGCAGTCGTTTCGTTGCTTCATTTAGGGTCAATTATTGAATTTCCCACACGTTTAAGTCTTTGTTCCGTATTTTCTATTTCAATATTAATCTGAAAATTTCGCAACTTTTTCTGAGATTTGAATAAATCTCCTGTCTCGATGAACGCGACGAAAAAATTCAATTTTTATCGTAGTCCAATAATTGTGGAATAAATCCGAAATCCACCATTTTGATGGGTCCGGTAGTTCCAGCAGTTACTCGATACGTTTCATGTAGAAAAAAGTTACAGTTTAAAGTTACTGTTATATATCAAACCTGACGCAACAAAAGTTCGACTTCCAAACAAATACAAAAAATAACAGTTCGATATCCATCTTTCTACCACCTCCATTTACCTTCATAAAACATGCTACTTTTTTCAGTCCCAGGGTAGTTGCCCTAATTACCGTACCATTAAGCAAACTTGTTAATTAAAAAATTATTTTATTTTAATTTCATCTGCTCTTTTATACTGATTCTGAAACTCCCTCTTTTTATTCGAATACCATTTTCAAGTGAAAAATGTTAAAATTTCACAGTAATTTAATAAACGAAGGTTTTTTGTCCGAATTCGTGTGCCTTATACATATGTATAGCGTAACATATACATACGATGTATATCTTATAAAGTGTAAATTAATTATCTATTTATTTAGTTCTGTTGAATAGGCGTACTTTAGCTTTTCTGCCAATGTAAATGTCAAAATGTAATGTGCATTTTTGGAAAAATGTTTAATACACTTCAACAGTAAAAAAATGAAATATATTCTGTTATAACGTACACATTACCAATCTAATCGAATTAAAAAAAATGGTTTTTGGATTTATTTTTTCAACTTAATTTTTCCTGATCATGTGAATGCGAAAGTACCCTTTCTTACGAGAGAGCAATCAAGATAGAGGAAAAGCAAGGGATGAACAAAAATAGGGGTAACGTGACAGACCACTGAATGGAAACGTAACGAGAAGTATCCAGGCAACCGGTGGACACGTGCATGCGTTGCATAGTTGAATTACCTGGACGAAGTGCTGCACGCTCTCCAACAGCATGCCGTACATTGTTCCGGCTGTGTTCCCGCGGGCTCGTTTCACCTGGCGTTGTACGCATTCGCGAGAAACGTGGCCCGTGCCCGGGAAATCGGAAAAATCGTGGATACCGCGGTCTCTTGACAGGTGTTTTGTCGCGGCACCACCTGTCGCATCGTCGCGAGGACTCAGCGTCGCACCGGCGTTTTTCGAGTCAAGCGTTTCGCGCCATGTGCAGGTCGCGTCGTCGTCGTCGTCGTCGTCGTCGTCGTCGTCGTTTCGACGGTGTTCCGTTGGTCCCTTTGCGGTGATCAGGAGAGAGACTGTTCCTGTTCGACGATGCGATGAAGTTTGAGTTTCGGCCGTGCCGCCGGGGGTAACTCGGCAGGCACAGGAAGGGTGGCTGGGATCTCTGCGCAGGCCCCGGTCCCTTTCCAGAGACATTCAACACCTGATCGCGCTACGTGGATCACCACCACAGAAAATTATCAAATTCGAAGTTGCACTCCGAGAAAATACTACACCCCCCCCCCCCCCCTATAACGCGGTGGCTGAGAATCATAGTAGTGTGAGCCAGTGACTCTTAATAATATTCGGTCACTATTAAGATGAGGCTACGATTTCTTTAACATTCAACAATGCAATCATACGACTTGGATTTTTTTTTGAGAATTTAGAACAATTAGTTTACTACACATAACGTGAAAAAGAGAAAAAATTGCAATTGATCGGAATTACAGAGAAAATACTAAAAGTCGTTTCTTACAATTTGTTTAAGTGAGCCTATATTGACAATTTTTAAAATACATTTTGTAGATCTGTATCAATTATATTTGTACATATTGCTGTAGTATTAAAAAAGAAGGAAAAGTTAGAATAAAACATTTTTTTAATGATTTTGTTGAAGAATGCTCCAGGATTAAAAGTTACTTTGCTAAGTGGATTTTAATGCGATGAAAATGCAGTACCTATGCATTTACGATTGTTTCATTCCAGCATATACATATATATGTGCTCAGCTGTGCATATTTCATTGCGTACTTTGCTTTGTAAAAGCAATACATATCTGTCAGTGCTGTCATATACGAAATTATATACTCGATGAGAAGTTGTTTATTACTGACATTATTAAGAATACATTTGTTGTTGTTTATATATATTATTAAGAATACATATATTATTGTTTAATACACTCTATGTGTCTGTTTTATTCCAGAAACGCTTTATTAATGTGTATATGAACAAAAAGTTTTTTGTGATGTTTTATATTTTGCTGAAAGAAGTAATGTTAATGTTAACGTTAATGTTATTTCTGTCGATCTGAAAGAAATTATCTCGGGAAGGATAGAAACCGAAACCGATAATGTGCGTCGCAAATAAGATGTACTGGTCGTTAACGATATAGTGTTATCTTTGGTACATATGTGCCAGCATTCTCAACTTGAATACGTTTAGTAGAAACACACGAGGCATTACAACTCGTTTCCGTTTTCCGAACGATTAAATACACATTAATTATCATTTAATCGCCAACGGAATCGACGCAGAAATATAATTAAATTCTCGATTAAATATGACAGCAATTAACGAAGCCTGCCATTGTGTAGGTTCTGACGAATTATTTCGTGTGCCTGGCATGTGTTGCATTAGAAATAGCGGATCAAGGCCAATATACGAACTATAAATTACTCTAGTGTCACACAAAGCTCATTTGTATGTAGTGACTCGTCTTACATTTTTAAAGGCGAACGATTTGTGTTTGGGCGGTCAACTGATATGGCTGAGATAAACATTAATATATTTAATTAATTCTACTATATTCAAATGTAATTATCGTTGAGATTTGTAGAAATTCGACTTTTTACATTTCACGTTTATTTAAACAGATTTTTTTTACTAAATAGAGTGTCTGGTGTGATATGAAATTAGTTTGCAATGCGAAGAAACAAGAATTTTGACAATTGAAAAAACTAATTGAAAAAACTAATTGAAAAATATCAAAATGAGTACAAATATTATTCTACAATTTTAAGTATATCTTGATTAGGCGGTTTTTTCAAACGTTGGTTTTCCTATAAAAATCCACTAACAGTCATGGATCATGGTACAGCGTTGGGCTCAACTGAAGAATGGTGAAGCACGCAACTATCCATCTGCAGACATAACAGTGACAGTAACATTAATCAAGTAATTATACAGTTCTGTTCATTGTCGCGCGATATCATAGGCAAACAAGACAGCACCATCATCGTGTTCACGGGAAAAGCTGTCTCATAACGCTACCGCCATGCTTGCATTGTTATGTAAACCCAATGGCAATCAAGTATTTCCCAAGCGTATGAAGCAATTCGAAGTTTCAGTGATGTTTGTCGCCAATTTTTAGTCGGAGTGCAACTCGATCGGCGCGCAGCGATAAAAAATTAGTTCTTGGACATTAAAAAAAAAATGTATCAAACGTGAAAAAACATTTAGTTTTTATTTTAAATTATTATTTTCGCTTATGAACTGATATACAGTAACGCCTTATTTTCAGCCTCCTGGCGACAAAACAGAAACATTACGATAATTACTTTATAATCTTATAGCCTCGCTCATTCATGCATTAATCACTATTACGTACTACGCATACTACTATTTTTATTTATTTTTAATCAGTTTTCTCCCCCTTTCCTTTTCTTCCCTTCCTCTTTCATTCTACTTTCTGCGGCATGGCTTCATCTTTCCCTTTTTCATTTGATGCCTCTTACGGGAGCTTTGCACGAAGGTTAATCATTTTTTCAATTATAACAGCATTAAGAAAGAAATACTCAATTTTATTACGTGAATCATTCATACATTTTTTTATCAATTTTATCGATATATGTATTACTTATTAAAAATGCCTGACCTAAATCAGTAAGCTTCCACTTTCAAAAGATTAACTATCCTAAATTCGAGTTAAAGAGGTAAAAAAGATTCATCTGGATATATTTAGCACAATAAATATTTCAAATACTATTGGTTATTTTAGATTTTATTTCGCATGAAAAAGATAGGATTTAAAAAATATTTTATCTAAATGATAAAATAAAATATTTGAAGAGGAAATCGACTATATATTCAATATCCTTCAAATAAAATTTCAAGAACTTGTTATATCAGATAAAATGCTATATTAACCAAAATGTACGTATACTTAAAAATAAATATTTACTATATATTATTTGAAATACTATTTTACCGGTCATTCCCACATTGGACATAAGTGTTGGGCGCACGCGATCATGCATAGTGAACGCAACGACCCAGACAGACAGAATAGAAAAAGGCAAGGCAACGGACGACGGTAAGTCAAGGCACCACCGTCAGGCGAGCAGGCGCGCGCGCGCGCGCGCGTGCGAGCGTGAGCGCGAGCGTATAGTGAAACGTAAACATGGCCGCGGAGAGTAGCGAAGGTTTGCCAATATCTCCGTCCGAGAAATCTTTGTCGGGTAGCCTAGTGTCCGAGGAAAATGAGAAAACCGTCTCGCGGTCGCCGTCGACTTACTCGATTAGGGAGGACAAGTGGCCGGACCTGGTCGTCTCGAGGCCTAGAAAACTGGACGTCTGGTGGTTGCCGAGACGTAAGTACATAGCTTGATAGGTGCATGCTTTCGATCTGTTTTTGGCGCGCGATTCAAACGCACCGGGACCAGCCCGGCCGTGTGTCGTGCACGCGCGCACAACTCGATCGTTGTTTTTGCTTATCGAGAAACGCCTACCTAGCTGATGTGCCGCCACAGTGTTCGGGACGTAGTTCGTAATAATGCCACAATTTTTACTAAATATAGGATTTCGTATTATATTAACTATTTGCTGAAAGTTATGTTTAGTATTATAAGGCCCTTCGGGAATTTTTTTCAATAACAATTTGTCCCAATTTTTCTGGCTAAATGTTTATCAACTTTGATTAGAATTTTAAAAAATTTACCAAAATGTACCTCTCCGATTTTTGGCACAGTACTTCTGGACACATTGTACTTTAACTAGCAATCGATTTTATTAAATCGAAGAAATCCATTTTCTTATATTCTCATTTCGATTTTTCACGCATTTCCGATTACCCGATAAATTAATTTTCAAAACTTTTCAAAATAAAATATGTTTGCATTGTTTGCAAGACACAGCTGCCAAATAAAAAGATTTTTCTTCTGATAATTATCTTATTAAACTGAAACTAATACACCGATATCCTCAAATCTTTTTAACATGACCACTGCTTTAATAGTTTAATACTTAATAATTAATAGTTTAATAGTTTAACATGACCACTGCTTTAATTGACCACTGTCTAGTAATTATATGACAATAAATTGCAATAAGAAAAATTAGCAAGAAGTTTTGTATTTAAGTAAAAGTAAAGAGCAGTTTAATTTGTTTTTTACAAAATTTGATTTGTTTTTTATCAATCGATCTTATCTCCAAAAAATTAGATCGAAAACGGATTAGAAGTTATTAATTTTCTGCCGACTCCGATAAGAGTCCGAACACTGTGCGCCAACGTGTCGTCAATAGACATTTAACCGGCTGTTTAAGCTACGTCCGCACTGAGTCAACATCGAGCAATTTCCAGTTGACGTTGCATGTATGTATCTTGAAAAAATTGCTGCTTGTACCAAATAAAAAGAAGGTGACAAGAAGGGACAAAAGGCTGTTCGATGTTGCTTCAGTGTGAGCATAGCTTGATGGTTCGCGCACGATTGGTTCGCGTTAAACAACAAAAGCCAATCGTGCCATTTCCGAAACATTGCGTGGCCGATATCCTAAATAACGTTCGTGGAAGATTCTCGGAATTTAAGGTTATCCGATGTTCTGAGAAGCGGATCTCACAGGCTGCCGCCGCCATGCGCCATTAGCATGGACTATGAAATATTTAAAAGCTTCCTTGCTGCGAAGATCGGTCAATAATACGTTCTTCGAGAAAAGTAAACAGGATATCAGTGATTTGTAGCTACGCAATTGTTTTAAACCGATTGAAGTAGTCGTTCATTTTCTCAATTTACGGTTAATGAGCGCAGAAGTATTTCTGCGTAAAGAGACTGCCTACGCGTTGATCATTGTTCTTTAGATTCGCCAGGCTGAGGATATTGTTGAAATATTCTTAAACAGACCAATTTACAAACTCTGCCGAAGGAGTTCCAATAATCCAAACCGAGCAAATTGCCCGGTAGTAAATAAAATAGTCGACGTAATTCGAATATATTTTCGTAACTCAAACTACGAAATATCCGAATGAATTTTTATCTACGTTTACCGGAGCCGCGGGATCCACGGTGGCCTGCATTATCGACGTCGTTAGATCATCGAAAGATGGCAGCACCGTCCAGTCACCGCCTAGAGTGGGAATATTGATTATCGTAGGTGGAGGTATGGTCGGCGGGAGAATCAATATTACTTTTCGCCGGTGAACTCGCCATTTTCGACGTGAGATTTTTCGTGTAGGACGCACGGATCCACGCGAGTTTTCCTACGTCAGTGTGGTCGATTTCTGTAATGTTTCTCCAATGAAAACCGGTGTACGCCACGGACAATCCGGCTACGATGTAGTATCCCTCGAACGGGAAATCGTTTTATTTTCCGCTTCAGCGTAAAGTTTCTTTTCCGTCGCTTCGTACCGCAGTGTCTATATTTCAATTGGAACGCGGACGGATTAACACCTCTGCGATATCCGCGAACGTCCTCGTCAGGCGACGGTACAACAACGATATACCGAGATCGCTCGTGAAAGAATCACAATAAGTGCTTGGAACGGATCCACCAGTGAGCGACAGATAAAACGTAGGAGTCACGACAACCGGAGTTTATCGACGTGATCTCCGTGTCATCAGCTGATCGACCTCGTTAAAAATAGAATTGTAATAGTTATTGCGATCGGACAAAGAAAGCCGAAGTTCGTTCAGGTAAAATAAAGACTCGTTCTCAACGAAATCTCCGTTAAAGAGAGATATCGAGGTGATCAGCTATTATCTGTTGGTGCGATTATAGTGCACCCACCAACATCAGCAAACGTTGGTTGGTTGGTTGGTTCGATAGAAGGTGCGAAGGGTAGTACATACATATACGAAGGGATTGTGCACGCGATCTACGTCTTCTATGCGGCAAGAATCCCATAACGGTCTGAAGATCAGGCCACCGGTCGACAACGGTGGTGTCCATCACGGCGGGATCATGCTCGAGGAGGATATGGCTGGCGCACAGGACACCATATACCTGTGCAACTTCCGGGTATCGGTGGACGGCGAGTGGCTATGCCTGAAAGAACTTCAGGACGTCGAGTTCTCGTTGCTGGACTCGCTGCAGCGGTCACCGTCGCCCCCGCTAGCTCTCAGTGGTATTAATCATCATCACCATCATCATCGCCAACAGCAACAGCTTCCCGATCAGCGAGAGCTTCGCAATATAATGCCGCCAAGTCCGCCACCATTGCAGCACGTCTCCAGCTTGTGTCTGTACTCGATGTTCTTGCACTGTTCGCTTCAACTTTGACCTTCCTCGACTACTTTATTTCTTCCTTTCTTTCTTTCTTTCACACCTGGAGACACTTGGGCGACACGTCACGCTGATCTCGTCTATTCTTTGCTCTTGATCAACTAGCCTGATGCATCGAGCTTCCTTTACGTTCTCTGACGATAGTCGAGAGTTATGGTTTTGCGATTTATCTTCCTAAAATTGTTGGCGGTCATCTAGGCCTGCGTCTCTTAACCTTGATTCAGCACCTTGCAGGTTGGGAAACGTTGGTCCAGGACATTTTGTCATAACTTCTTCGTTAAGTGTCCTTAAAGCTCATGTTAGTTCATTTGTATTTGTACCGATATATTGTATAACTCTGACACTAAGTAGAATGATTCGAACATAGTTGTAAATCAATTAACGGCTTCTGATCCGGCTCCGTTTCGAACTTGCTTCCAGACCTCGACTATCCGATACACACTGTTTTCGATGTATATTCTGTTCTTCGGATCTTTCGTAAACTTCTTTCTCTGCAACTGGCCGAAATCGATTTTCTATCTTTTCTGTCGAAGCCCGTGAAACCATATTACAACATATTCCATTCCCTTTTCGTTGGCACTTTTCTATCGATTAATTTTTGCATTGCGCTTCATCGATATTCGCATTCATGTGATCATCCTCATAATACCGAACAGAGGACGACTTCCGGAACCGAAGAAGAAGAAAACTGAAATTACGGTTTAGGGCGAGAAGTTTACTACTATTGCATGGTCTACAAACTGGAACAAGAACCTATTGTTTTTGCAGCACGGGATCCAGTGATCATCGAGAGGAGTAATCTCGTTAATATCTCGAAGCTGATCGTCAAGGAGCTGATCGAAACGTCATTGAAATACAGTCGAATGCTCGATTCTGATCACATGCCCTTGCAACACTTCTTCATCGTTCTCGAGCACGTGCTCAGACACGGTTTGCGACCAAAGAAGGTAAATCATACCTTCAAAATATCCAGTCCACGGTTATTGAGAGACGAGGACAATGGTATTAACCCTGCCTTCGATTTCAGGGTCTACTCGGACCCAAGAAGGAGCTCTGGGACATACTTCAGCTTGTTGAGAAATATTGTCCAGAAGCGCAGGACATTACCTCTAGTATTCGTGATCTACCTACTGTTAGGTATACTTGTAAATTTTATTCTTCACTTTACAATTTAACAGTGTACTTTATCGCTGGACTGTGGAAGTTTATTCAGGTATAATGTGCAACGAATATGCAAAGTATGTATACAAAGGTGTGTGCACGACATGTACATATACAGAGAACACGCATATTAGCAAGAACAAAGAATTCCCATTGGCAAATAATATTCCTCCATATTGTGAATTGTAATATAAAAAGAATATAAAATAAAATGTAAATCTTGAATTATAAAATGGTAGTCCTTTCAAAATTGTGAAATAGCTTTACAGTTAGTACTCATAGTTTACAATAATGAGACTTGAGAGCATATTTGTTTAGAAATATGCAGAACATGCAAGATGTAGTGTAGAAATGCAAAATGAGCATTTTTGAGATTCTTTAATCGTGAAGCATATTTCTGTCGGAATCACGATTATTCAATGTATTCGTAGAAAAATGTACATTTGCATAAACTTCCGCAGCCTAGTAATCACTTTTGAACTGATCGTATCGAATTTTGAATAATTCTATGAACTTCATGGTCGTGAACTTTAACAAGAATCTACACGGTGTTTCAGAAAACCTGTTCGACAGTTTTCATTTTGATGATTCATTTGAAATGTTAAGTTACGATTGATATCACGTATAACTTAAAAATGTGATACAATTTCGTGATGATTTCTAGGAGAAGTGACTTGATAGCCTGTTTAATTCTAGTCACTACAATCCTGTATAATAATGAGCTGAACCTTGCACTTTTATGGCATTATTCTATTATTACTCGTTAGAAGAAGTTCCGTGGTAAACGAGCTTGCAAATGTAGACACCCGTTAGTAACAATATCGAACGAACGTTTTCATACATAAGATCGTTTAAATGTCGTGATTGATACGTTTTTGAGTTTGTCTTGACGTCATCCGTGACAGGTATTAATGTGAGAAAAACACGGCTTTATTGATTATCGGAAAAATGGAAGATTTTAGTAGTTGTACTAAATAGGACATCCTGTATAAAAAGATATGGTAGAAACCGTACAATTTTATGTTTGTCTTTTACCGATATATAAATATTTTTTATTGTTCTAGAGTTTCGTAAAATACCAAATGGATGTTCCAGACTTTTCTCGATTAAAATAATTAATTGATTCGTTAGTTCTTAAAATTATTCTATTCCAGACACTTTCTAATTTTAAATATAGCCAATAAATAAATTTTTAAGTTGAAAGTATGTACATCTCGAAAATTTTGTTTTCGCAAACAGCAAATTAGAAAGTGTCTGGAATAGAATAATTTTAAGAACTAACTTCTTATTGGTTCCGCATACGTTCTTTAGTGCGAAAATTCAGTCCTAACGTTTAGGCTTTGATATCGCATAGTATGCGTGGCCGCTTTACCTATAGTTTGCTAGAGTCGGAACTGCGTGTGAAACGGGTCCGTGCACGTTCCGCTCTGGCCAATCAGCGCGGCATTTCTTTCGCGGGACTTGTTGCGAGGCGCGCACAATACATACGTTTGATTGCGTTGGCATTTTCAGGACCGCAATGGGTAGGGCGCGGGCGTGGTTGCGTATGGCGTTGATGCAAAAAAAGCTGGCCGATTATTTGAAAGTTCTGATCGATCACAAGGAGGATATATTGTCCGAGTATTTCGAGCCGGACGCATTGATGATGAGCGAGGAGGCGATCGTTGTAATGGGTTTGTTGGTGGGTATGAACGTGATCGACTGCAATTTCTGCGTGAAGGTTAGTCAGATCGTTACCGTTTTCCTCGAAGACAACAAGTTTGTCCCGGCGACTGTCTAAGCACTGTTTTGCGACTGTTGCGACAGGAAGAAGATCTCGATTGCCAGCAAGGTGTAATCGACTTTTCGCTGTATCTGCGCAACAGCAATCACATACCCGGCGAGTCTCCGGACGACGAAGTCGAGAACGACAATATGACCACCGTTCTCGATCAGAAAAATTATATCGAGGAGTTGAATCGTCATCTGAAGTAAATAGTCATCTTTCACGATACACACGAAGTACGAGCGACTCGGCTAGTTAGGGATATTGTATTTTAACGTCGATTTCAGCGCGACCGTGACGAATCTGCAAACCAAAGTGGAATCATTGACGACCACGAACGCTCTAATGAAGGAGGATCTGTCGATCGCTAAAAATAATATACTGTCGCTTCACGAAGAAAACAGGCAATTAAAGAAAGAACTGGGAATCGAGGTGAAAGACACGAAAGAGGTACGAATTCCGTTTCACAGCCTCCCCTCCCCACCCCCACCCCCCGTCAACATGATGTCTCCCACTTGATTGGTCGGATTTTCTTTGCAAAATCTTTTTCCTTGCAGAACGGAAAACCGCCGATTAAGATCACTGAAACGACAGTGGAGATTGAGGAACTGAGAAGTAGAGTCGAGGCTGAAAAGAAAATGCGACAGGACCTGGAGAAAGAGTTAGAGTTACAGGTGGAGAATTTCTTTAAGCGCTATACCGATTTCAGTGCGCTCTATAATGTCCCATCAATTAATTCAAAAACATCGCTATTAAAATTACCACGTGAAATAGTACAAAATAAGATGGTAAAATTGAAACGAAAGTCGAACAAATCGATCTCTAATTCCAAGTGTATCGATACAATTTTTGTCGTAATATACCTAGATTCGGTACATCTTCGGAATTAGATACGGTGACAGACTTTTCAAATTCTGGCAGTTTCTACAATTTTGTATTGCTTGTAAATTTTATATTAGAGACATTATTTGGTAAATTTTGTCAAAATTGACACTATCTTTTAAAACTCGATTCGTGCTAGAGTAGAACTCGTTTATTGCACAGAATTCTCATTCGTCGCATACCAGCGACTCCCACCACGAGGTGTTCAAGGTTCTGGCACTCGTGGTGGGTATTGTGGTGCACGTAGAAACAAAAGTTACAGAAAACTCTAGAACCATTTCGAATAAGAATGCCATTATCGAACAAACTGCCCGATTAGAGCCATCGAAGCGCCGCGAACGTTGTTGTCCGAAGCCCGAAGTCTGACGAACGAATTTTCTCCGAAACAGATCAGTATGAAATCGGAAATGGAGGTGGCTATGAAATTGCTGGAGAAAGACATTCACGGAAAGCAGGACACGATTATATCGCTGCGGCGCCAGCTCGACGAGATCAAACTGATAAACTTGGAGATGTACAAAAAGCTGCAGGTGATGTCTGATACTCCCTTTGTCGTACGTTAATCGTAACGCGGTATGCTTAAGAGTGCTAGCAAAATTCCTCTTGTTTTCGAAGAGATCGTTTGCCGAAGTTTCTCTCATGTAACGGATTACATACGTACAAATTCGGACAAAAGAAAATTTTCGCACGGACGATCGATCGCCGACACAAGCTGTACCCTCGTTGCGATTACAATCGTTGCATGACTCTTATCATCTATTCCCGAATCATTGCACCTGGAAGGAATCATTGCGCATCCATGACACGTTTCCCCAACCCCGTTCTCTAACACATCTCTAATCAGCTTTACAGATTTTTTATAGCGTTCCTCCTTTTAGCATTGTTCATTACTCCTTAGTAGTCTTGTCCGGCACTAGGGGGTCCCCAGGTAGCCTCTCAAATTCCTTGTTTCTGGACGTATTTCCGTTATAGGAGTGTGAGCACGAATTAACGCAGAAAGGCGAAATGGTGAGCCGGCTGCACGCGAAGACCAATCAGATCGGTAAGATCCTGCATAACCTTGAGAAGTACAATCACCTGATGATGGACGGGGACAGTATTCGTAGCCCGACCACGCCAAGTAGTGTCTCTAAATCGATTCTTAACAAAACCAGTCCCACATCGCCACGAGGCTACCCTCCGGCGGATAACATTCCCACGGCCGATCAGCAATCGCCTCATAATAATCAGCGACAGCTCATTAGTAGCCAGCAGAAGCCCGCCAGTCGACCCACTAACTATCACCAATCATCCAATAACGATCAACAAACCCCTAACAATCTGCAAGATACTCCCGACAATAGTGAATCCCAGAAAGCTGATAGTGAAGGCGCCAACGATCGCGCGTCCAGCAAGTCCGATAAGAGCCCGGATAAACAAAGTATATGCAACGGCGAGGCTCCCGAGGCCGTGCAATCGGTCCAGGAACCGTCGAGTGTGTAAAAAACAAACAGTCTTTTTGCCTTTCAAGGAATGGTTTTTATATGTATACTTGTACACCAATGGAACTTCGTTTAAACGATCCTTTGCCAAGGCTCTAACGAGACGCTACTGTTTTTTTATACATCGAGTCTGCTTCTGAAACGTCCAATCGCGTCACCGGCAGACGCGAACCACGATATATCTTACGCGTCATTTATAAAATATAATTTTATATTTTTCAATAACCACCCGAACACTCGGACATCTCAACCCTTAGTTGTGTCACGTAACGACGGACAAAGAGCCTAAACCTGTAATTAACGGTTAAAAAAAGCGTGTTGTTGGACATTTCAGAAGCATCGTATATACGACGTACGAAACGACTATATCAAATTATCGATTATAATTAGAGCTCTCTTACGGAACTTCCTATATCCACAGAAGAAGGAACAAAAAAAAACGCGTAGAAAATTGACGGAATATCGATCGAAGTATAATGACGGTAAATTATAATGAACGAATTCATTGCATCAGTACGCTTTCTAACGAAGTCTCTATCAAAAAGTGTGTTTCGATTGCGACACTGTATATTATATATATATATATATAAAAATTAGCTGTGCTCTGTTACCGCATAATTGCGCTGTTAATGAAATTGCTATTATATATCGAACTATCGAAGACAATAACGTCAATAGAAGTTTTAACTATATTAACGCTATTTTATGAAATACGATTACACCACGTATTTCACTTTTCGTTGAGTTTCCGGTTATGTTCGGCAGCTCGCGTAGAGAGCTTTACGTTCGGTTTTTTTTTTTAACGAAGATATTAATTATCGTGCAATTCCAGCAACGATCATTCTCTGTTGGATAGTGTCGTTGCACATGAATTAGGTTCATGGCAGGACTGCGAATATATACGCTAACATTTATGCCGAAGACCAGGGTGAAAATAATTCACTGGATTGTGTGATTAATTTTTGAAAATATATTTTTGATGGCACTTCTCGTAGACATGTTAGTCTTTTTATTGTAACTAATGGAACAGCTGATATAATTGAATGAAAATGAATGAAAAATGCTGGGTCAATTATTGTAGTTGCGTATTCGCAGTCCGATCATGGTGAAATGCAAGAAAGAATGAAGCTTGTTGGCGGCCGATCAAATATTCTTCCTGGAGTTCGATCGAATGAATTCACTTTGCATGCTTTTCGACTAATTTAATCAATACTACTATAGCACAGTTTCTTACGGCGTTCTAATTCCTTTTCGAGGGCCACGTTTACACTGAACACCAAACTGCTGTCACACCGGGGCTGGCGTGTCCAGCCGCTAAGTTCTCTGTATACATATGATGTTTCTACGCATTGTACGATTTCAGGGTTACACAACAACAACAACAACAACAACAACAACTAGCCTCGTGAACACGAAACGATTCATTTCGCTTTTCACTGAAACAGAATTTATTTCAGGAGTGCGAAGGCTCGCTTAAGCATAAGACAGAACTGATCACTAAATTGGAGGCTAAGACGCTATCGATGACTGAGAGCATCCAAAAAATGGATGAAAAGTATGTTTATTTGTCTTTCATTAGTCTTAGTTATTACATAAGCAGCACGACTGACTCGCAAACGGTCTTGGGTCGTAGATCGAAGCGATTGGTTACATCGACCAATCTCGACAAATTGCATCTTGACAATTCTGTACAGTTTTCTCTCTCGCTTGGTTTCATTATTTGTATGTGTACGATCATCATTGTTGTAGTGACACGTCTGATCATCGTCTCGGTATCGTCACTTACGGAGACTGTAAGTGAAAGGAACTTCGGTACACCGAAAACGATTCTACACTCTGTTTCGAATCCCTACCGCCGTCTGCTTCCATTAAACAGTTTTTAGTAAACCGGATAGCAAAACGACGAGGCACATTTTATTCTTAAATCGACAATTCGACAGTTCCTATAGTTCTTCGAGAGTCGAGTTTTCCGGTGTAACGAAGTTCTCTCGCAAGAATTATTCATCTCATCAAAGCTCTATTGATTGGAAAGTCAAAAAAAATCTTTTAATTTCTTTGTTTCTGCTCCAAGGAATATAGCCCGGGCGAACAGAAACAAAACTAAAAAAATTAGAAAAAAAAAGATACGCTAAAAACCCTTCGCGTACTAGCATTTACGTATATAGTCGTTGTGATAAGAAAAAGAAATTTTCTATTAGCCCGTGTAACGCCCGACGAATTCTCCGCCGTCGTCGTCGTCGTCGTACGTCGAAACGACGCGACGGTCGTAGCTAGAGGTGATTTATTTTTTACTTAATTAGGCGCGTCGCGCGAACGCGATCGGATCTTTAGCGTAGTACACATACATACATACAATAGCGGATACCGTGCATTAGGAACAGAACGACTTTCGTCTGTAAACGGAGATGTTGGCAAACCTTCACTCGAACGGCTACTTGCAATTACGTCTACATTATGAATATTAATGTTATAGAGGTTGTATCCGTGTTTTCCGCAATAATTCGTAGATTTTCACCTGGCCGGATATAACGTGTGTGCGTGCGTGTATATCGATGCTGTCGGGAACGCGAAGCCGTAGAAGAGATTATCGATTTTAATTATTTTCCCGGAGCTCGAGCGCGCGCGCGAGAGATGTGTATTTCATTCCCGGTTAATTGTACGTCAATTACCACACGACCATATATTTGGCTCGTTTAATCGATCGTCACGGGAAATTGACGGTCCCGTTTGTTGTATTTAAGGAACTGACTTGCGATCATGCTCGCCATTTATCAACAAAACCTCCCACCTCCCGTCTGTTGTTTTTTGATATCGTACTTTTTCTTCGAGGGGTAGGTCGATCAACGATCTTTTTTTCTGTTGTCCCTCCCCCCTCCCGCCCCCATCGTTCCGTTTTTTGTGCGATTTTTTTTTTCGAACGGTGACGTCGTTCACGGCCACCACCGAGACTTTACAGTGCCATAACGAGTATGATTTATATTCTCTCTTTATAAATATAATTATGTATAAGCATCGACGAAATGGTCGTTATAATCCACCGATACACTACTACGTGTGCTTGTACCAATGCAACGGAAATAAATTTATGACAGAAACTAGTTTCCATTTTGATTACCCTCAGATAGGGATGTGCGGGCTGAGCGATGCGTGTCGGTTACTGTGTCACCGGATTGAGACTTCCCTCCCCACTCCATCTTACCCGCTCTACGACGCCATTCCCCCACTCCCCGACTGCGAGCACTGCTGACTGCAAGACTTGTCCCCCACTCCACCTTACCCCTTCTATGACGCTATTCCCCCACTCCCCGACGGCGAGCATTCCCACGCTTCAGCCGCGGCCCGGTGACGCGTTTCGTCTCTGTGTCACAATGTCACGTGACTAATCCAGTAACGACAGAGCGAGGGTAACTTCCCCTCAATTCCCTTGCGACACTGGTCTGGCACCCGACAGTTTTTGGGTTAGGCCAGAGGAAGTTTGTCCGACACATACGTGCACCTCGGGTAGCCCAACTGTTTCGTATCGCGTCGAGAAAACTCGAGTGTAGTTACTGTTGCCAGACGGGATTGTATCAAAATGCTTCCCCCTCTACCATTAAATGTGGCTCGATTCTCCTCCTACTGGGAATAATGTGACGTCACGTGCCTCGTTGAGAGGGTCGCGAGAGGGGAATCCGATGGTGGAGAGGGAAGCGTACGGACTGTACGTTGGCAACGGTGCTCGGAGTTCCATCCCACTTTGCCGTCCGAGTTCGCTCGACTTTTCCCGACCTCGTCCGAAACAGTCGGGCTACGTACTTAATTTCAGATACCCGCACATCTCTACCCTCGGATCATCTTCGTTTGAGACCGACCACGGTGCGTACACGCTTTCCTCGGCCGCTGTACTTGCATAAAGCCACAATTCTAATTGCGACGAATTTTTTCATTGTCTTTGGATCGCACTTTACGCAGTCCTTTAGCATTAGCGTTATTAATATATTTTTATAATATTTTCGAACATTTTTCTAAAGGTAACGCAGTAATTAGCTGTCTCTTTTTATTTTGACGTGTTAAGAAAATTAATTGCTTTTATTTTTATTTTTCATCAGGACTTTTTCTAATAAGTTCCGAGGTATTTATCGTGTTTGGACCCATTCTAATCAGAAAAAATTCACAAATGCGCTAATAGCTCGTAAAACAACAACTTAAAGCAAAAATGCTTCATCATTGTATTTCCACAAAAGATTAACACTAAACCTACCACTTTGACCGGCAATTATTATTGCAATTATTGAAAGTATAACACTTCATTTGTGGAAAATAATGCAATGAATTTCCTTCTCCATGCATCTATTTTATATTGAAACTTATGGGTAATCTGAATAAATTTAGCAACTGAATGCAACATTTACCGATACTTTTAATGCTTGGTAGGCGTAGTGTTAAATAAACAATATCTTGTTACGAGTTACTAAGTTTTGATCCCGTATGCCTTAATACTTTTTCACTCGGCATTGGATACTCTTTCAAAACAATTCTTAAAAGCAAAAAAGCTTTATCATTGTATATCCATCAAAGATTAAGTAAACAATATCTCGTTACGAATTACTAATTTTTGATCCCATATGCCTTAATATGATCGGAACATGTAACGTAATAATTAATTTGTTGAGTTATCGCTTTTTCATCAAAATGTGAAGGTGACCTTGAGTTTTTGTTTCAAAACATGTATTTAAAGTTGCATTTTGGAAGAGTCCAGAGTATCCAATGCCAAGTAATAAAGATTGGATACTTTTCCAAAATGCAACTTTAAATACATGTTATGAAATAAAAACTCAAGGTCACCTTCATGTTTTGATGAAAAAGCGAAAGCTCAACAAGTTATACGCCCCGATGATTATCAAACAATTTTTATTATAAAAGTAAAAGTACCTGTGATACAAAAACAAATGGACTTTATGCGGTTCAGATCGGCACTCGACTGCAGTCTGCACGCACCTTGGGACAAATACGGATGTTTCGTTCCCCGTTGAAACGAATATATTGCATGTGACCTTAATACCTTCGGATTCGCCGTTTTAATTTCGCGGGTGGACTTTTGTATGAAAATCGGCCCAATTAAATTTCCTTTTGTCATCGTTTCCCACGAAATATCGAGGTTATGATAATGCACAAGGTAAGTCGGACTTTCGCTGCGTTAATCGTTGGATTATGAGTTCAAGGAAAAATAAACGAGCGGCGCGAGATCGGGGATCTCGCCGAATTTGCGGGAGGATCAGCGCATAGAGCCATCATAAAAACATTCCGGCCGTTTCTTCGGCTGGATAATGATATTCGGTCATGAATAATCATGGGGGAGGGGGAGGAAAGACTTCCGACGAGACTTCGGGCCGAGTTACCGATCTTCGTTCCCGTAACTTCCTTGCATTGCGAGGCTTAATATTTCTGCGAACTCAAGCAGAAAAATTGCGCCGGAACGCTGCGGCGAATTTGTTTAAATGGATGACCGTGTCCCGGTTATTGAATCAGTCAAAGGAATTTCTTAGATACCGTCGTGGGGCTAGCCGCGCATTGTTTATTTAACATTCGTTACGAGCCTCTAAAGAATATTATGCACCGTTCAAAGTTAATCAACTCGTCGAATGATCGCAAGATAGCGCCTTAAGTACATTTCGACGTTCGCGATTGTTAATTTGCATACATTTTAAATTCGATCCTCTATAATAACGAACACCCAGAGAATAATCTGCGGTTAGGTTGAATCGTTGCATATTGTTAATACAGAAACAATCTGTTTCATCAAAGCCATTCAAATTTCTCCCATTTCGTTCAGTTGCTGTGAATGCACAGGGTGGTACACGAATCTGTCACCACATAGTTAAACAAAGAATGTCGATTTTTAATCTATTCAAATTGGAAATAAATAAAAAATTTCCATTTTGGATTATTATATTATATGGTGTTATTTAAAAAATGTGAAACAATATTTTTCGAAAGTTCATTAGATTTGAAAAATCCTTCTTCGAACATTCTTCGTTGAACTATTCCAAATTGTTAAAATGGACCACCCTGCGTAAAATTGCATTTCAACCGTATACTATTGGAGCACTAATCATTCTTGAATTCATTTCTCATCCACGAATCATTAACGAACTCACCATAGTCTGTACTCATCATTCATAAGAGAGCTCTTCGGAGAGGTTCACAACCCGCGACAAAACTATACGACATGTAAGGAAATGAGTAAAAAATGGTAAGAATTTTTTTCTTCCTTCATTTTCAATGTCATTGTCCTCAGTCAAATAATAACACTTTGTACTGTTCTTTTAAATTACTGAGGTATAATCGTGAAAAACTTTTTAAAATACGTAATGTCGATAATTAAAAATGGCAAAAATTGTGAAAAACCAAAAAAAATTCAATCGATGCCCTCAGTCTTTTAATGCCCTTTTTTCTGCGTCTAACGATTTCGATGAAACTTTGTGTATAACTAAATTAGATCTACGAAAGGGATATTTTAAATTTTCACAAAAAAAATTTAAAAATCTCGACCGTTACTTTTTTTCTTGGCAATTTCGACCAATTAATTTTACCCAGCTAATCCTTCTAACGTCTCAAAAGAAAAGTCAAGCCGTTCGAATGAATTTTAAAAAATTAAAAAATATTTTAAATGATGGCCGGATAGTTTTGCACGCATGCGAGTAGTTTTGCCGCGGTGTGTGTATGTTGACGAAACGATTTTTTCCGCGTGACGCGAGACCGCGGACTCTTGTTTGACGGTTAAGTACCAGCGTTTTGGCTTAATCAGGTGCAAGGAAATGGCCAGCGTGAGATCCGAAGCTGAGGAGAGGGTGAGGATTTTGGGTGCCGAGGCAGCAGAGAGGGAGGCGAGGGCGAACGGGGTTGAGAGGGAATTGCAACTCGAACGTGAATGGAGGACCTCCTTGCAGGAAGCATCGATTTCCAACGCGGAGAAGATCTCTCAATTACATCAGGAGATTGATCAGTTGCGGCGGGTGTCCGAGGTACATTGCTCCGTTGAACGTGCATACAAGATGCCTCCGAAGTATCTGATCGAATTTAGCTGCAACCATTGACCCACATCGGATAGTTATTTATTTCATCTACAGGGTGTAAAGAAATGTTGCGTCCTTTTCCTGCCTCTTCTCCAGGGATCGAAACGAATATCTGTGGTTTTTTAATCAATTCGAACCTAGAGTAAAATCGGAACGATAAAACGATTTTTTTCGAAACATTTATGTATTTATTAAGACAGAGAAAAATACCAAGAAAAGTTTTATTTTTATATTCTATTCGATTCAAACTAAAACGTTTACTTTTCCGAATTTTTCTCTGCTTTTACATTGGAATTTGCAAGATCAGGACGATTTTCGAAAATGTTTGCGGTCCATATCTTAAATAGAACATATCAAAACGTCCGTTACCTTTCCGATTCCTGGTTTTTGCAGACGATTTTATTTTTACGTACGTTGCAGATACGCTGAAACGTCGTTTCGCAAAGGAAACTTCTGTCTCGAAATTGCAAGATCAACATTTCTTTAATCGTACTCTAATCTACTCGGAGAGTTTCCGAAAATTTTGAAACTTTCCGCGGCTTCTATATTTCCTCGATGGCCGAGTACGGTTTTGTTGAAAAGAACGTTGAATTTTCTTCCGTCATAGTTCATTCGTATAAAAGTTTTGTGCCGCGATGCGATAATTGAAAATTTTTCTAAATATTGAAATAGTACCTTCTAAAATCATTTTATTAACGGAGACAGCAAAAAGTGAAGTGAACTCCATATGTTCCAAGTTTAACGTATTTATAAAACAAGGATATGCAGAGTTTGCTGTTTTAATGCAGGACGATGGAGGTACTATTCTCATCCAGTTCCGAAGATGTAAAAAAGTGATGCAGTTCTTTCGGACTTTTTCCGATATTATGTCTCACCGTTCCGAGGATATTTTTCACGAGGAAGGAAATTCTCGTTTCTTTTCAAAGGACGATTTCACCTTCTAAAACTGTACTGCGGCACGAACAAAAAAAATTGGTTTGTGTTACGGATGACTTACTTTACCTGCGCACAAAGTTTGAAAATTTTCCAGAATTTCTGAATTCCTCCATTTTGGGAAATTTTATATTTACCTTCAGAATGTTCGACATTTGATAGCAGCCTATTCCATCTCTTTTTTTAGAGTAGAATTTATAACTGCATTCCCCAATCAACTACCAAAAGTACAGTGGCGGACAACAGTATTGGCGCAGTACGAAATTCTACGTAGAAACACTTACAACTAGACAGCGGATCTGTATGCAAAATAAACACTTTCTACCGGATTTGCAACAAACCTGGAGTGAAATAGCCATTAATTTTCTTTCTTAATACATATGTTCAACAGGTTTGAAAATAATATAACTGTATTCTTAAATTCTTCTAATCTTTTTACTATTTTAAATTACACCTACTAATTTTTGTCATAAATGCATAAAATCCACTGTCCACTTGTAACAATTTAAAATAATTGTATTGTTTGGTGTACAATAATACGTAGGTCAGTCAATACATAAATTATTTTTTAAAAATATTTTTTATTAGTATAATGAACTTATATTCCTTACTACTCTACGAATCCCCGGAGCATCTGCAGGCACTTTGCCATATGACGAGGAACCAATTCACGAATTGCGTTTGCACAAATTTCGCGTCCGATTTCTCGACACCATTATCGATCGTTTCCATCGCGATACTCATCGGTAGCATGCGGACATTTATGCAAAATAAAAATTGTCCTGGTTAACTGTAAGAACCTGAGGTCAAGTGAAAATGCATTTCCTCTTTCTATAATTCCAATAAGACGAAAATAATACAATAACAGCATTCTTTTAACGTCCTTCATTCAGTTTTGGCATAGATGCATAAAATTCGTAATACATATCGCGACTTGAGTAATTTTGTTTATATACAGGGTGAGTCACCTAACGTTTGCACCTCAAATATGTTTTTTGTTTGTAAAGATACGTAAAATATGGTAAGGACAAAGTTGAATGGCACAATGGGGCTGACACGATGCCAAAAAAAAATGTTTTTATGTCATTTTTTTAGAGATATCAAGGTGACTTTGACTTTTTCAAATGGAACCACCCTTTTCTAAACACCTACAATGATAGTCCCTTTCATTGGAAATTCAGTGACTATAATCATTCCAAGGTCATTCAAGCTCACAGACAGAAAAAACTTATAAGATTTAGAATATGAGCTCTAAATGTTTCGGTAAATACGCATGGTAGCGTTTTGTAACTTGATGTTGATTGTTAATATTGTTTATATTACAGTGATCTTACATTTAAAATCATCTGAGAGTATGTTTACTATTTTCTACAGTCTCAACCGTGATTTACGCATTCTGCTTTCATATTCTAAATCTTATACGTTTTCTCTATCTGTGACCTTGAATGACCTTGGAATAATTATAGTCACTGAATTCCTAATGAGAGGGACTATCAGTGTAGGTGTTTAAAAAGGGTGGTTCCATTTTAAAAAGTCAAGGTGACCTTGATATCTCTAAAAAAATGACAAAAATAACATTTTTTTTTGGCATCGTGTCAGCCCCATTGTACCATTCAACTTTGTCCTTACCATATTTTACGTATCTTTAGAAACAACAAAGATATTTGAGGTGCAAACGTTAGGTGACTCACCCTGTATACCAGTTCATTACGAGTTGGTCACCGAGAATAATACTCTTTCGCCCGTAAAAATCGCACATAACCAATTTCGAACTTGGACGCATTTATTATACGACTCCATGCCATAACGTGTAGTATACGGTTGACGCGATCGAGTCGAAACTTACCGTACATCAACTTTTATAATAGCCATCAACCGGTAGAGATACATCTATTTTCAAAACAAAAGTTCCAGAGGGAGAGGGGGAGATTAATTTATTTATTGACTGATAATAATTAGGTATACTTGTGTCCACCACTGTGTAACGAACAGGCGAATTTTCTGCAGGCTTTGAGCAAATTGCCCATGGTGCGACGCCGGTAACAAACATTCCGTGAACATCGATTTTCCCATTAGACAGTCAGAGGAGGGACGAGCACCACCTCGCCCCCCCACCCCCCCTCCCACCTTTTCGCCCGCGAACTTTATCAATCTTTCGAAAGTTCCGCAACTCGGCAAAATCGGATCCGGTCGCTAATTGTCGGTGCGTCTCGATTTGTAATCGTCTCCGCCTAGCTAAGTATATCCCCCTCCCGATAACGATTAGTATCGGAGTGCTGGTCGAAACGAAAGCATCGTGATAGTGGGGGAGGGGGGGGGGAAGGGTGGAATCTCTCGGTTAGAAGCCGTTACTTCGAAGGGGCAAGTTTCTCGAGCGGGGCAGGGAGGGGGGAGGGGGCGTCGAGCATGTAATTCCAGCGTCTGACCCGGTGTTTCCAGAAATACCTAGGGCTGCAGGAGGAGCACTACGCGCTGAAGGAGATCTGCACCGAGCAGGAACGAACACTGGAGGAACTTGGGGGACAATTGAGCGCGGCCAAATTGGCGGCCGTCGAATTACGCGAGGCCGCTGACAACGCTCAACACCAGCAGCAGCACCAGCACCAGCACCACCAGCAGCAGCAAGAGGGTGCAGCGACCTGGGCGAACGATCGCCTGGTCACCCATTGCAAGAGCTGCAACCGTGAGTTCACCATCGCTCGTCGTAAGGTAATCAAACTTTTTAATTGCCCCCACGCCTGCCTCTCCCACCTCCGAACAACTCCCCCCCACCCCCTCCTCTCGACCGACGACCCTTTCGTCCAAGGCTCGCCGGAGCTTAGAGTCCAGAAGGCGATTCGGCTTTTCAGCCACGAGAGCGACGCGGCGTGGCGCGTTTAATCGTTCAATTATCCTTGCCACTCTGGAAATTACTGGTTCCACGGTCCAGATTTCTCCCGGCGAGCGGCGACGCGGCGCGGCGCGGCGCGGTGCGGCACGGCGTGGACGATCGGATCACTCCGAACCCGGAGAACCCGCTCCGTTCCCGTCCCGTATGTACGTCCGTACGCGCTGAACGATGCTGACGGCGTCGAGAGGTTTTATCGTGCCCGCGGATACACGCCTCTTCTAGACCCCATACCCTATCTACAACGAACCCCCACGAATGCCAGCCAGATCGGAATCGCGTGAGCCAACTGGCTGAACTTTGATGCACGACAGTTCTGTTATTAGAGATAACACGGTGTATCGCCGTTCCTAAGCCTTGCAATTACAAGTCGACCCTCGACGTTCGCGAACCAGCCCCCTCCCCCCTCCGGTTCCTCGCAACCGCTCACCACCGACTAATTGAAAAGATCTGGCCGCGCGGGGGGTTGTTGATTCGATCTTATCGCCGACTCTAGATTTTACGGGCCTCGACTTAATGATGAATCAGCCTGTTTGCGCTCTCCTGACGGATTGCCGCGTGCCTCGTTCAGAAACTGACTTCCGCGAAGTCCTCGCAAATTTTTCAAACGACAGCCACGACGAACACGACGCATCTTCGAACTCGATTCTATCGAAAAACGAGGCGTCACGCGAAAAAAATGCGATTCCTGCGGATCTTTATGGAAAATAAAATTCGTGAATTACAAGATGCAGGATCCTTATAAAAATTTTTTCCTTCCGTTGAGGCTAACCGATGCCGGTCAAATGACCGGTTTTATATTTTTCATTTTACAATGATTGAAATTATGAAATTGCTGAATTTCGTTTTCCAAGCATATATTGTGTTAAAAATTGCACGAAATTTAAATAAATAGAGCCTCGTCATTTTTGTAAGGTGAAACAATTTAATCGCTTTTAGTGCTCGGTAGGTTTAGCGTTAACAATTATAATGAATTGAAAATAACATATATGGATGTTCTTAGATCGTCTTAATGGTTTTACTGTTCTAAATTACATCCACCCATTTTTGTCATAAATGCATCAAATCCACAGTCTATGTAGTTATGACTTTTTCTTTTTTTTTCCACACCCTGGAAAAATCAGACTTAATTTTTCTCAAAATAAAATTCATATAATTGTTCAATTGTAAAAAGTATTAAACTGTAATGCAGCCCATCAGAAGAACGATGGAAAAAATAGTTAAATTGAATTGTTTAAAAATAGTTGAAATAATGTCTATCGATGTTCCGGTTTTTATCATTTTTACAGGTACAATCATTCTTTGTTATACAACCCGTCCGGCCATTGTACAGTAGCACCGATAACTATAGAAATAAGACCTGATTTTTGCTAAATTAAAATTCATATAATTGTTCAATGTAAGTGTAATGCAGCTCATCGGAAGAACCATGGAATAAATAGTCCGGTAATTAAATAGAATTGTTTAAAAATAGTTGAAACATTATCCATTGATGCCCAGGTTTTCATCATTACGATTTTCGTGTGTTTTCGACACGACAAAAATATTTGGATAATGCAGCGTATCGTGTAACACCCAAGAATATTAATGAGACTACTGCAGAGGATTAATTACTTACAACGCGGTGGATATTAGCGTTATGAGTTTATTAACTTTAAAATATTCATGGTTTCGAATTTCATATAATATGAGACTGAGCACCTCCTCTAAACGCTGCAATATTAATAGAAAATTAGATTAACAGAGGCGAGGAATTAGTCTGGTGGTCTTGTTACGATAGAATAAATTTGGATGCTCAAGACCATATTGTTTCGAATTAAAAATTAAATAACACGTAAACAATTAAATTGTAACAAAAAAGTGTCCATGGATCGGTAGATCGCTAAAGTTAATTTGAAACTTTTTAGTGCTACATAATTTATTTATCCAATAGAATGGACGTTCTATAAGAACTCAATTGTTATATTACAGAAAGTAACTAAACTTCCTTTTTCGCAATGACAAACAATAGCGACTTGCACATTATCCGCGGTTATTTATCGGATACACCAATAAGTAATTGATTGTGTTTTGCCGATATTCATCTCTGCTGTCCGATACGCTCCGCAATTTATAACAAACGGACACGTTCTGAATTTTCATCATGCTGTATACTATACTGATATCTAACATTCTCATAAAGTTAATATAAGACCAAGCCTAATATCATAGTAATTATCTGCCAAATCTCCATATTAAAAAATCATTGGAATTTGAAAACTTTAATAAAGATTCTACTAAAAATATTTGAAGATTTTACTGATAATTTTATGGCACTCACGAGATCTAAATTATATAAAATCTGTATCGATAAAATTTCACAACAAATCTCCTTAAAATTTTCAACGTTATATGATTCTACTACATATGTATATGTATTCCTTCACCACTTCGCAAAGTAGATTCGTTTACCGGTAAGTAATTCGAGAGACGCTGAGTGGCAACGAGTTGAATTTCAGTGTAATTGTTCATTTCATTGTTTCATTCCCCGACTTGATAAACACAATATAATGAAATAAAATTAGTTACCAGAGAAACGGAAATTAATTTCATTACGGCAACAAGGCGCGGAATGTTTTGAATGTTTTGACACGATAAACCGTTCTCATTGAGCGACAATTAAATCGTTCGAATCAGATCATATTTATATTTCCAACTGAAAGAATTTCTGTTGTAGCCCAATACATGTATTCGGCTGTTTTCAATATAATTAGCAGGGGTATGCGAGAACCCGAAATATCGGGTCGGGTCGGTTCGGGAACACGAAATTTTTTCGGGATCGGGACGGATACCCGAAAATTTCGAGAACCCACTAACCATTTATATTCATTTCAATGAATACATTTACATTATTCTAGGTGTTTTCGGCAAATTATGTTATTTAATTTTTTACTTATTTAATTTATTATCCATCACGTAATCTTTTCAAGAGTATCATATTTTCATATTCTCGAAATTTTCGGGTTCTCGCACACTCCTAATAATTAGTAAAAAAATTGACACCAATGGTCGTTCAGCTGAAGATATTTTTGCACAATGTTCAAACGGATAGAGGAAGTTCAATTTCTGGCCGGTCGTCCCTCTCGCTAGTCGCTACCATTAGGTACGTTTAGGGGTAACTTTTGCCAGGCGCGGTTCGCATTACTTCGCATTACACTCACGCGTGCCATCTTGTCGAAGTAGCCAGGAAATTTAAGTGTCGAGAAGCGGAACGATGTCTTCACACCACGAACCATTGCCACCGTGACCCATGTGCACGCGGTTAGACGCGTGTGTTGGTCTCGATCGTCGGTAAGAAAAGTTGCGCGCAAATGCTTCCTTTTTTTTTTTTCTTTTTTCTTACCCCGGGCAAGGCTGAATCACGCGCCGGCACGATATAAGCACTTAAAGTATTCAGTCAGATCAGATCGTTTGGAGGTGCAGTTGCGTGCATCGATAAGGAAAGGCGGCGGGAGAGAGTGTATTCGTGCATTCGTCATACGGATATATTCCCCGAGGAAAATTTATGTGCCTCTAGGCCTTATCGAAATTTCATGGACGTGCACGATAGACACGATTTACTGGAGCTTCTTGCCGCTCCGGCTAATGGCGTAAACGTAAGAAAAGATTCGATTCGTTCCATTACCACCCTCTCGAGTCGCCGCGGCGATTGATTCAATTACCATACCACCGCACCGTCCTGGTAATCAATGAGGGGATCACAGTGGACCACCCTGCGATCAATTTTTTCAAGTTCCTATTATTCTAATTCATGTTGAGCGTTTGGTCAAAATATTCGTGTGCTTTGTCGCACGCATTGTTCACAGATAACACAAAGACATTCAAGACGTCTTCTGAACGGCCTCCGAACGTCTTAACGGGGGAGCCCTATGTAAATGGTCTGTTTTTCAAGAATTTTTTTTTTAAATATAATGCGTAGCATGATTTAAAATTTCAGGTATCATTTATTGATTTTATAGTGTAACAGAAAATATTTTTTTTAAAGTTCAATTGTTAATAATAATGGTGGAATGACGGCTTGAAAATGGCATCCTGCAAATGCGCCGTGCAGCGTACAGTGCACAAAAATGATCTGATACAAAAAAATCCAAATGGAATCGTTAGTTTATGCAAAAACGCTCAACATGACGTTTTTCTTTTTTTTAAATTTGTAAATTGCAAAAAAGGCGACGTTTTGAAACAAAACAGATTTTCTGATATAAATAATTGATAATAACAATATTATAAATAAATAATTAAAAAATCGGAGCTCGTCATGCTGAGGCCAATTGTTTATAGAATATACAGGGTGTCCCACTGTATCGAGAACGACAGGATATTTCGGAAGACGGTCTCGTTATCAAAAAAGTGTTCCTACAAAAGTTGTCTGGTATAACGGGCTAAGTTACGTGGTATTAATTGTTTTGTTGTGGGTGGAGTGGTGGAGGACATTTCAAGGTCACCTTGATGTTTTTTAAATGGAATAGTATATTTTTTTCTTTAGAAAATAATAGCGGGTAGTGAGACGAGACCAAAGATATGCTACATGATATTATTCTGATTATGATGAAGGTAAATTATTAGCTTGTGTTTACATACTGCATCGATCGACGTCACATAGCAGCGGCTGCTGGCTGTTGGCCGTCGACCGATGCAGTATGTAAACACAAGCTAATAATTTACCTTCATCAAAATCAGAATAATATCATGTAGCATATCTTTGGATTCGCCTCACTACCCGCTATTATTTTCTAAAGAAAAAAATATACTATTCCATTTAAAAAAATCAAGGTGACCTTGAAATGTCCTCCACCACTCCATCCACAACAAAACAATTAGTACCACGTAACTTAGCCCGTCATACCAAACAACTTTTGTAGGAACACTTTTTTGATAACGACACCGTCTTCCGAGATATCCTGCCGTTTTCGATACAGTGGGACACTCTGTATATATGTATATCAAGTTTCATAAAGATCGAGTAATTAGTTTGAAAAATGCGTTTAAAATTTGTGTAACAGAAAAATTGTGAAAAAATCGTAATTCATTTCAACTTTAACCGCAGTTTTTTTGCTAATCTGCGATTTCTGGGCCATAGAACAGATCTTCCTCGTTATCAAAATATTGCATTTCAGCCGTTTTTTCTTCTTTTCGAGAAGCATGAGCCTCTTTAGTGCAATCAAGACTGCGTCGCTCCTGCTCAATACAACTCTTCACTTTATTTTGAAAATAACGTACAAGAACATCTCTGATAGCTTTCTAACTTTTTTATCGTATTTTACATAGGGCTCCCCCCTTAAAGACGTCTTATGTTAAAAAACTGTACGTCTTAGAGACGTCTGTTTGACGTCTAATAAATGTCTTTTGACAGAAAAAAAGTAGACGTATGCTGGGCGCGAACCTAGCATAAGCACGTCCACAGTCGAACACATAACTTTTTTTTTCTGAATAACAATTTTATTCATGGAACAATGTTATAAGACATAACTACATTGCACAGTGGTATTGAATAACCTACAGGTTTATATTGCGATTGCGGTTGGGTTTGCTTGGTCGTAGGGGTGACGCTCGCACTTCGGTGGGTGTAACTTAGGTCTAGGTTTTAATATTTATCCGTATTCTTATTTCTATTTTCGCGGTTCAGTGCACGTTTAGTTTATTAATGTTATTACTCCGCAGGGAGAAGCGCTGGCTTTTCGAGGCGGGGCGGCGCACAGTGTGACGTATCGATCATTTAGGCCAATTAAATTCTTAATGATGTTGTTTCTTTTTTTATCGTGTATTTTGTTTAAACTACTCAAAATATGATGATTTCTAATTACTTTAACATGGCTTTTATTGTATTGACCGAAAATACTTATTTTAACTCTTGCAAATTACTCTTTGAGAGGGTATTTAATTTAAATGATGAAAGGCAGTTACAAACACTATTGAACAAATTTTTCAATAACAATACTATATAAATATCTATATTTTCTGTTATAATGTATAATTTTAAGAAAGCACTACAATAAATTGTAGTACTTCTTGAGTAAGAATTCCTTTCCGTTTTGTCGGAATGTACCTTAAACTGGTAATCAGAGGGTCTGACGATATGAGCAGCCTATTCATAAGCAGTGTCGCCAGTTGAGTCCAAATCTGGACTCATTTACTCCCCTACTTTTCCCCTTCCACTATCCCATTCCAGCACCACGCGCAACGCGTCCCACTCAATCCCCGTCGCGCACGCGCAACATGTCACATATTACGACTCTGGCCATCAGAGAGGGGGTACCTGTATTCCCCTCGATTTTCTCGACCTGGCGACACTGTTCATAAGGTCTGTATTTGTGGCTATCCACAAGTGAAATATTTCTCGTGAAAAGTTCACGAATCTTTCTATTATCAAACACAACAACAGTTAAACAATAACAATTCAATATAATAACAATCAAAAATGTTTATAATATTAACAGACACGTTCTTGCTTGGATAAATTGTGTTGGACAACTGCGTGAGGCGACTGCGTGAAGTATCAGCGTAACGTTGATGAAAACAAATGAAAACTCCCAAAGACACAGACGAACGCAAAAGTTGTTTTCATATCTGACTAGACAAGACTTCAATGTAACCATTCAGTGTAGTTTCAAGTCCATATTCGCCCATATAATAAAGTTTCACTCTATACAAGAACATTGGTGAATACTGAAAAGTTCTCCGATTTTGTATGATTATTATAACTATAATAAATTCTATGTGTAATATTTAAGAACTAAAAGTATTGAAACACAATACAAAGGATTGAAAAGTCACTAAAATAAATACAATAACAATTGAAGTGCATATACACACACTTTTATTCGGGTAAAGTACCACTGACGATTGATGAAGTTTCATCATTTGTATAGGCAAAAAGATCAGTTGAGGCTTATTTTTCTTATTTGAACGCGATGAAAAATTGAAAATATTAGTGATCCTGAGTTACGGAAGTATTGCTTTTAAACTAGTAGTAAATTCGCAATTATTAAAAAATTTTCAATTTCGGAATTAAATTCCCCTAACTAAATGATCGAAATGTCATACTGTGCGGCGCGGCGCGGCGCGGCGGTGTGTAATTTCGGCCTCTTGTTTATAAGGACGGGTAGGCTCATGCATTCGTTCTCACACATTCATTCGTAAGGGATATATTTATTTACATATTTACATAATTACATTATGTATAGGAGTAGTTTAGTTCATTTTCGAGACGAGACAAGACGAGTTCTTGAAAATTTCGGGATTCTCGATTTTGTCGAGATTCTCGAAAATTTTCGGGATTCCCGATTTTGTCGAGATTCTCGAAGGTTTCGGGTTTCTCGAAAGTGTCGAGATTCCCGAAAATAGTCGAGATTCTCGAAAATAGTCGAGATTCTCGAAAGTTTCGGGATTCTCCAAAGTCTCGGGATCAATTTTGGAGCGAGTCTCATAACGGTAATCGGGTAATGAAATGAACACCCTAAAAATGTTCGAAAATCCCGAAACCTTCGAGAATCTCGAACATTTTCGGGAATCTCGACACATTCGAGAATCTCGACAAAATCGAGAATCCCGAAATTTTCGAGAACTCGTCTCGATCTCGAAAAAAATTCTTGCCTCGTCTCGACATTTTCGAGTTCTCGCACACCCCTATTATTTGGTCTTTTTTCCCCTCCCCCCCCCCTTGATCGAGGGAGGTCATCAGTCTCTCTTAGTTTACTATATGTATATTGCATTTGTTATCACATGTATGCGTGTACGTACGTGTATGCCTATATCTACACCTATATCTGGTATAGGTCTATATATTTCTGTATGTTTGGGATGGGTTTGTGAAGTAGTTTGGGTCGTTTATCCAGTTCGGTGAGCAGGCTGTGTTATCTTCTGAGAATTGAGTTAAGCTTTTGTTTCCTACTGTGTTGGTGATTAGGTTGTTTTGGTAGTGCTTTTCGATAATTTCGGAGAGCCTTGCTTTGCCGAGGTTTTTGTTTTGTGTGTAGGCTGCTGCGACGAACGCTCCGACTGTGTTTGCTTTCTCTGATTCTTTTGTAATTATATAATTTCCTTTCTCTTTTTTTTGCTGTATTGCTTAGTAATATTTTCGCTTCGTTTAGTACGGTGATTTGGGTATGTTCTATTTCAAGGTTGACGAACACCTAACGCGCTCACCCAACCGGGTTGTTGGAAACATGGTTAATACTTTGAGACGTAATGCGACGACGCAGTGGAAATACTAATCAAGTTAATTCCATTTTTTCATTTTTCCTCTTAAATAATCAAGGTTTATCAGTACTAATAAACTTATAGAATCAATAGAACGTAACAATTTTAAGGTTAGCTTAGTTTTTCGCGCAGGAAACATCGAAAAAATCGGTTTTTACTTATTCTAATTACAAAGCCGCGGATTTAAAAATCTGAAAAAAATTCTATAGACAATGGCTAAAAAATTGTTTTAAAAAATTGCAATTAGTTGCAGTGACAAGGAAAAGAGAAAACTCACGTTTCTTAACTTTTTAATCTGAACCTAGTCTTTTTTTATTGTCACTCCAAACAATTGCAATTTTTGAAAACAAACTGCAGTTATCGGTCGAAACTGTCAGAAATCGTGAGAAATCTGCCATTTTCGCAATCTTTAACTGTTTGTAACTCATAACAACGTCAATGCTGATTTCGATGTATAAATAAGCTCAGATGAGAAAGTTTAAAAAAGTTAGTTTTTTATTTTTTTTTGTCGTTCCAAGTATAATAGCAGAATTACAAAGGTATTTGAATGGTCGTACAATAAACTAACTTATCCAAAAAATTCAAGTCATTAAATCTTATTTCAGACGTTAAAACGACGTCTCGAAAAAGATGTCTTAAAACGTAATCTTTTTAGGACGTAAGACTTCCAGACTTAAAATGGACGTAAACGGGACGTATTTAAGACGTCGTGTGCTATCTGGGATTGTTATGGGCAAAGACGACCAGCTGCTTTCGGTTCAGTTTTGTTTTTCAAGGGAGCCTAAAGGTGGGAGCTCCGATGTGCGTCTGGACGTCGCGTTTTGCAATCCATACTCCATTCGTCGTAACTCCCTTGGAGGCACAAGTTTGCGTTGCTACGACGCGATTTGGTATATCTTTCCCTGTTTTTCACTTTAGAAGAAAGAGGCAAAAGCATCGACCAAACTCAAACACGTGCATCGATCGATTTTCTGTAGGTGTGCGACGCACATGTTTGGGTTTGTTTCTTCGCTTCGAGATCTCTGAATGTTGCCGAGACGTAGAGCCATGCGTTCTTTGACCCACTGCATACTTTTCGGACAACTGTTTCGGATTTTGTTTAAATTTGAATATGTTGTAATGTAAAAGTTTCACTTAATTAATTTTAAAAATAAAATAATTCCATTTTTCAATTCGTTGATGCACAAAAATTGCAAGCGGAACAGGCCAGCAAAGGACATGGCGCGCAGTGGTTTTGGCCAAGTGGCCAAAAAATCCGTGAAGACGAAACAATTCAAGGAATTTGTTCGAAAATTTAGCACAGCTACAACGTTTATTCGGCTACAACAATTTTTTTAAAAAAGATGTTAAAAAGACATTAATTAATATGGGCTAATCAGAAATCTCAGTTTTCCGCTCATTTTTTAGTTATGGAAGCATACATGTAAAAGATCTGTTAAGAGATTTTGGTCTGGTACTGATCGTTTTGGCTAGGGGTACCATTGAACTAACGTTGTGTAAAACGTTGGTCGCGATTTAAGTTTAAATATCAACTTTTTTAGAATTTCCAAGAATGAATCGCGCGGAAGTTGCGGTTATTTGATGTCTTTGATGAAATTTTTTAAATATGCTTCCATAAATGAGCGCAACGCAAAGAGGCTTCCGGTTAGTCCATATTACTTAATGTTAAACAACTTGTTTGAAAAATTCTTTTTGCTAGTTAATAGTTTAAGCTATGTGTAATAACTAGGTCTGTTACTTTTCCGAAGGTTCGTCTTTTCGAATATTCGAAGGATTCGAAGGAACGAAGGGAACTTCGAAGTGTCTGAAGTTTCGAATTCTTCGAAACGTATGAAGTTGTAACTTATGAGGATTACTATTTCTATTAAGGACATATAGCCCAATGTCATCATACAGAACACTATAAAAATTTATACTGAATGCCTATACTTCTACAAAACAAATTATAAAAAGACAAGTTTCAAACACAAATGATTTGAAACATGATCTTTCGCATGATTTTTTTTAACACTAAACGTACCATGACCGGTCCAATGACCAGATCTGGATTTTTTATTTTACAATTATTGAAATTATAATGATGCTTTCATAAGAAATAACTTAATAAATATCTTTATTACAGCACATATATGTATATGTATTACAATAAGAATCGCGCGAAGTCTAAATAAATTAAATCTTGTATGTGCATGCTATTTTTATAGCTCGGTACGTTTAGTGTTAATACGTTTATCTCAAAAATAGCAGAAGCCGCTCGTGTTGTAAAACTTATTCAATTGTCAATTGGTACACGCTCGCTTGAACGCGAGTGCACATGTGTCGGTAAATTGCAAAATTTAGGAGGTTACGATTTACAAAACATCATCGACGATCATTCTAGAATATTCCTCGATGATGTTTTGTAAAAATAATATCGCATTATCCTCTAGAATATTCTAGAGGATAATGCGATATTGTTTCTTGGCGTAGACGCAGCCGCTCGCGTCTAGACACAGTTCTGATGAAGTATGACGAATGGAGTATAAGAGGCGCTAGGATCGCAAAACGCGGCTTCAAAACGCACATAGGAGATCCCACCTTTACACAAATCCCATTTGTGGTGGACTCGGTTGAAATATGAAATCAGCTAGGCGAAGAGAGGTCAGTGGCGGAACTACAACACCCCGCAATGCGTGGGGTCCGTAATCGGAAGGGGCCCAAAATTTTTGCATTAATTATCTCATAATTTTACTAAAGTTATCCCTAATTTAAATTAAATTAACAGTACACTTCTTGCTTCGGTGTTGGTTTTATCATTAAGGATGTTCTGGAGGTATATAAAAACGCAACAAAATTTTTGAAAATTTGACATGATATAATTCTTACGAAATTAATGCAATTACCAAAGTTTGGGTTCGATTCACTGCACCGTTTAAGAATTATAGCAACTTAAAGTTTGCACATTTTAACACGTCTTCTTATGGAGAATTCATAAAATTCCACTTCAAACCTTATTTAAACCTTGAAAAAACGCAACTAGAAACTCCAGTTTTGTTTTATATATAGTAAAAATTATGTAATTAATTACGTTCAAAATTTATTAGGATTCACTAAACAGTTACAGAGCAAAAAAGTTATAAACTGTTACAAAACGTCTTTATCGTGTTGTCATCTCAATAATAACCACGAATGTTGCTTTCTGAAGTATTTTTAATTTATTTAAATATTTATTTTTAACTTTTTAATGCGTAATTAGATATATTGAATATCACAAATTTATTATCTTGAAAGTTCAAATCAGAGGGTACAATTATTCGCAAAAGTCACTTACAATTTTTTATAATATGGAAGACAATTTAATTAAAAAATACATATGACATGAAATTCACTAATTAAACGAAAGCTTTTTAAATTAATCTATTTTTTTAAATGCAAAATATATTCATGAATGGCTTTCATTGCCAATATATTGATGGACTTCGAATTTCTTGTACTTTTGTCTCCCATTGTACCTCCAGAACATCCTTAAGGAAGCCGCGTCGCACAGTGTTCAAGTTCGGCCGAAACGCGGCCAAATTATGAAATTGTTGTTTGATTTTCACGAAACTTGGTATACTAATGTTTTTTGTGCTGCTGATTCAGAATCTAATACCAAATTAATGTTTAACTTAACCGTTTATTAATTTTCATTAATAAAATAATGAAGTTTTGGATTCTGTATTAAAATTTTAACATATTATCACATAATACAAGACAATTGAAGAACAAGTGATAGGATATTAATAAATTTAAACAGTAATATTCATAGTTTATTTTTTTGAAGCAGAACTATGTAGAATTAATATCATTTTTCACCCCAAAAGCGGACAAAATATGAAATCGTTGTTTGATTTTCACGAAACTTGGTATACTAAGGTTTTTTACTAGCGACTGAGACTCGCGACTCTCGACTGTGATCTGCTCTGCACCGAAAAAGGCAATTAGGACCCGTGTCACACGATATCTACCGATTTTATCTTATCGATAGAAAAACACAGGTTTCTAGTGCGTATACAAACGTTATTTATAAATCGAAGTTTAAAACTTTGTATTCTCGAACGGCAACACAAATCAGTAACAGGATGCATCTAATAATATTACATTTACATTAAAAACATGAATAATTTATTAATAGCATATACATTTCATTGGTGATCAGATTAAGAATACTCTCTTGTAAGTAGAAATTATTAAATAATAGTTTAAGTATACTTATTGACTGGATTTATTGCATCTATGCCATATACAAACGTTAGTGTAGTAAATCCAGGACAAGTCTCTCACACTTAAAACACGTGTATCTTTTGTTTGGGTAAACTTCGGCAAAATTTTCTTTTTGCATATTAATATAGACATATTCAGTAATAACTTCCATGCAATATGGCCGTGTTATCGCGTGTTTCTCACTTCTTAAATTAAACTAATAGTTGGTCAATGTGACTTTTCTACGCAAAATCGTAACGTTTAAGCTCTGCACGCTCTTATACTGAGTTAGGAATGTCATACTAACGTTATAATCTCATTATTTAATCACAGAAGTACCGATTTTCAATAAACAGAACTCACCCAAGCGTACACATTCGAGACAGGTACAATATGCTCTCATTATCTTTCAAATCATTTGAACGAATAAAAATCGACATACAACTATGATTCCATAATGTTGTAATCGGTTTTTTTCATTAACTTTTATGGTTTCTTATACTTTGAACAATTAACTAACGATATTACAACTCATATAAACAATATCTGTTACTTTGAAAAACAGCATTCGCTTGCATTTTGGCCGCGTTTCGGCCGAAATTGAACACTGTGCGTCGTTTCCTCGGAGCGTTGGATTCGCATCGGTGGATGACCGACAGTGCCCGAACCGACCGTCACGATTTCATCCACGCGTTGAACCGTTCCGCCGTCGTCGGCCTATTCTATATTAAACAGTATGGTAATACACGCGCGCCGCGAAAAATGAGTAACAAGAATATCCCGGGACTGGCTTGTTATTATGCAATAACTTACCAGCCCGTCTCCAGGCGCCGTCGAGCCATCCCCCTAACGTAATGCCCCGTGTCTTCCTCGGACCTCCGGCAAACGGGGGTGAAAAAGAAGAGAGCCGACCGGGTCTAAATGTGTTTTATGGGCCGAGCAACGTCTCTATCACGACACCCGCGGAATATGCATGCTCGACATGCATACACCGCACATAATCGTTGCGCCGGATTTTCACCGATCGCGCGATAATACGATTCGAATATGCTCCGTGGCCAAATGAAACTATCGGTTTTTCTTTTACCCAGCGAGATAGATTCGCGAAAGATTTTTGTCGGAGTTTGATATTTGTCACCTTACACGCATTAATTTTTTAATTACATTGTTAGAAACTTAAATTGTTAGAAAATGTTTTGGATATGGTTGACCAACCCTTACGTGGAAGTATTAATGGTATTTATCTGCTACTTTCGAGTGTGAAATATTTCGCTAAAATCAAAGGGCAACAGCCTCTCTCGTCGGTGTTCCTTAATTATTTACCTTCCAACTCGGAGGCGAGCGAGCTGGAAAAAGAGAACAATCAGCGATTCCTGAAATTACCGACGATGTTGTATACACGATGTAGTCGGTGAATATGGACGCATAATTTTTGAAGTCGGTTGATCAATATTGTTGTTGATTATTGCTGGCGAGAGTCATTTACGTGTGAATTTTTGTTGGTCTGTCAAACTTGAAAAACATTAGTTAGAGAAAAATTTAATCTCATTCAGCATCATTGAGAATAAATTATTCTTGTTGCTTTCAATAATTCGTAGTATCGGTATTTCATTAAACTGTAAGGTATGGAATTAATATTTAAATTCGTCGAGCAAATTTCACCTAATTCAACTTTAATCACGTATAATTTACAAGTTGATCGTAGAAACAAAATTTTTTTCGAATCTTCCAAAGTTCTACTGTGTCGATCCCGCGTGTCTCGTTTATCGACGGTATTCATACATACATACATATACAATGTATGTATATCGCATTCGTAATTATACGACCGCGTGACGATTCGGCTGCTGAATTTAATATATGTATAACGTATCAAAAATTTATAATTAACATACGTCCTCTGTTTAATTTCCTGCCGCGAACGCTGTGTTGATTTATTACAAATTCTTGGCGATAGAAGCGTGTTCTTGGTTAATCGTTTCGTTTTCTGATATAATCGACGAGCCCGAAAAATATCACCGGTGCACAATGCAGCTGGCCGCATGCTCGAGCGTATAAATTGCAAATTGGAATAAGGAGGGCCCCACTATCGTTCGCATTGCCGAAGTGGCTTCATAACGTTGCATTATGGCCGGGGGTATCGATTCGCGCGCAGATGTTAATAAGTGAAACGTCCTGGACGTCTTACATACCGTCTGTAACAGAAAACGATATTGCGAGGAGAGCGGCGTACAAACGGATTTTCGATAATTACGTCCTACAGTGTTGCCATTCCAGTCGATTTTTATAATCACTATTAAATGCGAACAGCGACCCTGTAATCGTCCAGCATCGAAGAAATGGCACATGCTGCTGTATTCGGGTGAACGGTGGATTCCAACGACGGAAACACTGGACCGATGAACATTCATTTATTATATGAGTCACCGGGGATTTAAACTGGGGATTTTACCGGGAAAATGAATTCGTACAAAACTATGGACATATTATTAGGTTGTCGCATTTGGAACGTCCGATTTTAGAATAGTAAAATTTAGAATAGTATTACGAAGTATTTCGATTAAGTAGCCGCCTGCAGGTTTAGTAAGTATACATCATTAGTAGACTGCGGATTTTATGGATTTATGACAAAAATGGGTACGCACAATTTAAAGCAGTGGACATATTAGAATGATTTAAGGACATCAGTGTATTAGTTCCAGCTTAATAAGATAATATTAAATAGTATGAAATTTTTATTTAGCTTGTGTGTCTTGCAATAAATGCAAACAATTTTTATTTTGCATAAAGATCCGCAGTCTAATCATTAGACTGCGGATGTTTATGCAATTTTCAATTTTTGTGGGTATATTTTAAAAAAGTGGAATTAAATAAAATCTTATTTTTAGTGGTAGTAGGCTTTGTACATCTGAAATAAATAAAAATCGTACCAAATTGTATCGAATTTTATATTACAGCATTTTTTGAAAATTTTGAGGTGTCATAAATGCGTAAAGATCCATCATTTAAAGATACGGAGCTGATCGTCAAGGTCATATCTTCAGCTTTGATTTAGATATACAGGTAAAAGAAAATTTAAGAAAATTGTTTATTAAGGGATGAAATAAATTTTTCTTTAACTCCTGCCGCCCACAATCGTTGCAAAATATTTTTATTTTTCACAAGGATCCGCAGTTCAACCATTGTAAAAGGTGATCTCCGCAACAAAATCAATTTGGTGAAACGGTTCATCTTAAAACGAAGTGGTAAAACGAATAATTTTTATAACTTAATATTATATTATACATAATGGAAGTCAGTGAACAAAGTTCAGCGAAGACGATTCCTCCGATTTTCTTAGAACGGGGAAATGAAGTTAATTCATCAAAAACCGAGAGATTTATTCGATCGTGAAGCAATCAATCGAAATAATTCGCGCTGAACGAACGCGGAATAAACCTAATTTGTCTGTACGACTTCGCGCCCCGTAGTGTTCCCCAAATACTTCGGGAACATCGCTGGTGTCTCTGAAATGGTATTAAGACAGCGAAAGTTTAGAATTTTGGGATTTTAATAGACGCATATATAATTGATTTTCAATTCCATGTATTCTTTCGTCAAATAGAGAATCGTGATGCACAGTTACTGAAACTGCAATTCCTTGAAACTGTAGTTTGAACGCAATTATTTCCGAATAATGTTACGTAGTCGTATGATTAGACTCCGGATTTTATGCATTTATGACAAAAATGAGTACGTGCAATTTAGAACAGCGAAAAAATTAGAAGACTTTAAGAGTACTAATATACAGGGTGTTCGACTACAGGTGGGAGAAAATTTAAGGGGTGGTTCTCCATGACAATATAAGTCGAAAATGAAGAATAACAAAATTGCGATTTCGACTTCGTTATTTAGTTATGGGTTGCCGCATTTTACATGGATTTTTAATTGTTAACCCTTTGCACTCGGAGCTTAT
Organism: Lasioglossum lativentre; assembly: GCA_916610255.1. Lineage (NCBI taxonomy): Eukaryota > Metazoa > Arthropoda > Insecta > Hymenoptera > Halictidae > Lasioglossum > Lasioglossum lativentre. The sequence goes on along the minus strand of OU744356.1, from coordinate 34,158,008 downwards.
TTTAATTTGAAAGTTAAACATTTCTTACGACCTAGATATTCCCTCTGATTTTTTAAATTTGATGAATATGAAATTGATATAATACCTCATACAATACTTAAATGTTTAGTAATTGATTAGATACCAACATATTTAATAATGTACCTAAACAATATTTTGAGTGCTATGGGTTAATAACTAAATAACAAAGCCGGAATCGCAATTTTTTTATTCTTCATTGTCGACTTATATTATCATGGAGAACCATCCCTTAAATTTTCTCCCACCCGTAGTCGAACACCCTGTATTATTTTCACTATATTAAAATTATTAGTGAAAAATATATATTTAGCTCCTGTGTATTGCAATTGATGCACAAACAGTTTATTTTGCATAAAGATTCGAAGTCTACTTGTGATACTTTTACGCGATCTACAAAAATTCGACATCGTTTGCGATGTGCGTTAAAAATTCTCTTTTCCACCAGATCGACATAAAAATTGCACGACAAAGAATCTCTTTCGTTCCTCTCTTTATTACGTGCATCGAATTTCAGTAACCACGGTCTGAATAACTTTGCTTAATACCACTGCTGTCCGAAAGCAGCGGGTACCGACGACCGCCCAGGGATGTCGAAAGGAGAAAAGGGAATTTTTATCAGCTACACGACAGTGGTACACCACCCTATCCCTCTTCCCCTTTCTGACAGTTTCAAACGATAAAAAAAAAAAAAATACCGCTCGCAATATCGCAAGAAGAAAGGACCGGCGAGTAAAAGACATTGCTTACTCAGTTGTCGGGTAAGTTCGTCTCGCGCGCCGGGGTAGGAACAACGGAGCAGGGGATAAGAAAACGAACATGATTGGGAAGGTGTCGGACAATTCAAACAATAAGAAACACTCGGAGATTTGCAAACTGCGCGATTAAAAGGGGTAAAGGGCCAAAGAGAAACGATAGAGGAAGAGAGGGAGGGGCAGCGGGTGGGGGGTAGGGGGAAGAGATTGGTCGAACTTTACGGCGTCTATACGTTCTGTCCCCGCGGTACCACCCCCTTCAGCCCCACAGCTCCATCTACTATCCACGATTTCTCCATTACCCGGTGGTCTTTATTTTCGAGCCATTACCGACGGTCTATTATAATAATGCGGAATTCGTCGTCTAAAAGGGGTGGGGGTGGGGGTTAAAAGAGAAACGGGGGCGAGGCGGTATCTAGCCAGCCGCCCGACCACCACTCTAAATTTTACATCTAAATTGAATCCACCTCCGGGTAAGATGGCGAGCCTTCGGTCACTGGAGGAGGATGGTTGCCCGGTTATTACCGGGGAAGTAAGAGCCCGAATAATATCATCCCGATAACCGATTTCCTCGCGAAGTTAATTATTGAACCGTCCCATCAACATGACTTACGACCGAGGTCGCGGTGGATCGGTGACTGTAACTCCGTACCGTAAACGGGGCTGCCTTCCGAAGCTCATCTTATCTACAGGGAAACGGATACTTGCGGATACTTTCCATCCCGTATAAATCAGGCCCGAAGATCTGATCTCGGTGATACTGTCCGACGTATGATCGACCATGCACGATCTACAACCTTGGCCCGGGCTTCAATCTTCCCCGGATCCGTCCGCTTCAATCTTCGCCACGGGATTTTCAATGATTTAGCGGATCGGTGTTGAAGTCTATTTCACAGAAGACACCGAGAATCCTGATTAACCCCCTCCCATCGATGAACGAGATATCTCGCCACGCGGTGTCGATCTTATTAGACAGAGTGTTCAAAAGAATCATTTAATATTTATGTGGTACATAGGTCACATCGTGCCGAGGAGAAATGTTTTGGTAATTTTGTAGATGATTGAAGACCTGACCGATTTCGATGACCTTGAAATATGTTGTCAAGGTCACTATTCTGAACAACTTTTGCCTATACATGTTACCACCGCTCGGCCTTAGTAAAAATAAATTACACTATGTATTTAGTAATACACTGCTTTATTAATAATTATGTAATTGGAAATACATCTGCCGTAATATCAAAAATGCAGTTATTCAGTTTGGGTTAGGTCTGGGTTCCCTGGATTCCCCAAATATAATAGACGAGATTCTACTTGAGATCATGTAAGATGGTGATGTAAAACCAGACCTAACCCAAACCCCCTCCTCGCCAGAAAATACAGGGTGTCCCAGCATTGATGGTACAACCGTGGAGGGGGTGATTCTACATGAGAAAATAAGTTAAAAATACGGAATTAATTTTTTTCGTTTGACGCTTTGTTTTCGAGAAAATCGAGTTTAAACATCTGTCGGGTTCGCGTGCTATAGTATACGCAGGAAGTAGAATTGGTTGGCCATGATCAGACGCGTCAAACGATTCCTATCGAATAATACGCGTACTCGCTGCATTTTAAAACTCGATTTTCTCGAAAACGAAGCTTCGGATGAACAAATTTTATTGTATACTTTCGACTTAGTTTCTCATGTAAAATCATCCCCTCCTCGGGTGTTCCATCAATACCAGGACACCCTATATAACCTCAACTCCAATTACTCTTCCAATCACCATTTAGTGAACATTTTTCCGAGAATACACTTTACTGGTAACATAAGAATAACCAAAGTTTTTTACGTATATCTCGAAAACTAAGGCCGGGTGCTGGTAACATGTATAAGGAAAGTTGTTCAGAATAGTGACCTTGACAACATATTTCAAAGTCATCAAAATCGGCGAGGTCGTCAATCATCTGCATAATTACCAATGTTTTAGTAAACATACGTCGGAAAGTCAACCGTACCTGAGATATAAACATTTTCATTTGTTAGCCTCAGGATTGACATGGCTTCTAATAAGTATCAGGGCACAGTAACTCAATACAGTAAATTTTTGATCTAAGAAAACGGGATTCTGCCCTGGACAACTAGTGCTCCGAGAGTCGATGACGTAGAATCGGCTACCCAGCCAGCCAGCGCGAGTCCTATCCGGATCTGTCATGGCGCGGACAACCGGAGCGCGACAGTGGGGGTACCGATTCTACGTCATCCGGTACCTGTCCGAACCAGTCGCGACAAGCCGACTCGCTACGTTCGGCGCGGTTGGCGAGGTCGCAAAACAATAGTAGAACTACACGATCTAAGAAACATTTATCCTTGGATTATCCGTGTTTTTGTTTTATCTCAATACACGTAAATATCCTGTATGGTAATGATGCTATGAATAAAATCTTTGAACAGAATTTACTCGGTATGGGGGGAGTCCAAATACAAATCAGTTAATCAGATTGAAAATTCTGTAACTCTGACATTTCATCATAAATTCAAGCTTCTCAAAGTAGAGAGGATAATTGGAATAAATTACACCGGCAGAAAGTATCTGATCAAACAATTGGAACGTGCACCATTACCATTGTTCAAATATTTGATGTGTAAATGCAATCTGCAAACTCGTTGTATACATAAAAAATGTTCATGTAACAATGAATATGTTCGTACTAACTTCATGATAAATAAAAGTTGAAGAACAAGATGTTGACTAAACTAAGAAAGAGGGACTATACGATTCCCGCAATTGACGATGAAAAATTTTATTATAAAATTGAGTTTTTTTAAATTTGAGTTTTTTCCTCATCTAGCATGATCATTCGTTTCACGATCGTAATGTAAATATCGGATCGACTTTTGTCTCCGACTATGAAAATGGTCGTGCGCAATTTCCAGCGTAGACATTTGTAAATATATATCACAGTGCAACCAAATCGGCCGTATTTAATTAAATTTGACGTAGAGCGCGTACCATTCAATATCGTTGCTTCGCGTAATCGTCGCTTTGGAAATCGCGCATTGTCGGTACCACTGTCTCACCCGATCCACTACGGGGGAGTAATGCAATTTGTAACGAAAATATTGGTGAAAAAACATTTTCGTTGAAAAGTTAATTTCGAAATTATTCCGCACGCCAGCGTTTATTATACGTGCTCGCCAAATAATCGATTTATTGGCTCCTGTGCAAGCTACAAGTTATATTGCCGCAAACATTCAATCCTATTATTTATATTTCCAAGCAACGAATAAATCCAACAAACAAGTCAAAGTTTCCCGATAGCTATCGTAATTCTCAATGTGCAAGGCGAAAGTATGCATCACGATTGCAATTGAAATATATTATTAATAGAATTCAAAGAAAAAATAAATGAATAATATTTTGATACGACTGTTGATACGTCTTGCTTTCATCATTTTCAATTACAGAAAAAATTCATTTTTCGTATTTGTCCATTTGTACACATATAGTTTCAAAAAAATTTATTTGTTGCAAAAGTGTCGAAAAAAATAACACTTTCGCGTAATTTGGGTTCTGTTACAATTTCATTTCAGACGATTTTCACATTTGAGAACACACACCGGAAATCGATAACAGTTACAATTTTGCAATCAGAGAATTGAGGAGTATCGAATACGATGAGTGTGCAGCACGCGCAATAATATCTTCCGCACAATTGAAATTGAGAATTAAAATTTATTTTCCGTAGTTTACGAAAACAAATTTATTTCATGTAATTTATGAGAACCAATTTATTTGATACAGGTAATTCATTGAAACAGATTTATTTAATTTACAAAGGCCTACAATTTTGCGAACAATCATCAAATACGATTATAAATTGCAACCTGTCACGACATATTTAGCAACCTCAAGTAATTCCAGAAAATTTACATTTGAAAACAAAGTTTTCATTGGAAGCTTCATTCGATACCATTCCGTGTTAAACATCGCGGCGGTTACCGGAGCTGTTCAACAAATTCTTTAAACTTAATGGTCGGCGGTTGGGAGGGTGGTATGGGAGGGGGAGGGGGGTGGTAGGGGATGAAAAAAAAGGAACAATTTAAACGCACTTTTACCTGAAGTTGACGCAGGAACAATGGAATCGCATGGCGGGGACCGAGCGAAAAAGCCACGTTGGACCAACACAGACCGCGTGCCAGCTTCAGGTGCAAGCCGGTGAACTTTTTTCCGCTTGCGCGCCGCGAACGTAATCTGTAACTGCCAGCCACGTTGCAGAGCTTCCCTCTTCTTTGTCGCGGGCAACACTCTGTGTACGGTTGTTGAAAAAAAAAAAGAAAAAAAAGAAAAATGCGTTTTTCCACGGCGGCGCGGCGCGGCGTAGCCGTTCTGTGTCAATGGTCCTGGCAAAATATTGCGATTGCCGGGGTGTAAATGAAAATGGGATCGACGATGACGCGATATATCACTTTGATTGAAAGCTTTATTGCTGTCTGCCCCGCGTAGACAGCCCGCCGAACGATCGTTTTTGATGTCCTGATAAAATCGAGACCGACCCCCTCGACGAAATCAACGGTAATAATGTAAATTGACAGTTCTTGAATTTTCATCCGGCCCCGATGGATATTTCAAGCTGTGCACTTTAACGAAATAATTTTGATTCGGCCGCGCGTGACTCTTCCGCGGAAAATTCATTTAATCTAACACGTGGAAGAACGCTCGACAACCATGTAACCGAGCTGGCTCTCTTCTCTGAACATTGCAATATTGTAACAGCTTTCACTAATTTTCATTAAACTATACTTTTCATTGTCACCAGTTTTTCTACTTACATTTCAGCTATTTCATGTAAAAATAGTGCAAACAGTTAATCATTGGATAATGAGGGTAAACATCGGTCGTACGCAAGCTATGCTAAAATTACAATTATTTTATTCAGTAATTACTAAAATAATGAAACAATCGATTAAAACTATAACAACTAAATGAATTCAGGGATCTATAACATAATGACCCTGAGTTTTGAGTTGACCCTGATTTGATCTTGACTCCCAAAATGTATATTATGTACATATGCATTAAAACTATAACAATTAAATAAATTCAGCGATCTATAATATAATGACCTTGAGCTGACCTCGACTTCCAAAATTTATATTATATATGCATTAAAACTGTTACAACTAAATGAATGAATTACAAAAAAATGATAACGTGTATCGGACGGTAACACGTGAATGTTAAATAAACAATTGTAGGTTATAGTGTCGGAAGCGACGTGTCATGTGAACACGCCAGAAGGTTTTAAAAATGCTATTTTACCAGGGAAACACCGTTAATTGGAATGTTAAACTGTTTTGTGCTCCGTGTATAACGATTCGTCCAGATGCGATTCCCAGCGTTTGCGTGCTAAATGTTCAACTTTCGTAATTACGCGCAATTAGAAAATAATTATTGTTCCCGGAAACTTGCCGCGCATGAAACTTTTCCGCACTCGTTCCACGTGTTTTCTGTATCACCCCCCTGATACACGACGTCCGTGGGGTGCAATTTTAATAGGGTGTTTGCAGAATTAAAGGGCTATTATATGGAATGTTGTATGTTGAACGCATTCCGAATTTGTATTTCATGTTTTATCGAATTTGATACTTTTCTGAGATTTTTGAATATTTTACAAGGTCATTATTAACCATCTTATTCGACTACACCCTTTTCCTTGGACGTATTGTTCAAATTATTTAAAAGAGTTGTTCGTACGTTCCTAGAAAGGATACAAAAAAAATTTAGAAAAGTGGTAGTTACATACTGTTATTTAAGATTACAATGTTATTACAGACACGAGACACGAACAGCCACTGGACAGTTTATTTGTTCTCGTGGACTTTACTCAAGGGAGGAAATATTTTACCTGGTTTCACAGTGAAAATCTCATCTCCTAGTTTACACAATTATTACTTTTATAGTAATCTGTTGAGTGCAATTCGTTGACAAAAATGACTTTACTGTTATGTTAGAGTAGAAAAATAAAAGTATGAAATTCAATCGTGTGGAAGGACTGTGAGGAAGTTTTTAATGGCATTGTAAGAGCAATTATGGGCAATTATCAATTACAGCAATATAAACAATTTAATGTCCATAACTGTCAGTAGGTTGTCGATCGGTCCTTTTCTTTTTGATATGTTCATTAATTTCTTTATTTCACTCGCACAACACACGTACAGACGTTCCGCAACAACGTTCTTCCAATATGGAGAAATAACACGATCGCGGATAAGAGAATGGAGCAAAGTTCGGCAAATATACGAGAAGAAATTGTCTTAAGTAAGTAGAGTGTTTCTTTAAAATGGAGGCTGCAGAGGGTGTCTACAAAAATCTAGGTCAGAGTTGTCCAATTCCGCTTCAAAAGCCGAATCTATTCCCCATTCTATCTGCCGTAACACTGTAGAAACTTTGGCTGATGCTACGATATGCGCCCGAAAAGTCGTTAACACTATTATACTCAATCAAGTTTAATGATATTTCCATATCTTTTGCGTTCCTGCGAGAAAAGGCTATTATAACGTAAGAGGTTTTGCTGGTCTATAGATCTAATTTACATTGGACAATGAATCTTATCATTTCTCATTCGACTTTTTCACACTGTTATACAATACATATACCTACAGGGCGAGTCAGTAAGAACTACTGTCTAAAATAACGCGATATGGTTGCATAAAAAAAATTTTGCAATTTGACTTTTTTATGTCTCATATTTTCTGAGATATCGAGGTGACCTTGGGTTTTTTTTCAAAGTTAATGCACCTGTTTTTCTAGTACCACGTAGTTACTCATGGAAGGACGAATTCAGCGACCTATAATACAATGACCTTGAGTTGACCTTGACTTCCAAAATATATATGTATGTATAAAGGTATTGGAACGTTTAAAATATTACTAGAAATAGAAAAGTATGATTACGGTAACTTCACAATTTTTATGAAATTTTTCCATGGTATTTTTTTTTAGAAAAAATATTCGATGCGACTTTTTTATCTGCAATAATTCATATTCGTAGAGTACGAACAGCTTTAAAAATTGACGCTGAAAAACATAGCGTGAAAAATTGTGTACTTTTCGATGATATATAACGTCTAAATAATCTTCTCTTAAATTGTCATCTTATTTTTCATGAAAATTTGTCAACATCAACTGCAGAGCAACACGAGTAGTACCTATTTTTAAAATATTTTCACATCAGCCGTTCGATTAATGGAAGTGGGAGAAGAGAATTTTACTGAAAAGTGAAGGGATTCGAAATTAAGTGGCAGTTATATGAATTTTTTTTTAATTTAACCGTGCAGTGAAAACTTTTGAACGTTAATTCATCGAAGTACCAATTAGCTTTTTAATAACTACGTTCAAAGAACTACGTTAATAACTCTACTTTAGTAGGTTCAATATTTTTTTTCATTGCAAGGTCAAATATTACACATTGGTCTGTATTGCTCCCCCCCCCTCACTCATTAAAATCTCAGCTCATAATTTTTTTTTATTAAGAAACCTCTGAAGAGATTTATGACAACATAATGTACATTCTAGGGTATAGTGAATAGGACGTTAATAACATTATAAAAGAAAAAGAGAAAAGAAAAACCTTAGGCACATAGGTTATAAGTATTTAGAAACGCTATCATACAGGGTGGTCCACCTAAATGTGGCCACCTAAATGTAGCCACTTGAATATCTCCTTTATTTGTCATTACCAGACTATAGATCTTTATGCAAAATAAAAATTTTCTGTATAAATTGCAAGAGTCAGGAGTGAAATAGAAGGGTCTTCCTTTCTTTAATTATTCTAAGCAGTCGAAAATAATCTATTGATATACCTAAATTTTTTAAATTGTTCCTGTGTTTTAAATTGCATATACCCAATTTTGTCATAAATGCATAAATAATAAATAATGTCTAGTCATGACATAACAAATCTTTTTAATGTAATATAAATGGTATCATAAGTTGAATTCTTTGCAAAAGTTATTTTTTTCTCAAGGTTATATTATTCCGAAGTGTGCACTTTAATTTTCAAAGATCATAGGTGATTCGAAGGTCATGTTATATATCTGAATATATTTTTCGCTCAGCTACACGATGCGATTAAAAAAAATGCAGTTATGTGTCAAAAAACACCGATGACCTTGATCCGAAAAAAGACTCCAAAAAATGACCTTCGGGGGAAAACATAGAAATAGTAAGAAATAGTTTTTGCATCACAATAACCTTGAGAGATATTTAGGTGGCTTTAAATGGATCTCATGGTACAGTGACTCTCACTAATATTCGGACACACTTAAAAAGACTATAATTTTTTTAATATTCGACCATACAACTTGGATTTTTTTGAGAAGTTAGAACAATCGGTTTTGTTACGTAACGTGAAAAGAATTTTTTCAAAAATTGCAATTGGTCCGAATTGCAGAGAAAATACTAAAAGTTATGTTTTACAACTTTTTTATGTGCGCTCATATTGAAAATGTAGAAAACACGTTTCGTAGATCTGTATCAATCAAACATATTCTGAAAATTTCATTAAAATCGGTCAACGTTGCAATGAGCTACAAACGTTGAAAGACGGTAGAAAGAAGATTTTCGGCCTCTAACTGCAATAAATCTAAGGATTCATATATCTTTCAATGCTTGTCGTTTTTTTCCCATATCAACCGATTTCGATGAAACTTTTACAATGCATATAATTGACACAGATCTACAAAACGTATCTAAAAATTTTCAATATAGATCCATATAAAAAAGTTGTAAATTACAACTTTTAGTATTTTCTCTACTATTCCGACCAATTGCAATTTTTGAAAAAATTTCTTTTCACATTATGTAGTAAATTAATTGTTCTAATTTCTCAAAAAAGTTCAATAGTATTGTGCATACAGTATGGTGCAATATCAAAAAAGTTATCGTTTTTTTAAGAGCGTCCGAATATTAATGGGAGCCACTGTACATATGTATACATATACACACACCTTAATATTGGGTACAGTTATGTGTGCTCATAATGCTGACGTAACACCAGTACCAGAATCATACAATTTTCCAGTCCCCGGTCCTAACACCCGCCAAAAGATCGGAAATCCTAACTGACCGTGATCGGTAATTTTTGTTTCAGCACCACTGTCGAATCTGCGGCAAGATCTTCTGCCACGGTTGCAGCGACAACAACGCGGTGCTGCCGAATTCGACGAAGCCTGTCCGCGTGTGCGACGAGTGCTACGTGTTTCTGATCGGTCGGTATACACCGGGCCAGTAGCGTGGTCGTCGTAACAGTTCGATCGGTCGGATGTCGTTGGACGTCATCGGCAGAAGGAAGCCAAGCCGCGCCGATAAGAGGGGAAGAGTGAGAATGAATCACGGAAGAAAAGATATGACCGGGCTTTGTCTCGCACGTGCAGAAAGGTACACGCGTTGATACACGAAGAATGCCGCCGCCAACGACGACGCGACGCGTTCGAACACGAATGCACACCTCTATTCCCGAAGGTCGCGTCGACGGACCCTGTCGGGAGCCGTTCATTTTCAATTCGACACACACGCGTTGCCCGTAGAAAGGGATCGGCGCGGATGTTTCCCCCGTTTCCCGTCGAATTCCTTTCATCCGGATATCATCGCGACGTTTTTCTGCGATTTACTTGGCGTCGTGGCGCGAAACACGGTCCCGCCGAGTTTCTCCGCGAGACCTGAAAAGCGGCCGCTCCCCTCCCCTCCCTACCCCTCACCTCTCCGAAGGATTTCGCGACACGACGGGATGATCCAACGACTGAAAGCAATTCCGCTACTTTTGTCCGTTTCCGAAGCACAATCCTCATAATTCCTGAGCCGACCCGCGCGACCGTGTGCCCACGCGAGGGCCGGCGTAACAATCAAACGATGCGGCCTCCGTGGAACAAATGTTCCACTCCGTGATTACTCGGTGAACGCTGCGCTGCTGCGGTACAGGGACCCCGGTCGACACTAATCATTTATTGTGAAATCGATGAACCGATATCCGAATTCGATGATTTTTTGACACCTTGTAGAAATCGATATTTTGAACAACTTTCTCCTTTGCATGTAGCGGCGGTCTCGTTCCTTTTCCGAGATATTCGCGAGAAACTATCGGCTACAGTATTCTCTCCGTGACTGTCGTGGTCTCTACCGTACCTGTCAACGTTTCATCCCCACCGCTGGAGAATCCCTCTTGGAACCAGTCAAGCGGTAAACACGCTCGAAGACCGAGCCAACGAGGGCTCGAGTATCGGTGAGACTCACACTAATGCAAGGTGGCAGAAATACATGAAAAATGTTTTATAAAGATTGGAAATAAATTTTGAAACGTTTTTTCGTTACCTTCATGTTTTCTAAGATATTTGAACTGTTGGAGATAAACTAGACACATTGTAATATTCTTTTTTGGTGTTTGCTTCTATTTATATTATCTGTTCTATTATCCGTTTCGTTTTATTGCATGTATTAAGATATTTTATATTACGTTATACTGTATTATATTTGAATAACAATTTGTATAAATTATTGTATTGTGTTGTAGTTTTTGTTTATTCCATCGCCTTCGCTGATTTTTATAAATGCCATAATTTAGTGTAACAATTCTGAAATTCGTTCTTTGTTCCTAACATGCAAAGGAAAAAGTTGTAGAAATTATAGAGATTTATAACATATAAAAAAATCATCGAAATCGGAGGGTAGGTAACTGTTCTGCAGTTTAAAACACTACAGTTAGATTTCCTTCGAAAACTTCGACGCTCGTTCCGAATCAATTTACGAATAAACAATTTCCGTCTGTGTTTTTTAATTCTTTTTTAACTGTACTACTTCAAACTTTCGTGATTACACTCCAGATTCATGCAACCTCGCAATGTTTGTGAGAGTGCCGTATTACGTTTACAACAAATATTTTCATAGGAAAATCTCGCATAGCTATATTGATTGGCAAAAATAAAAGACCATTCTAAAAAGCAATGAAAAAGTAACAATTTCTAGATTCCGTGCAAATTCAAGCTGCTTCTCATTATGTTATGTTTGATATTTAGAGTGAATGTAGGTAACATGGAACATCACAACATTTTTATAAACGTCTTTCTTTCACAATTTTAATATGTTAAAGGTTTTTTTTAATTCTCTTACTGTTTTAAATTTCACATGTTCATTTTTGTCATAAACATATGACATCCGCAGTAATTATGGATAGTAGAATATGCACTGGAAGAAGAATGTCAAAAATAAACAGTGGTCTGATATTTTTGTCAGTCACTGTATCTGACGTCATTGCGTTACAGCAGCAGCTTCGCTTTACGACAAGAAATATCCAACTTATTAATAAAGAATGGAGGCGGTTGTAACACGGTATGGGGTCGATAGTAACGCAATATATTTTTTTAAGGGGATACATGATTTTTTGGTGACGCTGTTGTTAAGAAGATGTTATGTCAATGTGTGTATAGTGCTTTATAATAATTTATTATAAATGTTAAAGTTAGTACTTTGAACTCGCAAAACGGCGGGAAAATATTTAAATATAAATATGGATTTCGTGATTAAAAAAACATGGAAATTAATATTTCTACACTCAATATATGTATAAATTGCGTATCTACAAGATGAGGACATGAAAATTGTATTTTTGCATCGCCTATCAAAAATTTGCGGTAATGGCGATAATAAATTTGGGAGTGTTTACAATGTTACTTTCGATCCCGGTCATCCGGATTCGATGTCCATTGTTCGAGTTAGGGTCATTGAATCTTAGCAGCCCATATTCCTAAAAAACGTTATTTGCAAAAAGGATAAAAATCTCTGTTATATTTGTTCAACTGGGAGCACGGTGCCGTTACGTTTCTGTTACTATTACAACATTTACCGAATGTTGCGCCCGTCTTTGTCCAGATCGGGAATTCTACTTTCTATGATTAAATGGATCCGCCAGCGGATTTCGAGTTGTGAAACGTTGAAACTGCAGATACGCTTACGCTGTAGTTTTTTCGAAACGCGTGCCTGTACAATGGTATTTTTAAGAGATTCTGTAGCGATGAAGAGATTTTATGCGAATAAAAGGCTGATTTTATATTTCTTTCGTGCCAGTTATTCGACACCTTCACTGCGGCGTTCCGATCCCCAAATCTAGATATTCCTTATTAAAATTAAAAAGGGAAAATACATTTTTATTGGCTGAACTTCACCCGACGAAACCAGAAATTTTTTACTTTTTTTATACAAACCTGTAGATTTTGACGATAAAATGCCGAAAATCCAAGTTTTAACCATAGGAATCCACTGATTCAAAAGTTATGCGTGTTTGAAGTTCGAAATCTACGTTGTCGACATCAGCGGGTGCTGGTGGTGCCACCTAGGGCTGCACTCACCACATAATAACATAGCGACGCCCTTATCTCTCAAAATCGGTGAAACTCGCCGAACTTTACACACGCATAACTTTTGAACCAGTGGATTCCTAAGATTAAAATGTGGATTTTTAGCATTTTCTCATCAAAAGCTACTGGAGCAACTAAAAGAAAGTAAAAAATTTCTGCTGTCCTCGGGTGAAGTTTTTTATTTTACTACGGTTTCTTCCAATTAACTTGGACAATTTTTATTTTACACAAGAATCCGTAATATAGTAATTAGTAGATTGCGGATTTTATGCATTTATGACAAAAATGGGTGGTTGCAATTTAATACAGTGGACGGATTAAAAAAATTTAAGAACATAAATGTATTAGTTGCAGCTTACGAACATTATTAAAGAATGATAGGAATTATTACTTGGCCCTTGTTTGTTGCAGTTGATGCAAACAATTTTTATTTTTTGCATAAAGTTCCGCAGTCTAGTAATTAGGCTCCCAAAAAGTGATGCGAAACAAACTAGAACAAAATATAAAAAAATTTATTGATTTTCGAGGATTCAAATTATAGCTGGAAGACCCTGCTTTATGCCAGAGAAAATCGAAAAATCCCGACCGAGCAGAGATACTTAGTTTTTAAGGGGTTAGTTTGAATTGATTAAGATTTATTTAATCAGATATACAGGGTGTCCCATTTAAGTTGAGATTGTAAAAAATCTCGAAGACATGTGATTTAAAAAGAACAAACTGACACATGTCCTTTACTGTTTCGAGTGGGAAGTCAGATGGCACTATTAGTTTTTTTAATGTGTGAGCGTTTTCAAGCTTATTTCAATGTCATTTTGTCTTTTTTTTAATCATAAACCCATATTTTTTATTTCGGAATCATATTCTACGTAAAAAAATGTACAACTTTTGTTTGAAACATTTTTTTTTTTTAAAATATGGGTTTATGATAAAAAAAAGACAAAATGATATTGAAATAAGCTTGAAAACGCCCACGCATTAAAAAACTAGTAGTACCATCTGACTCCCAACTCAAAACAGTAAAGGACATGTGTTGAGCGTTACCGCGATGGCGATACGCGGTTACTCTAGTTCGGTTTCGAATTAACGAAATTCAAACTGGGTTGAAAAGAGTAAAGATATAGACGTTCTGTTTCACGAATGTTCGTTTATTGCAAACGCTAACACGGTCACGACGGTTGTACGGTGTGATTTTCGATAGTGCGTTCGATGCTAAGTTCGATTCGATGATTGGCTTATGATAGATTGTTTCGAGAGATCCGTTCTGTTTGCTCGATGATGTCGTTCTGTCTTAGCTCCCTCCGTCTCGACGCGTTGTCCCTTCGGAGTAATTGTCCGTCCAATCGCATAGGCCGTTGTTTGCGGGGGTGATTTTAAAAACGGACTTTAGATTGGTGGATAGCGACGTTAGAAACTCCGTGGATTGGTTGTTAATATACAATGACGCCCTTGTCCGCATAGGCTCGCAGGTACTGAGGGTAACGAGGGGGTGAGAAGGAATTGGTAAGGCAGTTTTAGCGATTTTTATGATGACGTAGCGGACAATAAACCAGAAAAAGGTGCTTGGGACCTAATAAGGCATGCTCAGAAAAACGGTCGCGAGGAATGAGAAGGTTGCCGGCTGACAAACAGATGAGCTAGGCTCGAAATGTGCAAAGATTGGAAACGGAATAATGATGTCCCTTGACTTTCAGGTCTATTGTTGCTAGGTCATAAAATTCGGTACGGTAGGTTGTCGATTGCGGGCCTTTAACGGACCCTTTCCGGATTAGACTGCGGAAAGCCCGGCCTGCGGGCCATATGACGGCCAGAAAGAACGCTCGCCTCGAATGTTAATAAAAAAGGTCTACCGAAAAAACGGTCCGTGGAAATAGCAGAATATTTGATGATGTTGGCTACGTCGCAACAACATGTGTCAGTTTGTTTTTTTTAAATCACGTGTCTTCGAGATTTTTTACAATCTCAACGTAAATGGGACACCCTGTATATCTAGGAAGACAATTTTCATTTCGCATGAAAGTCTGCAGTTTAATTGCAGATGAATTGCAATTTCACAGATGTCATATAAATTGCAACAAACGCGCCTGTTTCGAGTCCGTTCACACGATGTCTGGCGAGACCATTAGGAGACACCATCGAAATATTAGAATGATTGACCACCGATGAAATATTGGAATCGGTGGCGACCGAGGGAAACCGAATGATGAAAGGATCGCTCGGGAATCGAAAGTAATGGAGAACGTTCTAATCGACGTGATATCTCATTCGGAGACATTAGGGAGTCAATCGTTCGAAAAGACCGAACGAAGAACAGGGGGTTCCAGGCACGCGGAAACCATGCCCGCAGAAAATGGCGGCCATAATGTGCAATCTACCTGCCGAACGTAAATTCGTTTCTCGCAGCTGCCTACACGCTCCCTCTAATCTTTGAAAGGAGAACCGCACGCCATTCCATCGACTCGCCGCCACCACCGCCGCCGTTGGAAAAGCAGTAAAACAGTCCCTGGCCACCATCCACGGTGCTCTTATCCTTTCTAGACGTTAACAATGCCTGCCACCGTGGGATCTTACGATGTATCTATGTACAAGGCAGTATATATACGTACGTACAGGGTGTTTCACTTTAATCAGACAATGCCCGGTACGTCTGAGGTGGGCTGGCCAGCCACGAAATTTCATCTTTAACTTCCCCGGTTGTTTTTCAGGAAGCGTTACAAACGTATGATGTATTTATAATAATAAAAATATTATAATATGGAAGTATTCTGTAATGTGCCGGTTATCGTGACTGTAATTCACTTGTTTGCAACTTTTTTTTAGCGATTTATGGAAAAAAATGTTTTTTTATAAAACATACTACGGAAATGCAAAAGAGGTCACCAGAGATCAAGAGAAAAATAATCAGACTGTACGGAATCACTTCGAACTAATTTTAAAAAGCCTTCTCGGAAAAATTTATTTATTTCCGTCTGTGCCGGTAGATTTATGTATCTCTATCTCTGAAGTAGCTGTATACATACATATATGTATTTTGCTTCGCATTCAGCTAAGGACTACTTCGCTGGACACCGGCATTATTACCTGAGCTGTTGATCTGCTTACGCGACAAAGACTTCGTTGTCCGTTAGGCAATGTTTGTC
Source organism: Lasioglossum lativentre (assembly GCA_916610255.1). Taxonomy (NCBI): domain Eukaryota; kingdom Metazoa; phylum Arthropoda; class Insecta; order Hymenoptera; family Halictidae; genus Lasioglossum; species Lasioglossum lativentre. The sequence goes on along the minus strand of OU744356.1, from coordinate 34,141,707 downwards.
AGTAGCTTTACAAGAAACGTGCACATTGTAACAGCTGTGATCCTGAGAAAATGGTACTACAAATTAATCATTGGTAGACTGAGGATCTTTATGGAAAATAAAAATCTTCAGCAGCTAGTATGCGAAGCAGAAGATTTAAATAAAAATGCAATTCATCCCCTAATAGTATTTTTAACACTGTTCTTAGATTTTTTTAATTTTTCACTGCCAATTTCTTCATAAGTACATAAAAATCCGCAGTCATCAGAATTGCTCGTTCTACGGTCTAGAAACTTCATTGCGATTCATTGGTAATAATTAGACAGCGGATTGTATGCATCTATGACAAAAATGAGTAGGTGTAATTTAAAACAGTAAGCACATTCGTAGAATTTTAAAATACTATTATATTATTCGCAAACATATTAAGAGAGAAAAGAAATTCTTGTTTCACTCCAGTTTGTTGCAATTCGGGTAGAAAATTTTTATTTTGCATAAAGATCCGCTGTCTAGTAATAATTTACAATTGATTATTATTTTTGTTACACAATTTATTATTATTACAACTTCCTTGCTAATTTGTTATATCTTCCAAATGAAATTTCCAAACATTACTAATATGTTAGTGCAATCCTTTCCCCTGACAAAAAACAGTTCCACCTTCATCATTGTCGATAATAGAATTTGTTTCAAGCTTCGATAAAAGTGCTCTCGATGGCTAAGAACTAAAGTGTATTAGATGCTCAGCGAGATGAAACATTCGCTAATAAACTCAAGGATTTTCTCCTTTTCTTCCCTCCGGTTCTTAGTTTGAGTACGAGGATTACCGTCCAGGAAGAAAGTATCGAAATCTGATGCACAAGATGTGCCATATCGCTAACGATGCTCATCGTCCTTTACAAACACTGGATATCCTCAGGGATGCACTACTCCGCTTTCGTAAAGTATTAATCTCAAAGCCGTAGATAAATGGCACGCGATACTATTAATAAATTGTAGATAAACTGCACAATATGCATACTCGCCAAATTCGTTCGCTTACTCGTTGAATGTTGAATCACGCTAGTACTATTTAATTGCTACACAGCAAATCACACGGAATGCAAAAACATGCAAAATCACGTAGGAAAGACAGAATTCCAAAATTTCTTACAATCGCACTGTAAGAATTATAATGTTTCTATTAACAATGACACCACGAACTCGATACATGAATTGAAAACAATATTAAAACATTCGTCTTTGTTTCATCGTACAAATAAATACCAAAGTAAAAGAAAAAACTATGCATGTACGTTTGTAAACAAATGGACGGGATTCAATGTGTTTGATCAGAGCAGCTTTTAAAGTTAACTTTGGTTAAATCTAACCGGGTCCGTAACATAAAACGCGAGTACAGTGCAACGCGAAAGTTTTCACACACAGATGAAATTTATGCACTGCGCAATAATGTTGCACCGAAGTAAATTTTTCTTCGTGAACAAAATTTCATGTTTGATACTTTAAATATACATATACATATATATATATATATATATATATATATATATATATATATATATCATTATTAGAAGACGAATGAAACCTTCCACGTTTGTGTAGAGACACTTTTGCGGGTTACTGTACATACGCGAACCGAAAGAGGAAAACCGCCAAGAGCCAGCGAATCTTCATCCAATATGAACAACAAGAATGGCCTCGAGTGCTTTTGCCGAGTTTTTCCTTTCGGCGGGCCTATTGCTGTGAAACGGCCTCTACAGATGTAAGGCTACTGGATCGACTAATAAGCACCATCGGATTCTTTAGTAGGAAGTGGTTTCTGGTGTTGTTATAATGTTTGACAACTGAGATTTAAATATTCACTTTAGAAAGAATTTATTCCACTAACTCCTGTACTCATTAACATCAAAATATCTCCCAAACTAATGATTTTTTGTCATAAGTGATTTAGTACTTAGGGAATAGCGAGTTAACCCTTAGCACTCGAGCGGCGACTCAGAGTCGCCATTAAAAATTGCTCTACCATTATTCACTGTATTGTTTACATTATTAAATATGGTGCTATGTAATCAATTATCAACCATTTCAGTATTGCATGTGGTATTATATCAATTTCATATCCATAGAATGAAAAAAAAATCATATAGAATGGAATTATTCTAGGTCGGAAGAAATGTTTAATTTTCGAGTAAAAATAGCTCCGAGTGCAAAGGGTTAAAAAAGAAAGTTGACCTCCAAGTGACCTCTACGCGTCCACAAAGAAAAAAGATATCTACATCGGAAAGTGTGCATCCTGATTTAACTTTTGTCCGGAAAATTTTTTAGTACCAACAGTTTCAGAGATATTCGACTGGGTCGAAATGGAACACCCTTTATTCGTTTAAGTGAACAGCGAGGTGTATTTTTGTGCAATTTTCTACTTTTTTCCGTGATGAGTGAAAGACAGAGATGGTTCGAAACGTTTCGTGATGGGAAGTTCAGTCTTACCGATGATAAACGGTCTGATAAACTCATCGACATCGATAACGATCTAATTGCTAGCCTAATTGAAAATAATCCACGTTATACACGAGATATTGCTGCAATGTTACGGATCATCAAAATCCTGCATTAAGATTCGTATCTGATTGGTCAAGATTGGCACTTGACATTGAACGTACCGAACACTAAAAATTAATACAGGGTGTTCGAGGTAAATTGGACCAACGTTTTTCTCGTAAATAATATTTTGCGAGAATAATTATTTCTCGAGAAACGAAGGTTTCCTTCAGTTTCTTTTTTAAATAGAATGCTATATGTTTTTTAATGTCATATGAAAGCATGGGTCAAGAGGAATTCACTGATACGTAACACAATGACTTTCAAGGTCATTCAAATATTCCCGGAGTAATATTATACGGACACATAAAGAATTTGTTATTGTATTGTCTTGTTGCACGTGTGCCCTACCCAAGGAATAGAAAGAGGAAAATAGCATTTGCTTTTACCGAGGATTTTTCATTCGACTGGGCGAGTGCTTTGAAACGACCTGTACTAGCATGTAGTTATATTTCACAGGGATTTATCGTTCTCTTGTTATACGAGTGCTCCGTACAAGAGCAGGAAGAAGAAGAACGCGAAAACCCCAGAGAATCTTCATAACAAGGTTGGTTTAGAGAGCTTTTGCCGCGCATTTGTCTTTTGATGAGCAAAGTATTATGGAAGAACCTATACAAAGCATCAGTGTAGTTATACTCTACAGTGAAGGATTTATTTCGCGTCGCAGTGGACGTGTGCTCTCCACAAGAATCGAAAGAGGAAAATCGCAAGGGATCTTCTCAACAAAGTTTAGGATGCTTTTGTCGAACATTTTTCTTTTGGTAGATCAAGTTTTATGAAACAACCGGTACACGCATGCATGTAGTTATATTTCATAGGAATTTATCATTGGCTGGGAACAGGTGTGCTGTATGCAAGAGAGGAAAATCGCAAGGACCTCGAGCTGAAGGACCTAGGTCTACGACACTAGAGGACCTAGGTCCATGACTCTATATAGAGGACCTAGGTCCATGACTCTATATAGAGGACCTAGGTCCATGACTCTGTATAGAGGACCTAGGTCCATGACTCTAGAGGACCTTGTTCCATCATCTTGGAGGACCTACCTACGTCCATGACTCTAGAGGACCTTGGTCCATCATTTTAGAGAACCTAGGTGTATCATCTTAGAGGACCTAGGTCCATGACTCCAGAGGACCGTGGTCCTCATGACCGCCCTAACCACAGGGCTAAATGGGCTATAGCCCCGGGGCGCCAGCCTTTTGGGGCGACAATTTTGTATTTTTATTTGTTTATTAGAAATACACTTATCGACTATTCCTAGTCCTGAATCTTTGGTAAATCTTCACCGGTCACCCCGCACTCATTTTCCCTATTTTTTTATGAAAAGGGGCGCATTACTGTTACTAGCCCACGGGCGCCACATATCTTAAGACGGCCCTGGTGGTCCTAGAGGATCTTCAGCCAATCTGAACAACAAGGAGTGGTTTCGCGGATTTTTCTGTCGGTGGGCCGAGTGTTGTGAAACGGCCTGTGCAGGCGTGCATGTAGTTATATTCTATAGGTACGTAAGGGAGTTATCGGTGTCGTGTTACACGTGTGCTCGCGGTGCTTGCCGGCTGACTGCGGTAAGTTCCGAAGGGTGGTTTCGAGCCGCGGCTGTCCGTGTAGGCCAACTTGTCGGCTATCTACGACTTTCGAAAGCTCGTTAGCCACGAGCGTGCACGCTTAAACGGCCGCTAAATTGAAATCGATCCTTGCAGCTTTTGGCTTCGATCCCTGACGCGTCTCGAGAATTCAACCGCGAGAACACACTCGCGCCGATCCGCGTGCCGCCTTGCACCAATGTGCACGCGACAATCTTGTTAAACTCGAACGTCGAGCCGAACCGTTCTCGGGCCGCTGCGGGCTCGCTTCAAACCCTACCAACTATGTACTTTTTACTTTTTTTTTTTTACTACGTTTCTCCCCTCTCCTCTCGCAGAAGAACACCCGTCATCGATTAATTGGCGAATCACGGCGCGAGAATATTGGTGCTGTTTTTCAACCATTAGAGCTTGTTCAATCATTTCACAAAAGAAGAAGACAATTTATATTTATTGTATACTACATTCTCTTTATAGTCTTTTGATACGTTCGGCGCGGTAAAAAATAGTAGAACTACACGATCTCAGAAACACCACGGTACCGAGGGTTTTTCTTAGATCAAGACTTGACTCTATATAGATTCCTGGTTTCAAAAGTTTGATTATTATTACCAACGTAATAATAGATCGTTCATATACATATGTTCTGTATGTTATTTTTGTAAGAAAACTATTCTGAGAGCCAAGAAACGCGAACCCAGCCGATAACATAAAAAATTCCGGCGTTTTCACAGATTTTCTCGAGTTGTGACGCCATTCACTATAAATAGTTCGCGGATAAGGGTCCGCGTACTTGCATAAAGGTGCGAGTAGATTTCGCCCGGATGTTTTATAAAAATTCGAGAGAAAGATTTCTTTCGTCGACTGCGATACAAGCATAATGAAAACATCATTAGCTAAAATGCGGTGGTACTGAAAATGAAGGAAAAAGAAGTTCGCGTCGTTTTATTTTATAACTAAACTTTCATACATCATGGCTGTGATCACTGGTAAGTGGTAGCAAGTGTCGTGACTCGAAAAGGTAGATCGTGTACTTGTTAAGGGTAGTTAGGGCTTATTTCAAGTTACGGGTTTGCTACATTTATATTCTCGTGTAGCCTAATTGGCTCCTTTAATTAAATATCCAATACTTGTGGTCGAATCGATATGAAATAAAATCTGCCTAGGCACTTGATAATGGAATTATTAAATCTGAAAATAATGAACTGTTATAACTGGAGGCAACAGTTTCTAAATTAAAAATAAAAATCTTTTTTAGCTGAAAATTTCAAGAAAATTCAATCTAATTTCTACAGTAATCTTCATCGGACTTGCGAGCGTTCTGCACATTAAAGGAATGTTAAATGTATCGATAAGAAATTTATTGCATTCGCGAGTTAAATAACAGTAGCGAACAATGCGTGTCATTAAATAATCTTAATTAGGATTTAATATTCTACACCACTGTTCAATATTAGAATATATTATTACATTCACAATTAATGATTTAATTAGTCGATTGTTATGGTTTCTCGTGTTCGATAAAATTCTTCGAAAAATTGTCTGATCCGAAATAAAACGGTACTTACAATAATACTTTGAAGATGTTCCAACATGGCCATTAGCAATAGAACTGCCCGGGGCTATCTTTCGTGCGGCAATTTAGTCAACCCGAACGAAGGCAGCCGTTGATAAGAACGTAAGTGCTCGCGCCTCGGTAAAAAGCTACTTGTGTGATTTTGTTGCTACTAAAAGTGTACTCATTGGAGGGTGGTAACGAGCGGTGCGCTGTCCGCCTGAGATAAGTGAAATAGTAAAGAAACAGAAAGGAACGAATGGCCGTGGAAATTATTTTTACTGTCGAAACCGAAGTATATTTCTCGGAACTGATATTTGAGACGAGGTGACGGATGAACGAAAAAAAAAAAAGTGAACAAAGAAGTATAAATTATATTATTGCGTGGGTGATTTCCAAGTTATAGCCCGTAAAATCGTTTTATTCGCGAGTTAACGAGAAACGCAATGAATCAATGGGTCTTATCTTTTTCGTAACTCGCATAATAGATAAAATATAATATCTTTGAAATACCTGCGTGCATTCTACTTTTATAGAGGGGAACATTAAAGATTGGATTTAATAGCAGCTTATTACATTTATATAACCATCGGCCATATTGGTATTCGGACCTCTCTTACTGCTGTTTTTACCTACTTCCCTTTGTATGGTACACATATGTGCGTACATACACAGCAAACGCGTATTACTGTGCTAACAAGAAGCCACATGTAATTTTTTAAATAAAAAAGCCACTTTTAGTCAATAAAGAAACTACAGGTTTAAATAAAAATGTGATATTGTATATAAGTGAACTTATTTACGTTACAATCGAACATGACTGGAAATACAGAAATGACGTAGAAAAGTTGTAAAAGGGGATGTTCCCAAATGGTTTAAAAAAAAACTTCAGTTTACAAAAAAAAATAAAAAAAGGATTGGGAAACAAATTCTGCCCCACCATCTCTGAAAGTTGTTAATTAATCGTTTCCGATGTTGCTAACGACGAATCTGACATCGAAAATTCAAAATGGCGGATTCGGAATAGTACAACGCTAAGTCATTGGAACCAAGGTGACGTTTCGTCATTGGAACCAAGGTGACGTCACGAAATTGTCAGTGCTACTATATTGGTGCCGATCGGCCATATATGCCGAAAACGACGAGTCAGCGTAAATAAGATCATGCGAATAAAACAATGGGTAATGCATTACCGCATTAACGACAGTATAGCGTGTCTCGTGATCGGTGGCACACTGTACCTCGATCACGAATGTTATGTCTTCACATTGACATGACCGACACGCGAAATGTTTAAAGCTCACGTTATTATATTGTAAGACCTTTACCTTTTACTGATTGCGGGAACACTTTCGGACCCGCAATAAAGGTGCCGTCGTCACCTGGACTGCGAATTATTAAACATGATCGATAAGCCACTGTGATATTTTCCGTTGTGGTAGCTACTGCGGACCTAGAATTAGAGTTTTACTGGCACAGCATTGCTCGCACTACGACATCCTAAATTTAACAGGTCCGACGCGAAGACATTAAACTCGGACTAATTAAAAGCTAAATTGACATTCGGAGAAGCTGCAAGTAATTTTAGAAACATGCGAATGTCATTGAAAGATTTCAAGTTTTAAAGGAATAATGTGGTCGTAAACTGTTTGAAATCATATCGACATTCTTTATTTATTTAATGGTTTAATATTTTTACGTGAATATATTATTCTGAAATGACAGATAATTAATTAATGCAAAACAGGATAATTCTTCTAACAATTGGATGATCATATTAATTGAATAAATAACATAACGATTTTAGTTGGATTGCTGTGTATCCTAGTTAAACTGTAAGGTAAGAAACATAGATAAGAAGCACATCAAATAAAGAGCAGAGAGGGCGGAACGTCTAATGGAATGGGGAGAAATAACAGGATGTAGTAAAAAGATGATTTATCATAGGAAACAATTCTAGCTATTACCAGCAACAATTATAGTATAGAAATGAGACAAAACATGCTACATTGAAAATTTGATGTTTATATTGTCTCAACATAGTAAGTTAAACCAGCGTTTCAAACAATTGAAATAATGAGAAACCAGTGAATGACAGTCAAAATGTATTACATAAAAAAGGTCCAAAATTTTTGGTCCCGTAGAGTGAAGTTTAGACCAGTCTTCGATGGTTAAATTTTCCGAATGTATACACTTGTTTCAGCGACGGTTAGAATCGGCTACCTCCACCCGTCCAGCCAGCGCGGGTCGGCCTGTCGCTGCAGGTCCGGACAGGCACCGGATGACGTAGCTACTCTGACTATCGCGCTCCGATGGCCTATGATGAAATCCGCAGTCTGATAACAAAAAGACAATTCCTTAAGCCTGCGGAGGAGTAAGCAAAATTGAACTGGTGGAAGCAAATTGATTTGAAGGTAGTAGCCGAACACAAAGAACTGTTAATAGGACGGCGGAAATCTTCGGGCTCTGATAGACCTGCCTGGTCGGCAACAGCGGTTGATTTAAGGGGGCAAGATATTCGTTCGAAAATTATGATCGAGGCAAGGGGAGGATTTGCGGTAATAGATATGGCGCGGTTGCAGGGACGGTGATTCGAGAAAACTCGTGTTCGAAGGGTTTTCCCTTTTCGCAGGAACGGCACGGCCCGCCGCCGGAACCGTGCACCTGCAATAAGTGAAAGCAATTGCAGGTAATAGCATCGGGCCGGAGCTACGATTCCATCTAGCAACACGCGTACCTCACATACTATCCGCGCTGATTGTGAACCTGAATTATCGCATGATTCCTGCCATTGCGGGAAAAATGTCGACATTAACAGAAATTTATTTGTAAGCTGACGGGAATCCGGACGGAGCGCGTTCTGTTAATCAGATTTTCAGACACATACGCTGACGCACATAATTGTGCACGCATCCTCCAAATAGCGATAACTGTTTCAACCCTTTGCACTCGGAGCTACACATTTTAACTAAAAAATTAAACATTTTTACCGACCTAGAATAATTCCATTCTATATATTTTTCTTTCATTTTACGGATCACATAGACTTTTCAATTTTCACTACATATTTTTGATCGCGTACTATGGTCTCAAATCTCGAAATAACTTCTAAATCATTTGGCACTCTACGAATTATATGATATAAAGGGATGAAAAGGAAACTTTTTTGTTATAAAATATCAAAATCACCTAGACATTTTAATTGTTACTATGATCTTAACCGTTTGCAGTCGGAGCTATTTTAACTCGCAAATTAAACATTTCTTCCGACCTAGAATAATTCCATTCTATATATTTTTTTTCCATTTTATGGATACGTAATTGATATGATATCTCATACAATACTTAAATGTTTAGTAATTGATCAGATACCATAATATTGAATAATTGCAAACAATATTTTGAATAATGGTACAGCAATTTTTAGTGGTGACTCTGAGTCGCCAAGGGTTAAAAGTGACGTGAAAATTTCGAAAGATTCGGGCGGAGTCGCGAAAAACATAGTGGAGGTTTAAACAATGTAGAGACATTTTTATCTGTCCACTTACTTTTTCCCCCGACTGCAGACGAGCATTCGACAACTCTCCGGAATTTCGTTTTCAATATTAAACGAATCTAAATTCCCATACACGTCCGCAGTCTGCTAAAGTTTTGCGCCCATCATGAGAAATGGCGTATGGTTTTTAGTTTAAAGCTGAGTGGAGCCGCAACGGGCCCAATAACGCGGTTAAAGTACAGGCGCGCGTCGGCCTACGATCGTTGCGGGGAAAACCCTGTGTAATTGAAACGTCTAGGTCTAGAACAAGCGCAACGATATTGTTTTTTTTTTTTTATTTATTCCGCGAGAACTGAACGCCTCTAGCAGAACAGAATTCATGGGACATTTAGCTGAGCGATTCCTATTTCGCGTGTGCATCCTTCGAATCGCACGACCGAACAGTTCACGTCGGGTGAAAGGGAATGGAGTACCGGTATGCGTGTCGCAAACGAATGAAAAAAGAGAGAACAGAGAGAAAAACAGAAAAAAAAAAATTGAAATTCGCCGGTGCATCGAGGCGTAGTGAACTATACGGAGTAATGAAAACAAATAATTGTTTTCCGTAACAATGGACCCCGCAAAGCTGCTTCGTGTCTCACACCGTCACAACACACGCGTTTACCATGACAATGTGGATTTATCGAATCAAATGTGGATTTATGACCGCGACGACACTGGCCTAGAATTACCAGAATTTCAATCCCTTCCTTTCCCGTTGTCCTCTTCAGCTATAAACGAAAATCCGAACATCAATAACCTTTCGATAAATTTTGATTGAAGGACCGTGGGGGGGGGGGGTGGGAGGCAGCTGGGTTCCTAAAACCGATGTTGAATTTTACCGACTGTGAAAAGTACGAGCAAGTACTTCGATTTATTATAACTTTAATATTTCTACACTACTTCTCCAAAATTAGTAATAATTTTTTAATCTTTTGTATCAATTTTTGCGGTTCCACGCGATTTTTATCAACCGTTGGAGGAGGCATACTAACTCATTAACTTTGATCGTATGAAATATTTACTGGAACATATGTTGCTTTTATTTAAATGAATATTGTAGTGTTGTAGCGTTTTACCTTTTTTCGAAATTTTGAAAAACTTTCCATTGGCTTGTTGTTTTTGAAACGGACATTTGTATTCAATTTTCATCTCGCCCTTTTCAAAATGAATTGTAGTAACTCGCTTCTGAAGCTCATGTATCCAAAGTTGCTCATGAATAAAAAGCTAACATTCCTGTTATTCGTTTCCTCGATTCCGCACTAGTTCAACGCAAATATTTCGTTCGGCCGTGGAGCCACCCATGAAATAAAAAAATAAAGTAATGTCACGTGTCCTGAGAGATATTCCCATTGCTACCACTACGATACATAATTCAGTGAGACTCGTCCGCCTTGGAAACGCATTAAGCTTCCGATTCTTCTCTTAAGTCACTCAAGAGACGGAACGATCCCTACGTCTCGATTCACGGCTGCAGTAACAAGCCGTAAAAAAGTATTTTTTCGCTACGGAAAATGTTCATTTACCGAGGGGTTATGCTCGGTTCGAATAAAGTGATTTTGGGGAATTTTTTAAAAAATGTCAAGGTTTTGTAAAATTGTTCTCGTACTTAAAATTTAAAATAGGTAGTTCATTTTCGAGACAACTTCATAATTTAAAAAATCTGAAAATATTGTCTGACAAAATCGTCAAAACGACTGTGACTATTGTAATAATATTATTACTTGTAAAAATCTGGTTAAAAAATTCTAAAAATTACCTTATAAACAGATTGTTGAACCATTGGAATACGATTGAAATAGTACAAAATATTTATTTTAAAAAATGTCAGTTCCTCCCGTACATACACATATGAAAAAATACGACATAACTAAATGCACCTACACGAAAACAAGTAGCTAGAAAAAACTGCAATCCGTACAAATTTTCAGTTTATTTAACTGACATAGAACATCCAAAACGCAACGAAATAAAATACACCCTGCAGAAGAATAAATAAATAAAAAACATCTACAATAATTAAAATCCGTACAATTTCTCTGTTTATTTACAAGATACAGAACTACCAAGCAAGAACGGTGTAAAATATACTGTACGCAAAAAAAAACATATGCGTGGAAAGCCACGCGCGGCTGAAGTGAAACTTCTTGCAGTCTAGTAATGTTTAGAAGTAAATTAAGATTGGAAATGGTAAGTAATCCTAATGAAGCGACAACAAGATCAGGAACAACTAATACAAAAAAAAAAATAATGAAGCGACAACAAGATCAGGAACAACTAATACAAAAAAAAGAATAATGAAGCGACAACAAAATCAGGAACAACTAATACAAAAAAATTCATTAAAAAAATCATAGAAAAAGAAGGAGAGCGTATGGGAAAGAAAGAGACATAGTTCATAGCATTTCCTATACGCTCTCCTGCTTTTTGTGCCTCAATCTTCTCATCTACATAAAAGGAATGAGTGGAGAAATTAGTCTTTCTGACACTAAATCCAATGGTGGTAGTTTTGGTGACATTTCCGGATATTTGAATCCATTGAATTTCGCGAAATTGGGGATGTGATTACGTCCGAGAGATTGGTTACAACACTTGCATATCACAATACTAGTAAGATCCACGTCCGGATCGACGCTTCGCAGTAATTCTTCGTAATTTTGATTTGCATATTTCAAGTCACTTTGAAACCACACGCGATCACAAACATAACACACATAACCAAACGGATTGTCTGTGAATTTTTTTGAAAATTGTTTATGAATGTTTCGATGTGCAATGAAATCCGTGTATGGCGGTGTATCGATCGAATGAAAAGTAATCGATGGTTGAGCGTCAATTCGCAAATCCGCGTTCCTTTCTCTGTAATCCTGAGATCGCTGTTGACTAGATACTGTTTGTGGAATGTCACTGATATTATTATCTAAAATGTCGTAAATATTAGCCCGTAATGCTATTTGTCGTGCTCTGTATTCGCGACAACGTTGGCGGTTAGACTTTGCTGGCTGTTTAGGTGGCTTGTTAGCACGTTTTCGATCACAAAACTTTTTTGCTCGTTCCGCCGCGCCGATGTTTTCGCCATAGCACGCGCTGGCCTTGCTCAGTGTCACCAGAAAGTGCCCAAACCGGCACTCGAGGGGAATACAAGGTACCCCCTCTCTGATGACCAGAGCGGCAGAGGAGTGAGGAGTTCAGGAGAGTAGACTGTAGAGTATGTGACACGTTGCGCGTACGCGATGCGGACTGCGGACGCAACAATGACATGACATTTCGCAAGTTTTAGGTTATTGCAGCGTATCGTTCTTATTACGAATCGTTCTACAGATTATAAACATGCTTTATTATAAATAAAATGAATTGTAACATGTGGGAGTTTCAGTTGTGAAGTGGAGTATGAATATTGAAAAAAATGTTGAAATCTATAGTACTGAGTTACATTCCAGTAAAATCATAAATGTCATAAAAATAAATCATAATATATTTTAACACTTATAAGGAATGGACATAGCAAGTTTTGAAACTACCTTTTTCAATGCATATATTAAAAAGTTTGGTATAGGGAAGATGAAAGAAATTTTAGAACTGAATACTGAATGTAATAAATATATTATACATAATACAATAATATATAATAAAATTGTAGGAAAATATAGTCTATCAGCTATATATATACGCTATGGGAAAGGATAAGAACAACTATTGAGTTATTGTACTCTACTCATATAACATGTCATATAACATACAATAAAATACAATAATAAACAAATACACACACATCTAAATAACCTAAAACTTGCGAAATGTCATGTCGTTGTTGCGTCCGCAGTCCGCATCGCGCACGCGCAACGTGTCACATACTCTACAGTCTACTCTCCTGAACTCCTCTGCCGCTCTGTGAGAGAGGGGGTACATTTTTTCACCGTGACTCCCCCAACCTGGCGACACTGGCCTTGCTCCCCAACCTCAGCAGTGAGTAGTGGGGGTATAGAGGACAGCTGCCAGCGACACGAAAGCGAGTAACGACAACACCACCTAGATGGTGTTGGTAACGCGCTGGCCTTACTCACCATCCCCACCACTTCCGTTACACATTTTCGTGTCGCGAATTCCGTAACGCGAATAGCCTTACACCCCGGCAAAAGAAGTTTCACTTAAAAAAGGATTGAAAATCTGAAATGCCGTACAATTTCTCAGTATTCGAATTTTTATGATACCAATAAAATATCAATTTTGTCCCACTTAATAGTTCCCCGGAGACAATAATAATAATAATTTTGTCTCCCTATTAGTTCGGATATGGGAGGCTCTACCGCATTTGCACACGCCAGCGTAATCAAACAGAGGTGTGTTCCTAACATCTGGTCCGTTTATACGTTCGCGGAGCACCTTTCGCTGCTAATGTCGCGATTCGAGCCAGATGAAACAACAAAACAACGGGGCCGCATTCGCTAGAAACAACGTCGTGAAATCTTCCCGGACCTGTCGAAATTTTTGGCGACCTCAGCGGGAGTAAGCACATTTCGCCACTCGCCTATTCCCAAGGGCGCGCATCCGTGCTCTAAGCACTTTTGTAATGACCTCACCACCCGCCCTCCACTTCCCATCCCTCTCTTGACCCGCTCCACCCGTCGAATGTCCTCGCAAATTTCTTTTTTTACCGGGGATAATTATTATTTACGAAATCTCTGCGCGGTGTTCGGCAACAGGTGGGAGAAAATTTATGAGGCGATTGTTCGAGATGATGCAAGATGAAAATAAACACTAATTGCGGCTGCAATTTTGTTTCGAAGTTATTAATGCCCCTGCCCGTCGCCTCAGTACGACTCTAACAGTGAATCAAGTCGAGTTTTCATTTTTAATACAGTTGGTATTTTTACAGCTTCCTAATATCTCAGAAAGGAAAAGAGATACTGATTAAGATGTCCGTACTACTTGCAAGTGCAAATAAATACATTGTTAGACGAAAATAAGCAACTGCTTAATTTCAGTATCATTTTTATTGTGATATGTTTGCGAGAATAAAAATTATTAGTATTGTTAGATGAAATTGAACAACTACTTAATTTCAGTTTAATTTTTATTATAGTTTTTTGAGAAGAAAAATTATTATTATTATTATTAGACAAAACTAAACAACTACTTAATTTCGGTTTAATTTTATTATGATATTTTTTGTAAGAACAAAACTTATCAATCCAATTGCAATTTTTTCAAAAAAATTTTTCGTCATTTAGCAAATCAAATTCTTCTAATTGCTAAAATAAAGTGAAGTATTTGTTCCAATTTTAGAAAAGTCATTCCGATTTGAAGATCGTTCAGAAAATAAATTTCCGTACACGAAAAAAGAAAAATGGATAATTACGCGTGTATTAAGAACAGGGATGCTTTATTCGCGTACCCCTTCAGTACACGTTCAAAATGGTGGACTCTAATCGTCGTCGATTGGTACGAAATCCGTGAGACTTGTGTCGGCGATTTCGCCGTGACTCGTCTAACGCGCGAACTGCAATGGAATGCGAGAGAAGCATGCTCATTCCTGGGAACAAAACTGATTCGTTACAACCGGTGTGTTCGATGACTGGAGGCTCTTTACAACCGGTTAAGCACAACGGAATGGCCGCTCGGTCTCGCAATGTATTCCGTAAGTGGGATTAAACTTTTCTATGCACCGGGCAATTTCCATTCGTTATTGCGTAAGGAATACCGGAAGTTCGTCGGGAATAAAAGTGAGTTTGGCCACAGGGAAACTTAAACCAAGACCCCTGCGTATTAGTTTTTTGCTGGCCATCGGTGATTAATGCGCCGAACGAAACAACGGATGGGAAACAAATTAAATGAAAATTTCGTTTTGTATGCATGGTCGGATAAGCGACGGAGGATTTACAACTTTGGAATTTTACGTTTTCCCGGTTGAGTGTGGTCTGCTCTTCCTTGGGAGATCGAACTTCGGACCACGCGTCTACGCGAAAGTAATGGCTGAAAGCTGATTATAATAAGTTGTTAAGTTGCCTTGCACCGGAATTACTATGGAAAATTGTTCTCGACTCTGGCTACCATGATTATATTCATTTTCCAATACGATATTATATCGGCTTTACATCGAAACACAGAAATTATTGAAAAATACAAGTAGTAAGTCTTATTAACATTTTAATTACAGTGACTCCCATTAATATTCGGACGATCTTAAAAAAACGATAACTTTTTTGATATTGCACCATACGATTTGAACTTTTTTGAGAAGTTAGAGCAATTAATTTACTACATGATGTGAAAAGAAATTTTTTCAAAAATTGCAATTGGTCGGAATTGTAGAGAAAATACTAAAAGTTGCATTTTACAACTTTTTTATGTGGGTCTATATTGAAAATTTAAAAAAATATGTTTTGTAGATCTGTGTTAATTATATGCATTGTATAAATTTCATCGAAATCGGTTGATATGGGAAAAAACGGCAGGCATTGAAAGATTTACGAATCCTTAGATTTATTGCAGTGGTCGAAAATCGTGAAATATTGCAATTTTTACCATCTTTAAACGTTTGTAGCTCATTGCAACGTTGACCGATTTTAATGAAATTTTCAGAATATGTTTAATTGATACGGATCTACGAAACGTGTTTTCTACATTTACAATATGAGCCCACATAAAAAAGTTGTAAAATATAACTTTTAGTATTTTCTCTGCAATTCCGACCAATTGCAATTTGTTCAAAAATTATTTTCACTTTACGTAACAAAACCGATTATTCTAACTTCTAAAAAAAATTCAAGTTATATTTTCGCATATTAAAAAAGTTATCGTCTTTTTAAGAGTGTCCGAATATTAGTGGGAGTCACTGTATATTTACATAGTAAACAGAAAAACTCGTTTAAGTCAAATTTGGAATGTCTAGAGTGCGGATTTTTTGCATTTATGATAAAAATGGGTACGCACAATTTAAAGCAGTGGTGTCATTAAAAAAATTTTAGGACATCAGTGTATTTGTTTCAGTTCAATAAAATAATTAAGAGAAGAAAAAATTTTTTATTTGGTTTCTGTGTCTTGCAATCAATGCAAACAATTTTTATTTTGTATAAAGATCCACAGTCTAGTAATATCATATAAACAGCGTGTTCGTAATACCTTTATGAAATAAAGATTAATGGAAGTACAGTAAAGCCTTCATCTAAGAAAAAGGAATAGGATAGGACTTCTACTGCGGGGCATACTCTGCGAGTGGCAATACGTTGGCCGGTCGGGTGGGGGTAGCCAACTACGTCATCGTCTCTCGGCCGACCGCGCGAGCAGGTTCGGACAGGCCCGGAGCGTGATAGTGGGGGTAGCGGATTCTACGTCATCGTACGTCATCACGCTGTCCTTTTCTACGTTCGACGCGCTCGGCGAGGTCACAAAAAAATAGTAGCATCACGCGATCTAAGAGACCGAAAGTATTGCAGTAAAGCTGGATTAGTATCATTAGTATAATTACAACTTTAATTCAGAGAGTTTGATTATTTCGTTATAAATTCGTAAACTATTTTTCGACGACAGAAAATGTGTAAAAGTTGTAGAAGAGTTTCACGAAACTTTCCAGGTAATAAAGACTGTGATTTCAATTTAGTAAGATAATGCCTACTCCCGCGATAGAAGTATGCTTTTGTTAATTATCGATTTGACGAGGATAGGAACTCCGTGAAATATGAAATACTATAATGAGCGACTGTCGCATCACGCCTTTTACGTCGCAGCACCAGAAGCTCGCTAGGCTTTCGTTAATTTCGTCTGAAGCCTCCAACAACTTTCGAAACTTCAGAGATATCCGAAAATGATAAAATCTAAGATCTCGTAACTGGTGGATGAAGCTGAAGATTTAACACGGATAAGGAAGTCGCTACTGTGATATTATACTAATTTATAGTTCGAGGAATTAGACGAAATCGCGATGAAATTTCGTCTATAATAAAATGTTTTACAATTTTGAAGTTTTGTTATACATAATTGCCTGTAAAGTTACCTTTCTGTTACATATAATACTTGATTTTTACCTATGGACCACGCAAAATTGAAATTTAAATCATGGCGATCGGTGATTGAGTTTGACATTACGGTATAACATTACAGTAACCCATAAAAGTGTTCGTATACATATATGCGAATGAAATTTATTCATTTAAATCTTGATAACATTTTGATAACACTTCTATAGGTAATATCGTTATAATATTAATTTACAGTGGAGTTCTGAATCAACAAAATTCGATGAAAGAAGCCCGCTTTAATCATAAATATAGTTATTAAAAGACCAATCAAATTAAATTGAATAAACTTCATGCTTATTGTACGAACGCTTTGATAAATTAATGAATTAACTTCTGGAAACACTCCACACCGATATGCACGAGTTTGATATCTTGAGGTCCATATATGTTTATTAAAATCACGACATTTATATTTAAGATCTAATAAATTGATAGCGACATGATAACGACATGTATAGGAAAAAGTTGTTCAGAATAAACTTGAATGACCTTGATGAATCCGAGAATCTCCCCAATTATCGCTTAGCTCGATCCGTAACCTAATAAATAGACTGCGGATCTTTATGAAAAATGAAAATCGTTTGCATTCATTGCAAAACATGGGAACCGAATAACACAGAGGGGTAATTGGACCCCATTGAACCCCATACATTTTTGGAGCAAAATGAACGAAAAAATTTGTCTGCATAAGTATTTGTGAAATGTTATTGCTTTTCAAAAGATAAGTATACAATATTTAAAAAATTTGAAACATATCACGGATAACATTCTTAGAAGATTTTTGTAAATTTTCCATTCGTCAACTTTTTATTTCCGTTTTTGTCAGCCTGGGTTGCTTTTGCAACCCATACATAGAGAGAAGGTTAATGGATATACTCTCAAATTCTTGTAATTTTTTTTGCCACAAATGCACAAAATCTGCACTCTACACGTAATAAGTAAAAGAATCTGTACGTATCGATAAACACATAGGATCGGAAAAACCGGATCTCTCGTATCCTATTCATCCAGCAACGACAGGTATTCAGTCGACCGATGGACGGGAGGGTTAATTCGACGACAGGAGAAAATATCACTTGGCCGGGGGGTGGGGGGAGAGGAGGCTGCCTCAAAAATACCGTGTTTCCAGTGGTCGGCGTCATAAAGCTCTCGCGGTGTCGAAATTTCTAAAGTTCGCGTATCCGCGCCGTAACAGTAAATCTTTCGGCCGAAAAGCTTCACGTTCGTCGAAATATCATTGCATGGGTCGGGGGAGAGCTGTTCCATCATCGGCGGTCTTCCACCTACGGGATCGTTGCAGCGGGGGATTGGCGAATCCCGCGGCATTCAATGAGACAAACCCTTTTTTAACATGGATATGTTTTAAGGCTGCGGGTCATTTTCCAAAATTTGCCTGATGACACCACCAAAAAGTGTGACGCTGAAATAGCCTCACCCCTCCCCCAAACATATCCATTATTCAATGTTTTTCCATAAAGTGGAGAAAATTTCGAGGTTTGTGGCTGCGTCGACAGCGCCGAACGTAGAAAAGCATGTTTTGTCATAAATGTGTAAAATCCGCTGTCTGATAATAAGGTATGTATCCACAAAATACAATGAGTTCATTTATAGCCTATCACGTTAGACAGTTTTATCATGACATTAACACAAATGATAAATACCGGGTGGTTCGCGAGAAACAGGCCACCTAAATAGCTCCGTTAGGATTAGAGATCGAAGAAAATGTTAGAGAGGAAAGATGTACTGTTAAAGGGGGCAAATATGGTGATATAAAACAATGTTCCGATTGTAGTCGTTTTCAAGGTCTTTTGAAGGTCATCGATGATTTTTAAATGGCACCATATATTTTTAACTTCACAGTGTTGTATATGACCTTCAAATGACTTTGGACTCATAAATAGATATAGTTTGACTACTCTGTTTGATCAACGGAAATTTAATTTCTTCAGCCATTCGGTCTCATAACACGTATACCGTTAACGGAAGGTGATCTCTAAGCGTACACAAACAAGATTATCAACAAACTTACGCTCCTCCTGACTTTTTTTGTGGGGAACACTCAAAGATGATGTACAGGGTGTATAAAAATTATATGTCACGAATACCACGGAGGGATTGTATACCTCTGGATCGGTGGAGATCTTTCAAAAAAATGGATCGCAAAATTGACTTTGACCGTTTCTTTCAAGGTCAAAAAACATTTTATCGCATCGTATTGTAGTCATCGCAAGGAACAAAAATCGCAAAGGAACAATGGGTCTCAAGAGAACCGTTCTCTTAAAAAACGACTTTGAAGTTTTGTAAACGAACTTCTTCCATATGTCTACAGTCTACAGGGTGTCCAAAAATGGTATAAGCGTGGAGGGAATGATTCTACATGAGAAAATAAATTGAAAGTATGGAACACATTTTTTTCATTTGACGCCTCGTTTTTGAGAAAATTGGCTTTGAAAATCCATCAAGTTCGCGTGCCTAATATTTTAAGAAGTAGAATTAGTAGGTCATGATCAGACGCATCGGACAATTCCTATTCAAGAGCACGCATGTTCGCTGAATTTTTAAACTCTAATTTCTCGAAAACGAGGCGTCAAATAAAAAAAATTCACTCCATATTTTCAATTTATTTTCTCATGTAGAATCATTCCCTCCACGCTTATACCATTTTGGGACACCCTTAGACATATAGAAGAAATTGGTTTACGAAACTTCGAAGTCGTTTCTTAGGAGAACGGTTGACTTGAGAACCATTGTTCCTATGAGACTTTTGTTCCTTGCGATGAATACTATACGATGCGATAAAAAATTTTTTTACCATGATAGAAACGGTCAAAATCAATTTTGTGATCCATTTTTTTGAAAGATCTCCACCGATCCAGAGGTATAGAATCCCTCCATGGTATTCGTGACATATAATTTTTATACACCCTGTACATATATCGTGATCAACCGACTACACCAGAGAAAATCCAAGAAAAAATAATTAGATCTTATAGATCCATTCCAACAGAAATAATTGAAAGTACAATTGATTGCCTAGTAAAACGTTTAAATGTTTGTGTTACTGCTCAGGATCATAATTTCGAACATTTAATTTAGTTCAAATAAAATGATTGCACATTTTGAAGTTATCATTGCCTTATCATAAATTTTCTAGTTTAAGGTCATTTGTAGGTCATAGTGTACCACATCATTGAACTCTCCTTGACATCAGCTACAACACTGTGAAGATAAAAATATATGGTGCTATTTAAAGATCATCGATGACCTTCAAAAGACCTTGAAAACTAAGCTACTACAATCGAAACATTTTTGATATCACCATATTTGCCCCTTTTAACAGTCCAACTTTTCTCTCTAACAATTTCCTTCCATCTCTAATCCTAACGGAGCTATATTATTATTATTTATTATTGCTTTAAATCATATAAGGTTTATATAACATATACATTGCAAATTATACAATTTATGATTAGGTTACAATATGCCTTAATATCTAACTTACAATTACTTTACATTAATTTTGCTTGGTTTCAACTACCTAATTGAAATTAAATTTTAATTGAGCATAACTTAAGGAAATCAAAAATAATTTTCAGGTATTTAGATGGCCTGTTTCTCGTGAACCACCCGGTATAATTTGAAATCTGAAGCAAGTTTATAATAATTATAAGGTATTTCGAGCCAAATTCGATTCGCAACCCAACATGCTTACGCCTTCGATCTAGATAGCAGATTTTTATTTATACTAGGCCCATGCCGCAATTAATCGGCTTTTAAGACTTCGTCCGGATGAGTCAGGTCTTATACGTGAGTGCGTGTGCGTGTGGGCGGTCGGTCGAAGGAGGTAGAAAGGAAAATCGTTAAAGTAATTACAGCGTGATTCGATTAACATGAAAGTAACCGTCGCCGGGGCCCCTTTTCTTTCTGCCGAGGTCCTCTCCCTTTATTGCTCTCACTCGGTGCCTTTGGCCGCGCGAAAAGGGCACTTGTGCCCGCGCGTGCCGCGTCGCGTCGCGTCGCGTCGCGTCGTCGGGACAATTGTAAACAGAGATATTTCCCCGATATTTTCTTTTCCGGCGGCCCGAAAACGTGACGGCGCGGCTCGGCTCGGCGCGGCGCGGCGCGCAGGCGTCGCATCGGTTGGCGGCAAAGCGTCGCGACGACCGTGGTAGTACGCCAGCCAGTTGACGTAGCCGCGTCGTCCACGTAGCAATATGCTCCCAGTTCTCGCGATCTCGGTTTTCTGCATCGTGACATGGACAGCCGCGTTGAACGATCCGTCACCAGGTAAAAATCGAGCGAGAACCGTCCGATTAGATGGACATTCCGTAACTGATCGATCATAGTGGAGCCCCGATATCGGAACAACACCGTTTCTCACCTTATTTCGTTGCCCTTTGAACTATTCGAACGGTTACACCGGAGACCCGCGTCCCGTGAAATTCTAGCCGTCGTTCAACGTATATATGTATATTCGCGAAAATGGAAGGACACGCCGCGGAAACAGTAGTCCGCAAACTAGCAGTGGCGCGGCAACAGCACAGTTACGGTTTATTGTCCGGTGTAATCGTGAAGTTCGAAGAGCAGCTGGTAAACTTTACGAGAGACGACAACGCGACCGAATGTGTCAAGTCGTTTCAGACCTTCGTCGTTTCGGCTACGGGTCGGCTAGAATCTCAATACGACGATCGTAAACTGACCGCTGACTGGGGTCCTGTCAAATTCGCCCCTAAGTAGAGAAATGAAGGACAAAGCTGCGAATACACGAAGTCATACCGAATTCGGACTGTGTTAATTGCCGGATTCTGCGGCGTTCCGTTTTTTCCGTTGGATCGTCCCTCTGCTTCATTTTTTCAGTGACACTCCGCTCTCATGTGGTTAATCAGTGCGCGACCGGCTGCTGTAATTTTCAACTTGATTCGCGTTTGCCACGTTCGCAGATTTTTTTTCTTTTTTTTTTTTTTTTTTTTGTTTTTACGATTCTTCCCTTCGCGAACCGAACAGTATGGATCCCTTATCTACGATTTGATATAGCCGAATGCTTTTATCCTCGCGGCTACATCCCTAATCTTCAGTTTCACACCGATGAGCTCGTTCGCGCTTAGGCATCCTGCCAACTTGTTCCTTCCTGTTTACTAATTCGCCAACTTCCGCGACTTTATTGCTCCATTCATCACCGTGATTATTATGCACTCGCTTCGATGATTTTTCCCGAGATCCCCGATGAATCCTGTGAGATCGCGTCGCACGTCGCACGCGTCACGCTCGAATTCGCAAGTATACACCAGTGTACGAAAATATCCTACTTTCTAGTATAAACTTTCTTTTACGCTATTTTTATTCGTGGTTGTGTGTATTTTACGTCCCGTCGATCTTCTGATCATTAGCGACCGCTTGTCTATTCAGCTATTTAGGTTTCGTGGAGGTTCTTTTCGTTTAGGAACTTCGATGATCGAACAGTAATATTTGTGCAGTTGTTTTGGGGCGAAAGTTGAAATGTGCAACGAAAAGATTTAGTTTCGTTCTATTCGTAATTAAAGTTGGACAAATCATTAAAAGCGACCCGAAGAGGAACGTACGGGCACAGGAACATTGGAAACGAAACTTCATTGAAAGGTGTTCATATTATTGTAACATTAATGTTCATAGCGATCTGCTAGGATGTTCATGGAACATTTATATAGAGTATAGAAAATATTGTACGCGTTCTGTACCTGGTCAGCCAGTTTAGGCTTTTTCTTCCTCTTTTTAACGGGAACATGCATCCCCTGATACTGTTCCTTGTTCTTGGGGTCTGTATCTGATTTCACTGAGATTCCCTTCTTGTTTTGATACGTACCCTACACTACCTTCGCTCTGCTACGTTTTGTTTACTTCTTTTTCCGAGCTACTGAAACATCTTCCTGCATTCCGCAGTTTTTCCCCTTACATTTGTAGTTTTCGTGAACTTTTCTGCCTTCGCTCTCTGTCCCACGTGTATTCCGACTTTTATATACATATGTATATTTTATTCAATCACGTGTTTCTGCTTGAAGTTGTACATTCAAAGAAATAATGCACCGTACAATGTAGGCTTCGGTATTTGATTGCAATGATATCCTTCTCTTTTGTGCTGTCCCCCATATTCATCAAATTTTTTTCCTTTGATGTAATTGCTCTGAAATAAATTAGTAGTCCTTATGGCATTTAATAGTGTTGCAAATGATGTGTTTTTTCTTGTTCTCAAAATTATTATCTTCCGAGATAATTGCTCTGAAATGATTGAATAGTTCTATTATTTAAGTGTTGGAAATCACGTTCTTAAAATTGTTTTCTTCTGATATAATTGCTCTGAAATGATTGAATAGTTCTTATAACATTTAATAGTATTGAGAATGATGTTCTTTTTCTTGTTTTTAAAATTGTTTTCTTCTGGTATAATTGCTCCGAAATAATAGAATAGGTCTCCTATTATTTAATAGTGTTGGAAATGATGTGCTTCTTCTTGTTCTCAAAATTATTATCTCCCGAGATAATTGCTCTGAAATGATTGAATAAGTGTATTATTTAATAGTGTTGGGAACTTATGTGTTTTTTCTTGTTCTCAAAGTTATTTTCTTGTGATATAATTGTTCTGAAATGATTGAGTAGTTCTATTATTTAATAGTGTTGGAAATAATGTGCTTTTTTTGTTCTTAAAATTGTTTTCTTCTGGTATAATTGCTTCGACATAATCGAATGGGTCTTCTATTATTTAATAGAGTTGGAATTATGTGATTTTTCGTGTTCTCAAAATTATTTTCTTCCGAGATAATTGCTCCGAAATGATCGAATAGTTCTGCAAAAATAAGGTGCTGCATCTGATTCTGAAATTTTATGCCTTCGGCAAGAGATGCTCCGAAGTAACAGCTCTTTTCACTTGAAATAGAAATTCATACTACAATACATACATGATTCTTCCTTTCTCGGTTCACCTGATTTTCGAATCAACCCAACGTCCTTTCTTGTTATTCGCTAATTCGCGACACGTTCCTCGCGTCTCCTGCAGCAAAACGGACGCGTCATTCCCGCTTAATTAACACGTCCGCAGCCATCATTTGTCTCACCGGTAGTCCCCGCAGTTACGATATTTTATTAATCCTCACGCGCTCTTCAGGAAACAGCTACATCATAGATCTTCGGATACCACACGTTTCGCTCGTGTATATGGTTCGCGCTCGAACGAATCGCGTTTCATTCCGCACTTTAAACTAACCCGTCGTGTTACACGGCGTAATTAGAGAGAGAAATAAAACATTTTTCTGGCGCTGCCTGTAAATAGAACACAATGGACTAATTTCCCAGTATGCAGCGGCACATATCGCGTAGAAATAATAGTGGGTGCGTGGATTTTCTTCGTGGGTGAAAACACAAGGGTGGAGAAACTTTCCCTATCGTTGTCTTCTTCGAGCACGAAGGAAACTCGGTTTTCTCGGTGCTCTGAAAAAAAAAAGAAGGATTTTTCGTTTTAGAACACGTCGTTCTGCGGGTACACGGTAAAAAGAAATACTCGTCCATTGTACGCGTGATAGAACTCGAGAGTGGCGATCGAAATCTTATCGCGCCACTCGATCTCTTTAATCGCCACCCCCCGTTTTACTGCTTCGTATATAGTTGCATAAAATCCGCGTTAGTCCGAACTCGCGCACGACGTCGACGTCGACGTCGACGTCGCTGGATCGCGCTGTAAATTTAGTTCCAGCATCGATCGAGAACGATTCTCCACTGACCCTCTCTTCGTCCACCATTTTCGGCGATCGATTTTCTGATCGGATGCCGAGTCAAAGCGGCCGAGATCATTTGCGGAACAGTTCTAATTACACGCTTTGGACATTCATATTTCCGTGACCGGTCGACGATCAATTGCAACGGCGCGCGGCGCGGCGCGTCGCCAGCAGAACTTTTCGAATTCGTTTTGAACGTGGATCTCGTTTTAACACCTTCGTTAGACAATTTTCTGATAATCTTAGGTCAACAATCAACAATTTCCACGATACCCAATGATTCTTACAGTGGGTGTAAAAAGTATTCGTACACCTTTTAACGACGAATAACTTTTTCAAAATTTGACCCAACAGCTTGAGGTTTTTTGAGACGTTAGAAGGATTAGTTTACTAGCCAAAGTGTAATTAACTTTTTTTAAAAATTGTTATTAGTCGCAATTGCGAAGGAAAAAGTAAAGGTCACGATTTTTTAATTTTTTATCTGTGCCTGTAATGAAAATTGCAAACATGTATTTTGTAAATCTAAGTAAGTTATACACATGTACAAAGTTTCATTGAAATCGGTTGACGCATAAAAAAGCTATTTATATTTAAATCGCGGATTCTTACAATTTTTGCTATTTTCAATCATTTATATTTCGTAACAACCTCGATCGATTTCGATGAAACTTTGTACATAAAAAATTTAAAAATCGTGACCTTTACTTTTTCCTTCGCAGTTACGACCAATAACAATAAAAAAAAATTATTTACACATTAGCTAGTAAACTAATACTTCTAACGTCTCAAAAAAACTCAAGCTGTTGGGTCGAATTTTGAAAAAGTTATTCGTTTTTAAAAGGTGTACAAATACTTTTTACACCCACTGTACATATTTTTATACCTGAAATGTAAAATGATCACCCAAGAACATAATCTACAATAATCTAGCTATTGATAAATAAGAACATTAAACATGGATTTAATATTTAATGGAATGAATATTTTTAATTTTGAATCTATGAGGATCAACTTTGTATTTTTTCTCATAGGAAAATTTTTGTCACGCGACTTGATCTGAGAAATGTAGAACGATTTCGTGCGCGCATGTTTGAACGCTACGTCTATTTGTCCATCATCGACGTTTTGTGGCTGGTGTTAATGTTTACAGATGATTATTACTTTTCCAGACTAATTTCACATTGGCTGATAATACGCGCGGGGTACAATGATCGATGGAAAATAAATTGCTATAACATCATTAATCTCTATCGCAAGTGGTAGTAGCGAGCAATAGTTGGACGCATTAGCTGTTCGTATCGGATAGCACACGTGTCCAATAAATTTTCATATTCGATTTCCTGGGAAATGAAATCCCAAAGGAGAATTGTTATTCCGTGTGTTTTATTTATTTTTGCGAAAAAAAATAATCCATTTTCTACTGTTGCTACCGTCCTATATCAATTAGCATTAATGCGTGGTTTTATTTTACGTTTTTTTATAAACATTAATAGTAGCGCAGTAGTATCTGAAATGAAAATATCGAACTTCGTGGTTTAATATTTACATTTGCCATACAATATTTGCCAGCTGTGGTAAAATGATTGTACACCAATGCAAGTGTTTACATTAAAACAATCAATTCTGAAATAAATACCTAGCTACATCGAATGTTTTTTATGAAATCCGCACGATTACAAATTTGAAATACAGTATAAAGCCTTGATCTAACAATAAGAGAAACGTGGCCGAGTAGTGTAAAGTGTGAACTCCGTCGACTCCGAGAGTCGATGACGTAGAATCTACTGAAACCAGGTCCGCACAGGACTCGCGCTAGCCGGCCGGGTGGGGGTAGCCGATCTACGTCACCGACTCTCAGCCAATCAGCGCGAGTCGTCCTGTCCGGACCCGTCCCCTGTTAGTGGGGCTAGCCGATTATACGTCATCAACTTTCGGAGCATTGGTTGCCTAGGCATGGTTTAATTGACGGTATCATACTATTATGTTGGTATTAACACTAAACCTACAACGGGCAAATAACCGGTTTTCTATTTCATGGTTGTTGAAATTATAAAAACGCTTTCATAGGAAATGACTGAATTGACTTCTTCATTTAAGCACATATTATAATGGAAACCGTACAAAGTTTAAGTAAATTCAATCTTCTCACTTCTCTAAGGCGTTTCACTTTTATATGTTTTGTGCTTGGTAGGTTTAGTGTTAATAAAAATATAAATAATATAAAAATATACACGTTACTAATATGCAGGTAAATGTGTTAATCATAAAAGAGTATTCTTAATTAGAAAACTTAAATATTTTATCACGTTAGGAAAATTCGGGAGTCAGTAATGTAGAAAAAAGATGTTAAAAAGAAGTTCAAATATTTTAGCTAAAGAAACAATTAAAAATAATTGTTACCTGTTTGAAAATGTCTTACAACTTTCGAGATTGTATCTACACGAACAAGTTGTAAGTACATTTGGAACGACGTTGGTCAGCAGATGCAACAATGTGTTTCCTTCCCGTAAAAACGTCGAGTCCCGCGTCGCAAAGAAATCTGTACAAGTATAAACTGAGTTGGACACCGATGTTTGTTCTTCGTAGAGGGAAACTTTGATAATAGAGTTGACAGGAGACAAACGTAAATGCAGCAAGGCTGCTGTGTCCGAAAATCTGGGTCCGGCTTCGGAGCAAATATTTAAAGGGGATTCCAGCTGAATTTAATTATATGCGAGGACTGCGAATTAAAAGTAGACAGAATTTATTTGATATCCTAATAGTATACAATCGGAAACCGGTATTCTTCCTGTGCGATGTCGATAAAATGGCGGCGATACTATATTCTCGTAATAAATCTTCTTTAAATATCGTTTCTACCCTTTGAATACTTGCGCGACTTTTTGTCGTTTTTAACTGCACTGCGGATTTTATGCATTTTTAATAAAACTAAGTAGGTGAAATAAAGAGTTATAATTTTAGAAAAATCCGAGACTTACATTATTTTGGACACGTTAAAATTAATAAGAGAAAAGAAATACATTATTTCTAGTTATTGACGGAGAAGATTTTTATTCTGCATAAATATCCGCAGTGTATAACTCCTCGGATTATTAGAATTAAATAAAATTACCCAAGAAAATTACCTAGTTAGAAAAAATATTATACATATACATAGCGTGAATATTTGTTTATTGAAATACCATGGTCCTAAATTGTATGAACTCTAAATTTTCGATTTTCGGAAAAACCTGGACTAGTTCTAGAACTTGAAGCCTCCACTTTCACAATCCATCATTCATCTTTTTCGAAGGTGTTTTCGCACGAAATTGGGAGCGAGAAGCTGAAGACACGTTTCTCGAAAATACTGTAAACTTGAACGCCACTGAACGCATTAGATCATTTTCTCGCGACTAAATTTATCTTAGGTTTGAAAATCGAATCCCCTTAGAATTCGCTGGTGGAAAGATGGCTGAAAATAAGATCGCGAGATCGTCAGGAACAGAAAGATGATCACTAAACGCGCGCGAACACAATAAACAGATTCGTACAACTATTGCTGTTATGTAGAACATAAGAGTACGTTTTCAATAACACGAGAGCATAACCTCGCGGAAATAAACGACAACCATGTTCCGCCTGACCTTACCTTGAATCATTCTTTTTTCGAGAGAAACGAGAACTTCGTTCCAGGCAAAACAACAAAGAAAAGTAGATACGAACCGTGTCTCGTCGATGCGCCACTCAAGAAGTGATTTTGAGCAGCCAATGGGATTAGACTCTCGCTTGTAGTACTTGACTCGTGGAAACAAATGGAGTCACAAGAGAAAGAGCGAGAGTGAGAGAGGGGCGGGGGGAGTGGCGTCTGCTGCATTTCTTTCATTCGAATCACGGCGAGGGGACTTTCAATTACGGACTTTCTCGTACAGTTGGTGTTCAAATTATTCGAGCACTTGAAGCGAATGTATCGTTTCGCGCGAAATCAATGAACCGTGTGGAATGCATTTGACCCCGACTAGGGTAAGTACCGATTACTGCGGGTGTACCTATTACTGCGGGTGTACCTATTAATGCGGTATTTTTTCCTAATGAGATTAAAATACGTAAAAATGAATATTTTGCCCTGAATAAAAAAAGCTTCTCTTGCCTTCTTAATAAAGAAATTAAGCCCTCAGCATTACGTACATTAAAGTGAAGGAGGAGCCCATTACTGCGGTACAAAAATCACTATGAATCTCCCTAGTACTGCGGTATGAATTGCAACTACGATGAGAAACGAGGTTCACTTCAGCCGAACGTTGTAGGTTAGAATTCGGTAAAAGTAAACAATTTTAGAGAAAGAGTAATATCATAGAAAAAATAAGGTATGCCAAAGGTTAAATCGAAATTTAATAAAGAAAACGGTAACAAAACTAAAAATCTAAATAAAATGAGGAAGAGAAAAAGATCTACTTATGGATCTTGAAAATTAAAAAACGCAGTAAATGAGGTTAGACAGGGAAGTCATAGTTATGTAATAATAAGATCATTTGTGTGATATTATACTAATAAGTTGTTAAAATTAAAAGGTTTCATACATTTAAAATGTAATAATAATAAGATTATTTATGTGATATTAAACTAAGTTGTTAAAATTATTAAAAGTTTATTCATTTACAGTAGACTCCCGTATAACGCGACGAAAAACTTGTTTAAAAAGACTGTATGGACTAAATTTACAGTAACGAAACATTATGTAAGAAGACTGTACACTTACTGCCACATAAAATACATACATACACTAATTTTAAACAATTTTTTCACCGCGTTATTAGGGAGTCTACTGTAAAATGTAATAATTATTTAAATTAATGCCGAGGTACGTACTTAGGTAGTTTGTTTCCGTGCGCTCGTATATTTCAAATTCGAATCCGCAGTAATGAGTATGCAGTAATTGGTACATAGCTCTTTTTCGTCCGCAGTAATACGTACGAAATGTTTTATCGATTTTAAGATCCGCAGTCTATTTTTGACCACTATGATTTAATCTTATTGAAAATATAGTTTTTAACTGAACGTCTCGTAGGCAGATGTGTTTCGTCAGTGTTCGCGAACAAAAGCATCGGAGGATTGACCACGATGCACAACCATTTTTGTTCGGTCGAATAGTTCTGTATTAAGATTCAGCACTAAGACCAATGAATTACATTCGTTTTAAATGTATATCGATCGCGCACGTTACAAAGGGACGCTTACCGCTCGGACCCGCGCTCAGAGTAGTATCCTTCAAAGGACCAATCTTGTCTCTGAATTGTACTGACAGGTCCTTGGGTATCCACAGTCAATCCACTCTTAGTTTAGCAGGCTAAATCGAAATGAATTCTGCATGTAAAAGAAGCTGTAATTCAAACAACCGACAGAACCAAGCCTCGGCCAAACCCTATTCATAGCGAGCAGCAAAAAAAAAGGACACCGAAGTTGTAGTTTTTTCGAAAGTACTCGCTCGTATCTCTGCGATAAATTCTAATGAGATTACCTGTCAGTTGTGTTATGTTTACAGTCCATTGTTCGTACGGTCGTAATTACTTTTTCAATTTTTCTTTCCTGCACGAGCGTAACGTTGAAGTTACGTGCGCAAGTTCTTTCTTCGGATAACTTTCAAAATTCTATTACAGAAGTTAAATCAGCAACGGCAGCGGTGCTTAAAAGTTTCGTCCTGATATTTAAATAATTAAGTACATATTTCTAATGTTACAGATTGATGTTACGATCTCTATACATGTTGTAAAAAAAAAATTAGGATTCCGAAAGAAATATTATTCCACTGTAAGATTAGAATGATCTTTGATTAGGTAAAGTGATGTAGACTAGACTGCGGATTTTATGCATTTATGACAAAAATGGGTGGATGTAATTTGGAACGGTAAAAACATTAAGTTGATTTAAGAACATATTTTCAATTTATTATCATTGTTAATGATAGAAAGATATTATAATATGGTTCCTGCATCTTGTAATTGACGAAGAAAATTTTTATTTTGTATAAATATCTGCAGTCTAGTGATGACAATTAAAGGGTCAGTTGAAAAATTTTTTCAACATTTTCCTACAGCTTGATTATACTATAGTGTTTAAATAGCTTCGAAGAGTATTTTTCACACGCCGCGCCGGTGTAGTTTTTTGTAGGTGAAAGCGTATCGTAGATTTCAAGGTCACCCCAAGGTCATCCCAAATGGTTCGTTATTTCATTTAGTGAGAAATGAACACTGCCATCTTTCAGTAAAAAGAGTGAAGTTCTGCATCGATTAACGCTGCCCGTAAATAAATTTTAAGATTCGAAAAACAATATTAAATCGAATCTCTCCAGACTTTGTAGACCGTTACGATCCTCAGTCCGCCATATACGTAGAGGGATTAAAAGGTCTAACGAGCGACAGACTCGCTTGTATCCCTGTCCAACGTCCGGTGCAAACGACCTCGCCCACATCCTGGTCCGAATGTGCGCGCAAGCGACCGATGTATCCAAGTTCCCGAAAATCGCGGGGAACTGTCCGAATCTAACCCAACACAAATCGCAACACCATCAGCTTCCGAGTGTCTTGGCGACCCGGGGACGACGCGGTGGCCAACACAGAGGTACGGGCCGGGCCGGGTCGGGCCGATTCGATTTATTGTGTAATCGCCATCTCTAGTTCATTACGTGTGGCCCTGTGCAGAGAGGGACGAGCTTAGAGCCCCGGGGCAAGTTACCATTCAAATGGAAACGCGCGAAGTCGGCATTGTGCCACCTGTGCTCTTTCTTTCGCACAAACCGTTTCGCAGCTTTCTCTTTCCCGCGCGCCGTTGTCTTGGCCCCTACAACTAAACCCGAACAAACCCCACCCACTCACCCCCCCCCCTCTCTCTCTCTCTCTCTCTCTCTCTCTCTCTCTCTATGTGTGTCTCTCCACGCCGCACGAACCATGGCAAGTATAAATTATCACGGCGGAAGTTAGTCCAACGAACTCTCCTTATCCTTTCGCGTGATAATAATTACTCTCTCTTTCTCGGCCGGTCGGGTGGAAATAGGTTCTTTAGTCGTCTGACGGGACACTTCGTAGATCGTGCTAGAGATCCCTCGTTTATTCGCGCCGGAACGATTATTTCTACGTCCGTAAGGGGGAGGGACGACCGCCGCGCCGCTGTTCGCGATTTAAATAGCAAATTCGAAACAGACGAGCCACCCGAATTACGTGATCGGAAATTTAGGGCTTCGACCGTCGCGAACGGCCATTTTTGGACTCGGCGCAACAGGACCCGGCCCCGTCACGTTCGCGCAAAAACGATGGAAATTATATCAACCCTTCGGTGACGACGTCGGTACATCATAGAGACCTTTATTTCATTTTTTAAACATACGCGATGTGTACATCGGCATTTCATTTACAAGTTCGAAACCATAATCTCTAGTACGTCATACTCAGTGATTTATTATTAACAGGCCGATCGAAATTTTTATTATCAAATAGCACAGTTCAGAGAGAGCTCCAAGACGATTGCAGTAAATTCTTTTTGTCAAAAGTCCTGAAAACAAGTAGAGGATTTATCAAGGTCACCTTGAATTTTTTAGAAATAATTTTCATTATCAAGTACAGCACGGTTCAGAGGGAGAGCTCTAAGACTATTGCAGTAAATTCTTTTTGTCAAAAGTCCTGAAAACAATTAGAGGATTTATCAAGGTCACCTTGAATTTTTTAGAAATAATTTTCATTATCAAGTACAGCACGGTTCAGAGGGAGAGCTCTAAGACGATTGCAGTAAATTCTTTTTGTCAAGTCGTAAAAGAAATGTCAGAATTTTTTCCATGTCACCTTGAGTTTTTTACAAATAAATCATTTTTTTGCACCGGTCGTAGATTAATAATTTGTGTAGTTTCTCCTTTGAATAGCAATTTGGTTAAATAGAGCCAACGGTATAATGAATTTCCAAATATTGTTCCTATTGTCCAGCAGTTTCGTTTTTATAATTCATAGTGGGGAAAGTTAATTAACTGTTTCACAGAATTATAATAGGAAGTATGGAAATGTTAATTGCCAAACCGAACGTCACTATTTATGCATTTGCTGACACCTTTCGATGAAATTATAATTTGAGAGTTAATTGTATATTGTATTATGTGTTTGTATCTGAAATGAAACGGATTGAAACTATTTCTCAGAAAAGCTAGATATTCAGGGAAAATGTTAGGTTGTTTTAAAACTATAACTATCTGAGGGGTGTGTATGTATCGAGCACGATTATTTTTACTGAGCACGTCTGAATAAATATTGTTTATCCTTCGCAATCTCAACAATTGTAAACTTACGAATTTGAAATGATATCGACGAGTGTGGTTGTATTAACGGTAATTTCAGATATAAATTTTCCGAAGGTAGTAGGTTATATGTTATCATAACTTCGCATAATGAACATTCAGGTATTAAATTTCCCTCCAAGTTACTCTATGCTCATTTGCCTGATTGATATGCAAAGTAGAAGCCACAAGGATAAAGTACAGGTCAAATTACCGGTAACCCTTAAATAACATGGTACTCGAATCACACGGAAATTCGCATAACACGTTAGAAAATGTGCGGCGACCCTCCGATAACTCGATGTTTCAATTACATGATTTTAGAAAAATTTCTTCTTAACAAGAATCATTTTCCTGAAACACAATCGTGGACTACAGATTTTATACATTTATAATAGAAATAAGTGAATTTTATGAAGATTAAAAGAATTTAATAATGTCAATACTACATCATTCTCGAGTTATTAATAATATTAAAGAAAAGAAGCGATTTCTATTTCGTTTCTTCTTGTAATTGATACAGAAAATTAAGTTTTCCATAAAGATATGCAATCTAATCATTCATATGAATTTTCAGTCTTGTATGACGTAGGCTTGCATAACACGGAAGCAAATTCAATGTATAATAGATGCTACATCCAATATACGATCGCGCATTGGATATAGCAACTAAACCTGTTCATTATTTCATAACTTTAGAAGTAATCTAAATTGTAGACCACTGGTACTATAATTTCCAATTAATCCGCCGTGTTTGTTAGCCTCTGTGATGTTCAACAAGATATTCAAATTATACAATCGCCGGAATTTAAAACACACGATTCGTAAACTACTGCGGATAACGGCAGAGATTGTTAATAATAATTATTGTTGGCGTGATTGTTCGCTAAAGTAAAAATCCGAATCTGTTATACCCACTGTGATCTACACAATATTAATCAATTGTGTTTACAAAAGTTTCCACCGTATTGTCTAAGCGTAATTATTGTAAAATGTCTGGCCATAAATAATCATGGAGCAAGTACATAATCCAACGTATCGAGTGATATCAAAACTATGAGTTTGTAACACTAATTTAATCAGATATCCACGAGTAATCTTCATTTTCAAAAATTTTCCTAAATAAAGTAAAAATTATCTGCATAAGTCGCAGGGACTGGAGTCAAATAAAAATATTATTCTCTACTTATCTCTTTCATAAATGCAGAAAATGCGCGGTCTAATTATTGCAGTTGAATCGGAAGTGAGCTAGCAATCGATAAATCAGCTCGCAGAACAATTGGTGGAGAAAATTGTGAGCGAAATAAAACAAAAAAAAAAAAAATCTCGCTCGGTACAAAAAGACCGGCGAAACATTCTGAACGATCTGACGCGAAGAATTTCTGTTTAGTTGGAGGAGCTCATTGCCAATCTCGAGAACAATTTGCACGAAAAGAAAAAAAGTTTCCGCGCGCAGTCCTCGATCCCGCATTGTTGTTCGTTTTAATTGAACCGGCATCTCTTTACGGGCGTTAAGCAAATTCGTAACTAATTTGGGTAATAAGGTTCTCGCAATTAGGGAGAAGCCAGAACGGTAGATTTACGGGGACGTCGAGCGACGCGCGATAATTCGGTGCTAAGTCATTAGCCTGGCCGTTTACACCGCAAGGTGTGCATAATGGCGGCGGCGTATCTCAGCGGCTTCTAATTCGCGAGCATCCACCACTCGCCGTTGTTCCGATTATCCTTTCAATTTTATGCTTATGCGTTTCCACCTTGGCTCCGTTCCGAACCTAATAACTTTTACTCCGCAATTTCACCGGGTATCTATGGGGCTCGATTTCACCTTAAAATCGATACAGTTCTTTCCAACATTTACAATAGCGGACTAAAGTTTCGCAATTATAATTTCTATATTTCACGTGATATAAAAGTAATACTGTTCTTGATTTTATGCATTTTTTGATAAAAATTGCTGCCATTTAAAACAGTATAAATATTAGAAGAATGTCAAAGCACCGTTACGTTATTATTAGACTGCGGATCTTTACGCAAAATAAAAAATATCTGCGTCGATACCAAGAGACGGAAGCTAAATAAAAATTTCCTTCTTTTAATTATTTTATTGACCTGAAACTAATACGTTGATGTTCTTAAATTTTTTAAATATGTCCACTGCTTCAATATAGTACGTAAAAATTTTTGTTATAAATGCATAAAATCCGCAGTCTAGTTATTATCAATCTATTAAACATACTAAGAAAACAAATAAATTTTTATTTCACTCCAGTTTGTTGCAATTCAGGTAGAAAATTTTTATTTTGCATACAAATCCGCTGTCTAGAATAACTTCTTGAAGACTCGGCTCATTTTTAAGGCGTCTTTGTAAACTTTTATTTATAAATCCACTAAAGAGTTATCGAAGAAAAAATGTATATATCATTTATATGTATATCACAATTAGCATGAATTTCTGAACCTAGATTAATGACAAACACATACGACCACCCGTGACAGTTAAACGTTATTCAAGCTGTCCGCGGAAAAATGTTTGGAAAACCGCATAATGTGGCGGCTCGTCCACCGCGCTGACATTGATACACTTGTCGTCATGGTTTTTCGAGCCGGCGAATGACACGGCCTGTTGGACAGTCAAGGACGAGGGGTTTAAATTAATTGCACCATCGATTCGAGTATGCGGCCCGTCGACGTTTTGATTCGTTGATTACATACACCGGTGACCGGTGGTTGATTTATCGCGTATTTCGAGTTATTAGACGGCAGTCACTCGTGATCGACGCGGAGGGTGCATATTTCATTAGGCTAGTCCACGTGCTGCCTTTGTGTCATCCGCCACCCGCCACCCGCCACCGCGACACCTCCTTTTTCACACCGTTCTCACGTTGTTCTTTTGCGAGGATACCAGTCACCGCCATAACGAAATACGCGCGCGGCCCCTTTTCTTTTTCCACAGAACGACACTTTCAAACGAAGTCAATTAACTTAGCCGGGAAAATGGGATTACTTTGAAACCGAGTCAATATCATTTCTGTACGCGCCGCTGTCCTGTGACGTCTTCGAGACACGCGCATAACAAGCTTAGTTTCCCATCTGCACTGTTGGGAAAATGTTATTCGAAATAACAAATCAAATAATATCGAATTAGTTCCCTTATTTATTTTTCTTTTTTTCCTTATTTTCGAATAACGTTAACTCATTTTTTTCTCTCGTGAAATCAAGAACGAAAAAATCATTTCCAAATAGCTCGTAAAAAAAAGTAATTTCAATATCAAAAAAGTGGTTGTTCTGTTATGCGAACACTCTTGTCATTCATTTTTTTTCTTTCATCAAATCAAGAACGAAAATGTAATTTCCAAAATGCCTAGTAAAAATATAATTTTAATATCAAAAAAGTGGCTGTTCTGTTATCCGAACACTGTTGTCATTACTTTTCTCTCTCTCATGAAATCAAGAACGAAAAAATCATTTCCAAAATGACTAGTAACAAAAAAATAATTTTAATATCGAAAAACTGGTCGTTCTCTTATCCGAACAGTTTTGTCATTAGTTTTTTTTTCTCTCATGAAATCAAGAACGAAAAAGAAATTTCCAAAATGTCTAGTAAAAAAAAAATAATTTCAATATCAAAACAGTGGCTGTTCCGTTATTCGAACACTCTTGTCAACCTGTTAGTTCGGATAAGGGAGGGTCTACTTTACTAAAGAAACAAATAAGCCAATTATATGTCGGTTTAATTTTGTATTTACGTGAATAGCATGGAACAACTATGTATGTATATTTTTCATAGAATGTAGTGTCGTATAGAATATATTCAATAGCATAGTAATTGAACATTTCAATTGACAGTCATGCTGCGTGTAAAAGTTCCAAGCCGTTTATGATATGAAGCATTTATTGTGTTAAAAAGTACTCCAACAATTCGACTGTATTTTATTCGAGTCTACCTTTGGCGAAACAAACTTTAGTTACCAATGAACGTGTAATATTATTTCGCGATGTTCGTGCTGAATGGAAAAAGTCTTTTATTGCGGCGTAACACGTATGAATCAAAATAACAACAGGCTGACCGTAGAATGTGATGCTGGACTTTTGTGTTTTATTTGTTTATTTAACTTCAAATTGATCGGCTCAATTGTCCGCTGGTTGAAATAGTTTTATTCCGACAACCTGTCGGAGAAAGTTCACCGAATTTAGTTACTTATTTTAATTGGAATACTTTTATTTAAACAAGATAGTATTTCAAGATTTATGTTATTTGTTTCACGTAAAAGAATAGCCGTTTATCATATATAAATCCGAATTATTAATTGAAATAATATTTTATGTATGAGAGTAAATAATTATTTCAAATTAACCAATGTCACAGTGCAGGAAATAATCTCTGAACTTTATATTTTCATTAGAAGTGCTGTGCGTGCATCGATTAATTGAATAGTAAGAAAAATTGGAATGTCTTAAAAATTGTTGATTTTCTGGCATATCTACTTAAGAAAATTGCAGTTGCATTTTTCAGGTATACCATTGCAATCTTCGAAAAAGTGAAGTGGTAAGGAAGCAAATCTTCGTTTATTATTCAACTTTGTTCTCTTTTGTTCTGCACAGAAAAACGTTCCTCCACTCACTTTACCAACGATAAATTTAAACAAAATATCTTGTATCAGTTTACGAAACTAATATTTGTTTCCATGTTCTCCAGTCAATATAATCGCGAGCAAAGAATTACAAATTCATGTTTTTACTTATTATGAATTTAAACCGAGGAATACAGTAGCAAGGCAAAGTGCATTTCTAGTGTTTGGGGCGAAGCTTCTGTCAGTTTAAGAACGCCATAAAAGTGGTTCAAACAATATTAACCTACTTTTTACGAATTTCGGGTTCAACCGGAACTGTGCGTGTAGAGAATATTAGGATGTGTACCAAACATCGAGAGAAACGTGGTAAATGCTCCAAACATGGTTGCAGTTATTGATGGTGCCCGAGAAAAGTACGTGTAAAATATTTTTCCGTAGGACCAAGAAATCTCCAAAATATGTTTGACCCCTATAGCTAAGGACTACCCTATTACAGTAATGTCTTCGTAACTGTCGCTTCGTCGGGTCTATCGAGCGACACGAGTAATTATAATCGCAATTATATCGTGTTGGGTGTCATTTCAATCAGGAAAACGAGGAGAATAGGATGGTATAAATTTCATAAAAATAACTGAAAAATTAGAAAAATTTTTTAGAGAAATTTTTAAAAATTAAAGATTAAAATCTATCGCTTGTGTGATTCTCACCAATACTCGTCCTCTCGCTGGTTCGGTCGCCGAGCGTCACGAGTAATTATAATCGCAATTATATCGTGTTGTGTGTCATTTTAATCAGAAAAAAGAGCCGTATGCGTTGGTAAAAGTTCCATAAAAGTAAATAAAAAAATCGAAAAATTTCAATATTTCGCTTGTGTGATTCTCACAAATACTCTCTCGCTGGCTCGATCGGCGGGGGAGTTTACCGCTCGACTGGTTCCGAGGGAGATCCCCCAGTGGTGGGAATAAAATTTTCACAGTTACGGCGGGGACCGTGGCGACAGTTACGGAGAGAACACTGTACAGCGAAAACGACTAATATTAAAACAATTAAGTATTCGGCTGCTGTGGCTTGCGACAAGTGCAAACAATTTAAAGAATGTACATATTATCGTCGGCAAGTGTTATACGCAAACAGCGCCACCGGAGCGAAAGTGTACGAGTATCGAAAAGCGGTCTGGTATTCGCCTAACCGGATCAGAGGCATTAAACTGCGCGTTCGGTGACTGTCGGTGTCTGTTTATTCTCGCTTACGACTGACTCTCTGCCATCAGGTACACCTGTAGAGAGATTTCGCGGGGGGTGCGAAGTGGTGAATCGCAGGGTTCAACGGCGTCGATCGCGCGTGCAAACAGGAACGGCGTGGCGTGGCGCCGGCTGACAGCGGCTCCCCGTGTTTGCGAATTAGGCGCAATCAAACGCAAAATCGTCCGGGCAAATATCCTGCTATTTGTCAATCATAGACGCGCCGCGGCTAATTACTCTCGGGGCCACCGAGACACGGGGAACGGGCTTAGAATGCGGAAGATCCGAACGGGAAGATAGTTAGGAACCGTGTGTGTGGGGGCTGGCTCCATAACTCGGCGAGACTCGTTCCCCATCATTCATACCGAGGCTTGAAAGCCGCGATCTTCATTTAAAGGCGGGCAAAACGTGTATTTCATTAGCGACACGCGCTTCCGAGAATGTCGGACGTTTTAATGAGTTCGAAGTTCCTCTTATTTACCCACTTAGTGGATCTAAAATGCATGGGTCGCCGGAATTTTTTCAGACGTTCGACGCTTCACCCTTTTTCGTCACTTTATTCAGCTTTGTTATTGTTTCAATTTTGCGCACTTTAAATGGTCGTCTGACTGACGAATACCGTTAATTATTTTTCACACAAATGAACGCTTTTCCAATTTAATCCCTGGCTACGTGGTTTTGAACAGAATAATCTGTGACCAAACGAATAATTTACTCAATGTAACTGTGGGTGTACAAATTCATTTGTTTCTTAATTTTCTTGTTTCTCTGCAAATAACCACAATACAGTCGAGTTTCAAAAATAATTTCCGACATTCTCCGAATGATTATCTGCAAGGGCTACGACCGAATTATCAGTATAGTACTACTATTTTAAAATCAAAGAAATATTTCGAATAATATTTTCAGTGTTCCAAAAGTAAATTGTGTAACAGAATTTAGAGAATTAGTTTTGGAAATATTTCTATGTTCCTGTCGAATACCATTTTACGCTTCACCTTCGACACTGAAGATGCAGATTCGAGAGCGTTCGCCAAACAGGGTTCCACGAGTCGGCTTTATTTGCGGGGCCGGTCACAATTAAAATACAGCAAATATTTCAATTAGCTTCCGAGTCGGATCCTTTCCGGTGGCAAACTCACCGATTAATTAAAATCTTCGCCAACAGTTTCACGCTTTCATTCCGAAAGACTTAATATAGAACGCGCAGGTGATGTCGTGCAACCGAATCGTAGTCCTTCATTTAACTCTCGAACTTTTCTTACGTTAAAGAATCAGATAAACTCTGTCGGGGAACCATGTCGGAAACCGTCCCCTGTCGACGATGTATCTGTATACGTGTGTGTACCAACCATATACATATACAGTACCGGGGGGGGGGGGGGGGGGGGTTATCATGAAACATCGAAGCAATCCTTGAAGTGCAATTAACAATTAGGACGCCTCCAAAATGAATTTCTCGAGCGAGTCGCTCGTTACCAGCGGGAGTACGTCACGGCTACACTTAAACTTCCAAAGCTAATGAGTTAAACGTATCTACGTCCGATAAAACCCTGGGCGCACGGGAGGCGCAGGCGTCTCGTTCAAACAGCGTCCTTATCAATCTCAGTTTCGTTTAGGACGCTCAAATCGAGCGACGTCGAATCTCCTCCGAGCTGAAGACCAATAGAGTGCTTTTACCCGGGGAAACGGGGATCGATCAGTGCGACGTAGTCACTCTTTTTAACCCGGCTGCTATCTTACGGTCTAAATCACCTAGAACAAAATTCAATCGTCCGACGACCGATGGAAAAAATAAGCCCGGAAATCGCTCGGCGTCCGATGCTCTTCGATTTTATATGTTATAATCCGATTTTGTCTGCGTTTATCACAGCATCCGAACGAAAAAGACCACTCACGATTTTCAACGTTTTTTCTTCTCATTTTCAGGAAAATCATTGAGCTAACAATTCAATTGCCAATTTTACGTACCTATTACAACGTAAGGAGAATGCTTTCGACGATTTCAGGCCAGTCGAGCTAGGTGCATTCAAATGCTTGAGCGTCAATTTTGTTTTACACGTTTTCGAACCTAGATCTTTCAGATCAAAGTTGGTCTTCGTTGGAAATTACATTTAAATAAATCGCTGCGTTTATTACTGTTTCTACAGTAAAGTCTTGATCGAAGAAAATTTCGGGTCCGTGCTGTTTCTTTGATCGTGCTGTTCCACTATTTTTTTGGACCCACGGCGAACGAAGAAAAAGACAGCGAGCGCGTCTAAGTAGCTGCGTCGATTATGTAGAATCGGCTACCCCACTATCGCGCTCCGGTCGCCCGCCGGAATGGGTCCGTACAGGACTCGCGCTGGGCCGGCCGGGTGGGGGCAGCCGATTCACCTCATTCCACTGTCGCGCTCCGGTGCTGGTCCGAACCTGCCGCGATAGGACGACTCACGCTGGCCGGCCGGGTGAGGGTAGCCTACGTCTTCGATTCTCATAGCACTCGTTGCCACGACCAGAATTAAACCACTAAATACAGTTTACATTTTATCGTGTTTACTGTTTTTTTAATAAATCTCACAAATAAAGTTGGTGAAGGTCCCATGAAAACATGATTTGTAACGAAAAATGTATTTGCTACATACACAATATAAACAAACAGTTAATTAATTTGTTCACTGATGATTATTATTGAATGTATCTCAATATTCAATTATAATGTTGGATACCAATATCTGATATCAGAATTCAAGATCGAGCATGCTTATAACGACCGAGGATCGGATCTTATCTTTTCTACGATCAACGATCCGTCTATGACGAGCCACTCGAAACAGTAATTGTTGTTGCTGATTGTAGTGACAGAAGTTTCTATTGTACTTGATTCGATTGACGTGGACGGTTTCATCGAGTTGTACGGGGAACGAGAGAGCGTTTCGATTTTAATTAATTTGGTCTAACTTCTGCTTTATCAATGCGCTTTTATTTTCGTTGAAGTAGTTGTATTAAAAAAATGCATTTGAACTGATTTCATTGAACGAAACAATATTCATTCGAGCAATTTATAATTGATTGAATTAAAATTTTTCGCAACAGTTGCTCATTTCATTTAGAAACATTGACGTTATTTCGCGATTATTTTAACTAAAAATTATATTATCAATAATGAAACTAAAGAAATTTTGTTTCAGAATGATCGAAGTATATCCA
Source organism: Lasioglossum lativentre (assembly GCA_916610255.1). Taxonomy (NCBI): domain Eukaryota; kingdom Metazoa; phylum Arthropoda; class Insecta; order Hymenoptera; family Halictidae; genus Lasioglossum; species Lasioglossum lativentre. Next base: position 34,099,403 of record OU744356.1, on the reverse strand, counting down.
AAACTCCATTTTCTTATAAAATCCACAACTAAAATGCTTGCTCAAATTGTTTTTATCTTTTTAATTGATATTTTCTCGTAATAATATTAGTAAATTGAGAGTAATAAAACAATATTCTTAAATGTTTCTGTTTTCACTATTTTGCATTTCATGAATTAATTTTTTTCACAAATGGATAAAATACACAGACTGATTATGTATGTACATAGATTGTAAAAATGCCAGTGCATTTGATTGAAAATAGCAATAATGCATTTTATTAGTAGAGAAAGGTAAACCGTTGAATGTTTTTCTATTCAGAAATGAAATTGTTTTCCATATTTTGACATTCAACTGTCCGCGGATGTACTGATTTTTTATCTCCGCCCTCTCGCCTTTTTTCCCCATGTAATATATTGCTTCGGGACCGTGTGCTCCGCGCAATCGTTAAACTTTGACGCTTTATGGCGGATAATAAAACCAAGGACACATATTAGCTTTGTGAGACGAATGATTAAGCCTTTAAATATTGCATTTGTTCCGGGACGGATATGGAAGGTGCACGTGTGATTAAATCTTTGCAGGCGATGCGGCTTCGTGATATTGCAAAGCCGTTGCACATCGATGCATCTCCCCGACGACGATGCGACGTGAATTATAAACTTTACGTCAGGAGAAATTAAAACGCGAGCTTTGACGAAAATTAAAGCACTCCGCTGTTTATGTTCTTGTTAAATCCTCGCGAATAGCGTAGAAAATCAACGAAAGTTATGAAAGGAAGCGCAATTAATCAAAGGCTTTCGCTCAATACTCCTCTCTGTCATTTTACACTCGCACAGCATTTGTATGCGAAATAAAAATTTTCCTAAATTAATTGTGAGAAGCAGAAGCGTGAATATATGTATATTTATTGCTTTAAGAAATGTTGAAGAATATGATAGGAGTGGAGTTCCTTTTCTAATAAAAAGACCCTTTCAAACAATTTAAACTTTATTAAAAACAGCAATGGAATCTAAACCTGGTATGTCCTTCCTATAGCGACTCTTCCGTCGAACTGAACTTCGGGGCGACGCACAGTGTGACGTTTCGATCATTTAGGGGAATTTAATTCCGAAATTGAAAATTTTTTAATAATTGCGAATTTACTACTAGTTTAAAAGCAATACTTCCGTAACCTAGAATCACTGTTATTTTTAATTTTTCATCGCGTTCAAATAAGAAAAATAAGCCTCAACTGAACTTTTTGCCTATACAAATGATGAAACTTCATCAATCGTCAGTGGTACTTTACCCGAATAAAAGTGTGTGTGTATGAAATTCAATTGTTATTGTATTTATTTTCGTGACTTTTCAATCCCTTGTAGTGTGTTTTCAATACTTTTAGTTTTTAAATATTATACATAGAATTTATTATAGTTAATAATGATACAAAATCAGGGAACTTTTCAGTATTCACCAATGTTCTATAGAGTGAAACTTTATTATATGGGTGACTGAATATGGACTTGAAACTACACTGAATGGTTACATTGAAGTTTTGTCTAGTCAGATATGAAAACAACTTTTGCGTCCGTCTGCGTCTTTGGGAGTTTTCATTTGTTTTCATCAACCTTACACTGTTACTTCACGCAATCGCCTCACGCAGTTCTCCAACACAATTTTTATCCAAGCAAGAACGTCCGTTCATATTATAAACCTTTTTGATTGTTACTATATTGAATTGTTATTGTTTAACTGTTGTTGTGTTTGATAATAGAAAGTTTCGTGAACTTTTCACGAGAAAAATTTCACGTGTGGATAGCCACAAATACAGACCTTATGAATAGGCTGGTCATATCATCAGACCCTCTGGTTACCAGTTTAAGGTACATTCCGACAAAACGGAAAGGAATTCTTACTCATGAAGTACTACAATTACTTGCAGTGCCTTCTTAAAATTATACATTATAACAGAAAATACAGATATTTATATAGTATCGTTATTGAAAAATTTGTTCTATGCGTTTCTTGAAATGTATTTAGTTTTAATAAACTTTAAATATATTTATGTAAGACTGTGTTTGTAACTGCCTTGTATCATTTAAATTAAATACCCTCTCAATTAGTAATTTGCAACAGTTAAAATACGTATTTTTGGTCAATACAATAAAAGCCATGTTAAAGTAATTAGAAATCATAATATTTTGAGTAGTTTAAACAAAATACAAGATAAAAAAAGAAACCACATCATTAAGAATTTAATTCCCCTAAATGATCGAAACGTCACACTGTGCGACGCGACGTACAAAATTCACGTCCTACCCACTCGCGTGTCATGCAGATCATCATTTTTCGAAACATTCTCATCCGACATTTGAATTCACTTAAAAAATCGGTAAACGGTAATTTGACACTTGATAGGAGATGCGAGACATTACAGCGTTAATTTTTATTTTCAATTTTTTCAAAAAATGTAAGATTCGCATTTAGCGTTTATCGTTTATGTTAATTTAACTTAGTATAACGATATACACCTCACTGTCAATTGTCATTTGTAAAAGTGTTATACTAATCCATGCTATATAAACCATACACGGTTTAGGGCATTAATAAATAAATAAATAATGTAAAAATGTTCTTAAATAATGTCTTCAGAATTTCGCATTTCACTTCAGTGTTTACCAAATAATGTAAATATGATAGAAACGTAAATGTTCAAAGTCTAAAAATGTAATAAGGGAACCGCGGATTTTTTATGCAAAAAGTAAAAAATAGATGCCGAATGGACACGTATTTCCTTTCTGAATAATTTTAGTGGATTAAAAATAATATGTACGAATGTCCCCAAATTCAGTGAATTTGTTACCAAAAACTTATTTCATTTCTGCCAGTTCTAAAAACAATTAAAGTGACATGTAACGTTATTCGAGACACTGTCTTTAAAATTGCACGTTACAATGATTTTTTTAAAGATACCGAGAGAAGAAGTTAGGTGTGGAAGAAGTAATATTTCTCAAGATGAAGATATACAGTATGATGTATGAAGATGTATTCCCTGATAGAATACCTTGATATAATCTTCGTGACAGACTCGCGACTATAAAGTATGTTCTTCACATTCCGTTTGTCTGTAAGAGATAATCTATGTATTTCTTCGGCTTTCATCTTACATATTTATCGCACATGTGATGTGCCATAAATTTCATTCCTCTGCAGAAGTACACAAGATCTTCTGTACACAAAACAACTAAAGCTCTGCGATTGACTAACACAATTTTCAGCAGTTGTAACTCTTATTTTATACTGTAGAGCAGTGATGAGCATTTTTGTCCGCCCCGGACAAGAAGAATCCGCGGAGCTTCCCCCACCAACCACTCTTTCGTGCATCGCGCACCTTCTCTGCGCAGCGGTGCCTCGTGCCTTCCAGTGTCTTCGTTTCCCCCCTCATACGGTCCCTCCAGAGCCGATGAGGTAGGTAGGAGAAGCAGGCAACTCAGGGGCACTGTCGCCAGGTCGAGAAAATCGAGGGGAATACAGGTACCCCCTCTCTGATGGCCAGAGTCGTAATATGTGACACGTTGCGCGTGCGCGACGGGGATTGAGTGGCACGTGGTGCTGGAATGGGATAGTGGAAGGGGAAAAGTAGGGGAGTAAATAAGTCCGGATTCGGACTCAACTGGCGACACTGCTCAGGGGCCCCTACTGTGCCCATCACTGCTGTAGAGTGAAAGGGTTTTTCTCAGGAGATCGAGACGTATGGCGAAGATATCCTTTATTACTCTAGTACATGTTCTTTCGAGTGCGAACACTAACTGTTCTTTAAAACGTCTTTATTCGAACCGTGTCCTTAAAGCGCGAGTCGTCGTTGGTCAGCCGTCGCACTATGGTCTAGGAGACTGCTTGTCTTGGCCAAAATTCAATTTTTCGACTTTCAAATTTCAACAAAATTTGTTTTCCTCTCAAATAAAAACCCTTTGAAACCTCGAAATTCAAAATATTAGATCTTTCAGATAACTTTCCGAGCAGATATAGCGTTGGAAGTACGAAACTATGAAATTAGAGTTACAATTAAGTAGTTTAATTATTCCTTACACAAGGCTGAAATGAAAATTTGTGAGCAGGTATATTTCAGTTATTTAATGGTTATACATATAAGCATGTTTCAATGATTTTTTTGAAAGCTTAGACCTTCAACATGTACACATGTAAATTTTAGCTGCAGTTTCCTGCAGTTTTTGATTCTACGTGTATTTTAACAAGCAGACGTTCGAAGTAAGTGCGCGCTCTGGTGCTACGTTTTGAACGTGTCACGCATGTTAAACTTACACACGCATGGTTTACAGTTTGTATTATAGTTTTATAGAATTATATAATTTCTACAGTTATTATTTATCAGTGCAGTTTATATGAGGTATATAGTTTATTGTTCCATCGCGGAACAATGACGCCTTCAACAAGTCCGTCGAAAATAACTTTATGGTACGGACAACATCTGTGAATTTTCATTTTCTCAATCTGTCTGTTTTGTTGTAGCATCGAGCTACATATTATCCTTTCTTTAACAAGGAAATAAAAAAAAAAATTAAAATAAATGTACTTTTGTATGATTTTGCTTACAAACCTTTTTTTGTGTATATTAATCACATTCGAAAATAAATAGCTTTGTACCTTATGCAAATCTAGCAAAAATGATTAGGTATTAGTTGCCATATTGGATCCATTTTTAATTTTTTTAATTTTTAATGTCAAATACGTAATCAGAGACACCGAAAACCCCTCATTGCTAGATTTGATATACTTTTGATGAAAAATTGAATCTTGGCTACTTTTTCGCGATTTCTAGACCATAGTATGCACTGTGAGCATTGTTAACACAATTTTTAAAATATTTCCGATGATGTGACAAAAAAATGTTTCGAACGAAAGTTGATCAGTATTCACTTTTCTACAAATTTCAATATGAAAAATTAAAGAAAAAATTTTGTTTTAATAAAAAACGAAGGTGGCCTCAATTTTTAAAATATTAACATATATTTTTTACTTCATAATATTCTAACTGGTATCAAGACGAATCCAACGACCTATAATAATATAACATTAACACTAATCCTACCGACACTTCACGTATACCTATTCCTACCGCGACCGGTCAAATCACCGGTCTTTAGCACAACTTATATATTTTTTTAATATACATAGAATGAAGATAATAGCCAATTTGACAGTATAAAAATATAGTTTCTTTTATTCAGAAGGATATAATGTACATTTTATTCGTTTTCACCGCATCTTTTACATCCGAGGTTTCGGACCGCTTCGGATACCAATCTGGCAAATAAACACCGCGAGGCCGATAGGCGAGCGAGAACTGTAAGCACTTGGAGGTGCCGTAAAGCAGTCCCTGGAAGGCACTTTTCGGCTAAAATCATGCCACAATTACGTTACCTTTCGTTTGTAACGATTTTATAGTTTCGGAATTGAATCTTCGAGAGAATACTGTTACAAAAAGATATGAATCGTTTAACCGATCAAATGACCGGTCGTGGTAGGTAAGACAGACTACAATTTTTTCTCAGAAAATAAACAATAAAAAAAGAAGTGAATATTGAAAAATGTATTATACGTATATTTTAGGAAAAGTCGTAAAGTTTAAAGGCGATGCAATTACGTAGTATACAGGGTGTCCCAGCTAACTTGACCGCCTTGAATATCTCGCTTAGTGTTAGCAATAGAAAAAAACGTTATAGGATAATATTAACCTAACCGAAGGGACAATATAATGATTGGGAAAAAACTTTTTTCAAGGTCATTTTTTTCTAGATATCAAGGTCATCAATTTTTTAAAAAATGGAACTATATATTTTTTTATCGCGATGTAATAGTAGGGGTGACAATGACATATTATACAATGACCTTCGTGTGACCTTGGGTATGAAAAATCCAAAAAGCATTACAGATATTATCAGTGATTAATTTACTACCCTAATTGGATTGGTTGAACTACTTCATTTCAATAAATGTTCGAAATGGTGACCATTGTTTGCAAAGCATTGTGGTATACGGAAAATAAACGATTCTCTGACTCTTCTAATAGTTTCATTGTTAAAAAAACATGGGGCGACGACCGCGCGTCACAATATTGTTTGAGGAACGTTGCTCCTCCCCTCACGCAACGGACACATGCACATCAGCATACATACAACAGCGCATAGTGTTTCTTTTACAATAAAAAGTTAAAATTCGGCGTAGCTGAACCTCTATTATCAGACTGAATAATATATCTGTGGTTGTAAGGAAGAACGCCGCATGTCACATAGTTCCACTTTCGAGATATGTACATATTGCCGTTTAAAGTTTTGATCACTAATTCTTTGTATAGGATGTCGGTTAAATTGCATTATTTTTTGTTGAGCCTTTCGAATTTGTTTTCATACTTTTTTTTTCTGGTAAATCCGTAAATCCTACACTCAAAAGCTCAAATAATGCATAATCTCAAATTTTATGAAATTGTGACATGCGGCCTTTTTCCTTACAACCACATATATTCGCTTAGCTACCTTTAGATGGATCTGAATTTAAAATTCTCTCATTTTGTAAATAGATTAATTTATTTTGGTTCAAAATATGTATAGCCAGATTCATACTGATTCAGATACTTTCTCATTTCTTTGTTTTCGATCAGCAGAATGTCCGGAATCATATGCAGGGTGAGTTAAGAAAAATTTTTGAACGAGTGCAATTTGATATTTTTATATTTTCCAACATGTCAAGGTGACCTTGAGTTTTTCCAAAGTCAATCTTTATTTTAATCGTCGATGGAAAGACGAATATGTACAGCTGTAATGTGATGACCTCGAATTAACGTTGAGAAAAGCTTTGAAAAAAATTAAGGTCACCTTGATGTCTCGAAGAAAATGAGGTATTAAATCTCGAAAATGAGCGTCAATAAGGACGCGAAAATAAGGACGCGAAATTTTACTGAAACGCGACGCACGACACTCGGAGTAATTTTCACGGGGGTGAAAGTGGAATTGTTAAACTGCGTTTCCGGCTTAGACGGCTGTATGTGGTGTGTGCAGGTGAAACTCCCGGTGCATGCTTGGCCGCGAGACTGCAGCCAGACACTTACGGAAGCGATACGATCTCGCGACGGGGTTGAATGGGACACACGGTACCGTAAATTATGGCAATGCTTCGACTATACCGATGCGAATACCACTGACGACCTTTTAACTCGTATCTGTGTTTCTTTCATCATCCATCTTTCACGGGGACGATAAATGTCCCTCGGCTCGCGCCCTCGAAGTTTCTTCATTGTACTTAATGAATGCGACGAGACGCCGCTTGCAACCTGTCATTCACGGAGCCACGTGTAATTAAAAAACTACGTTCGCGAATCCCCGAAACCAGTAGACCGCGACGAAACACGAATCGAAGTGCTGGGACCGGGTATATGGAAATTATGAAAATTCTTGCACCAAACACTCATCGGGAGTATACAGGGTGTTAGAAAAGTCTGGCAACGGTTGAATATCTAAAAAAAAAATCATTTTAGAAAAAAATGGTTCAGACATGTATTTATGGTTTCGCAAGAGCTATTAGGTGGTGCCATTGGTTTGACCTTGAAGAGTCATTTGAAGGTCACGAGAAGGTCACCTCAATTTTTTTAAATGGCAGCCCCTATTTTTTATTACATATTATTGTAGCTGATCTCAAGAGCTTTTCAAAACACTATAATAAAATGTTTTTTCATTAATTATTTTTCGAGTTATAAGGCTTCAAAGGTACAATACCGCCGGCATTAACGTTAACCGAGATGTACCACGTGGAGGTTGCACGGTCGGATTTACATCTCTTGTGTGTGTGTGTGTGTGTGTGTGGTCCTCTAGACCACCAGATTTATCTCCATTGGACTACTTTTTATGGGGGTATGTTAAAAACAATGTATACGTAACGAAACCTACTTATTTGGCAGACCTTAGGGAACGCATATTGCACCAAGTAAATCTTATTTCACCAGAAATGAGACGAAACGTTTTAAATGAATTTTATCTACGATTAGGTCATTGTCAAGCAGCAGACGGAAGACAATTTGAACATTTAATTCAGTAAATACCCGTTTACACACACGCACACACAAGAGATGTAAATCCGACCACCACGTGGTACATCTCGGTTAACGCTAATGCCGGCGGTATTGTACCTTTGAAGCCCTATAACTCGAAAAATAATTAATGAAAAAACATTTTATAACAGTGTTTTAGAAAGCTCTTGAGATCACCTACAAGAATATGTAATAAAAAATAGGGGGTGCCATTTAAAAAAATTGAGATGATCTTCACGTGACCTTCAAATGACTCTTCAAGGTGAAACCAATGGCACCACCTAATAGCTCTTGCGAAACCATAAATACATGTCTGAACCATTTTTCTCTAAAATGCTTTTTTTTTTAGATATTCGACCGTTGCCAGACTTTTCTAACACCCTGTATGTTCAGTCAGTCACACAATTCAAATCGGGATAACTGTTTTTTATAAATGGACAAAACGACTTCAGTTTTTCTGCCAAGCTAGAATGTCATGCAAATTTTAGAAAAATTGCGTTTTACAACTTTTTTTAGTTGGACCTGTAATGAAAATTTATACATGTTTAAAATTTCATCGAAATTGGTCAATTGACTTACAGTGACTCCCACTAATATTCGGACACTCTGAAAAAGACGATAACTTTTTTAATATTCGACCATACAACTTGGATTTTTTTGAGAAATTAGAACAATTGGTTCTGTTACGTAACGTGAAAAGAATTTTTGAAAAAATTGCAATTGGTCGGAATTGTAGAGAAAATACTAAAAGTTATATTTTACAACTTTTTCATGTGGGCTCGTATTGGAGATGTAGAAAACATGTTTCGTAGATCTGTATCAATTAAACATATTCGGAAAATTTCATTAAAATCGGTCAACGTTGCAATGACCTACAAACGTTTGATGATGTTAAAAATTGCAATTTTTCACGATTTACGACCTCTAACTGCAATAAATCTAAGGATTCATATCTTTCAATACCTGTCGTTTTTTCCCACATCAACCGAATTGGATGAAACTTTTACAATGCATACAATTGATACAGATCTACAAAACATATTTTTTAAATTTTCAATATAGACGCACATAAAAAAGTTGTAAAATGCAACTTTTAGTATTTTCTCTACAATTCCGACCAATTGCAATTTTTGACAAAATTTCTTTTCACAGCATGTAGTAAACTAATTGCTCTAACTTCTCAAAAAAGTTCAAACTGTAAGGTGCAATATCAAAAATGTTATCGTTTTTTTAAGAGCGTCCATTTTTAAATAAAATATGCCCAACACTGTTGGAAACTAAAAAAGAAGCTCATCTAATAAAAGTTTTACATGAAGAGAATGAAATGAATTGTTACATGAGATGAATTTTTCTGTGGTAAAGCACTAGCATTTGCTATGAAGTTATTTTAATCGACTGTCTACGGAAATGCATAGTTTGAAATAAATATAAAGGATTTTTACATGTCAATGAAGTGGAACTTAAGTATGAACGACGTGTCGCATATTTAATTACAATGATGAAACTGGGTTGAGACCATCAATTATGTAACAATTTAAAGTGGTGGTCAGGGAAAGTTCTATAAAATCGGCTTGGTGGTGAATGTGTTAAGGATACGCCTCGTTTAGTATGATTAGTAAGTCTGTAACAGTAGTCTATCAAAGTATCGGTTACAGCGTCATGGTAGCTTCATGTCATTTTAACTTTTCCTTCGCTGAAGCATTATGTCCAGAAGTGAGCATTTTTTCACGAAAGTTAGTTTTCCAAAAACTTATACATTCGATAATTGGTGTCTGTGCCATATTGTTCATTAAAAACAGTCACTGAAAAATCTTAGTATTCTCATACATATTCAAATTTCTAACTTCAAATGTAATATTAATCTATATCGTTTAAGGAGTTCATAGAATAATTTTATGTACAAAAGAATTGCCATAATTTTTTCAATTGAAAATTTGCATCATTGTAGATTCCCACATAGTTAACGAGATCTGTAAAAAGTATCTATTAAAAACTGAAACACCTAAAGAAATTCGGAAAATAATTAAGATTCAATTTCGAAATATTTTCAATGGTGGAATGAAACATTAAATTTCTAAAACTCTGCAAGTGTGAATCGGCTCCTACGAAAGTTCATCAACCTGTTCGTGGAGTTGCAAGCAAACGGTTATCGCGTGCAGACGTGACGATATAACTGTGTTGCTATACGAGGCGCTCTACAGTTCCCTAGTCACCCTAAAATTTTGCATTCATCGATTAAAAAACGTAAATAAGAAAAATCGATCCATTTTTATGCATCTCGATCTTCGTCCACTTGAATTCTCATTTCCATCCTGTGACTGGAAGCCGGCAACACAATTACTATTGTTACTGTTAGTAGCGTACTGACCATTTTACACAAAACCGTACAAAATTGAATGAAACTTAATACATTTTACGTCTGCTGATCATCCAAAAATTTCATATTCGTCGATTAAAAACAGTAAATTGAAAATCATTTTCTTCCACGGCTTGATATGCTAAAAAATACATAATTACTATTGTTATTATTAGTAGACTGTCCATGTATATGTAAGCCTTGTAACATAGAACATTGAATGAAACTTAAAACATCTGAAATCTCCTGATCACCCTAAAATTTCATATTCGTCGATTAAAAACAGTAAATTGAAAATGATTTTCTTCCTCTGCTTGATATGCTAAAAAATACATAATTACTATTCTTATTATTAGTAGACTGTCCGTCTATATGTAAGCCTTGTAACATAGAAAATTGAATGAAACTTAAAACATCTGACATCTCCTGATCATCCAAAAATTTCATATTCGTCGATTAAAAACAGTAAATTGAAAATCATTTTCTTCCTCGGCTTGATATGCTAAAAAATACATAATTACTATTGTTATTATTAGTAGACTGTCCATGTACATGTAAGATTTGTAAGATAGAAAATTGAATGAAACTTAAAACATCTGAAATCTCCTGATCACCCTAAAATTTCATATTCGTCGATTAAAAACAGTAAATTGAAAATCATTTTCTTCCTCTGCTTGATATGCTTAAAAATAAATAATTACTATTGTTATTATTAGTAGACTGTCCATGTACATGTAAGATTTGTAACATAGAAAATTGAATGAAACTTAAAACATCTGAAATCTCCTGATCACCCTAAAATTTCATATTCGTCGATTAAAAACAGTAAATTGAAAATGATTTTCTTCCTCTGCTTGATATGCTAAAAAATACATAATTACTATTGTTATTATTAGTAGACTGTCCGTCTATATGTAAGCCTTGTAACATAGAAAATTGAATGAAACTTAAAACATCTGACATCTCCTGATCATCCAAAAATTTCATATTCGTCGATTAAAAACAGTAAATTGAAAATCATTTTCTTCCTCTGCTTGATATGCTAAAAAATACATAATTACTATTGTTATTATTAGTAAACTGTTCATGTATATGTAAGATTTGTAACATAGAAAATTGAATGAAACTTAAAACATCTGAAATCTCCTGATCACCCTAAAATTTCATATTCGTCGATTAAAAACAGTAAATTGAAAATCATTTTCTTCCTCTGCTTGATATGCTAAAAAATACATAATTACTATTGTTATTATTAGTAGACTGTCCATGTATATGTAAGCCTTCTGACATAGAAAATTGAATGAAACTTAATACAGTACCATTTTACGTTTTGCCCGCTGAAAGCATTAGCCAGCTAGATTAAATTTGACTCCGTGTTTCCTTGTATGAATGTAAATTTGCATACAGTCCCGCGGTCTAGTCGTCCATAATCAACGAAGATTATCGCGCGGAAGCGTACATTTTATTCGCGTCTTCGTGCGCTCTCTTTTTTCGCCGCACGGTAAGGTGCGGTGGGGAGAAAAATAATTACCGGGACCGTTCTAAATTTCTGTTTCTCGCGATTCCTGCCTTGAAACACGCACTTCGCCCCTACTGTCACGGAACTTCGACTTGATTTCTTTCGTTTTTAATTGTACTGCAAGACGAGCAACCGATTCACGGCCACGTCACCACCTGCTTTCTGTCTCACGATCGACCGTGCGATGAAATTGAATCGCACCCTCGTGCGAACGGAACGCATACAGTGATTCCCATTAATATTCGGAAACTCTTAAAAAGACTACACTTTTAATATTGCATCATACGAGTTGGATTTTTTTAACATGGATATGTTTTAGAGCTGGGGGCAGGGTCTCCACCGCTAGTACGTTCGTACTAGATCTAGTAACTTTTATAAATTTTTAGTGTTCTAGTACGTTCACCAACAGATCTAGTACTTTCGTGGTGCTTCCGAATAATAATGGGTCCGTTCCGTTTCACGCATTAAACAGTACTAATTTTATCTTAAAGTAGATGTTTAGAAAAACTAAGAAGAGAAAATGAAAAGAAAAAATAGAAAAGGTAGATAAAACAGCAAATTCTGTCAAAAATAACAAATAAAGTAAATGTCTATACATATAGAACCTTGCTGGACTTGTTTCCTCTTCCTTCCTCCTTTGCCCCTCTACTTCACGAACTCTTTTTTCCTGGTAATAGAATAAAATAGAATTTAGCAGTTTTATATTGAATTTATCTGTAATATTAAGTACTAGTACCTTTTTCTTGTATATTCTAGTACGAAATACTGTTGCTCGGTGGAGATCCTGGCTGGGGGTTATTCGTGATGATACCACCAAAAAGTGTAACGCTGAAATAGCCTCACTCCCCAAACATATCCATGATTCAATATTTTTCCATAGAGCAGAGAAAGTTTCGGGGTGGGAGGTTTATGACTGCGTCGACCGCGCCGAATGTAGAAAAGGCCAGAGCATGTAAACACGAACCGCGCGGCCGATGGCGCAACAAAAATTTGCGTGATAATTTTTTACGTATACATGTACAAATAGTATACATATGAGATTACGAACGAACGAACAACGGGATAAAAAGGAATTTGTTAACGAATGTCTTTGGATTCTGATGAATTTTTTTTTGAGAAATCAACACAATTGGTTTACTACAAATCGTATCTTTTCAATTTTCAATATAAGCTCGCATAAAAAAGTTGTAAAATATAACTTTTGGTATTTTCTCTGCAATTCCGACCAACTTGCAATTTTTTAAAAAATATTTAAAAAATATTACCCTTCCACTGAGCGGGGTTACTCACCCCCACCACACCCACTTCACTCTACGTTCGAGTCTACAAAATGACGTGCACCTGCATATACTACACTAGCTACTGTTTTTCTCGCAAATAATAAATATTAGAAAAAATTGAAAGGAAAAACTAATATTGTTTTTTGCAAGCAACATAATGGCGTATGTAATTTTGTTATGTTCGAATCTATGTTTTAGAAAGGAAGGTGACCTTCAATTTTTTCAACGGTATAATTCATTCGTATATGATACAATGACCCTAGAGGTCATGCTAGGTCACAAACAAAATTGCTTTGCGTTCAACGCGATAACTATCTGATTCCTAAAGCTAATGTTATATTTTTAGGTACTCAATCAGCATATGTACGTATAGAAAATGTGCTTTTGGGGGATGAACGCACCAGATTTCTTCGTTCCATGTCACTTTGTCAGTCGGTTCTTTGTTACGCCCCCGTCCAAATCCGCTGCATGCAATCGTGTCCCCCTGTGCCGTGCGATGCACGTGCGTTTGGGCAACTTTTACGGTTAATTACCAGTGATGAATCGTACGGAAACGCTAACGGCGTTCGCCCCGTTGTCGGAGAAAAAGTAACATTTATCATCGGCACATTTTCATCGCCGACACACACGGTATCGTGACTCTCACATTGTGCTCCCTTCCTTAACTCGTCCTTTTTTCGATATCAATTCAGTTTTTATATCGGCTCGGCTGACTGCTTGCCACCGTTACGCATTTGCATCCTGCGTGCTTTATTGTTCCGCCTTGACACAATATTTGCGACACCGTTCTCGCCGCACTTTATTCCGAATCGAATCGGACATTATAATTTCACACATTATTATACTTATTTTCGAAGTTCCAATAAATTATTTATTCGTGATAATTAATTCGTTCGAGTAAAAATATTCGTCACCAGGACTTTATTTGATTTCATTTGTCACTCTTTATTATTCTTATCTTGTAAAATAAAAAATAACAATTTTATTTCAAATAAAACGTGCAATAAAAAATTGAAAAAAAATTCTTTCCTTTCGGTTAATACCTTCAGTAAATTACAACTAGCATAAATACGATGTCTTATAAGACGACGAAGTTGTCCACTCGACACCGCTCAGTGCCAGAACGAGAGGGCTCATATTCTAGCCTTTTCCAACGAAAGATATCGCTGCAGGGCTGACCACTTTATGGCCTCCCAGACAACTTTATGGGAACCATAAACTGACGACCCACTCAAGAACAATGCGAAGTCGAATAGGTACCTCCATCCGCAATACGGCGAAAGCAGTCCCGAATCATCGTCTTATATCGAATGAAAAGACTGTATTTTTATTAATTTATTAAGAAAAATAATAAATGTCTCTGTATCTTGCAATTGGTTGAGATTATTTTTACATTGCATAAATACTGTTTATATTGCATAATTATATATTTATATTATCTTTATATTGCATAAATACTTTTTATATTGCATAATTATATGTATATCTATATTGTATAAATATACATATAATTGTAAAACGAGTGTCGCATAATTGATTTTTCCGCGTCGAAATCGGGCAATCATTAGCCGCCCCCACGAGACTCGATCAACCCTTATATCGCAATAATGAATCGGCGTCGTAACCTCGCGAAACAATTTCTGCGCGAAAGCGTTCGCGTATCGGTAAATACGTAATTCTACAATGGCGTCTTTCATTGACACGCAGGGGCTGGGGCACTCGTAATAAATAAAATCCGTCCTCCCTCCTTCAGTCGCGCTCCTTCGCGGATCGCAATCAATCACTTCATTTTGTAGCTTCTCCGATGAAAAATCACCGGGCACGCAATAAATCACCGGCGCGAAGTTATGAAATATCCACACGCTGTCCGCTCGGCACGATGCGTGACCGCGATCGTTTTCGAATACGTGCCAGCGAAGCCGTATTTCCCGATAGGTTGTACCCTGTCGACTTTTTTTTTTTTGTCGACGAATAGAAAAGAAAGTTTGGCCGCCTGCCGATCGTTCGCAATCGTGACAGATGTTGTGAGTGTAACGGCAACAAGATTGCGAGCTTTCGGTGATTGAGTGAGCGGAACCTACTTCTCTCTCTCTCTCTCTCTCTCTCTCTGTACGATCAGACGGAGTTCACTGCGATTGCGAAGACGAAATCATCAGGTGGATGACGGGTACTGCGGAAATCCGCTCATTCGAACCATTGTCAGAATTTACCCAACTCCTTGCTGAGCAATTATTATACGAATTGTTATACAAATTCATTCTCGTTGACAGAAAAATTAACGTGTATTCGAAATGACAATTTAACCGTGAAATGTGAACTGCAGTATGCACAGCTCTTCTATCCCTCGGACAGAGAATTCTAATCCAATGAAATGACGGCGGTTTTGAATCAGTGAAGTCGCTGATGCATTTCTCGACCTCTTCATACGTTCTGAAGTGGAAATTCACTAAATGATGTTGGAGGGGTCGGAACAAGTGATAGTCCGACGGAATCAGGTCTGGTGAATACCCTGGATGTGGCAGAACTTTCCTAGCTGAACGAATCTTCGCTGTACAGTATTCTCTCCGTAACTGTTGCAAAGGTCTCTGCCGTAACTGTTAAAAATAGGTTCAGTATTTTCCTTGCAATATCTTGAAAAATTTAGTAAGAAGCGCGTACAAAACCAAAGTAAAAATGCCAATTTCAGAAGCGGTCTTTGAAGTATTAAAAAGAAAAATTTGTGAGTTTAAATTGACATTTAAACGAAAAATGAGACTGATAATAATAGCAGAATTCATGGCTTCCCGCCGCTTATAATTTTAATCCTCGTGTCAATAACCGCCCGTCCACTTCCAACTTGCGTTTTTTGCCGGGTATTTTCACATTATTTAATACGCGATGCGAGTGTCGGTGAAATTTTGCATAAATGTCAATTTAGATTTTCGATAGCGGCGACAAATCTTTGTTTAATTCCTCCCATTGTAAACCGTATATACCATGGAAATTATATTTTCCATAAATATCCCCAATCTAGTCATCAATCACTCGGCTGTGGACGGAAATTTTTCTCCAAAACAAAAGTGAACAAACGCCGTGCTGTGCGGTGAAAAAATGTTCAAAAAATAAAATGTGGGGGTCGTCGTATTATATTGAAAAATATTTTGGCTTTTGGCCTACGCCCTACGCGGATCAAATTCGCTTATGGCAAACACCGCGATCAGCCTGCTATCGCTGGAACGCTTAACAAGGATGAATGACAAGTTAAAAATGGTTTTCGGACGATCTTCAAGCTTGAAATCATATGTTTCAAATAATTGATAAGTTCGAAATTGGCTTCCACAGACACCAGTATTTTTGACACTACAAAAGGTGGTGTTTTTGTTAATTTAAACAAATTGATTGTTCCATTTACTCCAACAAACCATATATTGTATAATTTGTAATGTATATGGTATATAAACCTTATACGGTTTAAAGCAATAAATAAATAATAATAATACGATTAAAGAAGAAATAAATCTCGTATGGATTTTATGCATTTGTAATAGAAACGAGTAAGCTATAATTAAAACTATTAGAGAGTAAGAGAGAGAGACAGAAATTTCTTTTAGTTCCCGTTTGTTGCAGTTCGCGAATAAAATTATTATTTTGCACAAAGATTCACGAATCTATTGCTTTAAAAACGGATATCTGGCAAACGAGTTGTTTCCGATCCGCGAAGTTGACAAATGGAAAATAAAAGAATCCATTGAATTAGTCTGACATAATTCAACGCTTGCGGTGCACCGCGCTGCATCGCTGCTCCGTTGAAGCATCCGCTTGCCTTTACTGGCCGATACAATTCGGGTAGATTGGCGAGTCGCACTGGCGAAACAACGGGTAAGCGAATAATTGCTGCCGGGCCACTTTGTATTCGAACTTTGCTGTCCTTGTATCTTCCCCCCTGACACTCGATAATGAATATTAATAATTATTGCATCACCACTGATCATACAATTTAATTTCCGAATGCGCAGTGTCGGCGGATCCGGGATGCGGACTGCATTTACGCCCCTCATCCATCATTCCGTCGAACGGGGTTCAAATTCATCGCGTATATTTGAAAAGCGCGCCGGTGTCAATCACTCCGCCTCTTTTAAATCAAATATTACTTCCAGTAATGAACTCCTCCATGCCGTGAAAAAAAAAACCCTCGAAAAGGAAACCATCCATGCGTTACCCAGACACCTAAGAAGTGGATGCATCGGGCTTCCGCGTCCACGAAAACGTTAATACCGGGTGTACATATTAATTCTCGGCCACCTCGTAGAAAAATCGTCTACTTATTCAAAATCAATTGACAGTAATTATACATTTTTTCTATCTCTCGGGCAGGTAGCAAATCCTATTTTTTTTATTGTTTTCCGCTGTATGACGCTTGACATTATCGTGCTGCAGTATTACAAATAACCAGTCCAGGCTATGCAGGACTGAACGATACTCTTCTTAAATTTTGCTACGCTCTGATTTTGCAACCGGAAGAAAAGTTTCGCTGACCTTCACCTGATGAAACCAACAATTTTTAACTTTTTAAAATATAGTTCTGTAGATTTTGTCGAGAAAATGCTAAAAATCCAAGTTTTAATGTTAGGAATTCATTATTGTTCATATAATTCATTATTAAACGTTTCTGATAGGCAAGGGCGCCGTCATTCAAGAACCGAAACTTCTCCGTTTCGTCGCGTTTTCGGTGAAAGAAGTCTATTTCTAGTTCGCACGAACAAAACCTGAGGACTGGAGAATGCAATTGGGTCGGATAGTCGCGCGGAAAATCTGTTGTGGTCTGCAGTTAGTTTTTTAATTATCTCGCAGCGGTCCGACAGCTGTATCCCGCGGAACAATGTTTTATTATTTGCCACTAGAAAATTGGCACCACGTGAAAACTTTTCATCAAACTATTATTTATTCGTTCATCAGGAATCGAGAGCAGCCTGACCATATTTCGAACGTTTTCGACAAGCAGAAGATCATGCAAAAAATTTTTCAACAATCATCCTCTTTGTTATGAACACAAGGTGACGATGGGCGTTCTTACAGTGTGTACCGTTTTTTTCTTTTGTTAAACTGGGTCATCGGCGACTTAGCCTGTTACATGGAGTTTCGTGAAAATTGGAGGGAGCTACTTGCGCGACACCCCTTGTTAGTGTTTCAAGGTCACCCAATTTAGCGACACGAACATCAAAGGTTCCGGCAGAAGTTCTGGCCACGCGGGGGGAGGGGCGGGGGGGAGGAGTACAGCACTGTGATAATAGGCCGACACATGATTGGAAACGATGCCGAGGGCCGGGTCCGGCGTTCGTGCACTACCCGTGGGCGACGGAGCATCGGACGGCCAATTAACTGACTTTCTGGAGCAAGTGTTCAAACTTAAGTGCGGCTCGGCGGTGCTCGGCCGGTCTTTCGGTAGAAATACCGAATTCGCACAACCCGATTAACCTCTCGCCGTGAAATCAATGAGCAGTACTGAAAATGGTGAGCAAGCGAGCGAGCAAGCGAGCTAGCCGCGGCGGGCTATCGGGTCGGAACCAAGGACTATATAACCACCCCATTATCAACCTCATTAAAGGTACCTACTCCTTAGCCGACCAACCCCTCTAGCCCCCCACGCCCACCCTTTTCTCGACTCAGCTAAACTCTTCACCGCCACCGGGGCTGACTTGGTCCCGATTTCTCAAGCCGCGTGCGCGGTAACTCGACACGCCAACTATTTTATAGTCAGTTATTTAAGCCCAATTAATTAGCTCGACCCGTTCCATTGGTTCCCTCCCTTCCACTCGCCCCCCACCGCCCTCTATGCTCCATTCTCTTGTATGTACTAGGAGGTTCGAACGTGGTCCGCTCGGGTTTGACAAACTTACATAACGGTTGAACCGGTTGACCCGACGGAAAAATATTCACCCGAAACCATGAGCTGTCCGATTGTTTGCCGCGAGGCTTGAAACGGTTCCGAAAATCGATGTTTAAAACTATTAGGTGTTATAATTAGATAGTTTAATTAATCTTGTAAATGAAATTACAAATATACAGTAATGAAAGCATACAAAATGTTTCTTCCATTTCTGACCTTGCATGACCTTGAAAGTTACTGTGCAGTATACGGACGAATTCGTCTACAGACACGATTTCATGGATATAAAACATTTTACAACATTCCATTTAAAAAATTGAAGGTCACCTTTATATCTAACAAAATAGTATGAACATAAAAATATTACATACGCCATTGTGTTGTATATAAAAAACGGTTCTACTTTCTCCTCTTTCATTTTTTTCTAATATTTACTATTTACAAGAAAAACGCTAACCAGTAATAACGTGAACACCCTGTATAACATAATTGTGTAGATAAGATTAGTAGTTCTTGTACAAGCAGTGGATATACAGGGTGTCTCAGACCACCCGTATCACCCATTTATAATCTATAAAATAGGTTATTTTCAAAAAGTCAAAGCGTTTCTTTTATAAATCAGGTGCGCTCTATCAAATGGTGATATTTTTAACTTCCGGTTTCGGCTGGAAATAGGTGATTTAGACCGGAAGTTACATTTTTCAAATGGAACATGGTATTTTTTATTACGGATTCGGATTCTATGGGAAAAAACAAGAAACTTTTATCTGAAACATTTTTTCGTAAAATGTCATTTTATGTCCTTAAGTAACCTTCAAAATGAGTCTTGGCGAAATAATGTTTTTACACTATCTGCTCTTAGCATAACCCAGGATCTACGACGAGGACGTGGCAGATATCAAATCCCGTGTTTAGATCATTGTGATTCGGTTGAATAATACCTTTATTGGTAATTCGTTTAGCTAAACGAGAAAAAACATTGTATGAATGAGGAGTACGATCTGGGTATCGTTTTCGCCACAACCTTGAAGCTGCTCTAAATTGACCACCGCATTCACCTAAAATGAGCATCATATCTGAAGCTTCTGCGTTTGAATACGGCATAGCAGATCTATGAGAATTCTGTTACACTTAATGTGTTGACAACGTTGATCTCCAGGATCGAATCTTCTGTCCGCTAAATGTTGTCAGATCAATGTTGTCAAAACATTGGTCGTCATCTCCACGGTGAACTCACACACACACGGGATCTGATATCTGCCACGTCCTCGTCGTAGATCCTGGGTTATGTGAAGAGCAGATAGTGTAAAAACATTATTTCGCCAAGACTCATTTTAAAGGTTACTTAAAGGACATAAAATGACATTTTACGAAAAAATGTTTCAGATAAAAGTTTCTTGTTTTTCGCATAGAATCCGAACCCGTAATAAAAAATACCATGTTCCATTTGAAAAATGTAACTTCTGGTCTAAATCACCTATTTCCAGCCGAAACCGGAAGTTAAAAATATCACCATTTGATAGAGCGCACCTGATTTATAAAAGAAATGCTTTGACTTTTTGAAAATAATCTATTTTATAGATTATAAATGGGTGATACGGGTGGTCTGAGACACCCTGTATTTATAAATATAATATTTAATATAATAACGGATACAGATGATGTTCACTCTTTGACATGTACTACATAACGACTGGCATATCTTTTAAACAAAAAACATTCTTCTTTTATCACTTCGTAATTCACTTTATACATTTTGTCTCTCACTCATTACGTTTCTTTCTCATTTTCACACAGTTCTACTATTCCCTACTATTTCCTTGTGACCTCGCCGATCATGCCGAATGTAGAGCAGGACAGCGCGTGTAAACAAGGCCGCTCGGCGTCGATGACGTACATTCGGTTACCCCCACTATTGCGCTCCGGTCGCCTGTCCGGACAGGTCCGCACAGGACTCGCGCTGGCCGATCGGTTGGGGTTGTCGATTCTACGTCATCCGAGCACTTTATAAAGCTTTATTATTAAACATTTTTACTATAAAAAACAACATTCGATTTAACTTCGCCGGTTTTAAAATTGTCTGTAGAATTGATGGTTTAATTGAAGGGAAAGAATAATATCGACTGTCGATTGTTGAATGACAGTTGCGAATGTGAGAGCAGTGAATAAACCTTTTGAAAGCTTGTCAAACAACTTTCACACTCTCCCACAGGATTAGCTTCTACGCGTTATTATTAGACAATTATATTGTTATTACCGTTTAGCGCTGTCAATTTTAGACAATTATATGAGACCGAAAATGGTTAGGTTATTATACGCAGTGTAATTTTTATTCTGCATGAAAATCCGCAGCGCAGGGCTCCGATGGTAGACAATAGAGCATTCTTGAACTCGTCACTGTCCAATCATTATTAATGTAATTTCCAGTTAAACAAACTCATCAATCATTTCTATTAAAGCGAATCGGGAAGATATATTTAATGAATATTAATTGGATATTTTTCAAGAAAATTTTATTTTTCGCGAATATTCGACGGCGAGTGCGCAGTTACTAATTTCATCAAGTTTATGTAATTAATTTTCTTGATAGCTTGCTGCATGAATATCTATAACTTTGACGAACGATAATTGTATGTGTGCTTATTTATATTGGCACAGAATCACATTATTTAATAAAAATAAAGCTGTTCAAAAATAGAACCGTACTAATTCCGTGTTATATTTTATTACTGACAGAGAAAGGATTAAAATAGATTTTCTGATGATTCACTTAAAAATTTCAGTCATTTAATTCTATTACTTCTCAATATAAAAAACATTATTCCTTTTTCCATGTTGTTGTATTTAATTAAATTAAACATAATTAATAACATATACAATTGCATACTCCCGACTGATAGAGAATTATTGAAAGAAAAAATACATTGTAATTTAACTTGCGTTTCTCAAGATCACTTTTGAAAATGTGGATTTTGGAGCGTGCGGTCTAGTTATCAGAATTCGTCGAAATTTCGAGGCAGCAGAGTCCTTTAGCGAAGCTTCGAATCGGCAACAGCTGCCATAACTAACGAAATTAATCACAGGGGTAAAACTGTCTCGAGGCAGTTCATGATTCGCGAGAAAATTTATGATTCTGTCGGATTAGGAGATGCAAATGAATCACCGAAATTTCTGACAATGTTTCAGTATTGTCCTGTACGTGCCACGTGTCGAACCTGTCACGACAGTTCGTTCTGGCTCGTAGATAATAATAATAATGCGGCACGGAATCATGACAGCTATAATGCCCCCGTAATTTCTGTCCCATGAATGCTAAATCACCGGCGCGTAACGATAGCTATATTTTACAGATTTTTTCCCAGCTAGCCGTGGCGAAACTGCTCGCCTGTTTTTGTCGTCTTGATTAAATCGGCTTTGCCCCCACCGCCACCGAGGGGGCGGGGGCGGGTGTTCAAAACTGGCCTGGCAATAATATCTGATTATTTGCAACGTTTCTTTGTCAACGCTTATTAATCCGCGCCCAAAAATCGACCGACGTTAATCGACGCTCTCGTTTTTGCGGATTCGTTTCGCCGGGATTTCCTCGCGCGGAAACAACATCGCTGTTTATACGATTTGTTTTTCTTGTGGGCGAATTACATTGGAATAAATTGACGATGCAACGTTTTTTGCCGATCAAGTATATTTCACTCCACGCACACCGCTCTTACGCAAATTCATACGCGCATCTAAAACGTTCTCCGCACACACTGTTTATTTGTTTTTAATTAATTATGATTAATACCAGCCAATTTATTCAGATTCGAGGGCCGTTTTTTCATTTATTCAAACAGAAGAATTCGCTTTGCCGATATGTAAAAATATACTGTATTTGGTTTATATTTTATTTCAGCAAATGAATTATTAATTATCCAGCAAGCTAAATTCATAATTGTGGTATATAGTTTATTTATTAAACGTGTGTAAAAATGGATATTGAACAGTGATTATAAAACATAGGAAACATCGGAAAAAACAACAATATATATATATATATATATATATATATATATATATATATTGTATATATATATATATATATATGTATATTTTATATATATATATATATATATATATATATATATAAAAACCAGCAACGCACACGTACGACTCTCTCCGCAGTCTATGCAAAACTCAAACTTGTCCCAAAAATGTCCTTCTTTCATACACGCACTCATCCCAAGAGCCCATCCCTGGAAAAATCCTAGCCGACCGTTGGGCCTGGTTTTCGTTAGGCCTTTGTCTTTTATGGCCTTCTTCCTGCCATTAAGGACCCGACGACCATTCTGGCTAAAACTATGATACTACATAATTTTCATGTGTTATTATTATACGGATTTGATGCATTTATGACGAACATGCGTATGTGAAATTGAAAATGGCAGAAGACTGCAAAAATTTAGGAATACCGATATATATTATTTTCAGCTGATTTTAATTGTTAATGAGGAACACAAGTTGCTGTTTGGCTCTCATTTATTGCAATCAATACATCAATTTTAATTTTGCGTAAAAATCCACAGTCTAGTTATTACTTCTTAATAAAAATGTTTTATAATATAATAATAATAATGTAGAGACAAGAATGATTTTCTCTTGATTTTTCGAACAGCATAACGAGTTTTGTGCAACACGGATCTGGGGAAAAAATATTGCGTATTCCATGTCCCGTGCAATTATTGTTTACAGCGTGTATTGGAGTGCACCATACATATTGATGTGTTTTATTATTAAATGAAATAACGGCATCGTCAAATACTGTGATACGTGCAGTTGCAACAATTCGAGTCGAAGACTCGACACGATAGAATGAACTCTTCGTTTCTCCTTGTGTTCTCGTTATTTCGGCTATCGTTATTTCTGTGTGAGAGCGGTTTCAATTATTTTCAATGCCCTGCAGTTTTAAATATGGTACGTTCCAAACTTATACAACTTTTTATGGTCGTTTCGAAAAGTTATAACATGTTAGCGTAATTTATATTTACAACGAATTCGCATAGGCAATTATTTTTCTCATAGGAAACTTGAATTCAATTACAGTTTCCTTTTGCTGGTTAAAGTAAATCATTAATAATTAATTTCATATAGATTTTTATAAGTTCAAAATGAATCAAGATAAATAATCTTTTAATATTGTTATTGTCTGTGCTAATACATTATTTGTACAATTACCAAGGTTTTTATATGAATATTACGATCGCATAAAAAGGTTCGTATTTTTACGACAATTAAAGCGGTTTAAATTTTTCCAGGATTTGAAAATTTTTAAATTCTCAGGATAATTGCGGTGGTTGTCTGCTTTATGTTAATTCAAAGATTCTCTCTTCCCGTTGGCAGCTGGTTCAGCAGATTTACAGTTCTAAGCGCGTTAAGTAAAGAATTACCCGCTCGTGGAAGAATTTGTTTGAATAATGCTCCTCGAGCTTCCTCAAATCTTCTCCTCGTATTACTTGATCATTAGGGCGGGTAAGTTATCCAAGCTCCGGGGTACTTTTCTTTCGAACGTGGCTCACTTAGCTTCCAACCCCCCAGCTTTCCTTCTTTCCGCTTTTTCTCCCTACAGCCGACACTGACTTCTAACGTATTGTTTGATTGTAGTCACGAAACTCCACGAAATTATTCTAACATTAACGGGGACTATATCCCTTGGTCCTCATTGCGGTCATCTACCTTCCCTTCAACCTATTAAGGGGGCAGTCCCGTATAAACGCTACAAAATTTTCATGCATTTTTTTCAAAGTTATAATTTTTTGTGATTGACTCCAGTTTCTCTTTCGTCGTGTAGAACAATTTTCCTAGTTATGCGGAAAGGGGGATTCCTCGATTTCAATGACCTTGAAACATGTTCTCAAGGTCATCCATAAAACAAAAGTGCAATTAAAAAAAAAAAACTACGCACACAATTTTCTTCCTTTTGGAAAATCACCTCTAGTATCAACCTTACTAGTGCCGGGCGGGGAATTAATTTGTACCAGCTGATGATTACGTTCGTGTTTGATCAGCGTAATGAATAGCGTTGTAGCAGCAGCCGAATCATTGCGGATCCGCAGTGTTCTGTATTCGAAACTCGTATAAGCCGTGGCCGGGAGTGGAGGGATGATAGTGTTCCTTTTTCTGGACCGGCGCGGTGCAGGAAATCTGGGAGTACGCATTCTGGAAATCGTTCCAAGAACCGCGATCGTTAGCGAGAGAGGATGGGGGGGGGGGAGGTTGCGAGTTTATGTGCGGAGATTTCTGCCCCCGGTCGGAAAGTAATAAGCACGGAACATGCGGGCCTGGCATTCGAGTAGCCGTTACTTTTTATAGGGAACGGTTTGCTGCCCGGTGTGACGGGGGACGCGAGCTTCAGCGTACGGCCATGTCGTGAACGTAATCGCGCGTTTACAGAAGTTATTTCGTACCGGGCCCGTGCGTTTACAGCGAAAGAAGAAATCGTAAACGCCCTTGCATCGTCGTCCTCTCTGCTGCCCCCCGAGTTACCGTCGAATCGGCCCGTCGACGATTGGAAATTCGGATGAGAATCCATCAAGGGGGAAGACACACTTTTCTTTCGTTACCGGTTTCCGTGTCGTAAAAAAAACGGAAGAGATCCATTCGAACTCCTCCGAGAAACGATGTAACGTCTTCCGCCCTTCCCCCTCCGACCACCGCCTCGGTCTTTTGTCTTCTCCTCGCCCGCGTTCCCTCGTTTGTTTTCCTTTTTTTTTTTTTCTTCGGGGTGGACCGTAATGGAGGTTTCGCTAACAATCGGTTTCAACGTAGCGGACGTTTAATATCCAGGCTTAATAATACAGAAGGTCTTTGTTCTTCTTTCATTCTGATTGGTCTATTCTTGCCTCTACTTTACGATCCAGCGCAGCTGGCCGGTGGCTGCTCGTTCTTCAGCACGCCACTCCGTCGTCTGAACGATCGAAATCCCATTTTCCACTGTCACAGACCGTCCGCTTTTTCTCCAGACGAGATCCCGACCCACACTCCACGCGACGCGGCGCTCGGAACGTCGGGATGCTGCCATCGCGCGCGCGTCTTGATCGTTCCCCTGTCGCGTCGTCTAATTTCCTCTATTCTCAAACAGACTATCATAAATTACGATTGCATCGCGACGACGTAACCAAGCCCGACCCGACTCGGCAGCTTCCCTTTGATACCCCTACGATCCCCCTGTTCAAATGTGCATGCTTCCAAAAATGGTACGCCTTTGGCGGCGGTTCGCGCTTTGCTCTGCGAGCGTCAATTACCGTATCGCTCTAATCGTTCTAATGTGCCGCGAATTCCATAAAGAATAGTTACACAACGTTCGCAACAGTGTAAATGATACCTTTCCAGATAGCATAAAGACGTCTTGAATGTCCTCCGAACGTCTTCAGAAAGTCTTATGTTACAAAACTGTACGTCTTAAAGATGTCTTTAAGACGTCTTGAAAACGTCTTTTTCGGACGCAAGACTTTCGGACCTAAAATTTACGTAAAATGGACGTCTTTCGGACGTCGTGTACTGTCTGGGTTACTGCTTAACAGAAGAGATCAAGTAACGCCAATGCTAAGAATAGCTCATACAACAATTGGACACATACATCGGAAACGAAAAATTGCATTGTCTCGAGGAATAATTGTTTAACTAATATTTTCTATATACAGTAAATGTTCGATAAACGCGAAAAGTTCTATACGATAAATGCGAAAAAAATATCACCTCCAACTTAGTTATCTGATCTCGGCTCGGTATATCGGTGTGAACACCACTACTAATGCGACGCGGAGAATCGCAGTCGTCGGCACAGTTGAAAGGCCCGCTCCGGCGCAGTTGAAAGGACCGCGCGTGGTCTCGCTTTACACGCGCTGTCCTTCTCTACGTTCGGATCGGCCTTTGAAGTTCCACAAAATAGCTCCCCTCTACGATAAATGCGAAGAAATCCCCCCGAGGCGTTCGCGTTTGTCGAACATTTACTGTACAGTAAACGCTCGATTCTTGTCCAACGGCCGTGTTTTTCACGGACAACTATCGTGCCCGGACATGCTTTTTGATTTATGACTGCGTCTAGATATCGCGCCGACCGCGCCGAGCGAGACTTCAATAGAGAGCCGAACATAGAGAAGGACAGAAGCGTGACCGAAGCGTGTCGCCGTCGCCGACACAGTTTAAAGGCCCGCGTGTTCTCACAATATAATGCCGATTAAAAATGCTTTATACTAAATACAATTGAAACTATATTGTGTTTGGTCTTGTTTTAATCAGAAAAATGCCAGAAACAAGCCAGTGAAAGTCCCATACAAAAATAATGAAAATTAAGAAGTTTGAACATTCGATTCATGGTGTCAATGTAGTGGTGTTCACACCGATATAGCCGAGCCTACATCAATCGTCGCCGCCCTGCGTAGCGGCGCGGCGCGGCGTTGACAGGCAGTGGAGTGGGTAGGCACTGGAGAGGGATCGTGCCCACGATCTCGGACAAGAATCGAGCATTTACTGTAGTACACAAAAAGTATTGTAATACTTTTGATTCATATGCGAAGGGGGGTGATACTTAAATTTTATCTTTAAAAATATAGTAATACTTCAGGGTATTTTTATTAATTTCTGAAAAATTTGTTTTGTGTCGGTAACCTAGTGGGAAAAGTATGGAAGTGTAAATCGGTGAGAATAGTGAGAATTGTCGAGGAAGCATGTGTCGGTCATTTCATTCGGACCCATGAAATAATTGATAGTGGGGGAACCGTACATTGGTAGTGGTTGGACCGGTACACCGTAGTGGGAGTCGTGAAGCGCGGGCAAGAAGTTGCCCTGTCTACGTCATTGTCTCCAGCCAATATCAACAATGTGGTGGAGGATAAGTGAGAACGTAAACACTTTTTCTAGCAATTGTCGGACAGTACTTAGAATTTCGTTTGATTGCGTCTTCGGCGGTGAACGAGCAGGAGGAGTTCATTAGAAGAGCCTGGACAGGATCGTTTGGTAGCAATGACGGTTAGCGATTAATTAGAACGTCCTCTCTGTCCCACAGACGTCTAGTTTCCTCTATTCTCAAACAGACTATCATAAATTATGGGTTGCTTCGCGACGTAACCGCGTCGGCTTACTTTTGTCCCCCCCCCCCCCCTTGTCCCATGGTAGGTATATACCATTCCGAAAACCGTCTACCGCTTGCTGACGTTTCCCGGGAACAGACGATGGCATCAAAACTTTGACGAACCCGGTGATTAATTCTGGTAATTAGCGGGACTGCTTCTCGAGCGAGAAGTTCGAACGTACCACGGTGAAAGGAACGCGATGTTTAAATACCGTGAGCCTCGCAGAGCGATGATCTTATTGGCCCCCGCGTGCTGAAAGTTCGAACGTCGTCGCGTCGGAAACGGGACGTTCGGAAATTTTGGGACTGCTCCGGAACTGTCGAACTTTTTCGGGGATCCGTGGAATTAGCTCAAAACGTTCTGGCGTCTTGCATATTTCACACCTCCAACCGTTGCTTGGAGCAACGCTACAAAAAATTTGTTTTTAATTATGTGACGAGCAACTACACTCCGCGACCATACTATAAGATATCATATAAAACCATGTAATTTCGTATTAAAAGAAAGAATTTCCCCTATTTACGTACAGTGTGTTATTGTTTACGTCAGTAGACGTTCTTCAACCCAGAGTGTTTACTGATATTTATAAGAATTAGAAAGCTACATCGAAATACCTCTTATTAGCCGCGACAAAACTATGAGGGTTTTCGTTGAGCATTCAAACAGGAACAGTGTGCGAATAGACTTGTCTTCCAAATTGTTAATATTAAACGTGCAACGTTAAACACAATATTAAGTGTGTAAAATACGTTGTTTCTTAACTTGCCACGTGGAGAAAAGTTGAACGAAAGTGAAATTAAAATAATTAATAATTTACGAGATAAAAACTATACGATGACTGAAATTTCGAAAATATTAGGACGGAGTCGTTGTGTAATATACTATTTAAAAGATTCTGAAAATTATGTTAAAAAACATCCAGGTGGTCGTCCTAAAGCGACCACTTCCCGAGAGAGACGAGCAATATTGAAACATGCTTCGAATTCTGCTTTAACGACGCGGCAAATAGCAGTAGAAGCTGGCGCGAAAGTAAGTGTTCGAACTGTACAACATATAATAAACAGTTCGAAACATTTAAAACCGCGTAAAATGTTTAAAAAACCACCTCTAACCAAGAAACACAAAGAAGCTAGATTAGTATTCGCGGAGCAACGGGCACACCGGCATAAAAAATGGAGAAGGAGAATCTTCTTTGACGAAAAACATTTCAATTTGGATGGGCCTGATGGTCTGAATTATTATTTTCATGATTTAAGGAAGGAGGAAGTTTTCTTGCAAAGGCGACAAATGGGTGGCGGTGGAATAATGATATGGGCGGCAATATGCTACTACCGGAAAACAAATATTGAATTTATTACCACAAAAATGAATAGCAAATTATATATGGACGTTGTAAACAAACAATTATCAAACCATGCAGCTAGGATAGCGAAACAAAAATTCATTTTTGAGTAAGATAATGCAGCTGTGCATACTGCAAAGGTAGTACAAGCTTACTTTGACATTAACGGAATAGATGTTTTACCATGGCCCGCGAGATCCCCTGATTTAAACATTATAGAAAATTGTTGAGAAATAGTAGCTAGGGCAGTATACTCTAGAGCAAAACAGATTAATAACGTGGTTGAGTTAAAAATGTGCATTGAAGAGGAGTGGACACGTTTAAGCCAAAAAACAATTAAAAACTTGTATAAGTCGTTACGAAGAAGAATGTTAGAAGTTATAAAACATAAAGGTGGCACCACACATTATCAATAAATAAAAGAAGTAAACACTACGTATTATTTTTTTTATACAAAACGCAATTGACTTACAGTTTTGTCGCGGCTAATAAAAGGTATTTCGATGTAGCTTCGACATTTTTAGAAATTTCAGAAAAAGCTCTGCGTTAAAGAACGTTTCCTGGTGTAAACAATGACACTCTGTACGTAAGTAGGGGAAATTCTTTCTCTTAATACGAAATTACATGGTTTTATATGATGTCTTGTAGTATTGTCGCGGAGTGTATGTCAACGATGCTGCTAAATCTGCATTTGTCACCGGAGAGTTTGATACAGAAACCGAGGAATAGAGGTCCAATTGTTCGACCATGTATACATACTAACACTAACTTTTTATTATTATTGCGCCAACTAAACATTGTATCTGTAATTGTATACCAAAAGTGGTCACTAATGACCTCGATGCTAATGCGACCTTTATAAATAAACAATTAAAAAAGAAAAAAACTTCATCCCTTTGTTACGTCAACATTTTAGACGTCCACGCACTAATTAAAACAGATTTGTACAACTTCCATATATGCTGAAAAAACTTTTCATCATTTAAATATTCACTTGGAACCATGAGGCGATCTGATTGTTGGCCGCAAGGCTTGAAACGTTTCCGAAAATGGACATTTAAAACTATTAAATGTTATATAATATTTAGGATTATAATTAGATAGTTTAATTAACCCTGTAAATAATTATAGGATTATACATTTAAATCCTGAAATTACAAATATATAATCTACTTCTGTGCATAAGATCAATAAAGCCTTGATCTAAAAAAAACCTCGGGTCCGGGCCGTTTCTTAGATCCTGTAGTTCTAGTATTTCTTCGTGACCTCGCCGAACGTAGAAAAGGACAGCGTGTGCAAGCACGGACCGCGCGGCGTCGATGACGTAGATCGGTTACCCCCACTATCACGCTCCAGGCTCCAGTCGCCCGTCCGGACAGGTCCGTACAGGACTCGCGCTGGCCGACCGGGTGGAGTTGTCGATTCCATATAGGTTGAAAAAACTTTTAATGCGACCGCTTGAAATAAGATTTCAATACTCGTACAAAAGTGGCTTTGCGTGAATTCCGTTTTGTACATACATATACATAATTATGCGACATAAAATAGAGGCTCGCGAAGTAGTGTGCTCGAATGAGCTGTAATCGGTTTATTGCCTTCGACATATAAAAGACATTCTTTCTAGGTACGTAGTTAAATTCAGCCAACTCTCGTAATACACCGCAATAAAAGATTGTTAATCAATAAGGTGTTCATATTATCGGACTGTTATGGTAATTAGGATAAGTTAAATTCTCCTCCGGGACGGAATCTCATCTAAATCTATCTCAGACTAGGGTTAATAATTCACAATAACACGAAGGTCTGGGTTAGATTTAAAATGTAACTCTCTGCCCCTGAGACAATACTAATTCAAAGATCCAGCGACTGTGATCAATGTATACTAGGGGTGTGGGAAAACCCGGAATATCGGAAACACGATGTTCGGGACGAGTAGGGTCGGGTGGGGTCGGGTTCCCGAAAATTTCGAGAATACGACATATGACAACCTTGAAAAGAATTCGTGATTCATTCTTTCAATTTCCCCTGCCATTTTTCGTGAAGTTATGGGAAACACAGATTCTACGAATCATGTGACCTGATGTAAAAATATTCTCGGAATTTTCAGAAATCCAGACTCTTTCGAGAATTTCGACATTTTCGGGAATCCCGATTCTTTCGAGAATTCCGACTTTTTCGGGAATTTCGATAAATTCGAGATGCCGAAAAAATTTTGTGTTCCCGACCCGAACCGACATTTCGAATTCTCGCACACGCCTAATGTAGACGTCGACCATTTCCCAGCAACTAATTGTAAACCCAGCTTCAAAAGGTTCTAGAAGGTGGTTCCCTTTTTGTGAACATTTACGTCGGGGCGTTCAAGAGCGAACCGATAAGGAGCTGAAAAATGGCGTCGTAGCTGTCGGGCGTATTTATGCGAAATCAGAACGGTACTTGGCCTTGTCAGCGAGCATCCGTTTCTCTGTAAGACTCGGCCCGGAACAGACGTTGCGAGGTTGTTCGCGTTCAGGAGGAGAGTCCAGTCCGCAGGACACGACACATATACGGTGGGGGACTTGTCAACGATTCGTGTGCGTTCAAAGGGACTGGGTAGCTGCGTTCCCCGTGCCCTCTAATGGGATCCTTTGTGCGGCGCCACGCGGCTGTCGGCCGCAATACGCGTTCACTCGTAGCCACGCCGTGCCACGTGGCGCATTCTCTCTCGCAGTGCCGGTATTTTTTTCTCGAAAAGACCGTGTTTCGGACGGGGAACCGAATCCCGGGGTTCGGAGTTTGTTGTATTTGCTGTTGTACCGGGCGGCCGTCTCGTTTAATTGGAAATAATTCGTTTCGCTTTAAGCCGTTATCCGCTTTGATAAAAAACTCCATTGTTTCCGGGGGGGTGTGCATCCTTTTGCACTGTTCGCCGCATTCAGAATGAAACGGTTTATATGCGGTTATAGAGTTCTGAAAGGGCCGACTCAAAAGAACTTCAAACGCGCCCCCGCCCCGCCCCCTGCCACACGCCTCCAAAGTATGTAGTATTTTCCAATGGTCGAGATGCCGGAACTGAAGTGACTCGCAGATCGATTCACATACATACGTATATGTATACCGAGGATATTAATTTGTTTAAAAGATTCGCGTGGTACCGCATTTTTTCCCACTCCGCTTCCGTAACTCTTTTATTATCCTATTCGATTTCGCGGACAATAGGCCAACGATTTATGCCGTTGCTAGTGTACGTGTACATTAGGGTGGACCTTATTTTTCGACCAAAAAATTTTGGGCACGCCCCCCCCCCCCAATATTATTCCATGTCATGAAAAAATGATATATCCAAAGTTATAGATGAATCGAACGTCGCGTCGGGAAGGTGTGCCTCATCGAGCGCGAAGTTTTGAAATACATAGAAGTAACTGCGCGCTAAATGTGAAAAGTATACTGACAATTCAAGTTAAATATTTTATACCTCCAAAAATATCATAATTCCTTACATGCATTCAAGTACAAGTGTACTTTGTACGAATTAAGATTATTTCACATTAATTAGCCTGTCTAATTTCTATCCGCCACCTTCCCGCTAACAAGTCCGTTTTCGCGAAGCGTAACACGGGTGAGAACGACGCGTTTCAATTGGAGTAATACCTCTAATTCGCCCATCCCAAATTAGATGGATGACCTAGGCTATATATTCTTTAAAATTATTATTATTTAGAGATCAATTGACATTATCAACGGATGAAGAACATGGAATACGTCAGATTTGCATTGTTATCAGAAAATTGTATTTATAAACATGGACCCAAGCTCCAATTGCTGCAGAGGCTTCAAGACAATACCATGAGTTTTAAAAAGTCTATACGCGTATAGTGCCATCAATGACCAAATAATTCGCGTAGCACTATGAAAATTTTGTAATCATTTCTGGTATTTAACATCCGAATCTGTACCGCTAGCCTTTTCTGATCCCAATATTCTGTATCACATAAAAAAAGCAAATGGTTGTAGCTTTAGATAGCGTTAATGATGATGACGTAAAAAGATTAGTATCAAATAATGTAAATGAGTACGTTGGTAGCAACATTGCCGCCTTTATTTCTAAAAAAAAACTTTAAATTTTTCTAAAAGATTTTCAATTTCCCTAGATTTTGTAAATAAGAAGCCTTCAGAATGGCATAGTGATCCCAGTTATAACTAGAGATCACGGTTTTGGACGTGTATTGAGGATACACGTGTGTTACAGCAAAAAGGAACCGTCTTTTGCCGGAAAATGTAAACACTTTGGTTTTTCTTCATCAAAATAAGTAGTTAATTCATTAAGGTTTATTAACAGAAATTATGCTGTTTGTTCATTTTCGCAACCTATCATGTTAACTCTCAATGTACGATCCGTGTATCCATGTACTTGAATACACGGGCACACGTGTATCAAAATACACGGATAATACGGATGTATTTTCAATACACGTGAAATGGGTATCTCTAGTTATAACGTAGGCTTAAATTGTATGGTACATAATTTAGCTGTAGTTAATGATTCCACAGAACGAGAAGTCAAACTTATGCAAGAATTTAACGATGTACTATCGCGAAATGAAGAAGAAAAACAATTTATATCGCAAACTGTATCAGACTACAGAAAGCGTTATCCAAAAGCAAAAAAGACTACATTAATGAAAAATTTGTAATATGTCTTTAAAAGTGTTGCCTTCTACAATATATTAAAAAGTATTTAAACTCGATAGCTCTATTTTTTTTTCTTCGCTTTTATATTTATATGGTGTAATATTCACCACATCCACTTAAAAATATTATATTCTGATTAAATATAACTTTTAAATTAGTATAAGAATACAAGTAAAAGAATTGGTACTTTCAATAAAATACATAAAATTTAGCATATATATTTACAAAAATATGATAATTAGTTAATTGTTATATTGAAAATATTACATTTTGGTACTATTATAATCAATATTTCGACGCAAGAAAAACGTTTAGTCATAATCAAAAGTCTTTCCTTCAAATATTGCCATTCCTACAAAATTTCATGTTTTGTGCAACTTCAACGTCAATGAGGCGTTCCCCTTATTCGATTAACTTCATCGTTTGCAGGAATTATTTTCTTACCCAATAGCACAATTTTGGGAGGGGGGGGGGGGTGAAAAAAATCTCGCAAAAAATATTTTACCAAGTATAGTTAAGGTCCACCCTAGTATACAATGCACGTGATCCTCTTTGGACGATACTACTTTGTCAGGCTGTGTGCTTTCTACGACTTTTCTTTACCCCCGGAGTTTTCATATTCATTCACGTGATTCGAAATGCTTCATAACGTACGGAGACTTTTCCGGTTCTGACTGTTGGCCTATTCGAAAACAAAGGGCTCGCTTGAAATCGAAGGGAGCAATAGGGCTCTTTCGGCGATGCAGCGAGTTCCATAATTTCCGAGAATTCTAATCTTGAGACGCACGCCACCCCCACCATTCTCCGGTCCGATTTTTTGGGGTTTGTATGGGACCCTTTGCACTGGGAGCTATTTTAACTCCCAATTATGCATTTGAAATTATACATTTTTTCCGACCTAGAATAATTCCATTCTACAGGGTGTTTCGTTTGAAACAAGCCACCTAAATAGTCTATTTCTGAAAATACAAAAATTTATTATTATTTGTTTTTTATAAATTGTAATTTTTAATGGTTTTTTCAAGGTCACTCGTGTTTTGTTCCGTACATACACACGTTGTTTGCTGTTATATGTCATAACAAAAATTATTGTGCATTCATTCATGTTTAATAGCACGACCTTGAAATGACCGTGGACTGACTTTTAGCTATCAGATTTTAACGGTAACAGAAATTTGACCATTAAAAAATTACAATCGATAAAGAACGATTGGTCCATCTCATTCATATTTTGAAACCATTTAGATTCCGTCACACACATTCTTTATATTTTCAAAGATAGATGAGATATTTAGATGGCCTGTTTTAAACGAAACACCCTGTATATGACTTACTTTATTTTATGGATATGAAATTGATATAATATACCTCATACAATACTTAAATATTTAATAATTTATGAGATAGCACCATTTTCAATAATGTAAACAATATTGTGAATAATGGCGGAGCAATTTTTAGTGACCACTCGGACTCGTGTGCTAAGGGTTAAAAGGACGCCTAAAAGATAAAGTTCGTCATCACAGCCATTAGCTCGATGTGATCGTCGTTTTTAATATTTTATAGAGCAATTGCTGTTATCATTGCGAAACAAAATATTACAAATCGAGAATCACATCGAGATTGTCCAGATCTTTAGAAAATTAAAAAATACAATAAATAATAAGAGAATTTAACTAACAAAAGACACACTCGTGCTTCAAGACTACCTCTTTCCATCTCAAAAAGGTCCACTTCCATATATCCAATATTTATTGTAAAAGAAATTGTTAAAAATCACTTTTCACCACCGTCGTTACACGAGAAGCCTGAATTTGATTTCGTCTTTGCTCGTCGGCGAACAAGTAGGAGATCATTAAAAAAGTTCCGGATGCGAGGAACCGCTTGTTAGCAATGGCGGTAACGATTAATTAGAACGTTCTTTCCGGGCTATCCGGCATTCGTCATTTACGTTTCCCCGGTGTAACTTGTCTCGAATAACGTATCTCTATACAAATTCATATTTAGGCCACGGCAACATCTGGCTTAACACCTCTTACTTCCGCTACCACCGAGTATCGTAAGTAACGAGCTCCAGAAGGAAACACGAACACCATCAAACATTCTACGGGTGCTGCGGGGGGTGACTAATGCTCCGCTAACTCAGATTTCGATCCTGACACGTTTCGTTCTTTAACTTGTTACATTCCCGCAGGAAGAATTGAATCTTTCTGATGATAAAAATTGCAACTTCTTTTTTCTCCGTACGCGCGGCGAGAAGAAAATGGTCGGTTTTCAGAGAAGTTTAGTGTTACACAATTTTGTCACTCCGCGACCGAAAAAATGGCACACGTTCAACACTGGCTTCTATTAACACGAATCATTCAAATTCTCGTTCGTCAGAAAACATTTATAATTCATCATTGTAATGATAAATATGTAATATCCACTTCAATCTGATTTTGATAATTCGATTGCAAATTAATTTATTAATTCATTTGATAAGCGTATGAATAAATTCATTAGCAACAAATTTGATGTGTGCAAATGTGCTGATTGTAAATGAAAAATTACGATATGGAATTGTCCTTAATAAACTAGTGACGAGATGTTAACAGAGTCTCTACTGTAAAATATTGGATATTGTAAAAAATTTATTGACTGTTTGTTTAACTCGCGCAGATCAAATTCTGCAAGTATTGAGCTAGTTCTAACGTAATCAAGAACGTCTGAATAATCAAGATGTCAGAAATAAATCAAGTGGTTGCAATTGAAAGTGAGCGAATTGCAGAATTGCTGTTTCAAAAAAAAAAAACTACCTAAAAGACAATATTATAAAACATACTAGAATCCTGCATTTCAACATGCTCGTGAAATTTTCGAGTTCCTCGAAACGACTAGCGATTATGTCAATAAGATATGAAGCGAAAAAATTCAACTTTTCTGTGTCGTCAAAAGAGCGAGACCTTTTAAAATATTCAACGACGTTCACTTACTGCGATATTACTTTATGGTTTTTCACAAGCTGTCCTTTTCATACGAGGTATCTATCATGTTCGAGAAAATGAGATTTGATTATTCAGTAGGCGCGCGTGATGACCGAACGGGATTGTGCTAGCGTGTCCGACTATTCCTTGCCATTTCTACTTATTGTGAACATGCTAGCAAGCGCGTGTATCAAATCAATTTTCAGTCGTTTCTGAAATACCACTGTACGTTTCTCGCTTATATCAAATTCTCTGTCATACGTCATATCAAAATTACTGTTCGATATACATTTACATTATGCATTTATTTAGTAATATTTGCCAATAATTTAATGTATGGTAAGTAGAAGTAACCAGCAATGGTCAGACATAGTTGATACATTTGAATAAAAACACATATTAAAGTAAAACACGAATGTCAGACATTTCCGAATATTTAGGAACAAGGACAAAATAAAAACAGCAAAAAAAAAAACCTAAAAAGTACTTAAAATGAAGAACAGCACAAAATAAGATTAATGAAATATTTACAAATTTTTGTACATGGCGTGCACACTTGAAAAATCAGTTTACACAGCCGAGAGTCTAAGAGCCACGCTAATCTAAATTTTCCGAACAGCTTTCCATTGGAAATCAGCTAAGGGGTGTGCGAGAATCCGAAATATCGGCTCGGGACGGGCACTCGAAAATTTCGAAATTCTCGAAAGAATCGGGATTTGCGAAAATTCCGAGAACCCATACTAACCATTTATATTCGTTTCAATGAACACATTCATGGCTTCGTGTTTTTTTATTCCTGTTAATTTATTTGTTTTCGGCAAATTATGTTATTTTACCTTTTACTTATTCAATTCATTATCCATCACGAATTCTTTTCAAGAGTGTCATATGTCATATTTTCGAAATTTTCGGGATACCCGATTCCTTCGGGAATCTCGAAATTTTCGGGAACTCGACTCGTCCCGGCCATCGGGTTCCCGATATTTCGGGTTTTCGCACGCCCCTAGAAATCAGTTGAAAATTATTCTTACGTCATCCTTGCTCTTCTACATATCGATTCCACTTACCGCGACAATTAATCCGAGTCTCCGATAATCCAATAATATCCGCGATAATTTCAAGACGTCGCCAATGCTATTAGGCGACTGTGCTATGAAATTTTCTGACTCCTATAATTCCGAGCGTGCAGGCGGGTAGATTGAATCCTGGTAATTACTGTTTCCGGGGGCCTATCGAACGTCATTGTTCCTTCGGGCGCAGAAGGGAAATTCAATCCAGATCGATGCCATTTAAAAACGGAATCGACACTCGCAAATCCTATTTCGCAAAGAGGTGGGGAGTGAAAGGGGGGGTGGGTGTGTAGACAGAAGTGGGGGGAGTGGGGGAGGGCAGGAAGTGGATGGCCGTGTACAGGAAGGCCAGGCAGCTCGATAAAATAACCGGAACGTTCGTATGGCACCAAGTCGATCCGCCCGACGGCATCAAGTTTTCATTCGCAGACGAGATCGCGTGTCACAAATTACCGGTATCCTGGTCTCTTCTCCGCTGACTCGTCAAATCGATTTTCGTTTGGACATTCGAATTTTCCATCCCTCTCGAAGGGCCGCCGCGCTGTAATTGTCTACTATGTTGCTCTCTCGCGCGTACCGCGACCTCTAATTGCGAGTCAAACAGAGACCCGCGTGATCGCCGAGCGCGATACACGAGAGAAATCGGCCGGAAGGCTCCAGTTCTACCGTAAAACGAAAATTATCAACGAGTGATATGATGACCAACAGCCGAGATCGAAATCCGACGGAAGTACCGCTCTATCCGGTGATCAACAAATTTTTCCGCGTCGATTTTCCGCCAGTTTTTCCGAATTCTTTTCGTCTTCTGGGATGACAATTTTTAAATTGTGCAAAACAGGAATTGTTTGCACTTGTCGCAAGCCACAGGAGCCGAATACTTAATTGTTTTAATATTAGTCGTTTTCGCTGTACAGTGTTCTCTCCGTAACTGTCGCGAAGGTCTCTGCCGTAACTGTTAAAATTTTATTTTAACCGATGATCACTTATCAGTCGATTATCGGCGAGACTCACACTAATGCAAATGAAGCAAAGAATTACAAATTATTTCTTTTAAGGTTCCAAAAGCGCAAAAATATTAAAAAATCGAATTGAAATTGCGGCGTGAAAATCTTGCATTTTTTAATCGTTTTAATAAGTTGAAATGAACGCATTGGCGTACCTCATTTCATCGAATCTTTCCACCGTTTGAAACTTCATTTACTCGCCCCTGTCATAAATGCGTGAAATCCGCAGTAACTATTATGCGGGCTATCATCTGCGCTATCAGACGATGATTACACTGTTGACGCTAATGCCAGGCTTGGCCACAATCTGTTTGGTGCGATATGGAAATCACAATTTCACTAATGAAGTGTATTGAATTGATTCTTCTTCTGTATGAAGTTCAAATCGAGTATTTTCGCATAATTTCCGTATTTGCGTGGATTGAAGCATTCGCGTGAAATGGAAAATTATTTCATACAAGATTTTAAAACGTTTTCTGGAATATTTTAAAATTAAATTCTGAGTATAATACCGTATAGTTTAGAAATCCGCGTTGAAGTTTTTTCAACAAAATTTTGAAAGACAAAGAAACTAGTGGTGACGTATATTT
This sequence comes from Lasioglossum lativentre, assembly GCA_916610255.1. Taxonomy (NCBI): domain Eukaryota; kingdom Metazoa; phylum Arthropoda; class Insecta; order Hymenoptera; family Halictidae; genus Lasioglossum; species Lasioglossum lativentre. The sequence continues at coordinate 34,059,573 of OU744356.1, read as the reverse complement.
TCCACGAGTGAAAGCTGTTCTCAATAGTCGGGTATCGGGATGATGTGCATGTGCTCACAGGAATTAGCTGGTTTCAGATTGCAAAATTTAAATTGTTCGACAACCGTGTATTTCAGTTGGTTTAATACCTGGGTATCGTTTCCGTCCGATCGAGCTGCAGACAATGACTATGCATATTCCCAGAAACAATGTGATTTAGTGTTCAAGTCTTTTTTGCTGTCTACTGATATTTAAATCCCCAAATGATACGGCAATGTATATTTACCTAAAGTCGAATCAATTATAATTCACAAAATTGCTATTTTATAAAATTTAACACAATATATGCCATTACGCTCTAACATTTTTTGTTATTTCGTTGTGTAAATGAGTGCCAACGAGATTAGCAGATTTTAATATCAACATTTATAACGAGATAATTCTTGGAATTAAGTAACAAATTGCATAAAACCTAACCAACAACGTCAGTTTTTGTTACACTGTTGATCAAGATTCATCTGTTCTGTCAATCAATTTGTATAAACAACGTCGGCATGTGTGTGTTTGCAAAAAATATATTCCCCTCTACGCTACAGTCTACCCTGCAGATTGAACTTTATTTACTGTTATCGGTAGTTTACAAAAATGCGCGGCATACACAAACAACAGCCCCACTCTCTGTTATATTAAAAATTGTTTTCAGTCGAGCATCAGTGTGCTTTCTTATGTGGAGAGTATCGCAGTCTCTACGCTTGATAAACAGAAGCAGAGTAAACAATTAAATTTTGTAAATCGTCTCCTACAAACAATGTTCCGGACTGATCGAAGTAACAAACATCATTTCTGAAGAGTATTACGTAATGTTGGAAAGATACAAAACCTGTTGAAATTCTCAGCTATTGAAAATTCTAAATTGACCAACACGAAACCCACACTTAAGTTCAATCGAATAATATGGAATAATATGGAATAATATGGAATAATATGGAAAATAAAAAAATATCACTCTTCTCCACCTTCAGTGAAACATGGGACTGAGTAGAGGAAGAATAGAGATCAAAATCTCGAGACAATGGCAACAACGAAAAATCTAATACAAAGAGCGGAGTTCTGTATCACAGAAGGTGGATCGCATTTCGAACATCTGATCTAACTTCATTTATATTGTAAGAAATAATTTTTCATTAAAATTACGTTTGCACAAAACTTCCGAGTTTGAGGTCATTTCAAGGTCATAGTATAGTACACTGTTAAATTCGTCTCGACGTCAGAAACAATCCTATGATGTCCAAAACATATGGCGCCGTTTAAAAAAGTCAAGATGACCTTTACTTTTTTACGTAAAAAACATTTTTTCAGATTTAAGAATATGCGAACATGTAGCTCACTAAGTACTGAGAAACTTTTGTCTAAAACATTTTTTAATTGCACTACTGGAAATGCCTAAAAAATGGTGACATAACTTAACGGACACACCCTGTATACATATAAATTTACGACGATTTCTTCGTTTTTCGATTCTTCGAAATCGGGACACTTCCGGTGGATCGCCGCGGCTCGGCTGTCCCTATAGTTCGTTAAATATTGCACGGGGCGCGTCGGATATACATATAGAACACCCTTTCACCTATCCCTCGCGTCGAAAAAAAAACCGTTTCTCTCAAAGGTGATAGTTTTTGGAAATCGTCGAATTGAATAAAATACTCCCGGAAAATACGTTGTGCAACGCGGGAAATACTGATGGACGGGCCAGGTTCGAAGTGAATGATGATGATGAGAAAGGAAAACGTATGCACTGCAGATCACGAGCTCGGACTCACTTGATCACTCAAATTGATCCAGTGCTCGAGCATTCTGCAGTTTCGAAATTGACGCTGTCCGCTCGGCGACGGAAACTTTCCAAATTTCATCATTTTACCGAATATACATACGTGTTGACGGTTCGTTCAAATATACTAGTGTGAGGTAAACCCCTTCCTGAAGATTTTCAAATTTTCGTTTAATTGTAAAACGATCGATTTTCTTTCACACCTTGTAGATTGTCGACCTAATCCACTTCTCCTGCAATTAAACTTCCGTCTTTCGGGATGGAAAATTGTTCAGCAGCTAAACAAACAGAAGCGTAATCCTTGCAGTTCCAAAGAAACGCCGCAAGATCCGTTCAATTTGTATTCATAGTGAGCTTCACCATTCAGAAAAATAATTCCCTGCGGACTGTGTTGTTTCATGTTTACTGAAACAGCCTCGCACAGTACATTTTTAATGCGCCACTATAAAAAGCAATACGATCACGTCAGATCTAGCTTGATCGATGCGTGGTTGCTGTGTGAATAATTAAGAGGATAGTCATTAGTCCCATGCAATTACTGGATTTTATGCATCCATGACGAAAATTAGTAAATGAAGCACAGAACAGTGGAACATTAAAAGAATTTAAAAGCGGTGTTATATTATTTTCAGATTATTGAAATGATTATGGAATGAAACAATTTTTTATCGAACTGTAGTTCGAATTATTCTAAATGTTATCTTTTCATCTGACCAAAAACAATGGTTCAACAGAGGACAGAAGCATATCAAAAAGAATGTAATGCTTTAAAAATTCCCTTTGGTAGAAAAGTTTTTCATTTTTAGTTGGACTCTGCCGCGAATCCCGCCGACTCGGAGATCTGAGGTTTACGTTCCTCCTCGTAGAAATATATAATCTGTCCAGAATACTAACGTGAATTCAAAAACAAGTCACCCGTCGGACACGAAGACTTTGCCGTCGAAAATTTGATTAATTTAGTTTTAAGCACTCGGTCAATGTACAATACTGTACAATGAAAATTCCAATTGTAATTATACCACTTGTAAAATGATTGGAGGATCGTTTAAATGAACGAATATTGGGTGCCCTGATACTCAGTGGAAATTAAATAATGTTAAATTACTTCAGTTCCCTTTCCGAAATTTTCACTTCTCTTCGCACGTTTTTTTATTTTATTTTAAAATCCACAATATCTGATATATCAATTATTTCTTGGGTTATATTCAAGTTGATTATTCAATGTAAAAAGCGGTTAAACCTCACCTACGGAAACAAAAAATTTTTAACTTTTTTAAATGTAATCCTGTAGATTTTTGCGAGAAAATGCCGAAATTCCAAGTCTTAATGTTAGGAATCCACTGGTTCAAAAGTAATGCGTGTTTAAAGTTCTGTGATTTTCAGGTAAGGGCGCCGCCATGTTGGTATGTAGTGAGCGTGGCGCGTCGTCTACGAAGCAGATCCGCTAAATGGCAGCACAAGCACGCGGTGATATAGATTAAATCCCGAACTTCAAACAGGCATAACATTTGAACCAGTGGTTTCCTACCATTAAATCTTGGATTTTCGGCATTTTCTCGTCAAAATCTGCAGGATTGCATTTTAAAAAGTTCAACATTTTTGGTTTCCTGAGGTGAAGTTCTGAACATCCTCTGTAAGAAGCTGAAATTTTTCACTTAACAATAATTGTCCTTAAAAAAAATTGAATTTTCAGAAATTGAGTACGTAAATGACGAATTTGATACTTTGGGTCAGACTAGACCCAGGCGCCGCCGTCGAAGTGTTAATAACGATTAAACCGAACAGACAAATAATCGACTTACATCGCTTTTGCATTAAACGGCTCTAAGATTGTTGGTCGGTAGGTTTTCCATCGATGATAAACATTAAAAGTAGAATAAAATACAAGTTGCCTTATCACCGCGAGTTGTGAAAGGAGAATGAGGCCAGGATTTAGATCAGCCCTGGTATAGCCGCGGAGCTTGCAGAATGTTTTGTATTCTAAGGTTAAATGCGGCTCAGTAGATGATGCAGAATATAAATATTAACGAGCTCCCATGGAAGAGCGGGCGAACTACCACGGAGGAGTGAATCTCTCTCCCCAGAAAAAGCATAGCGTAAGAACGATTTTCCCTACGAACGAGCTGCCTCGCCCCACTTGTTTCCACGGGCTATCTTACCTGTTCCGTGACGGATATAGAAGACACGCTGTTGCTAAATTGTGTTTTAAGCTGAAACTTTACGCCGCCGTGCCCCACCGCGGCTCTCTTGCGGCACCGTTATCCCCGCTAAGTGTCTCGCCATAATGTTCCGCTTTACAAATCGAGAACAAGCGGCGGATTCGCGCAACCCCTTCAATCTGGGAAATCCGATCATCAGATAACCATGAATAAACGTTTCCGACAGATCATCCCCCACCCTCTCCTGCATACGAATCTATAAACAATTTTTCCAATATTTTTCGAACAGACGGAAACGCGAATTTTCTATTTTGAAGATGACTCGTGTTTCAATTATGATATCAGTACGATAGTAAGCGACGAATACGTTGGTAAAAGATTAATAAAAAAAATATGAACAATTAGGAAAGATTAGGGTGTCACCGATACTCAACCATTCTCTGGCTCGGTCGTCGAGCGTGTTTACCGCTTGACTGGATCTGAGAGGGATCCCCCCCCAGTGGTGGGAATGAACTTGTAACAGTTACGGTAGAGATGTTTTGCACAGTTACGGAGAGAATACAGTGATCAGCGGACCATGAGGATGTTTGGGCTCATTTTAAGCAGAAAAATGTTAGGGATATGTTAGTGAATGATTCGTGAAAGTATAACTAAAAACAAACAAGTTTTGTAATTTGTGCAGCATAGATACTCGAGTTCGACTTTCTAGTTATTTATGAGAAACGTTATTATTCGAAGTATTTCTAGATCGTGTTGTAATATTGTAAAATGTATGTGTGTACAACATGTTGCTACCTTCTTGTCATTGAATCTTCTTCATTCGATAGAAATGTTTCTTCGAAAGATAAACCTCGATGGTTCCCACGATAATCAGATGCTTTAAATGTCCGTGTAGTTCTGGGCTACCGACGATTAATTATTATTCATGTGCAGTCTCGGCTCAGCGAAACCTCCTTTCCCGCAAATTATAATATTTAGATCGTAACTATGACCCAATTCGAATATATATTTCGTAGTACGTAACCTACGTCGAGTCCACTACGCTTTTATGTGTGGCAATCGATCGATCCACTTATGATTTCAATTGTCCAGTGTCGTCCGATGTCGATCCTGAGTCGTGCATAAATTAATTATTTATTTCAAGTCTAAAAATATAAATTTAATAAATTGGTCCACACGGGAATCTGTGGCCACATTGATTAACTATGTATGTCTTAATGGTAGGGACGCCAAAGAGCCATTTTCATTAAAATGCTGACATGAGCTAATTGCGCTTTCTGATTTCGCTTCGAGAAATTAATGTAACTTCATTTTAAAGCGATACGGCGCGCACGTTTGATTCAATTATTTATAAAATGCATTTGATTTTCGCAGATGTATCACTTGAACAGTCGATAAGTGTCTAAATATGTGGTTTAAATTCTCTCTCCTCCCTCTCTCCCCCTTTCAAGATGAACCTTAGCACCTCTCCTTTATGCGCTGCTCTTTTCGAGTAAAAAAAATATTCTTGATCACTTCAATAGTGTATCCAAACACCTCGAAAATTTCAGAAAGATCGACTCATCCTATTGGTCACAATAAATTCCCAAAAATCGGCTTGCTTCCAGAAGACCAAGTGAAACCTCCCTGCCAGGGTCGCAGATAAGTAATTATAACTGCATTATGCGTGGCTCTTTCAGACTGAAAAAATTATCCTCAATTACTTAAATAGTGTATTCAAACACCCCGAAAATTTCAGAAAGATCGACTCATCCTATTGGTCGCAATAAATTCCCAAAATTCCACTTGCTTCCAAAAGACCAATTGAAATCCCCCTGGCAGGGTTGCAGGGCTGTTTCGGACTAAAAAATTTAAATTTTTGTTAAGAATTTTTAAAAGAAAAATTTTACACGATTCATCTGGAGAGATATAAGAAGAGAAACGAAGCTAGAGTTTTATCGACTGATGTTATTCATCGCGTAGAATTAATAAACAGCGTACAGAAAGCCGAAGAAAGAATTATTCGAGGATGGTCGGACAGGCAGGGAGCAGCCCCCGCGAAAATGACGCGAAAACGGTTCTTCTGCCTTGAAACTATCGTTTAATTCGTCGAAACGGCAGTATTCGTTTCCCCGGGGGCCGTTCGCACGAGGCAGCAATGCATTAATAGAATTTTTAATTAAAATGCACCGTAATTGTTCCGTGGCAAGCGAAAGTATACTACTGGGAGCGCGAACAACAAAATCGCCCGCGTGTGCGCGACCGCGTGCACACATACGTGCGCGTGTGCGTATGCGTGTATGCGTGCACGGTGCTCTGGTGAAAAGGTGCGACGTCAGGTGCAGAAGTGTAGGGGCCAGCGGTAGGCCGCGACGAGAAGACCCGGAAGGGAGTTTATAGATAGAGAGTTTATTACCTGAATCTGATTACGACAGTCGTAGGGGATTTAATCTCGCGACAATTCCCGACCGTTGCGGGTGCATGGCTTAAATTTGAATACGTCGTTATCGTTGTTGTTGACGTTGCCCGGTCATTGTTCCGTCAGATCGTCGTGCCCGCTACCGCGGAATGTAAATTTTTCATTACACTGGAAACTTCGTCATCGTTGCCTGGGGAACTCTATTTCTCACGCTTCAGACTCTCGTGACATCCGCTTTCACGACACTTCCGTCACCATATAATTGTGCGAAATCCCTAAATTCCGGAAAAAATACAAGAAAATAAAAATCCCGCGATTTTCGAGGTCGCCAATTACAGATTTCAAGTCGAAATTGCTAAGAACAAAATGGCCGATTCATACTTATTGATTGAGTTCATGTTACGAGATAACTTGATTTTGATAATAATCTATCTCTATACAGGGCATTCCAAAAATGTTGTACTTCCTTGTAAGTACTTCCTGAGATCATGTAAAGTAACTTTTTCCTTTGCGAAAATGTTCTCCGCCGCTTCGTTCAGGAGTTATTAACAAAAATCACCGGACAATCAGAGCACAGGCTCCGCTGAGCGCGGCGTTGGCATTGGGCGAGCTGGAATCCGTCCATAGTAGCCGCGCTCTGATTGGTCCGTGTTTTTCGTTGATAAGAAAAAGTTATTTGAAATGACGTCAGGAACCACCACTTTCAAGAAAGTTCGACATTTTTGGGAAACACCATTGATAATTATGATTGAAATAGCATTTAATTTAATATGACGAAGCCTATGACTTCGAAAATAATATTCATAATTAACTTTCGAACGTGTGCGATGTTTATATTGTTATCAATCGTGTTATTGCAGGTTTCATTAAGCGACACTTTTCTGCTTCGTGCTTTTTTCTTCGTGCAGATCAAGCGATATCAATTGCTCCGTTGCATGCGAACGATTGCAATTGGTAACAATGAATTTGTTGGAATTGATAAAAATTAATATATGTTCCGCAACACCCGGCGTGTAATTGGAAAAACCGGTCTGAAATTTGGCCGTTTTAGAATCGATGGCTATAGAATATCGTCGAAGTTTTAAAAAGTAATTTGCCATTTGGCGGACCTCCTGTGCCAATTATCCGATGGTCTACTCGTTTTATTTTTTCACATTTTAATTCGAGCCCCGCTCATTGAACCAATATCAGAAAAGTTTCCATTTTCCTTGTACCTAATTGATTCACGGTGCGAAGTTTCACTTGCTCCGTTCAAAATCGACCGACAAGTTACACACACTTCGAAATGTATATGCAATCATTTCGAAATGCGAATCTATTCTTATAAACTATCGAGTTAGCTGCGGGAATTATTAATCTCCAGACATTCGCGAGCTCTCGAAATCGACACGAATTTGACCCTAAATGGATCGTATGAAAGATATTAGGAAATTTCATATGTATTTATATGCCACGTATGAATTGTAAAATGGTCTTCGAATAACAAACCGAGAGTTAATTACTATTTATTATTCATAAATTATCGTAACATGCATAGAGGAAAATGGAACATTACAAATTGCATAAAAATATTCGTACCCCTTCAATTGTCGAACAATTGATTTCTTGAAACACTTGGAAATTTTTGTCAAGAAAAATGTGTGTCGATCGGTATCAACTTAATTACGAAATGACAATTTAATGTAACAAAACTAACAATTATTCGAATTGTTCTATAGAATGTTCAAAGCTTTAATTATCATTTACAATGCACAATTGGAATAGTAGATGAGAATTTACAATTCTGACCGTAATGTAGCAATTGTTTCTAACAAATTACTTCGATCAATTATTTCAAAAACGAGCATAGACGTATTAAATGATTCCGATGATTTGCATTACTATAATAGACCTTAAAATTTTCATGAGACTCGAGTTGAAAGTTTATTTCTCCCAAGCAAAAAACAGTCTACAACAACACTGAATGTTTTAAATCGTTTTTATCTCGCTGCTCTATTTTAAATTCCAGCCATCGACTACAATTTTACAAGTTTGTTCTTCTATTTCTCCCACAGTAACGGACGAGAGCACATTTTATCATGGCGGTAACTCCGAAAAAGAAACCCGAAAGATACCTCTGACGTAGCTTCGAATTTTGTTAACATTGTATTCCAGCAACAAAAATATTTCGAAAAGTCTATATGCGTGCAAAAACTATCAAATCCATAAAGTATAGTATAAATACTTATAGCTAGAAATCGAAGCAAACTGTTATTTATTGTTTGAAAAAATTGTGCTCGAACTTTATGTTTCATTTGGGAATGTACCTATGGAATTTTTATGGGAATAAATGTTACGAACAAATGGGAATGAATGTTGAGAACACGTTCTAATGGAACAGATATTTTAGGATCTTTTTGCAAAATACAAACTTTCTATCTGAATTGCAACAAACTGGGCTGAAATAACAATTTAATTTCTTTCTTAATATGTTTAATAGATTGAAAATAATATATAATAGTAGCTTTAAATTCGTCTAATGTGTTTGCTGTATTTTAAATTACACCTACTAATTTTTGTCATAAATGCATAAAAAAATCCGCAGTCTAGTAATAATGTTTTACGGAAACTAGTAATTTTGGAACGTTTATTAAGAGTGGTTTCGTGACGGACCTCTGAACAATGAATTATGTACGTGAATATTAAAAATGAACAATAGTAATAATGATTTAATATCGTTGTGATACTATTCAGTAAATGCCATTCAGTATTCATGACAATTACCGAGAATTTTGTTAATATACTGATAAACAGAATATGTGCTCGCGACGGCCGGTTTCCGAAAGCAACCCCCCCTTGACCCGGCCGCGCGTCAAAACTATTTTTAAAATTTATCTTCCGAATTTATTTTCCAAATTTATTTTCTGCAGCTGTTGTCCGAAATTATCGTGCGACATAGTGGAATAGGCCTACAGTGGATACCACTGACAAAAAAAAAGCGCATTGACAATAGTACCTCGACGGTAACGTGGAAACCTATTGATACGGGTGTCGCCCTAATGCACCACGAATAGCTCCTATGGTACGCGCCTGAGCTGGCTCGAGAATTAGGGCCGCCACGGGGAGTGAGACGCTCGGCCGGGTCAAGTGGGCGTAGCCTTTGAAAACCGGCCGTCGCGAGCACATAATTCCGAGGCCTGGTTCTGATCATTGGAAATTTCTAGACAAGCAAATGATGTACATGAATCTGTCGATGTAATGTTCAAAGCATTTTCAAAGATCCACTGATTGCGACAAAAATCCTCCTTTTTATTTGAATTACATTATCGTGAGATATTAACATAACTTTAATAAAAATATTCTAATAAAAATATAAATAATATTGAGCAGACTAAATTAAAATTAAATAATTAATTCACGAATCAACTAGCTTAACAGTAATTGGGACAAGTGTTCAACATTGTCTTTTTGTCTAGACCAGGCTTGCCCGGGGGCACCGCAATACCTAAGAGCGGTTATGAGCAAGATAACTATGTATACCATTCAATTTTTCCCCCCGAAAGTTTTTGCTTCGCCCCGACCATACGTTCGAAACGGAACTTGTCCCAATTGCGGCTCTCGCGTAGCGCGAAACTGAAAGAAACAAAGGGACCAGCGCAGCATGGCGGTCGATTGCTTAACAATCCAGAAAGCTAAACAACGATCGACGCGGACAGAGTCCATCTGGCGTAAAGAAGAAACGCGAGCGATTTTTCGACGCGCTAAGATCGGGATAAGCCGGCACCCGGGATTGACCCATCACCCGATCCTCGCCTTAATTGTTCGTGAAATGAATTAACGGCTCGCATGCGATGCACTTTAACTTATTCGCCGTCAGCGTTTACCTATCTAGCCTCTGCAGCCGGTGTAAAATATGTTGCTTCAGCATGAACAACTTCTCATCAATGCGGTGGTGGCAGCGCGCCTCGCCTCGCCTCGCCTCGCCTCGCCTCGCATCGCCTGCCTCGCCTCGCCTCGCCTAACCCAGGCTACCAGACCGAACCCCACCCAACCCTCGCAATTTACTAATGAATATCGAAGTCTGTTGTTCATTGGCAAATCCGATTTGGCGTCAAGGAACTTGCGAAAGCACGAGACCGAAACGCGAATATTCAAGGAGAAAAGTTTCGTCGTTGTATCGCAATCAACCAGCCACCCTCTTCGTTCCTCGAACCCTACTCCGAGCACCCGCCTTCCTTCCACCGGGCTGCATGGTTTCCTGGAGCAAAACGCTAAAACAAGATTATGTAATAGTACCGATAATCGTCCCGTTTCGAACGAGCCAACTCGCGGAAACCCTCTGCCAAATGGCGTTTATTGTGTATCCGGAATTCATTCCGCGGACCAGAGTTTTGTTGTCGCTGAGGAGATGCCAGTCCTAGGGGAACTTCTTTCCTTTCGGGGGCTTTCTGTTTCATGGGAAAGTTTTTTTCATTCTTTCACCGTGTAAAAGTAATTGTTGTTATTTGTGACTCCTCTCTTAACCCTAAACCTACCATTACACCGGTCAAGTGACCGTTTACAGATTTTGTATTTTACAATTATTGAATTATATGTATATAAAGATGCTTCCATTGCAAATGATTCTACACGTGAATTTGGAATATGGAAATTTTCCATATGTACTTAGCATATTCCAGTTGAAGAATATCAGTTCAAGCATTGACTAGCTTATAGGTAGTACGTATGTACATGTGGAAAATTAATTCGATAATGTCTCGTTAACTATTAGATTTAGAATATATGAAGGTCAATACTTTTTTACGCAGAATTTTCTGCTTTATCTGAGTTCGAGAAAAAATATTGGGCATTCTATTTAAAAAACTGAAGGTGACCCTAATATCTCAATAAAAATGTAAGGTAATAAAAAACAGATTAGAGCACTGTGTGTCCCTCTAGATACCATGCAAATTTGTTTGAAACATTTTTTCGTACGACGAATACCTTACGAGTTATTTGATGTCGTCATGTTAGGAGACTCACCCTGTATTTTAAATATCGCAGAAAATTCAAATAAATTCGAGTGTCATTTTTATATGTGGCAAACACATAAGTAGTCATTTTTAGTGCTCGGTAGCTTTAGTGTTAAGGGATTTTGAACCCTTTGCAGTCGGATATTGTGAATAATTAACAATTAACAATAAAAAATAAACAATATTGTGAATAATTGTACTGCAAGTTTTAGTGGTGTCTTTGAGTCACCACTCGAAAGCCAAGGGTTAACTTGAGGGTTCTTAAGAAAGGGTTATATCCTCCAAAGGTTGATAAATAAAATCATCAATTTCTATATAAAATTACGTTTCTTTGGAACATGAATAAGTCCATCAATTTCTATATAAAATTACGTTTCTTTGGAACATGAATAAGTCCATCAATTTCTATATAAAATTACGTTTCTTTGGAACATGAATAAGTCCATCTTATAGAATAACCATTTCCGTAAATAATAGATAAATACGAGATGATAGGGGATGATCAGAACAGGAACTATTAGCGCAATAAGTTAAGAAACTGAAATCCGCTAAATATCCAGGACCGCATAATCTATTCAAATATTATACCTCCAATTTGTCCGAATTGTGCTGATAATACTCCATAAAATTAACAGGTATATAAGTGGTGTCGTTTCGGCAACCTAGAAATCGATGTTTCGCAAGACCTCTTCCTCTCTTTCTGAAGCAGTCTCATCGAGACGCAGAGGTTTACAGGTTCCTCGAAGTATTTATTAAACGCGTGGTAAGCACTCGTACCTCGAAATTAGTTAGAACCCGAGTCGATGTTTTCCTGGAGTAGCCTAATCGCTCAGGGATCACGTCCCATCGGTGAAATCAGCCGGGTTGATTTCGTGGTTCTCATCAGCCACATAATTATCCAATTTCGCTGAACGATGTGCCTCGGCTGTTTGACACGGGAACTGTGTCAACGTCGTCACGTCGTTCGGTATTGTACCAGCGTCCGCTGATAGACGTCGTAACCATAATCTATAAGGTCCTAAGAATATGCCAGGAACGTGGCGCTGGGGCTAATTAACATCGTAATGGGCAGGGAAGAGCGGGCGGCAGGTGCGTTTTCATTGCTGCGGCAATAAATTCAGGAAGCAGATAAGCGCTTATCGCGGGCTCTTTCGCCAGCACCTATCTGCTAGGAGAACGGTTTCTCTATCCTCGGAGCGGACACGGTGGACAAGGACAACACAGGCCACCCACCCACCTGATAAATGACTCATCGATCAGCGCGTCCGACGCCGCTGACAATGAGATTGTATAGATCGAAAGCCGGCACACCACCGCACCGCACCGCACCAGCGAAAACGTCGATTTGATACGGAACGTCAATGCTCGCCACTGACCATGACCGTCCACATATTGTCAATTTTATTTAAAAGTCCACCTGTCCCGGCTGCCTAATATCGGCGTTTCGTTCGATACACCTTACGACTGACGGATTACCTTCCACGCTTAAACCAATATGGCGTCTATCAGCGCACGCTTTGCCCACCAGCGAAGCGTTCCGGATTGCAGAAAGATTTTCCAAAGACTGTAGAATTTTTATAATGTCTACCTATATTTCGTGAGTTCACGCGTTTTTACAGTAAATCTCAAACTGTTTCTTGTTTCCATTCTGTAACTGCATTTTTTCAGGCCATAAAAGAAGTTTGTTTGACATCTTTTTTTTACACCATCTAAAATTATGTAATTTTTTAAAAAGTGGCACAAATGACTTTAATTTTGTTGGGAACTGAAAAGAATCAGTTTACCAAATGATGTGTACAAACAATGAGGATTGTTTCCATTCTGTAACTGCTTTTTCAGACCATGAGAGAATTTTTTTGGACATCATCGAATGACTTTTTACACCGTTTAAAATGATGTAATTTTTTAAAAAGTGGACTATATGATGTGCACAAAAAAATGTAGGGAAATTGACAGGAATTGCAAAAAAAATTGTAATTGTACAACTTTTTTATCTGATAATTTTATCTGTCTTTAAAAAATTAATTTTGTAAATATGTGTCAACTGTACACATTCTGAAAATTTTTGATGTGTCTCTACGTCTCTACTGACCAAAAATGGCTATGCAGTGTACTATTTGTGGCGAAAAGTGCATTATAATAAGCGATCTTTCAGCGTTGAAAAAAATTCTTGGTGGGAGAAAATAATTTTCTGTTGGAACGCTGAAACCTTTTATTGAACAGCGTTACAACATCGCTAGAAGCATTAACATTTTGAAATACGAGTAAAAGTAATATTCTTTAAATGGATGATTATAGGATTAAAGGATTATTACAATGACATACGCAGGAGTACCTTTCGTTGAATTCATACGTTAGTATGAATTTGCGTATCAGTATGAAATATTTCACTAGAAACCGCAATTCAAGAATATCAACGGTATAGTCGCATCCGGTATAATACCAAAATCTGAAATAGTTCATTAAATTAATATTAGTGGAACGTGCAATTTCTTCAAATTATAACGATCCCTATAAAACCAGATTTAGACGTGAAAGTGCAGTTCTAGATTTCTTTCAGAGCGGAATCACAATCCAGAAATATGAAAATGATTGTATTAAACGAAGCAGACAACGTGATCCAACTGGAACAAATTCGAGCATTCCTCACGAACAGAGACCGTCGCAATTAATTCAATCAATTAAAATCCAAAGAATCTTCCCAATAATTTAATTTGTAATTCCTCCCATTCCTCGTTTCGGATCAGTTACGCCAACAAAAATTTGTGTAACACGTAGAGCACACATAAAAATTTAACAAGATATTCTCGTTACGCTGTTTGTTACTTTGAAGTCGATTGAGCATTTTCCAAAATAGAATCCCGCGTTTCCAGTGTATTTTCCCAGATATCACCGTACGTCCATCGGACGTCCATTTTATAAGTCCTATGGATGTCCCTGGACGTCCTCAGTACTTCAATTTCGGACTTGAGACTATAACGTTAACGTCCATCTGGACATATTCAGGACGTTAACGTTATAGTCTCAAATCCGAAATTGAAGTTCTAGGGACGTCCAGGGACATCCATCGGACGTACCGTGCGAACGTCCTATGGACGTCCCGTGTTCTAACGGGGACCTTTGTAGGACCTATCTGGGACGTATCTGGGACATGCGGACGTTATTTGGACGTCCCTGGGACGTACAGAAGGTCCGGTACGGACGTTCATGGGACGTCCGGGTGCTATCTGGTTTGTCAGGTAAGGAATGGCGCGTTTAACGACGTTCCCTAACGTGACCCTAAGGAAGTTCATATACCAAGTTAGTGGATGCGAAAACATGATGGAAACTGTCGTTTTACACGTTGTCTGCATCAAATGGCAGCAGTTACTGCCCTAACTAAACTCCCGTACGTTGTTTGTTTCATAACTACTGCAAGATGATTCTAAGCTGGCGTCAGAAAATTTATAAGCTTAATTTGTCTGGGCAAAGCTGACGTGTACGTAGGTTGCCCATAGTTGATACGGAAAGTAGAACGACTCCGATTCGAAGTTACCTAAAAGTGTACGTTCTTCTGCAATATTCATGAATTCCACAGGAATACATGTAGAGGCTTCAATTATTTAATTCTGATATTTGATATGAAATCAAAATTTCAACACCGATCATATATTTCATATTTAAAAATGAAAATTCTCTTTAAAGTATGAAATAGAAGCTGCGAAATTAGATGTGCAGCTTGAAATCAATGTTTGTAAGCTTTTTATTATTAAACAGCTGAAACGTTCAGTTTCAAGAATTATTCGTGGTGATAGGTACTGAACCAATTTAATTTTCTTTTTAAAAAATCACTTCTATGTATTATTAATAGACAGCGGATTTTATGACAAAACTGTGTAATTTAAAACGGTAAAAAAATTAGATGAATTTTAAAGCACTGTTATATTATTTTCAACCAATTAAACATATTAAGAAAGAAATATAAATTCCCGTTTCACTCCAGTTTGTTGCAATTTTCATTTTGTATAAAGATCCGCTGGCTAATTATTAATAACTAAAAATAAAGAATTCATGGTGATCACTAATTAAAATAAAATTTGTAAAATACATCAATTCCAATCTACTTATAGGAGCTAAGTAAAAATTTATGTTGCTAATTAATAACTTTGATATGGTAAAAATCGTATATCGACATTGTTAACACTCTAATTGTTTTGAATTACACGTACTCATTTCTGTCACAAATGCATAAAATCCGCAGTCTAGCGCTTACAAAACTAAATCGATACTGTTATCAAAAATCTTGAATTTTTCTGCTCCGTCATTTCTCTCTCTCTCTCTCTCTCCCGCTCTCTCGTTCTCTCTCTCTCTCCCGCTCTCTCTCTCTCTCTCTCTCTCTCTCTCTCTCCCGCTCTCCCGCTCTCCCGCTCTCCCGCTCTCTCTCGCTCTCTTCGTGAAAAGAAAAAAATTGATTTTTGAACGGGCATATAAGCTCTCGACGACTATCCTCGCCGTAGCTCCGCGGATTTCTCACGTCCAATCCTTTTAGCTTCTAACAGTAATGGCACCTCTTATGTAAACTTTGTTCGGCTTCTATCAGCACTAAGTATGCACAGCTCAAATCTGCTTGCCCGGGGTGAGTTAATTGAGGTTTTAAGGATTCGAAAATAGAACTGTGAATAGTAAAAGGGTTCACCGTTTCGCATCGGTGCATCGATCTTTCCGGCAGCTGCTCGAGAAGTTTCCGGTATCGGGTGCATTCGCACGCACCGGGCCGTTTCCTTTTGAAAAAGCTTTGCTTTCACCTCGCAAGCGATCCTAAACTTTGTTTCGATTCATTTTACAAGGAAATTTTGGCCCCCGGCGACGACGGTACACATCCTCCTTCCGCGAACGGAGAGTAACTTCGTTGATCGGCCAACATGTTGACACGCCGCCGTCATAAATAGAATATCGATTCGAGTTTTCGCGGGGGCTGCACAGTGCGTTGACAATCGACAAAAATCAACTTACATGTGTTGATACTTAAATGATTTATTTGTGTTCCTAGATATCTATTACGATGGTAAGTAATGATTAGACCGCGGATCTTTATGCAATTATGGCTTCTGAAAATGTTAAAAAAATGCTGGAATATCAAATTTGATAGAATTTAGGACGATTTTACTTTTTTCAGATCTAAAAAGACCACTACCACGGAAAATAAGATTTTAATTGATTCGACTTTTTTGAAATTCTTCTACCAAAATTGCACATTGGAAAAACATCCGCAGTCTAGTAATGATATTAAAACCAATAAACAAGTATCAAGGGCATGGATAGTTGTCCTGCACATGAAAAGTTTCTACTAAAATTCATTTATTGATTAAAAAATTATTAACTTTTTTTTATGCAATCCTGTATATTTTTGCGAGAAAATCTTAATTTTGGTCTTATACTGCCACAGAGAACCACCCCTTAAATTTTCACCCACCTGTTCTCGAACACCCTGTGTATTAACTAGACTTTTATAACATTTATGACAAAAGTGAGTGGTTGAAACTTGAAACGTGAAATAGTAGAAGGTAAATATGATTTAAGAGTACATTACTATGAACTTATTAAAATGATTAAAGAAATAAACATATTTTTATTTGGTCAGAGACTGGCATAGTTATGGTTCGAATATGCTCTAATAAAATTGTAGAGTAAAAAATTTGATTCGATTTGAATATCTGCTTTTTACAACTTCACTTCCCCGTACAGTTCTACTGTAAAGGCATTTACGAAAAAAAGCGGCAGAAAAATTGTTCTTCCCATACCATTCAAATTTTTCCTATACAGATTTGTTTCTGCCTTCGTCCGAACTCGAGATTTTCAGATTTAATTGAAAGGCGTTGTAAAGCAAAGATAAAGTAAAAATAATTTCGCTTAAAATATTTAACTCAAATTATCCTTTCCTATAGGTATGAGAATATGTACCTTAATTTCCTTTGACGAATAGAAAATAAAATTTCTCTTACGCTCCTATTTTTCTTTTTTATTTGAATAATGTTTCGGAATGCAACACATACGTGTTACATTTATCATAGCATATTGCATTTAATGAAACTAATTCGTATTATAATCTTAGTTCGTATTTAAATTGATTTTAACAAATTTTTATTACTTAATTTTAAAAAATCTTCCTTTTATTATTATTTTAGCGTTAAGGTAAGACTCTCGATAAATATGGTATTTATTTTCCAGCCAGCAAATTATTAACGACAAAGCAGCTCCGATGAGCACAGTTGCGAAAGAAATCGTAAGCCAAGGGGTTAACGGAGCACAAATACAGCTTATCGATCGTAAATGTACCAACAACAACAATGTACCTGCTATATCTCGTTTGTTTTTGTTGCCTCCGTGCCGTAAAGATACATAACGTACAACGCTTCCATAACACCGAATTCTTGAAACATTATCCGAAATGTTGTCCGACTACACGCAGCTTGTTTTAATGCAGTTTACTTAAAACCTGATATCATTCGTATCTTCCATCATTCACTGGATTCTGGTTAATTAATGTCGAAATCGTACACACACACGCCGTTGAAAAACTAATGACTTTAAAGAATTAAAAAACATAATGCAACGAATTATTCAACCTGACAGCTTTGCAAAGGAGTAATTTTAACACAGTGGCTAAAACTATTGAAAGCAGATTTTCAACAGAATTTTTTGAAATTCGAGAAATCGACATCGCCATGAGCGTTCGATCGACTGAAAGCCGTTCACTCGGGATTTCAATGAAGGTATTAACAATATCTTTTTACAAAGTTCGTGAAAAAGTTATACTGATTATTGCTTGTTTTTTATTATTTTTCATAAAATTTTTACCAACACATTCGTCACATTTTTCTGATTAAAATGACACCAAACACCATATCATTCGGATCATATTTACTCGTTTAATTAGCGATCGTGTCTCCTACACGATGTCTGTTAAAAATTGTTTGTACCATATATCGAGTGATTGCTGCAAATATGCAAATATGGTATTTTCAATGTTATTCTTCATATTATGTTATATTATATGGTAGAACCAATGTTATTCTTCATGTCATGTTATATTATATGGTATTTTCAATGCTATATTAAATATTACGTTATATTATATGGTATTTTCAATGCTATACTTCATATTATGGTATATTCTATTGTAATCAGAAAAATCTCACGAAAATTGTGGTACTAGTTTCTTTAATCCAATGACAAAATTTTTTTAATTATTTTGATATAATTAGTGTTGTCTCACCGACTGTTTCGGTGGCTCGGCTCGACGCTGGCGGCAGAAGGTAAAGGGATCTCGAGGGAACGTCTCCTACACGATATCTGTGAAGTTTCGGACCCGAGGTCGTCACTTATCGAAAATTGGTGCGAAACGTGTTAAGAACACTGTTAGACAATTGCCGGTCAGTGTTAAGCAATATCCCCAGTTGGTTGACAGAACGATTGGTTGGTACGCGTCGGGAATGATTCACTAATTGTTCGGAGGTTCCAATATGAGTTTCCAGTCATTGATCACAGAGTGGGTCGAAACCCGCGGAACACAATTAGTTCATTGACAGCCTTGAATGCCTAGAACCTCGAACAGATTAGGATCAAAGCCAGGGGTCTCCCTTTAACGTCATCAGATTTGTGAATTGTTCTCTCTGCCGATTGTATCCTTTCCATCCGTTCTCGTATCATAGTCATTCAAGGAGTGACTCTCGACCTCCCGGCATGGCACGGAGACCTTATCAAAGCGAGACTTCGTGCCTCGCTCCGTTAGTCAATATATTCACTAATTAATCTGATTTGCCTCGCCGATACACGGTTCGGCCGCGGATCTCTGTCAACATGCGCGCACACGCATTTCCAGCCTTCTGTCGTCACGAACTTATGCTTAATCAATTCCCCGAGCTGCCGCGCCGCGCCGTGCCACGCCATCCGTCAGCCTTGGGTTAATGTACGGTGAACAGCGATGGCGAGACCTTCATGTTGCCACTCCACAATAATACTGCCCACTTCCGAACCCTTTCAGTCGATCTAGATGTGACACTCACGGAAAGAAATACTTCGCTCGAAAATTTGTAGCACATATATAGTCGACCGCATTACGAAAACTAATCGCTTCGCCGCCGACCACCATCATCGAACAGCTAGCGTTAGGCTGGTGCAAAAATAATTGCGGGTTCTCTTCTTGAATATAGACTTCGGATCTTTATGCAAAATAAATATCGTTATAGATTAATTGCACGACATAGGAACCAAATGGAAATTTATTTCTCTTTTTAGTGATTTTATTAAATTGTAAAAATTGTATTGACATTCTTAAATTTTTCTAAGTTTTTCTATTGTTTGAAATTACACCCACCCATTATTCTCATAACCGCATAAAATCTGCGGTCTAGTTATAAGCAAAATTAAAACGTGATATGTTACCGTTAACAGAAATGGTATATTCGAATAATCATATTTTTATTAGTGATAAGAAATAAAGAATATTGTTCAATAAAAAAAACGGGGTCAGAAGTTAGAAAAATGACAGATTCTAAATATTTTAATTTACGATTATTAAGATTGTACAGACACGTCTACGAGGAATTCAATATTTTTTTGGGTTATTATTTAAAAAATGACGTAAACACGTGATTTTTAATGCTACAGAATTTCGATCATAAAATTATGTTCGATCATTCGAACATCGGTGGTTCGAATTTTCCATTATTAGATTACATACTACGTATATGCGCCTGTCAAACACATGCCAGCATGGTTGATGTTAACACTGTACACCAGTATGGAAGGTAATGATCAAGTATTTTCCACGGATGGCGATAATGCGATTCTATGAAATTTAGATGATATATCATGATGCACAAACTGTGATAAAAGCAACGTGTGTATGCTACATAATAATATAATACGTGTGAAAGAATTATTGAATGTATTGAAATTTCAGCCCGGACAGATAGAAAAATATCAGATAGTCTAATAATTAAGTTATTGCTAATAAAGACAGCGAATCTTTATACAAAACAAAAATGTTCTACCTAAATTTTAACAAACTGAAATAGGAATTTATTTTCTTTCTGAATATATTTAACAGGTTGAAAATAATATAACAGTATTTATTTTCGTGTTAATTAGTCTTTCATGCGAATCTTCCCGAAAATATTGAACGGACGAAATCGAATTTGCACAAAAGTCAAATCGCAAACGAGAGTTCATTTCCTAGACAAAAAGGTTAATAGAGAGACCGCCGCGCCGTAGGAAACGTCCGGAATTTTCCTGGACGTTCTAATATTCCAACTGAAACTACGAATGTCCAGAGGAGATGTTGAAACATGTGACCCAGACTGAATAAATTGAGATAAATTTTGACAGATGCTACAGCATTAAGTGTGTCTCGATATAGAGTGCGCTGGATTTACGGACAGAATCGTAATATTACAGAGAATAATTAATAGAACAAATAAAGCACGCAGTATTTTCATGGTTCGTGGAGCACTGGCGTCGCATTCACCTCGATCAATTTCAAAATCTTACAGTTTACATGTCCCATGGATAGACGACCGGGCAATTTGAAACATACAGGCTTTCGATAATTAGTAGTCGGCTAATTAATTCTAGGAGCACTCAGGCTTCATTATTGTCTCCCTTAGACACAATTGCGTCATAGGCAGTGCAGTCAGTCGCAGCACTTAAAGCAGCGATTTCATTAAATAATTAATTCAATATGCGACATACACCGGAATTATAGTAACTGCTGCTAGATATCTTTTTTCTGTGTGGACGCGTAGAGGTCGTATGAAGGTCGACATTGTTTTTTAAATGGAATCATATATTTTATGAATGCCCTACTCAATGCTACTTTCCCTATAGAAAAGTACTAAATCAATTATGGCAAAAAATCATTAGTTAACTCATCCCATTAGTTCATTATTATAAATAATAATATCTTCTAAACTAATTACGGCATTTTCATTTCAATCGAAAGCACGTAATTTCGTTTTAACTAATAAAAAAGCAAAGGTTAAAGTGAGTACATATGCAGTAACTAAAGCCAAAAAGCTTTTCTCTCTACGTAAATAAATAAATTTCTCTGCGATTCTGGCTCGCGTAAAACAGTCCCCGAATATGGTAATCTGAATAAATATAGTCCGCGAATATCAGAGTTTAGTGTACACTATAAATCGCCAGATAAAATCGCCTTAGAATTACCTCGCTGATGTGAACACTTCTAACTGTTTGAAAATTAGGTTATAATGCTAGTCGGTTACTTTCCATAATTCGCGAAATATCACGTCACGTCGCCGCAAGGAGGCGTTATCAAGTACTTTTGCAACGGGTTGCCAAACTTCATTTTCACCCGCAGGTAGTTCCTGGAGAGCTAACGTGATCGAGATATCACAAGATCTTGGAACCGTCGCGTCGTTCACGGTTTTCAACGAAATTTTCCTCTTCGCAGCTCGCTCAATGATTAACAGAACATAATAACGGCTATTTATTGTAAAATGAAAATTCTCTACTTGAATCGCAACGAACTAGAGCAAAATAAAAATTAATTTATTTTCTTAATTGTACAAGCATTGTATAGATTTATAAATATAATATTTAATATAACAACGAATACAGATGTTGTTCACTCTTTGACATGTAAATAACGACATTCATGCACACTCATTTCGTAATTCACTTTATACATTTCGTCTCTCACTCATTATGTTTCTTTCTCGTTCTCACACATTAATAACTATAAATTCTTAATAACTCTTAATTAAAGTGAAAATATGAGTTATATTCTGGAAAACGAAACAAAAAAATGATGTATATTAATCAGTATGAATGTATAGTTATAGTCCAATAAAAAAGAATATTTATTATTCACAAAATGGCGACACTTTGAGGTCAAATCATCGATTTTTTGAACATTTTTCGGCCTTTAACACTATAAAAAAATTAGAAAAAATTGAGAGATTTTTAAAAGTTGACAACCGCTTCAACCAAATCCTTTTGCACAGATATTCCGCAACGCTTAAAGAAAGTGGACCAAACAAAAAATCGATTTTTTGTAAAAATTAATGTTTAATTTTCCGGTAGTTTCCGCGGAGAACTATCGCGATCGAGATATCACAAGTTCCCGGCTCCGTTGTTCACGGCTCTAAACGAGATTTTCCTGGACACGGTCCTCTGTCCTCAGGGGGTGGGGGGGGGGGGGGGGGGACAATTTTTCGGCGAGAGTGTAACCGGAATCGAGTTTTGAAGTAATTGAACCGCTAAACGTGGCTCCGCCCGAATTTCAAGAGGTAAGAACGGCCATTGTTATTCTGTGGGCGAGCACAATGCCTCCCCCGTTATCGAGAAATTAGGCGGTGGCACGAGAAATTGAACAACAGGATTTTCTCAGCTGCCTGTGATAAAATAATTCAGAAAAGATCACGGCTCGCGGGACCCAGGATACCCGAGACAGGACCAACCCCACCGTCGATTGTCTTAATTCGCGAGGCTCAAAAGATTTCCGGTTCCATAAGTTCGACCGCGGAGTTAATCGGGTCACTGGAGGAAGACCATAGGGAGATGGAAAAAGCTTAGCGAAATACATGTATAGCTCGGAATGGTTAGTATATGAAGTTTCCATATACCATGTGGTACATTTAAATGGGTCATTCCACTCGAAAACGGACACTTTTCGGAGTAATGTTTCGGATTTGGTTCAAATTTGAATACGTATATTGTAGCCTTTAGTGACCTATGAACGAATCTCAAAGAATTTTTCGATATCTTAAAAATTGTTGATTTTACTGACGTGTAAAAAAACATGTCACCCTTTTTTCATTAAATCATAAAGTCTAGAACCGATGAAAATGAGTTTTTGTGAGCTTATAGTGAAAACATAAGAGTATCTACTAAAAATGTTGTCATTTGAAAAAAATGTTTTTTTCGCCAAGTCCACGGAAAGTGTATGTAAGAGAGCTTGAAATCATTCCGAAAATAAATGTTTTAACCCGTTATATAAATACTCTGATCAAAATAGTTATGAAGAACTTTTAATGGGATTAACTGTTACGAGGAACCAGCCAGCTAATATCTATTTCGATCACGGTACTTATTTCGGTGCTTTGTGACAGAATCTTATGCATTCGCGACAAAAATTAATGAAATTGCAAGGATATTAAGAGAGTGTAAGAATATTGTTGTATTCTTGTCGACTTATTAAAATAGTACTCGCGTTCCGGTGACCTGTCCGAACCTGCCGCGACAGGCCCCTCGCGCTAGCCGGCCGGGTGGGAGTAGCCGCATCATCGACTTTCGGAACACCAGGCCTGCTGTAAACTGTGCTGGAAATCTTCTTTTGGAGCGCCGTTCTGGACTCTAGTCGTTTTCCGCTTTATTGCTTCAACGTAACATCCTATAAACAATATTTCTCGAGAGTGTAAGAATATTGTTATATTCTTGTCGACTTATTAAACTGATCATAAATACATTTTTGACTGCTGTTCCCAATAACTAGAAGATTAATATTTTGTAAATAACAGTTTCCAAGCCATTAACAGCCATTCGCAAATGGTGAAAAGTGTACACGAAGAAATAAAATGAAAATCGCCTTTTTCGCACATTTTACCGCGACCGTTCTTGCTTGCCCTGCATATTCGTCCGTCTCATTTCCAATCCGGAAGATCAAAAAGTCACGCAGTGAGGACTAGGTTGGAACAATAAAACGGGAAACGGCGAGAGTTCCGAACAGCGTTGTACAAGAAGATTTCTTGTCTTGAGAAATGGAAACGCCGCTGGAGCAAGTGTATACATTCGGAAGAGGTAGTACTTCGAAGAGAATAGCATCGACTCGGAAGAAAATTGAAGCAACGAATTTGCTTGATGAGATCCTACGAGCGGAGTAGTGTTTTACGGTGTCGTGCAGCTTTGCACCGAATGATTTACATGCAACATTATCGAGTGAGCCGTTTCAGTGTAATTATCGGTTCAGCGTCGTCGTCTGGCCGCGTTTGAATTTCGAATGCAAGGGCAGCGTTTAAGCCTGGCCCGGCGACACGGTATTTGTCCGACAACGACATAATTATCGCCAGTTTAAAATTCTGCCCGTGACTGGTCCGTCGCGTCGGCGGCGCTGCATTCTTTGGATATTTCCCCGGACGCCGCGCGGCGCGCCGCGTCGCGTCGCCCGCACGCGCCCGCTGCAAGCTGCAATGCACCGCACGTAAGCTGCGCGTCGACCAACTTCATCTTGGCCCGGCTGCATCCGCGATGCGACTTCCTTCCTTCCCCGCTCCAAAACCCCCGCGGAAGAAATCACACCGACTGAGATTGTTTTCCAATTTGGCCGGATATTATTTATAGTACTGCCCCCCCTCCCCTCGGGGCTTCCACGGTGCCACGGGACCCTATTGAATTCCGATAGCCCTTAGGACCACGGATAAAATGTTATGTCCCCGCGATTTCTTTCGGATAACAACCAGCAGGCAGAACGATCTTCGCCGAGGCAATATAAACATTTTGTACTTCCTCTGCATGGTCATTGCGCTTCAAACCATAAATAAAGACGGAACCACGAGTTTCGGACTTTTACTGAAAAGAACATCTCGCTTCCTTATTTCATCGAATTTGAATGTTTTCTGCACAATTCAATAATTTTCATGAATTTTTTTTTGCAATTCTTTTAGCCACTCTTTCTTTAATTTGTTATTAGTGCAGTCATTTGTTAATCCTTAGCACACGAGTGGTGACTCTGAGTTACCACTAGAAATTGCTGTACCATTATTCAAAATATTGTTCACATTATTATTATATGTTGATATCTAATCAATTATTTAACATTCAAGTATTGTATGAGGTATTATATAAATTTCGTATCCATAAAATTGAAAAAATCATATAGAATACAAGTATTCTAGGTTGGAAGAATTGTTTAATTTTCTAGTTAAAATAGTTCCGTGTGCAAAGGGTTAAATTTGACTTTGTTCAGTTTTTATAATTTTATTCAGTCTTTTGCAATTTGTGAACTATAATTGGATTTATTTAGTAATAGTAGTTATACAATTTATGAGAATTTTAATATTAAATCGTTTCAATTCAAAGAGAAACAGGTGTTCATTAACAGTGGATTACCTACTCTTAATAATTTTAATTAATTGAAAATGAAAATGACATAACGGATTTCGTTAAATTTTCTGATGTTTTCACCGTTTTGTATTTTGTTCGCACTCACTCTTCCCGTAAATGCATAATATTATATCCGAAGCTTAATTATGACATTATTAATGGTGCTGGTGAGTTTTGATACGAAACGTTATAAAACAGTTTCTACATGTTAAATGCAATTTATTCGTTTACTGTGGACTCGAGACGAAGTTTTAACAAATATAAAATAAAAGATTACAAATCAGTTAAACTAGTTTATTGTTTGTAATTTAAATGTAACTTTCATGGAATGAACCAATAAATTAATGAAACAAATCGTGCAATGAAAATTACTTTTTAGAAAATTTTCAAATTTATTTTAAGTTTGTTTGAAACATAAAATATTTCAAATTGATATAATACAAAATTAAGGGATTCTGTCTGCTACATTTATGCTCGATGTTTTGTAAAAAACTATTTCCCAACCATTTTTTTCCATAAAAACAATTGTTGACATTCAATAAAGTACATTGAACATCCAATTCAACAAAGCTAAACAATACTGTATCGAAACGAAACTCCATCCTTTTCAATGTTCTCGAATAAAACATTATTTAAAAATTAACGGCGACGAACATGTTGTTTAATTTTTATTATACGCACGATTTAAAACAGCGTCGACCGTTATTCATCGTTTAAATTAATTTTTTAGCCAGCGACGCTGATGAGAGTACAGTTTTTGAAATATGCGATAAGCGCCTACGCTACGCGTAAATTAAATTGCATTTTATCACTTGTTAGACGTATATAAAAAAAAAATATTATCCTACTTCGATAAAATCGTTTCACTCCGAAAAACTCATGGATATGTATATGTATAGGAGTTTGCCCAAAAAGGATGTGATAAAACTTCGAAAAATGAAAAGTCATTCTGGTACATATCTCGACGAGCGTTTTATGGAGAGGAGAATAAAAGTTTTAATGCGAAAACGAAACGGAATTGTAAAAATAAATGAAAACTAGAATTGCTCGTAAAACCTGATGTAAATTGCAAAGATACGCCGCGATTCTGCACATCGAAACTGCGCGGAGTGGTCCCCAACGTCGTTTTTGCAGTTTTAGAGTTTAATTTATAGATTGAATCGGAATGAACAGAATTAATTTCGGGCCAAATGGCTTTTGATACATATACACATAATGTTCATTAATAAAAAAAAAAATTTGTCCAATTTGTTTCAAAATTTCTTCATTTCGATAAAGAGATAGAATAGAATATTTTCCGATGTGTATAAATAAAATGAAAAATACGTTTAAATTACCGTTCGTAATTTATTGTTAGTTGAACAAAATAGGTGTCCAAAATTGGTCCAGTTTCATCGGATTATTGGTCTTAGACGTCATCCGAAAGACATCATTCAGATGGGAATCGCAATAGAAAACTAGAGAGGGGTTGTTGCTCGCTCGCTTCGCGAGCTTCGCGGGTGGGGATGTTGTAGCTCGCTCGATTTGCGAGCTCGCGAGAGGGTTGGTGGTACGGATGTTATTTTGTGTGTGACTCTCCACGAGCCACAGAAAGAACTTCCCGATTCGTTAGTTGCAGTATATTATTATCATTATTTATTGAACGTTTTAAGAAGATTATACATTCTCAGGGAAGTTCAATAGTTTTCTACTTATCAAAATGTTTGCTATATGGCGTCGCATTAAACCAACATCGTATGCTCGTTGCTCGCTTGGTTCCTTGTTATAGCATAGTAATGTTGCAAAATAAATTGCAAATGCTCCACAATCAAACGCATTGTTTTGATATTGTACTCTGTGAAATATATACTTCTTCTTATATTTATAAAGGGCATTCAAATAATCTATTACATCATGGTTCAAATGATTAGCATTAAAACTATCATAAATGTGTACATTTCCGTTACCATCAGATCTTGTGCAAATCCAATGTCCTACTACCTTTTTTCCAATTTCACCAGTGTATATTATCTGAATATTCGTCTCATGTTCTGGGATCTCTTGTAAATTACTCAAAAAAGCTCGAACGTAACCAGTATCTTCAGCAAAGTTGTATATTCCACGCTCGTTTAGATTTCTGTTCATAATTTCGTGAAATAAATTAATATGTTTATCTTGTAAATAACAATCAGGTTTTATGACTTCTTTACATTCGGCTGTTTCTAAAGCATAGTTATAACCATCATTGAGGAAACAGTCTGCAGGCACTGCATATTCATGATTATGTTGCTCGATATGCTGGTCCGAGATCATTAAACATTCATCAAAAATTGTAAAATTTTCAGGATTCATTTGTTGATTTGTGATTGTTACATCTGTTTTCTCTACATTCTCTTCTTTTTTATATTTGACAACCTTCTTATCGAGGATTGCATAAATTGGCTTATGATAGCTGAAATATGTTTCATAAACACCGCAATCTATATCATCAACATTTGAGAAAATGACATCTATTTGCGTATTCAAATTGGTCGTTATACTTTTGGATGGTAATTTAGTTTTTAAATTGTACTTGTTCAAAAGGTTAATCAAATAATTATTACCATTATCCTTGCAATTTAATATATTGTAATTGAAATCACCTATCAAAATCTTTTCACTTTCAATTGTAATTTTATTCATTATTCGCTGTACAACGCTACCAAACATAGAATTAGTTGCTTTTGGTGATTTATAACAGTAGCATCAGTTTAAAAAAAAGTTAAAAAAAAAAATTTTTTTTTTAAATCTAAAAAAAAAATTAAGAAAAAACATTTTATGTAATTGCGTTTGTTTCTTTGGTGGAAAATTTCCGTCCTCTCGTATAATTTGCATTGTTGAATGAACTTCTTTCGAAAAAAACTAAAAAACTACTTGACCAATATGGACCAAAATCTAATCAGCTCTAAGTTACAGCGGGGCACATCGATTGCATCATTCATCATTCCGATGGCGTAGTTACTTTTTCTGAAAACGTTAACGAAAAATTTGATACCATAGAAACGGACATACGCACACACACACACACACACACACACACACATACCGACATTTTGATAAAAATAGTCTAAAATGACTCCAATGACCATGAAACGTGAAGATCTGCTAAAAATTCGATTTTCGATTTTCGGGGTAATTACAGTAACTTCCCTATGAATCAGGAAGTTAAAAATACACGTTTCGCAGGTGAAAACACCAATGAGCTTAAAAAACCACAGAAAAAACTTTCTTCAGTTGAGACACCTTGTATACTCTATTATTTGTATCCCTATCATCACTGTAGCTCCACGAGGTATTTCATATTGTGCAAATATAATTAATTGTTGCTGTTAATTCTTAGATATAAATAAGAACGCGATGGATAAGAAACAAAAGATCCGAAAGTCATAGGTTTAAACTGTGTCGGAAATCGGCAATCTCGTGTACCAATATCTTTCGGGAGCGACTATGTAGTACTCGAGTAGCGGGAGGATCTGTTTTCGCCGACCGAGGCATAATTATCGTGCCACTAAACGTCGCGAAATGAATCCTTTGTCGCAGCCGGTGTGCTGCGAGCCCGGTCTCTCGGCGTGCAGCGGAAAGGGGTTCTTAAAGGTAACATCCGAAACCTGCGTCGGTAATTACGATTTTCTCTCTCGGTGGTGGTGGCGATGGTGGTTCCCGTAAAGCCGCAATTGTTACGGTACAAAGGGCGCCGCGCGGATAAGCGGGATCGAAACGAAGGTCTCGTTAATTCCGATGCTAATGCGTGGAAGGCCAGATTAGATTTCGCATCCTTTTTACGGTGGAACCGTAGTGATGGAGTGACAGATAAAATCAACGGGAACCCGTGCGAGCTACCTGTCCGGTCGAGTTTCTATCACGCGACAATAATTCGTGGGCCTGCGACGCGACGCGACGCAACGCCGCGCGCAATCGATGACGCGCCTTCTTTGAACGGTGTTCAGAATCTCTCGAAATGTTCCAGAACATTGCGCTCAGCGTTGCCACAAAAACTTCTTCAGAGGGATTACGTGACGTCACGGTCCGAGAATTGACGGGAGACGAAACGCGTCACGTGACCGGCCAGTAGCGTGGGGGAACAGCGTAGACGGGGAATGGTAGAGTGGGGGAGAAGTCTTAATCTGGCGATACTGATTGTAACCAGTGTCGCCAGGTCGAGAAAATCGAGGGGAATACAGGTACCCCCTCTCTGATGGCCAGAGTCGTAATATGTGACACGTTGCGCGTGCGCGACGGGGATTGAGTGGGACGTGGTGCTGGAATGGGATAGTGGAAGGGGAAAAGTAGGGGAGTAAATGAGTCCGGATTCGGACTCAACTGGCGACACTGATTGTAACCCAAGCTGGCCTATACACAATAATTCCTACATTTCTTCCGAGTCTCTTCTACTCAGACCCCAACCATACTGGTGGAGTTTTTCTGGACGAGTTTTAATGGATGATTAATTTTCTTGAAAAAGTCATTAACAAGGGTTAGAATTGTATGGTTATTTTTTATTGAAAAAAAGATTTGGCACGGACATTTGGTACGCGAGACGCGTTCTACAATAAACGGTGTCTATAAATCATACCGCCTTTCGTCTTCGCGATACGGCATAAAAGCCAGGCTACGAGTGTTGTTTGAATAGAATTCCGTTCAAAGAATTATTGGAATGATAAATGTTCCTTGCTCCGCGAGGAGAACGTGCAAGGTCGAGTTAAAGGGTTTCAGGCGCTTCGTGGTTTCTTTGGAAGCATTTAGCTGCATTGATCGCACACTCACTGACCACAAAAATTAGGTAGCATCGAAGCAGTTTATTTAATGAAATTGAAAACTGCGAAGTTGAGATTTACTGTGTTAGTTAATTTTTTTCCAATCTTCTTACATTGTAGCGCAGGCCATAATATCACCGCGAAAATGGATTTTTCAGTCTCGAGAAATAATTCCGTCAATCAAATCTGGCATCAGTCATTAAGTTAATTTTTAGGGAAATTTTGGATTTTTTCCGAAGATCTTTTTCTGTATATGTCGCAGTATTTCTATTATTATTATTATTTATTATTGCTTTAAACCATATAAGGTTTATATAGCGTATACATTGCAGATTATACAATTTATAATTACGTTACAATATGCCTTAGTATCTAACTTACAATGAATTTACATTAATTTGCTAAGTTTCAACTACCTAATTGAAATTAAATTTTAATTGAGCATAACTTAAGGAAATCAAAAATAATTTTCAGGCCTTTAATATCTGGGCCGCATAGAAACGAATGGATAGAAACTGAGAGACAGTACTTGTATCGGAAAAGCGCTGATAGAAGCGTGTCACGCTCAGCTTCATAGATTGGGCATTGCCAAATAACGTGATTTAAGACGCAAGCACTGTCTAAAATAAAATTAACTCTGGCTAACGAAGCGTTTAAATTGTAGTGATTAGAGCGGCACCTGTTATAAAGGTCACAAAGTGTCTAGGAAGCCCACGCTCAGTAAACTATGGCTTACCATCATCCTTATGAAAATATCGGATGTATTCTTTTCCCTTGAATACTCCTTGCTCTTTGACTAACAAAAGTTGTTAGTAGATATTCGTGTTTGAATTTTAAAGTCACTGAGAAGATCGGTAAATTGGATCTTAATATCCAACGTGGGCTCTTCGTTTGTCGGTTCTTTCGCAAGAAGGTCTACCTTCTCATTGCCAATGAGTCCAATATGTGATGGTGCCCAAACGAATTTAATAAAATTTTGCTTATTGCTGTTAGATACAAAGGTGAAGTACTTATTTTTAATTTCAGTAAGATGATGATTAGTGGAATAACGGAGTGATGGTTTTTCCAGCGATTTAATCGCACTCAAAGAGTCAGTAAGGATAAGGAAGTTCATTCCTGCATGGAAACTGATGATATCCAGTGCATGGTTAATAGCACAACACTTCGCAGTAAAAACTGATGTTCTTATATCTAGGCTAATTTTTTGTACTATATTTAAGTAGAAAGTGTAGTAAAAATTGTAGTAATTCTTTTCCAGCAAAATCTTAAAAAATGCCTCATTTCTGGGAGCTATTTTTCCGAAAGACGCTGCGCGGTGAGCACAATTTCTCGGCGCTGAATCATCTAAAATAAAAAAGTCATGAAAATTCGTTTCATATATGATCTTATCTGGAAGATGAACGAAGACGAACGAATATCCAGTAGATGCCTTTTTATTTAAAGAGAACTCATTTTATATTTCACGAAAAATGAAAGTTTGAAAAATCGTATTTTTGAAGAATCCTTTTATTTATCCACGAGGGAAAATCAGAAATTGGAAGAGTACGAAATCATAGATAGATTTAATAAAAGTGCAGTCGAGTGCAGAAAATTGTAAATCCTCTTTTATTAAAGTTTCTGAAAGGCAGTAACGAAGTTAGCTGAAAGTTAGTTAAAACACAGCAAAAGTGGGTGTCTATTGCAAACTAAACCTCGTGTGTATAAACTTTAAACGCTACAGCCACCGATACCATTCGAACGACCGATTCCAGAGTTTTCATTTTCAATTTACTGAAATTGCAAAAGATGCTTCCTCGAGAAACTGAATCGATACTATGGCCAAAGCACGGATTCCGATAAAAGTCCTGGCAAAGTCAAAGTAAATTCGATTCGGTTATTTATAAAGTTTCGCTTTCGTTGCTCGACACGTTCGGTGCTGAACACAATTTTCGCCCGAGGAAAAATACTTACCTGAGTACAGATTCCCTAGATTGTTGATCGCTCGGAAATTTGCTTCGACAAGCGAAGGTGCCCGAAACTTCCGAGTAGATTTTCGCACGTGAGAAATATCGCAAACGACCGCCAGCAGCGAACAGTTCTCAATTCTCTAGCTGGCAGAAATGAAAAGTAGAGAAGCCGAATTGGAGACATCCAGGAGAACACCGCACCGGTCCCAATCGGATCTCATAAGAAGAGTTGCTCGGCGAGGGGGCCGCCGGCGTCTATTTCAAACATGATCGTCGCAGAAATGAGCGGGGCACGTGGGGCGGGGAGGAACTGACTATGAGTTTCCTCGAAACAATGTTACAGTTTCGGGAGTGCCTTTATTCCTGGCGCAAACTCGTCATCTGGACGTCCGAAAGGAGCTAATAATGACGATCAGTTTCTTTATTAAACTACTAAACATATACCAAATATTTTTATCTTTTTTTTATTTATTTATTAAGATCGCGTCAACTACCAGGTCATTACCAATTTTTAACTTTTGTTACGGTAAATAATCAATTTGAGAATTAACAGTGTTGGTTTCAGTTGCTTCGGGCACTTCTGTTGTCAATAGTTTCGAAGACCTGACAAACATTTTTACTTTCGCACACCTAGATGCCTAGTTTGCCCCAGAGTGTGTCGGTGTGAACGACAGAATCGTCCCGACTCCCACGGTCATTTTTCTAAATTCGACTAGGCAGATTAAGCCGCGGATGCGTTGCATTGTTCATGAACATGATTCCGGAAATGGTTCGGTCGCGCCTCAGAATACGCCGTTTTACGGGTCATCGGGGCGCGTATTGATCCCTCGATCTTAGATAGAATCGTTACGTTTATTTCCAGAGGAGGGCGCCGAGCCTCCATCAATGGTAATACGCGGACGTGCCAGGATTCGAAACTCGTATCATCCCTTGCCGTTTCCGCCCCCTGTATCTTTCCCGTTTGCGTCCCCCCCACCCCCCATTCTCGATCCATTCCATTCTTCCCGCCTAGGGATTTACATAGATCCTTGGGTCAAGCTGCGGATTACAACTCCGGACGTCCTCGTGCGAACGATTTCCTACGGCTCGCGTAGATGTGCATGCCCAAATAGTCGAATTGTTTCGGTCCTCCTTAACAAAGGATCCGACGGTGCTCGTTTCACTTTGAATTCTTCTCGTTCGATTAGCTCCCGCTGAGAAATTGCGATTCGTCCTTGCTATAAAACCCCCTGGGGGAAACTCGGGCTTGGCAGAGTGCCTCCGGTGAAGATCGTTTCCCTCCTTTTTTTCATCTTGTGGAACATCTGGATTTTAAGACGAGATTTGTTTTGGCTAGAACGCGTATTTACATTGCAGATATCCTCTGCTCGACACGGTGCTTCTGCAACATCGTTTTCTTTGAACGTAGAGTACAACACTGTGGTGGACGTATACACTCCGTGACAAAAAAAATAGCACACTATCCAATTTTGTTAATTTTAGCAAACATAGTTGAATAACTACAGTTCTCGTATTGTACATATACAGGGTGGGGCATTTTAAACAGGTCACCTGAATAACTCGCTTGTTTTTGAAGATAGGAGAAAATGCATTAGACCAAACTTACTTGGTATCGGGGGGCTCCTAATCTGGTATTACCAATTTTTCTGTAGGTGGAGGCGTCAAGGTGATATAAAGGTCAACTCTGTTTTTTTAAACGGAACAGTATATTTTTTTGCTTACATTCTGATAGTGTATTTCAAGACGAATACAATGACCTATTATGAAGGTCATTCAAGGTTACGCAAGGTCAACTGCAATAGAAAATAAAATGTCTCAATGCACTCTTCAAATACTTTTGTGTCTTCTCTGGTTGTTGGGATACTGCTCTTCTAAGTATTGGTAAGGGTCGCAGAACATAAATAAACATACCATCACATTGTATGCTTACCTGTATCCAGAAATGTTATTAGTAGTTTGACTACCGACTAGAGTACGGCTTCGAAATATTCAATCTGAGTGTTCAATTTTCAAGAATGCGTTACACAATAGCAGAGAAAGTGGAAATGGTTATCATTTATGGTGAATGTCATAGAATTATGAGGAAAGCGGTACGCGTGTATGGTGAAAGAAGTACCGCGAAAAACCAACAACCACAGTTGATATGCAAGAACGTATAAAAAGAGCTTGCTCTGTAATAGATACAACTGAAATTTGTCAGGCAGTATCATCAGTATTGCAACGTTTTAGATTATGTCTTAGTGTTCAAGGTCGACATTTTGAACACTTGAAGTAGCAGTGAATACGTACATAACATGTTACTACATGTAAATCGTCGTAGTGTTCGAAGAGTGCATTGAGACATTTTATTTTCTATTGCAGTTGACCTTGCGTAACCTTGAATGACCTTCATAATAGGTCATTGTATTCGTCTTGAAATACACTATCAGAATGTAAATAAAAAACCATACCGTTCCATTTAAAAAAACAGAGTTGACCTTCATATCTCCTTGACGTCTCCACCTATAAAAAAATTAATGACATCAGATTACGAGCCCCTCGATATCAAGTAAGTTTGGTCTAATGCATTTTCTGTATAATTGCTCAGTTAGTAATACGTTGTATCTGTGCAGGGTAAATGCTTGTTTTCTGTCTATAGGTTTACGGATAAGGCAAAAACGTAAACAGTAGTGCTGACTGCTGCGTCAAAATGATAGCACAAAGTCAAATTTGTGTGTTTCCAGTTAGCGTCGAGACGTTAAAATGTTCAGATCGACAGGTATTTAATATTGTGCGTGTTCTAGAATTGGAACATTGTGAAATTTGCAACAATGGGTCGCGGTAAAAGATTTACTGGTCCTGAAATATTAACAATTCAAAATTTGCGTAAAGAAAATTGTTCCATTGCTAAAATTGCGAAACTGTTGAACCGTAGTCGCAAAGTTATTTACAATTTCTTAAAAAATGTAGACACATATGGAAAAAAAAGAGCGCAGGTCGCTCAAGGTTGATAACTGATCTTCAACGGCGTGCAATTTTAAGAACTGCATCAAATTCTGTTGCTACCACAAGAGAAATTGCAGCAGAAGCTGGAGTAAATACTAAGATACGTAATGTACAGCGTATTATAAATGAATGTAAATACATAAAACGCCAAAAATTAACTAAGCAACATAAAGAAGCTCGTTTACAATTTTCTGAGAAGTATGTTCTTTAAAGAGTTATCTTTAGCGATGAGAAGACGTTAGATGGACCGGATGGCTACCGTTGTTATTTCCACGATTTGCGTAAAGAACCAAAAATTTTATGCAGTCGATAATTCGGTGGTGGTGAAGTAATGGTGTGGGCGGGAATTGGGTATTATGGAAACACGGAAATTAAGTTTATAAGTGGAAAAATGAATAATGCAAAGTACATTAATTTAATCGACGAACAATTGAAGAGACATGCTGTAAAAATTGCAGGCACAAACTTTATTTATCAGCAAGATCATGCAAGTGCTCATAATGCGAAGATTGTAAAAGAATATTTTACACGCGAAAATATTCAAATTTTGGAGTCTCTAGCCAGGCCTCCAGATATAAATATCATAGAAAATTGCTGGGCCCATTTAGCAAAA
The DNA here is from genome assembly GCA_916610255.1 of Lasioglossum lativentre. Taxonomy (NCBI): domain Eukaryota; kingdom Metazoa; phylum Arthropoda; class Insecta; order Hymenoptera; family Halictidae; genus Lasioglossum; species Lasioglossum lativentre. Next base: position 34,023,799 of record OU744356.1, on the reverse strand, counting down.
TCATTATATGCCGGCGGAAGACAATTTCGAACTCTCGACGAATTAAAAACCTGTATTGAACGAAACTGGGTATCGTTAAGCAGAAATGTGGTTAAAAGATTATACAAATCTATACCGAAACGTTTATTCCAAGTTATACAAACAAAAGGCGGAGTTACAAAATATTAAGACATTATTTTTTTATACATATACTTTACTTTTCAGTTATTTTAAGAAATGTGTGCTATCCTTTTGACGCACCGATTTTTCGTTTAATGTTACATATTTTCCAATAAAATTGTTTCTTATCGTAATAAATACATAGAAACATCTTGAAATAATTTTTTATTCTTATTACCGAGTATCCAGGTCACAAACAATGTTATATACTACTTGAAAAACTAAAAAACCATTTATCTGTATAACGTGCTATGTTTTTGTCGCGGAGTGTACTACCCCTAGCAGAAAATATTCTGTCAAAATTGGAAATATGTATAACTGTTGGAGCGATTATTTGGATGTATCTCTAATGGTACGGTTTAACCTTCGTTTTGACCTTGTAGTGTGCCGTATTTGTCATGACCAGACTGCGGAACTTTATATAAAATAAAAATTGTTTGTATCAACTGCAACAAACAAGTGCCAAGTAATAGTTTCTTCCATTCTTTAATAACGTTCATAAGCTGCAACTAATACATTGATGTTCTTAAAATTTTTTAATCTGTCCACTGCTTTAAAAATTGCGACTACCCATTTTCGTCATAAATGCATAAAATCCGCAGCGTAGTCATGACACGCGTTTTCATATGAAATAAAAAAATTTATAACATACCGTTTAGAAAATTAAACTAGCTGGATATTGTTGCTCGCTCGCTTCGCGAGCTCGCGAGTGGAGGTGTTGTAACTCGCTTTGCGAGTTCGCGAGAGGGTTAGTGGTACGGATGTTATTTGGTATCTGACTCTCCACGAGCCACACAAAGAACTTCCCGATTCGTTAGTTGCAGTATATTATTATCATTATTAATTTATTTAGTGTACGTGTGATTACATGTTTTGTTTGTGATTACATTGAGATGATTACATGTTTTCAGGGAAATTCAATAGTTTTCTACTTATCAAAATGTTTGCTATATGGCGTCGCATTAAACCAACATCGTATGCTCGTTGCTCGCTTGGTTCCCTGTTATAGCATAGTAATGTTGCAAAATAAATTGCAAATGCTCCACAATCAAACGCATTGTTTTGATATTGTACTCTGTGAAATATATACTTCTTATATTTATAAAGGGCATTCAAATAATCTATTACATCATGGTTCAAATGATTAGCATTAAAACTATCATAAATGTGTACATTTCCGTTACCATCAGATCTTGTGCAAATCCAATGTCCTACCACCTTTTTTCCAATTTCACCAGTGTATATTATCTGAATATTCGTCTCATGTTCTGGGATCTCTTTTAAATTACTCAAAAAAGCTCGAACGTAACCAGTATCTTGAGCAAAGTTGTATATTCCACGTTAATAAATAATAATTATTTATGTATACTCGAGATACGAGTTTTAGTATGTATACTCACGAATAATATACGAGTTAACAATATATACAGGGTGTCCCAAAACGACTGCGTAAGCGGGAAATGGGAGGTTCCTTGGGTCATTTGAAGCGACATTTTCCTTAGCAAAAATGGCGTCCGCGGCTTTGTTTAGGAGTTATTAACGAAAAACACGGACCAACCAGAGCGCGCCTAGTCGCTCGGTGGCACGGTCAGCGCGACGAGCCGGGGGGAGGAGAGTGTTGTCGGTACGCCGCGATGTAACAGGCAACAGTTTCTCGATTTGTCCCGATTTCGATGAGCTTTGGATATGTTGTAAAGACCACGATTCTGAACAACATTTCCCTTTAGACTTTTTGCCTCGCGTCTTTAGTTGACATGTGATTGTCGTATTCCTGCTATCTACCATCAGCTGTACAGTTCGTTGACCTGACCGTACAACCCTTAGCTTTCGGTACTGGTTTTACAAATATCTCGTAAACTAAAGACGCGAGGCAAAAAGTCTAAAGGGAAATGTTATTCAGAATCGTGGTCTTTACAACATATCCAAAGCTCATCGAAATCGGGACATAATCGAGAAACTGTTAGTTGTCTGTTACATCGCGGCGTACCGACAACACTCTCCTCCCCCCGGCTCGCCGCGCTGACCGTGCCACCGAGCGACTAGGCGCGCTCTGGTTGGTCCGTGTTTTTCGTTAATAACTCCTAAACAAAGCCGCGGACGCCATTTTTGCTAAGGAAAATGTCGCTTCGAATGTCCCAAGGAACCTCCCATTTCCCGCTTACGCAGTCGTTTTGGGACACCCTGTATAATCTTCTTAAAACGTACACTAAATTACAATAACTTCCCTATAAATCGGGAAGTTAATATTGATAATAATATACTGCAACTAACGAATCGGGAAGTTCTTTGTGTGACTCTTCGAGAGTCAGATACCAAATAACATCCGTACCACTAACCCTCTCGCGAACTCGCAAAGCGAGCTACAACACCCCCACCCGCGAAGCGAGCGAGCAACAATAACCAGCTAGTTAATTTTAATATTCCGCATGCTCCATTAACCAATCCGTCTTCAACATCAATGTTATTGATTATCAAAAAATATTATTTTTTTATATTAACTTTCAATTTCATCTCAGTTAATAATTCGTATTGAACTGCTTGTTTTTTTAAAGATTGTAATATAAATGTTTTTGTACTTTCATCGATATTCTTTGAAAATGTATTCTCGGCAATAGCGATGATTAACTCAATCTTGTATTGAGATATTTTTCGATTAATGTAAGCGGTAACATTAGCATTAGTTGGATAATTAAAAAAAAATTAAAAAAAATTTTTTTTAAAGTTAAAAAAAAATTTTAAAAGTTAAAAAAAAATTTTTTTTAAATAAAAAAAATAAAAATGAAATATATATAATTGCGTTTGTTTATTCGGTGGAACATTTCCATCCTCTCGTATAAATTGCATTGTTGAATGAACTTCTTTCGAAAAAAACTAAAAAAACTAAAAAACTACTTGACCAATATGGACCAAAATCTAATCAGCTCTAAGTTACAGCGGGGCACATCGATTGCATCATTCATCATTCCGATCGCGTAGTTACTTTTTCTGAAAACGTTAACGAAAAATTTGATACCATAGAAACGGACATACGCACACACACACACACACACACATTTTGATAAAAATAGTCTAAAATGACTCCAATGACCATGAAACGTGAAGATCTGCTAAAAATTCGATTTTCGATTTTCGGGGTAATTACAGTAACTTCCCTATGAATCTAGTGATAATGAAACTAGTGATAACGTGAAAACCTTGTAAACACCAGTTTATTTGAATATTTTTACTTTTATTTTATTTATTTTTCAGGTCTATTCACCCTACAAAATAACCAAAGTATTCTATTAAAATTTCCGGATTCATTTCGAAACAGTTTTGGAGATTCAATTACCGATAGAATAGCGAAATAAATCCGGGAAACAAGAGTGGTGATTGCTGCCTCTTTAACAAGACATTGCACTGCTCCGTATATACTATCCACATTTGTCCCATCGATTCAAACGTTTTGTACTATATTTAAAAATAAATTGAGACGACAGCCGGAGATGCATAACTTCTCCGAAAATGTTCGACTCGGTCTACTTGTCGGCTATATTTAATGGATATCTCTGAACGGTGTACATCGATAAATAATTCGTCTTTCTCCTTAACTGGAGGATCGGCAAGAGGTTAAGTGGGTTATCCAGCGCAAAAGAATTGAATATTGCCGTGAAGTGGGGAGTTTAAGGCATCCAATTAAAAACGAATCGCAGTCGCGGGTGTACATCCCGGCCGTGCAGTGAATGAATTTCCACGTTCATTCCCCGGCCAAGAATAATTAGCGTCGTTTCAAGTGACCTGGCACTATCGATTCGTTTCATCTTTCGCGTGCTAATTTTTGTTTTCCGTTTACTCGGTTTAACAGACATCAGATTAGATGGCTCTTTAAGGAGCAACGAGGAAATGAGCTCCTAATTTTTCATGTTACTACATCCTATCTTTTCGTAGGTATTAATAGATTCTCGTTCCGGCACGAATCGGAGAACTCCCCTCCCCCCGTTACCCTCCAGCGACGGCCAACTGAAATTCTTAATTAATTAATTTCCTCGTCGAGCAGGTCCGTTCCGTTTCATCGCGGTATCAGACGCTGATAAACCGGTCTCAACGGGCTTCCCGAAAATCGACCCTGTTTCGCGCAAACAGGTCATTCCTCGCGCCGCGTCGCGTCGCGTCGCAAAGAATCGGTTACCCCCACTATCGCGCTCCGGTGGCCTGTCCGAACCTGCCACGACAGGCCCTCGCGCTGCGCGCGGCCGGGTGAGGGCAGTGATGCCGAAATCGTGGTACTGTGGTACTAAGCCGTGGAACTAGACCTCCCCACTACGACCTACTGTTGCCCCTACAGTCCTTCTCCAACGCGCTCGCGCGCTACACGCACTAGCGTACCACGCACTGGCGTACTACTATATAGTAAAGGTTCGCTAGTGCGTGTAGCGCGCAAGCGCGTTGGAGAAGGACTGTAGGGGCAACGGTAGGTCGTAGTGGGGAGGTCTAGTTCCACGACTTAGTACCACAGTACCACGATTTCGGCATCACTGGGTGAGGGTAGCCCATGTCATCGACTCTCGCAACACCAGGCCGGCTGTAAACAGTGCTGGAACTCTTCTTGTGGAACGCCGTTCTGGACTCACCTCGTTTTATTGTTTGCATCGTAATATCCTGTAAACAATATTTCTCGGCCGAACAACAATCACGACAGAAGAACAGAGCAGCATACCGCCGACTAAATATTTACAATAAATTGTTATTACGGCTCTATTCTACTCCATATGAATAAGGGTTACGTATGCGGCCGTTGACGTGTTAATAAACAGCCGACGGTCATTGTTTTTGTGTTTTCGGTCCAATCACGGCGATATTCAACGGCCAGCTTCGCGTGGATTCGCACCGGTCTCCCGCGTTTGTTTACAGCACGGTGAATTCGCAAATTTCACTGACAAATTCATTTTTTTTTTTTTGTTCAACGTTGAAGAATTCGTAACGATAAATCGACGCTGTCCTCGATGGAATATAAACTTTCCCCGGGGCTGCGCGGAAGAAGGCGCGATTTACGGCGACGAATCGACGCCTCCGAAATTAATGGCCCCGAGAATTTTCTAACGGAGAGAATTACTTTCTTCACTTTCCCCTGGACGGTGAAGCACATTTATATTTCATTCCGGCAGCTATTTATCGCGTGAATATAATTGCAACGCACGAGAAACACGAGATACTATCGGGAAGATGACTCTACGGATAGCAGTATGGTCGGGGCCGACCTTGCCCCGGATGATTAGATCTACCTTCTACCATGAATTATAAATGCTGCAGCACTTTAGTTGCGTTTTAATTGCGCTCCGTTCGAAGTTAAACATTGATTGATGGAGATTATGACATGAAATTTCCTCGCGATTTTTTCTCGCCTGCACGGTTCGAGTGCGACAAGACACTGACCAATCGGAGCACGGGTCCTGTGGAGCGCGGCGTTGCCATTGGCTGGATCCGGAATCCGTCCGCGGTAGCCGCGCTCTGATTGGTCCCCGCGTTTTGCGTTAACCCTTTCGCTACCCCGGACGAGATATCTCGGTCCCCGATAGTTCCCGATAAACACCTTTTGCGAGATATCTCGCTCCCGGATACTTCCCGATAAACGCTTTTGACGAGATATCTCGCCACCTAGCACCAATATTTTGACACTATAGACAAATATATTTTATAAGTAACTGCATGTATCCTGATTTGTAAAAGGAAGAAATGAATGAAATCTTTATTAATTTGTTGAAATTAATTTTATTTACTTTCTACATGATAAACTTTAAAGCATGGTGTTGCACATAGAGCTACTTTACACTTCTGACAAAAATACCTTGTTTCTTTGCGTACTCCGTTGTCTTTGCATACGACGCAACGTTTTGTTGGATATCTTTTCTTTGTCGTCGGCCCTATTCTTACAGGGAAACATCGAGACTTCAATCGAAGTGGATGTTTTTCCACAAGCGACACAAGAAAGTGTAGATGGACATTGTAAACATACGCGTCTTGGGTACGAAATGACCGAACAGATCAGAAAATATTTCGTCTATAATGTGAAACCACTGGTGCTAGGTGGCGAGATATCTCGTCAAAAGCGTTTATCGGGAAGTATCGGGGCGCGAGATATCTCGTCAAAAGTGTTTATCGGGAACTATCGGGGACCGAGATATCTCGTCCGGGGTAGCGAAAGGGTTAATAACTCCTTAACGAATCCGCGGAGAACATTTCCGTAATGGACTTAAAAGTTACATGATATGATCTCAGGAATCTCAGGAATAAGGAATGGTAATTTTGGAACTGCAAGGGCAAAGCAACAATCGAGCGTTCGTTAGCGCACGAGGGCAATGCCCTAACGAACTGCTAGGGAGACAAAGGAAATCGGACAACAGATTCGAAATATGGATTATCGGAACGATGGACCAGGCGACAAATATGATGCGACTTGTAAATACTCGGCGCCAAGCAATTTACAGTTCGGTTCGTTCACCCTGGTTCGAGCTCGAACAGATGAGCTCGACGCGCCCGTAAAAAAAACTGTCGAAGCGAGTCCTTATAGGGTAGCTGTCCAATAAATAAACACTTGAGCTGCATGTCTGTTGAAATTTTTATTCGCAAATCGTTAGTTCATTTCCGGAGCGCTATATTTCTATAAGTGTCATATTTTATGGTTGTACCTTGCATTCAAAATCCGGTGTAAGATTAAATGAAAAATGAGCGAAATTCAAACAAATTTATCATGAGACCATTGAACCACCTGAAAATATAAATTGCTAATCGATTAGACGATAGATTTTGTTGTCGTGACGCAATGTTAGCAATTATCGTAATAATCAAAATTGTACGGAACAATTAGAACCACTGAAGGAAATAATTGTAATCAGGGAAACAAACATACATGCAATTTTTTAGTGGAACTATATATGTATGGAAATTTCGCTGACTATATTTTCGATCTCCACCCCACGTGACGCAGATACGTCTTTGAAAAAAACTAATCTAAAATGATTGTTACAAGATTTGTTATCCCAAGATTACAGCAATTTAAATATTACCAATGTTCGACAAAATAGCAGGCCAGTGTATATTAAAAAATTGTTGTATTCTTGTTGTTAGAGAATGTAAATCAATTAGTGCTATACACGGGGTCTATCGTACCTATATGCCCTGAACGATTGTTTTATATTAGAAGCGCATCAGGCGACAACAGCGTGTTTTGTTATCACCTTCGAGAACACGCAGTCATGCGAAATACACGCGTATCTTTATACTCTTCATAAATACATATACAGGGTGTTCATTTGAAAACTTTCCAGTCGAATATCTCGAAAAATATGAAAGATATTAAAAAAGTGTAAAACACGTGTCCAAGGTTTCGAGTTGGAAAGGGGAGGCAGTATCAGTTTTTTATTTGGGTGGCGTTTTCAAGGTCATTTGAAGGTCAACTTTGTTTTTTCAAATGGAAACCTATATTTTTTATTATGGGATCTTATTGTACGTAAAAAGACCAATAATTTTCGTAGGATACTTCTTTTTATGCGCGCACTTTTTTTATCTCCCCCTTTCCCCCTCGAAATCCTTGGACACGTGTTTTACATTTTTTAATATCTTTCATATTTTTCGAGATATTAGGCTGGAAAGTTTTCAAATGAACACCCTGTATATCCAAGTAAAATGTAATAATAATACTCGTGTAGTCTTATTATTCCAAATCTCCTGACATTTGTCTCACCTGTATCATATTATAATTATAGTTCAGTTGCTTTTAAATTGACGATTCTCTTCGTTTTCTATTTATTTAGCGAGATTAATTAAAGAAGTTTCGCTGGCGAACTCCGCTCGAAAAACTGGTTACACTGCGGCATATACTTTCAATCTCATCTTCATTCGGTCCCCACATCCGCGATAAATTTAATTTTCCCCATACAAGGCCCTAGACTTTTAATTACCCACGGCTTCCGAAGCAGGTCAATTTGCATAATCGCGATCCGATCCCATCGAATACAGACGTGTATATCGGTGAGCCAACTTTCCACAGTGGCGGAAATACAGAAATTATGCAATAAGTTTCATCTCGAGGACAGCTGCGCACCCCGGGTACGAACCTATTAAAACACAATTCATTAAAATCTCGAACTGTATATGCGAGTGCTCGTACGCCCCCAGTGGAAGTAGGTTAAAAAAACTGGTCTAAAAGTTCCACTCGGTGTAACAGAAGGGAAATCGGATTTGCGCAATTAAATACCGACGGTTTTCTGTATCAAATGAGTAGCAGGAGGCTTATGCGTGTCTCTCATCGAAACCATAACGGATTTCTTTTGATATTGTGTCTGAGAATCTTGAATATTAAAGACCTACTTTTTCTGTCGTGAACTTTTAGGGGTAAACTTATATAATTATAATACTTTTTGGATGCACTGTAGCTTGTCAAACTTTCTTTCATTTTGGCCATGTTGTTTTTTTATCCGTATCGGGTGAAAAAATTTTCAGTGAATTCAAGCGTAACATTTCGGGAAAGTATTTTTAAAGTTCTACAATTTTGAAATATACAAAAAAAAATACCATGGAATTTTTGTCCAGTCTGCCCCTCTTAAAGGGAATTCGATTGCGATAGCGGAGCTGACTCCGCTCCGGGAAGAATGCAAAATGAAGCGGCGTTTATTGTGTGCTTTGCGGCTTCAGCGGGTCTCAGCGCACACTTTTCACGAGTACGCCTCACTGTCGATGGAGGATCGCTAATTGATTGCTTAATAGAACCCTCGTATGCTAGCGGGGGATGCGGAAGCGTTAGTCTACAGATGAAATTTTTCTCGGAGATTTTTGCGATTCAAATCGGTTCCTCTATCTGTTGATTTAATCCATCGATTTACATAATCCGGAATATACGAGAAATAAAATAAACTAAATATCATTCGTAATCACCAGTCTGCCGATGTTATGCACAATAAAAATTTTCTCAATTATACGAAGTGGTGATCATTTACGCCAAGTAAATATTCTTTCTGTCTCTATTGCAATTGTTTGTAACAAGTTGCAAGTAATAACTCGATATTCCTTTACACTCAGCCAATTTCTACATAAATCCATAGAAATACGTTGCTATTGTTATCGCTCCGATGGTATCGAGAACTTTCGTAAACCACTTGGTCAGCATATTCCAAGGAATTCCGGAATTAAAAATAGTTAAACAATCGATGTTCTCATCGACAAGATGGAAAATTGTCGTCAAAGTCTGAAGAAACAGATTTTCTCGTCAACCTAGTTTAAAAATATATCTCGATCGGAATAAGTACCGTCAGTCTCATAATTGATGACACCCACTTCGAATCAGAATTAAACTGTTTTATTCGAGTCAGTAACGAAAATTCGAAAAATGTATAATTACTAGACTGCGGATTTTATGCATTTATGGCAAAAATCGGTGGATGTAATTTAGAACAGTAAGAACATTAAGACGATTTAAGAACATCCATATATGTTATTTTCAATTTATTATAATTGCTAATGATAGGAAGAACTTTTTTATATGATTCCTGCATCTTGTATTGACGAAGTTATTTTGCATAAAGATCCGCAGTCTAATAATTACATATGTATATTGTGAGTAATACGTATCACATTGTAATTGCAGCAGTAACACTTTTGTATTTAATAATTAATGTCAAAACTGTTTGAATGTCCGTGGAGCGTACATCTCTTTTGTAGTGAATGGTTTGTTATACGTAATATTTTTTTTCTTCAATAACATTAATATTATGATGCGTGCAGTTTATTTTGAGCTATTAAACTGTTTTATCCGAGTCAGTAACGAAAATTCGAAAAATGTATAATTACTAGACTGCGGATTTTATGCATTTATGGCAAAAATCGGTGGATGTAATTTAGAACAGTAAGAACATTAAGACGATTTAAGAACATCCACATATGTTATTTTCAATTTATTATAATTGTTAATGATAGGAAGAACCTTTTTATATGATTCCTGCATCTTGTATTGACGAAGTTATTTTGCATAAAGATCCGCAGTCTAATAATTACATATGTATATTGTGAGTAATACGTATCACATTGTAATTGCAGCAGTAACACTTTTGTATTTAATAAATAATTTCAAAACTGTTTGAATGTCCGTGGAGCGTACATCTCTTTTGTAGTGAATGGTTCGTTATACGTAATATGCTTTTTCAACATTAACATTAACATTATGATGCGTGCAGTTTATTTTGAGCTATTCTATTTTCAGATGTTAAACGGAATTTGCGTGAGCTGCTCGATAGACTGTTTACAAAGTAAAGTTTACGTGTGGTAGGTACTTATGTTTCCCGCGTAGGTATTCATCCGAACGAATAAGTAGAATATTGCATACGTTTGACGTTTCTAGGTTATTTGAATACGTCGCATAGTATCATCCGCGACGCGGAGTATTTGAATACTTACCAACCATTGAATATTTACAATGTCCTGGTTTATCCTTTCATTCTACGTCAGTTTAAACGCCATTCTCTCCGCGTTTTCTCAAATAGCTCGCATGAAAATAATGGGAGAGCTGAAATTGACAAGCGGCGACGTTATCTTTGCGAACGCCGACCACAATGGGTCTTGTTTCGGAATTATAACCGTACGAAATTGAAATGCGCCGACTGATTTCTGTGGCAACATTCGTCAAATAATCCATTGCAGTCCTAATTTTTAGAAAATCATAAAAGTTTCAGAATAAATAAAAAAAGTTCGTTTAAGTTCGTTTCAAAGATCGAACTTCTCGAAGAATAATTAATAATATTTAAGAATAGAATAATTGATGCTATTTAAGGAATAGTCGCACTCATAAATCGATCATATAATATTCACATCCGAATTCTCGCAAAATTTTAAAAATTGCGATTCCGAAAATTGTATGTATATTTTAGCCCAATATTGATTCACGACTTTTTATAGAGTAAGTTGTAAGTTTTTTGTTTTTAAATCGGCGAGCTACGATGAAATATTAAAATTTTGATTTGCTATTATAATGATTACGTGAATGTCCTGTCCAATGCGAGTTGTGCACTTAAATATCTGCAAAATGTGTACGTCAGAAATGCAGTGAAGTAATCATCAACAGATTCTGTTGGAGGTGTTCGTGGAGCAATTATCTTGTTAATAATCGCGTCATGCGGTGAGCAGTATTATCATGTGTCGAAATCGACGGGCATGAGATGAAATTGCTTAAAAGCAGCTTAAACCGGGCTATCAAGTGCGCAAGACTGGTTGACAATCTACGAGAATACTCATTGCATAATTATCGTGTATGTGATACGTTACCCTGTAAATGAGCGTATGCGCTCTGCGTACAAATTCGATCCACAAGTCTGAGATAATTGGATGATCCGTATCACAGTACCCTTTAGGTGGTTGCATTGATACCGAGGGGATGTTGCAACGATTGCCACAATTATCGTATTTTCTCCCTAATGATAAAAGGACCAGCTGGAAATAGCGTAATAAGTGTTGGGAAGTGTCCGTAATTACACATAAATTCGAAAACAGCTGCCCCCAATTGACAGAACATCGATTCATGGCTGTGATTGTAGCCTATTACCGTTAGTCGTGTAATTTATACACCTTCTACGGCCATTGCACCCTTAAAAATAGCTACCCTTCGTGTCTGTCACGTAATATGAGATAGTTATTCCTCGTATCTATCGTTGAAACACGCTAACGAATTTTTAACTCGTTCATTTGGGTACAATTAATTCTTTATTCGCACCAACTGCGGATTTTTATGCAATTTCTCACAGCTTTGGTATAACGTAAAATGTCCAATAATAATAATGAACCATTTTAATTGTTATTCATACCACTGTTTAATTTCTGCATTATAAATATACGAAGACCCGCACTGTACCTTGTTATTTCATAACCACATTATTTTTTATTTAAATGTTTAAATTTATTGGATGAAACATATTAAATTCATTGAATTTTTTTGTAATTGTACATATAGGTGTTCATATTGTACCGTACATATTTTTTGAAACCTTACTATAACAAATTAAGTACCACCCGGTCTGGTTACTCCGACATTTACTAATTAATACACAAAGTCCACGATACAAGATAATTGCTTAATTTTTAATTTGCATATTGAGTTCTGAGAATAAATTATAACATTAGAGATGAGAAATAATTATAGAAAACAGTAATAAATAATGAAACATTTCAACGTGAACGTAACTTTAATTGTATGATTACAAATCGAAAAATAATTGGCAGCCAGTTAAATAATTAGAGCTTGAAACTTTTATGCTGACTGGAAAACGTTTGCTTGAAACACTTGTTTTAGTTAATTAGAAAATTACCGCACAATGCATTTTGGTAACAATATCCTTGATTAAATGTTCACATTCGTGTTATTTTGACCAGAATGTCCAGCCGAATACCGTTGAAACAAACATTTGTTTTAATTGATTTTAATAGACGTATGCGTATATGTCGAGAGTGTCGCAATCAATGTTTGAAACACTGCAGAATTTTAAGTTATTAAATTCTGACTGTTCTACGAATTACAAACAAAGGCTCGCAACACATTAATCATAAGATAACTTACGATTGTAATTGATTGAAGGGTCGAATTTCTACGAATAATTTCATTAAATCTCCATTTGATTAAACTGATCGGTAATGTATAACTTGCAGCCTATTAATAACCTTAAACGAAAAATTCAATTTCGTCTTGATTAAACGTTCGAAACTAATATCACTTGGCCACTGTTTAATCTACAATTGCAGAAACAAATGTATTCCGATATTATATTTAACGAACGAGGTTATGCAGCATCCGCAACAGTGTGAGGCGCGTGTAATTATCGGCAACGTGTGAATTAAATTCAAGTAACAATACGAGAGGGCAAAAAATAGATACTTTCAGTTTAATTAATTTCCCCGTCGGGAAATACTAACGGGTGTTCGGCAACAGGTGGGACAAGACTCGACAGATGATTCTTCGTGATGACGTGAAATCAGAATAAAGAGTGACGAAATTGTTATTCCCCGCGTTGCTTTCGAGTTATTAAAAATTATAATTAGCCGACAGCGTGTGAAATGAAACTTTGTCTTTGAAAGCAAACGAAGCCCGAGAAATTATTACAGCCATATGCCGGTTACTTCTCCTGTAACAAATTCCTGAAAAACACTTCATTATTTGTCCGAATTAACGAGCACCCTGAAAATTTATTGCACCGAAAAAAAAAACTTTGCAGCACGATAGTAAAATAACGAGGTGCACCGGTAAATATGTTTTGTAAATTACTTTTTCGAGTAGTTCAAACACAACCGGTGCACGCTGATGTAGGCTCGAGCATAATCACGTAACGAGCAAAACTTTCGCCATTTTTCCGAAACGCAAACCAATTGATAAATTGATGCACGAATATTGTATGAACAAATATGAACGGACCGAGAATCGGCTGGCAGAAGGGGATTCCGAAAATTAATGTTTATTGGTAGCAGGTTGCGCGAGTATGAGGATCGATATTTCCATCGGAAGACGATCGACGTCTAATTATCGTTTACTGGCTGAACAACAGAATCGTTGCGTGTTTCGATTTAGGAAAGCTATGCGTAATATCGCAGGAATTTAGTCTGAAAGGTTTCGTTATGATACTGAAGAGGTTCCGCTACGGCAGTGCTGGCTATGTTTGCCTCAATTCTGGCGAAACCATCCCTACCATAGCGCCCACTGTCCTCCTCCAGTAAGCGCCGTTGCCATGGCGAAAGGACGCGCTTCGAGTAGCTACGAAGGGTGGGGGGAAGCAAGCGTTTGAGGGGCCCCAACCGTGCCCAGCACTGTCGCTACAGTGGTGCATTTCAAATAAGAGGTAATCATTGCTTCACGATTGTATGGAATTTATTTCACCGAATAAATCCTTGTGAACTACCAAACATAAGGCACAACGAAAGAAATTTAATTATATATTTATTTTCGACAGACCGCAAAATTTATTCACTCAAACGCTTCGTGTTCGGTTAAAACTTTCAGGATTACAATACAGGGTGTCCCAAAAGTACTGCAACTCCGGGAAATGGGAGGTTCCTGAAGTCATTTCAAGCGCCATTTTCCTTTTGCAAAATGTTCTCCGCGGCTTTATTTAGGAGTTATTAACGAAAAACACGGACCAATCAGAGCGCGAGCTAGACGCTTGCTGGCACGTTCAGCGCGGCGAGCCGGCAGGCGGTTGGCTGAACATGCCAACGAGCGTCGAGCTCGCGCTCTGATTGGTCCGTGTTTTTCATTAATAACTCCTAAATAAAGCCGCGGACAACATTTTGCAAAAGGAAAATGGCGCTTGAAATGACTTCAGGAACCTCCCATTTCCCGGAGTTGAAGTACTTTTGGGACACCCTGTATAAGAATTCCCAACAACTGCTCCGTGGTTAAAATTGGAATAGCCTTCGTTTGGTATTTTTCGAAGAGTTTTAAATAGAGTCTATTTAAACCAAACGAAGGCTATTCTCTATCTAATAGATATAATTAAATAGATTTGTGAATTGCAAACGACGATTATTTTTATATTCGATGAAGTGCTATTGTCATTGTTAACAAATGTTATTTGCATCTGATATACCAATTTTTGCATTTATGGCAGAAATATGCTTGCTCAAATAAATATTTACCTGGTCCTAGTAACTTTCAAATTGATACAGTAAATGTTTATTTTTCATAAAGATTTTGTAAAAACATGTAACAGCTTAAGAAAGAAGTGATTTAAACTAGCATAGGCAACATTTTATTTAAACTATTATCGTTCGGAATGTTCTGGGTACGATCAAAGATATGCAAAGCTCTATAGAAACGTGTGGGTGTTTTCCCGAAAGCTGTGACATCTACAGATACTTGGCTCTAGGGAAAACAGGCCGATAAATCTTTCTGAATGTCCTCGCGTTGTCAAGTTCCACGGTATGTTAATTGCCGTTGAGAATGGGTCGACGGAAGGAAAGTGTCCTGAGAAAGTTTGAATAACTCGATTGCCCTTAAGGCCTCTCTAACAATAATAGGGAGTGCTTTTCTCAAAAACAACACTGTCCGAATCAATTTCTCCTCTTCTACGTACATCGAAAACGATGGCATCAAAATTTGACAAATGACAATCATTTTTGATTCGTAATAAATAAAATCGAACAAACAACTAATTCGAGAAAGGAATTTACTTCATACTGACTTTCGTCCAATTTTGTTGAGATTTATACTTACAACATATTGAGTTGATACACGCCGATTTTGATGAAACTTATGTGAGATATAGTTCTTCGAAAAATATTTAACACGTATTTTTTTTATCGGCAACCATCCACTCTGAGGGGGTGAAAACAGCCCTCGAAGTCAGAAGTCAAAACCACATTTTTTGAGAAAAAAAAGTGTGTTAAAAAATTCTTGCGCGACTACATTTCCCATTAAAAATACACATTTAAAAAAAAAAATCATTTTTTTCGACTTCTAGTTTCCCAGATATCTCAAAAAATGTGGTTTTGACCCCTGACTTCGAGGGCTTTTTTCACCCCCTCAGAGTGGATGGTTGTCGATAAAAAAAAATACGTGTCAAATATTTTTCGAAGAACTATATCTCACATAAGTTTCATCAAAATCGGCGTGTATCAACTGAATATGTTCCCTTGTTAGTACTATTAGGGAAAGAAGAACTAGAGAAAAGCTTGTTCCGTTAAACTAATTTACCATACTCGGTAAATTCGCCGAAACTTCGTATTTGGTAGCACGAATGGACGATGACCGCTAGCCTAACTTCCGAGATGATCGAACCGTGTTCCCGGAAGTCTATAGGATAAGGATTTCGTCTGAAAATATAAAGAGGTTAGGCTTAGTCTCTGCTTGACCCGTTTACGTTAACTCGCCCCATTCACAGACGAGTTTCTAAAGTACTTTGCGAAGTTGTGCAGGCTGCTAGGTGGGTTATAAGTATAAGTAGCAATAAGTAAGTAAACGAGTAGGTGAGTATATGTACCCGCGGCTATGTAAAGCGTTCGCCGAGACGGGATACTTAAGTGAAGGGGCCTTTCGTGTTGCAGATTTACCCAGGTTCGGCAAACCGTTGAACAACCTGACGATCTCGGTGGGTCGCGAAGCCATTTTCACCTGCATCGTCGAAAACCTTGGCCCGTACAAGGTAAGACGCGTTCTCCACACTCGAGCATCCCCATTACCACGCGCTGCTGCAACTGTTCCACGATTATGGCCGCCATATTATACGCGTAGACGACTGACTTTAATAGACGCCACGGTTTCACCGAAAGCTCAGACAATCAGCGATTACATACAGTCCAGCCAAAAACTATTTCAACACTAAATTTCCGATTTTCTAATAATTGTCAATATTTAACCAGTGGTAGTTTTGTAAACAAAATAATATTAAACTTTGCACACCAGTAGACGAAGTTATGCCTAATAGAACCCTATTTTTTCAAAGGGGTGAAATCATCCCTTGAAAAATATCAATATTTAGTGAAATATCTCGAGCAAAAAAGGTTTACCACACTGTGTAAAAAGAAATTTTTTTCCAAAAAATAATTCAAATAGTTCAAAACGATATTCAAATATTGAAAAACAAACATTTCTAATGATAATTACTTTTTAACTCGCCTACACCAACAAAAATTTGAAAGTGTACAAGATTGAATGTATAATAATTTTTACCCAAATAAACACTATATTTAAATATACATATTTTATACTAAAAGTACCGAGCACAGTGTAATGTTTTAACTATTTCACGTTTATCTTTTGCCTTTTTAGTTTCGTAATAAGACAGCAATTTCTTCAGCAAAGTCCTGTTAACTATATTGTACTGTACTATCTGCAGTGGAGTATATATAGAAAACATAAAGAATTTAAAATAATAATGCACTTTACGATGCATCTAAACTACGTCTTCCCACGCCTACCATTTTTCTTTTTCACGACCAGGCCACTCCCTCTGGGATCATTTCAGACTTGTCAAGTTAGACTTGATTGAAACCTAGTATGATAGATTCCGCAGCATCCGTTTATTACGGTCTCGCATGCGCGTAATAGTTGGTAATGGCTCGCTGCATTATCAAGATTAACTGCGAGTCATTCTTGTAGATTCTTATTTGTCGATGGCGACGAGTCTGGAATTTCGATTTTCTGAATTTATAATAAAAATTAGCAGCTATAATTAAAAAAATATATTTTAAAAATGCAATGATTCAATTAAAATTTAATCTCTATCGAAATGGTAAGTGGGACGTAGCGAGATAGTAAAATTTCAACCGAATCCAGAAATAGTTTATTAATAGTGACAGATATTCAATCATTATTTGTAGACTGCGGATTTTATGCATTTATGACAAATATGGGATTTATGCAATTTCAAACAGAGGAACAATTTAAATAATTTAGGTATGTCAATACATTATTTTCAAACTATTTACAATAATTAAAAAAAGAAAGACCCTTTTATTTGGCTCCTGACACTTGCAATTTATACAGTGCCTAATTATTGGCATAAATTTAAGTGGGGTCGCATCGGTCCTAATAGTTCGCAGTGAAAAGAAAACATTGATTGTAAATTTGTCGTTTCTCCAAACAACCATACTGTTTCAGTATGTCAGTGCGCGAAATCGTCGTCCAACCAATTCCTCCGCGTCTTCTTCAACGAACGTCTGCTCCTACGTTCCATTCAGATTTCGATAAAAGACTCGCGGCTATATGATACCGCATAATAATCTCGCGCGGCATATTGCAAAGAATGACCGTAAACAATCCGACGCCATTAGGCGCGGTGCGGAGAAATTTTAGAGGAGTCTCTACGGAGAACGGAAACGAAAGTGAAGATAGAAGGGGTTAACAAACGGGGTACAAATAAACCGGAGAGAGCCAGCCAGAGGATTCGGTAAGAATCCGTATCCAATGCGTATCTCGGCAACTCCATTTAAGTAGAAATAAAATCCCGCGGGGTGTGAGTTCAGCAGTTTGTTAAGCGGTTCTTGGCCCCTTTTTCCTTCCTCCGCCAATACTTTTTATCCGTCTATTCCTCTCTCTGCCTCTCCTCTGCTCTCATCTACCCCGCGGTTCATCCGGGGGTTGAACATCCCTCTCGGAAGGCGCCCCTTTCGATTTGCTAACCCTCTTAGCCCGGGTCCTTCTTCGCGCTCGATCCGCAACGGCACGAGTTATAGTTTTCCAGATAGAGGCCGTTCCCCGGCGACCGGGACTATGTTTTGCCAATAAAAATGCGCCCGGAATTGTTTTATGGTCCCGCACAAAGGTCCGCGTGTCTGTGGGCGGAGCATGCTCGTGCTCGGGAATGGAATCGATGCATTATCTTTACGCTGGTAGTCAACGACACCTCTCCGGAAATGAAAATACCGAACGCCGCGCCGCGCCGCGCCGCGCTGCCCCGCGTCGCGCTGCTGGTCCCAGGCCCGATACTACCTCAAAAAAGAAAAAAAAATTGGGGAAAATGAAAACGAGTGCCGCTTTACCGGCACAAAGAGCTGCACTCTCGATAATCGAAGCGGCACCCGCGGCATCGCTAACCCGCTCCAACGGTAGATCCGCGATATCAGTCGGTTTCAGAATCTTGCGAAAGGACTACAGTATTCTCTCGATAATTGTCCCAAACACGAGTCCGGGCAGGGACAATTATCGTCCAGGGATACTATTCTTTGACTTGCGCTGAACGTAGAAATGGTCTGGGTAGCTCGAGAGGCCTCGGTCGCCGAGAAGTGTAAACAATACGGGTCGGGTATATCGGTGTGAGACCACTACTAATCCGATGACAAAACTTCTTTATTTGTCATTATTTTTTTATGGATCTTTCACCAACATATTCCTGGTATTTTTCTAATGAAAATGATACTAAATATGATATAATTCCGATTATATTTACGTGCGTAATGGACGACCCCGCGTAACTTCTCATTAAAATTATATGAACGGCAATTAATGTAAATATGATGGGAATTATATCGTGTTTAGTATCATTTTAATCAGAAAAATGTCACAAATGTATCGGTGAAAGTCACATAAAAAAAATAAGTAATAATAAAAAAGTTTTTTATTGGGCTTCCATTGTGAGGACCCGGCGGGCCTTTGAACTGTGCCAGCGACTGCGACTTTCCGCGTCTCTTTCTTTCCCATTTGCTGTCCTCCCACACGCACGAAAATTTTATCGTCCATTATACACGTAAATATCATCGGAATTATATCATATTTGGTATCATTTTCATTAGAAAAATGCCAGGAATACCATACCATAAAAATAATGATAAATAAAGAAGTTTTGTCATCGGATTAGTAGTGGTCTCCTGGTCTCACACCGATATACCCGACCCGTATCATGTTACATTTTTCTGTTTGTTACATTTACCCGTATCATGTTACATTTGTTCTGGGACAATTATCGTCAAGACATTTGGAATACTGTATATCCGATTGATTATGTCCGGGAAAATCTACGTCAAATGCACCTAAAAATTTGTTTAAGAAAATTAATGAAAAGTAGTGACTGCGATCTCCGTATATACAGCAGGTCCCAACAATGTTGTACTTCCTTGACGGGGTGATTCCTAGGGGTATTTCAAGTAACTTTTTCCTTTGCGGAAATGTTGTCCGCTGCTTCGTTAAGGAAATATTAAAAAGAAACGCGGACCAACCAGAGCGCGGCTACTGTGGACGCATTCCGGCTCGACCAGTGCCAACGCCGCGGTCAGCGGTGCCTGTGCGCTAAATGGTCCGTGTTTTTCGGTAATAACTCCTGCACGAAGCCACGGAGAACATTTTCGCAAAGGAAAATCTTACTTGAATTAACCATAGCAATCCCTTTCAAGGAAGTACAACATTTTTGGGACACCCTGTACTTGTTGTACAATGACCCAATATATTTTTGATGACTCGATTTTTTTCTGATCTCACACCTCGAAATTGTTTGGCTTGGTGATATAATAATTTTAATACGAAATTGTATATTCGCAATTTAATTATTCGAAATTGAACGATTTCTCCTAGGGCTGATCGTGTTAGACACTAGAATAAAGCAAACCACCCCGTATATTTGCGTTCATCTAGCGAAAGCACTTGACACAGTTCAAATTAAATCCTGTGTTAATAATTACACGTAACATACACTGCATTACAATGAAATGTAATCAGGACCGTACAAGGTGTATTAACTGGATTTTTATATAGTTTTAAATGAAAAATATAAAATAAAAATTTTTATGTAAAATTGTTCGTATTCGTTATGAGAGTCAAAGAGTTACGGAGACATTTATTTCTCATTTTAGTAATTTTATTCTGTCGAAAGTCACACTATGTTCGTTATCTTTATAAGCGCATAAAATGAACAGTCCAGTAATAAAAAATATATTTACAGAGAACAAAGTTCAACTCGAATCGGAAATGGCGTTTTATTAAAGAAATATTAATTATGCTTAAATATGCCATCTTTAGCGAGAATCGTTAAGAAAGATTAAATTTTATATTCCTGAAGAAGTACGGGGAGCGTCGGCGGATTTAATAATTAGGGAAGTTATGATTAACTGGTAAGAAAACGGAGTTTGAAGTGAATTTACCGGAAAGGCGATGACGAGAATCGCATCGCGTAAACTTCACGCTACAAAGTGGATCTATGTATACTGCGTGTTACTTTAGAAGATATAGCATTTCGCGAAGTTAATTTCTCGACGATAATTAGGACACTTATAGATGAGTCGGTAACTTTGATGACTTTATCGGTCGTTCGACGCGTTCGCGTCACCGCTAATTTCTTTGGGAACGATACGAGATCAGGTTAGACGGCCGTTTACAACAATTTCGGAACTAACATTTCCCGGCATGATCGCGACCGGTTTATGTTCGACCCATTAAGCATATAAATAATGAAAAGTAACTTTGTCCATTAATAAATAATTTTCGTGCTGAAATTAGTCGACGAACGGAGGAACTATTCAACATATTTCGCAGGAAGAGAATATCTCATCAAAGCGTATTCGAAGGATAATTAAATATTATCCTAGACGGACTTCGTTGCTGGGTAATTTACCTTCTACTGCAGTGACGTTTGATGAACAATGTAGAAACTATTCATCAATATTTAGTATCAGTTAACTGTGAAAATTCTATAGAATAAATATTATTCTTTAACGAAATACGAATTGTGGCGATGAAAAATTAATTCACATATTTTCACAATGGGCCGTTTAAAACCGGAATTTCACGGCGGAAGAAATCCCATAATATTTGATAACTGGAGAAAATTTATTAAAATATTATAACTAAAAAATTTGTCGTCCGAATAAAAATCACGAAAATTCACATTATTGCTGACTCCGCTCGGTCCGTGTATTTAGCATTTTACGAACGGTTTTAACTACCTTTGTTTGTTTAGTATTTTAGTATGAATAATTTAATATTAATGATGCAGCAAGCATATTGCTCTTTACTTTCGTCTATCATTCACGAAAATTAAAAGCATCCGTTTGTACGACCTGATATGTACCGAGTTTAGTCCGGTCGCGTTAAAACCGATTGAAAGCAACCTGCATGCTTTGTTACTTTCAACTTTACGTTCCAGCGATAAATTATAATATCATCGGTAAAACATTGAATTTTATGGTGTCGTACGTATGAATTTAGAAGTATTAGATCCGTGACACCGAGTCAGGCGCACGTGCCCTCAATAAACTTTCCAAGTAATTCTCCCGAAAATAATATCTCGACTCGAGAAAGCATTATTCTACATTTCCGACACATCCTTTCGTGAAATATCGCCACACTCTCGCCATTGTCTGTAATGCGGGGTTGTTCGTCCCTTCTTTTTCTACGAACCCTAAACTAAATGTCTCTGTCCACGAACACGGTCTCGTTCGTGTTGGAAATGTAAGCCCGTAAAGAAATGATCAGCAACGAATTCGTAATTTACTTATTACTAGACTGCGGATTTTATGCATTTATGGAGAAAATGGGTGGGTAAAATTTGAAACAGTGTAGAGATTGAAAAAAACTAAGAATGTTGTCGTACTGATTTCAGTTTATTAAAATTATTAAAGAAACAAAATTATACTTGGCTCTTGCGTCTTGCAATTGATGGAGAAAATTTTTATTTTCCATAAAGATCCGCAGTCTACTTATTACTGGCCCTTTTTGGCAGACACTTATCGGTAGACAGCGGATTTTATGTAAAATAAAAATTTTCAACACGAATTGCAACAAACTGGAGTGAAATAGAAATTTATTTTCTGTTTCAATATGCTTAGTAGGTTGAAAATAATGTAACAGTGTAAATTCTTCTAATGTTTTGATTGTTCTAAATTACACAGACTCATTTTGATCATAAATGCATAAAGTAGATGTCATTGCCTAGACTTATTACTTTATATTTTAATTGGTCGTTATTTATTTATTATGATGGGGACGTATGTATTTGTAAACTAATTGTAAACCCATCAACAGCCATTTAATGGGACATCCTGATTGCACGTCAAAAAAGGTGCAAACCTTGGACCGCGGTGCGAAACAATTTGCACATTATCCGAAGTCGGCGGGAAATTTAAAAATTTCATTAAAGAGTCGAAATTACTTCCTGCGGAAGCAGCAGCAAGCCGGGAGGGGCCGGAATCTCGGCACCGCGTATTTTTACGGCTCCAAACCTAATTGAAGTTGGAACCCTCGAATTGTGTCGGCGTTTGGGAGATTAGCGTCGTGGAAATTTTTCACGCCCAAAATAATCGTCCCGATTAAAGCCCGGTAGTTTCTTGTACTACTTCAGGCAAGAAAATATTCAATCGAAATGGCAAATAACAGTACCTACATATATACGGATTCTTTTGTCATTTTACCAAATGAAATATATTTCTCTAATAAATTCATGCACTTCCTGTAACGTTAAATTGATGGTTTTATATTATGTATATAATACTCCTTTTAAATTTAAATTCAAATAAGTTGGCACGCTAGCCTGGGTAAAGATATTTCTACGGGAAGCCATTTTTACGAAAAAGTGTATAAATTTCAAAATATCTCCAATTACTTTTTCATCTCGTCCACTAAAAAGTGTACAGGTACATTAAAAGGTTTCTCAAACAATTAAATCTCGCTTTTAGTTTCTTGCGCTAAAAAATTTCACATTCTTTTTAGAAGTCTGTTTTTCGAAATACTAATTTAAAATATAACTATTTTGCAGAAGCGTTCCACTTCTACAATTCGTTCGATCTAAAATAATAACGTTCCCCCTGGCAAATATTTTAGGCGTAAAATTCGCCACGGCATAAATTTCTTTACTGCGCTGAATAAAGTTATTAAAATTGTTCTGTCAGAATTTACGCGACATGCTGGAGTCGGTAATTTTAACAGAAAATATGTTCCACCTCGATATATTGGTAGTCGCAGAGAATTTACATCGATCGATAAACTTTAAACCGCTCTTCGTACTTGCTCCGAGCATGTATAATAAATAAAAAAGGAAAAAATATAATTGTATGCTCAATATATATTTTTATATCGTACATCATTTTTTTTCGTTGTAAGGAGGTGATAGTTACCATTCGTTAGAAATTCTCGCAATAAATAACCAGACAGGATCAGGATTTTTTTATTTTAATGAAAATGCATAATCTCCGAGCAAATGTAAAAAATGATTACCAATTTGCACGGTAAATGTGTTTATTTAGATGAAGGGCTGCCTTTAAATGAGCTCCAGTTTATTTACCCAGCAAAGCAGATTACACTTCATTTAATTCCGAATAAATTTTCCTATAATAGGACTAGAATTTTATTTTCCGTTTAACTTAACGAACCTCGGGATGCATTTGATACAACAAAAATGGTAATTTTGACAAATCCAAAAAAAAACCAATGTCGACAAAAATAACTCAAAAGGAAATTATATAATTATATAATAATTTCAAAAGGAAATTAACATTTTTTTAACCTCTCGGAAATATATTCTAACGTTATCTCAAGCATATTTTAATTTTTTACAACCGTGTTATTATCATGTACACGATTCTCACTCTCATTAGGATGCTATGGAGATATCTGTTAAAAGTTGGACTCCTGCCAGAAATGTTGTTCCTAATTGTTAATGCGCCTGCACTGTGCCAATATGGTCGTTCCATTTATGTTTAACACTGGATCTACGGAGCTTTAAAAGTGGCTATTTTACATTATTTTATAAACATAATTCGGATGTATTTAACTCAAAGTAACAATTCCTATTAAAATGTATATATATACAATGTTTTAATGAATTTTTACAATTTCAATAATCATAAATTAATCATCTTCGTGACGTCATAATACCTTGTCCATAGCAAATTTTTATATTATTTATCTAAGCGTGAAGAAGTAATAAACATATAATATGTTCATAAATTGCAAAGAGTGTCACGGGATATACAGGATTTTTCATAAATATTAAATTGTGTTTTGGGACCGGGCTCGTACAAAGAATCACTCGTCGTGCATTTACTCGTTTGAGATCCGTTCTCGCAACATTTTATTTCTGCGATCGACAAAGACCTAAGTTTCTCGGCGTTCGAGCGCGCGAGCAGAACTTTCTTTTGCTCTGTTTATGGCTCTTCGACGCGTGATAGTGAATTCGAGCCGTGCGTTTCTTGCTGCAATTCGTTCAAGGAAACTACCAGCTGCGCTTCTGTCGCGTTTTCAACATAGATTTACAAACGGCTTTGTTTGCGTTTCGACGAGCGATGCGCCGACTCTTTTTGGCGAGAAATGAAGACGTATTCTTTACGGAATGTTTGCGTAAGTTGACAGGCTCAGAAAATTGATGTAGTTTTCGAAACATATAGAGAGAGAAATCTAGATCGAGCCGAGATACGGTGCTGTCATTTTCAAGATAACAAATCACAACCTGTCCGCAGTATAATGATCGCCTCGTAAATGAATTTATTCGAAGACCATTAACTGAAACCATCAAGAACAGATAATTAATTATTGGACTGTCCATGTTTATGGAATTTTCAATTTTTGCAGGTAAATTTTAAGAAAGTGAGAAATCTGATTTTCAGTGGTGGCAGCCTTAGATAAATAAAAATCGCACTAAATTTGATGTTACAGCATTTTTTGAAAATTTTCGGAAGCCACGAATGCGTAAAGATCCGCAGTCTGTTAATTACAGACATTGACTTTTCAATTAGAAAAATGATTTTCAGTGACATTTCCATCATTTTGATGATAAATATTCATGAAAATTTATCAATTTTTCCAGCGTATGTGAGCTGTCGTATAATACATAGAACATTCGCATATGAGTTCTACTGTCATCACAGAGTTGGTTGGTTAGCTCGAAGTTGGGCACCGGAAGTCCTCGCTGGAGAAATCAGGGGATCGGACCGCAGCCATCGAAATTCACGATCTTAGAAGTTGGTGAATATACTCGGCCGGCTTGTTTATACCTATTGACAAAACGTCTACACAGATGACTGCCCCATCAGATTACCGGGTTGATCTCGCAAGAGCCAGCCGAGTTTGCCAAATGGTTACCTACCTACACGGCGGAGTATGTACTACGGCGCGACGCGACGCGACGCGACGCGACGCGGCATTTATAGCGAAACGTATGTAATCCAGTTTTCGCGAATGTATCTTTACGGACCCGATATCGAGTGCCAAGTAACGGGAAGAATTTGTTTCGGCGAGTTCCACGACAAATGCTTCGATGTGAACCGGCCAAAACCGTGTACCGCGTCGAAACAATCGAAGCCAAAGGTTCTACGTCCGAATAACACCAGCGCACAGTGGTCCGAGAACGCGATTTTATTGGCCAAATGTGAAAATGTCATTGAAACTTTCTAAAAGTTGGTAATCAGATGTTTCTGGGGTCACTGATAACGAATCTGACACCAAAAATTCTAAATTCAACACGGTGGATTCAAATACTATGCACATATGGTCTGGAAACTCGTTTTTCGTGGTGAAAATTAAAGAGAAACACATATCGACATTTTTCAACGCAATATATTTCAGTTCTTCATTTCTCTACATTAGAAAATCGATAAAGTTTCAGTTAGGAAATTCCCGTGATTCTAAAACACTAACATAAATAATATGTATATGTATATGTATAATCATAATTGTATTTAATTATACATAATTATATTAATTAAATATAATTATATATAATTAAAGATCATGTAGAATTGATTGTAGAATTGATTGATGTAGAATTGACATCAGAAATATAATTATATACAATTAAATAATTATAATTATAAAGTACATAATATAATTGTATATAATTAAATATAATTATATATTATTTGATTGTATATAATTATATTTCTGATGTCAATTCTAAGTCATCCAAATAATCAAGCATCGGTAATTCAAATTCCTATTCAAGAGCCTACATGTCTAATACTATCCAGACGCCAAAATACCGCGGGCTTCTATTTCTTAATTATCGTATAAACTACAAAGCGGCAGGAGATGGCACTGAAAATTTATATGATCTTATTCACAATTGTTTAAACTTTCATATAAAACAAGTCTCATGCTTATCACTCTTTACCATTTTTTTAAAAGCCTTCCGAAAGTTTAAATTGTTAACAATATTGCAGCATTTGTACATGGATTAAATAATGCTTACAAACTAATTAAATAATGAAAACACGCCTATTAAAATATATAAAATATTCATTCAAGCCTGTTATATAATGCTCTATAATGAGTTCTTAGAATAATTAGTTTCACTTTGAATTTCAGAATTTTGTCTTCAGAACGTTACCCTCGATTACACAAGTATCGGAAATGAATAATATTTTGAATTTTGAAGGTTTGGAGTATTGTCACTTTATAGCAAAAAAAAGTTTTTCAAAATGTTGAACTTCGAAAATTGATTTCTGGCCAGTAAAATCGCGTTCTCGGACCACTGTGCGGCGCGACGCTGTTCAAAAATACAATTCGAAAGCTCACGGTCGCAGGTAATACGTAATATTACGTCGGAAGATAGCGTGCGGGCACGAACGGGCCGGGCCGGTCCCTACATATTCAATGAGCAGCACAATACATCGCGGCCGGAATGAACGCTGCGTGGCAAACAGGAACCGAAACACGAATAAATTAATCCCGCGAATAAACGATAAACACGAGTTATTTGTAATGTAACTTGATAATTCAACGCGGAATAAATGCTTTCTTCTGTCCTCGGCTTCGAATCGCGGAATCAATGGGGACCATTTTGTGCAAAAATGCTTCAGCCAGATTAAGACTCCCCACTCTACGACGCTGTTCCCCCACGCTTCCCCCAGGGCGGGGTCACGTGACACGTTTCGTCTTTGTCGCGCATGCGTTACAGTGTCGCATATGACTTCGGCGCTGACATAGAGAGGGTAAATGATATTTTCCTGATATTTTTATTTCGCGATTCTACTTTTGTTACTTGGTAAGGAATTTTGTTGGGTTTATGTACTGTAGAAAATGTTGAACCTTGGCACTCGAGTGGCGACTCTGAGGCGCCACTAAAAATGACTGTACCATTATTCAAAATTTACATTATTAAATATGTTGGTAACTAATCAATCACTAAACACGTAAGTATTCTATGAGGTATTATATCAATTTTATATCCACCAAATTTAAAAAATCAGAGAGAATGGAAATATTCTAGGTCGGAAGAACTGTTTAACTTTCGAGTTAAAATAGCTCCGAGTGCAAAGGGTTAATCAGAATATTATCTAAAAATTAATATTTTTTTTAATCTGTTTATGTTCCGGAAAATTTGTTCGAGATTCAAAAAGTACAATTGATAACACCGGCATTCACTGAAATATGAATTTTCCTTGATGGCTTTCCCGAAAAATTACTCGTACCTCTGGTTTGTTCTTCAGCGAGATTATGGAAGATACAGGAATCTCTAATGGTCGTTTCCATACAGAAAATCGTACGGCAAGTGGTTAATGCGATTGAAACATTCGAGCACTCTTCGCCAGCTCCCAGCGCAGCGCGCAATTCATCTTCATTCGTGAGTCGAGAAGCATCCCTCTAGGTATATATCTCTCCGGCTAAATGCCTCGGCCTATTAAGAATCCGTAATTACCCGAAGATCTCATGCCAGCCAGACGCACGGTTCCCTACTGCGTAGCCGCTGTCATGGCTTCTAATGCCGGGTTATTCGGAGAGCAAGGAGGTTAACCCTGGAGAATGCTGGCGGCCGGGGGGGGGGGTGAATCCCGCGTCTCGAAGTCAATAGCTGAAGTGGAGAAGCAAGAGGTGGTTGCAGAAGAGCTTCGAGAACTTGTGTGCACGGGCCGGGCCGGTCGGGCCTGTGATTGCTCGTGCAAACAAACCGCCGTATTAATTATTCGCAATACTGATGGTTACGACGTACCAGGCGTTCGTAGAGGGATCCCCACGGGTCTTGGAACTTCTTATGCATCAACGATGACTCGCCGGATTTCTGATTAAAGGGGCTAATCTCGCGTGAAACCGCATTCTCCTTTGTTCGAAAAATCGAAATTAACCCAGCTATTTTGCTCTAAAGTCTCTCGCTTCTCCGGGAACCTCGATAACCGTTGCGATATCGACTTTGACTATAAAACGATTTTTAAGTTTCTCCGCTTCGTGTAATTTTCAGGAAGAACCGAAATTTTCAACCATTATTTATTTATTTATTGATGCCGTAAACCGTGTTTGGTTTAATTTCCAACCATTATCTGCTTCTTTACGATTTTCGTATCAACTTCATAATTTTTTCGGTGCAATATCGGTCCCGAAATGGTTTTGAATCGCGTGTCTACTTTTCTGTAATTGATATATTACTAGATCGCGGATTTTATGCATTCATGACAAAATTGGACATGTGCAATTTAAACCAGAGGGACAATTTAAAAAATGTATATCAATAAATTATTTCCAACTCCTTAGAATAATGGAAGGCCGGTCTTGCAATTTATACAGAAAATTTTTATTTTGCATAAAGATCCGGAGTCTAGATATTACTAATCGTTGCAACGGTAGAGTGCTGTAATATTAATAAACACGTTGCTTGAATAAAATATACATTTACCGCTAATAATGAATGTACAGTACGGTCTGAAATCATAGTGATTCATAACTAAATGTTTATTATAGTAATAAAAATAAATGTGTTGTAATAAACAATAAACTCGAATAAAGTTGTGAAAGGTGCGCACGATAAGACAATGACGTCAGTGCTCCATTCATTGTCGCAGCAATTCCATTTTCATACATTATACATATAGAGAGCAGAATCGATAAAGATTTTACCGTGAGATCCTACGTCACGGAAGCTATTTTTATCATAATAAAAATACAATGGCACTCGTAAATCCACGGCGGAATGAATTCGCAATCATGAATTCTCAAGCCTCAATTGCGACTTCAATGAATTATTCTCGATCCTTCCTTCCCGTAGTAGAATTATTAAGAAAGGGGTACGGAGAGAGAGGGACTGGGTAACGAATTATCAATCAATCCACGATGAACGAGACTCCGTTACGGAAATAGGTAGTGACAGCCTCGAACCATCTCGATTCACTTACACTGATAAGCAGTTCCCTGAATTACAATATTAAGAAAAATGATCCGAGCGCAGGAACTCGCTAGAAATCCGCATGAAATGATTTCAATGTTTCAAGACTTGAAATATTAAAAGCCAGTACCGGTACTCGAACTTAAATTAGCTGTAAATTTTATATCGACTGTTTCAAATATTGTAATATCCTGAATTACTAATATATTTCAGCAGGTAAAACCCCTAACATTTTTTACACTTTTTCATTATTAACGTATCAACATTAAAAAATTTTCATTTTAAATTATCGTTGCAATATTTTATGTTTTCCGGTTGAACAATAATTATTCAGTCAAGAACATTAAAAATTAGGTAATTACGTTGAAGTATTTAAATATTTCGAAAGCTGCTGAAAACTCTTCGAGCCCTTCGAAGTTATTAAAATTTTAAAAACTTCCGGAGCCTTTTGACTTGCTGAAACACTTAGGGTCTCCTGAACTTTTAAAACACTCGGGCATTTTCGAAACTTTCAGAGCTTACTCTATATGTATATACTATATTTCTGAAATACATGAAAGGCTATAAATTTTTATGTTTCTCAACTCTAGACACGGTTTGGGAGTTCGAGGAAGCTTATCGGTGTCATCGTCATTGAATTGTAAAGTTCTCAAGCTTTCAAGTAAACATTTAAACAAATATTCCCTGTTACCAATATTCCCAATGTTTACAAAACATTATCAAATTCGTAAATGTGATCTGTCAGCCTCTCACTTAGAAAACGTAATAATAATTAATGGAGAAGGTGATTGAAATATCGTTTTTGTGATTCTCAAAAAATTGTTTATTAAAAGTTATAAAAAATTGTATGGCGAATTGTCACGAAGAAGTTGTTAGAATGTTCAGCAAATACTCGAGTTATCGATGGCTCTGAAGAGTTTCTCAAGAGTTTCTGTAAAATGAAGAGAACTGTAGAAAAAGATAAAAAACAATAAATAAAAAATCACCAGCGCCGAGTATCACTGCTAACTTCGCATGTTTCATCGAACTATTTGTTTTCTGCTGGAAAAGCGAAACTTCCACCGCCGCCATCTGCAGAGCGTAGATTTCCAAACCAAACAAATTCAAATGGAATTTTCACTGTGCTCTCCGTTCCCAAAATGTACGAAATATCTAATTTCCTTCAATTTCGACGAACGATGGTACGTGTTTCCTTGTTGGTTATTTATCCGTATGTATGAGATAAGACGAGACGAGTGATACGTATGTTACGTGTTTATACAAGCTATAAACACAGCTTCACCGTTTTTGTACAAGATCTAGGATCATGGTAAATTGCGTGCTACACTGCCAAGTTAATTTCCTATTTGCCTCAGAGAATATCGCGGAATACTTACTAATAGAAGCACACCGCATCGCATAGTGTTCTCCAATATTCATCGGCAACTACGTTAGGCGGGCTCCTCTCCTGTTTCTGCGTCCTGTCGGATTCTCCTGTTCAGCACGATCCGATTTTTACGTGTCCGTATTTTTAGTGTAAATTCTATTTATTTATAATCGTTTCTTTGACGAACATTTCTATTTCCAGAAAATTTTCTTGGGAACGTAGAACGAAAAACGAATATCCCCTCCACTGCGTGGCATACCGTAGGCGTATCGGGGAGTACCGATGACGTAGAATCGGCTGAAACAGGTCCGGTCTCGCTGTGGCCGGCCGAGTGGGGGTAACCGGATTCTACGTCGTCGACTCTCGGAGCACTCGGTTAATTCTTTTCTTATTTCTTATAGCAATAAAAATATATAAACAAACTAATAATAGCATGCCCACCTCAAGACCATTAAAAAATCACCAAAAATATTTTTGCTATCTTAATAGTGACGTAAAATAAATGTCAAAATCAGACGAGACACACTATATTATGATATAAACGAGGTTCTACTGTATTCATAAATAAATATTCATTGACATTTATTTTCGGACGCGCATTCGGAGAGTTGAATGCCCAAGATCGAATAGGCGACGCGACGGTATTATATCGAGGGGAAAGACAGAGTTGGTATGAAAATGAGAGAACAAAAGCCAAAAATATGGTATCGCGAACGGTGCGCGCGCGCGCGCACTTTCTGCGTTCGGCACAACGATTTGCCAGTTCTACCAAAGCAGAATGCTGATATTAATACCGTGATAACGCTAATTGCTTCAGCCGTGCAGGAACAATTAGCCGGAGGCATGAAATAGAACTTGAGACGCAGCTCGAGCCTTTATGTCGAACCGAAGGCCCATTGGTAGATGGGTGCAATTATTAGCGGGAGCGAAGGATAGAAGGCATTCTAAGTAGGATGAAACGCGGTATGTCGTCGTGTCGGTGAATACGATTTCGTCGTTGAATTTGCATATTTACCCGCCTTGGCGCCACTGTTCTCTCTCGCCTTCGTATGAAGTTCGCAATTGTATCATGATTATTAAATTTACGTTAGCGATAGCACGATTAGGAAATTGCCGAACGAAAGTCCGATGTTGCCGCGAATTATTATACTCACCGACACCGTCGCGTTTGCTGCGCTAATAACTTCGTGAAAACGTGCAATTTGCGTAGGCCTCTAGGGGAGATCCCGGCGATGAAGCGTTCAAACGACGACGCCCGGGTCATTGGTTAATTAATATTATTACTTTAAGAAAGATTGTTCGGTGACGAAGTTTCACGAAGGAATATTATTATACACTATACTATATTAAAATGAATTACTTTTTAGCGTAGATAACAATCTTTGTTAGGGGGCCGATTATGACTCAGCTTCGCCTTTTGTCTTTCAGATAATCCGACACCCGATAAACCTAATTCTACGCTCACAGTGTGCAAATTAGAAGCCGAGAGACTTACACGAAGGTCATTACGCTTGAAAGAACGAGTCAATATGCGGATAATAATGTTTACATTGTGCTGTAGTAATTTTATTAATAGCAATTAATTAGAAACCGTTTTTTAGGCAATAGTAATTTGACACCGTCGCTTGATAATTATTTTGAAAGTATTTATATATTAAGGGGAGAAGATACTATGAATCGGTCGAAAAATCGAAAGTTTGTTCTATAAATTGCAGCTAAAACATTTTCAAAATATACCCTCGAAGTTGTAGGCCAAATATATTGAAGAATTTTCTGCTGAGACGATTTCCGTAAGTATTGTCTCTGCAGAACGTCATACATTAGTAAAGCCAATAAACAGTAGAAGAAGCCTGCTATCAAATTTGTAAATACGGATGAATTTCATAATATAAAATTGATTAGTTTTATCGATCGTAATTTTTCAAAATAAATAGAGCGATGCTTTCGGCGCACGGGTTCGATCATTAACAAAAATTAGAGCAATTTTGCAATTTTTAAAATTTTTAGAGACTCAACGTTTCGACCCAGATGTGGGTCATTTTCAAGAGTAACAAATTTTACTGCGTCTGTAAATAAAGTTGTATTAAGAAAATTATTTCATATTGATTATGAAGAGGTATTTGAAGTAGAATGAATTTGTTACGTACTTGCTAAAAAAAAACAAGAAAATTTACATAATTTTGAATTTAGAATATGCTGACTCCATGCCGGCAGCAACTAAACTGAAACCTTGTAAAGGTTACAGCGTAGACATAAACATAACAGAAACAGACGAATTCAAAATCGACCAATCAAAGCCAACTGATTCATAGAGCAGTAGGTCAATAATCGGCGGGATATTCAAACTTCTATATTCAATAAATCTGTCTTTCTCAAAACACAACTTATTAGATTATACCTTATACATTGTTAAGGTACCAAAAAAATTAACATTCAAATCATTTGAACGAGAAACGTAAATTATAGCAAAGCCCAAACTTATGACAAATTTTTTTTTCATAAATAATGAGAAACTTCATAATGAGAATTTCATAATGTTTGGAAACATTCTATCGGACGAGAGCGAAAACAGTGTTTTCTCGATAAATGTCCCAAATGTCTGCACGATAATTGTCCCAGAACTATCCCCACTCCTGCGGGTTATACCCCGTGAGAGGCCGTAACGCTCGAGCGGCCTCGGACGCCGAGAAGTGTAACATGATACGGGTCGGAGTATATAGGTGTGAGACCAGGAGACCACTACTAATACTACTAATCCGATGACAAAACTTCTTTATTTTTCATTATTTTTTTATGGAACTTTCACCAACATATTCCTGGCATTTTTCTAATGAAAATGATACCAAACACGATATAATTCGGATCATGTATATGGACATATACAAGTCAAGTACATCGGTGAGGCAATAGTAGTGCAGTGACGACACTTTTTCATTTTTAATTAGTCTTTTATGAGACTTTTACCATCATATTTGTAATATTTCTCCGATTAAAATGATACCCAACACGATATAAGTCGGATCATATAAAGGTACATATATGGACATTTACGAGTCAGGTCTCATAAATTCCCTGTACAACAGTCCGTTGCAATATACGATTGACTAATACGGAGAAGACAAGACGATTAATGTGGATGACGACCATCGCTATTCAAAGGACAAAATATTTTTTATAGTTTTTGTATATTTTGTATTTTTGAATATTTTTGTATTTTGTATGGTAATAAATTCTAGTTATGGTGAAATAAACTTGGTTACTTAACCACTATAGCTGAGCTTCTACCCGCTTTCTGAGTTTAAGTGTCGCTAAATGTCTCAGTCAAGAGAGTGTGTCTTGCACGGGTGAAGTTGAAGGGACAAGTTGCCTCACCGATGGACCTGACTTATAAATGTCCGTATACCTTTATATGATCCGAATTATATTGTGTTTGGTATCGTTTTAATCAGAAAAATGCCACAAATATATTGGTGAAAGTCTCATAAAAAAATAAGTTATAATAAAAAAGTTTTTTATTGGGATTACATAGTGTCTCTTTCTTTAACATACGCTGTTCTTCTTTGCGACCGAAATTTTCGTCGTCCATTACACACGTAAATATGATCGGAATTATATCATATTTCGTATCATTTTCATTAGAAAAATGCCAGGAATATGTTGGTCCACAAAAAAATAATGAAGAATAAAAAAGTTTTGTTTAAACAATTTTTCTGGAATAATAATATCGGCGCCAGATTCGATCAAATTCTACCCTAACTTATAGCTAATATGTAGTAAACTCAAACGTTTCGATTCGGATGTGAATCTGTGCCTAACCCAGGACGAAACACCACCTTTCTTTTCCTCTAATAGAATATTTCTATAGCAAACGTGGTCTTATGACGCACAGATTCACATCCGAATCGAAACGTTTGAGTTTACTACATATTAGCTATAAGTTAGGATAGAATTTGATCGAATCTGGCGCCGATATTATTATTCCAGAAAAATTGTTTAAACCAATTTACGATCGACAAAAATTTCTCAATTTAAAAAAGTTTTGTCATCGGATTCGTAGTGGTCTAACACCGATATACCCGACCTGTATTATGTTTACACTTTTCAGCGACCGAGGCCTCTCGAGCTTCCCAGTCCATTTTAACGTTCGGCACACATCAAAGAATAGTATCTCTGGATGATAATTGTCCCTGCCCGGACCCGTGTTTGGGACAATTATCGAGAAAACTGTATTTGAGATCGATGGAAGCTATAAAATTTAGCGAAACGCAAACAGAGGTTATATGGGATATTAAAATTTTGCGCTGGTCCGTGACGCAGTTGCATCAATACATATAGTAATGTGCAAGTTTGTAGAGGTAAATGATATTGAAAATTCATTACGTTTAGCGGTACCTTGAATAAATATAAATATTCACTATTAAAAGACTGGATGTGTCAAATAGAAAATTTATATCTTCGACGAGATAATGATTCTGAAGGTACTACTTGTACAAGGAGAGAGAAAGGTTCCCACAATAATGTAAAATATTGTAAAAATATCTCCAGGCAGTACGCTTCAGAATTTATGGTTGGCAATCGCGGAGTAAATATGAAATAGAAAAATATCAGAAAAATGTTAAAATTGTCGTTAGATATTGGGCACTTAACGCGTCCAGCGTGAACGCGAGAACAGAATGGTAGGTAAGAACGAACATACATCGGTAAAGGTTCCCGTATTTTAGCCGACATTTATAGAGATGTATCGTAAAAGTTCGGAAACTATGAGAAGCGTGGGCCAACAAACCGTTAAAACTCTAAATAAGTTATCGGTTCCCTCGGTTCTATTACTCGGCCGTGGACGTCGAAAAAAAGAAGAAACATACAGGCTTTTCACCGGTCGAACAATCCCGAGTTTGACAACTATTCCCGCGGACCCGCGTGTGGTCGAAGCAGTTTTCGTCGTTGTAACAATTCACTGGAAAAATAGAAACGCGGAATTTCACACACCACTTATTTTATCATCGATACTTGGCCGCCGAGTACTTACGGGTACGGGTACGGAACGTAACGGAAACGGCGCGACAGAAAACTGTATTCCAAAACGGGGATTTATCATCGATACTCCCGCGGGAGTATTGCGTCAAGGCGGAAGCGTCGGTCGCGTTGGTTGCTGGTTCCACTTCCACTTATCGACGCAAAATATTTGCCAGAAGTCGCGGCCGTTTCCACCGCCCACTCCCCCCCCCCCCCCCCCCCCCCCCTCTCCCGATGCTCTCTGGATATACGCTAGAATTTCCGCTTGAACTTCATTCGCCTCTCCCAGCGAGCTCTCTCACGTGTATTACGAGTGGAGCAGCGCGCCGTTGCAACAGTGGCAACGGGAAGAGCACCTTGTAATCTAGCTGCCGAGAACCGTGTGAATCGAAAGGTGAAGATGAAGCTGGGAAGTAGTGAAGGAAAGTGGAGTAACCTTTCCTCGATGCATATCTACGTAATATATGTATGTATGTATAGTGTTCGGCACGGAGGAAAAATCATCCCCTAACACTCGCCGATGTCACAGTGAGCTATTTGGCCCGAAAAGTCGAAAAAACTATTTTAGCGTTATTTTTATGAGCTAAAGGTCATAATATAGTGGTCGTTGAATTCGCCTTAACGTCAGCTATAACATTATGAAATCAAAAATGCATTTTAACATTTAAAAAATCAAAATCATTTTTATCAATGTGTGGATGGGTGTCAATGGGCCAAATATCTGGCACGAATATTTTTTGCCGAAGGTTGTCTTTTTTTTTTATTGCATCGTGTAACTGATGGAAAAATACATTCAGATATGTATAATAAAATGACCTTGAAATGACCTTGATCTTCGAAAATTAAAGTTTTACCTAGAACTGATGTCGATGTTACGTACGAAGACTTCGCCTGCGTGACTCTCTTACTCCCTTCTTAGAACCACGTGTTTATAGAAAAGATCTGACAACTTACGCCTAAATAAACAATTCCTTCTCATGGTAAAGTATATGCATCTGGGAGGAATGTCACCCAGGTGTTCTATACCCCCACTGCCATTTATTAACGAAAACCCAGCTATACATATAAAGGGCTCAAGCCTGACCATAGTAGGGTTAGTACAAGACTGAATACGGAACGACACACATCGTGAGATCGGGTTCATAGTTCCTTTCAATCATAACCTTCAACATATTACAAACCGTCGCTTTCTTCGAGGCAAGTTATACTAAAACTCACCCCCGCATTTCTCAGTGCGTCAAAACCGACAGTTCGGGATTTAGTATCCGCGACAAAACAACACAATCTACAAGTGTACCCACATTCGGTTAAAGAATATACAACACTTTATTTTAAACAATCTGAGTGTCTTTAAATATCATTTCCACATCCATTTACAAACTCCAGTTACGAGCAATTTCTCCCAAAACGATAAACCTTTACCGCTCGAGGTTTATCAACAATTCTTAAAGTTACGAGAGTCGACTTTCCGAATACCTTACCTACACCAAAATCCTGTGACACCCGGTGATGAAATAGGCACCGGTTAGTTCACAACCTCCTATTTAGTGGCGACCCTTTGATGAAACAGGCATCGGCTAGTCTACGAAAACCTCTCCTACCTAGTGGCGACCCGGTGATGAAATAAGCATCGGCTAGTCCACGACTCCCTCTTTCCTCCCTACCTAGTGGCGACCCTTTGGTGCAATAGACATTGGCTAGTCCACGAAAATCATCCTATGACACCCGGTGATGAAATAGGCAACGGCTAGTTCACAACCCCCTATCTAGTGGCGACCAGGTGATGAAATAGGCATCGGCTAGTCCACGACTACCACTTTCCTCCCTACCTAGTGGCGACCCTTTGGTGCAATAGACATTGGCTAGTCCACGACTACCTCTTTCCTCTCTACCTAGTGGCGACCCTTTGTTGCAATAGACATTGGTTAGTCCACGAAAATCATCCTATGACACCCGGTGATGAAATAGGCAACGGCTAGTTCACAACCCCCTATCTAGTGGCGACCAGGTGATGAAATAGGCATCGGCTAGTCCACGACTACCACTTTCCTCCCTACCTAGTGGCGACCCTTTGGTGCAATAGACATTGGCTAGTCCACGACTACCTCTTTCCTCTCTACCTAGTGGCGACCCTTTGTTGCAATAGACATTGGTTAGTCCACGAAAATCATCCTATGACACCCGGTGATGAAATAGGCAACGGCTAGTTCACAACCCCCTATCTAGTGGCGACCAGGTGATGAAATAGGCATCGGCTAGTCCACGACTACCACTTTCCTCCCTACCTAGTGGCGACCCTTTGGTGCAATAGACATTGGCTAGTCCACGACTACCTCTTTCCTCTCTACCTAGTGGCGACCCTTTGTTGCAATAGACATTGGTTAGTCCACGAAAATCATCCTATGACACCCGGTGATGAAATAGGCAACGGCTAGTTCACAACCCCCTATCTAGTGGCGACCAGGTGATGAAATAGGCATCGGCTAGTCCACGACTACCACTTTCCTCCCTACCTAGTGGCGACCCTTTGGTGCAATAGACATTGGCTAGTCCACGACAACCCATCCTATGACACCCGGTGATGAAATAGGCACCGGCTAGTTCACGACAAATCCCGTACAATCAAACAAATCTCGGTCACGTCATATCTGCCAGCCCTCGGCTCGTAACATCGAATATCTTCGGCTACGACTCCTGAATCTATGAATTCGAATAAAATATTTTTTATCTCACTAAGAATATCGATCAACAGATGTGTGTATGTGTTGACTGTTAAACCAACACTCACGTTCTCTTAGGTTATCATCAGAGATGTTCAAAATG
The DNA here is from genome assembly GCA_916610255.1 of Lasioglossum lativentre. Lineage (NCBI taxonomy): Eukaryota > Metazoa > Arthropoda > Insecta > Hymenoptera > Halictidae > Lasioglossum > Lasioglossum lativentre. Next base: position 33,984,925 of record OU744356.1, on the reverse strand, counting down.
GTGTCCTTCTACGTTGATACATTTTCTGAAACGTGCAATGACCGACTGTACAGATCTTTTAATTGTTTCGGAATTAATATCACCACAATCGTGTAGTTGGTCGTTCATTATAAACTGATTGTTTCAATTTTCCCCACAAAAACAAGTCCATTGGTGTGAGGTCTGGTAAACGCGGTGGCAATCGTACAACTCCGGTACGACCAATCCATCGATTTGGAAATTTTAAATCCAAAATTTGTTTGATAAGGCGTGTAGAATGTGCCGGACAACCGTCATGCTGATACCACATTCTTAATCGGATATCTAGTGGTACATCATGTACAAGCATTTGTAGCTCATTTTCCAAGAATGTTGCATACTTTTCTCCATTTAAAGTACCGTTTATGAAATAAGGACCAATTATTTGATTATTTAACATGCCACACCAGACATTTACACTCCACGGTCTTTGTTTATCCACTGATCTTAGCCAGTGTGGATTGTCAATTGACCAATAATGCATGTTTCTCAGATTTAGCTGTCCATGGTTTGTGAAAGACGCTTAATCAGTAAATAGTACTCTTTTAAAAAATGATTCGTCATTTTCGTATTGCTGCAAACCCTACCGAGAAAAATTCATACGATTTATAAAATCTGTTCCGTGAAGATCCTGATGTAACGATAGATGATAGGGATGAAATTTTTCTTCTTTAAATATCCGTATTATGCTTGTTTTGGAAATACCACTTTCACGCTCGAGTTGTTTTAAATTCACATGTGGATTTTCGTTAACTTTATCTGGAATGGTTATTTTGCTTCTTTCGTTCGTAACAATTCTGGTTCTTACACGCCTTTTCACAACAGTACCAGTTTCATGGAAATTACTTATCACCTTTGCATAAGTACAACGTAATGGACAATTGCGGTCTGGAAATTTATCTTTGTACATTCGAACTGCTTCCCTTAAACAGTGATCAGCTTTACCGTAAATGAATTCCATATCAACTTTCTCCTGCATTGAGTAATTCATTTCAAAGAGCACATCGATACACGGATAGATAAATTGAAACTGATCGGGATTTCAAACTGTTAGGTATCATCAGTATTGCGACAGTAAACATGTTTATTTACATTCACGCGTAGAGTCTTGGTCAAAGCGTACGATCTCGATAGACATCAGTTCTAGGGAAAACTTTAATTTTCGAAAGATCGAGGTCATTTCAAGGTCACGTTATTATACATATCTGAATGTATTTTTCCATCAGTTACACGATGCAATAAAAAAAAATGTAGTTATGTATCAAAAAACATCGATGACCTTGATAACTCCGAAAAAAATGACCCTCGGAAAAAAATATTCGTGCCAGATATTTGGCCCATTGAACTTTTGTTGGAAACATTTTTTCCTCAGATTATCGGAAACTCGATGAAAAATTATTTTTGCATTTAAATTATGTTAAAATGATGTAATTTATTATTTTAACACTATGTATGTGGATTACGAAACTTTCTAATATGTAAATATGTATATGTATATTTTAAGAAATTTTTAAATTCTTACTATTAATTTTCATCAGCGAAATTTTTATCAGAAAACGCTGCGATTGTTGATGCTCATTTCTACTTAAATTAGTTATAAATCTTCAGTCTCAGCAAATCTGTGACAAATTCTTTTTTCACTAGGATCGCAAACTTTTTTTCGAATGTATTGCTACCAGAAAGGGTACCGGATACTACTCAATAGTATAACAAAATCGTCAATGAAATTGTATAATCGTAAAAAACTTACAGACTTATTGATTATGTTCAAATATTGATAACTATACTAATTTAGATGATAATGAAATGAAATGTCTGCGAAAGTGCTCTGTATACCTACTTGAAATGCTTCTTACAATGTAAGAATTTACACAATTTCCTCGAAACACCTGAAAACCGCTAATGAATAAACGCTGTTTCGGAAACCGTGATATAAAAACTCTTGACTTTCAATTAAGTGGAGTACTTTACGGATGTACAAATAAGAAAATCAATACCGGACAGCAAAAATTTTACGATTTACACAAAAATTTGGAAATCGACTTTTTTCCGACATTTCGTGCCAAATACCCCACTGTGCTATGCTCGTCCACGCGACATCGCGAAACATTGCTAAACTTTTCTACCAGAAAATTAAACTACATCCGGCGACAATGCTAAACGACATTGGATAAGTATGAAACATGCAACGTGTGTTGGAAAAGTTTGCATGTGGAACGCGATAGATGATACTTCGGGATCTGAATCATTGCGTCTAAAGCGATTTTTAATCATGACAGATTTTAAGGAGAAATTCGTGCTATATTTTTTTATGGACTTGGGAAAAGCGGCGCGCAAATGATTCGAATGGTCAGACTTGGCACCAGAGGATTTTTGCCTTCGCGAAGGACACATGTGTTTGCTTGGCAAAAAATCTAGAGGACGTCAACGCGCTTGAAACACAAGTCGCGCCAAGAACCGTTCAAGCAATTCCGAAACTGATTCAGCGACACTTTTAACACGGGAGATAATTAATAAACTACATCGGACTGCGTTACTTCGGATCGTCCTCGTCAGCGTCCAAAGTCACCTTGTGATTACTTGTAGGTATACAAAGTATTCGTTTGAAAAGCGAATAACTTTTTCAAAATTAGAGCCAAATGATTTGAGATTTTCTTTAAATGTTAGAATGCTCGCAATGTGTAAATAATTTTTAAGAAAGTATAAATCACGATTTTTAACATTTTCATGTGTGCATGTAATGAAAATATAAATGCCTTTTGTGAACAGCAGATTATCGATCAACGTGCGTTCGTTTCAGGATAAAAAAATAATTTGTCTAATGACGTCATGATCGGTTCAGTTCCGCTGCCCCGTTATTCGCTCGTATTCACCATGAATGGGCTCATTGCTCGCATAAACAATAGTGAATAAGTCGGACGGTTATAATGAATATAATCTATACCTCTAATTGCTGGCAAGCGACGGGGCGCCCCTTTACGTAAATACCAGCCCGCGAGCTATTTCTTTCATCGTCACCAGCCCCGCCGTTTTTCTTTTTTTTTTCTCTCTCTCTCTCTCGTTCTCCGACGCGTTTCGATTCGGTGTTACGACGATATCGCGCGTTCCGGCCCCTATGCTCGCGGCAATTGCCAGGAATTAATTGGGCTCTATCACGTCAAACGATTCAGTTCGACCAAATTACTTCACGGTTGTTTAGTTTCGGATCGCGTGAATACCGGAGGGGTTGAATGAGCGGCGCGGCGCCACTATCGACGCCCCACTGTCGATGTACATTCGTGCCGCGTCGAATACGTTTTTCCTCTATTTTCCTCGGGACGCAAGAGAACCCCAGCTCGCAAAACCATAAAACATCGGCCCTCCATTCTCGCCTTTTATGATAGGGAAAATATTGTGTTGATCTCCTCGATCGCCCCGCCTCGCGGTCAATTTGTTATTGATTGAGCTCCGACGCGCCGGATTTACAGCACCGGACAAAAGGCAAAGACGATCAATTATAATCTCAATATTTCCCATGTTATAGGAACACTACTTTTCCGTTCGATCTGTCGTGTTGTAATGGTGTACAGTGCATCCAAAAAGTATTTGAACACTACTTTTTCGAGTTTTCGAAAAATCATCGATATTTAACCTTCACTCTGCGTATATACTATCCCAGATAGCAGAACGACGTCTTAGAGACGTCTTGAATGTCCCACGAACGTCTTCTGAACGGCCTCCGAACGTCTTCTGAACGGCCTCCGAACGTCTTCTGAACGGCCTCCGAACGTCTTCTGAACGGCTTATGTTATAAAACTGTACGTCTTAAAGACGACTTTTAGACGTCTTTTAAAAGATTAAAAAAAAGTAGACGTGTGCCGGGCGCGAACCTAGTATACCGGTCTGTTGTAAACATGGTTAATACTTTCAGATGTAATGCGCTGACGCAGTAGAAATACCGATCAAGTAGATTTCATTATTTAATTTTTCTTGTGAAATGTTCAAGGTTTATCGTACCTAATAAACTTGTAGAATAAATAAAACGTAACAATTTTAAGGGTAGCTTAGTTTTTCACGAAAAAATTGTGGGAAAAATCGGTTTTTGTTATTTTAACGACGTCGCGGATTTAAAAATCTGAAAAAATTCTATAAACAATGAAAAATAATGACGTTTTTTAACTTTTTATTGTGAGCCTAGTCTTTTTTTGTCATTCCAAACAATCGCAATTTTTGGAAACCAACTCGTTATCGGTCGAAAATGTTAGAAATCGTGAAAAAGCTGCAATTTTCGCGATCTTTAATTGTTTGTAACTCATAACAACGTCGATGCTGATTTCTATGAAATTTTATAAAAAAACTCAGATGACAAAGTTAAAAAAAAGTGAGTTTTTAAATTTTTTGTTATCATTCCAAGTAATAACAAAACGGAGTTCGGCTCGAACCGTCGTACGAGTCAGACGTGTTTCCAAACAGAGCGCGACATCGTCTCTGTATGTGAAGTGTTCAGTTCAGTATTACGAGTGTTTGAGTAATAATTAACTATATACAACCGAATTGTCGACGTCAAGTGCAGTGACGATGCCCCCTGACAAACAGGGGGCACCATGTGACAACAATTTAAGAAGCATGAACGTCTCTGAGTACAGTAACGTTCATGCAACCCAGTCAACGTGCCCAACAAAAGTAGCAACAGAAAGTGTACCTTTGACATATGCAGCCGCCACACAAAGTATTATATTCCCGACTAAAGAACAAGCGATTATCATGGATGCAATCGATGGAGTGTCCATCAAAGAATTCATAGTAGCAGTAGCTAAAGTTATTTCACCAGTTAATATCAGATTTGCCTCTAGAATCTCGAACGGCAGGATCTGTATGTACCTCGCCAACCAACAACTTGTAGAAAAACTGACCGACACCGATGTAAACATAACCGTCGGTGCTCACACATTGCGAATTCGTCCGCTCGTGGCCAGGGCTAAGAGGATAATACTGTCTAACGTGTGGCCGATAATCCCGCACGACACAATCGAAAAAAAATTAACTGACATGGGAATCAGGTGCGCGTCACACCTTACATTCATTAGGATTGGCGCGCACGAGCAGGGGTTCTCACACATTTTAAGTTTTCGGCGTCAAATTTACATCGAACCCAGTGATGTTGCCAAACTCCCCGACAGTATTCAGATTGAATATCAGAACGCCCCCTACTGGATTTATATCTCATCGGACAGTCCAAGATGTTTTATCTGCAAGAAAGACGACCACTTGGCCAAACAATGTCCAAGTGTCGGCAACACCATGCAGATGTTAGTGCCTGAAAAACCGACTTACAACCAGGCAAGAGGTAATACATCTGAAGAAGCCAAGGTTACAAGTGACAACTCTAAAGTAATTGAATCTGAGACCAACAACTATGAGAGGAATATCAAAAGACCGTTATCCACTACCGAGTCAGGTTCTACCGCCAGGGGAATCGCAATCATTGATAATTTGTCATCAGATGACACCGACAACAAGACCAGCCAGGAACAAAGTCACAAAAATAAACGGACAAAAGGAAAGAAGACAGTAAAGAAAATGCGAACAGAATCGTGTAGTAGCGACCAAGAAACCGACATTGAGGCAATGACTCTACCGATTAAAGGAATTCTCACGGAGCATCCGAACACCTATGTTTTAGACTATACCACTTTAAACAGCTTTTTGAGAGAAACTATTGGCAACACCGATCATCTTGAGACAGCTAAAAAGTATACAGATGACACCAAAGCTTTAAGCATTATGCTGTATGACATCTACCCAAGCTTAACACACCGAAGCATCAAAAGTCGGATAACCAGAATTATAAAGAAATTAAAAGAAGATAAAGCAGACCAGGACATCGCTTTAAGCTCAGCTTAGCAATATCCTCAAAAATGGGACAACGCACCTTCGGTAATAGTAATTTCTCAGCGCTACGCATCATATATTGGAACGCCAGGAGCATCGCACAGCGCAAAGAAGAGTTGGAACAAATACTCCAAGATATTGACATTTTCATTTGTGTCGAAACATGGCTTAAACCGGAGATGAGAATAGCATTCAAAGGCTTTAACACGGTCCGCAAAGACAGAATTGGCAGAAGAGGTGGTGGTATCGCTATCTTTATCAAAAGAGCCATTAGCTATTGTATATTACCAAATATTAGATCTTTTAATAATCTCATAGAAACATGTAGCGTTAGATTAGTGAACACTGTCCCTCCTATTAACATAGTAGCTCTCTATAGACCACAGGGTCCCTCTTTAAGTCAAAACAAATGGGATTGGATCATGCAAGCAGTTTCAGACTTGCAACCTTGTCTTTTCATAGGTGATTTCAATGCTCATAATGTAGCATGGAATTGTTCTAGTAATGACTGTAACGGGGACAGACTATTTAATAGTTTATTAAGTTTCAACATCTTTTTGCACAATCCTGATACTTTAACACATGTTGATTTCAGTAACAATAATAGTAAATCTAACATTGACTTGATTTTTACGACTCCGGATTTAGCTGAGAAAACTCGAATAAACATTTTGGATGATACTCATGGATCTGACCATTTTCCCATCAGTATAGAAATTAGCTGTGAGAAAACTAGATATATTTACAGAAAAGTAACAAATAGATTGTCTTCAACAAGAACGGATTGGGATAATTATCAAGAGTTAATGGCGCAAAGTTTCCAATTGTTTCTTTCACGCGAATTCAGTATACTAGACTGTGTGGAAAAATATAACTTTTTTATTGATCACCTGAGAGAAACTATTATTAAGAACACACCCTCGAAGGTGACGGTCAACGATAATATATATCGAAATCCAGTACCGTGGTGGGACAAAGATTGTGAACGAGTCAAGAGGTTGAGGAGAGCGGCCTACAAAAAATGGCAACATACTTATGAAATGTCGGACCTAGTTAACTATAAGAAACTTGTCGCAACCGCAAAGAAAACATTTAAATCAAAAAAAAGAGAGTACTTTCACAAATTTATTTTAGAATTCGACACTAAAAGAGGCAGTAAATACTTCTGGAATACCTGCAAAAAACTAAAAAATAAATGGACATTTATCGGGAACAAAACAATGTCTGCTGATCAACGCCTAGAAAAAATACATGAATGCTTAGATAAAATTGCTCCCCCTTGGGCTGCCTGTAACCCAGATGATTTGCCACAGGCGCTTCATAATCAATTCTTTGACAAACCGTTTGATTTCACCGAATTTAATTTTGCGTTAGATTTTAAAAAGGAAAAATCTGCACCCGGAAAAGACGGCATAGACTATCTCGCGCTAAAACTTTTGCCCTGCAACATTAAATTGGTTTTGTTAGACATATTCAACGAAATGTACCTTGTAAAACGATATCCTCTCGAGTGGCAGTCTGTTCAAATGTTCTTCATCGATAAACCCAACAAATCGGGTGTCAGACCTATTTCCTTGGCTTCAAGTGTATGTAAACTTTTTGAAACCATGATTAAGAACAGGCTTGAATGGTGGCTTGAAAATCAAAATATTCTACCCACGTCTCAAGCAGGATTTCGTAAGGGAAGATCATGTTCAGACAATTTGGTTTCTTTGGTAACCAGCATCGACATCGCAAAAAACCTAGGTAAAGACACCCTAGGAGCTTTCCTAGATGTTCAGGCTGCTTTTGACAATGTTAATTGTAGTTTGCTCACTCAGAAACTAATCGAGGTAGGCTGCTCTCTCGAAGTCATAAGATTTATTAGGCATATAACGTTTGGCAGGATAATTACCGCTATAGATGGAACCACAAACACTGTCACAAGAACAACTTGGAAAGGTTTGCAGCAGGGAAGCGTTCTAAGTCCATTATTATATAACTTTTATGTAGCTGAAGTTAGTAAGAACATTCCAGATAATGTTCAAATATCGCAATTTGCAGATGACATTGCTGTCTACTGCAGCTCCTCTACCATTAGCGAAAGCAAAAGGTTACTAGAACAGTCGATTATTACTATCAATGCTAATCTCAAATCTGTTGGCCTTGACCTATCTCCTCAAAAAACCGTGTTTGTTCACTTTAATAGCAGACGCATTTTTCCTGGTAAAACCGAAATTATAATAGACAACCATGTCATCAAATCAAGCGAAACAGTTAAATTTCTAGGAATCAATTTTGACTTTGACATGAACTTTAAAGTTCATATAAATAATGTGAGGAAAAAATGTTTTAGGCTTCTAAATATTATAAAATTTCTTTCTGGCGTTTCATGGGGTGCTTCACCCGAGACTTTGATGTTAATATATAGTAGTCTCATAAGACCAATTATTGAATACAATTGTTTCATATATTATCCGAAAAACAAAAACCTAATGCTTAAACTGGATCGAATTCAGTTTGCTGCAATTCGACAGGCGTTGGGGTACAGAATTAGCACGCCCACAAATGTTTTGCTTAGCGAGGCTAAAGTCATTTCTCTTCGGGACAGAGTCAATTTTCTAGCTAGAAAATATTTATTCAAATGTTTCTCTTTTACATCCTCAACTGCAAACAATATACTGTTTAATAACAACACAGACTTGATTGCTATCTCTCCCAATAGTCGAACGAAACACTCTTTGTTAGTTGAAAACCTCCTTAATTTGTTGGAATCAAGACCTGACTTAGAGATTGCTGAAAAACATCCTATTTTTACCACAGACTATAGCATCCTATTTAATATTCCACCTTGTGATGTATATTTTGGTCAATCATTACAAGATTCGCCCGACCCTAATGTTCCGTTACGAGATTTTATTGAATCCAACCCTTCGAATACGGTGACAATCTATACCGATGGCAGTGTAACAGAAAACTCCGAATCGGTAGGTGCCGCAATATACTGCCCACAATTAAATATCTCCCAAAAATTTAGTTTAGACAAGCACGCTTCAATTTTCACAGCAGAGTGCTTCGCCATTAGCCGAGCACTGGATATTGCCAACTTATACTATAGTAATGCTACAAACTTTCTTATCTTCACCGACTCACAAAGTACAATCAAATCTTTACAGAAGCCAACCTTCAAATATAGTATCAATAACCAAATTATTGAAATTAAAACGAAGTACTCTATGTTTATGTTAAACAACAAAGACCAGAATTTTATTAGGTTTATCTGGATACCAGCACATGTAGGAATTACCGGTAACGAGGAGGTAGACTCACTTGCGAAAGAAGCGACCAAAGAATGTCCATCGCCCGATTTCAAGGCTTCAATTGCTGACCTATCCAGAGAACTCAAGATTCAAGCAAGACTGTCCACTAACGCCCTAATAAGAAAGGAAGGTCTGGTCAAAGGTTCGAACTTTGTTAGATTTTACCACCAGGACAAAGGCAAACCATGGTACACTGGACTGGTGCTCCCCAGAGACTTTCTAGTTTTTGTTAATAGATGTCGAGCCAATCACTATAATTTAAACAGTTCATTGGCAAGGGTTAACTTTATAGCTAACAGCGCTTGCCAATGTGGAGCAGAACTCCAAGACCTAAATCATGTTATATGGCAATGCCCAGACTATGAAAATGAACGTAGTACATTAGAAGCAAAGCTCCTCAAAGGCAAGTACTGTTTTCCACTTTGCATTGATTCCTTCCTATGTAAACCTGATATAAATGGTCTGAAAATAATTTATAATTTCCTCAAACAATGTTCCGTTAGAATTTAGAAACAATGTAAACTTATTTAATGTAAGCCTAATGTAATAATACTGTATTTGCTATATAAACCACTTGGTTTAAAGCATTAAATAAATAAATAAATAATAACAAAACTTAGAAAAAGTAGTTTAGTCATTGAACAGTAAAGTAGTCTCTTTCATAACATTTCCACAAAATTCAAGTCATTTATTAGCCTCGAAAAAGACGTCTTTAAGACGCCCTAAAGACGTCTTTTTAGGACGTAAGACTTTCAGTCCTAAAATGGACGTAAAATTGACGTCTTCAAGACGTCGTGTGCTATCTGGGTAGGGGTGTCAACACACCACAAACTAATAAAAGTTGCTGAATGGGAAATTTCTAAAGTTCTCTTAGAAATGCTATCCATGACATATTATATTTCACACATGATTAAAAAAAATTGAGATTATTAAATTTAATTTTTCTATTTATAGATGTAAGGATGTTTGTATCACCATGTGAATTGACTGAGTGTGAGTGTGCATGCAGTGTTTCATGGCATAAGTTTAAATGTTATATATGTTTTTATTGATTTATGCGTTGCGTTAACGTTACGATTTTGTTACTAAAACACCATCAATCAGTTCCCCGCGAGCGAGCAACCTATTGACAACGATCACGACGTATCGAGCCTCCTTAAATTTTTTAATCTTTTCTACCATCATGAAAAATCAATCCCAACAAAAACATCCTGTAAACAGGAGCCAAGTTCTCTATGGCCTTAAAAAGTTATGAGATCAAACAAAATACGGGCAAGTTCGTTAGCTTAGAAATACCTGTTGCAATACTGAAAAAAGCGTTTGTAAAAATTAGTATAAAAGAACGCTATTTAATTTTTAAAGAGTTACATGGAAGGCTAAATTATTCAAACTTAGCCGCTACCTAACACCTTTTATGGCCATTGGTTTAAAAAGTAACGGCCAAGTTTGAATAATTTAGCCTTCCATGTAACTTTTAAAAATTAAATAGCGTTTTTTTATACTAATTTTTACAAACGCTTTTGTCAGTATTGCAACAGGTATTTCTAAGCTAACGAACTTGGCCGTATTTTGTTTGATCTCATAACTTTTTACAGCCATAGAGAACTTGGCTCCTGTTTACAGGATGTTTTTGTTGGGATTTCATCTATTTTTGTTTAAATTTCATCAATTATCAAGTAGGTATTACTCTTATCCCTGATTCATTAATTCATAAACATTTTTTATCTTTAAGGTGGACATTAAGTAAATAAATAAATGCATCCCACCAGTTAGGTTACGCTTTTTTTAAGGTGTAAAATTTCAAAGTTCATTATTTCAAACTTTGTTTTTACAAGTTCTAATTCGTACAAGAGTCCATGGTTGAATTCAATTTAAAAAGAAAAAAATTTTTTTAAAAATTTTTAAAAAGTAAAATTTCAAACTTTGATAATTATTCCATTGGGTGTTTGTTATGGTGGACCTATGTACCAAATTTCAAGGTTTTGATGATCTGTCAGTGAGTGAGTGAGTGAGTCAGTGACAAATTTAGCGATTTTTGTGGTCCTATATCTCGGAGCCTACTAATGTTGGAAGATTAATGTTTTGCCAATATTGAGACATGATAGCACTTAACAAGTGTACGAAATTACATCTCTCCATCTGCCTCCAGTTCCGAGTTACAAGCCTCTAAAAAACGGCCAAGTTGTTTCGTGTAAAAGGAGGTAGTGCGAGAACTTGGCTGGTGCACTACCGTGCACCTAGATAAAATTTCACAAATACTCCTGCAGTCAAACTTTTTTCTCTACATTTCGCACTGAAAACTTACCATTAGAATTCATTAAATTTGTTTTAGGATGGTTTTCCATGAAAAGGTGAGAACTTGAAGATACGTTTTTAGTAAATATTTACTTTAGGGGAGGCATCTCCGATGACCTTGACCTTGACATATGTTGTCAAGGACAACATTCTGAACAACTTTTGTCATTATAACTACCCGGCGCTCGGTCTTAGTTTTCGAGATAATTGCAAAAAACTTCGTTAGAATTTTCCGGATTTTCATTGATACATTTTCAAATAGATATTTAACAAATTTAAATATGTTATAGATTTCGACATTTCGAACAACTCTTTCTTTTTCCAATATAGGGAGGTCGCTTTTCGAGATATTCACAATTTCGTCAGCGTGGTCGGGCCGGCCCTCTCCGCCCCCTCCGCGACCTAACCCAGACCTCACTCTGTTTGCATTAATCTTCCAGTACTATTTCAAATTCTGGATGACAACTGTAATGCAAAGATCATGCGAACAGAGTGAGGTCTGGGTTAGGTCGTGGAGGGGGCGGAGAGGGCCGGCCGTTAGGCCGGCCCGACCATGCTGACGAAATTTTGAAATTCCATCCATCCCAATGAAACCTACTCCAATCACTCTATTTTCGAGAATATCTCGAAAACTAAGACCGAGCGCCGGGTAGTTGTAATGACAAAAGTTGTTCAGAATGTTGTCCTTGACAACATATGTCAAGGTCAAGGTCATCGGAGATGCCTCCTCTAAAGTAAATATTTACCACGTTTTTTACTAAAGCTTAACGTGCGGATTTTTCTTATTGTTTTATAGTACAAAAATGAAGTCCCAGTTTGTGATGTAGGCAGGCTGTCATTTAAAGCTCGATAAATCGATAAAAAAAGAAGTACATCAAGTTTTAGAGTGTTATTATCATCACTGAAAATTGTAGACGCAATTCTGAGAATTTTTACACAGATGTGAAATTAACGACAGTAATGACGATTTGTAGACAAATGGATTATCTGGAAAATAATTTTCAGAATTTTCCTGGAGGAATGTAACGAGAGCATGCTTATTCCATTTCTCGGGAACTTTTTCTCGATTACTTGTTCGTGTTCGACGAATCGTGATACCCAGCAGTGTAACAAGTGTCACCGACAATAAATGATTGTATCCTGACCATGAGGTAAGGATGCTGGAACACGCAACCTATTTTCTTTCTCTTCACTCGACTAACGTCATTCTCCGCGGTAATAACGGGACGATCATTTCTTATCCCTTCGTGTTCTTATTCCCCGTTCCATTAACCGTCATTTTCACACGCCCCGGCAAACCGGAGAAAAAAATTTGCCGGACAGATCTCTCTCCCAGGAATAAATATCGCATTGTACGCGATCTCTATTGGAAGGAGATTCAATGGAACAGAAAATTCGACGGTATCACGCGGGAACGGTGAAATTCAAATCAGTCTGTACAAACAATATATCGATCGAAATGATTATGTATTGAAAAAAATGGGCAGCTCGCGTGTACGACATTGTTGTTGAAAGCCCCGATTCCCTGAAAAGAATGCCAACGATATCGCGACTTATTGGAAATTACAATCCTCGCAGATTTGAAAGCGACCGGAATTATAAGCTCCAAATAATCACGTTTTATTTTCCGCTGAATTAAAGTGTTTGTTCCTTTTTTTTACATATTTGGAATTCAGCAGGAGTATGCGGACTTTCCTCGAATGAAACGAGAAATTAATTCGATCGTAATCCGCGCATGCTTTTACCGGATAATTTGCCAGCTTTGTAAACCTCGCGGAATACTGTTGAATGTCGCCAAAATTGCGCTTTCTTTGCCCGCGTAGGCAAGCGGGTTCGTGTTTATTCAGCGAACCTAACTTTTCGTCCTGTCGTCTATAAATGGTTATTGTATCATTTATTTATTCGTTCTATAATAATTTTGCGATTTCTGTCTAATTATCCTCTCTTTTTTTATTTCGACGAGTGTCTCGTCCCTTTACTATCATTATTTTAAGCTGCGAAAAATCAGGTATTTAAATCAAGTTGTTGTTTAATTATGCAGGATTTAGTGTAATTAAATTTAAATAAAATTTGTAAATAATATAAGTAAAATTTGGATAATATAACTACATCAAACAAGTTAGCTTTGTTATATAATGAATGATGTTTAAACAGCATTTTCACACACGGAGTCTTCTTGGAAAATTTTTCTTAACTGATCAAATATTTTACCTTAATTGTCTATTATTTGAACGTGACCCAAAAAAGTATTCTTTAAGTTCACCTAAATTAAGGGGAGGCCCTATGTAAAATGAAATTTTTTAGCAATTTTTTTTTTTTTGCTTAAATCGATAGAAAATTTCCTCAGGAATACGGTACAAAAAGTTAGAAAGCTATCAGAGATGTTCTTGTACGTTATTTTCAAAATAAAGTGAAGAGTTGCATTGAGCAGGAGCGACGCAGTCTTGATTGCACTAAAGAGGCTCGTGCTTCTCGAAAAGAAGAAAAAACGGCTGAAATGCAATATTTTGATAAAGAGGAAGATCTGTTCTATGGCCCCGGATTCGCAGATTAGCAAAAAACTGCGGTTAAAGTTAAAATGAATTACGATTTTTTCACAATTTTTCTGTTACACAAACTTTAAACGCCATTTTTGCAATTTTGCAAATTTGATAAAAATGCTGAGCGTTTTTGCATAAACTAACGATTCCATTTGGATTTTTTTGTATCAGATCATTTTTGTGCACTGCACGGCGCATTTGCAGGATGCCATTTTCAAGCCGTCATTCCACCATTATTATTAACAATTAAACTTTAAAAAAAATATTTTTTGTTACACTATAACATCAATAAATGATACCTGAAATTTTTAATCGTTCTACGCATTATATTAAAAAAAAAAATTCTTGAAAAACAGGCCATTTACATACTGTGCTCTGTACACCCTCAGTAAGCAGTGTATCATTTTCTTTCGAGCAAAATTGTCCAGCGACTTGTGAACGCGAGTGTACCAATGTTTGAATAAGCGATTTCCCTTTTCCCCGGAAAGAATTTCGGTCGTGTTCTATATTCGCGATTGAGTCACGTCTCGCCGATATAATACCAGTCAATTCCTCGATACTAATTTACGTTCCCCACGCAGTGAACACTCGCGAATGTTATATTCGAAAGGAATTTCATTAGACTTCGCACAGGAATCATCATTCCGCACACGTAACACGCTCGGTCCGCACCATAGTTTGCAAGAAAAGCGCCCTATGCCGGGGAACTCATCTGTATTACATTTTGCAGTGTTTGGAGCCCGTTTACCCGTATTCGAGGGCAAGCAGAAAATTTACAATTTTAAGAGACGAAGCGCCGTAACAGGATCAATGTCGTTATCAGTTTTCTATTTCTAAGTCCATCGGATTCGCATCGAGAACCTTTTTACCCGGCTTCTAGGTGAACGGATTAACGCTGGTTTCCGGGGAGCAGATCGCATGGAAAATACCAAACATGAAAGATCAAATAATAACGGATGGGAAGGAACATTTGTTTCTTGTTGCCGGATAAATACAGGAGGGAATGGGAGCGCGGAAAATCGAGAAAAATGCAAACCGTACTCGGAAGCGAAATGTCGATATCAGGAACTCTTCCTGGCGTAGCCTAACCTGTTGGTGTTGCCATACTTGTCGATCTCGGTGATGACGTTAATCAGCACACAACCATAATCTGTCCGAGTGAAATACACATTAATATTCGGGAACTGTTAAAAAAAAACGATAACTTTTTAAATATTCGACTTGGATTTTTTTGGACAAGATAGAGAAAATTATTCTTCAAAAATTGCAATTGATCGGAATTGCAGATAAAAGAAAAACAAAATTGTATTATATTTTGTACGGATAACAGTTTGAGACTGCACATAAAAGAGAACTTTTCCAAAAAAATAATTTTTCGAATATCCTAACCTTGAAATTGACATATGTTGTCAAGGACACTTCGGTGAGCGCGTTTTCTATTAAAAAGTTATTAATTAAAAACAAAGTTACCTAATAAATCAACGACGAATACATTTTCAGATTAACGATGTACTCTGACATTCCAGAAATTTCGTAATAGCAGTGGCGCGAGAAATCAGTAAAGATTTGAAGTTTCTCGTATGAATAAACCAGATGTTTTTAAAAGCGATGAGTGCCGGAAGCCGTATAAGAGAAATTGGCACGGACGGATTAAACCGTTAAAATACTTTTATGTGGTCTGAATTTGCATCGGCTATAAAGATTTTCTCCGACGACGACGGTACTACGTTGTTTCTCATACGGAACGTGACCGTGTGAATATTATCACGCACACGTGACTTCGGAGCGTTTCCGAGTCGGAAGAGATCTTGTAATTTTACCGACATTTCCGAACTCCGAACGCATGCACTACCCAATTTCATTCTACTATGACTATCCCGAGTACATATATGTATTGTTCTGGAATTTTTGCTCGCAATAATCTACTTCGATAACGAAAAACATAGACTGGTTCGAGCCGATCCAATTTGGCCCGGAAAATCGGAAAAAACTATTTTAGCGTTATTTATGACCTGAAAGTCATAATATAGTGGTGGTCGCATTCGTCTTAACGTTAGCTATAACATTATGAAATCAAAAATGCATTTTAATATTTAAACAATCGAAATGATTATATTTTTTGTCGAAATAAAATTTGTTTCGAGAATTTTATATATAGAAGTTTGTAGATGTTTAAATACAGTTCAACTTTTGTTGGAAACATTTTTTCCTCAGATTATCGGAAACCCTTGAAAAATCGTGGTAATGGAAAGCTTCCACCGAGAAGCTGGAAAAAATAATTATTGCACTTAAATTATGTTAAAATGATGTAATTCATTATTTTAAAACTATGTATGTAAATTAAGAAACTTTCTAATAAGTAAATATACAAGGCGGGTCTCCTAACATGACGACCTCAAATAACTCGTAAGGTATTCGTTGTACGAAAAAATTTTTCAAACAAAAATTGCATGGTATCTAGGGGAATATACAGTGCTTTAATCTGTTTTTTATTACCTTACTTTTTTATTGAGATATTAGGGTCACCTTCAGTTTTTTAAAGGGAATGTCTAATATTTTTTTCGAATTCGGATAAATCATCAAATTTTGCGTAAAAAAGTATTGACCTTCATATATTCTAAATCTAATAGTTAACGAGACATTATCGAATTAATTTTCCATATGTACTTAGCACATTCCAGTTCAGGAATATCAGTTCAAGCATTGACTAGCTTCCAGGTAGTAGGTACATATGGAAAATTAATTCGTTAATGTCTCGTTAACTATTAGATTTAGAATATATGAAGGTCAATACTTTTTTACGCAGAATTTTCTGCTTTATCTGAGTTCGAGAAAAAATATTGGGCATTCCATTTAAAAAACTGAAGGTGACCCTAATATCTCAAGAAAAAAGTAAGGTAATAAAAACCATGCAACTTTTGTTTGAAACATTTTTTCGTACAACGAATACCTTACAAGTTATTTGAGGTTGTCATGTTAGGAGATTCACCCTGTATGTATAATATGTATATTTTAAGAAATTTGTTAATTCTTACTAATAATGTTCATCAGGAAACACGCTGCGATTGTTGATGCTCATTTCTACTTAAATTAGTTATAAATCTTCAGTCTGTGCGCAAATCTCGGACAAATTCTTTTTTCGAATGTATTACTACCAGAAAGGGTATCGGATACTACTCAATAGTATAACAAAATCGTCAATGAAGTTTTATAATCGTAAAAAAGTTACAGACTTATTGATTATGTTCAAATATTGTTCACTATACTAATTTAGATGATAATTAAATGAAATCTGTGGGAAAGTCTTCTGCAATGTAATAATTTACACAATTTCCTCAAAACACTTGAAAATCGCTAATGAATAAACGCTGTTTAAGAGACTGTTTAAGAACGCAATCCGTGCTATAAAATCTCTTGACTTTCAGTCAAGTGGAGTACTTCACGGGTGTACAAAACAAAAAAACAATACCGAAGCCTTATTCTTCAGACTTTTAACTACGTTGGACAGCAAAAATTTTACGACTTACGAAAAAATTTTGAAATCGACTTTTTTCCGACTTCTCGGGCCAATACCCCGCTATGCGATCCATGCGGCGCAAAATGACGCCAGCGTTCTGACGACGCGTCAAGGACTTGTGAAGGTCAATTTTGATTTTTTCTCTATTGTAGGATTACGGAATGGGATGCGCTCAAATATTCACCGGTTTCTTCTTTCAGGAATATACATTTAGTAATAGGGAACCGAATACTTTTAAAAAGCGAACCATCATATGGATACCGACAAAATTAACCTCGTTACGATGCTGCGATCGTGCTTTATTTTAAGGTTAAAAATAGTTTTGAAAAAATACATCTTACAATACAGGCAGGAGAAGATTAAATATTTTACATGATTAAAATTTTAAAAATGAAAGAAACGAATGAGCATTTAATAAACAAATATTCAAGACAAATGAACTAATAAATTGTGTATAATACTGTCAATGTATAACAGGCAAACGAACGTTATGTTGGAAAGGAAGCTACCTCGGAAAATAACGAGCTCGAAGAATTCGATAACAATAGCGGTGTCACAATATAGCGATGTCAAAAAATGACATTTTCCTGGATCCTTCGTTTGGTTGCAAACATAGCGGTGAATGACATTTCGCGGGTGAAATGGCAAGACGGGCACACCGCTGGGTAACACGCAAAATGTCATTCTTCTTATTCCCGAGCAAAACGTCTCGCATGTTTCAAAAAATACGACACCGTGTGTCTTTTCCTTGGAAAAATTCGTATTATCGTGTTCCTCGCTACCGACGAATTTTCCGATAAAATAACGCAAAGGGAACAAGAAAACTTTCAAGCTATTATAAAATTCAGCTACGTTGTTCGTTTCTTGTCAAAATAATAACGATCAAGGCGAGAGTAATCAACGAGCATCAAACAAATTCCGGTAATTACGGTGAACTCGTAATAGGAAAACAGTATAAGTGTCCAAATATATTCGCAGAACTTTATCACGGTCGCAAATTGAAATACCGTTAGCAACAAATTGCAGAAATTATTCTGTCTCGAATAGGCAAGAACCCTGTCTCATTTAATCATAACTTCCTCGTACATACATATGCAACCGAACTGCGTCGCCGCGGAAATTCGTTTCGTTATGCCCTACCACGAATTAATACGTACATATTAATTATAATTTAGTGTATCCTGTGTTTCGTATCAGTGTGCTCGAATATCTCATTTCATAGAATACAGTTCTTGCTGAGCTAGACAACATTTGAAATTCTACTTTGTTGCAGTACACAACGTGCGAGAAAACTGCTGGCACGGTAAAATTGTTACTGTCCAACTATTAGTAACCATGAACAAACTTGTACTGAATATTCATTTTCTCCCATCCCCACCCTCCGGCTTACGCAAGGGACAGTTGCCCCCTCTACTGTTGAGTGCTGATAAGAAGGTCCCCGGGGGGGGGGGGGCACAGAGGCAAGAGGGGTCTCCAGCTAGCTCCGCCCATCCCCACCTGTGACGCTCCCGTAGTCGCCGCGTGATCACGCCGCTTCGATTGCTTACGTCACACGACGCACAGTATTTAGTAGGATTCCCGTATTTACTCGAGTAGTGTGTGTGACTGCTTCGGCCAATAGAACGTTCTAGCCGAAATTGCGTGTGATCCTAGCTGCGCCCCTTCCAAGCCAACCAATCGGGTGTGCATTCTTGCCTACGTCACCGCATTCCTGCCAGGGATCTTCTTGTCAGCACTGTCAGCACTCCCCTACTTTTCCCCTTCCACTATCCCATTCCAGCACCACGTCCCACTCAATCCCCGTCGCGCACGCGCAACGTGTCACATATTACGACTCTGGCCATCAGAGAGGTACTGCTCAACAGTACTTGAACGGACGTGGAAGAGTGGGGGATCGTGCCCGTCGCTCTGGCACACGGATTGGGTCGGGAGTGGGGGATCTCTGACTCCCGGCGGAGAAGAAGCTCGTCACCCCTAAAATCATGAACAATATAAATCTATTTTTTCGAATTCCACAGGTTAACTACTGAATATGCACAAGTGATATCGGCGCTACAGGTTCGATCAAGGATACAAAAATTAGCAATTTTGCAGAATTATAATTTCAACGTTTCGGTTCGGTTTTGAACCATCATCAAGAAAAGTCCGCGTCTGTGAAATTTAATAGACACTGTTATTCATTAACACAGGAAATTTTATGGTTTAGACAAGAGGTAATATACATACTTGCTAATTGTGAAAAAAACACAACTACTGAAATAGTAGTAACGCAAAAATGAGC
This sequence comes from Lasioglossum lativentre, assembly GCA_916610255.1. Lineage (NCBI taxonomy): Eukaryota > Metazoa > Arthropoda > Insecta > Hymenoptera > Halictidae > Lasioglossum > Lasioglossum lativentre. Next base: position 33,965,104 of record OU744356.1, on the reverse strand, counting down.
AAGACGGAAGTTAGGTAAATACCAGAGGCGGATTTCTGCATAGGCGCACGAGGCGCGCGCCTGTGGCCTCATAAATTCAGGTGGGAGAGCTCACAGTTCCGCTCTCAAAATGAAAAAAAATTATTATTTAGTAATAAAGTATTTCTACTAATATACTACTTAAACATTTAGAGGGGGGCAAACTTAAAATCGAGTTGCGCCTGGGGTCTCTCAAGTGCTAAATCCGCGACTGGTAAATACACTTTTCCTATTATAACCGAGCAAAAGCGAAGGAAGTCGTTTCGCGTTCAAGTGTGAAACTGCTTCCCATAATAATAATCCGCGGTACGTTTGATCTGGCCGCGGTGAAACGTTCGTTTGTTTAACGCGTGGCCATAAACGAACGGCTCTGCATATCAATCATCGAGGTTTTAAATGGAACCTTTATCGCCACTTAAATACAAATCTCTCGTTTCGATGGAACGCGAATCAACGCGTGGCGATATAGTTTAATTAAAAAAAAATTATCCGAAGACTGCCGGCAAAGTGGTTGTATACCGAACCGAGCACCGGAACTCTGTATAAATTTTCACATTTAATTTCACGTTATAACATTCAAAAAAGCTTCCGTTACAACGAAATTCCATTAGCGCTTCTCTCACGGACGCTTTAACTATTTCCTTTGAATATCTCTCTCTCTCTCTCTCTCTCTCTCTCTCTCTCTCTCTCTCTCTCTTTTCTCTCTTTCGCAAATTGTTCGCCTGCAGTCGTTTCCGCGCGAGCGTGTATTACGTTCAAAGAAACGTCGTTGGTATAAGTACTGACAGGTTTTCGTGTACCTAGAGATTGCAGTTATTCTCGTGTGTGTGTGTGTGTCTTTATGACCAATTCCTGGCGGGAAGCTATTCTTATTATTTTCCCGTGAGAATCGCGGCATCACGGTTGATCGGTTCGCGATCGGGTCATCCGGAACAACGTACATTTTTACGCGTCGCAATAAAATCGTGATCAAACGGAGCGCGTCCGGAACATTACCCACCGGCTTTACAATTCCACTTAAACGCAACGTTCCGTTCGCGATTTCAATTAGACGCGCTTTTATCGTATCGTTGACGGACGACGCGAAACACCCCTCCATCGTTCCGTAAGCACGCGAAAACGTTTAATTAACATATATTCTAGAGAGCGCATGCAATTATAAATATACACCTTGCTGCTTTGTTAAAACACATCGCCCCGTACCTCGTTTTTCCAATTTAATTTGTACCTCCCTGTATCCAACTGATACACTGATGCAGCAACGCTAATGCGATTGAAAAGTTAACTTTTGTAAATTTAACCCACGCACACGCTTTTCAAAAATAGGTGTATAGAAGAGGGATAACAATTCGTCCATTTTTGTGTGGAAGTATGTTCGATTTATAAAGTCACATTATCAAGAAATACATTTTTTTTTTAATTCTTCTTTGAAAATTAAAAAGAAGAAAAAGGATTATTTTGATTCAAGATTAATATAACAATCTATAGAATTTATGTATTCAGCATCGTTGAATAACGTATTAAATTGACACGAAGGATGAGGGTTGCATTTATTATTGAGCGCGTCAACGATTTATGGATATTAACAAATCGTTGGTCTCTATGCTGCAGATTCCGTGTATTTACAACAAGTAGGTGTAATTTAACCCGTAGCACTCGAGTGGCGACTCAGAGTCACCATCGACAATTGCTGTACCATTTTTCAAAATATTGTTTACATTATTAAATATATTGTTATCTAATCAATTACTAAACATTTAAGTATTGTATGAGGTATTATAGTATAAATTTCATATCCATAAAATGAAAAAAATAATATACACTGGAATTATACTAGGACGGAAGAAATTTTTAATTTTTTAGTTAAAATAGCTCCGAGTGCAAAGGGTTAAAGGAGTAAAGAGATTTTAAAAATTCTAAAATGTCGATATGGTCTTCAACTCGTCACAATCGTTGACACTAGGTTCCGTCAAAATGACAGGTTCTATTTTTAATCTGCAATTATTGAGATTGTAAAGATGCATACATGAGAAATTATTCAACAAAATTTCGTGGGAGTATATTATTAAAAAATGGAAATCGATACACCATAAACCTAGTGTTAATGAGGGATATAAATTTTTACCCAGCTCGTGCATATTGAACCTGATGCACAATTTTATTTTTGCGTGGAGATCTGCAGTCTACTGATACCTTCGAGAACATTTCACGTGTAAAATGACCCCTAGGTTAATAATGAGCCCTAGTTATTGTATAAGACAGGGGGATAAATGGATCGAGACATGAATAGGAATTTCATTTCGAGAGAATCATTCAATTTGTGACCTATTAGTGGACTGGACATGACTCCAGTGGCGCTCTGCAGACGTCATTACTCTCAATTAAAACATCACGACCGAAATAGGGCGTACAAGATGTGCTATCACAAAAAACATGCCAGTCACCGTATCAGACTGCAATTACCGTCTACGTCAATTTACCAACAAAATGTAAACGCACACACTGTCCGCTTGATTATATGTAGTAGTGCTAGAAAATATATCATGGTAGACGTCCATGACTCATGCCCGAAGGCATTCTCTGTCCGCGTTAACGTCGATCACGTAAAAAAAAAAAATACGAAAACAAATTAAAACGCACAAGAGTTGAAAATTATAGAATAATTTATGTATTACAATTTTCTCAGCATTTATCAAATACGTATTTTGTTACACTATTTTTGCACTATATTTGTACTTTTGCTATCTAACGGGTTAGTCGAGTATTATTATTCGCGATTCGTTAGCGAGATTTTATAACAAATGTAAACGTACCGTGGATGTTGAAATAAAATTTATTTTGTACAATTAAAGCTCTTGAATTTCATTAATTTAATTAATCTCTTTGCGAGATTTATAATGGGCAGAATTCGTATTTGTTTCTGTATTTTTGGCTGCATTCTGAAAACATGTTGATATTAAAATTCCTACTGTTGTGAAATCAGATTAAATAAGTTCGCGTGTGTTCTGAAAACATAGACAATATTATATAGACGATATATTGACAGCATATTCAATGGAGGCACACTTGCATGCCCAAACAGTTCAAATTTGTATTATCTATCAATTAGTTAGATTACACCCACGGGTATTTGACTTAGGGTTGTGACGTCTAAATTGGTTAGGTTTAAACAGGCTTAACCTGTCTCTGCCTAGCTTAGGGTGATTAGATGTTTATGCCTGATCGGATGCGTCAATTATACACTAGATTAGGGTGTAATAGTCGTAGCATAACAATTGCATTTTACGTGTTACCGCCTACATTAAATTGTAGTAAAAATAATTGGGACTAAAACCGGAAATCAAACTCGTTACATTCTAAATAAAACGATTGCACTAAAACATATTATATAAAGTTCAACAACATATTTTCATTATTATTGGAAAATGAAAAACCCTAACTTTTCACCGAAAACGACGGAAGAATATTAAATAATAAAGTTATAGGGGGTTGTAACATAAATTCGTTCAACAGCACAAATATAATAATTAGACTGCGGATGTTTATGCAATTTGCAATATTTCTAGATGAATTTTAAGAAAGTGAAATCACATAAAATATTATTTTCAGTGGTAGTAGCCTTCAGAGATCTGAATTATGAGCATTTTCTGAAAATTTTCAGAAACTATAAATGCATAAAGGTCCGCAGTCGAATAATAATATAAGTATAAAAATATAATCTATAATACTGCAATAGCAATAATAACTTTTCATGAACTTTCTGTGACAAATGACGAACTCCACTCGTCCGTAATTATTAAAAAACAAAGCTTGCCATAACCAATCGTTTCAGCAACAAAACTACAGATTTCATTATGATCCACTGCTCCGATAAAACGAAAAATAATTGAGTCGTAGTCCCAGCTATTGCCAGCAAATAAATTACGGTAGGGGTTGAACAATCTAAGGAATTTCGTTTGAAACAATTAGAGTACTTTCGCTCGAACGGTTACGTGGGATGTTGACGCCCCCCCCCCTCCCCCGGAGGGAGGAGGGAGAGTGGCAATGGCTCGGAAAGAGGAAAGGAAACGAGCAGAAAGAGAAAGGGGCGTCGTTTGGTGGTACAGGGTGAGCAGCACCTTGACGTTCGACGATTCAATCAACGCGGCACATTGTCGACGTTAGACGGCGGGGGGTGGAAAATGTCAGCCGTCACGGCGTTGGATATTTCTGGGGTCGAGATATGAAAAATGACGTCTGACAGCAGCGTGAGTAACGCCGCGTCGTACAGCGGCAAGGTACACCCTAGGAGAATGCTTTTTACCAGGGTTGCTGCCCGGGTCAGAAGGGGGCTGCTGTTGCTTGACAGATATCTCGCTGGTATCTGTCGCGCGTGTGTGTGTGTTGAGACCCTGCGAATCTCGTGTAAAGCGTGTATAAGCAACTCCGTATTAGCCGGGGTGTCAACCATCTAGGCGGGATCCGACTACTGACAGGATCGAGCCGCCCCTTTTTCCGTACCGACGAATGCTCCCGTAGAAATCAAGAGTAATCCCTCTCTACCACGCCACCGTCAATCCATCGAGCAGGATCCGTTGACGCACAGGTTCCAGGGAAACGTTATCTCGCAGCTTTCCTAGATCTGTAGGGGTGTAGCTGATCGAGTTCGCTGTTTTCTCTGTAGCAGATATCTGCTTGAAATATTTAGGTGTGAATCGGTGGAAAGAGGGTAAACTGTTTGCAATATCGTAGGGGGTGTTTCTTGACACCTTGATGTATAATTTGTGGCTTGTTTGGGACATCTGTGTTTCCAATTCTTCTTCACAATTAGAAGAAAAAGATAATTGGTACTTATATATTCGGTGTCGAAGATATACAGTCGGCAAAGTAGAATCGATCAGTGTGTTATCGGATCAGTGGAACAGCCATGTAATTCGTCGGACAGGCATGCTTTTAACGCAAGGATGAAACAGAGTGGAATCCTAGGGCAATATGGGGAACCGATATGGGCCAAAAGATAATCACATAAACATAATTGATCCCTTAGTGTTCAATCCTCCGTGTTGGTGCTTCCTGTACTTACCACTGGAGAGCTCATTAGCAACACCTTTCCCGTAACTGTTTGATTCGTGATAGATTCCCGTAGATATGGAGGGGCGATCATTTCGATCAGTTTATCTTCGCTGTTTGCATATACAGTATACAGGTAGCTTACAAAATTTAAACATTAAATTTTCGAAAATTTGTCGTCATTTAATCTCTTGTAATTTCATGAAAATCTTTAACATATTTTAAAAGTTACAAAATGCTATATTTTCCTTTGTAACATATGTATACACTAAAAGTTTAATTAATCTAATTTTAAAAAATAGTTTCTCGATGTTTTCAGGTAACTGCTCGTTTGAATAGGAGAGCTTTTAGAGGCGGAATGTTCTAGCTTCGACGTTTCACTTTTTAATGAACTGACAAATCCGTCACGCGAAACTATCAAACGTCGACGTAATAAGCCAGAGATACGCGACGATGCCAGCTTAGAACAAGTTGTGTTGATGGATCAGCCTCTCTATGCTCGTCTCAATAATTTTGACAGTGACAAATATCTGCGACGGGTAAATTTCAGACGGCAGTTCATCAAATATAAACGGTTCCGGTCGAGATCTGTCAATGAAAAATTCGCGTAAAGTCAGTCGCAGACACAGACGGTGGGGGGAGGGAGGTACCGGTGAAAACCGCAACGGCCGCACTTAGCGTAGCCGCCGCGCCGCCACGTCGAAATTTGAAAGCAGTCGCCGACGCTGCCTCCATGTTCGTTCTGGCTTCCATCCACGAAAGGATTATGTGTATATACGCGGCATTCGTTACGATGATTACCTTTGTAATTAGCCGAACCGGCGGCCGCCGAGCGATTACAATTAACAGGGCATTCCTTGTTTAGGTAAAACCGGTTCGTTGGTTGTTGCCCGGATGATCGGCACGATGTGCTGTGTTTCCGATAGTGCCACGGAATGTTTGCCGGACGACGTAAAACGTTCGACTGGAACACCGACGCGCGACGTGGTGGACAAAGACGGCGGTTAGGCAGTGCGAGGCGCGCAAAGCGTCGGACAAGGACAAACCTACCTGTGGACAATAATTATGCGGATTGCTCCACCGAGACTAATTAACCCTCTGTACTTGCATCGGATTCACCTTTCTCCTCTCCGCCCCTCCTTCACCGCCCAGTTTCGATCTCTCTCTCGCTCTCTCGCTCTCTGACCTCTGCCTCATGGCAAACTTTGACATTGCAGGACAGATGCTTATCTGCCTGTCTCTCTGATAACCCATCGAATTAAATCGTAACCCGACCCACGACCTATGCGACGGAGTACACCTCTCGGCTCTTTGATGGTTGCGCATTCAATGACGGCTAACTCCGCCAAAAGAACCTCCCTATCCGCTTTCCTCCTTGCCAGATTCGAAGAGTTCACGACACAAGAACAAACAACAAATTTACTTGACCCCGCCAAATTTTTGGAAAGTTCACACTGTTCCCGCAGACGACCGATTTGATTATATTGCGGGAACGAATATTTCCGAATACACCCAAACACTGCAATCAAATATTCCCTGCAAAAATACGAGTATACAATTGAATTCCGACCTGATAAAATTCAGAAGTAAACACTCTACATTTATTTGAATAATTTACACGTGAAAAATTTTAAAAACAATACTGTAATCAATATTGAACGGTTGCAAAATTATTGATACCGATACATACAGTATTTTCTACGTGAAAATATTTGCACAGTATGTTGATTATTTCCTGTAACGAGGTTACACATTAAACTAAATGGCAGATTTTGTGAATAATAGGAAATGAGTGAGTTAAATTTAAAACCGCAGAAATATTGAAACTCTCAACCGTTTCATTATTCCTGTTATTGTACTATTATTAATCTCATTACTAAGGTTATTATTCTGCTAAAATTATTGAACCGAGACAAAAATGATTGGCTCCCAATTTTGCATAAGAATGCGCTGCAAAATCAACCCGATCGCTTGCAATTTAAACCGTCCGAAAACAATACGAAAGGCCGAAACCGAAAATTTCGCTCATCAAGAAAGTATTTACACCGTCCACACAACGAGCCCCCCCCCCCCCCCCCCCCCCGGTTCTCCCATCAAAACTATTTTCACTGCAACGAATTCCCGAAACCAAAATAAAGGTTAACACACCAAACAAACTATTCACAGAGGTGCGGGGATCCAATGGACGTATGGAACCGCGTCGCACCTAACCATTTCGGGGTCTATTAATTACACCGCGGTATCGACGTTCTTGCGATGGCTCTCGCGCAAAAACAAAATGAAATATTGCAATAATTCGCGGTGCAGCGACAAGAAATATTGTCGGCGGGTTTCGTGCACCGTCGTTGCCCGGACAATCTGAGTCCCCATCCCCCATCATTTCGTTTTCAATAGCGGCGGAGATGGAGCCGTGGCTGGAGAGAGATAGATAGATAGATACACACCGCGACAAAACTGAGACATAAAAAAATTAATAAAAATAAAGTGGAATCTAGTAAGACTTTTTTTATTATTGTTTACATTGTAAGTGTCACTTATCGGGTCGAATGAAAAAAATTTATTCTACATTTCCGACTTATTTTCTCATATACCCCCTCCACGTTTATACGATTTTGGAACACCCTGTAGACATATAGAATTAAATTGTTTACGAAACGTCGAAGTCGTTTTTTAAGAGACCTTCTGAGACTTTTGTTTCTCGTTACGACGCGAAGAAAAAAATGTTTGACCTTCATATTCGCGTTACCTTTTGGTTTTTGCGCGTGATACTTATTTTTGTTACACTCTGTACACGAAAAAGAATTCGGCGAATGATGTGTGCGTGGACATGTTTTACTCGTAAACGTTCGACGAGAGCTGCGATTACTAGCAAACCGCGCGGTTGCTGGGACCAGGAGTCTTCCCATGCTTCGCGTCCGGGGATTTTCCAATATTTACACGTCAGAATATTCAATATTTTCCGATGGCGTGGCACGCCGCGAGAAAATTTGAATAACCCAATATGCCTGTTTCGTTGTTGGCTATACCTCGCCGCGTCGCGTCGCGTTGTTCTCGGTGATTCTTTCACAACGCCGGAAAATACCTATGGCAACAATTCTTTCATGTCCGAGCCCGTACTGCCGCGCGCTTGTGTTTCATCCCCCTCGCCCCCCCCCCCCCCCCAGATAGACACATATCGTCAGACACGAAAATTAGCAATTTGGAAGAAGAATGGAAGGAGGGGTAACCGTAAAACTAGGGCGAAACCATTTGTAAGAATGCTTCATAACGGGCCTGCAAGCGCAGACATTCGAAAAGCATTTGGGACCCCTTTTATATTCGTTTGCGAGTGGTTACTACAATTTGCCCGGTTTTCCATCCCGTTCACGATAATGCTGATGTACAGCGGCTCATAAATTCGTTCATGGCGAGCTCTCTCTCTCTCTCTCTCCTACTCGTTTCTTCGCGGTGTACGCAAAATCGTAAATCCCCTGTTGGAATTGCGACGAGCACGTGCGTGGAGATGATGCGATTCGAGACGCTAATTAAGTGGTTGAACCAGTCGTTTATACGTTAAATTGTAGGAGCACTAAACACGTTGGTCGAAAAATTACCGAGTGCTGAGCCAATTTACTATCAGTTAGTTTACTTGAAGGTACAGTATCTGCCTCCTATAATGTAGAAAATATTAGCTTTCCAAAAAATTTTTTAATTTAAAACACCCCGGAGACGTTAACAAACTTTTCCCGCGACTAAAATTATTGAGGGTTTCAAGATCGAAGTCTCCCCTTCGTAACGATCTCCGAAATCGTGCTCCGAGAGTCGATGACGTAGACGTAGAGGACAGGTCCGGACCAGTGATGCCAGACAGGGGTAATCGAAAAGGAATCGAGGGGAACACAAGTACCTCCTCTCTGATGACCAGAGTAATATGTGACACGTTGCGCGACTGCGCGACCAGTCTACGGTCTTAGTGGGGGACGTTGGAGTGTGCTCATGGTGGTGGAATAGGATAGTGGAAGGGGATAAAGGTGGAGAGCCTGGAGGGGGAAACGAGGTTGGTTTCAACCTCATTCTGGCATCACTGGTCCGGACAGCCGGAGATGACGTAAGAATCGGATACCCCCACCGGAGCGCGATAGTGGGGGTAGCCGATTCTATGTCATCGACTCTCGCAGCATAAGTTTTCGGCCGCGCGCGCGGTCTGTGTTTACTGTTTACACTTCGTGTGACCCGCGGGTTTTTACGTGAAACGTCTTTAAGATCACATCGTAACGAAAAGGTCTACATCTTCTTGCCTTAATAACTGCCTAAATATTTTTTCATAGATCAAGGCTTTTCGAAATGAGCTACAAGTATGTACTTACATGGCTGTTAAAATTACGGATTCAAAGGGTGTTCAGAATTGTTCAATAATAAATGCTCGAATTACCATGATCGAATAATCGCTATACGAAATAAAAAAATGTTTAATTATATCTAGCAAAACGAGGGAGCGCCGAAAGAGTGGAATACGCGCGTAAACGATAAAAACGAGGGAATCAGCGAGGTTATATATGCACGATAAGAAATGTAATTTTCATCGATGGCCGCAATAGCTGACAAAGAAAAAGCTAATATACAGCGTAGCCGGTCGATGGTAAATACACAAATGAATAAATAGAGTGGATTAATTTGTCCGCCGCGTTAAACGCAATGCGATTTTATACGTACATATGTATGTACAATATCGATATCGCCCCAGCGTTAATACTTTCATCGGTCCATTTCAGTTTATCGTTTAATAAAGTAAATACTCACGATGCCATCAACAAAGTCACATCGCAAAAACTGTAAACGCCTATCGACATTTACTCGATCGTTCCAATCGGATCGGTAGGTATTAAATATATGTATCCCTGGCATCGAATAAAATTTGTTTAGTTTGATTACCACGGTAATTTCGATGTACCAACCGATCAGGTGCGGTGAATGTTTAAAACAAAATAAATTGCATATTTATTCAGCTTTTCATTTTATCGGTAGATTGATACAGTCCAATAATAGGATTTGTATCTGGGACATCAGCATTTGTTAGAGAGATAATAATAAACATGTTGTATCTCAGACATATCTCAGACAGCTGGAAATCAAACACTGTCATACTATCGCAAAGGGAATATCGAGAGACTTCCTGTCCTCAATTGGCTGCTTGATTTCGAAAGAATAAATAAAGCGCACACATGAAACTATTTATATTCGTTTACTAGTGATTATTAGAAATTCATTTTCGTCGGTGAAGCAAATATTCAATCTCGAATATGAAACAGCAAAGTTTGGTTTTATTAGATAGAAAAGAAATAAATGGGAACACCAGTTGTTATTTGGTTAAATAAAGAGAAACAGAAATTAAACAAAATATTTTAATGCTTTCTTTCGGGAGTTACAAATCTTCATTTCCATTAATTTACATTATTTTATGCTTTTATTTCGTGCGACAAAGTCGAGGATTTAAATACATCAATGCAACACTGACAGCGTAAAGCTCTGCGGTTCCCTGGATTCGCAATAAACTTTCAGAACATGTAACATTCTCGAATTTTCATCTAATATTTATAGTCCAATATATTGTTATTGTATTTTACAAACGAGTTGCATTAAGATTGGCTTTTAAATAATACAAAAATTCAAATTAAATAATGTCTCTGCACACCTGGAGTTTTCAAGAACCCATTAAAATTTTCTTTATATGTATTGATTTTCGTCATTGTATTGCAAAATAATTACACATGAAATTTCTTCTATCGAACATTCTGGGTTTATGTACCTGAACATATTTTAGTATATCTTTGTGATGATTTGTAATCTGATAAAAAAAGTTACGTATAAAATATTTTTCAGCTAACTATACCATAAACAAGTTTCATTAAAATTGGAATTCTACACTTGCGACGTCTCTTGTTAATACAGCAGTGCCTCGATAGTAGATTCAGAAATTGTAAAAATAAGATTTCCATATTTTTCGTTTCTCGAGAACAATCACAATTGCTGTTCCGCTAAAAACGAAGCTAAATAAACCGTACGGTCCCAAAAACAAAACTAAAACGAAGCGCGTCCTTCAAATTAGTGTCGCTGGATGCGCCCGTATTATGATTTATGATAGATTACTTTAAGTAATTCCGTATTAAATACTATGTATATAACACGTACTAATTTTCCGTTAAATAGATGTGTCTATCTCGAATTAGGAGACGGGCGTCGGCCTATTATAAATTAATGAGACTGCATAGCGCCGGTCAGATTATAATAGATACGTTAATTTCGATTTACATAAATTACCGGCAGGGTCGGCCGAACTAGTAGTCCGGGTTTACACTAAATTACCTGTGTTGTGCTTATATTTGATCTAGGTTGGGTAGCCGGGAATTTCACACATCGGCCGTTTTCATCCCCGGATAAGAATAAATATTTGCGCGGGACACGGCGCGTAGGTGCGGCGGCGCGGTCGGACGCACAAAGCGGGCATGAAATTTCGGGCAGAAAACAGCTGCTCTCGATCGTTCCCAGATTTCGCCGGAAACTGCAATATTCGTTCTTTCGGTTGATTATCGGCGGGGCTCGATTACCGCGCACGCGAGCAACGAAAGATAGCAGATAGAATCGAACGGGAAGGGATGAGGGATCATCGCGAGGCAACCAAGCCGAGTCGAGCTATTCTTCGGCCCGGCAAGTTTCCCGGGTTATTTTTCACGGAAGTTCCCGAACACCGTGGAAGCCTTGCGGTATCCTGTGAAATTAAAGAACGGGGGAAATAAAACCGGCAAAAAAAAAACGGGGCCGAGCGAGAACACAGCAAGGGAGAGGGAGAAGTGTATGGCTATCGCGGCGTTGGCCACTGACGTAAACGAAAATAAAGGGACGTCGACGAGTTTCTCCGGGGTTTACCGGTTCCTTGCGATGCAACCGAGGAAAAGGATCGAAAGAAATATAAGGGAACGAAAGAAACGGGACATGACACCGCAACACCACAAAAAACAAGGAGAGCCTCCGCAGAGGACGGTTGAAGTAGTATAGGCTGAAAGACGGACAGAGAGAGCAAGAGGGAAATTCAAAAACACACACGGAGAGAGAGAGAGAGAGAGAGAGAGAGATTTCGCCATTGTTTATTTGAGCGGGCTACCGACCGCGAACGCGCCACTGTGAGATTACAGTGACGAGCAATTATATCGTCACCGCGGAACGAATCATTTGCAAACCGAAGTCTATTCCGGGGTTGGCTTCGGTGTGCGTCGGTATATATGGACTGACTGAATAATTGCTCTGACGACGGTAGTAGCTACGTACCCGTTTTCTCTGTATACCTTACGATGGAAAAGGTGACGGGAGGGTTGTCTGTCTTGTCTTATGGACGCATGTGAATAAACACGAGGCAGGTATTATGTGTATGAATACCTAACGCGGCACCATCTACGAATATTCTAACGGTTGTGGATATTACGTTTGCTGGAACAATACAGCGGGATCGCGGGTATTCCCGTGCAGACCCGCACTCTGTGTGTGGGTGTGTGTGTGTTCGTGGGGAGTATTGCCAAGAGAGGTTGAAATTTATTGAATCGTCTTTTTATTTAGGAACTACTGTTTTTCTAGGAATTTATGGGTTCTGCAATTTTTTAACACGTCGCCATATTTCGGCCAACTATTTCTCGAAAAATTTTTTTCTGCGCTGATGCTGTCCGTGAAGTGTAAGAGGATTGAAAAAGTAATTAACTTTTATTATTAGAGAATTAGATAAGTAAACTAGAGGATTAGAAAAGTAATGTCTTGATCTAAGAAAACGGAAACTGTAGGATCTATGAAAATACCCCCACCTATGGGGGCCGTTGCAATTTATACAGGCCGTTTCAAATTCGAAGATGCTTGAAATGGAAATCGGCTGATGCGAGCACCTGAACTCTCAAAGTCGATTTTCTCGAAATTTTCCACTTTGAAGTCCCACTTGAAAAACTATATTTTCGATTTACTTGATTCCGTAGAATAATCTCCTTTCTGTGCCATCAGATCGGAATATTCATATTCGATTTTTCGCGAAGATGTGAACAGATTTACAGAAGTTTCAAGCACATCGTTCTGTACGGCCATAAAGGGAATTTACTATGAAACAGATTGTTCAAAGTAGATTTCTGGGTTACCATTGTATGGCACGACACACGATTCGGAAGCTTGCGGTCGATCCCTTATTCGCGACAGCCAAATGTACATCGGTAACTTAAAAAGTTTCAGCTCAAAGTAGACTCTGACATTTCTCTTTCCCCTTTTGTATTTTCCGACTACATACATACGCCGGAAGTCACCGGAAACATTTCTTGCACGGTACAGGAATTGCGATGCATATTTATTCTATACTCGGAAAGTTGTTTAGAATCTGTAGTGTATGTAAATAAATAAATCTCTATAATGCTGTATAAATTATAGATCAAATATTTATTATTTCTATTTTCCAAATTGTTATTGGAAAATATTGTTTCATTTTATTTTATCGCTAGAATTTTACGCACTCTTATATTGTGCCATCACCGATCTGTAACCAAACAATTTATTGATTATGACTTTGCAATTTATTTAATCCTAGTCGTATTATATATTTTCAAAACTCTTTTGACATTTCATATATTCTTCTTGCAGCATTGAATTCTCATTATTCTTTTATTGATCATATGCATTTGAATTATAAACAATTCAGCAACACTACAGATAATATAGTACGTTGTACGGACAATAAGAAACATAGTTTTGCTCTTGGGTCTCTCCAATAATTTGCACACCCGGTATAATTAATAAAACCGTGGTAACAGCTCCGCGTACGAACACAGTATAGATTTTACGATCCCCTCCCTTAGTAATGAAAAATTCAGAGTATCACTAATATTATTTTATCCTACATTCTCGAATGGCCCGCAAAACTTCGTCGAATATTTCAAGAGGTTGTTCGTGAATCCACATCTCAAAAGACATCCGGATAGTAAACCCAGTTTTCAAAATGATAGCGGACTTCCGACTGTGCATCAGACAAATCAACTACTATAGGTACATATCATCCTGCACCCGTATAAAAATGTTCAACATGTAGATGCATGAAATACATACAGCAGTCACTTTTATCACGCTCGAGAGATCTGCATTCTCATTTCACGCAGACAATCTGCATGCCCTTTCTTTCCCCATCCATATATCCTGTTTCTCCTTTCCCGAAGACTTGCGCCTCTCCAGCAAGACTGCATCTTCGGCAGCCTCTCTTCTCCGAGGAGAGCGCGTTCGCTTCGTGCCTTTTTCCCCTGAGTTGTACCTCGTAGGACCTCGCTTTCGAAACTTTCGAAGGCATCCTTTTCCTGCACTTACGGAGTTACAAGGCGTGAAGGTGTGCCCGGAGGAGCACGCCGCGACGCGACGCGACGGATCGTACAGGGTGTTGAGAATACAATGGTCGTTTACCACCATCACATTGATTTACTGGGTTCGAACGAAATTAAAATTCAAAGATCAAAATTGAAATATTTATTCATAGATTTGTTCAATAACTAATTTTCTCGGCTGAACTTTCGCTCTCAGGACCAAAAATTTTCAACTTTTCTGAATGTAATATTATACAATTGGACGAAAAAAAATGATAAAACTTTAAATTCTAGTGCACCGAATCCAAGTTTCAGTGTGCGGAGTTCACTCGTTTAATACACGTAAGTTGCTCGATTTAAAGCGCGTTTCATAGGTTAGAACGCTGCCATATTGGTTTCCAGACATAGGAGCGGGTATGATGTAGTAGTGAGAGGTTCCGCTAGGTTTTATCATTTTTTCGTCGAATTGTATAATATTACATTCAGAAAAGTTGACATTTTTTTGTCCTCTGAGCGAAAGTAATATTAACTTATTATTGATTAAACCTACGTATAAATACCTGAATTTTATGTACAAACATTCGTTCCAATACTAGTAATTTATTCATTTCGTGTAAAGTGTAAACCAACGTGTTAATGTAAATAGACAATGTTAAACAAAGACTGACTAAAAATCATATCCTGAAATTGGTCGCAGTATTCAGGTTAAATATTGTTCAGAATCTTCTTTCGGGTCTGCGATGTCAAAATACGATAAGGGATTTGGCGAAAGCTGGACCCCATTGGCTAGGGATACAGTAATCCGTGGCCTAATGAGTGTAGCAGAAACTCTAGTCGGTTACGTAGTGAAGACAGTGGAAACTGTGGCCAGTGGCCCGGTAAGGGCAACGGAAACTGTAAAGTGTATTCTGCCAATGGAACTCCTTTATTACCGGAGGTCCCTTACGGTCCTTCTACATTGCAAGAGATGATATCTGGGAACCTCCAAAGTCCGCGAAACTTGAACTTTTATTACGAGAAAATTTTTGGCATGTGGCGTCTGTAGAATATTCTGTCCTTTCAACAAATAGTAGTACGATTCCATAATTCCAAAAATATAACCGTCCGATAAGCATGGTTGCCACCCCACTTCTATTGGATCATTTTGAACGAAAAAATATTTTGTGGATGAAAATGTGACACAACTCGCGCAGTAAATGTTTTTTTAATATCTGTTGAAATAAAAGAACATCTCAAAATCAAGTCTTTCGACACCCTTCGTGTGTGTCGCCCATTAAAAACAAAGACAACCGTTTAGTTCGACCAGTGGTTTTCGCCTAACCTTTTCATCAGCCTGTGCTCGGTAACACGTGTCCCAGAGAGTGGTGCCGCCCATAGGCCTCGCCGGGGATGAAATCGCTGCAGGGGGTGGTTCACGCGAAACAGAGAAGCCGCGTTGGTGGGGGAAGCTAGAGGAACGACAGTGCGCGCGGTTTAAAACGACGACGAGTGTATTACGGCTTTTAATTACGAAGTTTCTTCTTTTTTTTTTTTTCGTGTTCCTCGCGGTCGTTTCTTTTCCCCCTCGGTGTAAACGGGCACAGTTGGTAACGCCGAGGACATTGTCGCTGCACTCGCACAATGAGTCATTGAGAGACAGCGTCGTCGCCAGGGCCGTGGCGAGGGTGAGAGGGAGGGGCACGGGGAGGGGGAGGGGGTGTGGGTGAGTTTCCCAGGGAAAAGGAGATGTTCCAGAAGGAATAACTAAAAGAAAAGAGGACAGGGGAGGAGAAAGCAGAAGACTCGTATAACGGACGTTTGTACATGCGCTGGCCGTGCGCGGGATTTGTTTCGGTGAAATCACTTTTCAGAGGCGTGCGCGCGCGCGCGCGCGGGCGCAACACACTTTTAAGGAAATGTCTTGGCCACGATGGAGGGTAGGACAATGCGTGCCTGGTTGCGGGAACAGTATTCAAAGTAATATCGCCGGGGTTGTAATCGAAAGTGGCGAGGATTGAATAAAACGAGAGGAGAGAGAGAGAGAGAGAGAGAGAGAGAGAGAGAGAGAGAGAGAGAGAAGGGGGAGGAGGGGGGACCGCGGTCTGGGTTGCATTTTGTAATAGTCGCGTTTTGTACCGTGCGCCGGGTATCTGGGTCGGGGAAAATTGTTATTCCTTTTGATCCGAGTCGCGGACCAATGAAACGGCATTCGGAGTTCCTTCCGAGCAGATGATTGCTGGCTGCGCGAACGGTATTTCAGGGTCTTCGCCACCTAAAAGATGGTTTTTTACTTCTCGATGCGGACGCGACGCGACGCGGAAAATCGCGATCGCTTGGGCGAGAAACGTACACGAAACAGAACGTGTTCGAATCGGTACATTTTCATACGGTTCGAAACAGGATGTAACGTTTCGGTACGGATTTGTACGACACGGTAGTTCGGTGGGACCGGGGCAGCCCGTTCGATTCGACCCGTTATAAATTTTCGGTATATTCACGATGCAATTCGGCTTCGATGCTGCTGCCCGAATATCGGCGGAAGTTATGCGCACAGTCGTCGTCGCTCTGCAGTTGAAACGCGCGATTAAAATAAGGTTAATAGATTCGATGATCCCCTGGTAATTGCGGAACGCGGAATTAATCAATGCTGTTACACGCCCGGCGGCCCCGCGCTTGACAATATTCTGCTTGTTTTTAACAGCGGGACAACGGGAATGATCAAACGCTGATCGGAAGTTTGTTGTTTAACGAATTGGAAAATCGGATGAGGTGGAACAGTTTCCGGAAGATCTTTCGCGGTCTTTCTGGTGGAAAAATATTTTCTGTTCCGTCGAATTCGCGGCACTTCGAAAATTCTCGTAGTTCGATCAACTCTCATAGCGAGTATATGTAGTATGTAGTTAGAAGTTTTGAACAATTTTGGCGTTGAAGGGGCGCTTTTCCCCAGCTGCGAATAGAGCGGACGATTTTTACTTGGTTTCGAGTTTTGGAACGGTTCGACATTGCGACAGATATTTCCTAATTGTTTATTATACCGGGTGGATCACGAGAAACAGGCCACCTAAATAGCTCCGTTAGGATTAGAGTGATATAAAAAAATGTTCCAATTGTAGTCGTTTTCAAGGTCTTTTGAAGGTCATCGATGATTTTTAAATAGCACCATATCTTTTAACTTCACAGTCTTGTAGCTGATGTCAAGGCGAGTTCAATGATGTGGTACACTATGACCTTCAAATGACCTTGGACTCATAAATAGATATAATTTTACTACTCTGTTTGATTAACGGAAATTTAATTTCTTAAGACATTCGGTCTCATAACACGTATACCGTTAACGGAAGGTGATCTTTAAGCGTACACAAACAAGATTATCAACAAACTTATGCTTTTAGAAGAAACATTGCCCATATTTTTAGAAGATATTCCTTTAGAAATTCGTCGACTAATGTGGTACCAACACGATGGCTGTCCTGCTCATTCAGCGTAAGAGAATTTCTGAACAATAAATTTCCAAATCGCTGGATAGGACGTAATGGACACATACCATGGCCAGCTCGTTCACCCGATCTAACTCCTCTTGTTTTTTTTTTGTGGGGAACACTCAAAGATGATGTATATCGTGATCAACTGACTACTCCAGAGAAAATGCAAGAAAAAATAATTAGATCTTGTAGATCCATTCCAACAGCAACAATTAAAAGTACAATTGATTGCCTTGTAAAACGTTTAAATGTTTGTGTTACTGCTCAAGATCATAATTTCGAAAATTTAATTTAGTTCAAATAAAATGATTGCACGTTTTCAATTATTGCTTTATCATAAATTTTCTAGTTCAAGGTCATTTGTAGGTCATAGTGTACCACATCATTAAACTCACCTTGACATCAGCTATAACACTGTGAAGACAAAAATATATGGTGCTATTTAAAAATCATCGATGACCTTCAAAAAACCTTGAAAACGACTACAATCGGAACATTTTTTTATATCACCATATTTGCCCCTTTTAACAGTACAACTTTTCTCTGTAACATTTTCTTCCATCTCTAATCCTAACGGAGCTATTTAGGTGGCCTGTTTCTCGTGATCCACCCGGTAACCATATTCAGTTTCTTCTTGAATTTTAATAAGATTCTTTCTTGCAATAATACAAGAAGTGGTAGTCAATGTAACATACGAAAATACCATACAATTCAAGTGCATTAATAGTGAATAACTATCCTGAAAACTGTAAAATAGGACTTTTGATAAAATTTGATGCAATCTCACGTTCTCAATTTCACGGTGAATGATACGAATAGAAAAAATATTGAAAAATAAAATAGGCCAGTAAAAGGATATTGGAAGAATGTGCAACTAAAAATTGATAAATTATTTTCCAGGTGGCGTGGCTTCGCGTGGACACACAGACGATCCTCACGATCGGAGTTCACGTGATCACGAAGAATCATCGAATCGCTGTTACGCATAGTGGACATCGCACCTGGTCCCTGCATATCAAAGACACCAAAGTATCAGATAAGGGATGGTACATGTGCCAAGTCAACACAGACCCGATGTCCAGCAACACTGGATTTCTTGAAGTAGTTGGTAATGACAATAAAACATATTTGTTTCACAAACGGTCTAGAGTTCCGTTTAGTAAACTGATCTGGAGCCCCAGTTTGGTCAATTGGCAGATTTTTATGCAAAAATGAAAATTGTCTGAATAAAACTGTCGTTCCTTTTTTAATTATTTCAAGAAGACGAAAATCAATATTTTATAAACATCAAAGCAACCAAACCTAGGGTATTTTCATATGAACTAGGTCCTTCCTGATAAAAATGCTACGAACAGAATGGACAGATAAAAAGATGAAAAATCATTTTGTGTTTTTCAATTGCTTTGTAATTACACTGGGAAAATCGTTGCTTTGTAAAAACATTGGTATACAAGTTAAAGAGAGCTCAAGATATTAAATGCCGGAAGTTTTTCCCTCAATCGTTACGATCGCCGAATAGAAAAAGGAACGCAGTTCCTAAAGTCAGACTTCTTTTTAAACTTCTCGCACTCTATTTGTACCGCTCGGTGAGTTCGAAAAGACCACTGAAGGGAACTGGTTTAAGTACAGCGGAGTAGAACTCTGAGTCCAATAACCGGAAATTTCTATTTCACGATGATAATATTGGAATATTCACATAAAATATTTATTTATATTCTGGCTCCTCAGAAATCATTAAAAATTTTAAATGATCAATATCAGCATCGAGAGAGAAATCAAAGAATTCTTTAAAAAAAAATGTTTACCGTAAATTTATTAAAACAGTACTCAGCAAAATCGTAATTGTTCAATATGCTATGCATTTTCTCCCGGCAGTTTTTAACGCAACATTAAGGAATCAAGTAAGAAACTGCTTGGAAGTGCTAAACTTGTTAAGTACTTTCCCTCGGTTCGCAAAACCAGTTCAAAAAGTAAGGCTGCACCCATCAGTATTCAGCAACAAGTGAACGTAGTAGCGTCAGCCGCCTGTGCATATTGTGCGCGCAAGAATACTTATATATATATTATCACGAGTTTTTGCATGACAGAAGATTAAACGGCTGGTTCTTATTCACACCGTCGCTGTTAGAATAAGGTCATTATTCTTTTAATCACGAATCTGCTTCGACTGACTTTGCATACGGAGATTTACATACTTTAAACAGAGTTACCGATCTCAATTTTATCGAAAAGGACAACATGTCGTTTCTGCATGAAAGATTCATTAAGTATTCGTTCATCCTGCGACATCAGCATACTTCCAACATCTACAATCAAAGGATTCGCGAGAGCGACTACAAGAGCTGCCATATACAGGGTGGTCCACCTAAATGTAGCCACCTAAATATCTCCTTTATTTGTGATGACTAGACGGCGGATTTTTATGCAAAATAAAAATATTCTGCATCAATTGTGGGAAGCAGTACTTAAATAAAGATTCATTTAATCCCTTATTAGTCTTTTTACCTTGAAAACAACAACAATATTCTCAATTTTTTAAAATTTTTCACTGTTTTATATTTCACCCAATTAATTTCTTCATAAATGCATAAAAATCCGCAATCTAGAGATGACAAAAAAAATGGTTTTAATGCAATATAAATGGTATCACAAGGTGAATTCTTTGCAAATGTTATTTTTTCCGGAGTGTTCACTTTAATTTTCAAAGATCAAGGTCATTCGAAAGTCATGTTATTCTACATATCTGAATGTATTTTTGCTCGGCTGCACGAAGCAATAAAAAAAAATTTAGTTATTATATCAAAAAACATCGATGACCTTGATAACTACGAAAAAAATGACGTCGACAGAAAAATAACATTTGCAAAGCATTCACCTTGTGAAACCATTTACATTGCATTAAAAATATTTGTTATGTCAGCACAAATAAAGGAGATATTTAGGTGGCTAGATTTAAGTGGACCACCCTTGTGTACATTCTCTACGAATTTTAAGTTATCTGAACGGACCACGTCAAAGTTTGGCTCAACATTACATAAATTACACTGTGAAAGTATTTAAATAAAAATTATTAAATCTAATATGATCTCTATGATAAACAAGTTTAATCAACGTTCGTAAGTTATACACAAACGTTCCAGAGGGGGGTGTAACTTACTTATTCACTGACCTACGTGTTTGTATCCCGAGCCTAGCTTAGCATAGCACGGCAAGGGATTAATTTCGCAGATGTCCCGAGCTAGGGGCAGGATCTGCCAAGAAGAATATCTTCGGCATCTCGTAACAATCGGTCCATAATTACGAAGGAATCCGTAGTATGTATTCCACTCGGGATGGTACGGTCGCCCAGAGATTGAAGTCTCGGAGTGAATGCGATTAGGGGTCGAGGCAGGGCGCGGCACCGCCGACCGCTTGATTATTATTTAAGGTAACGGTGGATTCCATGGTGGAACGGAGCAGACCGTTTCCCGCAAATATTTCCACGGAAATCGTGCGTCCCGAATTGCCGGTGAGTCCGCAACGCCGCGCCGCGCCGCGCCGCGCCGCGCCGCGCAGCGCCGCGCAGCGCCACGGCCTCTCCCCCTGTTGAAACTCTTGTGATGCTAGAAACCGGCGAATCTCGGCTAAGAACACGCGGGCTCAGCGCTTTTCCATGTATACGTAGCACACTACAATACGTAAGTTACGCTTGCAACCACCCGTCCTATCCTTGCCGGAGTGCATCCTTCTTCCGCGGCCATGCATCAACTGATCCTTCCGTGGAACTTTCTTGGCACTTGGTACCAGCGTCCCTGTTACCGCCAACTTGTCAAACTTCACCAACTACGCTCGCCTAAGCATCCCGCATAGTGTCGCTGCGAACCCCGTGATTGTCACACCGAGACACCGATACTTGGTCCCTTCACTATTTTGCTGGCAGTTTGTCGACGTTGTATAGCTACATATACATGTATACGACGTCTGTATCTCACGGGCTGCTGCGTTAATCATCGGACGACCGGGTCAACCGTGACCCGGTCGCAAGACTCGGTGCACTGCAGTGGCGGAACTACAATACCGCAAAACTCCGTAACGCGAGGGGGCCCGTAGGAGGGGGCCTAAAATTTTTGCATGTATTATCTTGTAATTTTATTAAAATTATCCCTACCTGTGCCCCCTGGCATCGTCGGGCGCCCTTGCATGTTGGCAAGGGCACAATCTGGGGCACAATATGCCCAAAAAACATCATTTCTAAAATACTCGACTTTGAGATTTGTTTTCTCTAAAACTTTTTATTCAATTTCAATAATATTTTATTTTTGAGATATATGGACATTTAGAAACAAGAATCCGTTCAGTAGAAGTCGATATCTAAAAGTTGATTTTTGGTCAAATGTTACAAAATTTTATAAGCTAAACATTTTTTGCTCAAGGCGCGGGGCCCCCAGAAGAGCGGGGTCCGTAGCATTTGCTACTTCTGCTAGGGGCTTAATCCGGCCCTGCCTACTTTAAATTAAATTAAAAGTACACTGACAAAAAGAAACATACTTTTTGCGTTTATTTAATTTTTACAATTCTCCTTCCTGAAAAGCATTAAAAAATCTCAATGCTATAAAACTATCGAAAGAAAAAAGAGGGCCCAAAATTATATTTTGCGGGGGGCCGAAAATTTGTACTTCCGCCACTGGTGCTCTGGAACTGAAACATTGCTCTACGGAATTTTATAAGCTTTCAATTCCTTGGTCCCGTGTTGTTCAGATCAATGTCACAAGCGTTTATATAATTATTAGACTGCAGATTTTTATGCAAAATAAAAATGTTTTGCATCGATTGTGGGAAGCAGGAATGACATAAAAATTGATTTCATCCCTTAACGACTTAGTTACATTAAAAAGAACATTACAACTTTCTTGAATTTTTAAAAAATCTTTTACTGTTTTATTTTTCACCCAACCAATTTCTTCATAAATGCATAAAGATCTGCTGTCTAATAATTATGTACTAATTATAAATATACTGGTTTGAAGGAAAATGTGAAAAACAGGTGAAACAAATTGAATATTCATAAGTGAAGCCAATTTATATTTATTTCGTGGTGGGATTGGTTTGCCGAGAATAAAATTATGAAACAATTAAAATTCAATTCATTAAGAAAATTAAACTTCGTTGAAGTATCTTATAACTATTTGTTGAAGTAGTTAAAGAACAGAACGAAGAGTTTATTGTTAAGCAGATATGCACAAGAGAAAGTCGGAGTCCATTCAATGGTGTAGTTCTACAACTTGCGAAACTTGAAAGTAGGTTAATTATTAAAATTGTAGACGCTCAGCTTAAATGCAGGGGTGTTGGTATAATCCGCGAGATTGTATTCAACTGTTCCAACTAATGCAGGGAAAGCAATAATATCAATTAATTGGTAAAGTTGTTAGAATCGCGTGAAGAGATAAAATATTTTATGTTCATTTAATTAAATTTAATTTAAATATTCAGTTTAAAATATACATTTGCTTTAATTTTCACTAGATCTACTGTTCAATTTTTAACATATTTGTTGAATGAACATTCGTTCGTTCACACCCGCTTTCCATTAAACTCGGTCTTTTTAGAAATGTCAGAAAAATTATTTCAAGTGAACTTTAAAATAATACATAACAAGCAACACAAGCCAGGAAAGCTTTTTAAGCTTTCCCAAAGCTCGCTAAGCTTTTATAAAGAACCGTTCAGTAGCAATGGTAGACAAGAACTAACGAGAAACCCTCAGGAACGCAATCCAATTATTTCTCGCGCGATTTTTCTCTTTCATTTTCTAAAAGATGATTTTTCAGTTCTTCTTGATATGGAACAGTCATTGTAATCATACTGATAGGCTTCGTAGACAAAACTGAGTACTATTACATTATTTCCTTCCTATTAACACTAAACCTACTACTGCCGGTCAAATGACCGGTTTTATATTTTTCGTTTTACAATTACTGAAATTATAAAGTTACTTAAGTTACATGGAAATTGATTAGATGAATTTTTTTATCCAAGCACATATTGAAATAAAAATTGTACAAAATCTAAATAAATAAAGCCTCGGCAATTTTATAATCTAAAACATTTTAATCGCTTTTAGTGCTCGGTATTGTTTAGTGTTAAATATATTGAGAAAGAAAATTAATTTCGCTCCAGTTTGTTGCAATTCATAAAATTATTTATTTTCCATAGAGATCAGCTGTCTAGTAACACAAAAGATCATTCAAACATTTCTAGCACACGTCTAAAACAGATTTCTAATAATCGGTTTACCCAAATTACCCGAAAGTGGCGTTACCAATTTATTGCTCCCTAGATTGTCAAATTACACGAATGACGGACGCGACATTACATGGAGTAGGAGTAAAAAGCGAGGAAAAGAAAAAAAGCCTCATCCGTGGATAAACCTCGGATAAGAGGAGATCAATTCTAGCGGGCACCGTTACTCCCTCGATCCTAACGCCTCGACAAGCCGGCGGGCGATCGTTCGGAACGATAAAGAACAAATTTAACGAAGGGTTACGACTAGGTTAAACCATACGCTTAGAGCACGCGTTCTGCCGTGCTCAGCGACTGGCAAATGGGCTCCTTGCAGGCCGGCCGCGGCCGGTTATTAGGCCGAGGGGCACGAGTCGCCAGGAAGGTGTTTAATAGCCCGCCAAGAGTACAATCGGCCACGAAGGTTTTGGTACGTGGTGTACACTTTACATATATTTGCATCCTACTGCCACAAATCCGAGCCACCCGGGAAGAACTTACGAGTCCTAGCGCCGTGGTGTCTCTATCTTCTGGACTCTTTCACGGCTCGGCCTTGATTACAATGATTCCCGACCAGAAATGTTTCCCGTCGCCGTCGGTTTCATCCACAGTGACCGACATTACACTTATGAACACAGTGTTAGTTGAACTTCAACGACCTATCGTAAAATCTCTAACGCATTTAATCGTTTACATTGAGTATTTAGATAAAAAGTTGTTTTTTCTATAAAATATCACATTGTGATAACTACAAAGTCATTGAAAAATTAATATCTATTTTTTTCGTAAAAAATGGTCTCCAGTTAACACATTCACATAGTTTATATCCACTAAGTTCAGTTACGAGTTTTCAAAATTGCCGCCAAAAGTCAGTCACGAATCACGGGTGATCGATATCGATCTACCAATGATTGAATATGACGCCGTAATAGACATAGTATGTGGCTTGCCTTCTCATACACTAGTTTCAGTTACACCTCTACTTCCATCATAGTCGGTTGTATTATGGGTAACTCAAAAATTGTTATAGTTTGAACAACAAGTAAGTGTCCCACAGTTTATAATTGTTTTTGTCTTATAACGTCAATTGTTATGTCACAAAATGATAGTGTCAAAAATTAAACATTATATTTGTTTCAGACGCAAAAAAATGTTTTCTCTTTGAGAATGGTCCGCATTTGGATCGAAACGTCGAGAATCATTAAAATTTAAATTTGCACATTTGTTGTTAAATGATCGAAACTTGCGCCGCTACCACAAACTCATTTTCATTTGAAATTGCGATCGAAAATTAAACTCTACTTAGTAAATATTATATTGTTCATAATTGTATATTCCGAAAACGATGACTAGATTGCGGATTTTTATGCATTTACAAAGAAATTAGCTAGGAAGAAATATGAAACAGTGAAAAATTAGAAAAATCTAAGAATAGCGTTATGTTGTTTTCAGTGTGAAAAAACTATTAGGGGATGAAATGAATTTTTATTTAACTCCTGCTTCCCACAATCGCTGCTGAAGATTGTTATTTTGCATAAAGTATCCGCGGTCTAATGATGACGAACATCGAGGCCGAGTGAAATACAGTATACTCTCTCCGTAAATGTGACGAAGATCTCTACCATAAGTGACCAGACTCATGGACTCTGGAGAGACGGAGTATCGTGATGGCATCAAACGTAAAAAATATTTTTTACTTGTAGAGTGAAAGGGTTTTTCTCAGGAGATCGAAACGTATGGCTAAGATATCCTTTAATACTCTAGTACATGTTCTTTCGAGTGCGAACGCTAACTGCTCTTCAAAACGTCTTGATTCGAACCGTGTCTTTAGAGCACGAGTCGTTGTTGGTCAGCCGTCGTCCTGCGACGAAAGAAACACGGGCGACGACCGCGCGTCACAACATTGTTTGAGGAACGCTGCTCCCCCCGCGTACAACGGACACATGCACATCACCATACATACAACAGCGCATGGTGTTTCTTTTACATAGGGGAAGGCGGGGTATTGTGAGCCACTTTTTTTTATTGCCGAAAAACTGCTATTAAATTAAGTTTTTCATAAAATTTCAACGCTAAATGTTGTAGTATGAAGATTTACCTTTCTTTTAGACACAATAGTTTAATCAAATATCTGCAAATTAGATGATTTTAAGACTATTACAAAAAGTTTGCATTTTCTTGAATTTGCAAAATCTCGGGGAATCGTGAGCCACTTTCAAAATCAAATAAAAATTACAATTTCTGTTATGAAATGTTTATTCATGTATCTGAATGACAGAATAATTGTTTAATAATAAGAAAAAAAGTTAAAAATAACCACAATTACTCTGAAATGCAGAGCTCAGAAGTCCAATTTGTTGCGGTCATTCCGGCGCATTCCAAGTGGATGGCACGATCGCAGACGTTGCAATGTATGGTGTTTTGGCGGTTCATCTTTTTCGGCATATTTTCCATGCAAATTATGCAGAAATCAACGTCCTCTTCCTGATCCGTATCGATTGGAGACGGTTGTTTTTTCTGCGGTGTCTTGGATTTGGCACGAATTTTCCGCTTCTTTGCTGCTGGTGTATTGCCTCTTTTTTCTTCTTTCTTCCGCTTTTTCTGGGCCTTTTCACGAAGCTCACTCACAACTTCTGGCGATGTCAAAATAGCAGATTTCATTGATTTACGGCCACGATTAGCTCGTTAAATGTCAAAAATCGAGTGGCTCACAATTCCCCGAGAAAAGTGGCTCATAATTCCCCGAACCCTTATTTTTACAACTTGGCCACAAACAAATAACGCAAACCTAACCTAGTTCAAATTTCTTTATTTATTTCGAAAGCTTGAAGTCACACGAGTATTATAAACACAGTTACCTGCTTAGATACACAGAACAATGTAACAATAATAGACCAAACACGAAATGAAAATAATACATCAGGCGCAGCGAATTTGTATCTGCTAATACAACAAAGTAATGATGCGGGTACTTACTTCAACTGATCGTGGAAATATAACCTTATTATAAGACAACTCAAAAGCACTTGTTCGCAGCTGCCAATATTTACGAGTAAAACAAAGATGGCGCTGGCTCACGATTCCCCGTGGCTCACAATACCCCGCCTTCCCCTAGTCAAACAGTTAAATAGAACAAATACCTTGGTGCTAAAATAATAATTTCCATTATCAAACTATCAAGCATGCTAACAGCTGCGAAACCACCTAGGGAGCCACCTGGGGAGCCAACTCCTTTCTACATCAAGCGAAAGATCATTGTTAAGCAAAATAGCAAAAACAACGAAAACTGTGTGGACTTCGTCATCGGCGCATATCCTTCGATTCGCAGTCGCAGCGTCCGATGCTGGTACTGTGATGAATTGGTGAACGCGGCAAGATTATATTTGCATGAACCGATGAGTGTTGTTCTTGCCTTGGCGCGGACGTGTCCGCGTAAATAAGTTAGCCGCGCTGTTTCTGCGGCTAATTAAATATCTTCGGCGAGCAACGCGGCCCGGGCGCAAACACGCGATTAACTTTCAAATGAAATTCCCGAAATTCCATTAGCCGGCCGATGGACAAACCGTCCTGCAGAGCATGATGGAGGAGGGGGAGGGGCAGCAGGGGCGAGCTCTTAAGTGTGTCGCGAAAGCATAACTTCTGCGTCACGACACAACGGTTCGCGCGTATGAACGTAATGCTTAAGCTTATCGCAAATAACCCTCGTTAAATTCCATGTTTATCGCGGGGGCCACGTTACTCACGCCGACCACGGTACACAACCACCGCCGCGCCGTCACACACTGTGAAATTGCTCGTTTTCACTTTCTGCCATTTGATTGGTTAATCGTCCAGAGTGAACGCGTGTTTTATGATACAACAATGGAATCGCGAACAGGTTCGATTTTACGACAGCCGTGAGAGAGAGAAAGAGAGAGACAGAGAGTGCACCATCGAGAGAGCACCCTCGCCGTGAATGCACACACACACGCGCGCGCGCGCGCGCGTTATGCCAGGTATCGATTGTTAGGAAATTTTCATTTAAACGCTTCTGGTTAGACTTAAAATCTAATTACAGGTAATACAGGCGCGTTGCCCTCTCCGCCCAACCGGTCTCTGTAGGTTCTTAATTACAGGCGTGTTAATTAGTTTACCTTTGTGTAGTCAAAATGCTGTAGCTATTTTTAATTAATCATGGACTGGAAGAGGCTTGGTGGCTTTATACGCTCTCTCGATAATCCTGTCCAACTCGAATATCGCCATTACCATACCACTTTACACGGCGGCGGAGAGAGGAACCGGAATTTTCGATGAAAACAACATTTTCAAGCTTCTGTAGTCGGAAAATTGGCGACATCGAATTCATTCAGATTTTTCGGAATTTTTGTAACAGCAGATGCTTGAACTATATTCCGTCATTTCTTTATTGCATTTTGTCAAATAAAAGCGATCCAAATGTTTTAGATTATAAAAATGACAAGGCTCATCTATTTGTTTAGATTTTGTGCAATTTTTATTTCAATATGTGTTTGGATAGAAAAATTTATCGAATCAATTTCCATGTATAAGTAACTTCATAACTTCAATAATTGCAAAATGAAAAATATAAAACCGGTCATTTGACCGGCAGTGGTAGTTTTAGTGTTAATAAGATGTTCCAATGTAGGGAGCTAGAAAAATGTCATTTTTAAATGAATTCCTTTTCCATTTTTTGATAACGAAATAAGTATGCTGGAATTAATGAACTACATGTGTATATGAAGTACTTGAAATGGACCCCCTTAATTTTTTTAACTATTTATGAATAATAATTTCCTGAACTAAATATATATATAATAACTGTACACATAGACCACCAGGTCTTGTAAATATAATATCGCAGATTTTTGTAGTTTTACATAGCGTCCTCTATCACAGCGGCACAGCATGCTCTCGGAAAAGATGAGATCATCATCCCCCTGGCGCGATGGGGCGGGGCGAGGCGAGGTGGGGAGTCACGTTTCCGTTTATAAGCCAAAGTTTCGACTTCTTTCATTAGAATTGCGGTTTCGCCTGTCACGTTAGAGACGGTCGAATCGAATAAAAAGTTACGGTCGCGATGGTCCCGAGGAAGATTCGCAATTTCGCGAGCAGCTCGCGCGGTCGAACAACCCGCGGAACAGAGGTGCTTTCCGCGCAATCTACGGTACAGAAATGGATCACTGATAAAAACGAAAAAAAAACAAAAAAAAAAACGAATGGGCCACGCGGTGCGGCGGAGGGGACGGGATATGAAAAGAAAAAGGAAACACTATCACAAAAGGAGAACGACAACACGTTGTTGGGTGCGAGCTCGCGCGAAATGATAAATTCAACGCAATTGTTTCCGCGTATCAATAAATATACAAGGCACTGTCTGCGGGTACGACGGTTTTTTTTTCCTCGCCTCGTTTTGCGCGCGGGACAGCAGCCGATGCGTGAAATGAATTGTATCGGGTGTCGCCTGATATTTCTGTTTGTGATTTCTGACGGCCGGCTGAAATTGCTTTATGCCCGATAGCTTCGCGTTTACCCAGTCCACCGGAAGAATTCGCCGCCTTATTTTGTTGATTTATTTGCCCCGTCGTTCATGCTAAAAACAACACCGCGCAACGCTGATGGCTGCTACCGACAAATAAGAATGCTGCTATCACACGAGTAGAGGGGGTCTCCTAACGCCAGACGGCACCTAATACCCGATGGCGTAATAGTACTCAACAGTATCCAGTGAACCGCCGAGTGCACACCAGGGATGCTCGATTCTCGAATCGATTCGTCAGAAGAATCGACTCCTTTTTGTTAGGAAGAACAAGCTGTCCACACGATTCTTTCACATCGACTCGGTTATTTTCGAGAATCTGCAATGGTTAAACTTCACTTTGGGGAATCAAAAATTTTCAACTTTTTTTTATCCAATCCCATAGATTTTAACGAGAGAATTTCAAAAATGTAAGTTTGAATGACCGGAGTTCACTGGTTCAAAAAGTTCTACTCGCGTAAAGTTTGCCTAAATTATTAAAAGGAGAATTTTTATGTGTCCCCTATTTCTAATAATTGACAAACAACATTTTTATTCTCCATAAAGATCCACAGTCTAGTAGTTACCATTCTGTATATATTTTACTAAACGTTTTTACTTTGTTTTTAAAATTATTACAATGCATAAAATTATGCTAAACTGTGATTCGTGTGTTTCTACACATTTAATTGACGTTACGGAATTTGCGATTTTATTTTTTCGTGAACGTACGACCATCCATTACTTTAATCAGGGTAATAAGTTCAGTAAGCGTGTAAAACCTGCTTGCAAAGTTCATACCACACTCCGGGGACCTTTTCTTGTGCAGAGTTCGTTATAGAACTACTTTACCTTCCGAACACGTATTTGGAAACTCGTCGGTGGAACAAGATACGGACGATTCCTGAAAAGCAGAAGTCGTAAAAGTGGTCATCGTGAAAACATCTCTTAAGGACCTTTCTTGAAGCTTATCAAAACGGTACTGGAATAAGCTGAGTCTTGGATAAGCGCGACGCTGATATTTATATAGAACAGGAATGCTTGATATAAAATGGGTGAAAGGAAGCACTTTTCCAATTTTCACTTCTTTTGATTTTTTACTTGTTTATTTCCTCACTTCATTCAGCAATCTGAATATTCACTAAAATATTTTCTTCATTCACAATATAATAATATTGTCAGGATAAAATATGTTCTCTAAAATAGTTTCAGCATTCAAAATATAATAATAAAGTAATATATTGTCAGTATAAAATATTTCCACTAAAATATTTTCTGCATTCACAATATAATAAAGTAATATATTGTCAGGATAAAATATGTTTCGAAAGTATTTATTATGTTGTCTTACCACTCTACTGGTAATTGTACTGAAATTTTATTTTTTTTTATTGTGTAACATTCGCTGTAAACATTTTAAACTCCGTAATCTATTTCTATAGGCGTGATCAGAGGTTTCTCGAAACAAAAAATAATACAGAAATTGTGCTCGAGTTTATAAATATTCACAGCACCGTATCTGCCGAGCTCACTGATTGTGAGTGAGAGCAATCAGCTACCGAAATTCCCAGCCCGCCGCGAAGTTCCTACGAAGAACGTCCGTCTCTAGTACAGACCGGAACATGTGATGTGGCAACACCGCATACAGAACATCAGTCCGATCAGCTGGTCCGATCAAGCTATCTTGCCGTGAACGCGAACGACTTCAGCTCACTTCAAATCGGACTGAGACAGCGTTGCCAGATATACCATGTTGCTGTACTAGAGACGCCCGTTTCCGATTTGCGCGCGCGCGCGCACACACTTTTGCGAGTGCGTCGAGGACCGATTAATGAAACGTCGAAGGAACCACGTGTCACGGTTGCTTTACGCCGTCCCCGGAGAAATTCAATTCCGGTTCATAGTCGGCGGTCTCGTTACTGGTAACCTTTGATTGGCTAGCGACTGTTTATTTTTTAATACCCACCGTTGCAATATCATTTTGTTTTTCTCGACATCGAAACGCTGAATTCCCCCGTATTTTAAAACGGCTCCCGCGGAATTGTTATCGCGTCGATAAATTCCTTTGTCGCCGAGTAAAAAGCCCGCTTTAATTCAATCAGTGGGATTCGCACAATCGTGTGTGTCTGACGTCACGGCCAATCATCCCTTGTCGATGCTGCGAATTGTTCGCAATTTTCATTCTCGAGCAGTGCAAACTGTTTTTTTAAAAAAAAGAAAGCTATAGGTGTTCTTATTATTGTCGTGTATCCAATTTCATTAAAAGAAAAATCTTTGACTTACAATTACTGTGACAAAGAGGCAGCTACAATTTTAATAAAATCAGAACATTTGAATTAAAGCTTCTAATATATTTATTGAAATAAACTGAAAAAATAATGTTTATTTACACTTGCTAGAGTCGAAGCTGGAACAAAGAAAGGGGATTTCGATGACGTGATTATAGTGGAGAGATGTGACGTACGAGATTTATATTTCTTCACAGTAATTAAGGGTAAAACCATTTCAATTGGACGTTCTCGACGCGAATCAAATATGTCTGAAACGAAATCGCGGAATAAATGCCACACAAGAGGGAAAATTAAATGGCAATAACCACCCTCTCGCGTGCGCAACGGTTCACATCTTGCCCTACTCGACGAAGGGGTGCGATGATCTTTTGTTCTTCGGCATTGGCTTGCAATAATTGGCCACGCTCGGGGACTTTAATCGGCATTTTAATCGTAAAGGGGAAAGTGTTTTGTTTCATGCCGCGCGGAATTTTAATGGTCCCTATCGTGAAGTGCGAAAATAATCCTCTGCCGGGGTTCTTCATTTCAGCGGAGCTCTCTTCATTTCAGTGGACGCTAACAAACTATTAAGCTTTGTCAATTAATACAATCGGTTTTTTTTATTTTCGTTATTCTGCCCAGCCTTTGTGAACTCGCATTATGCATTACAGCCGGGTTCTTTCGTTAATTGTTACAGAATTTAGCGAAGTGGACTTTAATCGAATAATATGATAACTTTTGGAATAATTTCAATGCGAACAAAATTCGAGTGACATTGAATTTTATTTTAATGCACATATAAATGATGTTACGTTCCGAACAAAGTATTTATATTTCATCTTTTTCTTTACATCGGCTGTGCTGTGGCTTGATACATATGCATATTTAAATATGCGTTAGCATTGTGGGATTTCCCTAATCAACCACAGTACGGTCTTTGTTGTGTTAAACATTAATTCCTTTTGACGACGCGAATAATATATGTACATATATGTATACAACGCATACCTTCCTTGGAATCAACGTCATCCAAATATACCTAGAATTAAGCGACTCAAGACATAATTGTGAACTCAAAGGTCCATATTTGTTATTTTAATTAACTATTTCCTTTGAGTATCTCTATCTCTCTGTGTCTCTCTCGACATCAGTATCGTAAACATCGTAAAGCTATGGTGAAAGACAGAGAAAGCACACGCCGAGACAAGGAAAACATACTCGAACGCCAAAATCTTATATTCGATTGGCTAACGCGCGTCACGTAGTAGGGATAGCTCTCTGGACCGGCACGCACGTCTTCCGAAAGATCACCAATTCGAATTTATGTACTTATCGACGTATAATCACGAGGTGCATGTCGGTTTGTCCGTAGGGTCTTTAGAGCGGGAGTTCTCGTGAAATGTTAATTATTAGCATATTCAGGGAAAGGACTTATTAGCATATTCAGGGAAAGGATCTTTGTACTTTCTAATATCTAAAGTTTTATTCTCCTTTATTCTTAGATTCTTTGTAACCTTACATAAATTCAAGGTCCGAATTCACATCTGGAACATTAATATCGCTTTAGCATCGATCTAGTTTACAACCTAATCTTGCATGTGCCTCTCTTTCTTTCTACAGGTTCAGATATACAGGGTGAGTCACCTAACGTTTGCACCTCAAACGTTTGTTGTTTCTAAAGATACGTAAAACATGGTAAGGACAAAGTTGAATGGTACAATGGGGCTGACACGATGCCAAAAAAAATTTTGTTTTTATCTCATTTTTTTAGAGATCTCAAGGTCACCTTGACTTTTTTAAAATGGAACCACCCTTTTTTAAACACCTACAATGATAGTCCCTTTCATTAGGAATTCAGTGACTATAATTATTCCAAGGTCATTCAAGGTCGCGGACAGAGATAACGTATAAGATTTAGAATAAGTGTCGCCAGGTCGAGAAAATCGAGAGGAATACAGGTACCCCCTCTCTGATGGCCAGAGTCGTAATATGTGACACGTTGCGCGTGCGTGACGGGGATTGAGTGGGACGTGGTGCTGGAATGGGATAGTGGAAGGGGAAAAGTAGGGGAGTAAATGAGTCCGGATTCGGACTCCACTGGCGACACTGTTTAGAATATGAAAGCAGAATACGTTTATCACGATTGAGACTTGTAGTAAATAGTAAACATACTATGGTCGTAATTAAAGTAAACATACTAAGGTCCTTCAATGTTATTGTTACTCAGCATTCTTATTTACTATCAGTATGTTTCCAAACGCGATTCCGCTATGTCTTATTCAATGACTGAAAAGTGTGATATGATCACGATTTACTGTGAATATAGACAAAATGCAGTGTCGGCCCGATTGCTTTATGAAGAAGGTACCCCGAGCGAAACACTCCTTCTAGACAAACTTTCATTAATACGTACAGGTTGTTTCGAAGTACTGGAAGTGTACATGCAAGACAGCACAAACGGAAGAATCCCACGATTAATGAAGACAATGAAATTAATTTTTTAGCAGCTATAGCTGTCAATCCTCACGCGAGTACGAGAAAAATTGGAAGCAGGCATAAGTCAAAATAGCGTAATACGAATTCTGGCCCGACATAAATTTCATCCGTACTACATATCGCTCCATCAAGAATTGCACGGGAATGATTTTCAAAATAGAATTAACTTTTGTCAATGGGGATTGCTTTAAAATCATTCATTTTTTTCTAATGTCTTGTTTACGGACGAAGCAACATTCACTAATCATGGCTCAATTAATCTACGGAACGCCCATTATTGGTCTGTGGATAATCCGCACTGGCTGCGAGAAATTGATCATTAAAGACAATGGAGCGTAAACATGTGGTTTGGTATTTTGAACGACAAAGTAATTGCCATATTTCGTTAACGGAATGATGACGGGACAGAAATACGCTAAATTTTTGCAAGAAGATCTGCCAATTTTGTTAGAAGATCTGCCTTTACAAAATCGCTATGATATGTGGTACCAACATGACGGTTGTCCTGCTCATTATGCACGAGTACATAGCAAGAGAAACGTTGGATTCTCGATTTCGAAACCGAGGAATTGGACGAGGCGGAACTGTTTCATGGCCAGCACTGGATTTCTTTTTATGGGTCTGCTAAAAGAGACCGTACATGGATGCTCCAACAACAGTTGAAGATATGCGTCAGCGTATCATCACAGCATGTACGAATATCACCTCGGATGTACTTATCAGAGTTCAACATTCCTTCAGAGCTCGTTTACAACAATGTACGACGCAGACGGCCATCATTTCGAACATTTATAAAATACAGGTATTCTGCTTTCATATTTTAGTTTTATATGTATTTCTGTCCTTGAACTTGAATTACCTGGGAATAATTATAGTCACTGAATTCCTAATGAAAGGGACTATCATTGTAGGTGTTTAAAAAGGGTGGTTCCATTTAAAAAAGTCAAGGTGACCTTGACATCTCTAAAAAAAAAATGACATACAAACAAAATTTTTTTGCATCGTGTCAGCCACATTGTACCATTCAACTTTTTCCTTACCATATTTTACGTATCTTTAGAAACAACAAAGATATTTGAGGTGCAAACGTTAGGTGACTCACCCTGTATATTGTAGAGTGAAAGGGTTTTCTCAGTAGATCGAAACGTATGGCGAAGATATCCTTTATTACTCTAGTACATGTTCTTTCGAGTGCGAACGCTAACAGCTCTTCAAAACGTCTTGATTCGAACCGTGTCCTTAGAACGCGAGTCGTCGTTGGTCAGCCGTCGCGTCGCGTCGTCCTGCGACGAAAGAAACACGGGGCGACGACCGCGCGTCACAACATTATTTGAGGAACGCTGTTCCCCCCCCCCCCCCCCCTCGCGAAGCGGACATATGCACAACAGCATACATACCACAGCGCATGGTGTTTCTTTTACAGAATAAATAAATAATACAAAATTTGTTGAACCTTCATAGGCTTCTTAGGAAGACAGTAAAGTTTTGTTCTTAGAAAAACCCTCGGTTCAGTGCTGTTTCTTAGGTCTACTACTTTTTTGTGAGCTAAATGGCCGAGGGGAAGTCGAGAAGCGCGAGGGGAATCGATCTACGTCACCGACAATCGGAGCACTGGTTGCCCAGGTCAGAATTAAACCACTACATACAGTTAAAATTATATCGTGTTTAGTGTCATTTTAATGAGAAATAACGAACAGACAGACAAGAAAGCGAGTTAATATTGCATTGTCGTCCAGTTCTGAACTATGTTTAAAGTTTCAAGTCTTTAGATCATCGGGAAGTTAATTAGTTAAAATCAATTGCAAAAGTACCGAACAGACAGTTCTATACATATACGTATACATACATATACATATATACACAGTGACTCCCATTAATATTCGGACACTTTAAAAAAAAACCGATAAATTTTTTGATATTGGACCATACGATTTGAACTTTTTTAGAGAAGTGAGAGCAATTAGTTTACTACATGATGTGAAAAAAATTTTTTGAAAAATTGCAATTGGTCGGAATTGTGGAGAGAGAATACTGAAAGTTGCATTTTACAACTTTTTTATGTGGGTCTACATTGAAAATTTTAAAAATATATATATAGATAGATCTTTGACAATTATATGCATTGTAAAAGTTTCATCGAACTCGGTTGATGTGGGAAAAAACGAAAGGCATTGAAAGATGTACGAATCCTTAAATTCATTGCAGTTAGAGGCCGAAAATCGTGAAAAATTGCAATTTTTACCATCTTTAAACGTTTGTAGCTCATTGCAACGTTGACCGATTTTAATGAAATTTTCAGAATATGTTTAATTGATACAGATCTACGAAACGTGTTTTCTACATTTTCAATATGAGGCCACATAAAAAAGTTGTAAAATATAACTTTTTGTATTTTCTATGCAATTCCGACCAATTGGAATTTTTTCAAAAATTCTTTTCACGTTAAGTAACGTAAAACCGATTGTTCTAACTTCTATTATATTAAATATTAAAAAATATTAAAGAATATTAAAAACGTTATTGTGTTTTTAAGTGTGTCCGAATATTAGTGGGTGTCGTTGTATACACAAGCCAGCTACAAATATTAATGTATCTCGAATAGAATCGAACAGAGCTAGTATCGATTGGGTGAGTTGTTTTCTGTTAAATCTAAAGTATCGATTGGGTGAGTTGTTTTCTGTTAAATCTAAATTGACCATTCTATATCTTCGTTATTTTTCTATTTGTATACAGTGACTCCCAAAAATCAAATTATCAAATCGTAAAGTTAGTTATACCTAGTGTCCGAATATTTTTGGGAGTCACTGTATATATACAATATATATATTTATACGAGTATACATGTAACGCCTTGTCTTTAAGCGAAACATTCGAGAGTATTTTACATGATATCAAACGGGGCATAAACCCATTTTATATTGTATTGTTAACGTTATACTTTTTCTATCTATATATATATGTTGATTTTAGAATATATATTTTATCGTTGGTTATTAGATACTTATATATACATAACATTATTTTACCATTCATAATCCGCTTCCTTGCGAATCAATCATAAGAGTTCCTTCAAGTATTTATTTCATTCCGCCTGCGCCTGTGAAATCCATCCGTAACACAAGGGCGAACACTCTTGACTCGTTACGCGGTAGGCGCGTAACAATGATTTGTTTTGTATTAACTTCTAATATCACGATGAATTTATTTGTAAAAACAGTCTTAATAGTTCTTTAATTTAACATAGTTTACATTGAACCACAAACGGTAAATATTTGTAATTACTGTAGCGTCAGGTTTTATTATTAAAATTATACAAAATTTGTCGTGTATGTTAAAACATGTCAGGAGATGTTATCAATTATTACTCTCATCCAAAGGAAATAAATTAAAGAAAACTAAGTTAAAACATTAAACAGCGAAACAGTTCACAATATAAATTACACAACGACAAATCAGCCATCCGTTTATACCGATAAACTGCAGAAAATAAAAATTATAGAAAATTGATAAAACAGCTTTCTCGAAATATTCTCTCAATTTCTGTATACTGGTATCAGCCCCGCTTTTAAATAAAATGAACGTCAAACATAAAGAGTTGAACACAATCGAATATAAAATAAGGAACCCCGAATGTTAGTCAATCAATTCGGCCGGCAAGCTTCAAAAGTATGGGTCAGCAGAAGGAAAGGTTCGCGGCACGTGCGCTGCGGTATCCATAAAAATCTTGAGTAACCGGGTGTCGGTCTCGGTCATCGAAAGACAGTGCAATCCATCGGGTTCGGATCGATATGTACGCGAGTCCGAAGAGTAGAGCGGGCCAGCAGCGGAGCGATCGTCAGAGAAGATTGAACGCAGGAAGTTCGGCTGCGTTCGTACGCGAGGTAGTTGAAGCAGATTCGAGATTTTACGATCGGATTGCAGTGGATAGGACGGCCGAACGCACTGCTGTTCGTGGATGCGGAGGCCGGTCGCATAGCCGTAGAGAGCCGGGCGTGTGTCGACGAACAATATTTGCGAATATACAACGTGGCGTCGGTAGATCGGGGACCGGTGCCGGTCAGATAGCCATCTATCCGAGCGCGAATGGTGTTGCGTTCGAGCGTTGCCCGGTTCGGACACGAGGGAGGCGGGTTGACACCGTTGCAATGTGGTCATTGTTTCAGTACCCCCGGACATCCTGGACTACCCTACCAGCACGGACATGACGGTGCAGGAGGGGAGCAACGTGACGTTACGATGCGCCGCGACCGGCACCCCGGAGCCGACGGTCACGTGGCGTCGTGAAGCCGGCGGAACAATCACGCTGTCAAACTTGCACGAGGGTACGTACCCGTCACGGCTTGCCAACGAACACCTTGGTTCTCACCTTTGCTACCTGGCGCTGCTGCCTCTCCCCCGACACTATTTGTACCGTTGCGTTGCCTTGCCTTCTTCCTTCCTAGCTATCTCTATCTGCTTAACTCCTTCCTCCAACCGGTATTGTTACCCGCCACTGTCAACCCCGTTGCATCGTTTCACCTATATTGCCACTTCTTCAAACCCCCCTCCCTTGCGCACTGCACAGTTGGTTAGCTCTCTTGCTCTCCCCTCCCATCTTTCTACCACACCGGCGAATAAAGCCGTGACGGACCGAGCGGCCGCTCTTCCCTATCTTCTTTGATTGCGACACATCTTTATTGCGGAGCTAGACACCCTACGAGACTGTCGACAACGCGTGATCTTACCCGCCTCCTGTTTGTTTATTTCACACAGTTTGCTAGTTCCGCTGGAAATATGAATGCGACGGCGCGCCTTGCGTCGCGGGTTCTCTGCTGGAGGGAGATTAGAAAGCTTTCTTGGCGGTAATCGTAGTTCGTCGGAGTCCCATGAAAATCACCGACACAGGTTTTACCGACACAGGTTTCACCGACAATATTCCACCGACTCCAGATTTGACCGACAATAATTTTGGCCGACAACGTCTTTAACCGACTTTAACGTCTTTGACCGGCAACAACTTTGGCCGACAACGTCTTTAACCGACTTTAACGTCTTTGACCAGCAACAACTTTGGCTGACAACAGTAACAACCAACAGTAACATGATCTACAACGATATTCATATGATGTTTACTAACAACGACGTACTACCTCATTGATCATGTACTTTTTTCTTGATATACTAAATGGGAGGACACGAAATTAAACCAAACT
This sequence comes from Lasioglossum lativentre, assembly GCA_916610255.1. Taxonomy (NCBI): domain Eukaryota; kingdom Metazoa; phylum Arthropoda; class Insecta; order Hymenoptera; family Halictidae; genus Lasioglossum; species Lasioglossum lativentre. The sequence goes on along the minus strand of OU744356.1, from coordinate 33,925,501 downwards.
GAACAAAATATATTTGTGTATCATTGATTTGTACAATATTTTTCTCAAAATAGTGAAAAGGAAATTCATTTACGTTTTAATGAATTTAACAAAAATTTTTAATTGTACAACAAAAACATTAATTGCAACGGAAATATTAACATAAGTTGATGTAACAAAAATTTAAGCTTCTGTCAATTAATTGTGCTAACGTTGTTGTCAAACGATGTTACTCTCGGATAATACTGTCGTCGACTAAAGTCGTTGCCGGTCAAAATCGTTGTTCGTCAAAGACGTTGTCGGCCAAAGTTATTGTCGTTCAAATCTGGAGTCGGTGAAATATTGTGGGTGAAAACTGTGTCAGTGATTATCATGGAACCCAGATCGTCAAAAGTCTGTACGCAGTTCAAAAGGGAATTTTGTTAATCCGTGAGGGGTAAAAACAATCGATTTTTTAAAAATATTTTTATTCCATTGTAGAACGCTTGAAATCTCCCAAAAAATATTTTCGAAATTCCTAAAATTGACGAAGCTAGTAAAGTTATATTAAGTTACGTGAAATGACCTCAGGAATCACCCCTTTCAAGGAAGTACAACAATTTTGGAACACCCTGTGTAGGTTCACTATCATAAAGATTAGAAAAGGGCCATCGCGAAATCATCGCATCAGCGGAAGGAGAACTACGTGGTCCAGGAATCGACGATTCAATATGAGTATTATACATTGTATATGAATTGGATTTTGAGGAATGGAAGAAAGTGATTTTCTCTGATGAGAAGAGATCCAGATGATCCAAATGAACAAAGGATTGGCATAGGATTTACGTGAGATAAAATCAGTCTGGAATGAGTCGAAATTGTCATGGTGAAAGTGCGATGTGGGGGAGCTTATGGAAAATTCTGCTTCATTTCTTTGAAAATCGAATCTAGGATAATGTATGTTGAAAATTGGAGTTTTCAAGAAATTTTTTCACTCGAATTCAATACTTTAGATCTACTTTAAACGGATAAACTAGTTGGATAGAATTCTACTGTGTCGATCAGTGGCTAAACGAATAACAAACCAATTAGAAATTTAATTGTCGCCCAGATGAATAATGGAAAGTTAAATAACCCGGCGATACATTAATGCCAATAATAGAACGTTGATAAACGAGAAAACAGCTCGTTGACGCTGTCAACCCTTTCAGGTAACGAGGTGACTACCTAGCAAGGCTGAGGCTCTCGTGTTCTTCCCTCGAACGTATTAATCTCCTGTAGAAACCAGCCTGTCAATTAAGCTTCGTTACTTAGATCCTCGATTAATGCTTCGATACTTCAATTATATAAACGAACCGTTGTAGCGGGCCGCAGCGACGGCGGAGCTAGAGGAAACTGGTCTCTTGGTGAATTCGGAAATCGATAGGCCCGGAGCAGGCCCGCGGATAACGCATATCCTTGTGCGGTCGGTTGCATCGGATCGACTCGATTCGACTCGACTCGACTCGACTCGACTCGACTCGACTCGACTCGATGCGAAGAGCAGTTCTGTTTTTGACCCGTCAAAGCGTTCTCCGTTTTCTACGTCCTTTTACCCCTTAATTACCATTCCTGGCACTTGGTCGAATTACTCGGCCGTCTCTCCTTCGCCCGCTCTTTGCCCGATTCCTCCGATCCTCTCTCGTCCTTTCTCACAGCCGCCACCGCCGCCGCCGCCGCCGCCGCCGCCCGTCGTCTGTTCACTCCGCTCTGTGACTAATTGCACGCGGAAGTGCAGGGGACGTTTCGAATTGTACCGTGTACAGGTGCGTAAGCGGAAGGGTTCGCCCCGCTGTTAGTCCCTCCTCTAGCCCATTTTCTCGACGCGACGCGACGCGACGCGACGCTACATACTGTGTTCGATGCTATAGGGGATTTCGAGATCAAATTAATAACGACTGAACCAATTCATTTTCGATCTAACAACCCGAATACTTTTTTTAGAGAGCATGTGAAGACCTACCAATTGATTTTTAAAAATACAATTCTATTTAAAAAAGTTTACACAATCCTAATTTTTTTATTGCCAATATAATTACCGAGTAACTTTTGCTGGAACAATTTCTTGTCAGTTTATCGAAAATGTGTGCAAAGATGGGAGAATAGAAAATTTTTGAAACACAATGTTTGTTACGTTTTTCACATTAAGCAATTTGTATAAATCTTACATGAATCTGTATGAAATATTACAGTTTTTTGTATTTTATAAACAATTATATTTCTATTTTGTTATTATGCCAAATCTTATATGCATTTGTATGGAATATTACAAATTTTTCTGAATCTTCGAAACAATAATTTCTATTTTGTTATTATGCCAAATGTGAAGAAAAAGTCCAAGAAATCAAAATTCGAAATTCACTTACTACTTTAAGGGTGAAACCTGATGTGAGGTCGAAAAAATCGATTTTCTTTTATATAAATCGATAGTACAACCCTACGTTAATATTCTTCCGAAAGCATCTTGAAAAAAAGAAAATTATTGTTCTCAGACGATGCCAAACAGATTTTTATGGAACGTCGACTCCAAACTTGCTCGATATACTTTTTAATCCTTAGAGAATATTAATAAGCGTTTTCTATTCCTTACTTTGACCGTCGAGAAATAATGGTACCCTCGGGACGCTTTTGAAACAAAACTGCTAAACTTATCGGTTTCATGTTTTCTAGCCATATTTATCAACCTTCGGAGAATAAATAAATATTTCCTATTTTCTACTTTATAGGTGAAAACTGATGCTCGCACTGGGAAGCTTTTGGAAAAGAACGGCGGAACACGTTCACTTCAAACTTTCTAGTTGCATTTTTCCAATCTTTACAGGATATTCACGAACATTTTATGTTTATGTGTAGAAAAGCTTCTGTAATGACATAGCAAATTTTCCAATTTATAAAGAATATTATACTAAATATTTTTATAGAAAATGGTGATTTCATACACGATTTTGGTTGTTCAATTAGATCGCTGTTTAACAAGAATAAACGAAAGAAAATGAAAAGTAAAATTGGCTCAATCTGAAAAGCAAAATTTTAAATAAATCTGCAGAGATGTAAATGAGACGAATAATTTTTCTAAAAAATTGATATAAATGCACAAACATCCACTGTCGAATTATAAAGTGTAGAAGAGACGTTCCATCAAAGTTTTTAGAGTTGATGATATTATGGATTCGTATATAACACTTTGGAATTATGTCTTTACAATATGAATCTGATAGAGTATGCAAAAAGAACGATTCTCAGAAGCTGTCAAAGTAGGGAGACTTAAGATCCAGCGTGCTAGCCATCTGAAGCAAGCCTACGAAGCAATTTTCTTCCTCCCTCTCTCTTTTTACATTACGTTCGAGATACGAAGGAAAACGGATTTTTCTTGCAAAACGAATTTTTCTGTTGAAGTAAGGATCTCCGTCTGGTGGATACTGTGATTTCGAGTCAGAAAATATTTGATCGTTATGTGCTCTTCATTTGTTGACTGTCTCGATTATGTTGCAGAACCCGCCAAAAACGATGATAGATAATAAATATAAAAATATGAAAATGAAGTCAATATCTTGGTAGATATCTCCCACAGAAAAAAATTTTTTATTTCACCAATAATTTTAAACTTGTACCCTCTTCAGGGATTTCGCTTACTTTTCTTAAATACGAGAGACTCTCGTTGTCGAAGAAAAAGCTTTATTGAACCGAAATAACGACAGAAGCATAAAAAAAAATGTTAAATCGAAATAGATATGAACAAAGAGGTGCAGCGAAAATATTTTCATACTAAATATTCCAAAGAAAAATATGCGAATCGCTGCGTGAGGTGTCAAACAACAATTCAAAATATCCTGGCAATATACCGTGAATGCCTGGAATATTCTATTTTCGTAAGTGGAATGAAATTTTGTCGGCACGTGAAATATTTGGAAAAACGTTCGAACAGGAAAATTACCAAGTTATCGAATCTTCGCTAAAATATTTTTATCCGCCGCGGCGACACCGTCGGGGGCGAACGTAAAACCATGACGAAAGGATTTTCCGCGACGGTCGTAAGAGAAGAAATGAATTTCCAGTGATTTATTCACCGGATGAATCTTTTATCGTCAGTGCTTGGTTTTGAGGAATCGTTTTAAGCATTTGTCGTCGGTTCCTTTTATTCTCGTCGTTCCTGGCCGTTCTCTTCCGAGGATGCGGGGAAGGTTCGATCGGGCGATTCCATTAGGCGATAAGTAGAGTGAAAATAAAATATTTCGTCGATGGTTGTACATCGTTCCTTTCCCTCTTGCTCCGACACTTATCTCTCTGGCGTTTCGCGCGTAGGCGCGAAGTGGAGAGAGCCCCCGATCGGCAAAAATGAAGAGCACGAACCGGCGCACCGCACCGGTGAAAGTTCCTGTCGGTAATTTCAGAACGGTTAGAGACAATGCTCTGGTAATTGCTGAAGGGCGAACAGCTCAACACGTGACTCGAATCCCAACTAGTTAAATATTCCGTTCAACAAGTGTTTAAAGAGATCAACGCTACTGGCCGAATCCCACCGAAAGATTTCGCCGTGCTCGAATATTTTAGGTTGCTCCTTCCACTTTGTCACTCGTAATAATCATTCTGCTGAATTTTGCGTTGGACCAACTGGCAGACAATTTTGCTCGCCAGGAACACTATTCAATTAATGGTAAAATCGCGCAGAAATTTTGATGCAGGTCAAAAGTACAGTGTAACTTTTTTCATATCGGACAATTACGAACAATTAAAAGTATTTACTAAATGACGCATAAAAAAAATTTTGAAATAATGCCGATTGCCAGGTCACATGAAAAAAAATGAAAATTCACTTTTTAATACTTTTTTGTTCGAATATGGAACGAAAATTTAAAACCGTGCATTTGGTAGATTTATGTTTTTTATTGCTAAAACAGAGTTCGTTTGGACCGATTTTTAAAAAAGTTATACTGTTTCAAAGGTCGAACACTTTCGTGAGCCACTTTATAATCGAGGTCAGGGGAATGTAATTAAAAATGCTTGCCGAAAGCTGGACATGAATCATTAAACACTTTTAAAAAATAAAGTACATGTATCAAAAATGGTCAAAAAGAATTTTATTCTTTTCTGTTCTATTTTACACCTCATTAAATTTTTGCAGAAATGGTTACAGAAATGTTCAATGGATCGCGTTTAACATAGCTGTTCGAAACAATTTCAAAGTCCAAGACAATTAATCGAGTTACACCGAACTATGGTTATCGATTAAACTGTGCAGCGAAATGTGTTCACACCGGTGCAATGTAATAAAATGCATGCCATTAATTGCTTCGCCGATAAAGCGACATTGACGTGTCTTAAAATAGAGTTTCTATTTATTCGATAAACTAAACAACCGAGTGCAAACGATTTTATTATCGACCGGTTGTTAAAACGATGAAATTTATTATAACCTGTCCAGGATTGCAATGAAAACGCTGGAAAAAGATTCAGTCTCCGGCTGCCTCGAGCAGAATTATTCACTTTTACAAATATCTCGAACTTTCGTCTAATACCGAACTAATTGATATTCATCTTTCCCGAAGATATTGAATACTTTTACTGTGATCTTTCAATTTCGAAGTGAAACCGGAAGTTCCTTCATATAAAAACTTCTGGATCACTTCGTTTAATTTACGGAGCTCACTTTCGAAGATTTGGATTTCGATTTTTCGAAATCTGATTTTAAAATCTTTTTACCGTGTACGGCTATAAAAATTTTGATTGTTCACGATTTCTGTGATTTGCTATTCGAGATTTCTCAATCATTGAACGGGAGCAACAGAATGTCACGTGATAGTAGTGTGACCCAACCATAACCCCATATCCCGTAACACTCACGAGCTAAAAATTTTTTAAAAAGTGTAACAAATGACATTCATATATTTTATACGCCATTCTGTACTTTCCTAAAAATTAATTTGCGGAACACTTTGTTTATTTCCGCCGATCACTTAGTGGAGTCTTCGAAGCATCCCCTAATTCCTGATAGTCTAATAATAATTGACCCAGTTAGTCGGATATGCGCTGCCGAAATAGTTGTTCGGGAAGTTGGAATAATTCATGTTTCCAGTATCTAATAACAGTTTCATGGCAGCTCTTGCAATTTCTCAATACAAGCCTGCTGTCGATCCTCGAATAATTATCGATTAATTTCCATTTATAATTTTAATTTGATTGCGCGAACACGGGTGTAACACGATAACACGGTTAATGCAGCAGATAGGAAAATAGTGCATGTGCAGTCGCTCGAAGTGACATGTAGTTCTTTCGCGTAACAATGCCACTATACAACGTGCATCACCGTTCATGGGTTTTGTTACAGTGCCAAGCGTTCAGGGCCCGGAGTTGGAAATAACGCGTGTCACACGTCTCCACATGGGACCGTACCTCTGCATAGCTTCAAATGGAGTGCCGCCAACAGTCAGCAAACGGATTGTTCTCATTGTTCACTGTAAGTAGCCTAAACCAACAAATTGGACATTTAATGCGCACCGCTGCTTTGACATTTAATTGTAACCGCCAACTCAGCGCGGAAACAATCGCATTTTAAGAGCTATAGCACGGTATGTCAGTGCCTAAAAATTAATATTAAAATGTTTATTTATTTCCTGTGTATATTTGTATGTAATGTGTATTTATCATTATTTCCATTTTATTGAAAACAGAATATGTACTCCGAGAAATGTTCGAAACGCTAGTTCACGGAATAAATAAATAAAATTGTAGAGCGGCGGAATACGGTTCGATTGCAACTGTGAAATGAAATCGTTTGACGCGTGTCAACTTAAATGGCTACGCTTGAGGGAAGATTAAAATCATCGTGACCACACTGAGCTGTGTGTATTTATATTTCATATGAATTTTCAGAAAACAGACATTTCTTTCCCAGAATTTATTATCGCGCAGCGGTATTCGTATCCGGAGCAAAATAAAAATTGTCCTCAAGTTTCGTATTAAAAATAGATATTGTAAAGTTGTTAAGAGACTGTGAATATTCAACAGGTTCTCCGAAACATAAAACATTTCTACAATCAACACACGCTAAATAGAAACGTCTCTCTTCAATTACTATAATAAACTGAGGATAACATATTATTATTTTACATCCCGGGTGGATAAAATCCACAGGAAAAGTCGATCAACAGCAAACGAGAAAAGAAAAGCCGAATGGCTCGTTCCGTTTCCATTTGGTGTGTTTAAAGTTGTTAAGTTTTCAATTTAGCAATTGTGAAGCAAAGTTCCTCACGCTATAACCAAATGAACTTGTCACGGGCGCTAACGACCTACGCGAAGAATTTCTGTCAGAGCCGTATAAGAGAAGGCACGGTATCATACACGCATGCTCGAAAATGCAATTCGAAGTGGTCTCACTACCGTGGCCGTGGATCTCTCACGGAACCATACTATAATGACGCCACTTGGGACATCGTGAATGGCAGATGTAGGGGGACCATTGTCTTCGGAAACTGAAGTAGCGCCTTAAATACTTTCTGCCGGCGGCGAACCGCCACTATCACGAACCGGCCTGTCGACACCGTCACCGGATTGATTAAAACAAGGACCCTCGAACTCCACGCTTTCGGCTGTAATTCCGTTGCTCCGTTCCCACCAATCGGTTATTCTTTGCTCTTGCTAGGAGCCACAACGATTTTACGATCCGTAGCAATCTTTTGCAATTTTTCCTGAACGAAATTAAAGTCAAATTTCGAGTTTGACCTTTGTTATGCAAGTTTTAAGGAATAATTGTTTTTTTTTTACAAAACGACTGGGTAAATTTGCTCTTGGGGACCCAGAAATTTTCGATTATTATATGTCTTATCTTGTTCATTTCGTCGAGAAACCTCCAAATATCGAAGTGCCAGACCGCGGAGTCCACTCGTTCAAAAGTTATGTGCGTCTAAAGTTCAGTAATTTTCATTGTTTCAGCTCTGTTTTTGGCAGGTATGGGCGCCGCCATATTGGTAAGTAGAGAGCTCTTGCGTGTAGTGACTCAGTGGCGACGCTAGATGGAAGCACTAGCGCGCCCCAATATCGCGCATGTTACAGGTACATTCTGCAATGCCGATAACATAATTTACACACAATCAAGATATCTAAATTTGTCATACTTACAATTACAAAATTGATATACAATCTAACCAGAACTAACCCAGACCTAAACCAGACCCAATCTCAAACAACTACAACTACACCTCTTTTTCCCAACTCTATAAAATTAATTACAGCTACTTTTTATTCACAAAAATTTCAAAGCTCTAACATTCGCAACTCACACAACCAAGATATCAAAATTTTTCACAATTACAATTACAAAATCGAAATACAATCTAACCAGAACTAACCCAGAACTAACCCAGAACTAACGTTCCACTACTAACATTCAGCAGTCTTTCGTAGTCGTGTCGACTAGACCTAAGACCCAATGGCCTTCTACGGCACGACCTCGATTATATAATATACTTCCTCTTAACGAATTTTGCTTCGTCAATCTGTAAAATCAGATAAAACCAAATTTGGACATGTTACTATACTATACTTACAACTTATACGTTGCTATTACTGGGGGGGGGGGGCAACACCCCCAAGACCCCCCCAAAAAACTAACACACACCAACTCATTATACTCTACCTGAACTATAATCAGAGTTCCAGAAGCCGAAATCCCCCTAATTTCGGCTTATCTGACTGCATTTTCGTGAAATAATCCACGATCATTTCACGACAGTAGTAGAACCACGCTGCAATCGTGTTGGACGCCGTTGACGTTTCGTCTTCAAAGAACGAATCCGCAGTCGCTGAAATCTGCCGGCAGCGCTCCCGGCCTTTCGGGCATCTAAATCGCCCAAAGCCGTGCATTTTATGTATCACTTTTATACAATTTCACCGGTGAACACGACACTTTTTACTTTCGCGTAACAGACCATTTTCTCGAGCCCAAATGAGGACTTCTTCCTCACATCTAGGCAAGCTCGAGAAATAAAACTAAAACTAGAAATTCGAATTCCCCCTTCAACATGCCCAGGCTACTATGTAGTGGCGCGCTAGTGCTGCCATCTAGCGTCGCCACTGCTTACCAATATGGCGGCGCCCACACCTGTCAGAAATAGAGCTGAACCAATGAAAATTACTGAACTTTAGACGCTCATAAGTTTTTAACGAGTGCACTCCGCGGTCTGGGACTTTGATATTCGGAGTTTTCTCGACGAAATGAACAAGATAAGACATATAATAATCGAAAATTTCTGGGTCCCCAAGAGCAAGTTCAGCCAAACGACTTGACTGAAATTAACTCTGCATCAATTTCGGCAATTCTTCGCGATGATGGCGCGACGCGAGTGAATTATGGTTCCACAGACACATTAAAGTCCGTCAATTTATTCTTATTTTTTTTTAGCTATAAAAAATTTTTCCTTGGTTACGGATTAATATGATAAATATAATACTCGACTGTAATTGAATTTACGAACGATTTTCGCGAGTTCAATATTAAATGCTTCTGTCAAATTGATAATATTTGACAATTCATGTGGGAAATTATAGTTTTTCTGTTGAAGTTCAACAAATGAAAAAAGACACGATCACAACAGTGACAAGTAGAAAAATAGCTACTGCATGCATAAGGGCGTTACGTGTTGACTGAATCGTTGACGTTCTGCGAGCTAGAAAGGTTTTTACAAATTTCAATGTTTTTCGAAGGGTGATGAAAAATAAATACCACATCCGTTTTCGTTACAACCATACGTCAAAATTTTTTGTTGTCCTACAAACCTTCTATATATCGATAAAATTTCTTGTCGCAGTTCAGCCTATGATGTGGATTGAGAATCAGCTGGTGGGCGCTTACGAGGGACAAACACTTACATTGGAATGTCGCAGCGAGGCTTACCCAAGACCGATCACCTATTGGACGAGGCCATCGAACGAAACTGTAGCAAACGGTATGGTAAATGCATCCTGTTTTACTACAATAGTGAACTGGGAAATATATTTATTTCGTCACATTAACACTTATTTCTTCCGTTGACTAGATTATAATAGAAACGGAGAATAAATTAATTTCGTTGAATGTTCACGGTGACGTACAATTTTCCCGTGTTCCAGAAGCTTTATTTATGCTGCAAATGCACGAAGATTTGCAATCTATATTGTACACGTTACGATATTTCGCACGTTATCTCTGTTTCTATTCAGCACCGTGTACTTGACAGTTCCATATACATACCGGGCGTTCACGCTATTACTAGCTAGCGTTTTTCTTGTAAATAGTAAATATTAGAAAGAAATGAAAGAGGAAAAAGTATGTATGTATGTATGTATTAGTTTATTGATCCCATTACGGGTTACAAAGAGTTCCCATTCCCTTTACAATTAACTATTTCCTTTTCCGTCTAAACTATTTTTATTCTATTTTGTTTCTCATTCACTCTCTCTCCTTCACTCTCTCCCTCACATTCTCTCTTTCATCCCTCCCTCTCCCTATCCTCCCATCCTCGTCTTCCTTTCTCTCCCTATCCAGCTCTTCCTTCCAACCCTCTCCGCTCCCGTCCGCCGCTAATATCTGTTTCACCCTCTCCTGTATCCCTGTATCTCTCCTTTGGTCTCCTCTGCATCTTTCCAGTACGTGTTCCCATGTTTCTTCTTCATATTTACATCTCCTGCATAGCCTCTCCTCTTCTTCTTCCCAGTACCTTCCTCCTCTCATTTCATTACCTAACCTATTCTTTCCTCTTTCTAAATACTCTGCAGTTCCCTCCACCCTTATTTCTTTGAACCACCTATTATACTTTGATTCCATTGTCATTTTCCTATTTTCCTCTTCCTCTATTCCTTTCTCCCTACTTTCTATCCTTTCCCACTCCTCTTCTCTCTCTTGCTTATCTCCTTCTTCTATCTTTTTCCTGTCCCCTCTCTCGTCTATATATTTCTTTCTTCGAAAGAGGAAAAAGTAGTACTGTTTTTTATACGTAACACAATGGCGTATGTAATTTTCTTTTGTGTTTATACTATTTTGTTAGATATGAAGGTGACCTTCAATTTTTTAAATGGAATGCTGTATATTTTTTTATATCACATGGAAGCGTGTGTCTAAACGAATTCATCCGTATACTGCGCAGCGACCTTCAAAGGTCATGTAAGGTCAGAAATGGAAGAAACATTTTGTATGCTTTCATACAATTAATAGTATAAGCACAAAAGAAAATTACGTACGCCATTGTGTTGCGTATAAAAAACAGTACTACTTTTTCCTCTTTCATTTTTTAAAAATATTTACTATTTTATCATTATCATTAATCATTACCCTGAGCACGTCATAAGTTCAGTTGGTTATAACACAGCATGTTAACGTAAAAGAACGAGGCTAATAATACGAATACCAAACCTATTAACAGTCGCTGTATAATTATCCGAACGAATTAAGATATTAAATCTCATATTCGCTCGGAATCACGTTCCTTAATAAAAGAAGTTCTTGCACGAGTAATCTCATCACGTTGAAACAAGGTAAATGTTTAAGTTGGAGAGTTCGAGCAAATTTAGTTCAAAGTCATTCTGTAATATACGAAAATCTAACATTATACGTCCTTTATGCTCTCTATGGTTCTTCGTCCTGTGATATGACAAAGTGAAACTGCGTTTGTATAAAAGAACTTCTTATGCCAGCTATAGTTATCACTGGACCTTTTTTGTGCAGAGCTCATAAAAATCTCAAAATGAAAATAAAATATTATCATCCGTGGAAATTCGCACTTTTCTACGTTACTTTTCATCTGGTCATTTTAATAACGCAGATTGCAGTTCCTGTATCTACATGAAAATTCACAATTTTCGATGAGAACATTCAGAAACGAAATTATTTTGTCATGCAACGTTCACTTTTTAAAATATAATAAAAATATTTCCAGACAAATCAGCTAAAATTGTAACTCCATGGTGCTATACCTCGTCTCTCCGATTTCGATGACCTTGAAACACGTTGTCAAGGACACTCAACAACATTCCTCTTCAAAGTTTTGGGTCTCACTGTTTTGTCAGGGGGGAGGGGGGTGTATTCGAGCGATTATGTAGGATAATTTATTCAACCCCCTCCGGACGGTAGTTTTTCTTCGTTTCGGCTCCTCGCAGCGATGTACGAGGTCGGGGCCGCGTACAGGCGATGCTAATGCGGTTTCCGCTAATTGTTTCACCCTAACGTCGTTGGTTCGCTTTAAACGTAGCCTTAGACCCCTCATGATAACTGTTGAAGGGCGAGTTGAAGTTCATGGCAGCGGGCGCGTGCGTGTTCCCTACGGCCGACGCCGCGCCGGCTTAATTGATAACACGGCGCTCGGTACGAAATTAATAATAACGCGCGCGCGCGCGCGCGATATTCTGTACATATCTTAATTTTCCTTCGGAACGTGAATTATTGCCATGCTTAATTGCCGCGGGTGGGAGAATAGAGAAAGAGAGGGAGCGTGACGCAGCATTTATTTCCGGATTAATTGATACGTCGCCGGTGGTTTAAGCGCGAAAAACTTCCGGTACCCCGGCGCGCGGCGCGATGGCGTGACAGAAACTCGTTAAACTTACAGATTGAACCGAACGAAACAAATGGCAAGAAAGATGCAGATGAAAAGCGGGGAAGGGGGGGGGCGGCCGGGTGTTAAAAAAGTGATACGAAACAGAGCGCAAAATTGTTTCGCGGGACAGTCGCCGTCCACGGTGATAGAATTTCTCCCCTCATTCTTCGGTTTTCAATGGCGCCGGAACGCCGCGTTGTGTTCCGCTCTAACCGTTCTTTAAAATAAAATGGCTTTGCTACGCGTGTTTTTTTGTTTTTTGAATATGTATGTATACAATATGAATATAAAAACGAAAATAGTGGAAAGAACGAATGTTGCGCGGGCAGATGTAAAATTTCGCAGCGTGCCTGTCAAATACAATACATGACACGTTTTATTAAAAATATAAATCACACGTTCTTCGTACGTGCCACCCTGTGAAAGAGAAACGTTGTTCGCCGCGGTAACGGTAAACGTTCCAACATGATTAATATTGCATTTGCAACTGGTGGAATGAAAGTACCACACTGGATTTTGCACTCCGACTATTGTCGGCAATTTCGGATTCAGTGCAGATACAAAAAGTCATATTTTCCTAGGGAAGAGTTATTAAACCGGTCCGAAGGGTGGCTGTTAATTCGAGATTTTATAGAGCGAAGGTTCGTACCGTAAATGGAACATACATCTTTTTTTTTTTTGGCGGTATAAAGCAAATATATTTTTGTAACGCAGTTTGCAAATGTGTATCGAAAATATGGTGAAATATTATTATATGTAAGTTCTTGCAAAAAATTTAGCTGCTGCACTTGTGCGTTAGTATTGGTGGCATCTGTTTTCAAGGTCACATTATGTACCGGTAGCTTCTCGCGAATATCTCGGAAACTAAGCAACACCGTTGCTAATGTGTGAAGGAAAAGGTTGTTCAAAATATCGATTTCTAGAACATATCCAAAAATCATCGAAATTGGACGGAAGGTGCCATTTTTCTTTTATCAAGACAATTTCTCGAGAATCAGAAAAGTGTTGAAATATTTTTGGCAGCCACGGTATTTTTAAGATTATGATTTTATCTTGAAACATAGAAAATAGATTTTTCGCACAGGCACAATAAAATTTCGAAATTTTCTTGCGCACCCGATGGATGCTCGTAAACAGAAGAATTCCGACGTGTGCTGATAGGTCATGAGTAAACACCTCATGCTTACACATTACCGGTATTGCAGCACCGAAAACATCATGGACACGGGAAATGGACGCTGCACGCGCCGCACGCTGCAGCGAAAACGCCACACACACACGTGCAAATAACGCAGCTGCCGGTGCATCCACTTTACACAGTTTCATAACGTTTAGCGACCCGCCGCCGTATAAATATCAAGTTTTCCCCGCCAACGTGTTTCTTCTTATTCAGAAACCGGCGTTTGCTCTGCCACTCACCTTAATAAAACAAGCTAACTTTTTAACGAACGACAAGTGCAATTACATGGTAACGGAATTAGAGGCGTAGCTCGGTACCGCAACGAGTCTCTCTCTCTCTCTCTCTCTCTCTCTCTCTCTCTCTCTCTCTCTCTCTCTCTCTCTCGCGCGCGCTCTCTCTCTCTCTCTCTCTCCCTCTCCCTCTCCCTCTCTCTCTCTCTCTCTCTCTCTCTCTCTCTCTCTCTCTCTCTCTCTCTCTCTCTCTCTCTCTCTCTCCGCGACGTACTGTAATTTTGTGAACTCGAAAAAAGAGAGCAGAAAATGGAAACTACGTTTCCCATTATGGCGAGTAATCATGTTTAAGATCGCGCTCTTTTCCAGCCTGCGGAAACTGTTCTTTCGACCGCGACGTTGCTAGATAGCATCGAAAAATCGTCAGAAAATTGGAAAATTCAGTGAAATCGAGTACTAGGTTAATTCGCTTTCCAGCTTTTCTTCTCAGCAAAAATGTGAATTCAGATGAATACTAAACATTCTTAAGATTGAACCAAACGATTTAAATTTAAACACAGTTTTAAGGATGGATTATTAATGTTGATTGTTCTTCGATTGGTTTGTTCGCAGATATCAACTACAAAGTTGAAGCGATTCCGAGCGGATACGAAATCATGATGAGGCTGACCATAAAATCGGTACGCCCCGAAGACTTTGGGTTCTTCAGATGCGTGGCAACCAACTCGCTCGGCGAGACTGATGGAAAAATTAAAATCGACAGTAAGTATGATTCTCATAAAATCTGAAACTGCACGTACCGTCGTAATGAAATAGCACCGAATTGGTACGTAATTTCAATATTTCCTCGCCAATCAAGAAGCCTTGTTTAATATCACGCGTTCATCAATTCATTACAACAATTCACGCTGTGTTTTATTAGAAACTGTCAGAATAAAATTGCAATAATGCACCTATATGAGCAACATAAAATACTTCAATTCATCATTTTCATCGAATTCAGGCAAATATCGCTAGAGAAAAAATAGATTCAATTCACCTAATATTTCTATAAGTATAATTAATAATACTTCATTACACTGGGCGACCACGGAAGTGAAAAACAAACGGGAAAGTCTGTCGCTAATAAATTACTATCGAAGCGTCATGGTTTCCCCCTGAAGGAATATTTCATATTCGGTTCGATGAAAGATTTCAAAGCGAAGAGGCGAAATTAATAATTTTACAAACGCCGTCGGAGTAAATTAACGAGTGTAGAAAGTGCATTCGGCTCGACGGAAAGTTACATCCGCGGCTGTACAGACGTGTGCAAATATAATTGCGTCGGTATGGGACATCTCGAAAGTTGTTCGATCGGACAGATTTATTTTTTTGCGATGATTTATTCAGTGCTCTCATGGTCGCGCTGGAAATTCCCTAACTGTCGAACTTTTCTACTTATCAGTTGGCCGAATCCTCTCGTTATCGCAACTTCTGTTAATTACACAGGTTTGCCGGCACTCGATAATATCGAATCGAGAGTGGTGCCACTTGAAATATTGTTGACGGACCCTCGTAGCCGCTCGACTTTTTCCACGACTTTTTCGAGCCGCTCTATCGCAGTCAATTAATTCGACTTAATAAATGCCGTTCTACTTGGGCCATTGTTTCGAACCAAAGATGGTCTTAAACGCTCCAGCGAAGTTAAACGAGCGAGAAAGGAACTCGCGTTGATTCCGATCGACTGCTCCGCGGTGGCTTAACATTGTTCAAATCATTTACACATTGTTGTCAGTAGGAAATGCATTTGCATTTACTCTGCCAGTAAGCTAATTGCGAACGCTCTCGGTCCCTATCGCGGGAGCACAATAATGCTAATTTAATAGGCGCTTCAGCTTTTCTATGCGCACTCGAAGCTAAAGGATTTCACAAAATATTTCTATGATTTTTATGTGAAATTTTTGTTAATTTCCACCGCGTTAATCGTCCCAATTACTGAAGCGTAAATTAAGGGTGGAGCCCTATGTAAAATGAAATATTTTAGCAATTTTTTTTTTTTTTGCTTAAATCGATAGAAAATTTCCTCAGGAATACGATAAAAAAGTTAGAAAACTGTCAGAGATGTTCTTGTACGTTATTTTCAAAATAAAGTGAAGAGTTGTATTGAGCAGGAGCGACGCAGTCTTGATTGCACTAAAGAGGTTCATGCTTCTGGAAAAGAAGAAAAAATGGCTGAAATGCAATATTTTGATAAAGAGGAAGATCTGTTCTATGGCCCCGCAATCGCAGATTAGCAAAAAACTGCGGTTAAAGTTAAAATGAATTACGATTTTTTCACAATTTTTCTGTTACACAAACTTTAAACGCATTTTTCTCGAAACACAATATTTCGTAAACTAATTACTGGATCCTTATGAAACTTGATATACATATATATTCTATAAACAATTGGCCTCAGCATGACGAGCTCCGATTTTTTAATTATTTATTTAAAATATTGTTATTACCAATTATTTATATCAGAAAATCCATTTTTTTTCAAAACGTCACCATTTTTGCAATTTTGCAAATTTAAAAAAAAAAAAAACGTCACGATGAGCGTTTTTGCATAAACTAACGATTCCATTTGGATTTTTTTGTATGAGATTATTTTTGTGCACTGTACGCTGTACAGCGCATTTGCACCATTATTATTAACAATTACACTTAAAAAAAAATATTTTTTGTTACACTATAACATCAATAAATGATACCTGTAATTTTAAATCATTCTACGCATTATATTTAAAAAAAAAATTCTTGAAAAACAGGCCATTTACATAGGGCTCCCCCCTTAAGGATAACGTTCGTTTAAGTTTCCGTCAATAATTATGAGATCTTAGGTTGTCTCGATCTGTGGATATGAAATTATTTGGATTAACGACGACAAAGCATTCGCAGGCTATTTATTTCGATAGACTGCCTCTTTTGGTGTTGTGCAATTTCCCTCGAAAAAATTTCCGAACAATTCATTAATTAAAACCGTCCCAAGGCTCAAAGAATCGGAGCATTTCGTAACTTTGACGTTACACTATAAAGTCCCTTTTGTATGCTGTGTTCCTCGCGACTAAGCGCGACGGTGGAACATGGTCGTTGAACGTGACTCTCTCTCTCTCTCTCTCTCTCTCTCTTTCTCTCTCTCTCTATTATATATTTTCCGCGGGTGTATGCATATGTATATCTCGCGTTCTTATATTAACTACACAGGATAAAACAAAGAAATACGCCGAGCACTTGAATGTTTACTGAACGCCTTCTCCCCTTTCAACGATAAAATTAAATGAAACATCTTTTTGCTCGCGTTCCTCTCAAAGAAGTTTCTGATCTTGAAAAGGCGAAAAAAAGACGATGTTTCAGACTAGCGTTTCTCGTTAGCTAACGACGTTAGCACACGTAATTTATTCTGGGAAGAAGGGAAACCGAAGCTCGACTAAACGCGGAGGCAACGAATTTCGGCTACGCTTTGAATAACTTTGGATAGTGATGGATGCGCGCGAGGCGGTGTCGTCTCTTATCGCGACACACCATGTCAAAAATGGCAAAAAACCGTCGTGTATCCGTGCCGCAGTTCGTCGACGCGATCTGACCCGATTACACGCGAGATTTCAATGTTTAATCTCCCCGAAATTAGAGCAAAAAGTCGCTGTAATACTGTGACTCCAGAATACATTAATACACTCTGTATAAATAGGACTATCGAAAATTTGGTTATACGGTAAAGTCACGATCTAAGAAAAACCCTCGGGTCCGCGCTGTTTCTTATATCGTGTACTTCTTTTTTTTTATGATCGAACGTAGAAAAAAGCTGAGAAAATATCGCGTGGAGAAAGGGAAGCTCGGATAGAAAACTTCGAATAATTTCAATGGTAAATTTTCTACTAAAATGAATATTCTACTATCGATTAATAATGCGATCGCACGCATCACCATGATGGAAAGTGAATTTTCTGCTGGATTGCGGAAACATCGCGTTCCGCGAGTGCAGAACAAAGTTGGGAAACCAATTGTTTAAAAAAAAAAATATTAAAAGTTGCTTCCTCGAAACTCTCGTGCCGCTCTATTAGTCCGAACTGCGGATGTTCCGCAACATTTTAATGAGTGCATGCACGGCGAACGTTGAAAATCGAGTGTCTCATTAACGGCGCGGTGGTGGCGCATGGCGGTCGGATTCAGAAAACGTTTGGGATTGCTGTCGCTTATTTATTTTTACACGGGTAGCTGGCCTGGTTTCCGGTCGTGCCATGAATTAGCAAACCGCCTTGTATGAGCATCCTGCAGGCACCACGTGGTAATTAATCGTCTATCGGATTATAGTATCGATAAGCCTCGAGGACGGAAACAAGCGTGCACAGTGACAGAGCGTAGAAAAAGAGGGAGGCGAATTTAACGATTGATGAATGGCGGGAAGGAGAGCGAGAGCGAGAGAAAGAGCCACGGGAATGCTCGGCCGGGTACTTAATTATCGATAATTGTAAATCAAGCGCGCGACTAGCCATGCAAGCGTCACCGCGAGCTCTTCGAGTAATTGGCCCCCGCCGTCTAATCGAATAGCCCGCGCGCGCTCCATTGAAAACGCTCCACAACGCCGCGCGGCGATACCACTTCCGAGTTTCCTTCGACTCTTTTCTATTTCCGCATCGTCTAACGTTTAACAGCGTTAGCAATAATTAGCAGGGGGGACGAGGAATCGCGGCTTACATGCTTCATTAGAGTCGATTAACTTCGATAACGATCCGGTTCGAGTCGATGGGAGCCGAGCTTCCCAGAAAAATAAGCGAAGGGGGCCGCGGTTATGAATGTCATACTCGCGTAAGAATTAACCCTTTGCGAGCCGATGTGGTTTCTCTCGCATTTCAGTGCGAGAAATATTACGATTACCCTGCACAATTGAAAGAATAAAAATTTTTCATTTGACATTTCATTTTCCGACATTTTCATTAATCGAGTTTGAAAATTTAGCGATATTTTGAAAATAGTCTTGGGCGAAATTTATTTGGAATAATAATTTGTAAATAAATTCTAGAGACAACGCTCTTTAGTATTTGACAAATAATGTATTTCAATTGATGATATGTATCTGATTTGGATAATTGAAGGAATTTCAAGCTATACAAATAATTGGGTAAATAATAAATTAATTATTTGAAAGAATAATGTTTAATTATTTATCGAGAAATTGTAAGAAACAGTGAATATGAACATTTGACGCTGCACCTTGGACTAGTTATTTCTATCAGAATCAACCAACAAATAAAGATTGTCGGAAATAACAAATAATTTATTTCCAGAAATACTAAATAAATGATTTCATTAGAAATTAATTTAATTTTCGTGTGAAATACTTTATGATAAAATTTCTCGAATAAAAAGTAATTGAAAGATAATGTTACTTAAAAATTTTGTTAAACTGCCCAGGTCAAGTTGACAATTCCAAATTTGATTTACAAGAGATCTCAAATCACTATGGCAAATCCTAGCTTCCCATTTTCTGTTTGATTAGATAAATTACTCCGAGTTTTGTAAAATTTTTATGGTTACCAGTTCGGCAGTGACCGCGTTAAAAAGGTAGAAAAGCATAAAAAGGTAGAAGTAGCAAACTGCATATGGCAACGTGCCAGTATAAAACGAAATGTGTATTTTATCGTACTCCTCTAAGGCAGAATATCAGGTAATTCCAGAAGTCTTTGCATATTTTCGTACGAACTTTATCGCAAAAAGAAACTTGCATCGTAATAAGTTTAATCGCTAATACAAGATTCATATGTTTCCTGCTCTCCTTGTTATTGTTATTTAATAAACTGCGTTGCATTATAACAATGTAACATTTAGCAGCATTTCTCCGTAAATGTTTATTCCATGTGAATTCTATCGACTTTTGTTGTTGCTTTAAAAAGTAATTCATTACTCGCGCTAACAACTTTTCGCTGATTAAATATTCAGTGTATACATATACATACATAGATGCTCGAGGAAACGCGAAATAAAAGTTTGTAAATAATCGGACGTTCGCAGAATGTTTAGTAACTACTCTGTAGACTGTAGATCTTGGCACCTTAATACACAATTTAATAATGTTGCAGCTGGGCCGTTTTATTAAAATCGTTCCGGATCTATCCATCAGATGAAAAATTCTCAGAATTTTCAAAGATTTTCAAGCATTTAAGGTTTAAATGGAATTCCTTTGTAGAAGCCTTTGTTCTGCTCAGCATTATTTACGCAGATAATAGCTACCGTTCTTGAAATTCTCTTCCTTTGTGTCATTCTTATGATAATCAGCTGAAATTCTGAAAGGATACGTAGATTAAAGATATATATGGTATTGTGTCATGTAATTACCCATTGGATTCAGCTGTGTTACATAAACTTCAATGAAAAAGAGCAACAACAATAAATAAAATTATCCCACATATGAAAACTACAACTACTAATTATGATTCTGTTATTTCGCGAAAGTTTGTTTTTCCGTACAAACATAAATGTGCGCACTCGTGTACACGCTAAATTATTTTATTACACCCCTAACGGATTTGCATAAGCTCCAGCTTATTATGTCTTATATTTGACCCCATTCATTTTCAACACTATTCATACTGTTTATACTCGATTTTCCCAATTCTGGACTCATCCTCTATTGTTAGCATTCTCTCATTTATTGAAGAGATTTAATATAAAACTATCTATTCAGGAAATAATCGATTTCGAAATTTCATTATCGACTATATTAATATTGATTTGTTGAATTGATTCACAGAATATTCATGTAAATCCACTCTTCTAACATGAATGCGTGTATAGTTCGTGTCCACTTTGATACATAAGTTGTTTAACTAGGCAACACTAATTTCACAGGAATTGTTCGAACACGACACGGCAAGTATGATTCGAAGTTACGTATAATCGTGGCTTGCATATATCGCATGGAAACAAATGCAATTACACTATCGGAATGGAATTTAACAACGCTAACCCTATATAAACAAAGGGCAAGTTTGATTACGAAACCGTGTGCAATTAAATATTTACCTGCAAAGCAATTTATAATAGATCGATTTCCAATAGACGTTCGAAAATGTACGTATCCCAATAGGCGACGTGGATTGTTGTCCGCTAAATTCGTCTTGGGCAATTGTATCGAATGCTATAGGTTACAGATGATAATTAAAAACCGGTTCATCAATTTGTCTTCTCACAAAGTGCGGAGCTCTGTATCATAGAAAGTGGATCGCAGTTGGAACGTAACCTGATTTATTTTGTATGAAATAATTTTTCATTAAAAATTACGTTTGCATAAAATTTTCGAGTTCGAGGTCATTTCAAGGTCATCTCAAGGTCATGGTGTATAATACACTCTCGAATTCGTCTCGAGGTCAGCAACAATCCTATGTTGTCCAAAACATACCATTTTAAAAAGTCAAGGTGACCTTTACCTTTTTACGTAAACGCCATTTTTGGAGATTCAAAAATATGCGAACTAGCCTACCAAGTACTGATAACATTTTTGAATTAAACCACCGGAAAGGTCGGAAAATGGTGACAAAACATAACTGGTACACCCTGTATGCAGGGTGTTCGCGATGATTTGTACTAGCGTTTTGTTCGTAAGCGGTAAATTTTAGAAAAAAAAAGAAGAGGAAGAAGTTGTAGTACATTTTACTAGCAATATCATGGCGCGTCTCAATTTTTAAAATTTTTAATATTTTTCTAGAAGCAAAGGTGACCTTCATTTTTTTTAATGAAATGCTACATATTTTTTGGTACATCAAATAAAAAACAGCAGATCGGTAAACAATTTCTTATATTTTTAATATTTTTCTAGAAACAAAGGTGACCTTCACACTTCTTTAAATGGAACGCCACATATTCTACTACATTAAATAAAAGACAGCAGATCGGTAAACAATTTCTTTTATTTTAAATATATTTCTAGAAACAAAGGTGACCTTCACTCTCTTTTAAATTGAACGCCACATATATTTGTACATCAAATGAAAGCCGATCGGTAAACAATGTTTTAAACAATATGTTTACGGAAAAAATGCTGGTAAAAATTATCGCGAGCAGCTTGTACATTTACATGTGTTTGAAGTGCGATTGAAAAGTTTTTTCGGCTGAAATGCGATTTTAACGATTTTGGAGTGTTGGTGTATCGAACTTTTCGGCTGACCTAATATAAAACGGCGATGGGTTATTACAAGCGGGTCGGTTGCGGGTTGTCAGTTGTTCGATGATCGACCGCGGTCGGGTCAGGTCGGGTCGGGCCCGGTTGCAGACAGGATGCCGCGTTGTCATCTTGTCTTTTTCAGAAAGTAATTAAAAGAAGCGTATTTGGAGGCGGTGTTCGAGCCCGGTCGATGCTGGCCGGGGAAAACACGGCTTGGCGCGCTGCGGAATGAATATCATCGGCGAACACTCGACATTTCGACGAAGCGTGCAAGTGACAACAGCACTCCGGGTTTTGCGGGACGCCAGCTGGACGACATTCCAATACGTCAAAGCCGCTGGTAGCATCGTGTGCGGGGGAAGTCCAATCGTTTGGCCGATTATTTTTCCGGTGATTACTCGGGCTAGCATCGGGTCACGGCACGGCGCGGCCGCGGCGCGGCGGTATCTCAGCGCGCCATTTTCGCGCCGGCCGACAAGGCCCGTTTATACGTGATCCGACACAAAGCGGCTTTCCCCATGGTATACAGTTTGACGGCCGTTAAATCCTCGCCTAGACTTGATGTCATGATGAGATCCGGAGCATTCTCATCTTTATTAATGAACAGATCAGCGATAATGTGTTACCATCCCGCCGGCCCAACTAGCCGTTACATTCACAGGGCCAAATATCCTGTAGGATCCTCACGCGTGAAACTCCGGCCCTATTGATTCCTGCTCATGTTTCTGCAGCAGCAAGATTCAAAGGATCCTTCGTTTGGAAATTTGGAACGGACTGTTTGCGCGGTTCTGGCTGTTCGAATTTGTCTAGTTAGACAGCGGATTTTATGTATTTATGAGAAAAATGAGTAGGTGCAATTTTAAGCTGGGACTTATACCAGTACGTAAAATACCGGTACGATACAGAGGTATTTTTTCGAAATATTGAAATAACGGTATGACGGAATACCGGTATATTTACTGTTTATACAAATTTTAGTAAATTTTATTTATCAAATATAATTATTAAACATGTTTTTATATGAATTTTATAATATGAATTTGTTAAAATTTTAGTTAATATTAACGAGAATTCCCGCTTACAGTTACTTACGAAACAATTAAGAATTATGACTGACACTGGAAAACTACACATGAAACAATAAGCTAGTAATGTGTTAATTATCGACTAATACAGTATAAACACATAATTGGGAGGTACATCTGGAAGGTCTGTGGCTTTATGTTTTATGACTTTAGTTTACCTGAATTCGGACTTAGAGGTATCATTTGCATTGGAAAAACTGAATAAATACCGGTATTTATTTCGGTTTCGGTATTATTACGGTTTCATGAATTAAATTTACTATAACGAAGTCTTTTAATTTCCGAAAATTGAACTCTAATTTCACACGGTATCAACCGAACCCATTATCCAATAATACACTGTCACTTATCGTGGGAAATTCAGTTTAGAAAAAGAATCGTTCCAATAACCTCAGAAAGCTAAAATATTAAATGCATAAACATGGTAAAATAAACAAGTTATTTTCCTATTTTGTACCATGGATTTTGTAGCCTATAACTACGTAAAAATCCACGGTGTGCTCATCATTAATTTCATAAGCTAAACATCTCAGTCCATAAATGCAACCACACCGTAAACGGAATTTATTAGCCCCCGAAATTCATTCGAGAATTGTGGTATTCGGTACGTTACACGTGTTGTTAAATATTGATCTGCTTCGAATTCACCTCGAATAACATCATCATCTACGATTGCAAGTCCTCCGCCATTTATCGGTTGGTATTAAAGCTGTTTTATCAGAGAATTTTCAATTATGAATAAAAGACAGAATTTTTGCAACATGTGTTAAATAAACAATATAGATAATTAGAATTTAGATCTACGATTTGTAAGAATACTTAGAGTCGTAATGAATTCCATCTATGGAAGAATAAAGAACTCGGAGCAATAAAGAACAAAGAATAACTGTGGGAAGCTTTTCGCAGCATTTGGTAAAACGAAAGAATACTTAATGATTTTTTTTTCAATACATTCTTAGAAGTACAATGTTATTTTGTATTTACCTCTACCAAATTGAAGTTTAAATTTGGAAGAACGATGACTCAATAACTGAAATTAGTTTTAGTTACGCGACAATAAAATAAGGACTATACAACGAAACCATGTCCAACGAGAAGAAGCTTTCTTTCGTGGAGAGTGATTTTTCTTTGTTCAGTTTTATTTTCCTTGGGTTCTTAACTCGGACGAAGTTCAATCTTGCATCGGGACTAATGATAGCAGCGTAATGGCGCGCTAAACTAACATTGATGAACTTACAGTACGACGTATAGAATGGCGAATTTATGGGAAACTGATAACCCATAAAGTCATCGATCTATGTTTGGCATTTTTGTACATTCTGTACGAATCCACGGTAGAAATTTAATAGAAATATTAGTGTAAACATTTCAATCATATTAAGAATCGATCTCCAGATATTACTTACCTTGTTTGAAAACTATTAAATATAACTCAAATTTAGCCATAAGAATTAAAAGCTTTAAATACTCAAAGATTCAAAAATTAAAAGCTTTAAAGATTCAAAGATTCAAAGATTCAAAGATTCAAAGATTCAAAGATTCAAAAATAAAAAGCTTCAGATATTGAAATAACATCTATCGAATACTGGAAAAACTGCGCATTCCTTGAACAAAACAAAGGATTATATTTTGATCTTACATCGTAACAAACGTAAGCATTTGGAAAAATTTGAGAACAGCGGTCGCAGTGAAGACGAACACGCTACCTACAGTGGAAAGAACGAGTAAATATTTGTGAATATTTTTCAATTTATTTCGAAAAGTAAAAATGCTGAAGAAAATTGAATTACACCGCTCTACACAACGAACTTTTGGCCTACGTGGCGTCGACAGAAGTTACAAATCACATTTTATTTCCAATACAGAAACGAAATAGTTTGGCAAAACGATTGGCTCCGTCAGTGGTACACTGCGTACCATGGTCTTTTATACTGAAGTGCACAAAAACGTGAACTGCATCATATTGAGTACCACTGCCACAGTCACTCGTTTTGCCAAACTATTACGTACCTGCATTGGAAACTGTGCTCGCAATGAGATTTTCTGTTGTATTTTTAGTTGTCGGAATGAATCCAAAAGTATTCTTTGTACTTCAATTTTCCCGTATTACTACATACTACCATCCTACTACTTCAATGTTCACGTAAAAACATTTACGAATTCGCAATGTAATATCGAAATACATGCGATAATACTATCTAAGGAGATCAATAAAAAGGGTATCCTAGTTAGAATCTTTTTCATGCTTTATTACTAATGTTAATGTTTACAGCATATAACACTCTATACGTTCTTGTAGCTGTGACTGAACTACGTAAAAAACACTTATTTTACCTTATGTTATTAATAGACTGCGTATCTTTATGCAAAATAAACATTTTCTTCGCCAATTACACTAGACGCAGGAACCGTATAATTTGTTCCTATCTTTAACAATTTTAATAAATTGCAAATAACATATAGACGTTCTTAAATCGTGTTAATGTTTTTACTGTATTAAATTGCATCCACCCATTTTTATCATAAATGCATAAAATCCGCTGTTAACATACATTGCCACCTTCATTTTGTGCGACCTTAAAGTTTTTAATTGTTTTTTGCTTCATGGATTTCCATTTTTTCTCCCACGCGCGCTTTCAGATCCTCGACGTTATTAAATCGTTTCCAAAAAATTTTGAAAATACTAAGAGTTATTATTTACAACTGTTTCATGTGGGCCTCTATATGTAGAAAATTTAAAAAATTAATATTTTCTCTGTAATTCCGACCGATTGCAATTTTTCCAAAATATTTTCTGCGCGTCATGTAATAACCTAATTGTTCTAACTTCTACAACAATTCAAGTCATAATATTAAAAACTGTGCCAATATTTTTTTTATTCACTATAAATATGGAAAAATATAAATTTACAATTTTCCATCTGCATTTAAGGAGATTAACAAAACCGGGTGCAACGATAAATGTCATATATTAAATGCGAAATGAAATCGGTAGTTTCTAGAAACAATAAAAATCTGTTCGAGAATGGTTTTCGAAACCATTCTCGAAGATAGCAGCAATCCAATCTCGATATACAATATCGCTTATCTAACCGGGCGATACCGTTATTTTTCAGAGATCGATCGGCCGCCGACAACTCGTAGGCCCAGCACGAGGCGGGACTCGAAGAAAGCCTGGAAGATCGATCACAGTCATGAGAGGAAGACAGCTGGCATGAAGGACGAACCGATGCTGAAAGGTCTCGACGGCGATGACGAGCAGATTGATTTTCAATCGGCGACAGCCTCGTCGCCGTTCCACCGACATTTGTTCGCGAATCTCGGCATCACAGCGATCACGGCGATCCTCGCCGGTTTATCGACGTAGGTGGTACAAGTACCTCTGTGAGCGCGATTATGCTAAAAACTGTTCGATCCGCGTCTCGGCGAAGTCCGGGATTAACGTGCGAGTCAGAGTCGCCAGATGAGGGGAGGGAGCACGAATCAAGGGGAAAGAGTTATCCCCTCTTCCAGTACCGGATTAGTCACATGACGCATGCACAACAAAGACGAAACACGTGACCGGGCGGAAGCGTGGGGGAATAGCGTCGTAGAAGGGGAACGGTAGAGTGGGGACACTCTTAATCAGACTGTGGCTCTAGTAATTTCATCACCCAGTGTACATAAAACAATGTCTTCTATGAAAAATTGATTCAAGATGGTGGTCTGGTGTAACAGTTCTTCAGGCATTTTTGGAAAATTTTTTTTTTAATTCTGTACCAGTTCTTAACATTATTCTTATATCACTTATTTGAAAAAACTCATTTGAAAAAACATGGTTTCTCGCAACACAATTCCAAAACTCTGGGAGCATATTTTTCAAATGATACATGCAAAAGAGATCCGTTTGGATCTGTTACACTAGGGTACTAAAGGAAACGAATTTTTGCGAATTGTTCGCCACAGATCCGTAGGTTTATGCACATTGAAAGTTTCGTAGACTGATTTACGAGAACGGGAAATAAATGGAAATTTATTTGGTGGATGTTGAAAAATTGAATAAAGCGTTTCACGATTATTATTCTCGTTTCTATGCTACTGTACACGCCAGATCGTTACCTCAACCGTGAGTGTATATACATGTATGTAGTATGTACTACGTATTGTTAGAATTTTTTGTACTGAATTCGACGCTGATCCAGAAAGTAATTTTTATTCGGACTGTTTGTTAGAAGCCAAACTGAGAAGCCAAATGAAATTTCACGGAACGTAAAATAATAACGGTGAGAGAGATAGTGGCCAGTGTATGTATACATACATACGCAAAATGATATGAGGGAAAATTAAATTGAAATACGAACTATTTAAAAGTAGGTGGCCGACATATGATGTCGTATTCTACTTGACGAGGACCGAGATGAATGCTTAGGAGAAATATATATATGTATATGTAAATATTGTATAGATGCAAAGCTGCGAATACTTGTTGAGAAATGTAATCATGTCTTGGTTGGAATGAAGTTTTGCAAAAATTTTTTAAAATCTCATTGGAGAAACAAATTCGGAAATTAAAGGCTTGTACAAAGTGAAGTATAGTTCGACAACAGCGTTTCGTTTATGAATGCTTCTCCGATTAATTATACGACAGAATTAATTAAAAAATATTGTAACAAACAAGCAGTTACTCTTATCCGAGTTATTTATTTAAAATTATTTTGTATGTTTAGTTTGATACTGACACAACAAGCTGTACGGCGAACACAAGAAATGATTTTGTAAAAAGATCTGTGATCTGATTTCTTTAACAAAGTTTATGGTAGTAGTATTACTTAGCAGTAATTAGACTGTGTAACTTAATACATTTACGACTTACGTAAATCTCCAATAAAATGAAAATTCGAACGTTTGGTATAGTTTTGTTACGTTTGACTTTATTAAAATAACTGTTCCCGAAGGAAATTCAATTTCATTCGTTGTCGCTTAATTTCTCTACGAAATTGTATATTTATATAAACATTCGGCAGTCTAGTGATAATACAATAACCAAAGTAGAAAAAAAAACGAATTATATAGTGTATAGGAATGTACACAACGACGATCCGGGTAATATTTTAATGTACCCCATGTACGAATGTTACAGTGTGTAATCGATTGCAGAAACAGATTGAAAATGTATACTTGACGCGGCCATAAATGGATGAGGATATTCACCTCTCGCCTTATAACACGGATGTACTTTATCAGTTATATTCCATCTTGATAGTTTACACGAACATGAATATTTGCTTCCGATTTCTATGAAATATAATATTTGAATTAAAAAATAGTCAGAAATATGTTAATACATATATCCTCAGATATAGAAAATCTCGTCTATTTTGGCAGTAATTGGTTAGCAAAGCTAATTTTCTAATGTGGACTTCGTTTGTTTGCACGAGATTACTTAAAACTGTATTGCTGCATTATTCATTCATCGAGAAACAGTTATATTAGACCGAATTGTTAATAAAATTTTGCCTGACAGTTCCCAAATGGTCTATTATTTTTTATTATAACATAAACTGTAATAATATTTCATATTCCACAGAGGAATTATCGAATTTTCTTGAAAATACAGCCTCTCCCACATAATCAATTTATTTAATGACAAGTTAATTAATAGTATTCTTAAAAATTCGAATACTGATTTTGTCTTTTATAAAGATATCGATGAGGGTAAAATTTGTGCAGCCAATTAACGGATCTTTCACGAGGAGGTGTACTTTTGATGAATTTTTAAATTGCAACGAAAAATTTCCATTTTACAGTTGACGTTACCTGTCAATGTTCTAAATTTTAGTTAGATAGCTAAACGGCAAAATCCATCGTTAAAGTATTAATAAATATACATATATGCTTCTTTATATTTTCTAAGCTTGTAGGTGCCACAGATGCATAAAAATCAATTATAATTCTGTTCATGTTTTACTTACTACTTTGATAAATAACCAGAAAACACCGAGGTTATTACTGTCCATAATAGATTCGTAATTCTGAAATGTTTGATAATAGTTAAGAACGACGCAGTAAATCATATAGAATGGTAACAATGGCGAAAAGTGCTTCGTCATTCCTCAACATTCGTCAGTAGTCCGACGTCTGGTCGTTCATATTTTCGTCTACTGTTTCATTAAGAACGTCACGATTATACGACGCTCGGCTTTCGTTTGATTCTTTGAAGGAAAGAGTAATCCAGTATAATTATAGTGAGCCGAGCCTGTAAACCCTCTGTACCGATGACATGGTATTTCATGCCACAACAGGGGTGGATATCTCGCAAAATGCGAGGACAAAACGCAAATTCTGATCGTTGAGTACTTGTTACATTAACTTGTATTTCTCTGTCGACGTTCAATGCGAATATCGCAAATCTGGCCAACATGGCTACACCAAGACTTCCTATAGAAATAAGGTACCGTTGTTGTCCAGATAACGCAGGTCTTGCGTTATCTGAACGAGCATGACTGGTTCCCTTTAGTGCTGCTTAGGCGCGTCCGCGACGACCACCGACGTATTGTGTACATATATACACATGAAAGTGTGATACTCGAATCTGTACGGCGTAGATGATCGCTTTCAACGCGTAGGATTAACTGTACAGTACAATAATACATATAGCGAGTGTACGACGACAGTAGACTAAGCCTCAGGGACATGTAAATACGTTAAGCTGTAAAACAATGTTGTATTAGTTTTTGCATTTGTGACCACACAACGTCCTCCTCCATTGTAAATACAAATGTACTTTATCGTATACTTGGGCAATAAATGTTAGACAATCGTAACGCCTAATTTCTTTCGTAATGCGTTCTCTATTCTTTAGAGTCACTGATAATGATCGGGATTACTAATAATAATAAGTAGACTGCCGATTTTTATGCAAAATAATATGTTAATATGTTTAATAGATGACGTGGCCTCCAAATCATATTAAACACCTATAGTAAAAATGAAGTATACGGAATATTCAATTCTTCCTAATACGCCTAAATCTGCGAATTATCGGTAATATTGAGCGCGACACCGAAATAATACGGGGGCTCTTAGAGCCCCCCAAAGCACCGAAGAGATACTCCAACTTTACGGGACATCGTGTTGTCCCAGAAATTTTGCAGTTTTCTTACGCCCTCTAGGATATATTGTCGCCGGAGTAAGAAACAGAAAGCCACCAACGGCACCGACGAGATACTATTAACGACTGCCAGCCCCTGTGCTATTGAGCGGCGCAAAAAGTGGGCACAGGTGGGCGCGGGGATAAGTGGAACTTACAGTGATCTGAAATACCACGTCACTAAAAGTTCCACAACCGACGAGATACTCGTCGGTGATTCCGCGCTCTCTACCTAAATAGAACGTTTGCTCAAAAATCTACGTAAGACTGCGTCAGTAGCGTAGGTAAATGGATTTAGTCCCGCAAATATTCAATAAAAGTAGACCGGTGGTACTTTGTATAGGAGTACTTGTGAAAAGTGACAGAACAATAGTAGCTCGAAGTAATCTTATTCGCGTTAATTCAAACATCAAATGAACCAGCTTAAATAATATATTTTGTTTTGAGGGAAGGTGATACTGCAAAATGGAAATATATTTGAAATAGTCATTGAAATTGATTTTCAAGATCTTTATTGAAAATCTTTCAATACACAAGTTTTTACATTTAGCAAGTCTTAAATTCTACTATACAATGTTATCGGAAATTCTAAATGTGCAGCTATTAGCTCGATATTATCCACTATTTGTAAAATACTAGAAGTTCTTACAAATAGAGGATAATACCGATTGCCCAGGTCTCACCACGAGGAGGTTGCTGCACAAGAGACCCGGAAAGGAAGTCAGAACGAATTCAATATTCCTTCTGGCTCCCTTTCCTAACAACGCCGAACTTATATTAACGCAGTATGTCGAGTAATTATTGCGGAGCAAAAGCTGTGTATCGGAGAAGAAGTCTCCGATCCACGGGGGACAAAAGGCGAATCAGGCAGAAGGCTCTGATTCTTTCAAAGAGAGAAACAAGAACGCACCAGAGCAGAAGGCTCTGGTTCGGTGGTGACGCGACGCGTACAATGCTTGCAGCCCAACTCCAGTCAGCAACGATACCCGACGTTTCCTCACCAAGAGCGATGGCCAAGAGACGTGTTCAAACGATATCCCATTTACTCCTAAAACCACCTGCCACCAGACAACGAAACGTTGAGGTGACTCGGGTGGTATTACAAAAGAGAGGATTTTTCACTTAACAGTGTAACACGATGAACACTGTCTCTCAACCACCCACTCTCAATGTATCCACGCCGAATACCAGTACCAACTGGTCTGGTACATACAAGCAAGGTCCGACACAGCAGAGGGCTGTGTCAGAGTAAAAAAAAACGAGCCGAGCAAAGTGAAGTTACGGCAATAATTACTCGACATATTTACAACGACGATAGACAATCTTAACAATTAACGCACGCACGCAAGCCAAGCAAATATTGTCAGCAAATAAACTAAATCGCAATAAAAGGGAAGAATCAGAGCAGAAGGCTTTGATTCGCAAAGAAGAAACATGAACCAGAGCAGAAGGCTCTGGTTCGGGGGTGACGCTAAGACAATAATTGCTCAGCAAATATAAGTAACTTAAAAATACGCCGCAGTCTTCGTTGGTATGTCCTCTTCATTCGATGTATCCTCTTCGTTCGATGTATCCTCTTCGTACGATGTATTTTCTTCGTTCGATGTGTCCTCTTCGTCGACGTTAGAAATAAGAAACGACGATGATAAAGATGCGATGAGATGAAACTACGAACCCCGTACACGAGTACGGCCTACATATGTACCTCGCACACGAGTGCAAATCTAACCAGCTCTCAAGAGCCAAATTAACCCCGCATACCAAGAGGAACTTGTAAAAGTTCAGAACCAAATTTCAAGTAGAAATCGAGTAACAAAAATGACGATAATGAAGATTCGATGAGAAGCAACTATAATCCCCGTACACGAGTACGGCCTACATACCTCGTACACGAGTGCGATTCTAACCAGCTCACGAGAGCCAACCTAAAGCCAGCTCATGAGAGCCAAACTAACCCCGCACACGAGTGCGGCCTATAGGCGCTTCGGGACCCCGGGGACGCGACACCCCGTACTCACTCACGGTTTCACTATCCGCGAGTGAGCCCCTGAGGGATATCCATTCGAAGGAATATCAATTTTAAATCAGAAATATACAGTTTTAGAAGATTGAAAGTTCCGGTGGAAATTTCAATTAGGTTATGAGAAATAATAATCGACGGTGTTCGTTGAATTGACAGTTGACGGAGAAAATTGTTGAAGGTGGGCCAAGGGTAATCAACAGAAGCATGTTAGAACCCTTGGCCCACCCTGTGCTGTAAAGCACATAACACTCACAAATAAAAATAAAATTGTTGAGACTTACCATTGTTGAAAGTGGTGCAGGTGGAGTAGACTAGTCAGCAAGGCGAATAAACACTTGGCAGCCTCTGGTTAGTCACTGGTCAGCCAGGTGGTCAGTCACTGGTAAATCACGGGTCAGCCAGGTGGTCAGTCACTCGCAAATCACTCGTAAATCACTCGTATATCCATCGTAAATCACTCGTAATTCACATGTAATTCACACGTAATTCACATGTAATTCTCTTGTAATTCACTTGTAATTCACTTGTAATTCACTTGTAATTCACTTG
Organism: Lasioglossum lativentre; assembly: GCA_916610255.1. NCBI lineage: Eukaryota > Metazoa > Arthropoda > Insecta > Hymenoptera > Halictidae > Lasioglossum > Lasioglossum lativentre. Next base: position 33,892,566 of record OU744356.1, on the reverse strand, counting down.
TAATTCACTTGTAATTCACTTGTAATTCACTTGTAATTCACTTGGAATTCACTTGGAATTCACTTGGAATTCACTTGGAATTCACTTGGAATTCACTTGGAATTCACTTGGAATTCACTTGGAATTCACATGGAATTCACTTGGAATTCACTTGGAATTCACTTGGAATTCACTTGGAATTCACTTGGAATTCATTTGGAATTCACTTGGAAATCAAGCACTGGTAAATCTCTGATCAGTCACTGGTCACTCCCAGGGCGGTCTCTGGTCAGGCTCTGGTCCTCCCCAGGTCCTCTCCTGGTCCCGGCGCCCGAGCGCTCCTGCCGGGCCGGAATCCCTGGCCCGTCTGACGAGCGCGCTCGCCGAGTTCAGGCGCGCGCACCTTTGTAGCGATGCGCAACTCCCCCCGCTCCATCTAATATCGATCGATTTCGATCGTCGTGATAGTAATTATTGATAAATTTATTATTTCTGTCTGTTTAATGTTTATAACAATTCCTTTTGCCAACCATGTCGACAAGCACTCCCTTGACCACCTTGCCATCTAATTTTTTAGTAAAAGTAGGTAATAGAATTCGATGTACAGAATAACTTTTAATCCATGAATATTCGCACGCATTAATTTATTGAACACAATACACTGATAAATTTATTATTTCTGGGTGTTTAATGTTTATAACAATTCCTTTTGCCAACGATGTCGACAAGCACTCCCTTGACCACCTTGCCATCTAATTTTTTAGTAAAAGTAGGTAATAGAACTCGAGGTACAGAATAACTTTTAAACCATGAATATTCGTACGCATTAATTTATTGAACATAATAAACTGATAAATTTATTATTTCGAACTGGTTAATATTTACAATAATTCCTTTTACCAACGATGTCGACAAGCACTCCCTTCACATTTTTTCCATGTAATTTTTTACAGTAAAGTCTTGATCTAACTCTTGATCTTACTCTGTTTTTAACATACTTCTGTTCCCACAGATCGATTTTTGGAACAATTATGTATAAAAACAAGTGAAGGAAATAATGCTCGTTTATGAAATATTTTTATATTAAAAATTGAGGTATCTCATATGAAATTTGAAGTATTACGTATAATATTTCTTGGAATTTTTTGTCCTTGATATTAGTTTTGATTTTAATATTTTAGAAATCAACGGTTTCTTCGTTTCTTCGTTCGATACTTCGAATTCGCACCGTACACACGCGAAAAGTTGACTATACCATACTTCACGGCCTCGAATATTATTACAGATTCGGACATTGCAAAAACCAGTTTTGCAGGGCGCAATAAAGATTAAATTCCGTCGACAAAGCTACTACACTTTCAACGTAAAGATACCTCGCCTTTTACCTTACGGGCCGACGAGGCGTTCGATACGCTGTATACACATCGTGTATGTTTACTAACGCGATTGAACTATTACGTTGTGGGGGGTTAGTCCAAAAAAAAATACATGCTGGGGAAACGCAGTGGTACGTTTCCTGCATTTAGCGCTCACACACCACCAATGGCCAAGGCACACATCGCTACGTTCAGATGAAGATACGATTTCCGCCATCGTAAGTCACGCACCAACACCATGGATCGCTAATGGTCACCATGGCATTGTCGTGCATACCGCCACAGGTGACATAACTTAATACGTCTTCTTTTTACGTACGGTACTTTCGTACGACACCGGAAACACTTGTTCCATTGCTGGAACGGCAAACGAAGTCGTGTGTTATGGCACACCGCGGGGAACTGAACGTAGTAATGTGCACCATGATTTTACGCGAACTGCTTACGGCAACCTGGCCTCAGAACGTACCAATACGTTTCTTCTCTACGTAGTGGTCCGGTGGGCGTATGCTCCACGTTTTGACGGTATCAAAATCTCTAAAGTAATATCCAGATACATCTAGATATCAATAAAGTATCTCCGGAATTTAATGGTCGTATGCTCCGTGCGCAACTGGCTCTGCAATGTCAGTCCTCTACTCTAATACGAGGTCGCGACATTTAATTTCATCTTTTAGTTGCGTTTTCCAATATGCGTGTAGACCCTTCAGGCATGATCGTTAATACAACGCGTTCGTATTTTTCGCGACACTAAAACAATCGCGACAACAAATTCTCGTAACGCTAATTCCTCGCACCGATATGGTGTTTCGCGGTCTATTGATTCATTCGCGGCATGCAATAAGAATGGCAAAGTCTACTGGTGGAGAGGACCGGTTCCTCCACTATCTTTCTTTGCCATTGTTAAAAACGGTAGCTAAACAAATTCTATTGTCGCAACGCTAATTCACAACCCGCTGTGATTTTCTCGGATCTCTAACCGAAATGAAGTAGAGGCGAAGCGAGATAGCTAGCGACTGGGTTTTCAAGCCCATAGAATCCACCCCGGATCCAAACGCAATGACACCATCCACCTGCCTGGACGTCGTAACGCCAGGACAGATGCACCCCTTCGGTCAAAACGTTAGTTCAACTCGCGAGTATACACTCCACGAGCTGGCCGCTTTGAGTATAGACTGGTCTAGTAACGCTGGCTTTTTTACCCAGAGATGGTATCACGCGGTCACGTGCTGCGAGGTCCCCTACTTGAAGAGTAGGTGCCGAACCTCCGCTAATCTCGCCCCAGACATTCTCTACTTCAATTTCAATTTCCATAAATGCAACCCTAATTCAACCCGTTCTGATTTTCTCGCAACTCTAATCGAAATCGCGTGTGCCTACGCCACACCCGGCAGCCGTTTCGACTGCGACCACTTTTGCAGTGGTTCGTTGCAGCTGGAGCATGGGCGTCTGAAATGTCAAAAGACTCGAACGCAAACGCGATTCTTTTGCTGCGCAACACTAATTCAACGAACAGAGGATCCAAAAGACTACTTTATATTTTCTGCAAAATAACTATAAGAAAATTTCAATTTAAATATTGCTTCAAGCAGCAATCAAAATGGGAAAGGGAATCGCGACTATTTCATTTGTAACGCTACACACTGAACAATCTATATTGAAATTGATGTGAATCGCGAGTATTTCCGCAAACGCTAACTTTGATCTCTGTTCAAAATCGGCTAATGCAACACGCGTGGTTTCGTTCGCAACGCTTCTGCAAATCGCGGACGTGCCCATCTCGGCTGATCGTTGGGGCGACGATGCCTGCCCATGTGTACAACTAACTACTACAACAACTATTTCTACAGACGAGTACAGTGTGACAAGATAGTAACGAAATGACTTCGCATCCAAAGATGCGAGGCCATTGTAGTTGCCCTCTTGAACGACAGTTTGTCGGGGCCTCTTCGGCATATAGCCTCTTCTTTTTTTCTTCGGCGGTCCGCCAAGCAACTGAAATCCTAAACGTGCTCGCAGCGAAAACGATCGACAACTTCCGAGACGAATGACAAGTTTCGAGAGAAGCCGATCGTTCCGCTGGTGCGATCGAGCAGGTGCGCAACGTTTCGAGGCCCTAATCCGCGCGCGTTCGCGTCCGCGACCGCGAAAAACTACACGAGCAGAAAGAATCGAGCACGAAGCACCCATTCGAATGTCATGCCTCGTTCGATTTAGCTCCGTGACGAAACTTCCAGCTCTTCCAGTTACTGACTACCGTGCGAATCGCGGCCTACCCGAAAGAGAAAACGGTAGCCAGCCCTGGCCCCTACCTACTTAGAATGAACAGTCACACCAAGAAGGAAAGCTACCTACCTACCTAGCCCTATATTTAAAAAATGGCAAAAGACACAAGCTCTCCAACACAGTCGCTACACGGTCCTCACACAGACGCCAGGGTGCAACAGCCTAACACCTAGGGAGGTCGTCCCGGGACGCCTCCGTCACCCTAACGTTCGAATCTCACGCAAGCGCACTCTAAGGTACGTACCAGTTTTCCTGAAATCGACTGACAATGGTTGCGATCATTGCGGGATAAATTGAAATAATAACTGTATTGTATACTGAATTAAACTACGCGTAATTCTAAATATTGTTTTTAGTAAATTGAGAACACATTCCACGAAGATCCATGTAGCATGTCACAGATCAACAGGAATATGCGCTACTGAATCTAGGTTAAAAAGAGCCGACGCAATTCCACTGCCTAACACACACACACACAAGTGAAAAATGCGTCGTGCACGATACGCTGACCATTGTCAGTCGCCACACATATGATTAAAACAATATTCCATGTGCCCGTTGCTGTCACCCTCCCAAGTAGCGCCTGGGCATGCGAGAGGATTCGAGCAACGAACAGGGAATCTTAATATTCTGAAAATCCTAATTAAAAGAATACGTTAGATTTTGTACGGGCTAATGTTCTTGCATTCTTGCAAAATGACTCTACTTTCAATTCAAAATTTAATGTTAATTTATAAATCAAGTATTTAATTATTGGAAAGGGTAATGAAATTTTGTTGTCGACAAAAAGAGATTAAGCAAGATTTTAATAAAGCTTTTAATAAAGATTTGAATTCATTAATTTATTTATTCTTAATATTTCTGGATATATTTAAAAACCCTCGGACGACCCTTTCGAGCATAAGTAAAGTTTAAAGTCAAAGCAAAGTTTCGAAATAATGGAAAAAGTACTCCACTAAATGTAAAGTATTCACGTGAAAGTAATATAGGTTAATTTGCTTTGTCTAAAAAATCTATCCATCGCAAATCGTCTTTTTGTACGTGGTATCTAATGCTTCAGAGTAATTCAAAATAATTTTAAAATACGAACGATTATCTTGATGATAAAAACGACTCTAGTAATTATGTTCCAAATTACGGAAGATTTTTATCTTCTCGCAATTTGGAGATTCAATTATCGAAATTTTTATATTCATAAAAAAAACGAGACGTACAAAAAGACCCCACCTAGCTAGAAAACAGATTACTGTACGCTTCACTGTACTCGTCAAAATCAACTACTAATGAAATCTAGCAATAAAAAGGACATTTGTTTTTTCACTCAGTACTTGTTGGGAGAAGAGAAAGCTGCGTTAGAGTCCTGAAATAAAAAAAAGGAAACAAGATATTAAAAAATCAATTCGTACAATTACATCGAGATATAAAGAGTATATTTAAGTGATTCTCGAAATAAAAATAGCGAAGCGGTGGAAACTTATTAATACAATATAATATGGAAAATTTATTCAGCTTCTGTAAGCTATACAATTTTTCATTACTACTTTGAAATGAAAATGTTCGATAATATAGTTTAATTGTGAAGACATCTTGGTACTTACATTCCCTCCCCTTTTGAAGGAAGCACGACACGTTGGCCCTCGATCTCAGCTATCGATGTCGTCATTGGTCATCCAGGTAGATAGCTTCAGGCATCCAGGTAGGCAGCCTCAAATTATTCTATGTACGCCCTTAGGGCTCTGTAGCAGAAAGAACAAATGCATTTAATTTCAATCGATCGACCATCGAAGAATAAATCCGAATTCATAGAAAATAAATCATTCACATTGAATGCAAAATCAAAATTAATTAGAACCAAAATGTCTATTAAAACGATCCAGTAATCGGAATAGTGAATTCATTCAATACATGGTACAGTAAAGTGGATACTTACGAAAAATATGTTCCGCGTTCGAACTTATCCCACGATGCATTCAGTGCAACTCGTTTCATTACTTTGCATTCTAGAAGAGTGCTCAATATGTATACCTGAATAACAGATACAACACATAATTAGAATACCCGATTCATCTATCAAATGGCGAAATGAAATATACACTTACTCAGATTATGTAGCTAACGTCTACAATCTCGATTAGAGATTTCAATAGACTAATTTTTTCAGAAATGGTCCAATCTAGTTTACACAATAATTAAGAAGGGGTTTCCACAGTATCCAATGGTCGGGCACGAAGAGATCTACGGCTTAGCCTTCGTGCCTTAAAAATATTAATTCGGAACAATTAGAATTCGTTCAGAATTTTCCTGAAAGTACAATACATTCAAATGAAACATACAGAAAATATATATATTTATATTATATATTTATGTTACACCGCAAAAAATTTAGAAAAAGGTCGAAAGGATTGCGGATTTATATTCCCGGTGAACAACGCTCTCATTGCGATCAAAATATATGTTAGAAGCTATTGTTACGTGAATTAAATAATCAAAGAGTTTCATCAATAGCTTTTCAATTAATCGAAAGTGATTAATGATTTTATTAATTTTTCATTATGAATTTGGAAACAAAATGTTCGATAACACAGTTTAATTGGGTCGATATATTGGTACTCACGTCCTCTCCTGCTTGACGACTTGTTGCGTCTCGATCTCGGTTATCGATCTCTGCTATCGATATCGTCTTTAAATCGATGGATCCTTTTCCCTCAGGCTCTGTGACCGAAAAAATAAATTCATTAATTTTTCGGTTACCCCCGAATAGGGAACGTCGTGGCCAAAGACACACTACATACCGTCAATTAATCCATTCAATAAATTCTGTAACTACGCGCAATGAAAAAAAATGTTCAAATACCTGAATGCTATTATACATGAAAAATTTCATGAATTACCAAGAGGGAGAGGGAGAGAGAGATTGAAGGGCCACAACGAAATCCTACTATTTTAATTTTTGACAGACTAATTTGTGATCAGCTTTTTAATGAATCGACGGTAAATTAATAATTTTATGAGAAAATGTCCAATAATTAAGTTTCATTGGGAAAATGTGTTGGTACTTACTTATATCCTTTCCACCTTGAATAGGATGTTATACCTTTGGATGGATTGATGGATGTATGGATGGATGGATTGTTTTCCCTTAGGCTCTGTAACAGGAAGAACAAATTTATTTAAATTCAATCGATCAACCGTCAAACAATAAATCTGAATCAGTAGAAAAGAGAAACACTTTACGATCGTTCGCACGCAAGTGACAGAAATTAGACGCGAGTGAACGAGCGCGGGAACGACCGAACGCGGCAAGCAGGGAGAATCGATCGTGTATCGATCGATCGCGACATGCTTCACGCGGCATTCGTAGAGCGCGAGATTCAAACCTCAACAAAGTACGACAATGTAAAATCAAAATTAAATAAACTAGATTTCTATTGCACGATGAAACACAAATAACAAATTCGTTTAAATTAAATCGATTGTCGTGATGCAAGAGTAAATTATCGCGCGAAGGCAGGTATCCAAAAAAAAAAAATACCAAAACTACTTCCCATGTAAGAAAAATATTGGGACCCCCCCCCCCCCCCCCGGGAGGTTCCCCTAAAAATATTGAATACATACTAAAATATTTCTCCGAGAATGGTTTTTATTGACCCATAAAAGATTTCATGAAATACCAGGGGAGGAAAGAGAGGAAAGGGGCACAAGGACATCTTACTATTTTAATTTGTGACTGAATGAATGTTATACAAATGAATATGTTAGTACTTACATTCTCCCCACCTCGAAGCGGATGTGATATCTTTTGAAGGATATGGATGGATGAATGGATGGATGGATGGATGCTTTTCCCTTTGGCTCTGTAACAGGAAGAATAAATTTATTTAAATTCAATCAATCAACCGTCAAATAATAAATCTGAATCAATAGAAAAGAGAAACACTTTACCATCGTTCGCATGCAAGTGACAGAAATTAGACGTGAGTGAACGATCGCAGGAACGACCGAACACGGCAAGCAGGGAGAATCGATCGTGTATCGATCGATCGTGACATGCTTCACGCGGCATTCGTAGAGCGCGAGATTCAAACCTCAACAATGTACTAGAATGTAAAATCAAAACTAAATAAAATACATTTCTATTGCACGATAAAACACACATAACAAATTCAAAGGCAACGACACGATTGCAGAAAATATATAAATTGTTGAAAAATACATAATTCACTTAAATACAGAATTAATTTTAAAAATAATGAGAATCCAAATAAATAATCTTGATACCTATCAAGCGGATGAAACAAGACAACGGTACTCATCACGTAATGGTCACCATATTGCGTGGTACACTTGTACGCTTTCTGCGTCTGGATAACAAATGGCGCGAGTGTCACGATCACTCACAGAAACTCACGTGTGTTCATTTTTTCACTCTCATTATACGAATGATACTGCGTCCAAAACCTTGGGTCCGCGAGGGTCGCAGGTACGGCGCGGAGTATCTCGTCGGTGTGGAACTTTTAGTGACGTGGTATTTCAGATCACTGTAAGTTCCACTTATCCCCGCGCCCACCTGTGCCCACTTTTTGCGCCGCTCAATAGCACAGGGGTTGGCAGTCTTTAATAGTATCTCGTCGGTGTCCGAAGCCTGGACAAAAAAGTCCATAAGATGCAATGTGTGCTGTGATGCATTGCTGATGTCGATAATGTAGATTCCTATTTTGTCAAGATGCCGATAATATGAATTCCTATTTTAGTGACATTCGCCACAGAGTCGCCAAAACCCCGAACGTGAGCACTCTCATATCCTCAGATCGTGTTTATTAGCGCGTAAACAAACCGGACATTTAAATATTTGATGAAGTAATATTGTTCAAAGCAAAGATGTTATCAGGCAGGCCTCCTGTGACAGGTAATATCATGCAAACTGTAGTTACAATAATAAAAATTTTATTAACATAAGTTAAGTCGTTTTTACCCACTGTAACCTCCTCTTTATTGTTATGTCAAATTTACAGAGAATCCTTTGGGACTTTCTTGGCATGATAGCGCATGGATTCCTGTGCTAAATCCAAACAATATAATGGATTACTTTTCTGAAAGAAGTAATCCTTTTTACGACAGAACATGCAACAATGAAATTGTTAAAATGCAACGCGCCAGCCCTGACCAATTACAGTAAGTAATTTTTACGTTACAGTTCGAAGACAATGTATATAATTGTTTGGTAAATTTCAGAAACATGACAGGTCTTGAATATATATTGTTACATGTTCAAGAACCCATACTGTATGTAATTAGAAAGCAACATCGACACTCTCCGACATTAGCAGCACCACTAGCCGACTACTATATTATTGCTGGTGTCGTCTACCAAGCACCTGATTTGGCATCCGTTGTCAGCTCTAGATTGGTATTACTTATTTACTAATAAATATAAACAACTAATCAGGTTGTTTGATAAACGAATTCTAAATTCACAAACGATATTTTGCAGTTGTCCACAGTACACCATCTGCAATCTGCCTTCGAAGAAGCTAGCTCGTGTTCTCGATATCATCCTAGTAAAGGATACTATTGGGACTTCAAAAATGGCAAAGCTCTAGCAGCAAAGAAAGAAACTCCTGTTCGCGAGGAACCTAGCTCCCTGTTCCAACGTCAAAGAGTGGATATGTTATTAGCTGAGCTTACTCGTAAATTTCCATTACCTGTTCCAAAGCCTGTGCATCAACCTATAGAATCTTGTATGTTCTTCAAAAACCCAAAGTATTCTTCAATTAAGTAACAACAGTGGAAATATAAAATCTTTTATCCATTTCCAGCCATAGAGATCAAACAAGAAGTGAAAGTTGAGAAGAAAGACATGAAACCACCGCCAGAAAAGAAACCGAAAGTTAATTAATGAAAACTTATGGTACAATATAAGATAATGTATATTAAGTTTTGTTTCAGTTTTGACAGCGTTATAACCATTTAACCGTTTATAATAATTATACTTCCTGTCGGATTGTAAAAACCGATGTACATAGCAACAAAGAATTAAGACCGACGTGGAATTAAAAGCCAGCCAACTATTTTTCACTTTATTGTCATTTTTTCTTACACCATGGACAATCTAAATCTAATTCAACCATTTCTTCCTGTATATGTTGTTTTATTCGTTTCTTCTTCGATTTTTTCAATTCGTTCTCCAATTGCTCTTGACTTTTAGAAGTGGGGTGCTTCGATATTGGACACCGTGAGTTCCCTTCGTGTTTTAACGACCGAAACAGGAGAAATGAGGGTGAACTTATGTGCTTTGTAATCTGCAAAAGGCGATTTAATGCTTCCTAAACGAAATTATGAAAGGCGATCTATTACAGACTTTCATATTGCTTTTTATGTAGTATGGGATACGATGCATGACGCTTTCTTGATTTTTCAAACATCGGGCGAGCATTTCCGTACTAGAGAACACCTATAAACTATTAAAATCTGTTATTACACTTTAAAATTTTTATGGAACAATTACAGAGAGGAAGGATTTTGATGTGTCAGAGTAGGTTAGTATTTCAGTCTTTTTTTTTAGCTATTCCGTTGTAATGATTCAGCCTGATTTTTTCTTTTGGTTCAGACAAATCATAAGTGATTGTGAAATTTCGTGCATAGTCACATTTATAGAGGTATATTAAAGAAAAGTGAAATTAATTCTGAATTGGACTATTGAGGCCGTTCTATTTAAATATAGATTGATAAGTATTTAATGCGTATTGCTGTCGAATATTTAGATAAAATTCAAATCATAATGTTGCACCTTGAAGTGCATTTAAGGATTGAATAAGATCTTATTTTATTTACGAATGGTTTCAATAAATTGAACATAAAATTTTCCATTTTTTAGGTATGAAAAAACAATGATTTGTGGCCCTAACACGTGTGGTACAGATTATTTGGACGCGTTGGTGTTCGAGCAAGAGGAGGAGGAGGAAGACGATTTCATCAAGGGTCTAAGACACGTGAAATGCAAATTGATTCAGCTGGTCCGTGATCAGCTGCGGAGATCTCACGAGAAACAAGTAAATTTGGGCTGCAGGTATACTGTAATTTCTAAAGGGATGAAACTGCCCGTTGGAAAGAAAAACGACTAAGTATTTTATCTTCAGCGAGATGAATTTGAAAGAAGACGCGGTCAAGCTGCGTGGAGCACCGCATACAAATCCCTCGAGAAGTCCAACGGCATTTCGTCGACTAACTTCTGCGCCGTTTTTAAGAAATTCGCGTCGACGCTTGCGCAATATAATCCTTCTAATCGTTGCAATCGTTGCGATTATATTCACAATGCATTTCTTTTTGATTCGCGGATACTTCTGCAACAGGGGTCAACCCTGCGTCACGACCTTTCGATACACGCATGCTAAACATGCATTATTTTAAGTCCCATATACTTCATTTAATAATAACTTAATGGTACTGCGGATTTTTATGCAAAATTAACAGTCGTAGCATCAACTGCAAGAAACAAAAGTTCAATAGAAACCTACACCTTTTCTTAAGCGACAGCATTCTTAAATTCTCCTTGTGTTTTACTATTATTTTGTATTTCATCTTATTCTTTCTGTAAGTGCATAAAATCCGCAGAGTCCAGTCAACGTAATGTCGATGAAGAAAGCTAAGGGGATGTTTGACAATCGAAATAAGTGAACGTTCTAAGACTTGACACAAAATATATTAAACTTGGAATAATACACCATGTGTAGCGTTTAGTTAGTATGCAACTAGTCGCCTTTATGATTCCTAGGTCGTTGCCGGTAATCCGTAGCGTCACCGATCACGGGATCTCGTTCGGACATCACGGAAACCCGGTCGGATAGGACCAGTTGCAGTTCGTTATGTTCTTTCCGTTCACCTTGCACCGGTGACGATTCACGTGCGATTGTTTTTAGGCTTCGAGATCGGTCCTTCTGATATGTTTCCTCGTGTTCTTCCATTACGCGGAGCGTGGAGCTCTTTTTACACGCAACTTTCTGGACCTGGTATAGAGTTGGCGATTATGATCTCCTTCATCAGATTACGGTCGGTTTTGAAGCTGATGGGCTCCCAGGATTTCGCGGAGAATGGGTTCAACTGAAATCAGAAATTCGGAGAGCGTCACAACACGGTGCATTCGCCTTAAACATTTTTGAAAAATTGCTGCTCCTAATAAGATCTTCACAAGATATCAGAAGTGAGTTGCAAACCTTGAAACTATGTGGTCTTTGAAACACCAAAAAAGGAGCCAAAGCTTTTTTGAAATAATATAGTCCCTCAAAAATTAGTAAATGATGTTACCGAGGGTGACTTGTTGAACCACGAGTAAAATAGCTACCGCTATTAAAGAATTGACTAGGATATCATCACGTTTAAAATCATTAACCCTTTGATAAAATTAATTTACTCTGATTCTCTTTGCAGGTTTGCTTTAATCTAACGGGAATAAACATAAACATTGCTGTTGTCAGCAGCAGATTGTAAGACAACTCACGCTGCATCTGTTTGTTTGAAGTCCCTGTTTGTGGATATCGTACGGCGCGAACAGCGTGTCCGGTCTGACGGGTAGAAACAGCTGTGGTTCCCGTTTGATCTTTTCCTGATCTGAAACGACTACTAGCATTAGTCAATATTAGTTGGTCAGCGTAACAGGGCGACAGTGTAAATGTATATTACCTTGGGGCGACTGGATGATGTCCGGTTGGTTGTTCAGCGCGTAATCCGTCACCTGTTTCAACGTGTACTCGACGAAGTAGGTGTGATCGCCGTGCGTCACGTCCAGCATTGAGTTGTTCCTCGAATCCGGCGGCGTGATGATCGGTTGTTTCATGTATGGTTCGATGTGTACCGGGGAAGTGGTGCCTCGTCGTCGGTACATCATCAGCATCACCGAGACCACCGTCACCACGAACGCCATTAAACAGCCGATCAGAAGTAGGATGAGGGGCACCATACTGATCCCGCTGTCTGCAAATAGAAACGATCGTATTGGTCAACCCTTGGACGCAAGGTTGGAGGTCAAAGACATATTTCATTCAATATCTTGGAAACTATTAGAGCTAGAGGACAGAGGCGGATTTCTGTACAGGCGCGCGCCTGTCGCCTCATACATTCAGGGAGGCTCAAAGTTCCAGTCTCAAATGAAAAAAAATTATTATTTAGTAATTACATACTAATATACTAATTAAATATTTTGTGGGGACCTCAAAATTGAATTGCGCCTGGGACCTCTCAAGTGCTAAATTCGCCACTGCTAGAGTAATGGTTTACATGGAAAAGTTGTGCACACAAATATTTGCTTAAAAGATATCTTGAAAATTAGAAACACTTTTGCAATTTTGTTTTACAATTTTCCTTACCACATCGATTTTTATACGAATTCGTATGTATCTGTGATCTATGAATCAAAATATGGGATTCGTGGTTTTCGGATTTTTTGTTTTTTTTTTCACATTTAATAGTAATTATTATGTTCATATTTTCCCCATCTCGTGTGAACGAAAGTGGGATTATATTTGATGGGAATATGTCGTTGAACAGTTAGGGTTACCTGTATGCTTCTCCGAATCCCTCAGCAGTATGTCCTCGAGCAGACTGACTTCGCTTCTTCCTTTAGCGTTCACAGCATACGTGACCAGGTAAAAATGGGTGGCCGGAAGCAGGTCTGCCACGGCGATACGAAATAATGGTACGTCTGCGGATATGCTGGACGTGTTCACCCTTAGATTCTCTGTCAGAACCTCGTAAGCCTCTAATCGGAACTCTTGCCTGAGGCCGCCGTCGTATCCCGGCACACACTCCACCTCCAGGATCTCGGAACTTTGATTCAACGACGCCTTTATCGTGCAGTTGTTCAGCGGGTTCGGTTTCACTGAGCGAATAATTTCAAACGATTATTAAAACCATTCCAAGTGTGCACAAATTAATTAATAATCTCCATAAGCATTTACTCCAGCTTAGCAATGATCAATCTCCAATACCGGGGAATAAAATATTCGAATACTAATTTATGTATACATGCATGTCAATTGATTAGAGGCTCAAATACAAAATATTGTTGTTAAAGTGGTGCAGTTTGCACAATCGCCACTACATTTATACCATAAATTATAAATTACTGTCGAAACTTCGACCGGGTAAAATATTTCAAAAATTTCAGACATTTAGACAGGAGAAAACATCGAGTTTCCGGGAGCGTTTTAATTCGACAGTACCTACGTTCTCTGACAAAACAGTTTAAACATTCACAAAGCTGTCGCTAACGATAATCACCTATTTCAGGGCAAGAGAACTTTGAATATTTGAAATAGTGTTTTCTAAAATAGTACACCCAATCGTTGTCGGAAACTGATGGACCGGTACAGCTATCCGCCACTGAATGACAGAAGCTTTTAATAAAAAAAATCGTAATTGTCAGTCCGAGTGAAAACCAAGTTCCGAATGAAATAGCATTATATATGTCAGATTCGCGTTAATAAATGATTGTTCACCTCGGAGATTATTGAAATCCTCGAAACTTTCACCGAATTGATCTGTGCTTTTATCAGATGTAATGTCTTTTTACAATTTTCTTTTATTAATGAAGTTGGCTATTTAAACACATCGATAGCAAACAATTTCACAAATATTATGAACGATTCCGAAACAACCGGAAACTCTTGTCTGTTTATCGATGAATTTCTGCGAATATCCTCGCAATTGTACAAGAAATTGCATTTCTTTTCGCTTACCTGCAGGAATGATCTGATAGATGCATGGCGCTTCCTGCTTCCCGATCATGTTTCTACCCCAACAAGTTAGAGCACCGTAGTCCCTCTCAGACACCGGTGTGTACATTAACTCGCTCATTGTCCCATTACTGCAGTCGAACTTCGCCGGCGCAACCTCGAAGTTCTCTCCGCTGTTATTGAACTCCCATACGAACTCCACCTCGTTTGGATCAGCGTCCACCTCGCAGCGGACTTTCACGGACTCCTCCAACGAGGCGCCTATTATCGCCACCTCTTTTGCCTTGCACACAGGGGCAACTGTAATCACAAATTTCCTCACATTATCTTCGAAACGTTCTCCTAATTCGATCAATTTTATATTTACTTGATAAAATAATTAATAACGAACTAGATTCACCTCTTTTGCTTTGCACACTGAGACAACGGTTGTATGAAATGTCCGATTCGTTGAACAAACATAACTTTTCTCTAAATAAAACTTATTGATTAAAGTAATCTCTTCACACGAAGATCAGGGCAATCTCATAGTCTGTCACCAAATGACGAGTTTTTCTATTATACTACGGTAAAAATGGAATTTTTTAAAATAGTATTTCTTGATTAAAACCCTCCACAACATTTGCATCTTGAAATAGAGCATTTCGTATGCAACGATCTAATATAATTATTCTGGAAAAGTGGAAATAGCGCACATTATTTTCGAACTTTTTCGTCCCAATAAAATTACGACTAATGAAGCAGGAAGTTTACAAAGTAGATTATCTTTAGCTCTTCTGCCGTGCAAACCGGGGCAACAATAATTATCCCCTAAAAGATAGAAACAGCTTAAATTTCGTCAGAATCAATTTGACTATTTGTCCAAGATTTTTCCGAAATTTTTAATATCTTAAATAAATTTTTAATATGTTATAAATTCATATATTTTTACGCCAGTTTTAACCTCTTTCCAAAATGAAGTTTCTTGGTTCTCCGTGGATCACACTTAAAGGGTTAATTAGTAGTTCAATTAGATACTCACACTGTACACGCAAAGTAACCGCAGGACTCGTCGTCTCCCCGCGATCGTTGCTCGCGCGGCAAGTATAGTTGCCCGCATTGTCCCGACCGATCTTTTGCAGTACCAGGCTCTGAGTGCTCATGATTATTCCAGCCGAGTAGTTTTGCGTCAACACGCCGTCCTGCGAACAATTATCTAATATTAAACGCTGACTCTACGATCCGTAATCTACCACGGTGAAACAAATAGAATGACTCTCCTAAAAATACCAATGTGAACAGATATTAGCAATGTTGAGTATCGAACAGCTTTGATTAATCTTTGGATAAAGGATCATCTTCGGATGAGGTCCTTCGGGAAAGTCAATGGATTTGTTTCCAGCGATATCACTCACGTTGTGTCTCCATGTGATTTTATGGTGTTCCGGGTTAGCCCGGACCTTGCACTCGAAGTAGACATCGTCCCCTTCCTTGATCTTCTCCGCGTTTAGTGTGCTACCCAGGTGTAATTGTACTTGCGGTGGAACTAAGCATCGAACGCAGTTAGAACATTTTCAATTTCTGCAATTTTTGTTTGCATCGATTTCGTAAAGAAACGGTTAAATATTCTTTGAACCTTCCCATTTACACATTTAAGTATAACTTTGTGAAAAATACGTACAGAATAAATTATCAACTGTTTATTTGATACATCTCTATTTTTTAATATATTTTGCAGTTCAGAAAAAGATTGCATACACAGAGGTAAATTCCATCGTGAGGAACGGTTGATTAACAAACGTCGATCTAGCCATAATTGTGCCAAATATACACAGTGTCCAGATAATTGCATTACTATTATGTAACCATGATTTCTTATCAAACTGTCTCCACTCTCAAAACGAGAAAGCTTTCGAAGCTATTGGTTTTTAATACTAGGTTTATGGAGCATTAGAAGTAGTCACTTCTAAATAGTCATTTTACATTGTTTTATATAAATAATAAGAATGTGTCAGTCCAATTATTTAAATAAACCCAAAGAAATAAATTTATTGAATAATTCATCACGGATGCATCTTTACAATCTCAATATTCGTAAAACTATTAGTTTGCAAAGCTAGTGTTAATAACGTATACCCTCGAGGTAGCAAAAGAGATGTTAAATGCCAAGTGAGTGTTTCGTTAAGGTTAAACACGACCACTTGAAACATTGTTTGCTATTAGACAAATACACTTCCGCCTAGTAGGTAAATTCCATGGTATTAAGATCGACTTAATTAATTAATACTCACAAACTACATTTAATGGAAAGGAGTCTTCTAAGTATGCGTCTGGCAGTGCTGGGTTCTCCCCTCGACATTTCAGGATCTTCCCATGGTCGTCCGAGACCGGCGAGATGATCAACGTGCTCAGAACCACCGTGACGTTACCACCGTCCAGTACCTGCGGGGGCATCGTCTTATTTTGAGGAAGTCAGACAATATTCCATATTTTCTCATCGTCGGATTATTTACTTTGCCTTTCTGGTAAACGGTATTCCCCTCCAGCCAGGTGATCCGAGCACGAGGATGCGACCCCGTGGTTTCGCAGGTGATCGAGTAGTCCTTCTCTGTCTCGAGGATCGTCGGTTTCGATTGGATCTTCACCGACAATGGTTTCACTGAAATCATCAGTAAAGATTCCTTTACATTATTGCCGGTAATTTTACAAAAGAAGATATAAGAGAATTCTACTTTTGTTCTGATTTCAGGAAAATGGCTACTGGATCTAAACATTCCTTTACAGTATAGTCGATTTTACAATTACATTTAAGAAAAGAAGAGATAAGAAAATTCTACTATTGTTCTGATTTTAGGAGAATTGCTGCTGGATATGAATCTGTACTCACGATAGACGTCCAAAAGGATCGTTTTCTCCAATGGAGGTATATGATTCGTGTTCGAAGCCCTGCATTTGTACGTGGTGTTCCTGTGCTCTCTCCTCAGCTGAGGTATCCTCAATTTACTGACCACTATGTTCTGTCCGGTTTCCTCCAGGCTGCCGTCCACTTCTTTCTCGTTCACCAACCAACTGACCACTGGCGTCGGTTTGCCTGTAGACGAAGATTTCGTTGCATTAGTAGTGCAAAAATAGTAGCAAAATACCATCTATCGCGATCCACGTTAAAGCGTCATCTCTTTCTCGCGCAGAGAAACATGTAGATTTCGCTATAGTCCGAATCGTTTGACAATCAAATCGAAAAAAAAAAATGGATGACAGATCACCTCCCCTGACTTCGCAAGACAGTTCGAACTCGACGCCGACTGGAAACGGTCCCGCGGTGCTCTCCACCTCCACCCCAAAGCTGTTGTAAATTAATAGCTGATGCGGCGGAACTGCAAAACAATTCGAGTTCGAATGAAATGGTCCCTTTGAATCTCGCAAATAAACGATCGCTCTCAAAGGATTATATACACTTGCGAATGTGTAAGTTGAAGAAATGCTTTTTTCTGAAAGTATCTTATCATAAGAATATAAAAATATTCATTAAATCCAACTAAAGTTCACAGAGACAGTTTTATTTGCTTAGATGTAATTTATTGTATATTCGTTGTAAATTCGAAATTGATTTTTTTCTAATTTTTAACTGCGAGATAAATCGATTGTTTAAATATTTGCAAGTGTGTATAACCCATCAAGCGGTGAGAAAAAATGCCGATACCGATTACAGTGAGATTCACTTGAAAGTTCTTGGTCGGCGAGTTCTTGAAGTCCACCCTACACCGGTAGATCCCTTCGTCGTCCAGTTGAACCGCTTCCAGAGAAAGGGCGGCCGGTTTCGTTCCGGTCACGAAGTAAGCCCTCGGCCCGACCACGGTGCTGTCCGACCAGTTCAGGGCTTTGTTGAATGCCCTTCCCCGCACGTCGAAGCTGAAAACCAAGTCGACCTTTCAATATTCATTGTCCCCCAGCGGGGATCCATCGACCATCGGACCGTCCTCGTGACTCGTGATTTACCTGTAGATCGGTTTCACCGCGTCATCGCGGAACCAAAGCACCATGTATACGCGATCCTCTCGCGTGGACGGTTCAATGTCACAAGGCAAACTAGCGTTACGCCCCAGAACGGCACTGACTTCGAATGTTGCGACTGAGAACAGAGAATATCATGGTGACAAAGGAGAATTTCCGCTGGAAAAAGGCGGACATACTTTAGGAATTGTGTGTATTTTTTTTTAGTCAACTTTAAAACACTGCTTCATGGAACTTTGTGAATTTGTCCTCAATATTGTTGTAGCTATTCCCCGAGGACTTCTGCAGGACATTCTATGAATACATCAACTTGGAATTGTTAATGCAGGTTTGGTCTAAGTAGTTGACTCCTGAATCATGCAAAACATTTACATAATGAATCACAGTAATATTCAGACACATTTAAAAGGACCGTACGACTTGGATATTTTTTAAGATGTTGGAGTTTATTACGTGACCGTAAAAAAATTTTGAAAAAATCGTAAAATACTGAAGTTGTTCGCAACATTTTGTTAAATGGGCCTGTATTGAAAATTTAAAAAATACGTTTCGTAGATCTGTAAGTTCACAAAGTGCCAGATATTCTGGATTTCTAGTAAAAAAAAAAATGACGGAAGTACGAATTTCCATTTCCATGGAAAATGTATGGAAAGTGAAATCGGGGACAATTTGGTTAGTTTCACGATTAGTTCGAGCTAATCGAACACAAAATGGAGCGGTATTTGATGTTGCCGTACAGAAAATATTATAATTCATTCAGTGTTTGTTAATTGTTCATGAAAGACCATTTGCGATTTCTAAAGGTAGAATGAAATATCGAAGATGGTTCGCAATAACTGGCCGAGCAGTACCACCGTTGAAATGCATTTCGATCGAGTCGAATGCTTGCCGATGCAACTATGTCATTGTCTATTTAAATAGATATCGCATGTGCTGTGATCAGACCGCGTCCCAGTATTTCCGCGAGGTTCTCCAAGGAATCTGGGTAACAATTTCCGAGGACTATTTAGAATATCCCTTCGGATCGTACTTCAATTTCTAATTATCCGTTGACCTACATAGTAGTTATTTAAGTAGCTGGGACGTGCGTTGAGTCGTACATGTGTACACAAGCCACCAATAAATATCAAGATCGCATGTAGAAACGTCGATCCGTTTTAACGGGTACCACAGCGAGGTTACGTTCGGTCAGATGTCTGACCAATTCGTGTACAAACTACTTACGGACGTAATGTGTGCGTCGACGTTGATTCTACGGGGCTCTGGTTCGTGTAGGTCCGTATCTACTCGAGTAGAAAGGGTGTATCATTTGTCAGGCACGTGTGTGATCACCAGGAACACGAAATACTTAACAACAAACGATTAATTCCCCTCGACCCGGCTAGCATCCGCGTTCCCCACAGTAGATAAGGTCTGCCGTTGCTCAGACCGACGTACCAGCACGCTAAGCGACTGTCCGAGCATTAGTTTCTATTACGCATTGTTTCCGTCCCGTTCAATCGATGGCACTTTGTCGACTGAATCTACTCGGTGACAAATTTCTATAATTTTTTTACCCGACGAGACAGTATCTTTCCTAAATTCTGCGAATTTCTGTTAAAACAAATTGTATCTATTAAAAGTTGCGGTGGGAATAAAATCGAAATCGGATTAACACTAAACCTAGCTAGCTTTATAAAAATAACAAGATTAAATTTATTTGAACTTTGTGCTGTTCATATATTATAATATCTGCTCTACCAAATATATTTATTTAATTATTTACCACGGTCGAGCATCGTGATAATTTCAATATAATTGTGAAATAAAAAATCTGCAATCGGTCGTTTCACCGGTGGTGGAAAGTTTCATGTTAACATTGACTGTTTCCTCTTCAGAAATATGCGGATGCCATGGACGTATAAAGATTCTGCTGATCGCGCACCGCCCGACGGGATATTTTTGATTCACGAGGGCAAACAGAGTTAACCTTTAGAGATCCCTCGGAGGCAAGTTAGTCAATAATTACTCGGTGTTTGCTATTTGCAGAGTGCTGACGTCACACGTTCAAGCGTGTAACGTTTCCACAGTCGAGCACGTGTCCGCGACCCTTCCGAATCTACTAAAAAAAAAAAATACTCCACCAGTGAAACATACATTAAAAAAGGTAAGGCACGCGACGCGATCTGGACGAGTGCGCGAATCCAGCATACCGTTTCACGGAGTAGACAGGGCTCGCGTTCGGTCAGACAAGAGTCGCGCAGCTACTCGATAATTAGCGCTTTCTCTCTGTAATTGCACCGGCGCTGGTACCGACTTGTTCGAGCGGTGCGGTTCGAGACACGTGTCTGACCGCGGCGTACACAATCTACTTGCCCGGAATGATTCTCGCGGGTGCCTGAAGAGTGGGATGATCATCTACCGGGGGGGGGGGGGGGGCGGTATAACGTACCCAAGTCATCGTCCTTGTCCCAGTTGCCGGTGGCGTTCACGTAGACGACCACAGCGAGTATGTACCCGCTGATGACGAGCTTGATCGCGACCCCGGCGAGCGCCCCAATTGCCATCCCAAAGGGGGATGGTCTGAGGGGTGAGTTCGTTCCGTTCAAATCCACTGCTTGCATAATGTCGCCCCGCGCCGGCCTGTCCTGTGACTCTCCTTTATTATCATTCCACGTCAAGAGGTAGACGTCCTCTTCCTCCTCCTCCTCCTCCTTTTCCACCCTCCTCCTCCTCCACCACCTCCTCCTCCCACCGCTTCCTCGTGCGATGTCCTCCGTAGGATACCCCCCTCGAGGGGCAAAGGGAAAGGGCGCAGGACACGCTCACCGATTAATCCGGCGCAGAAAGAACGTTTCGAGCGAACCGCTGCTGCCCGCTTCCTCCCGATCCTGCATCGAGAACCTCGTTGCAGAGAATCACCGATCACCGGTCGACTGGTCCTCTCGGCGTACCCGACCTCCGCAGGCCGAATCAATTCGATTCCCCCGTTCTCTCGCCTGACTAGCCTCTGGCGCGGTTGCTGCTATGCTGGCCTCTACGAGTCCGAGGAGCGGTGAGGCTCCGCTCGATTTCGATTTATTCTACTTACACGGGCCAGGAGAGAACCCGGTTTGCCCGAGACGGGAACGTTCCTCGAGCAGTTTACTGGGTCATGTGCACAGTAGCAGTCCCCTGTTCCGATTATCCGTCGAGACGGCCGTTCTCGGGCTGACGCGACAGGCTAAACGCCTGTTCCCTCAATGGCGATCACGGCCAGGACAGGGGTTGCCTCGTGCTTCATCGGGGACGTCGAACGTGTGCCACCTATCTTTCGGAGTTTCGACCAAGCAGACTATTTTCACTTTCCGTTATCAACGTTTGTCAGGCCTCCACCTCGCTCGGAACCGGATCCGAGTCTAGTCACTCTCACGCACCCACACGCAACACCGAGATACAACCGACGCGACGAACGAATTTGCTCACTCTACTCTCGATCACCTTCTCGCGACCGATGCACCGACGAGAGAGCCTACGCTCGAGCCGGGGCAAAGAGGAACGTTCCTGTGCTTCGGGGGACACCAGGACACCCTCGACATTTGGAGGAGAAAGGAGAATGTGTTCGTGTGCGTGTTCGTGTGCGTGTGCGTGTGCGTGCGCGTGTGTGTGGTGTGTGTACCCCCGACAGAGATAGAGAAAGAGATAGAGAAAGAGGGAGGATAGCCCCCGAGGGTGAGAGACCGGCCGCCGGCGGTCGTTTCTGCCGTGAACCGCGCTACCCGAATGGACACACGCTGGTTTGCAGGCGTCGCTAACCCGACGACGATGAGCGCCGATCGATTTTCGTAAAGTCAGTCTGATCTCGGTTCGTGTTTCGACGCTCTCGATTCCCGCACAATATATAGCCACCGCGCGGCGGCGAGAGCGTGCTCGGCGCAACGCACACACGCGACCACCAGCGAACTGCGACGAACCTTCACGACCGACCGTTCACCACGTCCCGACGACCCTTCGGCCCTCCTCGTTTCTCCCTCTCCAACCCCCTTCTTCTTCTCCCTTCCCCCGTCCCGCTTCTCTGTCCCACTACGCGCACCTCGACGCTGCTATTCACTGTTAGGGGTCGCGAGACGCAAACTATTAAACTATCTTCCAACCGAGGTGAAAATCCTCTTTGACCCGACGATCACGGTTTACCCGCCGATCCCGAAGAATCCGAGCACCGTCGTTTGCTTCGCTCCTTTCCTCGAGGCTCCCATGGCCCTAGGAACACCTGGCCTTAACTGTTCGCGAAGATGGATCTCGAGAGCGACGCGTGAAAAGCTGTCCCGCTTGCTGCCAGACCTGCTTAACCTTCGTCTGCTCTTTGTTTTCCGTGTTCGATTCTCCGGCTGCTTGGCCAAATGACCCATTTAGAATTTTATTTTTGGTGGGATCGCGAGAACGATTTCAGAGGATTTTAGATGCGTCAAATGAAAATATTATTTGTATTATTTTTGTTGTTTCGAAATATTGGAATAGAAAATGTTATTTTGCTTGCAGGAGCCGCTTCACCTTCGGCTGCTCCTGGGTTTCCATGGTCGATTCTCCGACTGCTTAGCCAAATGACCCATTTAGAATTTTATTTTGTATTATTTCTGGTGGGATTGCGAGAACAGTTTTAGTAGATTTTCTTTGTGTTAAACGAGAACAAATTTATTTTTGCTGTTTCGAAACATTGGACCAGAATGTTATTTTATATGCAGGACCGGCTTCATCTTCGGCTGCTCTTGGGTTTCCATGTTTGATTCTGGGGCTGCTCGAAATTACCCATTTAGGATTTTATATTGGATCATTTTTTTCGGGATTGCGAGAAGGATTTTATGTGTGACAATTCGAGGCTAATGGATTTTTATAATTTTTGTTGACTATTGTAATCGTTGTTTTTCGAAATTTCGATTAAAAATTTGTTCTGATTCGCAGACACTTAACCTTCGCCTGTTTCCCATGTTCGATTGTAGAGTCGCTTGACGAAATGACCCATTTAAGCGTTTACTTCGGTTCAGTTTTATTTGTTTATTTCGAATAATACTTTTTGACAATTAAAGAAAGGTCATTTTAATTGCAGTATCAGCGTTCGTCGTGGGTTGCTTTGAGAAATTGGGAAAAGTTGTTTGATTTGCTGGTGGACGCGCTTAACCTTCGTCTGTTCCCCAGTTTCTCATAATGCTGGAGCTACTAGACGAGTCGGGGTGACCTATTTTTTATTTTTTGTTTCGTTGTTTGTAAATTCGCGAGAGTGCTTTTGGGGGAAACTATTAAACGAGTTTATGCCTCCCTACCACATCAATAGAAAGTTTTCTTGTAATTTTTAAAATAATTCCGTATATCGACCTAATATAGATTTCTTAACAATCGTGCTTCTTTATTTCGCGGAAAAGGTTTTGAATATAAACTCCTTGATTTATTCGATACATTTATGTATGTATGTTTTCAATTAAGAATACTTTACGTGTATAACGTGAAATTTAGATTTTATAATAAGGGATTTCATATTCGAATTACCGTCACAATAACCGATTTCTCATGAAATAAACAAATTGACATTAATTATTTGAAACTATATAACGAATTCTAATTTTCAGATTGGCACCATGCAATCACTGAAGGCGTCCACTACGCAGTCCATCGCTAGTTCTCGACCAACGACCCCTCACAGCGTGGTAGCGACAATGCCAGCTAAATAACCCCTTAAGTGTCTAGTCAGTGACCAAAAAATGTAATAAATGCCGTTCATATACTGTTTACTGTTCGTATACTGTTCATATACGCCATTTTTCACTGTTTTAAAACGGTGACTCACCGTCTAACGTGGCAATAGCAGACATCTACTATGCTAACGGTAGAAAGTAGGGTAAGCTTCTAACATACAGTGACTCCGATTAATATTCGGACGCTCTTTAAAAAACGATAACTTTTTTGATATTGCACCATACGATTTGAATTTTTTTGAGAAGTTAGAGCAATTAATTCACTACGTGATGTGAAAAGAAATTTTTTCAAAAATTGCAATTGGTCGGAATTGTAGAGAAAATACTAATAGTTGCATTTTACAAATTTTTTATGTGGGTCTATATTGAAAATTTAAAAAATATGTTTTGTAGATCTGTGTCAATTACATGAATTGTAAAAGTTTCATCGAGATCGGTTGGTGTGAGAAAAAACGACAGGCATTTAAAGATATATGAATCCTTAGATTTATTGCAGTTAAAGGCCGAAAATTTTGAAAAATTGCAATTTCTACCATCTTTAAACGTTTGTAGCTCATTGCAACGTTGACCGATTTTAATGGAATTTTCAGAATATGTTTAATTGATACAGATCTGCGAAACGTGTTTTCTACATTTTCAATATGAGCCCACATAAAAAAGTTGTAAAACATAACTTTTAATATTTTCTCTGCAATTCCGACCAATTGGAATTTTTTCAAAAATTCTTTTCACGTTAAGTAACGTGAAACCGATTGTTCTAACTTCTATTATATTAAATATTAAAAAATATTAAAGAATATTAAAAAAGTTATTGTGTTTTTAAGTGTGTCCGAAAATTAGTAGGTGTCGTTGTATACACAAGCCAGCTACAAATATTAATGTATCTCGAATAGAATCGAGCAGAACTAGTATCGATTGGGTGAGTTGTTTTCTGTTAAATCTAAAGTATCGATTGGGTGAGATGTTTTCTGTTAAATCTAAATTGACCGTTCTATATCTTCGTTATTTTTCTATTTGTACACAGTGACTCCCAAAAATCAAATTATCAAAAATTATCAAAATTTTCAATGTAGACCCACATAAAAAAGTTGTAAAATGCAACTTTCAGTATTCTCTCTCTACAATTCCGACCAATTGCAATTTTTCAAAAAATTTTTTTTCACATCATGTAGTAAACTAATTGCTCTCACTTCTCAAAAAAATCCAAGTTGTATGGTAGAATATTAAAAAAGTTATCATTTTTTTAAGAGTGTCCGAATATTATTGGGAGCCACTGGATACAGGATGTTCGACTACGGGTGGGAGAAAATTTTAGAGGTGGTTCTCCATAATAATATAAGTCGAAAATGAAGAATAAAAAAATCGTGATTCTGGCTTCGTTATTTAGTTTATTAACCCATAGCACTCGAGTGGCGACTATGCGGCTTACATTATTAAATATGTTACTATCTAATCAACTACTAAACATCTAAGTATTCTATGAGGTATTATATGTCAATTTCATATCCATCAAATTTTAAAAATCAGAAGGAATACCTAAGTCGGAAGAAATGTTTAACTTTTAAATTAAAATAGCTCCGAGTGCAAATGGTTAACAATTAAAAATCCAACTAAAATGCGGCAACCCATAACTAAATAACGAAGTAGAAATCGCAATTTTTTTATTCTTCATTTTCGACTGATATTGTCATGGAGAACCACCCTTTAAATTTTCTCCCACCTGTAGTCGAACACCCTGTATAAGTCACGAAACTTTGGTCTGGGCATCACAGGAGTGTCAAAAACATGGCATCAAAAGGCAATATTGACACATGCGTATGTTCTCGACATCCAGAGGGATGCTATGTTTACTGGAATATTTTCAATGGTACATATTACGCTTCGTGATTATTTAACACAACAAATTGTTAAAGAAATTTGCAGTAATCAATATTTTTCTTCAGGGTTCTGCTCTTTTCACCGTTTGCACAGCGATAGTTGATCTTTACTGCCTATCTCAAGCTGCGCCAGGTTCAACGCATTATGGATACTATATGTAATATCGTATGAATTCGTATACGCGGCAATCCGCATGGTAAGAATGATATATAGTTCTAAAATTTGATAGAATAAGCAATAAAGTACAAGCATACAAAGAGTTTGTCTGTTGTCTTGTTCCAGTTCGCAATGCCCTTGTAGCGTTCGCATTGTTCTCCGTGATTGGTGGAGTAGCTATTTTCGCAACATCCCTAACACTGATACGTGCTTTGCGAAAGGATCACAAGAAGAAAATGGTGGCTTGGCTGTATAGTTTCGCGGGTTTTGCTACTTTCAGATTGTTTGCTTTTTTGTTCTTCAGTACAGTAAACTATATGATATTCGCTTACAACGCCATAATGTGTTTTCTGTGGTCCGTATTTACTTGTGTTTCCATTTACAGATGGTTAATCGTGTACTCTCTGTTCATAGAGTTGAGTGATCTCATAAGATTGGAAGACCTTGCACATTTGAGAGTAAGGTTCCTATCAAATAAGTGCATATTTTGTTTAAACTCTGGTGCAATTCAACATTCAGTTTCAAGAATTGACATAGTGCGCAAATAAATCTATCCACTGATTGTTTACAAAAGGAGACGTTCATAGTTTCAATAGTTTTGCCATAAAAGATCTAAAACAATTTTCTTTGAACTCTTGCGTAGATTTCTGCATATTTCTGCATATTTCTGCACCGAAGGGTGGCTTATAGTTAATAATTATTACGATGGTAGCGAAATAATTGTTAGACCGGTTCAATGGACAATATTTCGTACTCTTTTCGACAGACTGTAAGGTTGGGGAGCAGCTCGATCCTCCCAAAGAATTGTCCTGGAGTCACGCCAATAAACTTTCTCTATTGTGGAAATACCGAGTGTGATTCTAGTCGATAATTTTCCGTAGCCAGACGTGCACGGGTTGCAACGTACACAGTGTTCCAGCAGTAGTTTGGTTCCAGGGCCGTGTTCTACTCACCTTAAAGATAAAAGGAAGTGTGACATTCAATCTCCGTAAACAATGAACGCTTGTATGCCGTCGGGGGTGAAAAAAGGTGTCCAGACTTACGTGTACACTCGGGCCTATTCACTCCCCACGTCACCGTGCTGTACTCTTAAAACACGTCTATTTCAGGAACACCCCGTAGAGAATCCCTTTTCCGCTCATCGGAGACCGTGTGTGGCTAAAGTGACAAACTCTCTCCTGTTAATAAGGACGCTATACGTATTTCAAACAGCAATATTCCGAGTTTTTAGCGCGCGCAATCACTTCCGAGAAGTGGTCTGTTTCCTAGGCTAATGAAAAATCGTTGCGTAATTCTTTTTATTAAATCGAACAGCAAATCTTTATGAAACTACTCGGGATTATTTATATTATGCTTGGAACTTCAAGTTTGCCAGAAGTACACAATCTAAACAACTAAAGTAGCTTGTGAGCCCTAAGGCTGGCTCCAGGGGCAGCCCGGGGCAATTGACGTCAGAGTCATTAGACGTGGGATATTTGTGACACATTTGGCGACACATTTGGCGACACATTGCTACTGATTTTCATGGACGGCTGAAAATTGTTGTGATTCTCAATTTTTCTTTTTATTAAAAGTTCTCTATAGTTATCTTTCTGTTTCGACTACCCTAAGTGGGCGTGGTTTCTCTCAATTTTAACGCAATTATACTTATGAAAATCTTATTCTGAAAACTACTATGACTCTGTATTCCGAATTTTTAGGCGTGGTATTTTCTGTATGGGCGTGGTTTCGTTCCCCTCGATTTCGACGGAGCCAGAACACTGCCCCAGAGGGCAATCAGTGCCCATGTCTCACGTATACATCAAATCTTTTCTGTCTCAATGTATAAAATCTTGTAAAAATTTACTTCCGAAGACCACAATCATTTTTTAATTCATGCCTCAACAATGCGAACACGTAGGAAACTCGTTTCCTATTTTTAATAAAAATAGAAACTGCAATAAAAACGACTAGTTTTTAATTACGACGTTCCACCCCGCGGAGAATCCCTGTGTGTGGCGAAAGTGACAAACTCTCTCCTGTTAATAATGACAGTATATTTGAAATAGTAATGTTTACAACATACAATTGCGACGTTACTACAGTATTTATTTATTTATTCATTTTTTTGTCTTATTTTTCGTTTAAGGTAATTGATAATGTCTCGCAAAGGTCACACTCATCACATCGCGTGCGATCTCATTCTCGGCCATGTGTCCAGAACATTTTTTTCGCACTTTCTCTCTCTCTCTCTCTCTCTCTCTCTCTCTTTCTCTCTCTCTCTGTCTCTCTCTCTCGCGCGGGCGCGCGCGCGCTTTCTCTCGGCTCACTTCCAAAAATTGAAACCGAAAATGTACGGGATCTCTCGCGAGCCGGGACCACGTCTAATCGCATTACTAACGTGTCGAAAAAATTATACAATGGCGAAAATGTACAGTTTAACGGATGTCCGGAGTTTTCCATCCCTTTTCTCTCTCTCTCTCTCTCTCTCTCCTTAATTGTTGATTAAAAGGGTTGTCTTGTCGAGATGGGGTTGTTTATAACCGAACAACAGGACCCGGAAATTAATTTCATACAATCGATATTGTCATGGTTGGTGTCTGTAAATTCTAAAACGTTGTTTGCGATGGGCGAAACCGGGCCCACCGGAAATGTTGGGTCCCATGGACTCCGTGAATATCTCTCCTTCTCTCTCTCTCTCACACACATGCACACACACACACACACGCTTACATACATACATACATACATACATACGTACATACGTACACTCTCACTCGTATTCTCTAGCCGATCATTATATTTCGACTCATTTTCTCCTACACTCTTTTTCTCTCTCTCTCTCTTTTCTCTCTCTCTCTCTCTCTCTCTCTCTCTCTCTCTCTCTCTCGCGTGAGCGTTCCACGTGAACAATGAGCGACGAGAACGCGACTCAGCCGTCACCGTCGAACCACGCGCGTTCGACCCAATTCTCTTCTTTTCGTTTGGCGCTTTGCTTTTGCTTTTTTTTTTTTACTTGTTTGTCAACACGATTTTTTTCTTCTCTCGTTCAGCCGTGTCTAGCGACGGCCACGCGTCCCTCCCGCTTATGCTTTTTTAAACGTACTGTGACCTATGGGCTATGGCACTTGGTGCAACTAGTTTTTTTCGGATTCCTTGGATACTGCTTTTACACTTGTAAGGTACTTAATTATTATCGTTATTGTTATTTATAATGTATGTATATTCATATTTATATGTATATGTATATGTATATGTATATGTATATATATATATATATATATATAGATTTTTTCCCCGTCTCAATATTTATATATATATATGTAATGCTTTTTGTATTTTTTTTATATATATATATATACTTATATGACACATGGTAATTCGTGCGTTTCAGTATGGTACAGGCGTGCGCAAGGTGACACAGTCAATTTACTTTCGCGAGCTTGCGGGACGAGACGGTTTCTTTGATCGGACGCTTCGTCCGAGAGACGAACACCTCGAGGAAGCTCTCGAATATTTTGCCAGCTTCGGGGAGCAGTCACGAATATTCGTCCGTGTCGCGTTGTGCTAATATTTTTTTTCGAAAGGGAACCACCCATACGTAGATATTGATCATCGGACTGCGGATAATTATGCGAATTTTTTCCAGGCGCTTTATCACCAATCGCTAATTCAGAATAAAATGAACAAATATATTAACACGCCAGCGACCGACATTTTTCTATCCGTTCGTTTTCTTTCTCGTGTTTTCTAATGAATCGCGATGTCATTTTTCGCAAAATGACATTATGTTGATCCGTTTCCAAGAAACTAGAATCATTTATGCACCGCAAGACGTCATTCGGTCGTCGGTGAAATGACTAATCGTAGCGACGACGCGGTCGTATTGTATATATGTGTGTTAATGGACACGAACGCGAGACCCACAGTCTACTAATCACTAAACCGTGAATGCTCTCGCGTGTTTATAGATAGAAACTGCCAGCGAATAAAGTCCAACGAGAGACAATTTCGCACGCAGAAATGCTTCTCGAGGTAGAAAGCTTCGATCCAAGACCCATTTTCGCCAGGTTAAAACAGTCCACTAGACGGAAGTTTCTCACACAGCGGATATACACGTTTTCATAAATAAAATCGTGTCAGAAGAAATGATCGTTATCCCTCGCGAATTCAGCTGAAGATCAAATGGAACTGCGGCACAAGCTCCATTAAATCTTCAAACATTCGGGGACGATTTTTCGACGGGAACTGTTCACCACAAAAATGGACCCTCATTCGACGCAGTCGAGGTATAAAAACTAAAAATATTATACATTTCTGCAGAAACTCGCAAACATCCGCAGTCTGCCTACCCCGACGATCGTTAAAAATGATCAACGCATCCTCTCGCGCGGGAGCCGCATACGATCGATCGATTGCTCGCCGATTTCCGATGCGCGTTATCGGAAAACAATTTCGATTTCCTGGAAACAAAAGTATAATTATAGAGCGAACGGTGTATCGTATGAAAAACGCATCGGGCCGACTAGCGTCGCTCGATCGACGTGTCCCGTTTGATCTTTCTGGTCCGGGTTTCAGTCGAGGAACGTTCGCCGAGTCGAAAGTGTCGATAGAAGCGACGACACGCGAGCTTTCGAGCCAGGATCGCAACGAGAACTCGCGTTTCTCTCTCTCTCTCTCTCTCTCGCGATCCGTATCGTAAACCGATATCCTGTCCGTCGTGGCCGTCGCGGCGGAATCGGCGGATCCCTCCCCGGATCTGTCCGCCGCGCCGGTTCGGATCTCTCAGGACGAGCTTCTGGGAAAAATAAAGTTGACTGCGTCGCCTTAGATGGAACGTCGATCGCCTCGATCGTCGTGTCAGCTCCTAGCGATCGGCTTACGGGCTAGGGTTCTATTATACAATGATACAATCGCCACCGCGGGAAACCTTACTCGGAAAAACGATCGTGTGCTGATGCGACAATCTGATTCTCCGCTCGTGGTAAACAATTTGAGTGTACAGTCTAGAGTCTATAGAATCCGTCGCGTCGGTTTCGACTAGCGAAAATCGGCCAACTAAATCGGACATCAAAGGACGTTCTCTGTAGGCCGTTCGTTCTTTTCGGGGTTGAAACGGTTCCGACTCGCGAGGAACGGCTAAGTGTCACTGAGAATTAGATGGTACGAAGCAAGTGCGACGTAATCGAATTTTCTGTTCGCAGAATTTCAAGCTGTTAAGTGGCAATGTATACTTCCGAAAAACCAGAATAACCTTTTTCTTTTATTAGCAGTGAGCCTACCGAGCACTAAAAGCGTATGAAATATTTTAGCTTACGAAAATGACAAGGCCCTATTTAGAATAAATTGATCGAAGAAATTTGTCGAATCAATTTCTCTGTAAGCAACTTCATAATTTCAATAATTGTACAGTGAACAATATAAAGCCTGTCATTTGACCGGCAGTGGTAGGTTTAGTGTTAACACTCTGTTGTTTAAAGTCAGAGTGAACAGCACAATATTCAGAAAAACATTTCAAGAAGGAACGTAATCAGCTAAACAATTTCTAGTGGCGAACGTGTTAGATCGATTAGTGAAAATTTGAAGACTAAATTCAGGGTTCAAATGGAAATTCGAAGGATCTTGCAAAACAACGTCGACCAGAAAATTCGTTCGTTATCGTGATCTGAAGAATTGAAATCCAGAACCATGTTCAACCCCTGAAATCGGACGCTTCGAGTGTTCTTCCGGCCGCCATTTTGCGGTCCTCGCGATTTTTCCTCGTCTCTTCTTCTCAAAACGTCGCTACACAGTCTTACGATCTAGGAAATCACGCGGCGAGGATTAATCGGATTGATTTTCTCGTAAAAAAGTCGTGATCGATTGCTCTCGCTGCTTCCTTTTTTGGTTTCCATTCAGGCTTCGGCGCACTCGTAATCGTTCATCATAATTGTAAAATGCGGAGAGAGATCGAGCCCGCCTCGTCAAGGGAAAATATCTGAACAGAGTCCAAAGATGAGATCCGGTATATTGTAAATCGGTACTTAAAAAAAAGAAGAAAATCAATTTGTATAGATTGATTACACTGAAAATGTAATCGGTGGACTTTTCCGCAAACTGTAAAATATTTCCAATGAGCTCTGTGGACTAATAACGAAATATTATATTCGTAAAAATGGGCAAGTACCAGTTTAAAAGGATTTAGAAAGCTCAATAGATTATTTTCAACACGTTAAAGTCATTAATGGAAGAAAGAACTTTTTATTACCACGTTTTTTAGTTTTCATGAAGATTCGTAGTCTACAAATACTCCTGGAAATTCGAAACTGAATCACCGGAAAGCTTTTGACATCGCCTCGGATCCCATCCCTAGCCCCTTCTTTTTTTCGAAGAAAGCGAGAAGCGTGCTTCCGTCTCGGTGTAAGATATAATTTAAAGCGTGATGTATTTACAGATAGCTTATTGTACAGGTTTCCGCGATCGTACGGCCTCGTGAGAAATAAAGATATTTTTTCACCTTCCTCTCTCTCTCTCTCTCTTTCTCTCTTTCATGACCCTCTCCACCCTGTTCTTTTCCTCGTTTTCTCTGGCTCGCGCGCGATTAATTAATCGAATAATTATTCGCTCTCAACGGTGTCGAGCCGCTCAGACGTGTTAAGACACTAAAAATCACCGACGAACAGCGACGCATTCAGATATCGGGGAACACAACTTGATCGTCTTCGTTCGCGGCACGGAAGCACTTGAAAACATGCCCTCTTTCGACCTGTTTGCATCGAGACGCGCCGCGCGCTATTGCCTTACTTTCCAGGCGATCTACCGCTGTTCAGAGAGCCAGGCACGTTCGCATCTGTGGTACGTTCTATAGACGGAAAAAACTGACAGAAAGTTCCGCAGCCACGCGGCTGACAGAGTCCGTCGCATCATCCGACTCCGTTAACCCTCTGCGAGCCAATTTTTGTTTCTTCCTCCATGTCCACGCGAACAATAATTGTCCTACGTGAAAAAAACGATTTCGGAAAACGCTTACTTACTGCGCGAACAATCGTGCGATTCGGAGAAACTGTGCAATAAATATTCTTTGTTTCGGGGAGATTTAATACACCGTTTATTCTTTATCCAGCAATAGCCATGGAAGATGAGAGTTTTACTTAGCTTTCCGCGGAGATTCGCCTATAAAAATTAGAGTTTTTGTCGGAACACGGTCTGGTTATCGACAATCAACCCTTACGGGGAAATATATAATGTGCGTAGATCGTTATAGATTTTTATTTCGGTAAGATAATTTTCCAGCTCCGAGTAATGCTGCCGCTACCTCTCGCCGGCAAACAGTATTCGATAGAACGAGCTATACGTTGGAAAAATCATACACACGCGATTGATTGAGAAAGTCTTTTAACTCCCCTCGACTCGACGTTTCAATGGCTTCGCCTAACTGCTCGTCTTCAGTCGTCGACTTATACTGTTAGCTATTTAATCGACTCTGTAAGACTGTAACGCTTTAGAACCTCTCGACTGTAATTTATTTTCAAATAAAAATTAAATAGACGTGTTCAGACGCTAAAATATTGTCGGAGAAACCTAATCATAAAATACACGAGAACATTGCTTTGCCCGTTTAATATTTTCTATCGCCATCCTATGCGTTCAAGTTATTAAAATTGTTCTAATAATATTTCAATGCACATTATTTGATCTTTGATACAGACGTATCGCTGACTCCGTTTCCTCAAGGTGAACGACGTCGTTTCACCTTTTTAGTGTGTATGCAAATAATTCGGTGGATGATAACGTTAACAGTCTCGATCGAACACTCTCCGCCAGGGGTAGTAGCAAGGCCCGAGATACAAAAACGACGAACTTATCGGATTAGACTCTTAACTATAAGCAACTCCGCCGTATCCTCTTTTACCATATGAAAATACAGTGTAAGGCTGCGTTTATGTTTTCCCATCTGCGAGATTGCAACTCAACTCCCGCCCGGCTGGCTTGCTGCCTTAACACTTTGACTGCCGGGACTCATAAAGATTTTATAGCGTCGAAGCTTTCTTTTCTTTTTTTTTGCTTTTTCTTTACCCTTGCAACCGGGGATAACGAGCTAACTCGTCGTTTATATTCGAGAATATGCAACGATAATCTGCGATCCACCCATTCCTCCAAAACACTTTTTGCATTCAATCCGTTAGACCATGAAATTTTCTACACGCGTTCGTGGCAATATGCGAATTTCCGAAACACGGGAAAACATTCACATTGATTACTAGACACCGGATCTTCATGGAAAATCAAAAATTTTCTACCTGAATTGCTACTAACTGGAGTGAAATAGACATTCAGTTTCTTTCTTACGATTTTAATATGGTGAAAATAATGTAACAGTATTTTTAAAGTCTTCTAATGTTTTCACTGTTCTAAATTACACCTACTCATTTTTGTCATAAATGTATAAAATCCGCTGTCTATTGATTACTGTAGACGATCATCCGAATCAAATCTTATTTCTGATTGTTTTTGTTTTTTAAGAGAGACGGAAAATTAGTTTTCTATATTCAGTTTTTAGCTGTCTGGGATCTTGAGAACTTCCAATAAACCGTCGTTCGGTTTATTATCAGGATCAATTTTTATGAGCCGCTCGGCAATCAAAGTATTATATTCCATGGGGTGCAACGTGCCCGTAACATCTCACACCAGGCAATACGTCGAAATTACTTCGAGAGTGTTTTGAAGATGAGCAACTACTTTATTTCATAAATGAAAAATAAGGGGCGCGTCCACCCGATGGAAAAAAATGAATGTAAGAAATGTGTCAATCTGTCGATCGATCAACATTCATCCCGTAAAAACACCGTGGAAATTAACAGTGTACGCTATTGCTTGAAGATTTATAATCGACCATTCAATTTGAATAATGTAAGCAAGCAGTATATCGATAATCGAGAAATAAAAAAATCGAAAGTTTTACAGACTTTCATTCTCGCTTACATCATTCTCCACATACTGAAATTGTTCATACCGTATAAAACTCATAATTAGACTGCGGATGTTTATGCAATTATCTATTGTTGTAGGCAAACTTTAAGAAAATCGAATCACGTAAAATCTTATTTTCGGTGGTAGTAAAATGAAAATCGTAACTAAATTCTGTGGAATTTTATATTCTAGCATTTTCTGACAATTTTTAGAAGCCATAAATGCATAGAGATCCACAGTCTACTCATAATCGATACTTTAAATGATTGTCGATAAATTCTACAATTTTTGGAACTATAATGGACGAAGGTGGAGCTTCGAGGAACAGCGTACACGAGGTGTACGTTTTAAGGCCATGGCGTACGCCGTACGCGATCGTTCCTCCGTGCTGGAAGGAGAAGCTGCGGCTCCGAAAGAAAACTGCATTGTTGTTCTCGCAAGGTTTACGGCTGTCGCCTATTTACAATGATCGTATAGTTTCTTAACTGTTACAACTTCCATCGGTGGACAAGCATACTGTACATCGTGGTATATCTACGTGGTGCGATATAGAGCTGTTTTAACAATAATCTCTTGTATAGTTCCTCGTCGACGTGGACGCGACCGATATTCTTCGCTGTACAAATACGGCGTCGGACGAGAACCCCAGAACACGAATATCGTTTAACAGAAAAACAATAAAAAAAAAAAAAATAATAATTGAAGGAAGAAGGCTGGACATTCTCGGGTTCGTGGGAATGATCGAATCGTACAACGAAGCGAACCGAAACAAGCTCAACGGAAACAGATCAGTAGCATCGCGAGCGATACGGCAACAAGGATACGAAAAAAATAAAAAATAAAAGTTACAATTTGTAATAATATATATATTTTTTTTCTTAATAATAGTATAATCAATAATGTTTTGTTTTATATATATATATATTTATGTATAATTATATATATATATAGTATATATATATATATATATAATAGGCAAATTAATATGTACAGAATACGTTGTGGTATTAGTTTTCGCGGGCACGTGGTTCCGCTTTCTTTCCCTCCTTTCGTCTGCACGTGGCTCGTGTGCTGTGTTCCTTTACTATACTTTACGAATATTTTAAAAAGGACCGTTTCTAAACTATCTAATTCTAGCTATGCTCCACCGCAAAAACAGAAAAAAAAAGAAAAAAAAATATGTTGAATCCGAGAGAACTATGGCAACTAACGTAATAAATGGCAAGTTTGTTGCTGACGGAAAAAAAAAGAGAATCGGTGCGAGACACGTTCTCCGTGACGCGAATGGAATGAAACGATGAGTAAAAAAGAGGGGGGGGGGGAGGTGACCGTTTGGAAAAGAAAAGAGAATGCTGTCAGAAGAACAACGAAGTGACGAAGAGGAAACAATCGATGCCGGAAGATATCCGATGAATAATAAAAAATACAACTAACGACAATCGTGTGACGAAAATCGAAACACGCTCGCGGATAACACTTTGACGGCCGGCATAGTTAGCGCAGAGAACCTCGCATACTCGCATCGCGCGTTCCCATACTCCGTAGGCTAATTTTTTCCGCTGCGGTATATAGTATAATCGTAGCATACTTGGCGAGAGAAACATCGAAATCGTTCAACCCACGACTGCCGAGGCGGAGTCCCGCGAATTCTAAACAGAGTCAGCGACGATTTCGCTGTATAATTATAATAATCCTTTGCAAAGTGTAAAACCAAATTTTCTGTGAGCCGGGGGCGTCTAAACATTGAAACAAATTACAATTTAGCTGAAGAACGTATGCTGCTTTAAAGTAATGACAACATTATTAATTGAATAATTGTGAAAAGAAAATTTGTCCGCGACAAATTGCAATGGAAGTTGTTTTGCAGATTTTAAAGTGCAGAAAGCTGCACAGTCTATTGCGGATAAAATCTCAATGGCGCCGCTAATAACATTTTCTGCACGAATAAAATGCAAGGGTAAAGATAGATAAGTATCGGAATCCGCCTGGGCAGTTAGGGGTTCGGCTCTATGATACAATCTTAATTTTAGTCAGAATCGGACGCGCGATTAAAACGCGTTAAATGGCCGTCAAAGCGTCGAGCCCGAGCGAAACGAGAATACATACACACACACCGGATACGCAATATATACGGACGACGCGAACGAACGAAGCGTGGAGAGGAAAGAACAGAAGTAAGGAAAACAAACTCTAAAACGTAATATAGATTGCAACGTAATTAAATAGAGAATCGGGAGACACGCGGCGTCCCTCTCTCTCTCTCTCACTCTTTCTCTCTCTCTCACTCTTTCTCTCTCTCTCTCTTTCTCTCTCTCTCTCTCTCTCTCTTTCTACGCTTAGCGACAACTTCGATAGAGATATATTTCATTCATGTACGATCGCGGATACTCGAATAGTGTGCGGTGTGCCCGTTCGTTGGATCTCACTCGGCTACGATCCTTCGTGAACGAAGAAAATCATACGACAAAATATATACGGTTATTATGCACCAAGCTTTTCTCTTTTACACAAACGCGAAATGCATGATTTTATCCCCGCCAAACTGCACTGGGTTCGTACGAAACCTTGACTTTGCTTCTGTTCTTTCCATTAGAAAAGTAAATGTCTCTGTTATGTACTGCGTGTAAGAAAGCTTGTTACAATTATTGTATGAAAAATCGTCATATACAATTATTTTATGGTGCACGTGTATTGCCAAATTTTCCCTCCAAGTCACTTCTGCACGAAATTGCAAGGCCACTGATAATTTCTTGTTACAGTAAATAATGCATTTTTAGTTACATATATTTTTTTCCTGATAAAAGTACGAATTTAATTATCTATCGCACAGTACCCTTCGCGTACAATTTATGATCTCCAGCAGTCTGGCACGATTCATAATATATGTATATATGCGTTTCAGTGATCGATTATAAAGTGGTGTAATTTAGACTGTAATTTTGTTTATATTATCAGATTTAATTCTAAACAGACGGAGAACATGAAGATAAATATAGCTCGTGTATTAGTAGCACTATAAATAATTAAAAATACAATTCAGTCTATTACCCTCTGCCTAAACAAGTGTGTGTCACAGTAGGAAGATCTTATTTTGCACGATTAAATTTCACAATGTTTGAAACACGCAGCACATAACCAATTAAAGCGATTTTCCATAGAAAGAATATCCAAATGACCTTACAATCGCATTAGAAATATAACTTCAAACAGACTTTTTGTCAATACCTGTACCATACAAAATACTCGGACTTTAGCGACAAAAATACTCGAGTATTTTTTCTTAACTAAAGCACTCTGTAGATTTATCATTGAACTCCGAATTTTCAGCGTTTCCGACCAAAATGAGTGCACGAAATATGAAACAGTAACAACTTCGAAAGCATTTAAAGTTTAACACTAATCACTAGAAATGAGAACATCATTTTTACACCTGATACTTAAATTCGTATGGTGTATGAAGCGGACTTAATATTGCTTTTCTACGGAACGATGAGTATAGCAAGGGTTGGAAGAGTGTACAATCGGTAACAGACCGCGAATAATGTCTGCTGTTCCCTAGACACTGGTATTTTGTTTCCTTTCAATTCTTGTTCGGGAACGAACCTCTGTCCAGAAAATGTCGGCTGACCTTTTCCTTTTGCACACACGGGGCTACATGAATTCAAACAAAACACAACAGACCTCTATTGCCGATCAAAGCTTACATCTAAATACATTCAACAAAACCGGGGAACTATTGACAATCGTACCGCAACCGACACTCGAGTGTTGTTTTTCTACATTAGTCGCATTTTGTTTCACGATTTTTCTAATCGCATCACATACTTTCATGTTGTGCTTTTCTCATATCCCTATTTCGTGTCCGAGGATTGAACATCGATTCAATTGCAATTCTCTTTTTCGAACTCTGAATCAAGTTCAGGGAATAAAGAACATGAAACGCGGCTGCGGTAAGGATCAATGTTCGCCGAATACGTATTATTCAACACGCTTTGAAACCGCGAGAGGATAGAGATCACAGAAAAACGTTCGTTCCTCCTTTATGCTTCCGAAATTACCCATTGACCCTCGTCGTTTACACAGAAAAGTAAATATAGAAATATAGTGGAGACAAAAAATATACTTATTAAAAAGAACACAAAAATAAAAAGTGCCACCAAAAATTATCGCAATCGTCTATCTTATAATTTCAGTTGCCGGCTCGTTACAATAAACATATTCAACAATTCGTCAACAATACTCGAGAAAGTATAATAAAAAAAAGATTAAGAAGCACGAATAAAAAATCTATCGACGAATAAATTTTGCTAATCATAATTACAACGTGTATACATAGAGAGCGCGCTCGAAAGGACTTCCGGTTTTCATTCGCTTGATAACTTCTAGGAAGTCATCGCTTTCTTTTTCTTCCTATAATTCGAGTTTTTCGTGTATTCTTTTTCGTTACTCTCAGAGCACATTTTTTCTGTACTTCCTTTGCTCAAAGTTTCAAACGAGACGATCAAAAAGTAGAACAAAAAGAATAGACGAACCGGGAGGGTATAATTTGAGAGGTGGAGGGCGTATTGTTCTAATAGAGAAAAAAAAACAACAACGCAGCGCAATTGAGAGTAAAAAAAACATGTATCTTGCTTGGGGAACGCGAAGAATGATCTCATTCCCGTTCTCATGGTCTCTGGTGTCTACCACGCGACATGAAAAATGCCTTTGACTCTGCCATATAGTCTCTCTGTATGTCTCGTTCTTTCAGTGCGCATATATAACGTGTTAAACAATTCTATATAGTTACACTATATATATATGTATATATATATATATATATATATGTATATATATAATATGACACTGCGGTGTAATAATACTACGGACTTTAGGTCGGTAATCGCGTTCAAAGGCAATTCTCACCGTTCACCCGCTCTACAGAAGAAACGGAAATAAGTGAAACTTAAATACAGAGACAAGAGAAACAACCATTTACAAAAGTACACGACACGTACAAATACATGATCAATGAATCACGAGAGAGAGATTGATTTTTCGTTTTTTCATTTCGCTTTCATTCTATTCGCAGGCAAATATCTGGTCGCGCGAACATTTTCCTTTTCTTTTCTCCTTCTTCTTCCTGTTGCGCGCGATCGACGATTTCCTATTATATCAATCAGACGATCATCAACCTAACTATACGTATCGCAAACGTTCGTGTCTCGTTTCAAGTGGATGCGGGCCGCGCTTCTAAAATTATCGCTAATAGGCGCTTCGTTCATTTTCGCGTTTTCTCTTTCTCTTTTCTGTCCGTTTTCCGCGACGGCGACGCGACGCCGCGCCGCCCCAGCCGATACACAATTACAATAATACGATTAGACTTCTTCTTTTGTTTACCGCTAACGTAATAATTAAAAAAAGGCGGATTACTTTTGTTAAAAATTCGAGATTACTTTGTTTTCATTATTATCCTCCCCATATCCGTGTTTAAAAACTGTTCCTCTGCGACAGTACACATCGGTTTCCGCTTTCGTTCTCTTTCTTTACTTCTTTCTCTCATTACTTTTTTGTTTTTTTTTTTTGTTTTGCATCGCTTTAAATATTTTTCGCTTTTCTCACTGGTATACACCGACCGCATGTGATTAATCGTGTGAATACTCCATGAAGATTCGAAAAATTTTCATTCCCGATTAGAACTGTTGTCTTTCTCAGTATTATATATGCACTTTTCCCCCCTCCCCCGGTACGGCGATTAGGGCCATCACTATTCACAATGCGCAGGATACAATCGAAGAACTGTATACATGAATGTGTTACATAGGTACACTCTTATACAATAGAAAAACGAGAAAAGAAAAAGAAGCAAAAGAAAGAAAAGGATTACTTCGAATCGCGTTATAGACGTTTTGTTTGCTTTCTGTTCCATTTTGATTATTTTTTTTCCCCGGTTGTGTGTGAATTTTACAATATCACATTTTTTAGACATCTGTTCCAGCATGTCGTTCATTGGGTCTCGTCTTCGTCTCGCATCTCTGGTATTCCCCGTTATTTCGAACATCTCCTTTATCCACAATCGTTCCCGTTCACCGTTGATTCTCGCGTGCGTGTCTATTCACCGATATCGCACTCGCTCCGCTCTTCTTCTTCCTCGTTCGCACGATTCCTCCTGCAATTGTCTCCGTCGATCTGTTCTCCAGAGACCGGTCGTTCGCTGCCCTGCAACTCCACCGTTCGTAAATA
Organism: Lasioglossum lativentre; assembly: GCA_916610255.1. Lineage (NCBI taxonomy): Eukaryota > Metazoa > Arthropoda > Insecta > Hymenoptera > Halictidae > Lasioglossum > Lasioglossum lativentre. The sequence goes on along the minus strand of OU744356.1, from coordinate 33,851,319 downwards.
CACAATGCGCACTCGTTCCTCATGATCGATTTCTATTCTCGTACGCTGCGATTACACTGGCTAGTTTTTTTTCCATTTTTTGTTTATTTTTTTTTAAACATTTCCTTTTTTATAAAAAAAAAGTCTCGAACGAGCAAACATTATTCGCGCAGCGACACATCTCGCGCGTTCGCGTCGTCGTCGGTGTCTCGTGGTTTAATTCACCGCTTGATCGCATTTATTTAATTACGATATACACAATTTACATTCGCGACACTGTGTTTTATATCGTATGGGCTTAAACGTTAAACTTTTTTTCTATCATCCTTGCATATTTTTTGTTTGTTTGTTTAGATTGATATTTTTCGTTTTATTATCAATGCTGTCGCATTGCACGAGCGTTCCTTTAATTCCTTGTTTAAAGACAGTTTATTTTCATTTTTTTTTTCGTTTCTCGTTTCTTCAGTATTAAAACGTCTCACGACCGTCGCGTGTTCTCCTTTACCAAACGTATACACAGGTGTCCCTTTCGCTTAGGGTTTGCTTCTGTTTTCGTTTACTTCTTTTCATTTCTTACACGGACTTGCACTACACTCTTTTGTTTTATTTTTTTCTTGTTTTCTATTTTTTTTTAAAGTGCGAACTTTGAAGTCGAACCCCGAAATTTGGAGATTCCGGTATTTTGTGTTATTATCGCGTACTCTTATTTTTGTTCCGTTTCTTTTTCGTCCCTTCGGTTAACACGTTTAAATACATTTGACGTTACAATCGTTAGGGTTGTTTTTTTTCGTTTTACAGAGGAAGTCCCGCGGTGGTTTTTTTCACTTCATTTTTAAACGTCGATGGCTCGTTTCGTTGCGGAGTTCTTTATTACGTGATTCACGGGAAAATCGAAGATACGGTTTCCTATATTCGGATAATACTTGCGGTTGCATTGGAAAAGATCGGACCTTCATTCATTAATTATCTTATTTAGCAACGAACATCCGTCTTTCGTTAAAGTACACGTCGAGATGGGACACTAATTTATTAATAAAAAATATAATATCTCTTAATGACGATGATCCACGGGCTCATATAAACTGATGTGATAAATGATGGATTTTGACCACCGCGATGATGACGACGATGACGATGGCGATGACGATGACAGTGAGGTGGATGGTCAAATGGTAATAGAAATAACGATGATAATAATGATGATGGTGGTGATGACGATGGTGATAACGATGACGATGAAATTTTCGTTAATTGAAACATGTTAACAATAACTATAGCTTTTAAAAAAGAAATATAACAATCACAACGGGGACGCGAAGGAACAAGTGCCATAATAAAGAACTCAGCAACAAATTACTCCGTGTTTTGCAATGTGTTGGACTTACAGGCTGTCTCAGTGTCGTTTGATTGTTTTATTTAGTTTAGGTTAGTTCCTAGTTGACCATAAGCGTGTGCGACTCCATCGGTGCTGCACTGTCGTACAACGTGTCTGTGTCCTGTGTAGGCTCACCCTGAAGTTGACACTGATTACTTAATGTTCCAGCACCACAGTCACAAAAGAATCTGAAAAAGTTAATTAATTAGAAACGAGTCCAATAAATCTGTAAACACAAACAAATTTCGTGACAAAAATAAATGCGGTGCCTCTGTTGCTCTTTTGTGATCATCGTAACTATTCTTGCTTCGTTAATCTTTGTATTGTATTCACCTAACTGACACCTTGTTACTATAAAATATTAAACTTTACAATAGGTAAGGAGATTCGGGATTAGTACTACTTGATTAGCTGACTATTACAACAAAAGAAGAAAATATAAAACATACATATTCTACATATGTATATATCCTACAAATATAACATGTAAATACGAATTTTAAAATTATGGAAAAATATACAATCTCGTAAGAACCGTTAACGTGTTATCTACAAACTTACAGTCAAAATGTTAGTCACCATGCTCTGTTTATGTAACATTAGACCTATATGTATATTTAACAATAGAAATTTCTTGCTAGTTTACGAGATTAATTATTGCAATTACTCACCGATCGTGTCTGATAAATTCTACATCGTGTCCAGCGTGACAAGTTTTTATACAGTTCACACAAATTGCGTTGCGATCTGTCGTGTTGCATGTCTGGCAGCGGTAGAAATCGTGCATAGGAAAGGAAGTGTACGACGAAATTTTGTATAAACATTGGCCGTTACCCACTGCTTTCTCAACTGCATCTTGATTATTAAATATCTTATTGCCTGAAACAGCGAGACAAATTAAATTTTATAAAGTAATACGATCTAAATGTAACACGAAGAAGAGACGTATCAGAATGCGTCTGTGTGTAGTAAAGCATTAGAGTTAGTAGAATAATAATAAAAATACGAACCTCTAGTCGTCGGTTGAACTCCACTCGCTAAGCAAAGACCACCGAATCTATTATTGAAAATTTGATTAAATTCTAGCGTGGCGGTCGCGTTGTTTGTAATCTCAACGCCGGCTGCCAATCCATCGAAGATTCGATTTCTCCTCAGTACAGGATGAGACTGTGTAGAAATAAGCACTCCTGCTTGCGCGTTACGAAATATATCATTCTCTTCGAGCACACCTGTCCAAAACGAATGAAACAAACAATCTCAACAATCTCGTAAACCTCTCACACAAGAACCAGACAATAAAAGTGAAAAGAAAAACATACCTTTACCACCATTAAATATACAAATACCACCATCTCGCCCATCGAATATCTTGTTCCTTTTTAACGTAGGGTTGCTATCAGTTTTAATCCATACCCCCGCCATCGCGTTATCAAAAATCTCATTTTGTTCGAGTAAACCTAATCCGCTATTATACACAAGAACGCCGCCGTTCTGTCCGCCCCATATCTTATTCCCACGTATCACTGGATTGCTTCCAGTCCTGCAGCATTATAGAAACACAGTTAAACTCACGAGAACCAACGGTTGGTATGCACCCAGCAGAGACCCAATCTTACCTTATTTGTACTCCCGAATACAAATGATTGAAAATATCATTGTCTTCTAATTTACCGTGTCCATTGTCATAAAAATAAACGCCGACCTGTTTCCCACTATGGATACGGTTCCTTCTGAGCACCGGCGTGGACCCGGTGGTTATCCATACACCTGCCAATGTGTTGGCATACACCTCGTTCTCCTCGATTAGACCTTGTCCCTTCTCGTGCACGTATATGCCGCCGTGCTGGCCGTGATGTATTTTATTGTGTCGGACAATGGGATCAGAGTTCGTTCTGATTTGGATGCCGGCTAGGGCATTCCCGTAAATATTATTGTGTTCTATCAAGCCTCGCCCCTCGCCGAATATGTATACGCCCCCTTGATGACCATTGTAGATCTCGTTCCTACGTATGGTCGGGTTCGAGTTGGAGGTGATCCAAACGCCAGCGAAGTTGTTCGAATGGATCTTGTTGTCGATGAATTGACCTAAACCGTTCTCGTGCACGTAGATCCCGCCCGTCTGCCCATGATGGATCTCGCAGTGCACCACCGTCGGATTAGCACCAGCCTTCACTTCGAAACCGGCTATCCGATTGTTATGAATGTCGTTGGCCTCGAAGTACCCGAGACCATTGTCAAATGTGAATATACCGACGTCCCTTCCGTGGTGGATGTGGTTCCTCCGCATGATCGGGTTCGCATAATTCTTCACCCAGATACCGGCCAACGCGTTTCTGGAGATCTCGTTGTCCTCGTACGTCCCTTGCGCGTAGTCCGTCACGTAAAGTCCAACGTTCTCGCAATCCGATATGTCACAATTCTTCACCACAGGATTCGCTCCTACGCCCGACACACAAACAGCTGCTCCAACTGCCGAGAATGAAAATATATTAACAATTGCGTACTAAAAATTATTAATTAGACTGCGGAGGAGTATGTAATAAACATTGCTATGAAAGTAGTTCGTACGGTGTTCGACAAATACTTGCAATGCTTTATGACTCGAGAAATTAGAAAGCTTCCTTAGAACTTCCTAATAACTTACCAACACTTGAACTCCTAATAATGCAATGGTCCACCGTGGGACTGCAGTTTTCGCCGACCTCTAAACAGTAATGTTTATGGTGTGGCACCGTACTGGTAACGTCTGGAGTGAACTTTAACGTGAGATGGCCGGCGTAAGCTCGTTTCGCTCCTTCTACAAACATAACTGTAGATTCGCTTTCTCGCTCGAGTATAACCGATTCCGCCACGTTCCCGGGCGCTGCTCCTATCAATGCGACGTCGCTGTCTATTACGAGAAATTCGCCCCTGTATATACCAGCGTGTAAGAAAACTAAGTGTTGAGGTGCTCCCTCCTCCGATTGGGAATTGCTGCCGCAGCAATTACCCTGGCCGGTTGTGCTTGTGCTATTGTTCGACGAAGAACCGCTATTGCTTCTATATTCGTCTACATAGTCTAACGCTGCCTGAACAGTATTAAAGTATGGCAAATTCCGTCCTTTGAACTTCAGATCCTGAAATCCTGGCCTGACGTGCACTCCTCTGTATAATTGTCTAAAGCTCTCCTTCCATGGATTGTGGTAATCCGATTCGTCCGGAGACACGAACTCGAATTTACACGGTGCAGGATTAAATAGTGGTAAGTCGTACTCGTAGACTTGCTGGTACAGGGACTTCCACAGTTCAGTATCGTTCGCGATTGCTTGAAAACGTCTGCAAACTTGAGAAACTCTACACAGATCTTGTTCCATTAGATAATTAAATATAGTGAGCAGCACTTCATCCGGTAACTCGTACTGAAGGTAATGTGCAGCGGCATTTGTGTTTGTACCTACAAAACCGATTAATGACAGTTTAAAAAACTATTCAACAATGTATACAACGCGTATTGGATTTTGAGTAACCGTACCGTCTGTGGATAATGAACATGTCCGCCTAGGTCGTTTTCTGGCTGGTAAGGAGGAAGAACCTAAAGTTGCTCCGACACTACTGCCACCCGACGGGGGTAACGCAGAGCTGGTACCGGGTGCAGGATCCGGATGGGGTGGACTTTTACGCCTTAAGTCGTAAGGGGAAGAATGTGAATGCGACGGGGAAGGTGATGGTGCTGCTACACCGGAAACACTGGGGGAAGATCCTCTTCCACCGCTTCCACCCCCACCTCCACCTCCTCCTCCTCCTCCTCCTCCGCCAACTCCACCACCAGGAGGTATCTGATTCGATGCTGAACATGGCAAATCGCATGGCTCGGCTGTAAAATTAAAATAATTGCAACTGACGTGTAAGGTATCTTTTAAATATGTGTATTCGAACGATCGAACCTTCGACAATATCCAAATTCTAAGAAATTATTGCGGTTATTGCACTTAAGAGGCTACGAATAAAACAAAAACAGACATCTGTCAAATACAAGGAATACTAATTAAAAGTTGTAGCGCGTAACCAAGTTTACGTATGTGAATCGACGTATAAAGAGGATAAAAAATATAAACATTAGATAAACTGTGTGTAAGGGGTGTTAACAAAGAAATTAGAAGATATTTGCATTATCCATTCAATGTACATATGTGCACCATCAATTATCAAACCATATTTCAAATGATAGAAGTTTCATAATCACATTTTCAAAGATACAGTGGCAGTTGCAGTTGCATCTCTCCAATGCACAGAAAGTGATTTAGGGAAAGTGGAGCATTATACTAATTTAACACAAAGTCTATAGCTGGTGCAATAATCAGATTGAAAAGTGCATCAATGTCCCCGAGATCGTGGGCCGATCTCGTTTATTTCCGAATCACGCGAGCGAACCGTCGCGGTTTACGGTGCGGCACAGCTGGTTGTTTAATAAATCGGAATTGCACGAAAAAGAGATGGAAAAAGAAAAAAAAGAATAAGGGAGGTGGGGTGAGGAGCGTAGACTTTGAGCCGACATTCCACGGGTAAAAATTGACAATCGCTAAGTGTACTACGCGATACGGTGATCGATGTCCCCCGAAAGAAAGAAGGGCTGGTGCAAGTGCGGCGGCGAGATCGTGAACAAACGTCATCGCGTTCGCGTTTTTCGGGCAACCCCGGGGACCGCGAGAAAATCATCCGAGAGAATAGAGAGACGTGGGCAGAGCGTAAGGTTTAACTGTCGTCTCTGTCTTGCTCTCTCTCTACGCGATGTCCGGAATGGTAAACGAAAAACACGAGTAACGGCAAGGAAGGATGTCGGTCGGTCCGGGGGAGTAGCATAAAGAATCATACGGAATCGGGCTGGGCCCGTCGAATAATGATGTAGGTGAAGGGAAAATGAAAAATAGCCGAGAGACGACAGGTGAGCAGTGAACCGAGGGTCTGGATGCAGGGCTCTCTTACCCGAGGTGGTTCTCGAAGGCAGAGGGATCCTGTTCGCGCCTTTTCTCCGGGATCTTCGCACGTAGTGGCGCGACGATGTGAACGAGGCGCTTGGCATTTTTAACGTGCTTCCCGACGAAAATTATGCGAGAAACGGGTGAAACAACTAAACACTAAACAATGGCGACACTTCCACCGAGCCCAGCGGCCATCTTCTCATTGACGGTAGGACTGCCGACTGGTGCCAGACCGCCAATCGGATGAATTTCTGCTCTTCCCCTCTTACCGCACCGACCACCCTACTATCCTGCCCGAAAGCGATCCTTCTCTTACTCGCTCTCACTTGCTTGCTACCCCCTCGCACCGATCCCCTCTTCCGCAGTGGATCGCGACACAAGCGACCAACATCAGTATGGAGTTACGGCACCGAGTACTTCAACCATGAACGCTATTCTTACCGAGGCGAAACCTCCGCTGTTTCTCAGTAAACGCGATTACACGCTTGCGTCCACAAGTGGGCACCCCGTGAACATAGCCTCATCACTCTACGTTCAACTGCGCATGCGCACACAAGTTTATACACCATGAATATAGCTACGAAATATTTCTTATATATATATGAATCGTTTTAAATTTCGGAATGCCGTGAACTGCTACTTTTGGATCATTCGTGATTCGATCACGTTCGTTCCCAATCACGGTGATTTTTCACAGTGATTCGTAATTTTCGTGATCGCTTTTGATTGGCGGAGAGCATAACTGTTCTTCGCGCAAATCACAGAGACATACAGCATTTCCTATAATATTGTTAAGTAATACATTGGTATTTTGTAAAACTTTATGATTTCAATGTGCCACGAGAGATTGTCAAATTTGCCGCAAGGGTTTTTGACAAATATAATTAAAATTAAGACTTTTAAAAGTTAACGATAAAATGCGAACTTATTGTCTGGCGACTTTGGAACCTCATCGTTTTGATTTAATTTGTTCAAGAAAACTCTCATTGAATAAGTTTTGTAAATAAATAACTTGTTTTGTTTTTTTTATCATACAACTTTTACATATTTTATATTCAGGTGCGCCGTAAATAAGTCCAGATATATATTTTTAGTGGGCCGTCAACCAAAAAAGGTTGAGAAACACTGATCTAAATAAATATTACGATTTCTTAATCGAGAGGAAGAATTAATATTTTATTTTTTAAAATACTGAAATAAGATACGGAGAAGAAAATTGAATATTTTTTATTTTTATCTTTAAATTAAGTTTTGCGCTATATACAGAAAACGTTACATAATTTTTAATTTACGTTATAATGCAGATATTTTTCTGCAAGCTAATTGATGAAATTTAATCGAGATGAAGAATTAGGATGACAGTGCGAGCAAATTCGCTCTAGATTAAAAAATCACGGTCACAGCGTGAATGAATAAGTTAAACCGTATTATAAAAAACTGTATTTTCGATCGAACAGAACATCAATTATTTTCATATGTCTACTTGAACATTTTTACACATTTGTAAGAATTCTTTTTATTTATATGTATAAATATCAAGAGATGCTCCTGATATTATATTCATCATTGAATACAATTTCCATACGCAAGCGCACTTTCAATATTTCAAATCGTGCAATTCACGGAATACAATTCCACGCGCATACGTCTTCGATATTACGGAGATCCGAGGCTCTATTCACGAAACACAAGTTATGTACGCATGCGCACGGGAAATTGTCTGTGAAAAGTGCCGCGGTTTCATCTCTGATGATTGTACTCTATGCCCTGCCAAGTATTCTGTGGTTATGGAGACCGCGGATCAAAATACCGATATGTGCTGCGTGTCCGCAATTTTATTATGTCTTTGTCTCGCCGTAGTGTTCGTTGCAAGCCTCTATGTATGGAGATCTCCGTACGATAGGTAAAGGAAAGCTGACCGGCGACGAATGTCGATCACCTTTTTTAAATGAGCATTTCTCGTGCGATCGTGTAACACGGTCTTTTGGTTCTGTTAACGATGAACCACAGGCCACAGGGAACCACGAACAAAGTGTAACTGTGTTCACGTCGTTCCGTGAACATGAATGCCGCGCTGTTTCTCGAGTTCTCCCACTCGTGCAATCATATAAAAGATCTTCACTCTCGAATTCTTCTTTATCCAGCGTCATGTTCAAAACTTACAGCACGATCCCTTTTAAAAACAAAATATTTAGTTCTGTTTAACCCATTATCCTTTCCTTTTCTCTGTATATATACAATTTAATACAATGCGAAAATTTTATTCGCAGTTTGTTAGTATTTTTCAATATAAATAGACTAACAAGAAAATGATAATAATGATAATGGGTTAAATAACAGGAAGATCAAATGACAAATTTCTCGTTTAAACATTCCTATTTCCTTTGCATGTTTTTGAAATATTTACTTTTGTTTTCTAATTACAGGGAACATCCTACAATTATAAAAAAAAGATTTTTTAGTGTTTTCATAGTATGCCTTGTATCTCCTACGTCGTTGTATTTTGGAATGAATGAAAAGTACTTAGAAAAGGTAATGTTTTATAGTAATGTAATATAACTTTGTACTCTACTATTAATTCTAAGCAACCTTCTTTCAGGCAACATTTTTGGAGTTACTAGGTATAAGATGGCCAGGTTTAATACAAGCAATTGTGATGCCATTATTGTTAACAATGATACTATTTTTAGGACCATTATGTGTAGAAGATTTCAGTGGGTTTAGGAGATTATTTTCCCGTGAGTGCTTCACACACTTTTTTTTCTCTAATATCGTGAACTGCTTTTTGGATTGCAGAAGTGGTTAACAACAACTATGAGAGTTTGAATCTACTTGTTTCAGAGTCCATGTATAGGATTGAAAATATAAAGACATTGACATGGTGGAGAGGTCAAGTTGTTGCACCTCTTTCCGAAGAATGGACATTTAGAGCTTGTATGTTGCCATTACTTTTGCAATGTTTTGCACCACTTACTGCAATATTTGTATGCTCATTGTTTTTTGGAATAGCTCACTTTCATCATATAGTATGTAGACTAAAAGATGGTGTGACACTTAAAAGTGCTTTTTTTATGTCTTGTAAGTACTATTTATAATTTAAATGAAACATAACTGTGTGTCAACAAACTGGTAATTGTAATTTTTTAATCAGGTTATCATGTTGTGTACACAACAGTGTTTGGAGCGTATGCAGCATTTCTGTTTGTTCAAACAGGTATGTCAACTCTATTTCCTTTTTCCTTGATTTGTTTTGATATATATGATTATGCAATAATTTGTATTTCTTGTAAATAGGACATTTTGTAGCACCACTGACAGTACATTCTTTTTGTAATGGCGTGGAATTGCCTGATCTTACTATGGCATTTAAGGGTCCATTGAGAAAGTTTTCTCTATTTTTCATTGGATTAGTTTCATTTTGTTTTTTATTAATGCCAATGACGGATCCCAAGTTATTCCACAATGACATGTTTTGGCATAAACAATTCGTATGAGAGAAGTTTCATTTGCAACAATGTCACTAATGTTGTTCACAACTTTTATAGGATAATTAGAAATTATTAACATCGTGTTTATAATCAATATTACATGATTGTACACTCTTATGAGATACGAGGTAAATCATGCAATGTGAAATTTGAATTAATCGCCGTTTTGATATATAAAGTTTTTAATAATAATTTCGAAGAAAGTATAACAATCTCAAATCAAGTTTTACATGACAAATGTTTTATACAATCACATTGTTGAGATGCAAATTAATAATGCGGTTTAGAACTAACATGAGATTACTGTAGTACCTCGATTCTAATTGAACTTATATAGTTGTAATTATGGACATAAAATTACAATCTAGCTGAAGTTTGTCTTCAAACAAAAATGTTGATGAAAGATTGTATACTTGAAAATAATATGACATTGTTACAATAAATAGCGTATTTTAAATTAATTTTTATACAAGTTCATCTTTTGCTAATTTTTCTTTTGATGTAATGTACAAATTTACCTTGAAGTTCACAAGTAATTTAAACAATTCACGTTCAGCTTAATGTAAATGAATGACGTGTAAGGTAAATGTACCAGTAAGTGACCAGTTAATAGTAAGATCATGCTACAAATATTTATAACTTGTTGCCTTTTGGTATAATTAAATAAATAACTATTCTCAGACCGATCTTGCAACTTCTTTGCACATATACACTTCTGCCATCAATTAAAAATTAATCAAAGCAGATGTACCAGTAAGTGACCACCTCAAATAAAATCAAACCCTAAAAATGACAAAACAATGATTTTATTCATAATATTCTGTAAGTTATCAATATTACAGTAAATAACAATATACAGTATACGCACCACATCTTAATACGAAAGTGAGAAATCAGTATGCACTAGAAACACGTGTATTTAGTGGAACACATTTTATATTAATTTCTGTCGTTAGCACAATGACCCGAACAAAATACCATAATTTGCAGATGTCTGGTACGTTTATGACGCGCAAACCATCACGTTTCACGTACAAAACAAATCAGTTTCCGTAATCCTGCAATTCCAGTCGCTTCCGAATCTCTGTATGCCCTCAACAGCTAATTGCACATCATAAACATAAGTCTGCAAAAGATCTGGAGTCCGGACCATAACCTCACCATTCTCAACCACAGATAATTATATGATGCAAAGAATCTTCAGTCTCGATCTATATACCGATAGTTCTTAAAAATTATTAATTAAAGTGTTAATATTTATTTGAAAACGGTCACTCACTGGTGCTCAATCACTTATTGGTACACTCGTCCTACACGTTACATGTCAACTCACGTACGAAAATTAACATCATAATACGTATACTTATTGTTTATTTGAATCACAGAAGTAAACAGTTACAACGTCATTGATATATACTCGTTATAAATGTTTTATATAATTAAAAAACATGAGAAAAACCTAGTAAAAAAAACACGAGGAGTTTACATTTTGTGATAACATCCTGTTATTCACAACAGATCTTTGTACAATACACTGTTGTGTGCTTCCTATAAATTACACATTTGATGATCTCGTACAATTGAAGCGCAAATACTAATAATGATTTGTCGATATTATTGTAAGCTTTCCTTGTAAAAAGGGAAACTCAAAGTGTTGAATGATATATTTATATATAAATATATACATTATGTTAAACTGTACATTTTTCCAACAAAATCTGCTGTTATATTTTAAGTGTATTGAAGAACGAAATTTACAACGTGGATGGATTCATTCATTTTGTAACATATTAATATAGAATATGTAAATATAAATAAACTTTTAACTTGTATTATATACCAATGATCAATTTCAAAAAACTCCTACTACTTGACATTAGAATAACATAAATAATTATACATTATATCTCGTTCGTCACATTATCTTTAAAAGAAACATTTTAGATCATAAAGTTGCTACGAATACATTAAAAGTGTTTGATTTTAAAATTCAAACAACGTAATTTGTTTTATTATCAAACACATCAATTCACGATTACACTATCATACAGTCCTTATATTTAATGTGTATATGCTCCGTTAACTATATTACGTATGTATTAACTATATTACGTTCAGACATACCAGGAGGATCGTTTACTAGGAACTCTAACTGCAGACTTATACGTGCGAATGACCCGTAATAAATAAATAAATAAATAAATAAATGCAGATGCTAGCGATGAAAAATAAATCACGTTTAATAACATAAAAAAAATGTAAAAAATATTTCTTTTCACACTACCTTCAGGTCTGGCTAGTTCCAGGAGTGGCTTCAAAGTTTTGCGATTGATTGAGGAACAGTACATTACTTGTTTTTAAGCTAGGGCCCGATTGGGATATAACCGACGGACACGGGCTAATACATGGTGTGGAGGAGTAACTGTTGCTCAGATCACACTGATCTAATAGCTTCCAAAGTTCTTCAGGCGTAGGTCCACCGGAAACATCTGTAAAAAGATATTTAGTAGTTAGCATAAATTAGTATAAGATACCAAACATATTTTTCAAGCGCAACAAATTACTTTGCGTAGAAGAGAACCTCGGCTCCAGGGCTGTCGTAAGATCCCACATTTGTATGGTGCCATTAGAATGGCCAGTAAATATGAAACGCCTTGGCCTTGAGCCCATACGGCTAGACCCTTCGCATTCGTGTACATAAAATGAAGTAATAATGCTACCATCTACCGATTTTATTACGCATACCCTTTTCCCATTCGATGCTAAGCGTACAAACAACTGGTCAGTCTCAGGTACAACTTTTTGAACGAACACTTGTTCATCATCCTGCTCCCCGAACGGCCCTGCACGGTAATGTATAGTCAATTAAATTTTCTTGATATTATTATTAGTATTACATTATTCTGTCTATTCTACTTCTACGTAAATTATTTTTATAACTTACCGAAATCGTTGCCAGCATTGTAGCTAATGCAAGGTTCAATCGCTTCCAAAGATACAATTTTGAAACTGGCTTCCGGCGTAGATCCAGGTTGAGTAGAGATCATTCCACGGAATCTCATTACAGCCCAGCTTCTAACGTGATTATACTCGGAGCAAACTGATACCAAATACTTTTCTGATAATGTCACCTGTATGAATGAATTTTGTTTTCACTTCCGATCGCAAATAATGAACACAGAAATTATGCAACAATGAACATACTTTCGTCACACTGCTTTGGTGTACTGTAAATGTCTGGAATAATTGTGGCCCGTGTCCTACAGTTTCAGGATGTTGTACAATGACTCTAACACTGCCGGATTTGGTGCCATATGCAATTTCGATCCAGTTACCACACAGAGCTGTATAAACAGTAATATTTTATACAAGACCATTCTACTCCAAAAGAAAAACCTATGTCATCAATGTGAACTACATTTTTAATAAAACTGTAAACGATACAATGTGGATATCACATATACTGGAAATTAGAAATATGGAAAGAATCCTTTGTGCACGTGTACTTTAATTAAGAGAAAATGAAAAATCTATGTATTACATGCTTTTTATTCTGACAATCAATAAAAAAAAAAGATTATTCAGAACAAGATATGGGTACTATTTTGTAGTTAACAAGTTATATGTAATTTAGATTTAAGAGAAAATTTTTTAACACCTACTACACGATTTGTGAGAGTATCAAAATATGTATAATGTAGGTGAATACGGTACAATTATTTGGAATAAACTGAATAATGCTTGTATGCGTCTGAAACCATGTAAACGAAAAACAACTATGCAAGCAGAGGTATGTGTTGACTGATCCTTTTCCTTCCCCTCTCAGATCCTGGTGTGTGATACATTGGAATTAACGGAGAAAGCAGGATGCTCTATGAATGAAAATTAATTTGAGCCCAGGCAAATAAATTGTATAACCGTTGTTTCCAAGTAGATAAATCAAATAAATGGGATATGAATATGATATAGTTTGCGATAGTACAACTGGACGCATTAGGAAAAGCGGGCTGTGTGCGATTAGTGCAATCTAAAAGAGAAAATAATGTTTCAAAGTGTTTTTGTGTATACACAGATTATTTTCCTTAATATGCTTGTATTCAAAATAATTTGTGAATTAAAGCACGCAATTGATGTATAACGTATGTGAATATATATGTATCGAAGGAATATTGATTAAAAAGTGCAGAACGTTGTACTGTGTCTGGAGAGGAAGGTATGGATACAAGTATTCAAATCAATGATATACAAAATGTAGACAAACATATGTTATTTCGGACCGTGACTGGAATGTGAGAATATTGTAGAACATTGTTATATCGACCCATACTTGCCTTCTGCTATATATCCAGTTGTACGAAATCATGAAGCAAAGAATGTAATAATAAACTCTCATTAATATTAAAAGAATAGTACTACACTTTGTGATAGAAAGACACTAGAACATTCGCATTTATTTCTTTACATGATTTGATTAGTTTTCTTGAGTACTTTTCTTTAATGTGTCGATCTACCAATAAAAATTTACTTTATTTATAAAAGATAAAATATATTCAGATAGATTTATGTTCGTTTAGTTAAATTCTAGCTAAAAGTGTAACACAACAGTATATCTAATAAAGTTTTAGTGTCAAGCAAAAAGAGAAGCATTTATCGTTAAAGTGACGTTTGTTATTACATTCCTCAATACAAGCAGATTAAACAATTATATTTTAGTCCATTTATTTGTACGTCACTTGAAAAGGTGTTTCTGCAATAGAGATACTGTAATACTCAATGTTATGAACCATCAATTAGTTATGATTTACCTTTCGATTTTCGTTTTAAGCCGTTTATCAAGATAATACTGTGTTACGTAAGGAGTGTTTATGAAAACTTACATGTCTTTGGCGTTAAATAAAGGGATATGGCTGTAATGGGATCATAATTTGGATCACGGTACAATTCGGTTACGAGTAGATCGTTGTCCTTCATTCGCAAAGGGAACTTTTCCATGTCTGAAAATCAGAAGTATATTACTTTTATTAGAAAATCTACTTCGATTATTATTAGAAATTTTTTCGCTTTTCTTACCAATGTTATAAATGGATCCATTGTTGCATCCCAGGAGAAGAAAAGAGCCAGCCGTATCAAATGACAAAATAGGCACTACATCTTGTATTTGCCAATGATGTGTCATATCATGCCACACGCCAATTTTGTCAGTAGAAGACAAGGCAACTAATTGTCTTCCAATAAAAAATAAATGTTCTATACGAACATTTAAATTGAATGTACCAATGTTAACGTTTATCCTTTTTGCTGAGACGCTCCATAATGTAACTTGATTCCCATAAGAAAAGGCAACCATATTAACGGCTACACTGGTATTTAATTTCGATGTTATCGCTACCCTTTCGATTACAGATTCAATGTGGGGACTAGTAAATGCATGTTGCCATCCAGACGAGTCTTTCAGCCAGTAACACGATATGAAATGCGCATAAGCGATCACAATCCAATTGTGATGAGCCTTTATGATTTGAACTCTTAATGGATCCACCCAGGAAGAAACTGTATGGATAATATTAGCGTTAGTAATATTTTATTAGAATGTCTAGAGGGAGAGATTCCAGTAATTTACCTTGCTGGGGTCCAAATACTAAACTTATATCGTTCTTATACAATTTGTTTAAGTCTGCTGAATTATTCCTAACGTGCCTTAAGTCTAGGGATGATGTACGTGAATACAGCAAGCCTCTTTGCTGAATTCTGTAATCCAATGAAGAATTCCTTACATGCGTTCCAAGTGTACCTTTCTGGTTTTGTTGCCCTAAAATAATTACATACCAAATAATGCTAATAATGTAGTATTAAAATGTAGCTTTGTATGCTGGTTTCCAAAGGAGGAAGGTCTGCCCTATCGTGTGGTATAACTGAATTTTTTCTCTGAGCCTTAATTTTAGAAGTACATCGAAATTAGTGCATCTAAATTTACAAGAAGCGCCTATTGGTTCTCGAAATGTAATAAAAATAATACATGTAATAACATATATATGATAATAGCCTGATATCTTTAAATGAAACTGGTTCATTACCACTATTCTGAGTTGCATTGCAGCTTGGAGCTGTGCTCTGAGAAGTTGACGGTGCATCTACTTTGGGATTTGTAGCAGTGGTTGTGGCAGTGGTGGTAGTAGTAGTAGTTCTGTTATGAACAGACACATCTGCTACATTTGGTATCGAGGTGGTAGGTTCTTGCAATGGTATACCTTGAAAACAAACAAATATATATATTTACAATTCCATTGATTCAGATTACATTAAAACTTACTTGGAGGTGGCAAATAACCATAGAACAAAACATCTCCGCAAGAAGATTGTGTCAAATCCTCGCATAAGATCAATCGTTTAACTAATGGTAGTATACCATAATATTCAGCTTCGTGTCTCAAGGTACGAATATCTACATTCTTTAAATCAATGTCCTTTGTTCTCAAATAATTCAATATAATAGAGAACAGTTTTGGATCTCTATCTATGAACAATGCTCCATCCTCATCTCTGTGGCTGGCAATACGGTTGCTTAATAACGTAGTGAAGAATGAATCCGGTACCCATGTTAATGTTTGTTTCGATGTTGAGAACCTAAGCAAAAGAATCACATTAATTCCAAGTACAAAATACATACTGCGTTCCATCAACAATCTATATTAAAACAAATGAGGCGAAGGTAAAACAAATTTTATATTTTTCTTTTGAAATCTATGAGATTTACTTGGACCAGTTTCAAAAGATATTCCAACGTCTTGCAAGCATTGGTTCTAATACGTTAAACATCACAATGATAATGATTTAACTAATTTACAATTGATCTTTAATGATATTGTGTAGAAAGTTTGCGAAGCACAAAAATATTTTTTGAAGAGTCATACAATCCAAAGCTTCAACAAACAATTAAAAACTATTGTACAAGGAAATGGATGAGGGTAATTAAACAACACTTTCTCTTTCTATACCTTGTACCTCCGACATTTAAATGCACGATATCACCAATAGCGAAAGAAGAAGGCACGGCCATCGTCAAAGCTGATTCAAGTTTTGCAACTTGAGTAACTTGGGTCTTGACGTATGTCGTCATACGTTGATAATCACCACCGAAGAACTCAACAATTACAAATCCCTGTGTAGGGGTTATGACCACTGTGGTCTTCTTCGTTTGTGTTCATTGGCAGTGAAGCACATGTGACGGTCCTCATTAACAGACGAGATTGGACGAGATCTCGTCTGTGCCATAAGAATGTATAAGAATCATAAGATCGTCTGAAGTTGAATAGCTTTTGATTTTAATTCCTATTATCCATGGAGTGTAATGAGATGTGAGAAGAATAGACATTGATGAGATACTATTGGATACTATCAGTCCATCAGAGAGGAAATGAGAGTGCTCACGCTCGGGTTTTGGCCGTGCCCATTATTAATCCCATTATAGTGCTGTGCTGCCAGCTGCCAGCTATAGTCTAGTCACCGACGAGATGCCAGCCTTATGGGACATTGCGTCGTCAAACAAATTTTGCCGTTCTCTTACGCCCTCTAGGATATATTGTCGCCGGAGTAAGAAACAGAAAGCCACCGACGGCATCTCGTCGGTGTAGAAGACCACTGAGGAGATTCTTGTCGGTGAAAAGGTGAATCATCACGTAACCATATCGGTTATCATGAAATGTTACATTCTCCAACGAACGTATTCAAATATTTCAGACAATATTTTGACGTTGATTTCTAAAATATTAAAATCAAAACTAATATCAAAAACAAAAATTTCCAAGAAATATTTTTGTTTCAAAACTGATAAAAATAATGATAAAAGATCAACTATATAAATCTGAACTCCTATGTATATGCTTTTGCAATATAATGACAAGTCAGATCAATACTAGACAGAATTTAATACATATTTATTACACATTTATTGAAAATTATGTATTTTATAGCAGAAGGTTCAAAGAAACCAACAATATATAGTTTATATGAATAAATTTTAAGTTAAAAATAGCGTTAAATACGTAATTCTATTTTCAACACTATTTTTAACAACAATAATTAATTTGTTTGCTGTCAATAAATAACAGTTTATTTATATAAATCAAAAAAGCATTTATTCAGCTTTAAAATGATTATAGAAACAGGAAGCATTATATTTAAACAGAGATGAAATATTCAGGTGGAATTAATCATGTATTGACTGTCTCGACTCGTTTCGTTTACTTTTCCAGAATTGTGACTGTAACATGGAAAATAGCAGAAATACGCGCTGTCACAGCCTTCAGCATGGCTAGCACTAGAGTAGGCTGGGCTGTGGCGCAGTGCTGTGATTGTTGGCGCTTTTCACGCGCGTGCGCGACAATTCTAGCCTCAGTAAAGTACGAAGATCGGATAAATTCGGGTACCTTGGTCGCCTTATTTTGGGAAAAAGGAAGGAAAATTAAGTATTTTATTTGGCAGAAACAAATAAAGAATACCAGCTTTTGCGCCTCGTGCCGTAACGGTCGTAACGGACTCCGCTGGACATTCCGGCTAATAACATTCCCCCACTCTTTTCTCCCCAATAGTCCCCCACAAACTTCGGACGTAGATACGTTCCTGCCAAAACTCGCGCATGCGCGTGAAAAGCGCCAAGAATCACAGCACTGCTGTGGCGCTGTGCATTACACGGCAATTACACGGCAGTAACCAGCAGTAACAGTAAATTGGCAACCATGCAACAAATATTTTCGGATGTGCGATTTGGCAACTGCGCCTTCGAAATCTGAAATTCGACATAATTCCTAAACTCACCACTCTAAATCGTAGAGGGCATACCAAAACCTCTGGTTTTTTGAACAGTCGGTATTTCAGAACATGAGACACGAAGTCCCATAAGATGATAGGTCTATTCTATATCTCGTCTGTGCTAATAGACCCGGCATAGGTATAGTATGTGTATAGGAAAACCTTAGACCATATAGGAAAACCGAGAATTCAGTGTCCGAAAGATGATGGGACACTGTGACGTCACCAGATAAGTCTTAAGATAATTTATTTCCATGTACTGTGTACATGGCGCACCCGCTGACCCCCCTCTCCTCATGTAAGCCAAGCGTATATAGTATATAGGCACTGTTGATGAGCATAGCTTGTACATCTTTTGAAAATGTGACGTCACAGTGTCTTTCAGCTGATTTCACCTTTCGGACACGGAAAATTGTCTACGCCGTGTCTATAGGTATATATGGTCTAAGGTCTAGATCTAATTGTAAGGGATATAGTTACTGGTGTATACATATAATACAATATGTACAGACAAAAGCGGTCAATAGTCTGGCAATATTTTGAGAAAAAGTCACCAACTATTGCAATATGCCTCATGTGTAAAAGAGAGTATAAAAGTGCGAACAACACTACTAATTTACACGAACATTTAAAACGCAAACACTTTACAGTGCTTGAAGCAAATCATAGTCCAAATGAAGAAGAAGCAGAGTTGATTGATGGAGATGTTACACCTGCAACATTAACGCAAGAAGTAAGACCTGTGGCATCCACTTCCAATGCAACTATTACTAATCAAAATGCTGACTTACCCAGTAATACAGTGCAAAGATCTCAAGTAAATTTTAGGCAATTGACTTTGAGGACAATTAGAAATGAACTGCTACAATCAAAAATTTTTTAATGACACAATGTGGTGGTAGCTATGGTTTGCAAACATTTACAAACTTTGAGCATGGTTGAAGACAGTGAATTTATTGAGTTTGTCAGAGAATTAGAACCTTGGTACCAACTTCCAAACCGCAGAACATTAGGACGTACCATTTTACCCAAAGTGTATGCTGACGTCAAAGCTAAGATTTTGGAAAACCTAAAACAAACAGATATCTGGACAAATTTAAACACGCAATCTTTTCTCACACTTACTAGTCATTATTTTTTACACAACAAGCTACATTCAAACGTATTAGCGACCAGTGTTTTGAATGAAAACCATACAACTGAACATATAAGTTGTATAGTACAAAAATTTTAGCAGAGTTTAATATAGTAGAGAAAACTGTTGCAGTTGTAACTGACAATGCTGCCAATATGAAAAGTGCTGTACGTCGCAGGCTACTTACATCTATCATGTACAGCACATACACTGAATTTAGTTGTACATGACTCCATTAATGCAATTCCAGGCGTTGTCAGTATATTAAAAACATGCCGATCTTTAATTACACATTTCAAAACTAGTGTTACTGCAGCAGATAAACTAAGAGACTTACAAAAACAAATGGGATTACAAAATCTAAAATTAAAACAAGATGTAAACACACGATGGAACTCCTCTTTGATAATGTTAGAGAGGCTATAGATATACAGGTGTCCTATAGGCCCTAATGCTCAGCAGTGGGAAGCTATACAAGATATTATTCCTCTGCTCAAACCAATAGAATATGTAAGCACTGAATTAGGTGGAGAAAAATATGTTACTGCGTCGAAGATTATGCCATTGATTATAGGATTACAGAATGCTATTAATAATATTATACCCCAGACAACACCTGGATATGCATTAAAAAGTAATATAGTAGACAACTTAGAAATCAGATTCAATTGCATACATACAAATAAAATTATCACAATTTCAACCATAGCAGATCCAAGATTTAAAACCGCAGTTTTCAGAAATGACACATATACAGGGTGATTACATTGAGTGAATTATACATTATGATAGGTTGTTGAATTTGTCATTTTATTCTCTATAAGAATATGAACAAAAAAATATATGATTTCATTTAAAAAAATATCGATGACCTTGAAATCTTGTAAAAAAATGACCTTGAGAAAAAATTTTTACCATCATCAAATTCGCCCCTTGAAACACTACAATTTTATTCTGTGGAGATTTTTTGTACGACTAATAATAACCGAGATATTTAGGTGTTCCCATTTAAATGCCCCACCCTGTATACAAACAGCCATAGAAACAGTTAAATCAGAACTCATACCTTTAATAACTGCAGAAACAAATAGAGAAACTAGATTTGTACAGGCAGAATAAACACATTAAGAAACTGCAGGATTTCGGGATTTTTATGTGAATAAAGTGTCTCACTTGTCCAGACGTTGCTCCAATTCTTCACCTTCGGACAGTGCAGCAAGTACAATAAAGCAGTATTTATTATCTTATATGCCATATATAGGACAATATTACAAGTGACCCCACTACATTTTGGGATAACACACGGCCACACCGTACCTACATTAAATATGCACCGGCAACTTCTGTTCCATCGGAAAGAATATTTTCTAAGGCCGGACAGATTATGTCAGATAAAAGAAATAGATTGTCACCTAAAAATTTAGATTACTTGATTTTTTTAAAATGTAATATGGAGTAGTTTACTATCGATCAAAATATCGGGTAATTGTATAAACATTTTTTTGGATGAAATTGTTTTACTCTTGAATTCCAGCAATATTTACATCTACCCTACTAACATTAATGATTTTACAGCGTATGCGGCTGATGTGGTACTGGTAGCTGGGAGGGAAGAATGCCTGATGAGGAATGGACTAAGTAAGCCAATTAGGAGTACAACAAAGGAGAGTAAGAGGAGGAGAGATAACAGAGGAACTAAGAAGACGGGACAGGGAAATGCAACAGCAAGTGCAATACACGAAGATACAGAGTGCAAGCTTTAACCAAAGATATAGATACTTAAGAACATTAGAGTTACCAGAGTACCTGAAAAGAGAGGGGAAAGATGTGAGCCAACGACTACTAGCACAAGCAAGAGGAGAAGGGACAAAAACAGGAGTGGAAGTGGTCCGGCGGAGTGAGGACTCGCAGTAATGCGGACAGCGGGTCGCGGGACTCACTCTACCTCCGGAACGGGAGGAAGAGGCAGGACCTGGGGCCCCCGGGCGGTGGAGGTTTAGTGGGTAGGGGCCGCTCCTTCTGACCGGTCGAGTCCGATACTACCCCCCTACGTTCATCTGTGGGGCGTGTCCGTAAAGAGGATTACCCACCGCGCTTAAACAAAAAAAAAAGCACAAGCAAGAGGTGGGTCACTAAAAGAAATGTGAAATAGATTAGTAGAGTAGAGAGAAAGATAGCTCAAAGCAAAATGTATGAGTAGGTCCGATGACGTGTGGAAGGATGAGAGAGTTTAAAATTGTAAACTGAATCCCTTTTTATGGCTGGAAGACTAAAAAATAAAGCATTTCTATTCATTAACGATTTACATTTAGATGTATAAAAAGTTAAACAATGTTGATTTTGACACAAAAGGACCAGTTAATTTTTTAAATGCCAATAATAAATAGCTTACGGTAAGTCGAAATATTAGTAATTGTTAAACTAAAAAACTTGTTTATACCTTATATTTTTGGAATTTTAATTATGGAGTAAGAAATTCACGAAAATATAATAATAGTGAATTCAGACTCTTGCACAACAGTCTATATAGTATACTTACTGTGCCTATACTGAGTGAGTGAGACACGCACAGTGGTAAATATTTCGATTTTAGGTCACTGCAAAGATATTGTGCTCTTTTTACGCGCATGCGCGAAGATTTTAGCGTCAGTAAGGTAAAACGTTTGGCCAAAATGGGATACCTTCGTCACCCCGCATAATTTCGCAAATTTTGTTATGATTTATTTTTGAAAAATGAATTTATAACATGTGTATGTGTGTATATATATTGAATTGAATTTGAAGGTGATACCGGGCACTCAGTCCTATGGGACCATTGTACCCGGGCCCGGTGAAAACTGGGCTACCTTAAGAAGAATGTCACCTTGGTTTGAGAGCCCATCGAGTATGCTTCTTAGGGCCTCAGTACCTTTGCAGTGCCGTAATACGTGGAGAGGGGTTTCATTCTCCTCCCCGCATCTTGGGCAGTTAGAATCCTTTTGGATACCTAGCTTAGCCAAGTGCTTACCAGTGTACCAGTGGCCCGTGGTAATTCCCACGAGCCGTCGCACCTTTAAACGGTTCAAGCGACACAGCTTGTTGGCGAGGTCTCTGATAGGACCCTCCACCAGGGCTTTTGTGTGTCATAGGCCTGGTTCGGAATTCCATATATGGGCAAGTTGGTTTCTCGCCCATTCTTTGTTCCAGTTTTTAATTACACTGGGTGCCAGTTTTAGAGGTCTGTAGATAGTTGCGTTCTGGCATCGAGTGCCTTCACGTGCTAATCTATTTACCTCCTCATTTCCTTTGATTCGGGAGGCCCCCTTTTTTCTTACGAGGCTGTTCGGGGGTGTCGCCTGCGGGTTCTCGGTTCCTTTTAAGGCCCCGCGTCCCCACTTGAAGCAGCCTGAGTGACCTTAGATGGGCCGGTTGTTTGGTCCATCAGAGCCATTTTGGTTCTGCGTGCCCTTTTCCTGGCCGCGCCGCTAATCTTAGATTTAGTGGCGGCCACAACAGCGGGCGCGAGCTGCCCGGTACCAGGACCGATATCTGCCCCCGCGTTCGCAGTGGACGCTACATCGGCAGTGTCAACAGCGGGCCTGGCTTCGTGTGGCTCTACTGTCGTAGATGCTTCCTCAGCCAGGCGCACAGCTGTGACGTCTGTGTCGGTTGGCGATGTCCCCTCCTCTGAGGGTGTCGTCGCTTCTCCGACCTCGTTGTTTAAATTTAGATTTTTTATGATTAGGTCAATTAGTTAATAGACCCGGTGGTCTTAAAGGGGACGGACCGACTAACTCAAGTCGGCCCGTCCCGAAGGGAGCCATACTCCCCTCTGGGGGCCGGGGTTAGCTCAAACCCCGTGCCCCCAAATCCTCCACCCCCCTCCGGGACAATCGTCGACGCGAAGGTGATCCCCGCGTCACCACCCTCACCCCCTCCCCGTCTAGGGAAGGTACATTACGACGCGGGGATCCCCCCCCTGCCCTCCAACCACCGCCCCCCTCCGTGGAGGCGGCGCACGCCGACGCGGGGGACGTCCCCGCGCCCACACCATGGCACCTACTAACCTGGGCTACCGCAAAGGTCGTCCCACGCAGTCCTGGTAATGCTGGAAGCAAAACCGGCCTACATGGTCCAGCCCCTGGGCCGCCCAGGCTGACTGTCCTATCCGCCACCTGGAGAAGCGCTCGGATGGCACTCAACCCTCCTGGGGGGCCTCGCGCACAGGGCCCGGGGCATACACCCTTTCATTCGTCCATTCACGCGTCCGATGCACTCGCACAGTCATACTGCCAAGACACGATAGGCCCTCCAGGCCAAGTGTGTATATATATACATATATATTAAAATTTAATATATACATATGTACACATAATATATAATACATGTTTCATGCTATCGGCGTAGAGGTTGTCATTCTATGTATTTCATAACTTTGTGCGACATCCTTGTTTCTCCTACAGAGCGGAGACAGAGAGGAAATCAAAAAAATGGGAGTAGCTTCATCGAAAAATCAAGCCGCGCGCCGCGTGGTTACTCTGCCTTTGGCTCTCCTGCGTGTGACATTAGGGTGCTTCTTAATTTTTTACCAACGTATAAAATGCACCCCACACGCCAGAATTGTTCCTTTAAAGATATGAATTAATATGAATATAATATGAATTAAATGAATAATATGAATATAATATGAATTAAAGATATTTAAATATTTACATCAAAATGTAACATATTTTGACTGATGGTGGGACATACGTATTATCCTGTATAAGTAAAATAAATATTACAATTGTAAATGAATATATTCTACGGGATAGTAATAGGGAACTATTTCTTATATTCTAAAGAAGTTATATGTAATATTTACATATTTTTCGCTAAGGTAGTTTTATTTACATCAGGATATTGCTGGCGGTAATCTTTTACAATTTGTAGTATCATCTGTTTTTCTTCCTCACTACGCGCTAAAATTTGATTAAAGTCCTGCATTAACTTAACAGCTCTTTCTGCTTTATCGTTAACTACCGGTAAAGCTTTAACTATATCTAAACCTATTTTATAAGATGGTTCGTCTTGCCAAACTATAGGATCTTTTTCTAAAAATTCTGCCGATATGCCAAATCTACTAAAAAACTTCCGACTTTCGTCTGATATAAAATATGAAATATCATTCTTCATATGGTCGGCTACATTACTTGGTCGGAGGACAAACTTTTTATAATAATCACCGCCGCCACTATTAGTCTTATTTAACGCCTCCACCATTCGTTTCTTTGTTTCTATCGAAATGTCATTATCAAAGAACGATAACGCAGCATTTTCTGGTGTCAAATACCACAAGTGTCTGCAAAATTTTTCTAATGTTACATGACCAATGTCTTTATCTAGTTCCTTATATTTATATAAGGATTTAATAAAAGTAAAATCCTGCTGCGGAGCCCTCGTCGGGAGAAGAGCTTCTACCCATGCTTTTAAATATAAATTTGCAATAAATATACATATATCGCGAGTTCCATTTTTCTCCTCTTCGCTTAACTCGAATTCTTCGCGAAACAAAAATATTTTTAAACAATAAATGCCCTTAGCCATCCACCGAGCATGATGGAAAGCTCCGGGAGCTCGAAAACGATAATTTGAAGAGGGATTACCTAAAAATACTACCACGAGTTCAATAAATTCGCGATAGTCTTCCGGTGGATGATGCGTTTCCAGACTCTGTTTCGCAAAATTTATAAGCTGTGTTATATTTTCTATCTTTTGTTTGACAAATGGATCTGCTATCCCAGAGTGAAAGTTTAATTTATTTATATTGGGCCACGCTTGCTGAAAGCGTTTAAAAATTGGCACGTTTGGACCCGTTGACTGCGACATCTTTTTCTCAAAAACCGATCTTAAAACTATTTCATAAATATGGTGTCTGCACGAAAGATATAACAAGTACCGTCCGATTACGTGTTCTAAAATTACACATGACCCTTGCAAGTGACCCATATTAGATGCTGTCACGTATCACATGAAAGTGCTTGTACCTTGTCGCATATGTCCCACTCCCTGAGTAGATCATGGACAGCCAGAGCTTGATCTCTTCCAGTAGAAGACGGGATTATCGGAATTCCCAGTAACTGTTCACGCCCTCTACAAGTAATACCAACAGGTAACCTTTCCACATTTTCTTTGCCAACTAAAGCAGGTAACATTTTACCATCCCAATGAACAGTAACTGCATCAATCTCTTGTTGGGGAAAAGCTACACGTAGCATTTGACTGTGTTTCTCACGCAAATGTGTTCGATGACGACGAATCGATGATTGACTTATGATCAAATCGTTAATGTCGTGACCAAGAGCTTGAGCAGTTGCTGTGATTATACGGACGGCATCGCGTTCACTAACTTTACATGCATCAAGTGTTGCCATAAGCTTTAGCGTAATAACCTGTTTTGAACCGCGTTTTCGCTTAGGTTTGCTCGGACCAGGTTCTGTTGCATCGCAATCGCTCGCATTGGACTCCAGCGCAGGAACCTCATCCTCATCCTCATCCTTCGTCGTCGTCGGATGATGTAAAGTTGATTGTTTCTTCTGATTGTAAAAAAATGTGAATAATATGAGTATAGAGAAATAGATTTCGACAATTTTACTTTAAAACAAATAATTACTGGATAAACGTACCTTGCATAGCTGCTTGCACTTTAACTCGACGTGCTTCTTCTTTTGCTTGACGAAGCGCTTGTCTCTGTTCTTTTGCGTAAAGAACTCGATCTCCTCCAATCATCGATCCTGGTCGTCCTTTTTTCCTTTGGTTTAGAAGAAATTGTTTATCTTCATCGATCGTGATCATCTCCAGAGCATCAGCATGTGCGATGTCGAAAAGATCATCTAATTGATCAAGAAACTGTTGTTCCTGGTCTTCTTGTATCTGCGATCGTCGTTTACAATGCTTTTGTAACTGCCGCCAGTTCTGGTATAAGGACTCCAATTTCTTGATGCTGTAATCCGTTCGGCTGACTGGAATTTTTGCCTTTTCCCACTGCACTTCCACTTCTTTCACAACAAGATGTGAGCTACATCGAAGGTTCAATTTCACTTTCCGTAAATTATAAAACAAAACTCTTAAAACTTGTCCTTTCGATGGCAACTTAGCGCCTATAATTTGAAATTCGTCATGTCCTAATAAGAACAATTTTTCATGACTTCTACTCTCCATTGAAATCGATTGCAACACTTTATAGATGTTTAGTAATGTTTACACTGCGCACTGATGATCCGTTTTTGGACGGGTTTTTATACAATTTTGTCTGGGTCCGGAAAGGGCCTAATAGTCATGAAGGAGCGCGGACCTTGGAGATTGCCCCTCGTGTTGCGAAGTGATGTAGCGTCTCTGATTGGGTCGCGCTTGTGTCAGAAAAACAGGGGTAGACTAACGGGAAATTGTCCTGGAGGGTGCAAGTGCACGTGAACTAAATCGTCACCTCGTCACGTACACCTCGTACCTAACCGTCGTGGGTCCATTGTTTGGGACGGAGAGTTGTAAACGGGTCCGCTGCCCTTCGCTACCCTCATTTGAGGGGTCCTAATCCCGGCGAAATGTTTTACATCATTTTATGTTAATGGACGGCATCGAGGGTACCCAGTACCCAGGTACCGAACGAAATAAACATAAAAATAAATTAAAAGAAATCAGATATTGGGACCAGGGACTAATAGCGCTATCCCTACCGTAAACCTTCGCCCATAGCAGGCTGCTACACTAGGCTTCTTAAAGTCTTGTTTCAGTACAGGTGTAAATAAAATGTAACACATGGAAATGTTTAAATATCTTTGTTATTTGCGATTTTACGAAAAAATGTCAGAGGAGAAATTTGTACTGTTCAATAAAGTAAATATAATTGTAAAATAAACAAATTTTTTGGAAATCATATTTTCGAAATTTCAAGGTCATCGCTGTTTTTATTTAAACGAGGTTATATAACTTTTGCATATTCCTGTTCAGAAAAAAAGACAAATCCAACGATGTGCCATATGCCATAGTTGAGGTGAATTTCAAAATTTTCAAAATTTTCAATTCAAAAGGGGCACGTGATCCTTTTATCCGATCGAGCTCAAACTTTGCACAAATATGTTTCTCACCTAAAGGAACAATTCTGGCGTGTGGGGTGCATTGTATCTCGATAAAAAATTTTCACAAGTATAGCTTAGAAAGTGTGACATATCTTCCTCTCTGTCTCAGCTCTGTAGGAGAAACAAGGATGTCGCACAAAGTTATGAAATACACAGAATGACAACCTCTACGCCGATAGAGGCACCACATTGGCTACCACGAAAAATCTAATTTCGCAAACCCAAGTTTCGGCTGCAGGGTGGTTTCACTCTAATAGGAGAACTGTTAGCACGAATTTAGTACTGTAACACAAAATAGAGATGTCACTACTTTGCAAGAGTAATTCTCAAAGTGTCCGCCAGATGGAACTGATGACAGCATTTTGGTGCATATTTATTTACAGATTCTTTTTTCTACCATAAAAGTGTTTGTAAATATATTTTCAAAATGGTGAAGTGCGTATTTTGTGGGATTTTGGGCTACAATAAGAAAAATGAGTCCTTACACAGGTAAATACGTAAAGATAACATAACCTCTTATCAATTTTCAATAGTATTAATATATTTTTATTCTAATTTTCGTACTATAATGCGTAGATTTCCACAAGATGAATCACTACGTAATGAGTGGTTGAAACAACAAATCACTTTACACAAAACTGCTTTATAAAGCACCTTTGTTCCCGGTGATCGTTGAAACCAGGAAGTGTGCCTACAATTTAAAAAAAAATGGCAAGGTTTCCAAAACAGCAGGACGTTTCGGTTGAAACAAATTGTACAGGTAAAAAAGTGTTTCATCATTCATAAAAGTTATTAAAACTAAGTATTCGTCATAAAAGTATACATACAGAAATTGATAGTTAATGTATATGAATGTTTTTTCTTTTACAAGTTTTTCTTTCTGCTTTAAATGTAAATACTATTATTGATATATCCACAGTTATATCTTTTCCAGATAAAGCCCAAGATGTGGCTACTATATTTAAGAAAGAAAATGTACCAGAAAGGAATATTTTGATGGAAGTTAATTCTATAGGTAAAAAAGAGTATCTATGTTGACAAAAGGTACAAATGAAAGTTGCTTTACGCTTCTACATTAGCTTATGTAATGAATATTTCAGATAATGATGCTGAACCAACCTCCATAAATGAACAACTCCCCGAGGCAAGCACAATAGTGGATTATAGTGACTCACCTACAACGAGCAGAGATATACGTACGTTGAAATAAGTTTCAAATATAGCATTTAAGTTAATTATATATATTATTAAAAGAAAATTTGAAGATTTATTATTGAGATATTGAAAGTGGTATGAAATGTTAATGTTCATGGACTAAAATCTCTGTGTACAGTAAGTACTGAGCATTATTTCTCATTGCAGTTAGTCAAGAGGATTGCTTCTTACCAAGCACATCATATGCAGTGAAGAAGAAATATGAATGTGATATAGTTTGCTACGACCACCATTATGAAGACACTCCATGCACTATGAAAAGAAAATTTAACGTATTACGAAAAAAAAACAAAACAAACCGTAAATACCGTTCCAAAAGCCAATTGTCTAAGGATAATAAGTGTAACACACACCGACATCGTATAACACACATCGCATATCGCATAACACACATTTTTGCCCCTCAATAATATTAAATTTTACTGTAAAATTAATTTCTTCATATAAATTCAATGTTATCCTTCAATAATATTAAATTTTACTGTAAAATTAATTCTTTATATAAATTCAATACTACCCCACAATAATATTAAATTTTACTATAAAATTAATTTCTTCATATAAATTCTCCATGTATGTTCTGCGATATGCGATGTGTGTTACGCGATGTCGATGTGTGTTACGAGATATACGATGTGTATTATACGATCTCGATGTGTGTTCTGCGATATGCGATGTGTGTTATGCGATCTCCATGTATGTTCTGCGATATGCGATGTGTGTTACGAGATATGCGATGTGTGTTACGAGATATACGATGTGTGTTACGCGATGTCGATGTGTGTTACGAGATATACCATGTGTGTTACGAGATATACGATGTGTGTTACGCGATGTCGATGTGTGTTACGAGATATACGATGTGTGTTACGCGATGTCGATGTGTGTTACGAGATATACGATGTGTGTTACGCGATGTCGATGTGTGTTACGAGATATACGATGTGTATTGTACGATCTCGGTGTGTGTTACACTTATTATCCTAAGTTTACGGTTATAGTGGAGCGGCGAGCAGTGATGATAGCGGCGCGGTGAGCAGCGCGATGGAAACAAACCGATGTAATTAAATGAATTTTTGTTACTTTTTTCTATCTTTTTCTTTTTCATTTAATTACATCTGTTTGTTTCCATCGCGCTGCTCACTGCGCCGCTATCATCGCTGCTCGCCGCTCCACTATAACCGCACCCTTAGACAATTGGCTTTTGGAACAGTATTTACGGTTTGTTTTGTTTTTCTTTGAGCCAGTTCATTGGTAATTAGTGTGATATGCATTTTATGCATTCTTAGTATGAAAAAGGTTGTAAATAATGTATAACTTGCAATATTTGTAATGAACCAGTGTTATCGCGCCTGATAATATGGTTTAAATTGATTAATAAGTAGAAAGTTGTACATATACTGTTAATAATTGTTATAATATTGAATAAAATGTATTTAAAATGTATTAAAATGTTTTAATTTATTTATTTTTAAATAAAAATTATAAATTAGCAAGGAATAGGTAGTATGGATTTCGAATTCCCGCGTTTTGATCCGTTAGTTGTGTAACACAAAATTCAGATGGCGTTCGATTTCGTGCTAACAGAAAAATACATTGAGTGACACTACCCTGTTTCGGCTGGTTTCGGCTGGTTTCGGCCAAATTTCTATTTAGGGTATTCTAGGGAAATTCTAAGGAAAGTCACGTGACTAAATACGTAACTTTCTAGTTACATTTAAATTATATTTCATGTTTGTAACTCGTATTTCAGTCACAGAGGTCTCTCGATACTACTCTCTGCCCACTGTGTCTCATTTCAGAACTGTAGTTTCCTTCCTGTTTGACATCGTTTGGCACCACGAGAAAATATTTCTGTACGTTCATTAAAATCCGAAAATATCCTAATATATATTATACATCTACACATTCTACAATCTATCTGACATATTAACCAGATTTTTACGATTGTTCTATAAATGTTTTATTAATATTTTTTATTTATTATTAACAGCCAATATGGGGCGCCGTCCGGCCAGATGGTATGTAATGAAATATCTAATTTACGAATTTTATTAAAAAATTAGTGAAACATAATAGATTTAAATATTTTCTAATTTTTTTGCGTTTTAATGTTTCGTGTGAAACTTCAATACATTTACTATTTAATAAACGGTAAATTAGGTTAGAAATGGTCGGGAGACTCTTTTCCTTTTTCATATTAATTCCGACTCCACCTAATCTGAAATGTTTATTTTTATTACAGTTATCGATATTGTAAAAATAAACCATATCCAAAGTCAAGATTCTGTCGTGGTGTGCCTGACCCAAAGATTCGCATCTTTGATCTTGGAAAAAAAAAAGCCTCGGTGGAAGATTTTCCATTATGTGTACATTTAGTGTCCGATGAGTATGAACAACTTAGTTCAGAAGCACTTGAAGCAGGACGTATCTGTGCGAACAAATACATGGTCAAAAATGCTGGAAAAGATCAGTTCCATATTCGGATGAGACTTCATCCATTCCATGTTATTCGCATCAACAAAATGTTATCGTGTGCTGGAGCTGATAGGTATGTATATTAAATATGATGTTAAATCCATTAAGGTATACAATTTTTCCTATAATTGAAAAACAAATATTACAGAATTAAATATTTGTTATGATTGTATTGTAACTAATCTTGATCGAATTTCCTCTTTTATTTACAAGGCTTCAAACTGGAATGAGAGGAGCTTTTGGAAAACCACAAGGTACAGTAGCTAGAGTACATATTGGACAACCTATAATGAGTGTACGCTCATCGGATCGTCATAAGGCTGC
Organism: Lasioglossum lativentre; assembly: GCA_916610255.1. Classification (NCBI taxonomy): domain Eukaryota; kingdom Metazoa; phylum Arthropoda; class Insecta; order Hymenoptera; family Halictidae; genus Lasioglossum; species Lasioglossum lativentre. Next base: position 33,819,466 of record OU744356.1, on the reverse strand, counting down.
TGTTATTGAAGCACTGCGTCGTGCCAAATTTAAGTTCCCTGGTCGTCAGAAAATTTATGTCTCAAAGAAATGGGGATTTACAAAATACGATCGTGCTGAATATGAAGATCTTAAAACAGCTGGTCGTCTTGCTCCAGATGGTTGCAATGTCAAGTATTTGCCTGAGCATGGTCCTTTGGACGAATGGAAAAAATTCAAAAAATTACTTGCTGTTGTTTAAAGAACAAATAATATTTTGGATTTCAATTTCATTAAAGAAATTATACATAAACATTTTGTGGTATTAATTTTGTTTTACGCTTAACACCTTCGGGATGGATGACGCTTTCCTAAAAAGGGAGGGATAAAGCACACTCGCCTTCCCCACTCCGTGGTCAAACCCTCTTGGACCAAAGTCCCAATTCTTTCACCCATCATTCTCTAATAAATGACTATGTCGACCGATAGCTGGATGATGCAGATTGCTCAACCGCCATCGCCCGACAACACTTCTATTTAGTTTCATGCATCCCTATACAAGAGGAATACAAAATCTTTCTAAGCCTAAATGGTCGCCTCGACGTAAGCCCTTGACTTCGCTTCAAACACGTTAGCGCTAACTGGTATATCGTGAAAATTTTCTTGAGTTTCAAAAACGTCCAAACGTGAAATAATTTCCGCAAGTGACTAAACTATTAGGTCAGTGCAAATTTCGTCAGTGCAGATTTCGTATTAAAATACAAGAAATCTGGCATGAACTTTTACACTGACCTAATGGAAAGCACTTGTTAAGTTTTTTAGTAACTTGATTCATTAAACTAAGTTAATAATTTATAGTGTCGTTACTATGCAGATCAAGAATGAAGAATGTATACAGTAGGTACATTTATAGTTATATGCATAATATAATAAATAGTAATTTTTATTATTTACTTATATCAAGGAAACGAAAAACAAGTTTCAATCTTATCCGATTTATAAGTAATAATGTATTATTTACAATGTAAAATTATATTTGATGGAAATATAGGCAATTTTATGTTACAAAAAGCAATTAAATTAAATATACATGTTAAAACAGATACGATTAAATGTTTCTTTAATGAGAATGGCATGTAGCATCAGTGTCATTCTCATTTTCTGTGTTTTGAATCTCGTCGTCAACATCTATGTCACATATTCTATGACTATGAGTATCAAGTGCTTCTGTACTAGTTGCTGCATCCAATAAAGGAGATAGTTTCTCTGCTTCGCTATCTTCATCTTGTCCTTGTCCCTGTGAATATTGACTTATTTAGGCGATACATGACATAATATTAAATATCGTATTCGAAGTGTTTCCTGTTATGGAAATAAATAGAAGTATTAATTTACAACATTAAAAAATTACCTCGTCAAGCGAAACCGGTTGTTTTTCATTAACAAGTCTAAGAGTATCCCGAGATCTTATGGAAGACTTTTCGCGTATATGTCCAGAAGATTTAATCCTCATTGCAGGAGATCGAGCGTGAAGGTCTTTCTGTGAACCTGAATGCTCATCTCTAGCCAATAAAACTGACATTCGAAATTCTGGAGTACGACATGCAGTACCACTTGATCTAGCAGATGTATCTACTTCCTTTGAAGACGCATGTTTCAATACAGGCGTACGTTCAACAGATCTATTAAATAAAATAAATCACTAAAGAAAATATATAGTTTATGAAGACATTTACCTGTTTAATGCTTCAGCTGCTTGAATTGCACTAGCCGTATCTGTATCAGGTGTATCTGGAGATTCGGGAGCAAGAACAGCAGTTCTTTGAATATATGGACCGTTTAAAGCTTCTATTAATGATACAGCCTCGTACCCAGATGGAATGTTTTCACAGCTTCCCTAAACATTCGACATTCTATTAGTTGAATATAACGGAATGTATTAAAATTTAAATAAGGACCACTAGTATATAAAAACAAATATTAACCTCCGGTAATGGAGGATTTGATATGACAGCTCCTGTTGCCCTCTGTAGAGCTTTGATCTGTAGAAGAGCTCTGAAAGGAGCACGACATATGGGACAATTGTTGGCTTGGTATCGAAGCGAATCAGCACAACCATAACACAGGCACAAATGTCTACATGGTAATATTAATGTGTCTCGCACGTCATACATACAAATAACACATTCCGAGCCATTATCATCTGTATCTTCATCACTACCTTGCTGCTATAAAATAAATATCGACTTGATAATAATAATGATTAAAGAAAGTAAATGAAATTCAATATAAATGTGACTTTGAATTTATACGATATACCTTTGCATTTTCAGCATTTTTATTTTCTATGCCATATATTTCTTGAAGTAAATAACAAAGACCATCAACGTAAAGTTTTTGTTTCAGTGCTTTTAATACATACGTTCCATCTGAATGTTTTTCAACAACAGCAATTGTTGTATGAGATTGTTTCGGTTCATCTGAACCTTCTTCTGCCACACAATGGATTGCTATTGGTATTATCTATAGATAATTACAATTATTGTTATACAGTAATTCAGGAGATATAAAAACATAGAATAAACGTATTTCAAAGCTACATACTTCCCTATCAGCATTATATAATAAATCCTCTTCGTTGTATGCTAATGGATCAAAAACATGTGATGTTTTTGAAAATAATTGATTTGCACCTTTTTTGTAATAGTAGGTTTCAGAATTCATTGAAGGATCTCTTGGTGTATAACTATAAATAGTCAAAAGGTGTTAAAATAATAGCATTAAATATGCACTGATACAACATTATATATAATATAAAAATAATACATACGTAACACCCTTTGTTGTGACTTCTTCGGTGCAAAAATAATACAATGTAATTGCACATCGTACATCACAGTCGAATGTGAATTCAATATTATAACGACTTGATTTTTTATCAACATCGCCATCACCGTAATGTTTTAAATTGTGACACTGGGGCGAAGCAGAAGTTTGATCAACATTACGAACTAGTCTCAATGATTCTCTTCTTATATTTACTAAACTTTTCAATGTTTTAGTAGGATCATTTGCTTGTGGAGGAGGATATGGAAACTAAAACAAAAATTATATTTTGAAACATTATTTTCTATATGATTTGTTGTAATAATTTAATGTTATGCATCTTACGGGTGTAGGTCTGCTTCCTAGAAAATTCAAGTCAGCATTTTCTCCAAATAAATATGCTTCCGGTTGAGGTGTATCGAACCTCTCACCACCCATGATGAAATGGCTACCGAAGTAGCTTCCTAATAAAAAGGTTTATCCGATACAATGTGTATTTAAAGATAAAATGTATAGAATTAATACTTGATAATAAATTTATTCTGATATTTGAATATTTCATATAAATTTTTCAATTATAATGTTTATAGTTTAATTACTAACCAGAACGAGGAGGATATTTGTATGCATGATTTGAAACGATATCAACTTCCTCTACGCCAGCGTTCTGTCGACTGGTTAATGATCCCATTACTTAATTATTTTAAAAATAATTGTAAATCGCCACTATAAAGTGAACTTCGCTGACGTGTGTAACTTAGACATGTACTTTTGTCTAAAACAAATTCGTAAATAGTAAACAGTATGGTAAACCATCCATTCATAAACAAAGATTTTACACGTTCGGTAAATTTTGACAGACAATTTGTCTAGTTGACACTTGCAATCCTTTGTATATATATATGTGAATGAACAGTATGAAATAGAACACATATCCATTTTGCAGGCTGACCAATCTTGTTTGCGTAAAACCACATTGATGTTATTTCTGTAAATCTAAAGCTGTCTAAAGTAATTAATCCAATAGATGTAACATAATATATGCTCCATTCACGAGAGTCTTTACAAAGCGTGGAGTTTTTTTTATACGTATTCAAATAATATTGATCAGCTATAATAACAAACTTTTTTAAGATTAGATAAATGCGCGTGTTTCACAGACTGCTATAGCAAAACGCGCTGTTTCAAAATTTCACTGCTATGTTCTGTATGCTTTGTAGTTGATGTTTAGTTACGCACAAGTGTCTGTCGTATCAGCATGTGTAATTGCAAACGATAGCGTAACAAAAATGTTTACATATTGCAGAGATAGATTATAAAGAAAATGTTGATACCGTCGAAGCAAATAAAAATGAAGCACGTAACACTGGATCGCAGTGTTCGATATTGCCAGTGAGTTTCAAGAATTGTAGCAAAACTTTTCAACGAATATAGTGGACATGACCAACAATGTGATGAATTATATAGATTTGATGACCGTGCGATAGCATTTGTATTACGCAGGAATGTTTTGAGGTGTAAATAATTCTCTATTTATCATCATCATGAAATTTAATGAGAAAGAACTTGCGGAGGCAAGTAGTGGTCCAGCTGATCTAGAAGGTCGTTTGAATCATAAACGAGCGCACAAATCAGGTTAGTTTACTTAATGGCTTATCAATTGATCAAAGTTAATTTGATTCTCATTAACCTATAACTGTTCAAGAAACGTTCGTTCTAATATTTTCTGAATTTTTTCTATCTTAGATATTATATGTTTTCCAGGATTCAAAGAGAAATGGTTTAAATTAAGGTGTAATTTACTATTCTATTTTAATATCAACGAATTAGGACAAATCGACACGAGACAGCCTGCCGGGGTAATTGTTCTAGAAAACTATAGTATTAATATTGACAGTGCATCGGGAGGAGTATTTGCATTTAGTATAGCATTTCGTGACGAGCATGACAAAAGGCATGTATTGAGTGGACGTTCAGAGTCTCAAGTAGAACAATGGGTGAATGCATTAAAGCAAGCCAGTTACGAATATTGGAGATCACGGTTGATAGTGCTTCAAGAAACATTATGCAAGAAAACTGGAAAGGATCCCTTGCTTATGTATCCAAGGAACCAAGGTACCGTTAGAGACGAGGCATGGGAATCTGCATCAACTTTCCGATCTCATGTACGTTCCTTTACAACTTCGGTTGTGACATCTACAGCTATAAATACAGTGACCAGAGAAGTGAATTTGATTGAATTTTAAGTTAAATAATTAGATCTTTTACTGTATCTTAAAACTGGAATTTTATTCAGACATACAAACACTTTACAAAGGTATATGTAGAATTGCAATGTAGTATAAAAATCATTGCAAGAACAGTGATGAATTTACAAATTTATTTATTGTAGCTAATATATAATTTATACAATCTAAAATGTATTATACAATCTCAAACATTTAAAATTGTGTAAAATTTGTACCACAAGTTTTATTATTTATTGACATAATGAAGATTTTGTATGTACTTAAAATAATTTTTAAAAATTTTCAACGAACCAAAAAATCATTGCAATATAGCATCATTTTTTAAATATATTATGTAGTATATTGTGCGATACACAGACAATAGTAAAACTATATTTGTACCGTCAAAATAATTTCTATCGATAAAAAAGAGAAATCTCTACTTTACCTGTATGCAAATTTATTAAGTATTCATATACCAAATACTCTCTATAATTTATAATGATTGTATACTAATTGTTAATATATTGAATACATATTTGTAATATTGTGACAAATAAAACCTATTTTTTTAAGTAATGTATTCAATGCGTTTACTATCTTAATTTTATTTTGCTTTAATTATTTACAGTTATGTAATCTACATTTTAGTACATGAGCATGTCATTTATGAACTAAATAAGTAAAACTGCTTATGAAATATTTAAATAAACATGTCATTATTGTAATCCATGTTATTTGAATATAAATTTATTTTTTAACAGTTTCTGTTGATTGAAAACAGAGAATAAGTGTTTGGGCACAGAACATTATTAGAATCTGGTAGAATTGTAAGAATATTCTGTTGCTTTAGTTATATAGATTTATTTACTGGTTACTGGCTGGTTTATTCTTCTGTTTATATACTGTACATAAAGATGGCGTTGTTAGACAGAGAAGAAATTTACTTTGTAGTGGTTGCCCGGTTGCCATGCTCTGTGAAAGAGGAGTAAAAAGTTGGTACCATTGTTTCCAACTATTTACCACGTGTAACCACGCAGCCTATGCGTTTACGGAGAGCCTGCCACGAATCAATTGTGGATTGTGGTTGTGATCATTACTTAACCTAACATGATTTAAGCCACCGGTCGTAATAGTATTACACAGCTTCAGAATTGACAGTTTAATTCATTTTCAAGTGCAGTAGACAATTTATCAATTAAAAGTGATACATAGAATAAAAATGAATCGATATATAGCTATCTGTACTTTATTAGTTTGTGTAATTTCCAGAGTTTCTTGTGAAACTTGCCAAAAGCCCGAAGTCGTTGCATCTGCATATGTCACAGAAGATGCTACGATTTTAACGAATGTTGCATTCACGACACAGTTTGTGCTTAAATGTAGCAATGGCGTGAAAGGTATCACGTTATATGCAGAAGTTGAAGGAAAATCATTACCGGCTGCTAGGTTGAGTTCCGATAATAAGTATCAGGTATGAACTATATTTTTGAAAACTTCTATTAATTCAACTGATTAAATTAAAGGTCATGCATAAATATAAACAACACACAGTTTTAGTTAGCTCAATTATAATAGGATGATATTAATTTTTATAGGTTTCTTGGACGGAAGATGTGAAAAAAGCACGTTCCGGTGATTACAGAATAAACTTGTATGACGAAGAAAGATATGCAGCTATACGCAAAGCTATCAGAAATGGGGAAGATCCTAGCACTGTGAAACCTTTAGTCGTTGTAGTACTCAATAATCCAGGAGTTTACTTGGGACCATGGGTGAATTCAGAACTCCTCGCTGCCTTATTAGCAGCCTTAGTCACTTATTCTGCCTTTTCGGCTAAATTCAAGCTGTTAGCTTAAATAATTTCACAATACAATTCTTGAAATAAATTATTATAAAAATTAAATCTAAGGAATTATTAATGTAGTAATGTGGTTACATTATTATGATTTATTGTCAGTTAGATATTCTTTTAAATACATTTTTCTAATATAATAATAATGATAAAGTTTTATTTAATATAATAATTGAACTCCGAAATTTTAATTAACTGCTCTCTAAAAAGATTTCAGTTTAATGGAATATAAATTACAGTCCAGTTTGATACACTTGAAACTTTATTACAATGGTCAGATGAGAAAGTTAAAATATTTCTGGTGCAGGTGGATTACCGAAAAGATATTCCCAAGATGGTGGATATATAACATTAATACCATTATCAGAATTAGTTTCTAATACATTTAACCACTGATTCAAACCTTTAACTAACATTAGTGCATCAGAAACGTTGTCTCCTTCGGAACAATAGCAAAAGAGAACGGTACAAGGAACATCTGCTGATTTGAGATAATTGTAAAGTCCATTTGCAAATCCTCCACCAGGAATGTAATGGTTTTCTGCAGACTCTGCTAAGGTATTCCTTGCATGCTCCTTCCAATGAAGTGAATCAATATTATTTAATAATGAATTATCTGAAGAAAGATACCTCAACCTCGAATCTGATCTGTCTGATTGTTCGTAATCATAACTACTAGTTAAAATGACGATCTATAAAAAATAATTTCTTGGTATAAAAAATGTAACGAAGTAAAACATTAGGTATCTATTGAAATACAGCATACCTTGCCAAATTTCTTTAGTTGAATGAATTGTAACAGTTCTTCATAAAAATCAGTTGAATTACCAACATACGGAGATCTTAATTGTAGAAGAATTATTTTACATGTAGCTCCTAGATAAAAATCAGCAGCGGTACACAGAGAATTAGATTTTTTGTTGTATGGATCATGACCGATAATTGGAAGGAACATTGAACTCCACATTGATCCAATTTTCCGTAGATTTAAACTTGAGATCAATAGGTCGCTAGATAATTGCCCAACATTTCCAACTGCCACCGAGGGAAGTATCAGGATATAATCTTCAAGATCAATTTCTTCTGGTATTTTTATCATTTCTGTATAACAAGTAGAAAATAAATGCCTATATTATTTATTTTATTGTATCAAGCTGATTTATACAAACCTATGACGTAAAAGTATGTACTACTTTAAAACAATATTTAAACGAAATAAACGTTTCGGTAAAAACTTTGTTGCAAATAGGTATACGAATTTGAAAATTGCAAGTCACTGAAACAGAATGTTTATTAAATATTGGTTTACATATAGTTTTGGTTACACGCTTGAATTCTGCACTCCAATTTTATGTAAATTCAAATGCCGAAAATTATCATCAAAAAATAAAATCACTATAACTAAAAGAAATTCATATGTGTATTGACTGATTGACACTTACGAAATTTTTAGCAACTGCACTCAGGCATAGAGCAGGGATACAACAAGAGGCGACACTCCAAGCAACGATAAACGCTTTACGTTTTACTTGGGGTACCCTCGAGACTCCCTAGAATTCCCCTAGAATACCCTAGAAATCTGGCCGAAACTTGGGTTTGCCAAATTACGTTTTTCGTCCTTATACGAGCATATTTTGGGCTGGGTGAGGGCTCAATCGAAAGAGGAAGGTTCAGCGCATGGTGCGCTGGTCATGACGTAACGAGATTATGTTGATATCTAATAATATGAGTGTCCAAAGTAGGGAAAAAAGTCGAGAAATCACCCGCAGAATCCCAATGTATTTTTCTGTTACAAAAAGAGTTTTTGACTGCTGTCATAACCAGGGCACCATGCGCTGAACCTTCCTCTTTCGATTGAGTCCTCACCCAGCCCAAAATATGCTCGTATAAGGACGAAAAACGTAATTTGGCAAACCCAAGTTTCGGCCAGATTTCTAGGGTATTTTAGGGAAATTCTAGGGACAAATCCTGAAAAGTCACGTGACTACCCTTCCCTCATAAGAAGATGTCGACAAAATACTGAAAATACTGCGCATATGACATCAACGGAACTGGTTCATTGGTGTTCATTGGCTAATCTCTTCTGCGTCACCCTGCAATCAGGGGTCCGTTCCCCAAAGTGGTGCCTCTATCGGCGTAGAGGTGAACTGAAAATAAACTAGGACAAGGAGAGATCCTTGTCTCTCCTACAGAGCTGTGACAGAGAGGGAGCATGTCACTATTGTCACTCGCAGGAGACACAAATACAGAGTAACCGCGTGGCTTGAGTTTTCGATGAACTTCCAACAACTTCCAACAACTTCCTCAGGCGAAGAAGCAATATTTTGCTGTATCCAGTCACATGTTGGAATACACATAATTACCAATAATTACACAATGCCACAGCTTCATAAAATAGCACAAAAATACCTCTGTATTTTCGAAGGCTGGACAGATTATGTCTGAAAGAAGGAATCGACTTTTAGCGAAAACCTAAATCAGTTAATATTTTTAAATGTTAACATTTAAATAGTAAATTTGGATGAACTTCGTAGTGGAGACCATAATAATTTAAGGTTAGTTTATTTATTTTTGATTTTATTTTTGATTTTATTTTATTACTAATCTTTACTACGACAAATGTAGGGTAGTCAGATGCTTCCCAGGCAAAAACCACGGACTATTTACAAACTACATTATGTCCGTTACTCACTCCGTACACCTTACTACTTGCTACCAACGTATCTTTTTATCAGTAAGTATTTTATTACTGTTAATTTTTGATATTATATAGCTAAATATAATATCGCATAACCTATAACTGATAAAATGAATATTTATTGTTTATTATATACAAGATTTTCTTCGTAACGGTTGTCAAATAATTGATGGTTATATATTGTCTCTTGTTTTACATTAATTACAGATTTATTAGATAGTACATAGATAGTACATAAAGTATTTTACCTCCCTGCACTATAAACAATAAAAAAAAAGAAAAAAAAGGTATGTGGACACCGGTACTGAAGACCTAAGGTACTCCAGTAGAAGCAAAAGAAGCAATCGTATTTTTAATAAATTGCGTTAACGATAGATGGAAACTGCCGGTATGCTACTTGTTAATCGATAAAAAGGTTTCGGGTTTGTAATTCATAGAATAAAGAATAGAAAGCGAGGTATGCTTGCGAGCAATAGAAAGCAAGGAATCCATATTTATATTGTTTATAATATGTTTTTAATGTTAAGGTACAGTAATTTATTTGTAATTTATCTGTCATAATGTAATATAGACCGTAGTGGATATTCACGAAATATATTTTCTACAGTATCATTTTATTATAATTTTTCTTTTCCAATTTTTTGAACGTGTAAAATTAATGTATATACTTCGAAAATTAATATTAATAAATATTACATTATAAATTAACACGAATAAATTTCTAATTATTAAATATTGACGCGAAATAAGAATATTAAATCCAGTTGATTTAAATTTCCCGCGTGTCTACAGAACGACCGACATCGAAGGTACTGCCCGGAGATGGCCCGGAGTGTCGTCTCTTGGTGTATACCTACTCTTTGGTTTAACCAGATAGGATATGAGAGCGCTCACACCCGAGGTTTTTCTGCCTCCACTTTTGAGTATAGACAGACATAGATGATACCATAGATCATACCCACTTTTAGTATGGAGCAGTTGTTTAGCACGGTAATTTTTTAGCAAAAATGGGTATAGGTTTTGTTCCATGCTAAAAGTGATGGTCTAAGACTCTAACTAAGGTATGATCCACGAAGTAAGTGTATGATCTATCTCTGTCTTGTCTATACTGAGAATAGTGGAGGTAGGAAAACCTCGGGTGACCTCGGGCGTGTGGGTTAAATTAAAGTTGGTACTTCTGTTTTGTAATTTTCAGTTCTCTGCAAATTGTATGAATTTTAATAAAAAATTATCAACAAATTGTTGATGGTGGAAATTTAGTTTTAATTTGTAATATAATGACATTAAATCAGGGGAGTTGTAACTCGTAATGCGTATAATTTTTGGTAAAAATGGAATTTTAATAAATAATTGAGTTATCAACAAATTGTTGATGGAGGAAATTAAATTCTAATTTTTAATATAATCATATTAAATCAGGGGAGTTGTAACTCGTAATGCTTATAATTTGTCCGTAAAAATAAATCATTATTTTAAATTGGAGCGAATACTCTTCTTATTTTATATAATAAAATTATTATGTTATTAATTCTCGGGTATATTATATTTACTAACGATCTGAAATTTAGTTAAAGATTCATTGATCTTGTTAGAAGGAGAATCGGTATTGAGGCATAACTTGTTACCGATTGCGCACCGCGGCGGCATGTGACGTCACGCATCACCGCCCCGCGATGCCTTTCGGGAAATAGCGTCGCCATCTTGAGTGGCATGGCCCAGCTAGACAGTGCGCCCTGAGCAAAGACATGCGATTTATCGCGAAAACATTGAACGTCCCGAGAATCACGGATTCCTGTGAATCATAGCAGATCCTTGGTGCTTCGCACCTTCATCGAAATGGAGGCGGTTAAGGCATTTAACGCGGAGGTGAGCTCACTCTTACCCTCGATTCTTCTTCTAGCCCGCCGACTCTCCCTCTTTCTCTCCTTTTTTCTCTCGTTTCTCCTCTTCCCGTTTTCCTTTACGATCTTCCAATTTCGGAGTTGTAAGCAACACGTATGTGAACTAGACTCCTAAAAGAAATGCTCCTCTTAACGTTCTTTAGTGATCGTGATATTAGGATTCGAGTGATTCTGTGCTCAACGAATGCTTTGGTTTCTAGTCCCTATGCAAGAGAGGGGGAGAAACTATCTCTATACACAGGCAAGAGGGAGAGCAGTGAACGAGAGCCTTTATTGTGATTTAGAGTGTTTTTGTGATATACAATGCGATAGATATTGTTAGTAATCGAGATTTATATTGTTGCTAAGATGCTGGGAAGAAACAAATATGTTAGGATTTGTGTGTCTAAAGGAGACTGATAACAGGGGCAGGGACAAGAATGAACAGTATATGGAGTAGTAAAAACTTGTATAGTTAATATCGCTTATATTAACAATATTATTCTTTATATACTATATTTCAAAGTATAAAAACTAAATTACATAATTTATTTATATTGTCATTCTTTTCATTTTTCTGTTCGTAAGTTGCGTTCATGGTTGAGCGAATGAAATGGGAACTTGATTTTAACCTACACTATCGAGTGAGACTCACAGTAAGAATTTTGGGCCAAACGTAAACAACACAAGTCTGGCCCGTCGTGGTCAATTTTCATAATAATATTGTAAGGCTTATACGATTGGCACAAGTTCGAGCGCATGGTCAAACAGCTAAATAGCTGGGCGCGTGACCAATCTTGCTATTCATGGCATGTTAATAATAAAAATTTAATGTTTCAGCTTTCAGCTCTTTACGATGTCAAACCACCAATTTCTAAGGCCAAGATGAACTCTTTAACTAGGGGCGCAATTAAGGCAATCAAATTCTATAAGCATGTTGTGCAAAGTGTTGAGAAATTCATTCAAAAAGTACGTTATTTAAATATTTATATTATTAGTTTCTTTTTTTATGCATAGAGCAATCATTTAACAGTTTATGTATATGTTACAGTGTAAGCCAGAGTACAAAGTGCCTGGACTGTACGTTATAGATTCAATTGTACGTCAGTCTAGACATCAATTTGGAGTTGAGAAAGATGTTTTTGCTCCACGGTTTGCTAAGAATATGCAAAACACCTTTTTGAATCTTCTGAAATGTCCTCAGGAAGATAAGAGTAAGGTGATTAGAGTTTTAAATCTTTGGCAGAAGAATGCAGTTTTCCCGTCTGAGGTTATACAGCCTTTATTTGACCTTGCGGACCCAAATCATCCAATCCACAAAGAGCAAGCAGTTAACGCAAATGGTAAAAGGATTTTACTTCTACTGAGAATTGGTATAATAATATCGGAGGAATAAAAATTTCTGTTCACTAAGGCTTTAAACAAAACTGAATTTCCTGTTACGATTTTACAGGTACATTGAATACTTCAACAAATAATACAAGTAATACGGGTACTGCTGTTAAAACACCCCCCTTAACTGCAAAGAATGCAGTAAAAGATCAGAAGCTGTTTTCTTCTGCGAAGACAATTGATCCTGTTTGGCTTGCACAAACGAAAATGGAAACAGCAAATATAGTTAATGCTAATAAGCTATTGGTATGTAAGCTTCTTTTTAAATATTCGTTCATTAAACTTTAGCATTTCATTTTACTAAAGCATTGATTTTAATTCTTTTTAGGGCCAGTCAAACGCAGGTCAAATGGATGCTTCTTTTCTTGATCAACTGCAACATTTACAGCAATTACTGTTGAAAAAACAAGAAGCAGCAAACGAACAAAAAACTTCCGTAAAATTTGATAAAAAGCTGCTTGATTTTGATTATGGCGAAGAAGAAGACGATGACGTAGTCGTTGCAAATTCACCAGTGGCAACGACAGCATCAAATGCTGGCCAACACAACGTTCCTACAGGAAATAGTTTAGAAAGTCTTGGATTTCTCCTAACAAATCCAGAGGTGTATATTCAAAGAAGTTTAGACAATAAGTTTTACATATTATAGAAAGTATTACAGTTTTGTCTGAAGAAACGGCAGTGGATCGAGAGTTTATGGGTCCCGCAAAGTTGTCGGCTGAACAGCAATATCTTTTGCTGGAAAAGGATAGAAAGTGCCGTTTCTTGAGACAGAACTGTATAGAAAAACATGTTTTATTTGTGATTCTAATAAAATTAATTAATTGTCTAATATGTAATAGGTTTTGAGACAGCTTCAGACATTGCAACAAACAATGCAAGGGAATGCTTCTTCATCGCAACATGAAATGGAAGAAAAGATGAGAAAGCTGCAACAAATGAAGCAGCAGGAGGAAGAGTTTGATAAACACCTAGCTCAAACCGTTCCTGTAAGTTAATACGAAACATAACATTTTATATTGTATACATATATATTTGCTTGATTAATATTACAGTTATATTGAACAAATCTGATTATTTCTTTAGAATTTACCATTTGCGTCGGAATGCGAATTAAAACCGTCGGACGTTTTAAAACCAAATCAACAAAACACATACACATCAAATGTAAGTAGCGGAGTCATACAAGATATGAGTCAACCGCCACCTGGTTATCCACCGGCTCTACCGTACGCCTCTCAACCTTTGTCAAATATTAGGCAAATTAATCAACAGGGCCATCAGAATCAAAAAAGTCCGCTTCTCGATGAACGACAAGACACACAAGATTATTCAGGGTAAAGTGTTTAACTTTACTATGTGTAACTTCTCTAGTTCGTTCAGTTAATTTTGTTTTTAATTATTTTCTTAATACGATCATGTAATTCAATCGAATATTTAAATTAATTGTTAATAATTTTTAATTACAGAAATGGTGCAAGACGGGATAGTAGCAGCGTAGAAATTGTAAATTGTGATAGTGCAAGATCACAAAGTAGATCACCTGATCGATATAGGCATCACAGTCGATCTAGATCGCCACGGCATAGGGACAGAGATAGAGACAGGGATAGAGATCGAGATCGAGACAGAGATAGAAAATCCCGATCGAGAAGCAGGTCTAGAAGAAGGAGGTAATTGATATATTCAATTTCATTTTATTAAGAAATTTACACTTATCTACTTTATGATGAAACGTTACGTTGCAGGTCTCGCTCGAGGGATAGAGGACGTGACAGAAAACGTGATGATAGTCGAGAAAAAATGACTGAGGAAGAGCGAGAGAAAGAAAGAGAAAGGCGTAAACGAGGCCTGCCACCAATTGTGAGAGATAAATTAAGCGGTAGTTTTCATATTATTATATTTATTGATTATATTCGTGATTAAAATAATAACGAATTATACTTATCGAAGCCAATATTGAATATAGTATTCTTGAATTTAAAGCTTAATATTTCTTACAGTTTGCAGTACAACGCTTTGGGTAGGACATCTATCTAAACTGGTGCATCAAGAAGAGCTTTCAGACACTTTTGGAGAATTTGGTGATATTGTCAGCATAGATTTAATTTCACCCAGAGGTTGTGCTTTTATATGTATGAATAGAAGACAGGATGCATATAGAGCTCTTACTAAGCTTAAAAATCATAAAATGCAGGGAAAAGCAATCACTGTAAGTTGTGTAACTCATAACCAATCTCATGTTGAAGCTGTGTAAGAAAATGTATTTTTAAAGTAATAGAAATTTCTATGCATTTTAGTTAGCCTGGGCACCCGGGAAAGGTGTAAAGGGAAAAGAATGGAAAGATTATTGGGAAGTTGAATTGGGAGTTAGTTATATCCCTTGGAATAAGTTAATTAATGTAACTGATCAGGATTTAGAATTACTTGAGGAAGGTGGAATGATTGATGAGGATACTCTGCCACCTAATTTGAAAGGTCAATAAAATTATTTATTTTTATAATACATATATGATTTTATAAATTTGCGTTCTGTAACTGTTATTTAATACAATCTACAGGTAAACTAAAGCATTCCGGAACAAATGCAGACATACTTCAGCAGCAATTGCAATTACAGCAGCAAGCTTTGGTTGCAGCTGCCACGATGCCAAGTTTAGCTGATGGTATTGTGAATGTAATGCAACCTACAACTACCACTCAGCAACAACAGTCTCAACAGAGTCAACAACAAGGTCAACAACAGCAAGTGATCGATACAAGTCAACCACCTCCGATTAGACCTCCTACATCAGCTGCACTTCTGCCACCACCAAATACCCAGCTACAAATGATGCCACCTGCTTTCACAATGCCTGGAGTCCCTCGTAATTAATATTTTGCTGTCACGTATTCTATTTTTCATGGTGGATTGAAATGTTAAATTGCTATTCTTATTGGTTAGGTATGCTCGGGCCAATGGGATTGCCAATGGCGCATAGTCTGATGCCGAATGTTCCGATAGGTGTACCGCCGCCAAATATGCAAAGTTTGTTAGGGCCGCCAGGAATGATGCAAACTATGCTTACACCACAAGTTAATTCACCGTTTGGAGCCGGTGTAGGGGTTGGTTTATTGACGCAAATACCTCTGCCAGCACCTGCCGCACCTTCTGATAAACCCAACTCTACTGGTGCGTATGGTTCAATTGAAATCACTTTCGTAGTATTATAATACCAGAAACGATAAAATAAAACAAGGGAGTCGTAAAATAAAAATTTCGTAATATTTCCAGGTATGCCACATAATGTTCCTCCAATTGGAGTTCCGCCACCAACTACAGAAACGGGAATGCCAAATCTGCCAATGTTACGTCAGCCTTACGGTGTAGGGCCTTCTGCTCCTTTACAAATGCAACTACCTCAACAACAACATTCTGCGGATGATATGGATGTAGAAATGGAAGACGCGATGCCTCAAAGTTCAAATGGGGCTAAGAATAAGGGCAACTTGTCTGATCAATTATCACAAAACGAGGACAGATCAGACGGTGACCAACAATCAGAGGTAAGCGTTTTACTAATCAACTGTGTGTATGGCTTCCTATGTATTTAAAATTTGACTAACGTATTTATTATAATTCCAGACAGCTATCATATTTTTAATGAAAATGTATTATAACAAATTTATATAAGTCTAATTTAAATTTAGCAACAGCATCGGGATTACAAAGAAAGGGACAGGGAACGAGAAAACAGGGAGAGAAGAGATAGAGAAACACATTTGTCTCATAGAGATAGAGACAACAATGATTCCAGAATGGATCGCGGAAGGGAAAGGGGTAGAGGAAGAGATCGGGGACGTGACCGTAGGAGAGATATCAGAGACAGAGATAGGGACGACAGAAGAGAAAGGGAGAACAGAGAAAATCGCGAAGGCAATCCACAAAATCAAAGCCTTCAAGTACTAATTCTTTTAATCTAGAATACTATGTTGGAATAGTGATATAATAGTAAAAATCAGATGCATTTCCATTAACAAAATGTTTGATTTCAGGAAAATGATTCGACTCCGAAAAAGGACGCTAAACCGAGCTTAGCTGATCGTCTGCGTCAATTGGCTGACGGTACACTTCCTCTAGAAGATCGAGGTGACCGAATACTTCCTCGGAACCGGCAGGATCGAGACAGATCGGATAGGAGTTTCGATGACACACGAGTAGCACGCGGCGAACCTCTTTCATCATTAATGGATTTACCGAAATTCGGTTTACCTCAAGAAAGAAGTGATTTTCCTGCTCGACCGCCAGATTTTCGAAATCCCCAGGATCCAAGGGATTTCCAACAACAGAGAGACAGACCGAATTTTGGAAGGGGGCCCAGAGGATCACAAATGCATGAAGAATTTCTGGATGCCCCGAGGATACAGGGTGGTATGTTCCAAGAGGAATTCGATAATAGAATACATGGTCAGCAGAGAATAGAAGAGTTTGGACGGCTTGGACCACCCAGAGAACAGAGGTGAGTTCACAGTTACGATCATATGAGAGAGAGATATCCTTATCAGTACTTTTGATATCCTTATCAGACATTTATTATGAAACTTTAATGTATAATTTGAACTTTTCACTTTGCATTGAATACTTTATGTAGTCGATTGTGTTTATAAAACTTGTGATGAATAATAATTGACGTTTATTTCACATCATATATTCATATACATATAAATAAATCTAAGTAAATTAATCATTGATTATTCTTGTCTGCCAAAGAGAGGAATTTGATAGGTCTGAAGTGCGAGGAAGAAGACCGCTCGACGATCGGGATCGATTTGACTATGAAATTAGGCGAGATGGATTTGATCCACGGCTTCAGGACGGTTTTGATCCAAGAGGACATCTCGATCGCGGTGATTTTGAACCCAGAAGACGAGAATTTTTTGGAATTGAACCCATGTTTGGAATGCCACCTATTATGGGACCCAGAGGGCCCAGACCTGGCCATCCTGATGGGTTTGGACCTCGTCCAGCTCCTTTAGGTGCTCGTGGTCCTGGTAAGAATGCTTTTTGTATTCGCTAAGTAAAATATATTATGTTATGATTAAAATTTATCTATTATTTATCTATTATAATGATTTTTTAATTCTTGTAACGTAACAGCAATTTCATACTGTGATGACGTTGAATTATCATACTTAATTTTAAATTCATTATGTAATAAGAGATATAAATTGAGATACAAATCAAGTTTTTTTGCCTATAAAATTGTTGTGGCATAAGATTTTTGAAGACATAATGCTTTCGAGTAATGAAATTTAAAATTTATTTGGTAAGTAATAATTGGACTGCGGATCTTTATGCAATTCTTTATCAATTGTACAAAATAGAAGTTAAATAAAATTGCATTTCCTTTTTTAATAATTTTAATAAGTCAGGAATAATATAACAACGCCATTCAATTCTTCTAACGTCTTTACAATTTTGTATTTGACCAATACATTTATTTTATAAATACATCAAGTCCGCAGTCTAGTAATAATAAAAATGTTTAAAAGAGAAACGTAACTATTCAGTACTACGATCATTTAGAAGTTTCATTATATGATATATATAATTTAAGCAAAGAAAAGATAAATAAAATTTGACTGAACGTCTCTTTTTCTAGGACCTTTAATGTTCCATCCGAGAGGGCTAGGACCTCGTCCTCTTCGCCCTGGTATGAGACCTTTTGGTCCACGTGGTCCACCGTTCGATCCCCGTGAGCCAGACGCCTTTTTCAGACCTCCTTTCGATGACATTCGCCCCCATGTGAGACCACCATTTGGGCCTATGGGTCCTCCATCCATTCTTCCTCCAGAGTCTGCTGCTCCATGGAGGAATCAAGAACATCCTCCTGGCTCATGGCCTGCTGACTCTGAAAACCACTCGCAAAGAGACAAAAAAGGTGGTAAACATCCAAGTAACCAAAACATGGAAAGGGACAGTCGGAACAACAGGGGACGCAAGTCTAGGTGGGCCAACGCAAGTCCATCCGGTGAGGAAACGGAAGATTCCAAGGAACAGGAACCATCTTCGGTTACTGCTGATGTGAAAGAAGAACCTGCCAAGGAAGAGGAAGCTGTTGTGAAATCTGAAGAACAAAAAACTGAAAGAATGGAAGTGATCCCTAGTGAAAAGAAGGAGGATTTGGAACAAACGACAGTTGAGACAAAACAAGAAGAAGGCATTGAAATGAAGAAGGAGGAAGAGGACCGCAGGGATTCTTAGACCAAAGTAAAGAGCGATTTTTCTCTTTAAGATTTTTTCTTACTCTGTGGAGTGGTGTGAAGGGGACTCATTATATTGAGCCGAATTAGGTCGGAACGAAATAACTTCTTTGGAAAATGAAACGCTAGATATTCGACTAATCGTTATATTTGATTATTGGTTTTATTGTCAAATCAACAGCAGGGTGTTCATCCTAACGGTCGCACCGATTTTTGAGGCATTTAGGCCAATCTGACAAAAAAATATTTCGAATAAAAGTTATTCAGTACTTTGAGGAGGAATAAAGTGCAATAATAAAAATTCCGAAAAAATTTTTTATTCAATAAAAAACTGAGGTCACCATGACTTTTTAAAATAGCACTATGTATTTTTAACTTCATATTGTTATAGCTGATGAAAAAACGCATTTAGTGACCCACTATACAATGACCTTTGGATGACCTTGAGCTCAGAAATTCACAGTAATTTAGAAAGTAAGTTTCCTACGCGATAATCAAACGTAACCGTAACGCATAGTCAATGCAATTTTCGAGAAGAATATAAACATTTACAATGTAAACACTCTTAACTGTGATTAGATCTTTTGCTGACAGTATAACTAAAGTCGCCATAAACTCAGTTGCATGGGAACATGTACATATGTATGTATCTAATAATGAATCGTTTTTCGAATTCTGAAAAAATTGAAATACAAATCGAATTAAAGATGTGTGTTTATTGTTTACATTCAGTTCGAAAGTGTCATTGACTGTGAGTCATGTTTACGTTTCATTAACGTGTAGGAAATTTATTTTCTTTATTATTGTGAATTCAAGGTCATCCAAAATCCATTGTATAATAGGTCGCTGAATTTGTTTTTTCATCAGCTATAACAATATGAAGTTAGAAATTCATAGTACAATTTAAAAAAGTCAAGGGGAGATCAGTTTTTTATTGAATAAAAAATGTTTTCATCATTTTTTCGTCAGATTGGCCTAAATGCCTCTAAAATATATATATATATGTTGATTTCATATATTGGCCATGAAATGATGATGAAAAGTACTCCTATAAAAAGTGGACAGATGGAAAATAGCAAAAGTAATTGAGGAAACCTAAATCTCGCTTAAAATTAATAATTTTGAAAGATATAGTATTAAAAATTAAATGAAAAAAAAAGTTATATTAAAATTGATTTTTATATCATTATATAACGTGTAAAATTAAAGTAGTAGGAAGAATTTGAATGTTTGACGAAAAGCAGATTTTTTTCACTAAGTCAGCGTTTCAAATTTCAAAGAAATCAATTTTTTAATCGGCTACACGTGTGAGGTGCTGTGATTTGAAAACACAGGACCTATGACCCGTGGATACACCAAGTGGCGACTTATTTATTAAATTGTAAATACTTTTGTATTTTCGTAGTAAACAATTATACAGTGCATCATGTTTGAACGCGTAAATTCAATCATTTCTTCAGCTATTCATGTTACATTATTGTTTACACAGAATTTCCTTTCTGTCAAATCAGAAAAAGTAATGGCGGACTGAAATACTTACAAGTCAATATTTGCAAAAGATTTCAAATTTGCCTATAAATTTCTAACTGAAACTATCTATTTTTATTAAACTAATTTCTAGCTCGTTGAATTCATCTCGGAACGCACAATATAAACATACGTAGTTTCATTTAGAAAGAGAGAGGGTAATCTTGAAATCTAGTAATCATCAATGCAGAAACAATTCAAATTTTCTCTCCAAGATGATACAACTTTCACATAAACATCTTTTTTCATTTATTATGGCCTAAGAAATAATTGATTGTACACATTCAAACCGTACCTACTGTATAGATAGATGAATCTTAAAAGTAGGATCTTGATTAACCGTATATCTTACAAACTTCTAGTATTTTCATATGGACATTTTTGTTGATTGAACTCCACATTCAATACACGTCTTATAATAGAGATTTTACATATGTGTATATATGTAGATTTAATAGTATATATTAAATTTAATTTTTAACCGCATATTAAAAAAATGTTTTATTAACAGTTAATTACACATTTACAAGTGATTTGAACTTTATCAAGAATAATGTTACATTTATACAGAGAATTGAATGTTCGATCAACAGAGACAGTCAGAAATAAAATATGTGAGCGCTAATTCGGATAAGCAAGATTCTACCATCGCAAATATTTAAATAGATAGAGAGAGAGATTATATATATATATATATATAAATATTATATATATAAATATATATGTATATATATATATGTATATGTGTAATTATATATATAAATATATATATATATGTATGAGAATGAATGAATGTAAACTACAAAGAATGGAAGAAAATGATTGAGAGAGAGAAAGAGAGAGAGAGAGAGAGAGAGAGAGAGAGAGAGAGAGAGAGAGAGAGAGAGAGAGAGAGAGAGAGAGAGAGAGAGAGAGAGAGAGAGAGAGAGAGAGAGAGAGAGTGAGTGAGTGAGTGAGTGAGTGAGTGAGTGAGCGAGTGAGAAAGAGAGAGAGAGAAGGAACGAGAGAAAGTGAAATAGAGAGCGAAAGTATATATAGCGCCCTTGTTCGGCGTAGCTCAATCAAACGAACGAAAAATAAATATTTTCTATATAACATCTTTTTTCATAAGCAGAATATCATAGCCTTTCATTCCGCTTGGCTCCCGGAATTGTCTTACGTTCTTTTTTTTACTTTTAAGAGAACTCCTGGCATTGGATACTTCAGATTAAATATTATTCACTGAAATGGACCCAATTATAAAAGACATCTTGAAATTCTCTTTAAATAACTTTGTCTGGGAGTCTTCGTAGGAAAATTAAAAATTTCAATTATTCAGTAACACTGTTCATATATAACAAGTTTCATTTATTTTCTTTAGTTTTACTTACTTTTGTTTGTATTAAATCGAAAATTCTTGACCGAATAGGGAAAAAGGTTCCAGAAAAAGGTTGCGTAGTTCAAATAAGGAGGTTCAGTGAAAGAAATTGTTCTTAATTACGTTATTTGCATAATAATATCTTTACTTTCTGTGTAGTTTGTTGTTTCGTAATGAATTCAAGGCCAAATTGGAATATTTATTGATAATGCTAATCGCAGTTAGAGTGTATGCATTAATATTATTCTTAGTTTCTCTTGTTCGAGTGCGGTAGTAGAGTTCTAGTGCAGTGATGTGTACTTCATCCTATATTTTCTATATATTCGACATTTAATTTCAATTTCATTTTAAACATTATCATCGGATTCTATTTGTGTTCTAACTATGCATTTTTTATCTGGAAAATTTTTCCTCCGAATATCGAGTTATATTGAGATCAATCAACATTTTATGGTGCAAACTGTGTATAGTCCGATTTACACGTTCAATTAAGAGACACGGTGGTGTTAATTATCAAGAAAGAAAAAAAAGATACGTTGTGAACGATATTCGGAATGGAATGAAATCTTTTCAGAGCAGCTTTGGATACTTGTTCATACTCGTACTCGTGTGTTCACATGCGTGAGTCTCTCTCTCTGTCGCCACACGACGATGGAACACCAGCCACCAGGTCGCTTGCGCTCAAACAGAGTGACAAGTGCAAGGTACTGTTGTGTTTATAACTCATTATATTTATATACTGAATGCTATATTTCTTTCTGGACGAACTCCAACGAAACCATCCCGAAATGCATTGATTCGTTGTTATTATTATTATTATTACTATTATTATTATTGTTCTTGTTGTTGGTTGGTGTTGTACAAACAAACGATTTGCACATCGAAACGAGACAAATCGTCTGAAATGATATAATTTCTAATTTTTGAACTGTTCACTTCATCAAGCGTGCTCAAGTGAATCATTAGATTTTAACTAAATTTAATTGCCTTATAGATTTGTTCCTAATTAAATTTGTCTTGATAATTGGAAAATTAATTCAATTTTAAGCAGTAGCAATATTATAGTATACTTTATACGAATTGTTATATGAAACGATAACAATTTGTACATTTTATTCGTAATTATTGTGCAATAATTGACGGTAGAAGCGATGATTGCACATAGAATAATTATATTCTTTAATGAGCAAAGATCAATTCTCAAGTACAAGAAAAAAAAGGTTTTATTCTGTTAATCAATGATGTATAATTAATTAGTTAGTTCGGATAGTCTAATTTTATCAAATTTTTGATAGTCCTTTTATAGAAATTTGAATATAATTTAATTATTGGTACTACTTGTATAATTTAATTTCTCAGAGTAATGATTTTTAAACGATTATGAAATTTGGCTGCAAAAATCGCAGTCTCTCGTGACAATAGATTTGTGTTTAACTAAATAAGTTCGTCCAGAATGCAAAAATATTTTTTTACCAAATATTATAAATTTCCTTTGAACATACAACAAAAGAAGTTACAAAAACATAACAGGAAGTAGTGTAAAGAGCCCGTGCACCACTCCGGAGCAGAGTTTAAGAAAAAGAGTTCCATTTATTTTTTTTTTCAATTTTAAGGAAATAGTTTAACGAGCAACAATAAGTAGAAAGACGCACTATTAATTCATTTACCTAAACAAATTGTTGTTTATGCGATGTTTCGTTTACTAATTTATATACATATACAAGTGACGAGCAATAACAGGATCAACAAATTGACAAACCACCGAAAATCATTTTTTATCAATCTATGACGTATATAGATTGCAAATAAAAGTTATCCTTTTTATTCTTTTATCTAACCAATATATATATATATATATATATATACTTGTCCTAATTGTCATTGAATTAAATATCAAATTAATTCCAATGTGATTATTATTGTTTCATTGTTTCTTTTTTCAAATCCGTTTCTCGAATTGTGTGACGAGTGTGTATTTTATATTATAGCCTGTTATTGGCGTCGATTTGATCGCTGGAAAAAACTTGATACGCTCATGCGCAGAAGTTCTTGGTCAATAACGGAATTATGATTGTCGCATATATATTTGCGTAGTAGTGCGTTACAGAATTTTCAAAAAATGTTGAGTATATATAGCGATAGGTTCACGAGCAAAAAGAATCGAACACGCACGTGCGAAAGCTTGCAAGCACGTTACAGATTTACAATATTTCAACATATAAAGATGTCGAATGTTGTGAGAGGATGAAGCATCTTGAGTCGAACTTCTCGAGTTGGCATGGATAACAACTGCACTTTGCCTTAACAGAGAAATATATATATATCGAACTGACATCGCCGGATATTAATGAAATTTTTGAAGGAAGTAGTTCTTATATTTTTTGCATCATCTCATATCAGTTCGTATTAAGGGTGTAAAAACAGCTCCCAAATGCTGAGGGTGAGAACTAGTTAAACTAGTTCAACTAGTAGGACTAGAACCGCGGATTAAATGGCAAAGTTATGTACTTTTCAGTAAACAATTCGGCTACATAAAACGAAATATCTTTTTTTTAATTAGGAAATATATTAAAAAATAGCACTTTTCTGTGAATTTTTCCATTCAAATCTTGAACTATACTTGCGAGTATTTGTGAGTGAGAAGCACACATTCGAATACGAAATTCTTATTTTTGCATTACAATTTAACATTTTCTACAAGTTGAAGTATTCCGATTCGAATAATCGAACAAACAGAAAAGTTCCAAAATATTTTGAGTAATTATGTGATTTTAAAATTGAATATGATCATTATTTATACTACTCTTCTCGTAATCACTGTTAAAATATCCTCGACCTCGGAAATATTGTATTATATTTTCAATAATAGCTTACTGTAACACCGTGAATATTAATGTAAGCAACATTATAAACAATTTTATTCAATATCCGAATAATGATAATAGTATTTCAAAAGAAATTGCAATTATCATAGAAGTTCACTGTCTCTTGAAAGTATACTCGCTTGAAAAGTCCAATTTGCGAAAAATGCGAACAAAATTCAACTATAATAACATTTCTAATAATGCAGAAATTACAAATTCGATTTATTCGTATTTTCTAGGGTGGCTCTTATTTACTCTTATCGAAAAATTTTTTGACGGCAACCCCGAGGATTATTCCAAGTAATTAAAAAAAAATCTGTGCAAAGTTCAAGTTCGATCGGATAACGGGAAAACGTGGCCCAAGGCCGTTATACATTAAAATAATTAATTAAATGCTCATAAAATTGTTTTTCTCGAATATCTTTTGAATTATTTACCGCGTCGAAAAATATGTTCGGCAAAATCTGTAGATCTGGACAGGCTGCGTCTTTTATGTCCTATTAATTTTGTTTCGTAAAACAAACGGTTTCGAACAGGTTGATAATAACAAAAATATGTATCAAATATTTTTATAAGAATTACTTGCTCCCAAAATTTCGTTAAGATCCGTCGATGTCAGTTTCGTATGTTCGCTTACGAGAGCGTCCTGAATTATCCTCGCAGGCATTAT
This sequence comes from Lasioglossum lativentre, assembly GCA_916610255.1. Classification (NCBI taxonomy): domain Eukaryota; kingdom Metazoa; phylum Arthropoda; class Insecta; order Hymenoptera; family Halictidae; genus Lasioglossum; species Lasioglossum lativentre. Next base: position 33,793,968 of record OU744356.1, on the reverse strand, counting down.
GTCGGGATAAATGACGTTAGAACAGGCATGTCCACGAATGAAAACATGAACTACAGCTAAATATTAACGTCTATCTTCTAAATGCTGGGGATAAGCTTAGTGTGGAAAATATATCCGATAAGGCATGAGGATACGAATAATTGAAGAACAGTAGAATATCCCCACGGTACGTGAGTCTACTGTTCTCGACATGCCTGCTCTACGCGGTTAGTAATATGTCACCTGGAAAGAATGCGACATTGATTGGTTGTTAGGCATACGAAATTTTTCTATTGACAATGTTAATAAAAATCAGATTATGAGCAGCGGACAGTGATACAGTAATATGTCTCCATACAGGGTTGGGTAATCCAATAACTTTGACCACCTTAAATATTTCCGCTATTCGTAATAATATGAAAAAATGATATATACAAAAGTTGCATGGCATAGAGGGGGAAATATTGCGATGCAAACATTTTTTATATGGATGAAGTCGTTTCGAACATTTCACGGTCACCTTGACTTTTTTAAATGGAATACATATAAACGGCTTCGCCCGTAGAAAACATGCTTGCGTCACAATATTTCCCCCACTATGCCATACAAGGTTTGTATACATCATTTTTTCATATTATCACAAATAACGGAAATATTCAACCACCCTGTATATGAAAACTTCGGGACCGAAATGTCGCTTGTATCGTCTACAGAAATTGATCTCTGACCGCGTAACATCGAACGTACAAAAGAATAGCCGGTAAAGAAATCATCAACACCAGCAATTTGGTGAAATAATACTAATCCAATAATAAACGTATTTTTGTTTTTAATGATTTTTTTATGAAATTACCAATCGTATCATATTCGTGACACTTCTGATTAAAATGGCGTCGGAAGATTATTCGTACAATTAGTAGAACATGGAATGTTCAGATAATAGAACAATACCCAACTACAGTGCTAGATTAAATATACAGGGTGTCCCACGTAACTCTCGCCACGATTGAGCATTTCCGATAGCCAGACAAAAAAGTGTTTGGAACAAAATTAATTCGTTTTTAAAAAATTCAATTCATTTGATCATGGAAAATGAAGGTCACCTTCATTTTTCAAAATGGCACTACATATTTTTTAGTACACATTATTATTGCTTGTGTTAAGACAAGTTAAACGAGCTAGTATACTACGACCTTACCATGACCTTCACAGTAAAGTCTTAACAGTATAGGCTGGCTTGAGTTGTTGATATGATATTGGTCAAGATGTATTGATCTTTCGAAAGAAATATCAACAACTCAAGCCGACCTTACTGTTAAGGTCATGTGAAGGTCACAGTATATTAGGCCGTTGAACTAGTCTTGAATTAAGCAATAATATTATTTATATAATATAATTTCATTTTTCATGAACAAATTTCTTTCGTGAATTTTTTTCTATTGCACTTTGTAGTCGACTAAAAGCGAATTAATTTTGTTCCAAACACTCTTTTATCTGGCTACCGGAAGTGCCCGAAAAATCGTGGCGACAGTTACGTGGGACACCCTGTATACTGATTTGTACAATGAATCATGATGTATGTATAGGAATCGCTCTAACTCTAGATTGAACCGTTTCGAGTGAAACACGTACTCGGATATCATCGGTTTGATAATCAAGGCTCTACAGAATCGATAACTGAATAAGCAAATCTGCTATGATTTGTGTCGGTTATTGATCTCGTTTCTATCAGAAAAATGTCACAAATACGTTGGTGAAAATCTCACAAGAAAATAATTAAAATGAAAAATTTTGTATCATTAGATCAGCATTGTCTCTAATCTCGTATCATGTTACACTTCTCGGCTACCGAGCTTCTGGGCTAGGTACCCTCAAGGGGAACACCCAGTGGGGATACATTTTTCACAAATATTCAGCACATCTCACACATATCAGCCATTCACAATCGATTAACCATCATTCCAGTTTTTTGTACTAAACACTGTCCCTAAATTTCAAGGTCAAAAGGTCAACAATGTTTTTTTTGATTCCATCGTATTCTATTCATCGTGAGGTTAAAAAGTACAACAGGTCAAAATTCAATCGTTCTCTTAAAAAATTATGCTAAAGTTATTAACATTATCAAACTGATTTTATTTATATTATATTTTCATTTCTCAATATTATACAGGGTGAGGCAGTAACTTTTGCCACCTACAATAACTCCGAAAGTATGATAGTAGTAGAAAAGTTTTCGAAACAAAAGATGCATGGTAGAGTCACTACAGAGATGTGACCTACCTTTGTTTTTTTAAAATAGAATGCTATGTTTTGGTACCTGTTTTCTGATAGCGGCTATTGAGACGAATCCAACGAGGTGCAACATTAAGCTCTTTGAAGGTGAGCAAAGGTCATTTATGACAAAAAAGGCGAAATAAACTTGCATTTACAGAACGTGTTCAAAGTGATTTCCATTGGTATCAATGCAATGCTGCAATTTTCTTATCACGAATTGAGTAGTATTTCTTATCACTTCGACACTTATCGAATCACATGCTATAACAATTTATTGTATAAATGTATTCAATTGTACAGCATGTAGGATGGGAACGTTTAGGGCATCTTTCAGCGTGTTTACTAAACCTGGCAATGACAAATAAACACTTCTGGACGATACCGCAGGACATCAACAGTATCACTTCTTTCGAAGAACAAATCGATATGCTTCTTATTTACGGAGAATGCCTGCAAAATTCACTGAGAGCTAGAGATTTATACGCTGAAAGATATCCTCAACGTTCTCACCCTACACGCCGTACATTTAAATATTTGTATGATAAATTGAGAACAACTGGATCCTTGGCCTATCAGAAAAAGGACCGGCAGAAGCCAATAAGTTTATTTCGCCTTTTTTGTCATAAATGACCTTTGCTGACCTTCAAAGACCTTAATGTTGCACCTCGTTGGATTCGTCTCAATAACCGCTATTAGAAAACAGGTACCAAAACATAGCATTTAAAAAAACAAAGGTGACCTTCACATCTCTGTAGCGACTCCACCTAGGAAATAAAGATTAACGCCATATTACAGCCCCTGTTGTCCCATGCATCTTTTGTTTCGAAAACTTTTCTACTACTATCATACTTTCGGAGTTATTGTAGGTGGCAAAAGTTACTGCCTCACCCCGTATAGCGTGCTATCGATGAAGCTATTGGAAATCATTTCTTTGGTCGTGAAATGTAATATAAATAAAATCAGTTTGATAATGAAAAAAAACTTTATTATAAGTTTTCAAGAGAACGGTTGAGTTTTGTCTGCATTTCTCATCCCTGTGATGACTGGAATAGGACGCAATGAAAAAAATTGTTGACCTTTTGACCTTGAATTAATTTTGCACCAAAGCGAGGGTGTATATGTGACATATAATTTGTTTACACCCGGTACAGTAATGGTACCGAATATGAGACTCAATTTACAAAAAGCTTCCATAAGAAATTATTAAATAAATTTCTTCAATCAAGCACATATTGTTATAGAAATTGCTAGAAATCTAAATAAATTCAGTCTTGTCATTTTTATAAAGTAACGTATACCAATTACATTTTGTGCTCCGTACGGTTAGTGTTAAATTTTTGCAGTACTACATTCATCATTTATTTATACATACTTAAGAAAAATGCTATTATCTAATGTAAAAATAAATAAAATATTCTTCATTTTCAAAATTAACGATTAAAATGACCAGCTGTAATGAAAAAATCAGTTACTTTTTGCCTTTTCAAGACAATTATTTAGAATATTTAAACAATTTAAAGACGGCATCCCCTCACAATATTACTGGGCCTATACTTGTAGTACTTGATGGATATATACATTCATCATCTGTGTATATATTAGGAGGCGAGCTCTCTCTCAAATTAGGAACACACTGGTTCTGAAAAACATCAATCTGAGAACAGTTTATTAATATTTTATTTAAATGATAATTGAATTATTTGGTAATATTAAAATTTAAAATTAATAAAGAAATTGACCAAACAACTTACCTCTAATGTTACATGATCCTTCTTTGTAGAACTTTTCGCCGGCATACCAGGTTGCTAAGTTCAACAAGGTGTCTCAAAAATGTTGTAGTTCCTTAAAAGAGATGATAACTAAGGTCATTTGAACTAATTTCTTCCGTTGCGAAAATATTTTCCGTGGCTTCATTCAGGAGTTATCAACGAAAAACGCGGACCAATTAGAGCGCGGGTACAGCTGAGCGCGACGTTGGCATTGGCCGAGCTGGACCGTGTTTTTCGTTAATAACTCTTTAACGAAGCCGCGGAGAACATTTTTTTAAAGGAAAAAGTTATTTCAGATGACCTCAAGAACCACCCTTTTCAAGGAAATCCAACATTTTTGGGACACCCTGTATATAAATTCCCACTTCTTCGTAACTTTCCTTCGAATTTTATTTCTATTGTTAAGAGGTTTATATATCTGGCTAAAGTAACAGTCGCAAGTTAAATGAGAGACTACAATAAGTGCCTCAGAATTTTTCAGATTTTTTAAAACGTATTAATAATAAAAAATCAAGCCCAAGAATGATGGAGTTTGCCGGCCGCGTTAATTGCCGGCGGAGGATTAATAGCCCATTTTACCGTTTACAATAAAAACAAACTCAAGGTGACCGTTACATCTTGATAAAAAAGAAAAAAAAGAATAAAATTAATTATTACATTGTATGCTATTCTTGAAACCATACAACTTTCGTTGCAATCATTTTTTCGAATTCCAAATAGTTTACAAGTAATTTAGGTGGCACACTTTGTTAGTCGAATCATCCTGTATACATGGTGTCCCAAAAATGTTGTACTTCCTTGAAGGATGTGATTCCTGAAGTCAGAGCTGAAGTCATTTGGAGCAACTTTTTCCTTTGCGAAAATGCTGTGCGCAGCTTTGTGAAGGACTTATTAAGGAAAAACACGGACCAATCAGAGCGCGGCTACGGCGGACGGATTCCGACGCCGGCCAATGCCAGCCTTACACTTACTATAGCTAACATACTAACTATAGCTTGCACTCTCTTTCTCTTGACGTGTACAGTGCTCCGAGTAGACCTATTACACCTTCGTGTCTATTCTCGATCATCCTAGGCTTGCAAAATTGATCCATGATCTTCCTTGTGTGCGTTTCGCAAGACCTACCGTCGGACAATAATTAAGCACGTAATTAATCAAGCACGAATGGAAATTCAAACAGTTATTCTTTTATTATACCTTGAAACTATCGATATTTATCCCATTAAAATAAGTCGAAAATTGACACTGAATCAAAGAGAGTCACTTCATTCGACACGATTAAACGACAAAGTTCGTAAACTTTCCAATATTGCTGTCATTGTAGAAGAAATGGTATCATTCAGAAGTTTAATAATGCAATTTGATGAAATAATTTTATACAATATTTTATCATTATTAGACTGCGGATGTTTGTGCAAAATAAAAATAGTCTGAGAAGCTACATGAACATTTATATCCTTTTTTAATCACTGTAATCATATTAAAATAAAACATCCGAATTTCCAATTTCTTTAAATATTTTTTGTGTTTTCCAATTGATGTAGTTAATAGTTTTATCATAAATGCATAAGGATCCGCATTATATAGAGTATCTCATCTTAATTTAACCACATAATTATTTCCTATAGAGTATACAGGGTGTCCCAAGAATGTTGTATTTCCTTGAAAGGCGTGTTTTAGGAGGCGATTTGAAGTAACTTTTTCCTTTGCGAAAATTATCTCTGCGGCTTCGTTCAGAAGTTACGAACGATAAACACGGACCAATCAGAGCGCCGCGCCGTTACAGATACGTGGAGCGGTGGCATTGGCCGAGTCGGAATCCGTCCGCAGTAGCCGCGCTCCGATTGGTCTGTATTTTTCGTTAATAACTCCCGAACGCAAAGGAAAATGTTACTTCAAATGACCTCGGGAATCGCCCTTTTCAAGAAAGTGCACTATTCTTGGGACACCGTGTATGTACCAACAGAGAGGATATCCTCTCTGGTGACTGATTAATTCTTATTAAGAATTAATACGTTATTATCTATTATTCATTGATCGTTGCTTAAAAAATTCTTTTGTTATGTTGAGTTTATAACATAAATTGTTATCGAATTTATCAACGAAGTTATCAAAAATCAAAGATTCGAAAATTCATTTCTGTCGAAGTCAGAAGGAGGTTAGTTTGCTAAAAATTCATGATAACATAATATAAATAAGCCTCAAATTATAGTGAAAAAGATCGAATAAAATCTAAGAAAACGTCATTTTCGAAGAGAGTAATATTCGAATAATTAAAAATATTTTGTACAGTTCAATGTCCTGATTGTGCAAACATCAGAATTTTTAGTAAAGTGTTTGTGTTTGAACACAACGTGGACCTATCACTAAATATTGTAAATATAGAATCAGCATTCGTCTTGTTTTCTTTGTATATTTTAATGCTATTTTACAGATTATATTGTCGAATTACTCTGAAAGGGTGACAGTAATATACGTTTATTGTGTGTTGAAGCGAAGTATAGTAGAAAAACAATTTTTTATGTTATCGGTTATTCATCCGTTTAAAAACGAGCACCGTTCACTTGAAAGATTATTTTCGCGTCTTGTATTGTTAACGAAATATACATATACAGTAGCAGAGTTATAAGACGGGGTGGCAAACGGACCAACAAATGAATCAAAAGCCGCAGCTAAATATGAATATTTAAAACGATGTACATGCGGTATAAGTATATTTTCGTTCTAATTCTTTCGAACATCTGATAATTATTAAAACACTGTGGAATAACTTTTGCTTATTGGTATTTTCGTTTGTGTATCTCAAATAAGTTTGTCTTCGAATAAAAAAATATTTGCATTTTTTCTTGCATAGTTGAACAAATACCAATTTTGCATGATCTAGTTACTTGTACAATACAAGGTGTTCTGAGGTCATTTGGAGTAATTTTTTTCTTTACGAGAATGTTCTCCACGGCTTCCTTCAGGAGTTGTCAACGAAAAATGCGGACCAATCAGAGCGCGGGTACAGCTGAGTGGAGCGTTGGCATTGGCCGAGCCGGAATCCGTCCGCAGAAGCCACGCTCTGGTTGGTCCGTGTTTTTCGCTAATAAGGTAAATAAATAAAAACCCTTTCAAGGTTTTCAGACATTTTTGGAACACCCTGTATACATTTTGTTCACATACTCGCTAACAGTTCTCATTGAACGATATTATCAAATGTTCGAAATTATAATATTGAAAAGATATTTAATTATTGAAAAACCAGCGTACATTATTTTGAATATTGGATAAAAAGTAGATTTGAATTGACAGTACGTTAGTTTTGATATAATTTGTCCTGTTTGATAATAATCTTCAAGTAAATATTGTTTTATTTCCCTAACTGTTCAAACAGCAGAAAGAACTGCCTGTAAAAGTATTATATTATACTACTAAACAATGAGAGAAAAATGATTAGTTCTATTATAGTGTTATATGTATAAATTTGCTATATAAAAATTTATCGCTACACAATTGTGAGGAAATAGTCTGCAATATTTTCTATAAACCAACCGAAATATATTATGGTAACGTCGAATGGTCAAGCATTCTTGTCTGTAGCATCGAAACATCGAATATTTCATCATTATATATGATTGAAGTATAACTAAAAAATAAGGATTACTGCCGACAGCTAAATAGTTGCCGATATTTGTTATGGCCATTGTCTACCACCTGAATGCATTACAAACGCGTATTAAAGTTACGTATATAAGTATAATAATATCACGCGCGCGGTTAGATAGCAACGATTTTCTGTTAAAATTTATTGCCGTTTTAAGAATATCATGTGTATCTTTGTAAACAAAATTACAGTAAATGATACGAATACTTGTATGGTATAACACGCATTGTAAACTATTCAAGCGTAGATGCTTAACTAATTTTCATATAACTGTCTAATATCATTCGGCAGCTTTAGATTGGTAGATTTATTTACTAATTAAAACAATTAGATACGATAAAATTGTATGAAACAGATTTGATGTATTTGAATTGATTATATATAAGTAAAAAGAATCACTATGCTAAGTTTTAATTACACTCTTAAAATATTGATCATCGAGCCATTTGAATTTAATTTTTTAGTTCCCTTGCCCTCGAAAATCCAAACTAACATTTGCAGTTTGCATAATGTTTATTTGGAGAACAATAATGTGACATCTTGAAGATAAATATAAATATTCACAAATTGTTAAGAGGAATATTGTTTTTCAAATTTACTTTCTTATAAAGCTTCATGTCTTTTTGTTCTTGAAATTATCTGCCGAGATTTTTGAAAAAAACTAAATTGAACAAACTCTAAAGCTAAATATGTGTATTTTTATCTGTTTCAGGCACTTTACGTCTTGGAACGACGCACGGATCTATTGCGAGATTTTTCCTCATTTCTGTGTATTTATTGTAAACATGAGCATTTTAATAAAATTGAGATATGAATATATACTACAATTTGGTAATCGTATAAGAAACATTTAATTCTTTACACTTTTATTTACATCACAAATATTTAGTTTTTATACATTTTCCTTATTATCACAGTTGTTAAATAACAGGACGGTTTTACGGTACGCTCTCCCTCTCTGGAGCACTCCAGGGTTCGTCGAAAGGGCGCACGCGATGGGTGAAATAAATTACACCGGTGAATCTGGTAAAAGTAAATTTTATTTCTTAACAATTATTTTTCTGCCCGTCTCGGGTCGGCCTTCGTCGGACCTACTTCCATTTATGACCAACGCCGAGGGTGATCTCATTGTCAGTGAGACGCTCACTTATTATTTAGACCGCAGGAATCGCTTCGCGATGGTTCAGCGTTCGATGCGGAAATGTAGCTGTTCCGTAAGGACACGCGAGAGTGACGAGCATTCCGCCACGTCCCGGTCACGTGACACGTTTCACCTCTGTCGTGCATGTGTCAGAATGTTGTCACGTGACTAATCCGGTACTGGCAGAGAAAGGGTAATTGTATTCCCCTCAATTTCCCCGGTTTGGCGACATTGGCAGGAAGGCCTCTTTTCGCAAATTCATCATGCTAGGGTAAATGAACCTATTACTGCGGTATTTTTTGCCAATGAAATTAAAATAGGTAAAAATTAATATTTTGCCCTGAATGAATTTGCACAATGCAATGAGAATGTATTCTCGTTGGCGAGGCAAACAAAATTGTAAATTATTCCCATATTTTTATAATCTCAGGATTTGAATATGTATAAACATTCTTAATGAAAAATTAAAAATAAGACTGTTTTTCTTCTATGTAGATCACCAAAGAAGTGTTGTTCACATGATTTGTACATTCTTTATATTGCCTTAAATTGCATAGGGGAAAGTTTTATTATTATTTATAGATACCTACTTCAATACAATAAAAACATAAAAAGAAACTTTTCTTGACTTATATAAAAATATTAAGGTTTAAAATATTCAAAGCAAAACTAATATCAATGACAAAAAATTCCTAGAAATATTATTGTAAGTATGTAAGAAAGTATTAAAGCATAATTTTAGGAAAATCAAGGAATCCTACTTCAAATTTCATATGAGATACCTCAATTTGTAATTTAAAAATATTTCATAAACGAACATTATTTCCTTACACTTGTCTTTATACATAATTGTTCCAAGAATCGATCTATGGGAACAGAAATATGTTGAAAAACAAAGTAAGATTAAGAGTTAGATCAAGACTTTACTGTACAAAATTAGATGGCAAGATGGTCAAGGGAGTACTTGTCGACATCGTTGGCAAAAGGAATTGTTATAAACATTAAACAGCCAGAAATAATAAATTGATCAATAATTACTACGGCGATCGAAATCAACGGAAATTAGATGGAGTGGGGAGAGTTTAACATTACTACGCAGGTGCGCCTGAACTAGGCGAGCACTCTTACAATTAGTCAGTCAGTCAGTCAGTCGGGCCACTCAGGCCGAGGATTCCGGCTGGAGCGGTCCGACTCCGGGAACAGGAGGACCTGGGGACGCCGCGCCGTCTTGGTGCGCGTGGGCGCCTGCGATGAGTCGGCCGTGAAGGTCGGCGTGATACGCCGGGCAAGCTGCAGTCAGGAGGGGGTGGATACGGTTTGGATCCAGTTCCCCGTGATGGCGGCTAGGAAGGTGGCAGGGGCGGGCCGTCTGACCATCGGATGGTCGTCGGCCAGGGTGGAGGTACTGGAATAGCGGCCGCTGTTACCGGTACGGAGACGAGGGCCATAGAGTGGCGGCGTGTACGCTGCCCCCAAAATTCTGCTCTGGGACGAGGGCTTTCCGCCCCGGCGGTGGAAAGCTTAGGGGAGAGGCCGAAAACCACGGGGGCGGCTGAGGCCGCTAGGCGCGTTGTGCCGATGCAGGTCGTCAGCGATGCGAAGGGGTGCTTGCGTAAGAAGGCGGCGCTAACGGAGGGGGTAATCCTCTTCCCATGATCCGATGAACCAGACCGCCGGAGGGGGATGTGGGCGTGGTCCTGACCGCGCCCACCGGGAGGGGAATCATTCCAGAGGGTTTGAGCATAGCTCCCCTCTTAACGGATAGATCCTTACCGGGAATGGGCGACGTCCCTTCAACCTCTTAGTCATAGGGGGTGGAGGAACGGCGGCGCTATTGGGTCGTCGGACGAGCGGCCTGAACCGCTTGACCAGCGGTCCCGAGGGAAGGGGGACTCGGCGTGAACCGTAACCCAGTCCGAAGTTAGCTTGGCCGGAGGGAGCTTCCCTCCCAAGTGTGTATGAGCGGACGGGGGCAGTCCGATAGAGTGCTCACATGATTCCGGCTGACCCCCATATGCCCAGGGGCGGCTCGGTGTGGTTTAGTCGGTAGGCCCAGCCTTCTGCCGGGAAAGCCCGACATACCCCTCCCCTCCTCTCAGGCGGGGACGGGAGGGGATCCATAAGGCGGATTTTCCCACACTTTAAAAAAAAAAGAAAAAAAAAGGAGGACTTAGGGATGACCAGAAACTGACCAGACGCAAACGAGTGGTCATCCGCCTGGCCGACCAGTGGTCATCCACCTAGCGGGGTTATGTGTTGTGTCTAACTGTTATTAGTCTGTTTCAGCTAGAATACAACAGCCGGCCATCTTTAACGTCGAACCAAGAGGACAGATCAAACGAAGAGGATACATCGAATGAAGAGGACACACCAACGAAGACTGCGGCGTATTTTTAAATTAGTTTTATTTGCCGAGCAATTATTGTCTTAGCGTAAGCCCCGAACCAGAGCCTTCTGCTCTGGTTCATATTTCTTTGTAGCTAATCAAAGCCTTCTGCTTTGATACTTCCCTCTTTGGCGATTTAGTTTTTTGCCACAATAATTGCTCGGCTTGCGTGCGTGCGTTAGTTGTTAAGATTTTATTTATCGCCGTTGTCAATATGTCGAGTAATTATTGCTGTATCGTCACTTTGCTCGGCACGTTTTTTTTACTCCAATACAGCCGTCTGTTGTGCACACCAAATTGGTTGGTATTGTATTCGGCGTAGATACATTGAGAGTTGATTGAGAGTGGATGGTTGAGAGACCTGTTCATCGTGTAACATTGTAAAGTGTAAAATCCTCTCTTTTGTAATACCACCCACGTTCATCTCAGGTGGGAGGTGGTTGATGGAGAAATGGAATATCGTTTGCCAACTTCTCTTGGTCATCGCTCTTGGTGAGGACACGTCGGGTATCGGTACTGGCTGGAGTTGGGCTGCAAGCTGCAAGCATTGTACGCGTCGCGTCACCCTCGGACCAGAGCTCACTGTTCTGGTGCGCTCTTGTTTCTCTCCTTGAAAGAATCAGAGCCTTCTGCTAATGTATATCGCAAATATACATGCAAATGTATATCGATTATTAATACTAAACAAAAATAAGAATATTTATATTAACAAAACAAAACGAACAGTTCATGTGTTACAATTTAATATTTTTTATGTTCTGATTACTTCCGTATATTTTATGTATTTACATCCGCTATTAAATAATTATAAAATTTTCAATAATTGTTAATGTGCAAGTTCGTGCCCAAAATAAATGGTTCCCACATCATGCTCGTGCAGTTTAGGTTGTTGTAATTAAGAATTAGTAAAAAAAGATGGAAAGATGTGAATATATACAAAAATTTAATGAAATTCTATGAATATAAATGCACAAACATCGTCAATGTTTCGTATTTACTTGAATAAGTGACAAAGATTATATAGGGTGCCCCGAAAAGTATCGAGAACCCTGAAAGGGGTGATTGCAGAGGTGTTTCTAAGCACCATTTTCCTTTATCATTTCGCACTGGAGCGTTTTGTTTTCGAGTTATTAACGAAAAACAAGAACCAATCAGGACGCGGCTGACCACGCGGAGCGTAGCGTCAGCGTCGCGCTGTCGTTGAGTCGTGAACAACAAAAGGAGCAGAAATTGATTTCAACTCTTTGCGATCATATTTGCTGTATATAGACATGGTAGTTGTACTGGTTATTTTCGGGTAGTTTATATTATAAAATTTGATACTAAGTCGAATTGCAGTTGGTCTGAGTTAGTTTTTTTCCCGAGCGAACAATGTTGAAGGTTTTCACATTCGACAATATTAAAAATCTCGGAAATCCCGAACTCTCTATTTTTTACACAAATAAGTTCGCCCGTTATATAGGTAATATCTTAGAAACCATTCATTTCTGCCAAAAATGACAATTACGTGCGAGGGGTGCGAGAGGAAAGAAAATTGCTGATTGATAACTGATTATCTTTTGTTAGAAACACTTTTTAGTGAAATTATCAGAAATTCCGAAGAAATCGTACATTAGGTTGACGTCGACCTGTATATAAGGGTGACTTTATGTTAAGATATTGTCAGTCTCCATGCATGCTGGTATCGAAAATTGATAGTATTCTTAAGAATTTAAATTTGAAAGCATCAAAAACAGAACTCTGTTTATATTATGATATTAATGAAAATTACATTATTATTATTATTTTGTATGTTGATGATATGCTCATACAGCTTATAACCGATGATAGGGGGTTATACAAACGAGAAGAAAAGTAAATTAAAGTGTGAGCTAAACGTAAAAGATCTTAGCGAAGCCAAATATTGCGCAGGGATAGAAATTGTGAGAAAAGATAATAGAATTTTTCTTATGTAGAGAAAACATAAATAAGATTATAGAAAAATTTAATTTGATTTATGCGAAGGTATGTAATACTCCGAGTGATAGAGGTTTATTGTATTCATTAAAAGGAAACAAATCGAGTATAGAATAGAGTACCTATCTGTTGCAACTACACCAGACGTAATCCATAGTCAGGCATAGTGTAATATGCCGGTGTTGGCCTGGCAGGGTAGGTGTGCGCAGTCCCATTGATTTACATTGGAGAAAGTCAAAACGGCCGCGCCGAAACAGTGCCGGTACGGGTCGGGCCGGTCTAGTGTGCGGCAACCTTAAAGGATATGCCGCACGGTTGCCGCACGTTAAAACAATGGATGTGTGCAGCGGACCTTAATCTCTGACATCAATAATCGTAAACTAACAAATGCTTCGCAACGAACAATAGTGTTAGGCGCCCGATACCACCTGGTCCATTCCATCCGAGGACTATTTCCAATAGACCTTTCCACAAGGAGACACACAAAGTAATTTACTCGCATCGAGTTTACTGTAACATGCATTCATAGTGAGTAGTGGTCATACTGCCAAAGACACGGGATCCTGAGTGGCACACGAGATCATTAGACAGTGACACTACCGCCCACTTTTACAAAAATTATATTTATGAGCGACAATCACAGATGCAACATCGACACACTCAATACACATTCGCACACGAAGATCAGAGCATATCTCACAGTACAAGTTTAACAAATAGTAATTTTGTTCATACAGTGTAAGATATTATTTATATAGTTAGTTTAAATAAATTTATCAAAACCAATATTTAACGCGAGTTGTCGCAATCGTGCAATAATAAAAAAATCGGCAATCCCGTTTGAATACAACGTATTGGAATCACGGAATAAACGTGTTGCATGTTTTTACATTCTATTACATATGAGTAAGTATGTCTGCTCCAAAATTTTCAATACAATTTGAAGACAGTTTACTTTAGTTATGCAGCAATCTAATTGTATACAGGGTGTTCCATTTAAGTTGAGATTGTAAAAAATCTCGAAGACATGTGATTTAAAAAAAACAAACTGACACATGTCCTTTAGTGTTTGAAGTGGGGAATCAGATGGCACTACTAGTTTTTTAATGCGTGGGCGTTTTCAAGGTTATTTTAAGGTCATTTTGTCTTTTTTTATCATAAACCCATATTTTTTATTTCGAAATCATATTCTACGTAAAAAAATGTACAACTTTTGTTTGAAACATTTTTTTGTTAAAAAATATAGGTTTATGATAAAAAAAGACAAAATGACCTTGAAATATCCTTAAAAACACCCACGCATTAAAAAACTAATAGTGCCATCTGACTCCCAATTCGAAACACTAAAGGACATGTGTCAGTTTGTATTTTTTAAATCACATGTCTTCGAGATTTTTTACAATCTCGACTTGAATGGGACACCCTGTGTAATGTATCATTATTCTTTAGAATCTTTACGATTTCCATCCAAAGATAGTAATCGAAATTTTTTCTATAGTAAGTAGATTATAATTTGTGAAATTGAAGTATATTTAAAAAATAAATTTTAAAACTCAAATATTGTGAATGAATCAAATGACATCGATACCGATTTTACTTTTTTAAACTGATTACACAACATGTTGTGATCATTCTTACAAGATAAGTAACATTAACTTTTTGATTAGTTATAAAATTAATCATCTTTATCGATAGCTTCCAGTCTTTCTAGTAATGGGGGATGACTATGCAACCAACAAGAATATAATTTGTCAAAAAGAGGGTAACCAAGGTTGTCTTTTTGCAATTTAATTAGAGATCTTTTTAACATATCTCCGTATCCCAAAGTTTTTGCAAAATTGTCTGCTTCAAATTCGAATTTTCTTCCTATTACCCCTGCTACAAAGTCTATTAACTGAAAGAGAAATATTATTAAATATAACTTAAGTGCTGTAGGATAAGACATTCTAAATGAATTTTTTCTCATAAAGAAAAAAACTTAAACTTACTGTTGTGAATGGTATTAAAATATACATAGTGATAATTATGATTCCTATAAATGTAGGTTGCGAGTCCGAAAAACCAAATGCAATATACATTGGTGTATAATCTAAAAGTTTAGCGTACACAAGGAATTTTGTCAGGAAGGTCACCTGTGAAATTAAGAAATAAATATAAGTAACAAAATTAAAAGATTGGGTAGGTACAAGCTTACCTGGGTTAGCAAAAATCCTTTTAGTGTATGATTATATTTCCAATGTCCTAATTCATGTGCTAATACTGCTAATACTTCATCTGTATCACATCCTTTTTCTTCTGTTTCACCTTCTGCTGGTTTATAGTATTCTTTTACTAAAGTATCAAATAGCACAATTCTCTTATGTTTATGAAAGCCGTATAAGTATGCATTGCTATGCGAAGATCTTTTAGATCCTTCAACAATAAATAACTTATAAAGTGGATAATCGACTGAAGCTGCCAGTTCTTCAATCTTCGTTCTCAATTCTCCATCAGGAAGGGGTGTATATTTATCAAAAATTGGTGCAATAACTTCTGGATAAATAATCATCATGAACAAAATAACAATGATTGAAAAGATCCAAAGATAAAGGAAGAAATAATCTCCTCCATTTTGTATAATCCATATTACTGCACACAAAAGAGGTATGGAGATAATTTGTAGCACAAGAAACTTCAGAAGTTGATCTTTGATAAAAAACAGTGGCGTCTGAAAGTAATATATACAATAAAAAAAAAAAACGTATGACGAACAATTTACAAATTTTGTTTACATTACAAAAAAATGTTTAATTTCAATACCTCTTTGTTAAACCCATGTTTGTGTTCTATAACAAACTTTTCATACACCACCAATGGTAAAGAAATAATGGTGCCACCAACATATGTAAGGAACATACAAATACCACTTATTAGAATGTCATTCTCACGACTGAGGCCAACAAATTTTCCTACATCAACGCTCCACTCCCAAAAGTAATAATATCCAGAAAATAACAGAAATGCCTACAAATGTAGAAATTCATGTATCATTTTTAAGTTTATTTTTATTATATATTATAATATTGAAGCTTCATATATTACAGAATTAATATAAATGTACATACCGTTGTGAAAAGATTCATATAGGTATTATTAAAATCACTGAAATTTAATCTATCCAAATAATAGAATCGAGCTTTATCATATACATCTTTTGACATAAAGCCTTCAACGGACGTAGGCAATTCAACCAACTTCTTCATCAAATTTCGCTAAAAAAAAAGTTAATATATTAAACTCATGATATTATATAAAATAAATCTACATTACGTTACACAGTATGTATCTTTTTGTAAATACATTAATATATTCATAAATAAAATGCTATAACTTTTTATTTACAGTATAAAAATTTTGTCAATGAATTCACACATTAGCAATCTGCATCACATATGTGTGAGGATCACGATTTTGTATATCATACAAAGAAAATCAAATTAATCTTGTGCATGTTGTTATTTATAATTCTAACACACTGCATAATATTTAAAGAACTTATCATTTTCCTGTGATAATATTCTCTTTCATATTTTACAAGAGGACGCACTGCAGTGCTGGTCGCGAACGTGTTAAACAAGTTGATTTGCAAAAATTACTCTTTTATAATCATCTATTGAATACAAATACCTAATATTGTACTTTATTGTGTAAAAAAATATAATGTCCTATATACAAAAAGCTAATTTATCTTGAAATTTTCCTCTTTTCTGCAATTATAGAATAATAATATATTTAGAAATAATATATTCAAACATTACATTGTGTAACATTTCCCTTCAAACAAACAGTTTTTCTAGATATCAATACAGGGTGTCTATTTTATCTCAATACAGTGAAGGAGGATGTTATGTGGTATAAATATTTTTTTCATACCCGTTATGATGACTAAGATATCAAAATCAATTTAATTTCTTAAAAAAGAATGCTATATATTTTTTTCCACGTAATACGATAGTGTGATTTTAAACGAAGAATGGGGTACTAACAAAATCATTGTCTTTCATGCTGGGTTGTAAAATAGTGAAAAACCGAGCGCCAGAACACAATATTCTATTATCGTATCTGTTCGCTAAACCTATTTCACCTTGTGTACCGCTAATTGGTAAGTACAAATAAATGTCATTAATTTATAGCCTTTATTTATTTGCTAGTTTTACTTAATAGTAGTTTTTTCAGGGGGATTTAATTTCTGCAATGGTCGTACCTGTTACAATTTCACCTTGTGTACCACTAAACTGTAACAGGTACGACCATAGCAGAAATTAAATCCCTCTGAAAAAACTACTATTAAGTAAAACTAGCAAATAATTAAAGGCTATAAATTAATGACATTTATTTGTACTTACCAATTTGCTCTAATTTGAATTATTAAAAACTACATTCTATTGAAATTGCTTAAAGACGTGTATCAAACTGATTCTACAAATGTTTTTCAAGATTAGTAAACTGCTTACATCTTGTTCTGTCGTAAAACCCTCTGCGGAGGGACAAGCGTGCAACTGTGAAAGTCAGTTAGACTACCTACTCGCGACATAATGACCATGAACCCCATAAAGGACGAAAGACGCGGCCAAAAAATACCAAACTTACCATAGTTTAGAGTAGTCGACAAATCCTAAGCAAACGCAGCTGGCGAACACATGCTGAACCTTTAACTGTAGTGTACTGAGATTTATAATTTTATAACCATAGCCACCTATGTAACCAAATGTACCTCTACTCCTACTCTTTTTAATTGTCCACTACTTCCACCACCTTCCAAAACACATCCTTCAACCAATCATACACAATTTTCCAAGACCATACCTACCTCCGAGCTTTCCTAAATTCTATGCGATCACAACAAGATTAGAACTGTTTTGACTACCGAGCCACTACTAACTCCAAGCACAGCCGAGTCTGACTTGGAAACAGCAAGCCAAGCCTTGTATTTTGTATAATAAAGAAACGTGTTCTCTGGAGTTTGACTATATACTTATTCGCCATTAATCTCGCCATGATCCGACTTCCCAATTTCGGGATCGAAACACTATGAGGATATTGTGTTTGTTTCGTTTCAAATGTACAGAAGGGGGTTTGAAATAGGTTTAGCGAACAGACCCGACAGTTAGGAATATGTTGAGTTCAGGCGCTTAGGTTTTTACTATTTTACAGCCTTCCATAAAAGAAAATGACTTTGTTAGCACCTTATCGAATTCATCTAAAAACGCACTATCATATTACGTGGATAAAAATATTTATACCATGTAACATCCTCCTCCATAGCAAACAACTTTTGTTCAAACATTTTTTTTGTAGGTTTATTCCCTTAAAAGATATTTCACTGTATTGAGATAAAACAGACAGTCTGTATTTGAATTTTAGAAATTTTATATATCATCAATTTTTCATGAAAAATCTATCAGTTTCTAGATAACTCAAAGACATGGTACACTATAAATTAATAATAATAGATCAATTGGAAATGTAACTTAAAGATAACTTATCTAATAATTATACCTAATTACTATAGAATAAGTCAATAAAATATAAATAATATCTAATAATAATAGAATTAATAAAAAATTTAGGTTAAAGATAACTTACCTGCCGAAAGTTTAAATAAATATTCCACAGATAAAGTAGCCATATTAGTGCCAATATTTCGTACAATATATAATCCCCGATTAATTTTGCAAAATTGTTCATTGTATTAACGGTTACTAACTACAAAAATCTTGATTCCGGTATTTCACTGTGATGAACTCGGAAGATTAGGTCCTGTACATGTACAGTTCAGTGTCTCGTGTCTGCTCGTGTCTCTACGTCTCTACTTGATATATAGTGATGGCGATACACAGTATCGATATATCGATAATTTCAAGTTCGATACATCAATACTTTGTATCGACATATTGTCGATATTGTGCTGTATACATGCTGTATCACATTATAAATATAATTTTGCGACAAACCAATTTTTATGAGTATACACGTGTACACTGTACACTCTATGACACGGTTACATCGTGCTCTATGAGCATTTTATGAGTCCCCTTGGTCCCCTAATATTTCTAGGGAGTGGAGAGAGTTTGTTAGGAACTTTTAGCTAATCGTTTTAGAGAAGTTGGTAATACATTGGTCTTGTGATCTAACAGCTGAGGGTGGTGCAGCTCTTTAGGCGCAGAAGTTAATTTTCTGACAAAGGTTTATCAAATTGCAAAGTTTTTAGAGATAGACAACGAAAATGGTTGACCGTGCGAATATTAAAGAGATGATACCTGTCCTACAGGATGAAAAAATTGGTAATTATTGTAAGACAGTTCAATTTTAGTTTGATATTGCCCCTCCCATAAATTTAATGTATTTGTTATTTGTAAAACGTCCATATTTCCTTAATTTTTTAATTGATCTATTACAACAATGATATTGTTAATATTTTAGATATGTTAGCAGCTACAAGTATTCTTCAACAACAGGCTGCTGACATTAGAAATCAAAGAATCACTTGGCAATCATATTTCCAGTAAGTACATTGACTATTGATTTTAATATAATAGTGGCTATACTTAATACTTTTGAAACCTATCATGACAGTTTTGTGATTTAAAATTTATAATGTAAGCTTTTCTCTAAATACACAAATGTTTATATGTATGTATTTTACATTTTATAGATCTCAAATGATATCAAAAGAAGATTATGATTTTATTGTTGCCTTTGATACAAGCGATGCTAGCGTGAGGGAGACAAAACTAAAAGAAAATCCACATCAAGCTGCTAAAACTTTTCTAAACTTACTTGGTCACGTTTCAAAAGATCAAACTATCCAGTACATCCTTATAATGATTGATGATATGCTTCAGGTTTGTCACTTTATTTGATATAATGAAATATACCATTTATTTTAATGGAATAGTTCTAAAAAATTATACCTTTACAATTAGGAAGATCGTAGTCGTGTAGAAATTTTCAAAGAACATTCCAATCGGAAACGAGAATCTGTATGGGGACCTTTCCTGAACTTACTGAATAGGCAGGATGGATTTATCATGAACATGACTTCTCGTATTATTGCAAAACTTGCTTGTTGGAGTCATGATTTCATGGAAAAGACAGATCTTCAGTTCTATTTGACATGGTTAAAGGATCAATTGAAACTCAGCGTAAGTTCAAATATCTATTTATGTTACTTATGTTCTTATGTTAATGTATTTTAAGTAACATGATTTAAGAAAGGGAAATGAATTTGTCAAGAGACATTCTACGTTATATGCTTTTTATCTGTTGCTTAGCTTCTATTTTGATAGAATGTGTGTGCACAATACAGGTGATGGGTTTTCATTATAGAACATGTCTTCCATTTTCTCCAACAATCTATAGAAGCATCATCTATAATTAGAAATAAGCAAAAATTGTAAAAAGAAAATAATTTGGATTCTGTATTACAGAATAAGAAAGGTAATATAATAATGCTATTAACCTTTAACTACAATGGGTGTAGAAAGTATTCGTACACTCTTTAAAAACAAATAACTTTTTTAAAATTGGACCAAAAGGTTTGAGATTTTTTAGATGTTAGAAGGATTAGTTTACTAGCTAATGCGTAAATCATTTTTCTTTTTAAATTGCTAACATCTCAAAAAAACTTAAACCGTTTGGTCCAATTTTAAAAAAGTTATTCGTTTTTAAAGAGTGTACGAATACTTTTTACACTGACTATACTGTGAAAATTTAGTTTGAAAAACTATTGTTTGTAGTAAGAAACACATAGTCCTGATATATATTATTACATAGTAGAAGCACTGTTGGCACTCGTCACAGAATAGCAGTGTGTTTAGTAAACGATGTGTTCTATATTCTGACACATGTAGTTAAAGTTAATGGTATTAACTATCTATGGCAACAAATTGTTTTAAAGAAAAAAAACATCATATAAGTTAGGTGTAGATTTCAATATAATTGAGTTTTATAATGTAAAATTTGGTGCTATCTATCTACATAAATCAAGCTAGATGTAATATTTGCTTGTAACTCTTCCTTTTCTCTATCTTGAAGTGTAGATTACGCTCTAGTAGTATATCAGGAAAAGCAAAAACACTTATATGAAAAAATAAAATTCATTGAATTATAACATACAATAATTTCATATAACATCGCAGCACAGTATATAAAAGTTAAGCATTTTTATCTTTTTCATAATGCTGGATCCGACTGAATAACATGTACAAGCAGGCATCAGATGATTCTTTATGGAAAAGTATGAAGAAAATATAGAATAACATTTTTTTCATTCAAGGCTTAGAAAATCCACTTCATATATATGTATATGCTGTTTACGGCTATGGTACGATTCGTCGAGCAGTACGTAATACATATTGTCTTTTACAACAATGTTTACGCAGCACTTGAAAGCTGCTGAGTTGATTGAAAAACAACCAAAGTTCATGCATCTGTAATTGAACGGAATCTATGCATACAACAGCAAGGCAACCAGTTTCAACAATTCCGTAATTGATGAAATAAAATTTTATTCATTGAAAATGTTCTTTGTGTGTTCAATGCGCAGCTTTTAAATTCCACATAAACATAATGTTTAAGTGTGTAACAGTTTACACTTATACACACACAGCAGATTTTACATTTTACATTCTACATTTTCTTTTCCATTATACATGTTATTGGACAAGACTCGGTATATCCTTTTTATACATATGTAATTATCACATACATGTCTGTGCAGTTATATAGATATAAATTAAATTATGAAGTAGTGCAACTAACCATTGTACAAAAATTTAGGTATAATGCGACTGACTATGCAGCAGATCCGTGTTGCTTTTTGTGAGGCAAAAAATAGGTAGAAAAAGTTTCTAATTTGTGTAAAGATTTATATACATGTATAAGTCACATGGGTTTTAGTTGGAGGCTCTTGAAGAGACAGACTTGCATGTGGGAGTAAAACAACCCAATACTGTGGACAATGAGGCATATGAGCTACATGAACAAATGAATCCGGTTGGTCTTATAATAACCGATTATTAATATTACATATCTAAATTGTTTTTATCTTATCATGTAAATATTGTATAAAAAGTTTTCAGAAATTGATATGCAATTATTATTATCTAGAATAAGTATAATTAATTGCAGATATTAATTAGTCACTGTACATTTTAGAAAGAGGAATGATCGTTTACTGTTCACAGAAAATCAATAATAGTTTAATAATTTATTTCACTTTGTTTGTGCACACACATCATTTCTACATTTTGGTCGATTGTATAAATGCATATAATAACTTAAGATAATACACGTGTTTTTGTTTTTATTCAGAACAATGAATACATTCAATCTGTGGCAAGGTGCCTGCAAATGATGCTTCGTATAGATGAGTATCGTTTTGCGTTTGTATCTGTAGATGGAATTTCCACATTGCTCAGTGTTTTGACAGGCAGAGTAAACTTCCAAGTACAATATCAACTTATATTTTGCCTGTGGGTACTTACTTTTAATCCATTACTTGCTGAGAAGATGAACAAGTATGTATGCACTATACGCTATAAATCTTGGAATCAAATTTATAGAAAATCATTGCATTTATGATATAATGATGATACTTACCTTTCAGATTCAACGTTATACCTATCTTGGCTGATATATTAAGCGATTCTGTGAAGGAAAAAGTAACACGTATTATTTTAGCAGTGTTTAGGGTAAGTTTTAACATTTATTATACTTATTTAATACTTGTATTGTACTTATTAATTACTGATATTGCACAGAATCTTATTGAAAAAGTAGAAGATGGACAAGTTGCCAAAGAACATTGTATCGCTATGGTACAGTGCAAAGTATTGAAACAACTGTCAATTCTTGGGCAACGTAAATTCGATGATGAAGATATCACTGGTGACATTGAGTTCTTGAACGATAAATTACAAGCATCTGTACAGGATTTGAGTTCCTTCGACGAGTACTCAACCGAAGTAAAATCTGGCCGCCTCGAATGGTCCCCTGTTCATAAATCTGGAAAATTCTGGCGAGAGAACGCTAGTCGGCTTAACGAGAAGAATTATGAGTTGTTGCGTATTTTAATTCACTTATTAGAAGGCAGTAAAGATCCTTTGGTCCTTAGCGTAGCCAGTTTTGATATTGGAGAATACGTAAGACACTATCCTCGTGGCAAACAGTACGTTTTAATATTTTTACTGTACAGTCGTCGTTTATAAAAAGTTCTATGTAACATTTTTTCTGAAATGCTTGCAGTATAATTGAACAACTTGGAGGCAAACAACGAGTGATGCAACTTCTTGGACATGAAGATCCTAACGTGAGATACGAAGCTCTTCTTGCAGTACAGAAGCTCATGGTGCACAATTGGTAAGTTATTTGAACTTGCGTTATTCTTATCAAGTAGAAAAATAATAATTATTAATTGTTTGATCATCGAATTTCTAGGGAATACTTAGGAAAGCAATTGGAAAAAGAACAAACAGGAGCGTCAGGTCCTCCAGGTGCGAAACCAGGCGCACAAGTTCCAGCCAAAGCTTAAACGAACGCGTAGCCATTGTATATGCGAGTTTGGCTTAAAATCTGTATATTTAATCTTCCTTCTATATTTTCCCTCGTACAACATATGTACTTTTATTGCGATAAAAATCGATATAGCAAATACTAAAGTAAAATTCCATTGAAAAATTACATTCCTTTGTATTCCGACATAGTAGATACAAAGAATTTATCCGGTTCGGCACCTTTCAAATATGCAGATCAGTGACTGTACAAATACATCATCTTAATAACAAGATGGTCGTGTGTATAAATTGTAATGGAATTTGTAATTAAGATGTTTAACGGAATGTTAGGAAAAATAAAGTATTATTATTACTAGAAAGCAGTAAAAAGAAGTTACATGTAATCGTTTTTTTTTTCTTTAATTATTTTTCTGCAAATGACAGTTTTACGTTGATATTACAGGATGTCAATTGCGTTACAAGATATCGAAAGATGTATGGTATATCTACTTCTCTTACAGATTCATCATCGCCACAAAGACGACATCTTGATTTATTGCCAAATCCTGACGCGCTTAAAGTAGTTTCCATTACTGGACCTAGCAATGTCCCACACTTTTGGCAAACTAAAGTCTGAAATCAGAATATCATTGATAATTAATAAATTCATTAACAAGAAAACATGCGAAGATTCAAGTGTACCGTAGTCTTATCCGAACAATGAAAAAGGCGATCTTGTAGCAAAAACGAACATCCATGAGATATTAACGAATCTCGTTCCATTTCTCCAAATCGAACACCACCGCCTCTTCGTCTACCTTTTATAGGCTGTCTTGTCAAAACATCTATTGGACCAGTGCTTCGAACCTACAAATAATACAAATAATCGATAATAAGGTCTCGGTTAGGACTTCGAATACTATGAGGAATCTAAAGTTTACTTACTTGCCACTTATCTGAAACCATGTGCCTCAATCGTTGATAATGCACAATTCCAAAAAAGATATCAGCGGTCATTTCTCTCCCATCTATCCCTGAATACATCCTTTCAGTTCCATAATAATTGTAACCTCCACGTTCCAACAATTTTCCAAAATATTCAACAGCTGTTTCATCCTCGTTGAATCGGAAAGACGTTGCATCGTGTACTAGTCCATGTACAGCTGCTGATTTTCCCGCCATTACTTCGATCATCATAGCTATATATACGCATAAATTATAATTTAATTGTTTTTGTAATTGCAGAAGTAAATATAAAAAAAGACACTTGATTTCACCTATCGTCATACGACTTGGAAAGCCATGAGGATTGAACACGATATCAGGAATCAAACCAGTTTCTGTAAATGGCAAATCCTCTGCTGGCCATTTTTGAGAACAAATTCCTTTCTGACCCGCCCTGGAAGCGAATTTATCTCCAACACTTGGATTACGCTAAAATTTGGAATAATTAGTGAACATCAAAAATACGTAACAATTTAACGTACACAAAATGACGTTTTGCTTACTGAAATGCGAAAAGTAATGCAAGCTCTGCGCGGAATGTGACTATGTAATGTACCGCACAGTTTTACAGTATCAACATGAGCATCTTCTTTCCCATGATATTTACCAGTAGTGTATGTCGACTTATCTGCATCGTAGTAACTTTTAAAGTAATCGTATTAGAATTTATTTCGAATCGCTGGAAACTTTACACCAAATTAAGAAAGCAACTTACCAATAATAAACATCACCTTCAGAAATAATAGTACCAGGTAGAGGAAGACCATCAGTATCTAATTTTTCTGCTAATTCAGGTTTATCTGGATTTCGTGCAAAATAACTTCTTTGATCTTCTAAGTCGACAAACTCAGATTTATAAATTATTCCATGTGCAAACCCTCTATCGTAAGCAGCTTTATTAATAATCATCGCATCTTCCATATCGTAGCCCTATCAAATGTACATTAGGTGTTCAGAAATATATTTGTTGCCACACTATAACTATTATTATCTACTTACTGTGTATGAAATAACAGCTACTATCGCATTAGTACCCATGGCAAAATCATCAAGATTAATTTTATCGTGGTGAACAGGTCGGAAAAGTGGCGTTGCAGGTGTTTGAAGTCTATATAATTTAGTTTCCGATTGTAATTGCCATGTATGACATGGAGTACCCATTGTTTGCTTACCCATCTATAAGAGAATAATTGCATTAAAAAAGGGAATACTTTTAAAAATAAAAAACACCTTACTTGACACTGGTACATATTTCTTGGACTCTGATTACAATCTGGCATTGGAATAAGACTTGCTAAATTGCTTAGGAAGGCTGTTTTCGATAATTCTTGATGTGACGTCAACTGTAGCAATAAAATAAATGAGAACTCGGCAAATAATATAAAGTTACATCCAAAAAATACAACATGTTTATTACCCCTTCGTAAGCCTCTTCGGGTGTGACGCAGATATTTAAATAAACTTGTTCAAACGTTCCTATATATTCAATCTTCTTAGCAATCAAATTCATGACTGGTCTCATCATACGTGCTGGACTTGTGAATAAATACAATCCTGGGTACTGAGCTGGTACATCCTTTTTTGGCACTAGAGCTATTTCCATTGTAGAGGGTACCTAAAATCATATGCACGAATGAGTCAATCTATATGAATAGATTAATCAATCAGGTAAAATTTGTAAAATTACTTCTTTCCCATTGATTTTAAGCAATCTAAGTTTATCTGTTATTCTAGCAACTATATTGTCGTTTATCACTCCAATCAATTTCCCGTCCAACATTACAACATATGAACTCTTCCAATTATCGGCAATAGATAAGGGGACCATACCAAGATCCATTAATACTATAGGAATATTGGCTTTTAATTTTGAATCTGGATGTTTCGTAATCATACAATTCATTGTTAAGTGATTCAGAAGTCCACAGGGCGCACCGTCGGGTGTATGAACAGGACAAATAAAGCCTGTAGTTACATAAAAAAATTATTATTATTCACTCTGTTAGTAATACGATCATGATCATTCTTGATTACAATAGACAATTACCCCACGCATCTGGCAATAATTGTCTGGCTTCGGTTGTTCTCATTTCTTGGAAAAAGGAACCTCTATGAATTGCACGAAAATGACTCATATAACGCATTCTGTTAATATTTTCGGCGACAATTGTAAGACCACTACTTTGCATAAGTCCTAAACCCGTAGCTGATTTTATATTTCCAGTTGCTAAGAAATTTTCCATTTGCGATTCAAGCGAGCTTGTATGTTTCATTATATTTAACATTTCCTCTGGATAAAAAGCAATTTGAATAAAAGTTTTTATAGATAAATATAATTTGCATTAAAGTACAATTTTTTAAATACTTACGTACGCTTAAAGTGTACCTATTACCCGCGCTTCTTGCACGCTTCAAAATACCCATTTTAACACCCGTTAACCAAGTATATAGTTTTTCTTTTAGAACTTGTAGATACAAATGACCACCGAGTAAACATTCTTGCATCATCACAGCATCAGCTCCCTCGACAGCACACTTATTATTTGCAAGAGCAAATAGTTTTTTTGTCATAAAAACAAGTAAATAAAATTTATCCAAAGGATCGTTAAGGTGAATTGCTATACAATGCCTGAAAATAACACCTATTAATCATATAAAATAATGTACATGCGTACATGTATACCGACATATTTCTAACACATACTTAATTATGAAATCACAAACATCTGTATCAGTAGCATCTTGAGGTAATTCAAAGAACTTTATTCTAAACGTACGTCCTATATAAGCTCTGCATTGATCATGGCTATGTAGATTTTGTTTGTGTATTTCTCTGAGCATATTTAAAATACAACCTTTATAATAAAGATCATCCTCGCTACCAGCTGTTAATGCATTATAAATAAAAATATCTGTAACATCTATTAAACATTTTAGCATCAAGACTAGAGGCACGTAGTATAAAATTTTTCTGTATGTGAACATTAACTTTGCAGATCCATCAGTTACATAGTGCAATGTATTGTTCTGTAAAACATGTATTTTAATAATACTATTAAATCAACGTGAAAAAAGTGAGAAATGTTTTATTGTGCAACATACATACCGTTGCAGTGTTATCATCACACACACTCCTTAGAAGTAGACCAAGATCACTAAACTGTACCCCACGAGCTTTCCATCCAGATCTTCTAATAGCTATAGGATAATTCCTTCTTGTCATTAACAGCATTCTTATGAGTCTCTCTAGTCCTTTAATTATAAAATATCCACCCCATTCTTGTTCATGTTCTCCATGACTAACTAATTCCTTCGGACTCATTTTACTTAAATGACATCTATTCGACTATAGAATTAAATATAAATTAGATATGTAGGGTGTTTCATGTAAAGTATACATTGAAATATTTCGGTTGACAAGACCTCATAGAACTCTGATCCAGTAAATAAGCATTTTTATTTTTATTTTTTAAGACATTATCTGATTTCATACTCAATGACTTCTTACTTTCAGGTGTAAGCCATATCCATAAGGAATTATTTTCCAAAATTTTGCAAACATTGCATACCTCTGTCAGGGAATCAAAGACACACTAATATTGGTGTTTGTCATGTGTTGTTGCTTTAATATATAGAATATATTAAAACAACAACACAGGACACAAATCAGTATCAGTTTGTCTTTGACCCCCTGATGAAACGATGACCTGATGACGACCCCTCCAATGTTTGTGAAACATTGGGAAAATAATTCTGTCAGTACATGGCTTAATGTAAGCTTTGGGTCTTGAAAGTCTTAACAGTAAGAACTGATTTTACATACTGTTTAATGAATAATTTCAGGACACATCTTGTGAGGCACGGAATATACACTACTGTCTATCTCAAGATTGTGCTATGTTTTTTGTTCCATTCGGGAATTTTGATCATCCATTAAAATATTTCAATATAATTTTAGAGTATTTAGTATAACAATTGTTAAATTTACAGTTGCATACTTTAACCATAATTGGAATTTCTCCTAAATCTCTTTCAAGAGCTTCTTGAAGTTTATCATTAATAGACCAGCCCAGTTTAACCGTCATCTTTCCTTTGTAAGAACAGCCTCTCTGGCGGCACTCTGTAGGATAAATTCTATGATTCTTCACTCCGATAGTTCCAACAGGAATAGAAGGCTGATGAATAGATACATCATCAATCCACAGAGCCACTTTTTCTTCATTCGGAAGATGAATGTAAACAAGTGGATTATCTCTAACACCTTCAGAGAGGCCATCTTCTAGCATATAATTAAAAGAGTCTATATGAGGAGTACCTAAATTCTGCAGTAACTGAAATAAATAATAATTCTCTATTAGACATGACATATCCAGAAAAACTTCAAAATTTAGTAAAAAACAATGTTGATATTTACAGCATTTTGCTCCTCTGGTGGTTTACCAAAATTTTGTGAGGTATTTGTTAATTTCGGTTCAATTAACATTTTTCTATTTGCGAAAGATACACTTCAATCAAAATAATAACAATGAACACTTCAAATGTAACTTAACCATAATAGTGTATAAACGTGCTTTAGATAGATATTAGGTGCATTCATTCAATCACGTGGAGCGTGGAGCGCCGACCATGCGCCGACACTGTTGCTTTGCAGTACGGCAGTACTATCAACTAATTAACCTCATATTTACTCAATAAAAAGAAAACGTAAATATATAATTAAAGTAGCTTGTAAAAAATATTGACTCGATGTAATAAATAATTAACATCTAAAAATGTTTTATATTTTTATAATGCAGATGCAGAGATAAGATTATCTTGTAGGTTCTAAATTTTGTCGAAAATATTGTATTTAATAACAGAGAGGAATAATTATTCCTCTCTGGTATTTAATAATGACAAAAGTAAATACATATGAAATTTTTGCTGACGATAAATATTATACCTTATATATAGAATGGCATCATTCGCATTTCGAAGTAATATTATTAGAACCATCAATGTTGCCATTAAATGGAAAGGTCTCTATACACTTTTATAATCAAAATTCTTATTTGATATATTTTTTAGTATTTTAAATTAAAACAGTTTTACATTGCAGATGGATACTGAAGATATAAAATGCTTTTGTAAGGAGTTATCCAAATCACTTGAAGACTATGTGCAAGAGACTAAGGAAATATTTTGTGGAAAAAGGAAGGAAATTCAATTTCTTATTGACAAGAATAGAATAGAATGGAAAAATAGTTTGTGGATTCTCGGAAAAATTGATTTAAACCCAGTTTCCGATATTAATATGATCTCGGAGAGCTTTCAACGATCTCTTAAGTTTTATCAAGGTATAGAGAAAAAATTAAGTAGTATGGAAGAGGAAAATAAAACTTTGATAGAAACAAATATGAAATTAAAATCGGATATAGATAAAATGATAGAAGCTAAAATCGTTATGGAACAAGATATATATAAAAAGTTTATATTACTTCTAAATTCTAAGAAGAAAAAGATACAGGAACTAGAATGTAAAAAGGAACAAAATGCTAAAGAATCGATTTACAATGCACCCACCGATGAAAGCGAAGAGTCAGATACAGGAGATGATAAAACAAATAAGAAAAGAAAAATTACCGATATTGAGAATTCTGCACTTCTGCAGAGGAAAAAATGTGCAACCGACAAAGTTACTAGTCCAGAACCATCTACCAGTAAAGAGAGTATAAATGATGATATAGGCGTTAAAAAAAATGTTATGAAAGTAGAAGATGGAAGCATACAAATTGATCGAAGTTGTATTGCTGAGTCTAGAAAATCAACATGTAGCTTAAATTTAGATGAAGAAGAATCAGACGATGACTTATTTTCCTAGTGAATTTTTTATATATAAATATTTTATGCAATATATTGTACTGTATGAGTGACCAAATTTTATACTATGAGAAATACAGATTTTAAAAAAAAATCATGGTACAAGCAGTCGGATAGTGACACTTTGTACATTTACATGCAAAAATAAGTTGAAGAAAATGAATAACATTTTTTTGCATAAGGCTTCGCTTTTTAGATAAATGAGTTTGCAGATCTGTCAGATATACAACCTGCACTAATAGCAATGCAGTTAACATTTTTAATGTACTTGTTACATTAATAAAATGATTTTTAAAAGTTAATACTCTTATTCTTGTTTATGAAACCATTTCAAATGCGGGCATTCCAATAATAAGATAACAGTAATGATAGTGAAACTTAAAAGGAGACTGTAAAGGTTTCGGGTCACAGATTTAGTTGAGACTTTACGTAGTTATAGATCTCGTTCCCCTGATTACGAATATACCTCATTATAAGGGCAAACACTCAATAGTTTTAGAGATATTTGCAATTAAAGTTTTATAACAGTGAAATCTCAGTTCAGTTCAATTCCTTACCAAGCAATGGCGTGGCGTAGCGGTGGCGAGCTGAGCTGCTAAGCCGTGGGTCTGGGTTCGAATCCCGCCGTGGTAACTTCTTTTTATTTTTTTTATATTCTACATGTAAAAATGCATTTTCGATGTTAAATAAATTTGAAATAAAATATTTTTATTCACTAAACGGTTAATTGAAAATGATACTTATTATTTTATAGAACAAACACTAGATCCATTATTGCATACATAAAAGATAATAATTTATATAACAATAATAATATTAAAATTATACATAACAAACAATAAATAATATAATAAAAGAAACTATTACTACATACACAAAAGATAATATTTAATAAAACAATAATAATATTAAAATTATACATAACAAAGAATAAATAATATAATAAAAGAAACTATTACTACATACACAAAAGATAATAATTAATAAAACAATAGTAATATTAAAATTATACATAACAAACAATAAATAATATAATTTTAATATTGTTCTATAAAATAATAAGTATCATTTTCAATTAACCCTTTAGTGAATAAAAATATTTTATTTAAAATTTATTTAACATCGAAAATGCATTTTTACATGTTGAATATAAAAAAAATAAAAAGAAGTTACCACGGCGGGATTCGAACACAGACCCACGGCGTAGCAGCTCAGCTCGCCACCGCTACGCCACGCCATTGCTTGGTAAGAAAGTGAACTAAACTGAGATTTCACTGGATTTCACGGATATAAAACTTTAATTGCAAATATCTCGAACACTATTGAGTGTTTGCCCTTATAATGGGATATATTCGTAATCAGGGGGACGAGATCTATAACTCCGTAAAGTCTCAACTAAATCTGTGACCCGAAATCTTTGCAGTCTCCTTGTTAGAGAAACTTACAATTAGTATTTCTGTTATGGATCTTCAAACTCGTTTTTTCGGAAAAAATGTTATTCTTTACTTATTTTTACATATAGAGTCACTACCCGGCCGCGTGTAACATGATTTCGGAGACACATTGTATATCGTTGTGTATAGTTCGATTGTGATACTAATTATTTATTTGAAATATTTTATTTATATTAAAAAAAATGCATAGATGTTTTAAATAACTTCATGATTTTGTCAATTACTTTCAATTTCCGGTTCGGAAGTGGAAAATGAATAAATTCTACATAATTTTAAATAAAATTGATTATATTTTTCAACATAAATATAACATATATGTATAAAAATTGAGTTGATCATTCGATGATACTCGATATCACCTTTTTTCAATACTGTAACTTTGAATAGCTTTAGAAATCTTTAGAGGAAAATTAATCGTAATTCGTGTACACTCGGATCTCGATTATCCGAACCTCCGATATCTGAATTCTTTATTATTCGTACACGTTCCACATGTAAATAGCTCAGTTGAACGCTGTTTATACATATTGTACAAATTGTTCTATTATATGAAAACTCACGTTTCCCTGTTTAGTCCGGATAATCGAGGTTCTGATTGAAAAGAATACATAATGAGAAAACTGCGGATTTTTATAGTAATATTTTAAGGATTATATGTTACAGAAGCCCCAGGATAAT
Organism: Lasioglossum lativentre; assembly: GCA_916610255.1. Taxonomy (NCBI): domain Eukaryota; kingdom Metazoa; phylum Arthropoda; class Insecta; order Hymenoptera; family Halictidae; genus Lasioglossum; species Lasioglossum lativentre. The sequence continues at coordinate 33,761,286 of OU744356.1, read as the reverse complement.
GGAAAAATTTAATTGACAATGATAAAGATTTCTTTTTAAAAATGCTACGAATTTATAAAGATTTACAGACTAGTGATGACGATTCTTGAAGGAACAGTATCAATGTCCCAAATCATGAGAGAACTGTCGGTCGTTTGGCTCTGATGATATCCTCGGGTGAATAGGGGAGGGTATAGTTGTCGATGGAGATGGAGATGGAGTAGTAAACGGAGTATAATAATCGTAGCGATAATAAGCAAACGATTCCCATCGAGTTGGGTGTTGTACGTCGAAAGGCGTGGTGGTTGTAACGGGTGTACCAGTAGAATAATAACTCCTTTCAGGCACATTTGGAACATAGTTGTATTGGGGTTCCAGGAGGCTCTGCAAATGCCTGATATAAGTAATGGCGTGTCTGAGCGATTCTATTTTCGATAGTTTCTTCCCGGGTGGTTTACAGATTGGTAATTTCGACCGTAAAAGTTCGAACGCGCGATTCATGTCTCTCATCCTCGTTCGTTCCCGGTCGCAAGCGGATTTCTTATAATCTGAAAACGAAGTACCGACTAGATTAACATTGAAATGTAACGACAGTTTCTTATTTACATCTTTCCACATTCTTCTTTTAAGGAATGTTTGAGTCCCACCCTTTTCGGTTTGCGACGATTCACGCTGCACCGATTTAATGTTCGTTTCGTGAAGTATTTCTAAATGCGGATGACTATTAATCACTTCTGGTTCGGGCACTCTTATCACAAACACGCGATTCCCGTTTTCCTGACGATCTTCGAAATTTCTATGCTGCCATCCTCTTCTTGCTATCTGCCGCCGCGGTAACATTGAATCTTCTACAAGCAAGTATGTTTGTATCATCGTAACGTTTTTCATGCTCATTGTACACTCCGCGACAATACTAGAAAACATTAGCAAAACGTTTAAATATTTGTATATGTTACTGCTCAAGGTCATCATTTTGAGCATTTAATTTAATTCAACGAAAATTATTGCACATTTTCAAGTTGTTACTTTATCATAAATTTTCTAGTTCAAGGTCATTCGATGGTCATATAGTGTACCACATTATTGAACTCGTCTTGATATAATATAATATATCTGGTGCCATTTAAAAATCATCGTTGACCTTCAAAAGACCTTCAAAAACGACAACAATCAGAACATTTTTTTATATCACCATTTCTCTCTAACATGTTGTCCTATCTGCAAGCCTCACGGAGCTATTTATTTATTTGTTGTCGTTTTCAAGGTCTTTTGAACGTCATCGACGATTTTTAAATGACACCATATATTTTTCACTTCATAGTGTTGTAGCTGATGTCAAGACGACTTCAATGATACGATGCACTATGACCTTCAAATGATCTTAGGTATCATCCCTTTTCAGGAAATACATTAAGGTGATTTCATTAAAAAAAAACAGTACTGTTTGTAAGATCTCGGAAAATATGACCTTGATATAACCTTCACCCACACTGACTTGTGGCTCCCTGCAAATACGATAACTTTCTCCTCAAGCAGTTTTTGTATCTGTATAAATAACAGATGAGTTATTAAGGATGGTAGAGTTAGGTGGTACACCCTGTATATGTATAGTGATGAAGTATCTTTCGCTGAACTACAATTTACAACTACAAACATTATAACAGCAAAACTAATAAAATTAAAAACCTCTATTACTAGCCGCGACAAAACTATAAGACATGTAATGTTTATTATAAAAATTGGATTATGAATACTTTATGTTTATTGTTCATAGACAGCATGTATACAATACAGTAGGGTGGTTTTTATTTTTCGACTTCCGATTTTTTCTGCTCTTACCTCTCTAAATTGTGAGACTTGGTGGGAAGAACATTTGTGTCAGTATTAAAATTTTATTAATTTCACGCAATTTTCAAACATAACTGAAATGACAATGCCTTATAATAATGATGAGATGTGCTACTTCAAAATAACATACAAAATCTTTAAACTTGATTTACTATTAAATACAGCGTATCACGCAGAATTTGGAATATCAAATCTGGAGACACCGATTTTCATGAAATTTTCGTGATAGGTAGTTTTCGGAAAACTATTCGACGCGTATTTTTTCAGCCATCGTCCCTGTTTTGAAGGTGAAAATAGCCATAAAGTTGATAATTTTGACTGATTCTGTCCTACTTTAAGGGCTATTTTCACCCTTACAACATGGACGGTGGCCGAAAAAATACGCGTCAAATAGTTTTCCGAAAACTACCTCTCACAGAAATTTCATCAAAATTGGTGTGTCCAGATTTGATGTCCAGTAAAGTCTTGATCGAAGAAAACGGGAGCTTTAGGATCTAAGAAAATTGCCTATGCCCTCCACTGCAGGGCTTACTAATTCAATTACAAAACTTATTTGTGGCATTTTTTTTTTAAATGACAGTAAATACGATATAATTTCAACTGTATTTAGTGGTTCCATTGACGGTATGCAGTAAGTAAAGTGGAACATGAACATATTTTTCTGAATTTTAATAAAGGAAATACACGCAATTTCCTTCAAAATAATATGCAATTAAATAAAGTAAGTGCCATAAGTTCAGAAAAAATACCCGTTTTTCGTTAATGTTTATTGATAAAATAGAACATAAAAGACGCAGTCAGATCAGTGTGTTGGGCAAAATTTTATTCGAATAACAGATAAACTGAATAAGAGTAACGAATAATATTTTATTCGTCACTGTTGAATAAATATTCAATCAAATGAGAATTTATTCGGATAAAAAATGATTCAGTTAATCCATAATATTCAATTTGTATCCTCTTTCCACACCTAGAGCTTGTAACTATAACTGATGAGTAATTCGTACAATTACAATTCTGCTACTGCTGATGTATTTATCATTTTGTATTATGCCATGAATCGACTGAATGCATATGTTGTATATATATATATGTATATGTACTGTGTTGTATTATATTTGTACATTTGGTCAACTCGTGTTATGATACAGAAGGACAAAATCAACTAGTCATAAACACAATGTCACCATCATAATATGTGTAAGTAAGAATTGCACTTATTATGAACATACGTGACTGAATGTATCCGCATAAAAACGCTCAGAAAATTTCAGTAAAATCAAAAGTAATAAACAATTATTCGTATTATTATCCGAATAATTTTCCAGTGATATTCGAATAAATAATGATGAATTATTCGATTAAATAGAGAGAACAACTTGTTATGAATAACGATGAATAATTATCCTCCGAATGAAATATTCGAATAATTATTTTAGATAAATATTTATTCGGAACAATTCGAATAGTATCCAACTGTGGTCCAGATCTGCAGGTTTTGTTTATCATATTTTTCGATGCGGTCAATAATTTAGACGATATCGCAGAAAAACGATTTTATGAGCGTTTAATTATTTATTTTAATGTTTAAGGGCTCGGGGCACGTTCTCCCATTGTCCGATCGAGCTCAAATTTTCATAATTTTTTTATTTGTTGGAGCAATTCTTCAAGAGTAAATAAGAGCCTAATTTACAGCCACCTTTATTTTTTATAATCTCCAACAATAATTTTTAAGTAGATTAATGCTGTTTTTTTAACTTTTTTCCGTTTTTTATGCGAGCGAGTCCGTCGTTCCGCAAAACCTTCAAGCACCTCGTTGCGACGGTTGGTTATTGGTACTTGTTTTAAAAACAATTTAAGGTTTTTCGAATGGTGTGAACTCTTTATTGTTCACTGAACTGTTCCGAGATCTGTTTTGTACAACTTCTACTGTTATCTGTGATACTACATATTAGAACAGAATTCAATGCGTGCATTAAAATGACTGGTATTTCTCCCAATATTAATATTTTCACACGATCACCCGCTTGTTAAATGAAATTCGTTCTCACTTTTAAATAATTAAACAGACCACAACGATTTCTGCTGAATATTCTGGACATTAAGTACAACATTTTTGGGACACTCTGTATAAATCGTGTTCACTAATTTAACTTTTCTCTTTACAGAATTTTGTACAAATAAAACATATGGCAAGTTTACTATCATCTATAACATTAACTCTTTCAACAAAGATTCTCTTCTCATATCGTTCTATTTGATTATTTAATATTTGGTGTCTTATAGTTTTGTCGCAGTTAATAAGAAGTGTTTTCGGTAGACTGAAATGCATTTAACCATTTGCAAAACCATTTGAATAATTTAAAAATGGTGTCGCACTATTTTCAGCTCTTTAAAATTATTAAGAAAAGATGTATATGGCTATGTTGCAACTAATGCAGACCATTTTTATTTTGGATAAAATCCGCAATCTAGTTATTAATATAGAAATTAATAGAAATATTAATTACAATATGGTGTTGGAGAAAATATAGAAATACTAGAGAAAAAAAAAGAAATTCCTTTTTTTAACATACGTTCGTATGGTTTTATTAGTGACTCATAGTATTGCCGCGGAGTGTAGATATTATTTCTAGATACCTGATTCGTTCCCAATTAATTGGCCTTGCAAATATTGGTTGATCGGCGGTAATTTGGACGAAGAACTATCTTCCTGGTGCAGCATTTCTTGTTGCTGCAGTTCAGAATTCTTGTCCAGATCTAGCAATATCGGCGAATGAGCACAGTCTTCGTTATTGCTATCGTTCTCCGACTGAAAAGTACGATTCTTCCCTTAGCCAATAAACGAACTAGTGCCACGTTTTAATTGAACATCATCGGATTGCTATCGTTTCAATGGTTTTAATAAAAATTCTTCGATTTGAAACTTCTATCCAGATAACAATAAGTTTCCGAAACGAAACTTTTCACAGTTTAAGGGGTTGACAAATTAATGTTACCTCGTTCCTTAGCGGTTCGTTCGTATATTCTTCTAGATCCATATCGGCGAGCAAATCGTTGAACAGTTAATCAAATAATTAATCACACCCGATTTCACCATCGGCTACAGCCAGCCGAAAAAATGTTAAAAAACTGATCTACCTTCGAGAAACTTTCCTAAGGCTTATACCATGCAGGACTGTCGAACGCACGCGTTTGTCGTCAGATAAGATGTGGATCGGTCACAGACAGTCGTTATTAATGTTAATTTTATCCATTTATTAAGTATTCAGGTGTTCCGACAGAGGCACTCAATGTACGGCAGAAGAGGCGAAAGATCTGTTCGGATCACCCTTTGTTATCAAGGAATTCGAATTCCTTATTTACATAATTGTGCATTGACTACATTTGTAATTGTTGACGAACAGAAACATTTTTTATTACATAGCGATACTAAAACCATAGCAATTTCGATACAAAAGTGACTCTGTTGAATGATTCAGAGTCGTATTGTTCCTAAAACATCGTATGAGAACCTCTGGGATGATCGGAATAAAAGTGGGAATACAAACATCGAAACATAATAGACGCCTGCCCGATGGAAATACTAATAAGCTGGCTCCGTGCATGTACACTGGGGTGGCTCTTATTTACTCTTGAAGAAGAAAAAATTTTCTAATTTTTTTCGAGACACCCCCTAGGATTGTGACACCAGCTAAAAAAAAATAATCTGTGCAAAATTTTAGATCGATCTAACAACGGGAAAACGTGCTGCATCGAGCTTGATATTTTTCAAACTTGGTTTTCTCCATTATATTAGTACATCGTAAATATACATTTCTATGTATATATCGTTGAATTTGTCTTTCCATGCTCTATAACTATATGCAAATAAAATACATATAAGGTCATCGTAAAGAAAAAATTCGAAACTTTGAAATTTCAAAAATTGGATTTCTAAAACAAATTTTTTCTTTAGCATTGTATTTACTTCGTCGAACAATATAACTTTTGTTTGACACGTTTTTTCATATTTTTATAAAATAGATTTCTAAATTTTAAAGGTGTAACTTCGATCATTTTTTGACGTCACCATCGTCGATTTTGTTCTCAATGAAATACATATATTGTTGTCCATGTGAAATTAGGGCGGTTTTAAGTCATCATTTTGCCGGTTTCGAATTTCTTTAGAAATGACAGGCCTTCGAAATTCGCAATTTTTGCCCATTTTGGCAAAAACGGGTCCCACTTACCAATTTTTTATCTCAGGAACTGTTTGTCCGATTGAGTTCCATTTTATTTTGTTTTATTTGGAAAGGATTGGGCTATTATAAAATAATTTTTTCAACCTCGATAATTAACTTTATAATGTCGAAAAATGGGTCATTTAGTCATAGACAACTGACCATAATGGCAGTGCGCTCCATTCGTCTCTACCTGAATCGGAGGTACACCGCGTCCTTTTCCAACTCATTGTGACGCCAATTTTCAAATCGCCATCCTCTTCAAGGGCTCTTTTTGAAGGGGAAACTTCAGGGAATATAACAATATATTTTTCAAATTTTAAATCACTCTGGCCTCTCATCGGAAGAAACTGGGCAAAAATTGCGAATTTCGAAGGCCTGTCATTTCTAAAGAAAATCGAAACCGGCAAAATGATGACTTAAACCTCCCCCCTAATTTCACATGGACAACAACATATTTCATTGAGAACAAAATCGATGATGGTGACGTCAAAAAATGATCGAAGTTACTCCTTTAAAATTTAAAAATCTTATTTATAAAAATCTAAAAAAACGTGTCAAAAAAAAGTTGTATTGTTCGACGCAGTAAATATAATGCAAAAGAAAATTTTTTTTTTTAAATTTCAAAGATGTGAATTTTTTTTGACGACGACCTTGCATTTTATTTGCATATAGTTATAGAGAATGGAAAGACACATTCAACGATATATACAAATATATATTTACGATGTACTATAAAAGAGAAAAGCAAGTTTCAAAAATGAACAATTTTCAAGCCCGATGCAAAATCTAAAATTTTGCATAGATTATTATTGTTTCAGCTAATCGCAATCCTAGGGGGTGTCCCGAAAAAATTCGAAGTTCGAAAAATAAGGTCCACCCTAATGTACACTGGGGTGGATCTTATTATTTACTCTTGAAGAAAAATTTTTCAAAATTTCGGTGTTGCTCATGCGCGAGAAAAGTTGGGCTCAATCGAAGCACTGATTGGCCACATTAGTGTGACCGTGCTGCCCTCTCAAAAACAGGCTGAATACCGGCACGGCCTTCAGGCCCTGGGCTCGAGCCCCATGCAGGTGATATCTGCGCCTATGCGCGCATAAAAGCCCGGCATGAATCAACCGGCCTGGGCCTCGCGCCGATCCAAGCGTGGTGTTGGCCCGTAACCTGTAGGTCAGGGGCCCTGCAGGCTGGGTCAGGCTGTGCTATCTGGGATTATTTGTTACTCTTATTATTAACATACTGGCTGCGTCTTTTATGTTCTATTTTATCAATGTGTATTTTTCTGAACTTGTGGAACTTACTTTATTTAATTACATATTACTTTGAAGGAAATTGCATATATTTCATTTATTAGAACTCAGAAAAATGTTCAATTTCCTCTTTATCAAGGGTAAAGTTCTTATAAAGAGATCTGATAAAGCGGTGGGGGGGGGGGGGCCTGATCCTTTATTTTACTTCTATTCAAAATAATACGCATTTAAAAAAAGTAAGTTGCAAAAGTTAAAAAAATAACACACATTTTTCGTTAATGGTTATTGATAAGAGATAATGAAAGCGCACTTTAGTTTTCAAATTTCAAAAAAGAACATTTTTTTATTTTGTTCCGACATTCTTCTCAATTTTTTCAGAAACCGTTAGTTTTGCGAAAAAAAGTAGTACGGAATAAAAGACGCAGTTGTCCAGATCTACAGGTTTTGTCTAATATATTTTTGGATACAGTCAAGAATGTAAAAGTAGAAGGTATACATATATTCAAGAAAAACGGTGGGCCGCGGACACATTTTCCCGTTACCCGGTTGAGTTCTTTGTACACATTGTTTTTTATTAATTGGAACAATCCAGGGAGTGACGCAAGAAATATTGAGAAAAATTTTCTTGAAGAGGGTACAAGAGCCACCCTAGTGTAACATGATACGGGGTCTCGTTTTGTTTTCCATAATTTTTTCATAAAACTTTTACCATCACAATCGTGGCATTTTTCTGATATAAAATTTTGATCATATTTACTTTTTTAATTGGCGATTAAAAATTAACTACAAGTGTGCTTCACACAAAGTCTAGTATATTGATCTATCACGACAAAAGTCAAGCCAAAATATATATTATAATTCTAAGTAAGAAAAAAAGTAAGTAAAAAATGCTAATTTAATAACCAATATTTTAAGTTACAATTGAACAAAATTTATAATAAATAAAAAACTATTACTATGCCGTAATTAAATGTAGTGTTTAAAATTTTAGTCTATATTTGAATGTTGATTATTGAATCGCATCGTTAAAAACAATCAAAGTAAACACCATAAAATTGTAATGGTTTGTTTAAAAGAACTAACTATAACTGCATAAAAATATCATACTGATATACACTATACATTAAAATTATAACATCGATTTAAAGCGTAAGATAAATACAAAATGAGAAACTATTGAAATTAAATTATCCTAAATAAATTTTTTGTATTTTTGTAATTAATAAAAATAATCACACGGATAATAATAAATTTAAGTAGTACTATACTTCATAACTAACTTATTACATTATTTACACCGTTCAAGTCCACGCGCCATATATATTTATAATATCCGAATCATATTAAGTACCTGTAGAAATGAAGTATACAGAATATTCGGTGCTTGCTAATTCACCTAAACGCATCAAATATCGGTAACATTGGGCGCCATACCGAAGTTCGGTATTGGGGCTCTTAGAGCCTCAAAACGCTCACCCAACAAATACACGTGTATTTACATGTGTAGTAAACGAATTCGAATCTCAATTCGTGTAATGTTCAAGTTTCACGGGTACATGTGGCTAGTGATGGGTCTTGAGCATGTTCAAGCGGTATCGATTCCTTATGACAAAGAATCATGGTATCACAAGCATGTATGATTCTCTGGGTATCAAAAAGTATCGATCCCTAATGTTAGTTGCTCAGAAGCCTCGATCCTTTATAATTTATAAGTACATCTTGTATGAGTTTGTTATCGATATTATCACAATCCTGTGGGTCAAATTCATGTATTTATTTAATGTAAAAAAAAATATTAAACAGAGCCATGATTCGACACATAAGTGTTTAGAAGAACGATGAAATAAAAATTAAGTTAAAAATAGTGTAACCAGAGAGGAAATTTCCACCCTGGTGTAACCAAAATCATATAGTTAAGTGAAGAAAATATCCGGGTTCCCTTTCGCTTTTCCAAAAGTTTACTCGTAATATTTCTTTGGAAGTTATTGTTATATGCAAACATTGCGATCCCGTCACGTGACACTTACACAGCCAGCAAACACACTACCATAGTTGATTATTTACTTCGATAATGTTCTTCCTCCACAAATTTATTTTAATTTCTTCTTGCTAACTATCGAATCGTCAAATATAAATAACATACAAATATTATGTACCATAAAATCAATTATGTAAATATTATTTTACGAAATAATACTTGATTCGTTTGTTCTAAAATTAGGTCTTGCATAAGATTTTCTTAATAAATAAGTAAAATGCGATGGTACATTATAACTTACACGTATATATTAAAGGTATATATATAAAAAGAAATGTACTGTTATAAGATAAGTTCGTATTTATTTCATATGGTAAAAAATTACTTCTTTTCAACTTTTTTGTTTGCACCAGCAGCCTTGGCTTTCTTTACCTTCTTTTTTAATCTGTAAAATACATCTGTCCTCAACTTGTTTCGGATTTGTCTGGCTTTTCTTAACTTAAAACGATCAAAGTCACTAAGTTCCAAACGCTGAAATTCAAAAGAGAAATGTTTTTGTACAGTACTATAAAAGCATTAAATAGTTATTTGCTACTGAACAAAATAAAACTGAACTATATATAGTTACCTTCTTTTTGGCTTCTACTTTTCTTGCCCACATAGTCTGTTTCCAAAGTTCATTGATGTTCGCAGTTTCCCATGCTTTGCGTACAACACGAGTAGATCCAGTATATGGGAAACGGATACGGAATTTGGTTAAATGAAGTTGATTCAACCTCATTCCAGTACGCGGTACATTTGATGCAGGTCCATCGACCAAAACCTGAAAATATATTGTGTTAATACAATGCTTACCACAATTCAGTCCTATTAAAATGGCAAAGATTAATATCAGTCACAGTATTTAGCATCAATTAAATCAGCCGGCAATTCCTATCAATAAAACTGTATCATCATTGTTTATTTAAATATTGGAGAAAAAGAAACTAATCATGAATATTCTTACCCGATTTTGGTCAATGACATCTACAATTGCTACGAGTTTGCCCTGATACAGGCCGTCACTTATATAGGCAACGCGGCCCGACTCGACAAACCTCTGGAATGGCTGTTCAAAAATAAAAACGTATTCGTTTATTAAATTATTGCATAACAACCATTTTATAATTAATTAATCTATTAGCCTTTGATTCAATAACAGAAGACATACACACACATTCGTTTACAGAGCCATAAGTATCCCTACCATGTGGTTGAATATCGATGCAACTATTAGGTTATATGGAATAATAGTTTATATCTTTCACACAGTGCAAAATATATGTAAAATAAATGTAAACACATGCTATCTGAACGAAAATATTTTCGAGAAACAACAACTTGTCTATTAATGTTACACATTTTCAGTGTAATATAAGGATATTTCAAACGATACTTCACTTACCATGATTGCCCGGAAGTGAAAGACCAATGCAGCTTATAACCGCATAAAATACTAGTGGTACCAACTGTTTAAAGTAACTTAGTCCTAGTTTCAATGCGGAACAAGTACATATCGTGTCCAACGAAATTCTCTAAACATATCCGTAAACTGCCGTAAACAGTCGTAAACAATCTTATTTTGTTATGTGAAAAAAGTTCATTTTTTTTCTTTAATCCATTAATTGTATGATAAAAATTAAAAATAACAAATATGCCAATTTTTTGTCTTTGTCTTCTGCACAGTACATCTTTATCCAGGCTTTTCTTTTCTATTTCCTGAATTTTCAAAGTATCTTTTCAGGAACAAATTTAGTTCCATAACTATATTATATATATAATTTAACGAGACAATGGAATAGAATTTTAAAAATTAAGTAGAAAGATGGAAAGAATTAATATTATGAAAGAGTATTTACTACGAGATCATTTTTCTTTCGTTATTTCAAGACTAATACAATACAATAATTAATTTTAAAAATTCGGTTTTTAATCTGAGTATAAGGCTATCCCAAAAATGTTCTATATAAATATAAGTACTTCCAACTCCAACTTCCTTGAAAAATGTGATTCCTAAGGTCATTTGAAGTAACTTTTTCCTTTACGAAAATGTTCTCCGCGGCTTCGTTCAGGAATTATTAACGAAAAATACGGACCAATCAGAGCGCGGGTATTGCGGACGGATTCCTGCTCAGCCAATGCCAACATCCCGCTTAGCGGGACCTGTGCTCTAATTGGTGCGTGTTATTCGTTAATAACTCCTCAACAAAGCCGCGGAGAACATTTTCGTAAAGAAAAAAGTTACTTCAAATGACCTTATTTAGGAACAATTTAGGAATCACCTTTTTCAAGGAAGTTGGAAGTACTTCATAGAACGTTTTTGAGCCGTAGAGCCGTAGAGCCTGACGAGGGCAGAGAACGGGTAGAATCCCACTGATATATATACTATGGATGCGGTATCCAAAATTTTTCATGTCACAATTTGAAAGTCCTTACTTCTATAAATCTATGGCAGAATTGGATGCCAGCGCCTCTGTGGTTAAACCAGTGTACTGTATCCCCCGTACTCCTCTTCACCACCGTGATCCTCTATACTTTGCTACGTGTTTGCGTCCCTTCAGGTAACGCTGCTTTCAGTCGAGTTATTAGACGCCATCGACACCATTTTATTTTGTAGCGTGCCGTGTTCGGGTGCCTTTTGGTAGTTTGACGAGCGTATATTCATTGTTTGTTCTAGATTTTGTAGCGTTTGCAACTTATCAGGTATGTTACTATCTTTAAGATTTAATATTAGAACACAAAGCATTACAAGTAGCCTAGCATTTCTGTGATTTTGATTATACTCCGTTTTATTACAGTATAACGATGGGTAAATGCGTTTATTGCGGAAATTTGAGCAACAACCAAAAAAAGGCAACTTTGCACAGGTTTGTACAGATAATATAATTTATTTTCAATTTTCAATAGTGCTAATTTTTTTTTGTTTTAATTTTTATATGATAAAACACAGATTTCCACGAGATGCAGCACTGTGTAAACAGTGGCTGAAAATAATAGGTCGTGAAAATTGGATGCCTACAAAGAGTAGTTTGTTGTGTTCGGATCATTTTTCCGAAGACTGTTTTAAATGTATATCATAACAGGAAATTTTTAAAACAGAAATCTCTACCATCTATTTTGGTAGAAAGTAATCATGGAAGTAAGTAACTGTGTCTTAATTGATTTATAATATATTAATGTAATTTAATGTGTAATATATATATATATTAAATGAGTGTATGTACTTTGATTTCAGATATTAATGAATCTATTTCAACAATTGTAGAAGTCCCAGAAGCGGATATGCATGTAGATTCCATTGAATTTCCTACAACCAGCAGAGCGATTTGTATGTTCAAATAAGTTTCAATTACAGTATTTCGTTTTATCACATATATTATTTGAGTGATAAAGTTGATAATTTTTTCCGTAATATAACAATTTTTGTGACAATATTTTTCATTGCAGTTGATGAAGAAAGTTATCTCCAGCCAAGTACATCAGAAATGAATGTAACGGAAGTGTTTCAAGAGCATACCAATATTTTGGTAAAAAGTAATCATGGAAGTAAGTAACTGTGTCCTAATTGATTTATAATGTATTAATGTAATTTAATGTGTAATATATATATATATTAAATGAGTATATGTACTTTGATTTCAGATATCAATGAATCTATTTCAACAATTGTAGAAGTCCCAGAAGCGGATATGCATGTTGATTCCATTGAATCTCCTACAACCAGCAGATCTCCTACAATTAATTATAGTAATATAACATTTCATTGTATATTAATGTGTTTCTTCAGTAATAAATGTATTTCAATATCATTATGAGTTTGATTTCATTTAATCCTTCTCTTAAAACGTAAGAAATAGACACCTATTTACCTTTCTCTTATCTACAACAATAAAGCAAACAACAAAAATGTTACAAATATTTTTAATTCAATTTTGCGCTTTCTCTTCACATCATTAATCATTCTTAGTTTCTTTTATATTACATTTATTACACAAATTTCACTTCTGGTTAATTTGTTATAACTTATAATTAACTTGTGATGTTATAACATACTATTATTTCAATCTTATAAACTTCATTTTTGAAACTCGCGCTATTTCCCTTAGTACACTGGTCGAACCTAAGACGGCGCTGGCACTGAATTCTTAAAATGGCCCCGTTCAATTTGTGACATAAAATTTCTACGGGGCTTATGGGCAAAACCGTATCCATAGTATATATATCAGTGTAGAATCCTGTCGAGGCTACGCTTATAAGGACGAGTACTGCATATTTGGTCCAATAGAAATTTATTCGACCGTGCTGCCCTCTTAAACAAAGGCAGATTCAGAGTCCATCTGCCAGCAGTCTGCCTTCGTTCTGCCGCGCACAGATGCTAATCAGAAATGAAATTTTTGGTTGGCTGGGTATAGTTACTTCTTACTTCCTGTTAGTATCAGCATCAGCCTCTTACGGTATCAGCAGGGAGGAATAGTATCAGTAGAGTGTCAGAGAGGAATATAATATCTATGATGCTATCTGCTATGGTCAGAGAGAAATAATATTCCTCTCTGGTACCTACTATATATATATATATATATATATATAGAAATTGAAAAATGCGTCCTCTCCTTCTACAAGCAAGGCAAACCATCAACCAATCAAAACGAACGAAAACTTTCAGTTAATTTTATAGCGCCTCTCGGTAATCCCGCTATGACTCCTGTGTAGCGCGATACAAGAGAGTCAATATTCTATATACCAGAGATTCTACTAATTCTACATATAATTACAGCATGGTGTAGAGTCGCCTGTTACACGTGAAGATCACCTAACCTTTCTTCTTATTTGTATACATATGAAGCTTGAAAATGAAAGATCACAAAAAGAATTTAAAGAGAAAGCAAAGAGTCTTAAATATTGAAAACAATAAAACAGAGAAAGAGTCTGTAAAATATGAATCCGAGGAAGAACCGGTAAAATTTTGTTTCTTTACAATTAATTTCACTATGAGTATATAAAAGTGTTACTTAAATGAATTTTATTATAATTAATACTTATATTAATTTATTATATTTCTTTGTGTATTCTAATAACATCATCGAATGTATTTAGGATTCAGGTACTGAAGATTTATTGCAGGCTGAAGTGAATAATAACGATGAAAGTTCGGATGAAGAAATTAATGAAAATGTAGATGTTCCTGACTCCGATACTGAGAAAGATCCAATTGTCTTTGAATCGGATGATGAAGAAGAAGATGAATTAAGTTTTGAATCTGAGTCAGATGATATCGGTTTGGATGAAGATTACTCTGCAAGTGACAATGAAGATACATTGGATGAAGAAGATAAAGAAGAAGAAGAAGATGTGGATAAAAGTTCAAAAAATAAAAATGACAAGTTGGCAAAGAAAAATAAAGATTTCAGTACTAGTTCTAAGTCTAAAGACAAGTTCAAATTAAAAGGTGACAAGCCTATAATCGCAATAGAAAACAGTACAAGTAGTAAAATCATAAGTAACATTGTACCAACAACAAGTCAGAAATTAGATGAATATGAATACGATAGTTCAGATGAAGAAGATATTCGAAATACTGTCGGAAACATACCCATGAAGTGGTATGATGACTATGACCATATTGGTTACGATTGGGATGGTAAAAAAATTATAAAACCTCAAAAAGGTGATCAGTTAGATAATTTCTTGAAAAGAATGGAAGACCCTGATTTCTGGAGAACTATAAAAGACCCACAAACTGGACAGGATGTTGTTTTAAGTGAAGCAGATATTGATTTGATTACAAGAATTCAAAAACAGAAAATTCCTGACGTAACTTTTGATGAATATGTCGTGAGTTTAGATTATAAATATACATATTTTATAGTATAATGAAAGTTCGAAGACTAGTTTCACTACAAACTACTTCTCTTATTACAGCCTTGGGTAGAATGGTTTACTTCGGAAGTGATGAAGATGCCAGTGCGTAAATTTCCTGAACATAAGCGTTCATTTTTACCGTCTAAACCAGAAGCGAAAAAGGTATCAAAGTTGGTTCATGCTTTGAAAATGGGTTGGATAAAGTCGACCGCAGAGTTAGAAAAAGAAAGACAGCAAAAGAAGAATGAACCACAATTTTACATGTTATGGCAAACAGACGATCAAGCTGAAGATATGCGTAGAATTCATAAACATATTCCAGCGCCAAAGAGACATTTACCTGGGCATGCAGAAAGTTATAATCCTCCACCAGAGTATTTGTTTGACAAAAAGGAGCTGAAAGAATGGAATAAATTACAGACAACACCATGGAAAAGAAAGTTACATTTTATTCCACAAAAATACAACTCGCTTCGTGAAGTTCCTGCTTACCCTAAATATATTAAAGAAAGATTTCAGAGGTGTCTTGATTTATATTTGTGTCCCAGAGCGTTGAAGATGCGATTAACAATAGAACCTGAAGCATTGGTGCCGCAGTTACCTAGTCCAAAGGACCTACAGCCATTCCCTACAACAATGTCTATGATATTTAAAGGACATATAGACATGATCAGAAGTATCACCACAGAGCCACTAGGACAATATATTGCTTCTGGTGGTGATGATATGGATCTAAAAAGTAAGGTGTCATTGATTTTACAGGCTGTTAATATAATTCTAGTATAGAAGATTCTATAATATTAGAACGTTGCATATGAAATGTCCGATTTTTAACAGTAACATTAATCACATGCAATTTTTTTCTAAATAAGCTTATTGATCAAAGAAAATGAATTACAAGTTTCTTGATTGTATTATGGTAGAACTTGAATTCTTGGTCATTCACATGCTTCATTTACAAGATTGTCATCCCCATTTTGTAGTTTTTTTTACTATCAACGAATAGTGCATTTATTAATCACTATATGTTTACCAAATATCAGATAATGCTATCGACAATATGCTGAAATAAAATTTATTTTAAAGTAGAATCACATGAAAGTGATAAACAATAAACCTGTAGACTGTAATAATATTTCTTGATCACAACGCTTTGTAACATTTGCATTGTAATCGGACATTTCATATATAACAACCTAATATATAATGTTATTCATTTACAGTATGGGAAATAGCAACAGGCAGATGTGTGAAGACAGTGCCTTGTGGTGGAATAATTAGATCTGTAGCCTGGTGTCCAAATCAATCATTGTCTCTTATAGCAGTAGCAGCAGATAAGAAAGTTCTTTTAATAAATCCTGGAGTAGGAGATCGTTTAATTACCAGCAAAACTGATCAGTTATTAGAGATAATACCTCAAAGCGACGTTATCGGTATAATTTTATATATTATACAATTATTCATAGTAACACACAGATGAAATTGAAATTAATCATATACGTTTTATTGTATCAGTTAGTGATAGAGTTAAAACTGCTGTACAATGGGAACAAGCAGAAGGAGAACCTAACACAAATGGTATTAGGATAATTTTAAATCACTTTAAAATAGTGAAACAAGTAACATGGCATGGTAAAGGTGATTATTTTGCCACTGTTATGCCAGATGGACAAAATAGATCTGTTTTAATAAATCAATTATCAAAACGAAGATCTCAACTTCCTTTCACTAAGGCAAAAGGTTTAATACAATACGTTTTATTCCATCCAATTAGACCATATTTGTTCGTAGCGGTAAGTAAAACTTACAATTAGATTCATATTGTATATATCAAAATATAAAATCTCATTTCATGAATCTTGATAAAACAATTGCAGACACAACGTAATGTACGAATATACGATTTAGTAAAACAGGAAATGATTAAAAAATTATTATCAAATTCACAATGGATATCGTCAATGGCAATACATCCTGGTAAACAGTTTTAAAATTATTTGAGTAATATACTTTAAATCTTCAATGTTATATTTAATTTCTGTTTATGTATTTTTAGGAGGTGATAACATTTTAGTAGGCACTTACGATCGTAAAATGCTCTGGTTTGACCTTGATTTGAGTACAAAACCTTATCAAACATTACGTTTACATGGTACAGGTGTAAGGGGAGTTTCATTTCACAAGCGATATCCACTTTTTGCGTCTGGTGCAGACGATAGAGGCCTTATTGTGTCTCATGGAATGGTGTACAAGTAAGATTATACGTTAATAACTGTTTCAAATCATTATTGGTCATATATTATTTATTTCAATATACATTTTAGTGATTTACTGCAAAATCCGTTGATCGTGCCACTAAAACGATTATGTGATCACGAATCTTACAATGATTTTGGTATTTTGGATGTCATGTTTCATCCCATTCAACCATGGGTATTTTCAGCTGGTGCGGATTCAACGATAAGAATGTATACTTAAATCAAATATTGTATCTATATTTTTAATTAAAAAATTCTGTTGTGCAAATAAAATTGTAGAATTTTGGACATACAATTTTTCTACCAATGAATGAAAGTTAAAAATTACATTTTTGCTATCTATTTTATTTTTGTGCGAAAGTTTATAATACGTAATTAAACGTATAGGAACATTTTTATTACAATAAAATGCTATACAATACGAAAGTTTGTAGAAGATTCTACAATAAATACTTTATAATCAAAGAAAAAAATCTTTATCGATTTCTATACAGTATTATTGGCAAGATTTATTATATTATAACAAGTTGATCAAACTTGTAGGAAATTTAAGACTAGTTTTTTACTGTCTTAAAAAGCATTATATCAATTGATGTCATTAATAAACAAATTATGTATGTACGAGACAAATTCAAATATGTATTGCACATTGTACGATATATGACAATAATGATGTATAATTCAACTGTAAATATCTACTGATTTTAACAAAGTTTAGTTTCGATTTGACAATAATAAAAATTCTTGATGAGTAATTATGGAATGATGATGATTGCTGAATTTTATGAAATATAAAACACCCTGTAGCTTCATAAATTAAAAATTCGCATTTCTTAGAATATTATTAATAAATTTATGAGTACAATTAACTAACATTATTAGAAACATACATGCATACATTACGTATGTATTGCATGTACATAGTCAAGCATACTATGACGGAGGTGGAGAATGACCCAAACATTGCCACTCAGGTTCTCCACACTCGCAAATTCGACCTGCATGTCTAACTTGGAAAACTGTAACTACACCTCTGTTATCATCGAATCTACAAGTAATATGTAAATCATGAATTAAGAATGTATAAAATTGACTGCCCCATCGTTGTCTCAAATAAACCGATCTAGGATCTTCACGAAGTACATTTTCAATTGCAATCTTTTGGTCGTTAATCTTCGTTCCTAAAATTTCATTTAATTGGATCAGAGCTCGATCATTAAATTTCACACACAAAGGTGTACGAGGTCTTGATATCCACTCTGGTATTCTTACTTCTGAAGAATAATTAGCTTCGGTTGCTCTAATTTCAATATTCCTCGGATCAGGAAATACAGTTGTTGAATTTGTGTCCGCAGGATCCTGTAAATTATTGATTGAAGTAGTTCTTGCTACTTCAACGTTTGGTAAACTTTGAGAAGGGGCAAGTGTTTGTGACTCCAGACCCTCTTCTCCGTCAGGAGCTTCCCGTATTCCCATTCTTATAGGCGAATTGTCGATTCTCGCATTTAAAGATCGCCTATAAATTAAATCTAAATCGGTACCGCAAACAGTACTTGGCCCATCTGCTCCGTCTAAAAGTCTAGAGCGAGAAGCGTGTGCTTCTATGTAATTGGGCCCCATACTTCTTGGAGAATATGTTGGCTCGACATTAGCACGACTGCTTATATTAGTATTTTGTAATCTATTACTTATATCTACTAAACTTTCTGATTGCTGTTCTAAGTTTGACGAAAGTGTATTTTGTTCGAAGGATATGTTCATATTTGTTCTTGCATCAGCCGGAACATCGGATAAAGTATGATATGTTCTGTGTATACCAGTTACATCAACGTTGTGTTGTAATGTGCCATTATTATGTAAATTGATGTCGCTTAATTCAGAAAAATGTCTGATACTATTATAATTCTCAAAGTTTGAATTCCTTTGAAACTCCTCTGCTTGTAATCTTAATGCAATTTCTTCATCTCTAGAAACATCTGCTTCTTGATTTGTTTCATTAGTGTTCTTTCTATAGTAAGAATCTGAAAGTAGACTTCTTGTTTCGTGCGCAAGATCGATGTTAGAGTTGAATGTTTGACTTCTACTTAAATTGCTAGTTTCTTCAATACAACCGAATGTATTATCCATGTTAGATTCCTGTGGTGCAGTATTCAATTTCTCAAAAGAGAATGGGCTGTCGTACTGTGGTATATAAGGTTTTATATCTAATACAGGTGACTGATCTACCATGTCTACACCTTCAAAATAAATTGTATGATTTTCTATTCTTGTGATCTTCACTAAACTTAAGCCAATAGGACATGGACGATGTGGGGATCTTGTGGAGAATACACCAGTTTTTGTACCATTCAGTCTTGGTGGTGCAACCTTAGCCCGAACATGTGTCGATTCATTTCTATGGAAGTAGAATAAAACCCTGTAAGTAGAAATGAGAATCAAATAGCCCTTCATGAACATGTAGTTGTGGACAGAGTGGTATAAACATTTTTCCATATTCTGAAGGAATCAAAATGTTCAGTTTTCATAAATTTAATCAATCACTCATTTTATCAGATGTTGACATGTCAGATGATTCTATCCGTTAAAAAATGGAATATATACAATTACTTACCACATGTGCGAAAAGTCTTGTAACCCTTCAAGAGCATGGTCAGGATTAGTGTATATCGAATTATACAACAATAATTTCCCTGGTACTTTTCCACAAATTCCTGTCTGTCTAGGAGTACCGCGTTTACTAGGAAACCAAGTAGATATTATTCCAATTGGTTTTAATTTTATAGCATCGTCATCCGCGCTGGTACTAGGCTTGACATCATCTAAAGATATAACTTTTGCTTCAGAAGATATCGGTGCTCCATTCTTGTATGATTCTAATAGACCCTTTATAGTATCAACATCTTTGTCATGTATATAGCGAAGAGTTTTTATTTGCTGCCTATAATATGATAAAACAATACTGTAGTAAATAGAATTTAATACATTAGTATATTAATCTAGTTTCAATGTTATAATAAAGTTGAATAAATATTGGTATGTATTATAATTCTTTGAATTTACAAATATCCATTTTTACAAATATCCATATACATGTAGTTATACGCATATGCTATTTATTTTACTGCATTGTACACATATTATTCAAAGTGTACGCACATACGTGCATACTTGCTTGCATACACACACCCAAGTTTGAATAGAACTTGTTGATATCTTTTTAAATAATTCATTGAATTTATAAAGACATAATGTAATGAAAGAAGTCGAACGATACCTTAAGTTATTTATTTCTTTTCTGGCTGTATTTAACTGACCAAGCAAATATTTAGCATTAAAATCGGAATTTTGACAAGCCAAATCCATAACTTCGATCTGCTCTCACGAGCACGAGAGAAATCACCGGTTAGATCGGACAGAATGAAGCGAATGCATCTGCATCATGGATCAAGAAAATGCTACAAGACGAACTCTGGTTTTTAGTGTTTGAATTAATTGAATGCGAGAGAAACGGATGTAGAGGCGATAGCGTCGCCCGAATTCCGTCCATTCGGTCATAGATTATAAACCACTCTACCTGTTGTTACTTACCAAAGAGGAATATTATTCCTCTCTGTACTTACTTATATTTACAAAAGTATAAAACAATTTTAATTTTTCTATAAAATCAACGAAATTCGGGAACAAATAAAAACTGTGAACAACCTCTTATACATACATATTCTATCATTTATTTCCTACTGTACATAACATTTGCATACATTTTATAAAATAGTCTTTAGTGAAATGTACAAAATTAAATAAAGTTTTACTAATTATTAGTAAATTATTACTTCATTGAGTAATATGTTCATTTATTGATTTAATTTTACCAAACAATGAATTGTACAATTCATCTTTTGCTTGGTCCGACCATGTATCGTTAACAGTGATAGGAGCCATAAAATTTACTAGTTTATTATGTACGTTGTATCTTAATCTTCTACCCTTCGTAGCTCTCGTATCTATTTTCCTCTTCATTTTGCTTCTCATGTTTTGTAATTGAATCCACTGTTTACTGAGCTGAATAGGATCTGTGACATCTGCTGATTTGTGTTCAATTAAATCTCGTAATAACTGGTGATAAAAGTCATCGTCATCATAAATTTCAGAATCATATTCTTGAACCCTTCTACCCTCGTCATCTTCAATTGAATTTGTTTTCCCAACTATTTTGTATTCCGAACGTTTTAACTGTGTTCTTCCACGTAACTTGTTTTTGTCACTTAATGCAAACTCAATTTGTTTCAAGGTAGATTGATTTGTGTCTTTGTTCAATTTACCGCTTACTAGTTTCGTCTTTTCATTCCACTTTTGTATCACAGAGTTTCTGTAATCTGTATAAGCTTTATTACTTTCATTTATTATCTTTTCGTAATTGTTAAGTTTTAATTTCATGTTGAATCTGTTCTTAGCATTATATGCTTTATCTTCATTAGAAATCAATTTGTCATCCGTATTATTTTCATCTTCTGTATCTGAAGGAATTTCCTCATCCATCGCATCATCAGAATTCATTATTTCGTTGTCTATATTGTCTTCTGCTTTTCTTTTTCTATTTTGTGGGGACAAATTTGTTGTTTCAGGGTATTGTTCCAAAAGAATATTTTGTAATTGTAACATATTATTTAAAAGCATTTTTAATTTATTGCTACTTTCATTATTTTTCTTCGTATATTCGACATTTTCCTTTAAGTCCTTATAAATATCATGTTGAGGCATTTGATTACTTGTAACCAGACATTTTTGTAATTTTATTCTAACTTCTAATAGACTCTCCCACAGTTTTAACTGGTTTCTAACGCAGTTACCCTTTTCAATATCTGCTCTAAGGTTTGTCTGAGAAATTGTTTTAAAATTTGTTTTCTCGTTTGTTTTAACATTTACATTGCCATCACTTTCTTCGTCCATGTTAGATCTTACACTTTCATTATCAATTTCATCTTCAGTACTATCATTGTTCTCACTAAAGTCATTGTCTTCATTATCGACATCTTCATTGCTACTGTTTTCGTTATTGTAGCTTTCCTCTTCGTCATCTTCCAAACCATTCATTTCATTTTCTTCTTCTTCTTCTTCATCATCATCATATTCTCTTGTATTAATCGAGTCGTTGTCATCAGAATATACATCCTTTCTTGAAACCTTTTTGCTTTTGTACCTATTAAATTACACAGTCTATATAAATTAGTCTATGCTGTCTAACAATATTAAATTTACGCATTGCGAAAGGAACTTATAGAACAACCTAATATATCAGTCGCGTTTAATACTCAGTATTTCTAGTGTTAATATGTTTATCAAAATAAACTATTATGCGAATTCAGATAAGACGTACATGCAAAATAAAAACGTACGATTTTTCTCATTTTATCTTAAAACCAGGGAGGAGTCACAGTAGGGAGTGAGAGGTTCTAGATGCTAGTATATGCGGATGATGTGGTAATGTTGGCAACAAGAGAAGAAGATATAAAGGGGATACTGAGACGGCTGGAAAGATACCTGGATAGGAAGGAATTAATATTGAATGTGGAGAAATCAAAAGTAATAATAAAGGCAAAAAGTGGGAAATGGAAAGAGATTGAGACAGAAGTGGTCAAAGAATTTTGCTACCTTGGAATAATATTTCAAAAGAATGGGAATATGGAAAAACACATAAGGGAAAGAATAACAAGGGTAAATATAGTAGTAAATCAGGTGTGGGGAATAGGAGAACAAAAGTTTAAGAATGATTTTGGAATGATAATGTTTTTGTTTGATACTTTGTATTGGGAGTGTTATTATATGGAATGGAACTATGGGAATATAAAGAGAAAGAGAAGGCGGAACGAGTACAAATAAAGTACAGAAAATGGGCCTTGGGATTGGAATGCTGTACACCAAATTATCTGGTTCTGGAAGAAGCAAATAGAGAGAAAATAAGAATTAGAGCAGGCCATAGAGCATTAAAATTCGAGGAAAGCCTGAGGTCCGGAGTAGAAAAGAAAATTGTAATAAAATGTTTAAGGGAGAAAGAACAGGACAGAGAAGAAACCAGAAGTGCGAAGGAAAGGCAAGAGTATCTGAAGAGAAACGGACTAAGTCAGGAAGGCATGGAACAAATAAGGAGAGAAGAAAAGTACGTGAGAGGGGGAGACTAAAAGCAAGAGATGTAGAAGTACAGCAGCAGGAATAATATAGCAGGATAGCGACATCACGATATAACCCCAGGTATAAATACATCAGAGTGGTAGGATTGTTGGAATACCTGAAAAAAAAGGGAACAGAAGGAAGTCAACGGTTGATAGCAAGGGAGAGATGCAGAAATTTGGAAAGGTGGAACAGATATTGAGAAGAGGAGGATGGAAGGAACTGTGACCAATGTGGGGACAAGTTTGGTACGTTAGAACATTTGGTAAGAGACTGTAGGAAAATCGAAAGAGGGGTAAGGATAGAGGAGGTAGCGAGCATAACAAATGATAAGAGGGTGGAGGTTTGGTTAAGTAAACTCGATAAGTCAATAAAACAGAAAAAGGAGGGAGGGATATCCCAATGAAGGGTCAGGGAAATAGGAAAACCGAAAACTAAACAGGTGCTATAAGTAATTATGTAGATACTTAGTATACTTGGATAGTAGAAAGAGGAAACAAAGAATGGGAATGAAAGTGATGAGTGAGCGAATGGAAGAATGAAAGGTTAAGATAGAATTGTATCGATTATATATTCCATCTTAAAACCACCAATATGAAACTACAATAACAAAACTTAGTGTTTACCTTTCATCTAATTGGTCAAGAAGATCAATATTGCGTTTTCTGATCTCTGAAACCTGAAAATTGCTAGCGGAATTGTCACTTTCGTCGTCATGATCGACTATTTTAGCTCTTGTATCTTCAGCATCATCGTCAGAATCAAAATTTGTTGGTGCTGCACTCACTAAAGAGTTTATTTTGTCAGCCAAGCTTTTCTTTTTCATTTTTAAAGCCATTTTCAAAACACGTTGACTTAAGCTATTACGATAACGTTTAGCACGTGTGCTTTCATGATGTAAATAAACATAACCTGTACGAAGGTTAACATCAAGCTATTTATTAATAATATAACGTTGTCATAATTAAATTAGCATTAGTACATACATTAGAAGTCTAATATATTGTTATTTAATAGTCAAAAACAAATCGTAATTCACTGGTATCATGAAATGATATTGACTTATATTTAAAACTTTATATCGCTCGATGTTCGATAAATTCACATATCGATATAATATTATAATCTATAAATTTACATATCGATATAATATTATAATCGATAAATTCACATATCGATATAATATTATAATCGATAAATTCACATATCGATATAATATTATAATCGATAAATTCACATATCGATATAATATTATAATCGATAAATTCACATATCGATATAATATTATAATCGATAAATTCACATATCGATATAATATTATAATCGATAAATTCACATATCGATATAATATTATAATCGATAAATTCACATATCGATATAATATTATAATCGATAAATTCACATATCGATATAATATTATAATCGATAAATTCACATATCGATATAATATTATAATCGATAATTGACAATCGATATATCGTGAAATTGTACAATGAGATGTGGACACAGCCTTTACAGTCGGAGAGCACTGAGAGCAGAGCAGAGCAGAGAGTGGACTGTGATATGGAAAATCTTAATCAATCTTATTCGAAAAGTATCGATTTTCTAAATTTAAAATGAGGAATATTGATATAAATAATTATCTACATAGGAGTAATTTTTTCATTATGTATTTATTAATTTTATTTTAATTATACAATAACGTGTGAAGTCTTAAAAAATGCAATACGCAGAATAATAAAAGGTTCAATGCATATTTACAACTTTAATGTTATACAATATGTTACTATATATCAGTCAGTTTATGTTTCTTGTTTTAATTTAGACCATGGTTGTTTTTATATACAATATATCTAAAAATGTTTCTGTAGTTTGTAATACCTGCTAAGAGTTTAGCAGAGTTGTGCATCGACCAAAATTGTTACATTAATATAATTCTGTTAATTTTTTGACCCAAAAGAAACAACTATTTAATAGAACTAATTGATGTACATATTATATTAAATAACGTGGCAACAATCAAATAGAGATAACGATACTACTAAATTAAAATGCACAAGCTGAAATGTAATTTTAAAAATCATCTCAATAAAAGAATTTGATCTTTTTAAACAGTATCACAGTGCAGGTTTCTCGTCCGTTGGCTCTTCTTTTATAGGATGACTACATTCCATCAGGGCAGGATTTGCCACCGCAATTATATTGTCTCCGCGCGAAGCTATTACCTAAATTCAATTAAAGTGTTATCAGAATTGTTAATCAGTGCACAAGAGGAAAACATAAATCTTTATTAGAATAATATAGATGTAGCCACAATAAAAATATTTTAGTACTTTTAGAATTTCATCATGATTAGACTGCGGATCTTTATGCAAAATAAAAAATATTTGCATTGATTCCAAGACACAGGCGCCAAATAAAAAATGTTTTCTTCAATTAATTATCTTATTGAACTGAAACTAATACATACACTGATGTCCTTAAATCTTTTTAATATGACCACTGCTTTAAATTGTACGTATCCATTTTTATCATAAGTGCATAAAATCCGCAGTCTAATCATAATTATTAACCTATGAGTTACTAAAAGCTTTCCTTTATGGTTTATTTAATTTAATAAGTGTTAATTATGTCTTAAACCAATATGTACAGGGTGTCCCATTTGAAGTTTCGCATACGATTATTTCTGAAACTATAACTCGTTCTTAAAGATGTTCCATGTCTCTTGTATTCAAAAGATCAATCTTCGACATCAATACTGTATTTCTAGATGGTAGTTCAACCCTGTTTAAAGTTGCACATCCAATTTGCTGGCTCGCATCTTTAATACGAACCTCCGCACTATGAGAAATGGTGGATTCTTCTTGCTAAAGAATTATTATTTAGGAAACAAGAATACAAGAAATGTTGAACAACTTCCAGACCGTTTAAACAAAGATAAATTTTAAGGTAATAAATTACCTCGAATGATCTTGAATTACTATCGAAGATCAACATATTATAGATTATAGATCAATAAATTTGTCTTTGGAATAAGCTACATGCCCATCAAAATGAAAGTATATAGTTCTGTGCAAAAAAACACAAAGATCAACTTGAAATCTCGGAAGCGCATCCACCTAGAAAAGATTTGTGACCACTATGCCACTATGAAACGCCCTCCCCCTCCCCCTCCACTGAAACAAGATAGGTTTTATTTGGAACATTTTTTAAAATAAGCTATATTTTAAGAAATAATCGTGTGCGAAACTTGAAATGGAACATCCTGCGTATTAGTATGTGATTAGGGTGTCCCATAAGTTCGTGTTGTGCATTGCTTTGCTACTTAACTTAATAGTTATACATCGGTCTCCCATTCCACAACCTCTTGATAAAGACACCATACAATTACTTTAACAATTCTAAGGTTCTTGCTAGAAAATGCTGTAGTGTCTGAAATAGATGACATTTCGATAGGGCAACGTCCGGAGAACATATGAAGGATGTGGTAAAAATTTTGATTCAAATTAAGATAATTTATTCTGTACGTTTAGCTACAACATGACCAAAACAGCTCCTAATTATCATTTTCTTTTAATGTCTATTAGCTGTTTTTATAATATCAAAAATTTCAATAGCCAAATCTGACATGGCGGAAAACCAGCAGGGCGGCAGATTGGTAGCAGACGCTGACGCCCTAACTTTTTTGTTAATAAAATGATATAAGTGAATTGTTTGAGTTCTTTTTTAATGGTTAATTATTTTTTAAAACCTCGAATTGTATATACAGACATTTTAATTACGAAAACATTGTTTGTTTTTCGTTTATCTAACCTAACAAATACCTAAATAGTACCCTTTTGTAAATAATTACCCTGTTTTTAAACTAAACTCAATTTAACTCGATTTAAACCTATAGCCACTTTGGCCGCTTATCATTCTTTGTTTATTAAGAATATTGTAAATGGTATAAACGTATCCACACTATAAACTTATGTGACTGCCTAATATGTACGTATTTATGTATAATAAATTAGTGTTGTAATGTGAAAACATGAACATAAGTAGAAATACCTTCAGATTGAAATCACTTTCTTTGTCAGTATTGTCTGCTTCAGCGTCGTTGGTATCCTGTAAAAATTACTCAGATAATAATTTTAACAAATCTAGAAGTGCTTATGTCAAATATCTTTTTCGATTCAGAATTTTCTTACATGTATTGACGAAGATTCCTCGTTGGAGAAGGAAAGTTGACTGTCCGAGTCGCTTATTTCTTCGATACTTCCGCTGAATATGCCATTGTTATTCTTCTTCCTCCAAACTGGACTAAAACAATGTAAATGTCTCAACATCAATATGTACTTAAGGAATTTATAAAGAATGCTTTGAGATTTTGACAATTTACAAATATGTAAAAGTGAAGTTATACAGGGTAAGTCACATAAATTGTTTTACTTTTTATATTTTTTTATAATTAACAGTTTCAAAAATACTTTAGTTTCCACATATATAAATTTTGAGTTTTCACATTCTTAATGCTGATCGCATTGTAAATACTTCCAGCTATAAGAAAGTACGTTATTTCAAAGTTAATACAAGTTTTGAAGTTAAACAATTATTTTTTTATACAACTTTGAATTCTAAGAATAGTTAATTATGATTTTTTTTCTCATTTATTTTAATCGGTAATAAGAATTCAAATTGATCGTTTGATAATCACCTTGATGATCTGTGTCTCCTGAGTGTTGAATTATTAATGTCTATTTCAGAGCAGCGAAGGTCCAGCTCCTCCTGAAACATTTAACTGCTATAGACAATATAAGCAGCAACAAGGTAGTTCTGTACGCATAAAAAAAGGAGAAATCAACAATTAATTCAGTTAAAACATTAAACAAAGACACGACTCGTCAGGACACTAGGAACAAAGCATAGAGTCTTAACAAGTGTGGAAGAAAGCTAATATATTAGCCTTATAAAATTTTGACATTTAGTAGGATAATGGCTGCTAAAATAACGAACATCTTCTAATTTATCTAGTTCACACATTAAGCAAAAAAGATATTTGTGTAAACTTATAATAAAAAGTTTACCATGCTTCAGTGAATTATTTCTATCTTAAAACACAATTACTTTCACGTAGCACCATTTGAAGCATGAGGAAATGTATTAGTTGCAATTTTTGCTTTATTACCATTTCTAAATAATTGTTTGCTAATAAAAGTAAATAACTACATTAGAAGAAACATATAATAAAATTTCGAATCTTATAGATTATCAAAACACAAAGAAGCGTATAAATATTTCTATTAATATCGTTCACTTACAGAATACAGCAGTCCAAATTTGTTCAACAATCCTATGTACATACAGTCAATAACGAAAACATTTGGGCAACAAAGTACGAGTTCAAATTGATAAAAAAAGTTCTATGAATCATTTGCGGCTATATGAATATTAAGTGAAATAATATTTGATTCTTATGTTAACCAGATTATATATCGATAAAATAGATTATAAAATCAATAACATTTGCTTTCATATAAGTTTACTTGTGATTTTTTATCACAAAAAGGAGAAATCATATCGAAAAAATTGGTGCTATGCAAAAATTAAGCACACAATGTAAGAAATCACTAGAATTGTTTAATTAGATTATCAGAATCTCATAAAGAAATTAAAATGTTTATGAATATTGGAGAGGAAAGATAAGTTTTCCGAAGTGTAAACAATTTTTGAAATTTTTAGATCTCCAAATTATTAAACTTGTTATGATAATTGAATTGTTATGGGAAAGCTATTTCATAATTATGTGAATGAGAAGCAACTTTGAAAAGAGTGAATTTTGTAAAAGATTTTGATTATAGGTAAAAGCAATATATGTAGAAAGATGCAATTTTTGTTGCCGAAAATAAACTTAATAGTTTGTTCCCGCTGAACAAAATTTAGCATGGTGTCATGCAGATATAAAACTAAATGCAAGAAACTTGCAAATTACGTCCAACAATAAATATGATAAATGAAGTTTGTTCTGTATCTGCATTTGAATTGTGATGTTGAAAAATTGCTTTTTATCAAGTGATTCAAGTACTTGTCAAGAAATGTGAAATTTAGGAAATAATAATATACTATGAGATATTAAAATTTTTCTAAAAATAATTAACAGTGTAAATAACTTTACTCCATATCTCTTTTTTTGACCAGAACATCTTTCAGATGGGGAAATTGAGTATTATTACATATTTCGTTTACTATCTGCATACACATACAGCCTTGATCTAACTAATGTAAGGCAAGGAAAACCCTCGGGTCCGTTTCTGTTTCTTATACTATTTCTTTGTGACCTCTCCTCGCTATGGTTTCCGTTCTCTTAGATAAAGGCTTTACTGTACTTTAGTGCAATGAATTTGAAGTTTCTGTCAAGTATAATGAACAAATTTTAATAAAAGGAAAAGAATAGGATGCGTTTCTTTAATAATTTATCTTTAACACTAAACGTACCAAGCCTTAAAAGTAACTGGTACATGTTCTCTTATAAGAATGACAAGATTGATTTTATTTAGACTTTGTTCGGTTCCTATTGTAATACGTGCTCTACTAAAGATATCTATACAATCATTCCTTATGAAATCATTTTTATTAGTGATAGGTTTAGTGTCAACTAATCTCCGCAAATACTTTCGTTACTCATTGTGCTTTAGTCCGTTACTCTTTTTCCTGGAAATAAAGTAGTAGTTGCATGCAATCTGTATTAACAAGCCATGCATGTTATGCAGAAGCTATACTTGACCTTTTTCGGCTGTCGTTCACGTGTGTGACAATCGATTGGTAGTTTAGGTGTTGTAATTATTTATGTGCTGGATGCATAGTTAGTGGTTAGCGCTCATGCGTGTACAGTGGTTTCGTTAATATGCCAATGATTCCAGATTGAAGGTATCTGAAACGTAGGAGCTGAACACGCTCGGACTTTGGAATATCCTTCTCTGTGGGCGCATAGGGTGCATGAAAAGATACAATCAGCATGGGACCAAATCCACGGGTCTCATTCACGTTTGCAACTATTTTCAACTGGAATCTTCTGCATACAGCTTATCTTTTATGGTCGAGGTGCGCTAACCTGCGTCCCATCTTCATTCTCACCCTCAAGCTCGAGCTTTTGCCGTTTTACACGCTCGTTATCGTTTTCGTTTTCTTCGCCGTTCTCACGCGGTCTTGACACAGATAGGCTAAAGCATTTCAAACAGAAGTGTCAAACATGAAATTAATGCGGTTACATGTAACACGTTCTCGTCGACACTCTATCTCGATTGCAATGAACTTTTCAGATTACTGAACATTTTAGAGAGTCTTCTACGCTTTCAGGTCTCCAATTTAATCTATTCTTAAGGATTTTTTGTTGAAAAAAAGATCGTTAGTTAAATGTGATTTTATGTTAATCATTTTATTTATTATAATTTAGCTTTATTAGTTCACTGAAATCCGATGTTCTCACTGAAAAATCGCGCGACCAAGAAAAATTTGTTTTAAAATCCAACTAGGTTAGAAAAATCTATTTATTTACATTAGTAACTTTCGAAAAGGATATTTATTCCGATTTGACTTTGTTAATTTATGAGGGGTGTGCGAGAACCCGGAAATGTCGGGGTCCTACTGTCGGGTCGGGTTCTCGAACACTTCTAATATACTTTGTATAATGATAGTGTTTTTGACTATTTGTTTACTATTGTAGAAAATACTTCAGAATCTTTTTGTTTCATGTAATTATCGAATGTTGCAGCGAACGTAAAAATAAAAAAAAAGAAAGTGAGTGTCTGACCCAAAAGGAAGAAAACGCTCTTTAAAATAACTCGTATCTCTATAGCTTTCGATGTACTTTCTAGGACAGAGTTTAATTGTTTGTATCATTGGATTAAAGTCAGCGTGAACATGTTAGCAAACGTTTAAAGCGTGTAAAGGGAATTAATGGTCTGATCTTCCAGTAAAGGTACTTACTAATGATTTTTTGAATAATGATACCCAGAATCTCTGACAACCCGCCGGGCCAAAGGAAAAAGTTCGTCCCTTCTAGTAAGAAGGGCAGGTACGAACCTACAAATCTGTGCGGCGGCTTCGTTTACCGACACTTCGTGCAATGTCAGTGGTTTCTCTGGTTTCCTCTTGCAGTCGAATCTTCCGTAAATTGCCGCGTACTTTCGGATCTCTTCCATTCGTCGTGGGTCGCTGTCGGGCATAGCCATTACCATCTAAAACAAAGTACGGATTTTCTCTCTTCTCAAGATATGTACATATTCAGCAAAATCTGATTGTGCAGATTAAGACCAAGTGCGTCTGCAACCATACTTTGCGAACAAAAGACGGTCATTTTGGTTCCAAAACATGTTTGGAACAGGATTTGGTCCCTATTTAGTTTGAACCTGCAGACCGAAACCTGTTGCCAAATACCGACCCTAATATGCGGAAATAGATGGGTCCGTATTTTGCGCTAAAGTTGGTGCCAAATTCATATCAAATCAAGAGCTGATTGCTTACTGGATACATACTCTGCGACAAAACTATAAAATCATACGAATCTATCATATAAGTTTACACTTTTTTTTACCAAAACCTAAAGAATATAACAATTTATTTAATATTTTAGGTGTCTGAGCAACCCAAAATTTTAACTGGGTGTCTCACTTAAGTGTGGCCTCCAGAATATCTTTTTTAATTTTTGCATCGCGTAGTTCGTAAAAAAATATATTCAAATATGTACTATATGTGACATGACCTTCAAATGACCTTGAACTCCGAAGATGAAGGTCAAACTTAAATTTCGTTTGCAAGGAGAATGCAAGTTTTGCAAGACATGCATACATCTGTAAATCTTTAGAAATAATTAAGTGTCTTTCGTAGCACAAAGAATATATCGAGATTCAATCGCTTACTTTTATACATTTGTATCTTTCTGTACCTTTGTCTTCAGAGTTCAAGGTCATTTGAAGGTTATTTTTAAAAAAACATCGATGACCTTGAAAACTACGAGAGAAAAAACAACCTCTGCGGGATACTGACCACTTGATACCATAAAAAATTGTTTACTTTGTCAAAATTAAAGAAGATATTCTGATGGTTTCACTTAATAAGTGAGACACCTAAGGCTCCTACCGAAAATACCTCCGTTGTTTTTAGTAATACGAAAAAATGTTTCAGGAAGAAAATGTTTGGTTCAGTGGGGCAATTATTGTGATGACGAAATTTTTTTCTAGGTCATATTTTCCGATATTTCAAGGTCATCGTCGTTTTTTTTTACATGGAACAACGTATTTTGATTAGTTAGCTAGTGAAATTATATTATAGCTAGTGAAAAGACAAATTCAACCATGTATAACATGTTGACCTTCAAATGACCTTCGAAAGAGTTATTCTTCAAAAAGCATGACTTAATCGACTTAATGTATGAAGACCGTGTTCATGCTTACCGTCCTCTACTAAGGTTCCGTTGACGTGAACACTGAAACATTGTCGAAAGACATCTCTTGTTTAGAAAACTGCCGTACCGCGCAGCACTTTGTGTCATATTATATCGGTGTTATTTCATAGTTTCGAAATGTCGTATTCGATCGGTGAAAAATGTGATATAGGAATCGTTTACTGCGAATGTAGACAAAACGCAGTGCAAGCTCAATTACAATATGCAAGAACATATATTATGATCGGAGACATCCCAGTGTTAAAACTATCAGGAGCGTCTTCAAACTCTTTCGAGAAACTGGAAGTATAAAGAAGAAAAAACGTATATGAAATAAACCAAAAACAATTGTAAATAATGAAATAAATATTTTAGGTTCCGTAGTTGATAATCCACACATTAGTACACGCGACATCGCCAGACAGTGAAATGTTAGTCAGAGAAGGGTGTTAAGAATTCTACACCGGTATAAATTTAATCCTTTTCAGAATTACACGGAAACGATTTCCAAAACCGAGTAAATTTTTGTCAATGGGGGCTGCGTCAGAATCCGGAATTTTTTAATAATGTTTTATTCACGGATCAGTCAACATTTACCAATCATGATTCGGTAAACTTACGAAATGCTCATTGTTGGGCCGTTGATCACCCACATTGGTTTCGTGAAGTAGAACACCAAAGGAAGTGGAGTGTTAATGTTTGCAGCGGTATTATAAACAGTACAAAAATTGGGCCATACTTAATAAACGGAACCTTGACGGGACAAAGTTACGCACGATTTTTGAGAGAAATTTTGCCGGATTTACTTGAAGACATACTCCTACAAAATCGTGGTGAAATGTGGTTCCAACATGAAGGATGCCCTGCTCGCTACGCGAGAATATCAAGAGAAGTATGGGACAGAAGCTTTCCTAGTCGTTGGATCGGACGTGGTGGAACAGTTCCGTGGCCAGCACGTTCACCTGACTTGAATCCACTCAATTTCTTTTCATGGGGAACATTAACAAATGAAGTATAGGCCAATGTACCAACAACTGCTGATGATTTGCGTCAACGTATAGTGACAGCATGTTGAAATATTACCCGCGAGATATTAAATACTGTTCAATCTTCTTTACGAAGAAGGTTACAAGCATGCGGCCACCATTTTGAACACATTCTTGAAAATGCTAGACAGTACGGCTGTTTATAAACAGGAGATTTCTTTCGACAATGTTTCAGTGTTTACATCAACGGAACCCCAGTAGGGTACGGTAAGCATGAACATGGTCTTAAGTTATGCTTTTCGAAGAATAACTCCTTCCAAGGTCATTTGAAGGTCAACATATTTTGAATTTGTCTTTTCATTAGCTATAATGTTATACTAATACGTCGTTCCATTTAAGAAAATGATCTTGAAATATCGGAAAATATGACCTAGAGAAAAGAAACTTCTCCATCACAATAATCGTCCCACTGAACGAAACATTTTTTCGTATTACTAAAAACAACGGTAATATTTTTGGTTAGGCGCCTCACCCTGTACATTCTATAAAGATTTGCAATCTAGTTTCTTTACCTCCAAATTCTTGCAA
Organism: Lasioglossum lativentre; assembly: GCA_916610255.1. NCBI lineage: Eukaryota > Metazoa > Arthropoda > Insecta > Hymenoptera > Halictidae > Lasioglossum > Lasioglossum lativentre. The sequence continues at coordinate 33,726,686 of OU744356.1, read as the reverse complement.
ATCTTCTTCTTAACGTTATGAGGTTTTGGATCGACCGGACGAATGGTAGCGGCAAGTCTTTCGGCTGCCTCCGCTAATCTCTGTATCTGCGACTGTAGAAGAGTCGGAGTTGGTTGAGTTGGGCTCGCAGGTGCGCCACCGCCACCCCCAGGACTAGGAGTCGTGCCACTGCCACACGATGATTCGCAAGTTCCTACCTGATAAAAACGGTTCTTTGTATCATCGCTGCAGTGATGAATATTTTCAAGATTATTAAAGCGTTCACTGCCATGCCGGTCGTTCTCTCTCATGGCAGTGCTAGTCACTGATCAGCACTAATCTCCAGAATTTATACATTTACAGTGACTCCCACTAATATTCGGACACTCTTAAAAAGACGATAACTTTTTTAATATTCCACCATACAACTTGGATTTTTTTGAGAAGTTAGTACAATCGGTTTTGTTACTTAACGTGAAAAGAATTTTTGAAAAAATTGCAAGTGGTCGGAATAGCAGAGAAAATACTAAAAGTTATATTTTACAACTTTTTTATGTGGGCTCATATTGAAAATGTAGATAACACGTTTCGTAGATCTGTATCAATTAAACATGTTCTGAAAATTTCATTAAAATCGGTCAACGTTGCAATGAGCTACAAACGTTTAAAGATGATAAAAATTGCCATTTTTCACGATTTTCGGCCTCTAACTGCAATAAATCTAAGGATTCGTACATCTTTCAATGCCTGTCGTTTTTTCCCACATCAACCGATTTCAATGCATATAATGGACACAGATCTACAAAACATATTTCTTAAATTTGCAATTTCGACCCACATAAAAAAGATATAAAATGCAACTTTTAGTATTTTCTCTACAATTCCGACCAATTAATTGCAATTTTTAAAAAATTTCTTTTCACATCATATAGTAAGCTAAATTCTCTAACTTGTCACAAAAGTTCAAATCGTGTGGTCCAATATCAAAAAAATTATCGTTTTTGTACGAGCGTCCGAATATTAATGGGAGTCACTGTATAAGAAAATTGAGTTTATCAAAATTTAAAACGGTACAAATATTAGAGAAATTCAGGATCACCGTCCCATCATTTGTAACTACGACCGTTGAAGGTGGAAATATGTATAGGGTGTCACAAAATTATATGTCACGGACACCATAGCGCGATTCTACATCCCCGATTTATTCGAAAATGACATAAGGAACCCACCGAAAAAATTGACCTTGAACGTGAAGAACAAAGTAAAAGAAATCAACATTTTTTTTCGGTAGATCACGATTAAAAAAAAAAGATTTTGGTTTTTTTTACCTAGTTTTTCACGTTCAAAGTCAATTTTGCGGGGGTTCCTTATGTCAATTTTCGACTAAATCGGAAGCTGTAGAATCGCGCTATGGTGTCCACGACATATAATTTTGTGACACCTTGTACGTTGTATTCATTCTTCGTTCTCACAGTTGGTACACAAACATTTTTATTTTGCATAAAGATCCGCAGTCTATTTTAGATTACACGTGACTGGCGTCATGAAATGTTTCCACTGGTTAAGATAAGATAAATACAAGGGTCAGTTAAATATGAACTGGACTTTTTCTCCAACTTTCTATTCGAGTAGAATTTTCTAAAAATACAGATGAATTATTTTTATGTGTATTTTTCCACTGGAATCTGCACATTTTTGCCATCAGATTGGTAACTTTTTAATTAATGTCATGAAAAAATGCGTCAAACAAAAGTTGTATTGTTCGACGAAGTAAGTATAATGCTAAAGAAAAAATTGTTTTTTGAAATCCAATTTTCGAAATTTGAAAGTTGCGAATTTTTTCTTTACGATGACCTTGTTTTTTAGTTATAGAGCATGGAAAGACAAATTCAACTATATGTATATAGAAATGTATATTTACGATGTACTACAATGGAGAAAACCATGTTACAAAAATAAAAATTTTCAAGCCCGATGCGGCCCATTTTCCCCTTTGTCCGATCGAGCTGAAATTTTATCCAAGTCATTTTTTCACAAACTGTCACAGTTTAGGGAGGTGCGATCAACAAAATTCGGAAATTGTAATATAAGGACCATCCTTAGTGTCCAATCGACCTACTACTTTCCACAATTTAAAAATACGTAAATTGAACTTAATGCTTTGGGAATGTGTTTAAAAAATTAAACTGTAGAAAACTGTAAAATAAGATCATTTTCCAATCCGGCATAAGGGGGGAATTCTTATTTATCGGATCGAAAAAATTTGTTTTTCTTCGATATTTATCAATTTGAGGTATTAATAAGTAAGTATATGCGCGTATCTCCGAAAGGAAATTACAGAAAAACTGTTCAATTTACACACTTATGCATACGTATATGTAGTATACTTGAAACTTTAAGCGCGTTTTTTCCAGAACTATGTTTTCCATGTTGGTGGAAGTAATAACTCGAAAACTAATTGCACATTCTCCCCCGAGCATGGAACTAGAACTAACTATAAATATAAAATATTTTTCTTTTTATTAACGAAAACGTTTAGGATTTTATACGATATTCAATCTTCTATTTTCCAACGATTGCCATCTTTATATTTTATTTATTCGAGAGTAACGAAAACTTTGTCATTGAGAAATACGTTTAGTAGATAATAATGCGTGAGCACTATTGTATGTATAGGGTGGCTCTTATTTTCGACATTTGACTTTTTTGTGTCGTCCCCCAGGATGGCTACAATTAATAATGAAACAAATCTGTGCAAAGTTTGAGCTCGATCGGATAACGGGAAAACGTGCTCCAAGGCCTTTAAACATTAAAATAATTAATTAAAAGCTCATAAAATCATTTTTCTCGAATGTCTTCGAAATTATTGACTGTATCGAAAAATATGTGAGACAAAACCTGTAGATCTGGATAGACTGCGTCTTTTATATTGAATTACTTTCTTTCGTAAAACAAACCATTTTCGAAAAAATATAGAAAAATGTCGGAACAAAATCGAAAAATTTTTTCTGAAATTTGGTAAAACTGAAGTGTGCTTTCATTATCTATTATCAATAAACATTAACGAAAACTATGTATTGTTTTAAGTTGTTGTTAACCATTTTAATACGTTTCTACTTTCATAGGATAATTATTCGGAATAGGACGATTTCAATGACCTTGAAATATATCGTCAAGGTCATCATCAGAGATTTGCAAAAATCTGGGGAATTCCCCTATATCAGATCATGTATGTTATTTTTTCGTTATGAACGATTACAATGAAATTATAAGAAAACACTGGAAAAATTATACATAATGCGACAAAGTGAAAGATGGTGTCCGAATATTAAAATTGCCCACTCTATAAAAATTACTGTAGCGAAAATGAATCAGGGGACCTCAACCACCGACTCCAAGGAGCAAAAAGGGCTTGCGTTTCTGATTGCTGGGTTAGGTTACTTCATTATACAGGGTAAGGCAGTAAGAATTGCCACCTGAAATAACTCATTATTTATTGACTTAATCAAAAAATATTTGGAAAACTGAAATTTATTGTATTCGAGGGAGCTTATTAGAAAAACACAGTTCGATTTTCTAAGGCCTTATATTTTCCGAGATATCAAGGTCACCTTGAGTTTTTCAAATGACACCGTATATTTTTTTGTTGCTATATTGTAGTCCTAAAAAAGACGAATTCAACGATCTATAACAAGGTACCTTCAATTGACCTTGACCCCCAAAACGAAGCTAAAAGGTGTGGAGAGTATGTAACTACATTACCTATTTTCAATCGTGTTGACGTTCAAGGTCAATTGATGGTACTTTGTTATAGGTCGTTGAATTCGTCTTTCTAAGGACTACAATATGTGGCAACAAAAAAAGATACAGTGTCATTTGAAAAACTCAAGGTCACCTTGATATCTCAGAAAACATAAGGCCTTGTTATTTTAGGTGGCAATTTTTACTCCCTCATCCTATTACTTATTCGTTGCACTGTACCTGCAGTATACCGGGGCTATGGACAGTTGTATAGGGTAAGGGCGCGTTGGGGCTGGGACTCTGCCGGAAGGTGGTCGATGCAACCGGTGCGGTTACGCTCGTCACCGACACTATAGGGCTGGTGCTCCTGCAGGGCAACGGCGTAAGGGACACGTGCGACGAGACGTAGGGCGTTGGGGTTTGCGTCTGCGAAGTTGTCGCGAAGCCTTGAAGATTTTGCACTTGCGGCCTGGGACTCGCGCAGGCGAACCCTATGGTCGGTGGATTCTTGCAGGTGGCGTTCGTCGGTACCACTGGCGCCTGAAAAAGGGCTGCGACAGAAACGAATTAGTATGCTTTGATTACTTTGACATAATCGATCATTGTCTTCGGACATAGAAAACTTGTAAAATTTGTTCGACATCAACCAGAACCAGTGGCGGAACTACAAATTTTAGGTCACCCCTCCCCGCAAAATATAATTTGGGCCCCCTTTTTTCTTTCGATATTTTTATAGGATTGAAATTTTTTAATGCTTTTTAGGAAGGAGATTTGTAAAAATTCAATAAAAGCAAAAAGTATGTTTTTTTTGTCAGTGTACTTTTAATTTAATTTAAATTAGGGATAATTTTAGTAAAATTACAAATTTAGAAAAATACCATATATAAAAAATTTAGTAAAATACCATATATAAAATTACAAGATAATAAATGCAAAAATTTTGGGCCCCCTCCGATTAGGGGACTCTCCGCGTTACGGGGTCTTGCGGTATTGTAATTCCGCCACTGCACTGACCAGAACTCAACAGACCAGTCAGCGGATTTCCAAGAATAGTTGGTCATAGGATAAGTTTTAAGGAATTTTGTTCATCCGAGTGGTGATATCATTAGGTGATAATTCAAACTACAAGGAACTATAAAAATTAGCTTGAAAAATTAATTTTAACACTGCTACATTATACCTTTAGTTCAGTTTTCCTTCATTCGAATACTATCAACTGTTATGCTTATTTGTTGATATTGTGTTAAATCTGTACACTATAATTGTGTTATTGGAAATTGTTCCTCGATGACTAACTAATGAAAGAGTAATGGTAGAAATACTTTCGTGATCATGGATGAGCATGTACATTATATGTAGAGTTTAACATATGCGGTTTCATAAAAAAAAATCATGTTGTCCGACTTTCATGTTAAATACAAAAACAATCAACACCGAAAACTATTTAGCACTCGTCTGTTGCATAAAGATCCACAATCTAGTGATGACGTATTTTAGTTCCAATGTTGACAATAAGAGACGTAATTTTACGAGTTTACTAGGTCTAGTATAGCGATAATTGTATTTTGTTTTGGTGCACATAAAACTGCGACTCTATATGAAAACGAAGAAACAAGGAAAGAATGTTTACTATAAATTGTATCTTTATGAAAATAGAAACAGAAACGACTTGCGTACACAATTGTAATAAACTTTCGTATTTCGTATTATTTGCCAACTTTTGAAACCCGCACTAAAACGTCTTATTAACGAAAGGTTTTGAAAAACAGAATGAAACAGGTTTTAATACAGGGTAATCCAAAAACTTTGACCAGTTCGAATATTTCCGTTATTCTGTAATAATATGAACAAATGATACGTAGAGAACTTACATGGAGCAGTGGAAAAAATATTGCAATGCAAACATTTTTTATATGGGTGAAGACGTTTCGGAAATTTCATTCTTCAACTCTGTTTCGCCAGATTAAGACTTGTAATATAAAATTAATAAGACTCTAATAATAATATAAGAATTGTAAATTAAAATTAATTTACTATTAAAATTACTCTAAAGTAAATTTATTATAAGAACTCTACCCTTCCCCTTCTACGACTCTATTCTCCCATTTTCCGGCAGCGAGCATCCCCACGCTTTCAACGAACCTGTGTTGTGATTAACCCAGTAATGGCAGAGAGAGGGTAACTGTGCTTCCCTCAATTGCTATAATAACTCCTTAACAAAACAGCGGAGAACATTTTTGCAAAGGAACAAGTTACTTCAAATGATCTCAGGAGTTGCCCCTTTCAAGGAAGTACAACATTTTAGGGACAGCCTGTATATCGCCATAATCGCCACACGATTATTATTCTTCTAACACACATCATAAAAAATTAGAAAAAAATCACCATAATAACAGCTTATGAAATTGTGATTTTAATTATACAAATAATTACTTACTTTTCGAAAGAAATCGTAAAACACAACAGTACGTAAACATTTTTTAACCCACAATTTTACCACCAAATTCTTTTTGTGTATAAAAATAAAAGACATTATTGTAACTAATTTTAACATTTGCAGTCAGAGGGCACTCCGTTTTTTGACCAACCCATATTTTAAATCCTCTCCATTTTAGGCTATATTCCTCTACATATTGAAAATTATTTCGATAATATCTTGTTAACTATTTAGGCGGTGTCGCCAGATGAGGGGAGGGAGCACGTGAGGGGAAACGCGTCACGTGACCGGGCGAAAGCGTGCGGGAATAGCGTCGTAGAAGGGGATGGTAGAGTGGGGACACAGGTCTTGGTCTGGTGACACTGGGTTTGGCACATATCAAGGTCAATACATTTTTATGCAGATTTTAAAACGTTTGCATTACAATATTTTTCCCTCTATACCATATGCAAGCTTTGTATGTATACATAATTTCTTTGTATTGTTGCAAATAACGGAAATATTCAAGGTGGTCCACCCTGTATTTTAGTTTCTCGTCTTTGTAAAATGATTTACAATGAGAAACAGAGGCAATTCGATGTGCACCAGATCAATAGATCAGATATTATTAGATATTTTACAAGGATTTGTCAGCCATTCTTGCAGAGCTTTTTGAAGTCTTCTGACATGGAGGGGTTTGCTGGCCATACCGACTAGCGCCATAATTTCCAAAAATTCTTCTTCGCCGGCGTCGCACAATTGCTGCACATCGTCGCCACCTATAATAATACAGAAAATCGTGCAAGTTATGTTAGCCAACTTATTTCTCCTCTCAGTGGCGGAACAACAAATTTTTGGCCCCCCGCAAAATATAATTTTGGGCCCCCAGAATTTTGGGCCTTCTTTTTTCTTTCGATATTTTTATAGGATTGAGATTTTTTAATGCTTTTTAGGAAGGAGAATTGTAAAAATTCAATAAACGCAAAAAGTATGTTTTTTTGTCTGCGTACTTTTAATTTAATTTAAATTAGGGATAATTTTAATAAAATTACATGATAATAAATGCAAAAATTTTGAGCCCCTCCAATTACGGGGCCCCTCTACGTTGCGGGGTCATGCGGTATTATAGTTCCGCCACTGTCTCATCTACACATTTATTATTTTATTAGGTTGTCTGATAAGTCTAACTCAGGCCTTGCCAACACAAATGGTTTCGCGTTACTGCGGGCCGCACTTTAGGTAAACATGCAAAATGAATAAGACTTTATTGTGATGCTATGATTCAATATAATGAACTCTCGAGTCTTAATTAATGAGATATTTGTTTCTCCTTTCTTTCAGTTAATTAATAATATTTTTTGTATACATACAACGAGAAACCAAAGTTTCAATAGAAATATAAAATCGCCCGGCGGGCCGCATGTTGGCCAGGCGTGGTCTAACTGTTGCAAGTTTTAATTGCAAGGTCTGGTGTGGATGTGCTTTATAGCTAGATAGGGTGTTCAGATAATTGCTAGCAAGCGTTTTCTTCGAAAATTATTGTGATTCGAAAAAAATGAAAGAAGAAAAAGTTATACTGTTTTTGCAAGCAATGTAACGGTGTCTGCAATTTTTTTTCATCTGCATTATTTCGTTAGAAACGAAGGTGACCATCAATTTTTTAAATGGAATGCTATTTATTTTTTTATATAATATTAAAGTTATTTTGAATATGAATTCAGGAATCGCCGCTTTCGAGGAAGTACAACATTTTTGGGACACCCTGTATAGAATAATTAATAGATAATATTTGGAAAAACCTTATTGTAAAAAGAAGTCGTTTTATTTAACTGCAGATCTTGAGTAACAAGAATAAAAATATATAAAATTCGTTAAAAACTCGGCGTATATACAATATACAATAATCAACACGTAACTGACTTTCAGTTTTTTGTTAGAAAAAGGACCAGATCTAATAAATATTGATAAAAAAAAACCACATTTATTTATAAGTTACCGAATTATTGTGAACAATAAAGAATAAATTAATTCTTTTTCATATTTTGTGTATTACTGATTCAGAAGCGTCTATATTTTTGTTTTTTATTCACAACAGACGTAGAAGTTAATGCTAATTAACTAATAAATGTAGAACGAAAATTGCTCATTATATTTGTGCTTGGAACAGCCTGCGTGTACCCATTTCTAGTAGAGTGTCGTAGTAGCCCAAGAGGGACGCCTTTTGCATCACCCTGTACAGCTGTAGCTCTGCTTCGTTTTGAGGTACGGACGTCTGCACCACTAAATCATAAACAAAATAAATTATTAAAACAGACATCTATAGATTAAAACACATTCTACATCGATCATTCTACATTGTATGTATAAAAATTCATTAGTGTTGATTTTATTATTAACTTAATTGAAAATCCTAACGATGCTATTTATACATTACTATTATTATGGTGCACCACAGCTATACCTACTGAAATTTTTTTATGAGATTTTTTTCACGCCGCCCCCCAAAATTGTGTCATTGGGTAAGATTATGACTAAACGACCTTCTTGTGCAAAAATATTTATAACAATAGTACCACAATGTAATTGTTTGTATATGTTACGTTTTACGTATTTTATTGAAAGTACCAATTCTTTTAGTTGTGTTTTTATATTAATTTATAAAGCAGAGAAATTAACACTCGACATAAATATGTTATATTTAATCACAGCAGAATATTTTTAGCTGTATGTGGTGAATATTACACCATATAAAGGCGAAGAAAAGCAAATAGAGATTAATGTAGTCGTTTTTGCCACCGGATAGCGCTTTCTGTAGTCTGACACAGTTTGCATTATAAATTATTTTTTTTGTTCATTTGTTCTTCAAAAGCGACAGTACATCGTTCAATTCTTGCATAAGTTTGATTTTTCGTTCTGAGGAATCATTAACTACAGTTAAATTATGTATTATATTTAAGACTACGTTATAACTAGGATCACTTTGCCATTCTGAGGGCTCCTTATTTATAAAATTTAGGGAAACTGAAAATCTTTTAGAAAAATTTAAAGTTCTTTTAGAAATAAAGGCTGCAATGTTGCTAGCAACGTACTCATTTACAATATTTCAATTAACTACTAATCTTTTTATATCATTATCATTAACGGTATCCAGAGCTATAACCATTTGTTTTTTTATATGATGCAGAATAATGGGGTGAAAAATGCTAGCGCTACAGTTTCGAGTTTTAGATACCACAAATGATTATAAAATTTCCGTAGTGCTACGCGATTTACATGGTCATTGATGGCACTATACGCGTATAGATTTTTTAAAAACTCATGGTCTTGCTTTTAAATACAATTTACTGAGAAAAATACAAATCTGACGTATTCCATTTTCTCCATCCTTTCATAATGTAAAGTGGTCTCTAAATAAGAATATTTTTAAAGAATATATAGCCTTCGCCATCCATCTGATTTGGGGTGGGCGAAATAGAGTTATTACTCAAATTGGAACGCATCGTTCTCACCGGTATTACGCTTCGCGAAAACGGACTCGTTAGCGCGAAGATGGAGGACAGTAATAAGACAGGCTAATTAACGTGAAATATTCTTAATTCGTACAAAGTGAACTTGTGCTTGAACGCATCTAAAGAATTATGATATTGTTGGAAGTATAAAATATTTAACTTAAATTTTCAGTGTACTCTTCACTTTTAGCGTGCAGTTATTCCTATTTCAAAACTTCGCATTCAACGTGCCAGGTCTTCCGACATTCGATTGATCTGAAATGTTGGATACATCATTTTACCAGGAAATGGAACAAATTTAGGGGGTGACGTGCTAAAAATTTCACACTCGAAAAAAAATGTCCATCCTAGACTGCGCAACGAGGTGATGATCTCGGAATTGAAGTTGCATATTCGGCTCGCTCGGTTGAATAAGCGTACGGAATGGAACGGAATGGAACGAAACGGAAAGGAACACGGTGCGCACGGTGCGGCGCGGCGCGGCGCGGCGCGGTACGACCGACGGTCGACGCGACGCGACGCGACGGGCAGTATGCGGGCAGGCGGTCGAGCCGCCAGGGTGTCCGACTAGTTTCTTGCAAATTTCGAGGAACTGCGAGAAAAAGCGGCGTGCACACACGTACAACGTATAAATTAATACCGGTACTGGTGGCATGGCATCGGGACGTTGTCGGGGCCGCGGACGTGGGCTCGGTGTGTCTCGAAGAAAAGAGTCGGTGAGGAGCGACAAAGAGGAAAAGATAGAAATTAAGACAAAGGGAAAGAGATAAAACGGAAGAGCGAGAGAAGAGAATGAGAAGAGAGAAGGAGAAGAGGTAGGAGGATGGAGAGGGAAGAAGAAGAAGAAGAAGGAGTCAGGGGGGGGGGCGAGAGATCTAAGGGATGAGAAAAGAAAGGAGAAAGGGAGAGGAGACGGGGAGAGAGAAAAAAGAGAGCGACAGGAAGCCAAGAGGGAACGAAAGGGAGAAGAAATGCAGAAGGAGATACGGAGCAATACGGTGGAGCGGGGCTGAAAAACCTGGTCGGCAGGTCTTATTACGAACCCGAGACCCGGTCTCACGCTTATATACACCGACCGAGATACGAGTAAGTCCCTGACAGCAGCGGGGTGACTCGTTCCGCGAGATTTTTCTGACGTTGGCCCCGCAGCAGCCACGAGAACCAAACGGATACGAAGATCTTTCTAATGAGACACCGACGATTCTCTGCATGCGCATCGTCTTTCGAGATATCCGACCGGTGACGCGACGATTTACGAGACACGCTGAAATGAAAAAAAAAAAGAAAGAAAGACACCGACGAGGAAACCTTACCCCGCGACTTAAGGGTAATAACTACACTTCGAATCTTTGTAGCTCTTTATGATATATGTACATACATCTGTGAATACACTGCTGTGAATTCTAGATTCAAATTATTAAACCATAAATTGTTTACAAATAAGACCGAACTCCGAACTATCATCATCCATATACCCTGATATATGAACCTTCTATTATCCGAACAGCGTTTGGCAGCGATGTTTGCATACAAAGTATAGTACATGCATGTATCCCAGATACCACAAACATGTCTTAGAGACGTCTGTTTGACGTCTAAAAGGCGTCTTTTTTTACCTACATACATACATATAAGCGCGTCCACAGTCGAATACCTAACGCGCTGTTGGAAACATGGTTGATACTTTCAGATGTAATGCGCTGATGCAGTAGAAATACTGATCAAGTTGATTTCATTTTTTAATTTTTCCTGTGAAATGTTCAAGTTTTATCAGTGTTTAATACACCTATAGCATAAATAAAACATAACAATTTCAGAGTTAGCTTAGTTTTTCGCACAAAAAACGTCGAAAACGTTTTTTTAACTACGACAACTTTAACTACGTAAACAAACTAGTTATCGGTCGAAAGTGCCAGAAATCGTGAAAAAGCTGCGATGTTCGTGATCAATTGTTTGTAACTCATCATAACGTCAATGCTGATTTCGATGAAATTTTATAAATAAGCTCAGATGAAAAAGTTTAAAAAAGTGAGTTTTTATTTTTTTTTGCCATTACAAGTATGTAATAGCAAAATTACAAAAGTATTTTAGTGATTGTACAATAAGCTAACATCTTATAACATCTCAAAAAAATTCAAGTCATTTAGTCTTATTTTAGACGTTAAAACGACGTTTCGAAAAAGATGTCTTTTTAGGACACAAGACTTTCAGACCTAAAATGGACGTAAAATGGACGTCTTTAAAACGACGTGTGCTATCTGGGATGTATATGTATACGTATCATTGCAAAAGTTTTGATACGACTTTTGGTTTATTTGCACTTTGCCATCATCGTTTCACGGGTAAAAACATCGTTTCAAATGTGTCCGAAATTGTTTTGAGAAATTAAATTAAGGATTTTGTTCTTCAGAAAAATGATTTTTTCAAAAACCTTCTGGCACTCATTTATGGGCTGAAAGATGAGAAATAACTTTCACTCAACTATTTTTTGACATCTTTTTGATTTATGAGCATTTCCGTGAAAGGGCCGGTTCGAATAAAAGTGTTGATTTCTTCCTTAAAATAAAATACGGCCACGAACGAAATATGGCTAAATTCGAAGGTAGTCTAATAAACACTTGTGTAAAGTTTCATCAAAATCGGCGAAAATAAAGTTTCATCAAAATTCAAGATGTTCTCACATTACCAAGTTCGAGGAGACATAGAAGTGTATTGAGTACAGATGGTAGGGCGTCGAAAAATTTAATTCAGAATATCTAAAAAAACGTAATTCCATTCTGAAGAAAACCAAAAGGGTTTTCTTACACTTGTTACGATATGAGAAGAAATTCCGTTGACTTTCTCATGGGAATCTCTTCAAGATCGTCTCTGGCAGGAAACGTCCTAGATAACAGGCCCTTCTAAAATCTACCCTCTTTGACGGAGATCGAGCTCTGGCCCGATTTAATGGAAACCCACAAAAAACGAGAGTGCAGTCCCATGTAACTGCAGATTAAAATCAGACTACCCCTCCAGTTTTGGGGTATATAAACCCTTGCATTTTTACTCTCGTTGGTTAGTACTATTCTGGACACGAGTAGTGTCACGTCGTGTTGCAGTCGTTAGAATCCACGTCTAGTGAGATCGGGCTAAAGTTCCCCTTCGATCAAAGTTAACCTTAAAGACTCCGCGAGTTCGGTTTAAAGTCTATTTGGCATTATTAGTACTATCAGGCCCCGCATTGCCAGTGCGTCAACACCGAGCATCTTAGGTAATAATATTATACATACACATTATTCAATTCAGTCGCGACACCACCATTGTACATATACATTCTTTATCAGAATATATTTGTGTTATTTTGGTACATCGTGCAACTTTCTTAAACCCTTAATTATTGACCAAAATCCTAATCTAGTAATTGAACGTTCCCACACGATACAATCTTACCGCTCAGATTGTATCAATTAAATTATACTAGTTACGAGGCCTACTAACAATCCTAGCGACTCCCTGATTACGCATCAGGTTCGTTCGCGCCAAACCAATAGTCCAAACAAAGATTTATCCAACCTAGTGGCTCCCCACTTTCGCACTGGGTTCGTCCACGAAAACTATACTATCCTTGTGGCTCCCTGTTCATGTAGTAACTACTGTTCAGGTTCGTCCGCATCCTAGCAGCTCCCTGTTTACGCGATTTCGCATCAGGTTCGTCTGCGCTTTATCCAACCTCCTAGCGGCTACCTAATCTTGTATTGGGTTTATCCGTGCCCTTTTTACAACCTCCTAGCAGCTCCCTGAATACGCAATTACGCATCAGGTTCGTCTGCACGTCTTTCCTACACCATCCTAGTAGCTCCCTGTTCATGTAATAACTACTGTTCAGGTTCGTCTACGCTTGATTCTATTCCTCAAACTAACAATTTGTAACCTTATTCCAAGGGTAATAACCCTTCGCCAGCCACACGCGCTACTCGCGGCCCTGGCTCGTAACACACTACACGAGCTCTACCTTTCCCTTCCCTTTGCGAAATGGAAAAAATTAAAGAAATAAATAAATTCCAAGGCTGCACACAATAAAATTTTAGTGGGCCAACCATTGCACGACAGTAACAAATTGCGAGCATATATCTGCATAAATAAGAAAAGAAAAAATTGAGTTTGGAATATAATAATTAACAAGTTTTTAGTTGTAATATTATGTAATATATATATGTAGTAATATACCAATGTAGTATATTATCATACGTAAATTACTTGTTAATTAACCAACTATAATAATTATAGGTCCAACGTTGGGTATTCGTTGGGAAAATGTCATAATTTTTGTATATTTATAGAATATATATATTATTATAGATTATATATTATTCTATATTTTCTATATTAATTTTCTAATAATTGTAGGCCCTATGTTGGGGTTTGTAGGCAAAATCACTAACCATATCCCAACTAATCCTCAACCGTTGACCAGTGTTGGCCAACCATAAATGCTACTAGGGTATTTCGGCATTTCAGTTTCTATAAGGTTATAAACGATACTGGTGTTTTGTGTTTCAGTACAAATCCCTGGTCGCGATCATGATGTGATGTAACATTACGTTAAATGGCGCGACACGCGGCGTAACGCTTGAGGGACAGCGCCTGTCGATAGGCAATACGAAAGCATGGACGTACCATCGACACTGATCTGGAAACAGTGATGGGCAGAAATCATTCTTTTGCAATTTTTTTTTTCGGATGCTAAGTGTTTTTACATATTGTAGTAGATGGTTATGGCATTGCAAAATACATCTACTGAATATACATATAAATCAGTTGACAAACACATTGGCATTCTGTAATTAATAATTCACCCGAAACTCAAAGCTCCAGGGTTGAAATATTTATTTCCACCTCTCTCTTAAATACAAGTACGGAAGTATTTCACGTTCCATGACATGATCAAATACAAAATGCCAAGATATTCAGTCAGTCTCATAATTGGTGGCACACATTTTAAATCAGAATAACTTGTTTATAAATGAACCAAACGGAACAGTTCGTCTACCAAGTTAGATGGATTAGTTCACTAGATGATATGTAATGAAAATTTCGGAAAAATTATACTTAGTTTGAATTATGAATAAAATAGTGAAAAATACTTTTCATAACTTTTTATTTGGGCTTGTAACGAAAATTTAAAAAACGAGATTAATTAGTTTATGAATTATTAAAAATGACGATTTTTACTCTATTTTTTCGTAATTCAGACTAAACGAAATTTTACTGAAAAAGTGAAGTCGTTTGGCCCATTTATGAAAAAGTTATTCCGATTTAAAGTGTGTGCTGTCAATTACGAGACTGATTGTACTGTACGTATGTATTCAATCGAAATTGTATTCGGTATTTTACACGGATTTCAATGACAAAAGCATTCGACGCTGCCCATCACTGTCTGGAAAAAGGGGGGAATAATAATCACTATACTGCGGATCTTTATGTTAAATATAAAATATTTCACAAGATAATTCAAAATGGTGGATAGTGATATAATAGTGAGGTATACAAGTATATTCATGCATTATTTCGTAAAAATTTGGAGAAATGGTACAAACTTGTTGCACAAAGAATTGTAAGGAACGACAAAACTGTGATACAAATATATCTTTTCACAAGTAAGTATTTTATACTCAATATCGCATATATGTATATTGTTCTTACTATTCTTTTTTTTTAAATAAAGTAAATTTTGAGGAAATAAATACAGATTTCATATTATCAACATCTACAATTAAAACTTAACTTTTTCCAAATTATAATTGACAAAATGAGTTACCACTATTTAGAATAATAAGAGTAAAATAAAAATGAACGAGTAATAAATTAATGCAGAATGAGATACGCGGCGACGATTTCCCTTTTCCTCTAACACTTTAGCTTCTCGGTACTGCGATTTCTCAACAAACTATAGCAATTTGCCGTCATCTGGTAGGGTGGACGATGCAATCTTGGAACAAGGCTTGTTATATGTATGAAATCGGGTCTATAAGTACATATACAATTATATGTATATGGTCTAAGGGCGTCGCGTCTGCGACTACGTCGTGACTAAGAGGGGGTAACTGTATTCCCCTCGATTCGAGTCAATCCCCCTGATCTGGCGACACTGATTGCAAGACACAGGAGCCAAATAGAAAATTTGTTTGTTATTAAAATGAAACTAATACACTGATATCCTTAAATCTTTTTGATATGACCACTGCATGAAATTGTGAGTACCCATTTTTATCAATAAAATCCGTAGTCCAATAAATAATCATTCCTCAACTACTTTTTGCAGTTTCAAAGGGGTACAGTAGTATTGGATGTTTTCCTCCAGAAAACTTGGGCTACTTTGATACGATTTGATGAGTATAGACTTATTTCGATATAAGATGACGATCTTTTTTCGCAATAAGAAAATTACTAATTCCTCTTCTTGTTTTGAAGTTGTTTGCTCGACATTGCTGAGTGTCTGAACGAGAGGATATGTCTAATTCTATCCTCAGAGCCATCCTAACCACAGGGCTAAATGGGCTGTAGCCCCACGGCGCCAGCCTTTTGGGGTGGCAATTTTGTATTTTTGTTTTATATTTTTATTTGTTGTTTGTGCAAATTCTCGTTTTAGAAATATGTTTATAAAACATGCATTTGCCGCCTCCAACTTAGACACGGTGTGTCTTAATGGTCGGAGATTATAAAAATATGACAATGACTTACAATTTTGTTTGTCTCGCCAACGAGAATACATTCTCATTGAATGGTGCAAATTTATTGAGGGCAAAATATTCATTTTTACGTATTTTAATCTCATTGGGAGAAAATACCGCAGCAAAACGTACACCCGCAGTAATAGGTACATTTACGCTACGCAGGTCTTGGTTCCAGTGTTTCATAAATCTGAAATTCATTTTGCAAATTGTTCACTGAAACCAAAATAATAAATAGTAGTAGGAAAAGGAACACACACAAGACTGATGTTTGCACCGTCCGGCAGTAGGGGCAATTGTTGTGTGCGGTATAAGGGAACAGTGAACCCATCACAGAAAAATTTATTCATTAAAATCACTACACTCTATATGCGCAATACAGAAGTATAATTAAAACAAATACTTATCGAAAGATATATAATACCTACACTCCGGATGTTTATGCGATTTTCTATTTGTATAGACAAATTTTAAGAAAGTGGTACGAAACAAAAATCCTATCTTTAATGGGAACGGCTTTTGTAGAACCAATACAAATGAAAATCGCTCTACATTCTATCGAATTTAATAAATCTAGTATTTTTTGACAATTGTCATTTGTACATAAAGATCCGCAGGCTAATAATAACACAATAACGCACACGTTTGCTGACCACTATAATAGTTTATAATTTGTTTGACATGATGAAACGTGATTATTGTTTGTCGTCGATTCTCATCTGCAAGTTACACCATGCAACAGTTCGGTAAAGTTGTAACACTAAACCTATCACTGCCGATCAAATGACCGGTTTTATAGTTTTCATTTTACAATTATTGAAATTGATGAAGTTACTTACATGGAAGTTGATTCGAGTTTATCCAAGCACATATATTCAAATAAAAATTGCACAAAATCCAAATAAATAGAGCCTTGTCATTTTTACAAGCTAAAACATTTTAATCAAATTTAGTGATCGGTAGGTTTAGTGTTAAATTTTGAAGGTACAGTTACTGTTCAGCGCGCGGCGTTAGGGGAACTCCCCCTATACATACGTATGTATGTATTCATGAGAACGTGCCGAATGTACTCGCATAGCAGCGAATCGTTGGACAGTCGTTAACTCTGTTCTCCCGTAAGTAAAGGATCTGAAAGATTTGATTTGGGAAGTTGGAAAGATTAGAACGGACATCTCGACGAGAAAGAAGACTGGCGGCAGAGGAAGAGGAAGTGGGGAAAAACGGAGAGAAGATTCATCCTTCGGCTACGGAACAGTTAATTCGTTTTCGGCTAGAATGACAGCAGGTTTTCATCGGCGGAGCTCTCTATCCCGGTCAAGTAGAGTAGGTATACCTGTGACCGGCAGTCTAGTCCAGGCAGTGCATTTACATAACAGCTTTTTTGGCACGGGATAATCGTTTTTGTTAGCCGGGAACGCGTACGCGAGTCGGAGGCAGAGTCGCCACGGCACGGCACGGCACGGCAGGGCACGGCACGGCACGGCACGGCACGGCACGGCATGGCATAGCGTCCAATAACGCGCACCAGCACCAGCACAAGGGACGCGCTAAGAAAAACCTGATCCTACCGTGGCCTCCTCAGCCTCCCTGGGAACGAACGGCGCGGAGCGGCGCGTATGCGCTCGCGAAAGCGAGAATAAACGAGAACGCGAACGCGAACGCGACCGATCCTCATCGTCACCGACTTTTCTCCATTCCGCCGCGCCGTTCGCCGGCTCTTTCTTTTACCAAACACCAGCCAGTAAACTTCGCTTGCCGCTTTCGTAAAAACAAAACAAATCCAATCCCATCGTCGCGTTATTATTTAATCCGCCCATTCACCAAATCGGTTAACTCCACTGTTTCAATAGTATTCGCCGAGTGCAAAGGTTCCTACCCGATTTGAACTAGAGCTGTTACTTATGAGATACCCAGATACTCGAGTAAACAAAAATGCTGATCTTTATGCAAAATAAAAACTATTTGCATCAATTGCAAGAAGCAGAAGACATATGACGATTACTTATTTTCTTTAACGATTTTAATAAATTGAAATAAATATATCAACGTTCTTAGATTCTTTTAATTTCTTTATTGTTTTAAATTGCACCAACTCATTTATGCCACAAATGCATAAAATCATATAAAATGTTGAAACGCATTTGTGCATATCTGCGACAACGTTTGGAAGCTCTGAATTAGAACGTGTATTTTCTATGGTGTGAAATACTGTTATTTCTAAACGTATTCCTTCGCTTCGAAATGTGAATTTATTAGTGTTTTTCTACGGAAATAAAAATATTTCATTTCTAGATAATTCATTATTTCATATTTATTAATATTTATTATTTTATACACAAACATGAATTAAGCGAATACTCAAATAAAGCATACGGCGCGGTGGCTCAGGTAATAATAGCTCTTGTAACCAGTTGTGAAACCTCATGAGATGATCGGGTACCCGAGGACACGGCTGTCTTATGAGATGCTCGAGTACCCGGGTACCCGGGTACTCGGCTATCTCATGAGATACCCGGGTAGTTTTGCTCTACCCGGGTAATCTCATGGGTACTCGGGTACCAAGGTATCTCATACACCCGGGTAAAGATTCTAGTTCTAATTTGAACACAAAAGATAAGCGGTCACAATTTAAACTACATACACCGTTTCATCAATCGATTAATTACATGTACAGTAATAGCACAGAAACGTCTTTAAGACGTCTTAAAATAGTCTTCCGAACGGCCTCCGAACGTCTTATGTTACAAAACTGTACGTCTTTTAGACGTTCTGTTGGAAACATGGTTAATACTGTGAAATGTATACATTATAATGCGCTGACGCAGTAGAAATACTGATCAAGTTGATTTCATTTTTTAATTTTTCCTGTGAAATGTTTAAGCTTTATCAGTGCCTGATACACTTATGGAATCAATAAAACGTAACAATTTCAAGATAGCTTAGTTTTTCGTGCAGAAACGTCGAAAAAATCGGTTTTTATTTCTTTTAACTACGACGCCGCGGAATTAAAATTCTGAGAAAAATTTTATAAACAATGGTTATAAAATTGTCTTAAAAAATTGCAATTAGTTGGAATTTCAAGAAAAAGAAAAAACTCACGTTTCTTAACTTTTTAATCTGAGCCTACTCTTTTTTTTGTCTCTCCAAACAATTGCAATTTTTGAAAACAAACTGCAGTTATCGGTCGAAAGTGTCAGAAATCGTCAAAAAGCTGCGATTTTCGTGATCTTTAATTGTTTGTAGCTCATCACAACAACGTCAATGCTGATTTCGATGAAATTTTATAAATAAGCTCATTGTCAGATGAAAAAGTTAAAAAAAGTGAGTTTTTAATTTTTTTTGTTATTACAAGTAATAGCTAAATTACAAAAGTATTTTAGTGTTTGTACAATAAACTAATATCTCATGTCATCTCCAAAAAATTCAAGTCATTTAGTCTTATTCCAGACGTTAAACCGACGTCTCGAAAAAGACGCCATAGAGACGTATTCTTAGTCGTGTGCTGTCTGGGTTATATTGTTTGAAAATATATTTATTTAAAAATCAATTCAGTCTAACTAATGAAGAAGAAATTGAAATTCCTGATATATGCACTTTGCTTGTTACCGTTTATGTAAAGGCGTGGATACGAGCTCCAACGGCAATGAAAACTCCACGTCAAGATTTAGAGTTTTTTTAAAAAACTGTATACATATCGCTATACTGATGAAAAAATAAGCAGCGTATCAATAAAAAAATGTTGTAACCATCTATAGTATTTATCTTCTGAGGCAGCAGCACTAGAATTTTTTGATTAAAGTGTGGAAAAGAGCACAAAACTGCGAATGGTGGAGGCGCTGAATATTGAGACAGATGAGCCTTGCAAAAGAATTAAAATTACTCCGTATATGATGTAGAAATTTACAGTATCAGAAATACTGATATTTCATTTCGTAACATACAACAAAATTCTTTGAACGATTGTCAATTGCCACATAATTTAAAAAAAAAAGATCCCGATTTATAGGAAGAAGAGAACGATTTAGATATGGGTTAAGCATCGTCCAAGATTTAAACGTTGTAAACGACATAGTTGAACGTGGTGTCAAACTTATACAAGAATATAATAAAATATTAACAAAAGATGAGCAATAAAAGCAATAAATATTACAAATTGTCGCCGAAAATAGAAAACAGTTTCCCTATGTCAAAAAACAAACATTATCACAAGATACATAAAATATTTTAACGAACCTTTTGAAAGAATATTTTAAAATCATAAAGATATTTTTTTCTTCCCCAAATATTTCTTTTCGATCCTAAAGCAGAATTTTTTGATAATAAATATACTAGTATATTGTATACGTCCATATAATTGTAAACATCTTTGTAAATATATCTTTGTAAATTCTGTAAATACCTTTGTTATTAATAAGTTATAAAAAATATATGAAAAAATGTGTCAAAAGTTGTATTGTTCGACGAAGTAAATATAATGCCAAAGAAAATTTTTTTTTTTAATCCAATTTTCGAAATTTCAGAGTTGCGAATTTTTTCTTTACGATGACCTTGCATGTATTTGCATATGTATAGTTATAGAGCATGGAAAGATAAATTCAACAGAAATGTATATTTACGATGTATAATGGAGAAAACCAATTGCTAAGGATCATCCTAATGAGTAATTGTCATCAACTGTTGTTTATTGAAATATTACTAAGCGACTGAATTCACCAACATAGCGAATGCACAAATTCTAAAAAAGTATTGTGTGTTAGTTTGCTGGCCACCTTGCGGCGACCGCAATACTACACACCTAATTCAAACCAATATAAATACAAAACCGCACAGTGAAAACTAATAATTAATTAAGAGGAATTTGTATAATAAATTTAATTTTAAATTGTGAGATCCACCACTAAAATTTTATATTCAGGGTTTTCTTCCCCCTCCTCGCCCTTCGCACTGCATCCACAGCCTCATATGTTTTGTCACAGTTGGTTGAGGCTTTGTGACAGATCAGAGAGTAAATATCCGTAATAATTCTACATTTTATATAATACCCACTACAATTTTTTTTTATATTGGTATTACCACTTTGCTAATACGGGTCGCTGAGATTCATTGTCTCTCGAGGAATTTGGAAACACAAAAGTTTTAAAAGAAGAAGGTTATTCAAGCTGAGAAATTGGGAAAAGACTTACCCAATAGGAATGCTATGATAATTAATAATTTCTGTTTGTGAAAATTATGTCGAAAAACTGTTACTTTGGGAGATATTTTCATTTTAATATGTAATATTATTTAATTTAATATTAAAATTAAAATATCTCCCAAAGTAATAGTTTTTCGACATAAATAAGTGAATACAAATTTATTTAGTATACATGCATCGAACAGTGCGTAAACAATTATATAATTCTATTAAAAAAAATAAAAATGACCTTCACGTGTCCTTCACGCGTACACTCACAATCAAAATAATGACACTGTATTATACATATACATCCGCCTATAGGGACAGAAAAAGTTGCGTACGAAACATTTTTCCAAATCGTACCATTATTCACGATATTGTTTACATTATTAAATATGTTGGTAGCTAATCAATAGTCAGCGGATCTTTATGAAAAATGAAAATTTTCTACCTGAATTTCAACAGACTGGAGCGAAATAGAAATTTATTCTAATTTGTTTAATAGGATGAAATTCATAGAACAGAATTTTTTAATTCTTTTAATATCTTTACTGTTTTAAAGCTCCTACTCATTTTTGTCATAAATGCATAAAATCCGCTGTCTACTAATCAATTACTAAACATTTACGTATTGTACGAGGTATTATATCAATTTATCATATCGATAAAATGAAAAAAATCATATACAATAGAATTATTCTAAGTCGGAAGAAATTTTCGAGTTAAAATAGCTCCGACTTCAAAGGGTTAACTTTTGTCAGTAAGGGTATGTATACATATGATAAATAGACTCCGGATTTTATACATTTATGGCGAAAATGAGTACGTGCAATTTAGAACAGTGTAAAAATTAGAAGACTTTAAGAGTATTAATATATTATTTTCACTATATTACAATTATTAGTGAAAAATATAATATAAACAAAATATAAACTTATATTTTTACTTTGCACAAAGATCCGAGGTATAATGCATGATAAACTTGGTTCGATCAAATATATGTATGTATATGAATGTGATCGATTTTCAAAAAATGACAGCTGTACGCGTAACTCGGGTTGCTAAATAGTATGGAGTTGAGATCATGCAGGGGAATAAGAGGTTCCGTCGGGAACAGGTTGAAACGGTTCAAGAAGGATCGATAAGTCATTCGGCGAGTAATGGACAGGAAGAAGGAAGAAGCTGCGAAGACTATACGGGACGGGACGGGACGACTGTGCAAGATCGAAGCCTCGGTAGGGAAGAGGAAGGGAAAGAGTGGATGTGGATGTGGATAGGTGAAGAAAACGGCGTAGGTTCCAGGGTCGTCGGTGCCGGTCGAGGTAGAGAGGTATCTGCGGATCAGGGGGGTGGTCCAGTGGTCCAGTGGTCCAGTGGTCCGGGGTAAAAGACGTTCGGGTCGGAGGAGACTGCGAGGAGGAAGAGATCGGGGTGAGAGCTGAACGAGTGGTATAGGTTCTTTGTCCGATAGCTCACGGTGCGGACGGTGTTCCGATGTAAAGCAAAAACGGGTCTAGTTTCTTAGAAGCGGCCCGTTCTCGCGCGGTAGCGGCAGAGGCAGAGGTAGCGTCAGTGGCAGTGGTAGTGGCAGCAGCCAGCAGCCAGCGGCGGCGGCGGTGGCGGCGGCGGCAGCGGTTAGTATTTCGCTTTTTGCCGGCATTGTAATCAAGGAAGGGTTAGGTGAGTTTTTGTCTAGTGCCTCTGCCGCTGCTTGGACAAAACACCGGACAGATGGACTGAGTCGCCGTTTCGATCCCCCTACCTTTCCTTTCCTTTCCTTTCCTTTCCTTTCCTTTCCATCTCTTTCTCTATCTAGTTTCTCTCACCCTGCACCCCTGTCGCCCCCCCTCATCACATCACCCTCCTCCCAACGTGCTTCCGACTAGAGTCGCCCCCCTTCGCATAGTCGCCCCCTATTTCTTGGCTCTCTAACCCCTCCCTTCGTCTCCTTGCTCTACCAGCAGCCCGCTTTTTATCCTTCGCGATACATCGCGCCACCACCACCCCTTCTAGCTAGACGTCCTCGTTTTACCTTCACGTTCTCGCTCTTGTTACCCTATTCGGGCTACCCCTCTCGTTATATGCCCCTGCCGATCGCGAACCTTTCCACCACTTTTCTTCTCGCTTCTTATTATTATTAGGTGTACAGTGGGCAGCAACATTCAACCAATTTGTTTTCTGAAAATCATTATTATTATCGTCAGTCTCATAATTGATGACACACGTGGTTCATTTAGAAAAAAGTTATTCTGATTTAACCCTCGGACAACGGACAATTTTTATAGCTACACCGGGTGATTCGCGAGAAACGGGCCACCTATAAATACATAGCGCCGTTAGGCTTGAAGATAGAAGAAAATGTTGGAGAGAAAAGTTATGCTGATACAAAAAAATGTTCTGATTGTTGTCGTTTTCAAGGTCTTTTGAAGGTCATCGATGATTTTTAAATGGCACCATATATTTTTAACTTCATAGTGTTTTAGCTGATGCTTCGAATGACCTTGAACTAGAAAATTTATAATAAGGCAATGATAACTTCAAAATGTGCAATCATTTTATTTGAATTAAATTAACTGTTCGAAATTATGACCTTGACCAGTAACTCAAACATTTAAACGTTTTGCAAGGCAATCAATTGCACTTTCAATTGTTTCTGTTGAAATTGATCCACAAGATCAATTGTTCTCTGGAGTAGTCGGTTGAACACGATATATATCATCTTTGAGTGTTCCCAAAAAAAAATCAAAGATCGGGTGAACGAGCTGGTCATAATATGTGTCCATTATGTCCTATCCAGCAATTTTGAAATATATTGTTTAGAAATTCTCTTGGAGTAGGTGAAGAATGAGCGGGACAGCCATTGTGTTGGTACCACATTACTCGACGGACATCTAAAGGAATATCTTCTAAAAATATGGGCAATGTTTCTTCTAAAAGCGTAAGTTTGTTGATAATCTTGTTTGGGTACGCTTAGAGATCACCCCCCGTTGACAGTATACTTGTTATGAGATCAAACAGGGTTGTCGAACTATACGTATTCATGAGTCCCAGGTCATTTGAAGGTCATAGTGTATCACATCATTGAACTCGTCTTGACATCAGCTACAACACTACGAAGTTAAAAATATATGGTGCCATTTAAAAATCGTCGACGGCCTTCAAAAGACCGTAAAAACGACAACAATCGGAACATTTTTTTATATTACCATATTTGCCTCTTTTAACAGTACAACTTTTCTCTCCAACCTTTTCTTCTATCTTCAACAGAGCTATTTAGGTGTTCTGTTTATCGTGAATCATCGGGTATAATTGAAGATGCTTAGGATCGCTCACAGCTCTAATTAATAATTTTAAAAAATTTACTTTTGACGATATTACGTGTAGACACATCAGTCTTTCCGATATCCCCAATGCAACAGCTCTTCAATTAGTTCAATTGCCACAAATTGAGTACTTTCATGACAATTTTGATGTTCCGGGTCAAAATAGACCTATAGACACAGCCGTCGGAGGGTTAAAGTGTGTGTCACCAATGATGAGACTGTCTTTATATGTTCGTTAAAAGAGGAGTGCTTTTACATTAATTTGAAGTTACCATATTATCTACCGGAAGCCTATTCATCCTCTGAGTCCATTTTGACCCAGTCGTTACAAACTACGTTCCATTCAAATCCTAATTTTCTAGCAACCAGTGGAAATCATTAGGACTACGAAAAACATCTACAAAATCTACATTGTTCTCAAAGAACTAGTTTCCAAAAAATTGTTTTCTAACGATTTGAATGAATCTAATCATGGTAGTCACGATATCATAGAATAAATCTAATTGTAAATAATGTACCTATATACATTACTGACTATGTATAGTACTGATTGTGGATAAAAAAGTACAAATATTATTACATATGCTCCTATCACATCTTGTTAAAATTAATTTTATCTGATAAAAAGCATCAGTTAACAATTGAAAACATAGAAAAAATGATATTGTCATACATCCATTAATAATATTAAACTTTCCTTTGAAATAATTTTTATGCTCAAATTAATTTCAATAAAAATTTCTATATTGTAATGATGATTACAATAAGCGTAATGCTCAATATTACATATATACAACTATTTTATTTTATTATAGCGTATTACTTTCAATAGATTTTCGTATTTGGACATATTGTAGAATTCGCATAAACATACCACTGTTTATATGTATAGTGTAATAGTAAACTTTTTGTTCCATACCAAGCTCTAAAAATTCTATCAGCTATTGTTCCATCCATCCGGAGTTGGTTAGAAAGAAATTCATTTGATAGTCAACGGCTTCGTTTGGATATTCTAATTTTTTCTATATATTCGGAAGAAAAAAAACAGTTTCTTTGTACCCGGACCTGACCTATTTCCCTCGGTCCATATCAGTGAATATTGAAAAACGTGTGAGTAGAAAGAGTTGATTAGCAGACGAGCAGCAACTAATCGATGCATGAGCTTTAATCGTTGCAATGCGGTGGTAGGTATGGTGGCGAACAATAAGATGAAGGGTAAGGAAATGTATTTTCCATGAGGGGGTAGCAACGGGTCGGTCGACATTGGCTGGGGTACCCCGTTTTTCGGGCACGCAGGGTGGGGACCGGATTCCAACCTCCTCCCGTGGGCCAACCTCCATCGTTTTCCATCCCCTGACCGTTTCGACTGGGGACCCACCCTTAAGGGCGTTTTAAAGTATGGTCGACCGATTCTGTGCCCTAACTATAGCGCCATCAAAAAACAAAAACTGTCGGACCGTTAAAATCGCAAAATCCTTCAGCAGCGTGTCCTCGGGGTACACAAAATCTTTTCTTGTCATCAGCGATGGGAAAGAATCTTTTTGCGCGCAACGGTAGGACCCTTAAACAACAGCTGGTTCCTTTTCTATGTACTGTGGATCTAAAAAGTATTCAAACACTTTCAAACAAATAATGCTGGTTTAATTTTAGAACTCCGGGCTTCTATTTTTACTAGCCATCATTCACAGGTGCCATTTTTCACAGGTGGAAAACTGAAGACCTAGCTGTTTTCTCTCGAAAATACTACCAAAGCGTCTCTAAAAATATTGGAAAATTTTGTACGTGAACGAATCTTCCGTAGATTTGAGGATTGATGTATCCCCTTTACAATGACACAAAAAAACCTGATGTACGATTTTTTTTAGTCGGTTTATCAAGATTTAAATAAAAGGTGTTTTTGGATCCACTGTGCATTAATTCTTACAGCCATTTTGTTGTATGTACACTCATTCTATTATTTACAGGAAAATCATATAGTTTTGAGTAGTCGAAATATTCACAGTTACTTTTAATAATTCTCTTTTTTCGGCAACTATAATTGAATTTATTATAAGAATTCTATTAAATTCATTTTAAAATTAAGTTACTATTTAAAATTATCCACTGTAGTGGATCATATCCCCTCTAGAAAAAGGGTAGTATCTCTTCGAATGATGTTCAACTTATGCTATTATAGTGATAGAAATAATTTGGTGGAGCACGCCGTGCGTTTACTATAATTTTTCTGTAATTTATATACGTCATCCGTTTTAGTAATCAAAATTCGAAAATGGTGGAAAAATGCTCCAAAGCATTTCGCAATCCAAGCTACGTATGATGGTACTGTCAAATAAGAATTATTTGACGCGACTTATTTTCAATGATTACAAGATTGCGGATCTCTATGCAAAATATTCTTCGCCAATGACAAGATACAGGCACCATATAAAAATTTGTTTCTATTTTTCACAATTTTAATAAATTGAATATAACATATGGATGTTCTTAAATTCTCTTAATGTTTTAACTATTTTCAATTACACGCACCCATTTTTGTCATAAATGCATAAAATCCGCAGTACGCAGATGCCGAGTAACAAAGCTCGTTTCCCACCATTAGCGGTATAATAGTTTTCGTCTTGTGCAGATTAGAAATGAGAGCGAAGCACACTCAACCATTCAAAACGAATTCGGTTTGGTTGGAATCGTTGCGATGGAGGAGCAGCAGGTTAAGCGCAGGATTCCCTCGCCTCGGCTTGGTCCGCGAGAAATTCGTCCGGCGCGGCGGCGTAAAATACCGCGCAGACGAGAAAGAAGATACTTAATCTACGGTGTTTTTGCCGAATCGATGACGGTGGCGGGCAGCGCGCCGCAAAAATGGGCGATCACGGGCCGAGATATAAAATGCAGGATCGCTCGCTGAGAACAAATGAAAGAGTTCGGAGGTCGAGCGAAAGATAGCTGTACCGAAACAGCTCCTGTAAAAAGCCGTGTGACAGGCTTCGACCGAATAAACAGGATAAATCTGGATTCCTTCGTAAATAGCGACGAGTTCGCCTCCGATATATATGTACATATTGTATATATATACGTATATATATATATATGTATACATATGTATACATATTTGCACGATTCGATTTTTTGCTGTCTCGCATTTCTACCTGAGACAGCGACGGAATAACGGACGGAACCTATTAGCGAGATCGTAACGTTCCAATCGATTAACAGTCGTGCGCCTCCCTAATTGGCGACAAATGGTAAACTGAGATCTTACTGTCATTCCCACCGAGTGATCAATCTGACACCGTTCCGCACTGTATACTGCCACGCCGGCTCCAGTTTTGCAATCTCTACAGTTATACACTACAAGATGGACCATGTTTTACAACTATGAAATTTTTAATACGCCGTTCCCTAAATTGTTCCATTTCATGATAAAATGATGTATTCAAAATTTCAGATCGATTGGACATCGGAAGACCTGGCACGTTGAATGCGAAGTTTTGAAATAGAAATAACTGCACGCTAAAAGTGAAGAGTACACTGAAAATTTAAGTTAAATATTTTATACTTCCAACAAAATCATAATTCTTTACATGCGTTCAAGCACAAGTTCACTTTGTACGAATTAAGAATATATCACGTTAATTAGCCTGTCTTATTACTGTCCGCCATCTTCCCGCTAACGAGTCCGTTTTCGCGAAGCGTAATACCGGTGAGAACGACGCGTTCCAATTTGAGTAAGAACTCTATTTCACCCACCCCAAATCAGATGGATGGCGAAATATATACAATATTC
This sequence comes from Lasioglossum lativentre, assembly GCA_916610255.1. Taxonomy (NCBI): domain Eukaryota; kingdom Metazoa; phylum Arthropoda; class Insecta; order Hymenoptera; family Halictidae; genus Lasioglossum; species Lasioglossum lativentre. Next base: position 33,698,051 of record OU744356.1, on the reverse strand, counting down.
TTTAAAAATATTCTTATTTAGAGACCACTTTACATTATCAAAGGATGGAGAAAATGGAATACGTCAGATTTGTATTTTTCTCAGTAAATTGTATTTAAAAGCAAGACCATGAGTTTTTAAAAAATCTATACGCGTATAGTGCCATGAATGACCATGTAAGTCGCCGCGTAGCACTACGAAAATTTTCTAATCATTTGTGGTATCTAAAACTCAAAACTGTAGCGCTAGCCTTTTTTCACTCCAATATTCTGCATCATATAAAAAAATCAAATGGTTGTAGCTTTAGATACCGTTAATGATGATGTAAAAGGATTAGTAATCAATTCAAATAATGTAAATGAGTACGTTGGTAACAACATTGCAGCATTTATTTCTAAAATACTTTAAATCTTTTTAAAGGATTTTCAATTTCCCTAGATTTTATAAAGGAACCCTCGTTATGGCAAAGTGATCCCAGTTACGTATAACTTAGACTTAAATGTAGTACATAATTTAGCTGTAGTCAATGATTCAATGGAATAAGGAGTCAAAAACGTATGCAAGAATTGAACGACGTACTATCACGAAATGAAGAAGAAAAACAATTTATAATGGAAACTGTGTGAGACTACAGTAAGCGCTAGCCGGACGCAAAAACGACATTAATGAAAAATTTGTAGAATGTCTTTAGAATTGTTGCCTTGTATGTATTAAAAAGTACTTAAACTCAATCGAACACATAATCATATCTTGCCATATTCGTATGTATACCATGAAGAAAGAACAAGATACAAAATTCAAGGAATTTCTTGAAACATACAAAATTAATTAATCAAATCGAACGAACGGCCACTCATGTATAAATAACCTGTGCTGATGTAAGTATAATTGATTAATAAAGCTGTTATTTTAAAATGTAAACGATTGTAATTTCTGTTTAAATCGGACACGAACTTTCTCAATCATCCAATAAAATGGATTGGGAATGTTCCTTTTGTTCAATGTCGTTATTTTGTAATTTGTTCGTAAAGATTCACTTCGATTTGCACGATAATATTTTATTAAACTGAAGCTGTACATATAATTTTAATCCATATCCTGTATGAGTGATAAAACACTTCACAATTAAATATTTGAATCATTATTGCAACATATACAATGAATTAATATTCGAGCTAAAACGTTTTCGTAAGAATTAGGCGATTTGCTAACATTTTCCATTAAAGTCCATCAATTAGTTGTTAAAATTCCTTTCAATTTTTAAAATGCCTGAATTTAGTAGATAGATTCAAAAGGATAAGAAAAAGGGATGAGTATCATATACAATGTATACAATTAGAAAGATAGAAGTTTTCCCACGGCCACCTAACGAATAAACGACTTTTTCAGTAAGTTTTTTTTCTTTCAAGCTGGCAAAGGCGCGGGGAAGGCTTACAGGCGACGCACCAAGGGCTACTTTTTTTATCGGAAGGGTTGAACGATTGTTTAATCCAGTAGTCTCGTCCTCTGGCACGTCGATGCATCGTCTCCACTAATAACATTTATCGAATTATAAATCTTCTATTTTGTTTGCAACATTTTTCACATTTCGGTACATTATACGCAAATTAAATACATATATGTATAATACTCGAACACAAAGAGCTTTATTTAAACACGGTTGTTTTTTAAATATTTTTTCGTTAGAGTTGTATATTATATTTACATATGTATATGTATTCCTTAAAATCTCGTAAGTCTTTATCGATTCTAATTAGACAACGGATTTTATGTATTTTCGACAAAAATGAATAGGTGCAATTTAAGCCAGTAATCATATTAGAAGAATTTAAAAATACTGTTATATTATTTTCAACCTATTAAACATATTAAGAAAAAAAACTAATTTCTATTTCACTCCATTTTGTTGTAATTTATAGGTAGAACATTTTCATTTTACATAACTATCATACTAACTCAGTGTTAGGCAAATGTTATACAGAATAATGAATAAAATAACAAAGAATAAATTCAATTGTTTGTTATTCGTGAATAACGCTAATTAATTTAATCATTATTCATAAATAACATCATACTAACTCAGTGTTGGGCAAATGTTATACAGAATAATTAATAAAATAACAACGAATAAATTCAATTATTCGTTATTCGCGAATAACGCTAATTAATTTATTCATTATTTACAAATAACAAATAAATTATACTTATTCGTTATTCACGTATTTGATCCCGTTTTCTACTTTAAGGAAGAAATCAACCCTTCTATCCGAACCTCTACACAAGTGCTTCTAAATCGCAAAAAACAAAAGATATCAAAAAATAGTTGAAATAAAAGTTGTATCGCATCTTTGGTTCTATAAATGTATGTGAAATTTTTTTTTGAAAAATCATTAGAAAGAATTTCTAAAAATTAAAAAATTGATTTTCTCAGAAAAATTTTTGCACAGATTTGTGGGCCCAAAAATACGATATAACTTTTACTTCAACCATCTTTTGATGTCTTGAATAGACTGCGATCTTTATGCAAAATAAAAATATTCTACATCAATTGTGGGAAGCAGTGGTTAAATAAAAATTCATTTACGGTGAAAATAACATAACAAAATTCTTCGATTTTTTATATAGTTAGTTAAATAGCTCCGTTAGACTTGAAGATAGAAGAAAATGTTGGAGAGAAAAGTTATACTGTTAAAGGAGGCAAATATGGTATGTATGTAATACGAAAAAATGTTCTGATTGTTGTCGTTTTCAAGGTCTTTCGAAGGTCGTCGATGATTTTTAGATGGCACCATATATTTTTAACTTCATAGTGTTGTAGCTGATGTCAAGACGAGTTCAATGACGTGCTACACTACGACCTTCGAATGACCTTGAAATAGAAAATTTATGATAATGGAATGATAACTTTAAAATGTGCAATCATTTTATTTGAATTAAATTAAATGTTCGAAATTGTGACGTTGACCAGTAACACAAACATTTAAACGTTTTGCAAGGCAATCAATTACACTTTCAATTGTTTCTGTTGGAATTCATCCATAAGATCTAATTATTCTTTCTCGCATGTTCTCTGGTGTAGTCGGTTGATCACGATATACATCAACTTTGAGTGTTCCCCACAAAAAAACAAATCTAGAGGAGTTAGATGGGGTGAACGAGCTGACCGTAGTATGTGGCCATTACGTCCTATCCAGCGATTTGGAAATTTATTGTTCAGAAATTCTCTTACGGTACGCGAAGAACGAGCGAGACAGCCATCGTGTTGGTACCACATTACACGACGGATGTCTAAAGGAATATCTTCTTAAATTGTAAGTTCGTTGATAATCTTGTTTGTATACGCTTAGAGATCACCTTCCGTTAGCGTTATACGTGTTATGAGACCTTATGGCTTAAGAAATTAAATTTCCGTTGATCAAATAGAATAGTCAAACTATACCTATTTATGAGTGCGAGGCCATTTAAAAATACATATATGGCGCCATTTAAAAATCATGGATGATCTTCAAAAGACCGTGAAAACGACAACAATCGGAACATTTTTTTGTATCACCATATTTAACAGTACAACTTTTCTCTTCAACAATTTTTTCTATCTTCAAGCCTAACGGAGCTATTTTAGTGGCCTGTTTCCCGTGAATCACCCGGTATGATTTAATACTAAAATAATCGGAAAGAGATGTTAAAGGAACTTGATATTTGCGAATATCGTTAAGAAATTTTGTTGGGATCATGAGAGACCCCAGTAGACCTCTTAAGGGTTAATCCAATGGGGCTTTTATGGGGAGGGCGGAAAGTCAGAATTATTCGAAACTTTAAAGATAGAATAGGATGTGGAATAAAATTCCTTCAGACCTTATTTATTTACAAGATATTAACATTGATGCGCAATAGAATAAATGTTAACTCTATTATATTATAAGATTTATATTGTAAAATGAACTTAACTTATTAAATATTAGTGAAAATTCTTTTAGATATCGCTTTTGGAATATGAAGGTAGGTTTTATGCATTTATGACAAAAATGAGTAGGTGTGATTTAAAATAGCAATGACATTACACGAATCTAAAGCTACTGTTATATTATTTTCAATTGATTAAAATTAAATTTTTATTTCAGCCCAGTTTGTTGCAATTCAGATAGAAAAAGTTATTATTTTGCATAAAGATCCGCAGTCTATTCATCATACTTTCTCATATCAGCACGCACTTATCGGTTGTCCTAGATTATTCTTCTAAAGTTGAGAAATCTTAAAAATACGGTGTGGCGCATAGTTATCCACCGCAGCGTGTACATACATAACTTTTGTCCACTACTATAATAATACGGGCGAGAGAGGTGCGGATAGAAGGACCCGCGGGAGTCTCGGTCTCACCCTCGCGGCTAGCAAGGTCGAAGAGTGATAAAAACACGGAAAAAAGGGGACCTACCGGGGGGGACAAAAACTGCTTGAGAAAGGAAGAGATCAGATAGAGGGAGAATGAGGACGGGGGGCGGAGGGAGCCGCGAGAGGGAGAAGAAGAAAGAGAGACAAAGAATTCTTTCGAGGTATTTGTTCGTCTTTTTTTTCATTCTTTCTGGGTCAGGCCTCTTCCGAGGTTTTTTTTTCTCGTGACTGATGTAAAAGGGTGATGATATGCATATGCTCGGGGATCGAGAATCGAGGGCCGGACGAGACGGCGGGGCGCGGCGAAGCGGCTCTGGCCCGACCTGACCCGGCCCGGTCGCAACGAGGAAACGGCATGTAGAACTCATGGTAGGCGAGGACGTGGGACACAGTTTCCCGCGGTTTCGGCAGGTAAAACAACGCGAGAAGGACGCAACGTGCATCACTCCTCGGGATTATCGTTTAGAACAAAAAAAAAGAAAGAGGGGAAAGGTGCACGAGAAAATGGTGATCAGTCTCGGATCCCCCCCTTCGCGCGACTACGACCTGATACGTGTGCGACACACCGATCGGACAACACCAGTTCCTCTCCTCGTTTTTTTTAATTTATTCGGCTACGAAACAACGATCGAGACCCTTCTCTCTCTCTCTCTCTCTCTCTCTCTCTCCTCTCGTGGGAATATCCTTCCCAGTTTCTCAGCCTCGGAACTGCATCCGCGGACGAACAAAGCAATAAGGACACGTTTTGAGGGAGGAAGAACAGCCGGAAAGTAAGCTATTTTTTGCAGATGGAAGCGAGTTCGATACGTAGAGATATTTGGAGTACAAGGTTGTTTAACATATGAAGAAAGTTGGATTAATATTGTGCGCGTTGTTATTTAAAGTTATAACGCATAGCACCGACAGTCGCACAAAGTCCTTTTCCAGATTCTACGAAAGAACATATGAGCCCACAATTATTAAATTGGTCTAAGTCATATACTTCTTGTTTCGAGATATTTAAAGGATTACATTTGAAACACTAAATGAATTCCATATAATGTTGTAATAACAAACACTATCTAACGGTTAATTTTTAACAATATCGTAAAAATTACATTGAATTAATTCAGTTTAAAATAATGTGATAGTGAAATAACTGACTCATTTTTTTTAAATTTTGACTTAGATCACTTTCATAATTATGGGCTTATACATATACGTATTTAATACAATATTTTTAACTGTGGGGGCTGTTGTTGAAATAAATGCTGATTGTCCTAGATGACTAACAACTATAAAATCTTAACTTTTTTACCGTTTTCTGACCTCACTGTCGTTTTAAGCTTAAACAGTTTTATAATCTAGAGTTAACAAATATCTTTTCATTTTAAACTTCGAAATTTTCCAAGTTATCAAACAAAAATACAAGATGGACCAATACCTCTGACTATCATGAATATGTCCGTTATTTGTAATAATATGAAAAAATTATGTGTACGAGACTTGCATGGTATGGAGGGAGAAATATTGTAATGTAAAAAGTTTTTGTATGGGTGAAGGTGTTTCAGAGATCTCAAGATCACCTTCATTTGTCTAAATAGATTGACCTTTTGTATCGTGAATCGATCGATTATCAAATTCTGTGTAAAAATGTTTTGACCTTCATATGTCCTAAACCTAATAGTTGACGAGATATTATCGAAATAATTGTCAATATGTACTCGCTTTATTCAAGTTAAGGTCGAACGCCTGTACTAGCTTCCAAATAGTATAGCTGTACGAATTGAAAATTATATTTCGATAATATCTTGTTAACTATGTAGGTTAAACCTATCAGGTTTAGGATAAATGAAGGTGCATAGATTTTTGATATTCGATCGATTCGAAATCAAGTTGACTTTGAGATCAACTCAATGTGTGATATTCCCTTCAAGGTTGGTGTAAATCAATTTTTCCGAAAATAAGTAGTTCTTTGAAAGGGTGAATAAAACTGGCGTGGCGCAATTGAGTTCGATAAGTTGGATACGACAATAAATATTTTCGTAATTATGCATGGTTGATTTAGAAAGAAAAAGGAAAACACAAATCAGAGAGCCGAGTCTGATTACATCATACTCTCGATCGGACAACAATTGATTCGATGCATTCGAAACGGGTGACCGGCGCAAATATTAGCGGTGCACACGCAGCTGCTTGTTCTAACGACAGCTTTTTGATCCTGCTCGTGAACCCTGCCCGCTTGTACCTTGGCCAAGGTTAAATGGGTGCCTGAATGTAATCTGAATACGATCGAAGAGTTGCGCGCCACGTAGGTGGATGCACTCTAATACCAGCTAATTCGGGTGACAAACTGGAACTGGATCCTCGACAGTTCAAAGGGGAATCTTATTCTGGCGGCTTGTCTTCCATTCTCTACCTTTCTGACGTCTTTGCTCTCGAAATCAGAAGGTCTCTTCAACCGCGGAGAGATTCTACATACCCTGACAATACTACAACACGCTATACTAGATCATACAAATCTATATTATCAACAAAAATTTAACCCTTCCGTATACCGGGTGATTCACGAAAATCAGGTCACCTAAATAGCTCCGTTAAGCTTGAAAGTAGAAAAAAATGTTAGAGAGAAACTTCGAATTGTTATAGTTTTCAAGGTCTTTTGAATGTCATCGATGATTTTTAAATGGCACCATATATTTTTCAATTCATAGTATTGTAGCTGATGTCGAGACGAGTTCAATGACGTGGTGACACTCTGACCTTCAAATTACCTCGGACTCATAAATAGTTATAGTTTGACTACTCTGGTTGATCAACGGAATTTCTTAAGCCATTGGGTCTCATAACACGTATACCGTTAACGGGAGTTGATCTCTGAGCGTACACAAACAAGATTATCAACAAACTTACGTTTTTAGAAGAAACATTGCCTATATTTTTCGATGATATTCCTTTAGATATTCGTCGAGTAATGTAGTACCAACGCGAATGCTGTCCCGCTCATTCTTCACGTACTGTAAAAGAATTTCTGGATAAGCCTTAATGGACACAAATTATGGCCAGATCGTTCAACCGATCTAACTCCTCTTGATTTTTTTTTTTTTGATATCGTGATTAACCGACTACACCAGAGAACATGCGACAAAGAATATTTAGATCTTGTAGATCAATTTGAACAGAAACAATTGAAAGTGCAATTGATTGCCAAGGTCATAATTTCGAACATTTAATTTAATTCAAATAAAATGATTGCACATTTTGAAGTTATCATTGCTTTATCATAAATTTTCTAGTTCAATGTCATTCGAAGGTTATAGCGTGTACCACATCATTGAACACGTCTCGACATCAGCTGCAACACTATGAAGTTAAACATATATGGTGCCATTTAAAAATCATTAATGACCTTCAACAGACCTTAAAAACTACAACAATCAAAAGTTTCTCTCTAACATTTTGTTCTATCTTCAAGCCTAACGGAGCTATTTAGGTCGTCTGTGTCTCGTGAATCACCCGGTATACAGGGTCATTGTTTACCTCGTGGCAAGTATTTTTCGGTAAACTATAACTTATAACAATAGGACCGACATAACTAAAAACACCTATTTTTAGCCGCGACAAACTCTAAGACATAGTACATATATGTACATAAAATAAAACATAATTGGAGCTTTTGATGTTGGACAAACTGGAGGACAGGCATGCCTACCTACAATGAAGCAATTTTGCGGGGAATCTGTATTTACTAAGGTGAATCTCTAGAAACTGTACTTTTTCTCACAAATTTAGAAATTATTCATAACAATTGATTCGTATACAATAAATCAGTCAAATAACAAAAAGCTGATGCAACTTGCATTTTTACATAATTTTTAATAGCATAGCAGCATTTAAAATATTTAAGGAAACTTTCGAATTTGGTGTCATTACTTCACAGTAAATTTCCAGTGGAAGAAAGCTATTCTTGGGTAGGTAACTGATCTTACACAGGGAGGACCACGAAGCGTGATCAGCTTAGATTATTCTGCTGTTAGTGGTTCAATCGGAAATTTTTTTAGCTAAAATAACATAGTTCGAGGAGAGCTTTAAGGTGATTGTACCAAATTTTTAGTCAACCCTCTTTTTCCAGAGTTATGAAGGTCACCTTCAGTTTTTCATAGGTAAACCTACAATCTTTTTACACCCATCTTTCAGGCGATACTGAGACGAATTCTCAGTAATTCTCGTAAATGATATTGTTTTAATGTTACTTAGGTTTAGATGAAGAAGAAATACTGTTTATGGTGCTTGCCAAATTTTCCTCAAATGATGGGTGTAAAGAAATTGTTGGTTTACCTATAAAAAAAGCTGAAGGTGACCTTGACAACTCTGGAAAAGAAGGGTTGATAAAAAATTTGGTACAATCATCTTAAAGCTCTCATTGAACCATGTTATTTTAGCTATAAAATTTACAATCGAAAGCAGAATAATTTAAGCTGATCACGCTTCGTGGTCCACCCCGTATTGTAGGATGTAATGTTGGAGTTTCGTTGGATAATGTAAACAAGTCATGTAATAATGCAAAAATACGTTGTGCTACAAAACAAAATTTTTTGCGATGTATTATAATGAAGCAGTTTACATTTCGCTTACTTATAATTTAATAAATTCATCACCCTTTTTTATGCTGTTTTTCTGCAGGTAACGTGAGAATTGAAAAAATGAAGTGTAGGTCGTGGTTCACGCAAGTAAAACAAGTCATACCTATCTCTAACAAAATCAACACACGCAATTCTTTTCGATCGAAATATGTATTTTAACCAATTTCGTTTATTAATTTAGTAGTGAATTAAGAAATCGTTGAAAATCCCATAGAGAATCTTTTTGAAAAATCCTACAACCCGAAAGTGATTGCATGTTTATGCAATTTTCAAGTTTTGTAGACTTTTAAGAAAGTGGCATCAAATAAAATTCTATTTTCATTGGTAATAGCATTCAAAATAAATAAAAATCGTTCTAAATTCAGTCGGATTTGATACTCGAACATTTTTTGAAAATTTTTATGAATCGTAAATGCATATAGATCTGCAATCTAGTAATAATCATATTATGCAAGTGTAAAGAATAAAGTAATACACGATTACAATTTGTTAAATAAAGTATCATATTTCAGAAATTTTTATTTTCTTTTACATTAATTTTAATATTAACCTACTGAAATTAAGAATGTCGAAAATTTATATTTTATACGGGTTTCGTTATAAAATGTAAAGTATAAAAAATTCACACCGCATTAAAAAGCGAATATGAAATTGGAAATTTTTTGTTTTACTGATAAAAATAAAATATAATTACAGAAGGCTTAGATGAGAATTTTATTTTTTCCAATTACAGTTAGCATCAATGAAAATATTTATGAAGGTATTGTTATCCATATAGGATTTGTATGGAAACAATGATACTAAATGCAGCTATACCAATTTTTAAATTGAAAATTCATATCTAACAACGGCAATAGGAATGCATTAAACAAATTGTAAAAGGTGACCAAATTGATAATTATAAGAACTTTTACAGAATAATATACATATACACCACAACATTCGCAATAAGTAAACATTAAATTACAATAGAAAGACCATGCGCTGCAAAATATTAACATTTCTTAACGAATAAGAAGATCCTTCAATAAATATGTCAACACTCGAAATCATATACATACACATCAAAAAGTATGATTTCGAGTGTTGACATATTTATTGAAATATCTTCTTACTAAGTACATAACTGAAGACTGGAATTAATACAAGCTATAAGTGCCATTTTTTCAAAAATTGTTTTTTCCGCAAAAGAGGATGCGAGTTCCCTGACGATTGGATAATTTGTTGATCCTTTTTCAAGAAAACGGAAAACGGACTAATATTGTTTTTTCTCTTTCTTAAAGCCATATTGTTTTCCAGTTGTATCAACTACAAATTGTAATTTTTTTAAGTGTCTCTGAAATAAATTGCATTGTCACAAGTTTTACACGGATATTCCTCGGAATTTTCATTTTGGCACTTACAGTCTTCAATTACTTTTAGTGTAATTTATTGGAATGCAACGAAGAACTTAAAATACAAGTCTGTTTATGTCAGAAATCTATGAGACACCGTTTAAATCTTCAGCAATATGTCGCTGATGCACAAGAAAAACGTCAGAAATTTTACAGGAGAGCGCTTGAAAGTGCACTATAATAGTTTAACTAGCTGTGGCTCCAAGTAAAAACAATTCAAACATAATAGGGCTGTCTATGCGGTTAGTTTTAGAACTACACTGACGCTTATTAATATTCGGACACTATTAAAAGGACGATAACTTTTTTAATATTAGACCATACGACTTGCTTTTTTTGAGAAGTTGGTACAATTAATTAACTACAAAACGTGAAAAAAATTTTTTTTAAAATCTCAATTGATCGGAATTACAGAGAAAATATTAGAAGTTGTTGTTTACAACTTTTTTATGTGGGACTACATTGAAAATTTAAAAAAATCCTTTTTGTAGATCTGTGTCAATTATACATATTCTGAGAATTTCATTATCAACATCGGTCAACGTTGCAATAAGCTACAAATGTGTAATGATGGTGAAAATTGCAGTTTTTCACGATTTTCAGCCTATGTAATGAATCTAAAGGATTCTTGCATCTTTTTATGCTTGCAGTTTGCTTCCACATCAACCTATTTCGATGAAATATTCAGAATATGTTCTGTATAACTGCTACAGGACTACAAGTATTTTTAAAATTGTCAATACATATAGGTCCACATCAAAAGTTGTAAACAACTTTTAGTGTTTCCTCTGTAATTTCTTATTTTTCACGTCATGTAGTAAACTAATTGTTCCAACTTCTCAAAAAAAAAATTCAATTCGTATGGTCCAATATTAAAAAAGTGATCGTCTTCTTACGAGTGTCCGAATATTAATAAGAGTCACTGTACTCTTGCGACGATTTCCTACATTAAGGACACACCTCCGGCGACTATATTTTAATGCAACAATACCGAAAAATTTCGTGTTGTTTTTCTTGTACGTGAGCGACGTGTCTTTTCTTCATCGAAAAAGCTGAAAATAATGTATTCCGCAATTGGAATTAATTTCCTAATGTCCGCCATTTAATGGTACCGGCGACGAGGAAAGAATGGGGGAACATTTTGAGGGGGGAAAAGAGGTCGGCGGACATGGTTTTGCGAGCGAGAGAAGGACCGCGGGGAAAAAGAACGAGAGGAAAAATCTATTTTCAGATGATCGGTGCCATTGCTAAATTTATTGCAAATCGATTTGTTTACGATTGGACGATCACTTGTAGACACTATAGTATAGTGAATGCGATCATTTTTTGCAAATGTGCGATTTGTCATGCAACGCGAAGTATGATAAATCGTATCATGTGTAGGCCGTTTGACGTTAGTGGATGAACTTAAACAAAAGAACGAGTCCGGAGAAGATCAAATACGTGTCTATAGTATGCAGGGACGGAAGAATAGAGGGGAATAGGAAGATGGAAAGGGATAGAGAGCAAAATGGAGGGATAAAGAGAGAGAGAGAGAGAGAGAAAGGGAGTGGATGGGCTTTGTCTACTCGCAATAGGAGGAGGCATGAGTCAGAGGGAACGGGCAAAAAGCGGCGCGCCGCGCAAAAAGACGGTTTTTCTTCCGCCATCGACGAGCAACTATTGCGAGAAGCGTTTTTGTCGGTTTCTTACGAGACGAACACAAGCATCGCTGGTGTATATGGCCGTACAAGCAACGTACAGTTGACCAGAGAGCAGACTAACGGTAAAAAAAGCGACGCGGTTCGCGGTTTTGCCCTGTGTTTCTCCGAAAGTTGAAATTGCGAGAGAGGATATCGCTCGGAGATGCCGCGCTCCGTGCCGCGCGCCGCTCGGTCCACGCTTCAAATGGCTGCTGCGCCCTTTTTCCCTTCCGTTTTCATATCCTCCGTCTCTGTCTGTTGCCCTCCCCCTTCATCTCTTCTTTTTCCTTGATTCCGAGTCTTTTTTCCGGACCCGCGCGCGCGTGACGAAACGATTGCGCGCGCACACGCTCACACAAATGCGAACGCGAACTCTTTTACGCACTCGGAAATTGCTTGGTAATCTCTGGTCGTATTAGAGTTAGCGAAAGAGCCGATCCAATCGTTCGACAAATAATTCGAACTTCTTCCGCTTCTTCTTCCGCCGCGCCGAGCCGCGCCGAGCCGCGCCGAGCTGAGCTGAGCCGAGCTGAGCGAATTAATGTTTCGTGACGTTCGAGGAACTCTGCCGCCGACAAACTATCCGCGCTTCTTCCGGTTTTTCGTCGAACAACGGGAACACCGGTCGGAAAATATGCTCGCGCTTTCCGGAATCATTTTCGCGATACTCTCTGCCTCGCCGAGATTCGACGAGCAGAGTGTCGGCTTTGCCGAGAATTAGTATAGGTGTATCACGACGCGAAGCGACGCGACGGCCAATTCGAAACACCAGCATAATTCGGTGTGCCATAAATTTGAGCTCGAACGCGAGTAAAAACGGTCGCTTGCTCGCTTCGCTGCTATGCAACCAGACAAAAAATTTCGATGTTTTTACTGGCAAGTTTGCTGGATTCCCGCGCTTACTTAGAACTTATCGAGCCAAGAGTCCCTTTTTTCTCGCTCGTTCTTTTTCCCAGCGGTCCTTCTCTCGCTCGCGGAACCATGTCCGCCGACCTCTTTTCCCCTCTCAAAATGTTCCCCCATTCTTTCCTCGTCGCCGGTACCATTAAATGGCGGACATTAGGAAATTAATTCCAATTGCGGAATACATTATTTTCAGCTTTTTCGATAAGGAAAAGACACGTCGCACACGCACAAGAAAGCAACTCGAAATTTTTCAGTTTTGTTGCATTAAAATACACTCGCCGAAGTTGCGCCTCTAATGTAGAAAATCGTCGCAAGTGTACAGTGACTCTTATTAATATTCGGACACTCGTAAGAAGACGATCACTTTTTTAATATTGAACCATACGACTTGAATTTTTTTTTTGAGAAGATGGAACAATTAGTTTACTACATGACGTGAAACATAAGAAATTACAGAGGAAACACTAAAAGTTGTTTACAACTTTTGATGTGGGCCTATATGTATTGACAATTTTAAAAATACTTGTAGTCCTGTAGCAGTTATACAGAACATATTCTGAATATTTCGTCGAAATAGGTTGATGTGGAAACAAACTGCAGGCATAAAAAGATGCAAGAATCCTTTAGATTCATTACATAGGCCGAAAATCGTGAAAAACTGCAATTTTCACCATGATTACACATTTGTAGCTTATTGCAACGTTGACCGATGTTGACCGACACAGATCTACAAAAAGGATTTTTTTAAATTTTCAATATAGGCCCACATAAAAAAGTTGTAAACAACAACTTCTAGTATTTTCTCTGTAATTCCGATCAATTGAGATATTTAAAAAATTTTTTTCACGTTTTGTAGTTAATTAATTGTACCAACTGCTCAAAGAAATGCAAGTCGTATGGTCTAATATTTAAAAACTTATCATCCTTTTAATAGTGTCCGAATATTAATAAGCGTCAGTGTAGTTCTAAACCTAACCGCATAAACAGCCGTATTATGTTTTAATTGTTTTTACTTGGAGCCACAGCTAGTTTTCAAGCGCTCTTCTGTTTTCTGACGTTTGTCTTATGCATCAGCGACATATTGCTGAAGATTTAAACGGTGGCTCATACATAGATTTCTGACATAAACAGACTTGTATTTTAAGTTCTTCGTTGCATTCCAATAAATTACACTAAAAGTAATTGAAGACTGTAAGTGCCAAAATGAAAATTCCGAGGAAAATCCGTGTAAAACTTATGATAATGCAATTTATTTCAGAGACACTTAAAAAAATTACAATTTGTAGTTGATACAACTGGAAAACAGTATGGCTTTAAGAAAGAGAAAAACAATATTAGAACATCAGAAAAATGGTAAGAATGAAAGTCCACTTTTTGTTTCCTTGAAAAAGGAACAACAAATTATCCAATCGTCAGGGAACTCGCATCCTCTTTTGCGGAAAAACAATTTTTGAAAAAATGGTACTTACAGCTTGTTTTAATTCCAGTCTTCAATTATACTGGCAGAAACGTGGAAAATAAAAAAGAAAGGAAGAAAATGGCGTAAAAACTGGTCACTACGCAGAATATGTATTCTCATTTATTACGTGAGTTACGTAACTATCAATACCGACAGATTTAAAAAAATTATTTAAGAATAAACAAATTTCGTTTATGTTTGTTTACATACTTATTAGACTTTGTATCCCACGAACACGTGGCTGACGATATTATTTCAAAATTAATATCTCAAAAACTAATATCAAAACCCGCAATTGAAATTTTATATTTAGGGTTCTCTCCTCTCTCCTTGCCCTTCCTCATAATCTCAGCTCATAAAATGTGGGTCATACCTCACTACAACCACAATTTTTTCACAACATCTACGTTTAGAGCACATGACGTCTTCAAAATTGAAAATTTCTGTTTTTTAATCGATTTTCTCGAAAGCAATGAATGAGAATACCACAAGATTTATAGATTCGTATTTCTTTCGTAAAAATCTATTAAACACTGAAAGTTAGAAATCTGAGAAAAAGGAAAACTTTGTCGTTCTCTTACAGAGTTTAGTTTATTAAATAGAGTAAATAAAATTTTGAAAAAATCCTGTTGGTCTAAATTGCGAAGAAAAAAGTAAAAGAAAGTCAAGCTTTTCGACTTTTTTATCAGATAATGAAACCTTAATCAATGCATTTTGTAGATCTATCTCAATTATATACACGGTGACAATTTCGAAATCGATTAACATTGCTACGAGGACCAAACATTTCAAGATGAAAGCTTATAAGGGTGAAAGCCTTGTGTGATCACCTTTAAATGTTTGCAGCTGACAACAACGTTCACCGATTCCGACGAAATTGTCACCGTGTATATAATTAATCTACAATTAAAGTTTCATTGTAAGCTCGGATAAAAAAAGTCGAAAAAACTTACGTTTTTCCTCGCAACTTCGACCATCAGGATTTTTCTAAAACTTTTGTTTATCTGTTATTTAGTAAACTAATTCCAACATTTCAACAAATCTCAACTCGTTCGGTTCAGTTTTAAGAAAATTATGTATAAAATTATGTATAAAAAATTGTTCAGTATCACGAAAGAGTAGCTAAATCAATTTTTTTAAAATTGTAGCGTAAGATTACTTTGAAAAGAATTCTTGAAAATTGATATAAATTTTACAGGGTTTGCATTAAAAAAAAAACGTACAGTAACTCACAGTAATATTGAAGCACTTTTAACACTGAACCTACCAAGCACTAAAAATGGCTACTATGTGTTGCCAGTTGCCATATACATACAAAAATGATAACCTTTTCAAGACTGAACCATATATACGACTTGGATTTTTTTTAGCAGTTACATCAATTAGTTTTCTACATGAAGTGTAAAAGAAATTTTGAAAAAGTTGCTATCAGTCTGAATTGCGGAGAAAATACTAGATTTTTTACTACATTTTTATGTCGGCCTTTATAAACAATATAGAATGTCTGTTCTTTAGAGCTGTATTAATTATATACATTCTGCAAAAATTTCATCAAAATCGGTCAAGATTGCAATGAAGTATACTACTGATTCCAATGTAATTTTCAGAATATACATTTGTATATGTATTATACAAATAATTTCAATTTTAAATTGAGGGAAAAGTTAAGTTTAAAATTATAATTTTGTATACATATAACCGACACATGTTACCAAATAACGCAGTTTCCAAATTTTCAATACAGGTTCTGATCTCCACGATTCAGACCAATTTTCTCAAAAAAAGTTTTTTCACGTCAGCTGGGAATTCATTTAATATAACTCGAAAAAATTCAAGCCGTTTCTCGTTCGATGCTAAAAACGTTATTTTTAAAAGTACAAATATTACTGCGAGTTGCTACGCGAATAATTTTAAATTGAGGAAAAATTCAAGGTTAAAATTAATTTAAAGGAATTCTTGAATTTTTCTTGAAAGTATTGGAAATAGTCGTGCACTCAAAATTAAATTTATTACAAGTTTAAAATTAATTTAAAGCAATTCTTCTAATAAATTTAATTTAGGTTGAATGACTATTTCCAATTCTTTCAAGAATTTTTTTTAATTAATTTTGTGGTTCGTTAATATCTAGGGGGACGTTTCGCGTCATAAAAAGTATTGGACATAGTCGTTCAACCGAAATTAAATTTATTATAACTTTAAAATTAATTTAAAGCAATTCCTATAATAAATTTAATTTACTTTGATTTCCAATGCTTTTGATGCGGAGAGAACGTACACCTAGCTTTGAGACAGGAATACGAGTGATAGACTTACGCGTGCCGTTGGTGTTTCTGCCGAGTATTTTCGGGAGAGCTGCGTTGACGGCGTTGACGGCGTTGACGGGAGGAATGGTGGGTAGAGTGGACAATCCGGATTGTTGGTGTTTGGTTGGAGGGCTGGCGACGACCACGGGATTCTGGATGGAGCAGGAGGTGACGGAAGCAAGGGAAGTCAGGGGTCCAGGGGTAGGGACAGCGTTGATGGTCACCGTTGGTACTGGAGACGGTGTCCCAATGGTCCTTGTCGTGGTCACCGTCGAGGGTGCGTTCGTCTCCTCCACGCGACTGTCCATCTTCGACTCTCCAGCTCTTCCTCTTCCTCTTCTCAGCTTGGTGGAAGAAGACACCAAGGTCGTCACCCTGTCACCCTTTTGTTTACCGCACTCACGACACTCGGAGAACAGTACTCGTTTGACTCATCGAGAGGTATTTGTATTTAACAACTGGACCACACATCAAACCCACCCCCCACCCCTTTACATGGCCTATCAACAAATTCGATTCAAGAATGGTCGATCGTCATGATCGAAGGACACCCCAGAAAAGAGGATCAAAGAGGATCAGGATCGCGAAAAGAAAAGAATGGCTAATTTGAATATATAAATTTCCTATGGTACATAAAATTAACTAACAAAGTGGACGGAAGTTTCGTTGCAAAAGAACAAAAGACTAGTAAAACGACCGAAACTCAAGTTTCGAAAATAAAATGAGAATGTATGTACACGTATCTATGCAAGCATTTAAAACGATGTTTCCCCGTAAAAGTTCAGTGTGCGTTCGATCGATGAACGAAAGGTTAATGTTAATGAAAAATAGCGTTGATATACTTGGAAATGCGACAGCGTGGCACTCGCAACGATGACGCGGCGCGCATTGCCGGCCATCGAGTGATTCCACTGTGTGCCTCTGCCGTGCCCCTACCACTCGACCACACAACGTGCAATATTCTCCCTCCTCTTTCCACGTTCACGTGCGGATATCTCCCACCCCTTTCCGGACGATTCCTCCCTCCATACTCCATCGGGAAGATGAATAACGATGGGCATTACCGTGTTAACCGCGCCACGTAAATCCTCAATTCACCCGATTATTCTCTGGCCCGCGCGATAAACAACTACCAATTTAACAAAGCTATGGAATCAACACTGGAAACGTTCTGAAACTACTACCTTATTGCATCAAATTAGTGATATTATACATACACAGTCACTCTCATAAATATTCCGACAGTACACTAGTTGCTAAATTATTGCTTTATTTATTTAATTAGGATACGTCATCGGATTTATATACATATATTCCACGACTTAGTCCACGCTGCAGATACGTACAAAAATTATAAATTAAAGTTTAACATTGATTTATTATTAGAATTCCTCTGAGATTAAATTTATTGTTAGAATTTCTTTAAACTACATTTCCCAATTCATTTAAAATTCAATTAAACTCGAAATCCTCTTTAATTTAAGTTTAAAATTCTTCCAAGATTAAATTTAATATTATACATATATAAATTTATTATTAGAATTCCTTTAAACTAGATCTCCCAAATCTTTTAAAATTAAATTCAACTTGATCGAAATCCTCCGCAAATTAAGTTTAAAATTAGTTTATCATTGGAATTCCTCAAAGATTTTTCCTTTAAACTAAATATCCCAATTCTTTTAAAATTATATCAAACTTGAAATCCTCCTCAAATTAAGTTTAAAAATTAGTTTATTATTAGAATTACTCTAAGATTAAATTTATATTATAAGAATTCCTGCTTTAAATTAGATTGAATACTATATGTTTATAACCAAAATGAAGCATAATTTTATAACATCTCAAACGCGTGGGCATAATAGAAATTATTTTAACCAAATGATTTTGTGATATTTGTCCCCATTCTGCCATTAAGGAGGCTTTTAAAACCTCTTTTGTTTAACATTTCCTAAATGTTATGATCGAGGAGATCCCACAGATTTTCTATGGGATTTAGATCCGGCGAATTTGACGGAGGACGTAACACTTTGTGTGGTAATTGTGACAAGAGCGATCATCTTGATATAATTTATAAGTCTGACTTATTAGGGTACATATAGTGGAGCGGCGAAGATCAAGGACAGCGACGAAGAAGAGACTAAACAATAATGCGACTACACTACGAATAGGGCACACTAACTTAACACATTATTTTCTCATCACCAAATCAAGCCCAGCGATTTCTCATGCATGCAACATAAAAAATCTCCATCGAACATATTTTAACCCAGTATCCCAAATATTAAATAGAAAATTCTTGTGCTAAACATTAGCACTCCTGAAGAACATCGAACTGTACCATCTAATTTAGAATCACACCTAGGCACTTCTAAAATAACTTCGTTATTTTATTTTATAATTATTTGAAGTAATTATTTCAGACAATTGCAAAATTGTTCTTCAAAATTATATCCGCTAACCGGATTATTAGGTTTGAGTCCAGTTTATACCACCACTCTTTGTTGCATGTTATTTTGAGAATTATTTCTTTTAACAAACATTATATCTTTTTATAGATAACGATTTCGCCAAAACTGACTACACAGTGTTGAAGAACATTCTTTCAGCCACAAAATAAAAATTGTCTATTTATTTATTTATTTATTTTCGTAATCGTTTTATCAGTCGAAAATAATATAACACTATTTTTAAGTTCATGGAATATTTTCAGTTTTGAATTTGATTTTTTCATTTTAGTCACATCAAATTTTCAGTCTGTACTGTACACTGTATAACTATGAGGATATTAAGATATACATAGTGAACCCAAAAAGTATTTAAGCACCAAATTTTTGATTCTGGAGAAATTATATGGATATCTAACCTGTGTGGTACTTTCGTAAAAAAAAATACTGCAGAAATAAATTTGGACTGATTTTTAAACCCTCCATGATTTTTATTTCGAAGAACATCGCTCGCTTTCATTTAAGATATTTTCGCACGATTTAGCAGGGGTGAAAAACTGAAGATCCATTTTCTTAAAAAATGCTATGAATTGAAACCTTTGTAAACACATTGGAAAATTGTTTTCGTGGCTGAATCCAGCACAGATTTAAAGATCGAAGCCTCCTTGCAATGATTTCTTAGAAAGTGTTGTACAGGGTGTAAAGAAATTATATGTCGCGACTATCATAGCATAATTTTGGAAATTGATATATGTATAAGAAAGCTGCCGCAAAATTAATTTAAAATTATTATTCTACTCATCACAATTAAGGATAAAGTTTTCTTTATTATCCGACTAATTTTATTTATATTATATTTTATACATATACATACTCCATCTGACTGAGGAATGAAAATATAATATAAATAAAATCAGTTTGATAATGTTATAATAACTTCACCATAATTTTTTAAGAGAACAATTGAGTTTTGACCGATGGTTTCGTTTGCACTTTTTATCCTTGTGATGAGTAGAATACTGGGATGAGTGTGGGACACCCTGTACAGTATGACTTGGACAGTGAAACAGATTGGTGTAAAGGTAATGTGATGCATTAATTAATTGCACTCGAATGGCGGTTTTGAGGCGTCACTAAAAATGATAATTAACTATTTTACCATAATTATTGTTAATCATATTTAATAAACTTGCTACAAGCTTCAATGTGTTTTGTAGGTAAGTACACACAGTTTCATTTTTATCTTATTCATAAAATGTTCTGGGTCGAATGAATTTTCTAATATCGATGAAATTCTGGATTTATCGAAGTAGCTTATTCGAGTGTAAAGGTTTTTATCGAGTGCAAATGTTTTTTCTTTCAATTATATTGTAAGTAATAAACATATACAGTGATGAATTTTTAACAGCTTTATGCGATTAACTTGAATTTCTTGTATTTAATTTAGGAATATGAGGTCATTACTGGAGGAATATTTAAGGACGACAATACCATAGCACAACTATTTGAAATTAAATATAATATATTATTGCATGTGCAGTAACGCATTACGAAACGGTATTAGGGGATGATTAAATAATCAAATAACTATATAAAATGAATATCCCATATAAAAATGGTTATTACAATCGAATTCCACGACCTAAAAAACCTATAAAATTACCGTTTTTTCATAATGGATAATGCATCGATAACAATGCTACGCATTATTTCTCGTTTTGACGAGTCTCGACCACTCTGCACCACCCCCTAAATCTGCTCCATTTCCTGAAAAAACATTTAAGTGGTTAAAACAACTATTTGGGTTCATAAATCACACATGCAAGTTTACATAAAAATGGATTAAAAATTAGTAAGAAGAATTGAAAAAAAAAATATAAATTCTAATATATTATTTAAACGGACCACTTTCTGGATGTCTTTTTCTGAAATTTTCTCATCCGCTAAATACCCTATTCGAAAACACAATTTAAAAAATGTTTACTATACTAATTATATATTTATCCCCAAGTTTAAAGATTCTTTTCGCCCTTCAATTTTTGGTGATAGCTAATAAAAAAATATGTATTGAATACTTTTCTAAAAACTGCGTTTCACATAAGTTCCATCAAAATCTGTTTGTGTAACTTAAATATTGTATGTTCCAATAAATATGTTTCCGATCAATTTCAGTTTCTATATTATACAGAGTCAATTTATACATATATATATACATATATTTCTATTGTGCATTGTTCACGTAATGAAAGATGTCCTTGTGACAAATAGCATAAACGCTGATCCGACTTCAAATAAATATTATTAAAACCATATACCGGATCAAAAAGTTGCTTTTCATAAGTTCCAGAAAATATGAGTGTAATACGCACAGGTATGTGGGTATTAGTATTTATACTTCGTGATTCATTCGGTAATTGATAGAATCATAATTTTCTGGATCAGAATCTAATCTGTCATAAATTATCAATAGAATTTAAACGTAGAATCAAAGGCCAATTTTGGACTAAAGTTTAGTTACTTCTACCGGAATACAAGCCGATGCAAAACAAGAGAAACTATTTCAGCATAGAAAAGTTGTGATACAAGTAACCCTCTTTGTCAGCTTTATCATTTTCTCTACATAGGTAGCTACATGCTGGCTGTGTATGTAGAACATATACATGCCCCACCTTAGCCCTTGATGCCGGCGCAAAAACTGTGCTCCTACCATCCCTACCATCTTCGCCGTCTCCGCGAAGCATGAGTGGTGGTAAGAGAGAAGGAAGACGCCTCACAAAAACCTACCCCCACCCCAACGCTATCGTATGCACCCCTTGGAAAGATTATAGACCCCTTTACCCCTCCATCGACATCGACTGACGAACCGTCAATATTTTTGCGAGTTGCTCAACCCTCGATCCCCGGATCATTTGAAAAATCCGTATCTATACTTTATTTTCTTGCTGCCACCCTCCCAAGCACTCTATGCTGCTTCTTCTTTTCCTGATCCACAGCATGCCGGTTTTTACGTCGCTACAGTCTTGCTTCTGCCGGTCCTATTTTTATGTCTATGCACCCCCTACTGCTACACATTTTTAGTCGAGCGCATAGAAAAAGCTGGGAAAGTGCGGTTTTGCAAGATAGTGGGCTGAATTTTTTGTTCCTCGTTCTCGGTCCTCGACGACAGCGTCGAGGAGTCGATTAGGAAAGATAGACGTTCGTTAGCCATGGCAAAAAAAATTCCAGGTTTCGCATCAAATGAACGGAATTCAATTAAATTGGTATTTACATTAATGAGAGTTCGTTATAATTAGCATTACCGGTATACGTGTCGCCGCACCTAATGGTCGGCTTTGCTTGTAACAATGATGCCGCGCCGGAAAGCAAAAAAAAAAATATGGTCGCATCTGACCTGTAAAGCGACTATACAAGTCCTTGAATACCGCGGCGCGGCGCATGCAAATTTTCGAAGCCTGAGAAGTGAATCGTGAAGGGTTCGGAGCAGACGGTGGACAGTTTTTTTGGGTCAGAAGCTGTTTCGTCCGACCGTAGGAAAATAATAAAAAATTGCGAGGTGCGTGTATTTTCTCGACGACTTGACGATCCAATGGTGCACCGTGGGGCTGGAACCGTGAGATTTTTACAAGGTGCATCATTCTTGAATAGATCCCCATTTGTAGGATCGCTGTGAAAAAAAATCATTTTTACTCGATAAGGAAACTAGTTGACGGAAAGCAGGATGTTATATCGTGATTGAGTACACACGCAAGTCTTCCTTTTTTTTAAATGTAATTATTATTTCACATTTTATAAAATCGACAAAACGATTAGGCGTTGCGGTCACTTTAACAGTTCATGACGAAGAAACGGGTTAAATAGTATTTAGGCCACGCTCTCAATACTACACAATAAGTGTTACACTTTACTCGGAGAAGAATGTTCTTACCCTATTATTACATACATAAGACTACGTAATGCCTTTCAATCGCCTTAAAATCGCTGATAAATGCACATTCATATAAATACACCAAGAAGTCTGATAATACAAAAATATCGAACAAAAAATAGATATTACATCTGAAAATATTGCCGACGTAAAAAATTATGGAAATATTTAAATGCTTAATTAAAATTACAATTACTTTCAGGAATTTGGAAAATGCAATCGCAGACATTCTCGTTAAGACAGTAAATGTAAATTATGTGAGTAAGATGGATTCCAATATGGTAGAAATATGATGTAGTAATCCATTGAATGCATAAAAATAACGTAAAATTATACACAACCATATTCGTACCACACAGGACTCCCTGCTTTCTGATCTTTATCCATGGGAGGGTCCATAATCGTTTCCTCTTGCCCTACCTCTTTCATTTCACTATTCATATTTTTTGATTCGTTTATCACTGCTGAGACCTTATTATATATAAGAACTGGCCGGGGTTCTACTTGTACTTCTGGTCTTGGGGACTCGTCCATCAATACTGAACGTCTGTCGTCGCTTTGCTCCTGCAATCATTTAAACCAATTAGTTTATTGTCACCTGGTATTATTGAAATGTACCGAAGCAGCACATACTGGCGCAGTAGTCGATGGAGGAGGGGAATCGTCAGTATAGTACACAGTTCTTCTTGTCCCTGGATGACCAAGAGACAATGCGTCTGATCCAAGACTCCTACTAGCTGATCCTTGAAAAGTTATAAATTATATATTATACATGATTCATGATGAGTAGACTGCGTATTTTTATGCAAAATAAATATTGTCTGAATCAATTGCAAGACACTTGGGAATTTTTTTCTTCTTTCAACAATTTTAAAAAATTGAGAATTACATATCGATGTCCCCTAATCTGTTTAATCTCTCCACTGTTTTAAATTCCTTCTATTAATTTCTCTCATTAATGCATAAAATCCGCTGTCTAATGATGAGTATAGTCAGATAGGACAGAGAGTTAAATAGAAAATGATTTTTTCTATCAGTAGTTGTTTTATAAAAATTACCTTTCATTACAATTGTGTTGAAGTTGAATAAAAGGTCTTCTTTTATTAGGGGATTTACAGGTAAAGACATAATACTTTAAATACCTAAAATCTTTTCCAATCTTACCTGCTAAATGATCTTCCGTACTAGCATCTGAATCATTTCCTCCAGATTCTGATTCATATGTTTTCCCTTCTGAATTCTTAGAGTCTTCTGCCCAAGATCGCCGATTCTAGATCACGCGAATAAAAGTAAAGTTCAAAATTGATTTTTCTATGTATGTACGTATATCTCTACTTGTTTGAATTGTTTACCTTACTAAGCAGTTCTGACCCAGCTTTTCTGACTCTTCTTACTAAATTGGCTCCGAATCCTTTCCTTCGTAAAAAGAAATTAAAATACAGTATGAATAAAATACATTATGAAATGAAATAATCGTGTCTACGTACGAACACACAACTTACTTCTTTGGAGTACAGCTTTCTAATTTTCTGTAATGTTCCATGATCTTATCTTCTAATTTTTCCTTTTGTCTGTACAAGTGATTCACTTTGTCCCTATAAAAATCCAGTAATTACATTGTGTTAATTGAATTGAATTAAAGTTCGTTATATTAAATACCAACGTGTACATCTTCTCTTCCATATGATACTGTTCTTTATCTTCGAGAGATCGAGTCAAAAGCTCGTGGTACTGAGTAAATAATAAACTAATGTGATCCATTAATGAACGCTTGTCTTTGTCTAATCCAGCGTTCATATGTAACAGCATCTAAAAAGAAAATACAGTCTAAGATGATAGTAAATTTAAATATAAGTGTAAATATTGTAATTCTTAAATAGAAAAACTGTACTCGTACTTCACAACACTTATTGAGTTTGTTAAATTGAAGTTCCAGGTTGGAGCACCTTTCGTCCCTACTGCTAAGTTCACCTTGCAATTCTGTTAACTTAAGACTTAATCGATTCGTTTCGATCTTATTTTTCCGGTAATCTTCTTGCAAATTCCTATACTCCATTTTTAATTTTTCTGTAGCGGTGTACAAATTTCTGAAGTCATCCTGGAATCATAATATATTAATAGAGTGATCGAATAAATTATTTATATACATACAATAATTTTTTCTACCTTCAATTTGGAATGTTCTCCTCTTAGATTATTCAAACTCTTCGCGTTATTTACCAAGGATTCCTTTTCCACTTGAAGTGCTTTATTTTTTCCTTCTACAACTTCGTAAGACTCGCGTAACGTTCTAATTTCGTTCTTTACATCTCGTAAATTCGATTTTAAAGCGTCATGTTCATGAAATAAATTTTCATACTCGTTATTTAATTGTTCGTGTAAAGATTGCAAGGTATCCTGATCGTGAAGGAGTTGCATATGCGTCTGGTGCTGAACCATACGTTCTTTCAACAACTAAATTAAAAAAAATAAATCAATATACATATACTGATAAAAGATTTTCAATACGTGTTTTTATTAAGCCGTGTCTTTTTCGAATTGTTTTCCCAACGTTTCGCAAGAATTGCAGCTAGCTCTGTCAGAGGTGAGAAGACACACTAATATCAGTATCAGGGAAAAGTATCCAAGTACTTACGTATAGAAAACAACTCCAAAAGGATCTTAAATGCAGTCTTTAATGGTATAAAAAAGATAAATATTTGGGTCCCTTATTGTTAGTGACCCATTTCGTGTGCTAAGGGTTACACAAGATATTTAACTATATTTGAGCGTTCGTTTAAAGAATAATTCTACAAAGCTAAATTACCTCTTCTTTTTCAGCAACAAGTTGTGAATTTGCAAGTTGCAAAGCAGTATGCTGTGCTGCTAAGGAATTATTTTGAGATTGTAATGTTGTAATTTGAACTTGGAGCTTTGCATTGTCGGATAAAAGACTCTCCGATGCCGTCTGTGTGCTAACTAATTTCATATGCAAATGTTCTTGTTCCTTCTGTAACAATATCGAGTACAAAGAATTTTATTTGAAAATATTCGAACCGCTTATATTTACTGCATACAATACTTAAGTACCTTCAGTGACTCCACAGTTGCCTCTAATGTGTTGTGCAAACTAATTGTCTCATTGGGTTCAGGACTTGCAGATTCAGAGACTGAGTTCACACACGAATAAACATTGTTTATCTGTTGAACATAATGAACAACTTCTGGAATTTGTGCAATCCTGTAATTATTAAATCGTAATTAATTTAATAATATTTATAATTCTATTCATTAGATTTAATTATTTACGAATTAAATTACTTTTGAATGATAGTATCTAGTGGAAGCGACAATAGAATATTGTCGGTGAGCCCAAGTTTCTCCAAAACGGTATATAATTGCTGAGAATTCAATTTTTCAGCTACCAAATTAGATTGTAAAATCTCCAGTGTCTCTCTGTCGATAGCTGCCCGCGAATCCAATTCCTTGCTAGATCTTTCAATTTCCTGCAATCTGCCAGAATAAATAATTTTGCAACAAACATTCTTCACATAGATTGTTAAACATATCTCGAATGTAATACTGCATATGTACCTTGAAATTTGTACAACATGATCATGCAGTTCTTGTTCAAGCTGCGTCACTTTCTTTTCTAAAACTTCAATACTATTCGCTGCTTTGTCCAATGCAACATCTTTTTCCTACAAGTTATTATGTACAATTAACCAATAAGTTAAATAGGAGAATTAATATGTTCACCAGAATATTAGTATTCGCACCTCTATTGTTTCTCTGTATCGATGAACATCACGTTGTGCTGTGTCTTTCTCTTTTTCCAGCGTTACAAGTTTTGATTCAAAATCAAGACACTTGGTGCTAAGCTCTTTTATGTTATTCTCCATAATCTTTAGTTCTTCTGCTTTCTGATTGGCGAGTTCTAAGGACCGTTCCAAATCATCTGCACGCCTTTGTACGCTTTCTAATAAAGATTGGACTCGCTGTTTTTCTTTCACCGCTGTATCACAACTTTTTTCTAGTTCTATCATCTTTGCATGTTGAGTCTAGAATTAAGAAGTGTATAATATAGTTTAATAATGTTGATATATTCAAATAATGTTTAATATACTGGGTGTTCGACTGCATGTGTCAAATATTTTAACAAGCCAGACTAACTAAACCAAAATTAGAATGATGACTTTTCTGTTTTTAAATTAATAACAATTAAAGTCGACCAATAAATGCATTAGCACTAGCTAACTCTTTGTCTCTATTTTTCACATGATACATGACTTTTCTGTGCTAAGTGAACTTTCAAAATAAATTTAAAAAATATAACAACTCAATCAATAAATTTAATATACATAAACATGTAGAGTCAATATAGTAAAGTCTACTTAAGGGTTAAAATATTTGACACGTATAGTCAAACAAGTTGTATGTCAACAACATACCTGAAACTCTTGTTGTTGTTTTTCAGACAATGTTCTTTGACTTTTTAATGAATTTTGTAGTTTTTTGTTTTCCTCAAGAGCCTGCTTCCACACCAATTCTAGATCTGCATTTTGTTGGGTGAGCCTTTCAATATTGTCATTCAATGATTCAATTTTTAAAGACTGTTTCTTTTTCTCTTTTTCCAACTCCAAAACTCGAGAAGAGTTTTCATGAAACGAATTTTCTTTTAAAGAATCTATCAAGGTAAGTAATCGTCGATTTTCTAACTCTAACTTTAACGCTCGCGTTTGAGCATTATTTGTCAATTGTTCAGACAATCTATTATCAGTGTGCGCTAGATGAAATTAATATATAAATTAAGCGTAAGCAAATAGGTAAACTTTTTTCATATTAAAAAAAGTGTAATTTGTTTTTACCTGGCTCGTCAGAATCACTTATGGAATCAGCTAATGCAGCTTCGTTTGCTGCAGCTTTTGTTAATTTATGCAACTGAGTATTTTCTTCAACAAGTTCTTGATACTTTTCTTTATCCGCTGCGCGTTCCTAGAGGACATAATTTTGTGTTTTAATTGAATTCTGTCATACATTGAATTTCAACTATTAAATTATGATTTCCTCATATCTACCAATGCCATGTCGTTTAATAGTTGTTTATATTTAATTATTTCAGATTCAAGTTCCAACACTTTATCTGCTCTTCTTCTTGATGAATTCAATTGATCTTCGAGCATTTCTCTGGTCTCCATCAAAACTCTGTAACAAATCAATTTTTAAACGAAAGTTTAATAATATTAAATTTCATATTAGGTTATAAATATATTAATTATGTAAAGTACCTGTTATCTTCCCTTAACTCTTCTATGCGAGTTTTATAAAATTCAATATCAGTAAGTTTCTCCCTGTATCTCACTACTTCCTGCTCTAATCTATCAGCACGATCCGCTCTTTCAATTACTGCATCTAATTCATCTCTGTAAGATTTTGCTGTGCGCGCTTCATGCATCAAATCATGATTCTCTTGCTTTAATTTGGTCACCAACAGTTTATGGTACTCAAGATCCTCTTTGCATTCTAACAATGCTTCAGTTTTCTCTTCCCTAAAAATAATATAATATAATACACCAACAGCGTATTCCTCTGTCAGTGATAAACAGGTAAACATACAATTCTTGTCGTTGTTTTCTAACTTTGGATTTCCAATCTGCCAATTCAACTGCATAATGATGGTTATCTTCACGTTCTGATTTAGTAATAGGATTGGATAACTGAACTTTATTTATATCTTCTGCTTCTACGCTATTAGAGGAATCATTTCTTTCTGCATTTTCATTTATAGCTGTATCTCTGCATCTCTATAATTCAACAATATTTTTCTACTTCATTAATACTGTACTGCAATAATATTAATTACTATTTATGTGACATACCTGGCGATATACGTCTAACTCTTGTTTCAACTTTTTTATCTGCGTAAATAAATTACTCATATTTACATTTTCCATCGCATCCTGAGTAAGAACGATATCTTGATAATCTGTGACCTAGTAATATAATACTAATGCTGTTAAACAAAGCAATCACATGGAAAATACTTTGACTTAGAATATTACATTAAAAAACATACTTGTTTAATGCATTCCACTATTGCAAGTTGTGTGTCAACGTGCAATGTCTTTATTTTTGTAATAAATTTCTCCTTATTAGGACATTGTACAGCACAACCAAGAAGTAATAGCAATAATAATTTCATTTCGGAAACGTAAAGTTCTGGTTCTTTCCCTAAGTTTGTAGTATCTGGTACCCTTAAAACTAAATGACCCAGTTCCTCTTCATAAAACTGCTTTATATTATCTACAATAACTTTCAAATTTTTTGCACGAATTAATGGACTATCCTCTGAAGCAATAATTTCATCATGTAAAGGCTCTGGATCTCTATAAATATAACTCATATTATTGATTTATACCAGATTTTTGATTAGAAAAAAAAATTTATGCAAATTTATGAAAATTTGTGAATACGTAGACTCATTTACTTACATTTGTAAAAATACATTGTGTAATAACATACCATCAACCAAGTCATCGTAACTAGTTAATAAATTAGGATCCTCCAAGCAACTGGCAAACTATTAGAAACAAATTATCAAGTATACATGTACTTTGCATTTTTAAAGATAGTTAAGTAAAAACAAACACTTACCCATGTTACCAGTGGACCAGATAATAAATCATGAATTTCTGTAGATGTCATTCTTGTAAATGTTTTTATACTAATTGCTCAAGCAGGTAAGTAAATGATTTCCTTATTCATATTGTGAAAACATTAAATTTCACACATGATAAAATCCATTCCATTATCTGTTCATTATATCCTATCTTTTCTATCTAATACAAAATTCATTGATAAAAATAATTTGAATAAATCGAAAAACTGCATCTCTACTCGACAATAGAATAGTTTTCTCCCAATGGCAAACAGATTAATATTTAACTGAATTTTCTAATAAAAATTATTATCAATATTATCTGGATTGATAAGATCAAAAGATTAATATTCTTCTCTCTACTTATTCTATCTAATAAGTACAACTCCCTTCATTGATTCTTAAATAATAATTATTTGAATGTATAACTAATGCACTTTGCTTGATCTGTTTTTTGAAATTTATTCAAAAGGTATGTTTCATATACAATGTACTATGTATGTAATTACAAAAGCATTTTGAAATTTAAAGACCACTTCGCAACATAAAAGGAACAAATCAAAACGTTCAAATATAGGTTTCTCAAACGGTATAAACGATACCATCTATCGAAACACAAGTCTTTACTATATACAAATGCATATACAATAAAGCGAAATGGAGTTTATGCAAGCTACTATAAAAAATATTTCTCGTTTCTCAACGCCATCTACTGTTTCAATAGAAGAATCACAATCTTCAATTTATATCATATATATACAGGATGCCTAAAAAATGTTGTACTTCCTCAAAAGGGGTGATTCCTGAGGTGATTCAAAGACTCTAGGTATGTTCGAAGTAACTTTTTCCTTTGTGAAAATGTTCTCCGTGGCTTTGTAATGGAAAACACGAACACAATCGGAGCGCGACCATCGCGGATAGGTACCGGCTTGGCCAATGCTAACGCCACGCTCAGCTGTAGTCACGCTCTGATTGGTCCGCGTTTTTCTAGCGTAAGTGGTGCCTCTATCGGCGTAGAGGTGAACTACGAATAACTTAGGACTTAGGACAAGATATCCTTGTCTCTCCTACAGGGCTGTGACAGAGAGGGAGATATGTCACTCGCAGAAGAGACAAAGACAGAAAGTAACCGCGCGGCTTGATTTTTTGATGAAGTTATACGTATGTTTGAAGCGAAGAAGCAATATTTTTTAATAATTTTTGTGTTGAAATATTCTTTGTATTATTCCGCGTAATCGTACAGAGCCCTT
The DNA here is from genome assembly GCA_916610255.1 of Lasioglossum lativentre. Lineage (NCBI taxonomy): Eukaryota > Metazoa > Arthropoda > Insecta > Hymenoptera > Halictidae > Lasioglossum > Lasioglossum lativentre. The sequence goes on along the minus strand of OU744356.1, from coordinate 33,667,061 downwards.
TTTTGGAAAAAGTGTACAGAAAAAAATTTCTTTTATAAAAACGTACACTTTTATTTTTTATAAAGTTTCAAGAGCCAAATTGAAAAAAGGGCTCTGTACGGTTACGCGGAATAGAACAAAGAATATTTTTAAAAAAGAAACGCGAGAAAATATTGCTTCTTCGCTTCAAAAAATGGGAGTAGCTTCATCCAAAAATCAAGCCGCGCGGTTACTCTGCCTTTGTCTCTCCTGCGAGTGACATATCTTCCTCTCTGTCTCAGCTCTGTAGGAGAAACAAGGATGTCGCACAAGGCTGTCACGGAGAGGGAGAATGTCGTCCGCAGAAGAGACGAAAACAGAGATTACGAAATGGCTGGATTTTTCGATGCGGCTACTCGGGTTTCATTTAGCGAGGAAGCAATATTTCCTGATGCTCTTTGCGTTGAAATGTTCTCTGAATTATTGCGGTGTCCCGTACAGAGCCCTTTTTTGCAATTTGTCTCCTCAAACTTTATAAACAACAATAGCTTCCTTTTTTATAGAAGATATTTTTTTCTGTACACTTTTTGCAAAAAAGGGCTCTGTACGGGACACTGCAATAATTCAGAAAATATTTCAACGCAAAGAACATCAGGAAATATTGCTTCCTCGCTAAATGAAACCCGAGTAGCCGCATCAAAAGATCCAGCCATTTTGTAATCTCTGTCTTCGTCTCTCCTGCGGGCGACATTCTCCCTCTCCGTAACAGCCCTGCACACTGATATACAGGGTGAGTCACCAAACGTTAGCACCTCAAATATCTTTGTTGTTTCTAAAGATACGTAAAATATGGTAAGGACAAAGTTAAATGGTACAATGGGGCTGACACGATGCAAAAAAAAAATTTTGTTTTTATGTCATTTTTTTGGAGATATCAAGGTCACCTTGACTTTTTTAAATGGAACCACCCTTTTTTAAACACCTACAATGATAGTCCCTTTCATTAGGAATTCAGTGACTATAATTAGTCCAAGGTCATTCAAGGTCAAGGGCAGAAAAAACGTATAAAACTAAAATATGGAAGCAGAATACCTGTATTTTATAAATGTTCGAAATGATGGCCGTCTGCGTCGATACATTGTTGTAAACGAGCTCTGAAGGAATGTTGAACTCTGATAAGTGTATCCGACGTGATATCCGTACATGCTGTGATGATACGCTGACGCATATCTTCAACTGTTGTTGGAGCATCCGTGTACACGGTCTCTTTTAGCAGACCCCATAAAAAGAAATCCAGTGGATTTAAATCAGGCGAACGTGCTGGCCATGAAACTGTTCCGCCTCGTCCAATCCATCGGTTTGGATATCGAGAATCCAACGTTTCTCTTGCTACTCGTGCATAATGAGCAGGACAACCGGTATGTTGGTACCACATATCGTAGCGATTTTGTAAAGGGACATCTTCTAACAAAATTGGCAGATCTTCTTGCAAAAATTGAGCGTATTTCTGTCCCGTCATCATTCCGTTAACGAAATATGGTCCAATTACTTTGTCGTTCAAAATATCATGGCCAGCACGTTCGCCTGATTTAAATCCACTGGATTTCGTTTTATGGGGTCTGCTAAAAGAGACCGTGTACACGGATGCTCCAACAACAGTTGAAGATATGCGTCAGCGTATCATCACAGCATGTACGAATATCACGTCGGATACACTTATCAGAGTTCAACATTCCTTCAGAGCTCGTTTACAACAATGTATCGACGCAGACGGCCATCATTTCGAACATTTATAAAATACAGGTATTCTGCTTCCATATTTTAGTTTTATACGTTTTTTCTGCCCTTGACCTTGAATGACCTTGGACTAATTATAGTCACTGAATTCCTAATGAAAGGGACTATCATTGTAGGTGTTTAAAAAAGGGTGGTTCCATTTAAAAAAGTCAAGGTGACCTTGATATCTCCAAAAAAATGACATAAAAACAAAATTTTTTTTTTGCATCGTGTCAGCCCCATTGTACCATTTAACTTTGTCCTTACCATATTTTACGTATCTTTAGAAACAACAAAGATATTTGAGGTGCTAACGTTTGGTGACTCACCCTGTATATACTTATCAGTGGCCCTGCAGGAGAGACAAAGATCACCTCGACGTCGATAGAGGCGCCACTTTACAGCTATTCCTAGGGGGGAGGCTCTTTGGCGCACAGATCTTTCGCGCACATCCAGATGGCGCACGGACGATTGCACACAGCTCGATTGCGCACACGGTTCTTTCGCACACAGCTCAATTGCGCACACGGTTCTTTCGCACACAGCTCGATTGCGCACACGGTTCTTTCGCACACAGCTCGATTGCACACACGGTTCTGTAAATTTTATAATCATTGCTTTTCGAAGTCTACATATGGTGATATTGTATTGTGAAATATATGATTAAATATGATTTGGAATCTATTAAATTTTAAATTATGATTAAGAATCTATTAATGAAAAATAATGATGTACAGCTTCGGAGGGGGGTGATTCCGAAGTCTTACTCCGGAAAGTTTATTTTAAGAGCGAGTGGAAATGACATTAGTCTGGGTTAGGTTTGGCTAGATAACTGAAGTTGTTGTTAATCGGACGTTGTTAACCATTAAATTATGATTAAGAATCTATTAATGAAAAATAATTATGTAAAGCTTCGGAGGGGGGTGATTCCGAAGTCTTACTCCGGAAAGTTTATTTTAACAGCGAGTGGAAATGACATTAGTCTGGGTTAGGTTTGGCTAGATAACTGAAGTTGTTGTTAATCGGGCGTTGTTAACCATATATTTCACAAGAGAGGCCTTCTTTGGCACACGGTGTGCAATCGAGCTGTGTGCGAAAGAACCGTGTGCGCAATCGAGCAGTGTGCGAAAGAACCGTGTGCGCAATCCAGCTGTGTGCGAAAGAACCGTGTGCGCAATCGAGCTGTGTGCAAAAGAAGGCCTCTCTATTCCTAGTGATTTCTGGTTCCGGCGCACCCTTATTTCGCAAACCCAAGTTTCGGCCAAATAACTAGGGTATTCTAGGGAAATTCTAGGGAGTCTCGAGGCGGCCGTTTCCCGTCGTTTTGAGACACCCTGTATAAATAGTTATGGCACGGGCACTTTCCCAATTTCCCACACTGATTTCCCACCAGAATAGTTTCCCACTACTGCCCACTACTTTGCGTCTTTGGTTGCGCATGCGGGTGAAAAGAGTAGGTACAATATCTCTGCACTGCTGCCGATACTTACTCTTTCAATGAAAATAAAGAAAAACTGCGTATATGTGTATTATAAAGATCCAGAAAAGACTCCACTCTGGAAGACTTTTATAATTAAAATATTATAGATATAAATATTGAATATTATTCCATACTTTTAACAAATACCATAATACCTTTTTTTATACGATCATCATCATCGTAATCTGTACCATTGGATAGATCATATCAAAATATATAAGCAAACGATTCATTTAACGCGTAAAGTTTTTAAAGTATTACATTCAATTTACTATTATTATGTATGTATAATTATTTAATTTCTTTATGGACTAACATATTTTTTCTCACTGAGAAACTTTATTCTCACACTGTTATTTGATATTGACTATATACAAAACGTATATTATTCTGCATACATAATGCTATGCCAATATTTTTGTGTATTTACACTTCAATGTAAGTACGTTTGTGTGCATTTTTTATGTATAACTGTTTACATGTTTATAAGCAATATACTTACATGTTTTATTATTTACATTTAATCCTTATTATTTACATTTATATTCTTCACTCATGTATATGTGAAAGTGTTTAGTAAAGCATAAGTATAGTAAAATGTGTTATTCTTATATGTTCCTTTAAATTTATTAATTTTATATATTGTTTTCATTGACTTTAAAATTTAAGTAAATTCAGTACATAATTGCTGAAGATATTATGATAAAGGCATTCAAAATATTTAAAAATATTTTCATGATACTTACACAGCAATTAGTATCATTACTTTAATTGTTTAGTGTATGAAATTTATATAATTTCAGTTATTTACTGTTTATAATATTCTGTAATTATATGTCTACAAATTGTTCTTATATTACTTTGAAAGAAATTAATACAGATACAAAAAATATATGTATTTATGACATTTTGTTTTCACAATTCTATTTTTCAACATCTATCTGAACCTATTATAAGTAATTTTGTTTTTACATATTAATATGTGATAATGTTTTAGACTGGGCTATTCCATCTGAAGGAGATATACTATTAGATTGCACTGTAACAAAGTTAAATAAAGAAAAGTGGGATCTGTTAAATAATACACATTACGCTTATAGTTAAAGATATAATAGTAATAATTTGACCTGTACTAGATATTTACATAGCATTGAGGAATGATTTTAAATTACATAAATGAAATTAATTTATTACATAATTTAATATTCTTAGTAATAGTACCTTTATACTCTTAGTTATTTACTATCACCATTAATAATACATATGCTTTCCATTTTCCACTTCTGTAAGATGAATTCTCTAGTATTTACAAGTCTTACAGAGACTTCTACACGCGCTGCTAAATCGTATGTTCCAGGGGCTGGAAGTAGAGCTTGTAATTTTACAGTATTGCTAGTGAGTGGGTCTATATGAGAAAAAATCGCCGAGTGACATGCGTATCTATAAAATGTAGAAGCTTGTGGAGAATACAGTTGCGATTTTATATTTGGAAGATGAGTTCCGCTGAAGAGAAAAATAGAGTAATTTTAATATTTAAAAAGTTTTTTTTACATAAGCGTTAATATAATGCAAAAGATTAATGATATTTACCTGCTGGTACCTATTGTATTGACTTTAACAGAAATTTGTGATTCCAAATGATTTTGTATGTACATTATTACTGGAACGAAGCACAATCGATTCTGATTGAAATTATGTGTAATTTGTCTAGTATGACTCAATTGAAAGGATATAACATTTTTCAAGAATTCTGTCTCTAAAACTTGTTCTTTGCTAGTCATAGTCAATGAATCAGGCACATTTTTATCCGGTCCAAATATTTTTAAGCGTGTTTCGTATTCACTGGGTTCTACTTGAATCTCTTTTGGATGTTTGTAAGTTTTATTCAAATATTCAAGATCAAGATGATGTTGGCCGAAAACTTGTCTTGAAACAGTGCCTCCTTCCACCACAGTTGCTTGCCATTTAAGTATCAAAGTAGAGTTTAATGTGACGGCAGCTGACAATGATGTTTGCTCTGCATTTTGTGACGATCGTTGAAATTGATGTTGTATTTCAATTGTGTTATCATTCACATCCAATGACGGAATATGTCTTCTTTGTATAAAACTGATATAAGGGTAATTCGAATCTAACATTGTGTTATCATTTTCTTGAGTTAAAGACACATAAGAAACTGTTGACTCGTCCTCGCACTTTTTCTTTAACTTTAACATTAAATGAAACATTTCTTGAGGTTGTATTTTAATATTACTTGGCGAGACAGACGAACTGAATACAGACCAAGTTTCACTTTGAAATAAAATTTTCGATAATGTAATTTCATTCATAAAGGAATCATGAATACGGTTCGTATTCTTAACGGATACTATCACATTCAGAGTAGGTGAAGTATCTTTAAATAATACACTCCTCGAAGCAACCGCACTAATTTGTATGGAGTCTAGAACCGTGAAATGCCACGTGTGTCTGCAAAGTCGATGCTTTACCACACTTTTAGAATCAACGTTCTCATAGTAAAAAAGTAAATCTAAACGATGAGTTCCTTTTTCGTGTGGTGCTTGTATCCATAATGGTATTGTACAAGTCTCTCCTATGTCTAAAATATTAGAATCAGAAGGTAGAGAAATTTTTGTTACAAGTTTGTTATTTTTCTTTGTCGTATGTTCTGAAATGAAAATGACTATATTAAAATATTAACAACAATTTGTCAATTAATTATCTCATAATCCTACGATACATTTGGACATTTTGTGAAATATACTATATCGTCTAAATTTACCTTGTATATTTACGTATTCATCTCCTAATGATAACAGTTTTGCGTCTGAGGACGCTAAGTGTACATTTTTCAATGGTGCGTTTCCTACATTTTTTAATTTCATATCCACTTTTTGAATTTCGCCACACAATATTGTTGACGATACGTTACTAAAGAAAACCTAAAAATAAATATAATTTGTATAATTAAGTAATACAAGTATTATTAAACATTTGCTGTGAAATTGAATTTGAAAGTGTCTAAACTACCTGCATACACGGTGTTTTTTCAATAACATTCATTTCCAGTCTATAATCTACACCATACAAATTCGCACCAGGTTTTTCTTGAACGTTCTTTAATTTAGGCCCCCTAATTTCAAACAGCCTTTTTCCAGAAATAGCTATTGTTGGATTGACAATTGGTAAATCTGTTGTATGTGTTGGATTAGATAAATCATAGCTTAAACCTAACACTTTTAATTCTCCCACTTGTTTTGGTATGAGGTACAATATTATATGTTGTTTACATGTTGGTTGCAACAATGTTGTTTCTATTACTTGTGCCTCTGCCGATTTTACGTTCTCCGTCGACTTCATTTCATTTGTCATTTGTTCATCAGCAGACGTGAAAGACCATAATAATGTTATATTAGATAATGGCAGCGGTATATGTAACGGATTGTATAATTCAATAAAAAAATGCACTGGTTCATTCAAAACTGCATTTGCTTTTACACTGTTATTACTTGTTTTTGAATATAATGCAACTAATGGTTTAAATATCATAGGTGGTGATCCCTGAGCTTCTGTTATTAACATTTCCTCCATTCTTGACCATCTAACGTCATCACATTCTTCATTGTCAAATGAAACATGACTCGCTGGAAAATTGTTTTCATACGGCTTAGCTGCAGGACCATATAATACTTTGATATTATTACTATCTATTAATGGTAAAGGCAAGATAGGAAGCTCGTGACGATTTGATAAACCTTCCTGTAACAGTAACTGAAGTATGTAATGATTAATATAAAAGAAACACAGTATACACTATATACACATTAAGAAACGATCTACAATCTACAATTAATAGGAATAAATATACATACATTATGGATATGTAAAAATTCACGCAAAAATGTAGCTTGTTGTGGCGCTGCTTGTTTGCTATAGGCATTAAGCAATTTCTCAAATGCTTTAACAGCCTCGCCAATTTGTTTCAATGATGCTGCTTGTCTACCAATAGTGAAATATATATGATCTTCAGCCAGTGACCATCCTCTTCCATCATACACCTAGTAACAGATACAGTTAGTAAATATATACATATTATCTAGATACTGTATTATTTTCATTATTTTAAACAACTAATTAAAAGTACCTGATACGCTTGTTGGTAACATCGCAACGAATGTTTTCTTTGACCTGCTTTCGAGAATCTATGACCAGCAAGAACTGCATGAAAGGCATATTTGCGCATCATTTTTGGTCCAATAAAGCAATAAGCTGCTTGTTCTAATAATAGTGCTGAACGTAAATCTGATTCTTCGCTAGTCATACGAATTAACTGTTTCGCAGCCTCTCCGTACAGATTTCTGCCTTTTAAACATTCAGCACTGAGAAGAGTTGCTCTGGTTGCAAACTGAGGCTGTTTACAACTGTTTAAGTAAGTCAATATTGCATCATCCATATATTCAATAGTCTTTCTGTTAGTTTCACCTTGCATGAATGCACTTAAAGCAGCCATTTCTAGAGCACCTGCATAATAAAGCCAAGCTTGATCTGCTGCAAAATCTCTTTTTGCGCTATGATATGTTTGGTAAGCAAGTGAATAGTGACCGAACATGAAACACAAGTCACCTAAGCGACGCAACTGTAATTCTGGAGATTCTGTTGTATAACTGAAATCCAAACAAGCTGGATCTTTATATATTTATATATGCAATTTTACAATTTCTTTGTTATCTACTACTACAGTACTTAGGATTATCCAAAAGGATGGTATATATATATACATATAATAAATATTGATAAACAACATACATTACAGCATTTGATGCAGTAGGTCCTGGTATGCCAGGCTTATTTGTTCCAAACCATCGTCTTGTTGCACTAAACAGTGATCTACTAACACCTTTTTTGTTTGATGTTACGTCGTTTAACAGACCGATTTGCTTTTCTACATAAGGTAATAAACTTTTCAAACAGAATTCTGTAATTAATGTTCTTAGCCTTTCAAGGTCTTGAGTAGATAATCTAGCACCATGTTGCGTTGTTACATAACTAGGAGAATCTGCCCAAACATTTTCATTTATCGGTGTATCATTGATTGCTTGTCCTTTTGCATGTACAACAGAACTTATATTTTCTGTCTTCTCAATAGTTGGACTTAAAGGATGAATCGTTACAGAAACAGCTTCCTGACCAACTTCTAAATGCATATTTGCAGATTCAGATACTTCAGAAGGAAAACTAATAGTGCTATTCGCATCTGGAGAAAACAATACAGAACTATGTGGAGCTACGGGTGTTCCAGCGTGACTTGTTCTAAAATATAAGATTTACATTCTTAACATTCATTAAATAATTAAAGAAATGTAATAAGTAATAAGGGACCATACTTTTCTGTATCTGTAGTAACTTCATTTGGCATAGAGGAAACACCACTGGTATCTGCAGGTGTACGAGGAGAGCTACTTTGCTCGCTGCCAGCAGATGTATCTGAATGCTTCACTAAAAATTGACTCCAGGGATCTGGTAGATGTGTATTGTCATCAATTTGACCTGGTGGTCTTGAATTCATTTGCAATAAAAAACAATTGTTAGCACCATAGATATTTTTCATTTCCGTAAAAACTATTTCAGCCCTACAAGAATTGTAAATGATTACTTGAACTGTACAGAATTCAGCTTAGAATGATTATTGTAAATTGAAATAAAAAATTACTTGTTCCTATCATCCTGTACAATATCGTGTACTAAAATGTAATATCTAAGAGTATTGTTATTAAACCATTTTGGCAATTTCCCAGGTATACTTTGATGTAACTGTGCACCCATAGTTTGTATCTTTTCCAAAGGATTATCTTCAGCGGTAGAAACAACAATCATACAAGCAAGAAAATGCTTTGTAAATTCATGATCCGATGGAAATTGGACACTTAGAAACATTTCTCTCCATGCTTCGAACCAAGGAACCGAAACAGGTATATCAAGCTCTGTAGTTCCGATTCGAATTAAAGTCGTATGTTCACATATAACTAAACTAACTGCTTCATTCAACATTTTTTTAGCAATGTTTAACTCTGGCGGATAAGCATTCACATCTTGTATAAAAAGTCGAAGATTCCTAACTGTCACAGTATTCCCTTGCGGATCTTTAAAATGACCTATGAAACAAAGTATTTATTTGATTATTAACCATCCGTCACTGGCGCGCGGCTCACGCTCCACAGAGTACTTTGTTTTTAATTTGCAGAAAGTGGAGTTCGAAGGTGGTTTTAAAAATGCAATGCACTTAGTGTCGACTCAATAAATACAATATTCTGCTTTCCTTTTTTTATGAAAAATGGTTTGCGGAGCCACAGTCCGCAGCCAGTAACGGTACGAATAAAATGATCGCAAGTGACGGAAGGTTAAATGTAGTCACATATTTTAAACTGAATGAGAAGAAAAGCTTGTTGGCAAATCCAATAACAATAAAAAAGAAACTGTTTCATTTAATTGAAATTATTAATGGATTAATGGATAAATTTACTAATTAGTGAAGAAATACACAGAGAGAGAATTATAGAATTCCTACCTTCAGTGTTTAATTTGCAGAACGGTTGTAGCAGTTCAACGAATGATAAATTATTTTTTTGACAAGTGGCATCAGCAGCGGCTGAACAAACCGCAGCAATTTGCGGAGAGAAAGCATTGCTTATAAATTCCCGAGGGGTTATCTTGCACTGAGCCATGATAATTTTTATAAGCTTTATTCAAGTTACTGAGGTTACGTATTACTAAGAAATAGATTTACACAATAATCATTTTCGGCGCTACATCACTGTTGTTTATTATCTCAGCAACTAAGAGAAACCAAACTTCCAACACATCTCGAAAACGTTATAATAAACATCTCTACCGAACAGCTGTTTTGTGGATATTTACCCGTGAAAGGTAAGAATATACATAAATGTAACATATATACATCACCATATCAGCCGGAAGTGCTTGTAGGTGGATATAACTTTATATAAATAGATACATTTACTTTTGAATGGCATTATTCTAAATGGCAATTATTTTCATGTATTTACAGTCACTGCTTGAATTTTCGAGAAATCGAGGAAAAGCAATCTTTTCGCTTCTGCAAGAATTGACAGTTCATACACAAGTAAGTATATCATTTATCATAGTAAAATCTAACACAACTTAATTATAGGGATATTTAGATCAAGGCAAATCTATACAGAACCCTCTCTGACAAAACTTATGAGAATTGTTCGTTGGTTATAGCCCTCTGGTGGAACGTTTAATAAACATCATTTTTTAATTGTATAGAAATCATACAACATAGGTATCTATGTATATGTATATATATACATAGGGTGCGTTCCGTGCTTAGACCATATATACTTATAGACCCGGTGCAGATAAGTAAGTCTGCCTTGTTCCGAGATTAAACCGCCTAGCAGACTATGCTTGTGGGCAAAGTGCTATAGTATGTTGAGAAATCGCAGTACCACGAAGATAAAGCGGCAGAGGGGAAAGGGGAATCGTCATCACATGTCATTCTGTATAAATATATAAATAAGAAATTGTCTATACCTTTCTACTAATTACATAAATAATACAATATTTTAACTCAAAGATGAAGAATTACTATGACTTGAGATAAAAAAGTTAGGATCACAGTATATAGTCGTGATCGTGAAATAATCACGATCTACGAATTATCATTATTCATACCACGAATTATCGTATACCTTTCTACTAACTACATAAATAATACCATTTTTTAACTCAAAGATGAAGAAGTACTATGACTCGAGATAAAAAAATTAGAATTACAGTCGTAATCGTGAAACAATCACGAGCGTGATCGTGATTCTGCGATTACTGTGATAAATCACCGTGAGTGATTTTGAACGCCATCTCTAACCACAGCTCAGAAGTGAAGCGTTTGATGCGTAGTCGATGCATTAGCGGTACATTTGAAAAAAGTAGATGCAAGTAAAGCACATTGTGAATAGGGATGGCGTGCAAAATCACTAACCGTGATTTATACACGCCGTGATCGTGATTTTTTAATCTAGAGTGAATTTGCTCACTGTCATCCAAATTTATCCTTTTTTTGAACACCAATTAACTTGCATGAAAATATCTGCATTATAATGTTTTAATTGTAACCCCTAGGGCATAACTATAATCATATATTTTCGTGTAACTATATACATATATATATTATATATATTTCCTCTCTGTGCGAAAACAGATGAGTCCGTATTTGGTGCCAAAGTTGGTGCCAAGAGCAGATGAAATTCAACATTTTCTTCTTCAATTTTATCTAATTTGATAAGTGTATTACAATAAAACTATTTGGGGTTTTGAATTTTAAACATTTACAATGAAATTTGAATTTGAATTGGAGACGACAATCGATGTATGTAATTTGAAGATCGATATGTATAAAAAGTCATTGATGATTATGTAATGAATTTTATTTAGAATGTCTAGAATAAAAAACATTTTTCAAGTTTGATCTTTTATCAGTTCTATCTGATTTTAGCAATTATTGTTTGAGTAAAACGATTACAACTGTATGCAACTGTACTAATACGACTAATACCAACTCCTAAATTTCGCTACCGATAACTATCGATAGTAAAAGTAGTTCTCCATCACAGAGAGGAATACCACCACGACCACCACTACAAGACAGTGTTTTTGCTTTGCAACTGTAAGAATAGGGTATTTTTGTGGTGTCGGTAATTCAGAACTGTATACTGAAAGTCCCATTACGTCAGACATCTTTACGGATTTTAAGTTTATGTCAGAGTTTACAATCTCTCTATATATGTGTAAATGTAATATCACAGCCATCAATATCCTACATACAACAATTACATACTAAATATAGCTATAGCTCTTTAGTTCGGATGGAATGAGATCGCGCAATCGTTGACAGCTTTTTCGTAAGCGTATCAGTCTCTTCTGTCACGTAAAGTTTTGCTCTATGATTACGCAAATAATTCACAACGTTTATTCATTATACTTGGTAAATGAATTTACTCATTCTTTTCTAGACAAACTATTAACTCTCATATTGTCAGTTTGCTTGTATATTCGAAATTTATGTATGACAACTTGGCTCTTTGTAGTTAGTTAGCAACATATGTATTTTTTTCGAGATAAACAAAAAATTTCTAGTATCGTGTTTCATAAACATTTTATAGTGTTAGGAAAAGGTATTTGTCCAGAAAAAAAGTATCAATACTTTATCTTATTTATGATGAAATTTATTTTCAATCTTACTACTGTGACCAAACAGATTAATTCTTAAAACTTACTTGTTAGGCACATATTATATGTATACATGTAATAAATATTAAAAATTGGCTAAAGAAGTTGACAGCTTTAATTATGAAACAATAAAATGTTATTCTATATCTATGAAGTTAATATATATTTTTTATCTGATTTCAGAGTTATAGCAAAAAACGTGTGAAATATTTCTCTAGGATAAATTTTTGTTAAGTTACTAAATAACAACACTAAAATTATTACGTGACAGTTATGCATATGCTAATATCAGAAATCTACAGAAGAAGATTTGGATTCAAATATTGGAAAATGTTTATGGCGCTAATGTGTCTATAAGCAATTTTTATACATATTATTATATAGAATCAATAGGAGAATTTCTTTGAACTATTGAAATACATATAAATACAAGTTATGGCAGGAAGTGGAAATGTTATAACACCAACTATGAAACAATTGCATGAGAAAGATCATGTACCTGTATCTAGTGTAGATTATTCTAATATAAGAGGAAAGGTACATATTTTTAAGCTTTCCTAATTTTAACCGTTTTAGTGCCACACAGTGCGACCACGCTTCTTCTATTCAATGCTAAAAATTGCAAGCCCATCAGTGTGTAGAGTTGAAATGATTTCACATTTAAATTTTCTTAATGCGTATCTCTACTGTTATTCTTTAAAAATGTTGTACTGTACTAAATATGTGCTATCATAAGCTTCGTAATTTATTTAAAACATCGATTGATTAACTAGAAAAGCAATTACATTGTAGCTTAACATTCTTCGACGGAAAACGAAAGAAGTGCGATCATGTTGCCTGGCACTTGTTGACTAGATTTTTATAAAGACCACTGGCACTAAAACTGTTAATCTACTACCGATCAATTATATAATGATTTTAATTTATAATGGATATTAGAACGTCTTAGTCAGTCCATCAGAAGACCAATATGAATTACTACTTAGACGTCTAAAAGAAAGAATTCAAGATGGTGGCACTGAAACAATTTTTGATATTGGTATTGGCGAAGGTTTGTATGTTAGATGATATTTAAAAATGCTTACAAACGTAATCATTATTTAAATAACATTTTAGATGGTTCAGAGGATGGTTTAAAGGAAGGTGAGTACGAAGCATCTGTTGCCACCTTGCAATCTCTTGCAGCTACGTTAGAAGCAGACTGTGTGCTTCTACGTCAGAGTAAAGTAGATCAAGGCCTTGTAGGACAATATCTAGTGCGAAGACGTTTAGACATACAGGATTTCTTAGAAATTAGGTTACTACTTTTTGGAGTAATATAATTAAGAAGAAATCTCTGTAATTGGTCCTATGATGAACAGTCATTAAAATCTGAAAAATGAAATTTCAGGGTTGAATAGCAATATTACATGGATATTTTATTCCAAATTGTATTAGCTTCCTTGATTTATCTTCCTAAATTTTATCAAAATTGAATATGAAGGATCAACCACAGAAATCAATTGTAAATATATCAATATTATCATAAAAAGAATTAATGCAACAGATTTTAACTTCAGGGTAGCTGTAGTTGGTAACGTAGATGCTGGAAAATCAACACTTCTAGGTGTACTAACACATGGAGAACTTGACAATGGTAGAGGCTTGGCCCGTCAGAAATTATTCCGCCACAAACACGAAGCTGAAACAGGACGTACAAGTTCAGTCGGAAATGACATTCTTGGATTTGATAGTATTGGTATGGTATTCATATATTGAACACCTTAATATTTTTCATACAATTATACGCACACGTCAAATCTTTTGCTCAGGTAATGTGGTAAATAAGCCAGAACATGGATCTTTAGATTGGGTAAAGATATGCGAAAAGTCTTCTAAGGTTATTACATTTATTGATCTTGCTGGACATGAAAGATACTTGAAAACTACTGTTTTTGGAATGACGGGACATGCACCCGATTTTGGTAAGACTATTTAATCATTATGTAATATAAACTCTATAATATTTACATTTCTCACATAAAAATATTGTAAATATATTTTAGGTATGTTAATGGTTGGAGCAAATGCTGGTATTGTTGGAATGACAAAAGAGCACTTAGGATTAGCTTTAGCATTATCAGTACCAGTCTTTGTTGTGGTTACTAAAATTGATATGTGTCCGCCAAATATATTGCAAGAAAATTTAAGATTGCTAATAAGAATCTTAAAATCACCAGGCTGCAGGAAGGTGCCGGTGACCGTTAAGACATCTGACGATGTTGTTGTTAGCGCCACTAATTTTGTATCAGAACGGTGAGCTTCTTCGTTTCCTTTTTTTTCTTCATAACGTTAAAATTACTGTAATTATTAATGCATTCGTACAGGTTGTGCCCTATTTTTCAAGTGTCAAATGTAACCGGTGAAAATTTAAGTCTTCTTAAAATGTTTCTGAATTTACTAACTGCAAGAATAACTAGTCATGACGATGAACCAGCAGAGTTTCAAATAGATGATACATATTCAGTACCCGTAAGTATTATATTGTATATTTGACCTTGCTATTAAAAACTGGTTGTTATATAATACTCATTAAAAAATTCATATTTTCACTTCAATATTGGTTTTAGGGTGTTGGTACTGTGGTTTCTGGAACAACTTTAAAAGGTGTGATAAAGTTGAATGATACATTATTGCTGGGTCCTGATCCTCTAGGTCGTTTCATTCCGATTGCTGTAAAAAGTATTCACAGGAAAAGGATGCCTGTCCGTGAAGTGAGAGGGGGTCAAACTGCAAGTTTTGCATTAAAAAAGATTAAGAGGTCACAAATTCGAAAAGGTATGGTGATGGTAGCACCAGCATTGAATCCACAAGCTTGCTGGGAATTTGAAGGAGAAATTCTTGTATTGCATCATCCGACAACAATCAGTTCTTGTTATCAAGCAATGGGTACCTTTCATTTCTCTTTCGAGCTTTCATTTTCGTTGTACTTTCATGTTTGTAATTATATAAAATAATTTTTAGTGCACTGTGGAAGCATAAGGCAAACAGCGTCTATAATTTCTATGTCACAAGATTGTTTAAGAACTGGCGATAAAGCTTTAGTACGTTTTAGATTTATAAAACATCCTGAATATATAAAACCAGGACAAAGAATGGTATTTAGAGAGGGACGTACAAAAGCAGTTGGCAATGTTTTAAAACTTATTCCATATTCAAGTAGTACTGCTATACAAATAAGTAGGTCTAATAAACCAAATAAATCCCAAAATCGCCAAGGTTCTTCCTTCGTGATGCAAGTATGTTATTAATTACTTAGAAAAAAAAGTAAATTACATTTCTTTTAATGGTAAATATGCATTTATTATATTTCCTTCTATTAGTCACTGGATGCAACAGCAACAGGTTCTTCGCTCGAGGGACAAGTATCGAAACAAGAAAATTTGTTACAAAAATCTGGTATGAATCAGAATAAAAAAAGTAGAGGACGGAGAGGAGGGCGACCTCATAATACTGCGAACAGTATTATTCAACCTCTGTCGGAACAGAATCCTCCTACAAAAGTGTAAACAGAGTTTCTGTACAAAATTCATATACATACATGTATATATACATACACTCTCTCCATATTCACAAGTTATTCTAAGATTCTTAGTAAATGAGAATTCAATTATCTAGTTTAGTTTATGGTTTGATTGATTGAAATTCAGATGAAAACTTATGAACGTTTTCAAGTAATATATATTTTTAATTAACGCCGAGAATGTCGAAGTATCTTGTTTATATAAATACGTGTATTATTTTCATAGTTCTTTATATTATATATAAAACTATACTTAGGGGTCACTTATATGTGTCAAAATAACATCTTTTTGCTACAGCACAGAAAGAACCCCTGAATTAATACTTGTAACGCACATCGTGCTTTTAACCCTATTAGAGTACAAATTGTCTTTCACATTTTGACTAAATTATTAAAGTTAAACCGTATAGTGCTTTTAAAACGTATAAGGTAAATATACATACATTGTTATTTATAAAGTGTTTTATTTTTATAAGCATCAATGTATCTGAAAAAAAATATCAAGTAAATATAATCTGTACAAAAAATATGAACAATTGTTTCCTTTAAAACAAATATCAAGTATCTGTATTACATCTGTTAAGAGTTTCTTAGAAATATGGAAAATATATAATATTCAGACGTTCTTTCTTTGTGACATTATACATTTATTTTAAGTACAATTCACAAGAAGATCATCAGATTAATTTCGTTAGATAGCATAAACACTTTTATAACTTGCTTCTAAAGTATACAGTATAAGTTTGTGTGTTATAATATATGTACTATGTATATATTATACCAATACTGTATTCAAAGTATAAAATAATAAAAAGTTTCTTAAAAAGATGTTTGTAAATTTAATTAGAGTGATAAACTAATAATTGAATTGTTTATACTAATTTTAAATTAGTAAAACAATTACGTTTGACATAATCAACATATTTTTATTATTTATTATCGGGAACGTAATAATTACAGATATATTTTCTGTACATTAAATATCTATTTCCTGTAACGCTAAAACACTTTTATTGTAGCTATTTTGGTGAATTTTTTTTAATATTATCCTTTATTCCTTTTAAGTCCTTTTTAAATGTTTGAACAATCTTTTTCAATAGTTCACCAAATTCCCGAGGATTCGTAATTCGAGGCGTTCCATGCAAGGTACCTGTTTTGCATAACATATATACTACAAACTGTGCAGCTTTCCTGATTGGCTTCGATTCTGCCAATTTGTTGATCAAACGTTCGTTATTCATGAAGTACAAGAATAAAGATCGAAAAAAACGCATATTGATGTGAAGTGTTTTTCTTTAATTGTAATTAAATTTATGCTTATATTTTTGGAACTTCAAATGTGCACATATTACGATACTTTAATAAAAGTTCTCGTTTAAGTCGAAGCTGTTTGCGTAGAGTTTCTAATTTTTGCAACTGTTCCTCTTTACTATATTCTATTCCTGGCAACCTTTTAATCTGAAATGTATAAATACACTATTATACGTAACAAACATTAATACAATTGTATACTAAATAACGTATATATAAATTGAATTTTCAGTTTGAATTTAGTTTTCATTGCATATTCAACATATTATAATATCTTACCTGTGCCCTTGCAGAATCTAATTTTTTTTGTAGCTCTAATATCTTATGACTTGTATCCTGAGATTCTTTAGCCTTTTGTGTAGTATCGTGTGGATCTTTCTCAACACTAAGAATAAATGGAACATGTATATTGCACAATATCATTATTGCACAATAAGGTTAACAAGATCTAATATTATCTTGTTAAGATGTTTACTTGAAATTTTTTACTTATTCCTATTTGAAATTTGTCAAACAAATTAAAATAATACATTACATAAAAAAAAAACTATGCAATAATATCACATTTCATTTGAACAGTAATTTATAAGAAGAAATACAATATTGTCAGTGGTTAGATTTAATTTATAAATTTCTGTAATTATAATCTTCATCTTTAACATGATAAATAGATTATCTGAATTTGATTGCTTATAAATATTATTACTTTAATAAGAAACAACAACACATAAAAATGAAATTAATGTCCTTCACGGGAATAAAAACGTATAAAATATCTACATGTGTATATTAAAACCAAAAGTATCAAGATACATATTATAGTAAAAATTTATAAAAATATAGGTTATGCGTTGCAACGATTTTCATATGATTTAGGAATATATTGAAATTGCATAATTATCCTAATTGTTAATTTATTAAATACACAAACCTACGAATTATTTCGTATATAAGTGGTAATATTTCAATTTCTAAATCATCGACTGTAAACTGTCCGCGTAGAGGAACCTCTTCTGATAATTCCGCTGACTCCATTTATTCAAATTATATGTAAATATATTGGTGATATATTATTGATGACATATAATCTTCATTCTATACTGTAAACTTATATTTTCTAAACACTTATTTCCTTCACAATTTTACCTTTCCTTTAATAACAAATCACTCGACATAAACAGGAGAGGGAAAATGAGAGCAAATGAGAGTGCCCGTGCCCACGCCAATGCAAGCCAGTAACAGATGGTAACAAACTTGAACAAACTGGACCAGGGGTTCAGGTTCAGGCACCGACGAGACGAGATCGTCGGTGGTTCAGGGGTCCGTTCCGTAAGTTCCGTTTCACGCATTATGCGCATAGACTGCATAGAGTATAGAGAACCGTTCCATTGTGGCGACACTCGCCAATTTCAAAATGGTTCACTGATGTGAAGTTCACCGATGTAAAGTCGCATCGGAGTTTTTGTAATGTTTTGAGCGTTATTATAGTTAATGTTTAATCAATAATTTTCTCTTGAAGCGCGAACATTCACAGAATCAAGTTCATACAATTTATTTCCGAAATAATTATATTAATAATTTTATAAAAGTTTTAAATAAATTCAAAATATAAGTCAGTCTTGCTTTTTTATTGGTAAGGCTCTAATAAACTCCCTAGAGACCTTCCAAATCGTTTCATCAGAGCTGATCAGAGCGCACAGAATTCCCCAGATTCCCACCACTTCTCGCGCGTGCATCAGCTATATATACAGGGTGTCCCAAAACGACTGCGTAAGCGGGAAATGGAAGGTTCCTTGGGTCATTTAGGAGTTATTAACGAAAAACACGGACCAATCAGAGCGCGACCTAGACGCTCGCTGACACGTTCAGCGCGGCGAGTCGGCAGGCGGTTAGCCAACGAGCGTCTAGGGCGCGCTCTGATTGGTCCGTGTTTTTCGTTAATAACTCCTAAACAAATTTAATCACAAACGAAGTATGTAGATGTAAATTATGTAAAAATAATCCTGTATTCCTTATGTATGTATAAATAATCCTTAGGTAGAAATTATCCTGTCCATTCTTTCCGTGTATCGAGAACATATATATATACATATATATATATATATATATATATGTTGACATCTAATTAGTGATGGGCACCATCGAATAATTTCAACTATCGAATAATTACTATTTAGTTGCGATATACTATCGACTAATTATTCGATAGTTTTCAATCGATAGTTTCCTAGTTACTCCCGCAGATGGCGCTGCAGCGCCATCTGCGGGAGTAACTAGGAAGTTTCGTCAAGCTCCCTACAACCAACTATGTTCTCGATACACGGAAAGAATGGACAGAATAATTTCTACATAAGGATTATTTATACATACATAAGGAATACAGGATTATTTTTACATAATTTACATCTACCTCGTTTGTGATTTAGGAGTTATTAATGAAAAACACGGACCAATCAGAGCATGCCCTAGACACTCGTTGGCCAACCGCCTGCCGGCTCGCCGCGCCACGCTGAACGTGCCAACGAACGTCTAGGTCGCGCTCTGATTGGTCCGTGTTTTTCGTTAATAACTCCTAAACAAAGCCGCGGGCGCTATTTTTGTTAAGGAAAATGTTGCTTCAAATGACCCAAGGAACCTCCCAAAATCAGTCGATAATTCAGTCGACTGAAATAGTAACCCCCTCCATGGCTAAAATTATTCGATGGTTTAGTAACCCCCTCCACGGCGAAAATTATTCGATGGTTTAGTAACCCCCTCCACGGCGAAAATTATTCGATAGTTTAGTAAGCCCCTCCACGGCGAAAATTATTCGAATGATTAGTAACCCCCTCCACGGCGAAAATTATTCGAATGTTTAGTAACCCCCTCCACGGCGAAAATTATTCGAATGATTAGTAACCCCCTCCACGGCGAAAATTATTCGATAGTAACCCCCACCACGGCGAAAATTATTCGATAATTTAGTTACTGGTTACTGCCGTTAGTGGATAGCAGTGGCTAGTGGTTTATTCTTCTCTCTATGAATACATAAAGATGGCGCTGTAAACAGTCGACTGAAAATCCCCACTGAAACATTTATTCGATAGTTTAGTACAGTTCAGGGTGGTTTCACTCTAATAGGAGAACTGTTAGCACGAATTTAGTACTGTAACACAAAATAGAGATGTCACTACTTTGCAAGAGTAATTCTCAAAGTGTCCGCCAGATGGAACTGATGACAGCATTTTGGTGCATATTTATTTACAGATTCTTTTTTCTACCATAAAAGTGTTTGTAAATATATTTTCAAAATGGTGAAGTGCGTATTTTGTGGGATTTTGGGCTACAATAAGAAAAATGAGTCCTTACACAGGTAAATACGTAAAGATAACATAACCTCTTATCAATTTTCAATAGTATTAATATATTTTTATTCTAATTTTCGTACTATAATGCGTAGATTTCCACAAGATGAATCACTACGTAATGAGTGGTTGAAACAACAAATCACTTTACACAAAACTGCTTTATAAAGCACCTTTGTTCCCGGTGATCGTTGAAACCAGGAAGTGTGCCTACAATTTAAAAAAAAATGGCAAGGTTTCCAAAACAGCAGGACGTTTCGGTTGAAACAAATTGTACAGGTAAAAAAGTGTTTCATCATTCATAAAAGTTATTAAAACTAAGTATTCGTCATAAAAGTATACATACAGAAATTGATAGTTAATGTATATGAATGTTTTTTCTTTTACAAGTTTTTCTTTCTGCTTTAAATGTAAATACTATTATTGATATATCCACAGTTATATCTTTTCCAGATAAAGCCCAAGATGTGGCTACTATATTTAAGAAAGAAAATGTACCAGAAAGGAATATTTTGATGGAAGTTAATTCTATAGGTAAAAAAGAGTATCTATGTTGACAAAAGGTACAAATGAAAGTTGCTTTACGCTTCTACATTAGCTTATGTAATGAATATTTCAGATAATGATGCTGAACCAACCTCCATAAATGAACAACTCCCCGAGGCAAGCACAATAGTGGATTATAGTGACTCACCTACAACGAGCAGAGATATACGTACGTTGAAATAAGTTTCAAATATAGTATTTAAGTTAATTATATATATTATTAAAAGAAAATTTGAAGATTTATTATTGAGATATTGAAAGTGGTATGAAATGTTAATGTTCATGGACTAAAATCTCTGTGTACAGTAAGTACTGAGCATTATTTCTCATTGCAGTTAGTCAAGAGGATTGCTTCTTACCAAGCACATCATATGCAGTGAAGAAGAAATATGAATGTGATATAGTTTGCTACGACCACCATTATGAAGACACTCCATGCACTATGAAAAGAAAATTTAACGTATTACGAAAAAAAAACAAAACAAACCGTAAATACCGTTCCAAAAGCCAATTGTCTAAGGATAATAAGTGTAACACACACCGACATCGTATAACACACATCGCATATCGCATAACACACATTTTTGCCCCTCAATAATATTAAATTTTACTGTAAAATTAATTTCTTCATATAAATTCAATGTTATCCTTCAATAATATTAAATTTTACTGTAAAATTAATTCTTTATATAAATTCAATACTACCCCACAATAATATTAAATTTTACTATAAAATTAATTTCTTCATATAAATTCTCCATGTATGTTCTGCGATATGCGATGTGTGTTACGCGATGTCGATGTGTGTTACGAGATATACGATGTGTATTATACGATCTCGATGTGTGTTCTGCGATATGCGATGTGTGTTATGCGATCTCCATGTATGTTCTGCGATATGCGATGTGTGTTACGAGATATGCGATGTGTGTTACGAGATATACGATGTGTGTTACGCGATGTCGATGTGTGTTACGAGATATACCATGTGTGTTACGAGATATACGATGTGTGTTACGCGATGTCGATGTGTGTTACGCGATGTCGATGTGTGTTACGCGATGTCGATGTGTGTTACGAGATATACGATGTGTGTTACGCGATGTTGATGTGTGTTACGAGATATACGATGTGTGTTACGCGATGTCGATGTGTGTTACGAGATATACGATGTGTGTTACGAGATATACGATGTGTGTTACGCGATGTCGATGTGTGTTACGAGATATACGATGTGTGTTACGCGATGTCGATGTGTGTTACGCGATGTTGATGTGTGTTACGAGATATACGATGTGTGTTACGCGATGTCGATGTGTGTTACGAGATATACGATGTGTGTTACGTGATGTCGATGTGTGTTAAGAGATATACGATGTGTGTTACGCGATGTCGATGTGTGTTACGAGATATACGATGTGTATTGTACGATCTCGGTGTGTGTTACACTTATTATCCTAAGTTTACGGTTATAGTGGAGCGGCGAGCAGTGATGATAGCGGCGCGGTGAGCAGCGCGATGGAAACAAACCGATGTAATTAAATGAATTTTTGTTACTTTTTTCTATCTTTTTCTTTTTCATTTAATTACATCTGTTTGTTTCCATCGCGCTGCTCACTGCGCCGCTATCATCGCTGCTCGCCGCTCCACTATAACCGCACCCTTAGACAATTGGCTTTTGGAACAGTATTTACGGTTTGTTTTGTTTTTCTTTGAGCCAGTTCATTGGTAATTAGTGTGATATGCATTTTATGCATTCTTAGTATGAAAAAGGTTGTAAATAATGTATAACTTGCAATATTTGTAATGAACCAGTGTTGTCGCGCCTGATAATATGGTTTAAATTGATTAATAAGTAGAAAGTTGTACATATACTGTTAATAATTGTTATAATATTGAATAAAATGTATTTAAAATGTATTAAAATGTTTTAATTTATTTATTTTTAAATAAAAATTATAAATTAGCAAGGAATAGGTAGTATGGATTTCGAATTCCCGCGTTTTGATCCGTTAGTTGTGTAACACAAAATTCAGATGGCGTTCGATTTCGTGCTAACAGAAAAATACATTGAGTGACACTACCCTGGTACAGTTCAGTACAGTTTAGTAAAAGCAGTAAAAGTAATCGAATGAAATTAGTTACAAAAATTTTATTCGATGGTGCCCATCACTACCGCCGCCGGCCGGCCCTGGGCCGACTCTCAGCCGAAGTATAATGTATAATACCTGGTCCATTGGCCGTCAGGGAGAGCGACGTCTGCCGACATAGAATCTGGTCCAAAATTGAACTAAACCGGCCTTGGTATGCTCCAAGCGTGGCTCGTCCTCTATTCTGCCTCTGCCTGTTTTCGTCCCTGGTATGACTTGGCCCTGGAAATGCCTGGTTTACAGGGTAGTTACTATATCTCTCGATACACGGAAAGAATGGACAGGATAATTTCTACATAAGGATTATTTATACATACATAAGGAATACAGGATTATTTTTACATAATTTACATCTACTTCGTTTGTGATTAAATTTGTTTACGAAAAATTTCCCCAATTCATTATAAATAAAAACAGAACATATTTTTTAAATATACTTTTACAAAAAACAATAACTTTGTTCAATTATATCGATCATGTGTCTTTAACGATTAGATTAAAAATTTCTAATTTTAGATTTAATAAAAAGTAGGTCATTTCATTTAAAGAAATTACGTTGACCTTGAGACCTCGAAAACGCCTTCATCCATATAGAAAATTTTTGCATCACAGTATGTCCCCTTCTATACCATGCAAATTTTGTTTATACCATTTTCAAGGTGGTTAAAATTATTGGACTATATACCTTATATATTACAGCTTCTCCGTTTACCCATACAAAAATTGGCAAGTAACGCTGGACATAATTTTATATGCGCTTTTATTTATAAAGGTTGTTCCAAAAATGTTTTACTATCCTTGAAAGGGGTGATTCCTGAGCTCATTTGAAATAACTTTTTCCTTTACGAAAATGTTCCCTGCGGCTTTGTTAACGAAGCTGCGAAGAACATTTTCGTAAAGGAAAAACTTATTTCAAATGACCTTAGGAATCACCCATTCAAGAAAATACAACATTTTTGGGACATCCTGTATGTATAGTTTATCGCCTTACATACATCACATATGTTACAAACATCGTATATAGTCGCATTATTAATTATCGTTTGCTTTCTATTTTTTTAGAAGAACAAAGATCATAAATTGTCCGGGGCTACCTGCCTTTTCTCTATGCCCTATGCCCTATATCAATGTGATAATAAAGGACAAAGAAAGTTAAAAAAATTAAGGATGGATAAGTGATACATATTTTATGTTTATCAATTCAATAATTTGTGGCAGCTTCAATTAATAATACAACAGTATATTTTTCATATCTAAAATGCTTTGTATTATAGAATTTACAGAACTTTGTGCAGAACTCTTATATCTATTTAGAGATTTTGCGTAATTCATTTGAAAGACGATCTCTGGATATTATCGATCTCTTAAGTTTTCGTTTTAGATATTTTAATTGAATTTTCAAGTACTTATTTTCCCTTTTTAACTTGACATTTTCTCTCTCCAATTTCATTTCACTAGGAGTTTTCTTCAGGGGACTTTCACCTAGTGCTACACAATTTGAAGCTGGTTCATCTTCCGCCCACTCCATTCGATCGTCCTCATCATCTGAGAACGAGAATGGCTGCTTTGTATAAACTCGCGTCGGCTTATTCACATACATCTCTGTTTCTATTTCTGCTACTATCTCTACTTCATTTCCTGCATCTTGCCATTCTATTCCCGTCTCTTGCCATTGTTGCTGCTGTTGTTCTTGTTCCGTCTCTTGTCGTTGTTGCTGCTGTTCTTCTATCCCTGGCTTTTTCCGTTCTTGCCGCTGTTCTTCTTTTCCTCGTTCCTTCCGTTGTTGCTGGTGTTCTTCTTTTCCTGGCTCCTTCCGTTGTTGCTGCTGTTCTTCTTTTCCTGGCTCCTTCCATTGTTGCTGCTGTTCTTCTTTTCCTGGCTCCTTCCGTTGTTGCTGCTGTTCTTCTATCCCTAGCTTTTTCCGTTGTTGCTGCTGTTCTTCTTTTCCTAACTCCTTCCGTTGTTGTTGCTGTTTTTCTTTTTCTGACTTCTTCCGTTGTTGTTGCTGTTCGTCCTTTCCTGACTTCTTCCGTTGTTGTTGCTGTTCTTCTTTTCCTGACTTCTTCCATTGTTGTTGCTGTTCTTCTTCTTCCTTTCGTCCTTTTTCTCCTTCTGCTTCTTCTTTTTCCTCAATATTGTGATCTCTCTTTATTTGTCTCGCAGCCATAAATTCTTTTAATTTTTGTTTCCACTTTTCTACCAGATGATCTGATGGTTCCGGTATTGCATTCCTTTTCAACTTTTTCCTTCTATTCGGATAGGATCCAAGGGTCGGTTTGAACATTTCGGGCGTAAAATGCTCCTCACATACACCTAAAGTATGAAATTGTTTGATACCACAGATGAATGTAGCAAAATGTAAATCTTTTAATATCATTTAGCACGAGTATAAATGTCTTGCTTACCCATTCGTCTTAGAGTGGAACTGCTGTAATATTTTAGAGCCGGATTACCTGTTAAAAGAGTAATAAACTTTTAAGTATGTCAATTTATACCTACTACATATTATATAACAAGTAAACTCTTTTTTGTCCTGCTTCACCCGAAATTTATATTAACAAAGTTAATAAATTAATTCATGACTCTGCAAGTAGAATAGCGAATTACAAATAGTCACATTCATCTCGATTAGTTAGACAAAATGAGCTAATGTGCAGAGAGTTAAGAAATTCTTTGTCGTAACAATTGTAAATACATTCTACACCTTTGGATTTTAGATCAAAGGAACCACAGTATTAGGTACAACCATAGAGAGAGTGATTCCTCATCATTTTGTACCCAAAACTCTACTCAACTATAAATTCTAGATACGACGAGTTCTCGAGGCGGCAATAGTTATCGAAGGAAGACTATATGTATACAATATATCTAGAATTCTAGATGTTTATATGTCTATATGTACTTACAAATTCTTGCAAGCCATTCAGCACAAAGAGGATTGCTCTTTTTCGGGAAGCAATATAAGCTAACTTCTTGTCGATTGTTGCTGCACTCCACGTAGGCGCAAATATCTATAAACGGAACTGATAGCTTCTTCTTGGACTCCATGTTCTAGAAAAGTTGAAATAAAAACATTAGGTTGTACATAGAGAGTCGCACCGTTGGTGTTTGCATTGGTGTGGACGCTATCTAATACATAGTATGTAAAACACATAATTGTTAGCAGGCGTTGTGTTAATAAATGACACACCAACTCCAGCATCTATGAGGTAGAGCCAATTAACAACGAATAATAGAAGACGGTATCTTCTCCTGAAAGTTAATGTCCAATCCTTGTAGATTGTGCTACATATGGAGACTGTTTCTTTATAAATTTTATCCATTTTGAGCCATCTTTCAATTTTAACCATCGTTCACATTGAAGGGATGAAAATAGCCCTCAAAGTTGGGGGTTAAAAATGTATATTAAAACACATTTTAAATAGCAAAACTGTGTTTTTTATAACGAAAAAATTTGCGTAAATATTTAAACAATATCTTAAAAATATCACTTTTTAGTTTTTTGTAATTATATATTGATCTATTTTCTTGAATATTTGTGTGTATGAGAAGTGTATACCTAAATACAAAATACGGATAAAACAGAATATTGATTTTTGCGTTTCAAAAAAGTTATTATAATTTAAATTGTTCAACTTTTTCTACAAAATGTTCGCTTTAAATACAAATAATTAAACAAGTGGGAGTAATTAAAATTTTCACTGCAGCTTAATGAATGTGATAGTGTTTCTACACGATAACTGTTGCTTACGACATTTGTTTTCACACACAAGAATTGTATAATGTATAATCGAAGGAAACTAAGTGTACTAATTTAATAACTGCATAGAATTTATATTGACATAATATAATTGCAAAGAAAAATATAAATAATTATAAAGAAAGTAGACCATGGAAAGTGTAAAGTGTGGAAAATCATTACCATATACTTTCCTGTTGGCAGAAGTATGTAATGTAATCGATGTATTTTAAGTCAAAAAGAGACAAATATATGTATATTAGTTAGGTATGATAATATATCAAAATCATACCAGCTATGAAAACAAGATACAAAAGCTATAATTAAATCACTACATGTAAAGTTTATTTAATCAACATATCAGGAAAAATTATTAAAAAATAATCAAGTTACTTTGACAATGCCATTGAATGTAAATGAAGAACAAACTGAAGAGTCTAAGGAATAATTCAAAATGTGTGGTAGATACTGATGAAGAAGAACAAGATCAAGAATCAATTTCAAGAATTATATAAAATGTGGACCTGGAAGACCAAAAATTTTGAGGACTGGTAAAACAGGAACACCTAGATAACTATTTCATACAAAAGAAGAAAAAGTTCCAATAAAAACTACAAATCTATTTACTATTGAAGTAAATAGCAATGAATGTAGAATTGAAGCTTTGCAAAGAAACAAGACATGGAAATTAGTTTCAAGACCATCAGGTAAGAAAGTGTTAACTAACACACACACACAGTTGGGTATTTAAAATTAAATATAATAAAGATGGCACTCTGTAAATAAATATAAAGCAAGACGTTATGAAATTGTAAGAACATTAGCTGCAACAGTGAACAACGAAATGCATGTTCATCAAATGGATGTAGTATTGGCAGCCAGAATTGTTTGAATCACATGGAGAAGAGCAAAAGGTGTGCCAATTATTAAAACCTTTATATGGTTTGAAACAGTCTGGTCATCAATGGTATAAAAAATTAGACAATTACGTCACAACAAAGGGTGCACATCGTAGAGAAGCTGATCCGTGTGTTCATGTTTTTGGAAAGGGTGAAAATAGAATAATTATGGTTATTTATGTTGATGATATTATACTAGCTTCTAGGAATCTAAATAAATTAAACAAGGTGAAGAATTTATTAAAATCACGATTTGAAATGACGGATCTAGAAACAGTAAGTGACATTTTAGGTATAATAGTTGAAAGAGATGGAACGACAAATAATATTAGATTATCACAAGAAAAATATGAGTTATTAAACAAATTTAAAATTAGAACTCAAAACCTATATCAACTCCAGTAGAATCAAATACGAAAATATCTAAAGAAATGGAGCCATCAAATAATGAAGAGAGAAGCAAAATACAAAGTAGTCCATATCGTGAATTAATTGGAGGATTTATTTATCTTGTGAATGCTACAAGGCCAAATATTGCATTTGCTGCTAATACACTTAGTAAATTTGACTGAGAAAATCAAGTAGTCCACAGATTCAGATTGAGCAGGTGACGTCGATGATCGAAAATAATGTACTGGAAATGTTATTATGTTGGCTGGTGGACCAATCAGCTAAAAATGTAGGGACCAAAGGACCTTATCGTTATCAACCATGGATGCTAATATGTAGCAATGTCTGAGCTATCCAGATAAGTGATTATTATCTGACACATATGTTTTACAAATTATATAGACACTCGGTTAGTAATGTAGTGGAACAATCAAAGCGCAATAGAGTTGAGTAAGAATGCAGTATTTCAACAAAGGAGTAAACATGTAAATATTATTTATCATTATACACGAAAGCTAGTTGAAAAAGGAATGGTAAAAAATGTTACTTAACTTACTGTCACTGGTGCGCTGACTCACGCTCCACAGAGTATTTTATTCATAATTTGCAGAGAGTGGGGCAACTTTTCGGCTCTGTCAGCCTTGACATTCTTCGAGGGAGGTGTAAATTTTATAAGTACCAAAGCAATGTGTACGTGCGTTTGTATGGTTGCTACCATCGAATTAGGTGATGTCATTTTTTAGAAGGTCTCGCAGTACCTTTTTAGCGAATTTATTGCTTTACGACCCAAGTACGGCTGGACAATGTCAGCGGATTTTCGTGAGGAAATCAGTTTGGTCGTACCGCACTTAATGGCACTTTACGAAGCATAGGCCCATGTGTAAATAGCACCGGGGGGCCCATAATTTATAGGCCAGTTTTAAAAATGCAAGACACTTAAGTGTCATCTCAATAAATACAATATTGTGCTTTCCTATTTGTATGAAGAATGGTAGCGGAGCCACAGTCCGCAGTCAGTAACGGTACAAATAAAATGAGCACCAGTGACGGAAGGTTAAGTACAGAGTTAATGATAGCAGATATTTTCACTATAGCATTGCCTAAAATTAAACATTGGAATTGTTTGTCTATTTTAAATATGAGATAATTTAAATATTGTATATCAGATGATTATTTTTATTATAGCTTACATTGATAGACAGGGTGTTGGCTGTAGTATGTAACGTAATCAATGCATGCAGTGCGATTGCGATATAATGATTATAATATATATTATGTTTCGTGTAGAAATCGAGATATCGTTATAGTCGTTTGTTTATTGATGATTTTGTTTATTGTCCCGTATTGATATTTATTATAAGTTATTGTATTTTCTCAAATATATTACTGCGCCAATTATGTCATTTTTCTAATTACATGATTAATAGAAACAATCATACGTATAACAAAATAATAATTATACTATATTTCGTATTTTCATGATACATCATTCAGAAATACTATTTCCATCGTCTAAATATGCACGTCCTATGAATTTATGGGCACAGGAAAAATGAAGTATATTTAGGTAAATACAGAATTCTCGATTCTGATCGTGTGACAGAAAAATACACTGGATGATTGGTCTACTTCTATACCTTATCTGTGATACTATCGCAACAAAATTGTAAATAATAATTTAAATTGTCTAGAATTTCGAGTTGATCCATTTCAAAGTCGTGTAAAGGCGTTAAATTTCATTTATAAAAATGCAAAATCATATTACACGGAAAAAATTGTTCAGTATTGGATTGTTTTGGAAAAAGGACTTTTACCACTTTTTAGATAGATATAACCCATAATGCGCCGCAACGCAGGTGATTCAAAATAATAAAGGCATAACACATAAATTTTAGGTTATCATTATGATCTGAGCGAGATAATTCGCATAATTGAAAATGAATTTTACGATCTTTGATATCTCGATTTCTATTTAGGAATACTATATAATGGTATAAAAATTGATATATTTATGATATATAAATTATATATTTAGTATTTAGTAATAGATTTCACTAAGCAGCTCCAATAGAATCATCTATGCTAAATACTAAATACAATGTAAATACGCACAAGACTACGCGTTTATATACATAGTGTATTTTGTGAACACTGTATATTTCGAATATTTCTTTGATTGTGTCAATATACATACGTACTGATTACTTGCTGCTAAACTGAATACTATCCACGAACCATACTACTTCGGCGTACACACATGCATGTAACGTTGGTCTTGTCCTTAGCTATTTAGCACAGAGAATATTGCCTTTCTAGTCCTAACCTTAACGACACTGTCAAGCAAAGTAGGGTTTAATAGCTGACTGAAGTCTGAAGGTAAGCGACACGTGTTCCCGCCAAATTCTTCAGTTTCATAAAATGAAATATTATCGTGTAGCACGCCTCTTTGAATTTTTCTTGTAAAGCCCTATTATTAATAAAATAGTATAACTCTTCATAAAAAAAACTATCTCGACTTTGAAATTGGCTTATCGTTTCCTTCACAAAATAATATTTATAACATATGTATATCTCCCTTAATACTAACTAACTTTCATAAAAATATTTAATATTCTCAATTTCTTCTGAGATACTCTAGCTTAGCAAGTCCAGTTAAAATCACATTAAAATAGATACTTTGAATATTAACCTTTATTTTCACATTTGTGAGAAAAATTTTTTAAAAATATGGTCTTATTCTGCGATACTTCCTCTTTGAAATTTCATTTATTAATTCGCAAAGCCTCCAAAATTGCAAATATTGGGTACTTAGAACTGTTATAAATAAAATATATTAGGTTAGAGGAAAATTTCTATTATGGTATTTTAAAGAAAACATTTGAATCAATTTATGAAAATATATGTTTACTATCATTCGATGATATAATTTCCATTATTTGTAAGAATTCTCGTTGCCATCTTCTAAAATTATAAGACGTCCGAAGCAAGCGCGGCGTTGCGAGTAGCGTATACGCAAATGCAAGGGTTCACGGGAACCCAAACTGACGCCACAAAATTGCAAGAAGAAGTTCAGAACTGGTCGATTATGTTTCCTGAAAGTCTAATCTAGGGGGGTGCAGAGCCCAAAATTCATATTTTTACATTGTCCAGGAGTTATTTGTAATAATCGACAGCGTACTGCTTGTCACGAGGCCTGTATTCGCAAATGCAAGGGTTCACGGGAACCCAAACTGATGTCTCAATATTACAATGAGAAGTTTAGAACTTGTCTGAATGAATTGAAATTGAACTGTAAAGAAAATGGTATGGCAATGCAATTGTTAGTTTCCATCTCTTGCAATTGATGCAGACAATTTTTATTTCGCATAAAGATCCGCAGTCTAAAGCCTCGTACAGACCTGAACATTTCGGCGAACATTGCGCTGCGCATTTCGCCGAACGGCGAAGGGAACAATAGTTTTAAATGCACGCGGTGTTCGTGGCCCCGTCAAAACTATTGTTCCCTTCGCCGTTGGGCGCAATACGCAGCGCGATTCGCGGCGAAATGTTCAGGTCTGTACGAAGCATAAGAAAAATAATATAAATATGAGAATAAGTAAAATTTGCATGTGCACAAAATAAAATTCTGCATTCAAAAATCGGTATTTCGAATTATGTATCAGTAAAACGGATGAGTGCTGTATATTTGTGTTGCCAGGGTCCAGCCGCCAGCATTCTGCCTTCGTTATACCCATGCCCAAAGCCCTGCTCCAACGGACAGCAGAACAAGTCACGTCTGCGCGCACAGATGCTCGTCCAAAATTGAGCCAATCCTGCCTTGAGCAGCTCGAAGCGTAGCCTCGACAGTGACAGTATTCTGCCCGTTCTCCGCCCTCGGCAAGCTCTGCTCACGGCAGGCCTGGTTGTCTGGGTACAGTACACATGGGATATGAAACACCCCAATAACAATAACTACCCGGATAGCAAAAAATCCAATTTTGGACGCGATTCTATGTGCGCAGTCGTCGCTATTTCAGACGGCCAATGGACCAGGAATTTGGACCTGCGCCGAGAGAAGGCACAATGACGGCCACTGGACGCCGAATTCGGCCGAATTTACCTTTGTTTAAGAGGGCGGCACGGTCGCACAGATGTGGATGTGGCGAATGCTTAGGGCTTATTGTTAGACTTAGACCATATAATATAGATACTACTTTTACCAAGAAATTCCATGATATTCGACGTCTCTTAGCAATTTCTCTAAAAGTAGTTCCTAGAATTTACCCAGGTAATAATAAAACCATCCCTGTAATAATTATCGAGAGGAATATACATAGTATATAGTATTTCTTGATTGTACATTTTCTACAACGCGTGATTCAACCTATATATGTACCTATAAGTGCATTTAACATAATCTCGATATAGTAATTATTAGTGAAAAATATTAGCTCCTGTGTCTTGCAATTGATGCAGGCACTTTTTATTTTGCATAAAGATCCGGAGTCTAGTTATAACGTTTAAATTTACTAACAATGTATTCCCCACCTATTACCACAACGAACTCTGAAAAGTTCTAGTGTTGTAGATTTTATTAATCTCCACGGATTACACAGTTTGTTACTAACAATCTTTACTTGTGCTAACAATCTTTTCTTGTTCGCGCTCATTTGCGCATCTCGCTTGCGACGGGCACCTGTCGCCGGAACTGCTTCGC
This sequence comes from Lasioglossum lativentre, assembly GCA_916610255.1. Taxonomy (NCBI): domain Eukaryota; kingdom Metazoa; phylum Arthropoda; class Insecta; order Hymenoptera; family Halictidae; genus Lasioglossum; species Lasioglossum lativentre. The sequence continues at coordinate 33,633,940 of OU744356.1, read as the reverse complement.
GATTCTCTCTCTCATTCTCTCGCGGTTTGCTCATTCGATCTATCACTCGTTCGGTTCAATCATTCGCTCACTCTCATTCGTCAACTTTCTTTCTCGCTCGCTCACTCACTCACTCATACGGGCACCACACTATATAGTTAATAGCTTTTTAAATAATACAGCATGTTATTCTGCCTTCGTGTCGCCACGCCAGTTGCCGAACAATATATATTATTATATATAGTCGTCCAGAATATTTGCCAGGGACCTGGCAGCACTGATATATATACTATCAGTGCCTGGCAGGCTGTAGCATTGTCATCTCCTGGGGTGTAGGGGGGAGTAAACGGTTCTGGGCAACCCTGGGGTTCACGTAGCGGACGACAAGTTGTGCTTTTGTTCCGAACCCTCTCAAGTGGCATTCGGGTACGTATAAAAGCGGGGAAACGGGCCCGAGGCCCGAAGGCCGCGCGGCATGTATGAACCGGCCTTTATTAAGGTTTTCTCAAAAAACAGCTGTGGGACAGCGCGTTCCATAAACTCGCTCTACCATTTGCACGCCAAATGCCGATGGGCGCTACAATAGAAAAATAAAATATTAAAATTTGCAACAATACTAAATAATGTTGAATAATATTAATAACAAATGATAAAAAAGGTAATGCGCCATAGTAATACCCCTAGGGTAGTGAGGAAATTAACAAAAATTACAAAAATGTCCTTTAAGACAAATTTTGAATTATATAGTTACTGAATTTTACGGGATTCACTGAATAAAGCAACATTGTTTGTTATTATATCACAATATGTACTATAATGTGAATGTCCCGATTTCTGATCAGCACGCACATTTTTTAGTTATTGTAGAAAGTTAAACAACAAATTAGTTATACGAAAAATTATTTTAAATTAGTTCAGTATTTGCGTACAAAATGCTACTTCGTCCGCTGCTGAATGTGACAGCACATACTATTTAGATGCGTCTGTTGTGAGAAAACGTGACTTGTGGAGTTCCCTCACGTTCGAGCGTTTCATGTAGTCGTTGCGATATTAGTAAAAAAATGGACTGAATTTCTAATTTTCTTAGTCAAAGATTAATCATATCTTATGCAGGAAGCAAAGCAAACATAGAAATATTATTTCTTAGCAAGTTTTACGTTGTTTTCACAGAAAAAGTAGGTGAGTTGTAATACTGTAAACCACATACCTGTAAGGCTATTGTAACCTGTAAGGATCAACCTTTCGATGTGTGACGCCCTCATCGATTTTGATGATTCTTGTATATGTCATAGAAATCAACATTTTTAACAACTTTTTCCTTTGCATATTCGTGTCGGTCAGCTTTAGTTTCCGAGATATTAGCGAAAAACTGCTGGTACCATTGCATTGAATATTTTGTCTGTGCGTGAATGCCCAGGAGAACGTATGCGTCAATATAATGCGACCGCTTGTCTACTGTTTCTTTGAAGAATTCCCAGCGATCGGTTATTATTTTATTTAACGAGTGATGCTTTCAATTCACATTTCACATCATATATGTATATATAGTCAATATCGCGACCACCAACCAGTTGCTGAAGATCGGCTTGTTAGACGCGTATATTTTCCTCGGCGGTATTTTGTAAAAATTCATTCATTCACAGAATTTATTCAACTTGGCCGGGTGCGCGTAAAGACATTCTCCTTTTCTCATCAGACAAAAAAAAATTTTTTTAAAGTTTGGGTTAGGTTCTGGGTTAGGTCTAGCCGTCGCACTGTATTGACGCACACATTCTCCCGAGCATGCACGCATAGACTAATACCTCGGAAACTAAAGCCGGCCGACACGAATATGCAAAGGAAAAAGTTGTTCAAAATGGTGATTTCTATGACATATAAAAAAATCATTAAAATCGGTGAGGACGTCACACATCGAAAGGTTCACCCCTATAAGTTCCTATATGTATAGTTGTAGTCTGATAATTTCAAGGAGTTGACCACCTAAAATAAATAAGAATATTAATGTAATAATTTATTATTTATGTTATCGTTTATAATTTTTTACGACGTAATTTATTTAAATGATTGAAAGTACATGATTTTTTAGTAACTTGAATTTGACAAAAAATAATTTTATCATAAAATTCTATACACAATACATGTAAAAATCATGTATTTTCAATTATTTAAATAAATTACGTCATAACTTTATAAACGATAAAATAAATAGTAAAATAAATAATAAAAATTAAGACAATTTATTATTATAATACTGAAAAATGACCAGATTTTTAAAAACTTTTGTTCAATTACTTTTTCATAGGAGGATGTTATTCTGAATAGTGATGTATATATGATACATGATATATATTAAATAAAACAGTATTAAAAAAAGGGAAAGTTAAATAAGATAGTTATTCTTAGGTTTAAGTTTTGTTTCTACAAATTCAAATACTATTCATTTCAGTTTTTATTATAAATATTTTTTAGTTTTGAAAATAAAAAGCATTTTTAAATTTTAAACAGTTCAGCTTATTTGTATGATCCGACATATAATTCTAATCATTTCAATCGGAATATACATCGCGCGTGAATATTTGAGCAGAAATTGGGACAAGCTTGTGAGCAGAAATGCGAACATTTCAAATTTTGCTGAGCTATAAAAGAGATAGAGAAATAGGGACATTTCATACTTCGTGTTAAGTAAACTATTATTATTTATGTTAGAATGTTTTTGAACAAATTTTTCTTTAATGCAATGTGTAAAGGGAAACTCAAATTTAATATCTAATAAGTGTTTTTGCCGATTGTTGCATAAATAAATAATAAATATCTATTTCTGCGATAACAGAATTCTTACATGACCAGAAATAGGGACATTGACCTATTAAATAAATGTTGCATATATTTTACATATCTTTTTCCCCATGAGGAAGTGATATTTCGACAGGTTAAAATTCTGCGAAACAAAGAGCCTAGCCGATTAAAAGGTATGCGCATACCGAGTTTTTGCCTGTGAGGCTTCTAATATAGTAATGCGCTCTTGTATCTTACGCGCATACCGAGCTTTCCGGCAAGTTTCCTTTACCATACTTGGTTTTACTAGGGTCCGGCGTTTCAGCTCGAATTTCGACCTGGCTTTTCGAGAGCGGGTCGAGAGTCCCTGCTGTGCATGGCACAAAAAAAAGGTTGCAGGAGGGAACTCCACAGCTCCTTACGTAAACTATCGTTATCTCTCTTCTACAACATCATGGAGATAGGAAACGTTTATTGCAATTTCATTATTTAGTCATGAAGGAACAATTTTCAATCACGAAAGTATTCTCCAAAGTGTACAGATTAACACAATATGAAGAAATAAGCATAACTTTTCGGGCTAATAAATACCCCACTGTGTATCGTCTTTTTTTTTTAATGTTCGAATATTGTACTCTGCCATGGCATCTATCTGCAGATAGTAGGTGGCACAAATTTACTAAATATACATTTTAAATTTTCCTTATAGGTTTACATAAAGAATTTGTAAACAGCAATGTTCATAATTTTCTCTAGAATTCTTGACAGATAGGAATTTAAAAAAAATTGTAAACACGCCATTTAGTAAAATGATTCTTCTAAGTTGTTGAAGAAACTCATCGTCATTTAGGTTTACTTTGAAGGGTATACGGAGACTTTTTCCGACCATCGATTGTACGTAGCCGTCACGTCGATCTGCAGGTGGTAATAAATCTTTTTTTCGCCGCCAGAATTGCCGTTTTGCCTGCGAAGGAAGCAATGTTCTTTGCATCGGTTTGTTTCTCGCCGTTCCAAGGAACATTTTATTGGTGGGATATTTTCTGCGCGTACTCCGTCAACGTTTTTCAGGACGGCAAAGAACCAGAACGTTCAGAACCTCCGCCGTGTTTAGTTGAGTTGTTTGACGAATTGTTTCACCGTACAGATTGTCAGATGTATATTCTTTTTTTTTTCGTTATTCTTTCTTATAATGTTTATAAATTCCTTAACAATGTATTCCCCACCTTAAAATACACGAAGAACTCTAAATATTTTTAGTCTATAGCTATTTTAAATAAACAACGCCATTTGCCGGACAGAAAAATAGTCTTGAGGCATATGTGCTAAGCACTTGTCCGGCTCTAGCAAAGGCATCTCGGAATTTGGGAACCCCTGGGTTTTGGGTAGCAGACGTCACCCTGTGCCTTTCTTCGTCGAGCATCTCGAACTCTCGTTCCGGCTCCAAAAACTCGGTATGCACTAGCAAAACGGTGTCAGGTATCTCCGGCTTGCCGGAGACTCCGGTATGCGCAGTCCTTTTTTTAGATGGTCCAAACTGCCCTTAGAGGTTTTTCGATGAAAAACCGCTCCGAGGAAAATTTCAGCCTCCACATAGCTTGCCCGTTAGGGTAGTTATAGGGTAAATTACATTTTGCGCGTTTCCATTCACTTTTCGCTCTCTAATTCTTTCTAAAATTCTGAAAAAATGTGGCATATTTTGGATCCTAAGGCGCATTTTAGAGAATTTTTTCCGATTTTTTTGTTGCAAACTGTGATCGTAAAATTCTACTGTTTAGTTCCTTGATAAAGTACTATAACAGGTAGTGTCCTCAATTTTTCAGATTTTTTGTTGTGGGAGATAATTTCCAAAATCAATAAAAACCGAATCTTTTCGACGTGTCTGCTGTGAGGAGGAAAGTTACACTTGTTGGTTTTACCGCGGGTGTATATTAAGTAATTTTTAACGTTATTACATTGAAGCAAGCATTTGTTTAACCTAAGAAATGTGATTTAAGAGAAAGAAAAAATTGTATTCTGTGCGATATATACTAAAATGTTCGTAACGCTTACAACATACTACGAATCGGATACACTAGGGTTCGAATCCTGTCGGTGGCACAGTTTTTTTTCCATACATTATACTTTATTTTTTTCAATTTCTTATTATATGGTTTATTCGTATCATTTTAACAGTATTTTTTAAATGTTTTACAAATATTTAAGTAACATTTAAGTAAAATACATACAAAATAATGGTATATGTTCATCATTACAGTCTTGTTTAATATTCTTAACATTAAAATTCATTAACCTAGATTTTAAGCCTTGCGTCTTCAGAAATTATGGAGGAATTGAGAAGGACTGTGAATAAATAACACGCAGCATGTTTTCATATTTTCGAGAAATCTGAATTTTTCCGATTTCTTGAGGGTTTTTCATTTTTTACGATCACAGTTTGCAATAAAAAAATCTGAAAAAATTCTCTAACATGCGCCTTGGGATCCAAAGTATGCCACATTTTTCAGAATTTCAGAAAGCATCAGAGACCGAAAAATGAGCGGAAAAGCGCGAAATCTAATTTATCCTGCAACTACCCTCACGGCTAAGCTAGAGGGATGAAATTTTACTCAAAAGGGTTTTTCTTGGTCAACTCTTAATGGTTCAATAGTCATTGAATATCCTCTGAGGGCAGTTTTGACCATCTCAATCGACTAGGCCCTTTCACAATGGGCCGCTGAGGAGTCGGAGCGCTCCGATTCAGGTAGGTCAGTCAGTTGCAGGCCCCAACAGCGACCCCCGTTCCTTACCCTAATCATATTTTGGAACCGCGCTTTTTACCCCCACGTAAAGGCAAATTTCGAGGTTACCTTTTGACGAAAGTTCATCACAGGAGACATTTCTAGTTTCGACTGCCGAGCAGTAAATAGCAATTCACCATGCAAGACGAGAAACTCATCGAGTGCGTAAGAATTCGGGAGTATCTCTACGATACAAAGCACGCCAAATACATGGACGCGAAGTATAAAGCCATCGCATGGAAGGAAATAGCCGAAGAAATGAATCAACCACGTAAATAAGTATTTATTGTATTTTAATAACACCTTAGTTTATAGGTTAAACTTCACTCGGGGGACTAAAAACTTTCAACTTTTCTGAATGTAATATTATACAATTCGACGAAAAAATGATAAAATTTTATATTCTAGCGCACGGAAACAAGACCTAACCAAGATCTAACCTAGAGCTAGCGAATCCGCTCACTATTTACATCATACCTGCTACTATGCTGGAAACTAATATGGCAGCGTTCTAATCTCTCAAACGCGCTTGAACTCGAGCAACTTTACTCGTGTATAACTTTTAAACGAGTCAATTCCGTATACTGAAACTTGGATTCCGCGCACTAGAATTTAAAGTTTTATAATTTTTTCGTCAAATTGTGTAATATTGCATTCAGAAAAGTTGAAAATTTTTAGTCTCCTGAGTGAAAGTTCAGCCAGTTTATACGTATTCCTGATGGTCATTCCACGTGAAATCGGAGTACATTTTAAAGTTTACAGTTTCGGATTTTATTGAAATTTGAATATGTAGTAGTCTTTAGTGACCTGTGAACGAATCTCAAAGGATTTTTCGATATCTTAAAAATTGTTGATATCAACAAAGGTGTAAAAAAAGTGTCAACCTTTTTTCATTAAATTGTAAGACTAGAACTAACAAACTGATGAAAATGGGTTTTTAGGAGCTTATAGTGAAAACATACAAGTATCTACTAAGAATTTTGTCAGTTGAAAAAAAAAATGTTTTCTCATGTTATTCTGCACGTTTTTAAAACTTTTTAAACAGTTCCCTGCCATGAAAGGGCATGGAAAGGGTTGCAGAATAGATGGTGAAAAAAACATTTTTTTCAACTGACAACTTCTTAGCACTAAAAGCAATAACAATGTTTTAGCTTACAAAAATGAGAAGGCTCTATTTATTTAGATTTCGTGCAATTTTTAACACAATATGTGCTTGGATAAAGAAATTTATCGAATCAATTTCCATGTAAGCAACTTCATATTTCCAATAATTGTAAAATGAAAAATATAAAACCGGTCATTTGACCGGCAGTGACATTGAAATTAAAAAAAAATAACTGGGTGAAAAATTGTTCCCACCTTAGTGTGTTTCGTGGAACCAAATAACAATGATCAACATAAATTTTGTCGCAGAAAACATTTATATACGCCCTCATAGCTTTTGTGTGCAGAACACGAATTTAAAAGCCGCTTGTCGTCATCAGCCTCAGCATTTGCAAAATTTGATTTTAAAACAAAGTTAAAAATTGTAAAAGTAAAGTTTCTAAAGTAAAAATACAGAAAGTTGAATTGTAGATTTTTTCTCATAATAAAATTTCTCAAAAATTGAGTCTGACTGCAACAAATGGCTTTGATATCCAAGTTATGCACACGATACTCCATAACGACGAAGAATAAAAATATGATCAATTCCATTGATCAGTGTAATTTGTCTGTTTGACATTTCACGTGACATAATAAATAACTGGATGTACCGTGTTGCATGTAACAGAATTAGTGAGACAGCCTTAATGTACATAAAATGTTTATATCACTACTTACAGTGACTACCATTTAAATATTCTGACACTCTTAAAAAGACGATAATATTTGTAATCTTGGACTCTACGACTTGGATAATTTTTGGAGAAGTTACAAGTTAGAATGTAGAAGCTAGTAAAAGAGTTTATAAAAACTTGTAATTGATCGGACCTGCAAAGAAAATACTAAAAATTATATTTCACTACTTCTTTGTGTAGGCCTACATTGAGAATTCGAAAAGAACCTTTTTCAGATCTGCATTAATTATATACATTTTAAAAATTGGCACAATTGATGCAGTACATCAACACAATCATCATTGCCTACATTGATAACTAGACTGCGGATTTGATGCATTTATAACAAAAATTGATACATACAATTTAAAGCAGTGGACATATTTAAAAAATTTTATTACTTATTAGTTTCAATTTAATAAAATAATTAAAGGAAGAAGGAAATTTTTTTTAACTTCTGTGTCTTGGAATCGGCGCAGACATTTTTTATTTTGCATAAAGATCCGCAGTCTATTGATAACACATTTCAGCCAACAAAAATTTCATCGAAATCGGATGAAACGGGAAGAAACGGAAAACATTTAAAAATGCAAGAAATCGCAAAAACTGAAATTTTTATTATCTTTAAATGTTTGTAGTTAACATTTGTAACGTTAACCGATTAAGGTATAATTTTCAGGCTGTATATCATTCAAACTGATCTACAAAACGTATTTTTTAAATCTGCAATATGGGGTCCAATATTAAAATAGTTAGCGTCTTTTGAAGAGTGTGCGAATATTAAATACAATCGCTCTATACGCTACTTGCAAGTGAGCCGTAGGTTTTGAAAGTAGAAATAATTTTTGGAAAAAATAAGTTAAAGCTAGTTTCAGTCAGACATAGATATAAGACACAAGGTGTAAGCCATATGTCAAAATCACGTGAGATAATCCTGTATACAGTGACTCACAGAAATATTCGGACACTTTTAACAAGACGATGACTTGTTTTTTTTTTTGAGATGTTAGAACAATTGGTTCACTGCATTTTAACAATGAATTCGCTAGTAAAATTTACTTACGGGAGCTAGGAAAAGGTTTTCTTTTAGTTAAAGTACAGCGACCCTGAGTTTGGTGGGGCCTGAATATTCACGTGCTTCCCATCTATGGCCCCTAAACAATTGGAGAACTTGCATTTTTCCTAAAACTGATTTCTGATGCTTTCCCACATTTCCGTGCTGGGTATCGTCATCGTTTCCTGTAGCAATGTTTTCGTGATTGCCTTGCATGTCTCCTTCACGATTTGGTAGACCGTTGCATGCCCCATTCGGAAACTGTAGCTTATAGTCTTCAACGAATCTCCTGTTTCTAAGTATCTGAAGCAATGATAAAAGGTTAATCAAAAAATTTTTCGGTTTGTAGCTGCGTTATGCAAGAGCAGGTGGCAAAACATCCGGGATCAGTTCCGGAAGTCACGCGCTCGGAACATTGCGTTGCGGAACGGACAGGCAGCGGACTCCCCGGGCTACAAAACGCACAAGTTTAGACAGTCGTTGGATTTTCTCATGCCATTCTTCCAGGAGCGGGATATGTTGACAAGCGTCCGAGTCTCTATGGGAACATCCAGCAGCCACGCAACAACGACCGCCGACAGCAATACAGATACCGTTGACAACAATACAGATACCGTCTGCAACAATACAGATACCGTCGCGGTGGAAGAGTCTGACGAGGCAGACGAAGATCGGCCACCGCGAAAAAAGAAGAAGGGAGAGTTTGCCGATTTGATAAATAGCATCGACGAGTGCAACGAAATTATAAAAAGTCTGGTGCGGGATGATCAAACGGACACGCAATTGTTTTTTAAAAGTTTGGCATTAACAGTTTCGCGATTGGACCTGCATCGCCGATTAATCGCGAAACGCAAGATGCTCGAAATTGTTACCGAGTTAGAGGAGTCACAACTGCGTAGCGATTGCGGTAGATTAAGTTAGATTAGATACATTAAGTTAGATTAAGTTGAAATGATATTCAGATATGTGAAGTGATATGTAGATCAGGTAACTGTTTAATAAGTAAATATTTTAAGAAAGTTTTAAATTTTTAATTTGTGCAAATGCGGGACTAATTCCTTTTGCACTATGATCGCGAACCTTTATCGAATGTAATGTCCAAATATTACTGTGGCAGATAGTAGCTGGCACAAATTTACTAAACGTACATTTTTCGCTATTAGGTGTACATAAAGAATTTGTAAAAAGCAATGTTCATAATTTTCTCTAAAATTCTTGACCGTTGACAAATTTTTAAAAAATTGTGTACACATCATTTAAAAAACTAATCCTTCTAAGTTGTTGAAAAAACTCAAGTCGTTTGGTACACTTTTAAAACAAGTTTATTTTGAAGGGGGTATGGAGACATTTCTGACCGATTGTATGTTGCTGTCGGCCTGCGGGCGGCAATAAAACATTTTTGGCCGCCAGATTTGCCGCTTTGCCTGCGAAAGATGTAATGTGCATTGTATCGGTTAGTTTCTCGCCGTTCCAAGGAAAATTTTTTGACAGGATATTTTTCTGCGCGTCCACCGTCAACGTTTTTCAGGACGGCAACGAACCAGAACGGTTCAGAACCTCCGCCGTGTCTACACGAGTTGTTTGACGAATTGTTTCACCGTACACTTTGTCAGATATTATTTTTTTTTGTTACCATAGTAATAAATTGTTATTTTGTTTGTTATAACGTTTTAATTTCTTAACTTATTCCCCACCTATTACCACGACGAACTCTGAAAAGTTCTAGTTAATAGCTTTTTAAATAATACAGCATGTTATTCTGCCTTCGTGCCGCCACGCCAGTTACCGAACAGTATATATATAGTCGTCCAGAATATTTGCCAGGGACCTTGCAGGCATCTCCTGGCGTGTAGTTATGGATATTATGTTTGTTTACCTGTATTGACTAAACACGAATTATGTTCCCTACTGACTGAGTACGAATTGAATGGTATTGTATAGAAATACAAAATATTAGAAAATATTTCGTATTTAGTAAGAAACAATTATATAATTATAAAATATATATCGTTCAATTCTGCCACAATCTTAAAACTTTATCTTTTCCACCGGATGCAACACGCAATCCATCTGGAGACCAGTCCACAGCAAAAACTTCATCTGCATGACCAGGCAGATCTTGGCAAAGCTTCTTAGTCTTCATATTCCAAACTAAAACAAGAAACCCAATGTCAGTTGAAAATTAGAATTAGTATATTAATTATTTACAAAGAGAATTCACTAACCTTTCAATGTGGAATCTGCACTACCACTAACGAGTAAACGAGAATCTGCACTCCAAGAAATTGAATACACTGCTTGTACGTGACCTCTCAACGAAGCTATGTATTTTCCTGTATTAGATTCCCACAATTTTATAGATTTATCAAAAGAAGCTGATGCTATTATCCGGCCGTCTGGTGAAAATTTCACATCGTTTATCAATTGCTGATGGCCAGTCATTCTTGCTGGAAAAATTCACAGATAAATTTAAATTACTTTACAATCACATTTATGAAGTATTATAATAAATAATACCTATAGGTTTTGTTTCCTTTTCTGGTTTCCAAAGGAATAGTGTGAAATCATCAGAGCCAGATACAAGTATATCTTCATTGAAACTGTCATATTGCTTTTTTGCATACTCTAATACATTTTCTGTTTTATCTATATGCTTTCCCAAATGGAATGGACCAGTCCTAAGTACATAGTCTACATTCAAAGCTAATGTATTCACCCAATGTGCATGACCTACTAAAGTCCTGCATAGAATTCCCTAGACATATTACACCTCAATTTTTATTGGCAAATTTGTAAATACAATAAGGTGATACATCAAAAACTTACATCTTCAGCCCTCCACACTTTAATGGTTCTATCTTGAGATGCAGAATATATAAGACCTCTTCCACCCCACTTGACACATGTTACACTTTTTGTATGACCCGAAAGTACGCGAACAATTTGAGAACGTACAGTATCCCATATTCTTACATCACCATCCTTAGAAGCACTAACTAAATATTCACATTCTGGATTTCTGTGAAATGGTTCCCAGCACAAAGAAGTGACCCACATTTTATGACTTGACATTGGTCTTCCTAGAAGTTCATATAATTTAATATATTATGAATGATTTTATTGAGAAATATTATATTTATTATTTTTACCTATTTGTTGGCCTGTTTTTGGATCCCATAATATAATTGTTCCATTTTTACATGCAGAAGCAAGCTTTTTTCCACATGGAGACCATGATATACACAAAACCCAATTTTTATGACCTTCACAAGTGAAATGAGGTGTTTGAGTATAAATGTCCCAAAATCTGACTGTAGTATCTCCAGAGCCACTAGCTAAACTAGATCCATCTGGAGAAAATGCAACTGATATCACGGCTTCTTTGTGGCCTAGAAAGTCAAAAATGTTGTGGTTGGTTTAAATAATTTATATTCAGATTTTAACTATGGTAAAAGTAAAACGGCCTACAGACGGCCAACGATTTATCGTACGACCGAAATCGCTTTAGTCGTCTGACGACAGTTACACCTTTCTTGACACTGTTGTATGACCATTTTATAGCAAAAGTGACTGTAATCTGTTTGTGCAACTCTCTGTCCAACCTGTCGTAAGACGTGTGGCACATCGAATTGTCTGTAGACCGTTTAACCCCTCCGACTCAACATCAGTACGCTGTACTAACTCTGAGGAATATTTCAAAATTTATTCCAGAAGGTCAGATTATTAGATGCGTTGTGTTTTTATGCATTAATGTTCGCTTTCTAGAATTTTAAGATATTTAAGGAAAATATCAAAAAGTCTAAACCATCAAGAGATTATTGTAACATCCGTAATGCTCTATCCAGACTGACAAACAATTGACCACAGACAAGTCCACACACAGTCCGCATACTGCACATATATCGTACATGGACTATCTACAGATGTGTGCAGTACGCAAATTGTTTGCGGATTGTGCATGGACAATTGTCTCTCAGTCTGGACGAGGCTTTACATTATACAGGATGATCATCTATGATGATAGCAAAATGTGTCAGACGAATCTTACATGGTTTCAAGGGTGGCATAATTCCACGTTAATAGTTTTTGTGTAGGTGGACCGTTTTTTAAATTAGAATGATATACTATTCTATGTACTATCTAATAGGGTGTTTTAAGACAGGTACAGTGACCTACAACTTAATGTCATTCAAGATCATTGAAAGTTACCCGCAATGAAAAATATTCTACTTTGAGGAACTGATCGAACACTTCTGTGATTTATTTCCCTAATAATACACTGTTAATCGAAACGCTCAAAATGATGACCTTAAGCATCAATGCATGCTCTAAACTCTAAACGTACCAACATGCGGATTTTGATCTACAACTATTAAAATGTTTTCTGTATTTCTGTTATTGGTTGCTGTTTTAGATCCTTTACGTGTTTTCTTATCCACACTTCCAATTTCACGAAAAGCTCTGATAATGTTAATGAAGACAAACCGTAAAGGTGTAGCACATTCGAGAAAATGTTCGTTAATAAAAGATTACAAGAGACCTTCGACGATCTCAAATGACCTTGAGTCATAGGTCACTGTACGCGTTTTAAAATACCCATTGACATGTTCTCTATGTGTCCACCTATAAAAAAACTATTAACATGGAATTATGCCATCATCGAAATCACGTAAGTTTTGTCTGACACATTTTTTTCTATCACCAACAGCAATCAAGTTATTCAGGTGGCCTGTTTTAGGTGCCTCACCCTGTATAATGTCGACCATACAGCAGAAAATTGACAATCCACCATCGTCCCTGAATGGTTAAAAGTAAAAGTAAAGTTGTATTTTCAAAGGCGAACAAGCATTGAAACATTTTTTTATAATTAAAATTCAGTTGTACTTGTAATGATTTAACGAAACATTAACCTTTTGTCACTGGCGATCATTTTATATGTACAGTTACTATTTTTCATACAAATAGGAAAGCACAATATTGTATTTATTGAGACGACACTAAGTGCCTTGCATTTTCAAAACTGGCCCATGAATCATGGACCCCTTGGCACTACATGTAGGCCTATGCTACGTAAAGTGCCATTGAGTGCGCTACGGCCGAGCTGATTTCCTCACTAAAATCTGCTGACATTATCCAGCCATACCTGGGTTGTAAAGCAATAAATTCGATAAAAAGGCACTATCCTCCAGACTAATCCAGACTAAAATTGGAGCTGATACTGGCTGCGGACTCACACTCCGCAAACTATTGTTGCAGCCACACAAACGCACATACACTGCTAATTTGGTACTTATGTATAATGTTTACACCTCCCTCGAAGAATACTGAGGCTGACAGAGCCAAAAAGTACCCCCACTCTCTGCAAATTAAGAATAAAGTACTCTGCGGAGCGTGAGTCCGCGCGCCAGTAACGGAAGGTTAAATGTGACGTACAGATCAAACTATATTAGATACATATATGTATATATAACTTTCATATATATCAGTAAACTTATCTAGTAAAACACTATAATTAAACATAAACAAACATGTAAAATAACTTACCCTCTAATGACCCAGTACAACGGGTAACTGCTCTAACTTTGAAAATTGCTTGCGGTTGATATATAATTTCAACCACATCTTCACTAATGCTAAAGTTTTCATTGATATTTTTTTCTAAAGTGTCTGTAATTTCTATATCATTCACATAAAATCCAAAAGGCACTGGCTCTTCATTTTGTAAAAGAGCATTACAGATTGCTTGCAATTTGTCGGTAGAAATATTTATAGGCAAATCTAACAAACCGCCTGGTAATATTTCACCAGTATCTGATTTAAAACGAGACAGAATTCGTTTGGTTTCTATCAGTTCTGAAGGAGAATCACCACTATTCCGTTTATCCTCATTTTCTTCATCGAGCTTTCTTTTATTCATTTTCGTAGATACAATTGTTAGATATTTGATTAAATAACATTAACAGCATTAACTTATTATTAACTTATTATTTGTCATATGTACTGCATATACATTTACTGTAATAATCTCTGGTAAAATGTACATATCGTAACAAGTGCTTACTTTCGATAAACTCAACATCCACTGTCACGTGTAAATATATTACGTTTTTGAGGTTATGATTATTTGAATCCTAACGCCACCTTCTCATATAAATATATAGGTATAGGTATACGCTAATCATCATAAAAACAGAATCTGGAGTGTGGTAGTCTTGTGTAATCATTGTTTGTGGAATTAAATGTCCATTATCAAATGTAGTAATAAAATGGCGAGTTAGTGTGTTGACGTTCATTTTAACATTTTTAGAGTGAGTGTAGGAAGATTTTTTAATTGAATTAATAACATATAAGAATTAGTCTGTATATAAAATATCTGCCTTGTTAACGTGCCATGAACTCAATTGATTCGATGACTGATCCTGTCCAAAATATTTCTACATTCACCGATGGAGACCATAATTGCACTGCTATTGATAACACTACCGGGAAACCTTGCGGTGAAATAGAAAGCCTAAAAATTATCGACGAGTTTCAAAAATTATACGAGAAACGTATTCAAAATGTTGATCAAGAAATCGACAATGAATTTGATCGTGTCTTTGTACGTAAACTCACTCACTCTTACTGTATTTGTTTACTGGTTCACTTTCACTGTGTTGTTTTTTTTATCAGACCTTCAATATGATAATAATTCAACATTTTTTAGATAAAATTGGAAATTTCAAAGGAATGGATAAAAAATTTAAGAGAGCAAAATGTTATGTTGGTACAGATTGTGGAGGATTTGGAGCAGGCTGCATGTAACAGAGTGAAATTGTTAGAACAGAAATTACAGCAAACATCTATGATAGTGTCTGAAAATTTAACAAAATCTGGTTATACGGAACAGGTAAATCAAAACATATTTCTATTGGATCAGGAAAAAGGTAATAATGTAAGGAGCCTCGATACGGCGTGATGGTTGTTCATCGAATGCTTGCTCGCGGGGAACTCATTCAGTTCCTGTCATTCAACGCTTGTCAAGTCGCAGAAAACAATATCGTATTATCCTCTCGAGGAATATTGATGTTTTGTAAATCGTGGCCTCCTAAATGTTGCAATTTACCAACACATGTGCACCCGATGACACAAATCCCTTACAATGAGTACAACTTAAATGTATTCTTTTTCATAGACCATAAATACACTTACAAATCGTGTAAGTAATTTGCAAAAGGAAGAGGAGCATATGCGCCAGAGAATAAAGATTTTGCAAAATGATATTAAAGGATTATTGGAATTGATAAGACGTGCGTCGCAAGAAAACTGTTGGAATGTAGATGGTTTGGAGTTTATTGAAATTCAACCTAGTGATATACCTGCTCCTCTTCAGTAAGTTCTCATTGTTATTTAAATTATGTTCAATTATGAAAAGATTATAAAATAATTTCCTTTTTGCATCTTTATAGCTGTTCGTGTGGCCAGGTAAATATAAAGTTAAATGCTGATAAGAAATATAAACTTATAATAACGGTTAGTCGCAGTGTTTTGAATAACTCAAATTATCAATTACATAAGAGTATGTCTATGATACATCCTTCATATTCAACATCTCTTTAAACTTGGATTTTTATTGTATATGTAACTGATACACATATTGTTTGTCTTACATTTTGGTTTCCTGCACTCCTCTTAGAAAAATTTCTTGTCAATATTTTTATGTACAATAAACGGTGGGTATATGCAATGATTATACAAATATTGTTGTTTTTCTTCGACTTGCTCTTTTAATAATAGTCATAATAATAGTCTGTAATAACAGTAATCATTTGAAATTAATACTGGAATTCTAAAATTAGGAAGAAACAAGCCAGAAAAGGATACAGTCTTTGAAATTGAAAATTGAACAGCTTCAAGGAAATGAAAAAAAAATGATTGCGTAAGTATAAAAGGAAAAATGTCTCCTAAGGTTAACTATAACTTGATCAAATACCTTGTTAATCTAGTTTAGTAGATGACAATTACATAAAGTACTGTACTATACTATACATAATCCACCGAATGGTTTTACATATTTCTAGGTGTCAAAGAGAATTGGAAGAAAAATTAGTTGATCTCACTGAGAAATTAGAAACCAAAGAGGATACCATTAAAAAATATTTGACTCAAAATGAAAACCTTACTGATAATCTCAAAAAATTTACTCACATTACAAATCAAACTACATGTAATTCATTTTTAACAAATGATCAACAAACTTCTGACGTAAGTAAATTTATATATATAATATCATATTAATGAAAAATTTAAGTAAACCCAAATGGTTTAATATGAAAAATATGAAATACTTTATAACAAGGCAATCGTGTTGAATTTTTATGTTGAATGTATACAATAACAAATTGTTTTTACATCTTCCATTGCCGTTCAGATTGTGTTAGTAGCCGATATTGTGGAAAAAATGTTCATTGAGAAAGATCTTGAAATGAGAAATTTGCAACAACGTTTACACATTGCTGAGTCAGCTTTGGGAGTAGTAACTCGCGATACCAATACAAACATAAATAGTTTAAAAATACAATTGACCGAAAAATGCAGGCTAATTCAAGAAATAAATCAGCAGATGTCTAATACACAGAAAGTTTGTGTTACTTACTTGCATGTGTACCTTCTTTTCATGTATAATTACTTGAATATAATTTTAATTGTATCGGCTAATAGGAATTGCTAGGAAAACAAGATACATTGACAGCAGAAGTAACAGAAAACAATAAAGTAGTAACATCTTTGCAAAAGCAAATAGTTACATTACAGGAACAATGTTACAATGCAAATATACAAATTCAATTTAAAGAGGATGTCATTAAAGAAATGCGAAAGAAGCTAAAACGAGCAATGAACAAGGTATAATTAATGTACCTAATTACTTCTTTATTTCTTTGGAAATAAAAGTAATATTTCTTGTTTCCAGTGTTTGTACTCTACTATATCCTCTTGCATTCATAATTATCATAATCATAATACACTCAATACTGACACTAAGGAAATGGAATCAATTCCTAAGTCTTATGAAAAAGTCTACGCCCCATCAGGTTTCTGTGGGTCTCTAAATCACAACAATTACATTTCCTTTTTGCAAGATTGTATTGAGAATAATATAAATGGCAGAAAAGAAACAGAAAGTTTACCTACGATGAAAAGTAACAATTTAAAAAACTTAGTGATAAAAACAATGAGTTCTCCTCAACATAAAATTGACGTGTATAAACATTTCCACAATATTGACAAGAAGATCTTAAAGTATTTTAAAAAATTACGTTCACTTGACAAAAATAAGTAGATGATTTTATCTACATTGAATATTTATTAACTAAAGTTATTAACTAAATTTATTAACTACCTAATTGTGTTAAATTATACAAAATAGATAAAGTACAATAAATGTGTGGTAAATAGAAAAATTGTATGCAGGGACATAAGCTATTTAAGAGTTTTTGATGGTAACTTCTATATCAACATGATTGCCTTTTTCTACAATTTTGTATTATATTAGTAATAGAATTTAATGTGTAAATAAGGAAATATCATGTATTCTAACATAATTTTAGGCGCCACGTGTTACATCAAATGCTTATATTGATACAGTTATTTGTCAAGAGGTTAGTTAAATAAAATTGATAAAGGTTTAATAGACTCATGTAGAAATATTATTTACTATGTATTTAATTTTTTAGAATCAAGTAATATCATACTTAACTAAGGTAAAATCGTTAATGGAACAAGACGAGCAAAATATTTTTAAACTGAAAGTAGAACTGGAGAAAGTTATGGAAAAATTATGCTGCGAAAACAACGAAGTTCGTACACACCATTGCTTTCATTTATATAACGATATCGTGTCTTTATCAATTTTTAATTTACACACTTCTTTTATATTTATTTGATACGTGCTTTACATATTTTACTTATACATAAAAAGAATTTTTGTAAGAAAACGTATTATTATTAATAAACATTTTTCAGTTTTCTGTAGTATCACAAAGAAATCACCAGAAGAATAATTGAATTTAATAAGGAATTCCTGCTTTTATAAAAAAGAAAATTTAATTCATTCGAACAGCATTACATGTTAATATATTTTTTTGATTGTAACAAAGTATACGGAAATAAATATTTTGTGTAGTTAGCATGCATGAAAAATGTTTATCAATAACGAACTAAGAAAGATACCCATTACGCATATATATTTCTTGCTTTTAATTGTACAGGACACAAACATACAATATGAACTAAGACAAAACATTGACTATATACAAAAAATATGTCCCGAAAAGAAGGAATTAATTGCTATTATTAATTCTATTATAGTATGTATATTTCTTTAATGATTTTATGAAACATACAACTGTACAATCATTTAATATTTATTAAAATTTTCTTTGTTTTATTAATTTAGCTGAAATTGGAAAACAATAATTCACTTTACATAGATAGTGAAAATTTACCTGTAAGTATAGTTCATATTTGATTAAGTAACACAATTACTAAATAGCATAGAAATGTTAATTATATTCTAGATGTGTGCAGACGCAAATCAGCAATTTAAGTTAATGGATGTAAGGAGGGCAAGCGCTATCGAGACACAAGTTACTATAGATAATATACAGGATGAAATGGCAGTAATTGCTTCTATTTTCAAATCTGAACACCAAAAAGTAAGAGTTTGTTTTTATAAATATTAATTATACATAAATGTATACATATATACGATACTTATTAATTATGTAAAATATTTACAGTATGTCAACTTAAACGAAGAAGTTATTGATGTACAAAATCAATTAATAAGATATCGAGAGAAAATAATAGAAATACTAAATACATTGCACTTGCAAGTAAGAGTTATTAACCTATAGTCTACAGTCTTAAAAAGTATTATATTGAAAATAAGAAATTAATATAATAATATCATTTATATGTATAATGTTTTAAGGAATGCCCTGCTACTTTAAACATAGAAATAGTAGCTCACCAACTTCGTGAAATAGATTCTTGCATCATAAGATTACAGAAAAAAATGAATGAAGCAGTTAGTATATCTGTTATTAAAGTATCTTATATGTACTCACAATGACTTCTGTACACCACAAACGTAATATAAGCTCATATGTTTTTCAAACAAAATTGAAAAGCATTGGACTTATTCATTCTTGGAATTTTCAATTATTTTAAGATATATTTCGGTATTACAGCTTTTAGAACATGATGTAACAGAAACAACACTCTGCCAAAAACAAGACAAATTACTAACACTGAAAGAAGAATTAGATGTAGTTCACTCAAAAATACAACATATATCAGAAACATTTTTTAACTCAAAAGAACAGGTAATTATTTACACACGTTAAATCTGCAGTGATGATACTTACTAATGTATATCAAATATATTTATTTTTATTTTGGTTAAAACGTAGACATGTGACAGTAATGGTGCAGAATCTCAGCGATATACTCAGGTAGTCACTGCATATGATATATACTACATACCATATTTTATGTTGTCATATGTTATAATTTATTATTGAATCATTTCAGACATGGAATGAAATATTACAAACCAAACAGGATTTACACAAATTAAAGAAGGGACATGACGAGTTAAAGCACAAAATGTCGCAAGTGAGATATCATTTTCCATAATTTATTATATCAGTGATTATTGTGTATGTTTATTTACAACTAATTTTTATAGAAAACAATTGAAACAGAATGCGATGATAAGTGTCAATGGAAGTGCAGAGTCACTGATTTACAAGGACAAGTTCAAATATTACAACACGAGGTATTTGAGAATAAAATTAAATGTTTATGAATAATAATTCTACTTCTACTTCGTTATTTTTCTATACATGTAAATTAGGTAAAGTGCAAGCAAGAAGGGAATGAATTTTTAAAAACTAGTATTGCATCGATGGAGGAGGAACTTCGTTCTGCACGTACAAGAGCAGAAAACTATAAACTATCTCACTCTGTGGACAGCATAGAATTGAAGAAAAAGATCATACAATTAGAAAATACAGTAATTATTACTTAAACTTAAAAATACTTATTATAAAACATGCAAATATTAATATAAATTAAATTAAAGCTTAAATTACAAGAAGAAAGGGAATGCACGCTTCGACAACATTTAAATGAAACTGAAGCAGAACTCAACAAATCAAAAGAATTTCTGAGTTCCTTTGTAAGTTTGGTTTAAAATTATAATACACTTTTGATTGACATATCAAACACTAATATCTTTCTTATTTAACATTAAGAACAACGAACGCAGTATTGAAGAAACACTGTTGCGATGTAGTTGTAACCAGTTTAAACATGATGCAATGGTAAATGGCATATCAATGTTTATATTTAACATGTACATCTTAATGTTTCTGTTACGACAAATTCGTTTATACTTTAGGCTGCATCTCAATTATTTAAAACCCTGGAAAATACCATAAGATCTACCAAACGTGATATACAGGACCTTAAGACAGAATATAAACAATTGGTTTGTATAAAGTTGTTAAAGAAAATATAAAATAAATTTACAACATTTTAAGTTTCTCTTACATAGCTTGTCACAATTATAAATAATATATTTGCAGATTTATGAAGATCAATCTAATTTCTGTTCATCTGCAAGACTCCTTATGAATCTAGTAGACAAATTACAAAAATGTGAAGATGAATTAGACAATTGTTCTCAAGAAATAGAAAAACTTCAAAATGCTTTACATTCCAAAAATAAACTTGTAAGTATAAAAAATGTTAACCTGTAATCACAGGCATAGAAATATTGTTACTTTAGGACTGACATCGTTGTGTTGATTTAATTCGATAATTATATATAATAGTGGGTTATTTTACAGTGGGGTTAATTGAATATCTATATATTTATAAATTTTACAAAATAGTAGCTTTTGCAAATTTGTAGAATTTTTTACAAATCTCTGAGAAAAAGCCAATTACAAAAATTATTAGATTTGATATAAACTATAAATGCAACTTTAAACATCACCATGTGATGATAAAAAAGAAATAGTTGTAGATATTCTATAGAAATTATAAAGGCCCTTATTATTTTTTGCACTACACAATTTTTAAGGAATAGTAAACATCTATCTGTTTTGAATACAAACATACAACTACGTATTATGCATTTCATGAGAGTTTTACAGACTACATATCTGTGGTTGCGGATTATGGTCCTTTCGGTATGACCCAATTTTTAAGAAAAATTGTAACAAAGCAAAATTGTCCTTGTAGATAGAAGATAGAGATAAAATGATCAAAATTCAAAAGGAAGCGATTGCTATGACACAGTCTGAAATAAAGGAGCTTCATCAGAAACTGCAAGACAAGGTATGTTAAAAAGTTTAATATAACTTGGGTAACTTGCAAACGTTCTTTAATTTTGCGACAGCACCGTGAAATAAATTTAAACTTAGTTTAAAATCTGCAATATCTGCTGGATGATCCTTATCAAATTTTTCGTTTGAGAAACAAATCGATTTTTCAAGAACTCTTATGGTATTGTGTGAAAATTTAACACACCAGAAAGTTTAATCTAATTACAGAATACAGAAGAGAATTTTTTTAATAGAAAAGTGCATACGGTTATTAAGTTATGTTTTCGATTTTGAATTGATGTAAATGATTATAAAAGTTTAAAAAAAGGGCTGATGTAAGTATTTTTTACGCATTAATTCTATAAATAATCATGTTAGGAAAATAGTGCACAGTATCTTACCATGACTGCCGTTGTTACTCATTTACTCCGATTCGTTATTGCCGCAACTATACATATTTGAATTTTAAAATTTTTTAACTATTACTTCCCATACATAACAAAATGAGTTTAAATGATTTGTACGACAATAAGTTTTTGCGACATTATTATATTATACAAAATTCTATCTTACGATAATTTAGACAGAATAAGAAAGTCTCTGGTTATCTTTTAAGACTAGCTTGAACCTTCTCGTGTGTTTAGTGTTCATACAATACCTCGTTTGTCGAAAAACTGTGTGTTTTTATAAGAACTCATATTTTTTATTAACCGACCGCGTTAGAGCAATTACGCTACGGATTCTTATTTCGGTTAAAAAAATGTATAAGAAACATACACGAAGAAACAAGTAAGTTATTTTTATGAGTATTATTGTATATAAAATTACATCTGTACACGTAATCAGCAATAGAGATTTGATAGTGTGCAAATTTTATTACGAGTGTATATTTATATATTGTGTAATCAAGAATCTATAATTGATCAACAAGAATGTGAAAATATTGACAAGACTCGATATAAAGGTGTGTACAAATGAAAATCATAATACAACATTTAAAATATTTTTCGTAGATCGATAATCAAGATCAAATACTTTCCCAGTACGAAAATGAGAAAAAACAACTATTGAAGCAGGTATTTATACATACATATATATATATATATATATATATATATTATTAATCTCATAGTTACCTGTTATTTCTTATTTCAATCATAATTTTTATACACTTCTCTTAATGTTTATTGTTGTCATAACAACTTACGTTAACACATTCACAAGCCAAGGCAACAACATACATGTTTCTCTCTTTAGTATGTCAGGTAATCAGGTAATACTGGGCACTTGTGTCTCATCTGAGAATATGAACATACTTTTTCAATCACACATCCAAACAAGCAATAAGCATGTTTTATAAACAAATAGAATTTCTTATTTCTGGCCTATTTTTAGCTTTATAGTTAATATTGCTTTATTCAGCCTTACAGCTAAAAATTAGATTTGGTTTACAATAACCTGTCTTTACAAAACTATCTTATCCACATATTCGGTTCATTCATTCATTCTTTCTCTCCCTCCTCTCCCCTCATACTTTATTATTACCCTATTTATTGCACCCTTTCCTATTATCGATTTTCTTATCTTCTCATGCAATAATTTCTTTGCAACTGTTTATTAAATATTTTTAATTTTCTTACACTATTTAATAAAAAATATGCACTTTCTCGTTAGTGTACTTAACTAATTCGATTCTCTTTCTCTATATTTTCTCCATTTATTACTGTTTTAATTTATCCTTCATTCTGTTTATTTGTAAGTTTATCAACTTTTATATTTATATATTATTAAAAATTCATCTAATAAAGTGCCAGTTCAATTTAAATAATACAAAATGTATTTTCAACACAATAATCGAAAGTCCCTTCATTTTTCAGAATGAACTTCAAAGTCAAACTATAGGACATTTGCAAAATGCTGTAGTAGAAGCTAAAAGATGTATAGACCAAATGGGTCATAAAACTATGAGTGACGTGAGTGATCAGTGGTCAACAATTTCATCTTCCATGTATAGTCATGGGAATGTGCATGATGTTTGAATTGTAAATGTTAAACATGTGCAATTAACGTCCAAACTAATTTACATGGATTGCAAGTTTTTTGCAATGCAACAGTAATCGTTAGTCAATGTTTGAGCTTCTAATATATTATTTCATCTATTTTAGTAATTTATAAAAAATTGTTGAGTAATCAATGTAATTATTCTTACTTGACAGAAATAATAAGTTCCTATTAAATGGAATATGAAAAATCAAATCAAGCAATATATAGTGCAGAGCTTTATGTATAATATATTTATATAATATATCAGTAAATATTATTAGTCTCAATTTTGTACATATTGTTAACTTGAAAGTAGAGATACATGAATTTATATTTCTATACATAAAAAAACTGTAATCTGCAATAGTAGCTGTATGTCATTTATTAGAAAAGATTGTTAATATTTATTATTATAATAAATAATTAAATGAGTAACATGCATGTATTGTGTTCCACGTTTTTATATTAACATATTGTCCTTCCTGTATTCCAAATGCAGTGTGTACTTTCAAGTTATTTCTGGTCAACAATAATGTAGGTAAACTGAAGTTTACATTGGAAATGTTAATGTGAAGTCATTTGTTCATATTTAAAAATTGTTTAACAGAAACGCAAATAAATCACAATTTACAGCTTCAAGAAAAATGTGAAAGTACTCGTTTATTGACAGTGTATGCAGAAGAAACTCAAAGTCAATACAATGAATGCTTTGCTGAGGTATGTTAAATTCCCTTTGACTTTTTATTACTTAGTGTTGATAATATATACCCTAATAAAAAAGCTTTTATATTTATCCAAAGGCTGCCAAGCAAGAGAAATTATTGGAATTACAAAGAGAAGCAATTAATCAACTTCAACAAAAAATTTCTTTCATGGAACACAATAGTCACTTAACTAGTACTTCTATCCATGCTATGCATTTTTCTATTTTAAAATCTACACAGGTAGACAAAATAGGATTATTATTTAAATGCGTAATTTCAGTTAATAAAAAAATATAATTTTCAAAAATGTGTTTTATTGTATATTAATGATTTAGATGTAATTAGCAGAATACATATAAGCTAATATAAAATGTTTATAATCTTAAAAGATATTAATAATTACTAATTATTGCAATTTAGGAACAACTAGAAACTCGTGTGAACGATATACAAGCTATGAAGCACAAGGTACGATAAACTATTATTAATTATTATAAATAAAAAGCAGCAATTTGTTTACGATTTATTTGTATTCAAAGACAAGTACATTTTATTTTAAATAGGTTGATACTTTGGTACAATCAAACTGTTGTTCAGAAAATAAGCATTTAAATATGACAAAATGGTGGCAAGAAGCGGAAGGAAAACTACAAGAAATGAGGTAACAAAATAAAATTTTGTGGTAATATAGATATCTGTAAGTAGTGAAGAAGTATCATTTTCTCTATAATTATTTCAGAAGATTAGTCTCTAAATGTGCACAGAAAGCAAAAATGAATGAAGACAAAGAGTGCCAGTGCAAAATAGAAGTTGCAGACAAAAGTTGCATCACACAAGATGTAATTAATTTCAACAATACAACGTGTAATAACATAGTACAATGTAAGGGTTACTTACATGAACATGAGTTACAGTCAGAAATAGATACTTTAATCAGAGAAAATGAAGATATGAAAAGGCAATTAGAAAAATATAAATTAGATTTTGATATAATTGACAAGGAATTGAAAATAGAGAGGGAAAATGAAAGTTATACTCAACAAATTTCATTTGAATTACAAAAAATGAGAGACACAGAATGTTGTCTACGTTATGAAAATGAACAACTGAAAACTGATTTGAAGAAGAGTACAAGCAAAGCAGAAGATTTATTGGAGAAAGTGCAACTGTTTAAAGAAAACGATATAAAATTTGAAAAATTACTTAAAAAGCTGGAAGATAAACAAACACAAGTATGTATAAATATGAACACTATTAACATTTTAAATTATAGATGCTTTGATAAATTAATTCTACATTTTTAGATCAATAATTTTTATAAACAAGTCAAAAATAATGAAATTATTATGAAAAGACAAACTGAAACCATTGAAGATCTTGAGAAAAAATTACTTAGAAGTACCGTCCAGACTCAAGGGTATTTAACTGAGTTAAATGATGCAGAAGAAGAGATGTTAACTCTGAATGATAAAATACAATCTTTGAAAAACATGTTGATAGAAAAGTCAAAGGATATGACTAAGTTGCAAGCAGATTATGAAATTCTAAAGGTATCTTAAAATATTTTTAAAAGACCAAAATATTTAATATTTAATTTAAGACTTAAACATATTTTTGCAAAAGTCAAAAATGTTTATACGATTTACAAATTTATATTTCAGAACGACAATACTATATTGAAGACGGAGAACAATGCATTTGAAAATAAATCAAAAGATGATGTTTGTGTGATGAAAAATAAGGTACAAAGTTTTTAAGATAAACATAATATTCAGTACTTCATAAATTATATATTTGTTTCAGTTTAAAGAAGTTCAGAGGCAATTATGCTGTACTGAAATGAATTATCGCAGAGTCACAGAAGATTTCCATAAGGTGCAACAACAATTGGTCCAAATGACAAAACGTGAGGCAGATTTACAAGAATATTTAACAAACATGGTAATTATCATTAATATCTTATATATTGGCCCACTTAAATCTGTAATGCTTTTATGTAATTACTTTAATGTTTATTTATTACTTTAGGAAAAGGAATATTGCTTAAAAACATCAAATATGGAAAATGAAAAGGCTAATCTAACAATTTGTTTAGATAAATTCAAGGATGAGTTAGAGAATATTCAAGGAAATTATTTATCAAAAACTAGTGATCATTGTAAACTACAAGACATTTGTAAATCCTACGCAGAACAATTAGATATTTTGCAACAACAAGTTAAATAAATTAATTTAATTTTTTAACGTAATGATTTTAATATATAATATAATAAATCATTCTATTTGTTGTATTTCTAGGTTGAAAAAGAACGAGTACAATTGAAAGAGTGCATGGAAGAAAATTGTCTTCTTATTAAAGAAAAAGCCTTGGTGGACCAAAATAATTGTGAAATTATTTCTGAATTACAAGAAACTCACAAATCATTATTAGAACTGAAGAAAGAATGTCAGCTCAAAAATAAATCTCTTGCTTGTATATCAGCAGAATTAACAGAAACAGCGAAAAGTAGATCAGAACTTTGTAATCAATCTCAATACATTGTTTCCTGCATTCGTATTTGGATGGTAGAACAGCGAGATTATGTTAATAAACTCAGTTCCAAATTGAAGTGTCAGCAACAACAATTACGAGAACTTGAATTTGAGAAAAAGTAAGTGTTTTTGTTAACTCTTATTACAAATTTTATCTAAATCATATAACATCTGTACAAATTTTGGAGACTTCAATCTCTTAAAAACAGTTGAACATTTTATTGTAGAGCTCTCTTAGATGAAACAAAGAAGTTAAAACGCAGTAATCATTTATTAATTCAAAGATTTAAACGAATGAATCGATACAATGGAAAGAATATTAAAAATGTTTGTATCGGATGCCATATATTACCTTCAGCTACTGCACAAAATCCTGACACAGTAATTTCCACAAATTCAAAATATCTGTTTCTTCAGAAAGTGAGTAAATTTTTAAACATTACTTTTTATAAATTTCAACTTTTCATGCTTCTCTTTATCTAGAAATCGAATCCTACTAAGGTAACACGACGTGTTTCAACATGTGGCAATACTTGGTGGTTTCCTAAAATGAAATATTTGACAAACGAACTTCGAAAAAGTAACATAGAATATGAAGAAAATTTCTGTAACAGAGGAAATGCTGATTCAGCATTGGAAGAAAGTCGTGATTGTGGTTATCAATCGTCTGCCAGCAAATGAGAATATTATAAAGCATTTTGTCTAATAGAATTAAAATAATTATCTTTTCACTGCTACTACCCTCGAATTTTCTCACCTGGTGTAGTACTTTTTGTGTTATGATTTCTATTATTATTCATACCTATGAATGAATCTTAAAGCATATAAATATATAGATGGAATAGGTTATTCATTTTTATAATTGATTTTCTTCGATCCAACTCAATGCATTATCCAAATTTATAGTAAAATGATAAATTTCATGACATGAGATATGTAATAATACAAGATTTTCTAAAAATACTTCATGAAATATTTTAAACACACACTTGCATTCTGCTATGGAAAGAACTTCTATACTGTTAGGAGGATTCTGAAATGAAATATGTTTCACCACATATATTGAAATAGTTAAAAGTTATAGTAATATTATAAAAAAGGTACAAACTAGCACAGCATGCAACAAAATGCTTTCATGAAAATACTGAAAAACTTCTTCAGCTGTACATCGTGGGTTGGATAGAAAAAATAAATGTGTTAAATGGACAACTCCCAAAACTACCGAAACACTTTTCTCTGTGAAAGAATATAATCTAAAACATAATTAATGTATGTTCATTTCTAATCATCGACCAAAAAAATATAATAATTAACTAACAAGCTATACCTTACAAACTTGAAAAATTCCCATAGTACTGTGACAAGAATGCGGTTGCATTTTTCTTTATACTTATACAATACTTTTTCTACAAAAAAACATCATTTTATTCGTAACATAATTAATATTTATAAAACATTGAAATATGTATTTGTAGCTGTTTACCAAAGAAAAACATTCCCTCGCTTCTCTGACATTTCTTCAAGTAAATTATATCTTGTTCTGTAAAATACTTCCAAATGCAAACTTTCGGAGATGACTGTATAATGTACCGATCATAAACTGGATTTTTTGGACGAGCCCATGGTTCACATAAATCGTCATAATTTACATTTGATTCAATATTAATTTCTGAACAAACTTTCCGCGAAATTGGTATTCGAGTGCTTGTTATTATGCGTTCTGATAGAGTTGATGATTTAATATTAAATATCGAATTCGAATTATCTGCTGTAATATGATCATCTTTTATCATAACGTTAGTCGACATTATTCGCAATCACTATGTTTTTGATGTAAACAGGAGTAGCTATTATATATAATTGAGCAAACAGTGCACATATATATATATTATATATATATGTCAGCTATCAAATTCAAATTCGAGAAACAATTGCAATCAATAATGCCAATATGTTGCTAATATGTACATGTTGGTACATATGAATTAAATTTCTTTTGAGGTAAATAAAGTTATTTGACATAATTTAATTGATAGTTGAATTTACTCGCATGTAAATAATAACAGGCTTATTTATAAAATGATAAATATACTTCTGGATGATAGTGAATGGTGAATGCGACGAAACCGATAATAATATTCACAAGTTTATTCTTTTGCTTGTGTAATCATTTATAATTTATCATGAATTATCGAATAAAATTAATATACAATATATTTCGGAGCAAAAATTTGTTATACATGTTTACAAACTAAGAAAGTAAATACATAGGTAATTAGCAGCAGGAATGGCCTACTATCTTACAAGATGTTTTGCGTGCCAAAAATTCATCATACATTGTATATTTTAAATGTATATTATTACTAATATTAATATTATTGTTAATAATCAATTTACCATTAATATTATCATTATTACTTATTACCATTAACATTACTTATATAAATCATATTAATTATATATGATTTATAGTATAATCGTATTTATATATTTATATATATATATTTATATTTATAACGAACACCGCCCATTACTACTAGAATTACAAATGGGAGTTTCACCAAATCTCTTTCTCTCTCGCTCGCTCTTTCTCTCTCTCTCTTTTTCACTTTCTCTCGCTCTCTCTCTCTCTCTCTCTCTCTCTCTCTCTCTCTCTCTTTCTCTCTCGCTCACTTTCTCTCTCTCTCTTTCTCCCTTCCTTTTTTTCGATAGATCTGATACTCAAAATAGATGATATATCTTCGAATGAAACGTGATACACGCATTTTTCTAAATTAATCACTCAGGCAAAATGTTCGTCCTGCATAGTTCACCTCCCATTCCATAATAGTGGCATTTTTCCATCGTTTTACGTTCCATTCAAATTCAATGCGGACACATTCATGGTGTACTTATATTTTTGGATTATGGTACATATCTGCAAGCAAAAAGTAGTGTGCTCCTACAGTGATTTATAAAACAAATGATGTCTGAGAAAACAACGAAATTTTCACTTAATTTCCACTTAACAAACGAAGAAAATTATATTGTATAAATATACAAAATAACACATGTTTATTGTTCAAAATGTGCAGTTATGAAGATAGAAAGTTATCATTTAAAATTGAAACAGCTAAAATCTCAGTGAATTATGCATAGTGTAAATGCAATGAATCGCAATGACTTCCGATATAGGTTTCAGTAACGCTATTTTCACCATTAAGAATTCGCTGAAACTAAGATTAGTTAGCAACACTTAACGGTAACAATTAACAATGTCTCTGAATAGTTGCACTTTTGTTATTAAACGGTCAAAGTATTTATACACTTCTTATCGTTATACATCATTAAAGACGCATACAAGTCAACGAATATACACTGGTGCATGGTCAAGTGTCTAGGTCTAAGATTTGGTCGTGATACTTATTTTAGCGGTGTTGAATTTTCCCCAAACTCACTTGCTTTTGAACGACTTAACAGATAAAGTGAGGAACATTGAAAATTAATTAGATATGTAGAAAAGAAAGTTATTTACAATGAAAAATCCCCAACTCGAAAATTCAAAGAATTATGAAAATTTGGGAAAATGTAGGGCACGTATAATTTTATTTTGTAATTCGCAAATTGTAAGAGATAGAAAAGAAGTTTGCAAACAAGAGTTACATATACTGTATGTATCCCCAGAGTTTCATAATTTTCTGAATTTCCAAATTGGGAACTTTCTCTTGTGAGTTAGCAAATTCTTATTAGATAGAATTGTGTCAATGAAAAACCTATATCGATGGCTTTAATGTAACCCATATACGATATTGTATGATAAAGTAATTAAATTACAATTATTCATGGTCATAAGTAATTATGATTACACTATATTAACTTACCTAGGAAGGTGTTTCAAATAAATCTAATGTGTAGTTGTAAAAAAAGAACACTTTTCATACTTCAATTATCCTTTGCAATTTGAAAACCTGTGACAACTAATCGTACTTTACACTTAAAACACTGTTAAAAACAGTAATTTCAGAATAGTCTTTCCACTTTTAACACTTAAGTTTACAGGAAAAACAAATTTTATATAAAATTTATCATCTACAAAACGATAATACATAAAAAATAAATTATGCAAAAGCTATACAATTTAACTGAAAGAAAGTATACGATTGATAGAAAGAATAAATATTACTAGCTGGAATTTAATAATAACTGCAAAACTTACAACATTAAAATATTTAGACAAACGTGATTATCCAAAAAAAACTTAAAAGTTGCATTAGTTAAATCAACAGACTCAACTTTTGCGTAAGAAATTAACATTGCCTTTAATGTCATTTTAAGATTTACAGTAACAAGGTGGTGAATATTTTACAAGGATTATTTACTTTTGCATCTAACAATTCACTATATAATTCATAATGTAAAAATAACTACTACATAAGTATTAATCAAATAAAAGTTAAGAGAAATAAATGTAGTAAGGAAAGTATATATATATATATATATATATATATATATATATATATATGTGTATAGTATATATATATAATGTTTATGAACATACTGCAGGCATCACTTATGTGGCAGAATCTTGCAAAATTCAAAATATAAATTGTAAACGAATAAATGTATATATTTACTCACAATATAGTGTAAATAATAAGCACGACTAAAATTTTTGCAATAATATCATAAGCGCGATAAAATAAGAGTATAAAATTATATTGAAGGTTTACAAATAGAAAAAGAAAGTATCAAATATTTAAACTGCTCACTAGTATTCACTGCAATAATTAGTCTAAGCTATGTGAAATACAATAATTGTATAAGGAAATTCGTATATAAATATGAAAATTCTTTACTTTGAAAGAAAATATTAGTTAAATGCCAAAACATTTGGAATTTATGTTTTCACCTCATTATTGTGAGAAATAAATTCGCAACAAATGAACTAGCGTATGTTATTATAACACACTTTCTAATCGGTTCCTTAATTAATGGAAAAATACTATTTTTTTATAATGTCCGACATAATTAGTGACATATTTATTCACCGAGTTTTAAGAATTTTATAAATTCTTGTATAACAGCAACTTGTTTATGCAGAATTCTTTTTTACATTATCAATTAATATACGTACAATAAAGATTTAAGAAAAAAAAACACTGATTCAACTTTTAATTTCACTTACTTAATAAATATGAAGATCGAAATAAGTCAGGAATATATGCAATACAAATTATTAGATATAACAAAAAATGCACTGCAGAAAGATTTACGCACATATTCCGCAATACTAATACATATTTTTTCTTGAAAAACCCATAAATTACACATTTCTAACCTAATTAATATCAAATTTGTTTCCACTGCAAAACCTTTCTCCTTATACATTTTTGCATTATAAAAATATCTAGACATAATGTATTATTATACTGAACATTGAACTCATAACATATCTGATGCATATATCAATTGGTTTGTGACTGCTCAATAGATATTATTTCCAGTATTGTTGATCACCAAGGTGACAAATTTGATCTAATATAAAAATATATACCAATACAGTATTTAACACGTACAGATTTGGATAATCACTTGCAACAATTGCCAGTTGCTGTCTTTTGTCCTTCTGTCTCGACTAATCGACGACCTTGACCGCTTGTACTAGCACTTCCCGATTGTTCATTTTTTGGAAGTTTCTTAGCTGCAACAGATTGATACAACAAAACTTATTTGTAAATTTATATATTTATTTCTACATGGAAGAATTAAAGTATGGTAAGAAATAAGTCTTCGCGAAGCATGCCTAACACACCAACAGATATTATTTCGAAACCAGATGCCCATTTCATATGCACCGCTATCATTGTAATTGGAAATGTTGTTGAACTATTCTAGTATATCTTTACTTGCGCCAATGTAATAATTAATTTTATTTATGGAATAAAGAAATATTGTAAATTATCTTACCTATCGCTAGAAATATATCGTTAACATTCATTGCTGTTTTGGCTGAAGTTTCCATGAAAAGAAGGCCATTTTCATCTGCGTATGTTTGAGCTTCATCAAATTCTACACCTCTCTTATTTGCAAGGTCTGCTTTATTTCCAGCTAATGCTATAACTATGCTTGGACTGGCTTGTCGTTGCAATTCCTTTACCCACGTTTGGGCACGTACAAATGTGTCCTATATGTGTAATTAAAAGATTAGTCTGTACAAACAGCGTAAAATAATTTATTAATAATGTTTCGGAAATAAATTACAGATGTATTTAGACTCCAATAAATAGAAAATCCAGAATTAAGTTTAAAAGAATGCTACAAAATATAGGAAAAGTTGGAAGAAGTAATTACAATTTTGCATCTTTAGATATTATTTACCTTGATGTCATTATATTCTTTGGCATGTATGGAAATATTATTTGCAATTAAGTTCAATATTTAGTTTGAATAATTTTTACTTGCCTGGTTTGTTATGTCATACACAACAATGGCTGCCTGTGCACCTCGATAATACATTGGAGCAAGACTGTGATAACGCTCTTGTCCTGCTGTATCCCAAATCTCAAATTTTACAGTTGTGTCATCCAGACATACTGTTTGCGTTAAAAATGCAGCTGAAATGATTAATCAAATAATCAAATAATGATTTCCATGAATTAACAAATACTATTTATGGGCATACATAGTGATTCTAACTAGGTCAAGTTTTCATTTTATTCCAAGTTAGAAAAACGAAAATAAGTTTGTAGTATTTAACAATCTCTACTATCTTGAGTACAGTTTCAAATCGGTGTACCAACAAAAGTTTAGTGTTAGCATTACAGTAACAAAATATAATTTACTTTCTGTTTAAATGTAAACATGTAATTTTTCTTGCATAAATTAATTCTATTTAGCATTTTATTACTTTTAATATATAACAAAATATTTTAATGTTTGTTTAATTACAACAAGCATTCTAACGTTTTAGGATAACATGCATATTTTAATATATTTTTCTATATAATATAGTATATTATTTATTACAATGTTTACAGTTTCATTTAGATGAAAGATATAATTGTGTTTTGCCAATGCAACAATGTATAATACTACCATTTACTAAAATCTTAGTAACATATCTGTGATTATAAGGAAAATCACAGCATGTCACAATTTCAAAAAATTTTAGTTTATCCATTAATTGAGCTTTAGAGTATAGGATTTACGTATTTACCAGAAAAAAAGTCATGAAAAGAAGTTTGAAAGGCTCAAAAAATAATGCAATTTAACCAATATCCTATACAAAGAATTAATGGTCAAAACTTTAAACGTCAATATCTCGAAAGTGAAAATAAGTGACATGCGACGTTCTTCCTTATAATCACAGATATATATTTTGTGAAATAAGTTCTTACCTCCAATAGTACTTTCTTGATACTCGTGAAACTGTCCTTTAACAAACCTCAACACGAGGCTTGATTTTCCAACTGCTGATTCTCCGAGCAATACCAATTTGAACTGACAAATCTTTCCTTGTGTTGAACCATTTGGCCTCTGGGCTGTACCCCGATTAGCCATGATTACCTATATGCAAAAAGATTGTTAATCTCTTGAAAGTATTATATTTCTAAAACGTAATGTAACGAACAGTCATCGTTTGTATCGTAACTTCATTCGGTAGATAAAGATCCCACATTTATACAATGTTAACATGAAAATTTAAACAAGATTTTGCTAAGAACTATTTTTGCAAGCTGAAAGATGTTTTGAAATAATAAAGTGTCGCTGAATTTGAAGTGGGTGATATCCTATATAGCAAAGTATACGAAACGAATAATATAATTTATTGAATATGCAAATATTCAGCGCGTATTGGAGTAAGAAAAGAAGCTAGATACTATAAAAACAAGTTCACGCAAAATTTTATTATCTGTTCTGTTATGACTAAACTGCGGATCTTTATGCGAAATAAACATTTCTTAGCAGACTTGCAACAAACTTAATTTTCTTTCTTATGTTTAGTAGGTTGGAAATAATAGATTTTTGCTATTTTAAATTACACCTGCTAATTCTTGTGATAAAGGCACAAAATCCACAGACTAAATAGTTACGATTATTGTCTACTCACAAGTGAAAAGTACAGTGGGTAAAAACTAAAGGGAAATAATATACTACTTAACACATTAAACCGGAGGTCTTGTTAATTACATTAGCGAATTAGTTCGCGGAAACTAGTCACGGAGAATTGAGCAGCTCTCGGGCGTTGATTCGCAATATAATGTTACTGTTGATCAGATTCGAACACTATAAATGATAATACGAAGTCCGGTTCTTAACGAGAAGATTGAACGAAGAGAAGAGAGTAAGGATCGGTAAGATAGAGTGAACGCAGCAAGGTTCACGGCGATCACGGGATTCGCAATTCGCACAACACGGTGAGTGACTAGGTAGAAGAAGGAAACAGGTCCGCATCGCACGAGCCCGTCCGAGTCCGAGTGTGAGTCAGAGCCCGGGTACGGACTCATACGGGGGGGGGGGGGGGGAAATGTCCGTAAGAGTGAAAAACACGATCGTATATATGTATTGGATGCACACTATTTAGCGAGTACACCGACTTACTATATTAGTAAAAGAGACTCACCCGAAAGAGTTATCTACGTAACCAATACCTCATAACCTTCGGACGAAATGGTATTATCGAAAAATCACGAGAAACCGTTAAAGCGGTGCATAAGGACTGCGAAAGAAAGAAAGAAAAAAAGATACCGATAAGGACGCATAGAGTTCTGTGTACGCGCGCGCGAATTCTCTTTCTCGCTTTAGCCTAGCCGTGGCTCATAACGCTCTTTCTCTCTTGTACACATGCTCACTTAAACTCCCTGTCTTTTTTCCTCGCTCCGTTATTCGCTTAACTCTCTCTCTCCCACATTACACTCATTCAACCTATCTCTCTCGCGATCTGTTTCTCTGTTCCACGAGAGAGAAAGAGAGAGAGATTATAAGAGACAGAGACAGAGAGGCGAATAAAGGGAGTATAAGTGATGCGCCACGATAGTTACGGGCTCCGAGTGCTTGTCACCGCCCGTGAAACGTCAGCACGAAATCTGAAATATCGAATCGTTCCCGGGAGGGGGGTTTATAAAAAAAAATTTCGTTGCTCGAGAAAAAGAAAAAACACAGAGATAAAAGAAATCGGGATCTTATCAACATCCGTAGTTGGAGATAGTGTCACAGGCGCCTGTGTAGATGACATTCTCCAACTCTAACGTAAACGACACTGTTCATAAACAACCGATTGCTCTCGCGTACGACGATTCATATATAGAAGGAAAAGAAAAACATTCGAGAAATTGTAGGGTTCGTTCGGTAGCATGAATGAAGGGGCAGCTAACAAACAAGATGGAAAAGTCGAATTTTTGTCGATGGTTAACCTGCTGCGTGAGGAGGAAGCTCGCCGTCGGATAGAAATGCGGCACTAGCTCTTTAGGCGTTTAGGTCGATGGGTGCACAACACCGCGCGACGATGATTAATGTCAATTCACTGCCGCGCGTCAGACACGATATCACTTGTCTCCAGTAAATCGGCCCACTAACAGAGCATAGATTGTGCAATCTATATAGAATGTGTACATTTATGACAGCTCCGGTTGGTACACACACACCGGACACACGACTTTGCGATGATCGCTGGGTTTTTTTCACACTCCCCCTTTTTCAGGTTCGAGGACCGAGATTCTTTTACCACTTTTCCAGCAACCACAGCTGTTCCATGCAGCACTTTTCTCTCTCTCTCTCTCTCTCTCTCTCTCTCTCTCTCTTTCTCTCTCGAGCGAACGAGTTTAATAATTGTAGATTTCTTTTTGTTGATGGTGATTTGCAGTTTCCAATCTAACTATTTTATCGCACTAAATGGAACCAAGAAGACTGAGCCTCAAATCACGCACACGGAACACACAGTGGCTGTGACACTTTCGTTTTTACAACGACGTTTAACTGTTGATCACGCACACGAAACTATTTTTCCGATGACTAACGAACTAGTCAATTACCAGGAATCGTTCGTGAAATTCTTGAAGAATACGACCAAACGACCTCAACCAAGGAAAATCTTCCGCCGTGGCTACCTTTCTTCAATGTCGTTTTCTTTTTCCTCGAGTCGGGAATATTATGGCGCATTTCGATGAAACCGACCCCAGAGATCAGCGCCTCTCTCGACCGATAACATTGCGCACACGGTAACAGAGTGTACTATTTTATTTATATATATAGATACGAAACTTTTGGTATTTTCCGAAAATCAATTCAAGTAGGTGCACACATCAGGAATATTTTCTCGGAATACAACCGTTGTAATACACATACACACAAGTGTACGAAATACCGAAATACGTTTCTGAATGCATACAGTGCCAAAGGAACAGCCCGAATATTCCTACAAAATTCTTTGTAAATTTTGAAGAATTGTTTATAACATGAATAGAGGAGAATAATAGAAGTAATCGAGTTATAATAGAGAAGAATAATAAAATATCTCAGACCAAGTAAAATACACATAAATATACCAGAATATGCGTGGTTGGTTTTTTCTTTACTCCACAATGCTCCACAATGCTCCACAAGTATTCTACCTAAATATTTTCAATGTTGGCACACCTGTTACATCACGGGAAGGCATCACCCTTAGACCATATACAGGGTGTCCCAAAAGTACTTCAACTCCGGGAAATGGGAGGTTCCTGAAGTCATTTCAAGCGCCATTTTCCTTTTGCAAAATGTTGTCCGCGGCTTTGTTTAGGAGTTATTAACGAAAAACACGGACCAATCAGAGCGCGAGCTCGACGCTCGCTGGCACGTTCAACGCGGCGAGCCGGCAGGCGGTTGGCTGGAAAATGGCGCTTGAAATGACCTCAGGAATCTCCCATTTCCCGGAGTTGAAGTACTTTTGGGACACCCTGTATATACCACAGCTCAAAGGTGAAGCGTTTGATGCGTATATAGACGATGCATTAGCGGTATATTAAAAAAAGTAGATGAAAATACCGAAAATGTTGTTTGAATACTGTTCTAGAGTAACCAGGGATAACTCGCTCGACATAATCTTCTATTTTTTCGGAAAACAAGCTCTCCTCGTGTTTCGCCAATCAATTATCTCCAAATCAAAATTTACAAAAATTTCTTCCAATTCATCATCGCTGTCATTGATATCGGTAGTATCACTCGAATCACTACAATTGTTCATGTCTCCGTTTTCAATGTTTTTATTTAACAAAAATAACGTTAATGCACATAAGTCATCCATGTAAGCAGCCATTTTTTATTCGCATCAAATGCATGGAAAAGCATTCCGTTCCCAAGCGCGCATCATGCAACGGAACGGTCAATGCGCGCATCACATTGAATGCAGTCTATGCGCATAATGTGTGTCACGGAACGCACCCTCAGACTTCAGACAAGTTCTGAACTTCTCATTGTAATATTGAGACGTCGCGCGTCGCGTCAGTTTGGGTTCCAGTGAGCAGCCATTTTTTATTCGCATCAAATGTATGGAAAAGTGTTCCGTTTCCAAGCGCGCATCATCACGCATCATGCGCATTAACGAAACAGCAGAACAATATCAATGCGCGCATCACATTGAATGCGATCCATGCGCTTAATGCGTGAAACGGAACGGACCCTTGTCCATTCCCTGTAGACTGTAGACTGTAGGCCAGTCCCCGAGGGGGGAGAAGCCACCCCGTGAGGAAATGCGTTACGCATACCCCGGCTACCCTAGAGGGGGAGATGCTGTTATGTGGGACTCCCCCGGCCTGGCGGGCGCGCGCAGCACGCCTCACACCCATCCCTATACTATGGAGGGGGTGTCCGGATCACGCAAGTATTCAACAGGCCACCCCCTCACTTACAACATAGCCTGGGGGAGGGGTTAACCTCACTCACTAACCTACACTAAGGTCCCGGTATGGGACCCGCCCGGTGTCCCCTTCCCCTGCGGGCCGTCGGAACGAGCTTCTCGAGCCTCAGCTCGGTCCACCCTCGGCCCCCCGGCGACCTCCTGCCCCGCTCGGAGCGGGAGACTCCTCCAGGGCCACGCTCCGGCTAGGGCAGGAGGACGCCGGACATGGTAAGGGAGGTTCATCGGAGGCGTTTTCCGACACGCCCCGCCCCTACCCATTTCGCCACCCCCGCGGTCACCCGCCAGACAAGAGAGGACCGAGCGAGACCCCAAAAATGTGAAACGCTTCACGATTTTGCGTGACATCCTTGCGCAGAGGCCATGCTAAGGGGGGAGAAGCCCCCCCCCCCCCCCCGAATAGTCCTAACAAGGAACCACAGTGACGACAACTGTGTTTCCCCCATCCCTGGGCCACTCGATGGAAGGGCGAGTCCAGCTCGACTCCCGGTGACCCCGTCGCGCAACCATTCCGGAGCGCGATCGCCTGTCGCTCTCCCCGGTGGTGCGAACGAGGGAGTCTTCGACCGCGGTAAGGGCCCGTCCCTCGGAGGGGTGCAATTCGCGCAGTCCCGGGACCAGCCCCCCCCCCCTCATCCCGTGTACGCGGATAGTGGCGGCACTACCACGCCGACAGCCCCTTCCAGTGGAAGAAGGCCACTAATGTATATATCAGTGGAGGAGGCTCATCCCCGTGTGTGGACCCCGCCTTAAGAGCGGGGCCTGTTACCCCACCTCCATTGGAGGGGGCCTCTTACCCATGGATACAACTTCATTGTAACGTGGCTAGTTGACCACGCGAACGTAGTTATGATAGCGCTACTGCACCATATGTTCGATAAGTTCGATTAATGGTGCCGGGAGGGAAATTTGAATATAAAACGTAATGCTTAGGTGAAAGTCGTGTATTTCGTATATGTACATATATTTTATTCGAGCGCGATAGCTTAGAATCCTTGACGTAATTTTAGTTGTGCTAGACTAATCGAGGAATTTAGGCAAGGTCAAAATATATTATGTGTTCAATTATTTACATCTATTTTGTACGATTTTACAAAAGAATTGTCAGACAACGTAAAAACACTTTGTTTCGTAAACTTTCATTATAAATGTATCTGGCAGTCTAATTAATCTAGCAAAGTATAGCAAATGCAAGTTCATTCGACAAGGCTTCATGTAGAAGTCTGTAAAACCGTTCGTGTTCGTTTTACATTGCCGGTTTTACAACTGTTTACTTGGCTAGCAAATCTTAGCGAGTTTAACGTTTCACTATAACATTCGTCTAAAGGCGATATATTTAACAACATTAAAGTTTTTGAATTACCGCCCAAAGAGGGCATCAATAAATGAGTGAGCTTCGAATTTCTGTAGGGTACATGTTCTTGTTTTTTCAAAAGAGCAAGAATAACGTTACCTAAGTTCGATAACGATTTGTTAATATTCTTCGTTTCTGCTATTCGAGCCGTCTCCTCGTTTTTTAATCTTTCGGACCCCGCTAAGTCAACTAGATTTAGATTTCCAACTGAAACTTCTTCCTTTACATTGTGCACTCCGATGAGTCGTATTCTTGCCACTGAATGGGATCTTGACGACCTGAATAATTAACAATTCATATCCCTTTTAGAAACCTGTTAATATCAATTGGTGTCTACAAACCTATTAAAATTAAACTGTTAAGGGGGTATTCTGGTTTTCCTTTTTCAACAGATTGTTTTTTCGTTTCTGATCAATAGAAAGACCGGAATCGTGGCAACCGTCGACCCATGTGTTTCAAAACATACTCTATAAAAAGATATATAACTTATCTAATTTTAATTAGTTTTATTTTT
Source organism: Lasioglossum lativentre (assembly GCA_916610255.1). Classification (NCBI taxonomy): domain Eukaryota; kingdom Metazoa; phylum Arthropoda; class Insecta; order Hymenoptera; family Halictidae; genus Lasioglossum; species Lasioglossum lativentre. The sequence goes on along the minus strand of OU744356.1, from coordinate 33,593,143 downwards.
AAAAATCACACTGTACTTCAAATACTAATAAATATGTGTGCATCAAAAATCATAATGTTAGAGGTTCAATAGTCTTTCTGAAAAAATTTCTAAAGTTCACGCAAAAACGGATTTAAGAACCAGAATACCCTCTTAAGATGGAAAACAAGGTTTTACCGCTCGTTTGATAGAGTAGCCGCAACTGCTCTGTTACGTTGTGCGATTAAAAGACACTCTTGCAATTCTTCAGGACTGTGTACCTCCTGAATCGTGAGATTGGTAACGAACAAGTCATGTCCCTTGTTATCCGCCATTCGAATCTCGTGCGTCTTTGATTGAGGGTTCAATAAGTCGACGATGTGCTCATTGTAAATTTCAAGAAAGCTAGCTTCTATTCGGTACTCCCAACCGAGCAATTGGAAATGCTTCATCTCTTGAAATATATGTCGTACCTAAGGACAAAAATTGAAATACGTTCATCTTCCTACTGCCGAAAAATATCGTAAGTTATAAATGATCCAGATGATGTAGTACCGTTCTAGGTATCATGCCTTCTGTTTCAATACCAGGCGAACCTTCCATGGTATACGTTTTCCCAGAACCAGTCTGGCCATATGCAAACACACAAACATTGTATCCTTCCAAGGCAGATTGAACTAGGTGGGACAGCTCTTCAAAGATATCCTCTTGCTTAGCCAAAGATGAAAAAACTTTATCGAAAGAAAATTCGTGTCGCGTTCCTCTCAGTTTTCCACTGCAGCTCATTGAATCTGAACCATCAGGCTTGCCCACTTCTATGGTGCATTCGTCCACATAGTTCATGACATACATTCTGTAAACATTAGACATAGTAAATAATAACGAGTTCAATTTGCAGTATCGATTGCATGGAAAATACATACGCTTTGCCAAGTTCGCTCGGAGTTCTAGGACGGACTCTGCAAAACACTCTAATGTTTCCTTTCATTTCTTGTATAACATTATGTAGAGCTCTACGTTCCCTGTCCATTGTATGAACTAAAGATTGTAGATCATTGTTCTTCGTAGTCAGCTTCTCATTGAGCTGCCTCTGAAACTCTAGATTTGTCTGTAAACCTTTTATCTCGGACACATGTTTTACAATCAGCTCTTCTTGTTCGCTGCATTTCTCTTTAAACTCTTTTAACGATTCTGAAACATTTTTATACACTTCCTCAGTTTGTTTGAGGCGTTCATTCAAATTGTCTCTTTCATCCTTAATTTCTTTGAGCTCAATATCTAATGCCTTGGATAGGCTTTCGAGTTTTTCAGCTTGAGATTTATACTTATTTAAATCTGTTTCCAGAGTGATCATCTTCTCCTGAATACCATTGTACTTGGATGTAGTATCTTTGTACATTTGTCGTATGCTGGTCAACTCATTACTTGTGTGGACTAAGCGACCCTTCAAGTCCCATTTGGCAGGCTTAGCCGTAGTTACAGACCCGTTCTGTGTAGTCCTAGCATTTTGTACAGTTCTGCTGCTGCTTGCGTTACCCATTAGTGTAGTGCCACCTCTTTGCAATGTTGCTGGTCTCGTCGGTCTGGTACATAGCTTTTTAGCCTCAGTATGATTCGTGAGGTTAGTGGCTGGCCTCTTAACTGCTTTAGTCGTAATGGTGGACAACGTTTTGGATCTGTTCATACTTGGCTTTGGAGGTTGCTTGTTTTCGCTTGTACACTTAGAATTTAAGTTGACTACGCTTTTAGCATTCTTTAAAGTCTCTGATACAGTACTTGTACTTGATCCAGGTAGACAGCTTGGGTTTTTTTGGATCTTTTGACTGTTCATATTCATGTTAAGATTGGGTATTCTGCTGATCGAGTTTCCTAACACAATTTTTAGCTTTGGTAATCTTGAGTCCATCTACGAAACAGGGTGGCGAAAATTAATACGAGCATAATTATAAACAAGCATCATTCTCAAAAAACTCAACGAAAACAGCAACGCATGCATTACTTCAATAAATAGTTCAAAAAAACTTTTGTCAAACAAATCTACTACCGTTCATGCTTTGAGAAAAATTGAGGTCGGATTAATGAAAATCGAATTCTGAGAATGTTCGTAGCGTGTTGTTCGTGACAAGCGAAACGTGTACGAACGACAGTTACAGCAAATCTATAAAACAAACCTCTTCGCTTATAATAATATAACATCAAATCCCTCGCAGTCACACGTATCAACAGTCTACGAAGCAAATTGTTTACCGTTAGAATTACCTAATCTCTGAAGTCAAACAACACCGTTCTCTATTTCACTTTTCGACAGCGGTCAAACGCAGTCAAACGGCAGTTAAACAATGTCCGCTACATTTATTTGAACTTGAATTTACTTGGCCAATCAGGCAATCCGGCGGGCCGCGTACGTGAGGACCAATCAGTGATGGTATATTGGACCAGTGATGAGATATTGGGCTGCGCAGGAGCCAAAGTGGTGCCTCTATCGGCGTAGAGGTGAAGTAAAAATAAACTAGGACAAGGATAGAGAGATCCTTGTCTCTCCTACAGAGCTGTGACAGAGAGAGAGATATGTCACTCGCAGGAGAGACAAAGACAGAAAGATAACCAAGCGGCTTATTTCCTGAACTTTAGGACAATTTTCTGAAGCGAAGAAGCAATATTTTCTCACGATTTTTATGCAGAAATATTCGTGGTATTATTTTGCATCGCACTGCAGAGCCCTTTTTTGGAAAAAGTGTACAGAAAAAAATTTCTTCTACAAAAACGTACAGTTTTATTTTTTATAAAGTTTCAAGAGCCAAAATGCAAAAAAGGGCTCTGTACGGTTACCCGAAATAGAACAAAGAATATTTTAAAAAAAGAAACGTGAGAAAATATTGCTTCTTCGCTTCAAAAAATTGGATGGGCTTCATCGAAAAATCAAGCCGCGCGGTTACTCTGCCTTTGTCTCTCCTGCGAGTAACATATCTCTCTCTCTATCACAGCTCTGTAGGATACTTTATTGCTGGCTACGATGTGAAAGTTATGACAAATAGCAGCTTGCTATTAAATTGATTGTGCCTACGCTATTTATAAACGTACAATATACTATATATTATAATACATCCGTAATAAACATTATAATGCAGAAGGAAGTTCGGGGGGCCCCCAACTGACGGCGCCTTTCATATAGAGGCCTGCTCTGTCAAGTTGCTCCTAGAATTTGCCAAGGAGGCCGGCTTGTACGAGCGGCCACTATAAACTATAAACACGGCTGCCCTACACAGTGTTCCGATTGAGCCAGCTTTTTTTCGCGCATGCGCGGCAATTTCAGCCTCAGTAACGTAACCTTTTCGATGAAATCGGGTAGCTTGAGCACCCCGCAGACTTTTAAAAAATTATTAGTCTATACGTAGCTCTTTCTCCACTATTAAACCTCCATTGTATAATAAAATATTAATAATACTTACCTCGTTCCGCGTCACGTCTCTCGTCCATCAGTCGTCCCGCCAATATAATTGCCACAGGCCGTCAGGGCCCTGGCCGCTCTGCTGCGTCATTGTAGATACGCTACTGTTTTGGCCGCGCATGCGCGAAAAAAAGCTGGCTCAATCGGAACACTGGCCCTACCTGGCCCTACCTTTCTGGGCCCGGGTACAATGGTCCCATAGGACTAGGTGCCCGGCACAGACCACAAGAAGAAGAAGTAAATGCAATGTACCTTGAACTTCATTGAGCACAAATATATATACACATATACACGAATAATTCATAACACAAATACATTACAATATACATATATTTGTTGCATCATCGATATAGGTACATTATTAAAATAACATACAAAATAATCTGAATTTCTCGTATTTGAAAACAAAAAAGTGTAATTACGACAAGAAATATTATTTGTAACTTGATGCATATGAAAAAATTGTTATGTATTTTATGGCAGAATAAATATGTTAACGAATCGCTGATATATAAAAATTTATTTAAAATATATATATATATATTATATTCGATTATTTAGTGACGCAATTATTTATTAATAAATAGTTCGTAATAAAATTAAAAATCATAATGAAACATTTCAGCAAATTATTAAAATGGAATCGAATCGAAAACCATGATCGCTATTCAGTTGTATAGTCTCGTGGCGCAGTAATAAATTCATCATTGTTCGACATGTTATTTGAAATTGCACATATACTGTATTTTACAAATCGGTATCGGTGAAAGAAATTATACGAAATTCGAAAAATATATGTTTATACATTTGTAGCCGTTTTCGTGACTTAATCGTTCATTCATTCCGTGTATTAAATACATGCTTAAGTTGATGTTAATAATTCAACACCGTCCGTTAATCCTTCATCGTTACTTTCGTGTTTTATAGGAACAATGTTGCTTGCGTTAGTTATCACTTTTATATCGTTGGACGAACTCAATGGCGGATTATTCGTGACAAACGTGTTCAAAGATGCGGTATCGCTGAAGTTTACTGCAATAGGCATTCTCGGATCTTCATTAGTGTCGCACTGATTAACACTATTGTTAGTACCTACAGTGTGTGAGTACCTCTTCATGTGAGTTGTTAAGTTTCCACTGTGATAAAAATCCTTTCCGCAGACTTTACATTGAAACGGTTTAATCCCGGAATGTATCCTCTCGTGTATGGACAAGTTTCCACTGTGCCTGAACTCTTTACCACATATACTACATTTGTACGGCTTGACTCCCGAATGAGTCCATAAATGCGTCGACAAATTCCCACTGTGACTAAACTTTTTCCCACATATTTGGCAACCGTACGGTCGTTCACCGGAATGTGTTCTCATATGAATTGCCAAGTTCCCGCTGTGAGTAAAACACTTCTCGCATTGACTGCATTTGTACGGTCGTTCGCCGTTGTGAGTCCTCATGTGTATGAACAAGTTGCTTTTATGCCCAAAATCTTTGAAACATATCTCGCACTGATATTTAAATTTCTTTCCTACGTTCAGTTCGGAAGCAGTTTTCGGCGGTCTTCCGGGACGATTCAATTTGATCGAAGTCACCGGTTCTGAATCGGCTATTAATTGATTTACCAGCTTCGGCGTTTCATGGGGAATTGCTGGCTGTTCGGGTTTTCGAGTAGCGTTTACGTGATACCGTTGACTTGTTTGATTCGGATTCATATTCCCCTCCTGAGTAGTCTGGAACATCATACCACTCTGCGTGTAGTCTTTCAAGTATGCTGTAGGATCATTTTCCTGAAACATTTACATGGTATAATTAGTAAACGTTTTAATTAATATGTTGGTTTACTCTAGTTTGGAGATTTGTACATCCAAATAATAGTGAAAGCCCTAGTTGTAATAATCAGCATTTTTTGATAATGTGAAATTATTGAACCCACTTCCATCTGAAATAAACTTTGTTGACCATGGATACCAGCCTTCGGTTGTATCTCGTTGGACAGTTGTGCATGACTCCAAAATTGTGGTAATTGATTGTATTTGTACTCAACGCCTGCACCATTGAACAGTGGATAAGAGGGGTTATCCAAGTTATTGACATCTTCTATGCTTATACATTCGTGTTTTATTTGTACAGGATTAAACATCTAGAAATATAAGTTATTATATATTGTAGAAATAAATTGGAATTAATTAATTTATCGCAGCAAAATTACGAGAAACTCGTTCGAAGTTCGTAAAAGAGGTACCTACATTTTTATTTGGATACTTTGAATAAGTATCAATAGCTCTGCTATTATTTGTAATTCTTTCGAATTCGCTCAATTGTTAAAAGAAACAACATAAATCGCACACTGTTACTTCACTGTGGCTGTTCATTATGTACATATTTACACGTAAGATTATTTACAAACATCTCTTAAAATATTGTTTAATACATTAGTCATTAGATAATAAAGGGGTTGCTTTGATTGTATCAGACTAATCAGACCATTAAGTTTCTGTTCTGCGAGCAGAGTATGCCAACAATGCCATCTATATATAAAGATGATTTATTTATGTTCCCAAATGTTATTATAACAAAATATCGTAGTACAACCAGAAACTTGCGAATGAATTTCATGAAACATCGGAATTAATTCATAAAATTACATTCCCTAAAAAACGGATTCAATAAATTATTGGACAAAAATAAAAATCATGTAAGTTTTGCTCTGGATCTTCAATAAATTTATAAATTGAAAAATATTTGATTATTTCGATCAGAGTGCGTTATAATTTATTTTAAAAATTCTGCTACGAAATCGAAGTATATAGAATACTTCAAGAAAATATAATTATTCAGACACGTGTTGATACATATAGGGTGCAACAAAAGATATTAATTTTCTTTAGGCCGATAGATACACATCGGATTTCAGTAATTCGTGTAACAATGAGACATTCTGTCGCACATTAAACAATAATTTCATTCGTTTTTGCCATTATCAGAGACCCTCTGTCATTATAGATTCTTTATATTTTTTGTCAGAGCTGTGGGCCTTTCCTATTGGCAGTAATCCTTGCCAATCAGAAACCAAAAGGCGACTGATACTTCTTCAGTAGATGGATAACTCAGTAGGCCGTGACACAACCATGAAGTATTACCAAGTATTACTTCGTGGACACAACCAGAGAGTAGTTACCACTGATATATTATATCAGTGGTATTATATCAGTGGTAGTTACTCTCTGACCATCTCTGACCACTGATCTCTGACACAACTCATACAACGGTAAGGATATATCAGGATCAGGATATATTCTTCCGTACTGACATAGGTAAACTTCGGCAATGTTCGTTGAATGCTCGTAAATACATATTTTATAATATGTATTGTAATGTATTTAAGTTATTATAAGCAAAATTACATTATATATATTTATATTATTAGTTATATTTTAAGTAAAAATGGAAATATTTGTATGATAAAGTAATGAGGTGCAAGAATGATGGTATGATGAGTCTGTGAGGTTAATAAATCAGTTTCGAATAAAAAAATTATCCTTATTTGTCGGATAAATATCTCGTCGAATAAAATTATTTATTCGATAATCGTCGAATAAAGACACTTTTTTCATTCGATACTCGTCAAATAAAGAAACTTTTTTTATTCTAACCTTCGAATAACGAATAAAGATAAAGTATCTTTTATTAGAATCGCTATTTAAATAATTTTCTGATTTTGGGGATGGAGAACGGAAGGGTGGTAACTGCAAAATACATACCAAAAATATAAGACGTCCGAAGCAAGCGCGGCGTTGCGAGTCGCGTATACGCAAATGCAAGGCTTTACGGGAACCCAAACTGACGTCTCAATATTACAATGAGAAGTTCAGAACTTGTCGCTTATGCTTCTTGAAAGTCCAATCTAGGGGGGAGCAGAGCCCAAAATTCATATTTTTACATTGTCCAGGAGTTATTTGTAATAATCGGCAGCGTACTGCTTGTCACGAGGCCTGTATTCGCAAATGCAAGGGTTCACGGGAACCCAAACTGACGCGACGTCTCAATATTACAATGAGAAGTTCAGAACTTGTCTGAATGAATCGAATGAATTGAAATCAATTTTTAGTTTCCATCTCTTGCAATTGATGCAGACAATTTTTATTTCGCATAAAGATCCGCAGTCTAAGAAAAATAACATAAATATGAGAATAAGTAAAATTTGCATGTGCACAAAATAAAATTCTGCATTCAAAAATCGGTATTTCGAATTGTCAGTAAAATCAGTAAGTGTTGTCCTCTTAAACAAAGGCAGATTCAGGGTCCAGCCGCCAGCATTCTGCCTTCGTTCTGCCCATGCCCACTGCCCTGCTCCACCCTGCTCCAACTGACGGCAGAACAAGTCACGTCTGCGCGCACAGACGCTCGTCAGAAATGAAATTTTGGGTTGGCTAGGTTTCAATGGCTGTTGTTTTTTCCCGCATCAACCGATTTTGATGAAACTTTCACAATGCATATAATTGACACAGGTTTACAAATTGTATTTTTTAAATTTTCAATATAGACCCACATAAAAAAGTTTTAAAATGAAACTTTTAGTATTTTCTCTACAATTCCGACAAATTGCAATTTTTGAAAAAATTTCTCTTCACATTATGTAATAAACGGAAATAATAAGTTTTAGAAGCATATAGTGAAAACATTCGACTCCGAATTCCTATCCATAAACATCTACAAATTATTTATCTCCTACATTGTTCAAAATCGATGACTTCGAAAGGGAGTACCGTATTATTATACAGGTACTTTTTCCACTGGGCAAGGTACAGTACGGACGGCAATAATTAAGGTAGAAGGTGTTATACCAGTCGTCCTTTGTGACAGGGAGAGCCAGATGCTGATCAACTCTATAGAAAATTGAAGCTATTTAGCGTTAAAATTAGTTTCTGCGACGAGTTCGAGTTGATTACTTTATGACCAACGTCCAACGAAAACACGAAGGAAAACATACGGTCAACACGTGCTAGAACAAAACAAAAGTACTTCAACATCGGGAAATGGGAGGTTCCTGAGGTCATTTCAAGCGTCATTTTCCTTTTGCAAAATGTTGTCCGAGGCTTCGTTTGGGAGTTATTAACGAAAAACACGGACCAAAAGTCTCCGTACACCCTTCAAAATAAACCTAAACGACGATGAGTTTCTTCGACACCTTTATAAGTTCTAAGAAGTATCTAAATATCTACAGGGTGTCCCAAAAGTACTTCAACATCGGGAAATGGGAGGTTCCTGAGGTCATTTCAAGCGTCATTTTCCTTTTGCAAAATGTTGTCCGAGGCTTTGTTTAGGAGTTATTAACGAAAAACACGGACCAATCAGAGCGCGAGCTCGACGCTCGCTGGCACGTTCAGCGCGGCGAGCCGGCAGGCGGTTGGCTGAACATGCCAACGAGCGTCGAGCTCGCGCTCTGATTGGTCCGTGTTTTTCGTTAATAACTCCTAAACAAAGCCGCGGACAACATTTTGCAAAAGGAAAATGACGCTTGAAATGACCTCAGGAACCTCCCATTTCCCGATGTTGAAGTACTTTTGGGACACCCTGTATATAGCTGATGCGCGAGTGGTGGTGGGAATCTGGGGAATTCTGTGCGCTCTGATGCGTGCATTGAATGAAACTGATTGTGAATGAAACTGAACAGTTCTCTATGGCACTCTATGCAGTCTATGCGTATAATGCGTGAAACGGAACGGACCACTGGTGGAGGTGGAACGGACCCAATGACATCTTGTGGTCGTGAACAAAAATGAATACTATTGGATGCATCGTAGGGTGGTGAAATTAGTTATATTGGTTATATAAAATAAAAACGCGATGCTATATAACAAGAAAAAACTATATACTGTTCTTTATAAGAATACGTATTTAGTTGACAACACCCTAATTTTCGAAAGATACACTCATTCTGATAATGTGTAAAGTTGTAAAATTTTATTCCTTTACAAATTTGATTTGAATGATAAACAAAGATTGTAGCATAAAGTACTGCATAAAGTACCAAACGTATAGGAATTTTATATATGTTGTTTTCCTATCCTTACTTCTGACTTTTCAAATCAAACTTTAAAAATGGTTGCCAAATACCGGTTTCGCGCGGAACGATATTTTTCGTTATCAATCTTGTAAAGTATTTATATATAACAAAGACATATATGTCCAATTATTTATCGGGATGCATCCGTGAGAAAAATTTTGTTGTATATACTATAACATGAATATATTCCTATTTTTCTACAAAATTTTTCATAGAATTAATCCTAATATATATCAATTACAGGAATCCTGCTTTATAAGAAAGAACTACTGCAATAGTTTTAATGTTACCTTAATTTATATAAAGGCGATATTTTAATTATTTTAACTTCTCGGGAAATTCAAATTGAACAAAATGGAAAAATACCAGCCTATGAGAACATTTATATCTGCAGTTTTAGAATATACCAAGCATCCAAGTGAAACAACTGCCTCAGTTTTACAACGAAATCTTGGTGTAAGTTACACAACTGATTTTTATTTATATATCTCAAATAACATAATTTTTTAACCAAGTTATTGACATGAAAACGTTAAAGGAAAAATAATAGTAAAACATTTAATAAAGTTATAATATTTAGAAACATAAAATGACTGCGAACATAAAATGCTTTTCACAATAAAAATTCATGTTTAATAGGTAATAAGCGTTTCATTGGATTTAAGTATATTTGACCCTGGAACCAGTGTAGCCGCAGAGTTTTACGTTAGTCTACACGAGCTTATGAATTCTTTGGCATCTAGGACTACCTTAATTTGGAGCGCAGTTGATGTTTTACAAAATGCCTGTCGTAATGCAGCTGCTAGACAAGCTCTTATACACACTTATAAATTTGCACCGATATTGGCAAGACTATTGGAGGTACGGATAAATAAGCTGATATAGAAGAAACACATAATGAAGTAAAAAATATATTTCGATATACATTTTCATTTAAAGATTTTTTAGGCTAACTTAACAACTGAGAAAAGAATAAGAGTACTAAAATTACTTCAAGAATTAACGTATGGAATAAAAATCTCTTGGCAAGAAGCACATTTACCTTACCTAATATCCATACTGACACAATGGGTAACACAGTCCAAGGAAGAAGACATTATTGCTCTTTCGCTTGGTGTACTGGTGAACCTTTGTTACAAAAATCTTCCAGCAGTATATACTTTAATGAGAACAATTGACACAAAAGCATTTATAAGGACATTGCTGAAACTGCAACACTGTAGTGTTAACACCAGTGTACAGTGTTGCAAACTTTTAATTATATTAGAGCATACAAATACAAACATCTCAGAAAAATACATTTTAGATTTTGCTGCTGTTACATTCAGCAGTCTTATTGTCGCAATGAAACAAAGAGATGTTCTGCTGCTCAGACATGTTACAGACTTCTTCAATGATGTTGGGCAGAACGTACATTCTCATGCTGTACTACTTACATATACACAGTATGTAATCGAATGACGTATGTATGCTTTAAAATTTCCTTTGTCATACTAACTCATTTTCTTTTGTTAATTAGATATGGCAAGGACGTTGAAAATGTATTGTCCACATTAGAAGATAATGCAGATCCAGAATGTGTTGCCCTAATGATGGAATTTTTAGCATCGTTAGTAAAATTAAAATTATCTGCCTTAATACCTTTGTATCCTTTATGTGTAAAGACAGCTATGACATGGGTGCCTGTAGAACAGGTGTGTTGTAATTTTAAAATATGATTTCTTTCATGCATTAATATCTTACTATAAATAGATAACGTTTATTTTATTAAACTAGGTATGTTCGAAAGCATTGACCTTAATTAGAGTCACTGTAATTGACGCACGGCGTTCTAAAACTTCCTCTGAAGTATTAGCAGAACTAGATGCTTCTGTCTTAATGCTTATCATCAATTCAGAAAAAAGTGGAATTCAAAGTATGCAGGAACTGAGTTTAGAAACAGAAACAAGACTAGCAGAGTTAATGCAGCTATTCCAAGAAATGGTTAAAACTCCTACACTCAGGACTAAAGTTATGCAGTCTTTGAGTGAACAGACAGTATACAAATTATTGAGTCCATTGTTGGATTCCGAAACATGTACACCTGATGATTTTCCTGGAAAATACATTCAAGTACTGTCTTCTCTTTAATATGTAATACTACTGCAGTAGTCCTAGATTCTGGATGATTATTAATTCCAAGTTAAAATTTTCCAGAATCCTAATACAAATCTAAGTATTCATGCATTAGCTTTAACAGCTGATTTGGCAGCTAATAATTCCAATTGGCTAACGTTATATTCCGAGTTACTTCGAAAAAGACAAATTCAAATGACAATGGCACATGCATTATTTATTGGCGATGCTGATGTCAAACAGAAAGTTTTACAGTTGACATCAACTGTAGGATTTCCTCAGGAATGGTAGGATTCACATTTATGTATAATATAAGAACCTCTGACAAGAAATTATAATTTAAATGGAACTACCATTATATTTCACTATTAATGAGAATAGGTCACGGCATACATTTTTGTCTTCGTTTTAGATTCTTATAAAGTGAAAATTGACGTTAGTAACTATGGTGCTGTAACCTTGTCTTTAAAATTACCTAAGTTTTATATAATAAATTATTTTAATCATTACTGATAATAACTCTAAACACATCAATTATATTTCATGTTTTTCTGTGGTAAGTGTTTCCGCGGTGGCGCTCTGTATGCAACAGTTGGAACCTCTCATATTGGTACAAAGTACTTCTGGTATGGTAGCAAGTATTGGAAGTAAGATGTCTGTCAATTCTAATAGCGAAATGGCTCCACTTTTTTCTTTCGCACAAGAAGAACGTCTTGATGCTTTCTTAGCAAAATTAAAAAGAGCTCACGAGTCAAACCAAATGAGTGACATTACTACATCAGCAGTCATGGAATTGTACGAATACAAGGTACAACATTCTACATGTTGTACTTTACTTCCCTAAAAGCAAGGTATACTTTGTACTAACTTCTCTTTTTTTAAGTTAGCAGCAATGAGACACGCAGAACGTGCAATGCAATCCAGTTTAGAAGCAGCAAACAATCACGGCATTAGTTTGCAACATAGACTTGCACAAGTAGTGGCTGAGTCAAGCCGTTTACATCAAATGCTATATGACACACAACAATGTTTGGAAGGTGTAAAGTCTACGTTAACTGTAAAACTTGCTGAAGCTGAGGAACAAAGTAAAAAAGCAGTAGCTGTTAAGAAACAGGTTGATACGCTTTACAGTAAATTTGATTCGTATAATTGTAGAAATGCAAAATTTGTTTGAAAGTATAAGGAATAAATTTTGCTTATAGGAAATCGAAGGGTTAAAAAAGATAGTAAATGAAAAATCAGCGAACATTGAACATCAAAATATATTAATATCACAGTACAAACATGAATTAGAAAGTAGTATTAATCGGACCGAAGCATTAACTAAAAAAATAAAAGAATTGGAAGCGGAATGCGCGAATGCAAATGCAAGAACTACAGAAATGGCCAATAAGAATCATGAGCTAAGTAAAGTTCTTCATAAAATGCAAGATCAACTTAATAAGAAGGAACAGGTATGTACGCAAAATATAGAAGATAAAATTTTATAGGACAGTTTTATTATTGTTTAATTTTCAATAGGTGATAGAATTGAAGCATGCGGAAATACAGTCGAATCAAAAAGATATTTCTGCGCTGAAGCAAGAAACACAACAGCTTTCGCAATTAGTACATACATATGAACAGACTATTGCAGAAAGAGAGGAAAGCCTAAGGAAGTTGAGAGGAGAATTGACGGATTTAAGCCGCATGAGAGATATGATTTTCGAGCTTACTGCCAAGAAAAAAGAAGACTTGAACACAAGCTAACACCTACTGCATCTTTTTAAAATGCAATTAATTCTTGAAATCATCACTTTGATAGCAATATTCGAAAAAATATCTTATTTGTACCACAATTTTCTTCTATACATTTTTAACAAAATTTACAAAAAATACATTGCCTTATATTATATGTACTTCTATGTATATCAAAGAACCAGCAACTGGTTATACAGTACTTTTTGTAAATGTAATTTTTGTCGTTTATATGAGTTGCGTGTTATTTCCACACGCAGTTACGATTTTATACTTAACGTAAGAGAAGATAAGAAATGTAGTAGTACAGGGTGTAAAGAAATTATATGTCATGACGATCATAGCGGATCCTACACCCTCGGTTTGGTGGAAATTGATGTCAGAAAAGTGCTGCAATGCTAACCTTGACTTTGAATTTCAAGGTCAAAAGGTCAACAATTTTTTTACTGCATTGCATTCTAATCGTCACAAAGAAAAAAGAACCATGGGTCAAAACTCAGCCATTCCCTTAAAAAATGATGGTAAGGTTTTTTCATTATCAAACTGATATTTATTTATATTATATTGACATTCCCTAGTCAGATGGAGTTTATATAGCATGCTATTGATGAAGCCGTTGGAAATTATTTCTCATATAATGTAAATGAAATCGGTTCGATAATTAACAAAACTTTACCATAATTTTTTAAGAGAACAGCCGAGTTCTAGATCGCGCTATGACAGTCACAACATATAATTTCTTTACAACCTGTACATGAAATAGATAGGTACAATAATCATTTTTCTCTTTCATTTAATACGTTTTGTAGAATAGCTTACGTTACGTGCGAACAATTCTAACAATTGAGTATAATTTGAATCTTGAGTAAAATTAAATATTCACATATTTGATGTCTCATTTTTTATTTTTCTTTCCATTTTAAAAAACATAATGACATCATCTAAACTAAATTACTTCTAAATCATTATATGAATAATGATTTCATTGATGTCTAAGGGTTCCCATTACAAAAGTATTTATTCTATCGACATAGTAGTATCTTATATACAGTACGTCAGTTTTTTGATATTCTTATCTTGTACAGGAATTTTTTCATATTTCTATCACCTTTCATTCCGCTGGTCCAGCCATTGATAATAATTAATAAATTGATGATATATTTTTGGTTCTTTTTCAATAATGTTGCTCGAGAAGTAATCACTGAATTTCATAATTATTAAGCTATCAAATATTGTATCAAGTTACGAGTGATAGAATTAAGAAAAACCATAAGATACATTTCGCAGTCAACTACATGGGATTGCTAACCCACGAGATTTATTTTTAAGCTCCTCATCAGGACCATTCAGTGAGCAACGAAAACCCATCAAGTACAGTTTGGTCATCAAGTAGAGTTCGATCATCAAGTACAGTTCACAGAGTGCGTCAACGAGTGCAGTTTAGAGTTCAAATCTCAGTTTAGTGCTCAAAGGTTCAGTTCAAAACTAAGGATTAAGTGCAGCTGTCCTGTATCAGCGGACCAAATTGAGGATTAAGTGCAATTTCCTGGACCAGCAAACTAATCAAGGACCAGGAACAACAGTACTGAATCAGTAAACGGTAATTTAGAAATTTAAGTACGAATCCCCCCATCTGTGTAAAGCTAATGTATCAAACATACGTGAATTAAATAAGTCAGCACCCTCAACTCAATTACAAAAAACCCAACGTCGATTTTAATCATCCGCATCCATTTTAAAATCATTTCGAATTTCCCAAACCGGAGCCGGTGTATGCAGGTAGGTTCGAACCTGCGTTCAATCTTCGTAAAATATATTTCTAAAACCTACTCAAGACGTAACACTTGCAATAATTTGTGTTTTTTCATCGCAAGATTAAAGTAAATTAATTTATTTTTTCTACAATTAAGCTAACATCAATTTTATTCCAATCTAGTTGTTAAGAAATTGTAATGAATACGAACAATTAAACATCATTGTCAAAAGCTATATTATATTGTCATGTGAATAGCTTCTTTAGAATGTCAAATGCAAAGTAATGCAATACTTTGTCAACATAGTAACAAAAATTGGTGTACAAAAATTTTATGATTAATCGTTAAATGGGAATGTTACTAAAAAGAATAAATTTGAAGCGAAATTTCATCATTACTTAATTGAAAGTAATACTGAAAATTAATGACACGAATAAATTTGATCAGTCCACAGCCTCTTTGTTCGCAAGCTAATCGAAACGAAAAATTTGTGCTTATCCAACCAAAATTATTAGTGTTTTATCAATGAGTTAACACTAGAACTACCACACCAGTCAGAATGACTGGTTTTATAATTTCATTTTAAAATTCTTACTTTGTACTAAATTTTTTTTCCCGAATGATGTGATGACTTTTGCAGCAATAACTAAAGGTGTAATGTAATGAATGTTATTTATTTATTATTATGAATATGAAGAAAGTGAATTAGAAGAAAATGAAATTGAACTTTATAGTGATAATGAGATTATAGACAACGAAAATACTAGTTATAAATCCATAACATGGAATTCTTTTTGTAACATAGTAAAATATTCTATTATTACGTATTTTTTAAAGACCAGTCATTTTGACTGGTTTTGGTAGAAATAGCTCATCTTAACTGTTGGTAGTTCTAGTATTAAAATGGATTAAGCGCTATTCTGTCTAGTGATAAATTATTTCCATATTGTATATTTCACATCTAATAAAACTTTGTCATCAACTGCTACCTTTACTCCATGGTTGTTCCTCAGCAGATGCAAAGATTAAGTAAACACAGTTGGTTGCTATGTTTATCACTGCTGCCATCCAGAATACTGTATGCCAACGTGCTAGTGTTTCCTGTAAAAATTACTTTCCAGTATAATTCTATTTAACATTTTCTGTAAAAGATATGCACTTAATTATGTAACAATATACTAACATGTCCTTGAACTATTCTTCCAATAACATATGGTGCTAAAAATCCACAAGCATTCGATACAGCATTTGTAAGTCCATAAAGAGTTCCTGCATATCGTGGTGCCAAAGCAATGTGATTCATTTGATTTCCAGAATAAACTGCACCCTGCAAGGAACCTAAGCCAGCGAGCATCATCATTACAGTCATACGATCGCATTCAGCCCAGATAGCACCAATGAAACTGAGGCTGGGTCCTAACGAAGCCACTGTATTCCACAATTTGAACGATGCTAAAGGAGATATAAGCTGACGGGCAAGAAGGGCATCGGCAAAACTTGATATACCAAGTCCGACCAACCAAGAGCTTAAATAAGGCAGGGCCGACAGAAATGCATCCTGTTGTACATCAAAATGCAAAATTTTATCCATATATGTTGGTAACTCAGTTAAAAGAGTATAAAATGCCCATGCTTGTCCACATTGTGTTATCGCTATAGCCCACATGGGTAACGATGTGAATATTGATAACCAAGGTACTCCTGCATCGTTTTCCTGTTTTTATACAAATTGAATTAGACTATAGTTAATAGGAAAATCAATATACAATTTAAGTAATTAAACAATGAACCTCATCCTTTTTTTCCACACTAGCTTCGATATATGCCCTTTCCAGGGGATCAATTCTTGTATGCAATGCTGGTGTATCGAACACAAAAATTAGCCAAAATGCATACCATATAATGCCAAGTCCTCCAAACAAATAAAATGCAAGTGGCCAGCCACCCCAAAGTTCTAATGAACACAACCATCCACTCACTGGTAATGATATAACGGTTCCAAAATTTGATCCTACATCAAATCAATTGTAATTACTAATTACATATCATTGTAACAAGAAATATTGAAACTCAGACAGTACCTGCATATACTACAGCAGCGAATTTACTTCTCTCTAAAGGAGGTACCCAATGTGCTAACATACTATGCATTGCGGGGAATGTTACACCCTATTTAAAAAATAATAAACTATTAAATTATTATATTTCAAGATTAATTAGGTATCTCTTGTCTACGAAGGAAGGTTTTACCTCTGTAAATCCTTCTGCTGCTCGTACAATTAAAAATGGTCCCAATCCTGCGTATGCTGCAAAAGGACTAATTACAGTCAATACTGCAGTTAGGAATATACCTAATCCATAAATTAGTTTTCCTCCATATTTTTCAGCCATTCTGCCACCTGGTACATTTGTAACCACATAGCCAACAAAGAAAGCACCTAATATAATACCTTGGGTTTTTTCGTCCCATGCAAACTCTCCTGCACTCTGTCATTTTAAACAGAAATTAAAGAACATATTAATTGAAAGAATAGATTTCCTTCAAAAACTAAAAAGTAATACTAGAATGTTTCGCGTTATCAAGAGTTTAATGAGTATACAGGAACAGTGAGATAATGATAAAGGATGTAGATTTGTAATGTGCATTGTATCAATGTGCTTAGGTCATATCAATAGTGATAAAACTATGAGTAATATGTATGATAATGGAATCACAATAAACGTTGACATTTGATCTGTATCAACATTACATGTATAAAATATACCACATTATAGATGAATCAAGCATTTTTCAGAAAAATATAGCGTTGAACGCTAGAATTCACATCATTAACCCTTTAACTACGGCTGACTTTGAGACGCACCAGCCGTACCATCGAGCAATATTAGGGTGCCTACAGTATCACAAGCACAAGTCTTTTAAGCGCCTCTAGGCATCAATAGTAGTCAAAGGGTGAAATATTGAAAAAATTTCCTAGAACTCACTGGAATAAATGTCCCATTAATTGGCTTTTCTTTGCAAACATCGGTAGTATCATTATCATTGGTATGTGGTATAGCCGTCTGATTCACCATTGAAACAATGGCAACAGATAGGTTTACTCTCATGGCATATACTAAAGCAAACCCTAGGAATCCTAAAAAACCTAATGTATACCGTGCTTTTATACATGATTCTGTATCTGGTGGTACGTCGGGTAGACAAACTGAAAAATAAAATTACATGATTCACTATAGGTAATCCTTCGTATAGTTTTAAACAATTTAATAATTGGAATCATTATATCGTCACGTATTGATGTGTACAGTCTATGACTAATAATAGAGACAACGTGAAATACTAAAGAATTATGATAAATAAGATATATGGTTTTAAATAAATTATGTAGTAAAACCAAAAAATCAAAAGTTGCAACATATTCTACGTATGCGTTTGACGTCACCGTTTTTATCTATAAATATTAATATTTTGTTTACATGATAAACGTTCAAACAACAAGCTAAATATTAAGAATGTGTATAATTATTTTGTTTAACCTAACGTATCCTCCGATAATACACTGTAAGATCTCTGGTTCTTTTTCATGTTCAACATCTAATACAGCGAATTTAATAACACTGCGTCTATTGCGAAACTTTCTACTCGCATACTGCACTGGAACGTAATCGTAATGCATGTTGTTAAAAAGAAAATATAACCATGAAATCTGAAGAAAATTTAAATACCACCAATAAATTGAATTCAGACGAAGAAACACACCGGAAACTATAACAAATGACAATACCACAGACAAAATATTTGCGCATCCTTCTGTCAGGCTATTGTTTCCAAACAATGTCTACTCGCGATTAGCAAGTAGCATCGTTAAGAAATTATAAAAATACAAGTTATAAGAAAACAAACTTTTTGCAGGAACAAAGTTACATGTAGGTAGAAATAAATGAACGAACAGAAAATAAAAAACAGACCTAGAGGCTGGTCATCTCTCGAGACACTGGGATCCAGCACTGACATGTTGCTTGCGTGCTATTTAACAGAAATTAAACAGTTTCGCAATATTTCCGTCGTTGTCCAGGCATCGAAATTAAATTTTCGTTTTGCGCGATTGCAGTTTGTTGCTTGGTGACATTGATACGATTTAATTTGAATTCTAGTGGTGACGGAATGCTCGCGAACTGCACCGTCGTCTGCTGACGGACATTCGTGGACGTTCGACTGGCGCGAATTACTGCGCACTCACGTCATTCGAAACTAACACCAATTAAACTCCATTGTGTCAATTGTGTGTTCACTATTCAGTGAATAGTATTCACACACGAGCGCGCAGGCGCATTGTTCCTCTTTAACTTTCTACAATTACAGAACTGTATAGACTGTACAGAACTGTATGTGTGTATAGAAATGCATTTTCGATATTAGGAAGCATCAACATTTATTAACAACATTGCAACTGCAAATAAGACGACAAGATATATTTGTTATTCTGTAACTTAAAAAATTTGGGCTTGAAAAAATACAATTTTAGCTCACAGGAATACAAGAAATTGTAAACTGAACAGTTTTTAGCGCTAAAGGCATTTATTTAAACATATATCAATAATTTAACAACAATGCAAATGCATTTACATATCCTCTTATTGCCTATTTTAAAGACTTCATTTTCTATACAAACGATTTCTTATTACTTAGTATTCGTATACGTATTAATAATGTTTGGCGTTTAAAGACATTCAAAAACATTCTAAATTACATAAATTTTACTAATCGTTTGAACAGCTAATGAGAGTAGTATACAATAATTTCTCTGTTATTACAAATTTTTATTGTTTTTAAATACAAGGCATTTATCACCTATAAGCATATCATTATTTTAATACAATGTCTATACATAAAGAAATCACTACATATGTCATATATATATAGTTATATATATATATATATATATAGTTATCTGCACAACTGTGACAATATTATAATGTAATTATACTTAAAGCACAATTACTTTTCATAACTTTCACAAAATAAACGGTACAATGCATAAAGCCATTTTTCAAAATAACCATTTAAGTACCATATTGTATTTTATTCAAGGAATTTAAAACAAAAAGTAACTATAAATAATATTTAAGTTGTAAAATAATATTACTAAAATATAATACATAAGTACATAATACACTAATCAAAACGCAAGAAAAAATACAATGCATAGAATGGAATTATGAACATTTAATAGTCTAAATCGCAATGTTTCAAAATTTTTACATTTTGACAAACACAATTAAAACAAGATGAATATAAAATTGGATGATCTTTTTTAAGTTTGTAAGATTTCTATTGAAATTTTCCTTTATTATTTTAAGAATGTCTTTTTAATATTTCTTGTCATGCAGTATGGAAAGTTTCTACGTCTTTTTATAATTACAACAACCTCTCGTACATGTACTATAATTGTATATAAATAATATAATCTCTATGTAGCTAAAAAATGGTAGAGGTAATTAAAGTTTTACAGAAATTTGTAAAAATTTTTTTCAAATAATTTGTAATTTAACAAACACTATAAATGTTCACTAAAGTACAGTCTGCATAAAATTTGAAATTTATTAGGTGAGTAATAAGTTCGTTCATCTTAACGGCGTATGCACTTCAGCAAGTGCTACTTCAAACTATTTCTTATATTGGCCATATTGCGTTTATGATAATCTAGAAATACTTTATTCACGGCATTTTTGTTATTTGATATCTTCAATGTTATTTCCGAATATGAAAAATGGCAGCACTTGAAAAAAAAACATTTTTTTTATATGTGTAGTACTGATCCTATTAATGAGCGTACTATTAAAAAATACATAACAAATTTAAATAATGTAGATTTCATGTTCAATGACGTAGAACAAAGTTGTAGACCAACGAAGATTAATGTTGATCAAAAGTAGTCCATAAACCACGTTTAATAATACGAAATTGGTAATGCTTAATACTTTTATAAACAAACACGAACAAACTTGTTACTTAATCTAATATATTATATGGTTCTTACTCTGTATGGATTCAAGATTGTATATTGTGTTGAAACACTTTTTCTACTGCTACAAAAAACGTTCACACCTCCCAGTCAACATATATTATAAAAAAATGATCCAACTTCAATTTTAAAATTGTATACCTATTGTTGTTACTTAAATATAATTATACATATCTGAAACAGTTGTATTTAAGTGTTCACTAACTGGCGTTTGTATCTAAATATTAATAACATCTATGAACAATTGCTATATTATTAGCGTCTACTTTATGGATGTTAAAGTATTTAGTAGAAATATAACTAAGACGTCTATGTGTGAATATATAAGATGTTCAACTCTATACATGTGCCAAATATTTTAGGTGATTATACAAAACAATTTAAGACGAAAAAGAAGAATGATGTAATGGACATTATTTTCAAGATATTAACTAATTCATTTTTAATTTCAAGATATATTTGAAAATTTCTCTTATCCATCAATAGACAGAACTGACTCACTTATTGCTATTAATCGACTTTAATTATTAATAATTTTAAAATAAAACAATTAGAGCAAATTCTTGATTTGAATCTTCGACAGGCTTGTAGAATCGTTTCATCGTTTCTTAAAATATTTTATACACGTGGTCGAACACTTTGTAAATATAGAATGATGAAAGGAACGTCATACCATGACAATGAAGGTCAATGTATACTAAATATTCTTTGGTGATAAAAATAAATAACAGCTGAAAATGATTAAAATAATCATCAATTACATAAAATGATTCAAAATAAAGATTTGAAATATTCTAATCTAGAAATACAACGTTAAATTCCAATAAGGAAATGATTACTATAACATTCCAAATGATCACAGAAAGTATAATATATATATATATATATATATATATATATATATATATATATATATATATATATATATATATATATATATATATATATATATATATATATATATATACATTGAATATATATATTGAACTATTCCACTAGTCAATTCAGTAACAGTTGATAGTTACCGTTAATTGTTAAATTGAAGATCTTTAAACAGAACAAAACAAAATAGCATCTAATAAATAAAATAATTTCATAATTGTCGACATACAATTATTAATAAAATACTTTTAGAATCATTGTATAGTAAATTGAAGAAGAGTCGTAGAACTTGTATATATACAGTAGTTCCCAATTCATCAAAATTGTAGTGTATATACATGATGTAAAGGATGTTTCAAGCACTCTACAAACTCCTTATCAAGAGTCGAATTTCATTGTCAAAGTAAAATCCACTAAAAATGCTACCAGAGCATTAACTGTGGAATATTGCATTACATTTATACAAAATATTTCTTCAACTAATAATCGTTTAATATACGCATATTCCGATTACCATGTTGTTGTAGAAGGAACACAAGACCCCACTGTAAAATCTTTGTACTGAGAAAAAACACAGATCTGAAAAATATTCAAAATGAGACTAGGAAATTTACACCGAAAGTTTTTAAACTAACCTTGTCTTTTAATCGCTGACAAAGCTGCAATGCTATGGTGAGCAATACTAGAGCTTCATTTAACCAGGGTACACTGCATTCTGCTTGTTGTGTCTCATACTTAACACTACCGTGTGAATTTTCTAGCTGATATACTGCCAGAACCAGCTTATAGCTTTGTATATAAAAACTTATAGCCAAATTTTCAGGAAGATTTGGATTTAAAGATTTCTGAGAATATGTGTAACATTTAAAATTCAGTACTATAATTTTACATTTACGAATAGCCAAGATGTATTTACTTACCATATTCCGACTTTTAATGAGATCGTCGATTGTCTTCTTCCTAGGAACAATTAAACTTGTTCGACTACGTTGAAGGCAGCCCAATATATTTCCTAATACATGCATAACTTCATCGGATGTTTTGAAAGGATAATGACGATCGACATTGTCTATGTGTGCGATAGCTTGTTGCAAGTGATTGGCAGCATCTTGTATTTGCTGTAGTTTCCATGGATGTTCATTTTGTATACTTGTTCTCATATTAACATTTTGCTGACGTTGGACTTTAAAGTTAACTTCCTATGAAGAACTCCATTTTAGTTGAATTTAGTTGACTATGGATTAAAAATATTATTAGTACTTACTGCATTTGTTATACTATCTCCAGTTAAAACAGCTACACATTTTACTTGATCGTGAGGAGCAGCAAATATAAATCTGTCTGTTTTATTATGTTGATCGTTGCCAAATAGGGCCAATGGAAATCTTTGCGCACATTCCTATAATATAATATAACAAACAATAGTATTCTTAACTCATTATTAGCAACATAAAAAAAAGCATTCTTTTAAACGAACCATCAAAATATTCCTCAGCTGCGACAAAGAAGAATGAACTTCTTCATGAAGAACCCATTCAAACTCCATTTGCTGAAAAATTTGTTCGATTAATTTTTCATAATTTCAGACTATTGAAGCACTTTCAAATATAAAATATTTAATACAGATAATATTTTCAAGAAAAATGTTAAAAATTGTATCACTGTTAGAAATGTGCCCACAAAAATCATCTACAACATCTTAAGATCGAAACATGAGGACATGAAATTTTTATCATAAATGATAGTAACAAACAAAGTAAATAAATATAATAATGTACCAAAGACAACATAACCAAGAAGAAGCAGTTCGTCAAAATGGACGGATGCAAGTCGAATAGTTAAATGATAGATAAGGTATACTATCATCATGTACCGTGAAACGACGAGGTCGCCTAAGTGATTAGATAAACGGTAGGCAAAGACAAATAGCTTACAAGATTGTGCGCCTCCTCCTTCTCGCTGTCAGCCATTTTTCCCCTCCGGCTCCTGTCTCCACTTGCTTCGCTACTTAAACACTTATACAATACCTTGTCTTATTTTATACAACTTCTTCTTTCCTCTGGTTTCTGTGTTTTTCTTAAACGTCACATTTGTCACTAATTTCATACACAATCTCAGTTATTGTTCGATGCCAAAAGATAAATTTCGTCATCTTTTCCGGTGCGAATTTCTTTGATCTCGAGAAGATAAATCGTTATCATTGTAAGAGATATATTTATATATATTTAAATTCTAGGTAATCTAAAATCTGTGGGAATTGGCAAAGTAATTCAGAAAAAATTATTAAAGGTAAGATTATACCTTTTCTTCTATTACAAATAGTGAAGTTTGATAGCTTCTATAAAAGAAGAGAATAGCTTATTTAGATCGTAGATCCACTTATTTATATAGATCTGCAGCAAGGAAATCATATAATTATTTAGCATGAAATTGATTAATGCGTTATCATTTCATCTTATATAAGTAATACTAAATTAAATCAATAAGTTATTCTCAAAATTCATATTCGCATTAGGTTTATCTATTTTTAGCAAAGCGTACTTCTCCAAATATATTATCTTTTTATAATTGCAGTCCAAACACTAATAGTAGAATAAATTTTCGAAATAATTGAATCAATTAGAACTGTGACCATCTTAAGATTTACTGTAGTCATTTTGTAGAGAGAGGTAGGAGGAAGGACAGTGCCCCTAGAAGCAAGCAACCCGTTCATGTTCATTAAATAATCCCAATTGGTCTTGTACATTAAATTTCTTTTTTTGAGGCAGCAGAATTATTAGTTAATAGTAATCAAGTAACCGAAAGAATTAAACTCTCACTTGTACATTCAATCAAGCAAAAGTTTATTTCAGAATTAAATATTTTATATATTACTACAAAATGTCTTTGAAGTTGTATTATGACTTATTGTCTCAACCAAGTAGAGCTGTGTATATATTTTTAAAAGCAAACAATATACCATTTGAGAAAAAATTAATAAATTTGGCAAAAATGGAACATCTCAGTTCAGATTATCAGAAGATCCATCCGTTTAAAAAAGTTCCTAGTATTCAGCATAATGATATCGGCATAATTGAAAGGTATAAGACATATATATGCATATGAAATACATATGGAGAAACAAAAGAAGATACAAATTATCATTTATTATAGTGTTGCAATTTTGAGATATCTCTGTAAAGAATTTACTGTGGCTGATCATTGGTATCCAAAAGATTCAAAGGCCCAGGCAAAAGTCGATGAATACCTTGAATGGCAACATTTCAATACTAGACTCCACTGTGCTTTATATTTTCAGAAGAAGGTATTGTAAAATATTCTAGTTTACCTGTACCTATAAAGTATTATAAAACATATAATTACACTTTACACATTTATTATAGTATTTAATGCCAGTTATAAGTGCTAAACCAACACCACCTGAAGTGATTGCAAAATATGAAAAGCGTATGATCAACTGTCTTGATCTACTAGAAAACATTTGGTTAAAAGACAAGCCTTTTTTGACAGGTTCTGAAGTGAGTATTGCTGATCTTCTTGGGGCATGTGAGGTGGAGCAAGTTCGTAAGTAATCATGCAAAAGTTTGCATGTTTTCTTAGATGCAATTATTATTCGCTATATGTACAATAAAATATAATGAAAAATGTTTTATCGAACACAGAAATAGCTGGATATGATCCTCGCGAAGGAAGACCTCGCTTAGCAACTTGGATGACAAAAGTTGCACAGATGACAAACCCCCATTACAAAGAGGCCCATGCCTTTGTAGAATTGCTTGCAAACAAGGGAAAAGAAGATAAAATAAAAAGCAAGATTTAACAATCTTATAAATTTTTGTATCAGGATGGTGATACAAATTTTAATTGACTTTAATTTGTCAAGGGAATTGAAAAGTTGGATATTATTAAGGGATAATTCTAGATTGAATCTAGACAGACATCAAACTTAGTCGTTCTTTACTTAATATATTTTTTACAAATTTTATACATGTAAACGAATTTTTTTACAAATTTTATATAAATATATATTCACTTGTTAAAGAATAATGAAATTCTGATTATTCTATGATTCCTCACAGAAGTAGTTTTTAATTTACTATATCACGATATTATATCTCGATTCTTGCGCAGTATTAGGTGGTGTGGTCGTTGGATGAATATGAACAGACAAGTCCCAAATCATTGTTTCAACATCTAAGGTTAATGGACCTTGCCAGTTAATTGTACTTTCATTGGGCATATCTATTAGCTTAGAAGTTGTGACAAACTCAAAATGTAATCTCCATTTAAGTGTCATTAAATCAGTGGTAAAGTCTGGTGTCACATGTAAAGGTATAGGCAACACTAAATGCGAGTATTTTAAGCCCATGCACATTTCGTGATGCTTGTTGTAACTGACTAACGTTGGAGTTGCTGTTTTTCCTCGCCTGTATTCTTCTGATACATGTTCTTCTGATTGCAATGCAACTGAGACTTGTGCACACGAAACTGTGGCATTCGAAAAATCAAATGTTCCAACTATATCCTCTCCCAGTTTGTAAGAGTTTTTAAAGAGGCAGAATCTTACAACTCGTCCACGTCCATTCGTGATGTTATAAAAATTTGGACTACGCCTAGCAGTCAAATTCTATATACACAAAATAACAAGAAGCATTAATTAACGTTATATACTTGCACAGTAATGTGCGACTTTTGTTTAGAACAAACCTGGAGAGTTTGTAATGCAACATCTAATGGTGTTTCCCTATGTTGCGTTTCCATGAATGGATTATTGGGACTTAAATCAATGCTATCATTGCAGGCAGTTACTTCTGGTAGTTCTATTAAAATTACAATATTATTTTTATATTACTGTTAGACTACAGCAATGTCAGAATAAACAAATATTACCACTTAAAGAAAGTACTCTGAATGGAACCCGAACCAGTTTTATAGCTGTATTAACTCGTTGTGTTCCTACAGTAATCTTATACGAATACTTCACTGCATGTCCTCTGTAAGAGGGAGGTGCATCACTTGGAATTATTTCTCGATATATATCTGTAAAACTGAAATGTATACTTTCTGTACCTCATACAGGGTGTTCCACCAAAACATGAAGAACTATAACTATACTGTACATTTCTTGTCATTTATGATATTTTAAAATGTGAAAGACATCATTCAAAATGGTTTCAAAAGAGAAACAAAGAACAATTTACACAAAATTATCACATTTTATAAAATCACATTCTTGGAAAAAATGTTACAAACAAAAATTGTGCATTTTTTTTCCTAGAATATGATTCCGAAATAAAAAATATGGGTTTATGATAAAAAAAGACAAAATGACCTTGAAATAACCTTAAAAACGCCCACGCATTAAAAAACTAGTAGTGCCACCTAACTCCCCACTGGAAACACTAAAGGACATGTGTCAGTTTGTTTTTTTAAATCACATTTCTTCAAGATTTTTTACAATCTCAACTTAAATGGGACACCCTGTATGAAGGGTGTTTCGTATTTGTGAGTACAGCAGGATATCTCGGAAGTACCTTAGTTATTAAAAAAGTTGTTTTGTAGGACGGGCTACATCATGTGGTAATAATTGTTTTCTTGTGGGTGAAGTAGTGGAGGCAATGTGAAGGTCAATCTACTTTTCTTAAATGGAATGCTATATTTTTTTTTTCAAAAAGTAACAGCAGACACCGAGACAAATCCAAAAAGGTGCTATTGATATTATTCTGATTTTGATAAAGGTAAATTGTTAGCTTATGTTTATATCCTGCATCGGTCGACGGTCGACGGTCAACAGCCGCAGCCGCTGCTGAGCACCGTCGGCCGTCGGTCGATGCAGAACGTAAGCTAACATTTACCTTTATCAAAATCAGACCTTGATCGACCGGTATAAATAAATAATTTAAAAAAAAATCAGAATAATATCATATAGCACCTTTTTGGATTTGTCTCGGTGTCTGCAGTTACTTTTTGAAAAAAAAATATAGCATTCCATTTAAGAAAAGTAGATTGGCCTTCAGATTTCCTCCACTACTCCACCCACAAGAAAAGAATTATTACCACATGATGTAGCCCGTCCAACCAAACAATTTTTGTACAGACACTTTTTTAATAACTGCAGGTTCTTCCAAGATATCCTGCTGTACTCACTTAAACGAAACACCCTGTATATACTGCTAATTTCATTAGCAAGTATCGTTTAACATATAATTATTTTCTATTTCTCTGAGAAAGAATCTCTTATCGATGAAGACAATTGACAGTAAAAAATTTGGCTCAGTTATTTATTCGGTATTTCCTTATCATGAACATAGTGACAACGTTATCTAATTTCATTAGTTTTGTTAAGCTAGCAATAATGTTTAATTTTAATTTTATTCATAGTGAATATGTTCACAATCCTATAGGTCTGACGCAAAAACCCTTCTTTCAGATCAATGTACGCATTTATGATATTCAGACATTTTCAAGATTTAGCAGAATACCCTGTATAATAGACTTGGATTTCATTTAAAGACTTACATGTTTTGTTTTCACCCGGTGACAATCTTAAGTCACAAAATAAAATCTTGGGCTTGGTATTAAGTACTACATGACCATTATCTTGTTGCCATGGTGCAAATGTTGTATCTGTAAGACACTTGTTAATGAAGACCAACTAGATAATTGATAAAGTAAAATTTTATTTACAAAATCTCATTTATCTTACTTGCATTAATAGCTCCTAACCAAGCTGTAGTGTTCAATTTCTCGGAAAATACAATTTTGCTATTTGTAGAACATTGACAATGAACTTGTGCACTGGCCCATGCAAGACTTTCGAAAATATCACTAAAACGTTATGTAATATATATGAACGAACTCAACTATTTTATTTAAAATAAATTAATTATTTACCTGTGACTTTGTGATATTTGGTGGCTCGGATTTGGAGGATTACTGAATGTAACTAAACATTCTATGACTTCTCCAGAAAAGTATACAGGACCCCTAATTAATTTTGCTGTTACCTCAATCATAATTTTCGTTATAATTATTCTTTTATAATATCATTGATTTCAATATCCTTTCTTTGATAGTAATATTGAAATAGTATCTACACAGTGTGAATCAAGTATAAGAATACTTTATCAAACTTGATAATCCTGAAAAATATGAATTAGTGGTAACATCTATTGTGACTCAAAAATAGTTATGAAAAACGAGCTTTAAAGCTCACTAAATATAGTCTGTGTGATGTCCATTTAATGATAAATCATAACTGTTTTTGTTAGCAATAAATTTGACAAATAATTTAAAAAAATGCTTTCTCCTCGTAATCAAAATGATTCATTAGTTATTTACAGTCTTAAATAATACAGCTGAAAATATGAAGTAAAACACAATTATTATTAGAAATTTTACAAGATTCTTTTTTAGTCTTCAATTCAACTCTTTAATTATAAAAAAATGATATGATTTTGTCATATTTTCCTTCAATATTAATTAGAATGGAAAAAACACTGCTAAACATGATACAATATTATTGTACAGGGTGTACATTTTTTTAATACAAAAAGAATTCTTGTTTTTCACTCTCTTATTCGTTATTCGAAATTTTTATTTAGACGAAAATTTTTCCCAACTCTGCTGTCAGTATTTTATAATAGTACATTTCATTGTCAATAATTACAAATAAAAAACTATTCTAAACAATTATTTCTATTTTCTGATATAGTGCCAACTTAACAAATAGTCGTACAAGTACCAAAACTATTTTTTGGAATTTTATCTTTAGAAAATGTTAATATCCACCTGATTTTTAAATGTGCAGAAAATCCTACCTGCCTCTTTCTTCATCAATGTGGTGGAGTAACAAGAAGTTTTGTTTTACTTATGAAGAACGTGCAATTATCAAAAAGCTCTATTAATACGAGTAATATTATGACAATAAAACATAAATTAGTTAGAAGCATAAAGTATATAATTAAAAAAGAAAACAAATTAAACACTTTGCATGGATTCAAATGAGTTGGGACCTCCAGTGTAGTAGCCAGAGGCTTTGCTAGCACCACTACAACATCTTCTATTTAGTAATATGTTTCTCTTTCATAGTTCTCAATGCAGAGCATAATTTTAAACTCGTTTTTTTCTCACCAGGCACGAAGCCATGAGGATTTTTCAGTATTGTGTATATACTATGAGGCCAAATATGTTCTTGTCCAAAAAGCGCTTTTCTGAACTATGCCTGTTCTTGTAAGACATGCTTTTTATTAATCATTAAATTTCTTATTCTGTTTGTTAGTCTTTTGATATAATATACAGGGTGTTAAAAAAAAACCATTCAATATTTATATGGTATATAGAACACACTGTGCTGAGTACAAAAGCCTTAGTAAACATAGGTCGAAAGGTCAACCGGTTTCTGAGATATAAACAATATATATGTATACATATATAAATAGGGTAAAGAAAAGTAGAAGTTCTAATAATTTAAGACGTTGATATGATACTTGGGAAATGATAGAATCGTAAAATCATTGACAAGCTATATATATAAGAATATATATTTCCGTAACTCCTTCGAAAGTCATTTAAATGTCAACATATACATGGTTGAATTTGTCTTTTCATTAGCTATAATTTTACACTAAATCAAAATACGTTGTTCCATTTGAAAAAAAGACAATGACCTTGAAATATCGGAAAATATGACCTAAATAGAGAAAAAGAACTTCTCTGTCACAATAATTGCCCCACTGAACCAAACATTTTCTTTCTGAAACATTTTTTCGTATTACTAAAAACAACTGATATAATTTCGGTGGAAGTCTTAGGTGCCTCACCCTGTATATATGTCATATCTAAATATGAATTATTTTTTCCAAAATAAAATACATATTATAAAACTCAAATCTAATTTATAGTAAATAGAAGATTTCATCACAAATAATTTTCTATTTACATTGTTCAAAGTAGCATCAAATTCTTATAATGTATGTAAATATAATGAGTATCTAAATACTGGATCTTTCCTTACTAACCTTCACTGACGTTGCTCAAGAATTTACACACTGTGAATGTGCATGGAGTATTTCGAAAATTACCCAGTCGCGGTATTTTGAATTAAGTTTTAGTAATGTTCGGAATAATGACAATGCCAGATCTCTTTCATTTTTCCAGCCATTATTTCGAAAATATGCCTACTTCATTTTCATATCCTTTTTCATAACAATCTGTCTGTAACAGAACGTCCCACGTCCCACACATGAAATTCATGGCATGCTCCCAAGTTCTGGCATCACTGGTGCCAACATAGGCAGAGTATGTTTATGACAGGACTGGTCAGGCGAGTCCTCTGTGATCGAATTACAAACGTCTGCATTTGAAAATTTTCATCAAAACATGAGTGTATCGAGTAGGATTCTGTATAATAAAATTACAAGCTTACGTTCAGAACTTTCAAACTATATTTCACCAGACCTATTGGATAAATGTTGCGAACAATCAGCACAACCGTTTTTAAAATGGTTCAACGAAAATGTGAATCGCATCAATATCCTTTCAAACGAAGAGGTTCAATTGTAAAGTATTCATTATCCATTTTATTTATTTACTACTTATACTTTAATTCATTAAATATCCTAAATCGACTGTTTTTTTCTTATTTAATGTTTCAGAAAAAACAAATTACAAGAAACAAATGAATGGGTGGATGGTTTCGAATTGGATTCTAAATTGGAAGAAGCAATCAAGGATTGCCCTGATTTATCAAGAATTGTTTCTTTCGACGATATAGATATAAGTGACCTTTTTGCTGAATTTGAAATAGTAAAAAATTCGTATAACGAAAATGAAAATTATGTCCTTGCCTCGCAAAATGGAATTGAAAGTTTAAAGTAATGTTTTCGATACATGCCCTTTTTATTCAAATTTAATTGCCGTTATAATGTTTAATTAAAATATACCCATAGAAAAATAATGGCAGAGCTTGACGATGAAATCGAGAAGGAATCAGAATTGTTGAACAAAGAATATATCGCAGAAAGCAAAGCTTACGCAGACTGTTCTATGATTTTGGATGATTTTGATATGAATAGTCATGAGTTTTTTGGACAAGTTGAATGTCTCTTAAATCAATATGCAGATGCAGCAGAAAATGTAGGTAACTATCATTAATTTGTTTCAGATTCATCACAATATAATAATTTTATTTGTAGAAAGGAATACCATCAGTATGGACCCAAATGCCATTGGAACTTTTCAGTAAAAATATAAAACTATATTATCATTATTTAGGCATTCATATAAAAAAGCAATTTGGAAATGTTTTTAAAGAAGAACAGAAGAAAGATTCCGACTATGCTTCTTTAATTAACGAGAGTCAAGAAATGCACATAGATAATGAAAAATTACATGAACTAACATTGTGCAAAGCAAAGTAATTTGTTTTTTTCTAACGATTATTGAATGAAATATTGATTACACTCATTAATTTGTAAGTACATTATGGTTTATTTTATAGTTTGATTAATGTAAAGGTAGAAGAGGTTTTAGCTAAAATAAAACCAGAGTCTTATGATGCAATGTTAGAATATGCACAGAAGATATACAATAATGGAAATTTAAAAGTGCCTAAACCTTCTGAATTAAGGTAATCGTATGTCATTTACATACCACAAATTATTTTCATATATCAAGTAGGTGTAAATAATTTATTTATGTGTAATTAGATCAGAAATTTCAAAATTAACCACAAAAAGAGATTTCTTGGAAGAAAGTGTATCTCTACTAGAACATCAATTGACAGAAATCGTACAACAGTTTGCGGAATTAGAAATGACTAAAATCTTAAAACAGGATGCATGTTCAAAACTTGAGCAAAGAAAAATTAAATTAGACCAAGTTAAAAACTTGCAGTTTCTTATAAAGGAGTGTGGCCATGTAAATGCTGATTTATTATTTATATTAATGCAGATACAGTTGTATCGTCTTATAGAAATTTCAGAATTTGTGGCTGATACCTATCACTATATGACTTCAGAATACTCGTTATCTTCCGCAAGATGTGTTAGTAACTAAACTTAAAATTAAAAGATAACGTTAAACTATGTACTAATTAAAAGTTTATTTTTATTTTCTGTAGGAAAGTATGCAGCAGCAACAGGAAGAGTATTCTATACTTGTATCATCTTGCTCGAACACACATAATTCATTCATCAAGCTTTTAGTTTCTATTTTATGTAACGGTGATAATACGCAGCAATTAAATTCTGCATTAGATAAATACAATGAACTTATAAATGAAAACAAAGTCAAAAAGCAATTCATATTGGAGAGAGACATAAATTCAAAAATTGATCAGTTGGAAATATTGTAAGTATTATAAAAATATATTTCCAAATAGAAGTATAATGCGATAGTTATTGTAGGAATTGTAATTTTATTATTTAGAGAAAATGAAATAAATCTGCAATATATAAGTGAAATTCAAACTGGACCAACATATAGCTTCAAACCAATTTCATACGAAATAGAAACTTATTACAAGGAAGCTTTTGATCATTTGCAAAATATACAAGCAGATTTAACAAAAATAAGAAGTCAAATGAAAGAACGAATGGTAAATTTATAAATATTAACGCAATATGATATTATGTATGCTAAAATAAAAAATATCCTTTCTTGCAGAAGACTGACCTAGGTTTTGAACGAGACAGGCATTTAGTATGGCAACGATTTTTAGTTGATCCAGATACACTAAAGCAGAAACATAAAGAAGGCGTGCAAATAACAAATAAATCTTGTTTTCGGAGTACATTTGAACCCGAATAAAACTCGGTTTTTACGATTCTACTGTTAGTATTAAGAATAAGCGAAATCTAAGCCAGCACCACACAACATGAGGTGTTGCTAGTGTATATACACATTGCAGAGTATTGGACTACTGAGGAACATAATAAATAAGTTGATAGGCAATGGGTAAACACATGCACAGTTAGAAGATCTCCTACCACCAAACACTTGTCAAAAGAGGAGGAGTCTTACGTATATTATCAGCTAGGTTGCTCGCCCCAAGCTGAGATGCGCTCAATAAGGAATC
Source organism: Lasioglossum lativentre (assembly GCA_916610255.1). Lineage (NCBI taxonomy): Eukaryota > Metazoa > Arthropoda > Insecta > Hymenoptera > Halictidae > Lasioglossum > Lasioglossum lativentre. Next base: position 33,559,081 of record OU744356.1, on the reverse strand, counting down.
CAGTTGCACGGCGCAGTTCTAGAATATATAGGCCATACGCCCTATGCGGGCGTTGAAATCACTACAAATGAGCTACATATAACCGTACATTTTATACATAATTATGTATTATATAGACAAGAACTATAGAGTATTATTTTTATTGTTGAAAATAGTAATAATTTTCCATGGTAATTTTCAATGAATTAAACAGAATGTACTATTCGTTTGAATAAAAAATAATTTAAATTATATTCGAACTTAATTACAACTTCTTTACAATGTACATATAATACATTAAATTTGTATTGTATGAAGATAGCTGTTGCAGTGACTTCTAATTTTGAGAAAGAAATGAAAAGCTTGCCATGCAAAAAATGGCAAATCATACATCAAATTCTTTCACAATTGTTACGTTGTACTTGTCACAGATTAAACCATCTGTTGATGTCATCAAGATTGACTTATTAAATACATTGAAGGTCATTTTCGGTATTAAAGATGCGAAATGATGATTCATAACTTGTTTAAAAATTCCCCAACAATTCATAGATTATCCTTAAAAATTTCTTAAAAATTTTAAATTGATAAATACTAGGAATAATTAAATGCAATGGTTCATAACACCTTTTTTTTTTACTTTAGAATATTATATTTACATATTGTATAATTTTCGATAAGATATACAGTTTACAATTACATTCAACAAATACAACTATCAAAATAATTTACATAGAATTGAGCTCATATTATATATATATATGTATATATATATAAATTTAATCTCGAATACTGTGAGATGAGATTCATACAGACAAACTGGAGAATATGTATGTGGTACCCCACTGGTTTGTTACTTCTATAACGGTAAAAGCGTGACAGATATAGTAGAAGCAAAACGGTCTGGAGGAAGGGAAACCTACACAATTCAATATCTTGAAGCCATGATCGGTAGTGACTGTTAGTGTTCGCTCGATTGTTAGTTTAGAAGCGTTGTAATACCGTTGCTTCATTTCTTTCTGAAATTTGCGTAAGAAAAATATAACTCGCGGTTGCGTGCAACCAGCGAGATTGAGAAAGCATAAACAGATTCGATCAGGTGAGTCACCCTTTTATTATAACTTTTTAAAGAGATGCGTTCTTCCACAAGGAACAAAATTCAAATGAGAAATTTATTCGATGAAAATTTTTTAATAAGAAATAGAACGTTTTAAAGAATATATCTTTTATAATTTATCATGAATAGATTCTACAGTTATTTTTAAATGCGAAAGTCAGTATGAGTGATGATATATAGTAAATCGGGTTTCGAGGACTTGCAGGATGTAAGATTCTGTCGTACCACTTTCTAATTAACGAGAAGGTATCGCTGATTGCAGAATTTGACAAAATAGTTTAGTTACTTATTTTTCGAACTATTATATAAGTGACGTTTAGATTTAATTTTCATCAAAGGAAATATACTTCTCTTATTATTCGAATAATAATTTTGCTCTTGTTTATTATAATGAATACTGGAAAAATGACAACTGCCAAATGCAGTCATCGATTGAGATTTCGGAATTTCCACTTTTCTGTTTGTGCGAAAACAAATAATATTTGTTACGATAGGAAATCCACACGTATTCATGGGAAAACCAGTTTGATGATTTAATCTAAAGATAACTTCGTTCGAGGAAATAACTACGCGCTACGCTTACATCATATAGATATAATTGTATTGCATTGTTTGAATGCAACTGAACGTGTGACAATAATTGTCTGTCAGACAATTTATGTATATGTATATATATACGTTCATAATTTTACAGAACCAACAAACATGTGTCTGCATTGGTTCTACATTTTTATCCTGTTATGCATAACTGCAAACATACAAGCAGAGTCGTATGTATATAACATTTTTAAAAATGTTTCATTTTAACAATTTAATGTTTAACATTAGAACTATACCAGATAGGTCAAAATGATCCATTACAAATTTGTAAAACTATCACAATGATTAAAAACATAAAGATATGCTTTATATACGCCTTTAATGCATTTATGCAATAAATGCATTTCTGTAATTTGTTTAATAAAATGAAATCCAATCTCTTTGATTGCTGTGTATTTCTAGTATTAAAGTCTTTAAATATTATATTGTTATATTCAAACCAATTGAAAAAATACTATTTTATTTAATATCTTTTACAGGTATTATAGCATAATATCGCCAAAAGTAGTCCGACCTGATTCAGAATATCATGTAGCAGTAAGCACAATTGGCATTTCAACAACATCAACAATATACATTGAATTGAATGGTCAGCTGGACAATGGGGATACATACAATGTATCCCAAAGTGTTCAAGTACAGCCATATTCTACAAGAATCTTAAGGCTCGAGGTACATTTACTTAATTAATTTTTTTGGGGAAAAATATAATTACAATTAATTAATTTTTTCCAATATTTTAGATTGGAGATGTTATACCTGGAAAGTATCAACTAGTTGCACGTGGTCTTTCAGGAATGGAGTTCTCTAATTCAAAACCTGTCGAATATGCTCATAAGAGTTATTCAGTTTTTATTCAAACTGATAGAGCAATTTACAAACCAGGGAATAAAGTCATGTTCAGATGCATTTTATTGAATTCAAGACTTAGACCTACGCTTGCCAGATTAATAGATATTTTCATAACAGTAAATAATTTTAAATGAACGTTACATAATTAATTAAATAAGACGTAAAACCATATTATATTATATATTATATGCATAAAATTTATATAGGATGGAAAAGGTAACAGAATTAAACAATGGAATCGTCCACCTGTAACACATGGAATTTTTAATGGAGAAATTGAATTATCCGAGTCACCTGTATTAGGTACTTGGAAAATTACTGCTAACATTGGTGACCAAATATTTGAGAAAGAGTTTGAAGTTGCAGAGTACGTCCTTCCCAATTTTGAAGTCAACATAGTTGCTCCCAAACATTTTACATTTAAAGACTCGAAAATTACTGCAACAATTTATGCAAAGTAAGGAGATTTCAACATTGTATCAAATCTATATACTATTTTTGTTTCTATAATATATTCCGTCTATAAGTTTTTTAAAAACATATTACTGATTGTTTATAAAATGTCCCTTATTCACAATTATAACAATTAGTTTGATAATACTTAATGTCCAAATGTTATTATTTCCATAAAAATTTGATAAAAGCTTCAAAATACAACTTATTTAGGTATACTTATGGCAAGCCAGTGAAGGGTGAGGCAACGATTACAGTTTATCCTGATATTTTCTCTGGTGTCATTCAACCAATTTTTCAGCAGCCTGTACGAAAAGTGATACCTATTGATGGAAAAGCAATAGTTGATTTTGATATTGAATCTGAACTTAAGTACGTAAAATGAAAGGTATTTTTCTCCACAGTTTTCTGAAATCTGACTTATTTAGTATATTTTTTGCAGATTATCCGACGATTATGGAAGACCAGTTATGATTGATGTTGCAGTGGAAGAATCTTTAACTGGTAGAAGACAAAATACTTCTATGCAAGTGACACTGCACAAGCATAAGTACATAATGGAATTAATAAAAACATCAGAATATTATAAACCTGGTTTAAAGTATACAGCATTTGTACGTACATGAAATTATTTTTATTCTATAATGTCGTATTTATAATTGTTTTTTAATTAACAAGACTTACAGGTAAAACTGACATATCATGATGGAACACCAGTTCAAGATAATAAAAATCCTGTCACAATAATGTATGGATATACTTACAATCAATCTGCATATACCATGATTGATAGAATGTTAGATAAAAATGGTATGGTACAATTGGATTTCTACCCATTAAAAACTAATGACAACATTTCAGTTCCCTTAAATATTGAGGTATATTATTACAAAGCTTACAAAACATGAATAATTGATTTATACCTAACAAATGCGTGTACAAAATTTATATTTAACAGGCGCAGTATCTAACTTTACACGAGTGGTTTCCAGCAACAAATCAAGCTATGTCTCAGAACAATGAATACATACAAGCTATTTTGAAAACTGAAAACCCCACTGTATGTATATTTGTATTTGTATAACACATGAAATATGTCAATATGTGATCGATATGAATTATAATAATTTCTTTTCCAGGTTAATCATGACATTGAAATTGAGGTAAACTCCACAATTCCATTAAAATATATTAATTATGAAATATTCGGACGTGGTGATATATTGGATGCTGGTTCTATATATGTACAAAATAAATACACAACAACTTTCAAGTTAGTATCTAGTTATTTTTAATTTAGTTTAATTATTACTCATTCAAATTGAAACTGTATAAAACATTAATTTGCTACAGGTTTTTAGCAACATATGTTATGGCGCCTACTGCACATGTAATTGTATATTATCTAGGAACTGATGGAGAAGTGATTGCAGATGCTTTAGATGTAGAATTAGACGGAGTACTTCAAAACTTTGTAAGTTAATTTTAAGAGTTGAATCACAATGAAAATGTTAATTGGGAATTTTTATTAATTTTCCTTCGCTTTTTATTTAAGGTCGACATTAATCTTGCACCTGAGGAAGTTGGACCAGGAGAAAATGTCAATTTAATTATTACATCGAAGCCAAATTCATATGTTGGTTTATTAGGTGTTGATCAAAGATCTATTTTATTAAAGTCTGGCAATGATATTTCTCGTGTATGTAATTTTTTGATCGTTTAATGAATTGAAGGCTTGTTATAGTTTCAATTATTAAAATAATAACAACGTATCAATGATTTGCAGGAACAAGTGTATAAAGAGTTAAAATCATATGACATGGTACGAGACTCGCCATACTCAGACTCAGTTTTTGACCGATATCTTTGGAGCCGTGGATCAGCTACAGCAAATGACGTTTTTAGTGTACGTACATCCCTAAATTTCTGTGTATATTATATTTTAACTATTTTGCACAAATACATAATCTACTTTTGAATTAAACCATTCCTTTTTTTATTTTAGGAAAGTGGTGCTATTATTATGACAAATGGATATGTCCATGAAAATTTTCAAATTCGTAAGTAAATTCGGGCAAATATCTACGTGGTTTTATAAAATTGGTAACTAATATTACTTTACCCAGACCTTATTATACGTGATCCCAAATATTTTTCTAATTTGGTAACAAATTGGTTAAAATGTTTTACTACTTCGTAATGTAGCATGAGAGTAATCCTCAAAGTTCAGCATTCCATATAATACTTACAATCAAATCAGTTTAGTTAATCAGAAAAGGTATTTATCATTTAACATGGCTTATGTTTGTGTAGTATACTACAGATCTGGTTTAGAGCTCCCACTTCCACCCGCTCTTGGAGGTTCAATTGCATTCAAATCGTCAGAGAAGATGAAAGTACGCAAGAATTTTCCTGAAACTTGGCTTTGGCAAATGCTTGATGTTGGGTAAAGCCATTGAAATTATTACCTGCTGATAATACTTATCAATTTGTAACTTGTTAAGTAAAGTAAAAAGTTACATTAACATGACATATTAACCATCACTCAAATATGTTTCATATGGTTCACTAATACTTAATTAAAATTAACTATGCATATAGAGAGGGGGAGTATATGTGGGGGCATATAGTGAGTATGTATTTAACAGGGTAGTTTCATGTAATTGACTCTGTGAGGTGATGGTTTAATTATATAACACATTGTTTCATTCTGCTGGTTAAATATAATTTACTCTTCTAGTAACACTTTATTATTTCCATGTTTTAAGATACATAAAAGTTATCACTGAACAAATTTCGCTTGCAAACATGTCTGAACAGAATTTAATAAGACGATTATTTTTATGGTAGCGTTATACTTTTATTTTCTCTTGGTTCAGCTGATATAATACAATACATATAGAGAATTGGATTCCAGGACAACCGGGAATATTGGAAGGTAGAATAACAGGCTCGGCTCATGGTGCATCTACACTTCGGCCAGACATTGGTCCACCTGTTATGCACAAACTAGCAACAAGACCACCATTGGCAGGTCCTTATGCCTTCTCTCGCATCCCACCTCCTGTCTGGAATAAGCCCCGTGTATTCCTAATGCATGACATCTTAAACACCTGGCTTTTTACAAACTTCTCTTCAGGGTATTTATGTTATAAATACTGTCAGTTTACAAAGCTTTATATTTTATACATTATACATGCTTTGTATACGTATATATTTAGGCAAACATCGTTCTTGCAATGTCGCTTTATTTTGTACAGAACATTTCTTTGTAAATCAATGCTATGGGATGTTCTCGGTGTTCGTATATGACTGCTATACATTTACTTGTTTAATATTGTACTTTCAATCATTCATTCTTCCATGTTATACAAAGTAAATTTCTCAGTTTTTAATAAGGTGATTGAGTCTTTGTAAAATACAACTACATATTACGAAACATCCATAAAATCGTACATTTATCGTAAATTGTAGTGCTTTTAAATAAAAAATCATTCTTTAACACAAAGAATAACTACGTAAATTGAAACCAGGCTTGACGGGAAGAATGAACTAAAAAGGAATGTACCTGATTCAATCACATCATGGGTATTGACAGCATTTTCTCTGAATGATGCTCACGGGTTAGGCCTTATAGAACAACCACGAAAGGTAAACATAGATTGGCAATAAATAAATAATACGCAATTTTAAGTGTTATGAAAACTAATCAATAAAAACGATTTCTTTTTGCAGTTAAAAGTTTTCCGACCATTCTTCATTGCAATGGATCTCCCTTATTCGGTAATTCGTGGGGAAATTGTTGCAATACAAATTGTGGTATTCAACTATATGAATAAGACAGTGGAAGCAGAAGTTTTACTGACGCACGAAGGTCAATTTGATTTTGCGGAAATTTCCAATGATGTGCACGATGTACCAAGTAAGGTTTACTTTAATCGGTTTTATAAGTTATGTTAATATTGCATGTGATATATGCTACAGAATCAACAAAAATACTAATTATATATTTCAGAACTAGAATTGTATCGTAAAAAGAAAGTCGAAGTAAAAGCTAATGATGGTGCTAGCGTATCATTCATGATCATTCCAAGAGATCTGGGCTACATTACTATTAAAGCAACTGCAAATAGCATATTAGCTGGTGACAGTATTGAACGTAAACTACTTGTAAAAGTAACGTATCTTTTATATATTCTTTATTCATAAGTCGTTATTAATTGAATATAGGATCCAATTATTCATTGTACAGGCTGAAGGAGAAACACAGTACTTTAATAAAGCTGCTTTCTTGGATCTTAGAGACTCGCCTAGCATAACAACAAATTTCACAATAGAAATACCTAAAAATGCTGTACCAGGTTCTGAACATATTGAAATCTCTGCAGTAGGTAAGTTCTTCAAGTAAAACTTTGTAATTCATACAGTTTAATTTAGTTAATAATTTATCATTTCGAATGGAGGCTTTTACCATCAAAATATTTTCTTATTAGGTGATATTTTGGGTCCCAGTATTCTAAATCTGGCAAATTTAATTAAAATGCCTTCTGGTTGTGGAGAACAGAATATGTTGAATTTTGTTCCAAATATAGTGATACTAAATTATCTTAAAGTAAGTATATATAAATACAATAAATCATTTTTCATGCAGTGTATTCAAAAATGTGGGACATCCACAAAAATTATTAGAGGGAATTGATTAACTTTCAGATATTCGTATGAAATTAATCGACTTAGATAAAAAGGGAACAATTTTTTATTTGCTGCTACATAGTTTCCCGCAATTACTATGATCAAATTGCCTGAAATGTTATATCATAATATATATTGCACTGTTGCAAACAAGGCACAATTCTAAAGCACATATTCTCTGAAATAGAAGAGATACTAGTATATTGTGTATAAGAAAAAGAAAATCAATTATATATAGGTATAAATATACATTTGCAGAATACAAATCAACTAACACAAGCAGTAGAAGGTAAAGCTTTGAGATACATGGAAATAGGTTATCAAAGAGAGTTGACTTACAAACATGATGATGGATCATTTAGCGCATTTGGCAAGTCTGATACCAATGGAAGTACATGGTATGCATTATAAAAATGGTTAATTTATCGAATTCCTAAGGCACAGCAATACCTAATATCTATTATTCCACTGCAATTTTATATTTTATTAGGCTTACAGCTTTTGTGGCAAAAGCTTTCAAGCAGGCTATGGAATATATTCTAGTTGAAGATAGAATAATAGACGAAGCTCTACAATGGTTGTCAAATAATCAAGCTCCGAATGGAAGTTTCCCCGAAGTAGGAAAAGTTAGTCATCGTGACATGCAAGGTGGAGCTGCGAAAGGACTTGCACTGACAGCTTATACTCTTATTGCTTTCCTTGAAAACAACGTAAGTTCATATTAATCCACTTGGAATTCTAAAACTTATAAATAAAATATTTATCTTATTCTAATAAAAAATTAGGATTATAATGAAAAATATCGCAACACAATAAACAAAGGAATTGATTACATTGTCCGTAACATGAATGACCTAGATGATACTTATGCATTGAGTATTTGCACATATGCCTTAAATTTGGCAAAGCACCCATACGAAAATGCTGCATTTAATTTACTAGAATCAAAAGCTATTGGAAAAGGAGATCTTAAATGGTGGAGTAAACCTGTACCAAAGGGTGATCAAAATCCATGGTTTTCTTTACCAAGACCTGTTGATGTAGAAATGACATCCTATGCTTTATTAACTTATCTCAGACGTAATCTAGTCACCGATTCCATAGGTCTAATGAAATGGCTTGTAAAACAAAGAAATGCTGAAGGCGGTTTTGCATCTACACAGGTAAATATTATAAGAACATATACCGTATACGTAAGCAGCATACATGATGTAAATGCAGTATTTAAAATTTAACACTTGCAAACAAATCTTTAGGATACTGTGATTGGAATACAAGCATTGGCAAAACTAGGTGAAAAACTAGCATCAAAGAATAATGCTATTTCAATAACATTTATGTACGAGGCAGGTGGACAGAGTCAGATGAATATCAATTCTGATAATTCTATGATACTTCAAAAACATGGAGTAAGTTTAAACTGGAGGCATCGTAATTTAAATGTATTTCAAATATTTTACACTTTCTTTAGCTGCCCAGGAAAACGCGATCGGTCAATATAACTGGTACTGGAAGTGGATTCGCCCTGGTTCAAATTTCATTTCAGTATAATTTAAATGTAACTGGAGCATGGCCGCTCTTTACTTTGGATCCTCAAGTCGACAAAAATTCCAACGCTAATCACTTGCAGCTTTCAATTTGCTCTGGGTATGTTATTACTATTATTGTATAGTACAGTAGGTTTCATAAACATTACCTGGAATTACAGTCCTAATATAATCTGTGTTTAAATAACACAGGTTTGTTCCAACAAAAGAGGCTAATGAGAGTAACATGGTTGTGATGGAAGTTAGTCTACCATCTGGTTTCACTGCGGACAGAGACTCGCTACCCAGTCTTGAAGTATCGCAAAACGTGAAGCGTGTAGAAACTAAAGAAGGAGACACAGTTGTAGTACTATACTTCGATAAGGTATGACAAGTGTATTACATGAATTATTTCAATAAATTTCAAAGTACATTAATAGCAAATAATACGTTACAGATGGACAGACGGGAATACTGCCCAACAGTATCTGCATTCAGAACGCACAAAGTAGCAAAACAGAAACCAGTGCCAGTTACTATATATGACTATTATGATTCCTGTAAGTTACTTAATCAGTCAAAATCTTTGATTTATAATGAATAACAACATTATCTCTAATTTTTTGATATTTCTTCTTTTTTTATATTTAGCAAGGAAAGCCAGAGTATTTTATGAACCACGGAAAGCAACGCTTTGTGACTTATGCAAAGAAGAGGACTGTGAAGATTTATGTGTTTCGCAGCTTGGTAAACAAAAAGATTCCTCTCAATCTGCTGCTTCGTATCTAATTATATGTACATACCTACAGTTATTACTTGTACTCGTCTCTGTTAAGTATTTTGAATATTTTTAGCTATAACTTTCCTAGAACGTTCCGTAGTTTCTTTTTACTACTTTTTACTTCTTTTCTAAAAAAGAACCACGATAAGGCTTTTAGTAGACACGCAACCAAAGTACATCACATGCAAAAATTAATGTACTCTTAATTATAAAGTATACTAACAAGGTTATGTATGAACTTTAATCGAATTCGAATCCAGTGTTTGAAATTCTACAATGAATAATATTTTAATGTAGCTGAAAATACTCTACTTAACAAATTAAACGAATGAATTTTTGTTACATAATACTGACAATTTATCTTGCAGTAAATACACTGTATTGTTATTGATAAATAATAAGTTGTTACTTGTTTACTTACGAATTAAGATTATAAGAAAACTAGTACTTATTAAAGACGAACTTCTCTAAAATAAAAGGATGCAGTTTATATACATACCACTATTCGTTGTCTGTACAAAAAGACATATATATTTTAACTGCAAATCGTACATAACCGAAATTGCCACTCGTGAGAATGTATTTAAGGAAGAATCTAAATAGACTTACTAACATCATTTCCGTTGGTAACTGTCAGAAGAAAATAACATCGAACTACGCAAATTATTAGAAAACAGTTCAATATTATAAAACGTGGATAAACGCATAAGCGGGATATTAAATAGAATCCATATAAATAAAGCACAATATAACCTTAAAGTCCGATGAGTTATGGTTTTTGTTGATGCAACGTATTTGATGAAAAATAATGGATAAAATTTTCATGAATACCTTACAAATAAGTCGGCGTTTAGCCCGCCAATCTCTAGTAACGTATCAACACCAAAAGTAAGTAGATAATAGATTTGAAAAAATATTTATAAATAGTATAGGCGGATATGTCATTTCATATTAACATTTTCATATTGCAGAATCTTGAAAAATTCTAAACTGCACATGCATACTTGTAACAATTCTCGTATTTCACAACCATGCCTTCTATCGGTTGCAACACGATTTCATGTCAACGACATACAAAGACGTAAAATGTTTATTCAAACACAAGATACTCCAAATCCTAATAGTTTAAAGTTTTTACCTGGAGTTAAAGTGCTCGAACAGGGTCAAACTAAAGACTTCCCTAATGCCACTGATGGATATTGTTCACCACTGGCAAAAATGTTATTTCGTGTGGAAGGTGTAAAGTCTGTTTTCTTTGGCCCTGATTTTATTACAATTACAAAAATAGATGAGGATGTCGAATGGAAGTTGTTAAAACCAGAAGTATTTGCTGTTATCATGGATTTCTTTGCATCTAGTTTGCCTGTGTTAAATGAAGATCAACCTGCAGGAGATACTCGTAATTTCTTTTTTTACAATGGATTTGCAATCATTTGTTCGACTATATGTTAAACAATATTTTATTTATAGAAATAACCGACGACGATGACGAAATAGTGCAAATGATTAAAGAATTGTTAGATACTCGTATACGACCAACAGTTCAAGAAGATGGTGGTGATATTGTATTCGTGGTTTGTATTTAAAAATTGTTTGTAACTGTAATCATTTGCAATATTGTTTAAACAATGCTTCCAATGGTAGGGGTTCGAAGAAGGAATAGTAAAATTGAAGATGCAAGGTTCTTGTACAAGCTGTCCAAGTTCCGTGGTCACTCTAAGAAATGGAGTTCAAAATATGATGCAATTCTATATTCCAGAAGTTCTTGGAGTAATTCAGGTAGAAGATGAAACCGATAAAATAGCGAAGAAGGAATTTGAAAAATTGGAAGAGAAAATCAAATCATCTGAACAGAAGAAAGAAAAATAGAAAATACAACGTTTTATGTAGTTCAGTGATTGTATGTATGTACCAACTTTTATGTAAATAAAAATACTAGATGTATAGGTTTAATATCTTTTTCCTTTTTTATTGTTTTATTTTTGTATAAACTCGTTTAACGGCTAGATACGGAGACTTGCCATACACGTATAGTGTTGTCGGAATATCCGGCAAATAATGTTTGTCCATCAGTAGACCATGCTAAAGAGAGACAATGGGGTGGTTCAGCTTTAGTTGTTGTGGACACGACCTCTGGTTTCAATTCTTCAACCATTTCTTTGGTTTCTAAATCCCATATCTTGATCCATGGTCCAAATGCAGCACAAAGCCAGTAACGATTAGGGCTGAAGCACAGAGCTGTTATAATGTCATTATGGTCTAATGTGTGCAGATGTTTTCCATCATTTAGGTCCCATAACATAGCTTTGCAATCCTACAATTTTTAAGGAGAAATTTAATTAATAAATAGATCATGATTTATTATAATGAAAGATAGAATATTCTTTTTTCAAATACATACCTTTCCACCAGAAGCACAAAGTGAACCATCGGGGGAAACAGTAACTGTGTTAAGATATCCAGTATGTCCACTGTGATTAATCTTCAACCTACAGTTTGTTAAGTTCCAAACCTGAAAAGCATATTATCACTTGAAATACGAATGACCATTGGCTTAAAAAAAATCATACCAGATTAATAACATCAGTCCCATATCCGCAAACATTCATAAATATCATGTTTAATCAAAATTTACATCATGTTATATGATTATTAAGTAACATATATTTTATATATATAAAAGAAAAAAAGAGAATAACATACCTTGACCAGTTTATCCCAACCAGCAGAGACGATAATGGGATTTGAATGATTCGGGGAAAACCGTACACAACTGACCCAATCTGTGTGACCATCGTCCTGAATAGTGTACTTACACTCTGCCAAAGTGTTCCATAATTTAATGGTTTTGTCTCGCGAGCCAGAAACAATTTGACGATTGTCCACAGAGAAAGCAACGCTTAAAACATCCTGTTAACACATATTCAATTATTTGATTTAATTGGATCATCTAAAATAGTGTACCCGTGAGCGTATCAAACATGATCAATACTTACAATACCACAGACTTAATCACCCACCTCTTCTACTTTTAAATATAAAAAAAAATATATAAAAAAAAGCTTCAGTATTGTTTCCATCACTCACGTAGTTTTTATCTTCTGCCAGTGGCATTAAAAAAAAAAAAATAAAAAAAAAAGCTTCCGTTTTATATCATGACGAATGACAACTGTAGACCAGAAAATGTCACACCTTGGTATGGTCTTCGAACCTTCGTGTAGTACGACCTGCAGCCAAATCCCAAAGACGTAGTGTTTTGTCCCATGAACCGGACAGAGCATAATTACCATCAGAAGATAGTACTACGTCACTGATAAAATGAGAGTGACCGTACAAACGTTTCTGTGGTATACCATAATTGGCTTCGTCACGTGTTAATTTCCATACGATTAAAGTTTTATCTACGAAGAAAAATCATTAAGTTAATAATGGCAAATGTTATAGATACTTAAATATGAAAGTAGAAAATACAGAAAACACGACGAAAGCAGTATAAACTAATTTATACATACATTTATATTATTTATGAGAAATATGTATCGGAAGTAAATATTTATACATGCTATACAATTAATATCATAGTATTAATATACAAACACTCGGAATCAGTGAAATAATTACCATAAAACAAGACTATATGTTACTGAACTTACCACGTGAAGACGACAATATCATATCCGGATATTTCGGATTTGTTGCAATTTGAGTAACCCAGCCATTATGTCCACGGAGCGTACCCCTTAGCTGAAGAGTTTCAGTCATTTTAAAAATATTTTTAGATATTCTATGTTGAGGATTACAACGGATTCCAACAACCGGCCCACTCTCCACAACGCATTAAACGAAAAGAATCACTTCACCCCTCTCTGTAAACGTGTGCGCGGCCATTGATCACATAATTCTAGATGTACATACCTATTGTGACTGTGTGATCATAGATCATAGAGACTTTCATCAGATCCAGACGAAACTACGGTGTTTTTCGAAAATCAATTTCAAGTACCTTTTTCCTTTGCAAAATTGTTCTCCGCGGCGTTTTGTTTGTTTTTTTTTATTTATAGTTTTATGTCGCATCGACTGCTAGGTTATTATTAGTTAAAGAGTTATTAATGAAAAACACGGACCAATCAGAGCGCTGCTACAGCTGTCGGATCTGGCTCGGCCAATGCCAACGCCCCGCTTAGCGTGACCTATACTCTGATTGGTCCTTGTTTTTCGCGGTAAACAATTTCGCAAAGGAAAAAGTTACTTCAAATTCAAATGACTCCTTTCAACCTTAGACCACCTTAGACCTTAGACAAACCTTAGACCAGGCAGCTGCACCAGGTAAGAAACTCCGAGCGGCGATGCCGGACAATGCCGGAGGAGCTAGGGGAGCCCCTAGTATTGATTAAAATTTGTCAGTAAGGATGTACATCATAGGTGGTTGAAGGAGACTTTACCACAGGCGAAACTTCTGCTCGAATTTTATATGCTCTAAAAAATGCTCTGAAAATAGTAGTATAATAAGCAAGTATCTGAAAATAATTGTTATAAAGAAGGATATGAAAATTTAAAGGAAGTAGGCATATCTTCGAAATAATGGCCGGGAAACATGGAAAAGATCTGGCATTGTCATTAATGCGAACATTACCAAGATTAAATCTAAGTAATATTCGGGACAACCCCGGTTCAAGAAAACAAGTACGCGTAACGATACGTACGTTTTAAATAATATTCTATGTTAATATCGTGTATAATATAATATCATTTAACAGTCAAAGCGTGGTCGAGGACAACATGGAGGAGATAAACATGGAGCAGGTAATAAAGGTTCTGGTCAAAGACAAAATTATATGCGTCCTGGATATGAGACTGGAAATAATCCATTTTATCTTAGATTTGGTTATGAACCTTACTATAAGGGACATCAGTAAGTTGTAATTTAGTATATAATTTTGCAATTTTATATCAATTGAAGAAATACAGTCAGGCGTTGAAAACAATTATGATATCGATTCTGGTTCTTGAAACAGTTATGGAGATCCGAAAAGGTCTCATAACTGTTACAAGGTATATCGGTTACGGTTACGGTTCTTCAGAACTGAAATTATATTGGTTCCATAACTGTTATTTTTTGGTTCTGCGTTTCGGTTATGGGTATCTGGGTTACGACTCTATCGCATGTTCTCTGATGAACTTATGTTCCCCTCACCAAGGGCAGCTCTTCATTTGTTTATACATATTTCTGTGTGATAGACAAAAATACTTGTGTGGCTGTAGCCACAGCTTGTCAATAATACAAATTATTAAAAAGTATTATTAAATATAGAATATGTATAACCGAAATGCATAACTGAAACCCAGAACCAGAAAATAACAGTCATATATTGATATGATATTATATGCTCGGTTCCGAAGAACCGTAACCGATATACGTCAGAACCAATATACCTTGTAACAGTTATGAGACTTTCCGTTCTCCATAACTGTTTCAGTCAGAACCGATAAATAACAGTTTGAAACAGTTATTTTTGGAACCTTTTTAATCCCTGAATACAGTGGATTCGGATTAATTGTGACATATTGGACAGGATTATTTCTCCCAATAAAGTGGCGTATTGTCCCCATAGTATTGTATTTTAGTTTTTGTTTCCTTTCTTCAATGTCTGTCCCAAATAAGTGGCTGTTCTGATTAAACCGTGTTTCAATTAACTGGCATCCTTTGTATTTATGTTAAATTAAAAAGTATTACTCTCATTGTAAAATTGAATACTAAGATATCTTGATTTTGATTTTAGTTTGAGGCGAGAATATCCACCTTTCTCCTTAAAGAGTTTACAGTTATGCATTGATCTAAATAAGATAGATCAATCTAAGCCCATCGATTTGGTATCTTTGTTGAATACAGGAGTTTATGACTTCAAGATGGAACATAAACATGCAGGTGTTCATCTTACAGATGAGGTATTTGATTTTGCGTTATTTTATTACATAAGTGTATGCAGGTTTTCATGTAAAAAAAGATATGTATCGTTATTAATTTATTTAAAATTTTTGAGGGAGCTGATGACTTTAAGGCTAAAATAAATATAGAAGTTCAATGGGCTAGTGAACCTGTAATTGCTGCCATTGAAAGAAATGGTGGTACTATAACTACAGCATATTACGATACCAATTCTTTGTTCGCATTAAGTAACGTAGATAAATTTTTTACCAAAGGTAAATACATTACTTTATTTTAAAATAAATATTAAATGATATGTGACAGTGTTATAAATATATATATATAAAATACTATTAATTTAGGGGAACCAATACCTCGCAGATTGTTACCACCGGCAGACTGTTTGGAATACTATTCAAGTGCAACAACAAGGGGATATTTAGCAAATCCTGAACAGATTTCTCAGGAACGATTGATTTTATCTCAGAAATACGGTTATGTACTGCCAAAAATTGAAAAGGACCTACAATATGAAATGCTTAACAAGCGCAAAGATCCAAGACAGTTATTCTATGGTCTTGCACCTGGTTGGGTTATCAGTCTTAAGGACAAAGCAATTCTTAAGCCCACAGCTGAATATCTTAAGGAATTCTATTCGAGTTGAATTGTTTCATTTTGCAGTATATTACTTAAATATAAATAAATAATTTGTTAAATCAAAATAACACGTTTGTTTAGTGTGTTTATGGACCCCAGATTTTAATAAAAGGGTATAGCTAGATGAGGAAGACAAAAGTGCCCTTAATTCGAATTAAGTTGTGTAAAATTTTAACTTCATCTCGACTGAGAGAGTAGTTTGAAGTATAACACTGAAGGAATAAGTGGATTGGATATTATTAATAATACTGCCACGTGTTCTATCCCTGGACAAAAGTGATGATGTTTTATTTCTGTTCGATACTCTACACTCTACACAATAGTCAAGTCGCTCGCGATCTTTCCAGTAGGCTGACTCGGTCTAGAGTCTACACTGAAGTCCTCAGCTCGTCTTAAACCTACGAAGCTTCTAATTTCCTAAATGTCCTGATTGGTTAAGCCTGAATTAGCCTTTTCCACCAATCAGGACATTTCTCGGGAACTCTTTGCGCCCTTAGCGCGACTTCTTGAACGTGGGGGCGAATCCCGGTAATTTACAATGTAAATTAATTATTGCGAAAGGGTCCTCGACTCCGATTTTGATGAAATTTAAATATGTTATAGATTTCAACATAATTTTGAATAACTTTTTCCTTTTCCAATATAGGGGGGTCGCTTTTAGTTTTCGAGATATTCGCAAAAAACTAATACTGTATTGAATTTTCCGTATTCTTGCGCAAATCCAGGAGTAGTATTTCAAAATTGAAAGCTTACCCTATATATACATATACAGGGTGTCCCAAAAGTACTTCAACTCCGGGAAATGGGAGGTTCCTGAGGTCATTTCAAGCGCCATTTTCGTTTTGCAAAATGTTGTCCGCGGCTTTGTTTAGGAGTTATTAACAAAAAACTCGGACCAATCAGAGCGCGAGCTCGACGCTCGTTCGTATGTTCAGCCAACCGCCTGCCGGCTCGCCGCGCTGAACGTGCCAGCGAGCGTCGAGCTCGCGCTCTGATTGGTCCGTGTTTTTCGTTAATAACTCCTAAACAAAGCTGCGGACAACATTTTGCAAAACGAAAATGGCGCTTGAAATGACCTCAGGAACCTCCCATTTCCCGGAGTTGAAGTACTTCTGGGACACCCTCTATGTATATCCAGAGTGAGACCCTGAAGAGTGTCCAATCACTTTTTACACTCACTGTAATTGTATCAAAGAAGTTTAAAGCTTCGAAGCTCCGTTTTTTTTAACCTTCTACTAATTCACTACGGAGGTTCGAAATTCGAAACTTCGATTCTAATCACCTTCGAAGTTTCTGAAATCGAAGCTTCGAAATTCGAAGCCTCGAAGCTCTGAAATCTTCGACCTTCGAAGGAAAGTAACAGCCCTAATAGATAGTACATAATAATAAAGGGGGGTGAGAGGTAGAGTACTGTTCGTACGCCACAAGAAGTCTCCTGGCAGGAATTCGACAACAAACCGTCCGATTGGGTCATTCCACACGAACTTTCGGTTCTAGTCGAATTTGTAAGGAATAAGCCGTATTTATTTGTAAAATTGACAGACGTGTTTGTCGCGGGCGTGTTCGTATCGATCTGCCTTCTTTTTCAATTCGTTGGCAATTGTAAATTTATAATTCTTCTGTTATTTGCGTTATGTATGTACACACGTACATACATACGATACACACACACATCATTAACCCTATAGTTATACACACATACATCATTAACCCTATAAATTATTGGTTAAATCAGCATTAACATCACTAAAGAAATAAAAAGGATAACTTACACGACAACACCGCTAGACCGATGGGAACTGTAAGAGGGACTGAATCTGGACTCCGCGTAACAAAGCTGGAAAAAAGAAAAACACAAAACAATAAGTCAAATCTTTTATCAAAGGAAAAAGGGAACATAACTAGAGAAATAGAAATAAAAATAATAATAATATAAACACCCTAGAGTGCGACGCGTGGTCTTTGGGCGTCTCGCGCGCGAACTAGTGCAGCAGCATATCGCTGACGTAGTGGTCGTCGTCGTCGTCGTCGGTGTCGTTATGGATCCCGCAGAGTAATCGGCATGGTCATTGCCGACATCGCGGACGCGGGCGGCGGTTCTCGAGGGCGCCCCGAGAACAAGCGGTGGACGGGCTAAACCTGAAAAGAGAAAAATTAGTAAAAGTAGAAAAAACCTTTTCTTATATTGCTTCGGTTATTAAGTCGAAATAATAGCAGAATAATAATAGTATAGAGTTCGTTGCATACAAGGAGGGAATAAATCTTGCGAAACGGAGCAATAGGCAAGTAGAAGCATCGCCCGACACTGGTAAGCCGGTCCGAGTTGTGAACGGGTCACTCCATACCGAATCGATCACTTTTTGCGGTCACCATCATCGATTTTGTTCTAATTGAAATATGTTGTAGTCAATGCGAAATTAGAGGGGGTTTAAGTCATCATTTTGCCGATTTCGATTTTTTTTAGAAATGGCAGGCCTTCAAATTTTACGATTTTTGCCCATTTTGGCGAAAATAGGCCTCACTTACAAATTTTTATCTCAGGAACTGTTTGTCTGATTGAGCTATACTTCTTTTCGTTTTATTCGGAAAGGATTGGGCTATTATAAAATAATTTTTTCATCCTCGACAATTAACTTTATAATGTCAAAAAATTTAAACAAATTCTTTTTTTTATGTTTTTTTTCAATTTTGGCCAGTAATGTAAATTTTGAAAAAAATATGGTTACATTCCTTGAAGTTTCCTGTTCAAAATAAGACTTTTTAAAAAATTGCGTCTTTCCTGTAATCGTAACAATATGCTGGGAAAGGCGAATCGGGCACACCGCTATTATAGTCAGTTTAGGACGCGTCCTCGACCTGTCGTACATAGCATAAGGCATAAGTAGTAGGAACGACAAGGGGCGAGGACGCGACCCGACAGGGGATCAACGGGGACGTGCTGCTCCGACGGACAAAACCGGGGAGTGGCACTCGCCATCTTTACGCGTCGTACGGGACTCTCGGATCTCCTCCCACTTTTCACGTAAGTACACAACGCGCGCCGACTCGCTGGCTCCTCGCTCTCCCGCGAACGCACATGACATATGTAGGGTACACGTCCAGTGCATCCGACGACCGACAGACTTGGTGACGTCAGAGGCTTCGGTCCGACATTTCCAATGTGTAGGTAGGCCCGTCTGTGTGACCCTTCGAGTTTCGTCCTACGTCCTACATTCTACATTCTACATCAACCGACAGGACGGCCCTCGCGCGTTCAAATAATTTTCATATCGCCAATTTTGAAGTATCCGTATTTTTAAAAACAGGTCCGTAAAGAGGACACTTGGGGCTATATTATCATTATTTTTATTTTTTTTAATTTTCTGGTGCTTTGATAGCAATGCACCTGTTTAAAACAATTGCAAAATAAACTATGAAAACAAATATTTTCTGAACTGAAATAATTTTTATTAACCCCTTGCACTATAATAACGATTTGAACTCGTGACGAAGATTTCGAAGAGAGTCTACTAAATATTCATGCTATTAATTTCCTTCAAACTTTAAATTTAAACAAAATTATATTTTTTTGTTGTTGAAACCATTGGAAACTGCATACGTATAAATTACATACAAACTTCCTTTTTTTCGAAGAAATTAGAAACGACAAATAAGTTCTAATCACCGCAACCGTAAAATAAGCGGTAATGATAGGCTCGATTTGTTTATGTGCCGTTCCCGGGGCTGTCCTTTGTGAAGAGGTTTATGACAGGTCATTACTATTGACAATGAGCTGGAAGTCGGCACTTTCTCGGACAACGCGTGTTGACCTCCTCAAATCATCAGCATTATGAATTGGACGCGCTAAAAACAGCTTTCTGAAAAATAGCTTCGCTGTCGATCGCCCAATAATGACCCGACCATTTGCATGTCCAATGTTTTATTGCACGTGCCGATAGCCGCTATGCGTAGGAAAGAAAAGTCCTGTTTTTCTTTGGTACCGTGCGCCTGTAAATTGCGAGTAATATAATAAAAAAAAAACACTATTTTCTTCGCCTAAGATAAAATCAATCCTACATAAGTAGATAAAAAAAAACGCAGATCCAGACTCCCAATCGCGCGACCAATCGAATAACGTTCACTCTGGTCACCGCCAGTCAGCGTAAGCAAAAGATACTCATAGTAAGATTAAGAAGGGGGGGGGGGTAAATTCCTGTCAAAATAAAAGCCGGAGCCGTGTGCAATCGTTTCTCGAAATCGAGAACGACGCACAAGGCAAGGCAATATTCAAGACAATAAACGAACGGTCGAGCAAAGTCGTATTCGTCAACACGATCGAAATAATAACAATTGGAAGATGGGACAAAGGGCTCGAGTGTTCGACACATTAGCGTCAAGAGCCATACAGTTCGGCGATCATATAAACAAAAATAAATAGCCTAGAGAGTTCGACGTTACTCAGGCGAGAAGTAGGGGGAACGAATAAGAAGATGTATAGATATTTAGACGCATGCTGATTGGTCATGACTCGCGTAGAGGGGGTAATTGCGGGGAGGTTGGAGATCTGCGGGATGAGGAAACCAACTAACCAACGCACTGGGTCATTCGTCCAGTTAACGCTCGCGGATACACACGTCAACTAAACTCTTAGCTATTTTAGCCATTTTATCAGGAAGACTCGGTGCCAGTGTTCATCAAATAGAACTTTACAGTATCATCGCGACGGTGCACGCGCACGGTATCCACCGCTATTCAGTTTTACGCGAATATGTTTCCCGTCGCGCTATTCTTGCGTAGGGTATTCGCAGGAGACATCCGTCGCGATCGGTCTTACTGAGGGGCGGCTGTGCAAAGCATCGATGAGCGGCGGCAGTTGTGACCGTGGGTTCGACACGAGGCTCGGACTGGTCAGAGACATACATATATACATATAAAGAGAAGCGCGGCTAGAAACCCTAACAGCTTCAAGGTAATTGAAAATTTACTAATCGCACTAGCATTCATTTTGCACAAAACACATCGTTTAAAAAAAAAAACTTTTCAAAAGCATAATACACACACACGCGCGCGCCGAAAGTCACGGGCCGTGGGGAAAATATGTCCGACGCACAGTGCGGCCAAAACAAAAAATTTTGGACAAAATTAAAAATTCGGTAAACCTTACGTTTAGGGGAGGCAGCTCCGATGACCTTGATCTTCACATATGTTGTCAAAGACAACATTCTGAACAACTTTTGTCATTACAACTACCCGGTGCTCGGTCTTAGTTTTCGAGATATTTGCGAAAAACTATTGCTAATACTGTATTGAATTTTACGTATTCTTCCAAGCTCCGTGGCAACGTGAGCCTGTTCCCCGCGACGGCATCTGTTTATTTTCTGTTTCTAAAAACACATTGTGGAGATCAGAACAGAGTGTCACTCATCTATATAGGGTGAGCTTTCAATTTTGAAAGACTACTTCTGGATTTTTGCATGCGTGGTCGGGCCGGCCTAGCGGCCGGCCCTCTACGCCCCCCCTCCAACTAACCCTAACTAATTCTGATCGCATAATTTTTGATAATCAGAATTAGTTAGGGTTAGTTGGTGGGGGGCGAAGAGGGCCGGCCGTTAGGCCGGCCCGACCACGCATGCGAAATTGTGAATATTTCAAAATGAGAATTTTATTCAGCATTTAAATAATAGTTTTTCGCAAATATCTCGAAAACTAAGACCGAGCACCGGGTAGTTATAATGACAAAAGTTGTTCAGAATGTTGTTCCCGACAACATATGTGAAGATCAAGGTCATCGGAGCTGCCTCCCCTAAACGTAAGGTTTACCAAAAATTCTTTCATAAATGTCAAAATATGGATATGTATTTACGAAATATAAACATAAGGGGGGAACCTTATGTAAAAAAAAAATTTTTTAGCATTTTTTTGCATAAATCGATAGAAAATTTCCTTCTGCATACACTAAAAAAGTTTGAAAGCGATCAGAGACGTCTTTGTACGTTATTTTCAAAATAAAGTGAAAAGTTGTTTTGAACGCTTCGTTCCTACAAAGAAAAGGAAAAGTGAAGAAATGAGCGAAGAAACGAGCGCTTCTGCTAAAAAAAATAAAAGATACGTAGATGTAAAGATAAAGAGGAAGATTTGTTCTATGGCCCCGGAATCGCAGATTAAGTAAGTTAAAATGAATTACGATGTTTTCACAATTTTTCTGGTACACAAACTTTAAACGCGTTTTTCTCGAAACGCAAAATTTCGCACGCGGGACAACGTAGCGCTTAAACTAATTACCCGATCTTTATGAAACTTGGCACATAAATTCTATAAACAATTGGCCTCAGCATGACGTTCTCCGATTTTTTTATTTTTTATTTAAAATAAAGTTATTATCAATTGTTTATATCAGAAAACACGTTTTTTTCTTCATAACGTCGCCATTTTTGCAATTTGGCAAATTTAAAAAAAAGAACGTCATGCTGAGCGCTTATGTATTAACTAACGATTCCATTTGGATTTTTTTGTTTCAAATCATTTTTGTGCCCTGTACAATGTCCCGCGCAAACACGGATTGCCAACTTCAAGCCGTTATTCCACGCTTATTATTAACAATTAAACTTTTAAAAAAATATTTTTTGTTATACTATAACATGAATAAATGATACCTGAAATTTCAAATCAATCCATGCATTACATTCTTTAAAAAAATTCTTGAAAAACAGGCCATTTACATAAGGTTCCCCCCCTTAATAATAAAAATTTTACAAATATTTAAAAATTATTTACTATTTTGTGATTCACTTCTGCTGATTTGCAAATCGTACAAAAATCTTGATTGCCTTGAGGTTTCCCCATCTGTAATTACTATGAATTCTTCAATTTCAGAAATGTCGCTATTGTTATGTTTTGTAAAGGTTTTTCGATGAGTCGAAATAAGAGGGTCGGAAGTAAGTAAAAGAGAGCGAAATAGGTCGATATTTGTATCCTTCCTACTTGTTTTGCGGGTATGACCTAGTCTAGTTTTTCGGATAATCCTATGTGTACCTTCTAAAGCTTCCTCGGAAAGAAGTCCTACAGGGTGTCCCAAAACGACTGCGTAAGCGGGAAATGGGAGGTTCCTTGGGACATTTGAAGCGACATTTTCCTTAGCAAAAATGGCGTCCGCGGCTTTGTTTAGGAGTTATTAACGAAAAACACGGACCAACCAGAGCGCGCTTAGTCGCTCGGTGGCACGGTCAGCGCGGCGAGCCGGGGGGAGTAGAGTGTTGCTATAATTCGTAGTATTAAATGAAATTTATCTATTAATTTTTTACAAATACCGGTAATTTCCGAGCGTTTCTGAAAAATTTTCTGGCTGTATTGCCATCGTTCGTGCTATCATACCCTGGTTTTGGCTTGTCCACAATAAGTCCTAAACGAGACTTGCAACCTTCTTGTATCCGTTTTTTATTTGTGATAAATATCTCTTTGTTTTCTCCTCTTGCTTGCCACTTTTTAAACGGAAGTCTGTAGGAAATATGGAGAAGACATTCAAAGAAGCGTATCCACGAATGTAAAGTGGACAAGCCAAAACGGTAGTTTTCAGTCTTACACGGTTTTTCAGCTACTGTTACTGTTCCTTCGCGCAAGAACCGTACACGTGTGTTTCTTTCGGAGATTATTTGTGACACGTTCGTGACTGAAAACAATTGAACTATCGGCACTCGGCGACCAGTCGGGACATCTGCTAGATGTTTAGTTTTCCACGATTTCGAGTGTCATAAATATCGTCCCTCTGAAGGACCGCCGCGGTCGTAAAGAAGGGTCAAATTACCGAGTCCCGTCGTCGACTTTGTTAAAGGTCATCCTACTCCTCGGTACAAAGGCCTCATTCAAGGCTACGGGAACGAGACATAAACAGCCTAAAGTGCGCTGATTAGGAAATGCAACTTTCGGTAGAAACCAATCAGTGCATTTTCTTCCTCGTCGCGTTAGGGCGCGTGCACAGTACATCCGACGTCCGACCGACTTGGTGACGTCAGAGGCTTCGGTCCGACATTTCCAATGTGTAGGTAGGCCCGTCTGTGTGACCCTTCGAGTTTCGTCCGACGTCGACCGACAGGACGGCCCTCGTGCGATATATTTCGGTGCAGCGTTCACTTCAAATAATTTTCATGTCGCCAATTTTGAAGTATCCGTATTTTTAAAAACGGGTCCGTAAAAAGGACACTTGGGGCTATATTATCATTATTTTTATTTTTCAATTTTCTGGTGCTATGATAGCAATGCACCTGTTTAAAAAAACAATTGCAAAATAAACTATGAAAACAAATATTTTTTCAACTGAAATAATTTTTCTTAAATACTCTTATGGTATCACTATGAGCACGCAAAACTCATTTTAATCGTTTTGTTATAGTTTGGTCGTTATAATTTAATGAATAATATCGGCGTAAAACCATCAATTTTCAAGATTTCAAAGAGTTCTTTGAGATACGTTCATATTTTACTAATAAAGACTGCAACAGCTTAAGTGCTTTTATAATCTATGATCGATGTATTAATACTGAAATGTATTTCAATACATAGATTTCTTAAAATGACGTTACCATAGTAAACGAATTATTGCCACGTCTTGGGGATTTTGTACCATTGTGCGACGTACGATAGCGTAGCGACTATCAGCACGTGCAATAAAACATTGAGCGTGCAAATGATCGGGCCATTATTGGGCGATCGACAGCGAAGCTGTTTTTAGCGCGCCCAATTCATAATGGTGGTGATTTAAATATTACTTTACAGTCAACAGGTATTGTCCGAGAAAGTGCCGACTTCCAGCTCAATAGTAATGACATGTCATAAACCTCTCCACAGAGAACAGCCCCGGGAACGGCACATAAACAAATCGAGCCTATCATCGCTAGGTCTGCCTATCCCCACCACAGCTGAGCCCGTAGTCCCAATGTTTCGATTTCGACGTTGCACGCTACATGGTATGTGTGGCCGCCGTAGCCAATATTTCGACACAGCCGAAAATGCGTGTGAAACAAGGCCTGCCTCCTCCACTCTGATCCAATTGGGCGCGCATGGTACCTAGAAACACGTCACCCTAGTCCTGCCTGGGAACCTTCTTCTCACGCTCGCATCAATACAATGTCACCAGTTCGGACCCATACGAGATGGCGCCTTGCCACCCCCTACAACCGCGTGGTAGTGGGCGGTAACGGTTTGATATCTTTTAACCCACTCTGCTGTTCCGCAATCGCTCGTACGGGACAGTGTATTGGACATAAACAAATTGAAAATGTTTTTTCACTACGTGAAAGATGTAATTTCAGGACAAACGCTGTCGACCCTTATTTCAGAATGTCTAAAGAATATTCGGTAATTTTATAGACCCAAAATAACAAACAATACGATAATGTACATACGTATGTACGTATTCTATTTAAAAAAAACTGAGGGACACCCTCATGCGTTGATAAAAAATCAAAGTGGGGTCATTCCATGCCGAATCGATCACTTTTTGCGGTCACCATCTTCGATTTTGTTCTAATGGAAATATGTTGTAGTCCATATGAAATTAGGGGGGGGGGGGGTTTAAGCCATCATTTTGCCGATTTCGAATGTTTTTAGAAATGGCAGACCTTCAAAGTTTGCGATTTTTGCCCATTTTGGCGAAAATAGCTCTCACTTACAAATTTTTATCTCAGGAACTGTTTGTCCGATTGAGCTATACTTTTTTTTCTTTTATTCGGGAGGAATTGGGCTATTATAAAATAATGTTTTCATCCTCGATAATTAACTTTATAATGTTAAAAATTTTCCTGTAATCGTTACAATATGCTGGGGAAAGACGCGGTGTACCCGCGTTTCAGGTATAGGCGAGTCGAGCGCACCGCTATTAGGGTCAGTTTCCTATTCCGCTAGTCTCAAAACAATACCAGCAGACCGTATACGACTAAATAACCCTATTTATACCCTAATAGCGGTGCGTATCCATTTTTCTTAATCCCATCCCAACGTGCTCACCATGGAGGTGGTGGGCAGGTAAAAGTCATTGCACACGGTGTGCGAGTTGACGGGGAAACTCCAGGATGAATAGCTACAGCCCACATCTGGCAAAACATGCGCTGTTCCTTACAATTGTCTGTTTTCGGCTGTAACAGCAAATGCTGATATCATAAACCCAAGTTTCCAAAAGGCTTCGCTGAACGAGGTCTGGCGGTATGCAGCAACTGTTCCGCGAGCGAAAAACATTTGCTTCTTTTATGACTGAAAAAGGTAGTGGTGTTAATTTTTATATTTAAAATGCGTGCTGGTTCCGAAATCTTTTTAATGTCTTTATGACGTTCCAACCCAGACCTGCGCTCAAGATGTGAAATTACGACCGGTCATTTATTACGATTATCGTCTTCGCGAGACAATACGAAAATATTTTTTGACAATTTTCCTTTCCACCACCAAAAAAAATCGTTGACACACCCACGACCAATTGGAACATTCAAAATCCCACCACTTAAATCCACACTTAACCAATCATGAACAAACCGAGTTGACTACGAAAAGTTCACAACGAGACGCAACCAGTTCGCGAAAAATACTTGCCAAGATATTTCCGAGCAATTGAAAGTAAACGCTATGGACGTTGCTGAATTCATGTGCCTGGAGACGAGTCTTTATGTGAGGGAATACCTTTCGCGAACAAGGAGATGCCACGTTAATACAATATATAAGAGGCGCGAGGAAAGAGGTGAATACCACCTCCTTTTTCCTGAACTACAAAACGATTCGGAGAAATTCTTTGAGTATTTCCGAATGAGCAAAGAAACATTTCAATATATTTTGGAGGGCATCAAGGAGAAAATTCAAAAATATTCGAATTTTCGAAAATGTATTTCGCCAGAGGAAAGGCTTGTTGTAACGTTGAGGTAAGTTATTTTTTAATTTGATGGAAGTTAATATCATCGAATAATTCCTACAGCGCAGTTTTAAAATGACATTGATTTCTGTTTTAGGTTCCTATCAACGGGAATTGCGTTTCGAGCATTGGCGTTTAGTTTCCGAATGGGCTACAACACCATTTCCCAAATTGTGTGTGAGACTTGCACAGCAATTTGGGAAGTATTTCAACCAATCCACATGCCGGTTCCTTCGATGGATAAGTTGCACGAAATCGCTTTGGAGTACGAGCGTTTATGGCAATTTCCGAACTGCATTGGGAGTATTGATGGAAAACATGTCCGCATCAAATGTCCAGCAAAAAGCGGATCATGGTTTTTTAATTATAAGAAATTTTTCTCTGTGCATCTGCAAGGGATTGCAGATGCCTAATGCAAATTCATTGCTATAGATATAGGGGATTATGGAAGGCGATGCGATAGCAGCGTTTTTGAGAGGACAAGTGTTTACCGCCGCCTCCAGAACAACACGTTCAATGTGCCACCCGACAGAATACTGGGAGGTGCAACTGTCCCTTATGTGCTGATCGGCGACCAGAGGTACCCGCTAAAGGAGTATTTATTGCGGCCATATCCTTATACCGAAGCCATGGATCGCGACAACATACTCTTCAATAACAGATTGAGCAGGGCTAGGCGCTCCATAGAATGTGCATTCGGCATATTAGTGAGCAAGTGGAGGTGTCTGAAGACAGAACTCCAGATTAGTGTAAAGCGTGTGGATGTGATTGTGCAATGTGTGTGCTTATTGCATAATGTAATAATAGACAAAGAAGGCACAGGCGATTTGGTAATGCCAGAAGGTAACCCCCACGTGGAGGAGGAAAATGGCTTGAACCAAGCGAGAGGAACGAGAAGATATAATCGCGCATCGCGGAGGGCGTACGAAATACGCGATATATTTAGGCAAAATTTTGTAAATACAGATAGGCTAGATTAATTAATAGTTAGTGTGTATGTAATGTGTATTGATTGTATGTAGTGTGTATTGATTGAGTGTAATGATTGTGAGTAATGATTGTGTGTAATGATTGTGCATAATGATTGTGTGTAACGTAAATAAAAATTGTCTGCATCGATTGCAAGGAACACTAATTAAATTGAATATTATTCCTTCCTCCATGTTAAAAATTTTCCAATAAGTTCGAATTTCATCTACTCAATTTTTATGTAAATTAATTAATTTTCTTGGCAGTGTGAAAGACAACTTCTAAATTTGCATTTAGTATATTAAAATACATATACATAGTTATCTGCATTCATAATTCCGCCAATCAGTAATAGCAAATATTAAATAATCGCGTAATGAATAATCTCTTCGCGGGTTCGGCCCCGCGGTATCATTACATCGTGTCAACCAAGTCATTTGTTATCGAGATTTAAAAAATATTAGGTATAAAATTTATAATTAAAAGGCGTGCCACGTAGGCATTGTACATATATATGAGGTTATTTAAAACAAAATTCAGAAGCACTCCGATTTCCGGAACTGCATTTAGCCAGAGGAGAGTATCCTGGTAACGTTAAGATGAGTTATTTTTCAATTACTACATAATACTTGAGATAAGAAGTGAATGGTTCCGGGGGGGGGGGGGGGGGGCGGCCACAGTCTTGTGCGGATAGCTTTTTCATAGCCGCGCGTATCTTGATAAATCTTAATGCTCGGAAAATGTAAATGTTAAATAAAGAAAAATGCTGAATTAAACATACTACCACGAAATGAGCACGTGTATCGTCATACATTTAATACGCGGTTTAATCTTCATTTCAAAGTATGTACCACGGAAAGATACATGCGAGAGATGTGATGAATATAAAATAAAGTTAACTAGATGCAGAAAGTAGTGATCAAGAAGCTATTGCAAAAAAACTTGAAGACGAACATGAATTACGTTTACGAAAAGCAGAAGTAGCACGTAATTCTATGAGAGAGGATATAGAAAATGCAGAGTGTTCAAATAATATTTAGGTATGTAAGGTAGTAGAACAGAAGTTTTTAATATTAGTTTACATTTTACATTTGAAAACAATATTATTATTATTATTTATTATTGCTTTAAACCATATAAGGTTTATATAGTATACATATACATTGCAATATGCCTTAGTATCTAACTTACAATTACTTTACATTAATTTTCTAACTACCTATTTGACATAAAGGAAATCAAAAATAATTTTCAGGCCTTTAACATCATGGCCAACTAAACGTTTTTAATTTTAACACACACACACGCACACGCACACGCTCACGCTAACGCACACGCACACACACACACACACACACACACACACACACACACGGGCGACGGACGCGGCGGCGTTACTGCGTTCAGCACGAAAGAGAATCATCCTGTATATTCACAGTTTCCTCCAGTAGGACTTGTTGCAATCGCATGCGAGTCTGCAAAATCCTTTGTGGGGGTATGGCACGCATATGGGGAAGCAGACTCATCAGGAAGTGATAACTGGCATCTTCCTTTTCCTGTTTGTCCGTGCGGAGTAGTCGTATGTGCTCCAGTTTCTGTTCTTCGATTCGCAACATCTCGTCGTGGTTTTCGTTCCTATATCGCGGCCTTTTCTTCTGCGGTGGTCTATTATGGTCCTCCGTGTTGGTCTCGATTATTTCTACATCGATCGAATCTCCAGGTGTTTCCGGTGTATTGGAAATATTTCCCACCATGGCTCTGCTGGCATAAGAGTCTTTCAAAAAACTCATGTGGTCGTAGTAGCGCCACGTTGACTCCCCTTGAGCTTGAGAACCTGTCGGTTGATCACTTTTCTTCACCTCTCGTCGATGCGTATCTTTAAGACGTTGCCATTTAACTTTCACCATAAGAGCGACAGCCTCAGGGGGATTTGGTTACATTTACCGTGCCCAGCATTGTCGTTCTTATAGAGATACATATTACTGTACCCACTGTATCCAATGTATAATCTTATGTAGCAATTGTCGTAGGTACTTACTTGTTGTATTCAATAATGTGGCAACTTCACACCACAGTTTCCTAATTGTATCTCTGTTGTGGTATTCCTTATCCTGAATGTCCCATAAACTCCCTCTCTCCTGAACCAAACTAATCAACTGTTCAGAATCCATTATGTATATGATATACGTAGCGTATCTCTCAGCTTGCTCAAAGTGCACTTGGCGCGTACCGAAATCGTTCTGATGTCTTCACTCCCGCGCTCCAGGCAGAAAGCTCCTCAATGCACACATTTTCCCAAAAATTTTGCTGATTGGTCAGCAATTTTCAGGTAAGCTGACCAATCAGGTCGTTTATTTATCGACGTGACCACACCCACGGCATCGAAAATTTGACAACGTACCAGAACAAATGGAAAATATACCTTTTTTCCGGATGTGACTTCCTTGCTGTTTTCGAAAGAAAGGCTCTCTTAAATGCATTTAGTTCTTTATTACTTTATAGTCGGAGCTACGAAGAAGGACTCGGACTTCTTACTTTGCCTCAATAGCAATTATGTTTTATAAACCTTACAGAAATCCACGGTCAGAAGTGGGCTGTAGCTATTCATCCTGGGGTTTCCCCGTCAACTCGCACACCGTGTGCAATGACTTTTACCTGCCCACCACCTCCATGGTGAGCACGTTGGGATGGGATTAAGAAAAATGGATACGCACCGCTATTAGGGTATAAATAGGGTTATTTAGTCGTATACGGTCTGCTGGTATTGTTTTGAGACTAGCGGAATAGGAAACTGACCCTAATAGCGGTGCGCTCGACTCGCCTATACCTGAAACGCGGGTACACCGCGTCTTTCCCCAGCATATTGTAACGATTACAGGAAAATTTTTAACATTATAAAGTTAATTATCGAGGATGAAAACATTATTTTATAATAGCCCAATTCCTCCCGAATAAAAGAAAAAAAAGTATAGCTCAATCGGACAAACAGTTCCTGAGATAAAAATTTGTAAGTGAGAGCTATTTTCGCCAAAATGGGCAAAAATCGCAAACTTTGAAGGTCTGCCATTTCTAAAAACATTCGAAATCGGCAAAATGATGGCTTAAACCCCCCCCCCCCCTAATTTCATATGGACTACAACATATTTCCATTAGAACAAAATCGAAGATGGTGACCGCAAAAAGTGATCGATTCGGCATGGAATGACCCCACTTTGATTTTTTATCAACGCATGAGGGTGTCCCTCAGTTTTTTTTAAATAGAATACGTACATACGTATGTACATTATCGTATTGTTTGTTATTTTGGGTCTATAAAATTACCGAATATTCTTTAGACATTCTGAAATAAGGGTCGACAGCGTTTGTCCTGAAATTACATCTTTCACGTAGTGAAAAAACATTTTCAATTTGTTTATGTCCAATACACTGTCCCGTACGAGCGATTGCGGAACAGCAGAGTGGGTTAAAAGATATCAAACCGTTACCGCCCACTACCACGCGGTTGTAGGGGGTGGCAAGGCGCCATCTCGTACGGGGCCGAACTGGTGACATTGTATTGATGCGAGCCTGAGAAGAAGGTTTCCATTTCCAGGCAGGCATACGGTAACGTGTCTGGATGTACGCGAATGCGCGGCTGATTGGATCAGAGCGGAGGAGGCAGACCACGTTCCACACGCATTTTCGCACACATACTATGTAGCGTGCACCGTCGCAGCTAAAATAATATGTATAATGGAACTACGGGCACGCGGTTGTGGTGGGAATAGGCAGACCCAGCGATAGGCTCGCTTTGTTTATGTGGTGTTCCCGGGGCTGTTCTCTATGGAGAGGTTTATGACAGATCATTATTATTGAGCTGGAAGCCGGCACTTTCTCGGACAACACCTGTTGTCTGGGAAGTAATTTTTATATCACTACGATTATGAATTGGGCGCGCTAAAAACAGCTCTCTGAAAAACAGCTTCGCTGTCGATCGCCCAATAATGGCCCGATCCTTTTGCACGGTGAATGTTTTATTGCACGTGCAGATAGTCGCTACGCTATCGTACGTCGCACAGTGGTGCAAAATTCCCAAGACGTGGCAATAATTCGTTTACTATGGTAACGTCATTTTAAAAAATCTATGTATTGAAATACATTACAGTATTAATACATCGATCATAGATTATAATAGCACTTAAGCTGTTGCAGTCTTTATTAGTAAAATATGAACGTATGTCAAAGAACTCTTTGAAATCTTGAAAATTGATGGTTTTACGCCGATATTATTCATTAAATTATAACGACCAAACTATAACAAAACGATTAAAATGAGTTTTGCGTGCTCATAGTGATACCATAAGAGTATTTAAGAAAAATTATTTCAGTTGAAAAAATATTTGTTTTCATAGTTTATTTTGCAATTGTTTTTTTAAACAGGTGCATTGCTATCATAGCACCAGAAAATTGAAAAATGAAAATAATGATAATATAGCCCCAAGTGTCCTCTTTACGGACCCGTTTTTAAAAATATGGATACTTCAAAATTGGCGACATGGAAATTGTTTGAACGGAATGCAGCACCGTCCGATGTCGGACGAGAAACAAAATGGTTTGGTTCTCCTGCGACCATCGTCCGACGTCGGACGCTATGGGGTTTGTCCCATTGAAACCCCTCTCGAAGCACTTAAAAAGGTTTCGCTGTCGCTAGCCTTGACCGTTTCGTCCGATGTCGGGCCCACTGTGAACACCTTGTCGGACGAAATCGGCCGTAGCGGCACCAACACATGCCTCCCGAAGCGCTCGAAATGACGTCGGTGTGCGCCGAAGTCGGACGTCGGACGAAAAACGGATCCACTGAGCACGCACCCTAAAGGAGTATTTACACCGAAGAAAACACGGTGGGACCCCGGATCCGGGGAAAGTTTGGCTACCCTGGTTTTGTATCTAGCATTCTTACAAGAACCGTCCGGCTGAGCAAAGAAAGGTTCGTGGCCATACTTCCTAATGGCCCGGCCGGGCTATTTAGCTTGAACGCCTGACCATTTCCAGATGGCCTTTCGAGAGCGCGTTGACAGTTCTGTGCCTTTGTTCCGAGCGTCTTGAACCCTCGCAAGTAGCCTTCCGGGCCCCCGGATTCGGTATACACTACGAAAACGTGCAAAATCCCGGACCCGGTGCCTCCGGAACCGGTGTAAATACTCCTTAAGGCGGTGCGCCCTACCAAATACCATCAACCACCCTACCACTCACACATCGCCAGATCCGCATATACGTATACGCAAATGCAAGGGTTTACAAGAAAAGAAACTGACGCCTCAATATTGCAATGAGAAGTTCAGACCCGGTCGATTATGATTCCTAAGAGTCCTGCGCAGTGTCGTCCAGAGCCCAAATTTCAAATTTTTACGTTGTTGAAGAGTAATTTGCAATAATCGGCAGAATACTGCTTGTTTCGAGTCGCGAAAACGCAAATGCAAGGGTTTACGAGAAAAGAAACTGACGCCCCAATATTGCAATGAGAAGTTCAGACCCGGTCGATTGTGTTTCCTAAGAGTCCTGCGCAGCGTCGTCCAGAGCCCAAATTTTATATTTTTACGTTGTTGAAGAGTAATCACACATTGAAAATCACAATCTGAAAAAATTCATGAACGACACTTCTAATAATATATCGGTACTGTAAAAATATAGAGGTGGTCAATTTAAAACTTTCATGTGAAATCTGCATTTTTTCGATTTTTTTGAGGTTTTTGATTTTTTACAAGCAGGATTTTCAATTTAAAAATGTGAAACGAATTGCAGAGTATGTATTCGAGTGCTTGACATGTGTCAGATTTTTTTCAGAATTTCTAAACATCTTTAACTAGGGGAAATAGGCCAAAAGCTGATTTTTCAATTTTACCCCATAACTAACCTCCCGATCGAGATAGAGGGTTACAATAGGTAACAACTACACAAATAAGACAATAATTTTTATATATGTTTTTTTTATTTTTTTTACATTTGTATGTAAATCGAATTACCGCCGCCGCCGCCGCCGCCTCCACCCCTGCCGTCGCTCCCTCCACCCCACCCACCGCGGCCACCCCACCCACCGCGGCCACCTCTGCCGCCACGGCCACCTCGTCCGCCGCGGCCACCCCTCATTTTGCTGCTGCGGCGTCTTCCATACAAAAGTTGGCGCATCATTTTTTTCAACTGTGACTGTAACATAGGAAAATTTGGCGTTATTACATAATTTAGATATTAACATACTATAAGGTACGGTGCTGCGAGGGAGACATAGGAAATAGTCAACGGATTTTTCTTATGAAATGTAGGATACGGTGGCTCACGCAACGAGTTCAACCTTTCAGTTGAACCTGTGTTTACAAACGGCTGAGCTCGCTGGTGAGCAAAAACTCCCAAAACCGATCAAGCGTAAAAGAAACCTAAATATCGGGTTATCGCCCGGATTGCAATCGCGGCCGGACGACAATTAACGGATTTTTATGAATTCTTATCCCTTTACTTACAATCGACAAATCGGAGGAATGTGAGGAGGGGCCCGCCTCGACAGATTCAGCCTATTGCGTGGCCTCGGCTGGTGTGGCGTTTTCTTGCTGTAACATACAAATATTTATTACGATCATCTAAACACTTTTTTACAAATATTGCAATATTAATATTTTTTTACAAATAATTTACTTACGTTTGGGACAAACACCCAATGCCCCCAATTGTTCGGCGTTGCCGGCGGTCCCGCCTCACGCTGCGCCGGAGGCGCCGGAGACGCCGGCGTTGCCGCGGATGGCTCCTCGCCATCCACCCGGAGGTCTTCCATTTTTTTTACTGTTTTTTCCATTTTCTGGAAAAGAAGAAAAAATATTACTCCATGAAGGATTTGCGACACCTCGAAAATATCTGGTTAGGACTCTCGAGTAAAGATTGCGAGTTTCTGCAGGTGTGCAATAATTCGAATGAATGGTGTACCCAATTGTTGGGATAGGATAGTGGTACGCGACTCTTTCGAATTACTGCACACCTCACAATAGTCACAATCTGTGTTCGAGAATCTGATACGATCCCGAGAAAAACGTTCTCACACACTTTTACATTATACACTTTCACATATGGTACACATCACCATATAACACATTATCACACATCCAACGAATCAAGTGAATAGAATGCAAATAAGCTTCATGTATTTTCGCGTAATACAATAGACTCCCGTATAACGCTACGAAAAACTTATTTTAAAAAACTGTATATATGTATTTTATGTGGCAGTAAATGTACAGTACATGTACGAAACATTGTGTAAGAAGAATGTACATTTACTGCCACAAAAAATACATATATACAACTAATTTTAAACAATTTTTCCATCGCGTTATATGGGAGTCTACTGTAAGTAAGAAAGAATGAACTATGAATTTGACTCGACGCACAGCAATACTAACATTGTATGTGGTACTTACATGTTCGAGGTCGAAATGAGCTCTCGGCACTCAGGCGGGCCGTGCCGGATCAAGCAGCGCCGTGCACGGAGGATCCAACGAATTTTGAATTTGACTGATGTTCGTCTTTGGAACTTCTCGCGACCGTTGGTCGCGGCACGAGAGTCAGAAATCAAGTTATCATCAGCGATGAGAATATTAATTGTTTATTATTCTTGTATACAAATTTTGTGTATTTCGTTACTTACCTAATAATACTTAAATGTTTTTTCACCATTCACTCTGCAATTGTTTGAAACAAATGCAATGGTTTCGTAGCAGGGAACTTTTTAAAAATTTGGAAATAAATGAAGATGTGGTCTCAACCCAATGTTCTCTTCACCAATCTGGTTTTATAAAGATGGATACTTTAAAATTGACGAAAATAAAATTATTTGCAGTGAATGCTGCACCGCGTGCAACATATTGTGTCACTATCTAAATATTGCTTCTAAAAGAATTCTAAAAAAATATCAATGATTATGATACAGTCAGAATTGCTCAAATTGTATAAAAACCGTTAATTATTTATATTATCGGTCTGGGTTAGGATTACGTTAGATTTAAAAATGCTGTTTTTAGCTTGCGTGCTCGTGGCTGGGTTTTTGCTAGTCAGGCCGCGTGGAAACAACAATGCCCTGCCAGCGTCGAGTTTGGTTTTTGCGCCCATCACCGAAATCAGCTGTCGAGCTCGGCGCTTCAACATCAACACCGAAATTTCAGATTTCATTCTATCATCTATATATATATATATATATATATATATATATATATATATTTATTTTATTACCTGATCATTCGCTCATCTATTGTCGCCTATAGAGGAACCAGCATACACTTTGTTCATATAGAGTAGCGTACGATAATTGAAACAGTAGACTAAAGCTATATATAAAATATATATATATATATATATATATTTTATATATAGCTTTAGTCTACTGTTTCAATTATCGTACGCTACTCTATATGAA
Organism: Lasioglossum lativentre; assembly: GCA_916610255.1. NCBI lineage: Eukaryota > Metazoa > Arthropoda > Insecta > Hymenoptera > Halictidae > Lasioglossum > Lasioglossum lativentre. Next base: position 33,522,228 of record OU744356.1, on the reverse strand, counting down.
CAAAGTGTATGCTGGTTCCTCTATAGGCGACAATAGATGAGCGAATGATCAGGTAATAAAATAAATTACATTTTACCTTTTTACCTGTACAATGACCGCGATGAATGTTTTCAAAGATTTTATTGCCTAGAGTCAATTCCGACGACACTGATTGTTTTATTGGTAGCCGAAGGGTGACGCAATCCGTCTTTTATGGCCATTTCCATAGCCAATTTGCTTGGGGATTTCCGAGATCGTTGGGCCTGTTGTAAAAATATTTTTAGTGCAATAATGGCAAACACACCAGCATTTCTTCGTTTAGTCGAAGACCGAGTATTTCTTGAAATATTCAGGATGTGAAGAATAAATACAGAGAAAGTTATAATCAAAGCCATCTGTGATTTGAATTATCTGGAAAACTACTGAATGAGTGACAAATAAACAATTTCAAATTTTATTTTAATTAATTAAAAAATGATTACAAAAAATATATATTTATTACGATAATTGTCAGTAGATAGGAATATTTGTTATTGTTGGAAAAAATTAAAAACCACTTTTCCCAGCGTTTTTCCTAAGTTATACTTATCTTTTCGGAACCTTAAAAATATATTATGTAATATTAAACATTCCGATGTTCAGAGAAATATTTTCCAGACTCTAAAACTTGCGTAATACAAAAGCGAAATAATAGTATGTATGAAGCTCGGGCGGCCTCGGTCGCCGAGAAGTGTAAACATGATTGTTCGGGATTAGAAATACGAAATTTGCCGGCTGTAACGCCAACCGTCGAGCGACGTTCGCTACATTGGTTTTTCTATGTGTTTAGAATCGCGTAGCGATCACCCGTTACCGTCGCGCAATCTTTGTCCGCGTTCGCGCCACGTAAAGCCGAATTCCGCGACTTGAATCCGCTAAATTTCGGAAAACAATGATTAACCGATAAATCCTGAGCCAATCCCGATAGACCACGCGTTATGTTCGACTATTATTTAAGGGCTCCTCATGTCGGAGCGAGGCTCTCTTCCTCTCCAGTTTGCGAACAACCGTCATCGCGCACCTTTAAGGGGGACGGACGAAATTTTTAGTCTTGCGAACGGAGGGTAGACGAAGCTGATTAGTAAGATTTTCGACCGATAGGTGGTGTGGTTCTAATTTTCTGTGACCAGCTATATCGCACACGACGTATCGGTAAAAAGAAATATATGAAATGTCGACAGATGAAGGTAAGAAAATTGAACAGTAGCTGAAGAGAGAAACGAAATGCGAGAGAGAAGACTAGTTACTAGACATGGTTGTCACATTTCACACTTCGCCTCACTGTTGCCATGTCACGGTTTTATGTAGAAGTTTATTTTCGTGAAACCGATTCCTGCCTCATGAGCCCGATTCAAGTATACTGCATGATTCATTGAAAATGATACTTATTTTTTTACAGGATAAATACTCTATCTATCATTTCATACACAAAAGATAATAATTATAAAACAATAATGATATTAATAAATAATACATAATAAATAGTACAATAAAAATAGTAATCAAAGCGGTTGATGTGCCATAATTTTTGTTGCCATCATTCTTCCTGGAGTTTGTCTAATATCAATCATATCTGAATGCAAAGTAAGTAATATAATATAAAAAATCTACGTTATGTAAAATAAATCTATAAGGAAGTAAATGTTCGTGCAATGAATCCGCATTGATTCGATATGCAAAATGTTTTTGCACATTATGTTTTTCTTGCTTTTACGATAAGTACCATTGTTGCACATAACAAAAAATTTAAGTATTGTATTCGATATATATATATATATTTTTATTCTACGTAATGTATATATTTTATATTACATTACTTCCTTTACATTCATAGATATTATTGTTATTATACAAACTCCAGGAAGGGTGATGGCAAGTCACATCAACCGCATTCATTACTATTTTTTGTATATTATGTATTATTGTAATACAGTATTTCATCGATAATTTTCCCAACCACGGGTCCGGCCAGGTGAGGGATACTATTCTTTGACTTTTGCCGAACGTAAAAACGGAAAGCGCGAGCGGTGAAGCCCGAGAGGCCTCGGCCGCCGAGGAATGTAACATGATACGGGTCGAGTATATCGGTGTGAGACCACTACTAATCCGATGGCAAAACTTCTTTATTTTTCATAATTTTTTTATGGATCTTTCTGATCCATCACTAGATCTGGCAATAGGAGCTTGGCTATATAAAGTGTCGTCTACTCCAAGATCAGAGAATACTCTTCTAGCAAGTCCTTCGTACCTCACACTCTGGGGTTCTGTCACAGATGCTCTATTAATTCCAAATAGGAATCCTGTCAAGATGCCAATAGCAAATATGCTAGCTCCTACCACTAGATTAAGTGATCCTAGCTCTATTGTTATGTTGACTGTTGGTGAGATCCTTGTGAATAGATGATGAGTGGATAGCATTAACCTAATTGTGCGTCTGACAATGTGTGTGTTATATTGAAAATGATACCAAATATGATATAATTCCGATTATATATACGTGTGTAATGGACGACCCCGCGTAATTTCTCATTGAAATTATATGAACGGAAAATTATTGTAAATATGATGCGAATAATATCGTGTTTGGTATATCAGCTGGGCGCCACGAGCCCCAGATCGTGACACCCGCGACGCGACCCGCAGCGGTGAAGTCCAGGCGTTGTCTATCCGTCCCTCCGATCTTAATGTTCCTGTTCGAACACACGAAGTTCGCATGAATCTCATCTGTAACCTGACATAAATAAACATTAATAAACTGTTCAACCATTTAATAATACATAAATTCGTCTAATTTTGTATACATACCAAGTCTGAGATGGCAGCTGTCCTATATGAAATCCTTTAGCGATGCATTGGCAGCACTGTGGAGAGTCCATGAAGGAATCTGAAAATAATAAATTTTCAATCGCTGAAATAATCAGCGATTCCGCACACTATTTTACACTGTGCGGCCCGACATCACGTCGCGTCGGGAAGCTCCAGCGATTCTAATGATTCGCGAGCTGAATGATCAATAATTTTGCAATTTTCATTCGCTGAAATAATCAGCGATACCGTACACTATTTCACAGTGTGTGGCCCGACACCACGTCGGGAAGCTCCAGCGATTATAATGATTCGCGAGCAGAGGGATCAATAATTTTGTAATTTTCATTCGGTGAACTAATCAGCGATACCGTACACTATTTCACAGTGTGCGGCCCGACATCACGCCGGGAAGCTCCAGCGATTGTAATGATTCGCGAGCAGAGGGATCAATAATTTTGCAATTTTCATTCGGTGAACTAATCAGCGATACCGTACACTATTTCGCAGTGTGCGGCCCGACATCACGTCGGGAAGCTCCAGCGATTGTAATGATTCGCGAGCAGAGGGATCAATAGTTTTGCAATTTTCATTCGCTGAACTAATCAGCGATACCGTACACTATTTCACAGTGTGCGGCCCGACATCACGCCGGGAAGCTCCAGCGATTGTAATGATTCGCGAGCAGAGGGATCAATAATTTTGCAATTTTCATTCGCTGAAGTAATCAGTGATACCGTACACTATTTCGCATTGTGCGGCCCGACATCACGTCGGGAATCTCCAGCGATGATTCGCGAGCTAATTATGATCGGCTTTGCTTTTTCATTGTCGGAGGGCTCTCAAATGGCCATACTCCTTATGTATCGGCTGTCCACTATTTCTGGCAGCATACATTGAATGTAAAAGCGCGACAATTTCGACTGCATTTCATGCTGCCAAAATTTGTCGTCTTTGAATACTTTAATAGATTTTAAACCCTTTGGTGTCCAAAGGCAAAACAGGCAATATTTTTTTGCTGCAATGTGCAGTTGTCCCTGCACTTGATAAAAATAAGGATGGGTTCTTCGTAGTGCAGTACCTGCATCATCCTCAAACATTTTTCGTATTAGAGGGATTTTTTGTATCGCTTCTTCTGGCGTAAGATTTTCTGTTGTTTTCGGGCATTTTATTTCGACGATACCGTCGTTATCGTCGATTATGCCGTCCGGCGTTGCTCCCAAAAATGGAAGGGCGGTATCGATGAAGAGGCCACATTTATTTATTCTTATACCTTCCTTCTTCGATAATTCTTCTCGGGCAGTATTTTCACACTGCCGACCATATTCAATGGCAGGCAGATTTAAAACTTTTGGGAACAGTAGCGACTGTACCATCTTACCGCACGGCGTTGTTTTCCGTCGACGGCACACTTTTCCAAAGTTCGATGCTGTCAATAATTTTTGTCTATACATTAGCCAGTTCTGGCTCTTTGCTTGGTCCTGGGTCTCCTTCTCGATGGTTTCTCTGTTATTCTGCCAATCCTGCAGAATCTCCATGTGACGTTCCTTTTCTGCATCGAAGATGTGTTTCTCCATGTCCGGTTTTTCGGCGCTGGGTCCGTAGTCCTTGTCATTCTTCTTTTTGGAAAACGGCTTTTGTGCATACTTCCATGTGCATTTCTTACTTTTCCTTCTTCTTTCATTTTCTCTTTTTCTTCGTTCCTCTAATGCTGCTACTAGTTTCGACGGCTCCTTTCCCTTGGCCTTGGCTAGCCGCGATAATACTTCCTTAGTATTATACTGTATTACGGCAGCGGCACATCTTGCGGAATATGATCCCCTTTGACCCCAGTTGATCCTTTTCCCGCCTGTATATTTGGCAATTACTGCATTCACACTTTCCACGGGATTGTTATTACTGTTTTCTAATAGACTTTCTGCATGCGCCATCAATGGACGGAAGATATCTTGGATCAGTTGATATGTTCCGATTTCCATCAGATGCGGCACCATGTTTGCTTCAGAGTCTTCTGCGGTGCGGTCGCAGAAATATCCTATTCTTCGGCACTCCTTGTGCTCCCCGAAGACGTGGCTCGGAATGTTCGACATGTCTTTTTTCAAGTTTCTGACATTTTCATTGTTCGAAACATTTTCCTTGGATCGATGGGCCGCAGCTTTCGCAATATCTACATATGCGCATTCTGCGGGCACTATTTTCCACGGCTTTTCTATATTTGCCGGGTGGAGTTTTTTTTGCAATATCTTTAATCTTATTGCAAAAATTGCGTAACAAATGGTTCGTGCATTCAATCTTTTTTACACGAACCATCTCTGCTTTATATGGATCGCAATCCAAAATCCTTTTGTAGACGCTGCTGTCGCCATCCGCGATCAGTGCCGCGTACACGAGACCTCTTTTCTCGATGCTGGTCTCGAAACCCTCGGCGATTGCGTCGCACTCCATTTTCGTTGACGTTTGGTTAGATCCCCAATTCTTGAAACACATATGCTTCTTTGGACTTTCCATTCTTTTAGAAGCATTGTGGCAAATGCTGCAAACCTTGTTTTTCACTGAAGTGAATAAAACTTTTTGTGTATAGTGTCCAACTATAATACCTACACCGGACATGGAGTCATACTTGCCAGTACGGTAGGATCTTTTCATCCAACTACCGTCAGCCACGACGGGGATGAACGGTATTCCCGATGGTAATACATCGCCTCTTTCGATGGCTAATTGTTTCTCTTCTTCAGCTGCTGCTTTCATTTCTTCTTCTGCAGTTTTGATCGTTGTATCGACAATATCGTCATGACATCGCCGGTATTTTTCACTCGACATGCATGAGATATTCATTGCCGATAACGTTTCTTCCAGCTGGGCGAAACCGCCTCCAGAAGTCATTGCTCCGATGACCGCACTGGTATTTATATCCATTGCTGGACTTTCTGCGGATTCGCTATTTATTTTCGCTTCGTAATTGCACATCTTGCATTTTACGAGCAGAGTTGTCTTCAAGCCATTGCGCCTCATTCCGGTGATGTCTAAATGGGCCGTTGAACATTCGAAGGCTCTCGAATGGTTGCCAATTTCTTGTATTTGTTTAAATACATCTCGGAAGTTCACGATGCTCAATTGTTCGGCGGTTGATTCTTCGCGAATTTCCTCCCTCGTTGCGGCCTCGATGACCAAATCGTCTGTGTCCATTTGTACTTGTTGGACATCTTCAATTGTTGCTCGAACATCCTCGGTTGATTCTTCGCGAATTTCCTCCCTCGTTGCAGCCTCGATGACCAAATCGTCTGTGTCCATTTGCACCGGTTCGACATCTTCAATTGTCGCAAGAACATCCCCGGCCGTTTGTTCCATTTCTGGTGCAAATGTGGCTTCCTCCACTTTTTGCGTCGCAACTCTCCGTGATGATAAAGCAAACTTGCGTCTGATAAAAAAAATATCGAACATTCCTACACATTCTACCTCATAACACATAAAAATTGATAAAACCTCTAGATACAGCCCTAATTATACCGTGATTAGTGTCATTATTTCTATTTTCCCTTATGAGAAAAATCTGACGCGAGCACCCAAAAATAGAATCTACAGTTCGTTTCAGATTTTTAAATTGACAATCCTGCTTGTAAAAAATCAAAAACCTCAAAAACATCGGAACAATGCAGATTTCACGTGGCGACTTTAGATGTCACGCGCCCCCTGTCATATACCTATTTTTTTTTATTTTATCCGTCAGTAAGTTATAGTTGAAAAATAGTGACGTTTCAGAGGTTCGGTTCAGTGTCCTTTGAGTTCAAAATTGGTCATTGCTATTGAGTATCGTTATAGAGTGAAAATAAGTGTTTTTTTTATAAGTGCACGACAATATTTATCAAATGGTTTGTTCGTGTAATGGGAAGACAAGTATTACATATCGCGGTATTTTGAAAATATTGAAATACTTAGTTACACTGAACCTTTTTTGTTATCTTGAAAAAATAAACAAAGGCTATAGCCGGGTTTGGTAGTGAAATTCGCCCCCGACGAGTTTTTAATCGAGCTTTGGCTATTCGATAGCCTACCCAAAAAGACCCCGATCTGGCAATTTACAGCCCCATATCTCATCTGTAAGGGTAGTTATTGAGGAAAATCAAAAAATCAGTGTTTGGCCCATTTTCCCTATTTATTGACAATTAAAAATTCTGAAAAAATTCTGACACATTTCGCTCTGTGGTACTTCAATAATTAGCTGTAACCGCGTAGTAGTCAGCAAGAGGAACGTGTGCGAGACGACGACAACAGTAAGTGTAGCCAAGGTTGATATCTTGTGAGGAATTCGAGAGGTAAAAACGGGAATAATTGTGAATAGTGGTGAGAAGCGCGCCTGAGCATAATAAGTGTTGGGTGGTCCCACGTACGCGTGTCTCCCCAACGATTTCTCATTGTGTTCACGCGCGTTTGCGGGCCGCGTATCTTTAGTGGATTTAAATACAGTGAAATCGTTCTTCCATCACCACAGTGCACCCGAATCCACTGCAAAGTGACGACGGTGGCACTGCTCTGGTGTGGCGGTCCGATCGAAACTTTGTATAAATCGTCACACGCGCATCTCACCTGTGAGATCAGCTGACTGCACGAGTGCTACGATATTCCACGGTAAAATCACGTAGGGACGAATAACGGGATTTAGTACAGTTGGAATTGCTCCTCCATCACCACAGTACATCCGAATCCACTGCAGGTGAAGACGGTCGTACTGGTCAGGTGTGGCCAAGTAACTACAGCTTCGTGCGTGTAGTCATACATGCGTGTCACCTGAGAAATCGGCTGAGTGCATGTATGTTACGGCGGTCCTTTGACGTCCGATAGAACGGCGCGGTTCTAGTAAAATGGATTGAGTACAGTCGAGCTCGCTCTCCCATAACCACACCACCACCGAATCCACGGTACGTGACGACGATCGTGCTGTTCCGGTGTGGTCGTGCGACTAGAACTTCGTACATGTCGTCATACGTGCATCTCACCTGAATAGTCAGCTGGGTGCACGAATGCTACAACGATCCAGTACCATCGAATAGGGCCGTGTGGGTACACGCGATCGGACTAAGTACAGTCATACTCGTTCTTCCATCACCACAGTGCAACCGAAACCACTGTCAAGTGCCGACGGTTGTCCTGCTCTGGTGTGGCTGTGCGAGTAGAGCTTCGTACGTGTCGTCACGCGGGCATACCACCTGAATAATCAGCTGTAGGCCTGAGTGTTATGACGGTCACTAGTGGTTAGGCGCGATCGACAGGGCAAGGCGGTAAATAATATATCAGAGAGCACCGACGTAAAAATTACGTCCCAGACCTGGAGTCTAGAAACAGGCTCCGCCTAAGGGAGGACGCCTGTTATCGCGTGCGTTGACACAGACTATGTACAGACGATCAAACAAAACGGACTTGTATGGCTACGCGAACCTGAAATTCATTAGAATTTCCAGGACCGTAGCCGTTCCTCAACTAATAGAATTAAAATAAGAATAACGGTTACATAATGGGCGCCCAACGTGGGGGGCAAGGTGTTAACGCATTGAACGAGTTGGACAAGTGCAAAATGGGCAGCGACAGTCTACCGAAAACACGAAAAAACGCGGGCCTTCCGGGGTTTAAGCGATCTCATGGTTCCTCCCGCGGTATCCACGCCACGGGCAGTTGGTACTCCCACGCGAGCGACACCAATGCCGCCGACCGGCGCTATTGCGGAATTGTGACCGGCACGGGAGCCCGAAGATGAAGCTGGCCACTGTCAATTGCTCGAGATCATGCGCGAACTACGGGCTAAAATATCTCAACAAGAGGACAAAATCCTGCAGCTCGAGGTGAAACTAGCTACGGGGATGGGTATCCATGTTGAGAGCGTCGAAGCGCGCGACCGTATCGTAGACAGCCAACGAGAGATCGAGGCGCGGATAGAACGCGAAAGTCAAATCAATAGAAAACGCGAGGAGGAGTTAGAAGCGAAAATAGCCGCGATAAAGAGCGCACAGATAGATAACGACGAGTTATATGAAAGAATTAGCGAGCATAAACGCGAGATGAGGGACTGGAGGCGCGAGGTAGAGTCACGGTTCGAACGCGAATCGAAATTGGCCGCAGAAAGGGAGGCAAGCATCGTGAAAGAATTGCAGGACGGTTTAGATCAAGTAATGTCACTGGCGGAAGCCTCACGAGGCAGTGGTACCGGCGAAAGCACGAGGATAGAACCGCGAACGCATGAGTATCGTAACAAACAACGCGAATCGCGAGGCAGGACCCACCCACGTCTCACTCAATGAGATTCCGCCAGTCATCGGTGGCAATGCAATGAGTCTACAAGAATAGATTCGTCATTAGCGGCTGCAGCGCGACCATTTGCTGTAAAACCCAAGCTCCCCGTCTTTGAAGGAAAAGCAACCGAAAAGCCACCGAGGTTCCTCCGAGAGGTGAGGCAATTCATCGAAGCCGCGCGTCTACCCGAGGTAGAATTGAAATTCATAATCACGCACGCCCTAAAAGTAGTGGCCAGTGAATGGTGGGACATCGTCACCGACCTGGTCACAACGTGGAACCAATTCTCCAGAGCATTTCTGGAAAGGTTCTGGAGCTCTGCCATCCAAAGAAAAGTAAGGGACAATCTCGACGCGGGGATATATCGCCTGGAGTCGGGACTAACACGCGTTGCATACGCGATGCGGCTCATTGGAAGCGCACGTGTTGGCCCTCGCGAGACACTTCACGCAAGCGGTAGACGACTGTGTGCTAGGCCAGAATATCACAACCATCGACGCATTTCTAGCGTTATTAGAGCGTTTTGACAATGGTGGAACGGTCAACCGCCAAAGGAATAGTGAGCGACCAACATATAATAGAGAATGGCCCAATAGAACGGGCTACGAAACGATACGAGCAAACGTCAACGAGCCGGGCCAGGTGAGGCCACCGAAGGAACAACAACGCACGATGGATGGCTATTCACGCAGAACAGCGGAGTCGCAACGGTTTCCTAGAGACAACTTCCAACAACCTGATCGACGACAAGAGCCCGGAAATAGGGACGATAAACGATGGAATGCTCGACCAAGCCACATCCGAGCAGCACAGATCAGGGAGGAGGAAATGGCAGAGGATGACGCCGAGATTGACCAGGAAGAGAGGACCTCGGAAAACGAGTAAGGAGGGACTCCGAAAAGTGCTTGAGCGACTTCCCCGGTCAGACGGGAGCGACCTCCACGAATCACAGTAGGGAAGAAACATATGTAACAATAGGCTCAATATTTGAAGATCCCCGACAAGACCTCACGACGGAAGAGGGCCCAGAACTGTGTACGACCCAAAGGGTAAACCACAGCCCCGAGATCGAGCTAAGAATTGAGGGCGTTCCGGTGACAGCGCTGATTGATACCGGAAGTACAGTAACGGCAATATCAGAAAGTTGGTACCAAGAACACCAAAACCGGCTGCTCAAGTGTCCTATGCTACCCGTCGCAGGGGCATGCGTGATAGGAGCAACGGGCAACAAATCAACCCGACTGAAAAACAGATATGTAACCGTTAGCCACGGCAACGCGGCGCTCGAAACACCCGTGGTAATAGTCCCTGGGTTAATATGCGACTTCATTCTCGGAATCGACACGCTACGACGAACAAAAGCAACAATCAACTTTGGAAAAGAAACAATCGACATAACAACCGACCAAGGGGAAATCTCAGTCGATATGAAATACGAAAGAGCGGAGAAACATCGAGCTCGCCCCCGCACTACTCGACAACGTACAGGCAACGCCAGCACAGTAGAACGAGCTGTATCGAGTCATCGAAGCGTTTCCCCGGGTATGAAGAAACGAGATCGGACGCCTAACGTACTATGAACATCACCTGCACGTGAAAGCAGACACCCCATACTTCTGCAGAACATATCCAACGCCGTTGAAATACCGAGACACGGCAGACGCGGAAATACAAAGGATGTTGGCGAATGGCGTCATACAACCTAGCAACAGCCCATACATTAACCCAGTAGTCCCAAGAATGCTGAACCAAGCACTTGTAGACGACCACGAAATGTCGGAAACACCGGACACCATCTTCCAACGCTTCAAAAAAGTGGACTATCTCACAAGTCTGGACTTGACGAGCAGTTTCTGGTAAATTCCACTGACCGAAACCTCGAGAAAATATACAGCGTTTATGTATCGAGGAAAATGTTACGAATACGTAGTAACACCCTTCGGGTTAAAAACGAGCAGTACAAGCTTGGTCAGAGCACTGAGACGGGTGCTAGAGGGAATGGACGATTTCGTAGTTAATTTCATAGACGACATCCTATTCTTCTCGACAACATTTGAAGAACACATACAGCACCTTACTGCACTACTGGAACGGTTGGAACAACACAATTTAACCGTCAATCTGGAAAAATGCTGTTTCATTAGACGAGAAATAAAATTCCTCGGACATGTGTTGTCGGCGGAAGGACTAAAACAAGACCCAGATAAATTAAGGGCGATTAAAGATTTTCCAATGCCCCGCAACGTAAAGCAACTACGCGGCTTTCTCGGACTAATAAACTACTACAGCAAGTAGTATTCACTATTCACCGACAAACACGCGGAGGTAACAACACCGCTACTGGCCCTATTAAAAAAGGGAAAGAGATGGTCCTGGGTCGAAATCCAACAGGCTGCATTCGACAGGGCGAAGCAAACGTTTTGCAGGGAGGTCGCGCTGCAGTACGCGGACGCGAGTAAGGAGTTTCATTTAGCCACCGATGCGAGTTTCGCCGCGATCGGGGCGGTAATTGAACAACAAGATGCACACGGTAATCTGCGGCCAATTGCATTCGCGAGTCGAACCCTGAAAGGACCAGAATTATCGTATTTCACGTCGGAAAAAGAATTGTTGGCAATAGTCTGGGCATTAGGAAAGTTCAGAACGTATATACCGAACCAGAATAATATTATTAACCGATCACAAGGCAATAACTTTCCTCATGAACAGTAAATTGTTAAACCAGCGCCTTACGCGACGGATATTGTCGATTCAGGACTAGGGCTGTTACTTTCCTTCGAAGGTCGAAGATTTCGAAGCTTCGAAGCTTCGAAGCTTCGATTTCAGAAACTTCGAAGGTGATTAGAATCGAAGTTTCGAATTTTCGAACCTCCGTAGTAAATTATTAGAAGATTGAAACAAACGGAGCTTCGAAGCTTTAAACTTCGAAATTTTGTGTAAAGAGTGATTGGACACTCTTCAGGGTCTCACTCTGGACATACATATACATAGAGTAAGCTTTCAATTTTGAAAGACTACTCCTGGATTTGCGCAAGAATACGGAAAATTCAATACAGTATTAGCAATAGTTTTTTGCCAATATCTCGAAAACTAAAAGCGACCCCCTATATTGGAAAAGGAAAAAGTTGTTCAAAATGTTGAAATCTATAACATATTTAAATTTCATCAAAATCGGAGTATGAGGACCCTTTCGCAATAATTACCAAATATTTTATTAATATAGAAATTCGTAAATTACAACTTCATACGTTTCGAAGACTTCAAAACTTCGTGCGTTTCGAAGACTTCGAAACTTTGGACACTTCGAAGAGTCGAAGCTTCGGAAAAGTAACAGCCCTATTCAGGACTATCGCGTAGAAATTCGATACCGACCGGGAAGGGAGAACATCCCAGCAGATCGAATGAGTCGTTCGTACAATGAGCTAGGCAAAGACGGTGCAGGCCACGAAACACGGGTACCCATCCTCGCCGCAGTGGCGCGAGCATTGTCTGCAGAAATAACGAAAGCCCATAACGGGGAACGGCCGCCTCGAGATTCCCTAGAATTTCCCTAGAATACCCTAGAAATCTGGCCGAAACTTGGGTTTGCGGGAATACATTTGACGTCCTTATACGAGCAAATTTTGAACTGTATAAAGGCTCATTTGATAGAGGAAGGTTCAGCGTATAGTGCCCTGCTTATGATGTAACGAGATTATGTTGACATCTAATAATATGAGTCTGCAAAGTAGGGAAAAAAGTCGAGAAAACAACCGCAGAATCCAATGTATTTTTCTGTCACAAAAGAGTTTTTTGACTGCTATCATAAGCAGGGCACTATGCGCTGAACCTTCCTCTATCAAACGAGTCTTTATGCAGCTCAAAATTTGCTCGTATAAGGACGTCAAATGTATTCCCGCAAACCCAAGTTTCGGCCAAATTTCTAGGGTATTCTAGGGAAATTCTAGGGAAAGTCACGTAAATAATCGAAACTTTTGGGATAAAATCCAGAACGCGTTTTCCACAACACGCCGAGGAATTGACAGCCGTCTGTTGTAATGCGTTTTCGCCTCATCTCCTTCCGCGTGGTTGCCCGGATACGGCGTTACGAAGGTTATTCTTTAAAGGGAAGCCTCATCGCCCACAATAGCGCAGGACGCGCAAATCGATGTGCCCGGCAAATGACTGTCGAGCAACATCCGATATGTTCCGTCCTGCATTCCTCGTCCCAGCTTCGAGTGACGTCAAAAAATTTTTTACAATAACTTACCGCAAGCAAACAGCCAGTCGTTCCTCTGGTGCAATTGGTGTTTTCCAGTGCGTAAATTTCTTCGTCAAATCTTCCTTTATTTTTCCCAGCAATATGACGAAACATTCTCGGCTCATTCGAAAGTGGCCGTAGAACTTTTCCTCGTCGTCCGCCATCATTTGCCGGAATAAAACAAGTTTTCCTTCAGTCTCCCGAGTTTTCCAAAGGGAATGAACGCTGCAACTTCTTCTTCCTCTTCTGGTTGGTCGTGCCTCCTGTTGCGCCTGGCGCAACCAGCGCAGTCGGATTAACGCGAGTAACTGCCTATTTAAATTAAGGGCAATAGTTGCCAACTGAACCTTGCTTAACGACATCTTGGAAAACGTAGCGTGCGCGTGGTGACTTTGCTTGTTTGGCTAAAAATGGTGCTGATATCTTGCTTCACAGCCTTAAATACACTACCGGCAACCCCGTTTTTGCACCGTCAGTTACAACTACAGAACATTTTGAAAAATTGATTTAAAATTTTTGAACAGTGTGTTCTATGGCATTGAAGATGTCTGCACCTGTCACTGTGCCATGCAAAGGGACGAAATCTAAGAGCTCCTCGACACACGAAAAATCGTTTTGTACAATTCGAGCAAAAATACTCAATTGACTCGTATGTCGTCTATTGGTGCTTTCGTCGAGACACAATGAAAAATAAGTGCAGAGGTGTTTAAAAGGGCCCTTAACTTCTGTTCAAACGATAAATTTATATCTGAAATTCTACGGGTAACGGTTTGCCTACTGAGAGAAATAGACTCGGCTTGTTCGACAGTTACAGAACCCCCAAAGGCTTTAATGGCCTCAATGAGGCCTTTTTGTATGAAAGTGCCTTCACATAATGGCTTAGAGTTTTTTGCAATTAAATACGAAATCGCGTAGGATGCAGCAATGCGAGCGTCGTTAGAAGAAGACGCTCTATTAGAATTCCTAGTCTCATTACGAATAGACGTACGACTTTCACTATTTACCAATTTGAGCCCTTCTATTAAATTCAATTTTTCGCGACCTTCATAGCTACCATATTGATGTGAATGTTGACGTTAAAATGCCGTTTGACATTAAACAGTTTTACTGTCTCTGGCTCAAATCCACAAATAAGGCAAATCGTACGTTCATTAATTTGAGCAAAAAAACAGCTTTCCCATGCCTTGTTAAAATATTGATAATATGTTTGTTCACTAGCCATTATAAAATTACTACAATACGCGCGTCTTTTATACACGAATCACTTACCTATTTCAGTCCCTGTATAACTGTATATTATAAACTAACGTTGGTGTTGCGTCGTCTCAACGTGTAGGATAAAAAACGAACACTTGCAACTTTAATAATTATAATAACAACAAACTGAGGAACAGTTTACAAACTTAAAGATTGTCTCCGTGATGCGATGTCTACAACTTTCTATTTTAAACAGCTACGACCGCAATGTCCTTAGCTTATTTATATTAGAGGACCTTTCAAGGGCGTAAACATTATCGACCAATGACAAAAGTCCTGGAAAAATGACCCAGGGCCCAGAAGCTCGAGCGGCCTCGGTCGCCGAGAAGTGTAACATGATACGGGTCGAGTATATCGGTGTGAGACAGGAGACCACTACTAATCCAATGACAAAACTTCTTTATATTCAATTGTTTTTTTATAAGACCTACATCAACTAATTCGTGGAATTCTCATGATCAAAATGACACTAAACACGATATAATTTGGACTGTATCTAGTGGTTTTACCCACGGGCTACTCGTAACCTTCGAACAATTTTCTGCCAAATTGAAGAAACGGTGACGAACACCGACTGCCTAGGCCCAGTAGCACGAGTTGCTTCGGTCGCCGAGTGGTGCAATAAACACAGCAGGGTAATCCGATAACGGGTCAGGTATATCGGTGTGAATTCACCACCATTCAATTCCAAAACTTCTGTATTTTCCATTGTTTTTTTTATGGGAATTGCATCAACTAATTCGTGGCATTCTCCTTATTAAAATGACACTAAACACGATATATTATTGGTATGTATCTAGACGTTTTATCTGTGGGGCTATTCGGTAGTGTAGCATCGAAGCCTTTTAATAAATCCGTTTCGAATAAAAAAATTATCCTTATACGTCGGATAAATATCTTGTCGAATAAAATTATTTATCCGACACTCGTCAAATAAAGATACTTTTCTTATTCTAACCTTCGAATAACGAATAAAGATAAAGTATCTTTTATTCGAATCGCTATTTAAATAATTTTCTATTTTAATAATGCCCAAACCTAATTTTGGGGATGGAGAACGGAAGGGTGGTAAAAAACTGCAAAATCTATATAAATAAAAATGTAAATGTCCGTTTCTTTGAAGTCGAACATTTCCGTAACGGCTGAACGTAGAAAGCTCAGGTTTGAGCCATTAGACACAGGTTTTTTTTGGGAAGGTTTTAGAGCAAACCGCATTCGAAAAAGTCCATTGGTTCAAAAGTTGTGACGCCATTAGTGATCAAAGATAACTTCTTCGCCCTGTTTTGGGCACGTTTCTGCTTATAACTTTTAACAAGAAGAACCTATATTCTATTTGTGAGAGCGAGGGAGTGAGAGGGAGAGAGGGACAGAGACGGGAAGAAAGAGAGAGAGAGAGAGAGAGAGAGAACTACAGAACTGGCGTGTCATAGTTGTAAAATAAAGCATATAAATGTCACATCTGTGACAGGTAAAAACATGCTTTTAAAAAATACTGAGCCACAGCAAAGCGTGGCGGGGGAAAGCTAGTACATACTAAAAACATAAGACGTCTGAAGCAAGCGCGCCGCGGCATGATGAGTCGCGTATACTCAAATGCAAGGGTTCACGACCAAAGAAACTGACGCCTCAATATTGCAATGAGAACTTCAGAACTGGTTGATTATGATTCCTAAAAGTCCAATCTAGGGTGCTCCAGAGCCCAAATTTCATATTTTTACGTTGTTGAAGAGTAATTTGCAATAATCGGCAGAATACTGCTTGTCACGTAGCGGCTTCTGAAAAATCCTACCTAATTGTAGCTCGTCACAGAAAATTAGACCCACACCACCTATCGGGCGAAATTCTTACTAATCAGCTTCGTCTATCTCATCTATCGGTCGAAAATCGTACTACTCAGCTTCGTCTAATCTCCGTAATCAAGGTTTTACGGGGGCTCGTATTCACGCCTGAATATTGCAATGAGACGTTCAAAACTGGTCGATTATGTTTCCTAAAAGTCCAATCTAGGATTATGCAGAGCCCAAATTGTCAATTTCTACGCTATCGTGGAGTTATTTGTAATATTCGGCGATTTCATGCCGTTCGAAGCAAGTGTGACGTCACAAGGTGGCCACCATTGACAGATTTTCTTAAATATCAAGAGATTTAGCTTTCGTATCGAAAAAAACGCTCTGCATAATCCTAGAAAAAAAATTACGAAGACGGTGGTATGCATTATCAGCTGATTACTTATTTGTTTAAACACGAAAAACGAGCCCTCCTAAAAACGACATTTAGGCCTCCTGAAACAGCATCTCGAACTTACGATATTTACCACTACGAGCGCCACTGTCGCTTTCCCAGCAAAACTGTATGTGACGATAAAGTAAGGTCGATAATGCAGGTCGACAATTCAGGTTTCTGTATGTATCATTTGTATTAGACTTCGAATTATGCTTTAATTAAAGAAGTCTGTGGTTGGGAGAAGGTGCATTGTTCAATGCGAACGTAAATTTATTCATCAGAAACTCTGGCAACAGGCAGCTATCTCGAAACGTCACGCTTGCTTCGGATGCCTCGTGGCAGACAGTATGCTGCCGAATATTGCAAGTGGCTTTACGACAACGTAAAAATATGAATTTTGGGCTCTGCACAGTCCTGGATTGGACTTTTGGGAGGCATAATCGACCGGTTTTGGGCTTGTTATTGCAGTATTCAGCCGTGAATTTGGGCCCCCGTGAAACCTTGCAAGTTCGCGTACGAATCTCGTGGCCGACTGTATGCTGCCAAATAGTACAAATAACTTTACGACAATGTAAAAATATGAATTTTGGGCTCTGCACAGTCCTATTCTGAACAACTTTTTGCTTTTCCAATATAGGGGGGTCGCTTTTAGTTTTCGAGATATTTGCAAAAAACGATCGCGAATGTATTCAATTTTTCGTATTCCTGCCCGCTCCGCGGCAACGTAAGCTTGTCCCGGTGCGGCGTTTGTTTACATTTTGACGCTGACCTAACCCGGACCTAACCCTAACTAATTCTGATTGCATGATTTGGTAATTGTGCATAATAGGGTCCCCTCCCCCGAGTTCGATAATTTTTTAATATGTTGTCAGGGTGAAGATTCTGAACAACTTTTTCCTTACATGTAATCGTCGCTCAGCCTAAGTTTTTGAGATATTTGCGAAAAACTGCAGCTACTACTATGTACATTGAATTTTGCCTATACGTGCACGTCCGTGCTGTTCGTATGCGTCAGCATGATGCGACCGCTCGTCAGCTGTTTCACTGCGATTGTCGAGCAATCTATATACCGCGTGAACTTTTTGAGATATATGATGATGAAGAATTTTGGGGATGAACTTCCGAAGGGCCCATACCTCCGATTTTTTTTTTTTTTATACTCTGGATTCTTGCGTGGGAGTTGGTGACATTGACAAGACTAGCCCGGACCTAGCCAGGACGGATGTTTGGCAGATTTGAATATGTTATAGATTTCGACATTTTGAGCGACTTTTTCCTTTTCCAATGTGGGGAGGTCGCTTTTAGTTTTCGAGATACATATTCACGCAGTTTCGTCTGCGTGGTCGGGCCGGCCTGACGGCCGGCCCTCTCCGCCCCCTCCACGACCTAACCCAGACCTCCATGTTGTATTATGTCGCAAGATTTTTGTAAAGATAGAATCTGTTATATTAGTATTTTGTAAATTAATATATGCAGGCAGTCTGGAATATGTTATATATTCAAGACTGTTGGATGTTGTTCTATGATTAAATTGTAGGTTATGAATTGTAATATATTGAATTAATTTGTTTTAGATGTATAATCATTGTAGTTGTCAAAATTTTGTAAATAGACTGTTATTAAGGTTATTTGCTCTGACGGGTTCTGGTTTAATATGCATTTTATCATTGATTAATGAGTTAAAATTGTATATATAAATGATTATAATGGTTGCTTACCTTTAGGATTGGTAAATTCTTAAAAATTGTCTTAGCGTAGCTTCCATAGTAGGATTAGATGTTTTCTGTCCATCGCTGCACCTAGAAGGCTCTTTTATTATTCACATATTTTAGAACAGATTCTTTATATCTTAGTACAATGTTATAACAATTATTTAATAATTTGGTAGAGTTATATGAAACGTGATTCTAGCACATGTAAACTTTTGATTTTATATATCTTACCTTATAAGGTCATGGTTAGTTTTCCTTTTTTCTGAATATCATATGTAGTCTTGAGTTTGTTCAGGTTTCAAGAATTGTTCAATGTTTTCTTGCAGGTGTACATTGCACGTAGTTAGTCCTGAAATTAGTATAATAATTAATATTTGCATTTTATACATTTTCTTGCAGCACATATATTCTTACTGTTACAAGTTGTTATACGTGTGAATCGCGGTAAACTATTATTTGCATTGATTTATTTTTAATTGGTATAAATATGTTTTACTTTCGTGTAATTAATGTATGATTGAAAGTCTCGCGACGGGAGTGGGTCGATGGTACGATCGATTCAATACAAAGTGTCAAATGTGACATATTTATATATTCATTGTTAAAGTGAGATGGTATCATCGACGCGTGCTCGCGGCCAATCGGATCGCTTCCTTGTTTACGACTTTTTGTTCGTGGGGGGCATGGATCGTCGTGCAACGATGTGATCATGCGTACCAGCGTTGATGTTGAATATATTATTTATTTAATATTATATGCTCGACGGAGAATCGATTGATCTTTATATCAAAATCATAGTCGATTCTCTGCCGACGACTGTTCAAAACAAGAAAAAGTAATGTCGAGACTATCGATGGCTTCCCCGGGAAGCGATCACGAAATTATTCACGAAATTATGTTCGAGTTACATATAAGCATACAGCATAATTACGTCTGCGACCTTTGCGGCTTGATGTTTCATAATATCGATGACATAAGGATCCATAAAATCAAACACGGGTTGATGGATAATTGAAGGATCACCCGATGGATTATTCGAAAAGAATTGCAAACTAAAGTATGAAACACGTGCAGGTTGTTAAAATGTCGCACGACGAACAGAAATAATCAATTACTTCCGCCAGTTACCGTAGCTGTTGCGAGTCACGTTTAGCGCCACTATGTCCCCACATAGTTTACCATTATATTATTTAAGGGTGCACAGGAGCCAAAATTAAATGGTCTAAGGCCAACATACGGAAAAATTAAGAAGCTCCCTCTATCCCACCCCCGCCCTACTGTGTGCCTTTACGCACTGATCCAAAGTGTCGTTTGATCTTGGATCAAGTAAAAAGTTATTATCTGATGCAATGAAAATTATTTGATTCATTATGATTGTACATATGAGGAGTAGAAATAGTAGTAAAAGTTGTAGAAGATGTTGAGTCGTGACCCTCAACGGTATTTCCTCGCGGTCCTACGGCAAGCGGGCAAACAATGATGTACCCTTGCCATAAAGCGGCGGCATCTGGGGTGCACGCGGGCGACCCACGTACCCTTAAAATTTGGTTCCTTTTCGGATGTTTTGAGGAATTACTTTTTACAACTTGGGACCCTCGAGTCCCGTTTACGACGTGCCCGAGCCCCCAGTCCCGCGTTCGAACGACGGTCCGGTCAGCGAGGCCAGCGTACCTATTAACGCAAACTAAAAACAGATGCGGGCCACTTGGGCCTGTTTTCGCGTGGTCTCGAAGTCCCGTTAGCGACAAGCACAATTTTCCGCAGGGGCTTGGAGAGGGGTGTCCCACCTCCACTACAAGAGGTGGTCCCAGACCTTAATTCTCCAAGTCCCATCAGCCAATGGCATAAGACTTTTGGCATCCCCCTCAAATTTCGTTCCCATCAACGGGGGTGTAACGAGGGGACTTCGAGGCAGCGCAGAGAAACAATGTTTAGAACCATCTCAACTCTAAAGAGTCGAACAACTATTCGACGACGATATTCGACCTAGCAGCTATAGCACTCGTACCAAGTAGTTGATAGTTTTTTGTGTTGCTTTCAATAAACAAGTTACATTTACCGAACAACGGTGTCAATTATTTCGACGAGGTCAATTTTCATCTAAATTTGAAATTGACCAGTTGAGCATCGAACAACACGTGACGATCTCAACATAATTTTTGGTCCTTCGAGCCGGATATCAGTGACAGTTGGACAAGTATCATCTTCTGATTCACTGTGCCAATCATCGGAGAGCAACAATCAACTACTACATTGACAATTTACCGTCGGATCCAAGCAGCAAGGCCTATCTAAGGGTCATCGACTCGGGAAATCTACTATCTGCCCGGAACCAATCCATCGCAGAGATTTCTACATCGCAGCCAACAACGTGGAGAATCATCGAAGGCGTCCACGGATTGCAACCGCAAGGACGTCAAGTGTCGAACATCATTATTAAGGAGTCTACAACCTGTACGGAACAAGTCCACCGCAGGGAACTCCAACATCGAGACGACAGCATCATCGTAATTCGTGAGTCAAAGCATAGATCATACTCGCCAATTTCGTAATCTCGTCTTAATTTACGTAATCATACAATAAATTCTGTTACGATGGCTTCTCACGACAATGCGCAACCAAGCGAACGCGATCTGATTCGAAAACGCGCTACGATAAAAACTAAATTAACATTGTTTAACGGTTTCATTTCGACGCTTACATCTTCGGAACAAATGCCTATCGCGAATCTAAAATTACGCATTGCGCAAATCGAACGCGAATTTCAAATTTTTCAATCAGTTCAAGAAGCGTTAGAATTAAGTGCGGATGATGATCGGTTTGAATCACGGCTCAACGAAAGAGCCGAATTCGAAGCTCAATATTTCGAAGCATTAGCGACGGCAAAGCAATTCGAGGGCGATCATGACAGGGCACAAGCTCAGGTAGACCGCCTTGCGATCAATGCGCAAGTATCTCAAGCTCAACAATTTTCAGGTTTGAGCGCCGGAATGTTGAACACAGACTCTCCGTTAACGGTTCGTTCGGAAACTCACAAGCAGGTTAAATTACCGACAATGCAATTGCCAGAATTTAGTGGTTCTTGTGACGGGTGGCCAAGTTTTTCAGATGCGTTCAGGGCAGCAGTTCACGACGATGTCAAGTTTCGCGACGTACAGAAATTAGTTTATTTAAGATCGTGTGTAAAAGGGCAAGCCGCCGGGCTCATCGAATCGTTAGAAACTACCGATGCGAATTACGCGGTAGCATGGGATATTCTCGAAAAGGAGTATAACGATCCAAGGGTTATTATTAATAACAGAATTCAAGCTTTGTTCGAATTACAAGCATGTACGCGAAACGTGAATAAGTCGTTGTCCGATTTAACGCATTCAGTAACAAAGCACTATAATGCATTGAAGGCTCTCAAGAAACCATTTCTTGAATCTTTCCCGGTTTATGCAATCACAAGCAAATTAGATGATCATACGCGGATAAAATGGAGAGAACATACTCAGGATACCGAAATTCCGAGCATGGACGATCTGTTGCAATTTTTGCATAGTCGTTGTAAAATTTTAGAACCGGCAAAGAACGAGCCAATTAAAGCAACCACTCAGTCTCTTACGAATCCGAACAATCGCATACGGAAACTACCAAATACGAACGTGCACGCCTTAACACTTTCCGTTCAAAAGGCTCGCTGCGTCGTGTGCAAGGGGAATCATTACATTCAATACTGTCAAAAATTCCTAAGCACATCCGTCGAAAGACGCATCGAAATCGTGCAGAAGGCAGGCTTGTGCATAAACTGTCTCCGACCAAATCACGATGTTACAAGATGCACCTTTGGCACATGTAAACAATGCAATGAAAAACACAATACATTGCTACACAAGGAGCCGTCGGCTCGACTTACAACAGTAGTATCATTAAAATCAATTTTAGGCATCGAAACGTTTATTTCAACTGCAGTTGTGCATATTCCGGACAATGCAGGTCGTTTTGTTTCATGTAGAGTCATTTTAGATTCAGCGTCACAGTCAAATCTCATGACTGAACGGTTCGCAAAGAAGTTAGGCCTTTCGTTAGAAAGAACTAATATTCCAATTATCGGAGTCAACAAGGGTGTGTCCAACACCATGCATTATTCGCGTGCCACTATCCAATCGCGAATTAATAAATTCACTGCAGACGCTACATTTTTCATTCTTCCTAGCATTACTGCTACATTACCTTCAAAACAAATTTCAAGGACGCAACTTCAAATTCCGTCTAATCTGCCATTGGCAGATCCTAATTTCAATGTTCCCTCCGAAATAGATGCTTTGCTCGGCGTAGATTTGTTCTACGAAGTTCAGTGCGTTGGGAAAATAAACCTTGCTAATAGTTCATTAATCCTAAGCAAAACAAAATTTGGTTGGGTATTGGCAGGGACGGTACCGGGCGAAAATTATAATCGGGCAACTCATTGCCATGTAACCCGTATTTCGTTAAATGATAGTCTATCAAGGTTTTGGGAATTGGAAGAAATACCGCAAAGGCCTGTTCTATCGGTTGATGAACGTACGTGCTAAGAACATTACGTGGAACATACCACGCGCGACTCCGTGACCGGGAAATACATTGTGAAACTCCCATTCAAATCTTTCCCACCGAATTTAGGCGACTCACATAAGGCCGCGCTTCGCAGATTTCACGCGTTAGAAGCAAAACTCGCAAGGGAACCCACACTAAGGGAAGAATATTTTAAATTTTTAGATGAATATAAAAAATTAGGTCACATGACGAAATTCGAATCCGCTAATGCAAATGAAGGTTATTATCTACCGCACCACGCAATAGTCAAGGCAGA
Source organism: Lasioglossum lativentre (assembly GCA_916610255.1). Classification (NCBI taxonomy): domain Eukaryota; kingdom Metazoa; phylum Arthropoda; class Insecta; order Hymenoptera; family Halictidae; genus Lasioglossum; species Lasioglossum lativentre. The sequence goes on along the minus strand of OU744356.1, from coordinate 33,498,857 downwards.
CAGTCTGACTACTAAGGTACGCGTAGTATTTGATGCCTCAGCGAAATCTACATCAGGTCAATCACTGAACGACAATCTTTTGATAGGTCCTACAATGCAAGAAGAGCTTTACGCACTCTTAATTAGATTTCGAACACACACATATGTCATGACGGCCGATATAGAAAAGATGTATCGGCAGATTGAAATCAATTCCGATCACCGCATATATCAAAAGATTTTATGGCGCGAAACTCCAGACAAGCCCATAGAGACGTACGCGCTAAATACCGTGACGTACGGTACATCTGCAGCCCCTTTTTTGGCAATTCGGACATTATTTCAACTAGCCGCCGACGAAGGCGAAAATTTTCCACGAGCCGCACGAGTGTTACGCGAGGACTTTTATGTCGACGACATGTTAACCGGCGCGGATACGTTCGAAGAGGCGGTCGCTACTGTAAACGAAATTCAATTGCTCTGCGCAAAGGGGGGGTTGAAACTTCGTAAGTGGGCGGCAAACAATGAAGGTTTAATTCACGCGTTAACCGACAAATCAGATTCTGTTCATCTCAAATTAGATTTAGATACCACAATTAAGACACTCGGTGTTTATTGGAATGCGCGCACCGATTCAATATCATATGTGGTCAAGGAGTCTGCATTAACAAATAAAATCACTAAGCGTACCATCCTATCAAAAATCGCGACATTATTCGATCCTCTTGGACTTTTAGGACCGGTTATTGTGCGCGCAAAATTAATCATGCAAACCTTATGGAAACTGCAACTTGATTGGGATGAATCTTTACCGACGGATCTTCATACCGAGTGGATTACTTTCTGGCAAGAATTACATGAACTTGAAAACTTTCAAATACGTAGACATGTTATGCAAGCGAATTGCACCAATATTCAACTCCACGGGTTTTGTGACGCGAGTGAGCGCGCCTACGGCGCTTGTCTGTACCTGCGGTCCAGCAATAAACATGGGGTAATAATTACGCAGTTAATAGCTTCCAAATCAAGGGTAGCTCCGTTGAAAACTGTAACCCTTCCGAGGTTAGAATTATGTGCCGCGCAACTTCTCGCACATTTATTCACCTCCACGAAACAAGCGTTACGACATATAAATTTTAACAAAGTTTTCTTCTGGTCAGATTCCACCGTAGCTTTGCATTGGATCAAATCATCACCTCACACATTAAAAACTTTCATATCTCATCGCGTAACGGAGATTCAGGAGATAATGGATGTTAGTGATTGGCGTCACATTGCGTCCGCCGAAAATCCGGCAGATTTCATATCCCGTGGCATGCGCTCAGTCGATTTTATTCATTGCGATCTTTGGCATCGTGGGCCATCCTGGTTAGCTTTTGAGGAAGAGCAATGGCCTATTTTTCCGCTTCAACCAATCGACGTACCAGAGTTGCGTCCAATCACAACGCTAACAATTCAAGTACCTGAACCCGATTTTTTAACCAGATTTTCTTCGTTTCAACGACTTAAACGCGTAGTAGCATACATGCTTCGGTTCGTCCAAAATAGTTTGAAAAGGAGTTCATCATCTGGACCTTTGTCAACACGGGAATTAAATACTGCAGAACAGCGAATCGTAACACTTGTTCAACAACAGGCATATAAATCCGAACTACGCGAAATTAAGGCATCAAATCGAATTGCTAATTTGTCATCGTTAGCTCCAGTTCTAGGCGACGATGGCATCTTGCGAGTGGGCGGTCGTTTGAAAAACGCGGCTCTGCCCTTCCGAGAAAAACATCCAATACTATTGCCTAAATCTCATTCAGTAACTAGGCTAATTATTCACGAAGCACATCTGAAAAATTTGCACGCCGGTGTACAAGCCACATTAAATGCAGTCCGTCAATTTTATTGGATTCCACAAGCAAAGGGAGTAATACGAAAAATAATTCATAACTGTATTATTTGTCGTCGGGCTAAGCCGGTGTCCATAAATTATCCGATGGGAAATTTACCGGCAAGTAGAGTCACATATTCGCGACCGTTTTTACGATGCGGAATTGACTTTTGCGGACCATTTTTTATTAAGGAGAAAATTTATCGAAACCGCGGAAAAATCAAGGTCTACCTAGCCGTCTTTACATGCTTCGTCACTCGGGCCGTACATTTAGAAATTGTATCTGATTTAACGTCAGAAGCGTTTTTAGCAGCATTGCGTCGATTTTTTTCGAGACGAGGAAAGGCTAGCGATATTTATTCCGACAATGCGACTAATTTCGTTGGCGCTAAAAACGAAATACGAGAACTGTACAGCTTCCTCAGCGACAAAACAAATAATCAAGCAATCGTTGAATCGCTCGCGAATCAATCAATAACGTGGCATTTCATACCACCGAGGTCGCCACATTTTGGTGGCATCTGGGAAGCTGCAGTAAAGTCCCTAAAGCATCACCTCGTGCGTGTAATGGGTGATACGCTACTGTCATTCGAAGGCCTCCTGACATTAACAGCGCAAATCGAAGCGGTCTTAAATTCACGTCCGCTAACACCTATTTCGAGCGATCCGAACGACCTGACGGCGATAACGCCAGGTCATTTTTTAATTGGCGAGTCACTGATAAATATGCCTGACCATGATTACGCGCAGGTGCCCGACGGACGACTCTCGTCGTGGCAACATATACAAAAAATTAAAGCACACTTCTGGAAGCGTTGGAAGACCGAATATTTGCAGGAGCTTACCGTACGTAGGAAATGGCACTCTGGCGGGACATTCCATTTGCCGATCGGATCTATGGTCATAATGCAGGAGGACAACACCCCACCGATGAGATGGCCATTGGGTCGAGTTACCGCGATTCATCCTGGCGAAGACGGTATCATTCGCGTGGTCACCATAAAAACCTCTCGCGGCGAATACAAGCGATCCGTAAAGCGTCTTTCTCCTTTACCAGTCGACATGTAATTATACGAACACCCTTATATCCTAGCATAGTTTAAACTTCGTACTTAATATTATATTCATTGTATTAAATTAACGGTTATTTTACTTTATCGGTAAGTGCATCCAGCTGATGCTTACTTTAGTTAATATCCTTACAAATATAAGTGATTCCCAATTCTAATCAACATTGAACAATCCGTTCAAGGGGGGCGATATGTTGAGTCGTGACCCTCAACGGTATTTCCTCGCGGTCCTACGGCAAGCGGGCAAACAATGATGTACCCTTGCCATAAAGCGGCGGCATCTGGGGTGCACGCGGGCGACCCACGTACCCTTAAAATTTGGTTCCTTTTCGGATGTTTTGAGGAATTACTTTTTACAACTTGGGACCCTCGAGTCCCGTTTACGACGTGCCCGAGCCCCCAGTCCCGCGTTCGAACGACGGTCCGGTCAGCGAGGCCAGCGTACCTATTAACGCAAACTAAAAACAGATGCGGGCCACTTGGGCCTGTTTTTGCGTGGTCTCGAAGTCCCGTTAGCGACAAGCACAATTTTCCGCAGGGGCTTGGAGAGGGGTGTCCCACCTCCACTACAAGAGGTGGTCCCAGACCTTAATTCTCCAAGTCCCATCAGCCAATGGCATAAGACTTTTGGCATCCCCCTCAAATTTCGTTCCCATCAACGGGGGTGTAACGAGGGGACTTCGAGGCAGCGCAGAGAAACAATGTTTAGAACCATCTCAACTCTAAAGAGTCGAACAACTATTCGACGACGATATTCGACCTAGCAGCTATAGCACTCGTACCAAGTAGTTGATAGTTTTTTGTGTTGCTTTCAATAAACAAGTTACATTTACCGAACAACGGTGTCAGTTATTTCGACGAGGTCAATTTTCATCTAAATTTGAAATTGACCAGTTGAGCATCGAACAACACGTGACGATCTCAACAGAAGATAATAATAAAAATTTTACTAATTATGTAATAAGAATGTAATTTGATTAAAGTATATAAATATTATTATGGTATGTTCTATGATATGTAGGATGGTATATTATTGGCTGCAATGTTCGGTTGTTATGTATCAATAATGTTATGTATCAATAATAATTATATAATATAAGTTATCGTGTTAAAGAATAGCTTATGGCTAAATAAAATAATTGGAAAGTTTGATTAATATTAAATAATGTTTATTTGATGGTTTGAATGATCTGTTTATTATGGTAATATATAATTCAGAAATTAAAATAGTAATAGAATAGTATTATTATGGGAAGGTTTTAATTGAATCTAGGGTGGTCGATTAGGATGATATTGTAATCTTATTAAATGTTTCATAAATAATTTATAATGGCTTAGGTTAGTTTTCTAAGTAGAAAGAATAAATAATTATTGGTATTTTGAATTACTGTAAAAAGTAGGTAATATGTAATTTAAAAGGAATAGTATTCTTTAGGAGAATTGGTTTGGTTGATAGACTGTTTTTATGATTCGATTGATTGATATTGTTATTGTTATATGGAATTAAGTTATATCTATTATTCTTTATTTATATTATCAAATAATTGCGAGTGTATATATAAAGATGAAATTTTTTATATTTATATGTAGGATGGTATTTTATCGACTGTAATGTTTAGTAGTTAAGTTATTAATAGTTATTATATTGAAGTAACTAGATCATATTAATTTATTTTTATTCTAAAGATAAAATTAATGGAATGAGGAATATTGAGTTAATGATTATATTATCTAGGTTTATTATGTTAAGAAGATCAGTTTATGGCTGAATGTGATGATTGGGAAGTTTAATTAAAATTAATTAGTGTTGAGTTGTTGATTTGTTATGAATGATTTATTTATTAGTTATGATAATGAAGCAAGTAATTAAAAATAATATATGTAGTAGTATTATTATGAGATTCCTTATTTTATCGTCTGTTGGTATTTTGTTGATTGAGGAGAGTTTATGATGTGAGTTATATTCGATATAAAGTAGGTTTTAATTGAATTAAGGTTGGCCAAGTAGGCCGGTATTGTAATTTTCTTAAAGGATTTATAAATAATTTATCATGATTTGGGTTAGAGCTCTAGTTGAATGAATTAAAGATTATTTGTTATTTTGAATTATAAAAAGGTAGTACTATGTAATCTAAAAAAGGAGTAAAATCTTTATGAGAATTGGTTTGGTTGATAGAATTGTTTATGATTTGATTGATTGATATAGTTACTGTTATAAGAAATTAAGTTATATCTACTATTATTTATTTTTATGTAATTATTAAGTAGTTATAACTGTATATATAATAATGGAATTTTATATTTATATATAGGATGACGTTCTATTGGCTGCAATGTTTAGTTATTAAGTAACTAATAGTTGTTATGTAGAATTAAATAAATTGAATTCATCTATTCTTATTTTAAGTATAAATTTAATGGAATAATAAATAGTGATTTAATGATTATATAAAATAGGTTTACTGTGTTAAAAATAATGTATGGCTAAATAATATAATTGGAGAGTTTGATTAATAGTAATTAGTGTTTTACTGATGATCCGTTATGAATGATCTGTTAATATGTATTGAAGTAAGTAATTATATAGTAATATAACAATATTATTGTGGGATTCTATATCTTTATTTTTCTGTTAATAAAGAATTATATTTGATATTAGTGTATATAATAAAGGTTTTAATTGAATTGAGGGTGATTATCTAGGCTGATATTGTAAGTTTTATTAATAAGTTATCATGGTTTTGGTCAAGGTTCTAGTGGAATGAATATAAATTTGTCTGTCATTTTATTTTATTATAGTTTTATCATTGTAAAAGTTAATATAATATAACTTAAAAGAGAATTTAAATTTAAATTTAAATTTAAAAGAGAATTCTGAGAATTGGCTTGGTTGGTAAACTTTTTCATGATTCGATTGCTTGTTATCGTTAACAGGAATTAAGTTTATTTATTAATCTTTATTTTTTTTTTTTTTTTTTTTTTTATGCAATTATAAAGTAATATCAATTGTATATATGATGTTGGAATATGTTTAAGCCTTTATTGTTAATCACTTAATGTGGTATGTTAATGTTGGTTTTTATAATATTTATAAAAGTGTTAAATAGAATTGATTATGCTATTGTACATAAGGTGACTTTGGAAGTTAGTGGATTGTAATTCAAGTGTTAATGTAAGGTATTAAAGTATTAGATCGACTAGCCTTGGTACTTCGGTCTTAAGTTTAAAATTAAAAAGTATATTGTCGTTAGGCAATATTATTAAAGTAATTTTGAAATAATATATCGTGATGGATCGATTAGATTTGGTATTTCGGTCTCGAGAACATGTAAATAAGGGTGTAATATTAATTGTCAACTGGACTCGCTTTTCCGGTCGTAAGAGAGGTAGAGGTGTGAGAATAGCAGTGCGATTGAGTGAGTGAAAGAACGGAGGGTCAAGGTGAGAGAGGGGTGAAAGTGGTGGAGAAGGGAGAGTGTGGCGCAAGGGCAGGCAGGGAGTAAAGGGAAAGGGCGGGAAGACGTGGAAGGGAGCGTGAGGAAAGGACAAAGGGGGAGAAGGATTGAGGTTAGGACGGAGTGGCGGCAGGAGTGTTGAGCGGGAACAGTAGTGGGAGTGACAGGTGGCGCGTCCTAGTTGGAGAGAAAGGAAGGAAGAAAGGCGGGAGAATACAAATTCGGGTAAGGAGCGTGAGGGACGCTTAAGAGAAGGATAGAGGCGCGACGGAAGAATGAGTGCAAGAGAGGCAGACAAGGGAGAGGGAAAGGAGGGGGGAAGGGTAGAGAAAGGAAAAGTGGGAAGACCGTGGAATGCGGAAAGACTCAGAAAGGAAGGGTTAAGTGGCGGGAGAAGCTTGGAGAGCCTGTGGAGGAAAAGGGAAAGAGAAGAGGAGACGGGCGGGAGTGGGGAATTGGAGGAGGAAGGGGTGGTCTTCAAAAAGAGCACGAGGACGAAGTGGTCACCGACGAAGGATAGGAAGGGAGAGGAAAGTAGCGAGAGTGGGCTGGGGGAAATGATAAAGGAAATGAAGGAAATGATGGTAGGGATGAAGAAGTGGAGGGAAGAGATGAAGAATGAGCTGAGGGAAGAAAGAGCGGACAGATGGAGAATGATGGAAGAGTGGAGGAAGGAGAGAGAGTTGTGGGAGGAGGAGAGGAGGGAGGAAAAGGCAAGGAGGGAGGAGATGGAGAGGAGAGTGATCAGTCTGGAGGATAAAATGAAAAAGGCGGAGGAGAGGTGGAGAGAAGGGGGGAGGAGAGAAGAAGAAGAGGGTGGGAAGGGGGAGGAGGGCAGACGGGGAGGGGAGGAAATAGCGGAACATAGAAGGAGGATAAGGATGTTGGAGGTAGCGCAGGACAGGAAGGGAAGGGAGGAAAGGAGGAATAATATAGTAATAAGGGGATTACAGATCGAGGGAAGAGATGTGAAGGAGGAGGTGCAGAAAGTATGGGAAAAATTGGGTTTAAAGATGGAGGGGATAAAAGAAATAAAGCAGATTGGGAGGGTGGGGAAGGGAGGGTCTGGCTTGGCGCTAGTAAAACTGGAAGATAGGGTGCAGAAAAGGAAGGTGATGAGCGAAAAGAGCAAGTTAAGAGGAGGAAAAGAAAGGGTGGAGGATGACTTAACGGAGGAGGAGAGGAGAGCAAGATGGAAGATAGAAAGGGAGGCGGGGGAGGAGAGGTTGAAAGGAAGAAAGGTACAGGTAGGATATATGAAGATGTGGGTTAATGGTAAGATGAAAAGATGGGACGAGATAGAGGAGAAGTGGATGGAAGAGCAGGGAAACGAGTAAGGGTGGATTTGGGGGGACGGAAGGGGGAAAAAAGGAGAAACACAGGGTACAAGGTAGGATTTTGGAATGTTGCGGGGTTGAGGAACAAGGAACCGGAGTTTTGGAAAGGGCTGGAGGAGTGGGATATTCTAGTGATGATGGAGACGTGGGTTGAAGAGAAGGGTTGGTGCAGAATAAGGGAAAGTCTTCCAAGGGGGTATGTGTGGGAAGCACAATGGGCAAGAAGAGAGGAAAAGATGGGGAGAGCAAGAGGAGGTATGGTACTGGGAGTAAGAAAGGAGATAGAGGTAGAAAGGGAAACGACAGAAGGAAAAGAGGGGATAATGACGATAAGATTGAGGGTGGAAGAGGAGTGGTGGAGGGTGATCGGGGTGTACGTGAACAGGGATCTGGAAAGGAAATTGGAGGAGCTGGGAGAATGGATAGAGGGGACAGGGAAAGGTATGAAGACGATTATAGGAGGGGATTTTAACGCAAGAACGGGTAGGGAAGGGGGGGAGGTGTTGGAGGAGGAGGATGGTTGGGGTTGGGGGAGTAGAAAGTCCAAGGATACGAAGATAAACGCAGAAGGGAGGAGGCTATGTGGGTATTTGGGTGAGAGGGGGTGGGGGATTTTGAACGGAAATATAAAGGGCGATGAGGAAGGGGAGCTGACGTACATAGGAGGGAGAGGAAATTCGGTGATTGATTACGTGATAGGGAACGAGGAAACTAGAGATGGAGTGGAAAGGATGGAAGTATAGAGCGATTTAACAGTGCGATTTAAACAGTGCGGTTTATCAGTGCGGTTTATCAGTGCGGTTTATCAGTGCGGTTTAACAGTGCGGGTTAACAGTGCGGTTTAACAGTGCGGTTTAACAGTGCGATTTACCAGTGTGATTTACCACCGGGCTGACAACCTGGCTGACAACTTGGCGGATCAGTCACTGACCAGAGGCTGACCACTAGTCATCCAGCTGACACAATTTCAACAATGGTAAGTTAAACAATTTTCTTTTTAATTGTGAGGGTTGTCCGCTTTATAGCACAGGGTGCTAATTGGCCCTCCTACAACAATGTTCTCCGTCAACTGTTAATTCAACGTACACCGTCGTTTATTATTTCTGATATAGTAAATGAAATTTCCGTCGGAACGTTCAGTCTTCTCAAAATGCATATTTCTGATTTAAAATTGGTATTCCTCCGATCGGATGTCCCTCAGGGGCTCACTCATGGATAGGGAAACCGTGAGTGAGTACGGGGTGTCGCGTCCCCGGGGCAACCCGAAGCGCTTGTAGGCCGTACTCGTGTGCGGGGTTAGTTTGGCTCTCGTGAGCTGGTTAGATTTGCACTCGTGTGCGAGGTATGTAGGCCGTGCTCGTGTACGGGGTTCATATTTTCATCTCGTCCCATTTTGATCATCGTTGTTTCTATTTCTAACGTCGAAGAAGAGGACACATCAAACGAAGAGGACACATCGAACGAAGAGGACACACCATCGAAGACTGCGGCGTATTTTTAAGTTAATTATATTTGCTGAGCCTCCTGCTCTGGTTCATGTTTCTTCTTTGCAAATCAAAGCCTTCTGCTTTGATACTTCCCTCTTGTGCGACTTAGTTTACTTGTCGACAATAATTGCTCGATCTGCGTGCGTGCGTTAATTATTAAGATTGTGTATCCTCGTTTGTAAATATGTCGAGTAATTATTGCCGTAACTTCACTTTGCTCGGCTCGTTTTTTTGACTCCGACACAGCCTTCTGCTGTGTCGGACCTTGCTTGTATGTACCAGACCAGTTGGTAGCGGTATTCGGCGTTGATACATCGAGAGTGGGTGGTTGAGAGGCAGTGTTCATCGTGTTACACTGTTAAGTGAAAAATCCTCTCTTCTGTAATCCCACCCGAGTTCACCTCAACGATTGTTCGTTGCCTGGTGGCAGGTGGTTGCTAGAGTAAATGGGATATCGTTTGAACACGTCTCTTGGCCATCGCTCTTGGTGAGGACACGTCGGGTATCGTTGCTGGCTGGTGTTTGGCTGCAAGCATTGTACGCGTCGCGTCACCCGCGAAACAGAGCTCTCTGTTCTGGTTCGCTCTTGTTTCTCTCTTTGAAAGAATCAGAGCCTTCTGCTCTGATTCGCCTTTGGCCTCCCGTGGATCGGAGACTTCTTCTCCGATTCACACCTTTTGCTCCGCAATAATTACTCGACATACTCCGTTAATATAAGATCGTCGTTGTTAGGAAAGGGAGCCAGAAGGAATATTGAATTCGTTCCGACTCCCTTTCCGGGTCTCTTGCGCAGCAACCTCCTCGTGGTGAGACCTGGGCAATCGGTATTATCCTCTATTTGTAAGAACTTCTAGTATCTTACAAATAGTGGATAATATCGAGCTAATAGCTGCACACTTAGAATTTCCGATAACATTGTATTGCAGAATTTAAGATTTGCTAAATATAAAAATTTGTGTATTGGAAGATTGTCAATAAAGATCTTGAAAATCAATTTCAATGACTATTTCAAATATATTTCCATTTTGCAGTATCAACATCCCTCAAAACAAAATCTATTATTCAAGCTGGTTCATTTGATTATTGAATTAACGCGAATAAGATTACTTCGAACTACTATTGTTCTGTCACTTTTCGCAAGTGCTCCTATACAAAGTACCACCGGTCTAGTTTTATTGAATATTTGCGGGACTAATTCCATTTACCTAGTTATTTGAGCAAACGTTCTATTTAGGTAGAGAGCGCGGAATCACCGACGTGTATTTCGTCGGTGGTGGAACTTTTAGCTATGTGGTATATCAGATCACTGTAAGTTCCACGTTATCCCCGCGCCCGGTCGCGCCCGGTTACTGGTCTCGCTGAATAGCACAGGGGCTGGCAGTCTTTAATAGTATCTCGTCGGTGGCACAGGGGCTGGCAGCTGGCAGTGCAATTAAGTCTGTGTCGATATTAATGTTGTCGATAAAATGGAAAACTAATATACATTTTCAAAATAGATATTCACATTAACGACATCTTGACAATATAGGAATTTACATTATCGACATCCGCCACAAGAATTCAATTACAACGCCATCTAGGAATGCTTCCGTTGACAACTTTCTACCAGGTCAGCTAATTTTAGGTTTTCTCTCAAAGGAATAAATAAAAATTCCCACACAGTAATATTAGAAGTGATTTATTATTAACTTCATCGTATTCGTTGTACATGATATAATAAACCTATTGTAATCGCGGAGTACCAATCTGTCGCCGCATTGATCCGACCTGGTCCCGCGGGACCTACGATCCGCAAAAGGATCTTTTCCGTTCTGGATCCGATCCAGGCGTCCGCAAAGTAAAGTTTACCCTGAACAGACGTACTCCCCCACGCGGAGCAGAAAAAGGTGCTCACGTAGACAAAACTTGTGCAGGCGAAGAACACGTTTACCCGAACGGCGTACTCTCTTCTCAAAAGTGGACAGACCCCTCCAATCACACCTCCAAATATCCTAGGAGTCCTTCGTGCCGCGACCAATAGCACACAGGACAAACCGTGTATCGTTATTTTTTTTTTAATTATTATTATCCGCTGCGATACACGTGGGATCACAGTAAAATCGCGAGTTTACATTCGTTCAGAAATTTTTCGGTTTTTCACTGCCCCTAGTTTACGGGCGGCCCCCTGCCAGCGATTTTTTAACAATTAACGCATTGACCAGGTGTAAAATTGTTATTAAATTTTTATTGAAAAGTATTGCAAATAGTGACTGAATTATTTTCATTCAACTGAGACGGTGTTTCAAGACTCATTTCATTCCTCAGTTTTATATACGATCAATTTTATTCTTCATATTTTAAAATATTTTACTTTAATATTTTTTTTTTTAAGTCCGGGTTGGGAATAAGGTAATAAGGTAATTATACATATAGAAAAGGACAGCCTACTCCGATTTTGATGAAATTTTAATATGTTATGCAACACAGCAACACATTCTGAACAACTTTTTCCTTTTCCAATATAGGGGGGGTCGCTTTTAGTTTTCGAGATATTTGCAAAAGACTATCGCTAATACTGTATTGAATTTTTCGCATTCCTGCACGCTCCGCGGCAACGTAGTAAACCTCTTTCGGGGCCGCATCTGTTTATTTTTTGTTTGTAAACACGTTGTGGGGATCAGAACAGAGTGTCACTCTATATAGGGTGAGCTTTCAATTTTGAAAGAGTACTTCTGGATTTCCGCATGCGTGGTCGGGCCGGCCCTCAGGCCGGCCCTCTCCGTCCCTCACTAACTAACCCTAACTAATTCTGATTGCATGATTTTTCCATTACTAGATCAGAATTAGTTAGGGTTAGTTGGTGGGTGGCGGAGAGGGCCGGCACGACCACGCATGCGAAAATCCAGAAGTACTCTTTCAAAATTGAAAGCTCCAACCGTCTGCCGGCTCGCCGCGCTGAACGTGTCAACGAGCGTCTAGGTCGCGCTCTGATTTGTCCGTGTTTTTCGTTAATAACTCCTAAACAATGCCACGGGAGCCATTTTTGTTAAGGAAAATGTCGCTTCAAATGACCCAAGGAACCTCCCATTTCCCGTTTACGCAGTCGTTTTGGGACACCCTGTATAGAGTGACACCCTGTTCTGATCCCCACAACGTGTTTACAAACAAAAAATAAACAGATGCGGCCCGGAAGAGGTTTACGTTGCCGCGGAGCATGCAGGAATACGAAAAATTCAATACAGTATTAGCGATAGTCTTTTGCAAATATCTCGAAAACTAAAAGCGACCCCGCTATATTGGAAAAGGAAAAAGTTGTTCAAAATGTCGAAATCTATAACATATTAAAATTTCATCAAAATCGGAGTAGGCTGTCCTTTTCTATATAATTACCCTGTAATAAATCTAGTTTCTACTTTTAATTTCATTATCTCGATTCTTTGAATTTTCGATGAAAATTTTGGTACCATGTGGTTCGACAGTCAGCGTGTTAATCGTGATTCTCTTGATCTTTGATTTTCTATTGAATTTGTCGTTCAAATTCATTTTTCCTTTCCCATATTTTTTTTTCACGATTTTAATTCGAGATCAGGAGCGATCGCTGGCACAAGACCGATTCGCTCGGTATTATTCGTCGTCTTATACTTAAGAGCATCTCTTGTTCCACGTTTTTATTTCAGCGAGTTACGAACGGGACGTATTGTAAGTATACGCCGTCGATGGAGGTGGTGTCCTTAAAAATCTACGTTTTTTTTACCGATCGCGCCTGCGCAATCACCCTAGCTATTGTCTGGTATGCAACAAGCGTATATTGACTATACGTTTTTCGACTATGTTTTTTTGATTCTTCCTCTTACTTGACTTCGTTACTGTTTTTTGCTCCTGCTTCCTCGATTTTCTCGGTTTGTACTACGATGCCAATTCACTCTACACGCCCTCTTCCTAGATACGTCTACCGGGCACCTAAGAGAGATTTTTTTTTATTAAGCTTTCCCCGCGAAAAAAGACGGGAGAGACTTGTCCCTTCGATCCTGCGGACGATCCCAGCGCGGTATCAAGGATTGAAAGATGTTCTTGTCGTTCGTTCATAAAGCGAACTTTCTTTTTCACTCTTAAGAAAATGTTTTTGTAGATCGTTAATTCGTGAAAATAAAAATGAAGAATTTATTTGTTGCTCGTATACTACAAATTTAATCGATGCGTCTGTACATTACTGTCTACTTCTACTGCAGCAACAGGTGTCACCACAGAGTAGCTTGGAATAATACATTGAACAAAGTGATGCCAGAATTTGATTTATTTTTCAGAAGGCTTTTATAACAAAAAGAATTGTTAAACTAGTGTGCAACAATATATTAAATGAGATTGATAAATAGTTTAATTAATTTGCAAAGTATACAGTATGAAACAAGAATTGTTAAAAGGTATTAGTGTGGAATAACATATTTAAATAAAGAGGTAAATAATGTGATAAATTAGTAAAGTATACATATAGTTGTACTCAAACAAGTAAAGTGGTAAATAATTTTACTAGTTGGTAAAATATTGAACCAATTTTCACTTGGAGTCACTACTACTAATACTAAAAATGAATTCCTCGCAAAGTGTTGCTATCTAGTAATATCAAATTACTATGAGTATCGATAGAAAGTAGAAACAGTAAGCAATGGTCAGACACGCCCATCAACAAATAAACTTCATACAATTCTCTCGATTCTCAAGTAGTATAAGACTACCTCGATCAGACAGGTCCGCCGTTTAACCCTTGAGTCTACTAGATCGTCCGCTGCCGATGCATCTTATGCACTCAGAACCTACTCGCGTCGTCGATCCAGGCAAGGATATGTAATATCAAACGGTGTGAAATGTTAATCGATAAAAGTTTCGGATTAAATTGCAGAGCGTCCTTCGACGTAGCCACTAAAAAACCGTCGAGAGCGTCCGGTTCTGCCTAAAATTGTTTTCTCGCAGACTATCGTCCTCGAAGAGGACTCTATTCCACACCTTGGCAATTGGTGCTCTGAGAGTCGATGACGTAATTAGAATCGGCTACCCGCACTATCACGCTCTGGTCGCTCGTCTGGACAGGTCCGGACAGGATCGGAGAGGCCTCGCGCTGGCTGGCCGGGTGGGGGTAGCCGATTCTATGTCATCGACTCTCGGAGCACCAATTGCCTAGACGTGCTCTATTCGTTCGAATGCGGAGATAAAATGAAAGAGAAAAGATAACGCCATCGTCCATGTGATATATTACGTCAATCGTTCGAATATCACAGTTTATCGAGTATATGATATGTAGTCAGCGATTTAATCGATAAGTCGTCGATAAGTAATAAAAGTTCTGCGTCTCTGTGCGCGCGCGTGTGTCTGTGTATGAGCGCACTGCCGGCGGGAACTATAGTAATTTTCTGTTTAGTTTAACCGACACCAATAGGTGAGAATCGCTAGAATTACTTTATAATCCTCGCTCGCGGATAATCCGAGATACGAAAAGGTTTGTGTTTGGCACTCTACCGTTCTCGCGAGGCTCGTGGCTCGTATTTGTTCTATTGCTTGGCGAAGCAGGGCACATGATTTTAAAGAGCGATCGGTTGAGAGATAGAAAAGAAGCGATCGTGATTCATAGATTGTTTTCAAAATGAATTGAGTTTAGAGAAATTAATATGTAGATTGAGGAAGAGAAAGTAGATGTATGAGTAGATAGAGGAGGGTATTTGAGTCAATTGTTAATACTTTGTTTACAGGAAACTGTCTAGCAGTCTTTTTAATATTAGAGATCAGCAGCTGAGAATTGCTCAATGCATTGTTTAACACTAGATTTACGAAGCACTAAAACTGACGATTTAACGAAATTTTAGAATTAAGTCGATTAAAAATAGAATTCGAATAGAGAATGATAATTATTTGGCTACAAAGCGAATAATGTAGCAGAAGAGGAGAGAATCACAAGTTTATGAGTAGAAAATTAAAGATTATAAATAGAAATGGAAAAAGGCATCTGTAAGTAACCAGTAAAATTTGACCAGAAAGAGAAGAGTATTTGAAATAATGGAGCAGTCTATGAGTAGAAAGGAAGATTAGTATGAGTACAAAGCGAAATTTGACCAGAAAGAGAAGAGTATTTGAAGAGTAATTGAGCAGTCTATGAGTAGAAAAGAAGATTACTATGAGTACAAAGCGAAATTTTATCAGAAAATGAATGGTATTTGAAGAGTAATTCAGTAGTTTATGACTAGAAAAGAAGATTGCTACGAGTAAAAATCGAAAGAGAGATTACGTGAACAGTAATTGAATACTCTATGCATAGAAAAGAAATAAAAAGAGAAAGAGATATCAAAGAGAAAAGGACTCAAGAGACAAACCTCCAATTCCCATCGCAGGGAACTGGCAGCCCATTACCGATAACTCTTTAATCTCATCGTTCCTCGCATCGGCAAAACGCGGCCGACAGTACGGTGTGTCCTCCCCCGTGTGTGCATGCAGATTTCGCAGATGCGCGCGTCCCTCGTATCGAGCGGGGCAACACGCTCGTTTTGCAATAAACGTCCGCTTGAACGTCCGGATGAAGTATGCAAAGTCGAAAAATACAAACTGGCCAGAGGCGTAACTAGACACGGGTCGCGCAGCCCGGAAGCGTACCAAGATTCGTTGAGAGAATATTATCCCTAAAGCGTATACGAAGAGCGTCTTTGCTGGCCGCCGGAAGCCGCATCGTCATGATCGATCCATCTTCGAGAGGATCACTATTTAAAAAGCGGCGTCCGTGAGCGCTCTGTACCCTCGATAAAAGTCGCAAGCATCGCGGGCCGGCCTAACACCGTGATAGTACACGCTGGTGTATGAAAATAAGTGACCTTTATAAATCGGAAACGAGATGATCGTATCTGACCGATATTACCGGTTTCACGGGTCGGCAAACGACCCTCGTAAACGACTGCTGTTGCAGCAGTGCTCGGTTCAATTCAACTAAAATCTGCTCGGTTAAATTTACACGAGTCTCAATCCCGTTCTCCTACATGAAATACAGAAAATTTTATTTTCAGTGGTTGTCTTATCTTTACGATTGCAACACCAACGGATAGCTGAGATTCTTTCGATTAAAAAGAGTCCAAACACGAGGTAAATCGGACTAATTTTACCGATTTAATACGGAACAATGTACATCCTCATAGACGCTACCCCCACTACGGCGTGTTCCGTCTCGCGCGACCAATCAGCTGCGCAGGCCTGACTCAGATCGATAAAAGTAGTCCGATTTCCGTGGAGTTTGGACATATTTTAATCAGAGAAATTTCGACTATCGATTGGCACTACAATTACCAAGATCAGATGACAATTATTAAAAATTCCTTTGTCTCGTATTTATTTTTTCTTTACGCACTATCTCACTTCCGCTCGTTATACCGATTCTCCATGTTGAGCCGTGCTCAACTCAATTCTTGGAACAAAAAGATGCGTTTGCGAGAATTTAACTGCTGGCTCCCAAAAATGTAAATTTAACCAAGCTCTTTGTTGTTATTTCTGTGAGTTTTCAAAAAGTTCTTCTCTCGAGATCAGGCTCGAGATTGACTCGACTCGATCGCTGACGATTGCCTCTTGAAGAAAACGATCCGCGGCGGCGTCTCTTCTTCGGAATAGGGAGAGATCCTTGTTGGATCTCGAAGATAGCCGTCAAATTTCTCGATGTTGTTCAGAGATTTTCTCTTGTTCGAGTTCTCTTAGAGAGTGGCTCTGTCCGGCTGCACTCCGCCGCCGGATCGCGCGCGTCGTCAGCGTTTCTTGACGAATCAGAAACATACCGATGGCCTGTAGAGGCCAGTGTAGCCGCATAATCGAGCTCGCAGTGCTGGCAACAGTATCGCCGCTGCTGATAGATTGTCTTGCAGTTGAGAGCATTCGCAGATCAATAGGTACATCTTGTCGCCCTGAGACATCGATTTGTGCAACGTGATACGCCTCAGCCCCACCGATTTTGGCAAGTATCGGTACATCATGCGTGCACCTGAAACAGATATTCATTTCTTGATTGATTAACCCCTTAAGAGTCTAGTGAAAGGGTTGCAACCTTTCAGAGTCATAACATTTAGCCGAATAGGATAATATACTATCTCGATGATAATTTTAAAACAAATAATTCATTTCGATAATGCCCAAGCCAGTGGTGTATAACATAAAATGATTAATCCGAGAATTAAATTAAGGAAGAAGTATAAGTAATACAAAAAGTACTAATGGTGTACAACTGGCCTGAGTAACTGGTGCTCCGAGAGTCGATGACGTAGAATCGGCTACCCCCACCAGTCGGCCAGCGCGAGGTCTGTCGCGGCAGGTTCGGACAGGCCCCGGAGCGCGATAGTGGGGGTAGCCGATTCTACGTCATCGACTGTGGGAGCACCAGTTGCCTAGGCCTGGTGTACCATATGAAATTAATTATCTGCAGATGAAATTAAAATAGTAGAAGTAGTGGAAGAAGTACCGGTCCAGTAGAGCCAGTTTTGTTCGAACTTGAGGCCATCGTCGCCCTCGAAAACCTTGAAGATCGAGACGATGTAGCCGGTGGACGGAATCGGTGGTCTGACACCAGGTGGTTCCAATGGAGGCCTCGCGATCGTTGCGACCTCGTTAAACAAATCTAAGGTGTGACTGGCCGCGTACCGGAGATCCCGAGGGTCGAACTTCCTCAGGGCGGCACATTGAACCTCGTTGTAAAAGTCCACGGGATCCGTGTTCTGTTTGTTTATTAGGTAGTACGTGATGAATGGGAAATCGGCTGAAATTATTATACCATTCGCAAATAAATCACTTATTAACCACAACTGCGTCTTCCCGTTCCTATGCAACGTTCACTACCATTATTCATCGAACCATCTTTATAAACACTGTTACATGCGTAATTATATTCACTATTTTTTCGTATTTATTCGCCGCCATTTTATATGTATAGTAATTCAAGCTACATACTTGTCACCTAATATTCAACCCTTATACTCTCTTTCACCCATTTTCTATTTTTGGATACTGTAAAACCGGGGTTCCCAATTGGGTCCAGGTTGACTCCTTGGAGGTCGATGGAAGTTTAAAAATGGTTTAGTGGGGGCGATGATAAATTTTTCTGTTTTAAAATTTTATTTAATTTTTAAGGAATGTAATTATTGGATAATAATAATCCGTTTTAATATGTATAAATCTAACTATTGTGCAATTACAATCTGTGCTTCTAAAATCTTGTTTATATATGTAAAATTAAAAATGAAAATAGTACAAAAATAACAAAACATAAATCTACTAAACCACTTTTTTCTAATTTTTTGTTCATATTCATAGTCATCTTCAAGTTTTTTATGTGCAATTATTAGTATTATGATTACATCGTATGCTGTATACTGTATATTATAGAGATAAAATGTAAAGGGGATCGATGAAGAAAATCATTCTTTTAAAAGGGGTCGATGTAGGATAAACGTTGGAGAACCCCTGCTGTAAGACATTAGACTTGTTGTAAATTGTAAATTTCTTGTAAATATTCTTCCAATATATTTCTCAACCCACTAGTTACCAATCTCAAAACTACCACGAACAAACTGTGCAGTTCTTATAAAATATTCCACAACAAATGGCACCAGATGATCCACACCAACGTCCCCAAACTAAATCCAATAAACGATCCTAACTTTACGAATATCCTTATCGAATCTACGACGCTGCACCGGAATACCAATGAAATCGAAGAAGGGGGTAAGTTTCGCAGGTGTAATTTTTCCTTGAACGTCGTTGGTCGATGACCGAAATCTATCTTTATACTCGTCTCCGTGTCGTTACCTCGAGGTGCACGGAAGGTCTTCGGGTACTGTTGCCCGGCATTTATCAACTGTTGCGTTACCATCGCGCTCCGTTAAAGAAGAAGGCCTGGTCTAAAGAAGAAGAAGATGTCGTGGTCGAATTACCATTTTTCTCCATGTTCGTGAGCAGAATGCTCTGCGAAGCTGATGGCGCTATTTCTGCGACGAGTTCTGCTGCGGTGTCCCGTTGCAAGACCAGCGGACGAGAGACTGGAGACTCCATTAGGGGATCCAATGGCTCCAATGGCGTCATGAAGTGCGCGAGAACACATTGCTTTGGGTCCTCGACCTCGAGGACTGACAGGGGACTGCCGGGCCTCTTTTTGTCCGCGATTGGCGCGTGCTGCAACCAATCATGACACTCTGTTAATTTAATTCTAATAAGTCCCTGTTAACTTCATCATTTTATTATCGATTAATCCTGCTGCACTCCTCGAATCTTTTTTGACTCAACCCACCATCGAATTATCTACCCTCTTCTTTTGTATATTAACCCGTCGACATTATTTTCATTAAAAACATCAACGGTGCTCTTTTTCCAAGATGACGGTCACTAAGGATGGCGAGAACAAATATTATTGCAAGGCTTAAGGCTTTTAAAATCTATAAAAGCAATGTCTAAGATCAACAAAAGGAAACACCGCTCTTTATTTATACCTTCCGCTATTGTTCCGTGAACAAAGTTATTCGCGAAGTTTCCCTAACAAAAACAACGTGAAATAGTAGGAGCTAACTTTCTCTGGCTAAGTAAATTTGACAGCACTGGAAATTAAAAACAATTTGAAAGTTTGCACGAATGCACTTTCTGTGATGCTAATAATGGAATAACAATGGAGTAATAATGGAACAATTTGTTGTTGATGCTGACAAATTGGGGGTGAAACCACCCTCTCAAAGGGAAGACTAGCTTTTCATATTATAGTGAATATTTAGTTTATTTACTTATAGCTATTAATTATGATACTAATTTAGTCTGTATTACAAAAAATACATCTTTAAAAAATTATTTGTGCTGGGGGTAAATTTTAAATCAAAAAGTTCACTTGACTCACAGCCACAAAATTCATAAAATCATCATAGGAAACACTTTAATTTGTAATATAACTAGGAACTATTTTTCTAACAAGAAAAAAAAATTGTTCACTTATTAATAGCGTTGTACGAACTACAATTTTGCAAGGTGTCATCTTGTTGGACACGGAGTGAAGCTACGTTTCGGGAACAGAAACGAAGAAGAATACCGTTCATGATGGACAGACACTTCCGTCAAGATTAATACACCGTCACTTCCGTCACGCCGACGCGTCCCTCTGTTTTCCGACGCGATGGTCACAGGTTTCATATCTATTTTCGCACTTTCGAGGCCAGGTCGACAAGGTCGCAAACTGGTCGTGGTTACAGTGAAGACGCTAAGGCCAATAACTCGAGCGTTCCGGTTTTAGCAGGTGTGCTCTCGATCCGCGTACCTCCGCGTTACGTAGAAACTTTTCGAACGATCACATTATTACCCGCGACGACAGAGTTATTTCGCGACCCGGTTCGCGAAACGTCACACAATCTATGTTTTCGAGAAATACTTCTAAGCGAGCCAAAAGCACTGAGGCCGGTGGTCAATGAAAATTGTTGATGCGACCACTGAACACCAATTTACCACGTTTTTTCAATTCTCGTCAGTAGAACAAAACAAAATAGAAAATGTAATAAAGGATTTTCTGTCAGCCTTTAGCTAATGTCGGAAAATTATTAATTTAAGAGATATTTCAACAAAATTGAAGTTGAAATATCTCTTAAATTAATAATCTTTCGACATACATAGGTTAATAAGAAATTTTTATAGAAAAGGACGAGCTGTGTCGGATAGTGTATAAAAAATATATGTTTCTATTTCAAAAAAATTAAGGTGATCTTGAAATCTCGGAAACTCTTTCATCTGAAAGAAACTTGTTATTACCATGTTGCACAGTCCTCTTTATACTGAAAAACTGTGGTTTATAATGTTTTTTCATATTTCGAAAACCAGACATGAAGATTTAAAGTTGTTTTATAAAATCATGTTTGTTTAAATTTTTAGTGATGTTTTACTATGAAAAATATCCAAAATGGATAAATGTACTAAACAGTACCATAAATGCATCTTTATAATCACATTGACCATAGATTTAAAAGTTCTTCTCATTAAGTTGATGATAGACAATTTCATAATTTTTATTTGTTCTTCCAGCACCATTGAACAAATTCTAACATGTTAAACTAATTCTACGTTTCCACCATCCCAAACACATTTCCCCAGCAGGCCACAAGATTGATTTACCATCTTCTCTCGCAGCTTGCAGAGCAGGAACTTCAGACTCGGCGTGTTAGGTAAACTGTTGGAAAATAGTTATCGGCCTAGAGATTCGTGACACGTACCGGTACTCCGGCCGGTAAAAATCGTTCGAGGGATGCGAGGGGGATGATGAAACAGTCTCGGTCCAAGGTGGCCAGGGAGATTGGTTCGCCGCGTGGAGGACTGTTCCCGGAAACCACCAGGGGCGTGTATGCTCCGGATGCCCGGTTCCCGCTGAAGGAGACCTGTACGGAACCATACAATACGGGATATAATTAACTCGGCGAATTAGAATCTCGACGAATCAACGCTCAAAGCCCCGCGAACTCGAGGCGCAAAATTGCCCGTTTGCCACGGCGGAAGCCAGGCTTTTTGCCGCCGCAGCAATTAACCTGTTAACCCAGCGATCCCACGATATAATCCGTCAATAAGCTCTCTTTTGTTGCGCTCGAAATGAAACTACTGTCTGTATTGTAGCCCAACTGTCTTATTAATTTATGAACGACCGTTTCAGATCTTTTAAACAATAATTTCTAACTCGATTTTGAAGATTGTTAATTTTTTAATAGATTTATTTCTTTCAGCACATACGAAAATTTAAATAAGCACATTCTTGTTATTTATTTATCTTTATATCGATCGTAAATTATTAACAAGAAATGTGTTGACGTTACCGGCGCACGGGTTCGATCAGTTTTTTACAAGTTGTTAGCAAATTTGCAAATTATTAAATTTTCAACGTTTCGGTCTTCTTTTAGATCATTTTCAAGAAAAAATTTTGCGTCTGTAAATTAATTATTCGA
The DNA here is from genome assembly GCA_916610255.1 of Lasioglossum lativentre. Lineage (NCBI taxonomy): Eukaryota > Metazoa > Arthropoda > Insecta > Hymenoptera > Halictidae > Lasioglossum > Lasioglossum lativentre. Next base: position 33,476,706 of record OU744356.1, on the reverse strand, counting down.
TCTATTCATACATTTTAAATTAACAATATTAAAAATACCAAAACTTACTTGCTGTATGTATGATGAAACAAATTGAATTTTAATAAGAAAGAGGAAAAAACTTTTTTCCTCTTTTTCAATAAGAAAAAGTAGAGACACGTGTGAGTTCCATGTCAGTAGACAAACACCTGAGACAAAACTGTAGAAAACATTTGAAGGAGACAACTTCTCATTGATCTATGTACTGACCAATCAATATTTGGCGGTGAATTCGAAACGTGACAAGACCTTACATACCAACTTTAAGATATTATATACCATCTAGATGTTATGGTAAATTTTTATACTTTAACATACAAATTAAATTCAACCTGATTAACATACAATTAAGATTGTATGTAAAAAGGAAATAATTAGTTGTTTTGATAAAGCATTAAAAATACACTTTATTTATATATTAGAAACAAAACATCATAAAACATTACTGGTTCAGTAATGTTGCGTAATAATCGTGTATCTTAGGTGTTTCATACCTAAGGTTTACGCTCCGATGTTAAATCATGTGGATTGTTTCTAATATTATTCTTTGATGTAAGTTCTTTTCTTTGTCTATTACTTTTGCGCTTTCAAAATCAAATCTATGGTCGAATTCAATTGCATGTCTCGTCAAAGCAGTGTGTTGCGTTGGTTGTAAATAAATGTTACGTTTATGTTCTTTTATCTTGAAAATGGTCTAAAAGGAGACCGAAACGTTGAAAATTTAATAATTTGCAAATTTGCTAACAACTTGTAAAAAACTGATCGAACCGTGCGCCGATAACGTCAACACAATTCTTGTTATTTTTACGAAACAATGTAAAATAGTCACTGTGCTCTATGAAGCTAACGTTAAATCATTTTTCCTATTATATATTTGTAATATTTCCATAAATCAGGCCAGGGCAACTTCTTCCCCGCTGTCGCTTCACGACTTCCACTACCACTGCACCGGTTCCCCCACTATCAACTATTTCATATTGCCCCTACCGTGCTTTGTGTCCCAGAAATATCGTACTTCCCTGAAGGAGGTAATTCCTGAAGTCATTCGAAGTAACTTTTTTCTTTGCGAAAATATTCTCCGCGGCTTTGCTAAGGAGTTATAAACGAAAAACACTAACCAATCAGAGCACAGGCCCCGGTGAGCGCGGCGTTGGCATTGGCCGAGCCGGTTTTTCGTTAATAACCACTTAACGAAGCCACGGTGAACATTTTCGCAAAAGAAAAAGTTACTGCAAATAGCCTCAGGAATTACCTCTTCCAAGGAAGTACAACATTTCTGGGACACAAGAACAATTTCTCTCAGAACGTCCATTAAAAAACGATCTAAATTCTGAAATCAGATGGACGTCGAAGAAATGACACAAATCTTATTAAACAAAATGGAAGACACATTTCAGTTCTCTGGGTTAACAGATTAACGGATGATTAAAAAAGCTCACTGGGAAAAAGCACAGAAGCACGCTAAGAAATTGCTTCCGAACAACAAATTTCACTAAGAGCACCAATTCCTCGAACCATTCCAAGCGTCCAATAAAAACATGCACTTGCAGAGTTAACAGGCAAACTTATCGCACAAAACAGGAGTCGAAGAAAAATCTAATTGCAGGTTCCGTTACACGTGAACCGCGAATATTAATAGCATAAACGTTTCCCGGTAGCCTAAGAACGATTTCCACCGTGAACGTGGTAGAATGTTCATGCTAGGCCTCACTCATTCCACACGATCGAGAGTAACGTGTTCCTTTACTGCCGATCGTAAACAGGGCCTCCGACGTTTGCGGCCCGCCTCGTATTTACCGGTTTTTCGACCACCACCGCATCGGCGCGGCGGCGCTCGGGCTTGTTGCATTTTTAATCGCGAGTGTATTTCAGGTGGGAGGAACTGCACCCTTGAGTAACAAGTGAATTTCGAAGTCGATACAGCCACGCCGTTATGTAGGTTAACGCGGTTCCTTTCATTGTTCCCTGGGCCGTTTCGACGTCACCTGTCCGTGATTTATGGCGACACGCGAACGCCGGTTACTGTTCTTGACATTTCGGCGAAGCGTGACGACTTTGGTCGCGCAGCGTCGTAAAGCCGGCGGAATCGAGCATGCTCGGGGTTTTATGGTCATTCGATAAGTGTCCGGGTCCATCCTGACCCATATGGCTTTGCGACTGGAAGGTAGCTTTTGAATGATTGAAATCATTTTGCAAGTACGAAACGTACAATAATAAACTTGGTATTATTTTACAGCTGGAAAACTCTATTTTTACCCTCCTCTGTTCATTCTTTTCTAAAAAATTGTTGGATGATATTATTTTGTAAAAAGGGACCGTATAATTATAAACTTGGTTCCATTATGAAGCTTGAAACCTCTAATTGTACCATCGATGGTTTAATTTTTTCTGAAAACTGTCGGATGATATAGTACACGCTTGGGCAACTGGTGCTTCGAGAGTCGATTACGTAGAATCGGCTCCGGTGCCTGTCCCAACCTGCCGCGACAGGCCGACTCGTGCTGGCCGGCCGGGTGGAGGTAGCCTGCGTCACCGACTCTCGGAGCACCAATTGCTCAGGCGTACCTTACACTGCAGTGATGGGCATTTTTGACTACCGCAGTCAAGAAGGAAACGCGGAGCTTCCCTGACCAACCACTCTTTCGTGCAGCGCGCACCTTCGCTGCGCAGCGGTGCCTCGTGCCTTCCAGTGCCTTCGTTTCCCCCCTCATACGCAGTGTCGCCAGATGAGACCGAATCGGGTCTCATTTACTCCCCTACTTTTCCCCTTCCACTATCCCTTCCAGCACCACGTCCCACTCAACCCCGTCGCGCACGCGCAACGTGTCACATATTACGACTATGGCCATCAGAGAGAGGATACTTGTATTCCCCTCGATTTTCTCGACCTGGCAACACTGCTCATACGTCCCTCCATAGCCGACGAGGTTGGTGGGAAAAGCAGGCAACTCAGGGGCCCCTAACGTGCCCATCACTGCCTTACAGGATCAGATTTGTTCCTCATGTTTTACCTATAAAACAGCCGAAAATAAATAGCAGATTAAGTTTCAAGCAGTCGTTGTAAAAGATTGTCAAATCTGTAATAGATACATTCGGAAATAAATTTTTTGATGTTTTTACAGACGATTCAATTTGTAGTGATACTGAATTTAAATAGATATAATTTTGTAAAATCGAACTTGATCTCATTTTAAAGCGTGACCCCCCTATTTTTACCGTACATCGTTCAATTTTTTATTAAAATAATTTTGGATGATATAGCAGATAGGAAACTAAAGGCATGTTGTGTCTCGCAAATTTTAAACGTAGCTTGACAACAATGGCGCTGGCGAATTTGGCCGCAGAGGATTGTAAAACTGACGGATTCGAGCATACCGGTGTTTTATGGTAATTGGACGACATGGGTCCATTTAGACCCGTGGTTTCAAAGCATTCATCTCTGCAGCCAGATGGTATCGTTTAAATGATTGAAATGCGATCGCTCCAAAGAGGATTTGGACACTGAGTTTAAATTGCTATAATTTTTTAAAAAGGAATCGTACAATTATAAAGGTCTCATTTTGAAGCTTAAAATCTCTAGTTTTACCACTCGTCGTTAATTTCTGTCTATGATGTTTTTAGATGACACGGCAGCTGGGAAATTGATGGCACGATTTGTCTCGAATATTTTAGACGAAACTCGACGACGACGAATTTCGTTGCTCAGGGTCGTAAAACGCACGGGCTCGAGCATGTCATTGTTTTATGGTAATTGGATGAATTTCTGGGACCATTTAAATCTCGATTTAATCGTTGCTGCCAAATGACTCTAAAATGTATTTAGACATTACAATGTCCATACTTAAACTGTTATAATTTTGTGTAAAATAATCGCACAATAATAAACCTGGACACATTTTTAAACTTGAAGCCTCACCTTTCATAATCCATTATTCTTTTCCACTTCCTTCGTTTTTGGCTGTTTTATGCAACAAAAACAAAGAACAAGTACTCAAAGTGTATCCTATATTATAAAATAATAACACTATGCTCGTCACAAAAATGTCAATTTCCCCACCCCAAGCAAAACAATCTTAAAATAAGCCCGAGCTTATCACTTTATCATTCTTTTTTAAAAAATTGTAACAGTTTAAACATCAAGAATGAAAGAAGTTCATCTTGATCCGACATTTCACAAAATTAATCACTATAATTACAAAATACCGGGAATCTGCACAAAGATCTTCAGTCTATCAGTGCCATCGGCAAAGTTACCTCGAGATTTATCTCAAGATTTTTGTCGTCGAGCAACAGGAGATCCCGAAAGTATCAGATCCGACAGTTCTATCAGCGGAGCGTCAGCCGAAGACAGTACGCAGCTTCAAAGCGACATCATATTATATTTCGTGATCCTGAAACGTACTCGAAGACATCCTTCCACGACGCGTGGAATAATTTCCACTCTAATTTCCCGTCCTGTTTTTTGCTATGCTTTAGAAGCCTGTCGCATGCTGTTCGTAGGTGCGAGCACATTTCTGTGGCTCCGGATATATTTACATTTGCGGCGAGACCGTGTCGGGGGTGGATGTTGCACGATGCACCCCTCGTTGCACTCACGTTGCAGACCTGCATCCTGCTGATGCTGTAAAAGTCGGCCTGACAGATGGCAGTTCGCTTTACGTTCTACGGGAAACGTCCTTACATTCGGCCGGGTGCCGTTGTAAAAGTTTAACAATGTTGCTGCACGATGGTCTAAACCAGTCCCACCACGGGAAATTCGATACTCTGACCGTTCTTTATCACAAAATTATTGCTGCTTTATTTTTTGTTCAACTGGTTCACTCGTGTTAATTTGATGCATTTTGTTATAGTGTGCTTTGTGATAATCTATAAAATTATTGTACCTTGCTTGGTTTCTTCATTTTTGAACAAGTTTATTATCTTGTTTATTTTTGGAAGCAGAGAATACTGTTCTTATAATACTAGACTTACAATAAATAGAATTGAACAGAAATAAAAAAGTTCATGTAACAAACAGAATAGTAATAAAAACGTCTATATGACAATATATACAGAGTAGAATCAATAGAATAGTAATACAAAACGTCGACGTAATAAACAGGATGAAATATAAATAAAACTGTCTATTCTATATAATAAATAATATTGTATACTTTCTATTCGATACCCGTTAATTTCAAAGGTAAACATTTTAATCGTTCCGACCTTTTCATTCAAACTCCCAAATACCCTAACTAGATCTGTAGAAGTTCCTCAGAAGTTCAAGGTCAACAACTTCACTATTAAACTCACTCCACCCTTGAAAAAGCCTTTCCTTGAATCATCATTTTCAAAATTTTATAAATTGCTTGCTCCCAAACGAATCCATGTCAAATGACAAGGGGGGTCGAACCAGCAGGAATGCAGGATGAATCGTGGGTCCGGAATGGGCACGATGTCCGTCGGATATCGAGCATAGTCGTCCGCCGGCCAGGAAATTTACGGCACGTCGCTGGATCCACGTTGGCGTGCAATAAGATGGCGAGTTTGCGTGCCGGTTCGGCGTAGGTGTAACTTTATGCGGCCGACTCCGTACCCCCCAACTCCTTGTTTCCGCCATAATTTCGTCGATGCAAACCCTCGTTACACCCCTGTGCATCCGTACGTGTGCATCCCCCTGAGCGTCCTGCTGAAATATCGTCCGAGTGTCCAGTCGTGTTCCTCGTGGCTAGTCGCTTGTCGACAGCGTTTAGGGGTGTGGGGTACAAGGTATAATCTCCAGTCGACCGACCTTCGGAACATTGCCGTCGATGATTGCTCTGGGCCTCGAGAAGCTAGCTGTGAAGTATGATCGTCGAGAGACTCGGTCGATTTCTAAATTTGTCACTCGAAACATTCGTTTTCTGGCCATGGCGCTCTTTTTCCTCTTTAGCGACGCGCTGGCGGCCACGCCCCTTTCTGGCGCGGCCGGTGGCGTTGGGAGTTGGGTCTGGTCACGTGACGGTGTGCAGCAGGCTAGCCAATAGCGGTCTGGGTTGGGTATTGTCAGGTGGTGCTTGCGTAGAACCAATATGATGTCATTTTCATTAATTCTCTTGACCAGAATTAGAAGGAAAAGAAGGATCCCATTCACGAAGAGAACCATTTTAAAAATTTGTTAAATATCTTTCAAAAAGAATATTTAATTTTTTCAGCTCTTTTAGCTAGACGTTGAAATAATCCTCGATCGCATCGGCAATCTCTTCAAGTTTGAAACCGTGCCGAGTGAAGCGCCGTTGTCGAACACTCGTCAGGGTTCGGCCATTAATATTAATCGACTCGTTCGCACGCTAATGAAATTAACAAACAGCGTCGGTCTCGCGCAACATCGGGGAGCAATCGGATACGTCGGCGGTTGTTTGCAAGACACTGTTTGCCGAGCCGAGGAGGAGGAATTAATCTCGAGCCTCTCCGCGGCGGATCTAAGGGATGCGGATGCAGCGCGTTGCACCGATCACGATGCAACCCCCGTTTCGCCGGGTGATTAACGGAGATATTTCGGCTCGGATGTCGCCGGTTAAGAGAATCCGGATTGAATTCAATCAGTCGGAAGCTACGCTATCCGCCGAATCGTCTGCGAAATATGGAGTTCGGTGTCTGGACTGCGCCAATTAGCGACGAGAGACGATGCGGTTCCGGTTGATTACGATGGTCGAGTATCGTCACGATTCCTCGACGAATGTAATAAACCGAAGATGACGCAACGAGGCTCTTTTGTTATCTGTTGGAGAAATTAATTTTTATATGTTGACGGCACTTTACAATGTTGATAATTAGTGACGCTCTCTCAAATTGTTTGTCGTTGTATGATTGTCTTTTACTCTGACTTCCGTGTGGTAATATTATTATTATAAGTATAAAATCTCACATTATCTTCTTTTGGTTAAACTTCACCTCAGGAAACTAAAAATTTTCAACTTTTTTTTATGTAATCTTGTAAATTTTGACGAGAAAATGCCGAAAATCCAATTCTTAATGTTAGTTATCCACTAGTTCAAAAGTTATGCGTGTTTAAGCCTGGGGATGAAGAAATCGATATATGGTGCAGGAGAAATTATTTCAATGATTTTAAAAAATTGATAAAGATTTAGATGGACCCAATTGTGCGTGTTAACAATTGTGCGAGCAATGTTGATTTTCCAAGAGTTAAACAGACCCGTTTCTGTCGGATTAATTTAGAGAGCCTCGGTACAGAATGGTTCTAAATCAGTCGTTCTCTCGGACGTATTCTACATCTCGAGACACTTGTAATAAACATCTGCGGTTTACGCGATCGCATGAGTTATAGTCTATCCTCCGGTGTGAATAGTGCGCACACGAACGTAGACGAACAGAGAAGTTATCTAAAATTACTCGTGCCTGTCTATAAACTATTGTGATAAAGTATATACAAAGTGTCTTGCTAACTAGATGCTAATCCGTTTGAAAGCCATGCTATTAGCTGTGCCAATTCCATGCCCGATGGTCTAGCAGTCTAACTGCAGCCGTTACTCAGTTAATAGAAAATTCAAAAACTATAGAAACCACGGTGTGGTTATTTCCTCGTGCTCTCTGAAGCAGAATAGTCAAGCTTTATTACGTCAGAGTTTCTCAATCTTTCTTGGCTCGCGAAATAATGTTAGATTGTTCTAATGAACCTACATTCTGCTAATTCACCTTCTCATAAATTCATCAAATTTGCAGTCTACTAATCATCTACCTATCTGAAGGCAGTTCGTATCGGCGCGGCGCGGCGCGGCGGTTCATTTGTAGCTCAACTACAATCAAACATCACCATCCAAACTGTACCAAACTAAAACAAACATCTCTACAATCATCTCCAAGCAACCATGTCTACTCAATCTCTATAAATCCTAATCTACCTGTTCGCAGGAAATGGGTGTCCGCAGTTTATCTATAACACTACTTTAAACACAATCGTACCACCACAAAACACAACCAAACATCGGCAAACCAAAACCAAACATACTCACACAATCATCTCTACTCAATCTCTACGAATCCCAATCATCTACCTGTCTGGAGGCAGTGGGTGTCGCCGGTTCAGACGGGTCCTTCTGCTGAATCTTCCTCCGGACCTGCGTCTGTGGCACGGGTGCCGGTTGTTGAACCGTACCTCCACCTCCCCACTTGATCACGTGCGGTCCCGAGTTCTTCCTTGGTGGTGGTCCCAGTCTCTCGGCGGGCTCATCCGGTGGCGATCCTAGGGCCCCGCCTGACGGTGGAGTGAGGAACAGGTGAGTCCTGTACATGTAGCTCTGGTGCTCGTGCTCGGCCATCGAGGGGAAATAGCCAAATTCCCTGCTGCGTCGGATAGGTCCGCGAGTCCCGACGCCTGGCTGGCCGGCGCCGCGGACCACGCCGAACCTGTTGCCCCCGTGCCCCAGGGAACCGGACGCGTACGCGCCCCCTACCACAGATCGACCCTCCAATCCGCCACCACCTCCTCCTCCTCCTCCACCACCACCGAGCCCCTTGTCGCCGCCGAAATTCTTGCGGAACATAAGATTCATGACTGACAAATGCTCAAGACTACACGCCGACGATTAGGACAATATACCGCCACGGATTCACGGCGTCAACGTCGAATACACACGAGTGCTGACCGTCGATACGAATATACTGCCACGGGTCACGTTATAAATATCAAATACACACGGATGACGACCACCGGTGGATACTCCCACGGATCACGGCGTCAACATCAAACACGGACACAGACTATGCCGATCAATGATACGAATACTGGCACCGGTCACGTTATCAACATCAAATACACACGGATGCCGACTACACTGGTCGATCATACAAATATTGCCAAGGATCACGGCGTCAACATCAAATACACACGGAATCCGACTATACTGACCGCCAATACGAATACTACCACGGATCACGTTATCAACATCAAATACACACGGATGCTGACCACCGGTATAAATACTCCCACGGATCGGGGCATCAACATCAAACGCACCGACGCCGAATATACTGACCGCCAATACGAATACTACCACGGGTCACGTTATCAACATCAAATGCACACGGATGCCGACTGTACCGACCGCCAATACGAATATTACAATGGATGACGTTATCAACGTCAAATACAGGGTCACTGACCGCCAATATCAACATCAAATACACATGAATACTGACCGCCGATACGGATACTGCCACGGGTCACGGTATCAACATCAACATACGGATGTTGACTGCCAACAGGACAATACTCCCGACTACCGATCACAGCATAAACAACAAACATACACGGATGATGATCGTACGTCGGTTAGAGATCATGGCGTCAACATCAACTATTTACACAGACGCTGATTACGGCGGCTACGGGTCACGGCATCAACATCGAATATACATGGATCAACACACTGTGTGTCGCGGTGTGCGTATATATATATATATGTCTGTCACGTGATATGTCCTCTCGCTCTTTCTTTCTCTGTCGGTTCTGTTGTTTCAAGAGTGACAAACACAGTTTTGGAACACAAGCGGCAGCAGCAGCAGGCGACGGTGGTGGTGCTCGACGATCACCAAAGCGTCCCTATTTCACTGGTCCCTAATGTTTGCGTTGGTAAAGGTCGAGAGAAATTGTGTTCTACCGTTGCAACCTTCGACGATGAATGGGGAGGGGGGCCTGTCTGAAGCGAGTCCAGAGGTTTTGGGAATGGTTCCGAGGCTTTTTGAGTAGATTTAGGGGTACAGTGTGTACAGGGTGAGACACCTAACGATCACCCCGAATAATTTCTAAATTATGCGTTGCACAAAAAATTATTTCGACTATGATCTAAAGATCAACGGTGTTTTTTTTCTAATTTCCATGTAAAAATGTAATTCGGGGTGATCAAGTTGGGTACCTCACCCTGTAATAGTACTATATGTACAGTAGTATAGTATACGATACGTATAGTGCTATTCCCTGAGACCTGTGACGTTCGTGGTTTGCGAGATGCGACGGGGTTGGGGATTTTTGTTTGACCTTTTGGTCGATTGGGGTGGGGAGGATTGAAGAGGGGTGGGAGTGTGTTGCACCTAGGCTAGGCGTCCTTTTGGAGAATGATTGGGGGGTTGGGGTAACACGTTGACTGGGGTAGTGGTGATTGGTAATTTTAGGGAAGTTTTGTGTAAAAGTTTAGGGGATGCCAAGTACTGTGTGAGAGGTGAACGAACATTCTTTTAAAAGAGATTGAGGCTGGTTTTTAAGGAGATTGGCGATTGTTGGATTTTTGTTGTCGTTGTACAGAGATTTTTGGGAACATTCAGAGACGTGTTTTTAAAGATTTGTTATTATTTGATCTTCGTTTTTTATCTCTGTATTGTATTTGGATCATTTTGGTACTCTAATTTTAAGTTCGACTTCTATGGGTATTGGTGTGGCAGCCAATGTGTTAATTATTGTTCGTGTGAAAGTTATCTTTTCTTGAATAGTAACAAAAGGAAACATGCAAATGTCTATTATGTTATTATTTTATGCAATGGTTTTTGAATAAATGAGTGCTCACCAATCGTCAACACCACATCAGTCAACGTGTTAATCCGTTTTAAGAGGGTCACACTCTCGTTATCCTTTGGTTAGACACTGTGGTGCGCGCCAAGGCTCGGTTAAAGGGCTTATTCGCTCGATCGTGATAAGATTGTGCAGCGGGAAAAATTCAAAAGAAATCCTAAATCCGCTTCTCCATTAAATTCTCCCAGTATCAATTAATCAATCCTTGCAACAAGTGCTAGTACAGAGGCTAAACCGCAAACGAAATTCTTTTTTTTATTAACCTTCTCTAGTATTAATTAATCCGTTTGTTCAACAAGCGATCGTCCAGAGAGAAAAATTTGAAAGAAATCCTAAACCCTCAGCTTCATTAACCTATCCTAATATCGTACTAATCAATCCTTGCGACAAACGGTGGTACAGAAAGCAAAATCCGAATATTCGGTTAATTTTTATACAATAAAATTTAATTTTGTACCTTTTGTATTAGGTATTATTAAGATTAAAATATAATGTATTATTAATCTCGAATATAAACGAGGTAATTAAATAAAATTTTCAATTATCAACATTCTCGAGTACTAAATACCTAGTTACGAACCTCGCCCTAATTTCCCTCGGAAACAATAGCTAAAACTCATACTGTTTTTATTCCGGAACTTGCACCGTTTCCCGCGAAATGAGTTTCTGGATCGAGCGATCCTACGTGTCCTGGCATCGTGGTCCTCAAACAAGACTCATCATCCGTTTAATACGATCGTCCTGTAACCTCGTTTTTCCATTCTCATTCAAGTTTACGAGGGACAACGGAAAAAGACGATTTCACCGACGCGACGCGACGCTACGCGATCGAACGTTTCGCAGCCGTAGTCTCAACGCTCGATTTAGCTCGTCACGAGACCTCAAGGTCCGGAATTATAATTGCGTTTCGCCCGTATGATAGATCGCGTGTCCAAACGCGCGAGGGATCCACGCTGATCTTTGTCGTTTCCTATTCCCGAGGTCCAATTTGATTTACACTTGGAAAACTTCTGTCCACCGAGAAGAGACTTTGGTATTATCAACGCGCGAGAGGGAACAGTTTTTCCAGCCGGCGCGGCGACTATTCAAGGCACGACGGCCAAACTTGCGCGGTTTTATAGCGACCCCGGAAACTTCGAGTTACCATTTAACGGGCTCATTGTTTCGCCGAGATTGTCGGCAAGTTTCACAGAAGAAATTATGAAAAATTATTCGAGGCGCGCGGTTATTGGAGAGCCAAACGCGAGAGCCAAGCTTTGCGAATACCGGGTCTGTAGATGAACGAAACTCGATGCTTTTTGGCATCATTGTAAGGCTTTGGGAAACGTGTATGATGAGTTGAGAAATTTTGTTGAGCCCTCGGTTTATCGATTTCTAATGTCGCGAAATTCAAATGTTCGCGCTCAAAATGCGCCACTTTGAGAAATTCGATTTGTTTTCATTGTGATTGCAATCATTAGGGTTTCGAGAAATGGTCACGGTGAGTTGTGAAATTTTTTCGAGTTTTGGTTTCATTGCGATTTCATCCTTAACCACATTAAATAAAGAAAATTCGCACCTAGTCGCACCTATGTTCACCTGTTCACATCTATTCTCACCTATTTTCACATTCAAAACTCACGAACGAATCGAAGCACCTCTAAAACAAAAGATAATCTCGAAAAAAAATTTTCATTTCTACAAATCAATGTGTATACCTCACCCAAAAATTATAAACAAAACAAATGCCTGCACCTTTTCGCATAAACACTCTCATGTACATCCTGTTTCGAAGCCCAGGATTCGAAGAACGCACGATATTGTTAAAAAATTTGAAGACGCTCGATTTCTTGGAGACTCTCGCAGAACTTGAAGTGTAAAATAGTCCGGCTGGTGTTGAAACAATTTTGAATGATCAGGATCGATGGGAATGTGCGCGGAGGAGTTTCGGAAAAGTTTTAGACACTCGATGTTATTCGGAATTCGAATTTTCGCGGCGATCCGCGACACTCGCCCGCACCTACGTCACGGAGGACTGTTCGCTCGATCCGACGACACTGACTTTAATAGTCGAGACTCCCGATTGATCTGCCGCAGCCGCAAGGACTATCTTGTCACGGCAACGTTCGTCGTCCACGGCGCAGCCCGTAAAACCGCGAACAACCCCAACCGAATCGCTCCCGCGGCCTTTGCGATAAATCCTAATCCCCTGCTTTCAACGGATGATAAATTAATGCCGACTGAGCCCGAATAGAATAGTATCCGATACCAGAAAACAACCCTCGAATGACAGCACTCGGTTCTAGTTCAGTTTAACGAGTTGATCGTTTCAGCGTGCAACTGCAACCCTTGACCTTTCTATGTGGATACTCGACTTTGGGCAATTTTCTTGCAATCTTGCAGTTTTGGTTCGAACCTTTTTGTTATGGGATAGTTGTGACATTCAATTGCATGTACAAAAAGTTTCAATGACGTCCGTTTGGTAATAATGTAGTTAAATTTATTGTTCAATTGACAGTGCCTGTTCTGCGAAATTGATTTTCTATATGGGAGGTCAATTTTGATTATTTTTTTTACACCCATTGTAGTCCCTGTTTCGATTCGACATTTTTTAATTGTATAATTTCAATATTGAGTTAAGTGTATAAAAATTTTTATTGACAACCTTTGCAGTAGCAGTGTTGTTAAAAATTGCCCAGTTCCTCGTTTTAGCAAAGTTGACCTTGTATGTGAGAGCTATTTAATTTTTATTATTTTTTTACACCCTTACAGTCTTCGATTTGCTTCGAAAATGTTTTATGGTAATGTCTTGATGTTAAATTGCATGCACAAAAATTTTCAATAATCTCCCTTCGTTAATAATGTTTTCAAAAATTGTTCAATTTCAGCTCAGTCATTAAAAATCCTATTGACAGGCTTCTGGTAGCTAATGTGTTCATTACTTGAACCTAATATATCAGCTTGGAGAGATTCAACAACAAGAGATTCATGAATAAGAGCTCTATAGACAATATCTAAGACTTCCATCTCCCAGTTCTATCATCAAAGAAACACAGTGTGTTAATTAAACCAAGTCCACAGGCTGCAAAACCAGTTTGACAACTCCGAAAGGAGGAGGAACACCGGCGTCAGAATTCACCCTATAGATTAAGGGATGGAAAAGCAGAAGCTGTAACGCCTTTCTTCGGTCACAGCCCACCTGTGCAGCTAACCAACGCAGACGGGTCCCGAACAACGTCCGAATTAATTCACGTCGGTCGCAAGCGGATTGAGTTCGATAAGTTTCGAAGCCGTTATCTCTCGCCTCGCGTTACCTTCGCGACAGTAATCGTCCTTGGTATGATTTGCGAGGCAAAACCGAGGCGAGTCGTTAAGCGACAGGGACCAGGAAGTTACAGGCCTGCCGCCGATCCGCAAGAACCGCTTCTCCTGATTAGAATCGGCGCAGGAAAACGATCGGAGTTTTCGTTTCCGGTTGCTCGAACGCAAGCACACAGTAAGCGACATAGGGGAACACACAGGACACGGTTACGAACATTGTTACAGTTTACGAACACTGTTACAGTTTGCGAACACTGTTAATCATCTGTCGATCATTGTGCGACCTCTGTTGCTGTTCCACTGGTGATCTATTTTATTGTGTGAGACATTTTAGAGGATTTTGGAGGCGCTGCAGTCACCGACCATTTGACTGGGGATGAAGAAACGTAAGGTAAATTTAATATTACTGACACATTATCTACAATCTCCCAAATTTTATTTTCTTGTAACCGACACAGACAATTTTTATTTTGCATAAATATATCCGCCGTCTACTGATGATCGTTGATGAAGAGGACTTTCATATAGGCTGAATTATTCAATTGTGTTACGTTGATTTACTTGTTTATTATTTGTGTACATTATTTCCAACTGTATCGTATGAAAAATTATAAATAATTATCGTTGAATAATTTTTATAATTTTTACGAATACGATGCAATTGGAAATACAGTAAAATTTCTTAAAAATGCACACTACTAATATTGTACATTTGTATTACTTTAATAGCACCGTTCGAAAGGCAATTATTTGTATCGACGTCCAGCTAATTATAATAAACGTCGGAAAAGATAATTTGAAAATAATACGAGGGTTGTTTCACGGGACATAATTAAAGACCGACAAAAATGAACTGGGACCGTGTTTATTGTCGTGACATAAATTGTGGCGACGTTAATGCCTGAAAGCTGCCTCTAAAAATACAACAATGTATCTGTATAATTTACAATCAAACAGAATTATTATTCGACTATACAGGATCTTTCGTAAATGTTTCGTAAATGTTTCGTAAATCATGGTATGCAAAAATAAGTTGAAAAAGGAAAGAATAAAATTGTTCCATATGAGGTTTCATTTTTGAGGAAATTGAGTTTGAAAATTCGTTTGGCTCCCATATATTATAGAAAGTAGAATCAGCGAGTCTTGATCAGACAAGTCAGCCAATTTTTGTTCAATAGTACCCGTGGATAGTCGACGAATTTTCCAACTCAATTTGATCAAAAACGAATAAAATGTATTTTTTCGTTGAATAATTTTCTTTTTGTATGAATAATTATTATGAATCTTATGTATAAAATATATAAAACTATTTTTATATTTCAAGGGGTAACTTTTAGTTATTTCAGAGATTACTTTAGAGGTTCATATTTACAAATTTATATTTAGATATTCTTTCAATTCGATACCAGAAGAACTGTTTCTAAAAGGATAATTATAATTGACAAAATTACAGCACTGATCAATGTTACTTTAGACAAATTCGTGTGGCAACAAATTTATAAAAATAAAAATAGTAGATTGGTCAGGTTGATGACAAAATAGGAGGTGGGAAGCTTGTTATTGATGAACAAGAGTACTGGCACGGTAGTCATCGATGACAAACGCTGCCAAATTATACAAGAACGATTAGGAAAAGAAGAAGGCCGTCGTGTAAATATCCTTTACGACGTAGGCGGCCAGTTGCGTGACGAAAATCATCTAATCGTATTATGTTTGAACTTTTACCGAACCAGGTTTATAATAAATCTATACAATTTCAATCGTAGCAGCTGCACAGAGATATGTACCGCCAATAGTTTATGGAGGAAGTTTAATAGATTAGGTAGACAGCTCTCAGATTCTCATAACAGTCCTCAACCTCACCACTCTCATCAATCACCTCCATCATCCCTAATCTCCCAACTCATCTCTACGTTTCCTCATCTCTTTAAAACATCAGTGACTTCAACTCCTCAGAAAAAAAGTCTCAACCCACCCCAACCAAAGACTCGCGGAAACCCCCTTAAACAACACAATAAACCACCAGTATGAAACAAGCACACCAACCAACACACAGAGCCGCTCCGATCGATCTCAGCGAAGCGTTAGTACCATCGATCCTCCACACCAACAATAACAATTAATCCGGGTTGTTTGAACAGGGAGCAAAGAGGTCCAGGTGTACACGAGTCCAACGATAAGTCATCAGGCTTAGGTGATCTACAGACGACACGTTGTCACAAGTTCACAGGTAGCGAGACACGGACAAGACGGCACATATCGACGTGTAAGAACGAGTGTTCGACGGTCACCGACGGTCACCGACGGTCACGGGAAGGATCTGTGACGTGTGTGGCAGACGACGAGTGTCCTGGCGGTGTACCTGATGATCAGTACCTGATGAACCTCGATGGTCTCGCAGCAGTGAACGGTCGCTCAGGTGTCGCTCGGTTGTAACTCGGGTGTCGTGTTCCGGTATCGCGAGACACACACGTGCTTCTGTTAGGCTAGATCGATAGTCCACGGTGAAATATTCACGGGCGACGGTGATGTGTGTCGCGCGAGCTTATCCAAGGCCAACCTGGCCGACCCTGTTGTCTCCTGCGACCCTGCGAGCTTGATTCACCGAGCTTCCGGCCTCGATCCGCGCGGGCGATCGATCGATCGCACACGTGGCCTCCACTAGTACTAGCCACTTCACCTGGCCAGGTCCCGAGGAACAACCCTTGCTTGAGGTTGGAGAACTGGTAGCTCTAGGTTTCACTGGTAGCCTTCGATTCTGGTTGGAAGCTTTCTTTAGAGGAACTTTGAAGTTTGGTGTTTTCGGAGCATGGTCTCTAGGAGCTTCGACCTGGCTAGCACGTCCGCGTTCAACGATCGAACAGCCGGCGCTCTTTTCGAACGACCGATTGGCACTGGCTCGCGTGCACGAGGCGTCTCGACGCATGTCAGGATCGTGGCCACCTGGGGCGCCTGCACGAGTTGGGGGTGGGGCGCGCCGGGCCTGTTGCGCGAATATTTTGGCGATTTTTCGGACGCGTAGCTGCACGGTCGACCGTCAGAAGTAAATAATAGTTTCTCGGTTTTGAAAATATTCTATCCGAACTTACATGGGGTGGCCACTAAAGGAACATTTAAGCGGGATCCGGATATAGAGTATCAAAAAATTGAATTTCGTTTTTTGCTTCTGTTGTCCTATATATATATATATATATATATATATATATATATATATATACAGGATGGGGCATTTCAAACAGGTCACTTGGATGACTCGCTTTTGCTCCTGAAGATAGACCAAACTTACATGGTATCGAGGGGCTCATAATCTGATGTTACTAATTCTTTTATTGGTGGAGGCGTCAAGGACATTTTAAGGTCAACTCTGTTTTTTTAAATGGAATGGCATGGTTTTTTGATATACATTCTGACAGTGTGTTTCAAAAAGAATACAATAAAACGACGATCATTCAAGGACACTCAAGGTCAACTGCAATAGAGTTAATGCTATTCAGTCTAACGAAACAATCAATACTACTTCCCATTTAAAAAAAATGAAGGCTCCCTTTTCTACCACATAAAATTAATACATAAAATATTAGCCCGCCGTAAACATTTAATAAAAAAAAAATGAAGTCGATATCTACATTAGATTCTGAGAAAACAGCTCGTTCAGTTCATACTCCCTCTATAATAGCATTTAGTCGAAAATTGAACGCAGAGTTGAAGAAAAAGATGGACACCGCGGAACACAATATAAATTTTTTGATTATACGATTTCGGACAGCATAGCATTCCCGACATCCGCAACGTATAAATGGCCAATCCGTGTGCCATCCGTCATTCTTTATCGTGGAGAAAGTCGTGCCAAGTTGGCGGCCGCGTCTCGAATGCCTGGACGCGTGCGAGGTACGAAAGATATCTTTTCTGCGTGTTCTTCGTGTCCCGATGATGCTCGATGACCCGTGAATCCAAGATCGAATCGAAGCTGCCAAAAACTCGGTGAGCTGGATTTTTTGGCGTGGCGTGCCATCAACGTCGACTTTTTCATTTCTATTCGCGGACAAAACCGCGACGGATTGAATTATGGCGGCCCCGTCTGTCGTCGTAAATCCCGCGGAAAGGGATCGACGCGACGCCATTTTTCACGCGGAAACTTCTCGCACATCGACCATGATGTACACGCGACAGCGTGCCGATGACTGTCGGTGTGGAACACGTCACCACGAAATCAATGGCTGGTTTTGTTTGCCGAAATTGTCATCCATTTTTACCGAATTAGATTTTCGAAAATATTTCACGGAAGTGACCGGAGTATGGTCATAATTCGCCTGACCATTTGCTGGGGCAATTTATCGAGAGTGGTACAGAAGTATTTATTGAGTTTTGCTATTTTTCTTTTGTATTCGTGTATTGTAGTGGATGATGCAATTTTTTATATCGTGTTGGTATTAGCATCATTGATTTTCTACATAGGAGTTCAATTTAAAGTATTTTCTATACATTCATATAGTGTTCGTTTTAATTCGAAATATTTTTATAGTGTAACGTTGATGTTACATTACATGTACAAAAATTTTTATTGACGTCCTTTCCGTAATAACATTTTTGAAAATTGACAGCTTCCGGTTTTAGAAAAATTAACCCTCTTTAATATTGATTATTTTTTTTTAACACCCTAACTGGCTTCATTTTGACACGAAATTTTTTTGTAGCATAGTCTTCATATTCAATTATCATACACAATAATTTTCAATAATATCCGTTCTGTAATAACATAATCAAAAGCAATCAAAAATTGCCCAATTGACAGTTCCAGAAAAATTTTAGGAAAAATAACCAGAGACGCGAAGAGACTTTAAAAAATTACTGTCCATTTAAAAGAGTTGTAAAATCTAGTAAGAGGTCGTTCACACAGGATCAACGATCTACGACTTCAGCAGGTGGCGTCGTATTTCACGTGATCGCGTTGTATTCCAAATAGCGGACACAAAAAATGAAGACGCAACATCCCCGGCATTGAGCGGACAGACATCATCCGTCACTCCCAAAGAAATTCTCAGTACAATAAATACAATGAGTTACCTAAATCTTGTAACCGGGGTTATTTTTCAAGTCGTATGGCGAGATACGTTCGCCGTTCGAAACGTATTTCGACGTTTACGGCGGCCATTTTTCACCAGCGATAATCGTTGGGCTTGGACGTGCTCAGGATGGAGACATTAAATTGCGTTGAATCTCGGACACACATTTAACTGCGCCATCTTACTTTCCATCTTGTCAAAACAAATTTGGTAATAAAAACGGCATGACAGTGCTCCACTTTGTCTTCGTCGGAAACGATTCTATTATTATAAGAATAAATTAGTGACGTTTCAAACAGTAAAAAGATTAAAAAAATTTAACACTTTATTTAATACTTTATATAATAATTATTTATACATGATGTCCCAAAAATATTGTACTTCTTTGAAAGGGGTGACTCCTGAGGTCATTTGAAGCAACTTTTACCTTTGCGAAAATGTTCTCCACAGTTCCGTTAAGGAGTTATTAATGAAAAACACGGACCAATCAGAGCACAGGCCCCGCTGAGCGTGGCGTTGGCGTTGGCCGAGCCGGAATCCGTCCACAGTAGCCGCGTCCTGATTGGTCCTTGTTTTTTGTCAATAACTCCTTAAAGAAGCCACGGAGAACATTTCTCCAAAGGAAAAAGTTACTTGAAATCACCTCTGGAACCACTACCTTCGGTGGTTTGCAGTGAAAAAATTAATATTTAAATGTGTACAAATAATTCCGTGTGTTAATAATTAAATAGTGTAGAATCTGATAGAATATAATTTCCCATTACTCTCACAATGAAAATTGTTACAGATCGAAGACAATAGAATTGCATCTCTCAACTGTTTCCAGCAAATAATTGATCGCGAATCTCGCCAGTTTCCATTCCTTCAGTTACCCATCTCCAGTCGAGATAATAAGCGAAGGTGGACGGCGAGAAAAAGCCCAAATGGAGAAAAATTCCAGTTGCTGTTTGATTAGTCCCATTCAGCAACGGTGGAGTATCATCTTCTACGGGGCCGAGAAGTTTCTGTCCGCGCTACTGTCCGACTACTGTCCGACTACTACTGGCGTATTCTACTGCGAGCCTCTAACGAGCAACGCGCCCTTATTCGTAACTAGCCGAGCAGCCTCGAACACGTGCCCCTTTTATACTTCTCGCAAAACTATTCCGGTAACTATTACTCTCCTCTTTTTCTCGCCGCTCGTTTCCACGAAATTTCCAATTAACGAGGCCCCCACCCCCTCCCTAAAAACTAGTAACTCGTTGTCCATGAAGTCCCCCCTACCCCCCCTTCTGCCTCGCATAATCGATGCGAAATTATGCGACGACAAACTGGCCCTGATTTCGTATTCTGGACGCGAACATTCGATACATAATTTGGGACACTTTTTTATTCAGAATTTTATGATTATTAGGAATCGATGGAGTTCTTTCGGTCGAGATCAGTGGTCCGTTTGTGGTCAATTTTTAATTTTTTATTTGGAGGGTTGTAAAGACTTCATTAAAGTTGAAAGTGTTTTGAGTTGTGGGGAAATTGTTTACGATGAAAAAGATTTACAATAAATCATAAATTTTACTTTCAATAATTCTATTTTTGACAATGAAAATTGTCTGTATTCATTTCCAGATACAGAAGCTACATAGACATGTATTTCTTTTCTTAATAATTTTATAGAGTTAAACAAACGCAGTCACAAACAAATGCAATTTAGTAGTCTCTGACAAAACACTAATAAAACTTTCATCCATCCGGAAAGATAATAATTCATATTCGGAATAAAAATAGTTCTTAAACAAGCAGAAGAAGAATGATTTTTCCGGGACAGGAAGACGGATGATCGTCCGATTATTTACACGATACAGCCGACTAGATTATTCTTGGCATTCATCACCGAGAGACGAAAGTAAACCGCACGCATGATCGTCGTTGCTGGCGATGGGACAAAGCTATGAATACTTCAAGGTGGAAGTTAGAGAGACCGGACTGTGGAAGAGCGAATCGCATATCGGCGAGTCCACGAAATCAGAGGAACACGCCATCGATCTTGCAATGTCACGGCGATCGATGGGCCTTGATCTACACGGGCTTATCGAAACGGAACGACTTCGTTAATCTCCTTAATGGCCACCGCCCTGGCTACGAGTTTCACTGCGAAACGATCTTCTTCGATTAGCTCTCTCTCTCTCTCTCTCTTTCTCTCTCTCTCTCTCTCTCTCTCTCTCTCTCTCTCTCTTTCTCTACTGATCCTGCTTTTTTGCGCGGTTTATCTTCACTATTTTAACTAATTAAAGACGCTATCTCCAGACTTTCGAACCGGGTTGGGCAAAGTTTGAAACTATTTGAGACACTGTACTGAATTTAATATACAGACGGTAGATATTATGCATTTATAGCATAAATCTATAAATTGAATACAGAGCAGTGAATGCATCGAAAGAATGTAATAATATTAATTTATTTTTTTCAATTTAAAATCATCAAAAGAAGAAATACATTTTTATTAACCCCTGTTTCTTACTGATGCAAAATATGGTAATTATTTCGAAGTTTGCCCTCCTCACCGATTTTGATGATTTTGAAATATGTTGTCAAGGTCATCATTCTGAACAACTTTTCCGCATATATCTTACCGCCGCTCGGCCTTAGTTATTGAGATATTTGCAAAAATCTTTAGTCAAATTTAGATTACGAATACTAATTTTAGGTAACGTATTCTGCTTCTTACAAATGTTATGTTTTTTGTGTTTGTTTGGGCATTTGATACGTATTCCTTCCAAGTGATGTGTTGTCATTAGTCAATTTATTGACAAACTCACGAGTATCGGAGCTGTTAAAGTCGTTATAGTGCTAAAAAATTAAGAAAATATATAAAAAGGGAAAGAAAGAGTTATATGGAATGGGTTGTGGTTAGGCGGCAGCCCCTCCCCCAACATAATAGACGAGATTCTACTTGAGATGCTGTAAGATGGTGATGTGAAACCAGACCTATGCCAGACATAACCCAGACCTAACTCAAACCCCCTCCTCGCCCGAAAATATATCCTCAACCCACTCTAATTACTCTTTTAATCACTATTCAGTGACCATTTTTCCCAGAATACAGTGTACTGGTAGCGTAAGTATAACTAAAGTTTTTGACGAATATCTCGAAAACTTGACAACGTATTTCAAGGTCATCAAAATCGGTGAGGAGGGCAAATTTCTAAATAATTACCAAAAATATTTTTATTTTGCTACTAATTTGACGAAAATTGTGTCTTAGTTATCGATTAAATTAAGAAATTAATGGAATTATTATTATTTGAAATACATTTTATACTTTATACAATAATACGTCTTCTATTTGTGTCAGTTGGTACTACAATATATGCTTGAGATACTGTTTCTTTATGTAAATACGATTTCAAAGAAATATTTTGTTTGCCAAAGTCTGTGTCACTCGTCAGAATAAGAGTATTTATTTTTATACACCTGTTTGAAACATTTAGTATTTATTGATAGGCTTGTTTTGAAGCAGGAGCATTGCAAATAATAGCATGGCCTCGACGATAGAGTCCGTTTGGTTCCTATCATCGATTTATTCGGCAGACTAGGAACTAATTCGTATGCATCATGCGATGACCGTGAAGCGTCGATACCTCTGTATCAAGATTTTAAAAAACCTTGTTACATTATAGTTGATTACCTTTGTCCATGCAACTCGATTTCCTTCTAGTTTTTAGAGAAATTAATTCAGCAAATGTGCAAACACTGAGACTCCATTCTGTTATTGATTTTTTAGACTGTAAATGGTTCGTGTTAAAATTATTTTCAATTTATAATAATTGTTAAAGATAAAAAGAGATTTTTATGTGAGTTCTATATTTTGTGATTGACGAAAAAAATTTCTATTTTGCATAAATAGGTCTTATTCACGAACAGTCATTTTCTATAATAGTGTTCTATTTTAACAGTATATCTACGAAGCACTGATTATTTTACATAGTTTCATAAGAACGTATTTATTCAAATTTTTAATAATTTTTTGGTATTATTATATAACCCCCCACGAATGTGTCTGTATAATAATCGTGAATCACAAATTTTGAAATCCGCCCTTTTGAAGGATCCTATAATTCCACTTTCAAATGGAATCGGTGAATATTAAATTTTTCAGACTTTTAGAGTGTCCTAAATCTAGCACTTTTTCAATCATTTGAAGCTATTAAAAAATAAATAATGAACATTATTTTTATGCTCTAGGAGTTTCTGAGACTCTCCGTCAGCCATTTTCTTTTGGTTCGCAATTTTTGCGAGCACCTGCCGCGATAACTGGCTCGGCGACAATGCAAGGGGTGAGCTTCTCCGCGGCACGCGTGGCAATTTCCGGTTTAACGGCGTTCTACATCGAAGTTTCCGGCGTGGTGAAAGTGGGGCGGGGACGTTAAACTTGAACCCGAAGTTCAAGAGCACGGTTCAACACCGTTTATCGCTGATTTCGTCACGAACTACGTTGGCCGAGTTAACGAGGTCGCTGAACCGCCATTGCCGTTCACGCAATTAGTCTGACCATGCCAATAAAACTGCCGTAACGATCGTGTAAAAATAATTGCAATCGGTTCCGGACATAAAACAGCCCGGTAGAATAATTTATGCAATACCCTTCTTGCTCGCCTATTATCTAAAAAATCTTGTCTGATGAATGTACAAGCTTGGTGTTTTAAATTAATTGATACTGCAGAAACGATGGCATAAAAATAATTGCAATTTTTTCAAGACATGAAACAGGCTAATAGAAACATTTTGAAAATTAATTTCCTATTTTTTTTAGAAATTTCTGTCATCTAACAAAAAACGATAGTTAATTGACTTACAGTTCGTGTATAGCCTAATCATATACCCTAATTACAATTGTTTCAATACTCAAAACAATTTTCCATAGGTGAATTTTTTATTTATGAATATTTTTAGACAAACATTTTAGAAAATTTTCAATAATCATGATCTTCAAATAAATATATTTGTTTGGGGACTTTAAACAAGCTAATATAATTAAAAAAATTTGTAATGTATTTTTTTAAGTTTACTGTTTAGGTACACTTACTTAGTATGATTAGTGTCAGATTCCAGTCTAACCACTAATTACGCAGCTGCAGAACGGCATTAATAATGGCAATTTTAATTGTTTTGAGGCTCGAAATAAGTTAACAGAAAACTTTAAAATTATGGCTTCCTTTTTCGTACGTTTTGCAGCAATTCTTATCTCGCCAGTATACAAGAATGTTTAATTATTTCCCGACCGTCGTCGTAGAGCTATGCAAATGTTCTTAATTCTCATGCTGGAACCGTGCCTGGTTCGTGGTCCAATCAGATTTTAAATGAATCTCGATGCACCCTTTAAAATAATCCTTCGGTGCCATACAATGAATTCTTCCGACGTGAGAACGTGAAAATGAGAACAATTACTGTAATCATTTATTCAATGAACGAGATGAAATTCCCTTCTCCCTTGTACCACGCGCGTAAATCACCGAGATAATTATGGTCAAAGATAATGGTGTCGCAGCACGGTAAACACAAATCATTTTAACAAATCCTTGCCTTAAGCTAGTATAATCATTTTTTAACTGGACAGAACAGAAACTATTAAGTGCACCCATTTGTTACTATCTAAATTTTGTTTACTCTCGAAATTACCTAATAAAATACATCAACACTATTAATACATTAAACCCCTAAATATGTACAGTGAGTGTACAAAGTATTCGTATACCTTTTAAAAACCAATAACTTTTTCAAAATTCGACTCAACAGCTTGAGTTTTTTTGAGACGTTAGAAGGATTAATTTACTAGCTAATATGTAAATAATTTTTTTTTTAAATTGTTATTGGTCACAATTGCGGAGGAAAAAGTAAAGGTCAGGATTTTTAAATTTTTTATCTGTGCCTGTGATGAAAATTTCAAACATGTATTTTGTAAATCTAAGTAAGTTATATACATGTACACAGTTTCATCGAAATCGATCAAGGTTATTAAGACATATAAATGATTGGAAATAGCAAAAATTGTAAGAATTCGCGATTTAAATAATTCGCAAACCCTAAATTCAAACATTTTTACATGTTACAATGCCCATAGATTTTTTATGCTTCAACCGATTTCAATGAAACTTTTTACATGTATCTAACTTACTTAGATTTACAAAATACATGTTTGAAATTTTCATTACAGGCACAAATAGAAATTTTAAAATCGTGACCATTACTTTTTCCTTCGCAATTGCGACCAATAACAATTAAAAAAAAAATTATTTACACATTAGCTAGTAATAACTAATCCTTCTAACGTCTATATAAAAACTCAAGCTGTTGGGTCGAATTTTGAAAAAGTTATTCGTTTTTCATAGGTGTACGAATACTTTGTACACCCACTGTATGTTATTAAAAATTTTCGATATACAGGGTGTTCACTAGCTAGTGTTTTTCTTGCAAACAGTAAACATTAGAAAACAAACGAAACAGGATAAATTATACTGTTTTTCGCAAGCAGTGATATGGTGTCAGTAATTTTTTTTTATCTGCATTTTTTTTAGAAATAAAGGTTTCAATTTTTTAGATGGAATGCTATATGTATTGTTTTATGTCATACGAAAGTGTGTACCAAAACGAATTCCACATTTGGCCCGTTCTCCCACTTCTTTATTCCGCTAAGGTGGGAGGTGACCTTCCCCCATCATTCGACACGGTAGTGGGGGAACGGGCAAATTGATGGTGGGGACCGTGTGGCTCGCGACGACGAAGACGTTGGACAGGTCTGGCATACGCCATAATGACTTTCCAGGTCACACTGTACACAAACATTACGCAAAATGGAAAATATTTTTTTATGACATTTATGCGAATCGCGGCCATAAGAATTGTCGGAACTTCATCCTGCGCACGTTTTCCAATAACATGCTGATGGCCCGCTTAAGGGACACTGTATCTTCGTTTAAGAACCGAGTCGCAACAGTTTCGCGCTCATTCCTCCCCGAAGAAATTGAATATTCGCGATATCGGTTATTCGTCGTTTTTTATTTCCCAGCGAGACGGCCGCGCGCAATTTTCCACCGTGCGAGGAAGAATCCTTCACGAGGCGAAAGTACATGCCGACATGCGAATCCTTTGATATTCGCACGGTTTCCAGGGGAGTCCGAAAGTTTGCTCGTCTATCGGGAAATCAATGAATGCATGGAACTTCGTCGAAGTACCGGCGACATCGTACAGAAAAAAAAAGTCAGTTTGTACCGCGGAAGATGAACTCACGAAGTTTCGATAGTGCTTCCCCCCCCCCCCCCCCCCCCCCCGATAGGTTATGAAACAGAGCGGGGATAAACTCGACCTAGGTTCTTCGGAAGATGAGAAAAAAAAACGTCCTAGGAAAATAGCTACTATCGACGAGGACGACGACGGTGACAGTAACGAATTACTATTGGGTCGGCCAAAAAAGTTTCAGCGTTCCTTTTAGCAATTTTGCGGACGCGTCGCAGTTCGGCTGCGACATTTTATGCGGCTGCTGCATAAATTCGAGCATCGTGGAGGATTTGCGAATTTTCGGGTTTGATAGAATTTTCACGCAACTATGTTTTTAGTAGAAGCTGGTGAGAATGAGAATTCTATTTTGTTCTGATTTTTTCAAGATTTTTGGAAGCGATCGGTATAGCGTTAATATTGTTTAATGTGAAAATATACAAATAGTAGGATCAAACGAGAAGTTTAGAAATACATGGTTATAATGGTTATAAATAAATGCTATGAACTATGTCTCTTTCTTTCCCATACGCTCTCCTTGTTTGCGTCGCAAATTTTGATCGTACATTATTTTTTCTATGATTTTTTATGATTCTATCATTGAAACAATTGGCTTGTGACAGCTAAAATATGATATAAATATTATTGATTCAATTTTATCTAAATGTCTTGCAAACACTGCATCGAGAATTGTTACTGATCTTGTTGTCGCTTCATTAGGATTATTTACCATTTCCAATCTTAATTTACTTCTAAACATTACTAGACTGTAAAAAGTTTCACTTCTGCCGCGCGTGGTTTTCCACGCGTACGTTTTTTAAATGTAATTTTGTAATTTATATATATACCTCTTCTTTATTACTTAGATATTTATTCTGTTCCACACACGGTAGGTTTTGAAAATCACAGATATATAAATTATGCTATGGTCCAGTGTTCTTCTCTCTGTAATATAATTAATTATATTGACTTTAATTAATGTAAACGTAGTTGCACGTGCTGTCATAACATAACCATGTATTTCTAACATTTTCTTTTGCTCCTACTACCAAGCGGCGGTAAAATCCTATCGCTGCAGCATTTTCAAATTTTCATGTGATGAATGCGAAATTGTCATAAATAATAATTTAAAAAAAAATAATTATTTAAAAAACCACGTTTTTAAAATGGACTAAAAAGTATAAAATAATTTGAAAATGAAATACTTGTAAGATTTAAAACGAACCGTTTAAATTTTCGCGCCACTCTCGACTTCCGTGACGTCACTTCCGTAACATCAGAAAATTGTTACCCTCAGCAAAGAAGTTTCACTTAAAAAATTATATGAAAATTTAATATTTAATTTGTGCCGCCCCTAAGAAGATGCAGAGTCAGAATTTTGTTAAAAAATTTTCGAATTTTATGCCACCGATAGGGCCAATAGTGACACTCACGAGGATTGAAAACCCCTAAATTTAATTAATTCTAGTACACTCTAAACAAGTCAGCAAGGGTGCTCGATCAACCCTCACCGACTTCGAGACCTCGTAAACGTTGTAACTCCGTTTACAACAAACATTTTCAACTTTTAAAAACAGCGCTGAATAGCTAAAAGACCACAGAATGTACCCCGAAACCATAACTTTTTCCATTCACCATAAAAAAAATCTCGAACTCGACCATGTCGCGCGCAGTACGTGTCGGCTCGCGTCAAAGGCTTGCGGGGGCGGTTGCAACCGTACAAACAACACGGTAAATTCGATTTGTTTTCGCAGTAGTCACAAGTAAGTCGAAAGACGAATCGATATAACGTGGCGACTGTTGCGAAACTGGCTTCGATCAATTTCTGCGTCACCGCCTGCCACGGATCCGAGCCTAACGCGGAAATGTTTTCGCGGGGGTGGCAGAGGGCGGAGGAATGGGAAAGAGAAAGATAGATCGAGAGAGAGAGAGAGAGAGAGAGAGAGAGAGAGAGCGAGCGAGCGAGCGAGCGAGAGAGAGAGAGAGAGAGAGAGAGAGAGAGAGAGAGAGAGAGAGAGAGAGAGAGAGAGAGAAAGAGAGAGAAAAGGAAATATAGCAAATGTAGGTGCGTGTGTCTCTCCGCATTCCGTGGTTCTGGCTTGCTCGGCCTTCGGGCGAACTTACCACCCGTTGCTTCACAATGCCTCCGCGCAATTACATTCTATTTTCAGTTCCCTGCTGCGAGTAGCTCCGCCGACAACCGGCCAGCCCCGACGAATGACTCTCCAATTTTTCACGCCGACGATCATCAACCGAGATCCTCTTCAACGGTGTGAGCGACCCCTTTAACGACTCGATGAAAATCTGATTGCCTCGGAACGGGCTGTGGATCTCTAATTCACGGTTTTCTGAAGCGAATGAATTTGTGAAATGATTGTTGAATCCTTAAGTAGTGTAAGCTGTCTGATCTACACGGTCTCTAATGTTTACAAATTGGTTTAACATGTGATTGTAAAATATTGTTGATAAAAATACGATTGGTTACAATTATTATGGTTATGTTCTGTGCTTCACCTTAGAAAAATATGCAACGAAATATTTTTTCAGAAGACTACTAATTATAGTTGTTTGTTTTTATATTTCACCTTACGAAAATATTTCATGGAATATTTTTTCGGAAGACTAATGTTAATGAATAGACTTCGGATCTTTATACAGAATAAAAATTGTGTGCATTTATTGTAAAACACAGAAAATGAATGGAAATTTATATCTTTCACGAAGAATTTTAATATTCTGAAAATAACATATTAATATTCTTAAAGTCTTTTAAACGTTTCTCAATGTTTTAAATTGAGCCTACTCAGATTTGTCATAAATGCATAAAATGCGGAGTCTATTAATCAGTAAAGGTTGCTATATGCGTGTCACCTTAAAAAAATATGCAATGAAATATTTTTTTTAAAAGATTAATGATTGTGGTTGTACCTCGTATTTCACCCTAGAAAAATGTGCATCGAAATACCCTTTCAGAAAACTAATAATTATCGTTGTTTTATGTGTTTCACCTCACAAAAATATGCAACGAAATACTTTTTTCAAAACATTAATGATTGTGGTCGTTTCCTCTGTTTCACTCTAGGAAAATATGCAAAGGGACACTCGTTTTCACCTGTTCTCCATCCCAGGCTCAAAATTCAGCAACCAAGATGACGGCTGGTTCATAATGTCCTCGAACAAACCCAGTATACCACGTCAGAATTCCCAGAGGAATTTCTCGTTCACCAAACAATCTTTACTACCGTGCAACACCCGGGCTCGTTCGCCGCGTGCGAAGTATCATCGCGCGGGTAGCTAAACTTTGAAAAGAGTGAAAACAGAGAAGGATCCTCGACGGGATTTTAACACGAGCACGGTTCAACAAGTAGTAAAACTGCTGGAAGCTTGACACAACCGGCGCCGGATTTATCATTCGGAATAAATTCGGGGATATTTCGTTGTTGGGGATGACGGGGGCGGAGGGTTGTAACTCACGCGTGCGATTATGTTGTTTTCCATTTCTGCTACCTTGTGTAGCGATATGGAGGGTGGGTTCAAACATGGCCGACGCAGGGTGATCAATTTCCTCGGAAACGGTAGATAAAATTGTAGAAAAAGCTGCTTTTAATCGTACCTCTAATTAATGTTATCAGTAAACTGCTTTTTTTATGTATCCAGAGAATTTTCTGCTGAAACTCAGAGTCAAAAAATATTTAAAAAGGTGTAACAAGGTTTCTAGTTTATACGAGATATAGCAGAACCCCTGATATAGACAGTAAATAATTTTTTAAAATTATTTTTTAGTATTTTACTATAAAAATGAATACATTTGCATAAAATTTGCAGTCTGCTTATTAGCACGAGAGTCCACATAAAAAATTAAGAATTTTAATTTTACCGAATTTTTAATTGTATCCGGTGTGTGCTCTCTAACACTGATTATGCTATATTGCCAAAGAACATTTTTTGAGGTTCACAATAATTATTAAACATTCTGGAGGATAATGAAGGGATTATAGACACAAGAATATATTTTTAAAGCCAGAGATACGAATTTTGTCCAAACTTTTTGACGAAATTGACCAGTGTGCGACGGATAAATTGGGACGAACTATAAGCTCTGTGAATTCGACAGGAAACTCAAAGCTTCGGCAATTTTTGTCACACAGATCGATCGAGCGGCTTACTTTGATACTCTCCGCGAATTATTCTCCCATGAACGCTAGTCTTCTCGCGTTATGCGAACCGGAGATGCATTTCGAAACGAGTCAGCTCTCGGATTATAATTTTCTTTAATTATTCTGCTCGCTGTGTTTTCTTCTGTGGAACTTAAAACTGTATATTTGCATAAACTCGCCGGGATTAGTTGGCTCGTGATGAAAATTCTGAACTGAATTCCGCGAATATATTTGTTTGTTGTAGAGATACTGGTGTTTGTATGCAGACTGAATTTACGCAAATTGTTGATTTTGTAAATTATTTTGTGGAAACGGAGTTAAATTGTTATTGTCACTGAAGCGTTTGTTAAAAATTCTTTAGCTAATCGTATGTTTTTAAAAACTATTAAACAACCTCTATCTTCAGTGTTAATAAGAATTAATTGTATTTATTTTTACCAAGAAAAATGTTCTAGTCGACGTAGAACTTCCTTCGCAAAAGAAATTTGCATTTCCGCAAAATCCACAGTCCACCAATTAAAGATCTGTGTATCTTGTATAAATTAAGGAAAAATTAAAAGTTACTGTTACAATGTTAATATCATCAAGAACACGTAATCAAAAATATATCCACCCAAAATTCCAATCTCAAGGTTATTGTAATGTCAAACCAATACACACTATGTACTCTCAGCTATACAGTTTTCTTCGATACAAGACGACGATATTTCTTTCGCAATAAGAAAATCTCTACTCCAAAAAATGTCGCTGACCACTTTATGGTCTGTCGGCCATCTTGGTGGAACCCATAAACTCTCCGGCCACTCAAGAGCAATGTCAACAGTCCCGAGCCATCGCCTTATATCGAAGGAAAACTTTATCCTGCGATATCCCAGTAATGGAATATCGAAACGGAGTAGATTTGGCAACCAGTGCGATATTCTCGCGAAACAACGGGAAGCACGAGGAACGATGCAACGTCTCCTCGTTTCTAGCACTCTCGGTCAAGAGTAGAATATTTTTGGCAGCGAGATACGACTACTGCCACCACACATTGTAGGCAAACGGGCGATAAGACCGTCCGTGGCGGTCGGAGCCGTTAACCTCGATATTAATCAAGCATATTGGCCGGCGCAAGCCTCGAACTCGTGTTCCACGTCGAAAATACATGGAACACGGTCCCGGCACAAAAACAGCGCCGTGAAGAATCGCATTCGCTCCGGTCAATCTTCGTCCGTATCAAATCCGCGGGATTTATCTAGCGCGAGGCGATAAATGAGCTGCGAAATTCGAACAAATCATCTGAGCTCGTTTAGCCGCCCTCGCAACATAAAGTCGCGGCGATTTGGGTTGAATCGAGTGGAAAATCGAGTGTCTATTGGTAAACAATAGAACGTGAAACAATATTTTTATATTAGGAGTTTATGCATATATGAAAGAAAATGGGTGAGGGTGATTTTAAACAGTGAAAGAATGTAAGCATCAAGACTGTAAGGAATGTTTGCATCTTGATAAAATTGTTACAGAGAAATAAATATTTTTTTGGTTCCTTTGACTTGCAAATTGTGACAAACAATTTTTATTTCGCATGGAGATTCACAGACTTTTTTAAAAATATTTTTAATAAAATGTTGTCCATAAATCTTGTCTTTTCTATTCCTATATTATCGAATCAATTTTTTTTATTTTATGTGACTTTTATTGGCACTGTTGTGTCAATCGACGTGCTAAATAAAGTGACATTATTTTGTTGTCAATATTTAAACATTAAAGAAAATGTAGAAATACAATAATGAAAAATGTTCTTTGTTCTATTTTGAAATTTTGTAAACAGAAAAAAGTTGTAACAATTGTAGCTGTGAGAAGAATCATACAGCAAAGAGTTCATGAAAATAAATTCAATCACAATTACCAAAAAGTAGGACCATTATCTCATGACAAAAAAGTGGAACAAATTTTTCATCGTACTCATATATGTGCATATGTACAAAAACGTAAATTTTGTTGATGCACTCTGATCAATAAATCAATTGTACAACAGTGGGACCATTATCCCCTCCGAAAAAATGGAACGAATTTTCCATTCAATTCAAAATGTTTACCAAGAAATATGCTTGTATAAAAGCGTAAAATTTGTAATCTTATGGGATGTAATTTCCTTTTTCCATACACTCCGATCAAATGGATAGCAATGGTTCAAAAGTGGTGCCATTATTCCACGACAAAAAAAATGGAACAGATTTTTAATTGTATTCAACGTATAAATAAACGTGCAAATATAAAATCGTAAAATTTGCAATCTTTTGGACTGTCGTTTGTTTTCTGTCGGATCAATACGGTTTCCAAGTTCTGGGAATAATAATGGTAATTTTTTTCCCCCGGTTGTTCATTTATCGCTGTTCATCGGAGCAATTATCCGTGGCACATTGGAAAGCTGCGATCGAAAGGGTTAATTGCAGAGTAAGTCTGGTTCGTACCGGTGCGGCCGCGAAGACCGTGACGATTTCTTTTTCTTATCGAACAACGATTATTTATTTACTGGGTGAAATCGAGCTTCAATGTCGAGCGGTGCCCGACATGCGGTGCCGTTTTCTGCCTTTCACTGCGCAGCCAGAGTATCAAAAGGATATCGATAGCAAAAAACAGCTCCCGATAAGAGAACGGCACCTGTTTTATCACGGACGCATGCATTATGCAGAAACGCGTAAACTAATGGCGGACAATCTGCTTGCGTTGAATAAGCATTCCGTTCTTATCGTTGCTGGTAATCGGCTGGTTTAAATTATTCTGCCTTTTTGTAATTCTCCTTTTTTTTCAGAGAATGGACCTTCAACTGTGATCGTTGGACTACAGATTGATTGCATTTCTGACAAAATCCTTAGTGCATAGGCGCACTAATAAAATTTAATAATATTGAACGTACATATTTGTGAAAGGAACTTTTGGGACAACCTGTAAATTAAATTGAATCCTTAAGTAAACTATCGGAGCCGACCCAACATGCTAATAATTATTTCATGTGTAACTGTTAACAACTGTTTGTGGATTTAGGTGAAATTTTACTGTTTACCATTTCGATAGAGATGAATATAAATATAAATATAATATCTACATATATATAATCTATATAAATATGATATACAGGGTGAGTCCGAAGA
Source organism: Lasioglossum lativentre (assembly GCA_916610255.1). Lineage (NCBI taxonomy): Eukaryota > Metazoa > Arthropoda > Insecta > Hymenoptera > Halictidae > Lasioglossum > Lasioglossum lativentre. The sequence continues at coordinate 33,443,240 of OU744356.1, read as the reverse complement.
AATAGAATACCTAAATATCTCCGTTACTTTTCGTTGTACAAAAAAACTTCTTACGTCAGAGTTACACTGTTTGAAGGGCCACATGTAACGGTGAAAGGGAAAAAATTTTCAAGGTCATTTTTTTATGAGATTTCAAGGTCATCGATGTTTTTTAAAATGGAATGATAGTTCATCCATGTAACACAATATGACCTACAAATGACCTTCAACCCAGGAAAATGGAATAAATAAAATTCAACGTGTAAGATTTATTTGCTTTATTTCTGTTACGCAAAATGTTCAAAAATATTCCCTTGAGCTGCTATACATTCATTTAGCCGTGAAGTTACAGAACGTACTGCTGCGTAATTCATTTCTGAGGGAATCGACGCACAAACCCTGACGCAATTCTTGAATAACAAGTTTCCAAATCGTTGGATTGGACGTAACGGACCCGTATTATGGCCGGCTCGCTCACCAGATCTTACACCCCTTGATTTCTATCTATGGGGAAAACTGAAAGACGATGTTAAACCATGAACCACCAACCACTGTAGACGACATGAAAGAAAGAATCGTAGATATATCATTCGATTTAAAAAAATCATCGATGACCTTGAAATCTCATAAAAAAATTACCTTGACAATTTTTTCCCTTTCACCGTTACATGTGGCCCTTCAAACAGTGTAACTTTGTCTTAAGAAATTTTTTTGTACAACGAAAAGTAACGGAGATATTTAGGTGTTCTGTTTCATCGGACTCGCCCTGTATATGATTATACATATAATCTATGTATACATAGTGACGTCGCAAATTTTTCAACGTCACTACATATACAGGGTGGGGCATTTAAAACAGGTCACTTCATTTGTAGGTGGAGATGTCAAGGAGATATGAAGATCAACTCTGGTTTTTTTTTATATGGAACCGTTTTTTATTTTTATATATATTCTGATAGTGTGTTTCAGGACGAATGTTCTATTATGAAGGTCATTCAAGGACACTCAAGGTCAACTGCAATAGAAAATAAATATGATAATCTATAATATATGTATAATTGATTAAATATAATTTGATTGAATACTTCTGTTTTTAAAGTCCATTTGTAATGCGCCACTGAAGGGTTAAGCATGTCAAAAAATATTTAAGAGTGTTCTTTGATTTTTCCGGTGTCTGGAAAGTTACCTAGCCACCGTTCTCATGAATGAATAATGATTCGCAGTCTACTTGCGAGCGGGATAGTAACAAAGGGACCGACAGGCGACTGAAGTCTATAGAAATAGAAATTTTGTGCGAACTTTGTAAGCGGCGAACTGAATTTTTCATGGTACGTATGTCGTTCATACGTTGAGAAGTAAACGATGCGGGACTATGCACATAATGCACATAGAGAAACGCAGCTAACCAGCGATCTAAATGCGTCAGGGAGTCAAGGTTGATGCGGGGGTGGGTGCGGACGCAATGCTAGGCCGCGCACAGGGAGAAAAAGAAATTTTCGCACGGGCGCATCAAGGTATGCAATCGATTCTGGTGCAGTCGGCCGGCTGCGGATGCGTTCTTACGTAAACCATCAACTCCAACATCCAGAATCAAATGACACAAAGGATGAAACGTCATTAATTGCATCTAGATTTTTGTGGAAGTGTTAAAAAATTGTTTGCAGACAATTTAGATCAATGGAAAATAATGAACAGCTTTAATTGTGGGCCTTTATTTATTGTATCATTGCTGTTAATGTTGGTTTGCATATTTTTCGTTGTCACTTTTTAAATATAAAATGTTGAATCTATTTTGGCCAACAACTTTGGTTGTATGTAATACATATTGCAGTCAATATTAATTAAAATATTTTTCTTGCCATTGTTGAACTATAAATTAAAGAATTCATCCGACCAGAAATTATTTAAATAAATTGTCAAAATATTTCCATTTCTCACTTTTACAAAATAAATGCATAAATTATACATAGCAATATTAAATCGGATACTTTCACTCGTCGCTATTGAACTATAAATTGAAGAATTTATCTGGCCAGAAATTATTTAAATAAATGTAGTATCTATGTAGTACAATTGCAGTTAATGTTAATTAAAATACTTTTACTTGCCATTTTTAAACTATATTAATAATTTATCACTTTTGAACTGTAAATTGGATAATTTTTCTGATGAGAAACTTTTTAAGTAAACACATAAATCGTACTAATCTGTCAATAAAGTTACACAGAGTGTACACTGGGTTAGCATTGATTAAAACGTTTCAGAACCAATCCAAAGAAGAAAAGTGACTCGGATAGCAATTTAATCCATTCGCACACAAGCTTTTAATCACTGGACACCGGGCTTAAGTAATCAAGATATAAATTACCGAGATTGCAAACAAGTCTACTGAAAAACAAACTCGCCTAATCCTTATTTACGCCTGTTCAACACTACTGCAATGCGAGGAATTCTGTTTGTCAGATATAAAAGATAATTTCTTGCGACACGGTTTTCACTAGAAACAGTGCATTCGTATATTTGATATGTTTATATTAATTTTACAGTGAGGTTTCGTTATTTTCTGTACCATAATACGAAGCCCTGGACAACAGTACCACTGACATTAAAGACAAATTATCGATCGTACCATTGGAACAGTTCCATCGACAGATGCCTGAATAGTTTGTCAGTGTTCGACAGTAGTTCGACAAATAGTTAGTGGAATTTACATTGGGAACGTGGAACGACAGTTTCTGTAATTGTCTGCCTGCTCTCCGGGTCTTTTGTGACCCAGTTTGTTACAACTGGTTTGCGGATCTTGGCGCAAAGTAAAAATTGTCTGCGCCAATCTTTCTTTAACGATTCTAATAAATTGAAAATGATACATCGATATTTTTCAATTTTTTAAAATTGCATCAATCCGTTTTTGTGAAAAATGTAAAATATAAATTTATGTTAAGGAGGATTAAATTAGAAAAACACGCACACAGAGAACCCCAATTATCCATCACTCTCCCAGAAATCAGAAAGATGATTCCGCAACCCGCCAAGCAAATTCGCAAACAAACGTCACCGGCGAGGCGCGGCGTCGAGCTTCAACAAAACATACGAGCGTGGCAATTAGGCTCGGCTGATTGAAGAGTGTCTGCCCGTCCAATTTTTCACTCCGCCATTAACTGACTTCGGCGGGATAGGCCAATCGAGGCCGGGTATTCATCGAGTGTTGAAAATAAAACTGCGGAAATAAAATAAACAACCGGCTGGGTTCCTTTTGTGGGACTAGGGCGCGCTGCAAATTTCCCGGGGCATTGTTTAATCTTGCGGCCGCCACGTTGTTGCGCTCTCTGTCTGTCTGTTTGCGAAATCCGCCGATAAAGCGGATCGGTGTATTCTCTGTCCTCGTTCGGTGTTAAGTAACTGGCCGAAAAAGCCGATATTTACAGAAGCCGAGAGAGAGAGAGAGAGAGAGAGAGAGAGAGAGAGAGAGAGAGAGAGAGAGAGAGAGAGAGAGAGAGAGAGAGAGAGAGAGAGAGAGAGAGAGAGAGAGCCAGTACTCGCTTTCATTCGTCACGGTCCCGATTACGCTTCTGTCGCGAGGCGTCGGAAATTGCAATTAATCCGCCGGAGCACGTGGTAAGCCTGCTAACCGCCCCGTTGCATAATAAAACGAACCGTGAATGAAACATGAAGCGCGCTGGACGCATCGTGATGCGCCTGGGAATCGCAGGAATCGCAGAAATCGCTGATAATCGCAGGAAATCGTAGATATTGGCAGGAATTCGGAGGAATTTCCTAGAATTTGCAGGAAATCGTACCAAATTGCAAGAAATCGTAAGAAATAATCGATGATATTTTCAGGAATACGCTAGAATTCGCATAAATTCCCTGGAATTCGAAAGAATTCGCAAGAAATCGCACCAAATTACAAGAAATTGTAGGAAATAATCGTAGATATTGGCATGAATTCGCAGGAATTTACCGGAATTCGCATAAATTGCATAGAATTTGCAGGAATTCGCATAAATTCTCTAGAATTCACAGGAAATCGTAGATATTCACAGGAATTCTCATAAATTCGCAGGAATTCCTGCGGAATCAGTGCGGCTTCCCCCGCACATGCAGTATTGTGCATTCATATATAATACAATGATATATGTACTTAATCACACAGTGATACATATGGTGTACAAAATACACCGCGCGGGAAATTAAGTGAAAATTCAGGGCGCGGGTAGTTAAAGGTTAATACTTTCACGTGCAAAACACGGAGAATAAAGTTAAGAGTTACGCTAACATGTCAAAAACCAGAATTTTTCGCTTATCAATTAGGCCTAATGACATTTCCAACCTACCACAGTTTTAAATAGTCAAGGTGATCTACCCCCTAAATTCGACCAACGATCTCTTCACAGCTCGAGTAATATCGTGTCCGTCTAAATGGCGCAAAATTGGCGACATTAGCGTCGTGATCTCTATTAATCCGCGAATGTGAACGCGGCGCGGCGTCGCATCATCGAAGTTCTGGCCGGCTCGCGGTCGCGTCCAATTACCAACAGAGATTAATTACACGGGCGAAACAATAACTCCCTGGCGCGGCGTTCTCGCGATGATCCATCCTCTAACTCCTGCGGGAGCCGATGGATTCGTGCGGTGTGAATTCGGCCGAAGTTTCTGCACGGTTTCCGGCGAGCAAGTTGACCGACGCTAATCGGCCCGGCCCGTCCCGGCCCGACGACGTTTAAACCCGAAATCCGTATCCGAAACTTCAGGGTTCCGTATGATGAACGAGCTTTACTGCTCGAAAGAGAATTTATAGCGTTCGTGACGACGACGCGACGTGCTATCGAAGAAGCCTTCTTGCTCTCGTTTCTGGTAAAAAATCGTCTCTAGCCAAAATCAACTTTGTGTACTATTTTGTCAGTCTCACGGATTTTTTAAATAATTTTGTTACGCATTTTTTAACTGTGAATTTATATATTCTCATACATTCTTCAAAAATGGTTGCATAACAGAGGCTAGAAGATTCGCCCATTTTTGTTGTAAATATTTCCTTCCAGTATAAAATATATAAAGAGTATTTTATGTGCAACTCTTTGGAAATGACTCTTCTACAGTGAATTTAATTTGAATATTGATGTATTAAAAATTGCTTGTGTACATTTATACGAGCAATGAAATAATTGTAACTGTGGTACGAAAAATATGTTTACTGCGAGGATTAAATATTCCATAATACTCCCGTTTCCAATTTGCAAACATGAAAACTTGATAGTAAAAATAATAAATAAAATCGCCACGTAATTTCTGGCTTTTTTTTAATTAAATGAAATAGCGAGCTATTGAATTAAAAATTACATCAAGATTAATATATCCACAAGAATTGACTCAACTATCTCAAATAGCTCCTCTGGTTGAGGATTAAAAATTGTTCTTTTGAAAATTACTGTCGTAGAAATCCTTTAAAGCACAAAGAGAATTACCAATTCAAAAAGGCTGGGATGCACTGTTCCATAGAATGCAATGAACGCATAAACTAGTCCATTTATTGTCTCGCACACTATTGTGGCTCGCGGTGCTCCTCTTCCTTCGAAAAACAGACAATAGCATTGTCCAGGGCGGATTCAGCCGATGGTAAAGTGGCGTACCGGCTCCTTGTAAATACAGATAATCCCTTCGGTTGGGTCGTAACAGGCCCACACGATCGTCCCACAAGCAGAAACTAGCTATTGTCCGGTCCGCGCTCGTCAAAACCGATCATTAATCGCCGCAGGACGTCGGACGCGTGGGCTGGGCTGTTTGCCGGGTCGCGTATGTGTACACGATCATCGCGAAACGAGAGGAATACGGAATCCCAACGCGGTCCTCGTTTATGCAAATATCATTCGCAATATTATCACGAAAACCCTCCGCAATATTATTCCATTACAGCACCGCGACTGAGCGCGGTCCACGCGGCCAATCGAATTCATTTCAAACGGAATCCCAAATGTATCGACGCTAAAAATTCACCTGGACCGCGTCTGCTAATTATCTCGATTGCCAATTAATTCGATGCATGGACAAACCCGTGTCGGAAAGGTAGGGATCTGTTTCACCCTTTTGCGAGCGACGATTTTCTAAAATGTTGGAAATTGTTTTCTTGGAGAATTAAATATGGCAAGGTTTTATTTATTACCTTGGAGGGAAGAAAATTTTCTGAGCCTTTGATATTTAAATAATTGCATTGTTTTTCTATTTCCTTTAAATCCAAATTCTTCTATTAGCAATATTTAAGCATCGAGATAAATATATTATTCCTTATTAAATTGAGTTATTTTAGTTACCGAGATATTTTAGTATTTAATCGACCAAAATTCATTAATTATATGAGCAATTAACTATATTTAAAATTCATTTGAAGAAAATACATTATTAATATAAAAATTACCAGTGTCACATATTTATGTCGATCATGTCTATCAAATCCAATTTATCCAACCACCAAGCACATATCAGATCGAACAATCCTAACAATTAAAAAAGTGAAGAAATACACCATCAGCACAGAATTTCCATTGAAGACCCTGAACAACGAGAAAACTTGATCGAATACCCTAACAATCTCAAATCAAAGAAAATTTTCAGAGAGTGTAGCATTATTCAAAGATTATTATAAACCAACCGTTTCCACCAACAATAAACGTACGTCTGAAATAAAAAGGCTACCATCAGCGCAATTTCCATCAAAGAAACTCTCGCTACCCCATCTAGCCAGAAACATGGCGGCCTACGGAAGAAGCTGTAGAGCCCTCTCCAACGGCTGTCCCATTGCTTATTTGGCATCGGTATGCAAACAGAGGTTCTATGTATAAGATTCCGGAGCGTCGATCGTGGCAAAACTTGTCGACGACACTTCGCGCTAAAGGAAATTGGGTTGCTATAGCGTTCGAAAAGTTTCGACGCCGATTGGGAACGAGCGAGGGAGGGAGGCTTTTGTCGGCAGCCGCGCCGCGCCGCGGCGGGATGTTCGAAGAGTTTGCATCTAAATATCGTTTCGGGTGGGAAGCTAATAAAGCTGACCCGCAACTTTTCTCCCGTTGCCGAACTTCAGGGCGAAATCGCGGTGACAATTTCTAATTGGCTCGTTACATTAAACTTTCGCAGCGTTTTCTTTTCTTTTTTTCCCCCCACCCCCAGAAGGAGAACGTGCTGCTCGATAAAATCGGGTGGCGGATCGTCGGAGGAGAGGCGAAGTTTTCAGAGAAACGAAGCCCGCGGCCGTTATTTACGGCCGACATAAATATCCGATTATTCCTCGAGTTACCCGCCCCCATCAATATTTATTAAGCCGTTACTACCCTCTAAGGCGCGCGCGGGCGAGCGAACGCCGGAGAACCTTTTATACATACACGCGCGGCTCATCTGAATAACAAAATCGCCAAGTTTCCTAATTAAGAGGCCGGGAGGAAGTTTCGCGAGCAGTCCCATTCGATTTTTCAACCCTTCCCCCGGAATGCCGGATTTTTGCTTAAACATATTCTAGAGGCGGCGGGCGTGGAGGTTTTAAGAGCAGGACTGTTTTGAAAGACAGTTGCTGTAATTCCGTTTGGAGATTGAGTGGACGAGGATTCGTTTATTGTTTCTCCTTTTAACGATTTCGTGGCTTTGCAATTAAAATTTTGCATAAATTATTTATATTGATTTTGATTGATTATACATACTGGAATTAGGGTGCGATTTTTGTGGATGGAATGATGTTTGGATGATTGTAGAGCTTCTTAGGATAAATTGTTGATAAATAATGTTACGATACTTTAACCTTTTACGACAATTTTAATAGAAACCGCGCAACAATGATGAAGTGATGAAGAATATTTTAGATACTGAAGCTTCAAGATTACTTATACAATTTGTTCGTTGTGTCTGGGCTAATGTTTAATTTTCGTAGAGCAAATACAATTTTTAAATCTGTATAGAACCCTTCCGAATAAATTCGTATATAAATATTGCTAAGATACTTGCATTTATTATTACTAACAGAACCTCTACAATACATGTGTAATAATAAATAAATTTTTTAAGTATAATAACAACTTCAATTTAACAAACATTGTCGAACTTTCCACTTTTTGATGATTGTCGAATTTCAAAAAATTTGCACATTGATTTTAAAGTTTCACTGACAAGCAATAAATGTTACTATAACAGCGCTGGTATCATTTTGATTTTTGATCGACACGTATACTGTACGTGGCAAGAATAATAAATGGAGTTACAGGGACATTTTATTGAAATTGATCGCTAAACGGCTATTTTCCACGCCCGCTGCATATCGCGTTCATCTCAATTAATTTTCCAATGAACGACTTTTCGACCAATAATTTCGGCCCGACACGTGCGGCTCAATTGATTTCGAAATTTTTGCCCTTAAACGGTGGCTCGGCTAACTAAAGCTGAACGCATCGCTGAGTTTGTAGTAATTCGGCATCGACTCGTTGCGAAACCGAATAGGAAATCTTGCCAACAAACGGGGAAATCCGATTATGCGGCGACTCGATTCAACACGTTCGATCAGAATTTTCAACCCTTTCAGATCCGAAAGGAAATTCAATGCATTTTAAATCCGTTCAAACCCTTTTCAATATTATTCAATTTTGTTATATTACCTCTTTTTCTTTCGTATGTCAAAGGGTTGAAATTGGAGGTTCCCGAGGAGATTATTCGTAGTTTATGATCAACTGTTAAACCGCGGGACTGAAATATGAAAACGACGCGAACTCGCGAGAGCTAACGGGCTAAAACATTATATATGAGACCTGGGAATTTGAATCCCGCGCTAAAACTAGCTAAAAGGAAGGAGTGCGGCGCGGCGTCGTGCAGTGATTCTTTTGGAGGAAGCAATTTGCCCCAAATATGCTCTTCGTCCCTTTTAGTTACAATGCTGCTCTAATTTCTGTGGACGGATTAATTATTCAGCAAATATCACATTCTTTGCAAGGTACTGTTCTCAATAAAAGATGTTCGAGAATCAAGTTGCGGTCTATTGGAAGCAAATGAATTATAAAAAAAATAAGTTTGTCTATCGACAGAATTTTTAGGATAACCATTTGTATTGTATATTTGTACATTCGGGTTTCAGACCACGTGAGGAAAATTAATTTTAAAATATAGAACATGTTCCCAAAAATGTTGTGGTTCCTTGAAAGGGGTGATTCCTGTGGTCATTTGAAGTAACTTTTTCCTTTGCGAAAATGTTCTCCGTGGCTTCGTTACAGAGTTATTAACTAAAAACATGGACCAACTAGAGCACAGGTCTCGGTGAGCGCGGCGTTGGCATTGGCCGAGGCGGAATCCGGCTGCAGTGGCCGCGCTCTGATTGGTTCATGTTTCTCGTCAATAACTTCTTAACGGAACCACGTAGAAGATTTTTGCAAAGGGAAAAGTTATTTCAAATGATCTCAGGAATCATCCCTTTCGTGAAACTACAACATTTTTGGGAAACCCTCTATTTGTATATCAGGTTGCAATCTACATGAAGAATATTAAATTATGGAAGAAGTTCGTCTTTCAAAAGAATTTTTCGGATAACCATTATTCTGTTTATTTGAAAACTGTTTCTATCATTTTGGTATAAGATAGACTTTATAAAAGTTTACACGAATAGAAGGTTCCATATACTTCACTGGTACCCAGTGTTTTTGTTTTTCATATTGGGAAGTAGCGAAAGGAAATTGTAATACACAATGGTTTGCACCTTGCAGATGTAAGCTTTAGTACAATGGAAATATAGTACCAGAAGTAGGCTAATGCGTCAGTTTCATAAAGCAGTCGGCAAAGAGGCAATTTTCTCAGAAGAAGTAAGTCGAAAATGTAGAATAAAATTTTTCCTCACGAGCTTTTGTTTCCGACAGAAATGAGTTTGGATCGTGTCTGTTCATGACTTACTGTTTCTACTTGCGCGTCGCGTCGTGAGGAAGAATTTCATTCTGTTCATATGGCTCTGTTTTTCGCATAGAATCGCACTATTTCTGATTATATGAGGTGTTCTGGAACATCCTATATCAAACTGTGACTTAATTTAGAGATTTTTCAAAAATCTAATTTCGAGAATCTACCTCTACCATGAAGAATCACTGACGAACTGTTGCGACGTTGACTAGTAGATAAACTGCGGATGTTTATGCATTTGTATCAAATACTAATACTATAGGAAACACAATTTTAAAGTATAATTGAATTTAATATTTTTTTTACTGTTTTACGTTAATCCTCATTCATACCTTATGGCAATTTGACTTATTTTTCATTGGTTTTGGAAAAGTGTTTCTGCACATTGATCTATTAGATGTTATTTTAAAATATATTTTTCAGTGAGAGCATTTTAATAAACAACCACTACCAAGTAAAAACCTTCACAACAATACCTAGGGTAATGTTCTTAAACATTTTGAAAACTTCTTAAACAAGATTTCAAAACATTAAAAAAATCCTTAATATCATAAGATAGTTCTAAACAATTACATGAAATAAAATATGCGACTAAAAGAAACTACTTTTTTGTAAACAATCCAGCCACCGAAATTCACTTTTCCATAAACATCCGCAGCGGATTGCAAAGAATAATTAAAACAATTGACAATAAAATGGCGACTCACCAGTATCATAGAGGGGGCAAGGCATATAGGCGTAGCGTTGCTCAGGATGCACCACGGACTTGTTCCGTTGCCCGCTGGTCATGGTCGCGAATTTGGTCACGTACTGCAGGAACTTGTCATAGAAGAGGAAGAAGGTCGTTCGGATTATCGTAAAGTCGTAGTCCCGTGTGCCGAGTTTTCCCTTCGATTATGTCTTCTACGTTCCTCGGGTACAGGACACGATTATCCCGAGACGATCGGGCGCGACTGCATCCTGCGACACACGGCGTCGCGACGCATCGAGGCTCGTCGAGCCTCCCCGCGAATTAACCAATTAAGGATCGCCTGCACCCGTGCCAATTAGGCACCGCTCTTCTCTCGCTTGCTTGGTTGCTCGCTCGCTCGCGCGACCGTGCGTGGACGCCGCCACTTAATTAGCACCGAAATAAACCCGCGCTACCTTCTTCTTCTTCCTCTTCTGCTTCTGCTTCTTCTTCTTCTTCTTCTTCGCAGATGCTCGTGGCTTTCCCTTGTGTCCGGTGCTGAGACAAGATCTCCTTCCGCGACACCTGAGGCAAAAGAATCCACTTTAATGCACCGGGCTATTTTTACACCACTCGGGTTCTTGCGGTGAAAGAGATTCGGATTTTGTGTGATCTAGCTAGATCTACCACGCTGGATTTTAAGGGATGAAATGCACCCCGGTGGGTTGAGATAATTAGCTATCCTCATAGTAGGTTGAGGATTTTGTAGAGTGCATTTAATTTTTTTCTTATGAAGCGTTTGCTATAGATTGTTCCTTATATGTTGTCCCTTATGCAGTGTCCCTTATACAATGTCCCTTATACAATGCCTCAATACATAGTGTCCCTTATACAATGTCCCTTATACAATGCCTCTATACATAGTGTCCCTTATACAATGTCCCTTATACAATATCCCTTACATATAGTGTACTCTATACATTGTTTCTAGTAGATTGTTCCTTGTAAGGTTTCCTTATACAGTGCCTCTTATAGTGTCCCTTATACGGCGTCCCCTATACAGTGCCCCCTATACAGTGCCCCCTATACAAAGTCCCTATACATAGTGTCCCCTATACAATGTCCCTATACATAGTGTCGCCTATACGTAGTGTCCCTTATACATAGTGTCCATTACACATAGTGTCCCTTATACATAGTGTCCATTACACATAGTGTCCCTTACATATAGTGTAGCCTATACATAGTGTCCCTTACATATAGTGTACTCTATACATAGTGTCCCTTACATATAATGTACTCTATACATAGTGTCCTTTACATATAGTGTACTCTATACATAGTGTCCCTTACATATAGTGTACTCTATACATAGTGTCCCTTACATATAGTGTACTCTATACATAGTGTCCTTTACATATAGTGTACTCTATACATTGTTTCTGGTAGATTGATCCTTGTAATGTGTTCCTTGTAAGGTGTTCCTTATATAGTGCCCCTTATAGTGTCCCCTATACAGTGTCCTTTATACAGTGTCCTTTATACAGTATCCCTTATGCAGTATCCCTCATACATTATTTCTGATACATTTCTCCTGATAAATTTTTTTTCCGTATGATGTTTGCTATATGTATACATATATTGTTTGCTATACATTGTTTCCTATAAACTGTTCGCTATAGACTGTTAATTGAAGACTAGTTAATTGGTTAGAGACAATTATACATATATTTTATTTTTGATACCATTGAGAAAATGGTTTAGTTTTTATGCATCTTCAACTTTGATATTCAACACTTTACCATGGCTTCGTGCGAAAAACACTCCACCTAAGAAACAGGAAACGTGTGTGCCGCGATATCCAGAGGTCACGAGGAACAAATCCGTGGATTCTTCTTGTCCCCCAGGAATAACAAACGACCGGAGACAAACCCATTGTAGTAATCAATCAGAAAAGAACATGTATAGTACAAGTACAATCTAGTAATTGTACAACCTCAACACAAAAAGTCATCCTATTTACTGGCGTTTCTATTTTTATTTTGTATAAAGATCCACTGTCTACTTATAACTAGTAATTTAAACAGTAAAAATATTAGAGGAATTTAAAAATACTGTTTATAGTATTTTCAGCTCATTAAACATATTAAAACAGAAAAGTAAATTTCTATTTTACTACAGTTTGTTGCAATTCAGGTAGACAATTTTTATTTTCTATAAACATCCGCTGTCTACTTACGACACTTTAATGGCTCATCCAATATGACTTTGAAGGAGAAGGAGGAGAAGAAGAAGAAGAAGGAGCACATCAGCGTGAAGGTTTTCTATCTTTCTGCGATTATCTTTCCAAGAAACGTGAGCACAGTGCGCAATTAGGTCAAAAGACCAGCTCCCCAAATAAAGCCATCAACGTCCGATTACCTATTTTTGTTATCTTTAAGAGCTTAAAAGCTGCTCTGGAAGCAACGAAAATCTTGAGACCGACAAGTTTCTTGTTTCTCACGGTAATCTGTCAGCTGGGGAAGGATTATGATGGTCGACGGTAACGTGTTTCCCATCTTATGCCGCTCACGCTAATATTGAATTAAGGGGTGGACCACCTCCGATGACACCCGAACGAGTTCCGGACAGCCGGAAGTGGTGAGCGCAGGAAACTTCGTTGCTAATAGGCTTGTAATCTATTAACAAACTTGATCGTCAGAGTTCCGCCAGTGTAATCCCTGTGTTCCTGCAAACTTCCTTTAATGGAATCAAACGAACGGACACCGAGAAACCTCGCGCCGGGATTTAAACTCTTCAGGATCAGTGACGGAACCACTCTCGATCAAATTAAACACGAGGAGAGCCACGTGGGCCTCCCTCGATCGCGGGCTTTCCTCATGATACCGACGTTTTGGATCTGTAAGATCTATTACTTTGGGATTCATATATTAAAGTTCCTTGGTATATTAACACAAAAATTAATTTTTAAGTAGACTCAAGATTTATCACGTTCAGATTGGGTTAAACTGTTCCTGAGGAAACCAGACATTTTTAACATTTTTACATGTAATCCTGCAGAGTTTGGTGAAAAAATGCCGAAAATCCAAGTTTTAATGTTAGGAATCCACTGGTTAAAAAGTTATGCGTGTTTAAAATTGAGCGATTTTAAGCGTTCTTGAGAGACATGGGCGCCGCCATGTTGGTATGTACTCAACATCGCGCGTCGTCTAACGAGCGGAGCCGCTAGATGGCAGCACAAGCACGCGGTGCTATCGATAAAACATAGATTTAAATGGCGACGCCCTTGTGGCGGATGTTGATAATGTAGATTCCTATATTGTCAACCTGGTAAAACATTCTTAAAATCTCTTAACTTTAAACATGCCTAACTTTTGAACCAGTAAACTCCTAACATTAAAATTTGGATTTTCGGCATTTGCTCGTCAAAATCTACAGAATTACATTTAAAAAAGTTAAAAATTTTTGGTTCCCCTAGGTGAAATTCAGCCTCAGATTGATCTCATTCCTTACGTTTCATAAAACCCAGTGAAAATTTCCACGACTTAATATACAAAAATGAATTCTTAAATATAGATGATTGCAGATATTTCTCACAGTCGCGTTTACTGTTAGGTTAATAAATAAAGAACCGTGTTTCGGGGAAACGAAACGAATAAATTTCGCACAACAGCCACTCGAACGGGCGCTATAACGAACCAAGAGATTAACGATTCGAGCAGCTTTAAATGTGCTAGAGTGAGCGCCCGGGACGTGCCACGAAATAAATGGCCACCACTACAGGGTATAGCAGTGTTAATCGGGGAAAAAGTGCAAGAAAAGTTGCGCGCGGTTTCGCGTGCGAAGCTGTTCTCGTTAGATTTCCCGGCGATAGGGAAACACCGGAATTACCACCTTCGCGGTGAGCTAACCAAGTCGCGGATTGAGTATGTACGTTGTAGAGGTTAGTACGTACCTCCAGGTAGTAAAGTCGCAGGGTCATCGAGGAAATCGACGCGGCTGTCGGAAACGGAAGCTATAAGCAACCGTGGCAAATTGTCGTGTCGGTTTTTCCTTGGCCGGTATACACCCTGAGCAGAATTCGCGAAAATATGAAGTAATCAAAGACCTTGTTAACTACCTGATAAAAACGTCACCTTTAGGAATTTTTTCTAAAAAAAATTGATTGAATATTTTTTTATAAGCTGTACAGTATATGAGCATTTAGATTGGGTAATCGTTTAAGAAAGTGGTGCACTAATGTTTTCAGAAGAAATTTTTGAAGTTGCTTTTTCAGATTGTCAACTAGGGTTTATGAAGCCTTGGGCACCGTTTCCAATAATTTTTCGTGGAACCTTGGATGTCATTAATCTTGCTTTCGATATGCCACACATGGTATACTTCGAAACATTTAATAGTTTGATATCTATGCGGTCGTAATACGGGTTAATGTGCTCCAAGGAGCCATAAATATTGAAGGGATCCCGTAAAACCACGATAAAGGTGGATCACTATCCGTAAGTATGTACTTTTAGCTACAAGGTAACTAAACAGGAAAATAAATTTGTATGATACATTTTGCACCTGTTTGCAACTATAATTTTCGAACTGGTGCATACAGAGTGCAATCTTCCATCCAAAAATTTCTTTATGATTTTCGATATTGCTCTCAAAAAATTAGGATCTATTCTATCGCTACTTCTAGGGATTAAAAAAATTTCGGGGGGTTGCCAGAGACCCTCTATCGTTGGAGGGTTAACAGGTGAAATAACGCAGCGCTGGAATAAATATTGGCAGCGGTGCGGTTCGGAGCCCTTGAAACTCGCGGTTTTCAATTTGCAAGCCTTATATAGGGTGGGACACCTAACATTTTCACCCGAAGCTAACGTTTCAATTAATGAATTTTGTACCAGATATAATGAGTCTAATATGACTCTATACTTCCCCTGTGTTGAGCCACCATAATGTATGTTACTTTAAAATATAAAATATAAAAATGTATTAATATAATATAAAGTATCAGTGTAAACATCAGAAAAATTAAAGATGCTCAATGTTGTATTATTTCCTATGTATCAAGACTTCTAATATGGTGAAAAAATAAATTTCTATTTATTTTCTGCATTTCAAAATTAACATAGACAATTTTTATTTTGCAAAAAGGCCCGCAGTCTAGTTATTAATAACGCTACGAATCGAACAAGTAGAGCTTTTGCGAAACTCACAAAAGTCGGGCGACTTTGGAAAAATGATCTGTCTCACCCGGTATATGATCGATGCTCGATTCGAGTGGTGCTCGAAGCCTCGAAGCAGCTCGAAGCCGATACCTCGTGACTTTATCGAAGCCGAGTGATCTCGTGGCACGCGAGATTGGTTTTCGAGGCTGCTCGGGGGTACACGCGGCACACAATGCCGGGGGCCACGACAATGGGATTAATGACGCTAATAAAATCGAAAACTGTGTTAATTACCCTGTTGTCTCCGCGACTGGCGAGCTCCTATAGAGAACCCCAGAAGAGTTATCCCATTAACTCGGCACTCCTGCGCCACGCTCCGCTGAACGCTAATGGCGCATTCTGCGCGGCGAGACTAGGGGGCAACCGCCGCCCCCCGCCCACCTAAAGTCGCACAATGGACTCGTCGGATCATTGTGGCGCGAGCAGGGCAAATTTCAAGTGACGGATGCCGTGCGCCTTTTGTTCACGTCTTGCCCCGTCTTTTTCGCTAAATTTTCCTTCGTTGAGACCAACGCGTCTTGCGCCAGGACCGTCTGGCGTCTTTGCCTTGCGGAACCATTTTGTGCTTGATGTAAGCCAATGTACCGAGTGTTGCTCGGGCAACCGTTTATTTAGTCATTGGGTTCCCCCACCACCAGTGGACCGGTTCCGCAACTATTATTTATTATTTTGTAAAAATCAGGATGCAGCAGAAATTTGTTTGGTAAATTCTTCGTGGGACATGTAAATTAAAGATTCCATTAATTTTCGTTAATCCGGAAAATTAAAAAAATTTTCAACCCTAAAACTGCCAACCCCAGATAGCACAAAGACGTCTTAAAGACGTCTGAAAGACGTCTGTTGTTGGATATGGAGACGTCATGGAGGCGTCTCCGTACGTCTCCCGTACGGCTCCCGAAGGTCTCCGGTACGTCGTTTGTGAGGAAACGGTACATGTTTAAGACGTCTCTAACACGTACTTTAGACGTCTAGAAGACGTATAAAGTACGTCTCTTAGAAGTCTAAAAGACGTATTCTAGACGTATAAGGTACGTCTCTAAGACGTCGCGTGCTATCTGGGACTAACAGTGACCGTGACCATGCATCTAATAATGTATTCGTTTAGTTTTTGTGCTATTTCCAGAACAATCTAATCTCGAATGAACTAATTTATTCACTTCTTCATGATATTATCGTCGCACCTTTAGCAACTGTAACTTATCAAAATCTGAAACAGCATTCTAGAATGAAATAAGCAAGGAAGCCCATTCCAAGTAAGTTTCCCTATGGGAATTTAACGGGCAACAATCTGTAGCGTTCGATGGTGTATTTATTGCCGTGTAGCGTCGCGTCGTTGCGACATTAGTGTACAGAGAAACTTTCCGAAATGCACGGAGTGCATTCTATTCGTTGCACCGATATGGGGCAAAATGTTCCGAGCGCATAGTTCTCCTCGAGCCCTTTATTTCCCAGTTATAGGCCCTCAAAGTTTCACGCTAGAGCAAATATTCAAAATGGCTTCCTCGAGCGGTGGGATTACCTGCTCCCGAATGTGGCCCATTGGATTGCCGGATTCGCGTGAAGGCAACTAAAGAGAATTTTTCCGCTGGCAAAAATTACCTTCCGACGAACAAGTTGTCCGAAACGAGAAAATAAAAGAGTCGATGGAATCGAGGTGCCATTATCTCGTACCATTCCCTTACTCGCTTTTTCCGAACAACCACCACTGAAAATAAAAATTGAACTTTCAAACTCGGACATTCTCTCGATGATAAATGTTTGAAGAATAGATAGTGCACACGTCGATTTACATTATCTCGTCGTTACATCGTTCGTGGAATGTTGTTTTAAATTGCGAACATCCATTCCGGGGATACCCATACTGGGAATAAAACGAAATTATCTCGATTACGTCCGGCAGAAAATTATTTCCAAAGGCCGGGCTCCAGATTTCGAAAATTTATGTTCCGTCACGAATCTTTAAAATCAGTTTTTATTGTTATAGTTTGACTATAAATTTTTCTGGAGAAAATGTCCAAGTTGCAGGAGCTAAACAAAAATGTATTATAAACACCTTAATAATTTGAAAATAATTTAACAATATTCTTAAATGTCTCTAACGTTTCTCCTATTTTGTATTACAAATATATAAAATGTAATTAGCACTCAAAAACCTAACAAGATACTAAATTCTCAAAAAAATTCACGTCTATGTCCAAAAGAAATGTTTCCCGCGACTCGCCTAATCGATACCACCGTCCACGGTAATGAGGCTCTCGAAATGGCTGGAGCACGGTCCGGCATCGTCTCGGAGCGTATTTAGTCGGACGTAATCCGGCGCGAAGTCGATTGCTTTCTAATTTAGTGGCGCTTATCGCAGCGTAAACACGTGCCAGGCACGCGGGTCCCCGTGTGGTGTGTACCGTTTTATGGAGGCGCATAAATTAGCCAGAGTAATGAAAAGACACTGATGGGGACAAGGGGCGCGACATTCAACGGGCAATTTACGGGCCGCGGTCCCAACGCTTTCCCGCCGACACGTTGTCGAGTTGTTCCCGTCGCGGTTTAATTTTCGCTATAAATTAATAGCTGCCGGCAACCAGCGAAAAAATACGCCTCAACTACGTGGGGCAGAGCGTTGCTGCGCGAAATATAGTACGCGCGAAGCTTTCGCGAGCAATGGGCACGACAAATTCTCACCTGCGCGCCGCCAATTAACCCGGTACCCGCAGTCTGGCGCGGTCCGATCGGCTTTATGGACGTCAATGGATTTTTGACTAATTTTTCTGCCAATTGTTTTCACCCCTACGACGTCCATTAGAGAGTTTCGAGATGGTAGTCTGAATTTTTGAAGAAATTTATTGTTTGTTTGGATGATTAATTAGAGCCTGTACTTTATGGCGAATGTTTGTTTACATCATGTATTGTATGTATAGAACATTTTCCTCACCACTTATTTAGAACTTTTTCAACATTTATTTAGTACATTCCTACATTCTCAAAATTTGCTCAGAACACTTCAACATTCTCAACATTTATTTAGAAAACATTTCAATATTCTAAAAATTTGTTTAGAACATTTCAACATCCTCATCATTTATTTAGAACATTTCAACATTCTCAACATTTGTTTAGAACATTTTCCTCATTTACTTAGAACATTTTCATCGTGAATTTAGAAAATTTTCCTCGTGTATTTAGAACATTTTTACCATTTATTTGGCCCACTCCATTTAATTCGGAGACAAAGCCATTCATTCGAACAAAGACACCTTGTACAGGCGTAATAGGGAGTCGCGGGCATTAACCATTTCCGGGAGATTAAATTAAACCGGTCGAAAAAACGAAAGGAAAACACTCGGAAGCTTTTGCGGGGCTTCGAGACCGTTCGCCGATCGTAAGCGGGAATTTTAATCTGATTAATGCCTGCGAAGAAAGGAGGCTGGAAGAACAGCGTCCAAGCGAATATATACCCACCGGGTTATTGTTCGCGGCGAAACGTTTCTGATCGAATTCCTTTATGCGGTGGAGCAAGCTCTCTTCCCGCGATTTCGTTTCATTTAAGCCCCCCCCCCCCCCCTCGCCTAGGGTTGATTAACCTCCGTTCAACCCCGTCCCGAAATTCGATATTTATGGCATTGGCGAGCGTTCGCAGCTTCTTACAGCTTGAACGGAAAAACATAGTGTTCGTATGATATTATTGAAGATGGCGTGTTGCGGTATGAGAATCGTCTCGGGAACATGATTTGCAATTTGGTGCTTCGATGTGGTCTGAATTTTTTATTTTAGCACGGAGAACTAAATTGACTATTTCATACTATTAATATTTTTTGAACACACAGTAGACAATAGGGGAATTGTTTCAGTAGCGGGCCATCTTAATTAAGCGTCATTATTATTAATATTTTCCAAATGTTTCCTAATACAGAAAACCTTGAAAATGGTGGTTCTTGAGGTCATTCGAAGTAATTTTTTCCTTTACGGAAATGTTCTCCGCGGCTTTGTTAAGAAGTTATCAACGAAAAAGACGGACCAATCAGAGAACGGCTTCTGCGTACGGATTCCGGCTCGGCCAATGCCAACGCCGCCTGTGCTCTGATTGGTCCGTGTTTTTTGTTAATAACTCCTTAACAAAGTAGAGGAGGAAATTTTCGTTAAGGAAAAAGTTACTACAAGTTACAGAAAAAATTATACAGGAACTATTCCAGGTCGAAAGAAACGTTTGGTTTTCCAATTAGTTCCGAGTGCAAAGGGGTTGAAATCACTGTAATCGACTCTCTAGGAGCTCCTTCACTCCCGTAGAGGTCAGCAACCTCGCCATCAACTTACTCGCGCAACCACCTTGAAAATCTCTTCCCGTCTTCGACAGCGTCAAAGTGCTCGCGAAGGCACTCAGGGTAATCAGATTCCGCGGATTCGGAAGAAGGACTCTTCGGTAACCGGAAAAAGAGCCCGCGGCTACCACGCTCCGGATACGCGCGAAGGGCACATCCGGTCTTTCGTATTCCGCTCGGAAGCCCGCGTCTGCGTGGAAATTGAAAATCAGCGTGTCCACGTGCTGCGAATTTTCAAGCGCACCGTCTATTCAATCCCGACGATGCGAACGACGCGATCACTGTGGTAACGCATTGATCAACGCATCACTATTCGCGAATCGTTCAGTTCATTCGCGTTCCCTTTGATAGCGATTTGTTCGATTCCACAGAGTTTTCGGCAGCGTCCCGGTGCTGGATAGACGACTTCCGTGAGCGGCTTAGGGGTTGAAACGGTGGGCAGCCGTAAAACGCGACTTTTCCGAGGCTTCCGGTGTGCGAACGGAAACTCGGGACGGAACGACGGTTGACCCTTGTTCTCGCGTTTATTATTCGTTTTCTAGCAGTTTTCTGCTCCTCTGATCGCGATTTTTATGCTGACCGGTTTAATGTTTCAGAAAAGTTACGAGTTTCAGGAATTTAACAAAACACAGTAGTGTGCAAACTTTGCAAGTTCATAATTTGTTCTCAAGATATTTGTTAGTGTACAAATTGTACAAATTCATGAAAATGTTTTCTTGAAAAATTTCTCAGTGTACTTCTTTATGATTAAAGATGGTGACATGTACTATCAAGTACATAAAAATGCTATGAAGTTTAAATAAATTGAATCCTGTTATTGTTATAAAGGAATATACATCACTTTCGTTTAGGGCTCGGTATTTCTACTGTTACTTGTTTTCGTTACTAATGGCTGGATAAAAATGATCGTTGTTGTAGATATGATATAATATTAAAGAATCTTTAAAATGGTAATATATTGGATTTGATGTTAGTGGCTTGGTATATGAGAAAATCGAGATTGGAAATACGTTTCAGTATATGTATGTATACAGTATTTCTGAATCCGAATTTAGAAACAGTAAAACGTTTAGCAAAGTTTCGAGCTCCGTCTGTTTTCTTGGAAACACGGCCCAACTTCTAACAGAGTAAACAAGTTTTCCTTCGACTTACAATAACCTATTGCCAAGGAAATCGATATGCACGTAAACATCCGCAGTCAGGCTGGCACGATCCAGTACTATCAATACTACCTGTGCAGTTATATACATATAAATATAAATAAAATTGAATTAATTTCTGGATTCATCGAACAAATTGTATGTGCGCAGAAGTTATATTTCTAAAACAGTGTCCCCGAAACGAAGATTCGCATAAAATTTATTGGACAGTGTTTTTGACAATTTACAGGGATACAGGAAACATCCCTTAGATATTACCCCCTGCACAGAGTAGTCTGAGAAATTTTACGAGTTAAATTTTCAAGTTTAAATGTGTGAAAAAGTAACATAGTTACCGAAAAATATTGACGAAACGATAAAGGCCAGGTGTGCTGAAATAGAGTAGCCCAATATCAGAACTGTTTGAAAAAATGGAGTGAACACGGTCGAAGAGCATACGGGTGCAAAACTCGTGGAGGGCGTGCTGCGAAAAAACAACAACAAAAATCTACGAGAATGTCGTTCCAAATTTTTGTACGAACAATTCAGTGTTGAAACATTCTACAAAAAATAGCGACCAAACATAAAGAACATAAGGGTGCAAAAAAAATAATCAAAGCTCTCCTCTCAATGGGAACCATTCACTCGTAAGGGGTGTAAGAAAAATTCAACAATCCAGAGCCTCGCCGAATTCTACAATTTTTGAAAACACAACCAGCGAAAGGATGATCTCCAAAATTTTTGTACAGACACTCCAACGTCATATCAATCCTAGAAAAAAATAATGACCCAAAATAAAGGACACAAGGTTGCAAAAGAATCATCGAAGAACCCAATGAGAAACATTCGTACGCAACGAAAATTCAATAGCCCCGAAGATCAACAAATTCTACGATTTTTACAAACATTCCCAGCAAAATGACGGTCTTCAATATTTTTATATTAACGAGGTAATACGGTAAATGTCCCATAACAAAAATACCGATTAAAAATAAAGGACAAAAAAAATTGATCAAACATCCCCGTTATAATAGAGAACAACCAGCCCCATAGGAACAACATCAACGAAACAACAATCACCCTAGTTCCTTCAATGCCATCGAAACTCCGTAGCCAATACGCGAACAATAGTTCCACGAGCCGCCGAAATTCTCTGTGTTAGGAGTAGCAGCAGGCTCGCACCCCTCCTTGATGCACTCCAACGTGCATCTTTCCAGTGCACGCGACTCTTGTCTCTTACGACTGGAACCATGTCGGTGGTCTTCAAAACCGTCCAATAAGAGTGCACCCTCTCCCCCTTCGACTAGAAGGTAGCACCCCTTCTACCTTGGATATCCGCAGGACCACGTGGACCCTCTTTTAACGAGCGTCCACACAATGAGTGCACAGTCACCATTACCTCCAGAATTGAGCGTACCTTGTCAACACGACGAATCTCTCGATGCAGACGGGGGATCCAGGGGTGAGATCCAGATGCGATCAGCCGACAGATAGACCCCGTGGAACCGGCACGAGAGAGACGGTGTGGCGCGCGCACCTGTCGTGCGAACGAGCCACGAGGCGAACTGCACGGTGCACGGGCCGACACTCGACTGGACCGCGTCGAGGTGAAATGGAGAAAGCGAGCGAGAGAAAGGGCGAAGGGACGAAGCGAGACGGTACGAGCCGGAACGGAGAGGGTTAGAGAGGGAGGGCTGTGGGGACGGGGGTGAGAAGAGCGAAGCTGGAAAGAATGGCAAGCCGAAACGAGGGAAACGATGAAGAGAGCACGAGGAAAAAGAGGGTGAGAAATGGGGAAGGGGTGGAGGATAGAGAGGGAGGATGCTGCGGATGCGGAGCGGAGGTTGGTTCTGCTGGTTCTATCTCAGTCTGGCTTCGCCGCAGCGCGTCGCGGCGCATTTCATCCCCCTTTCTGAGCCCCGAGCGACCCACCACCTCCACAACCACCACCACCACTACCCCCGAAGCTGATGTATCCCTTCACCCCTCTCGCGCTACCACGAAACCCCCTACACTAACCCCCGGTTCCATGTCGCAATGTATCTGCAGTCGGAAGCGGAGAGACCCCGCCGCTCTCTGCCTTCGAGACGACGCGACGCGGCACACCGTGGAAACCGGCGAACAGCCTCCTGCCGACTTTCTTCTGTCTTTAAGCTGATAGTACTGCCATTTTACTGTATCTTTCACTTTTATTATGACCCTGCAACCTTCTGATGCTCTAGGAACGAAAATTTCAGTTATCTGCTTTAGATGCTGTCGAATTAATTAGTGTTGTAGGATTGTGTTTGACGGGTTGAGGATTGATCGAATTTTTTTAGACACTTCACTGAATTCACTATTGAAAGAACATATATGATACCGATAATAAAGGTAGATAAGAATGGTGAGATTCACTATTGAAACATGGATTTCAAATCACAAATATTCTTGTTTCAAATTTTAGAGTCCATTTTATAATTTATTATTATTCAGTTTTTAAATATAAATATTTGTTGCCGGAGAACAATTAACACACAGAACGCATAAGTCACGAGAAGTACCATTAGAACCATCCCTAATCTCTGCTGTGATGTTACACATTATCATATTAATTTTTTAATATTTATATTTGTTGGCAGAGAAATATTGAGACTGTACAAAATTGCCATACAGACCGGATACGTCACGATGTGTACCTACATTTCCAAAATTGCACATGAAACATAAGCAATAGCACTCAGCGCACTATTTTCAGAAGTACCATTAGAACCATCCCTAATCTCTGCTCTGCATTTTACACATTATTATATTAATTTTATAAACATATATATTCGTTGGCAGAGAAATATTGAGACTGTACAAAATTGCCATACAGGCCGGATACGTCACGATATGTACCTACATTTCCAAAATGCACATGAAACATAAGCAATAGCACTCAGCGTACTATTTTCAGAAGTACCATTAGAACCATCCCTAATCTCTGCTCTGCATTTTACACATTATTATATTAATTTTATAAACATATATATTCGTTGGCAGAGAAATATTGAGACTGTACAAAATTGCCATACAGGCCGGATACGTCACGATATGTACCTACATTTCCAAAATTGCACATGAAACATAAGCAATAGCACTCAGCGTACTATTTTCAGAAGTACCATTAGAACCATCCCTAATCTCTGCTCTGCATTTTACACATTATTATATTAATTTTATAAACATATATATTCGTTGGCAGAGAAATATTGAGACTGTACAAAATTGCCATACAGGCCGGATACGTCACGATATGTACCTACATTTCCAAAATGCACATGAAACATAAGCAATAGCACTCAGCGTACTATTTTCAGAAGTACCATTAGAACCATCCCTAATCTCTGCTCTGCATTTTACACATTATTATATTAATTTTATAAACATATATATTCGTTGGCAGAGAAATATTGAGACTGTACAAAATTGCCATACAGGCCGGATACGTCACGATATGTACCTACATTTCCAAAATGCACATGAAACATAAGCAATAGCACTCAGCGTACTATTTTCAGAAGTACCATTAGAACCATCCCTAATCTCTGCTCTGCATTTTACACATTATTATATTAATTTTATAAATATATATATTCGTTGACAGAGAAATATTTAGACTGTACAAAATTGCCACACAGGCCGCATACGTCACGATACGTACCTACATTTTCAAAATTGCACATGAAACATAAGCAATAGCACTCGGCGCACTATTTTCAGAAGTACCATTAGAACCACCCCTAATCTCTGCTGTGCAATTTATACCCCAAGCGACGCTATGGTGGAAAATCGCGGAGATGTGTCGAAGAGGACCCTCGAAGTGTTCCGCGGAGGTGAGTTAAATGGGTATAATTGTTTTACCAGTTTTCTGGTAGAGGGAGAGCGTAAATGGGGCAACCCCGCGTCAGAAGGGGCGTAATAATGAGCGTGTCGAGCACCGAATACCTGCGAAATGATTAGGGCAAACAATGCGGTCGGTTTGGTACAGTGGGGATAGTACGGACAAGTGTATCGCTTCGGAAGGGTTTGTTGAAACTGTTGGCTTCATCAATTGGCAGTGTACCGTTGTTGAACACGTTCGGCAATTTGTTTTTAGATCGATTTGCCGGACATCAGGGAGTCGAGGGATTTTTCAGCTTGTTTGTTTTTACTTTGTGTGCACTGCTTTGATCGAATCGTATCGATTAGTTGGTGATTCTATTCATGATTTGGTAAATCCGTGTAAGTGATTGACTTGTAACGATTGCACTGCGGTGTGTTATGCAGCTTATGCGGTTTATGCACTTTATGGAGTTTATGCAGTTTATACAGTTTATGCATCTTCAGTTTACGAAAGAAAATTTCTGTTGATTAAAATAAAATAAAAAGTTAAATAACAATTGTGAAATATTCTTGAACTGTGGATTTTACATGTATGTGATAAAAATTAGAAAATTAAATACAAAAACAGTAAAAACATTTTTAAAGAATTTAGAAACACCATTGCATTATTGACTCATTAAAATTATTAAGGAACTAAATGAATCAATGTATACAATTTTTATTTCATATAAAAATCGCAGTGCATTTGTTATTATGATTTTTGGCACAGCTATAATAACAAGAGATTATCTATATTTAATTATTACTTTGCCGAAGTCAAAGTCAGCTTTCGTAACGAACCCTTTGAAGCACCGACGTCACAATGGAAGATCGAAAATGAGAAGATATAGGAAAAATGTAGATGATCACGTTGGCTTCTTTGACAAAGGCACTCTTTCACCGAAGACTAGAGCATGAATAAAATATTTCTCTATACGCCGAACGAATTTCACCGTCGCCTAGTATAATAACCGAAATGAATATACTACTTAGGAACATCCTTTACGATCTCCGTTTTACAATCTTATCCCCGTTCATAAAGGACCGTTGTCCGACGCGCGAAGTAGAGTTTATGGTTTCCGGCATGTTGTAGCGTCGTTCGACCATGGGGGGACTTAATAACAAATTTATATCGAAAGCTAAACTTTTTACAGCGTGGTATAAACAACGAGGAATTCTTCTCCGGGGATAAAGCAGCTGGAAGATAATAAGAACCAGTGTGCTGTCTCCAGTGACTCGCGAAATAAAATACCGTTTTCCTCCTTAGCGTCGCATTTTTATCTACATCCTTAGCTCTATTGGAACTTGAAATGTTATACATCAAATCTCGAAAATTATACGTCATATCCGTCGAGCGGCAAATCGCGTGCCTTGTCCGCAGTAAAAACTGATTCTCAGTGGAGGAAGTAGCACTCGAGGAAGAGGGTCAGCCAGACGATGGGGCGAAGCTTGACGGATTGAGAGTATCCGTGGAAAAAAGCTCTTTTGCCTTGCAACTTTCTTGCCTTGAAGCTTTTTTGCCTTGAGCAAGACGGACGCACGATCAATTTTATCAGACACCGAGAGCCTTCTCGGATATCGTATGTTTATAGAAGACAATTAGGGGCGGCTGCAACTTTGCCGACTTCAGATCAATCAAAAATGTTCTTTCCCTACAAAATTCCGAATCTGTGTGATGAAAAGATATTCTGAAATTCTTAAAAATTCTGAAATTAAAATTTTTTACATGACGGAATAGTATAATACTATTTTTTAACAAACTGTACAAATCAATTTGAATACATATATTCCAACAAAAAGGTTTATAAGGACTTTTAGGTGGCAAAATGTGTTGGCAAAGTGTCTACTAATAATCACAGCATCCAAGTTTTGCTCACTAATTTCGCAGAGGAAGCGGACCAACACGCCGGAATTGCGGAGCAACACGCCGGAGTCAATTTACAAGAATTTCCCTCGGATTTCGAGGATGTCTTTTTTCAATTAGATCGATCGAACCGGTACGAAATGGCAATTCGACGGTACCTAACCAGAGTCGTAAAAGGGAATTGCCGCCCTACAGTATTTACGAGGTTCTAGCCCGTCGCCATCTTGCCGCGCGCAGGTCTTTTTCTTCGCGCGACCATGCCCGGGCATAAATTATTGCCGTTCGTTAAACACCCTCCTTTTCGGAGCTGACCTTCTTCTTTGAACTTCCTCGAGAGACCGAGTTTTTAACGAACAGCGCGCCGCGATGTCACGGGGAACTTTTTCACTTTTTTCAAAGAGACGCCGACCTCGAGTGGATCGTCCTGTAGATGCCTAGCGTCTCAACTATTGAATCGTCTCGTTCAAACTGAAAAAGTTTAATGACAGCTGGGTGACAGATGGATTTAGTGGGGCCGAAACTTCGGAGTGAAATTTCAAGTGGACACCAAGAACTTAAGTCTCATTGCAGCGTAGTGCGGAAAAAGTTTTACTTTATCTTGAAGATCAGCTTTTAGGAATTATCCTGGACTGTGTAATTTTGTGCATTTTTAGAATGCAGATATCATTGCAGACGTTAATGGCGGTTTTATTCAAGCCTCATGATAAAGAGTGCTCTTGTGGTTGAAGTAAATTTTCGTATAAATTGCGGATTTTTACGATAAATAAAAATTGTTCGGATTACATGTACACATACAAGAGCTACACAGACGTTCGGAAATGGTACAGTATTTTTAAATAGTTACAATGTTTTTACTCTTTCGTTGTGCAAAATGTTTTTATAAGATAATACATATATGTGTTTATTTATAACGAACGAATTTGACCGGCAGTGGTAGGTCGAGTGTTAAATTCATCGGATGTATCTCTGATTTTGTGATTCATCTACGCATTTTTTAAATAAATAAATCTCCAATCCACATTAATTATTTCTGCATCTTATTTCGCAGACATTAAACGAGTAGCACACATGATAAAGTTCACTGCAGAAATTTTAATAAACTGAGGTTAACGCTGTTCCCGCGGATCAGCAATGAAAAACTCGCGTTTATGGAACGAAATGCAGCGCAGCTGGGCTGCAGTGGATGCAGTCTAACGAAATGCAGAACGCGCCGGCTAATGAAGCCGCGCCGCGGAGCCTAATAAATTGTAAAACGGCCAACCCGTTGTTATTGGCAATGAAAGATAAGAAAGCGCGGCCAATTAGAAGTCGATCGAACGTTTCAACGATCTAGCGTCTACGCCTCGCGGATAAATAATTTATAAGCTCCCGCGAACGTGCAGCTGGCGTGTGACGCTAAAGGGGGGGAGAGGGGAGGATTCAAGGAGTGCCGAGATAAAAGAGACGCAAAAGGCGACGGTCTGCGATCGCCATTAGGAAAATCTGTTTCTCTTAGCATTCCTCCTTGCAGTCTTCAATATCTACGGTTCGTTGGAAACAATTCCAAATTTAAAACAATTCGTACTAGAATTGTCTTTGTATTTAATAAATTGCTAAAAATTACAGAGTAGTGGAAATAAATATGTTCGGTTTTATACAAGTTGAAAAAGTACGTATGGTGACCTGTGAATGAACATAAATCGTATTGAACAAATTAATTAATTTTAAATTAAATGACCATTAAAATTCATATTACATGACCTCATAGAATGAAATACAGTTCTCACTGCTGTGGCTTTCGAGTATATGCCGTATTCTTTTGGAATTGTTTAACCAACATTTTACGTATTACAACATTTATGGTGCTACACTGATAGAAATGAAGGAACGTTTGTTGTTTAGCTGCAGATTCAAATGAGAAGATTCGTCTGACAAAACGATCAGCGATCCAACGATCGAGGATCCAGCAGAAACGACGCGAGAGGTAACGATGGAGTTATTATTCTGCGATTCCAGCGCACGTGTGTCGCGATTTAATTAAAACTCCGGCACTCGGAACGCACGTTTTCGGCAACAGGACGAGTATTTCGCGATTCTAATGTTTTTCCCGATGCAGTTCGCAATGTTGTTCACCTACCGTGTCGCATACTCTGCGACGGTATTGACGTTTCGTCCTGCAATATTCTGATATTGTCGCGAGGATCGTCAGATTTTAGTGTATACTATAATATTATATAGTAAAATAATGAGTGTACGATTTAATGAACTAGATAGAACTAGTAGAATTATTGGCTCGCCATTAATCACAAATTCAATAAACAAACAAATTATAATTTCACGCTTTCGATTTATTTCAGAATTATATTTGAGGAGACGCAGATCAAATTTCGCTGAGATAAAGTATTCAAACGTGATGTATTACAAGAAACCAAGATGGCGTCGAACGATCACACTCCGCGACCTGTACGCTTCTACTCGAGGAATCAATGATTTAGTTGTTCTCGATCGTTGAAATGATTAATTCTAGATTTTCATTATATTAATTACTTCTGATTTATTTAACGATGAAGAACACGTTCTATAAAATGCATTTGAAGGTCGCAGAGTGAAAGCATTAATACGTTACAAGAAGCCAAGATGGCGTCGAACAACCACACTCCACGACATTCACACATCCAATAAAAACACAACAATCATTTTAAACTGTGACAATTAATTAATTTAACAACGAAGAATTCATTTTATGTAGGGCATTTAAAGGTCGCAGAGTGGACATAACACGGTCATAAAGAACCAAAACGGTGGCACGCGGTAAGATGATAGCTCAGCTCGAAAATCCTAGGGTAGATAATTAATTAGGAACAGTAGGAACGGATTTCACTTTTGAGCAAGTCCTTACGCCTACGTATGTCGGGGAGGACAGGCCGACATCCGGATCACGGTCCCGGATATCGGGCTTGTGGTTAATTAACGCTATAAACAGCACTGCACCGGAACCGACGCGCACGGTCTATTGAGATTACGTGTACTCGTTTATGCAAGTACATACGCCTTTATCTCACGTCGCTGGGGGTGATCTATAATAGAAGATCTAGTAGGCGAGATATCCCGGAAGCGGAGCGAGATCCAGGATCGATGGCAATGATGCGCCGGCTTCGAGGATATCTCACCTGTCCTGTCGAGACTAACATTAGAGCAAGTTACAAGTGAACAGATTGCTACGGAATTTGCCGAGTTCTACACGAAAGAATGTACAAGGACTTTGACGAGAAACTCAAACTGACCATATTAATCATTATCTTGTACTCAGGCCATTTTTTCTTTGGCCTTGACATGAGTACAAGTCTCGTGTTAACATTAAAAAATTTACTTGTGTCAATGTGTATAAAAATTTAGAACTTAATAGACTGTGGATCTTCATGTACTTGTGCTATTTGTAATTTTGTCAATAGCAAGAATACATCTACACTTTTCTTTTTGTTTTTATTACAGGAAACGTTGTTTTTTTGGTCCTGTCTTGTTAATTTTCATAAAATGGTCTATGAAAGTGGACGTTTGCATAAAGATCAGCAGGCTGTTAATTATTCTTAATTTTTTCAGTCTAACTTCTGGAGTATTTGTTTGTATAAACAGCGTGTACAGAGACGTGCAAGAGTTTCCATTCTTATTTCTTGAATTTTTATCATTACAATGGCGTTTAAGGAAATTTTAAATGGCGCCATACAAAAATATGGAAAATCGTACAAAATATAAAACGTTGTATAAAATATGAGATCTGATCAGAAACTTTTGCATGTGACTGTAAATAATTGTAGAATGTCAGAATGATTTAAGTGAGTAAAATTATCATAGTTTCGCAAACGTGTACAAATTTTACCATTTAATCTTACTAACACATTGCACAAGAGTGATTGCAGACCCCCAAGGCAGTCAATATTTTTCTCAGTATATTCCACACAGTTTGAACATATTACATGAATAAAAACAAAAATGATAGTATTCTTTACATTCTTTCGTGCATGATCCCGATGGGTGATTCCGAGCCAGCCCGTATAAAAGGTAGCAAGAGTATGTTCGTTCGCAGGTATGGCAGTTCGCTTTCGGCTGTATAGAGCAATAGCAAAAATAGATCGGCGATAGATCACGAGCGTGGGATCGTTGCGTTCGACTGTCTCTCTTGCTCCATTCTCTGTTCCGCTTTGGATCCAAAATGGCGCCTCGCCCAAGCGTCCCCGATGGAACAACAAAATGGAACAATAATGCAAAGAAAAAAGAAAACTCTCGGTCTCTTCGAAAACACGAACGATCGACGTCCTCCGAGATCTCCAGTCCATCGACGAACTATAGTATAATCTTTCTCTCGAGAACACTCGCCTCGAGACGAACAAATCACTGTTGGACAGAAGGCACTTCGTCACGTTCACAGGCGGCGCGGCGTAGTCGCGCAAAAGTCTCCGTTGACAGACAACAAAAAATGCGTGTCACGACGCATAACGCGCCGCTACGGAACAGAAGAAAAAAATCGTCACGCGTTCCCAAACTGGTTCCGTGGCGATTAACATTTCGCGGGAGCACTATGATATTTCATCGTTGCCCGCGGTTTTGCGTTCACGTTAAGCCGCGTACCCACTTGAGAGATACATACCCTGACTATCATGATCAAGATTGGGTTGGTGGAAAATGTTCATCCAAAAGTATACATTTTGGAATTGCAATTTTTTGTGTGTTGCAGTCATCAGGCTGTGGAAATTTATGCATTTATAGTGTACAGGAATTTTTTAGAAAATTGTGAACGTGTTTGAGCTAGAGTTTTGTGAAGTTTAGTAATAAACCTACCATCGGTGATCGAGTCTACTTTGACTCAACATTTCAAAGGCCTCAGCTTTAATGATTATGTAGAGGAACAATTGTCTAAATAGACCTAAGCATTGTCATCTACGCGATTCTCAAAAATATTCGCTTTCTTGATCTTTGATAATTTATTTATGTACAAATTTTACTGTGCTAATTTCAGCACTCTAATAATCGATTAAAATTACTTTATAAAAATATATTAGATTTTTATAATTTCTAATTGAAACACCGACTATAAAAATACAATAGTGTGTTTGTACGAATTTGTATAAATATTTCTTATTTAACACTTTGACTGCCGTCAATCACAGAAATGGAAGACGAAATTCTTTGCATAAAGATCCACCAACACTACCAATTCTCCACCGACCCAAAACAATTCTCAAATGGATACAGGGCTGAATCATCAACAGTCCTCCACTTCCGCCGGAAACGGTGCCTCTTCGTGGACGGTATTCACCTTATTCAGCGTCTTCGAGCCTCAAAGATGGCCGCCCATGTTTCGAACGACTTCGAACGACTTCGAACGACTTCGAACGTCCTCGATTTCGTCCTCGATTTCGTCCACGATTCAAAACATATATCCACCATGGAACCGAATCGGTTTCCGGTCCGTCAAGCAGGGCGCCGATCGATGGATCGGCTCGATCGCTCGCTATAAATTATTACGCGTTAGTATGTACAAACACATCGGCCGACAGCGAACGGAAGACGGTTCAGTCAGCGACGGCAAGCTCCTCGGCAGCTTCGATCAGGATTTTGAGGGATCTTCGCTGCTCATCTGGCCACTCTTCTTCGATTCCCAAAGATTGATCCTCTTCAGGGGATAGCAGATCACCGCTGACACGAAGATCAAGCTACCAGAAAGGTAGAAGGCAGCGTTGTAGCTCTTGGTAGCGTCCATGAACACGCCTGAGAAACAGATTAAAAGAAGATCGTTGTAAAAAAGGTTGACGGGGTGATTATGAGAAGTTTATGAAATGATTTATGCTCGCTAGAGAGATTATTCACCACTTTTTCGAGGGAGCGAAATTGCAAACACTCCACTGATTAGATAAACCGCGAACTGTTTCGACAACCGGTTGGATGATCGTATCGCTGTCAGCCGCTTGGATGATGATACGGCTAGATCAGCATAGTAATTTCGCTTTAGTGTGGAATTTTAGAGTCTGGTTAATGAGTTCCTTTAGACGATATAGTTTGCCTTTACAGCAGAGAGTTTTTATCTTTGCTGGTTCATTATTTTAGAGAGATATCATGTAAGACGTATCGCGCGAAATCGCAAATCAGTTCGCGATCGTATCGAGGACGGGATCGACGAGAATTAATCGAGCCCGCGGTTGACTGTGAGAGATCTACAAGTGATATTTGCGATTCATAGATTGTAATCAGTTTGATTATACACTCGGTAAGTATGAATTAACGTGAGACGGTAGCGTAGTGTTAGCTACGTTGGAGTGACTTCGGCGACATGAACAGGATTACAAAATAATTGCGAGCTTT
Source organism: Lasioglossum lativentre (assembly GCA_916610255.1). Taxonomy (NCBI): domain Eukaryota; kingdom Metazoa; phylum Arthropoda; class Insecta; order Hymenoptera; family Halictidae; genus Lasioglossum; species Lasioglossum lativentre. The sequence continues at coordinate 33,409,932 of OU744356.1, read as the reverse complement.
TTAATCACCTGCGAGAGGCGCGCCCACCGTTGCCGCCACACCTTGGAACAAAAGAAGAAGCCCGAAAGCGTTCGTCAGCTTCTCCAGGCCTAGAAGATCAACTACCAGGATCGATCTTAAAGAGGCAAACACCGCTGCGAAAACATCGGAACATTAAACCCTTCACCAATCGAAATAAAATTTAAATTGACAAGAAATTAAATAAAATTCGAATTCAAATTTTAATTATATTTAAATTCAAATTCAAATTTGGAAGACTATATGTATTGAAATACAAATTCAAATTTATAAACTCAAATTCAAAATTTTAAACTCAAATTCAAATTTGTTAAAATTAGATTTAAGTTGAAAAATTTTCTAAATCACATGCAAATTCAAATTTATTACATTCAATTCAAATTCTATTATATTATATATTCAAATTAAAAATTTTCTGAACGCATCTATTCAGGAGAAATGCTTTCAAACTGGACCAAAGCCAAAGGGTTCTTTATATTTAATTTAAGAGGAATACTTTTCTGTTGCATACTCACATATACTGATACCAAAAGTGGCAGCATAGAAGAATTGGTACCCCTGGGACAGCGATAGCCCGGAGAAAAATGTTAACAGTCCGCCAGCGCTGATGAATATGTTGTTAACAACCAGTGCATCGACTCCTGGCACGCTGCTTGCCAGGCCACAGACAATACGACCGATCGTGTTGCCAATACCGATTACAGAGACAAGGAACATGGCAGTGGATTGCTCGATTCCTGCTTTCGTGGCACGATCTGCGACAAAACAATGCGAGGCTTCTATTTATTTCGAATTCCCTTGGCCTTTGAAGTCTCGGTTCCAGTACTACGTGCATCAACCATTACAGGCCTCGAAATTCTACAATAGAATCCTTCTGAGGGACACTAAACATTCAAGAAACCTGAATTGTAAGATAACAATTCAACCCCAGTTCAATCTAAATCTAATCTAATCTATGTATTACTTTCTTTAAAAATATTATTTGAAAGATTTTTAAAGAAAATGGAGCCAATAGTGTTAATACAAATTGTTTCAATTTTTTTTAACTACATCGCTATTACTAAATTGTACATTTACAGGGTGTATAAAATTGTCAAATCTAATGAAATGGGAGGTTCAAGGCACAGTAAATAAATTCTTCATTTTACCTGTCGCCAAATAAAATTCTTTATAAATTACCAACTAATGAAAAATAGTAGTCTAAAAATGTATATTTGCGTGTTTGCACAAAGATCTACAGTCTAGTTGTTACAAGCTACAAAGCCACGTGACAACAACTAACGTACCTTGGACATATATGAATGGCGTGTAGAATCCCATCATAGTGAGTCCGCCGGAGATAGCCAGGATCAGGAACGACGGGCTCTTCAGAAGGCTTAGATCAAGCATAGTGGTCAGAATACGTCGGACACTCTCAGGACAAAGGTAACAGCTTCCGCTTTCCTCTTCAGCGACGTCAGTGGCCGTTGGCAAACGCGTTACCGACATGTGATAGCCCACGGACGATTGCTATAAATGTGTCCAATAATCTGGTCATTCGTGATTTTTCTTATCTGTATCCTTGACAGAACTAACGAACTCTTTGGACTCTCGCGTAGACGATTGTCGAAAAAGTATATAAAGTTAGAGTCCGACGATCAGAAATTAGGGGACGATTTATAGAAAAAGTTTATTTTCAATCGCCTCAATATTTCGGGATGAGTTATACTAACAATTTATTTTCAATTGCAATACTATTTGGGGGATGATTTTCTGAAAGAATTTATTTCCTATAGTCTGAATATTTGGGGGATGATTTTCTGAAAGAATTTATTTCCTATAGTCTCAATATTTGGGGGATGATTTTCTGAAAGAATTTATTTCCTATAGTCTCAATATTTCGGGGATGAGTTATACTAAGAATTTATTTTCAATTGCAATACTATCTGGGGAATGAGTTGCACTAAGAATTTATTTTCGAATGCCACAGTACTTGGGGGATGATTTACACTAAGAATTTCAACATGCTTTTAATTGGCACACTGTGTAAGGGGTTACCCAGTATCCCCAATAAGTAACCATCAAAGTTTACACATTCATGGCAAAAGTCATCAACCAAAACATTTCATCCCAAACATCCCCTATGAACTGAATCAAAGAAAATATAGTTTCCAAAGATCCTTAAAAGCATTCGACGAATGAAACCGTCCTCGGAGGACGCCCAAGGCCTCAAGTAAATCGGTGACGTCTCTTACCTGCGACTTGTAATGGGCCAGCCTGTTCAACGACCCCCCATAAAAGATATCGTCCCTGTAAAATGGTCTCTGCGGGTCCTTGCTGAATGGATTCCGCCTGTTGCCCACTTTCAACGATTTCTGGCTACAATCCGAGTCCGCGCGAAGGCGACGCCCGCTGATCGTGTGCCTGCGAATCTGCCAACAATATCCTCCAGTTACTTGACCTTCACCGAGATCTACTGTTATTGCGACTAAATGAATCGTTCTGGCACAGGACCACCCCGCAGACGCCATAAATGCCCATTATGTCCGCGGAATGGCTTTCCAAATTGATTGACGGAGGACGTCCAACTCGAAATATTAACCCCCTCGATTTTTCAAAAGAAATTTGGAGAGTACATTCTTGAAGAAATAGTTCCTCCAGTTTTTTATTTATAAAATTTAATCATAGTTGTTTCTCTTGAATATTTAAAAACACTGAAAATAATTATTTTTCGCTTATTGAATATTTATTTTCAACTTTATCGAAACTTTGCCCTAAAATGTCTGAAGGTGCAAGTCCTTCATCTTAGTATCCATAAAACACGAAAAAAATGTATTATTGATATATAAAAAAATAAAAATTATTATTGCTAGATTTTCTCTAGTGCAACAAATTATATCACTACTCAGGGTCCAACGTGTTTAATTCAATCTCTCGAAGACTCGCATGAACGTTCCCTCCCAGAACGATCACGGACAAGTTTGCCCAGCAACTCTGCATCGATAAATGAGAAAGTGCTCACCGTGGGCACCTTGCCGTTCAATCTTTCCACATCGCCGCCCAGAAGATTGTTCTCCTCCTCGGCGATCTTCTCGTCCATGTTCACGTCCAGGTCCGGATATATGGGGGCTGATAGTCTCTTCTCGGAGCTGCTCAACTTCCTTTCCATGGTCGTCTCGACGTGGACCTTGTGCAAGGAGTACAGTGACTTCGAGGCGCTGGAACAAGAAGTTTCCTTCTACCAGTTTCCGGAACCGAGTCTCTCTTATCCTTAGTGCTGCTTGTATCTTTACGAGCCGACACGCGACTCGTTTCCTCATCCTTTCGAACTGGCCTAACACTGGAGGACCCTTACCTTTACATGATATTCCTCAAAACATTCCTCACGTTATATCTTCTTTACATGTTTTTTTGGTTCATTTTGTGCGAAATCGTTATTGGATAAATAAAACTTGAACTTTGTGACTCTGTTGACGTTAGGGGATGATGTTAATTCTTACTCTTAGTTTACGTGGTGATGGGAATGTTGGTTGTAGTTTTGGCATGTTTTGTTTACGATCTACTTGGTGCTACTGTATTCAGAAAAATATTAGGAGACTTGTCAGATGTCTTAAGAACCTTAGATTGTTTGCTAGATTTCTTAAACATTGTGGACCACTTGCTAGATGTCTCAAAAATCTTCCAGACAATTTCATCATCATCCAACTATTCTTTCTACCACGTCTGGTACGCAAGCTTGATTTTCGCGGAATATTGGGGCTGCAATAAAGGATTAATAATTACTTGACTATGTTGTGGTTGCTGCCAAGCATCTCAGCAGCAGTTGGGTACTCGGTGTTGTTGTTGGTGCCGAAGAACCCGCTCCTAGCGGGTTGCACGCAGTGCAACGAAGTGGTGGACAATCCTTTAGCCATTAAACCGTTCTTCATTTCTAATCCGGCGTTTTCCGGTGTGGACTTCACCTTAATCCTCGTCGGCTTCAGCGGGCGGAACATCGCGCCGAAAATGGAGCAGTGCAACAGCATACCTGCGACATTTTCAGAGACCGTCTAATCCAGCCGACTGGCCCGCGTGTTCTTGTACAACTGGGTTCGCGAAATGTGGACGTGGGATTAGCTAAATCGGATGGAAAGATAATTTCTTTTTTCGGGGCGTTGCACCCTTTCTGCGGGCTCGTTAACTTGGACTGAGTAATCAGTAGACTCTGGCAAAAGAACTTTTTTAAATACTGACTCTTTTTTAGGTAGAATGATTTAAAACTCTTCATTACTCCTATTGAATGCGAACAACCCTTTAGTTTTTAGAAATATGTTTCTTGCGTTACCTGCTTGGAACAGCAAAGCTTTCCTCCAACCATACTTTTTGACAAGCATGTCGGAAATAGGTGCGAGCAAGAACGCGCCAATTCCGGATCCGCAGACTGCGATCCCAGTGGCCATTGCTCTCCATCTTTCGAAATAAAATCCTGTAGTTATCACAGCCGGCACATAAATCAGGCCTGTCCCGATACCTCCTAATAATTAAACAAACAAACAAACACCACGTGAAATCAGGGTAAAAATTAATGAGACAAGGAGTCTTCTCCTTTCTCGTAGGACGCCATTCTGATTTAACTTCGCCACAAAATAAACTTCCATTCCCATTTGTCCAAACAAAACAACAATCTCCCGCGTTTGCCCGGGAAAAAGAATTTCCCCGTTCGATCCTGATCGAAGGATCGAAGGAAGGGTTGTTTCGCGTGTACTTCCAAGGAAAAACGTTCATCGCGGGTGAAAATGGAACAGATTCGGTCGGCTGCGAGAGGGGAAAGTTTTCCGGGCGACGCGGCAGTAACTTCGCGTGGATATATCGTGCAAAGAACTTACCGAGGACGCCGTAAGAGATATAAAGGAACTCGATGGAAGTGCTGAAGTATGACAGGGCAAAAGCAGCGCAACTTATAACGCTCCCCAGGATCGCAACCAGTCTGAAGCCGTACCTGTTCGCCAGGGCTGAGACAAACGGGCCTGGGGACACAAGACATTCATATTTACAAGACACGCTGCGTTGAAATTAACAAATAAATATTCCCTGGCCATTGCGAAAATTACCAGAGCTGTTTTTATCGTTGAAAGATCTTGACAAATTTTGTTATTAGGCGTACGAATTAATTCGTAGTACTCCCTTCTTGAATTCGTTGATTTTTTGCTAATGAAGCATAATACGTTTTACTGTCGAAAATAATTTTCATCAATTATCAACGTCTAATTTTTCAAAACATACTCTACAAAATAATAAAAAATATATAACTCGTGTGATTTTTATTATTTGCACTTTGAAAAAATCACACGTGTACTTGAAATATCAATAAATATGTATGAAAAATCCCATTTAAAAAGGTTTAATAGTTTCTCTGAAAAAAATTCCTAAAAATGGCCTCGCAAAGAGATAACCCCCTCAATAGAAGAGAATAGGTTTTTGTTACTGACCAGCCATAAGGTAGAATCCTGATTGCAGCGATCCTACCAAAGCCACCCTCGCTTTCGACACGGTGAACTCATCGCTGATGTCGTTCAGGAACACTCCGAAGCTGAAGATGATGCCATCGACGAAGAGGTTGCACATGAAGGAGGCTGCCACGATCACCCAACCCCATCCACCGTCTGGCGGCACCACCATCTCGACTTCGATGCTCTGCCAACAAGTTTTCGAGGACATTCTCGCAAAAAGTCTCGCACAGGATGTTGGACAAGCCAATACTTACTTTAACTTCTTAATCTAGGGAATGGGTTCATAAACAAACTATAGAGTAACTCTTAGCGAACATAACTCCAACAACCCACTTTCGTGTGTCCGTTCTTAGGTGTGACATTGTTGACTGAACGAACTGTCTCAAACATTTTTATTCTTTCCTACTCGCAATCAGAAATTATAGAAAGTGTAACTTGTAGAACTTTTACAGAAAGTAAAATCAAGTATGTCGTTGTCCTTAAATAATTTATTGTAAACTTGCGAATTTCCAACCATCGTACACTAAATTACTTTGAGCAGCCAGTCCCACAGAAAATTCCTGAGAAAGGTAGAACGTCCGAGAAGAAGGCTTCAAAAAAGTATTAAACAATTTACCGTTAAACTTCACCTTAGGAAACCAAAAATTTTTAACTTCTTTTTCTATAATCCTGTAGATTTTGACGAGAAAATGCTAAAAATCCAAGATTTAATGTTAGGATTTTACTAGTTCCAAAGTTATGTGTGTTTAAAGTTTAGCGATTTTCAGCGTTTTCGAAAGATAAAGACGCCGTCATATTAAAGAGAAAAACAAGGCATTCGATATAAATCACAAGTAGACTATTCTGGCAGAGAACAATTCACTCTTAAAGAGTGGAGGGTTAAGATTTCAGAAGGAAAATCAATTTCCCAGTGGAGATCGAGTACGGAAAAAATTCTCCGAAAATTTCGGGAATGAGAAAAGATCCGGGACTTTGTGGAACACGTTAAAAAATACCGGTTCAGCTGTTTTTTTCGCGTGCTGCGGACTCGAAATTCCATGGGCGCCGAGACGTTTCGACATCGAGTCGCCCGTGGAAATTCACAAGGTGCTTAAGATCAAGGCCGCGCAGAAAGTGAGCAAACGTCGACTTTCGCGTGTCGTGTGGCGTCTCGATGCGGTCCAAGCCGCGTGACCCAAAACGCCGGCGAGTTATCAACCCGCTGTGCGACGCCAGATACCATAAACTGCTCGAGAAAGATGAAAAGACCGCGTATTTTTAGTCCCGCCGTGCCTCGGCAACATTATCAACCTCGCCGTGTCTTTAACACTCTAACTAGCCCTCTAAACCTCTTTTCGTACATTGAAATCTAACCCGCAATGTGCCAATGTTTTAAATTTTTAGATTTTTATGAAAATGCAAACTTTCAATTCACAATGACGATCTGAGGATCTTTAATCAAAATAACAATTTTCTACGTCTGTTGCAGGAAGCAGGGATCACTTTGAAATTTTACAAATTTTAAAATAATGACAATAACGATTTTGCCCGATATTTGATCCACTCTTAGTGCGATCGACCTGCCCTCTTCACGAAGGCAAGGCTTGGCATGGATCTGGCATGGAATTGGCATGGATTTGCCATGGAATTGGCATGGAATTGCGCCTGCAAACTGTGCAGCGAATCCACTAATCGTCAAAACTAAAACATATTTATACTTGCTAGCATAGGTATTTCTGTAACACTTCAATATTTTACAGCGTCGCACCAATGTATCCCAGCCGGTTCTCAATTCAGCAGAGGAGGAAATCGTGACGAAGTATTGCCAACAATGCCCGCACTATCCTCCAGAGGCCCGGCACATTTGAAGTAATGGTAACGACGAAAGAATTACACGACACAGAGGTGTTAACAGAACGAGCGACCGCACTAGGTGTCATTACAGAGTCATTTCGCGGTAAACAACTCTCCTGGCAAACAGGACAACGCTATATAGCAGAGAACTCTCTGGACCGATCGAGCGACCCCGCCTCCGGTTTTCATTCTAGAAACACGTGCAAGTTCCATCCTGACCGTACTCACCTCATTATTGTTATCCTGAATGTCTTCGAGCGGCAGATCCTCGTTCTTGCAGCCGCCATTCTGGTGCGGTGCCTTGGCGACTTGCTCTTCCACTTTTGTCCCCAGCGACGCCATCGTCGTCCACGGTTCACTGCAACAGACACCATCAAATTTCGTTAAAAATTGGCACACTAATTGTTTAACACGAGTTGTATTAACACTTAAATGGAAAGGAACAAGTATTTGAGATTTAAGAGCATTTAAAAAAAAAAAAATGTTTTTCAGTTTTATATTATTCGGAGGAACGAATTGTTTTTTGTCCATTTATGTGCAAATATAATTTTGATGAAAGATAAGAATTCCATCAATTCTTTTAAGATAATTCTTTGAAGATACTAATTTTTATTCTAGACGTATCAAATTCACAGTCTAATAATGATTCGAAACGCCGAGATAAGGTTTAATGTTCTTAAATCTGGGGATAGTCAACTGGCGCTAACTGCAAGATAAGCATAATGGTCCGGCGACCATTTTAATAACCCCATTCGGCTATGAACTCATTGTCAGACATAATCCTGAGTTGCCATCACTGTCTATAGACCACCTACTTGGGAATCGTCGTACAATTAATTCTCAGAAAATTAATATTTTTCACTACTTATAAGGGATTTATCAAACCCATAAATTCAAAAAATTATGAAACTTTGCACACAATTGGAATAAGTTATGCTTGATGCAACCCTATTTTTAAATTAAATTATTATCTAACTATTAAATTTCAATATTTTCTTTTATATCTCGAGAACAATAAATGATATTTTAAAAAAGCTGCAACGAAAGTTGAAAGGTATTATTGTGTCTACCAAACTGTGTAAACGACGTTTTTTTTAATGTTTTTTGAGAAATGCATTTAAAAAAATTTGATCCTGTAGAATGATAAAATGCCGAAAAAAAGAATTGCCAGGAGCACAATTTTCGCGATCAAAACAGAAAGAAAAAGCGATCGCTATATCGTTTCCTCTCAAGATAACTCCTCGACTATGGGTAATCTCGCTAATGGCTCGAAGTAGAGACAATGATTCTACAGTCGGAATAATCAGAATCGTATCCACTGCTCCCTGACGTCGCTAATGAACTGTATTATTGAGCCTGGAATGAATGTTTCTAGTTTATCGGTCAATTTGTTTATACAGACTGGCTACGGACGCGGACACACCCATACCAACCGAGCGCACACCTCCAAATGTTGCCGGACGGACGCGCGCTCCGTTTAATCGCTTATGTATTATTTAATATTTTATGCATGTATTACCTGTCCGCCGGTCGAACAAGCAAGTAAATACGAGCATTATCATACCTATAAATTATACGCTTGCGCACGCGTTTTTCGAAAAGAGGACAAAACGGGCGTCCAACCCCCTCCAACGTTGTTCCACGCGGATTCTCCAATGGAAAAACGCGGAGAATCAAGTGGGACTATTTTTGTACTGATCGGAAACCGGATAATTATTGTAATAGTTGCGACAATCACTCATTTTTGCCACACCCTCGAGCTGATGACGAATTGATCGTGTCATGCTCAGCGATAAAATGTCGCAACCACTATAGCGTGATTCTGCAACTCTGGGTGGGTGGAGATCTGTTAAAAAAAAACGAACCGAAAAATTGACCTTGACCCTTTTTCAAGGTCAAACATTTTTTTTTTATTGCATACTATAGTACTGGTCGCGAAGAACAGTAGTTCCAGAGGAACTATACGTCACAAGACAACCGTTCTCTTAAAAAACAACTTTATAGTTTCGTAAATTGTTTTATTCCGTATGTCTACAGGATGTCCCAAAATGGTATAAACATCATACTGTACATTAACCTACTGTACGGCTATGTAAATTCATGTACTTTTTTTTTTAATTATAAGCTAAATATATAAGAAAGTATATTTATTATCGACGATTTATCCTCCTTGTTCGTCAGAGATTTCTCGAAAAGTGGCAATTGAGATATGTTAATGTCAATTTAGCATTCTGATTGCGTAAATTTGTATATTATCCGCCGTTTCAACGTGATAATCGTACAGATGAAAATCAGCATCCACGGATGTTTATGCAATCTTCAGTGTTTCGAAACAATTTTTTAAAAACCTATGCATATTTAGACGAAACTTGTTTTCTGTACGGGAGGAAGGTAATACAGAGATACTAGGAATTTTTCTATGGAAAAATAATGTATGTAATATATGTAAAAAGTCGTGTGGTCCAATATTAAGAAAGTGTCTTTTTAAGGGTGTCCGAATATTAATAAGAGTCGCTGTATATTTAATAAAAAATCAAATTTGAACTTTTGCAAATTCACACTGAAGTAATACATAAAACAAAGAATAAATTGTCTTTTGTCTAGAGAAAAATTGAAACCCCGAGAGTAGATCCGATTGACAAATTTGTAAAATGAAGAAGTTACCTGACAGACGTAACGATAGTTAATGGTCGCATGCGAATGGGGTCGATGAATAGACGCGAACTGAAGTTCAAGGGGGCCGAGAGAAGTCGCCGTATGAAGATTTACGGGGTCGGATCGACGGGACGCATCTCGTCGAATTGGTCCTGAGAAAACTTGTTCGCGGCTGATTAGGCTCCCGGCGCAGTGGCAAAGGAGCCAATCAGCCCGTCTCAATTGCCACACGAACAACGGGAGTGCTGGCCCCGGAGTTCTCCGCCGAGCTGATACTATTCGTCACGTGCCGATTGTTCGCCGTGTTCGGCCGACCTTGACCTTTCTCAATGCTGCCGGTCGACCTTGATCCACGCGAACCAACTTCTCGCGATTCGAGCCAGAGAAAATATCGTTTGACTTCGTGGCTTTCCAACGATTTCTGACACACAGCTTTTCTTGCAGTATGTATATCTCTATCTCTATATACAGGGTGTCCCGTAACTGGTGGAACCAGCGAGTAGGGGGTGATTCTACGTGAAAAATTGAATCGAAAATGTACAATAAAATTTTTTCATGACGCTTTATTTTCGAAAAAAAACAAGTTTGAAAATTTACGTAAACGTTCGACGCAATTTAATTAGGAGAGCACAGTTATGTTTGCAACTCCGTGGACATCACTTCCAACAGTTCATAAATTAGACGAATTCTGGAAATCAGCCCATCGGCTCGACCTGTTCTCGAAATTATGAGTTTTCCAAAATTTTCAAAAGATGGTTTCTTCTCGTGGAATTATTATTATTATATTTCTTGTGTTTAGGTTTTTACCCGTTACAATCTTAAGTGTACATACGGAATAATTTTATTTCTTCTTACTACCACTGATCCGAATTAACTAAAATTCACTTGACTCGTGTATAATCCAGTCTAACTATGTGTGTATAAACCATATAAAATGTAATAAACAAATTAACTAAACATGCAGATATAATTCAATTTTGCTAGATCCTCGCTTAAAAATTAATTTTTCATTCAATTGAGTGAATCAAACTCATGACGAAGATGTCAAACAAAATCTGCTAAGAATTAATTCAACAATTAATTCTTAGCCCTTTCTTCAAGAATTTGTCGATTATAAAAAAATAATCAAAATATACAGTCTGCAGTTGAAAATGATCCCAATAATTATTGATTAATTATGAGAGCTCCGAATTAATTTCTACACCAAATACAATGAATATAAATTTTTTCCGAAAATGTAATAAACACATCCTCCACACCCGAAATTTGCAACACAAAGGGTAAAGGCTCGCTAATTCCTACTTACCGTTGCAGAGTCAGCTGAGCGTTCACAGAAACAGTTTCCGGCACACGCGACGAAACAGAATAACTCGATAGAGAGTAGCCTAAGCAACACAGCGAAAAGTGATCTAACCGGAGACCAGGCTCCCGTTTAACTCGTCTAACACATCGAACACACTCGAAATTTGCAAAATGAAAGCTCACTAATTCCTACTTACCGTCGCAGAATCAGCTGAGCGTTCACAGAAACAGTTTCCGGGACACGCGACGTTGCGGCGAAAGAGAGTAACTCGATAGAGAGTGACTAGCCTAAGCTATCCGGCGAAAAGTGATCTAACCAGAGACCAGCTAATGAGATACTGTCCGACCGCCGCGATCGCGGACAATTGAGTAGTCCCATCGCAGTGCAACGGGCCGAGCCGCTTTGTATCTTGTACATATTTTGTGAATCGCCGATAAGATATACGACCCGTGACAACCGGAACAATTTACATGCTCCAGAGAATCTCTGTGCGAAAACAGAACGCAAGCTGTTTGCCTGTGGATCGTTCGAGGCGGACGGTAGCAAATCAACGTTGCCTGATACCGACGACGACAGGAGCAAATTCGGGGATCAAACAAGAACAACAATGTTTATTATTGTACTCCTTATCGCTGCGGATTTTATGCTGTGAAAATGGGTAGCTGAGATTTAAACCAGAGCATAGATTAAAAGAGTTGAAGAGATTCAGTGCATTAGACTCGGCAAAATTGTTAACCCTCCGACAGCGGTGCCTGGGTCTATTGTGACCCAGATATCAAAATCGACATTTAATTACTCAGTTTCTATTGACAGCTGTTACATTAGAAACAAAAGGAAAATGTGTCTACGAGAAGTACCGTAAAAAACATGCTTCGAAAAATTGATAAATAAAACAGTGAATAGTCAAAAACGAAATTATAATAGTTGCAAGAATGGTCCGCTGTTCGAGGGCTGAAGGGAGAAAGAAATTATTCCTGTTTCGCTCCTGTTCATTGTGATCGATGTTTTGTTTTGCATGAAAATTCGCTGTCTACTATCACTGAAACGTAGTCATTATCACTGCGGAACAACGATGCTGCCGAAACCGATTTATCGAGCGAACTGGCACGAGATCGAGAGAACTGGAGGAAATCCAGTTTCGAAAGGAATGTTTCGCCATCTTGGAAGAGACCGGTTGAGAATATCGGACGATTCTGTTCGCGAATTGATGGGTTCTTATGGGAAGCCAGTTTTTATGGAGAAATATTCAATTAGATAACAGTTCCACAAAAGTGTACTGGTGATATAGCTCTGGAAATATTAATATATTAATATAATATAAATTGATATTCAGTAACATTAATTAATTTTCACCGATGGCCACCATAGCGTTTAACGTGTTAAAAAAAGGAATAACTTCTTTAAAATTGGTACAAATCGTTTTGGATTTTTTTTTGACATATTAGAAAAATTAGTTTACTAGACAATAACGTGGTAAAAATTTTTTTTAAATTGCAATTAGTTGGAATTACAAAATGAAGATTGTGATTTTTAACTTTTTTTTTACGATTTAGATGTTATTTAGTTATAGTTACTTTCATTTGCAACGAACCACGTCTACATCGGTAAAATTAGATCATTTATATTTGCAGCTAAATGAACTTATGTTATAATCGAAAAAACACTTATCTTTCTGTTCCTATTTATGAGTTTCATTTCACACGTTAACTGGCTCACCAGTGCTCATAAAAGTCACATAAACTCAGCCATACCAGCTTATTTAATAATATAAGAATGGGGAAGACACGATTTATTACAGCAATTACCTCTGTCACTATCTTACACGTGATAGATCCTGAACTAGTTTGGTGTACTTAATAGATTGTCATGAAAATTGATTTTCAAGTTTGAAAGTATTAAAAAACTATGTATGAAATTTATAAAAGCTGCCCTCAGGAATTCCTTTATAAAGTGTTCTCATCTATCTGCGGAGAAATTTTTATGAAAAGAAATTTAGGATAGCTACCCTTGGAAATTTCTTTAGAAAGTATTGTTATGGTGTAGATATTTTTCAGTCTGTATAGTGAAAGATGAAAAAGTCAATGCACCTATAATATGATGACCTTGAGTTGACCTTGAAAAACTCTCTGAAAGTACTGAAGGTCACCTTGAAGTCTCAGAAAAAAAATGAAATTGTATTAATTCTATGCATCCCTTAAAAATGCTTCTACTTAATTAAGTTTTTTCACTGGTACTAAATTCTATAATTTATAAATATTTACCGAAATTACTGCAGAGACCAGGAGGAACAAAATGCTATACCAACTTAGATTCAATATGAATGAGCAAAGGGTTCACACTGACTCTTGCAGATGACTTCGTTAATGTAAATACTAAAAATGCAAAGACGTGTTTTCTAGCCTAATAGATGGAGTATTTCGATGACTATGCGACACCTCGACCGGCCAAGATCGGCGCAGCCGGGTCAACGTCCCTTTCACGTTCTCCTTCCTCGTTGTCCCTTTTGACGATCGTTCAGCGCAAGGTCGCCACGGATATAAATACAAGTAGCCACGAGTTAGGTGAACGCTGGCCTGTTGGGAGTATTTCAACACCCGTGTAGTGTAGCGAGCGCCGCGCCGGTTAGGTTAGCTACTGTTCTCTTCATCTCGTGACGCCTCCACGTGTAGACGCACAGTCAAACGCGTATTGTTGCACGGCTTCGTCGAGTATTGTGCAAACAGGATTGTGTAAACGAGAACAACCGATAACAGGGGCCCCTGATTATTTTTAGGCGGAGGCTCTCTCCTCCCTCCAGTCGAACAATTCTGCCCCCTGGACTCTCGAATCAGCCGAACGACAATATCGACGGACATCCCCGAGTAGGTTAACGTTCAATTTGGACATCAACCATTTTGGACATCAATCGACCCCCTAGGATCCACAATTATTCGGAAATTGATCGTAAATGAGCTAAGGGCTGTTCATTAATTGATTAACATTGTCCCAACTATTTACACGGTAATTCACACAATTTACACGATATGAGAATGATAACATTTTTTATTAAAGTATCCTAATAATTTATTTATGATGAATGTGAAATCATTGTGAATGTGAAAAAATTTCTGTAACTTTAAAACAACTCTGGGTACCTACAAATCAACAACGAAATAAGAATTGACAGTGACGATGCATAACATTGATCCATGCTCCTCGGTTTACAAAGAGACACAAAGGAACAAGATACTTTTGTCACATTGTGGCTAAAAATAAAATTAGGCTGGAATATATTGTCTCAGTGTGTGACTTCAAAGCTATACAGTGTGGGTTGAGATGCATATGATACTGAATACTATTTAAATGTTCTTGCTTTTGAAGATTTGGAACAAATTTGGAACATTAGATATATTGGTACGAAAATTCATTTTTAAATCTGGGGAAATGATTCGTGAATGAGTCTTCCATTTTTGGGATCAATGGGAAAAATTAAATAAATGAAGTAAAGAAAAAGTTCTTTTCCAGATTTTAGATGGTAATTTCCCATAAAAATTGAAGACTTTAGTCAATAAATATGTGAATAACAGATTTATATAACGAGTAAATATTGTTAAAAGGAGCTTGAACCGTGGTTTTTTCCTCATTGAAGTCTATCAAGACAAATTTTTAGCTGACTATCCACTAGCTCTCTTCTTGACTAGCTGTTCTTCAATGATAAAATCGAAAAAAGATGGGAAATACAACTGTTGTTTACGAGGCACTCCAAGTGATAAAAGTAAATGTTCGTCACAACATGTTTTCGTAAAGACCCATTCATTAGGATTTATGGGATCTAAAAAGATTAATGGAGCAATCGCTGTTTTTAATTTTAACTTTCCAGCTCCGACTGCGTTCGCTAGATTACTTTAATTTTATGGGATTTGTTGGGTGATAGTTTAGCAGATAAGTAAGTGTGCTAAGGAAGGTGTACTATAAAAATTTTCCATTGACTAATTTATCACGGATCATGTGACAGATGATCATCGAAAGCTGCAGCTGTAAAAATACAGACACTAAACCATCTCTCAGCTGCTTATTATCTAAGATCTTAATTCAGCCCTGCCTGGGCTGAACACTATTTGATATTCTGGCATTAATCGATAAAAGGGATTTTTGGGACTCTAAAAAAAATTTCTGTTTGAGATGGAGAAATTATCTGGAATCTAAATAAAGAGTTGACACTATCAAGTTGCAGATAAGCTAGTTGACTATCGTCGAATGGGTAGGAAAATTTTTATTTCAATGCTGTAATGTAACACATTTCTCAAATGAACAATTACAAGCCTTGAATAATTTTTATATTTTCTTGCAGTGACAAAATCGTACCCAACTCAGAATGAACTAGAGAAATTGTAATTAGAATAATAGCAACTTTAGACCTCCTGCTGCGCGTTTAATCAAATTAGTAAGCGTAAAATGTGTGCAGTCTGCGCACACAAGAAGATTACTGGCAAATCGAAAGCAGAGAGCTCGTAGATTACCGTACCCAGAATTTCAAAATGTAAATGAATTATCTTTGTTAGCTTTCGGAGCGCAATCTCTCCGATTACGGTGATTCATAATATTAATACCGAGAATGATAGTTTCCCGCTGTACCGACACCCATTGAACCTAATTGTGATTGTGAAACACTTTTGTGTTTTAGAAAATTCTGTGAGAACATTATAGCTAATGTACTTATTCGCCTCTTCGACGTCGGAGCCCTGGTCTATTTTGACTCGGAGTATTAAATTAGTCATTTAATTACTGAATTTCTACCCATTGAATTCACTGAAGAAAATGTTACAGTAAGAATATCAATGAGACTATTGGACCTACAATAAAATTAATTTTATTTTAGATTACAAAATTTAATTTAAAAAATTGATAATTAGAGCTGTGAATAATGTTAAGCAACATGAATTTTATAGTTGTGAAAAACGTTCGAATATTAAGTATTATTATAAATCTACAGCTCAATCAAAGACTAAGACGATATCGCTACTGTCAATTCTTATTTCGTTGTTGATCTGTAGGTATCCAGAGTTGTTTTAAAGTTACAGAAATTTTTTCACATTCACAATAAAAATTCAAGGTATTCAGTCTATATTTTATCATAAGTAAATTATTAGGATACTTTAATAAAAAATTGTATCATTCTCATATCGTGTAAATTGTGTGAATTACCGTGTAAATAGTTGGCACAATGTTAATCAATTAATGATCAGTCAAAACTAAGAAGATGGAACATTTCTTTGAACATTCGCCAATTATTGCTTATATAAAACCTACCCGAGGTTCTCCAGGAAATCGCGAACTGCTAATCCGAGCTATCACATGCCAGTACACTAAAAATGGCCGCGACAGAAAAGACTGAATCATAATTATCCGGGTTAGCTCGTGCACGCGTTACTGGCAGACAGAGCTCGAAAAAATTGCGTCATCCGACCGAACTGTCACCGATCTTCGTGTCGAAACTCGGTAAAAGCGATCCCACAACCATAAAGTCACTAGAATCGTTTAGCGAGGTTCCGTAGACTTGGCCCTCAGAAATGGGACGAAATACACGACACCGGCAACGGGAAACTTGGTTTCGATCAGCGAATTCTGCATCAATACAGAATGCTTAGGAAACATAGTACATATAGTATGTACATCCACACAGTTCTCGGTAGGCATTCTGTTGGCTTTTAACGCAAGATGAGAGCTGAGAAACCTTTCTGACTAAAGAAGCAAACTCTAATGTTACGAAAACAGAAAACTGGAGACATTGAGTCGTATGCTGGAGTATATTTGTGAGGATCTGATTCTCCCTCGTTAGCGTCGCAAAATGGAGAACGCATCGCAATGGTACAGAACAACTAGAACAAAAACAGGTGAATCATAGAAATCCTAAAAATTAAAGAGGATAGACAATAAATCAAACAATAATTAAATGATGGAGAACACAGCGCGACGTGACAGATTATTGACCATAAACAAGAACAAACACAGCCGAATCTAACAATTCTCCGGCTCTAAAAATTCGAAATCGAGGAAACTATTTTGAGATGACAACTGTGCATCCAATAAATAGTTCTTCGGGAGGATTTCGTGGTTCCAGCGTTCCAGGTTGGTTCTGAGGAATGCCATACTAATGCAGAAGTGCAAGTAGCAACGAAACGACACACCGGCCCGAGACATCTCGAAATAATCCCCGGCTCCATGACTGGTCCGAGAATAGTTCGCCGCCCAATAATAGCGATATAGAAAAACGGGTCCATGGGAGGAATTCGTATGGTGTCCGGGTAAATCCAGGGAGAGCGAGAGAGACGGTCTCGTCTTGAGGTAATCGTGTGCTCCAGAAACCAGAAGGAGCAATTATCTCTGGGAACGACGAGATAGCTATTATCTTGTTACGCTGGACACAATGCAGTGGCCCGTTTGTTCGAGAATTCATTTCTGGCTCGATACCAAAACCTTTCCTCCCTTTACCTTCCCGCCTCCCGCCGCCCAGTCTCTTTGTGTGTCTTTTATCCGGGAGATAACGAAAACGATAACAGAATGAGGAGAACAAGAGGAACGACGATCTATCGGCATTAAACGCAGCTAAGCCCCTGCCCTTTGCACAATTATCGAAATATTAATAATAGTGGGATTAGTAGCGCTGAGAGTTCCGAACTCTAATGGGGGTGGAAGGATCGGGATTATGCTGATTTTTATGGACGATTATTAACCGTATGCAGGGGGAATATTGTTTTTAAATGAATTTTACTGAAAAAACGTTTACCACTTTTATGTTATTCGTATTGTTAATTGTAATCGATGAACGATATATTTGAAAGAATTGTTGTTCGCCCATTTAGACAAATTTATTAAAATTGCTATTCCTCGGAATTTGGACAAAAGTGAAGGTCACGATTTTTAACTTTCTTATCTGCGCCTATAATGAAAATTGAAAATTTGCCTTTTGTAGATCTAAGTAGATTATACATGGACAAAGTTTCATTGACATTGGTCGACGCATAAAAACGCTATGGACATTGAGAGATGTTAGAATTTTGGGCATTTTTGCCATTTTTAATTATTGATAGCGCATAGCAACTTTAATCGATTTTTATGAAAGTTTCTGCATGTGTGTAACTTATCTAGATGTACAAAAGGTATATTTTCAATTTTCATTATAGGTACAGATAAAAAAAAAACCTTCACTTTTTTCGCAGTTTCGACAAATGGTAATTTTTAATTTTAAGGTTCAATATTAAACGAGTTGTTAAAGGATGTCCACCTAATCTTGTCCCCGACTGTATTATAGTATCTTACCCGTCTGCGGTATGATCTATCCAAACACCTATCAGAACAAAGAGGAACTCGGATTCGCGATGACGTGTTCGCGAGACCCTTGGACAATGATTATTTCTCGGCTGCCCGGCCGCGTGGTCCGGTCGTGACTCAATGTGCAGAAACGTATTTATAGCCACCCCAACAACATTTAAATGGCACATTTCGATAAGTTATTGTTCGGCCACCTCGTGTTTTCCATGGAGCTTCTATCATCGGCAGAAACTTTTCCAATCGATGGATAACGCTCTTGTCGTTTTGTTGCTCGGATTCGTCGGCTCTCTGTCTTATTGCTTAACCCAGATAAACGGCACATGACACGGCCAAAGACGCTTACGGTGCCACAACACGACGATTAAAACATTACTATACACGCAAGATAAATGGTAATTACGCGAGCGACCGAGGCTGTAATTTCCAGTTTGTTTGTTTGCCGGACGCTACCCTTGCGACGAACGCTACCCAATCAATCATAAATTGCTGTTTCTATTGTGTAACTCGAAAGTGTACGTCGCGTAGGACACAATGTTATTGCTAGACAAAAAATGGTGAGAAACAAAAGTGACATGAAAATTTTACTAATGCAACATTACAACATTGTTCGCTCTTCTACTATCTTTACAGTGTTTTATTCGAGCAATCCACATTTGCCATAAATGTCTGCATCAATTACAAGAAATTGATTCACCTAATCATTTTTGCGGAATCGCCGACTAATAAGTCCAGAATTATCGGCGGAGTTACTCATTCAACTTTCTTTAATCTTCGCACAGTAATTCTCTGATTACGAGTGATTTATTCAGCGTCGGAGAGTCGTTTTTAACTTCGGGTCAGGAATCGTGTCATATGTGGGTAACGCGACAATCGAGGTATTAATGGAGACGTGTAAAAATAAATTGACATTGCCTGGAGATTACAGCACGTCCAGCACGCTCATTAACATCTCCGCTGCAACGGTTGATTATGTAAAATCTTCTTGATTACTTTTGCTAAGAACTGTCGAATCTGAACTTCGCGGAATCGAGATCAATTTTTATGGTATACCGTCGATGTTGTAACCACTGTCGCCAGGTCTAGACTGGTCCCCCCACTCTACCTTCCCCTTCCACGACGACCTAACCCAGGCTTCCGCCGCGCCGCGGCCCGGTCACGTGACGCGCCTCGTCTCCGTCCTCGTACATGTGTCCGGTACTGGCAGAGAGGGGGCAACTTTTTCCCCTCGATTCGCGCTCCCTCCCCTCATTTGGCGACACTGATGGTAACAGAATTTGTATTTTGCTCTTTTAACATCACAGGTCATCTTCAGGCTAAATCGGTTGTGGGAAACAGAAATTAAATAAAAATCAATTCTTTCATCCGACAATTTTAATAAGTCTAAAATAGTGTAATAATATTTTTAAATTCTTCTAGTGCCTTCAAATTTTTCAATCTCATTAATTTTTTCTTATAAATGCATAAAGTCTACAAATTAAATAGTCAATTCTAGGGAACAGAAATTGAATAAAAATGAATTCCTTTTGCTGATAATTTTAATAAGTTTAAATATTAATTTCAAATAATTAGATTTTACTTCTAATAATTTTAAAATCCACGGTGAACAAATCAAATAGTCAACTTAAATGAATTCTTAAATTCTTGATTACATTCCATTATTCCAACCATTTATTTCTGTCACGAATGTATAAAATTCGCAGTTTAAAAATCGAAGATAACAAATTCACCTAACGTTAAGAAAATTGTTTCTGTTTTGAAAAATTCGTGTAACAGTATTTTCTCCAAGCAGCGTTGAAACGATGAGCCAAGTTGGATTTCGGCTGTATCGATAGTCGGCTGAATGAAACGAGCCTGTTAACGAGAGGAAGTCCGTTCATTTCGATCCGAGAAGCGAGCAGGATCGCTCGAAGTCGTCGGGCATTCATCGCGTCTTCCTGGAAACGCCGCGGAAACAAACTATACGTATTGATGGCGGGAAAGGAGCTCTCTCGTTAGGGACACCGGCTCTCGTTCAATTCGATTTAGCCGGTGTATTGAGTTTAATTGGAAAATTGTCAGGTTTTCAATTGAATTTTCATGCGACGCTAATTGGTACCGGCTAACGCGGAGAACGGGCCCAGCCACCGACAAAGATGCGTACAATCGACCAACCGGATCTGCTCTTAATGCACGCGTACTTAATTACCACGTGAGATCGACACTGCTAGCCTACATATGTATACGCAATATCATACTAATCTCTCGAATCGACACTAATGATATTTCAACCCTAGAAATCACTACACCCTCCAGATTATTTTAATTATTTTCTATGTGGACATTTTCTCTTCTTCGTGCACGTGTACATGAAGGTATGCATACTTTAAAAATGGTAACAAAATAATATAAATGTTTTATTGAATTATTAACAATCAGACTGCTAGAATATTACTATTCTTCTTCGTTCAAAATAAAAATGTCCTATATCACTTGCAAAAAACAAGGCCAAATAAAAATGGCCCTCTTTACACGTTTTATTCAATAATTAAAAAAAAAAAAATGATAGCTAATGTTGTAGCAACATTCTCAAACTGTTAATCTCAGCCTTTTAATAAAGTCATAAAATCCACAGTTTAATAATTGCACACGTGTACAGCATGATTTAGAATTCGTATAGTCACAAACGTCCCAGCTCAAATTTTATCAAACTTCACTAAATGGGTTATAAATGGAGCGAAAGCTCGCGAAGAATCTGTTTATCGATCAGCCAAGTGGCAAGGGCGGAAAGTTTGCTCGAGCACGGTACCATTCTGTGACGACTCGAGCCCTCGAGATCGAGATCATCTCGTAGATCCTCCGCGATGATTGATTACGATAACAAGAGCCACTCGGTGCCCGATTACCTTCTCTCGAGTATTTACTAAATTCCAGCTCGTCAGATAAACCCGATTCCGTGACCATTATTACACACATTCGGCCCCGGCAATGGCAAAGCCGTTGACGTCAAAAGTCACGCCGGTATTTATATGTACGTGCAAATATTAGCGCCAGCCGCCGCGACGCGTCGTACCTATCCGTCACCGACTACGTTCCAATATTTATTTGCCACGATATAATTTTCCATTCAATTGTTGTCCCAAGTGTTCGGATACCGTGATACCGGCGAAAGCTCCCCTTTCCTTTGTTGACTTTGTCTCGCGCAAAAATCGTGTCAATGCCCAGTTAAATATCGTTATGATAATATTTGCTTAATTGATCGGGGAGAAATTTTTTTTTATTAGGAAATCTATGAGATTTATTACAACATAATGTACATTACAGACAACAGTGAATAAAAACGTTAATAACATTGTGAGGAAAGAGGAGAAAGATCGAAGAGATTGTTTCTGAAAAATATGTGCCATTTTATGTGAATGTTAAATTCAATGGCAAAATGTGTTGTAATCATTATGTCAAAGTAGATGAAAGAGAGCATAGATTAAAAAAGAATTTGAGAATGTCTATAAATTATTCCTGACTTCATAAAATTATTGAATAAAGAATATAAAGAGGACCATTTTTATTTGGCTCTTGTAACCCTTGCAGTGAGTGCAGAACATTTTTATTGTACATACTAAAGTGCAATAATCTGTAGCAGTTTAACTATTGATAATTAAATAATCCCACTAACTTTTTAACATTACTCAATTTTTTCGCTAACCTCTTCAACACGAGATCTAGAGCAGTGCATTGTATCACTCTATAAAAATAACAATAATGTTGTCCAGAATGTTCATTTCGTTTTCGATTAATCGATTTTTAAGCAGACAAATGGCGTGGTGAAATAAGAGGAAGCCTGAGCAAAAATAAGACATTAATAAACAGATGAACACATTGTGTATATATGCTCGTGTTATCTAATAATATTAACCTAATATTTATTCAGGTTTTCAGCGAAATAAATTTATTGAATAATTCCCCATGAATGAACCTCCAAAATGTCAAGTATCGTTGATTGAAAAATATTAAACCCATCCTTTGAAAAATAAATTGTACTAACTTTTTCAAGAGTGATTTTCATTCCCAGTGCAACAAAGGATTAAAAACTGCTCGAGTCATCCAATAAGAAGCACGTAACCGAGAAGCTGAATGGTCAAAATGCAGTCAACGACACGAGCACCGATTAAAAAGAGGACGATAACGTGTTCGATAAACTTAGATCAGTTTTTATGTTGTTTTCCGGCGAATTTTTGTATTATCCGTCGCAAATAAATTCCTACCACAGACAAAAACCTCCTGAAATTCATAAAATCTATAGATGTACAAAATGAAATCTACAAAAATAATGTTAATAACCAAACTTCGACGATAAAAAACGAAAGAAGCAGAAATTTCTATCGAAGTTTTAATTAAGTCTCCACCACAATTCTTAATACTAATTCTTTCCTAAGAACATAATTTCCAGTTCGATATCCTCCCAGATGTCTTATCGAAATCAGGTCGATCTCTCGAGCTCTTCGGGTTCTTCAGGCTTATCACCCGAAAACTGGGAAGCGTTATCGATCTGGCCACGATTTGTAGACAATTCGGACGACAATGTAATTAGCAGGCACAGCTATCTGTTTTCGCAAGCCGAGTCGCGATTCCGGGGATCTCGATCCGTTTAGGCGATAAGCCACGTCCTCGACATGGGAACCGATCGAGGGGGTCTGGAAATGTGTATCGGGAGGACACAACTAGAAACAGGAGCCTGATCGATATCTGTATGGTGAAGCTTCGGAAATCCAAAATGAACCTCGCAGTTACTATAGACCAAAATCGCCAGATCAGGGGAACTGACTCGAATCGAGGGGAAAAAACGTGGGGGAGGAGCGTCGTAGAAGAGGAAAACAACCCTACGCTTCCCTCTCCACCGTCAGATCCCCCCCCCCCTCTACCCCGCAACTCTTTGCACGAGGGGACACGTGACGTCACGTTACTCCCACTCTACTCTTTCCCCACCCTGCCCCCCACGGCCGGGTCGTGTGACGCGTTCCATTGTTCTATATCTTTGTCGTGTATGTGTCACAATATCACGTGACTAATCCGGTTCTGGAGAGGGTAACTTCTTCCCCTCGATTCGAGTCAGTTCCCCTGATCTGAAAAATTGCTACTTCCTACGGTGCTAGTTTCTGGCATGTTAAAAATAATAGAAAGATTTGTCTTCATCGATTCAAAAGAGATCTACCGATTCAAAAATTGTTTAGTCATCGAGGGACGATAGTAGCACTCGATCATGGAGCTTCTGTATCAATTTGTACATCGTCGTGTCTACAAAGTGTTTACTGCAGGCCCTCGAAACTAACAATGTCGGAATCTCGGGCTCAAGTTGGTAGATAAGTCGACAAGCTTGATTACAAGAGCTCTCACCCATCTGTTTTTCTTTTATACTGGTCACTAGAGACTAGGATACTTGTTTGAGCATAGAATCATCTATTTAGGAGACTATCATGAAAATTTATAGGATACAGAATATTTGAAAAAATCACTGCGGTCAAATTTTCAATTTTGCAATTTCAATTTCGGTGACAATTTCTGACAAAAGCATTTTTATAGTTTGAATAATTGTTCGATGAAAGAATCTCACACCGAGCAAGCAAAATTAACACTATTTCAACCAATAAAAAATAATTAACAAAAGGAATTACATAATAATATTAGTACCAGTATTATCTTGTTAAAATTACTAAAAAAAGAATGACAATCTCATTTGGCTTCTGTTTCTTACAATTGCTGCATTTTTATTTTGCATAAACATGAAATGATGTCCCTTTAGAGACGACCGTATACGACAATATGGGTTAAAAACGATGAAAATACAGAATAAACAGCATCGAATCACCATAGGGTCTCCCCTACTCCACTAAGGGAAAGAAGAAAAGGAAGAAGAAGGGATGCTAGATAAACAGCAGTCAGCTGACGCATTCTACACAGCTGTTTACCGTTTCCTAGGTTTCCCTGACCTGGGCAAACTCTGCGAACAAAGGGCCAACGCATGGGAGGGCTCTGCGAGCAGCGAAGGGGATGTCCACGGTTTATTGGCCTGTTTACGACCGTTCCCGAAACAGTGTTCTCTTGCTCTCTTTCTTCTCGGCTGAGTCAGCCTCTCGGCTCGCGAATGTTGGTAAATAAATGCACAGCGAATCGGCAGATAAGTTCCCGCGAACTTTGGCCCCAGCACGTGGCCTCTCCTCTCTCGAGCCATCGCTCCGAGCTCCGAATCTCTGTGTCCGACGATTCCGACTGCCTCTCACTCTCTTTCATTCATAATACTGTTGAATGACAGTGGAATCATCCACTGTCCCTTCTAGGAATTTTTCTGAGCGACTGATGAAGTATTAGATTACGGTACAGCGTGGATACCAGAAATTTTCGGATTCTTGTCGTGAAATATGCAATTTGACGTTGAATTTCCTTCTGGTTGAACACTATATTTACCAAAATATACACCTTTTAAAATTTTAGATAAAAATTTACCGAGACTTGCAAAGCTACATTAACACTAGGTTTACGCAGTACTAAAAATATATTTATAAAATTGATGCGAATAAATTTATAAAAATAATAAGGATGTGTCTATCCAAATTTTTTATTATGACCAAATATCTATTGCGTTGTAATAGTACTCCGTTAGGTTATAATCATAAATGTTCTAATTCTAACGATTTAGTTGTGACTCATTGTAAATATAGATAACTGTGATTAAATAAGTACTACTTATATAGTCAACAATTTCATAGTTGATTGATTCCAATCCTGTACTTTCTTAATAAATGGAAAGAATCTATCGAAGATAACCGAACCACTTTATCTTACGACCCAATAAATTGTTTATGGTAAAATTGTTGTTATCTCATTGTCAGTATTACTCGTCTTGCATCTTCGTAAATGTTCGTGATAAAAAGTCACCCAGTTAATTAAAACCGAATTAGAATAGAGATTAAGAATTTAGTTGAAAATTTACAATCGGTCAAAATTGGAGATTTAGAATTTAGTTATAAATTTTCAATCGGTCGAAATTGGAGATCAAGAATTTAGTTATAAATTTTCAATTAGTCACAAATTAGAGACTAGGAATTCAGTTATAAATTCTTAATGAAATGAGAGATTAAAAATTAAAAGATTAAGCTATTATTTTGCAGATTAAAATGGATTAAAAGTTTGGAACAATGGAGTACTGATAATTTCATAACAATTGGAGGTCAAGTTTGCCATTTCGAATGGAATGCAGAATTTTTACGCCCAGTCAGAGGATAAATCGATGAATCAGAATCCTGATTCCGCGATCGATCGATCGGCTCTGGTATACATAATAATTGAACGCTCTCGGCAATTATCGCACGTTTTTCAACACGTTCGATGGAAAGAAAAAGCAAGCTTCAGCGACGGACAGCAAGCTTGATTGACTTTCAAATTTCTACGGAAATCGTAGCGGGTACATACTCGGTATAGCTTCAGACAGATGGTGGCCGGAAGCCGAAATCGGCTTTTACGAGCCCGGACAAAAATTTCCGACATCGTGTGTACACGGGAAACAATAGACGAACACGTGATTAACGTTTGCGGTTGGTGTACAGGATGTTCGTGCGAAAACAGAATTTTATTGTGCAACGAAATACAGTAAAAAATGTTTTCTGTTATTAGTACTTCCACGAAAGTTAAGTTAAAATTGTAGAAATTATTCTGTTTTGACAATATCACAAAATATTGCATTTCAAATTATGAACAATTAAATCATTTTTTCTGACGAACCATTACACTCTGATGATTAAAAAACCTGGAAAGATTCAACAAATTCAACCAAGCAAGTACAACTCAAAATTCAAGAAATGTCTACACTTCCTACCAAAATGTCGCAAACATCCAACAAAACAGTTGATCCAAAAAATTGTCTAAAAACACGTCCCCAAACTGAAACAACCCCAAAGAGCTAGCAGACGACTAGTTTCCTCATTGAGCAAGCGGAAAACAGAAACATCTCCATCGGAATTTCAAAAGGAAAGAATTTTGGCAAACAATTTTTCTAAAAAGAAATTTTTCTGGTGGAAGCGTCGCGTCACGAACTCGGCGGAAAATCGCGCACGTGTTGTATGGGCGACCACGTGCAAGGGGAAGCGATCGAGCGCGCATGCGCCTGCTCAGAGGCGGGAAGTGCGCGCGAGCGTCACGGGTCACGAATATAGTCGCAGGCACACATGTAAATGGTGACGTCGAGCTGCACGTGTGCGTAAGGACGTCGAACTGCACGTGTGCGTAGAGAGACATCGAACTGCAAGTGTGCTTGCGCGCAGAGACGGTAAAATGCACGTTCACGTGCACATAGAGACATCAGAACTGCACGCACACGTGTACCTAGAGGATTGAACTGCGCGTATACGGACAACGCACACATTCACAGACAAACGCGTGCAGCTCGAAGCCGAAGATAGAGAATCCGTTTAGACCCGAAATGATGACACCTTAACGTTAAGTTGCAAATGCGTTATGATACGTTTATCGGAGCGTAAAGGTTGATTACCTTTTCTAATGAATCCACAAGGTGTCACCGATTGCCAATATCCCAAGGAGTAAGGGAGAGCGAGCGAGATCCAGACCGGAACGGAACGCGCGCGTGTTCGTGGCCGCGTGGCGCGCGTGTACTAAAGACGGCGTGCGCGATCTGCCCGAGAGAGCCGGCCGCTTGAATCCGCTTGATCAGCGTGGCCCGCAGGCGTGGGCCGTGCACGGCTGCCATCGGTCACCGATAACGACCGAATGCGAGATTGGTCCGCACTCCAGCGGAGAGGATCGGCCTGTTTCGGTCACGGGTCTCGTGACCGACTCTCTGGGGACACTAGCTAGAAGAAAGTTACCGTTCCGTGGAATTCGGTGAGGTTACGAGGCTACTTAGCTGAGTGGCCCTTTCCGTCGATGGGGCTTATCTGATCGATCTAGAAATGGCCTTGAAGATCAAACCGATTAAATGGATTCCGGGGAATTTGGGGAAGGTGCTGGTTGAAGGTGGAATAGAGGTTTCTTGGAATACGGAGAGATCACGTGGGTTGCTTGTAATCATTGTTTCGTGAATTTTTGGAAACGGTGCCGATGGATCGGTGATCATCTAGTGGTGTTGGAAATGTCAATTCTGAGGAATTTCAAGGTATCCTTACACCCGACGCGGACCAAGTAAGCAATTTTCATTGGATTTGCTATGGATTTGCCACCAAATTTTCGAGAAATTCCAACCCACCTGTTTCGACATTAGGCTCGCTTAATCCTTCAAACTGTTCCTGATAGATGAATTGGTGATCTCCAAGAAGCAAAAATTGTTGTTTACTGATATTGTAGTAAATTCCTAAGTATCCCAAAATACCCCAGTGTCTCATCGCGTGGACCCCTGCAAATCTCTAATCTACCCCTAGCAATCTATCTAGAAGTCTTTGAAAATGGCCTTGGCAAATAAGCTACTGACTCTCAAGGCAAAAATGGGTTCTTATTATTCTTGAGTGAACTAATGGCATTTTTTCGAGAGCAGTACTCGAACAATGAGTTAAACGGTTCATGGTAATTAACACGAAATGGTGAACTAATGGACCTTCTGTCAACAAAAATATTAACTACTGATATTTAAAAAAAATAGTAACTGCAATTTGCAAGTTCCTTTGAACGTCTAACTCGTACCGATTGATTTGGAGTATGTTTAGAACGCAACTGGAAAGGACTAATAGCTACTCTCAGGACGCAATTACGAGCTACGCCAGATCCCGTGTCTCTGAACTAACCGAATCGTCTCGCATAAAAATGGTAACTAACCGACAGCAAGTTCCGTGGATCGCTGATAAGAACTCTGGAGGCGACATAGTCCGATAACCCGTTTCAGCTGGAGATTGCGCGAGCACCGAACACAACCGCCTCGGCAACCCGTTTTTCGGTGTCGCTACCAATCACAGGGCCCGATGACAGCGTTGTAATAACTGCCGCTGACGTAACGACAACTCAAAGTTTCGCCGTTTCACAGGTGGACCGTCTGCGATGCGATGAGGACCGTTGAGTCATCGCCATACGCTCGAAAACGCACGCTTTTACACATGCCGACCCTTTTCGAGAAACAAAGTCTTTCCAACTTCAGCCGACAATTACCGATCAAGGACTACCGCCTGCCGTCGACACTTGCTACAAACTCTTTCGCGCGGTATCTGCAGAAGCGAGCGTACTTGTTGCGTAGAAGCTGAGAGAGCCGTCGCCTCAAGTGCAAAGTGTAACATCTGGTTTATTCCGTCGTTGGGGAACGCTTTTAATCGAAATCGCATGCTTTTAAGAGGATTAATTAGTCTGGGATCGTCAAACTTTGTTCCGTGATGACTAAGCGTTTTGGGGAGACCGAAACTTTGGCACGGCTTTGAACATTTCGAGCGGTCGATTTATATAATCGGCATCTTTCCTATAAAAATAAATAGACACCGTATACAAGATACCCATTGTACTAAAACAAATATCCCCACGATTTGAAACAAAATTATCACAGTTGCTTAATTAAATTTCCAAATAACCTGGGAGCTCGGTAGAAGAAACAACAATTAAAAAAATACTAACCATTCAAAATCCTCTACTATAGCCACAAGACGGATATTAGAATTCAATAATGAAAATTCTACAAAATAATCGCACTAATGATGCGTTCTACTTCAATAATTTAATAATAATCGCTACGCACTTGAAGGAAGCCCTATGCAACATCACGCCAGCGTGACACCGGCCTAAAGTGCTATTTTCATGGTATCACATAAAATTACCTTCACTGTACCTGCTGGTAGCAGCCATGTTATCCACCATTATGGTGCACCGGTTGTCCCGCGAGCATCTTGAACCACAGTTGCATTCGACGTTCAACACTTGCATTCAAACTACAATTTACGTCTAGCTACAGTCACTGGCAATAATATTCGGACATTCTTAAAAAATTTGGTTTTTTCAACTTTTTTATGTGGGTCTATATTGAAAATTCAAACCATACGTTTTGTAGATCCGTGTCAACTGTATATATTCTGAAAATTTTATCACAATCGGTCCACGTCGCAATGGGCTACGAATGTTTAAAGATGGCGGCGATTGCAGTTTTGGCTTCGGCTGTAACTAAACAAAATTTTCAATAAATGTTACTACAAAACATATTTTTTAAACTTTCCATATAGATGCACATAAAAAAATTGCAAAAAACAAATTTTCTCTGCAACTCCGACCAATTTCTTCAGAATTTCTTTTCCGCGTCAATTGTTCCAACTTCTCACAAAAAAAATCCAATTTGTATGGTCGAATATTAAGAAAGTATTTTTTTCAGTGTCCGAACATTATTGCGAGTGGCTATACACGTGTGAACGAGTAATCGAGTGTGCAACACTATTCGATGGAATTTCGACGTAAATCACTTTGCGGGTCGCGGGGAACTGCGTAAATCAGCGGTAGCTTCGCGGGGCCACGGTTGCGTCGTTTAGAGCGCAGGTGCAACAAGAGGTCGTGCGCTTGAACTTACGGAACGGAGCGTAAATAAATAGCGGGTTAACGTCACCTCGATTCATCCGGATCCGGTGGTTCGAACCGACGACATGAACGCGCACGCGGAATTATGGCGATACGTGGCCGGGATTTGGTTCGGGTGAACTGCTTCTGGCAGAGCAAGCGTTTCGACTGCACTGCGTGTTGCGTTCCCGCGTTAAAGGGCGGCGCGTGTCCACGCTCGACTACACGTGCACGACACGACGCGACGCGTCCAATCGCGTGAAACGAAACACGAGACACACTCGATCGCTTTTCTCTTTTCGCCTCGGATAACACGTTTCGTTCCTCCATAACGGCGCGCAATGCATGGCGGGCTGGAAACTCGTTTTTCCTGGTCAAAATTATTTTAGCGTTATTTCAAGGTTTCTACAATGTCGTGAATATGTTATTAATTTCCTTTAAATAAAACTCTATTTTGTTGCAGCCAATTAGTCCTTGGAGAAATCGATTTCTATTGCACTTCAGTTTGTTGCAATTCAGATAGAACAGTTTTATTTTGCATGAAGATCAATGCTTGTTGTAATGAAGAAAATTGGTGAAATTTTTAATGTCCGACAGGAGATATTTTGTAAATGACAAAAAGTCACGGGATTTTGCCAGTTTGGCTATTTTCTGCGTAAATGTTTCCAGGTTCGTTTTTACTTTTCCTTAATTTTCACTTTCCTCTTTTACATTTTCCTCAATCAATGAATCTCCGGACATTGTTGTGTCATAATATTTATATTGGAGGCTATGTTGTATTTACATCGCTGGTGACATAATCTTTGTCGTATTAATCTTATTTATCTCAGTCAAAGCTACTCTCTGGGGGTTCGTGAATGAAAAATCGCTCGGTTGACAGGTTAACTGATAACTCTCGCATTTCGTTGCGCCATGACGTCTGAGTTACACTGTGTTTTTGACAGAAGATGCCTTGGTCATAATAAACGCTCAGCCTAGACGAGTGACGCCGAATGCCTGCTGTCTATGTACGTAAAGGAGATTAGAATGAATATCTATTATCAGCTGTGCATTTACGATTGCTTCTTCTTTCGTCCAAAAGTCAAATTACAGCATAGACTGTGCACACATACATTTTTTCCGAAAAATCACATTATAGGATTAGGTATGCACACTCTTTTCCAGTGCACTTAATGCTTCCAAAAATCAAATTATAGCATTACGTATGCACACCTTACAATTACATTTTGTCTGCAGTGCACTTTCGTTTTCCAAACATCAAATTATAGTCTTGTAATGTTTTTTGAAAAAAGGAAATCTAGTAAATCTGAAGTCCTGACTACACAAGGGTTGAACGCTGTGTAAAAGAAAATAGAAGTACTGTTTAAAAATCTGTATAAAAATATACAGACCCCTTCAAAAAGAGGTCCAGATGTACCTATGTTAAGTGCTAAAATTTGGACCATGTTTGATTAACGCCTCACGATTGGCCCAAAGTTAATTACCGTCGGGAGCCCGCGCGATAACAATCGTCTACAGGGATCTGCTCTCCTAGCTCTCCTAGCTCTGTTTACCGATGACTGATCATCGAAGGATAATCAGTACACAATCTCGCGGCAGCGGCTAGAAACATCGCGGAAACAGTTCGTCGCAGAATCAGCTATACACACATACATGTACCTCATTCAGATCAAACTTGCACTCACGTGTGTGTCATGGTCGGCCGGCCGTCTGAAGCTTCGGATGTCCTCAGGTTCTTCTTCGGGTTCTTCTCTCAGCTCGGTGTCGACGCTGAAGATGAAGTGTGCCACTGGTAGCCTAGCGAGAGGGCGAGCGCCATAAAGATGAACGGAAGCTTTTTTAGACGCGGGTGGAAAAAAGAGACGGGCTTCGCTGAAAGAGAGAGGAGAGAATGGTGAACCGAAGGAGGAGAAGAGGGAGAAAGAAAGAATTAGGAGAGAGGGGGGAAGCGAGACGAAGGGCACCGCTGCTGGAAAAGCACGAGGAAGCCGCGGGTTTTGTAAACGTTGCGAGACGAGTCACGACCGGAATTCTCGCGCGCGCGACGATACGGAGGTACGCCTCGCTTGTGCCTCGCCCCTCCTTGTTGCACCGTGTGGCGCTTAAACGAAAGTGTAAGTTTACTTTAAGGTAGGTCGCGCCAAGAATACGCGCCTATCGCGCGGCAGTTCCTTTCGTTTTGAACGGACGTGAACGCGCACACGAAAGCATAAGCGCGAATCACGCGACCACGTGGCCGTTTTCAAAATCGCGGGAAATTTTCGCTGGGCAACGCTTCTTGCGACCGATACAGATGATCGAGACATTTTTCAATTATTTTTTTATGAATCTTTTACCATCGTATCTGCGACGTATTTCTGATTAAAACGAGTCCAAACACGGTACCATTTCGATCATATTTACTTGTTTAATTCGCAATTAAGTAGAACCTCGATTATCCGAACCGATGATGTCTGGATTCTCGTGGAAACAGTTCAATCTAGAGAGGTTCATATGCAATAAGATTCAATATATAAATCGGTGAAGATTTAATTTGTCATTGTAGATAAGCTAGATAATTATTTATTATCCAAACACTCATGTGCCATAAATATGATCGAAATTGTGTCGTGTTTAGACTCATTTTAATCAGAAAAATGTCACGGATCTGTCTGTGATAAAAGTTTTACAAAACAGTTTTGTTATTAGTTTGTCACACTGATACGTTGGTATCGACGTTTTATTTTGTGGTAAGAGATTAAGGACTTTATGAAATTTGAGAGGGAAGTTTTCACCCCTCTACCACTATTATTGTTTGTGCGCCTAACACTGAGCTCCCGGAGGAAGCACACGGTCTATACGACGATCATATGTTTTGTTAAAAAATGTACTTATGGCTACTTGTTATTTCAAATGAGAAAAAAATCCGCTATCTTATAGAGTGATGTAATTCTACGTTAACGTCAGTCAGCTGTGGCCCGAGGGAAAACGGAATTCTATGTATGTCGCCGGCGAATACGCATATCACCATGCGGTAAGTGAAATAAACCGTTATCTCTTAACAGTTTAGTAGCCAGAGCTACTATCGTAAGAAAACAAATTTTAAAAAAGTTGCAAGGGGAAACTGTGTTACCAGTGCACTATAAAGGTTCAAAACTTTGCACGTGTTCTAAAAATATTTATCTAAAAATTGCATGCTACATATATGGAAGAACAAATTTTTTAACTGGGATAAATTGTTTCATTTTTAAATAACACTTTCATATTGTTAACAAAATTTCGAGAGTCCTATATAACATTTTTATTTAGACCCATAGAATGCACTGACATCGTTTGGTCATTAAACCTTGAAACACCCTGTACATTTCTAAGCCTGCAAATTTTAGTATGTACATTTTTTAAAATAAAATATCCAAGCGACCATGATCAAAATGAAAATGAAATGGTCGTGAGCGACGACGCACGGTAATTAGTCCAAGCAGCAATAACGCAGACT
The DNA here is from genome assembly GCA_916610255.1 of Lasioglossum lativentre. Classification (NCBI taxonomy): domain Eukaryota; kingdom Metazoa; phylum Arthropoda; class Insecta; order Hymenoptera; family Halictidae; genus Lasioglossum; species Lasioglossum lativentre. The sequence goes on along the minus strand of OU744356.1, from coordinate 33,376,376 downwards.
GTTTGACGTATTACAATTGTTTTATTGCTAATAATTTACTGCGTACTGGTGACTTACATGCGGCGAAATAATGGCTAAGAAGAACAAGAGAGCTGTCGAGGATAGTCAGACTCTGTCTAACATGATTGGCTCGTGGTGGGAGCATGGGGTAGAGTCACGCACAGTGATAAATAAATAAACAAGTCGACGCAGAGTTTTTTTTCAGTAATAAAAATTCATAATTCCTCTTCAATTTCAATAAACGTTCACCTAATACATTTGTCCTTCTTTGTACCATAGCATATAATATATACTTCACGTGTTTTCTGTTTTCTTTTTCATTCAACATATGCACAGGATTAAAGAGTCCATTCGTGTGTGTGTGTCTGTGTGCACGTATGCATGTATGTCCCTGTTTATTTCTCTCCTACGTGTACGTGTGTATTTAAGAACGCCTCATACATGTATGTATGCCACTATTATGCGCACATGACGAACCACACGCGCTCTCTGTGTAATATATTCTCTCCAGCTAAAGTCCCGCCTGTGCCAACATCCATACATATGAAAAAAACATGCGCATGCGAAATGCCACATGAACACGCGCGTCGATAATTACCTCTATGCTCTCTATACTACAACGCGTGTATGTGTGTGTAACTGCAAGACCCGATGCGGCACGCGTGCACACGTATGCACTTCCGGATGAGTAGCATGTACATACAGTAACACACACGATACGTATTTGCACGCGCGCGCGTGTGTTTTTTCTTTATATTTGATTGGAAACCACAAGAAACACGATTCTCCTGCACAACGAGCATTAAGAATAAAAATAAGTGTGTCGTAATAGTTGTACTAAGTAAATATAGTGTAATAGTAATAGTAGTGGTAATAGTGATAGCGGTAGTAGCGATGATAATAGCACTGTTGGTATTCTTTCTTCCTCATCGACAGCTAACGGTTACGTTTTTCACCTTGTTTCATTATTTCCCCTTTTTTTTTGTTTCGTCTACATTGTAACACTGCGATGATCGATCATTTCTTCCACCGATACCATCCGTATGTACAATGCATTACACATACAAGTACAACACTTCGTATGGCGTTCAACAAGATTTACACAAGTACTCCATTTTTCATTTGCTTATGTATTGTATACTCGTGCCGTGTAAATATATAAATGTATAGTCGGTACAGATTTATATATTTAGACGGGTCATAGGCGTGTATGCGTAATCGTAAATAAAACGTTACCGAGTACGAACAAACATTTCTTTCTTTCTATCTATCTTTGCGTACCCGCGGTAATTAATTATAGTCATCACTCGAATGATGAAACTGACACCGCAAACTACCTCTTGTCGAGCAACGTGTATTAGTCGAGAATTAGTTTGTGTTAATTAATGTGCTCCCTCTCTTTCTCTCGGTCTACGTATTCCCGACAGTCAATTCTGGTTAACTAAAAGAATTAATTTACACAAACTAGCCGGTGTCAGACGAGACGTTCCTCTCTCTCTTTCTCTCACTCTCGCGCGCATCATCGATCAAATAAACGTTTTCCTAATTCGTTAATATATTAATTAGTCTCTACCTAGCATCGTGTTAATCGTTTCATTAACCAATATATTAATACAGAAGAGACTGGTGGTTCTCTCCTGTGAAACACAAATCATTCTCTATCTGCCCGATTTCGATAATTCGTTATACACTATTTTACAATTGCCTATATAGTTATTTACAGTTCATTCTCGCGCAACAGCGAATTTTCTATCCTGTATACATAACCCTAATCCACGTTTCTGTTTCATTTTCTCCCACTCTTTCTCTCCCTCTTGTTTACCTATATAATATATATACATTTGTCGTGTATGCAAGAAAAATATCTCTTTGAATGTAATCAATTGGAATTGTATCTTTGGATTGCGACCAAAAATAGATTTAAGTAACAAGTATCCGAGGTGTGTATGTATACGTATGTATATACGTGTACTGTATAGGTGGGGTAGTTCTTGCCGATTAAGGATGGTCGATCGTGAAAGACATTGGCCACGCGCTTAGAGCTCTACGAAAGTCGATTGGCGATGCCTAAACGCAAGATAAACCCAGCTGCGAGACTCGACACTCACGCTCGCACGTACGCACATACACACACACACGCGCGCACGCGCAGACACACACACACACACACACACATCGCGTAACGGCATAACAAATGCTTCTTCGTTGTGTTTTTCACCATACGTAAACCGTACACATTTTAAAAAATAGAAGCGAGCATAGGTTGTCGTTAACACGGTACCTACACGGCAGAGGAGAGAAAAAGAGAGCCAGTCGGAAGTCTGAGTTAGGATTGACCATCCTTAATCCGAAATTAATGTATATACATAAGCATACACCACACACGTGTGTAATTCATTCATCATATACGATCGCTATGATGAAGATATTTAATATTTTATCTCCCGATATTAATCGATATGCAAGTGCAAAAGCCTTTTTTTACCAATTTTTTTTTCAACATTTTTTTATACTGATCGATTTATACTGATTGAGTTAATAAATTCTTCTATCTATCCTCTACTATTGACATAGGCAAATGATCTCTCGGCCCGATGGTATTTTGTCTTACACCGTTTGTATACGCTTACGCTTGTGTATAATGTATATGTGTGTATATATATATATATATATATATATATATATATATATATATATATATATATATATATATATATATATATAATATATATCAGTATCATTTTAAAAAAAACAAAAACGAATCAGATACAATTGCAAAAGTTCTAAGTACGTCGAGAAAATACCACCGGGCTGTACTCATTAAATTTGTGCTTAATTCCATTAAAATGTATAACGAAGAAGTACCTTTTCCTTTTCATTTCTTTGCTTTTTTCTTTTCATTTTTGTGAGACCTTCTCGAAGCAGCAGCCCTATCACAGTGTGGCTCGGAGGTGAAGGCGATTTTCTCTCTCCTTGAAACGGACCAGACTTATAAAACAGACTCTATTAGCTTAATTTCTTTCTCGGGTGGTTCTTGCGGTGACGGCGCAGTTTCCACGATCTCCGGGATATCGTCCTCGTTCTCCTCCTCGATATCTTCGTCGATCGGTGTCAATGTATCTAATATCACAGGCTGAGTCTGCAAGCAACAATCAATTGTTAGAATTTCTCAAAATATTTTAGTTCGGTTTTTGAAAATTCGGTAAAGTGTTAGTACACGTGCCTGCGGCGTTGTGCACCGTTTCATAGCTGGAGCCATGAAACTGGTGACAGTGCTCATGAAGAAGAAGAATCCTGCCATGAAGAATGGGATACTGTAACTATGCGTCGCATCGTATACGGCGCCTGCCAAAGGTGAACCAATGATAGCAGCAGCTCCTCTGAATAAAATTAAAAGGCCGAATGCGTTCGTTAGCTTGTCCAACCCCAACAGGTCTACCAGGATGATTGATGTCAACGAAATGTATCCAGCTGAAATATTCACAAAACCAAATTACCATCACCTCCAATACTACAATTCACACGATATATCCTAAAACACTCACATATAGCTATGCCAAAGAAGATGCTCATGACGATGTAAGCCACATAAGAATGACAAAATGGAGTAGAAGCTACCGAAATTGTCGATATAATTAAACAGATATTATTTAGCAATAACGAATCCACTTGCGGGAAGTCCGCTATGAACCCGCAAGCTACTCTACCCACAGTGTTCGTTATACCGATAATGGACAGTAGGATCGATGCTGAATTCCTTTCAATTCCCTGGAAATCAATCATTAAATGTAACTCGCGCACACAGTGGTATTCAAAAATAGTGTATTCGAGTATACATATATTGCGAAATTAGTTAATTAACACATGGACTGCTGTATAACAGTTTTACCGATTGCCGGGCGAGTATTAAAGAATAGTGTGCAACTCACGTCTAACACTGCAGCGTCTACTAAGTACACGAAGGGAACATAGAGGCCAGCCATTCCAAATACGTTGCTGATACCAATCAAAAGAAATACTGGATTCTTCAGTAGAGATACGTCCATCATCGTCCCCAAAGCCTCTTTAAACGAGTCAGGCAACACCAAGCAAGGACACAGTGGTTCTGAAAGATTTTTCCACGGTTACGGAAAGTTCATAGGATGTCGCGACTCTTTCCTTAATACATTACTCACGTTGAGGCGCTTTCTCAACGTCGGTGTCTTTAAGGTCTCCGCGGACAGACTTTGATAAAGAGATCACGCTTTGACGGTAATTTGCAAGCGACTTTTGGCTCTGGTACTCTGGTAAATTAACTACGCTGCCACTGTAAAAAATGTCCTTCCTCGACAGAGGTCGAATAATCTGCGGCTTCTCCTTTGGAATACTAGATTTGCTTGTCGTAAAAGTAATGCTCTCGCCATCCTGCAACAACATCAAAATCACTATATGTAGAATATATTTATTATTAGGTTGCTGCATATGAAATGTCCGATTTTAGAATGCGAATGTTATGAAGCGTCTCGATAAAAAAATACTATTATAGCCTGCAGATTTATTATATACCATTTTAAGGTACGAAGCTGATCTTTAACCTATTAACCTGGTATCTTCAATTTTTATTTAGACGTCTAATTTTACTTTTAAATCAAGTTTATATAAATATCAATTGTTGTGATTGTTGAGCACGCGTTTTATACGAACGCAAAAATAAACATGTTGACGACAGCAGTATGCTATGTTTGATCGAAGTCTGCCTGTGAATGAACGCACTATTCGATGGTAGAAAATACTCAAACATTGAGTGATAGTTTTGTAAATGAGGAACGATAGAAAAATGTAATTTCTTCACTGTAAAGTTTGTCTGTAGACTACTTGATACTAGAATAACCTAATACATATGCTAAAAATGTTGACGCGGACAATGCGAAAGTTAAAATAAAACATACATCCACTTCTGCGTTATTGTTTCGCGAGCCCATCACGCTACTCGTAGAGAGTCTCAGGTGCAGACTTTTCCTGATGTCTCCGTTCGAGTTCAACGTTGTTCTAGAGTTCTTGATCGCGCTGAGACTCGGCTTGTATCTCTCGCCTGTGCTGGTCTTGCGGATTCTGTCGAAGAATGGCACGGATCCGTTCTTGGGCAAGCCTTGGACGTGTGTTGTGAAAGCAGGCTGCGAAGCGTTCCTTGGGATGATTGGCTTGAACTCGCTCTCAGACTTTTCCGAATCTTTGGTATCGTCGATGTTCCGTTTGCTCTTCGACTTGGTGGAGATACTCTTCAAGTCCACCATGCTGCCACTGTTGCTGGTCGCTCCGCTGGACGAGTGCTCTTGCACTTTGACTTCCGATATAGTGGGGAGGGTCGGTACCGTTGGAACTGGTGTTAAAGGAGTTCCTTTAATATTATGAGTATTGAATGATATGTATCTTGACAAAAAGCGATTTGCATCGAGCAACTCTTAGATGGGTTTCGATCGAGTTAAGATTACCGAAGACGATAGCTTACCAGGCACTAATTGGTCTAGATTGAAACTGGAATGAACGCCAGGATCAACGTTAATAGGCATTTTCATTCTTTTCTCCATGGACCCGTCCGGCAGTTGAACCATGAAATAAGAACCGCCGATGCTGCCGCGCTCCATTTGGAATCTCTTCTCCTCCGCCATTCTTTGCAACAGTGGCTTGACGGATGATTGTTTCGGGTACTCCAATGGCCTCATCAGCGCACCGAACACCTACAATATTTGTCGGTTAATGTGATTAGTAGTAGTGATCGATATTATCGATATCAAACTACATGTGTAGACTGTGGATCTTTTTAAGGAGTTACTTACGGCACAATTTAGAATAAGGCCTGCAAGAATTAAATTTGCTCCTTTCCAACTATATGTCTCTAACAACATTGTTGCAAGAGGTGCGAACGCGAATGTGCCAAACCCTGATCCACATACAGCGATGCCTGTAGCTAGAGATCTTTTGGTTTCAAAATAATAGCCTACGCAAACTACTGCTGGTAAATATATTAGACCAAATCCAATTCCTGGAAGAAACAACACGATTGGATAAAACATGCCTAAGAGAAATCAGATTAGACTGTAGTTGAATGCAGCTTACACACCTCCCATAACACCGTAAGTCAACATAAGCATATTTACACTGGATGAAAACGTTGAAAGTACAAATGCCGCAGCACCTAAAAAACTTCCAGCCATACACACTGCTCTACAGCCATATTTATTTGTTAAAGCACTGACAACAGGTCCTGGAAAAAAAATGGAGATTGTTTTATATAGCTTCAAAGAAACGTTTAATCCTTAGCACTCGAATGATAACATTAAGGAACCACTAAAAATTGCTACACTATAGTAATAAAAACCTCATATATAAGGAAATAAATCAAGTACAATAGACATATTCTACGTCAGAAGAAACGTCTTGGTTTCGGAGATAAGACAGCTTCGAGTGCAAAGGGTTAACGAAACAGTTAAAAGAAGAATACTCACCAGCACTGAGATACATGCCAGATAACAATGAACCAACCCATGCAGTCTTGCCCTTTCCCTCGTCGAAATACTTAACAAACTCTCCCAGGAAAACACCAAACGTATAGGCAATACCGTCCACTATCATGTTACACATGAAGGATGCGAATACCACGACCCAGCCATAGCCACCATCAGGTGGAGGCGGTATGTCATGGTATTCGCACAGCGATCCCCCTTCATCGTCTGGAGACGTTTCATCGCCTGGTCCATCGGTGCTTGTTAATCTTGCATGCTCTTCCACAGAGTATTCGCTTTCCGTCTGTAAAAGGAAAATGAGAAAATTGGCATTTCATCCAGAAAAATGTCTATGTCTATCCTCCTCATCGCTGGAGTATTATATATTAGACAGAATAGTTTGAATGAATATTTTTTCCCCCAGATCCTGTTGCAGCGTAGCATTGATATTTACGCTTGCCTTGAGTATACTAGCAGCAGTTCACCTTGAACGGGGCAAGAAAAAGTGTCCTTTTATGCAGGTGCATAAACACACAGATACATCATAGATCAGTGGACCCTCTATGAGGAAACCAATTAATTGATTCACAGGAATTCTTGGAGACTTCAACGAATCGTACATGTGCAAGCGAAGAATCCGTGTTTGCTCTATCCTTCATTTAGAAATATATTCTGCGCAGCAAAACGCCGGGAATTTAATAGTCTTAAGAAATTAAGAAATAAAGCGAATCAACGGAAAACCGCATTTTGGAAGTTGCCTCTTCGAGCGTAATACGAGAACGAACGACAACTCCATAGTATAAGATGATCTCATAACGCAAACGCAAGCAACTGATATTATATGGCTACTGCGGCTTAGCCGGTTCCCTAAGGCTACGTTTATTTAGCGCGACATTTTTCAGAGAATCCGATAACGAGGAAACGATACTCGTCGCTCGATTAGATCGCGTTTTCGTCACCGACGAACATTTCCGACGCAATCCGTAATAAATTCAGCTGAAAATTAATAATTCACTGGAGTCCTCGTTACGAAATGCAATCATATTGAAAGGAAAGACTCGCGGCTTATTTGCAGACGTTTCGGATTAACGGGGTAGTCCGATCAATGACCTCAAGTGGCGACACATTAGCGAATTAACAATCGGCAGAGTTCGAAACGGATTCCAATCGAAATAAAACGTCCAATCAAACAAAAACATTCTTGTCGATTGCGGGATACACGAAATTAATTTCTGTTGTGATGGAATTATTTTATTTTAGGAAAATATTTTCGTACCCTTTGTCGTGACTAGAAATATTCATGCTAATGCTTTTACATGAAATTGACAATAAAATGGTACTTGAATAAATGTATATATTTGTACTATTTCTTTTGCATATCTTGTATATTTTATTTTATGATGTCTAATATTATTTATTGAATTTTTTGGTGTAGTGATTTTCTAGAAAACAATAAATATGGCTGCTTCGTACTTGAATCTATACATAGTGTTATTATATAGAATTAGCACAGCTATATTGTTGTTATACTTTCGTATACGATTATATACTCCACTCACGTTTTATATAATTCAATTTCGTACATCGACACGTGTCAAACACATAACCATTCGCAGTCAAGTCACGGTACATATATATTCGACACATTTCGTTCCCATTTCTCTTCGTAAACTATCTTACTATTTAAATAGACAGTCCGATCATTTAACCTGCTAACCGGGAACAACGAATAAACTCGTAATTTAAAAAGCGTTTTTCTAGAACGAATGACGTGTTAACTAGTCCTCAAACTTTTCAAATTATATGTACTAAAAATCAACGTATTCGTTTCTTATAATCACCGTTTTACGATGTTTTTCACTTTTACCAGAGAAATCCAGACTCGTCGACTGTAGCAGTAAAATTTCGAGAATGTAAACGTCTGTGGGCGAAAAATAATCGTAAAAAATCACAACATCGAATTTCAGCTGCAAAGTGGCTTTATGCGTACCTTATTCTACATTATATTATACCATTACATGTTGATCGCGACATCTCCCAGAAATGGGAATTATTTATCCAAATTAAAATTGATTTTGAATTTTGACATTATTGTAGCGAATTTTGTTAGGATCCATAAAATGCAAGAAGGCTGAGAGAGTTTATTCAGGTTCAAAAAAATTTATTTCAACCTCTACCCAGTAAAGTTGCTTAAAAATATCTACTAACAAACTCTTATAGATTTGAATAAAAGAAAATTTAGAAAATAGTGTACTAATAATAACAACATTTAAGGTGGCTGACTGGTCTCAACCCTACTCTTATTTCTTAACAATTAATTACTTAATCTGTAAATAGTCTGGAATGTCTTACAAAATGTTCAAGAATGTTAAGCAGCGTGAGACTGCACACAAATACTAACACAAACATTTCTTACATTAGCAATTTAGAGTAAAATGGCTGACAGCTAGAATAATTATCCTACTGTATATTTACTGTCACATGAAATGTATGCAGTCTTTCCGAACAGGTTTTTTGATAAATAGTGTTACACAGGAGTGTACTGTACTTTTATTTTGTGGAATTTTTTAGCTGAGTTGGCACTCAGAATGTTAAATAAAATATTTCATGTGTGGAATTGTATCATAACATGAAATTTGTTAATTTGTGATCTCTTTTTGCAATTATTTATGGTATACTGGTATGATATAACATGTCTATCATATAAATTGGTTGTGATTATTAGAGTGTGGATTTAATGCATTTATGACAGAAATAAATATATGCAATATTATGAAGACATAACAAGAGTTCAAGAATTATATTATTTTCGACTCATTAAAATTATTAAAAGAAGAAAGTGGTTGTCATTTAATTTGTGTTCCTCGTAGTCGACTTAGAAAATTTCTATTTCATATACAGATCTGCTGTCTATATTGGACTCAACTTCTAAAATGGTTGCATGCATTACAAGATCAAAAGTGAACTCGTCCATCATTCTCAGAAGATTCTTTCTTTATCTTTCTTAATTCGTCGAGAAAAATTTGCTTTTAAATCGTCCATGGTTATAATTATATTGGGACAAAAATTCTAAAATGGCCGTAGTTATTATAAACACGATGATCAAAGTCGTCTATGTCTCCAAGAAGCCTACATAGTTTCCTATCAAAACAGTAATTCGAACAATTTATTTATCCATCGAGAAAAAGTTGTAAAATCGTCCAGGATTACAATTACATGGAACACAAATTACAGAATGATCGTATATACCATAAACACGACGAGTGGGCTCGTTTGTATCCTCGGGAAGGCGAGCTCCCGGTAAACAGGTTAAAAGTGAATCACTCGGTGCATTTGAATGTCCGACGGTGACTTGGCCGAATGGAAGGAAGGTCAGCGGCGATCAGCTGATCCGCTGTCATTAGAATCGGTAAGGTGTGCGCCACCTAACGTGAAGGCGAGGCAACCTCGAGACCGGAGTTGTATTGTTTTCGACCTTGTTTCCCGTGTGGCGGTCGGCGTCGTATTTGCAACGGATGTAAATCGCGAACAAAGGTGATGCAGTGTTGCACGAAGTGCAGAGGTGGAGAGGGAGAAAGAGCAAGCGAGCGAGATAGACACAGTAGTCTCAAGAAAAAACAGAGACAATCATATCAGCCGAAGAAGAGGCATACGAATATGTGCATACCAGAATTGGGCATTATTCGAATAAATTTTTATCCGAATGAAATTTTATTCTAATGAATAATTTCGGTCATAGTTCCTCAATCGTTATTCGTTCATCCGTTACATTTTAGCCGATTGGCGACACCGATCGGTTCGAAGCTGCCGGCTAGAGCTAGGGCCACCCTAACCACAGGACTAGATGGACGGAGCTACAATTTTGTATTTTTATTTTCTGTATTTCTGTTTTATAATATTATTTGTTTATTGGTAATATATAGACTTTTTCTAGTTTTGAGTAAAACTTCACCGGTCACCCCGATCCCACTACCCCTCCCGTGTATTTTCTTCTGAAGAGGGGTGCATTATTGTTAGTAGCGCACGGGCGCCAAATATCCGAGGACGGCCCTGGCTAGAGCCGTAAAGCAATTCTTGGTCGAGCGTATTCGGCTCATTGTTCTACCGAGTTCAATCGTAATTCTCGAATGACGAATAATTTTCTATGAAAAAATAAAAATTTCACGAAATAACTTTCGCTCAATGGCGTGCACACGGCGTGCAGTTGGAAACCGTTTGGCAGCTGTAGTGCCACGAAAGTGTAAATTACGCCCCGACTGTCAAGGCTGGGTCACGTGACTCGTCCAAGCGAATGAGATCACCGGAGAGGATGAAAGTCGAGGGGCGCGTACTTACGCTGTACGCTGTACGCGCACGCACGTTCTCTATCGCACGCATGCATCCAGTCAGTCAGTCAGTTAGTTAGTTAGGCAAACAGTCGGTTAGGCATCGATAGCACGGGGGTTACCAAATAAACAGGGAGAAGGACTCGTCGAAAACGTACCGTGCTGATTTTCCGCACGCGACGCGAGCCGTACCCGCTGTACTGCGACTTGTTGAGCGACACGCGCGACATTCTATGATCGCGTTAATGTCACACTCTCCGACGTGCGTGTCGGCCTCACCGCGCACAGTCGCCGCCGCCGCGCAGAGTTCTATTTTCGTTGGAGTGCGCGCAGCTGCGTACAACACCGACGAGACGATCTTCGTGTTCCTCTCCTCGTCACTTTATCCCGTGTGTAGCACGTTTTCCCCTTACGCTACCGTGACCAGAGCGAGAGAGCGCAAACCTCGAACTGCCCCTGTGCGATATCGCCAGGAGGTGGGACCGTGTCTCAGTCATCGAAATCCGCTGCCATGTCCTCTCACGACAACCAAGCGCCCCGTCTGACAGGCCTCTAACGTGCTCGCATCGCGCCAATAGGACAAACTCGCCTCCCAAATGGCAATCGTGAATGCCTTTGCTGCCGCGTTCTTCACACAACTGACGACTCGTATACGCACGGATGTTATTTTATGTATGTAGGCTCGCGCAGCACACAGGTTGGCCGACACGGTCAGCGTTCCGGATCAAGTTTGCAACGAGGTCCACCACGTCGCACGCACTCGGACGAAACGACAAACTATACTGCACGCGCGAATTGTCATGACAACTTCGCCAAAAGAGAGCCTGGCCGTATTGCTCGCGCACCAGCGCTGTCAGCGTGTGCAGCTCTACCACTGCGCGAAATTCTATTTATACGTGAACACAGCGCTCTATAGCGCTACTGCTCGAAGCTTCCTCGCGAACAAAGTAACTCTGTACACTTTGTTCACTTTTGCAGAGTTTGTTCACTCTGCTACGGACGTCCTTTTCTCTGTCATCACGGTGTCCTAGCGGTTCTTAGCGCGCCGTGGCCCTGGGCTCTGTCAATAACACTGATTCGATGGGGGAAACGCGCGAGACTCGTTTGTCGATGGTTAATCGCGATTTCTAGGTGAATCCGAGGAAGGACCGAGGCCCTCTTCACTAGGATTTAACTACTCGAGAAACAAAAGGAGCCTCGCCACCACGAGGAGAGCGCGGAGCCCTCGTTCAAGCGGCACTGATCGGCCGTGCGCGAAAAGTTAACCTATAAATGCGAGGCGTCGCACACGCGTCCCCACCCTGTCGCAATTACGTGGCGCGACACCCAGACGACCAGATACGAGTTCGTTGGTGCTCATGGCGACGATCGACACCTTCGATAATATCGTAACCATGGTTTTTGTTTTTCTTTTTTCTTGTTTTCCTTCCTCGCAACGTTTCCGACAGCGAAACCGAACGCCACGCGAGAGCCGCCAATGTTTACTGTTGTAGACGTTCGTGCAACGCGGTCTAACTCGGAGCTGGGTACAATTTCTGAGATAAATATTTCCAATACTATTTTAAATAATCGTTGTTCTACAATTCAAATAAAATACTGTTTTAAATAAACAGCAAAATTTCCGCGAATAAATTTTTATTCTGATAATTTAAAATAACATAAAATACAATATTTTTATTTTAATAATTAATCTAAAATGTAAAATAAAAATTTTGCAAATTGCGGAAACAGGTACTATTAAAATGCAAGTACCCACAATTTATTCCATATTTTCGACTTATTTTCTCAAATGTGGAGTTACCCCCTCCACGGTTGTACCCAATACTGGGACACCCTGTAAACACATGGAATAAAATAGTTTACGAAACATCAAAGTCATTTTTCAAGAGAACGATCATCATTTGCGATCTATGGTTCCTTCACTATACGGCAACGGTTTCCAACCTTTAAGCTACTCCGCCTCACCGAAAAAAATTGTTTTCCGCGCCTCCGTACCTTTTATTTTTTTAATAGACATAATAATATAAACACGTTTTAAATAATAAAAACTTCATTACAAAAGAAAATCAGAAAAGTACAATTAACAGAATAATAAGAAAGTTTTTGGCGTTTCCCAGGTTGGAAACCGCTGCTATACGGTGAAATGAAAAAAAATTTACCTTGAAAATCAAGGTCGACGTTTTTAAACAATTTTGTTGCTCGCGTTACGAGAGTACATACACCGCGTATGTCGGTCTCTCATGCTGTTAACGACCGTTGCGAAAGTTCCGTGGATGCATGCACCCGAGACTCGTGATTTAACATGCGATCCCATTGGAATGATTTGTGCGCGTACCGAGGGTTACGTAAACGAACGCTGTGAGGTGTTAAGAAGCTCAAATCATGATGTAAACAATCCGACGAATTAGAAACGATCCGCTGCTGGAGAGCTCTGGCTCGGCTCGGCCCTTTCTCCCTCCAGTGCGGTCTCGATTCGAGTTCGAGATATCGAACGTGTGACGATTGCATTGTTTATCGTTGACTTTTAATGTATAGAATTGTCGTTGAACGATGTTTGTTACTGAATTGTTCTGTGGATATGCATTCAATGAACTCTGATTCTATTACATTCGATAATTGAATCATTGAAATCCTCTCAATGGAGGAAGTGCGGAATCGATGTCGCGTGAGTCACGTGACTTTCTATTCAGACATCACGTATGCTTCCGTTATGAAGATTTATTGCAAAGTACTTAATTATTAGCGGATTTTATACATTTATGACTAGATTGTAGATGTTTATGCAAAATAAAAGTTGTCTAAGTAAATTGTGGGGAACAGCAGTTAAGTACATATATATATTTTCCCAAACAGTGTCCTTAAATTCTGTCTTTTCAGTCTTGTATTTGGGCGATTCATTTTTGTCATAATTTTCGTCTCTGAAGAATGTATAATTAATGAGATTTGTGACCGTTTCTTTATTGGCAAATTTTCTAAATAGCCTGTGTGGAAAATCCAGCTAACCTATGATCGACTCGTCAGTCAATGTATCAAATATTAGGAATAAAAATAGAACTATAATAATTGAAAGTATGCCATATTTTATCTCGGGAGAATGTATAATTAAAGAGACTTGCAACAGTTTCTTTTGTATAGGTAAAGTTTTTAAACTGCCGAGCGGGAAATCCAGCTAACCTATGATCGACTCTCAAATAAATTGAAAATACTATTTTCTCCAAATACAGTAGAATTCTATCTGGAAATAATCATAACGATACTGAAATAAATTTTTATTCCTAAAGAATTGAAGTAGACTTCAAGAATGGAAGTCGATGAATCGGAACGGTAAGCATACAATATCTCGGAATTATCGCATACCTATGAAAAAAACAGTGGAGTGCACGTTGCGTGGATTACCCGAGCGTATACAGCACAAAAAGTTGCACTAATCGCACGAGTAGAACGATAAACAACGACTACAAGTACGTAACATCGCGACACGATTTATCGAGAATCGAAACTCGCGAGAGAGGGAGCACCGGATGTGTGTTTCGCGCGTTTCGAAAACTCCAACCGGGGCTTCGTAGACAAAGGAGTACAAAAATAAATAGCTCCGTGACATTGCGTTCCATGCAATGCCAAAGGCCTTTTCGTTGCCGTTTCCATCTACCGGATGAGTTCACTGCATTATTTCAGGAGTCATAATTAATCGACTACAGGCAACTGACGGATCGTCAAAGAATTGGGCACAGTGGTTAACGCCGCCATGTTGTCTTTTATTGGGTCCTTGCTCAGGGCCGTGCAAACATTTTCTTACTCTGTACTTTAAACTTTAAATTAAAGATATTAAAAATACGAAGTTAAAAATATAGACCTGAAAATTAGGTTCATATCTTTGGCTATCAACATTCGTATGAGCATAATTAGCTATAAAGTGGAGTTTAAAAGTACAACACGAATATTACAAAGCAACATTTATTTTCAATTGCAAAGTTGTAATTAAAATAATGGAGGAATATGTATCCCCCTTTGAATAGTGCATTGAAATATAATTTACATAATATATTCTATTCACATTATTTAAAGATGTCTTTCTATTGTATCATAATGTTTATAAGATTACAAAACAATATTTATTTTCAATTGCCCAGTTGCAATTTAGATAATAGAGGAATATCTAGGCCTTTAAATAGTACATTTAAATATAATTTAAATAATGTGTTCTATTTATATTATTTAAAAAATTTTCTCTATTATCTCGCAGTGTTTCTAACATTGTAAAGCAATATTTACTTCCATTTGCCAGTTTATAATTAATATGAAGTACTATTAAATAATACAACCTAATAATTTCTCAATGTAAGTGGACACAATTAAGTAATTGTTTAAATATTCGTTTAAAGATACCCAGGGCTGCAGAGACTCAATAGGCTGATACAAAGCACTTGTATGTTATTTATGCATCCTATACTATTGCACAACCTACCTACGTACAGCCATTGTTCTTTCAGCGATTGTTACTCTACCCTTTAGACTATATTATCAATTGAAAATGTATCCAATCCAAAATGGATGAAATTCAAAATGGAAACCGGTACAGTTAGCTAAATTAAGAAATTATCCCTTTCGATAAACTTGAAGCGATAAATCGTAATTTTATCAGTTTGACTCATATCCGAGGTGCACAACGAGCCCCTATCCGTCCGCAACGGATATCAGGGGCCGTGTTATCCTTTTCGGGTCGTCGAAGGTGTTTACACGTCGATGTACATACACACAGTTCACTGATCAGTGTCATTCAAGGATGATTCACGTTGACCGGCACGGTAGCACGGGTCGTCGTGTTATTTACTATGGTGAACACTCGTAATCTTATGTAGCTGCTCGCTCCACTTCTGTTATGTAAGGAAACTCGAAAATTCGAATGTTACACACGGTCGTCTGGCTTGTGTCTCTTCGGACTGCAGAGAAAATGAAACACACTCGAGGGGTCATAAACTAAATTTTACAAACGCTTTGGGGGGACCATAAACTAAACCCTCGTCCATACTGCGTGGGGTTCTGAAGCTCAACGACCTATGCAACTGCAGTGAAGTGCATCTTTAATCGTTCTGTACGATCGTCGGCTTAGATGAATGCTTCGAGACTACTAACTAACAATTGTTATTAATAACACAGATCGCTTCTGTGAATGAAAAAGAAAAATTTGTTAATGTCAAGTCATCCCTCATACAATTTCCTCGTATTTTTTAAATTGTTTAAAAACTTTGAACAGAGTGGAACGAATGCAACTATGATTCTTCTTTTGAAAACAGACCATAAGACCATAACGAAACATCATCAGCAGAGACTTACGGTGATCGTTTCGATGCAAGCCATAGTCCGTGGTAGCTCCTTTAGAATGATATATCAAGCGGGAATAGAGAGACAGAGAAAGAGAAAGAGAAAAAGTGAGTTGGAGAGAGACGAGCCCACCTCGAGACCGCACAGACAGACCAGTTTATGCAATTTTTAGAGCAAACCGTTTCGAAACGTTACCTCACCGTGCAAATATTTGCTGGCACCGGTCGTACTTCACGATGAAAGTGACAGTTCCCACAGCGACGGGTATTATCAGCTGGCTGCGAGAATGTCACGTTCAAGATTGAACGGTCGAATTCGAGAGCCGATGGTGACGGACAAGAGACGGCGGCGGCTGTCCGTTCTGCCAGCAACCGGTCATATCCTGCCGTGACACGCTAATCAACGAAAGCTGATGGTTGCGCCGACATGAAATTGATCTTGCACGCGAGCTTACCGAAATATCGTATTATCTAGATTGGAGACAGTACACGGGATCGCGGTTAATCGATTGCCATCTAGCCGCATAGCCATCTAGCCATATGTATAACCATCTGGTTCCTGGTCGTTCAATGAACATCACCGATCGAGTTGCTGGCTCGGTGTAGCATCTAGCCATATAACCGTCTAGCAATCTAGATATCTGTATATTCAGCGATCTAGCTATTTAGGTATCTAGCCCTATAATAATCTAGAATCTAGATATCTAGATGTATAGCTATCTAGCTATTTATCCACCTAGCTATCTACATATATATATATATATATATATATATATATCTAGCTATCTAGCCATCTAACCACCTATAGCTATCTAGCCACCTAGCTGTCTGGGGATCTATCCACCTAGTTATCTAGGTATCTAGATACAAAATAGGTCTAGCTATACATATAGCCATTTATCAATCTAGCAATCTAGCAATAAAAACTTTTATATATCTAGCTATCTAGCCGTTTAGCTCTTCAATACCCATTACATTGCACCCTGCCAGTCAAAGTCACACAATTGGAACACTGTTTTTGAACACCAGACATAATTTTGTCAATCAAGTTATGATCTGTTGACCCCTATGGATCTACAACCCAGATTTTGCAAGAATCAACGTCAAGGAACCCGAAGACGATCTCGAAGCGAGCACGCACAGTGGGAACACTCTCGTCCAGATCTACGAGAAAAGGGAATGTAAGGAGGATCGCCGCAGAAAGAGATACAGCACGCCAAAGAGACCGGTACCACTGCAAAACTGGTAGCACTCGTGAGCACGCGAGCACTGTTGCGCCGCGCCGCGCCGCTGCGACGTTTGTTCCACGATGCTCTTGTGTCGGACGAGGCTTATGAATTAATTAGATAATAACCAGCGACAATTAGAGCCGAAGGCACGAGCGCAATGAAAACACCATCTGCTTCTCATCGGCCGCGGAAAAATTAACGGCCGAGCCACGGAACTGTATACTCTGCACCGAGCCAATTCGCAGTAATTGACGAAACGCTGCCCCGTTTCTCCCGCTGTTGCGGCTGGCCTATGTCGCGGAACAAGGAAACATTGTTCGACCGATATCTCCGATTCGTCTGCACTTACATTGTGAATGAGTCCTCTTTCCCTTTTGTTACGAATAATATTGTCTTGTGGATTTTTATCGCGAGCTGGGTGATTCAGGTTTGGAAACATTCTGCGAAGTAAATTGAAGTCAGAAAATTACTAATATGTTCATCGATTTAGAGGAATTAAATGAAATCGAAGCAATTTAGTTAATGAAATTATAAATTGGCTCTTGTAGGTTGGAAGCAAAGGTTGGTTCAATTTATAAGATTAAAATAATTTCCAAGTCAAGATACATAATTTTGTTACCGAATTACTGTCAACAAACTTCTAACGCGACCGACTCAACAACCACAGAAATCAGATAAATCAAAGGAATTTGTTTAATGAAATGGTCAAGTGAAAAGTTCGGTCTCAATTAAACTCTTCACTCAATTGCAACAAACTTCTAACATGTTCACCGTTGATTCAGCAACCATCAAAATTAGATAGAATTGAAATAATTTATTTAACAACATAAAGAGGTTAGGTCATTCTATCGGATTAAAAAGATTTTCAAGTCTGAATAAATAGGTTTGTTACTAAAATACAGTCAACAAATTGCCAAAACGTTGAACACCTATCCAGCAATCACAGAAATTAGATAGAATAATAATTTATCTAACTGAACGGAAATTAATATGAGTTGACGTAGTAAAGTTTGTAAACACAATTTGTCAGATTAACATAATTTTCAAGTTCGGACTAGCGATGTTGTTACTGAAATAGTGTTTATAAAATTTTAAAGCAGACTTTAGCATAACTTGCTTTATGTTAATTTCTGCAGAGTTGGTAGATGGAAATCGATTTTGCTCTGCTGCATTGGAAACACGAGCAGACGATTACCTAAGCCTTCGGACAGTTATATCAACACACATCCAACAATTATTAGTTTAAAATTGCTTGGTAATCCACTTAGGATTTAAGTAACTATTAATCATTGCGCTGCATTGTTAAAAGGAAGAGTTTTCAAGTATCACTTGATATTTCCGTAATGTACAATACTTTATCATTTTATAATTTAAATTTTGCATTAATAAATTACATTTTCAGATTTTATCCATTTGTATTATTTTCGACTAAGTAACATTGCATTAAAGTTACTACAGACAATTTTAACTCCGCATACAAACAAATTCTCAAATAATATCAAACAAGTTTTCATTAAACGCGGTACGCGTTTTCCTTCGGTCAACTCTTGTAATTAGATCTTGAGTTCGTAATATCATTTCACAAGGAAAACAGCTCGAAGGAAAATTAGGAAAACTTCTGCGAAGGGTTAATTGTTAGTTTAAATCAGAAGATCAATATGAAAAAAAATTGGGTTCTTCAAAGATTCTAGCTTTTGCTGTATATCTACGCAGCAGACCTACTGTCGGGATCAGTGTATTAAAACATCGGGAAAATCTGTGCTAAGCAATGAATAAATATGTAACCTTCGTGGGTTAAAAGCGATCTAACGATTAGCCTAAGTCAAACGTACCAAGCATTAGAAACAACTGAGATTTTTTACGTTATAAAAATCACACGATTAAATTAAATTCAATACTTTAATCTACTTAATAATTCTCAATTGAAGCAGCTCTGTAATTTCACTAATTGCGAAATAAATGACACCACTCATTTGACCAACGATATTACATTTATTCCTTTGAGGCCCACATTCCCTCTTTTTTATCTCAGAACATTCTATACAACATATTATACATTAATGAATGACTTATATCATATAAGTCACTTATTAAAATTCATAAAAGAGGGAATGCACTTTCATGCAACTTCTGTTACTTACAAAGAACTCGAACAATTTTTATGTTGCATAAAGATCATTAGTACACGACTTATCAAAATTCTTAGTAGACGAAATGCACTTTCATGCAACTTCTGTTTCTTACAATAGGCCTGGACAATTTTCATGTTACATAAAGATCGACAATCTAGTAATCAGAGTTTCGGAAACGCGCGGACAGGAACCAAAATGGCGTCCGGACCGGTGCGGCGCGGCGTGGCGTCACGCAATAATCGAGCATTTGGTTCTCGTCTTGGCGGAAACGTCAGCGTCAGCGACGCCTTGAATGACTCAGAAAACACAAACGATCCGACCGGCGATATTTTCCTGAATCGCAGCGGGACCATTGTTTACGAGGTTTGCTAGCCTCTTCTGCGCTCTGTCCCAGTTTGCTTAGGACCGGCGAGAGATACTAGCACGCAGTCCCGCGCGATAAAACCAGTAAACCACCGCGAACAGAAAGGAAGAGCAACGTTCCCGGCAGTTTCGATGATTCACAAATCATGATTTGCTTCGTTGTTTGCCGGTTCCATGCACCCGCACGATTATCGTAAGGCAGCCTCGCTCGGAATTATCTTCGCCGATATACATTATTCTGTTTCGTGCGTTTTCTTTGCTGAACGATTATTCGCCGATGCGTTCCCAGTGTATCCGCTCTCGACGAACGTTTCCACTTGTCGTCGACTTAGCTCGATCGAAATTTTGTCCCGTCGCGTAGCGTCGATCGACGCCATATTTCTTCCGTCCGCCCGATACTTAACCCATTTTTCAGAGCGAGCCCCTCTCGGACGCCTCGAGTGCGTACTTCAACGTGAAGATACTGCGATAAAGACCTACAACGGTACACGATTGGGAAAGTGTGACGAGTTTCTTCGGATGGTGAAGCATTGTCGCCGAATGTCGAATATTGTTCTTGTAAATTGATCGCTCGATTGATAGAAGAGTTGTACGAGTTGACGAGTGTGAGAGTTGACGCGAAGAGTCAATTGTATTTTTCTTTCTAGGAAGCTATTAACGAGAAGAAAGATCTGATGATCAAAATGGCACTATTCCATATAAATTGTGACCAATATAATATTTGCTACGTCCTCCAAAATGGCACGATTTCATATAGATCGTGGGCAATGTAATATTTGTTACGGTTTCGAAAATGGCAGTACTGTATACAGCTTGTGGCCAATATAATATTTGTTACGTTCTCTAAATGGCATTAATCTATATAAATTGTGGCTAATCTGATATTTGCTACGTTCTTGAAATGGCACTATACCATATTAAATTACACTTCCATGATCAGCCATTTTCTTTTAATATTTTTTTTTCTGTAGTACATGTGGCAGCTCGGAATAACGGAGAATTGCAGCTCTGAAGGCGATAACGAAGAAATCGAAGATTACCCAACGATACTGCGAGCGACACAGGGATCGGGCCTAATCGGGTTTAATCAGACCGAGGCGATTATGAAAATGTACGGGTGGGCAATCGTGGGTGATTAATCGAATATTTGTTTTAACATTATCGTCCAAAAGCAGCCAGGTTCATCGATTCCGTCCAATTAAACGTCGTCCATTCCTTCGGAAGACGGACCCACCCGAATATGTCGAGGCCAAATTGGCTTGCGTAATTTCTGAACTGAACAGTAAACCATCAAGACGGCCCTCGAAAATAGGTAATTGTAAGAGAAACACGTAGAACGGTGTTGTTTGCGCGTTTTAACTTCGGCTGACCGACTAGCCCGCGGGATAAGAGAAATACCTGGCGTCGATACAGAACGATAACGAATTCAACAAACACTCAAAAGATAACGCGTGTGCTCGCGCCGTAATAAAGTACATCTTAATCCGGAGCCTCGGTACGAATCCATTGTAAAACGGGCACGTGATACGGTGCGCGGCCACAAGAACCATGAGACGATATTGTAATATGTACTCTCTGCGGACGATAGTCTTGGATTCAGGATTCCTCGATCCAACGCGTCACTGCATTCCGAGGGAAGCATTAATTTTCATACGCGAGATGGAAATCTTGAAAATCGAAGAGAAATCTGCGTGGGTCGATGCGATTCCAGGCGACTCGGAGTTGCTGTGTTATTGCGGCGATGGTAATTGAGACTCTCTCTCTCCGGACCCGAATTGATTTTCCTCTTTGGACATTTCTAGGTATTTTGCTCATTCTTCAGACGTGAAGGTTTACTCCCAGTTTAGTTGTTGCTGAGACATTATTTTTATGATTTGTATGATTTGCTATGTCTCTAAATTGACAATAATCGAGTTACTCGGGAGACAAAATGATTTCTTTGTCAATTTCTCCATTTTGTTGCTACTAGACACTTGCAATTAGGTTCTTTAGACATAGAGACTTACTCGTATCGGCAGTTTTCATGATTTATGAGTCATAATTGAAGGGATTGCAGCAATAAAGCAGTCCCAATTTTTTACGTTGTGTATTAAACATTTTCTACAACATAGTACTCCCAAATTATTAGATCACCGACTTATTGTAGTTTCACAATTGAAAAAATCTCATCGACTTCTAAAAATTAAGAAATTTCAAATCATTGAGCTCGCGATATCTTTCGTTACAGGTTGACCGTCGTGCAAGGTGTCAAAAATGCCGTGAAAAAAAATGTGAATGAAAGTGCAAAACTGGGCGTCAATGGGTTAATATCAGCTCATTATCAGCGTCCCGTCGGCCCGGCAACACGTAGGTCACTTTCACTCTCGCATCTCGCTTATAATCCGATCGTATCGCCGGTTTTCATATTTACCTTGGGATTCCGCGTTTGCCCGCCATTAATCGGCCTCCGGTGTGAGACGTCACGTAAGGATTTTCGCCGGTTGCAGAATTTTGCGAGACGCTAGCGCGAACAACAACGATGTTCGTGGAAAGACACGCCCACTAATCGGCCGGCGGCGTTTTGCAGTCGATACCGGTCTAATTGTGTGCTAACACGACCGCGAAACATTGTCGTCGTCGTCGTCGCTCGCCGCTACCACGTGGTGGCAGCTGCCTCTCATACGACCGCTACCTTTTTTTCCCCTTTGGAATTCGGCGAGCGAATTTAGACGGTTCGCGGGGGTCAATGGCGCTGTCAATGAATGTCGTGGGAGATCATTGTGGAGACTACCAAGTTCATTTTTGGGAAGTCTCAGCGTTACAACACTGTTCGATGAGTAGAGACGATGTTTTGGTAGCAAACCCATTGGGAATGAGACATTGTGGTCTTGACAGTATGGTCGTGACAGTATGATCTTGACAGTGTAGGCTTCACAGTGTAGTCTTGACTGTGTAGTCTTGACAGTGTGCTCTAAGATGTTAGATTCATGAAGCAACACATATGTATTAGTTATACGTGGGTATTGAACGTAGTATAATGAGAAATGAATATAGGTGAATGATTGATGCACGAATGAATGAGATTGTAAGATAATAGAGCAATTATTGTAAACCCAGCCAGGAGGTTGAATAATAAACTATCTACGTACTTATCTAAATACATATATATATATATGTATCTATCTACGTAGTAGTTTTTAATTCACTTCTACTCAGCACGTTAGTCTTCCTATTGCTTCTAGCATTATAGCCATTCGAATTAATTGCCAGACAGTTGTTTACTAAAGAAGAATGAATCTAGCTTATCCCAGGTCAAAAGTGTCTGCATCTATTTTCACTCATGAGTATCGAAATCGTCATTAATCTATTCTTTTATATTGACAGTGATCATTTGAGTCGTCTACGAGCATTCATACAGTGCACATATATTTCTGAACGTATGAATGTATTCTGATGGTCATTAAGCATCATTCGAAGCATTTCATGCGTTTTCGAAACGCAAAAATAGCATCCTCAAATTGCCATTCATTTCAATCAACGTGAACACTAATAGCTGAAGAGAAATCTTTAAAGATTGAACAAGTTGAATAATGGGTCAATAAAAATCTCAGGAAAATGGTTCAGTGAAGAATGGCTCAAGAAAACGGCTTCCTAAATACCCTCAGGGAAATGGCGCGATAAAAACGTCAAGAAAATGGCTTACTAAATATGTTAAGAAAATGGGTTGATGAAAATTTTAAGATGGCTGGAAATCTCAAAATGGTTAGAAGCTGCCAAGTTTCTATCGCAATTTGCCCGATAACCGAAGATCATAGATAGGCAACTATCTCCAAGATTTGAAGTCGCGCAAGTAATTGATCAAATAAGTTTAAATTTAAGCCGACGAATCTAAGTCGATTTTCCTTTTTGTACACTTGTAGGTAGCAGTTAGATCAACGGGCTCGATCCATCATTTCTTTGCACGGAACGCGTTATCGAATCGCGTGTTTATCGGACAGGGAGTCGGCAAACTTGCGAATTGAAGCAGAATGTGGCGACAGATGTTGTGGAGTATCGTTGGGGATGTCGAGGAACGATATGAAATGGTATTGCTGCGAGTTGAACCTTACTCTCTCGAGCAACGTTTTATCAACGTATCATCGAATATGTCGTCCAGCTGTTTTAGGAAGATTTATAAGATAATCGTGCGAACCAACAATTAACACTAGGTTTAACGGGACTCAGCAAAATGGCGGAATACTTTTACGATTATCGGTAGACAATCTTTATGCAAAATAAATATTGCCTCGATGGCAATGAACGGGAGCCAAACAGAAATTTCATTCTTTTAATAATTTTCATCAGCTGAGATTAATAAATTAATGTTCTCAAATTCTTTTAATTTGTCTACTGCTTTAAATTGTACTCACTAATAATTTAATTAGTAGTAGTTAATAGTAATTAATAAGTAGGAACTAATTTATTTCTCTTGGTATATTATTGAAAAAAGGGCCAAAAATTTGGATAGACACATTCTTCTTATTTTTACAAAGTACATAATGTAAAACAGTGACTTTTAGTGCTCCATAAATGAGTGTCAAAAATTTTGGAGTTGCTAGATGAGAAAAAATTGTACACAATTTTTAGTGGTGCAATAGCAACGATCGATGAAACACGTTCTATTTAAACGAAGATGATGATGGCGTGTTTATTAAAAATTGCGAATTGCAGAACAATATGACGATGTTGCAATACATTGCGACAGATATTGCATAGTACAATTGCATACGAATGCGATCATACTCTCAGCGAATCAATTAACATTTTAGCAAAACATGATCGAATTTGATTCGTTGTTGTTCGGTGATTCTACTATAGACTAATATTCCACGACGAAGGGAATTCTCGTTTCCAAGACGAATATTGAAATGAATATTCAAAGTCATCGAATACCGAATGATAGAGGAATACTATGATATACATATTCATGCACTTTATTGATGGAACAATACGCAGTGAATATGCTCCACCTGAATGGGGATGATGGTGCGCGTATCGAACGGAGAGTTGGCAAACTAGGGGATTAAAGCAGCATGTAACCAGGCAAATGTTGGAGTCGTTACGAAATGAACCGTACTCTCAGTGAATAAACTAACACTTTATCAACGAACGATCAAATACATTTCCCGGCTATTTCAAGAAGAATAACAACAAACTTATGGAGTGGAATCGGACAACGAATTGGTCCAAGACTCCAGAGTTTCTAACACCGTTCATTTTGGAGCCCTGGGCTAACACTGTTTGGGGGCTACCCAATTAACCGAAATCAACTCAAGTTCCAAAAATTTTGTTACAATTTATTATTTTCATAAATTGTTCTGAACGATCGAGTTTTTACCAATATGGTACCTTTTGCACTTTTTGTCCTTGTGATGAATAGAATACGATGAAACCATAAAAGGAATTGTTGACCTTTTGACCTTGACATATTCAAGGTCAAGGGTTAGTTTGGCTAAAAAAGGAAATTTAACTGAACGTTGCTATAAAATTAACCTTAGTTTCAGTGGAGCAACTAACACTTCATCAACGCTCGATCCAATATACAATTACCAGCAATTTTAAGCAGACCAACATCTATGAACTAAAATCCACTCGCAAGGGTCTCTGCGGCCCGACATCCACGTTTCCAAGAGGGCTATCGAAAGATGTAGAGCCGATAGGACACAGAATGTCTTCTGATCCAGACCATGCGTTCCCATGAAGCGAACTTTAACGTCAGTAACCATCACTTGATCAACGAACGACAGAGCCTACCATGTAAAATCCACGTTTCCAAGTGGACAATCAAAAGATCCGATAGGAGAACTTCTTACGTACCTTGTTTTTGGGCGACATGGCTGGCTAGGAAGGATCGTCGAGACCAGGTCTAATCACGACTGAACGTCCAGGATCGTCGAGCAGCTCCGATCGGGAATGAAGATGAGTTCACCCTCGGTTCAACGAGCGATAGAATGAGAGGGTGGATACGAGACTCGGCGGGACTCGCGCCACCTGAGTGGACAGCGTCCAGCGACGGCACGGAAGAACGAGCGATATGAAAATGCGCGCTGCTGAACCACCGGCTGACTTATCGTGTTGCGGACTCTCCGACGTCCATCCGATTCCCCACTCTATGGAATCTCCATCTCACTCCATTTCCCTTGGTCGAGTCTTCTCCCGTGTGCATATGTCCTATCGTCTCCCGTTTTGCTTCATAGTTAGTCGCGCTCCCTCTTTTGTTACTCCCTCTCCCTGTGTTACACGACTCACCGCCAGTTGCGTTTTCTCTCTTTCTCTTTGGACTCGAGAGACGAGAGACCCTAGCCGTCTTCCTTCCGCTACAGTTTTCCACGCAGGCATTAGTCACGACGAGAACGAGCACAGACACCACCGGACAAAAGCGATCTATCGATAGGTACAAAGTTCTAACTGCTTGTGGATACTGAAAGCGGGATAGAGATATCGTAAGAGGATCATCAGCTGACGACGGAACACGATCGATTCGGACACACGGTCTATTTGGAGAGGTTGTTCATTTAGAGGATTCGTTGCAAACGTTTTGGACGACTTGGCAATTAAAAAGATTTTGTTTTGTTGATGGACGCGTCGACCACCGGACGCCATCAGACGTCACCGGGTGTCACTGATCCACGGATTGAGTATTTGAGTTTTCTAATGTTTTTGGAGGTATGCGACATTATTATTATTAATAATTTTGTACACACATTGTAGGCTACGTTTGTTAAAGACCTCGTGCTTTCTGTTATCAATATTTCCGGTGTAAAAGTAATTTGTTTATCTGTACAATCTACTGCGTTATGAAACTTTTTATCAATGAACGAAGATTGATTACACTATTTAATAACATCATCTGATACAATAATTTCTGATAAAGTCACTCGACAACATGTTACGGAACGATTCCTCCAGATATGCCATCTTTATTGAAAACAGATACAGCTGTAACGAAGCATGGTTCATATATACCAATTCATCAAAAACTAGTTCTTAAATAATTCTAAAACAAAATGAAAATTGTATTTCTAAATTACAACTATGTATTTTAACAATTGTAATAATTCATTGGCTCACGATTGAACTGCTATTAACAAAATTCATTATGAAATCCTTAGCTGTGATTCATAGATTTTTTAAATATTGTAAAATCACCGCCGGTAAATATATATGTGTTAAAATATTTTTATTTAAAAAATTCAATATTGAATTTTGACATTAAATGTCAAATATTGGGCATTAAATAAAAGAATATTAAAAATTAAATGGAACGATATTAAGACAGGTAGAAAAATATCAAGACCGCTAGTCACGAAGACAATTATTTTATAATTATTTAAATTGCAAAGATGCTTCTAGTGGGAATTAATTCATCTTTCCGAGCTCATACGTTTATAAAAATTTCGCAAAATATAAATAAATTCAGTCTTGTAACTTTCATAATATAATGCACACACATTTTGTGCTCGGTAGGGTTAGCGTTAGGAGGTCAACCAACGAGCTAGCTATAAAAGCAATAATTAGTAGAACAATTCAGAAAAATGAGAAATGTTATTAGAAGCATGAAATGATTCAGACCACAGTGCGAACGTGAACGCCACGCGCCAGCAAGCGAACTGTTCGATAAACGATTCGATCCGCAAGAGCGAAAATTCGGGTGGAGGGGAGGTTCTCGTGGAAAACGTTTGAAAGCCAGCCAATTATCGTCAGGACTCATCTAGTTCTCCGAGTTACGCTAACCGGGATCGCGGTTTCGTCATGGAAAGAGTTTTCTGGGGGCGCGTTTCTGTTTTACGACGAAAATAGAGTGGCGTTCGGTTCCTCCCACGCGCGCACACGCTTGTGGATACGCCGACCTCGAATTCGGTCTCCTATACCTTCCGGTTTACAAGCGGGAAAATCGGGGCCGCTCGATAACCGCGGATGGTATCGGTACCATAAGTAGAAACTAGGCGATAGGAATGCACCCTATCCGGGACATGTTCAAGCGGCGTCTGGAAGTTCAGAGGTGATGCCACAGGCAATCTTCAATGGGGAAACAAGAAGAATCGGAGCACAAGATGCCGGAACGTTTTCGAATCGAATAGACGACACTTCTATTTTATTCATTTCAACTTATACCCCAGGATTTATTTTACAATAATTATTACGATTTATTTTCAAATAAGCTGACAGGCATCCTGGCAAACCAAATTGTTTGGCTTAAAATTTAAACGTTAATTTTCTATAAATACTTCATCGGTGATTTTGTTCTATTCGTAATGTTTGCTAATTCAAGCGTCAATTTATTGCAAGTAGCCATTTTTCTATTTAACATTTAGCACTCGAGTGCTAAAAAAAATTGCTATACCATTATTCGATTTGTTTGTATTTAATAAATTTACTTATTGTACGAGGTATTATATATCCATAAAATGAAGAAAATTATATAGAATGGAAAATATTCTAGGTTGGAAAAAGGTTTAATTTTTTAATTAAAATAGCTCCGATTACAAAGGGTTAATTTTCTATAAATGTGATTTTATAGGCTACAAGGTTAATGAAAATGCTTTCATGAGGGATTTCTTGAACTTCTTCATTGAAGTTCATATTACGATAAAAATAATATTGGAAACTAGGCAATAGGATATACCCCCAGTTCGGGACGTTATGAAGGCGTCTGGAAGTTCGGAGCTGAAGCCACAGGCAATCTTCAATGGGAAACGAGAAGAATCGGAGTACAATGATTTCGAATTCCTCGATGAACGAGGATGAGTCGAAGAAACCCTTGAAAAACGGATCTGAAGATTAAGGAGTTGGACCTTAGAGACGGGGGTGAGTTCGGTCGTTTTGGGGGTGATTGAAATCGAGGATTGAAAGAATTATGGCAGGGATCAAAAACGTTAAAAAAAAACGACACGGTATAAAAATGTGCACCATTCTCCTATAACACAATATGTTCATAACTAGACTGCGAATCTTTATGCAAAATAAAAATTTGCCAGATAAATAAGGAACAGAAGAGAAATGAAAATGTATTTCTTCTTTTGATCATTTTAATAAGTCGACAATAATGTTATAACATTCTTAACTTCTTTTAACGTCTTACAAATTTTACATTTCATCTACTCATTTTTTTTTTGTAAATTCATAAAATTGCTAGGTGCAATGCAAACCTGTAATTTTCGACTTATTAAAATTAGTAATCTAGAAAGTACATTTTAATTCGACTTCTATTTAATACACTTAGAAAATTTTTATTTTACATAAAGATCAGCAGTTTGGTTATAACATATTGTTCATTCAACAATCCTCATACAATCACGACGAAATGTTTAACGAGAACAGGTTTGATTGAAGATAGATGTTTGTTCGTCGATATTAAGCTAGTCCTCAATCACTGTAACAGGTACTGAATAGTACTATGGGTTCGATGAATACTACTACAAACTACAACAATGCTAAACAATTATTGCAGTTCAATTGAAGTCGAAACGTTCCTATGTAACTTGTTTCCGCGGAGCTCTTGTTGGTTGCAGTGGGGTGATTAAATTATTAGAGCCACCACGTAACGGATAATTGGTTTCCCATAGTATTACTCAATGTATATTTGCAATTTACAATTTACAATTATCGAAACTTCATACAGACATAAGACGGTTTAATTGTAGTTAGGCTTACATTTAAAAATTGTTTCTTTCGTTTATCATAAAATTGTCAATTCTTATAAATATAATTTGATCACCCACTGGAATTATGTAATATTCGAAATTAATTTTTCGAAGTTCACTTCGATCAATTAAGGTTATAATCGATAGCCTCGATAGATACCTCTAGTTTTTAATCACTAATGACTATTTTTCGAAAGAAGAAACTTTAGTCTCGTCATAATGGCTGTCCACCGTTCAAAGGCAAATCAAATGCAAATTATAGGAACCGGGTAGACATCTATTATGACTACACTGAAAATCTTTATGCAAATTTCCATGTTTATATTTTATTTTATGAAGACTGGAATGAAGGAAAAATTGCTTTCATTTACTGAAAGATTCCTTCTGATAAAAGTGAAATAGGCATTACTTTATATTTTATAAATGCATGAAAATCTGCAGTCTAATCATGACTGTAGGAAAATTTATTGTGACAAGGAGAGGTCGTTAGAGTTGCATCGCAATTTTATAAGCGGATAATATATGTTAGTATACACCCTATAGTGAACGAGAACCGCTTCAACGTCGAATTACGAAGCGCTTATTTTACCGACCACAATCTTCTGCGAACTTCTCGTATGAAGCCGTAAGCTTCTAAACAACAAAATACTCTGAATGAATGATTTTTATACAAATTTTATAAACAATGGCCATATTACAATATCCACTGTTTAATTCTTAGCTTTACTAATATTGTTATAGTGACGTCTTTAGACAATCAGTAATTTTGTTATGGAGAAGAAATAATTGGAAATGTTTGTCCATTTATTTTACTCTAATGTAAGTAATGTAAATGTAAATAACACAGTATTGTTATTATTAACCCTTGAACAGTGTCCACTCTGCGGTGTCTGGGTCCGCTCTGATCCGCAACGACTGACGAATTATTTCAATCGTTTCCTACTTAACCCCTTCCAGTACAACATTTTATTACGATTAAAAAGAAGCTAGTAATATACACATTTAGTATTGTTATGTACCAATACAGTTGCCAAAAATGTCCACTTCTCGACGAATAAAAAATTATTTCACAAAAATTCACAAATTCGTTCAAACAGACCCAATCATAACCACATATAAATAAAATATAAATAAAAATATCCACTTTCCAAGGATTGCCAATATCATTTGATAAAAATTCAAACCGGCCCAATTATTGCCGACTACGTAACAATAAGTTATACAGTTGCCAAAAATGTTCACTTCCCAACGATTAATGAAATCGTTTCACTAAAATTCACAAATTTGTTCAAAGAGACCCAATCATTACCAATTATGCAAACATTTTCCAAGGATTACCAAAAGAATCGTTTACAAATCACATTCGAAACCCACCCTATGAAAGGGGTGCAAAAGGTCCAGTTTCGGATACAACTCCAGCATCCTCTCTCCTGAAGAATGAATAAAAATCTCACTTACGATGTTGTTGGCCTTAGTATGTATCTGCAGGCCATCGTCATCCCCAATCTGGTCGCCGATCTGTTCCCGGCTACTTGCGGGGCCCATGTCGGCGCCGCGGCGCCTCTCGATTCTTCTAAATCCTCACTGCCCGAAATCGACTGGACCGGGTGGATCCAGCAGCTGCTGGATCCCACGATCCCGGGGGCTTGGGGTGGAAGGAAGGAAGAAGACGCCGATCTACGGATAAGATCGACGGGATCCCGACGACGCGATCCGGATGACTGTCTCGGGCGGTCGGCAGGCGCCCCGTGTCCGTCTTTATAATCGTTGGCAATCCATCGGGTTCCAGCGGGTTCCTGGAACCATCGGTAGCTACCCAAGAACAGAAAGCTTCCTTTTCGGGCGTATCCTCAATCCATCGGCGTCGGGACACCGTAGCACAGTATCGGACCCAGCAACGATCCTACTCCCCGTGGTATCGCGGATGTCCTCTTGGATGGACGTCGCTCGTGCGTCACCGGTCCCTGCTCGGTGCCCCGTTGTCTCACCCGCGACACGACCGCCACCACGAACGATTTACCACGGAGTAGCCGACGAGGATGAGGACGAAGACTAGGTGGACAACAGGACCCCGAGGTCTTCTTCCTGTGTAGAGAGAGTGTTGTCTTCCAGGGTTCCTCCTCGCGGGCGAACGGACCGACTCCCGGACCGATTCCGAATCGGTTCGGGGATTTCTTCCTTTTTATTTTTCCGCGGCGGTTTTCACGGATCGAAGGCCGGCCGGGTGAAGGCGGACGCGAAAATCCTGTTCGAGGAGAATTTTCTCGCAGACGATCCCGCCGCGGGTGGGTAGCGCCGCGGCGCCCCGGGATCAATAAAACGACCGCCCGGCCGTCGCCTTTCCTAGGTCCTGCCTGCCTGCCTGCCGTGATCTCCCGTTTGCTCGACGCCGGACGTCGCGACGCGCGCCCTCCCCCGACGCCCCAACCCCTCCCGCCAGGCAACCCCCCACTAGACTCGGAACACGAAGAACGAACGGTTGCAGCGGGCAGGCGCGATCTCGCGGCGCGCACGCCCCCATACGGTCGCGCGTTACGGGCCTGCGCAAGTCGATTATCGACGCGATCCCGAAGCGTCGGTATTACCATGCGTCTATACCTATCGTCGTGGACATACATCTGTCATTGTTCGGCTTACGGATTTGGCTACTGCTCCTTCTTCCTCTTCCTCTTCCTCCTCTTCTTCTTCTTCTTCTTCTCCTTCTTTCAGCAGCCGTTCATTTACGAGTCCGTTTGTCCCTATAGTTGCAGGATAATGAAACAAGCAGGACACCGGTTCACACGTCGCTGCGTCTGTCGATCACTACTTTTTGATTAGAAATATTGTGGACAGTGTATGCTGACCCAGCCTATTGGTCGGCGGAAATTGAATTGTTGCTTCCGGCGTTAACCCCTTGCACGACCATTTATTTTAGGTTTGCAGTGATTTGAACGTCTTTGTTGTTTATTGTTTCTAGGAAAAAAGAACGTTTGTATTTATTGCATGCCTATGCCGCCTTTAATGGTTATTTTGTAATAACAACAAAATGGAATTTTGTTTAAAGGATCTATTAGATTTTGCCCGAAATCGGATAATTGATTCATAATTGACTGCTGAAATTCTTTCTGTAGAATTTCATGGTCAGATGTCGAAATATCCATTTTGAGAATCGAGAACAGTTGTCGGTTTTACAAAAATGACTGCGGAGTGTGGACCAAGTGGCAATCAATATTCTTTGATCGACGATTGACGATTAATTTCCCTTGATCGTTGATCGACGATTAACTTTATGAAGCGATTGATTCAATCGGACAAGTCTAAATCGGATTAACATTATTAATCGTAAGAATCGATCAAATTAAGCATCCTAATCGCTAGGTACCCAACTCTTGTCTACGGTGCCCCTTCGACTATGATGACCATGTGCACCATGGTGTATTTATACCGAAAACGCGGTAAACAGCTCGGTTTTTAAAATTATGTTAAAATGATTGGTTTCACATTTTTAAATGATTGTTGAGATTGTAAAGACGCTTTTATGAAAATAAATAAAAAAATCGCTAGAAATCTAAATAAATACGTTCTTGTTATTTTTATAAAGTAATGTAAAATTAGTACTTTCACTGGTCCGTAAATCTAACGAATAAAGTTGAAAGTTTGTATTATTAATGCATAGACCCTGTCGTTTAAAATTATTGTTAATAACTGTTAGTATTATTTTCTAATCTATGTATACATACATATAAGTTATCAGGCTTATCAGTTGAAGACACTTGATAGAATTCCTTTTTAATTTTTTTGACTACGTCAAATATACATTACGCTGTTATTAGATTGTTATCGAATTACTCGGTTACTAGAAGTCACAGTTTTAAAACTTCTCTAGTGCTGGGAGCACAAGTGTATTAACGTGATAAGAATTTATAACAGCACCATACACTCCGGAGCTAGTAAGAAGGATTACAAAATATCCAACCAAGTAATTAAAAAATAATTTCGAGACTAGTTCTGATAAGAACAATATTCGAATATTTGTAATACATAATTTGGTAAAAGTGGTCATAAAGTGAAAAAAATTATATACTTTCCAACTTACAACAGTTTCGAGTACAAAAGGTTGATTTTATGCAATCATTTCTACTAAACTGGAATAGCTCCGGTCACCGGTGACCCCAACGACATTCAACGTGTTAAAATAGTTTACCAGGAAAACAAGAAATTGCAATCAACAGTGTTCCCGGTAGATCGCGGAAACCGACTGCGCCAGGTGCACGGATCGATCCGAAAATATGTCGGGGTTCAATTAGGTTGAAAGTTGCGGGCGGTTCGGTCCTTTTCAATTGTTCCGCGGCTGTAATTTATTCCGCGGATAATTGCGGGTTCGGCGGAACGGTGGATCGTAATCTGTCGAAACGGCGCGGCGAGACGCACGCGTGCACGTGTAGAAGTGCACACGTTGGGGTTGCGGCTCGGAAACCAGTTTACCGCAGTGTTCATTGTTGTGGCTTGTGCCGCAACCTTCGAACCCGAAGGCCGCCACTGCACAATGAAATTTAGAGTAACGCGTCGAGCGTTTCTAATGCACTTCTCCGCGACGATCCTAGTCCGTGTACGATCGACCGGCATTACAAATACAAATACAAAAGCGCGGTCCGGCGGCAAAAACAAATATCCGAGCATAGAAACGAAACGTTCTGTAAAATCGACTAGGGCGTTGCACAGCGTGATGGAAATCCGTTTTTTGTACAATATTATGAAGTCAAAAATATACAGGACGTTTCATTCAAAACGATCCCCTCGAATATCTCTG
Source organism: Lasioglossum lativentre (assembly GCA_916610255.1). NCBI lineage: Eukaryota > Metazoa > Arthropoda > Insecta > Hymenoptera > Halictidae > Lasioglossum > Lasioglossum lativentre. The sequence goes on along the minus strand of OU744356.1, from coordinate 33,342,073 downwards.
AAATTATTTATGATACCGGAAACTGTTTCGAACGAAAGTGGTATCTAGGAGGGCATAATTTGATGTCATGGAAATGGTATTTGGTCTAAAATGGCCAATATGTTAGATTTTGAAGCTTCGAAGGGTTGTCAATTGCACACAAAAATGTTTTGAAAATACAAAACTTGAAAAATTCAATTTTGTCCACGAAAAACGGGTTTCCAGTCCACTGTGCGTCGCCCGGTGCTTTAAGGCCGGTAGCGCAGAGAACAATTGTTTAATTGCACAGAAAATATTGACGCGCTCGATTACCCTTTGCTGCACAAGTTTTCCGTGCAATCGATTCTGGCGATACTCCGTACGCCGTTCTACACAATTGCTTTTATTTTATAGCTGCATAAAGCGGATCGATATTCGACAGTTCCCCGGGCCAGTCACGAACATGTTCCAAGGATATCCCGATGTTTGACATAGCCGCAATTGCGGCTCCGTGTGTAACGTGTTGCTTCGCGCGGAACGCACACGATAACATTCTACGAATATAAATATTATTATCGGTGCGCCGTCGTCGGAATGCAATTAAAACGATCGCGTTCGGTGGGCCATAGCTTTAATTCGCGAAGAGGGATACACAGTCTGAGTGACGATACGTGACTAATTCGGGCTTAGGTATTTCTGCGACTTCCTCAAGTTCTTTATCACTTGCTTCGCGAAACTGCTCATCTCGTTCTTGTTCGAGGCAGCGATATTTTCTATCTTGTCGATCGGCAGACTTGTCAGTAAATCTTGTATGCATTTCGGATCAGACAGATTGTACGTGATGGAGTGCAACACACGCAGACATAGCAACTGAACTTCACCCGGTAGGGAATCGTTCCTCAAATAATAGTTTAACGCGTCTCCTATCCGGGAATCGAACAGATGCAGCAAACCGGTCTCATTCATACTAACGTTGTACAGCGTCATGAGGATCAATCTGGAAAAAGTGCACCACAGTCAGAAAAAGAACGACTATTGTAGCCGCCGCAAAGATGTTTGGCTCAGCAAGGTCATCCCCACCGTGCTACTGAGTCATTCCATTGTTCCACTCTCTCCCTTCCACTCTCCCTCCCATTAGAACCACCTACTGATAGAGCAAAACACTATACTCGGTCAAGGTCATTGCTATTTGCATGCAATAGAAGTGTACTTAATAACTAGACTGCGGATTTTATGCATTTATCACAAAAATAGATTAGTCGAATACAACCTCCTGTCTAGTTTTAATTTAATCACGAACGAGTATGGATCAGCTAGGATTTGTTAGGATTAGTTTGGATCAGCTAGCTTTGATCGACGAGTGCGGATTAGATTCATTTGACCGACGACAGACGATTAATTTCATGAACCGATTTTTGGCGATTAATGTTTTAATCGTAAGCATCAATCGATCAAACTAAAAATTGTAAGAAACTTATGCAATTGTTCTGCGGTACCCCTGTCACTATGGTGACCCGTGCAGCACGAACATCCAAAGTTACCTTTTTATGGAAAGGGAGCCCTGCGAGATCGGCAGAGTCGGCATGAGGCTGACTATCTTTCGCATAAAGCCTTTGCCATTCCGGTTAGTGATTAGGAACTCACGCCCCTCGGGACTCGCGGAGATATTCGTCACGATGCCCACTAACGAGATTATGAACTGATATTCGTCGTTACTGGTTGGGGGGAATGCGGTCCGATAAGTTTTCATAAACGCGTCAAAACTTCCATCCGTTATCGATAACAGTTCGCCGATCTTGTGCTGGAACTGCACGAAAATCGGTGGCTACCTCAAATCGGCAAATATTCAAAGAAATTCGCTGTACCGAGGAAAAAATGTTTACCGCGGTGAGCCAGATGTCAACAATCTCGGGGAACCTGGACGCTCGCCACGTTAGGTTGCCCAAAACCGCTCCCAAACTTGTGCAATAAGCGCTCTGGTTGAACAACTACGAAAAACCAAGGAATTAATCGATGCTATGAACTTTCGTAACAAAAACGTGGAAAAAAAATATACGATCGTTCAGCCGAATTATTGCAAAGTCACTTGTTCTTTCATGTACTCTATTTCCCTCTGCGTAATTTTATTCGCCTCCGTTTGCTGATGCAATTGGGCACGCAGTCGTTCGCATTCGAGTTCCAAATCTGTAATTTTACTGTTGTCCGCTACAGCAGAGAAACATTTTTCTCGTTTTCATACGCCATCAATGTTTGTTTAATCTAATCGCGTTAAATATTCACCATCTTGCCTGATCGTTTGTTCGGTCAAAGGCTTCGGATGAATCGGTCGCTCTATCTCTTCTAGGTCCGTTATAGTTAATTTTTCTACATCGAAATCTAACCCCGAATCGATCAGCGCTCGAGGAACATCTCTTATGAAATTGTGCATGTTACTTTCCGCGGTGGTTAGTATGTCGTCTACGGATATCTGGAAAAGAATTGCAATGCGTTTACCATGCAGACGCAAACATGCGGAAATAGACTTCCTTCGGCGGCACTTCCGGTTGTTTGTTTTTATCGTACACAAACCGCTGAATGTAAAATACCGTCGGTCGATGTAAAGGCTAACGAGAATTAAATAGATACACGCGAAGCACAAAGGCCACGTACGTACCAAAAGTGATTCTTCGTCTTTTAAATTGATCTCGTCTACGTACGCGTTTGCGTTTGTGTCCATGTTTACTCGATTGAATTTCGCGTCAATATAAATGATTGTTTTTTGTGGTTCTTGGCCGATTAATTGCATCGAGGACGGTGTCAGCGAATTCGCAATCTCTCGAGTAGTTCATGCTGTATCGTCCTCACTCTGATCAGTGTAAATCTTTGCTATGAATTCAAAAAAAATTTCGAAAATGTAGGTATCTATATACATATAAGTACTAGCGGTACTAGTACTGACTCTCGCATAAACTCGATGCAACTGAAAAACCATGGGAGACGTTACGTTAAAGTCTGTTCACAGACGACTTGTCGCTTACTTGAAAACAACTCCTCTTCTTTACGTTATATCCACTAAAATACAAATTAATCGGATATGGTTTATGGTTTATGGTTTTTCTTTTCTTTATGTACATAAAGATGGCGTTGTAGAGCCTGAGCTCTATTTGCCCAATGCAAACCGGTCCTTTTATTTATATTGATGTTTATAAAAATTATATATTGATATGATATGATTAAGATTCATGATTTGAAAAATTTAATTTCTTTAACATTTCTTTAACATGTGCATTCGATAAAACGAAATTAAACTATTTTTTTATTGTTAAATGTTTTATTAAATGTTCGCCTTGCTTCATTGGATCTCGCCTTAATGCAAGAACATTTTTGGCGGCAAAGTTCGCCGTAGCCGTTTTCTGTTGAACACAGTTTTGTGAGAGGTGTTACGTATTCTGCTATTATAATTAAGTTATTGCCCAATTTTTATAATTGCCCCGAGCATTTTTAAATGAAGTATGTTATCCTTTTCGTATGTAAATTTGAATTACGATGGTTTTAGGGTTAGGATTTTTTTCGTTGTGAACACAACCTAATCCACGCGACGCGTACGCACGCCGCGTGGCTTGGATTTTATGTGTCTTCGAACACTGTGTAGTGTGCGCGTCTTCGTGTTATGATGCAAAAAATAGCGTTAATTATAACCTCGCGATTAGAAGTTCTTTTATTTTTCAACCAGTTAGAATCTCATTACAAGGAACTATTGTCAGCCGAGTGAAGGAATATGTAAGTTGCAGAAATGTGTCATTTGCTGGCTCCATGCGTTAGAATTTCATTCATGAACTCTTCGGTATGTGACCGTACTCGACCGTCTATACTGGAAACAACACTCGGTTTATTTCGCAATCCGAATTACAAAACACTACTGTGCGACAAACATTACTCCGAGTGCAGTAAAAATTTTTCGACAAATAAAACGTTCTTCGTATATTCGGCGAATTAGACTGCACGATTACATAACATTTTTGTAAAGGTCACTCGCTGCTTCTAGATACAAAAATGAAGTTCTCCGAAGGGGATATAGTGCTTGCCAAATATCCATCCACCGCAGAGTATCAGAAAGGCAAAATACTAAGCACCCGAGGTGACCAATATAGGGTGCAATTCGAAGCCGGTGCTGAATATACTCTTCACTTGAATGACATAAAGGTATCTTTAATAATATTGTTACGAATATCGGTCAAAGTTATCTATATCGATAGATTGAGTGGTCCTGGTTGCAGTGTCGTTTTGGAAATGACACTGTAACAAGGACTAGAAAGTGATACCAACATTGGCAGAAGGTATCGATATCGAAACATAGCTTTCTTTCATAGTAATGTGTAAAGTATGAAGTTACCTATGTAACAATGTCTAAATTTTAGTCTACATTGCAGAAGCTTGATAGATATATTCATTGAAATTCCAGACGAACAGACAAGCACGAAGTACAGTGCGATCCAGCAGCAAGGGTAGAAAGTCTACACGAAATTCTCCAAGCAGGAAGTCCCCAAGTAAGCGTTCGCCTGGAAGATCTCCATCAAAACGTTCTCCAGGAAGATCTTCTTCTGCGAAAAGAACTTCGACGAGGGGCAGATTGGCAAGAATTGCTTTGCCACGAATAGACGTACCTAATGGTAAAATATTTCTGGAGAACGCAGTTTTAGTTTGAAAAAATTTCATCTTAACGTAATATAATTTTATATGGCTTTACAGATGCAACCAATTTTGAGACTGTAATTAGCACAAAAAGTACAAATGAGGATGAACAGTCTGTCGAGTCAATGCCTCTCCAGTCCCGGTTGAGAGGACTGGGGACAGTTACACGTAGGTCTACTAGATTATTTTCTGCTACGATGAAGCCTGAATCAGATTATAAGATGGAGATGTTGACAAGAAGTATTAATAGAGCAGTCTCACTTCCAATAGAAAGGAAGCTTCAGTTGCACGATTTGCATACTGAGAGCAAGGAGAGAGGACTCTCGGTGCAAAGAGATCAAGTAAGTTTTGTTTTCTGTGTACGATTCTCTGTAATCGAGTCGCATCGATTTGACTGGTAACTGCATTTCAGGATCTGTTAAAGACAACGCATTACGAAAAGGAAGTGGAACAAGATCTCCAAGAGATAGAAAAACGGAAAATAGATTTCTTAAACATGGTTAGCGAGCCCCAAGAATGGGGTGGACGTTTTGGAACTCTCATTCTCATATTTTTGGGACCGCTACTCATAATATTGCCGCAACTGATGTGCACTCAGAAAAATTGTAAATTCGGTATACCCAGATTCCCGAAGGATGTAAACTCTTACATAAACTTGAAGGCTTCTGGAACATTTTTGGGATTTTTCTTGTTCGTGGCTTTGGTTTCAGTTACCCCAATTGGAAGAAAGATCGATGGACTCGAGAATAGAATTGGGAGACTGCAATACCGTTTAAATGGTAGTTTAATATTTTCTAAATTTTGTGACCAAATACCCAAACGAGACTGTAATAACTTGTCGTCTTCGTTTTCCAGGATTTTTGTGCGCTATTTTATCGTTACTTGTATTTATCGTGTGTGTATATAAAGAATTGGGAGTTACTGATCTCATTATAGACAATTACGTACAACTTTCAATCAGTGCGTGGCTTCTCGGAGTAATCTTGTCGATATTGTTGTTTATCAAGGGAGGCAAAGCTCCTGTAGCGAGCTTCAACATTCATGGTTCTACGAACAGTCGAATCTATAATTTCTGGCAGGGGAGAGAGATAAATCCACGAATTGGTCCACTGGACATTAAAATGACCATTTTCCGTTCAGCCATGATAGCTACGGTAGTATTGCTAAACATTTTAATTGTAAATATTACCATACATATTCTACATGTATGTATCCTCTTTTTAGATGCTTTTAAATTTGTGCTTTGTGATCAAGTCAATTGATGAAACGCAGAGTTACACTATGGAACACCTTCGCATCAGTGTTCTATTGATCGCAGCATTGCAAATAATCTACGTCATGGATGCACTATTCTTTGAGTCTACGATTTTAACATCATTCGAAGTAATGTACGAGGGGACTGGTTACATGTTAAGCACTGGCTACCTGTTGTTTCCATTTTTATCAACCATTACGACAAAATACGCATTGTACAATAAGTAAGTAATGAATGGATACATTATAAATGTAGATAAGATACAATTTTATTAATATCTTTTTCTTCAGAACAAGGTTCAGTTATTTGTTCGCCTTTCCTGTGTTCTTTTTCATAATCGGATACTTGCTGTATAGGATCAGCAACTCGCAGAAAAATGAATTCAGAAGGAACCCCCTATCACCAGCGTTAGCTCGTAAGTATCATATTTCTTGAGGTAATGTTAGATGAGTTGATGTATGCTGTTTTACAGACTTAGATACGATATCAACCATACGTGGCAAGAAGCTACTGGTGTCTGGCTTGTGGGGCCATGTCAGGCATCCGAATTATTTGGGCGATATAATAATGTGGTGGTCGATATCATGTGTAACTTTAGCATGTGATATTCTACCGTATTACTATGCGATCATGTGCACAGGATTGTTAGTCCACCGTGCAATAAGAGACAATGAACGGTGCAAGATGCGCTACGGATTAGCTTGGGAACAGTATATGTCGCGTGTAAAGTACATGATTTTATATCGTGTATTTTAGAGCTATACATTTTTATGTGTACAATTTTTAGTAAGGTATTATTAGATACTAAAGTCTACCCACAAAAGAGTTGTACCTTTTAACATTTGCAATGCTCATTACTTTATAGAATGACATTTTACGTATTTTTAGCAAATGATCTTTTAAACGTTAAGATTTAAGTGATGACATTATCGAGTTGAATAACAAAGACCCAGAAACCAAAAAAAAAGGGAGAGCAACCATGGCACTTGATGTATAAGTTTATTTGTACAGTTCATCTTTTAAAATTGTACAAAATAAGAACGAAAAGTGTTATTTTATTAAAAAAAGAAAAGGAGATATAAGAATTATCAATATATCTGATTTTTAGATTGAACTATAATAACAAGCTACTTGTTAACAGAATTTATATGTACTATAAAGTATATTTCTATAAAGACATTTAAGTAAGAATTTTATACTTTTATACAGATATGTATAATTGATCATTGATGAATAAATAATTTTTTTAGTAATTGCATGTTTGCAAATTAAATGAATCCATTTAAAAGAAATTATGTAATATTTGACAAAAGTTAATAATAAACGCAGAAGCTGTACTCGAAGTGTTTATATTTTTGTATGCTTTCTTCTTCGCCCTTTTCCGTTGAATTCACTATCCAATTTTAGCTTTGAAAAATAAAAATTTTAAAATACAATTGTATGATCAATGGATCATAGAGTCCTCTGTCGTTGAATCTGCGTCATCATCAATTCTGTTATTGTTAGTTGCGCGTAACGATACGGCATGACAAAGCAGTAAGGGTTATGCAGCTCAAATTTATTTTGTAACAACTGTTGTCATATTTTGTTAATAAAAATGGTGAGTTTCTTTGGTGAAGTAGTGTTCCCAGTTTCGCGAGCGTTTTGGGACGACGAAGACGAAAATGAATCGAGTGAAAATACAATCAGTCAAACGTAAGTTAAATGTATCAAGCTTTGTAACCTCTTCGATGTAAATATATTTGAAATTGCAAGTAACACTTGCTTATATATATTTATTTCAGTGAATTTTCTGTTCGATGGCTGAAAGAAAAACCGGCGAAAATTGACACGTTAATTGTCGTTGAAGGCGAAATATTAATTGGTAAATATATTTTTGCGTTTACCGGTATTTAGCAGTGTTCGTGTTATGTTTACAATAGCTTAAAATTAATACTCAAGGTATTCGAGTGCTCAAATTTATTTATTATAAGTTGGATACTGTTTCGAGAACCGATATAACTATAAGTATTCGAGTATTCAAATTTATCAAATCTAAATTAAGTAGACTTGAATACTCAACTTTGAGTACTTGTAAATACATCCGAGCAATAGTAGAAATTCTAATTTGCAATGGAATTATAGATTTCTCTAGAGAATGTCTGTGCCAAAGCACAGAAGAAGCATGTCTTGTGGAGAATAAGGACAAAGAAAAAATCTGCATAATTTATCAAGTTAATAATGGAGTATATTTATGTGTTGTGTCTCCACGATTCGATGTGAAGTTCTCAGGCAAACTGGTTGACAAGGTACATATACGATTAATTTGAATGACTATTCTCCGATATTAATTTTATGTACCTTTATTAGATGTCTGAAATTCTCTTGAACACAAAACGCACAGTTTGTGTAACATCTCGTCACGTGTCACACTTCAAATGCAAAGACACACCAGTTGTACCCTCCTTCTTGAGAATGGTGGCCTCGAAGAATGGGCAGAATGCTTGCAGTTTGAAAGAGCCTTTTCTGGAGCAACCGAACATCGTGTATGGAGTCACAGCAGGAGGTGAGTTATCGATTGATGTCACAAAATACATTTCAAGGCAATGGTTTTAATAACAACATTGTGTTTCTTTACTTAGTTTTGTCATATGCAGAATTTATGGAGCTACCCTCAGTTTTGTACATTTTATATACAGACAGTTTTGTGTTAGACTCAGTATCTGCAGAGCCTCTCATAAAATTGTTCACAGCAATGGATTGTACAATCAACAATGTTTCGTTTGCTGGAAAGGACTTTTTTAATAAAGGAAATCTTTATATGTAAAATTGTCTCGGAGACGTTCTGTTCCATTCGTACCAGTTAAGAGATTAAAATATCCAGGTATTAATCATATAAATGTTTTTATAATTAAATACTATTGTTGATAGCAAACCTTACATATTTACAATATTTACAAGACTTCAATTAGTATCTTTTCAATAATACTAACTTTAATAGTAATAGTAACACTTACATCGGTAAAAATTATATTTTTGGTGCGACGTTCCATGTGTTAAGGTTGTGGCGGATAGTATGCTCGTGGTGTGGGCGCTGGAGGTACAGGATTACTAGGAGGAAAATACGAAGCGTTCGTGGGATACGGATAAGGTTGAAACGGTGGTTGCGTTGTAGTAGGAGCTGGTGGTGCGGGTCTAATGGGACCGGATGAACCTATATGGTGCATAGGAGGAACGATGTGGTTCATGGCGTTTACAGGGGGTGGAGGTATAGACACGTTTGCCGGAGGAAATGCTGGCGGGTAGTTTGTACTATTCGGCGCAAAATTAGCTGGGTACGTTGGAAAGTGCGGAGGCACTTCCATTGGTTTCATGGTTTCTGTAGCGTCTGTTGTTGGACATCCATTCGCGGAGACTGTAGGGACTTCGACCTTCGTAGACTTCCCTGGTGTAACTGCAACGGAATATTAATACATTAAAAACTAAGTCTAGGCCCGTAAACATTTGAGAAGCAATAGTTTCTGAGAAAATTCCCAAGAATACTTAGGTTTCTCGACCCGATATTTTTGAATTCTCGCACACTTCTAGTAACAAGATATTATATTCTATTTGTGTGTACCGTTTGGAGTGGTAGACGCTGATTCAGTGGAAGGTGGTGCTATAGTTCTGTCTCTACATGGTTCATTAGATGGTGTCATCGGTGGTGAATCCGGAGGCTTCGTGTTATTAGCTTGCGAATATAAATCTAATACTTGATGGCATATATCTGGAAACAAAACAAAAATATGTATGTGCACGTGTTCACAGTATCAGGCTGTAAACAGGCATATAAGTTAGAGTACCTTCTAAAAGATCCATAGTAACATCTTCAACAAACATGTCCCACCATCGTAAGTGTTTTGTTTGCCTTCCATTCCAGTCTACAACTTCGAACTTACTGAGCTTTCCTGCTAAATACATGAGGGCTACTGCTATTATTTCTGGCTCCCACTGCAGGGACAATGTAGTGCATAAACTGAAAGAGAGAGAACAGTTTTCATGTACTATTTGAACTACCTTGAATGCATTCGAATGCATCTTATTTTTACCTATCGTTAACAAATGTCCACGCCATTTGGACCATTTTTTGTAGTTTATTCTTGTCGCCTGTAACACGTTATTTAAACTTTGAGTACAGTGCTTTAACTGTACCTTTATAAGGGTGGTTCATATGAAGCGCTACTCCGAAATTACGGCAGTTATGGACTTTATACTTTTTTCAATGAAATAAAGGCTGATTATTCGATGTACAAGAGAAAAACTTCTAACTTGACTTATTTAATTGAAAAAAAAAATAAGTTTATAGCTGTTACAGGTTCGGAGAAAACAGCCTGTAGCATTTAATTTGGAGTAGCCTGCATAATTGAGAAAATCGCGTTCATTGAGTACCTTTAAGGCATTTGGCATATTTCAATAGGTAACTATATGGATGCTCGACTTGCAAGTCAAATTTGATAGTTTGTAATAAGATTCTCTCCAATGTCATGACCTCTTCCTGCAAAGAAAAAATCTATATCATTTGGTTGTATTAACGATATCATTCCCAAAGTATAATCCAAGAAAGTCTAACTTTGGGATCTTCTCCAAACGTCATGAATTTCTGGTCAGTCAATAAAGTTTTTGCAGTCTTAATGATGTCTTTACACTTTTTTGGTGTCTCTTCTACTTTTCCAGCAAGAAATAAGCAGCAGCAAGCAGTCACCTGAAAAACATTGAAAAATATATTACTTTATTTGATTATAGCACTAATTTTTTGCAGAGGACAACTTGCAGAAGTGTGTGCACTTGTTTGCAAAAGTTGTACACATCTCGTCTTGTTCTTTGAGAGCAACTGTTGCAAATGAGTTCAACTTGCTGGTCACAAACGTGCTTACAAACATTCCTAGAGTCACTCTCGCAAAAAATAAGACACCTTAAAAATAGCAGGAAGTACTCACGTATCGTGGGAAATTCTTGAATGAATGAAACATGTAAAATCTATGAAAATAAACAACACCAGTTGCCATTGTATTATAACCCAGATCCATTTTTGTCCCAGTATCGATGATAAAGCGTGCCCCTTCTTTTCTATATCTACACTCAGTCTCATAATCGATTCCATCCTGAATGGATGGAGTGTTCCTTAGCTCCTTTTTTTCGTAATACCAGCATGGCATTTTTATTTTTCTATAAACAATAATTTATGTGACAGAGCTGTCTAAATTTATACAAACCTTACCATGACATAAACCTTCTATCAAATTAAAATTTTAAAGAGCATCAAAGGAATAAAGAATAGAAGAAGAAATTCTTGTAAATTATTCGACGTATAATAATATAACAGCACTACTCGTCACAAATACGATCACTATAGGTTAAGGTAACCATCGATGTGAATGATACCCTTCTCTTTCACTTACTCCAACTATTCCTTACAAATAGTATCACAGAAATTCCTCAGTTCGAAAAGTAATTTTCCGATTTATGGTACAAACAATTTACAAAAATTTGTTACGATTAACAAACACTGACCACTACATGTAACAGATGCATAAAACATACCACTGTATGAACTTGGCTGCAGTTTTGTCACTGATCTATACAGGGTGTTCCAGAAATGTTGTACTTCCTTGAAAAGGGGGGATTCCTCAGATGATTTGAAATAACTTTTTCCTTTGCGAACGAAAAACGCGGACCAATCAGAGCGCCGCTACAGTGAATGTTGACGCTGGCATTGGTCGAGCCGTAATCCGTTCGCCGTAGCGGCGCTCTGATTCAGTCCAGAACGAGTGACAGAGGGTCCGTTCCGTTTGAATTAGGATGATACAGTGAGCAAATTCACTCTAGATTAAAAAATTACGATCACAGCCATGATCGTGATTCTGCGATCATTGTGATAAACTTAGACCATGAGATAAATCACGGTTAGTGATTTTGCACGTCATCCCTAGTGCGCATGCGCACTGGAAATTGGTTCTCGAAAAGAAATCGTAGTTTCGTCTCTGTAAGAATCGTCTGTCCTCTGGGCGTCTTATATCAGGTTTACGTGGGTTTACGCAACCGACTACAGCCGTTCACCTCTTGTCGAATTCTCTGATTTTTTCAGTGAAACCAAACGCAAAATGTTGCGTTTTATGGGAAGTCGTGTCCAGTCGATCGTGAGGAACACGGTATTGCCACGCACCGCTGCTGTCGGAGTCCAGAATGTCCGTGCTTCGCACGATGGCCCGGAGGAGAACGAGGAGGACTTCAATAAAAGATACACGACATATTTGAGTCGGTCAGATATTGATGGCTGGGAGATTCGTCAAGTTATGAACGCGTTGGCTGGTCAGTAATCGGAAATTTATTTTCGTCTCTCTCGAAAAAAATTCAATAGTACACGACTTGTCACATTTATCAGAAGTGAACACGTACTTTACTCTAGATCGTATTTAACTTCAATAGTAACGATCAGATTTCAAGTAACATTACCTCAGAGTTCTAAAAAAAAAGTTCTCGATAAAAATTCTTCGAAAATGTTCACGAATTTCGGAAAGTCATCTGCTCGGTTTTGGTATTCGAAATGTTCTCAAGTCGAATAGTATCAATTCTTAAAGCAACGAATCCTATTCACAATTTTTACGAGCAAAGAATGTCTTCTACTATTTTCAGTCAAAAAAGTGTAACATCTTTCGATGGCCTTCCTAGTTATGAAATATAGAAATTCTGTACTACTGCTAATATTAGTATCTTTACTATTTAGTTATCTTTACTTACACTATTGATCATGTCTTTAAACCAAGCAAAATATTTACACGATGTAACAAACTTCAGCAAAACTTGGCTGCAAAGCGATATAATATTGTTGATATCACAGCCGTGCTAATTGAATGGCACTTTAATTACATTATGTAATTACATATAATTACACAGTAACTCGGTTACAGTGTGTAATCGACTTACTTTGCGATTATAATTCACAGAACAGTTCAATTTTGAATGCATTCTTGATCTGCATCAAGGAAGGAAAAAGATTTCGATAAAATCGTTTCATGTTTTACTATTGGATAACGATGGAATAAAAGGGTTTTCAAGGTTTCCGTTATAGGTGATAACTTTTACACTTACCAAGGTTTTTTGATATATTATTGTAATTTCAATATGTTCTTTTCCAGGAATGGACCTTGTACCCGAGCCTGTTATCATCTGCGCTGCGCTAAGGGCCTGCAGGAAAGTGAACGACTACGCGCTCGCTATTAGGTTCTTGGAAATCATAAGGGACAAGTGTGGACCAAAACTGAACGAAATCTATCCCTACATTTTACAAGAAATCAGACCTACATTGGACGAACTGGGTGTGAACACACCGGAAGAGCTCGGCTACGACAAGCCCGAGTTAGCACTTCAGTCAGTAGACGAAATGTATGGCTGAACCTGTATGCAAAATAATATATTTAAATGTAAATTTAGTGATTATGAATAGAAAAATGCCTTTCATACGATTATTCGAAAGTTATATCGAAAATCTGATTTTAATAAAAATAATAATCGTTATTTCGTGTAACGCCTTTTCCATACTCAAAGCACACCGATCATCGAGCGAGGAAATGATTGTATGAGAATCGTACGCAGCACGCTCGCATTTTCTTTTTTTCTTCGAATTAACAAAACGAAATGATATGTATGTATTATATTTTAATAGCAACTTCCATTGGTTCTTTGAGTTGCTTCTAAACTCTTAATATTTTTCAATTTTTACCAGTTCTCGTCCTTTTTACATCAAAAGTAAACAAAGCGGAAAGGTGACACAACGACGACGTATGTACAAATTACATTTGTAAGATACACAGCGATAAAGTCATGTACACGTACATCTATAATTATCTAAAATGGTATTACACTTCTTGTTCTCCTTTCGAACGACATTCAACTTAATTTACGTTCTGTGTGCTTCGTTACAAACAAGAACCAAAGAAAATATATATAACATGATCCTCTTACATCGGGAGAGTATTTTAATATATTACATATTCTTTTTTGCAACGTGATAGCCACGATTTCGGATAAAACAAAAAATATATGAGAGAAAGAATTGAAAAACAATATACAATATAACAATTGATATCTAGTCATTTGTGATATCTGTTCTACTGATAATTAGTAAATTTGACTACTTTCTTCTATAATGTTATAAAAACCTTTTTTTATTTTTTGGTATCGTTCGTACTTGGTGTTCGGGGCAGTTTGTTGTTTCAATGTTACGACTTTTGCCCGTGGCATAAGTGTCCACGAGTAGAAAAGAGACTGTTACACACCTACAGGAACTTCATTCACGGATATAGACACGCGTACTGATAAACATTAATTAAGTGTAAGTATCACAAAACGAATTGTATTAGAATCGATCGAGAGAAAATAAATACCAGTTCGTACGTGTACACGTATACATCAGTCCACGCGAGTTAGTATGTAAAAAGTACTAAAAAAAGTGTAAAAAAAACAAGAGGAACGATAAGAACAAAAATGAAGTGGGATGTATATATATATATATATCGCCGAGCGAAATGAAATTTATATTCAACATTCTGACACAGTCAATCACGCATCCCTGGCGAAACCCGAAACCGCAACATTGAAACAAGATTGCACAGAAAAAATAACGCTTTCCCTAACTTTAGATACAGTATAAAAGTGAGTTGGCATTTAAATGCATGGAAACGTTCTCGATCCTTCCCTTTTTGTTTCTTTTCCTTCGTCGATAACAAAAATAAATACATTCTCGTTTCTTTATCTGCAAATCAAGATAAAGAACAATACATGATTCTTCGAGTTTCACAGTCCTTTTTTTCTTCTTCCTTTGCTTCTTATTCTTTTGCAACACGTCGTTAAAGAGAAAACGGAATGGAAAGACTTAGTCTCCGTTTCGTGAGAATTATATAGTGTTCTTTACAGATAGAAGTAATTGTCTAAGAAAAACTGTTATGCGTTAATGCGATAAAATTAATCACGATTTCGTTTTTTCTTTTCATGGGTGTGCATTGAGACTTCAAATCCGTACGTTCTTATTTTCCAAAAAAGAAACGATAATCTTATAGCCTATTTGTACCCGTCAGAAATGCTTAAATTTCTTCATTTTTTTTCTCATCTCCATTTACCACTACTATCAGTAATATGTATTGTTACACGTCGCTACCGCCGGGAAATGATTTAAACATTTTTTTCTTCTTTTATACCTCAATTCGTCAGAAAAATAGGCTACGGTGCTTTCCTTTCGAGACTAGCTTGTCAGCCAAATTCATTTATGAACCTAAAGACATTCAGATTAAAGTCCTGATAATCGTGGAATTCGATTACTCGTCAGTTTAAAAAAAAACCTTTCTTTTTTGCTTTTATAAATACTTTTCTGAAATTCAAAATATTATAGTATAAGGAGCATCGTCTTGTTCGTAGTGAATTACATTACGTTCACAAGCACCGATTCGTTCAGAAAAGACTCACATCGGATTATCAATTTCACAAAATTAATTTATACATATACGCTCTGTCTCTTTTTACAACTGTACGCGCAGAAATATCTCGAAGCACGTTGGAGACGCAAAAAATTGCTATTAAATAACCGACACTGGGATAGTCTGTTTATAGATAAAATTGCAGGGGTGATTTCAAGGTCAAATCAATTTTGTGAAATGGAGGCAAACTCCAAGATATTCATGTAAACCGAGTAACTTTCATTCTTGAAATTATTCAGTTTAATAAGTATTACAAACACACAACAATTCATACCATAATACATCTGATGGAAAAATTGAGGTGACCTTGAAATCACCTATGTAATTTCATGTACAAACCAACGGTTATCAATAGCTTGCTTTATGTAAAATCATTTTTGCGACAACAATTTCTTTGTGTCTTTAACTGCTTACGAGACAATCAAATGCGCATACAGTTAAGAAAAATACACTGTATATATTTATACATATGCATATGCATACAGAGTGTCTTAGCTGAATGGGATCACTTGAATATCTGCTTTATTTATTGTTGTATGAGAATGTTTCTCGAAACAAAGTCACAAAGGTAAGATCTTAACCCTCCGTCTGCGTACTGGGTCGTTTATGTTCACGACTAATTTTTTTACAGTTCCAGGTTCTAATAAATCTAAACAAATTCTAGAATACTTATTAAAGTCCCTATTTTAATACATAATGAAATTTTAAAGTATTAACCCCTTCTAGTATACATTATAAGATCGAGTCAGACTCGTGATACAAAGTTTTGCACAAAGTTTGTTAAATATTAATGTTACTAATTTCTTTTCAACCGGAATAAAATTCTATTTTGTTGTTGTCAATATATACCCATTATCAAATACATAGGCATGCAGTAGATGTATAAATTTTCTTCTTTTTTCTTCTAGGAAATATAACGAACGAGAAAAAAATTCGAATAACTTAACTATAAAATAAATCATAGCACGAGGGGTTAATGGGAAAAAATAAATATTGGAAGTAAGAAAAAGTATCAATGAGAAAAAATTCCTACCATTACAGTTGCCCCGTAAAATTATATAATTTTGTTTAGAGTTGCTTCATATAACAAATGAGTAACCCAGACATTTAGGTGATTCCACTTAGCTGATACACCCTGTGTACACATTTTGCATCGGTTCCACTGGCAAAATAATTTAACACAAAATCCGAGATTTTCTTTGGTATATCGATCGCTCTTCTGGACACGACACTAAGACTAGACGAACGTGTTTCCCGCGTCCGTGGTCGTTGGACTGAATTGTATAGTTTTAACTTCCGGTCCGCGGACACCGATCGAGTCTCGCGATGGTTCGTCGGAGAGCGTGATTAGCAGCCCCTAAAAATTAGTACTATCTTCGAGAAATCGAATTACAAGTGAATACTCTAAGTGTCTACAATGAATCTTGAATACAAATATGATTACATCCAGGTCCGACGAGTCGAACAGAATTCAGTCATCCTCGTTCCCAGACAGACAGACAGACAGACAGACAGACAGACAAACTCCGCTAATCCGTTCACTGTTCTCAACAGCAGGACACACTACACAATGATTCAAAAAAGACACAATCATTTTTTCCTTAATATTAATAACACGTACCTAATACTCTCACTCTTTCTCTTCTCTTTCTCTCTCTCACTCTCTCCCCTTATTGTTTTTCATATTTTCTGTTAATCACCACTAAAACGTACTCTCCCTCTCTTTTGCTTCCGTTGTATTATTCTGCTCTTTTTGTTTGTTTGTTTATTAACTATGCAAAACGCGTTTATTCTGGACTAGAGACGGTTTGTTGTTGCTGACTGTCCTCGTCCTTCACTACTTCAGCCTGCATGGCTTTGGTGAGGACATTGGCATCCTTCAACGATATCACTTGCAGTACTTGATGCTCGCCGGCTGCGTTAATCATTGTCATAGGATGACCCTGTATAGTGACGGCCTCGATGCTAGTCTCTCCGTTCCCCGGCTCGACTTTCGGTACTTGGACCATCGGCGTGACTACCTGCATCGTACCGTCACTCTGTATATTGGCGACCATTGTCTGATACATACTAGCAGATACCGGTACCGTAATTACTCCCGACACCGAGACAGGATAGCCTGAAACAAAGAAGCAACTGTCCTGTGTTCTGCCCTGTTCACCAGGAGCTCGTTTTCTCAGGGCTTGGAACGGTTCCGAAAATAACTGTTCAAAACTGTTATATAAAGGTTCTGATCCAAACAATTACGAAGAACTTTTATTTCAAATAATTGTTACAGACAACCGAAATTTCCAGCTAATATCCGTTTGGATATTAGTGTTTTAATTACCGAAATCGATATTATAGCAGTTTTCAAGCCCTGCTTGTTCTGTATAGCAAACTGGGAATGATTTGACGAGAGCGCAGCGAGAACGCGTGAACCACAAAATCGCGTGTATTGGTTTTCGTGTGATTCACAATTACAAATCTTTCTTCAAAGAATGTACTGGTACATCCTGTTGTCTTGTCCGGACTTGCGTGCTACCAATGCTACCAGTTTACGATACAGCAGCGTAAAGGATATTGGTCTACAACTTAGGTGCATTCACCTTGCTCGAGACGTTCAGTATGAAAAACCGTGAAAAATAAACAAATATTCTATATACCAACAGGCTGCGCCGAGGGAAAGTGTGAACGTACATTTATTATTAAAAAAAAAAAAAAAATAGATACTCTATTATTTCCCCGGGTACACCCTTTTAGCAGGTAACATCGTTAAATGCGCAAAACAAAAAACATAATCCGCGTCTAGGCTCGCGAAAAATAAGGCATTAATTAAAGAAGCAACAGATGTTTAAGCCATTTTGTGAGATTTGAGAACCAATGAGTGTCTGTGAACCCGGTTTTACAAATACGTACATTGAATCGTGTTCTTCTCTCTCTTTTTTTTCTTTCATTCGAAATAAATTAAAAACGCCGATCACGAGAGTAGCTTAAACAAAAGCTGCAGACTACAACTATAAAATAATAAAACATCAACAAAAAATACTCTATGTACAGCAGTTTTATTTCTCTTTGTTTCTTTTTTTTTTATTTAAAGTAAATCACCAATCTTCGGTAATAATGGTAAGTGGTGTTTCATAGAACGGGGACAGGTTTTGTCGCGATTCGTGAAGTGATATACCTTCCTCTTTATTTTCTCGTTTAAATTAAAAAAAATCTTAAGAATCCATGTGAACTACGATTCGATTGTTACCGTTCACGATTTTATGTCACGACGTTTATGATCCTTCTTTTTTTTATGTATATATATACTTCCAGAGGAGTACAAACTATACACATGCAACACCTCGATGTACATATATATTTATGTATATCATGGTCGAGTAAATTAATTGCACCATTTAAAAAATAGTATGTACATGCATATATATCTTTAATTTATCTCTTCGCTTCATTCACAATGAATCACTTTTTATCTATTTTAAGAGTATAAAAAAACAGCATCTCGTAAAAAGAGAATAGTCTGACGTACAGAAACACATACAAAAAAAGCAATACGCTATCGAGAGCAATCTATATACCGGTTCATGGGACCGTTTTGTTTTTCTCTGTTTTATGCGACGTTTCTTTAACGTGCTTCGTAAAAAAATAAGAAAAAAAACAAAAGAATCGATGATATTTTTTTTTCTTACTTGTACACTTTGAATGCTCCTCTGAAAAGACAATGGCTAAACCGTGAGGGTGTGTGTGTGTGTGTGTGTGTGTGTGTGTGTGTGTGTGTGTGTGTGTGTGCTTGCGCGCCCGCAGTGTGTACCATGGATTCTTAAAGAAGAATGAAATTAAGACAAAGCTGTGCATAGCTCCTCGAGGCGTGAAATTGCCGTGTTATGTACAGTACCAAAAAAAAAAAGAAAAAGAGTGATTAAACTAATTCGACAATTCTACTCTCGTTGCAGAAGGTAGTAGAACGGTAGGTAGTTTCTTGAACGGAGCGTAGCAGACAGCATGCAAAACAACAAAGGATCCTGGGCCAGTGTAAAAACGAATTCACTGCTCAAGTAGCTCCTGGCCGGCGACGGTGCAGAGCCTATAGAAAACTGTTTTACCGTGTCCGTCTTCTCCGGTGAGAATGATCTGACCGTCTTGGCCTAGTGTCGCTTCTGTGACACTGTTCAGGTCGACAGCGACGCTAGTACCCTCCGCACTACCTGCCACTTCGGCGAGAGCTTGAACTTCCCCTTGACTCGTATGAATCTGCATCAAACAAACATGAAGTCCTTAATTTCTTGACTATACATCGCTCCAGTTTCAGGAATTTTTTCCACCTCCATCGTAAAAGCTATACTATTTTTTCCTTACTTCCATTCTGTAAACTCTTCCGAATACATATTCTTTATTCTTTAGAGAACCGGAGTGACCAGGGACAAATTTGCGAAGTTTGCGTAACATATTGGTTGTATAAAAGGTGTCCCAAAAATGTTTTATTTCCCCAAAATGGGTGATTCCTGAGGTTATTTAAAGTAACTTTTTCTTTTACGAAAATACTCTCCACAGTTTTGTTAAAGAGTTATTAATAATAATTTTGATTATTTTTATTTTATACAAATCACACGTGTGCTTAAAATACCAATAAATATGTGTGCAAACTCCCAATGCAAAACGTTCAATAGTTTTTTCTGAAAAAGTTCGCACAAAAACTTGTTAATAAAAATACTCCTTCTGTCATTTCGCGTGCCATCTTCTTGTGGACTGATAATAACTGCGCCACGATAGAATGAAATAGTTCCGAAATTTTCGTAAATTTCTACTCTCTAATTCTAATAACTTACGGTAGCAACGCCTTGCACTTGTGCCGTTGTACCATCCGGTAACGTGATGATTGGGTTGTTGGGATCCACTTGGATGATAGACACAGTACCATCGGGATTCGTTATCGTTTGCAAAACTGCTGGATATTGGGTCGTCATCTACAGTAAGAAAAGCATAATTAAAGAGAACGTTCATAAACGGCTCCCGTTAGATTCGTGGAAAATAAAGCAGTACTAAACACGAACGAAAAAAGTATAAAAATTTCAAGAGACATAACTGAACGAAAAACATATGATACATGGTCGCGTACGATATGTAATCATATAACACTAATAACAATAGAAATAAAATACAGATCAAACTCAAATAAGGGAAACCAAACACATGAACATAAATATGAATTATGTTCAAAAGAATACGATTTCTAATGTTTCTCTACACGGGAATTTGAAGAAACGCCATGACTACATAGCTGGCTACCAAGGACCTGTTAACTTTAGATCGAAATGGGAAGATTATGCGTGCGAATCTCTTGGACCGCACAGCTATCGATCATGTTGCTTCGTTCAATTCCTCCGTTCTTTTTAGTACTCTACCCACTCCCACCTGAGTGGCAGTGGCAAGAGTTGTAGGAGACGCGGCAATGATTTGTGCTGGCGAAGAGTTTCCCTTAGATGAATCCGTGCTGCTCAGGCGAACAACTCCCACCGTCTGTTGTTGTTGCGATTGTCCACCTTGGCCCTGGGTGGACGAATGTGACGGATGCGACGAGGAGTGAGGAGTCGATTGTTGTATCAACACGTTCGACTTGTCATCCTCTTCGCTGAACGCAGGCAGAAGATCTTCTCTTCCATGAAATTTATAACAGTTTATTACAATTTGCCTTAACGCGTGCGTCCAAGAGATCTGAAACAAATGAAAGCACGTGCCAACTCCCGAGCTCCAAACCATATAGCCTCCTGCCAAGGCAAGTAAAACGGTTTACAGACGATACGATTTATCGTACAATAATCGTACATCAGGGGTCGCTTCGACCGTTTGTGCCGCAACACAGTGGGCTGGAAACCCGTTTTTCGTGGCTAAAATTGAATTTTGAACGACGAATCGTATTGTCTGTAGGCGGTTTAAAGAAAGAAGGCTCGCGCACCTTTTGTTTCTCATCCTCAGACCTCGCGTCCATGCGAACGTTTGCCCATGGCAGCTCTTTCGGCCACCAGGGGGGCCGTGTGCTATCCCTTCCCCAGCCAGGTTTACCCCTACCCGTGGAGTACTTCAGCATCAAGGGGATGAACGCCCTGAGCTGAGCCTGTGTCATCTTCTCCACGGGGGTCGGTATGCCATCTATGATGAGGGGTGGTAATTCGTATAAGGATGGATCGTCTTGTACTGGAGGTGGAGCTTGTTGCGCCAGTGCGCTTTCAAGCTCTTCCATAATAACATTCCTTAAATTCTTTACTACATCTTCTAACGGTTTCGCCCCGAATACTTTATAACTACTGTTTGGCTTTCCAGGCGTGGCCACTAACACCACTGCCTGCTGTCCAACTCGCGTTGCGAATTCGTCTATTGTTTGCTGCAACAACATTTCAGATTTAATTGTGTACGCATCATGAATTAAATTTTTCGCAAAGAAAATTCAAGTTTTCAATGGAAAAATATCGGCTCTCTTAAAGTTAGATAAAAATTCCTAATGATGTACTTACTCTGAGTTTTCTCAGGAGTCTATTTTGTTGTCTCTTCCTGATGCTGGGATTCGTTTCGAAACTATGAGGTCGTTTCCTCTTTTTCGCAGACACAATGGCGGCGGCTGCGGCTACGCCAACAGGGCCTAAATGTGCGAATTATTAATTATATGTCTTCCAGTTTTCCAGTCCCACACCAAATTGTGTCAGTAGAATGTACCGAAAAAAGTTCCATCAAGTTCAAATAACAACTACATTTTATTCAAAGTTCGAAAGTCTTGTTTAAAAAAACGTTTACATACATTCTGCTGACACAAGTATACATCTGTAGTACGTACATACAAAAACATATGAGATGCGAAAGCGGTAGTGATATGAAACGTGCTTGGTATCCAAAAACATATATGTACACTTACATGAAGTATGATAGAAAAAATATATATACTCTTGGCTACTCTGTTGGACTAGGTGAAAATTAATATCTACCAACTATTGTGTCTTTTCTAAAACATTTAGATACTAGTAATAGCAAACATACATTTTCTGGATAAAATAATAAAACAGAAACTTAAACGATGAACTGAATCTGACATGAAGACGTTACAATGAATGTTAAAGGACATACAACAGAAAATGATATTAAACAAACTAATGCAAATGATAATCACATACAAATATTGACAAAACAAAAACAGTGTTTCCATATGAATAACAACATAAGCAAATAATAATACAGCACACAAACAATGTAAAATGCATTCGGTGATAGTGTCTTTGCAGTATGCGTCTATTCTGCATTACAACATCGAAGAATAAAATGAAAATTGTGAGAAAAAAATAATAAATTCATGCTGCGCTGTCAATGACATAAATATAAAAACAAATAACAAACTTCTGCAGAGATGTAGAATAATATATGAGGTAAAAAAAATGATAATAATATTAGAGTTCAATCTTGTTCAGATTAATTTTTTCAAATCACCGATAATTACCAGATTGGATGTATCATTGGCAGGCAGTATCCACTTCTGTATCTTTCCATTAACCATAAATCAATAACTCCAATTCTATATATACACATTTTCCCTCTAACAATTTCAGCGAATAAATTACAAAGAATTCTATGATATACAAGTAACAATTACATTATACAGATCGACTCTAACGAAGATGAGATTTGATTAATCACACAGCTAATCGAATACATGATTGTACCAGCAACATCGTGATAGAATTTATAGGCTTCTCCAGTAAGCTTTCCCCTCTTAGTTCATACGAATCAATCATTTAACATCATTGGTGCACCCTGCATGTTACTCTTTTTTTACTTGCAAATGAGAATAATTAGAACAGAAGTAACTCAAAAGGTGAAAAGCAAAAAAATGGAAATCACCATTAGCGTGTTTGATTTGCCAACCTGCAGCTGCTAGCTGGGCCGTTACGTCATCGTCCATGGCAGCCGTGAGGAGGTCGCCTTCCTCGTACGTCTCGGACCCACTACTTGGCTCGTCATCGTCGTCGTCTGAAATTCTGTCCATGGTGCCAGATTCTACTTTAGGCAGAGATACCATCTTCTTATACTCGACACCTGTGTTATCGTCCGATATATTGCAGTGCCCCAATGCAGATGTTGGTCTTGGATAGTTCCAGTTTCTTCTCTACATCACCTTCACCTAAATAGAAAACCCAAAATCTTTATTAGAAACAATGCACAACAAAAAGATCTTGTTGGGTGATTCTTCGAAACAATGTAAGCTGAAAATAAATAACTAACGAAACTTATAATACTCATTGATTAATCGTTTCATTGCAGATTATTCTAAGTAGGTGCGATCGCTGAGGACTACATACTTTCTTGCACAGTGTAGATTTTATTAAAGGAATGTATATGCACAAAATTTTTCTCGTTGCCATACAGCGAGATAATGTGTCCATCTTAAATAATGTTGGACACACACATACGTGCCCATAGTCTACACCAATATCTTCCGCTACCCATTTTTTGCTATATTTGCATATACGTGTTCATCACCTACACCGATAGGCTTCGCTGGACGCACATATACGTCCATAGTTTATACCAATATCCTTTAGCAATTAAAGGGCTAATTCTAAATTTTTATTGTATATTACCCAGAAGAATCATTCTTAAAGTCTTTGTCAAACTGTTACCGAACATATCAACCTATATACAGCTAATAAAATTTTGTTCTAAACAGTTTAGACTAGAGCATTTACTATTGTTTGTATACAGAATTTAATCCACTTGTGTACAAGAAGATAGCAAGTCTCTATTCTGTGGTTGGACGAGTATTCTATGTACTTGGATGACTAAGTATTAAAAGTTTTAATTTGAACTATATGTGCCACACTACAGTCTAAAAACACTTTGAATTTGAATAACATTAGTGATTATCTAGATACATATACTACTAAGATAACATAACTGAGTCACACTCAGAACCTTTAGCATCTGCTCCATTTACCATATCATTGTGTTCCCCTATCATTACAAAATTAGTTGGGTAGCAGCTGGAGCTTTCTGAACAATGCAATAAGTATGCCCAAAATTACCGAATCAAACTGATAACGTTTGAAAACTCAAGCTAATGAATATAATATAATTAGTATAAAAAAAAGATAGTAAATATAGAATAAATCATAGAGATGTGCCCTATCTGAAACCAAATTGAAGAGGCTCAGGATAATGTTTCAATGATGACTAGCAAAGTGTGTTCCAAATTACCAATTCAAACGAAAAATGTTTAAAAATTCAAGGCAACGAACACGGTAAGTGAAAATAATATGACAATAAACACAGAACGAATCATATCGGAAGTCCGATCGAGGGGCACAAGTATTACGCTCGATGACTAGCGAAAAAAGAAAAAACGATCGAGGCATACGAAGAAAGAAAACATCGAAAGGTGAAAAACGTGCGAATACTTTTTGAAAGATCGACAACATCGGAATCCAGTCGGAAGCGTTTCCCGCGCGTAAGGTGTTGAGGCGAGCACACGCGTCCTCGTGCGTGAATATCACGCGGCAGGAGGGAGAGGAGGGAGAGGATAGGAGAGTAGAGTAGAGTAGAGGAGAAATTAGGAAAAGGTTGAAGTGAGAAGAGGAATGGGAGACTGGAACTGGAATACGAACGACGTCTTCGTCGGCGTGATCGCGATGATGATTGAGGATCTCGATGAACCGCTAGGGAAACGTTTCGGATCGGCGTGGAGCACGGCATGACGGAAAAAAGTAGGGAAGAGGGACACGAGAGAGAAGAAGAGTGATAAAACACAGAGCGGGAGGACGAGTTTAAGAAGGCCGGTTGAAGAGAAGAAGCGTGACTCGACGGAAGAGAGAGAGGATGCGCCGAGCCGCGCACACGGCGCGTTTGTTCGGCGATACGTTTGGGGGGGCAATGAAAATGCGCAGGGCACACGCAAAAGAGACCACCTCCGGGGCCGCAAAGCTCATGACCGCGGTGGTACCGCGGTTGAGCCATGGAGCAGGCCCAGTGAAAATCGCGAGTTGCGTACGCACCTTGTGTGTCCCTCTGAGTGGTCACCCGTGATCAGGGAGGGCTCAGGGTTTCGCGTCTGCGGGGAGGCCGCCGCGCCGTCGGCTACGCTCTCTCACCACGCCCTACGTTCGCGCTCGCGTCTCGCGGTCGTCATCGTCTCGGCCGGCCGTGCCGTGTCAAAGCACCCGCTCTCTCTGAACCCGCACACCACTGGCACCGAGTGCGAGAGCCCGTTAGCCACGCGACCGCGTTCGATCTCACCGGGCGTAAATCGCGTGCAGGTCGCGCCGCGCCGCAACACGCACAACAGCCGCCATAGACACCATCGGCAGTTTCTCGTGCGGGCGACCAGTCGCCGTATCGATCGGCTACCGCGGCCCTCCATCTCCACCACAAACAAACGCGGCAGGCGAGGCGGCCATTTTGAGCGAGCCTGCGCGGTGCACTCCAAGCAGACGATGCGAAATTGCCCTTATTTCGCGTACCATCGACGCCCGCGCATCGCCCGGCCCCTCAACCCACGCTTACCCGCTAATAACAAGCGGAGAACTTTTCGCCACTCACCGATTTCCCGTGAGAATCCGCGAAATTCTACCACCGTCCACGGAAACACGAACACCATATACATGTATACGGGTCTGGAATAACGTGATTGGCCGCCGCGTCTGGGGTACGCGTCATGGCGCCCGCTCGAGCGCCGATCCGATTGGACCCTGAAACACGTGACTACTGTTCCGCCGCGGGCCTGGAACGATGTTGCCCTGTCTCAGCCTAACCTAACACCCGTCGCCTGAAAACCTGCCCGCGAACCAGCCGTCCACCCGCATGTTGTTTTGACGTTTCCACTGCAGACCAGGTTACTCGGTATGATGACTACTTCCCCGCTGTCATTCAACTCAATTTTCGCGCGAACCTCTTTTCTTCGTGTACCTGTGTACCTAATGACGCGTTTGTTGTTACCGTTCACCATCGATCGATCATCGTTTTTTAATGCGTCGTTCGATTTAAAATAATTCTGTACGAATTCGCGGTCGATTTAATCGATCGATTAAATTAATTACCGATTGCAAATATTGATCTTTCGCTATCAACCCCCAGTTAAACATAGAACTCTGCGTGTCATAAATATTACATCGAAACAACGAAATTTAGAGTTCATAATACGAAAAGACGTCAGTAACGTTACACGAGTTCAATGTCGAGACTTGTAAGGGACAAAATACGCTTTATTTCTTCTTTTTTTTTACAATCTTTATAATAAATCTAACAATATAAAAGTATATTATTAAAAATAATATTTAATAGTATAAAATGTTGTAAAGCAGCTTTACATATCACATCTGGGGTGGGGTAAATTACTAACTATACACGTTAGCTCAAGTGGTATCGACCAATTGGATTTTCAACAATTTTTTTTTTACTCTCTTGATTAAGATAATACTTTTTCATAACATTCAAAGCACAAGTTGTTTTAAGTAGATACAACTTAGTAAAGTAGATGCGAGGTTCAATGACGTGTCTTATGTAAATGCAGTCTGTAGTAGGTTCAAAGGTTTACAACAGTTAGGTAATGGATTTTAACGCATTAATCCAATTGGTTATAGACACGAATACCACAATGAAAGAAATGTGTCTACTCTCAAGCCCATGGCTTATTTTTATTACACAATTTTCCATACCATCCACGTTCGCAAAGACATGTATTGTCCGGTTGACATGTTCCGTTTCTACAAGCTCTTGTGCAAGCGGAACGCTGTGGAGATCTTCTACCGATTTCGCAATGATCGCCTTTGAAACCTGCGGGACATCTGCAGACATTGTTGCCTTTGCATTTACCTCCGTTCAAGCAGGGTATTACGCATTTCGCTAAAGACAAAAAAAGCACATATTTTTTTAAAAATCACGTTCTTTCCTGGAATCTATAAATTGCAACTTACAGAATTCGCACCGTAACCCAAAATATCCTTTAGGACATTCGCAGGTGTCTTTCTGTACACATTTCCCACCATTTAAACACTTCTCCGCACAGATACCTGGAATTCATCAAATTCCAATGAAGATAAAGATTAGATAGCGGATTTGGTGCATTTATAAAAACATTAGAAAAATGTAAAAATATGGGGACGATATTTTTGAACAAATAATATTATTTACATAAGAAATAAATTTTTCAATTAGCTCCATTTTCTTGCAAATTATGTATAAACATTTCATTTTGCATAAAGATTCGCTGTCTACTAATGATAGATAGACTGTGGATGTTTATGCAAATATTAGGTCAGTGCACAAATTCGTGTCCGATTTCGTGTTAAAATACAACAAGGAATCGGGAACGAACTTTTGCACTTCTATTTTTATAGATACTGGGAAAAAAATATTATTTTTGACAGAAATCTGTTTTTAAACATTGGAAAACGATGCATTAGAAGCTCATTTATTATACATTGCATATTTCAGATAAATTCTGTATCCAGTTTCCATATCTTTTGCATTCATTTCGCATATTTCAACACAAAAGATTTGCACAAAAGTCCACAGCGTACATGTAACTAAACGACGAATTAAAAAAAAATAAATAAATTACATCGATAGTTCTCTTTGAAGTTTGTAGGAAAAAATGTTGCGCCTAAGGCAGCTTGGAGTTCGCTACAGCAGCAGCACGTCTGCAGCATCGTGTGCAACTAAGTCAGACAAACTGTTAGATTCGATTATAAGAGTAGATCATGCTGGAGAATTAGGAGCCGATAGAATATACGCCGGGCAGATGGCCGTTCTAGGTATAAACTAGCTATAAAGATTATCAGGATAGTGATACCGTTCTAAACACACATTTAAACCTATTCTGCGTGCGCGGGACAGGTAAGACCGCGGTTGGTCCAACGATTCAACACATGTGGGACCAAGAAAAACGGCATCGGGCGAAGTTCGAAGAGTTAATTAGAAAGTACCGCGTGAGACCCACTGTTCTGACACCAGTTTGGAACATTGCCGGGTTCGCTCTGGGTGCTGGAACGGCGCTCATGGGGGAAAAAGCAGCCATGGCCTGCACCGTGGCTGTCGAAACAGTGATCACGGACCATTACAACGACCAGTTGCGCGCGTTAATGGAAACCGGTGAAACCGTCGACGAAGAACTGCTAGAGACCATCAAAAAGTTCAGGGACGAGGAGCAAGAACATCACGACACGGGTATAGACCACGGCGCCGAACAAGCGCCGTTCTACGAGGCCCTAACCAACGTGATCAAGTTTGGCTGCAAGACGGCCATATCGATATCTAAAGTGATATAGTCTATTAGTATAGTTCGTAGTTTCTCATCGGTATGTAGAATATAATAGACAGCTGATTTTATACATTTACGACCAAAACGAGTCGGTGTAATTTAAAACAATAAAAGCATTAGAAGAATTTAAAAATACCGTTATACATTACTTAGAACCTATTATAGGCTTTAATGCATTTGAATACATAGTATTATTATACTGAAGCGAAATCGTGTTGGAACAGAAGTTCGTACCGTTTTTAAATTAAAATTCAAAGGTAAAATTAAGATATTTATTCATAGGTTTGATCAACAACATAAGTCACCTTAAAAATGGCAAAAAGTAATATAACAGAATGGAAAATATCTTAATTTTATCTTTGAATTTTAATTTAAAAACGCTATGAACTTTTGTTCTAGCCCAATATAAATTGACATTAACACGTTCCGCGCCGCATGGGTCGCATACGCCTCACGCTAAACTTTCCTTTCAGGCTGTAAGGAATTTTCGCTATTAGGTGGTAGAGAACCTGTTAAACTATCTTACGACGACAATTTATTATGAATTTTTGCTTTGTTCTCTACTGTATCTTAATTGCTATACTTCTTTCCTGATTATTATTACTTTTACTGTATTACATATATGGTGATGCGTATGTCATAGAAAAACAATTCATTCTAATAGCGTGGGGCGTATGCGAGCAACGTGGCTTGAACGGAAAGTAAGCATAACTTGGTTCGGCACGTGTCAAATATGATAATCAATTTCTATTTTTGTTTGTTGCAATTCGGGTAGAAAATGTTTATTTTGTGTAAAGATCCGCTGTCTAATAATAAATAAGCGATTTTGTCTTCTGTACTGTGCATTGATTTTTTAATACCTCCTTCACAATACGGTCCCTGGAAACCCGGAGGACAGGAGCAGATGCCAGGAGCCGTACAGTTACCGCCATTCATGCAATTAGGGTAACACAGCGCCTTCTTGCAATGGGGTGGTCCCAGATAACCGTCCGGACAGGGTCCCGGATTGGGTTCTGTAATAAATACATTATTATTCATATACGAGTACGCCGAAACAGGAAATGGTCCGAGACAAATATGTGTAACCATAAATGTATTGTAACGACGCAATTCCATGCACGCTAACGAAGCATTAAACCTCATGCGTTTTACAGGCCGATACCATGCGAACGCGGCCAATCAATATTCCATTGATCTTCATCTTCATCGGTGACGGAGCAGCAACGGCCGGACGGTTTTATCGCGAGGAGGAAACACAGGAGGCATTCAATGATTATTTTCCGCAACGCCCACTCGAATCCAACCAGATAAGCGTAAATTGCATGCACCGACCGGCCGTTTAAGGAACGCCCCGGCCACTTAAGATACCTTCATTAACGTGTACATTTCGGGATATCTCGGAGACGGGGACAGAACACAGCCGTGCATTCATCCGGTCGAAAAGAGCCAGTTAGGCAATTACGGTCCGCGGGGGCGTTCGCGACCAAGGACCTGTTTGGTCGCTATAGTGTTCCAAACGTCCAGCGTACACGGTTAACCTTTGAAATAAATTTTGAAAGCTCGCTGTTGCAGCGCTGGGTCGTTGGAAACCCGAACTTGAAGATAATCGATTTTTGTTCTTGAAGCGTAGTATCGTTATTCCAGAGGACTGTCGCGTGAATTTTAGAAATTCGGTAAATTATAACTAGACTGCGGATTTTATGTATTTATTACAATAATGGATTGGTGTAATTTAAGACAGTTACAAGGTTAAAAGAATTTAAGAAAGTCGATGTACCATTTTCAATTTTCTAAGATTATTCAAGAAAGAAAGAAGAAGCTTCTAAATGACCACTGTGTCTTGCAGTTGATGCACACAATTTTTATTTTGCATAACGATCCGTAGTCTAATAATGAGAAAGAATGTACATTTCTATTTCACTCCAGTTTCATGCAATTCGGTTAAAAAATGTGTATGCTGCATAATCCACAGTCTACTTATAATTTAAGACTTTTTTGCACAAAATTCGCAGGCTACTCGTGACAGTATTTTTAGAATAACGATTCTGTATAACTGTTTTGATTAGCTTTGTATAGCAGTTGTTTTCGGGATAGTTGTAAGTCCTGAGAAAAGCAGAGAGCGTACGATTTCGATCGTTTTCGACAGTGGCATGCAGCAAATCAGGCGAGATGAATTATTGCAGATACAGAACTGTATGTGTGAGTGGAGAGATGGTGATCGTGGGCGCGATTGACGCACTCACCGCGCACGGTGCATTCTTTCCTCAGGTTCAGACGAAGGGGTGTCCCGTTTAAAGGTTTCCCCTTGCGTGTCTCGATCATCAGACCGATGCCCAATTGCGCTATGCCCGAGTTATTACCGGAACATGGCAACATCACGCTGAATTCTGCGACCGAAACACATTTATCAATTTATTTCAGTTATTTCCCGGTCGGGACTTGCAACGGAAGGCCACGCGTCATAAACATCTTCGAGTCTCTATTTACTGCCACTTATGGTGGTGCTCAACAATACGTAGTAGCTCGAGCCATTTGTCGCGTCATATCAAAATCTTGATTTCTTTATTAATCTAACCGTGTCGATCGTATAGATAATAAATTTTCATGTAACTTTTGTGACTTCCTGGATTAAATGTTACTGTTGAATTGTGGATTTGTATACGAAATAAAACTTGCTCGCATTAATTGCAAGATACAGGAGATACATAGACATTTATTTATTTTTTTAATAATTTTAAAGAGTTGAACATAATACGACAGTATTTTTAAATTCTTTAATTGTTCGGCATTTACGATAGGAATGAATAAGTAAAATATAAATTTGTAAGAACACTAATATATTATTCTCAATTTATTAAAATTACTGAGAGAAGAAAGAAATGTTTCTCTTGCAGTGGATGCAAACAATTCCCATTTCGCATACAATTTCGCAATCCAATTATTACGATATAACAAGTTGTAGATCATGTAACTTTCAAAAAATTGTATTTTTGAAGAATGATACAATTTTTTTCGATTAACAGATTATATTTTGTGAGATTTGTGAAGATGTTTATAACATTGCCCTCTCCGATTATTATGCAATTGCGACAGAAGTTGCAATACTTGCCCTTCGGTCTCTTCGGGACTCTTCCTTGCGTTTTGATCGTGATCGACGGAGTTTTGAGGATCGACTCGTCGAACGATTTCAGCCGATAGAAATTGTAGTAATACTTTTTCACGCCGGATTTCCATGTGAAGTTCACGTACGTTACCTCGCTCGGGATGATCGGCAATTTGCTCTCGAATTCAGGGTCCAGGAGGTACGACAACACTCTGCCCTCGGTGATCGCGAATATTTCCATTTCGAGACCTAAACGTGACAGAAAGGAAATCGGTTTCGATCGTTCTCTCATCAACGTAGCGGATTTCATGCAATTAAAATAAAAATGGGTGCATAAAATACGAAAGATTAAAAACATCAAAGGAATTTAATATTATTTCCCACAATTTTCAATTCTTGAAATTAATGTAAACATTTTTATCTTACATTTTCTTATCGTTTAATTTAATTGAAATGGAATTTTTCATTTAAAAAACTGTTGATTGGAATAGGAGTTGTTTCAGAAGCAATTAATCCGACAAGAAGCGTTAACTCGCCAATACAACCGTGACGAAACACTGTGAGACAGGATTACCACCTGCCAATGGGGTAAATCACCCTATAATACGCGCAGACACGACCACTCTATGTTATTGTACATTACACGATCATTTTTACATATGCCCATATATTTTTAAAACAACAATCGCGCGTAGAAATTGTTTTATAATATTTACTTTATCTCCGATACTGGAATGTATTAGAAACAATTTTACGTTTATTAAAATACAAAGCCATCTTTAGTAAAACAATGATTTAAGTAAAAATATATTACTTGGCTGGTATAGCGTTAAAGAAATGAAAACATATGTACGAAAGAAATCAAATTCAATTTAAAACACATTTAAAATTTAATCTACCACTTGTATAATTAATAGATCACAGATATTTATGCAAAATAGAATATGTTTGCATTGATTGCAGTACACAGGAGCCAAATTGTAATTTCGTTCTTCTTTTAATTGTATTATTAAGCTGAAACTAATACACTTACATTGAATACAAATTACCACTTAAATCTAATTAGATTGAACAATTATTTACCAGACAGAGAAAGGAAAGCAACAAAGCATACATTTAAAGATTTCTATCAGGACCCACTAAATATGTATGCTATTAATATCTTTTAATTCGAAATCAAATTCTATGTCGTTATTGTCAATATATAACCATTGGAGAATAGATAGGTGTACAATAAACAACACACTTCCTTCTTCTTCTACGAAATTATCACCGACAAAGCAGTACTGCAATCGCAAAATAAATCGTAGGACAGTTAAAACGCGACTGACAAGTAAATTCGTTCTAGTAGAACGTTCTGGTTTAATTAAAATGTTCTGGTAGACACAACATGCAGCATACCCTCTCTACAGAATGCGATACTCAAAAAGTTAATTAAAGACACTTGCTGAAAACGTCATATCAACGTCAAGGGGGCGTACTTCAGTCAAAAAGCCCTGGTACATATAGCCTCATCGCTTTCAAGAAATGAACGTACATATTAGGTCAGCGCAAAAGTTCGTGACTGATTCCTTATTGTGTTTTAATACGAAATTGCTAACTATTTATACGCACTGACCGAATCATTTTTCTGAACAGTCACTTGTACAGAAATCACTAAAAAAAAATCGCGTCCGGCGTTACGATCGAGGTTCTTCCCAACACAGACACGAAACGGTTCCGTTCAGTATAATAATACTTTATTAATACTTGTTTTTTGTTCAGTTTCCGATACGTGTCTGTGCCGATACCGCCGATACGATCGGATAGTATGGACACCTATATTCGAATGCATTAAATAATGTTTGTCTGATCGGTGCAGAACGTAACTGTTCCGTGGCTGTGCGGATAGTAGAAATCGACCTTACATCGCAAAACCGGGGCGGGAGGGGGGCCGCGACACACGCGCACGCAGGGGACGCGTTCGACGGTCGGTTCTCGATCGGTCCTCGATCCCGAAAATCGTATTATACATATTTAGTATAGAGTATAGAATATCCTTAGTCGCCTGGAAGATTCTCGGTGCCGGTCGGCAGCACGGATCCCGCACACTCACCGCTGAACATTTTAATCTGTTGCTGGTCGATCCAGAGAGAGATGTCACCGGACGGTTTGTGTCCATTGCCGGAGCGATGGTGATGCCTCGCGGCCGCCGTGTCCAGGAGCAGAGCGATCACCGCCGAGGCCAGGGCGGCTGCGGCCCACTGCATAATTAACGACGTGCCGCCAGGTGTTGCACGGTTTATGACTAGCCCCCCTTTTGTGGCCTACGCGAACAGGTCTATCTGTCTTTCTCCCGCGGCCACGGGCCCCGGGCGCTGCCTCGGTTGGTCTGTTACTTTTTTCCCTCTCTATTTCTCTCTCTCGCTCTTTCTCTCTGTCTCTCTCTCTCTCTTTTCCTTTTACCCCCTCTCCCTCTCTCTCTTTCCTTCTCTGTTGTATTTTTTTCTCTGGACTCCAGAGAGAAGGTTAGAGAGAGAGAGAGGAGAGACCAGAGGAGGAACACGCCGCGATTCGACGCGTGAAATTCGGGATTTCACGGCAAGAAGCTCGAGACGAACGGGCACGTTCTCACGCACGCAATCTAACGAGCTGACACGACCCAACAAGGGAGAGGAGTAGTCGGGCCCCGAGTCCGGAGAGCCAAGGGGCCGGTGGGGATCACACTCCCGATCGAACGCGACCGGACGACGGGAACCGACCGACCGACCGACCGACCGACCGGTTGACCGACGACCAATAGTCGTCTCTCGCTCGCACTCACTCGTTGCTCCTCGGGCTCCGTCGGTAATGGAGAGCACGCCCAAGCGGCCGGGTGACGGAGACAAGACGGGACGGGGCGGGCTTCCTCGGAACACCGAGAGACACCGAGAGACACCGAGCGTACACACGTGCGTACGGACCGCGTCGCTGCGGCAAACTGACTGACTGACTGACTGACTCAATGAGAAAAGGTCCGCAGCCGCCGAACCAGCAGCAGCCGCCGTGGTAGTGGGCAAGTCCTACCAAGCCCGTGAAACCGCGAGCGAGATCTTTATCTTCGGGGTCCCGATACCCGACGGGATAAGGGTGCGTGCACAACGATACGACACGTACCATTTCGCCGCACAACTCTTTCCGGGATCCTATCGACGATCGATTCAGCGACGCTTTCATTTATTTTATTCCGACATTGAGATCGGTAGACTTTTCGGATACAAGCGGTGCGATATGAACAATTACTGCGGGGAGAATCCTGAATAAAAGTTATCGATGGTAGCAAAAAAGATATTTCAAGTTCATCCGTTACATATATATAATTTCTCGTTATGTTTACGTGTATAATCTCTATATAAATAATTATTAACTCTGACCATTCTCAGATTCGATAATTAATCAGGCCAATATACATATATACCAATTCGCGATGTAGTAATAAGATTTTCCCCCATCTACACCATTGTAAATTAATACTTACAGTCTGAAATAAAAATACACAATATCAAATTGATACAAGCAGTACTTACGTTGCACGGTAACAATTTTTATTAAACTAGTGATTTTGATCATAATTTTAACAATTCTCATTGGATCTATATGGTAAGGGAAGACAATATTAAAAAACACTTTTAGGTGATAAAATGAGGGAAAACCATTTTTAAAAGCACTTTTAAGTAATAAAAAATACAATGAAATACGTGATCATTTTGAAAGGTGCTTTTAAATGACGAAACACGTGACAATTTTGAAAAGTGCTTTTAGATAATGAAATAACGAAAGACAACATTATGAACTACTTTTAGATGATGAAATAAGGCTAGACAATTTTTTGAAATAAAGGAAGACAATTTTAAACAGAATCCTTGTCGATCCTCTTCTTAGACATATCGTAAACAGTGACTAAATTAACGCCTAACTAGACATCTGCCCTTTAAAGATTCTCGATCCGGCGATGACTACGCATAGAGCAGTTTCAAAATGAATTATAGAGTTATCGATTGAAAAGTGTGTCAGCAGAATCGCGGCACAATGATCGAGCGAGTAGGAATTTTCTCGGGGAAGAGAACCGAGAGCGGAGGAAAGGCAGACCGGTCGGTGTGTGAATGATTAATTGCAACTGCGGGTGTCGATGATTCTAAACGCAACGTTACACTTGAAAAATCGACGCCGGCTCGGTGGGATCAGCCCGACGCGACGCGACGCGACGCGACGGGACGGGACGGGACGGGACGGGACGGGACGGTTCCGAAGGAAAGGAACGAAGAAGAGGGATCCAAGAAGACTGTCGAGTCATACGGAGTCGCGAACCTCGCCCATTGAAGTCGAGGAAGGTTCTATGCGGTTCTTCCGAGTTCTCGACTCGGGGACGCAGACGAGTTAATGGCAGCTCGGTGTCAAGTTCCAGAACAAAGTCCAAACTGCAACCGTGAATTCTCTTTGCCGAATGCAAAGACAGACAGCCGGGGGAGGGACAGAGAGAGAAAAAGGTGAGGGGGGAGGGGGGAGGGAGTGAGAGAGTAGAGTGGCCAAGGAGGAAGAGGAGGGGACTAGAAGACGAAGTACGAAAGAGAATGGAAGAAGGAACGAGGAGGAGGACCCCGGCCAAAGACGTTTAAAAACTGGTTCCTTCCACCGATCTTTCTTTTCACCTTATTTGCTAATCCGAATTCTGATTTCCATATATCCGCGTGTACTATATTCGAGTCCACCGGCAGATCGGTATCGGCCGGCTCTCCGACCGTAAAATATGTCGACGGGTCCGCCTTCGATTTACCAGAAGATATATCCGCCAGATGTTTATCGGGACCGAAGCGTGTCTGTCTTTAATAAAATCATCCGTATCCCCTGGAACAGAAGGAATCCGAGGAGGGAGCCCGTACGCGCGCTAATTGCTACCAAATCGACGCCAATTTTGTCGCCGATCCTCCTCCGAAGTACACATCTGACTGTCATTCGCATCGGTCCATGCGAAAATTTCCTTTTAACAAACATTTATCGTTCAATTTTTAATCTGAGGATTTTCTGTATCTACTTTAGACCGTAAATACTGGTTGAGCAATTTATTTTTTATTGTCTAAAATCACTTTTTAGAATTGTCTTCACCCATTTAATCATCTTCAATGTATGTTTCAAAATTGTCCCTCCTTGTTTTATCACCTGAAAATTATTTTTAAAATTGTCCTCTCTTCTTGCATTGCCTAAGATGAGTATTTGTTATACATATCTTCCCTCATTTAATCATCTATTATATTCGAGGCATAAAAATAAACATTGAAACTATGAAGTATGGTACCACTACAGTGCCATTATTGAACGTTGTACAAAGTTTTAGCCATTCGCGTAAGGATTAAATAAATTAATTCACCATAAAATAGACATTCCAATTGAGGATTCAATTATTAGCTAGTAGTGTTAGGTCGAACAAGAGATGAAAACATATGAAAGGGAATTATTGATAGAGATTTAAATGGATCCAGAAATGGACAAAAGCATTCGGCTCGCTCGGGCTGATTGTCCTCGGCAGGTCGTCTATCACCTGACGAAACGAAGAAACGATTAGGGCCGGTGAAAGACTCTCGAATCTTCGAGAGGGTTAATAAACTTGAAGTACACGGTGTTACATGGCTGTTCGCGTGATCGGTTCCCGGCACGGCTATTCTTCCCGTACAGTGTTCTCTCTCTCGGATTTCCGTGGTCGTTTTGTAATCCGTTACAAAGGCCGGCTTGTTAGGTGCCCCTCGGTGTATAGGACACGCACGATTTTACACTCTGCCGCTTGTGGTCGTTCAGCCCGCAAAGATTTTTCGCGCCTCCGCTCCGCTCCGCCGAAGCCGGAGCTGCCGAAGAAGACAGTTCCCTCGCGAGACGCCGATGGATCTTCCCGAGGAGATCACGTCGATGATCACGTGGGACTTTCTACAAACAACTGTCGACAACCGGGAGTACGAGTCCCATCGAATGTACAGGGTGCTCTGAAAATCGTAATAAACTTTCCAGTGTCTGGAAATCCTGTGTTCACAACTGATACTTTTAGCGGTGGACAAAACTTATTAAGACATTTTTGTTGAAAGATACATATGTACTATGTTTTAAAGGGGTCCCATGGAAATCACCGACACAGATTTCTCCGACACGGTTTTCGCCGACAACATTTCACCGACTTCAGATTTGACCGACAATAGCTTTGGCCGACAACGCCTTTAACAGACAACGATTTTGACCGACGACTTGAGACAACCACAGTAATAACCAACAGTAACACGATTTGCAACGATATGCATATAATGTTCACTAATAAGGATGTGCTATCTCTTCGATTATACACTTTTTCTTGATATAGTGAATGAGAGGATAGATTTGCCAAGAAACACAGTGAAACCAAACCGAACAGAATGTATTTGTATATAATTGATATGTTCTTAAAGTATTAGATACAATATATTATTTTCAAAATAGCGAAAAGGAAGTCCATTTCAACTAATAATGAATATAATAAAAATTTCAAATACATTTGATGGACTGTATAACAACAAAAACATATATGACAACGAAAATATTATAAAAATATAATTATTTCACAATAAGAATTGTAGTTCTGACGAATACGTACGATGCGACTCGGATCTCAAAAATACGCTAACTGAGGTAATGTTTGTAGGAGAGATACGCAGTTGGCTAACGTTGTTGATAAACAATGTTATTGTTGGTTATTACTGTGGTCGTCTCAAGTTGTTGTCGGTGAAAATCGTTGACGGTTAAAGGCGTTGTCGGCCAAAGCTATTGTCGGTCAAATCCGGAGTCGGTGAAAACCGTGTCGGAAAAATCTGTGCCGGTGATTTCCATGGGACCCGTTTTAAAGAAAACAGGACTAGGAAAGGAAATGTCAATAAGAATTTTATGATGATAAAATAAGGGAAGACAATTTTAAAAGGTACCTCTAGGTAATTATGATGAGGAAAGACAATATTAAGAAATACTTGTAGGTAATAAAGCAGAGAAAGTCAATTTTTGAAAGAATTTTTAGGTCAGAAAATGAGGAAAGACAATTTTTAAAAGAACGTCTTGACCCATTTTAACAAGTGCTTTTAGGTAATGAAGTAGAGAAAGACAATTTTTAAGAGGGCCTTTAGACAGCATATTTTAATTCCGTAGACATTTTTCAGAGTTCTCAAGTGTTCTAGGATTAAGGAAGCTTTTCGTCGATCTCCAGCATACCAAAATCAACGCGAAAGTAGCGAACAGGCGAATATAATGGGCGGTCGTGGACTGCATTACTATTTCCGAACACAGGGCTCCAATGGTCCTGAATCAATGAATAATGCATGATGCGCGATAGACGGGCCCCGCTTGTGCTGCGGCTCGAGCTCGTCAACGGTGAACTGTCTTCCACGAGAGATCTCCTTAACTCACGGATAAGAGCTGTATGTACTTAATTTAACGCTGTTCAACGTTCGGGTTACTTCCCGATAAACGGTATTCACGTTTCCGACATGGTATATACATGCTGTATATATGTAATATATATGTATCCTATATATGTATACATTTATATATTTTATATATGTATATAATGAAAAAGTTAATATAAATTGGTATTAATTAATTTTCCTGAATGAACGTTTAGATATTTACTTAGTGATTAGTACACTACTAATTGTAAGTATGACCTTCAGAGAAGGAAATTGCACTAGCAGCTTCATACTGAAAAAGTAGAATTATTTTAACAATAGCAAATGATCGAACTTTTGTGTAGAATGTAGAGTATGTGAAATACTAACAAGAAGAACTGACACTTTTTATTTAGAATGATAATTTATCCATAGATATTTATATTAAAGACAAAAAATAATTGCAGGTGATTTGGATGTTGTGTGTTTATATTAAAATGAGTTTTGGAGGAAGTAGTGAACGATAAAGGAGTTCTAACCAATTTACCGCTAAAATAAATAGATGATAGCATAACGGGTTAGGAGATGACGGCGATTAGGGCGTGAGATGTCCTTTCAGGGTTTATAGGGCGCGAAAAGTCAAGGTGTTCAAAGGTTCGTGGGGATATCTTCATTTCGAAAGGTCAGAATCGCGCCGGGTTGCCGAAGGCTATGGCGCGGCGGGGCTGTTCTGGTTCCGTCGGGTAACAGGTTTAACAGAGCGCTCAATGAATAGTTGATAATAGTGTCCATTGTAGGCCGCGTGTCGTGGGACGGGCCCCATCTAACAAATGGCCCATTGTTATCTGTTACGGCCTTTCGGTTTTTCCTGTTGCCCCTGCGTGCCTGCTATCCTTCTTCCCGTTGTGTCCTTCTTCCACACCGTGGCTGCACGAAACGCCGCGCGCCGCGCCGGCCGGGCCCGACTCGGCGCGGCGCGGCGCGGCGTGGCTTGCACACGAGGGTAAATCACGAACCGGCGAAACGATCTCACGTTCGGGGCTATTATTACGCCGTTTCGCCGATTGAAAAATACACGCGAGTTATGCCCGCTCGTAATCGACAGTCATAAATACCATCCCTCCTTCCCGGGCGTTCGGATCGACCGACACCTACCGTAAAACACCGCTAAACCGCGCCTCGACGATTCGTTTTTAATTAAACCGCAAATGCTCGTAACAGGATGTTCGAGAAAAATTGCTTTCCTGTATTCAAGGTTCTACGATCTTCATTATATAATACCTGATTTGCAATGTTCTCTAATTAATAATAATTGTTCAGTCGTTAATAATTCCCTGTTTCTCCAAATGGTCACAGAGTGACCCTATTTAGCAGTGGACATTATTTTCTATTTAGGATATACAGGGTGTCCCACGTAGCAGTTTTCATAATTTTTTAAGTATGTACATACTTGCGAGAATCTGACAAAAAATATTTTAAGCAAAAGCTGATCAGTTCTCCATTGGCTATTCATTCCAATAAAAAAATTGTTCGAAAATTTCTTTTTTTATTATTGTCAAGGCCACCTTCATTTTTTTAAATGGCACTTCAAGGTCATCCGAAGGTCATGGTGTACTAGATCGTTGAATTCGTCTTGACACGGGCTGTAATACTGTTAAGTCAAAAATACAAAGTGCCATTTAAGAAAATGAAGGTGACCTTGACAATACTATAAAAAAAATGTTTTTCGAACTTTTTTTTATTGCAATATATAGCCAATCGAAAACTGATCAACTTTTGTTGAAAATATTTTTTGTCAGATTATCGCAAGTACTTAAAAAATCGTCAAAACTGTTACATGGGACACCCTGTATATTTGCAAAAAGGGTACCACCCTTCGATCTTAATGACTTTTTAAATCATTACTAGGGTGGCGTTGTGAAGGTTTTAGTCGGCGGACGATGTTTATGGGAAAGTTATTAACAAACAAATTTTTTCAACTCTTCCATTCACTTATATTTTCATCTATTGGATACACACGTTTGCCATCGTTTTGAAATTACATCTAATGTTTCGTGAAATTGAAATGCTTTTTTAAGTATAAAAAGTCAGCTAAATAATATTTAAAATGATGTTCCTTTCGACCATATGAAGGAATATTTCCACGAATGTTTCTGCATAAATTTTCTATGTTTTGTGTGTGGACTATACACGTAATTAGCCTTCTTGTTAATAACATTTTTATAAACAACGAGCGCCGAGTAAAACCTTCACAACACTGCTCAGGGCGAAGACATTAATTAACAACATATTAAACAATCATCGAAGTCGAAGGACGGTACCTTTTTACATATACTTACCCTATTTACAGTTGTTACTCAAGGTCGCATGAAGGTAATTAATATCGTCGTTGGATTTATCCTAACGTGTTACGAGAAACACTAATGAAAATATAATGACAAAGCATCAGATTGTTAATGAACAATATACGAATATCATAACAGACAGAAATCTGGCAGGTGTCATTTTTACTGGCGCGGCGGCAAGTGTCGAGCGGTCGAACCGGGTGAGTCTCGGGATAATCGATTTCACGGGTATCGGAGTCGGCAGTGGGGTAATCAATTTTTCTTGGTTAAGACGCCGACGGCTGGCCTCTAATAGCCGAGCGAAATTAGAGGATATTCGGTAAACGCGACGCTGTATATTGCACCAGGCAGGTAAAATGCATCCTCGTCCGACAAGACAAGGTACAATTGATCCGAGGA
The DNA here is from genome assembly GCA_916610255.1 of Lasioglossum lativentre. Lineage (NCBI taxonomy): Eukaryota > Metazoa > Arthropoda > Insecta > Hymenoptera > Halictidae > Lasioglossum > Lasioglossum lativentre. Next base: position 33,300,172 of record OU744356.1, on the reverse strand, counting down.
GCGGATATTATACGGGGCTCACGAACGGCAGAGAGTTGTTCCTCGAGTCCTCCTCCTCCTCGAGAAGAAGAAGGGCCTCGTCTCCGGACGAGCGTGGCCGGTGCCGGTTTTATTCCCGATCGAATGTTTTTGCCTCACCGTCGCAAACCTAATCGGATTCGTTACGATCGACGGCGCAGCGGAGAGCCGTATTATGGCGGGCATTACGCAAAATCACGTACCGTGCCCCGGCGCTTTTTAAATGTCGATCCGGAGCCGGCCCGTTTGAACCCGTATCAACACGGTCCCCCAAGATCCGTGATCATCGTGCACGAGGAATGGGATCGGGCCGCCGCACGGCGATTCGTTCCGCCGCTTAATCGCAACGGATACTTTGTACCCACAAAATTCGTTTCTCAACGCCGCTCCATCGGAGCCGTCCCCGTTTCTTACCGGGGCCCCGTCCCGCAAGGACCTTTTTGCAACCCCGATCAAATCTAGACTCACAATGGAACACCATCCGTCTGAGACGCCATTTTTCTGCGCGTCCACATCACCCTTTCACCGCAAGAACCGTATACAGTAAAGCCTCGCTCGTTGCAACTTGTTCGAATACTTGTTCATTGTGTACTAGCGATTCCCACCTGTTTCCACAAAATCTACACTACAAATCACTATGATTGTCCTCTGTAGTCGTACAACCTTAATTTCTGCATTTCTGATACTGTATACAACATGTCCGGCTCATCTTTATACACGCGATTAATTTCCTAAGAATGAGAAACGCATGGACATTTTTCAAACGAATGCTGTACGGTCTCAAAAGGTCCATTGTATCACGAGTATCTATAACTTCGCGACGTACTGACTAGATCTTCGCTGTTAGTCTTTCAGCGAAAAAGAGATCTTACCTTCGTGACTATTACACATATTATCTAGGTGTATGGTTATTGTTAATCCATTACAACACCGTCTAACTTCATTCTGTTATTGTTACCCACAATGTGGCAACAGATAAATGAGGTTATGTATCACGATTGCCAACTCCTATTAGCTTCATTACATCAGAGTGAATTATATGTTTCTTCAATTGTAAATTCATTGTTTTTAATTTGAAATTACATGTATACTTTTGTATACTTTGTATACAAGAAAAATTACGATGAAGGTGGATTGACTTAACTAAATAATACTGGGTCCATTGGGACCCGTCTAAATGATGGTATACATATATCAATATAAATATAATGGTCTAAACAAGTCTGTAGTATTTATAAGATGAAACAATTATTGTCGATATATTTGCTTGTAATGAATAAATTGAAAAGAAAAACAAATGTACTTGCACCCGTTTCATCGCTCGGTCGTTTCAATCATAACCTAAAATTTGTCTACAATTTTATGAAATTGTTTCTCACAATTTTTCGAAAGTAAACAGCCATATCCGAATTACGACTACGCATTTCCTGCAAGAGAACACCTTTGAAATCTTCTCCTAAATGTCACGTAGCCGTACTTCCTATTCTTGTAACTCGTCGCTCTATACTCTATATTGTATAATCTACAGTCTATGTACAGTCTGAATAGAATCTATACATTGTCGAATCAGACTCATAACAAAGTTTCAAATAAAATCTACGCGATACGTACATTGTTAAGTAAAATTCTATTTCTCTATCATCGATATATACTTATTAGTCCTCCGGTGAAAGAGCCAGAAGTATTTTTTTTTTCGTTGATATATTTCGTCGATAAATGCAGAGCTTTTCTTTCACAATGCTATTGTTGCTGTATCGCATAAAACTGCTCCTAGTAAAACAAAAATCGATCAAGGATTTCCACGATAATTTAACAAATTCAATTCATGGATCTCACAGACCCAATCCATTCTCCTAGGAGATTATAAATGACAAAGAAGAAGGTGTAAAGAAGATTGTAATGCAAGGGGGTTAAAAATGTAGAATGAGTAGCGCAAGTTGGCAGTACGCTAGACAAGGTAATGCGGTTCAAAGGCGTTTGAACCGGCGCAGCGCGGCGACGCAGCACACGACGATAGCTACTTATCACTGCACAATTCTTACCTTGCAACATGCTCGCGTTCGATCATCGTGTGCGCGTGCACGGCTCGCATACCCGATCTTTTTCCATCGTGCGAGTCGACCTTACCTCCTCTTCTCCTTCGCGACACAGAGCAGAGAGGCAAATGCACGCACACAAGCCATCGGTTCATGTTCGAACACAGGGAACGGTCTCGTGCAGAGCGTTCAGAGGCCGGACTTGAACGGCAGGCGCTAACGTCGATGCATGTAGCTGACGGCGCGGCCCGATCCCGGCCCGGGTATATACATTTCTGCATCGTCGGCTCTCCGCTTCCCCCGTTTTGCCCTTTTTCTCTTCACCATACCGTTTCTCGCGACTCGACACGGCCGGGGGTGAGAGAGAAATGCTGGTAACACGGTGGGGGTACACGTCGAACGATGGGCCGGATCGAAAGGAACCGATGAAAGTGGGAAAACTCGGGAGGAGAAATGGCAGGAGAGCGCCGACCGAACGGTAGAACAAGATGGGAACACCGGTGACGTTGTCGTCTCGTGTCATTTTTCAGCAATCTAGCGGGATGAAACAGTTCTGAGGAATACATCTAAATATATAGTCTTAATGGTCCTATTAGATTTTTCCGCAGAGATGTTGACAATGGTGCATGACAATACCCCTCTCGATATCTCTTAAATTTTAAATGATGTACCATCGAATTAATAAAGGAACACGATTGTTATAAAAATTACCCCGGTATCAAAGATATGATTAGCAAACTTTCCGTGGCAATAAGTGTACAGCAGTGTTTGTTAATTTTTTGTACGTTTGCGGTACATTCGTTGCCACGTATCATATAATGTATATACATGTACAGAGTATTGAATAGTCTTTTTAAACGGTTTCTAATCGCGTTATGGAAAATTCTACTGTATAATTCAAACATCAGCTATTTGCTTTAGGTTCTGTAAGAACATCGACGTTGATCTCGAAGAAGTAGGTTCAAAAATATGTAAAAAATTGATGTATAGGAATTAGCTGTGGCTACTATCGTCAACAGCATCCATCTTGCGAGGGTTAAGCAATTTATTGTCAGGAAGACTGACTACTTAACTAAATACCACAACTCAAGTATCTATTGTCGGAAAAGTACGCCGTAATAGATCGCTACAGCTCATTTTTTTGAACAATACATGACGGAATGGATGCTGTATTGTCAAATTGTGATGCGATTCCGTGCACTTCAATCATTATCGAAACTCAGTTTTTAGATTGTCGAAGTATCACGCTGTGCGCCTCGCTGCAGAAAGAGAGAAGGGGAACAGAGAATAGAGCGAGACAGGTATAGCAGGGAGGAGGAGGAGGAGGAGGAGGGATGGCTCACGAGAGATCAAGTTAGAGTACCGGCACAAAAAACCTGTCCCGCATAATTACATTATCGGTCACATCTCGTTCGACTTCTGTCCGCGCGGCTGTCTCGCTTGCCTGTCCGAACGTGCTCCCGTGGACAGAGGGGGCTGCCGTCCTCGAAGACAATGCGACGGGGCCCCATGGGAACCACAGGGGGTCCCCATACTTGCCTTCTTCCCTCGATCTTTTCCCGGAGTTTCGATCCAGATCGAAAAATTTAACGAGACGGCGGATACGCGACGCTAGAGTCACCTCGCGAAGTACGCGGATATCCCATGCAAATCCAAGTACGCGGAGAAATCATAAGTTGTTGAGCACCTAAATACATACAAACTGAATAGCACAGTAGCAAGGAGACTAGGCTAACCCTAACTAATCCTCTTCAGGAGCCCTTATCGACTAGCTTGTTTATTCTAGTACAAATTATAGTATCGTCCACTAGATTTTTTATAATAATACATTAATACAGTTTGTAATCGATCTCTGCACAATGCTGTAAACAAAGCAGCTGGAACAAGAGGCAAGAGGTCATCCTACATGTTCATAATTTGATTTGGTGACGTTGTCACTTTGACCAGTAGCAAAAAATAATATGTACTTAATAACTATATAGATCGCAGAACCTTTATGCAAGTTCCAAATTTCAAAGCTTATTTTATAAAAACCAGGATGAGGAACAAGTTCAATTTATCAAATAAAAAATTCCTCATGATAAGCATGGAGCACAGACGTTATTAATGTTTGTTACCATACATTTTTTCTTGTATTTTAAAAATGTGCAGATACCACAAACGCACAAAGATCCGCAGTCAACACATTACTCAATGGCTGTGCTACATAAAAAAAGAACAGAAATCTTCTTTAAGAAAATAATCCTGAAAGAAAGATTGGATTACATTCCTGAGAGTGGTTTGATCCACGTGTTCTTGAATTTGAATGAATGCATAAAAATTCGTAGCATACTAATAACCAATCAGACCTGCACACCTTCTGGCTGTCTTCTTCACAGTAACTGGACGAATTATCCTCAAAATCAAAGTAGACGACAACAACGAGAAACAGCTTCGATGACCGTATATTGTCGTTTGTTGATTTCGTTTATTTTATTCATCATCTTTTTATTGACATGGGAGATGTTACACAGGCGTTGGAATGCGCGTTATCGTAATCGCTAATAAACGGTCAGAACTAAAAGACGGATCGATTAAATTTTCTTTGTTTTTGTACATAACGGTTGTAACATAATATGCGGCGCATCGTCGTCATCGTCGTCGTCGCGCCGTGAAGAGATGAAACGAACTTTCAACCAGGTTGCTAAACTCTGTCAGTTTCTACGTCGTAGAAAAAATATTGAAACGGTGGTGGCACCGTCAGAAACATGCACCAGGATTCACGCGTCCTCTAATTGTGCATCTTTCTGCCGGTAAACGCATCGGTATCTTAATAGTAATAAGACAATGTACAATGAAAGATTAGCACGATAGACGTACACATGTTTTGTTTTTTTAAATGAAATTTCTATTTTGTTTGCACTACGGTTTTTTTTCTCCGTTTGTTCCTTCCGGATATATTGTACGTAACATGTGCTGTCCTGTCGTCGTTCAATGAACACTGCTCAGCGAACAGTCGTACATCGTATTTGTTTGTTTTTCTTTCTTTCTTTTTGTTAAATGTAAATCTGCGCTGCGGCACGGTGTCCTATGCTGCGCAACGATATAAATAAAACTTGTTAATAAGTCAATAAAACTAGATGTCAGATCCAACATACGAGATTCATGCTGAAAAAAGCGCTTTCTTACGTCCCTACCGTGAAAAATACAAAAGAAGAAGAAAATAGTTTCGTCGTGTACAATAACAATCGATGAAACAATACGATAAAGAAAAAAAGTATCAAAATATATTAAAAAGTATCAAAACGCCACTTACGCGTACGAAACGTTGTTTGGAAGTTCACATAAGTGCATACTACGTGTTTCGTCCGATCGGAGATTCAGAGAACGCTAAATGTATGTGTGTTTGTGTGTATGTGTATGAGTGTTTTTCGACGCTTTTCGAAAATATACAAAAGATAGTACGATTAGGAGATAATACAAAGAGAGAACGTAATCGCGTACGTTTTGTAACTGACTTGGACGTCAATGCCTATCCTTGCAAATATAATTTAAATATGTTACGATAAATGACGCTCTAATATATTACATATATATGCCTCTGCGCTTTTACTTTTCTTTTTTTCTTCCTTCTTTCCTTTCCCCATCATATACTTCGGTATCTTTACAATAAATTATTGTTTTTTTCTTTTCTCTTTATTAATTTACAATACATCTTCCACGGTTTGCGGGCGCCCTATATACGTATGCATATATGTATAGAGTTCGTAAAAATTACGTGACGTCCAAGCCATTTAGTTTTGTATATTTGTACAGGATAATCGGCAAAAAAGACCCTGACAAATATCAATCGAGACTCGTCGCACAAAGGAAATGCATTATTTTTTTGTCTCTTCGACAGCGATATCCAATCCTAAAAATTTTCACAAAGCAAATCGGAAAGCGAAGCTGAGAAGCGTGTTATTTCTTTCGTTGGAAGTATCATATAGATTTTTACGAACTTTACGCGCACATGTATTGTAAGTATTCTATACTTTGTACCTTTTCTTATTTTTGTACCTGACATATTTGCTCGCGACACTTTTGCAGACAACCTGTACATTGCATTGTATATGCTAAACTTAATGTGGTAAATAAAAAACGTACATTTATTCTCGTAGAAATCAACTCTGATCATCATCTGTGATCCCATAACATTTCATATACTAAAACGTAATAATAGTTGCTCCTGTGTGATCGCATTCATTTTTTTTCTCTTTCTTTAAGAATCTAAGCATTAATTAATAATCAATATATAGCTCTATATATATATATATTTAATATTTTATATATTAAATAATCAAATACCCTATATTCATTGGATTATAATAAAATTATCAAAAAAAAAAATGAAAAGTAAACATCCATAAAAATAAAAGGACTTCTCATTTGTCTCAGCTAAAGCACGTTTCACATACAAAAAGCAACAATTAGAGGCCATGTGAAATATTTTTTTTTGTTTCTTTAACTACTATAGTGCATGTACAATGTTTCTTTTAATATCATAGCATTAATAATAATATCTTTCATATACTTTTTTGTCGTTCGTGTATCGTTAATGAAAGTGCGAGTGCACAATACTTGTTAAGATAGTCACTGATTCGTTTAATATTTGGCCCTCTGTCGGCAGAGTAAAAATCGATTGCATCTAAAGGTCCTTAGAACAATCTTTCTCTCTTTTTCTTTAGTTTAAAAATTAGAATCAGTCGAGGCCAGATTGCGACACAATTATTCTTGACATCAGTTCCCTCTCTGTTTTTCGTTCTTTTTTCTTCTTCAAGAGTGCATACAAGTAACACCAGTCTAACTAATTTTGTATAACACGAATTATAGATACTGATTAACTTTTCTATCTTTTTCTCTCTCTCTCTCTCTCTCTCTCTCTCTCTCGCAACAGACGTGATCCTCATATACAGCCTCAAAAGTGCATCACTTTTTTGTGCCGTACATACTTCGAACAATATACATAAACGTAACTCGTATACCCTGTGATAAGCGGTTAGTGTCCGTACCAATCTGGCCTTGTCGAAAAATGTTTTTACGAGGTCCGTTCTACTATACCGATAGTGACTTCCTCGACAATGTTCACGTCCACACTATTTCCCAAATATGTTTTCATCGTCATGTACGTGACGTATATTCAATTCGCGTGCTTTTGTGGCATTACTGGAAACGAAACAGCAAAACGGCTGAAGCGTCGAAGTAAATATATGAAGTCAGAGGTGAAGGAATATTTTCAAATTGTACTGCACAAACATGGTTTAAGAAATCCAGTGCTGGACAATATGTATATGTCGGTGGCAACAGAACGTCGATGAAAGCATACATTGGCAAAATAATTGCGACGTAAACATTGTCAAAGAAATCACTGCCGCTCAAGTAGAACGGACCCGTTTTTACGGTCGATGCTACAGTACTTTCTACTATATTATGTCCATAAATAGCTTGCACGCTATGAGACACCTATCGTCTTTGGGTTTTATAATTAGTCAAAGATCTTCAACGAACTCGCGCAACTAATTTCGGCCCCTTCTGCCCGACCAACAAATTATTTTCTTGGCGGTGAAACAATCTCGTCGGATTAACGTTGTTCCTCCAAATTGTTTAAAAAGAGAGCAACATGTCTAAAATTGTTACGTATCAAACATTCAAGAGGAATTTAAGTCTTCGGATGACACGGAAATGTACAAATGCTGTGCATGACTTATGGATCTCTTACGTACCGGCTCCGATATTAGAAACATTTAGCTATTCTTCTATGTAAACTATAAAACCCAAAACCAAAAGTCTAATTGGCAGTATAGTGTTGGACATTGCGCCCAGCGCAAGGTGCATAGCAGAGCTGCTGCGGCCGACGAGGATGAGAGATTCCTCGCTCTCATGACAAGAAAACTATGTTTTTTTTTCTTTTATGCGCCTTGGATAAAGATAATGGCAGAGGTTACACGTATGTGGCCATAGTGCCGCTTGGAATGGGTGGCGTTTCCTCTGGTCTACCCTTGGGCCCGTATTGTCCAATGAAAGAACCATCCTCCGTAAAACGTCCTAAAAACAAACACAATTTCAATTAACCTCCATGTAACTTCGAATTAATACTAGAACTACTGACCCCTAAACGAGACTGATATCTGTTCCTTTATAACAATAGCAGGATTGAATTTATTCAGATTTCATAGGATTTTTATGGTAACGCGTACTTGAATAAAGAGTATACCGACAAATTTCTCAAGAAAATATTTCTATAACTTCACGAATTGTAAAAGGAAAAATCTGAAATCCGTCATTTTGACGGGCTCGGCAGTTCTAGTGTTAAACACTTTCACAATACAATCAAATTCATAATAATTTCAATTTAACGAATTCAAAAAAATCCTTTTGCATACAAATTCTAGAACACTTGCACTTAAAGAAAATACAAGAAAAGAAAATTCGATTTTTCGAAAATGAAAAACCAGAATATTTTCGTAAATTTTGCATTTCATCTTCTCATTGTTGTTACAAACAGTCTGCCTTTGTTACAAGAATCTGTAGTCTATTAATAACGTGATTCGTCTTCAAAGTGTCGGCTGACCTACCTTACACTAACGTGGCAAATGCTTGCGAGTTTGGTTCTTGTTTACGATGTTGTCGACCATATTGGCCAATGAATGATCCATCTTCGTTCATACCTTCTACATAAAGTCAAGCAACAAAGCAAAACACCAAATGAAAAACAAAATATAACATAACGTACTGACTAGAAAAAAAAACCAATAAGTTGAAAATAATACTCCAATCGATAATATACACATGTATAATACTGATCAACATACAAGGTGGAGTATTTTAAACATGTCAGTTTTATACAGTCGGGGAAAAAATTAAGTGTACTCCCTTTAAAAACTAATAACGTTTTTAAAATTGGACCAAACCACTTGAGCTACACATGGGAACATAATTGATATGAAATAAATGAGAAAAAACACTTCAGACCGCAAAGGGTTAATAGCAAGCGAGTTATTCAAGTGACCTGTTTCAAATGCTCCATCCTATACATATATTTCCTCTGAACATAATTGTTCTATATACAAAAGAAAAGTGAAGACCCTTTGAACAAAAATATCTCTAACCACACTTCCGGCTGCACGTAGCGTACACGTGTGGGAATTGGTGCGCTAGTCGTGCAGTACTAAAAATACCCTTACCTGAATTGCCTCATTACTTCGTTAATCTAAATTGACCTTTATTCGATTATAAACTGACCTGTGTCGCCCTCCCCGTACTCCGCCATGGAATCTGTGTCAGATTCCGGATGCTTTCCATCTTGGTGAGAGGACGATGCCAAAGACGTCCGTCCGCCCGCCGATTTTGTATCCAATGGCTGCGAGTATTCGTGGAAACCTCCCTCTTCAGGGTAATCGCCTCGACCAGCAGCTAATTCTCTTTCGTGCACCGCATACTTGCCGCCTCTGTTGCGCTTGATCACGCAGACGATTATAAGTACCAATAGAAGGAACGCGATGGCAAGCATCATTCCGATGAACCAGCCGGCGGTCGCGACATTTTCCTTCGGCTGAATTATGGGACCTTCACTGCTAGTCTCGACCTCCTGCTGCTCGCTCTCGGTCATGTAGTCTCCGTCCACGGCGACGATGGACATTACGTATACCTCGCCGCTTTGGAGGCCGCGGATTTCGATCGTGTTCAATAAATACTCCGGATCCGACTCGAGGAATATCGTCTCGCCCTTCAGCTTGTACTTCGCGAAGAAATGGCTGCCCGGATTTCCATTCAGATTCAGCTGCCAGATCACCCTCACGTTGGAGTAGCCGTTCTCTTTTGGAATTGCCTCCCACGTAAAGCGAGGTGTGTCCGGAGGCTGCGACTTCCGTGTCATTTGCTCGATGAAGTAACTGATGAAGCCAAGAATGATTGATTAGTTTAAACAAGAGGTCACCCAGCGATGGTATCCAAATATATGCCATTATATGCTCGCTGCTGCAAGTACGCGAGTGCTTTTAGTTAACCCTCTGACAACGGGCCTCTTTTTGCAACTGTACAATTTATGATGCTTACGACCGTTTATAACTTTATTTATAAATTTTTTCAACATATTTTCTAATTCCTAATGTAGCAAATATTTATTTCATTTAATCGTCCTAAATTGAGTAATCTTCACAATTTTGATACTATAGGTCAAAAGAGACCTGGTCACCGTCGTCTTATTTATATTTAAAACGTAACTTTGAACCAAACACGTATAAATGTGTCAACAATGCACTGCGAAAGAAATGTCCCTTTCCGGAAGATTCCCGGACTTTAATGGAAATGATTTAAATGAAAAAACATACTCGTTTCCTTCGCCCATCTTTGTCGTCGCCCGAACATGTATACGGTATTTCGTATCAGGCGCCAGATCCCCTAACTTTGCACTGGTAGCTTCCGGATCCGTTACGTGCGGCTTCCTTTCCAACAATGGTCCCATTCTAGTACCAGTTATGGTCTCGTAGTAAACTCTGTATCCAGATAGTATACCATTCGGCTCCACAGGCTTCGACCACACAAGGAACAGTGCGCTGGACCCCATAGGATACGCCTCTAGGCTGAGAATTGTCCCTGGTACGCCTTCCGGTGTGTCGAAGCTCAGCGTCTCAGAATGCGGCCCCGCGTACCTGAAACAAATAATTTGTTTACCATCACGTTGAATGCCAACACGGCAGCCTAAAAAAAACTTAATGGGGAAAAAATGGATATTGGAAAGAAAGAAATTCGAGAGTGCAATTTCGTTCTAGACATAAACGACCCAAGTTGGCCACGGAGGGTTAAAAATGGTTATTTCAATTCTCATTACCGTCCGTTGTACGCCAGTATCCGAACATAGTTCTTGCTGAACGGGACGAATTTATTCACGAGAGCGTGGGTCCTCTTGCCACCCCTTATGTCAATTTCCCGCATCCCCTTCTCGCCATCTTTCTCTGTCCATGTTTGAATCTTGTATCCCTGTAGCTCACCTCGCACAGAGTCTTCGGGAACTGGATTCCATGAAAACTGTGCACTAGTGCTCGAATTCACATGAATCAGCGTGAAGTTACTAGGCGCTTGCAGTGGCACTGTAACGTTACAATCAATTTTAGTGAAATTGTCTTCAGGATGCATGGTATACACACTGTTACGCCTATTTCATTCACAGAAGCTATCAAGGTTATTAATAACTAGACTGTGGATCTTTATGCAAAAAATAAAGAAATCAATTGAATCAATTCTTATGAAGAAATCGTTGGAACTTCAATAATTGTAAAATAAGAAATCTGAAATCTGATTTCATACGCAACAACCCAATAAAAGAATGTTTGTACTTCGTTTGTCCGCAATAACTCTCGTTGAACAGTGTGGAAGTGCATGTGAACGAACCATCTTCTCCAGAAAATCCTGTTATTTCACTGGGCGCAATTCTGCACTCTCCCCTCTCGTTGATGGCCACGACTTTGAGCTTGTATCTCTGGTAAGTGGGTTGATTGTCTACTACCAAATTGTTTTTCTTCCAATCGTGTATATCCTCTATGGTCCACTTCTCGCCAGGTATGTCTCGCTTGTAGTACACCCTGTACATGAACTTGGGAGCGTTGTGCTCTATTTGCGGCATCACCGTCCAAGATATCACTAGGTTTTGTGGAGTGGTTCCTTTGCCCGCGACATTGTCCGGGTTTTTGTAAGGGACATCCGGCAGCGTGGTGCATACGTCGCTGTGTGGCGACGGCAGTGATGGTCCTGTAGAAACCATTGACATGAATTGAGAACATTTATGGAAAAAGGGCCTATAGGTCTATGGTCTATATTTAGAATCACTATTACGTTATTGTTGGTTTATTAAAATTATTAAGAGAGAAATTGCATTTTTATTCAATTTCTGTTCCTTACAATTGACTTAGAAAATTTTCAGTTTGCAGAAATTCAGAACACGGATACTTAATTCGCGAATACACGATTCACGGATTCCGTGTACACGTGACCCTTCGGTAAACGATTAAAAATCATAGACTCTATTACTATATCTACCACCTGACGCATCGTTTGGTCTTCAACAAATCTCACCTATTTTGTTCCAAGCCAGCACACGGTACGTGTAGTTAGCCCAGGGCGTCATGGGAACGACGTACGTTTGTTCAGTGGCCGGTACATTGTCCCTGGACACTTCCCAGGTGTCTGGCGTGAAGGTAGTATTGTGCTGAATGGTGTATCTTAAAATTGGCGCTCTGTTGTCACCCATGGGGGTCCAATGGACGGAAGTCTCGGTCGACATGCAGCGTACGTCGAGTAATTTGGGCGCGTTTGGTACATCCTGAACAGTCAGCGTTGCTTGCGCCTTGGTCTCGTCCAGTCCAGTGTGAGCGACGCACGTGTAAGTACCAGAATCCAACTCGGTTGTCTTCGTAATCATCAACGAGTAATCGGTGCTGCGAATGAATCGCGGCTCCATCTCGAAGTCTATGGGCTCGCCGTTGCTCAACCAGTCGATTATCAAAGTGAGGCTCGGATCAGTTACCGCGTTACATCTAAATAGGGAATAGAAATTATCAGTGATAACTGTTTAACAAAGGATATAGCTGGATAAGGATCTTTCATCATAACATTCGATAAGGTCCCCAAAAAAAACCCTGTGTGGCAAGTTTTAACCGATTTTGCAGTCAAAAATTCGGAAAAAAATCACAGTCGTGTGCGCTATTAGGTAGAATGTTCATGAATTTTTTCGTAATGTTTTGTTAAGCAGAACAGAAGAAATAGTGGGGATACCGACTTGAAAATTGCCACAGAAGGTTTTGGGCTCTCTCTCTCTCTCTTTCTCGAATGAAATGACGAAAGATCAACTTGGTTTGGGTAGATTAGGATTCCATAAGAACCCTCTACTATTTACCACAACACAAGAGTTGTGTTGAACAATATAATATAAATTCATCAATCCAACAATTACCTAAAGGTAGCAGTAGACCCTGCAGCAACCTCATAGTCTTCTGGTTCATCAGTAATCCTTGTATGCTCTTTGACCGTCAATGTACCAGTAGCCTTAACCTGACCAAACTTATTGGAAGCATGACACGTATAAGTGCCTGCGTCCAAGAAAATAACATTTTCAATCTCCAAGTCCCCAGACTCCAGAGTTCTGTACCGACCACCGGTCAACTCTTGGTCGTTGCGGATCCATTTAACAGCAGGCTTAGGTGCTCCGAACACTCGGCAAGTAATCCTCACCGTCTTACCATCAACAGTAGAAATATCCGTGGGCGCTTGCAAGATTTCAGGCTCCAAAGCCAACACATTCACATAAACATCTTTGTACACGTAACCCAGGGAATTGGTCGCGTTGCAACCGTAGTTTCCTGTGTCCTTCTTCGTCAGTTTCTCGATAACGATGGAATTCACCGAGACTTTCCTGCGCGGATTCGGTGGCGCATCCGCAATAGGCTTTCCATTGTGTATCCATTTGATTTCCGGGACAGGTACACCTTCGGCGGCGCATTTGAACTCGATCGTCTCGTCCTCCGCTGCGTCGATTATTTCCGGTTCAATGGTGAAGAACGGCACGGCCATCACTTGCAAGTTTATGGAGTAGGATTGAGCATTTCCCACTCCATTAGACGCTTCGCAAGTGTACGTGCCCTCGTCTTCAAAATTGACATGCTTTATTATCAACGATTTCCCATAATTCCCGTGTGTTATCCTATCGTTGGTCCTGAGAACCTCGCCGTTCTTGCTCCATACGATCTGTGGCAGTGGCGTTCCGCCGTATATGCAATATAATTCGATCTTCTTACCGCGTAAGGCAACTTCGTTTTTCCTGCTGACATACTGTTTCACAGGCTCGTGTTTGTTCTGGCTGGAAGACATACCAGAGGAGATAACGTGTAATAGAACTCTGTTTCCTAATTTATATTCGCTCCTAAACAGAGAAGTTGCAGCGCACGCGTAGTAAAAGTCGTCGGAGGCGTCATTTCGGGAAACGTTGCTGAACCAAAGGTTACCCTCTGGGTCCAAGGTCATTCGAGAGTTGTTGATGGACTTGATGCCTCCAGCGGTGTCCTGGATCATCCAATAGACGTTCGGTTTTGGCCAACCATCTGGTGGCTGGCATGTTAACTTGAACGGTTGTCCTTCGTTGGCGTCCAAGCTTATTGGATTTTGATCTTTGAAGGAGTTCAGTTCAGCTTTCCTGACGAAAACCGAGTTGGACGTGGCTATACCCCATTCGTTCTCCGCGAAGCACTGGTACTGCCCGAGATCTTCGTCACGGGGCCTCGAGATCACCAATGTTCCTCGGCCTGGTTGCTGAGAAATGCGATCGTCGTAGGCTGGCCACTCGAAATACTTTCCATTTTTGATCCATCGGTATCTAATTAATATTGAAACATAGAATTAGAATGTTGGAATTGAGGGACTCCGTGAAAGAGGAAGCTATGCCACAACAGTAGTTTTGTGGGATAAAAACCTATTTGCATCATTAGCGTTTATGTACGCACCATTTTTCTGGTCAGGGTGTTCACAGTAAATTGCATCTGCATTTTTCTCGTAAACAGTATTTCAAAAAAATGAAAGAAGAAAAACTTATAGTATATCTTACTGGCAACACTTTAACATATGTCAACTTTTTATATTTAACCTTAATTTGTTTAAACGGTTGCTCTATGGTTTTTAATGTCATGTGATAGAGTGGGTCAAGACGAATTCACACATATGTAACACAATGACTTCCAAGATCATACAATGTCAAAAATAAGAGAAATATGTAGATCGAACATTTCGTAAACCAAAAGCATACTATTAATTTTGAAAATAGCGTAAATCATCTGTATGTTTAAAAGACATATTCTCGAACAAGTTATTCAAAAAATTGTACTACAATATATAAATTTCACGTTAGAACATCACATATTTTACGAAACTGTTTGTTTCATAATGGAAAAATAATTTTGAATATATTCAAATGCGAAAGTCTAAATATCTCGAAACAAAATATGCATGACTTACACCCCTTTCATAATCTCTGGCACAATTGATATTCAGATAATTATTCAGTAGAATGATTGCTAAAAACAAACGAATCTGGTGAAAGTAAATTTTATCTCTTGTAAGTATTAATAAAAGAGAAACTAAAATAAATCGTATTATATTTGGATTGTTTATTTACTTTTGGTATCACAATGACCACTCCCATGCCTGGAGAATTTACACCACGAGTAAGGTATCTTTATCAGTACTTGTAACTTTATACCCCCCTAAGGCTATGAGGTCATCTTGGTAATTAAGACCAGTTACTCTGGCTTCTTTACGGAACAGAGATATTGCACTTGAGTATGAGTGCAATGAAACTATTGTACATGAATGGAAGCTTCTTGGAAATTATGAACTTATTGTTGCACTATGGTATAATTGCTACTTCCTTCTGAATCATTGCATTCTTTCGGTAAACATGTGCATATTACTAGTGCATCTTGATCAATTTTATTATTATTAGTAGACTATGGATCTTTGTGCAAATATACAGATATACTTATAGACCAATTTATAAAAATTACAAATGAAATAAAAATTTATTCCTTCCTTCAGAGATTCTACTACATTCCTAAGAAGATAAATATCTGATTAGACCTTTTTAAATATTTTACAATACTGAAATTTGGATTTCTATAAAGAGATTTTTATAAACTCTACTTCATGAAATATAGTGTCTTTATCAATTAACACATTATCTCCCAGCGATTATTCCATAATTTTTGGAAGTCTATGGCCCATGGCTAAGGATTTTTAAATAGATCCTTCAACATCAACAGAAACTTTAATCATAAACCAACGACTCTAAAGCTTCCATCTGGTACAGCACAGTTATTGAAAAGATTATTAATAGGCTTCTGGTAGATAAAGTGTTATGGAAAAAGCACTTTTAAGTAACATGTACGTCACCTTGGAGCAGGTTCTCCTTCCGCTTCACACTCTATTAAAAATGGTTTGTCGTTCTCATTAACCTTCGCTTGAGCCACTTGAAACAGCTGCTCATCTGTCGGGGGTTGTTTGGATATCCGTGGTGGAGATTGAACTAATGGAAGGGAGAAATGACAAACATGTATAATTGTTACACCATGGAAGTACGTTCTGCTTTTGCTATGCAACAATAAGTTGAACTTATCGATTAAATAAACACTAAGCAATTATATGAAATGAACAGAACATTAATGGAAAAAATTAAAAAAAAAAAAAGTTGATAACTATTTAAACGATTGAAACACAACGCATGGAAAGGAATGCAATGATAAGTGACGTCCAATCAAATGAAAATAATGGAAACAAGCTTTTAATGTAACATAGTGTCGTAATGTAAAAACAAAAATTCATGTAGCATAAACAGTGCTACTAAAGCAAGTAAAAGCAACGAAACTATATCTCTGAAATTCCTGAAACACGTAGCAATAATTCTCTATTTGATATGCCTATAAAGCATTTTGTATGTACAGTAACAATGCGGTTCATTATGAAAAACTAGATTTGTGGTAAGCAAATCTCTCTCGAATAAACTCTACAATTTCTTCACCTCCTAGAATGTCCAGGATACGAACTATAATTAAAAATCAGAGAATGTTATCACAATTGATCGACGTTGGCAAGTGTTACATCAAAATTTATCATTGCAACACGAAACAAATTGACAGAATTATACTCACTTATTGCCGATGCCTGCAGTACCAGCGTTGAGATGATGCACACGATTAGCTTCATGATTGACCAGTATTTTCTTTATCTATAAAATACAAAAAAAAAACATCCCCAATTCAAATCTTTAAACAATAATGCATCCAACGTTGGACAATATATAATATCAATTAACAAACGACGATTACAAAAATTTGATTATCAATTTTAACAATTAAATTTTTTGTATAACCGCTATTAACCAAAATAAATATTTAATTGTCAGATTAAATGAATCAATCGTCGATTAATATTTATAACCAATGATTCACTATCAATTTTATCGATCCATCGATTCAACTGTGATTTTAACTTATAAGCATAAATCAAATTAAAAAATTTAATCGATTCGAATCGACCGCGGAACAGAGGGCCAAGGTCGTATATCAACGCGAATAACATTTTCAAATTCGTTTCGCCAGTTCGAAAATACTACGAGACACAGAAACCGGAAATTCATCCATTCAATCTGCACCATTCAAACCGAATTTATCGAATGAAATCATCGGCACGGCTTCACTGTCTACTATGCTCCATTCATAATAGTTGATTTTCTTTTTTCAATTCGAATGACACCGAGCGGACCGTTTTGAACCACTTCGCGCCTATCATTACACACGGCAGTAGTACATGCGATTCTAGCTCAGCAACATTTTTATTTCAACTTATTTATCACTGTTTTGCTTGTTTTTGTATGTAAATAAGCAAAAAATAAAACTAATTCAATTCACTTCATTTAGTCAATGCATATTCTTTCAATTATGTGAACACTGTTCTTCAGAATATTTTCACAACATTTTTTAATAGTTTTCTTCTATATTCGCAACTAATGATTTTTGCGAAACATCTTTTAATAACACATACATAAAATGCTTCTTCCATTTGAGACATGAAATCGAACTTATAAGGGGTTGGATACGGTAAAAAAATAAAAAGGACGCTGTTTCACTATAAAAATTGCATAAAAAGTGAACACACGATTTAATATATATAAAAAAAAAGTAAAAGATTGATACCTTTAAAAAGCATGTTTTATCTATATTTCGTGAAAATAAGAGGACCGATCACTAGTACCGAAACAATACCGCAATGAAGATAGCTCTGAAATGTCAGAACGATTAGATAAACAGAGCTCGAAAAATCATGTACACCGTATTCAAAAATATTATTTAAACCTCGGACGGTGGATGATTTTTACAATTATGCAATTGATGATGCTCGAGACCGTTAACAGTGTTATTTAGCAATTTTGTAAAACATATTTTTGATGTGGTATTTCTTGCTGTATCCTCTATGTTGTTCCTGACGCAAAACATATGTGTTTAATTTAAAATTGACGATTTTGATACTTTGGGTCAAAATCGACCCGAGAACCGCCGTTGGAGAGTTAAAGAATAACATTTTTTAAAGTCGACATACAACACATATGCTTCCTGTTCTATAATTCGAAAACCAACTCGTACCATAACTTAGGATCTTCCAAGCGTTTTAAATAGTTACCATTTAATTCGCAGAAACCGCATTTCCGAATGCAGAAATATTTCACGGTATCCTAACCCCTCCTGATGCAATAGAAAAATATTCCGTTTCGATTTCACTTTCTCATAATCTGGCCCACGATAAGGTTTCGATTCGCGGCATCAAGTTAGAATATTCGAATCCGATGGAAACATTCGAGGACTGCGTGTGTTGCCAATGGAGACGTGAAAAATGGGCGTGCTCTCTTCCCTCGAACAGCAGAAAAAGCGACGTATAGATTGGACATGTGTCAGCGTGCCCGGCTAATCCGAATCAAACGGTTTCGCAGGGTAGTGTTAACAATGTTGGAAGTGAGCCTGGTAATAAGGAACGAGCGATCAGTGCCGAGAGGACACAATGTAAACCGGATTCGGTGGTCTCTCGGGTCGCGGCACGATCGTCGTCGGGAACAGGTGATGGTGTCACGATGATCTCACCAGAGCCGTCCTTCGAGATCACAACATCGCGCCCGGGCAACGAACACCGATTTTTCACGTCAACCAGGTCTTCCTCGAGTCGTTGAATCGGTTGTCGAACGTACGAACGAAATCGTATCGATCCGCTGTTTGGTCGGAAAAGCGGATTTCCCCGATTGCTAACCGAAAAGGAAAAAAAGGGAACACACACTGGGCTGGGCATACGAACGGGCACACCCGCGAACCAACATTGATCGCCGACGCTGTTCCGTTCGTTTCAACGGGGTTCCCACAAACGATGCCTCGATTGAACTCACTATGAACACATCGACGCGATCAAAGCTCTCACCTATCTCAACGTTTTCGGAAGCGATCGAACCTTAGAATCCCGTCATCACCATGGCATCATTGAAAAACCACTGGCCACTGACTCGCACAACTAACGCACCGTACGCCGTACGGTACTGTACCGCCTGTAGATGTGCACGTTCCATGTATTGCAGACTCGATCCCCCACCCAGCTGCCTTGCTGACACACTGATTCACACCGATGCGCCTTTAACGCCACACTTTAGGCAGCCCTCACAACGCACAGTGTGTCGAGTATTTATACGGGCGTTCGGGGAAAAAAGTCATAACTCTTAAACTAAGTAATTTTCAGGTAAAGTACCTTAATACTTTTTTTTAGATAAGATACAAGGATGAACCGATTGGTAAATAAAAAAATTCTTTTTTTTTTTACATTGCGATGACCTTGATTCTTTATGTTTTTTTATTTAATAAAATGTGGTTTACAATTTTAACGAAAATTAAAAAAAAAGCACTATCCTATATACATTGTTCACCTACATCTTTACAAGAAGGAATTAAAATTTAGGAGGCCTTAAGGATTCCTTTTAACTAAATATATAATTTATAAGAATAAAATTGAACACATAAATACTTATCAAATGGCATGCGTTTAAAAATATTTGCAACTAACTTCTTCGAAAGACTACGCAGAAAGCCACTGAGCGCTGAGCGTTTTTATTATGTATTTTCTCCACTTTGTGCAAATATATATACATATGTGCAAATTAAACCGACGCGAAATTAAAGTTTAGTATGCCACCAATTAATGTACAAACATTGACGGGAGCACTTTCTGGTACTTTTTTTAAAACTCGAATCAAAGTTGATAAATTTTAAACATAAAAAATTAGGACAAATCGCAATTATTTAAAAAAAAAGTTTTTTGCAATTGGAAGGTCTTATAATAGTAAACACACCCTGTAAAATCAAATTAAAAAACCAAATAGTTTGCGACGTACTGAAGTTTGTAAAGATGCGTGAAATTTGACGGTAAAGTTTCAGCCTCAATTTTAATAACAAATTGATTTATTCAGTTAAAATTGAAGGTAGTTTTAGAAACCACGTTTTGTTATGAACATTTTTACAGATCTTACACTTTGATTTTCTGACTTTTTTCCACTGGTCGACAGATGTTATCGATAGAACAAAAAGCTGTTTACGAAATGATTAACCACCTTTCGGGATGTTTTACATTCTAATCACAAAGCACTTGATTGATAACTATTAATAGGCTACGTTTAACCCCTTGTCATACGATTTTATTTGTATAGTTACAAATATTTAGAACTTCTTTGTCTTCCATTATGTCTTGAAGGAAGAGGAGAATTTTTAGATTTAGTAAAATGGCAGAAAAATTTAAGGAATTCGAAAATGTCAATAAATATTCTTTGTAATTGATTAAAATTATATTAGTGAAAGAAAGAATATTCGATTTGGTTCCTATTTCTCGCAAATCGATGCAGACAATTTTTATTTTGCATGAAGATCAATCTAGTTATCATACAGGAAGGATCGAATTAAAAAAATTTTTTAAATTGTAATAATTATATTATTGAGTAACATTTATACGTACTCTCTTCGCACAATCTAATAACTAGACTGCGTATTTCACGCACTTCCCATAAAAAGTAAATGGATTATTCGTTTCCCATCATTTTCGTCTCGTATCTCATTAGTTGCTAATACACGGCAGATCGTTAGGCGACATAAAAATATTCGAAGTCCACTGTATGGAACAGAAATTATATGATAATCAGGGTACATTTTTTTAGGGATACATAGTTTTAATAAGACGACAATAATATAAAATGAATATGTCGTAGGGTATACAGTGTATGAGTTAATGCATCGTTTCCATACGACGAATATTAATGAAATAAAATGAATTGGAAGCATGATTCGCGTGAGGGTTCAGAGGTGTAGAATCCGTAGGCGAAGATCATCGATCGAACATCCGGTGTGAACGAACTCTTATAGGAGTGAGTATCCGTTGGCCAATAACGGTCGAGGTAGATCGAAGATATCTGTCGCGCCAGATTCGAAAAAGGCGCGCCCTCTGAGTAAACGATGCTCCTATGTATAGGATTCTAAAGTGCAGCTGCGTACACTTTCTGAACAGGGGAAATGATACGTTTTTAAATGTGACGTTGCGTTGAATAGGGGTAACTGACACGCCCTTATTCGACCCATAAAATCTATTCATCGAACGTGCGAATACCATGCGCTTCCAATCGAAAATCCCGCTTCTAGCATGACTTCGAAAAATCAATAAACCTAGAATTCGACTCCGACAGAACACTACAAAATATATATAACAACCGATATTTAAAACTGGAACTACCCAGCAGCCAAAATAAAATTGACTTCTCAACCCGAAAATTGTTAAATGATGACTCAGAGCGTTATCATGGGTTTCGGACGGCAAATTCGATAAATTAGCATATGTAATAGCAGGATAATCATTTTAAATTGATTTTGAAGCGATGCAAATTATTTTATTCCCCATCAACACATATTTGGAATCAAATTGTAGAGGAACCAATAAATAAATGAATTTATTCCCAATGAAAACAACTTCTTTACTGTTTTCATGGTTGTGAAGCGGATAGTCTATAATTAAATAATTAAATTCAATGTTTTAGTTACAGCTCACTGCAAATATTGAAGTTACCAATATATATTGATCTGCTTCATCTCAATGAACAATACCGGAAGTTATCGGGTGGTTCCCGCCAATCGTCGATAACCTGTGTAAAAATAGCGAGTTTAAAACAGTTCCCGTGACGTAACGGCAGATGCAAGAAAGCATCGGCATGCGAGTGTTAATTGAACAGTGCATTCTGCACTCTCTCGCCGAGAATATCGTCTCTTGTGGAAATATACGCACCTAGCAACACTTTAACGCACATATTGTAACAAGATAGCTTCGGCATACAATCGAAGGGAACCAATGGCGAGTCTGTCCGGCGATAAGCAGTACGTCTACGTAAATTTAAACGTTCGATCGGGAACCTAAAAGAAAGATGTAGGTCAAGCGGTTCTTATGGCTGCGTATTCAGTAAAATCAATCGATTTTCTCGATACCAGGGACCGTCCGAAACGGGATTTGCGCAGAAATTATGGTAACAATTACGCGCGTAAGCATATTTGGCGATAGTTCGTCGGACCACACACCGTGGAGTAACGAGCGTTGCTTGCTTACAAAGCACCTAGTCGCGCCATTTCTTTTGGCGATGATTGATGGGACGTGCACGAAACAGAATATCAGAATGCGCTCGTGCGACACCCAGGAATCCCAGGATGCTGAATATGTACACGTTCACAGTGAGCGCTATCCCTTTCGTTCCATTCTTCTATCTATAATAAAATTACAGGAAAGCGGAAAATGTCTGTTTTAACCCCTTCCACTATACATCGTGAATCGCGAGACGTGATGCAAGTTTCGTACATATAGTCTACTAAATCTGTACGTTACTAATTTCTTTTCAACCGTAATAAAATTCTATTTTGTTGTCGACAATGTACAGCTTTAATAAAATATACATTGGAATCCAGTAGATATCAATTTTTGTTCTTCCAAGAAATAACGAACGAGAAAGATATTCGAATCACGGTAACCATAAAATAAATCATAGCTCAAGGGTGTAACTGTAACTCAAACGCTAGCTTGAACCCTTGCAAATAAAATATAGAAAATATGGAATTCGAGCAAATTAAGAAGTACAATTACAGTGTATTCCGGTTAATTGGGACAAATACTGAAGAACGGAACCCTTGAAAATAAAATATAAAGAATATTAAACGCAAACTAATTTTTAAAATATATATAATTACAGTGGATCCCGGTTAATTTGGATAAATACCGAAAAACGAAAACAAAAACTTGACTATTGATCCGATCCTAATGTGTTCCAATTAACCGGAATCCTCTGTATTTCGATTCAATGTCCCAGAGAATATAATATCGTTTATAATACGATTGACTTTTTACGGATAGCGTTCAATGCATTCGTCATTCACGTTCGAAACGCAGTACACAGAATCTGGCGAAGTTTCAAAAAGCCAGAAACCGGCTACATGGCACGCGAGAACATTGTTGCGAATTTAGATTTAGCCGTGTGAAAACGACTAACCTGCGACGCGAACATTTTGGGTCAACACACTTATCGAAATTCAGATCACGTTGCGACTATGAATACATCATATTTTATTGTCAATTTACAAAATAAAAGATCGAATACTTTGTACTATCATAAATGCCGATACGGCTAGCTACGTAACGGAATAAAAATCGTCAATTTTGTACAATTTTATACACCATGAAAATGAACTTTGTTTTCCGTGGCTTGGGGTAATCTTGTAATATTACATCATTTTATAGAATCGAAATAATTATAATGATAAAAATAATTTAAGTAGATTAGTGCTACGATTAAACGCATTGTAACCCTATCTAAAAAGTAACGCAGTCTTGCATTCGCATAAATTAAAAATCACTCTATCCGACGCTATACAATAAACACATTTGGAGGCCGCGTCTCCGGCGGCTCATTATGTTACACTGTATAAATAATAAAATTAATTGAATTGCCTAGTTAATTGAGTTATACTATTTGATACTGTTCTGGTTCTACTTCGTTTATATGGCGCAGAAAGAATGTGACTTTGACTTGCTCCACGTGGCGGCAAAGTTTCATGGCTAGACTCGTCCGTAACTTCATGTGTTGCGTCAGAGACGGCAGGTTTAACAATAGAAACGCTAGTCCGTCGATTTCCTGCAAAATGAAATACATCTGTATAACCTACTACTCAAACTTAACTATTCTCTTCGATACTTGATTTACGGAGCATCATTTTGACAGGTCACGTAAACCTAGTATTAAATCATCTTGTATACAATACCTCTTGCTTGACTCTGTACGCGATATCTTTACAATCGTTCGTTTTCCTCAGATATCGGAACACATCATCCACGCTCCAGAACAGCGGATTCGAGTCCAGCTTTCGCGTTTTAGGTCGTCTCTGCTTCTTCTGCATCCTGACATACTCTGCATCCGCCTCCGAACAATCAGATTCGATGCTTGTGTCCCAATCCCGTTCTCTTTTGCTCGCCCTAGTGACTGTACTACTTTGGCTACACTTCGACGAATGTTGTTTATTGCTCAAATTGTTAGGACTCCCTCTGTCTTTCGTTTTTCTGTCATTGAACGAGCTCCCAGAGTCTTCCGAGGCGTTGCTCGAGGGTGGTTCGGTTTTGAAGTCGTCCGACTTCTCTGCCTTCTCCAAACCCTTTTGAATCATTATATCTATCTCGGAGAGCTGCGGCCTTTCAGTATCCTCGAAAGACTCCCCGATGCTCGACACATGTTTCGCCAAGTCCAGTGACATGAATGGCATCTCGTCCTCGTGATCGAAATCATCATGCGTTTCTTTTTCCCTGTTCGCCCATCTGCCTCGTCTCCTTTTTCTTCTACCACCCCATGGCTTTGGTTTCTGCACCATGATGCTGGTGTAGCCTTTTGGCTTTCCTCTTCTTCCGGTGCCTACTGATGCAGCTGAAGGAAAACGATAAATCACATTAGTTTACGCTAGGTTTACGGAGCACTAAAAATGACTATTTTATTAGGTGTACAAATAAGTTCGGTGCCTTTTTATTCGATTGGTCGTAATTTTAGTTTAAATTAGACTTTCTTCCTTTCTTCGATATCTCTTCGTCTTAAAAAGTTAGGTAAAATTCGAAAGCTTGATCGTTGAGTCCCCTATGAACCGAGGGAAGGAATCAAAAGGTGCAGAATTGATACAGCGATGGAAATGGGTCCTATATATGATGACCCAAAACGAAGAACATCATACGTTGGCCAAGGAGAATCTCCCACGTCCACGGCAAGGGCCAATATTCAGGACACAAAAGTTTTGGTGGAATTTAAAGGACGTCGTACATTATGAGCTGCTTCAAGCTGGCCAAACAATTACTGCAGGTTACTGCTAACAACGATTGAGGAATGTATACGATGAATTGGAGAGAAAACGACCTTTCACCGACCAAGAGAGTAGGCACGTAATCCTGCAACACGACAATTATCGGTTACATTTCGCGAAAAGGACGAGGGACACTCTCTATGCGTTAGAATGGAAAGTCATGCCGTATGCGGCATACTCTCAAGACATGGTCCCAACAGACTCATCATCTGTTCAGGTCCCTACTAATACAATTTGTCCAGGGAGCATTACAATTCCATTGAAGAGGCCAAAAAATGCATCGATGACTTCAGTACCAGGAAACCGTCGTTCTTTTCCCAGGAAGGCACCTATAATCTACCAACTAGATGGGAAAAAGTACTACAAAATGATAGTGAATACTTCGAAACAAAAGCTTGTATACTTTCTTTATGAATAAAAGCTAAATATCACTAAAAATGGTACCGAATTTATTTGTATACCCAATACATTACTTCATAAAATAACGAGAGTGTGTCTATCCAAATTTTTAGCCATTTTTTTATAATATATACCCAAAGAAATAAATTTGTTGAATAAATCCTTATGGATGCATCTTTGCAATCTCTATAATGGTGAATTAAAAATATTAGAACGAGGAAACAATTTAATAAAATTTGATACTCACTAAACTTCGCTTTAGACGTTTTGTGACACCTATCCGGACACTCATTCTCAGGTACATATAATGGCCCGAAGAGATTTGGACACACCATCAACTTTTTACAAATATTTCTACAAAAGTCAGCTACCATGTCTCCGGACGTAACGACAGCGACGCTGGCGCGATAAGTGTTGTTTTTATGCTTCGCCTTCAGAACCTCTAAGTGGTAACCGGGATCCGGTTTCGAATCGCATTGCAGCACTTTTAATATACGTGCGCTTCTGTATCCGACAGACACGATCATCGATAAAACTTCTCTCATGACCAAAATCACGGGGCCAGGTCCAACGGCTTTTGGCAAAGTTGCCAATTTCCCTTTCGAGATCATAGGCCCCGTGAAACAACGGTAATTAAAATATATCTTAGGGCACCATAAGGAAGAGCGTGGCTCGGATATCGGTATATCCAAAACGTTGTTCTTCTTCTCCTCTTTTGCTGGTGTTTGTAACTTTTTACAAAGTTCTACGTAGTCCTTCGGAGGTTTCAGTGGATAGTGATTGGACTCGCACCATCCGACAGGGAATATTTGCAGGCTGTGCATGTCGACAATATGCTCTGGCCGCGTGTTATCATAATTATCTAATTTTAACCACAAGAGGTTGTCCACGATTTTTGTAATATGCGCGGCGCATATGATGTTCTCGTTTCCTGGATCGACTGCTTCCAGTCGCATTCCAGTTTCGAAACCTGCTTCGACTGCACTTTGTCTCTCAGAAAATAGTCCTTCCTCTGCTACAGTACCTTGAGTCTCGTTTAAATACGCATCCCAGTCGAATTCTTCTTCTTTTGGGACCCAACCTTGCGGTGATGTTATTCTGAAAATTTAGAATAAAATTTTAGAGTTAGTACTAGTTGTAGGTAGTAGAAATAGTATTATCTGTATTATATTATTTCTTTGGATATTACTATACAGAGTGTCCCATTTGAAGTTTAACACGCAATTATTTCCCGAACAATTGCACAATGTAAAAAATACTTCAAATAAATCTTACTCTGTTTAGTTATAGTACAAGGGATTAAAGTATAGTGTGCTTACTTAATGTCCTGTTTCTTAGCCCAACCAACTGGGAATATATACGGATGTTCTGCAGTGCACAACCATGTGTTCTTTTGAGTACTATTATACATAAACGTCTCTGTGTCTATTGCCTTCGAAGACTCATCATAAGTATCAATATGTACAAGAAAGAAAGTATCATCGAGTACTTTAATGATAGTAGCTGGACATATTTTCATGTGATCATTTGGACTGAGAGCCTCCAGCTTCATGCCAACTTTGAATTCATGCTTCTGGTGCTCTATGCTGTTGTTAAACAATTCCTCTTGTAGATCACCATCTTTTGGTATGGTTTCTAATAAATCTTTCCATTGTTCATATGTATGCATGTCTACTATACAACTGGGGGGCTCTAAAAACCAAGTTGAATCCGATTTGGAAGTGAATCCATATGGATGAAGGTGTTCTGACGTGCAGAATATCCAGAAATCTTTGCGTGATGAACCAGGTGTGTCGTATCTTAATAGCAAACGGCCTCCTGCATTCTCTATGATCTGAAATCAATTAAAAGGTAAGAAAAAGATGAAAATAGTAAGCTAACATTTATAAATAGCTGCTTACCGTGGCCACCCATAATTTGTAGGGATGCAGAGTGTCGCTGACTTCAACTTTCATGCCTTGTTTAATTCTCTCTGTCATGCTGAGACCATCCTATAGACAATGGTGAGTTAACAGTTGAAGAGTAGCCTCAGAAATCTGAAGTTACAGAATGATATTATTAGTTTGCAACTTACCCCTGATAACATTTCAGGCGGAACAGTCCGGGCTGTTGTTAAAAATTCTGTCAATTTTTCTACACAGTCCGGAGACCTCTGAATTACTATATCAGGAGGTTCTAATTTTTTATTATTCTTCACACACCAGCCAAGCTCGTGAGCTGCTTCTTTGGTGAGGTTGAACCAGAATTCCAAGGATCTGTCATCCCCACCAAAATATCTCAAACGCAGCAGAGGTCCACACGCCATCACAATGGAAGCTACCCAAAATTTCAAATTCTCCTCATCCGCGGTTTTCGAAAGTGGCACCTCGAGTGACATGCCAATTTCAATGCCACTCTGCAGTGTAAGTTCCACGTGTGGGAACATAATTTGTGGCACCTCAACGCTTTCTGTGGCATCGAGGTAATCTTGCCAGAAGAATCCATATTCTAAAACATCAATTTTCATTTTTAATTTAATAGAATACGATTTCTTAATATAAATAAAAATATACAATTAATATATAATGAAATATAAATATTTACGGAAATTAATTACACGTAATTACAATTATAATGTATTTCAAATAAATAAATAATTTTTTCGAAATTATATCTTCTATTATAATTATTTTCATTTAAATGTAACAATGAAGGTGGTAGTAGATTAAAAAAAAATTTCTTGTGTGGTCAATTTTAAAGTTACGTGAATAAACGAAATTATAAGTAAACAGCATCGATTCGTGAATATTACAACATTGACGAACTAAGACAGATTATTTAAGTCTCATTAATAATCATAAGTAAACATCGCATTAATAGGAAATATAAATTAAAAGTTCGTTATACACTATCACAATGGAATCCCCGACGAACAGTTAGCGAACCGTGTTCAAAAGCTTGGAAGGTTACGGGATAATAGAAACCGTAGATTTTACCGCAAACAAACGTCGTCGTTATATAATAAAAATAGCGCGAATCATGAGTGCAAATTAATCTAGAACAGAACGATTAATTCGATTTACCTCCTTCTTGCACTTTCTCTTGCGTGTAGCCCTCGCAAGGTTCCATGATTTCGTTATAATATTATAAAGCCTGCACATAAATACAATTCGAATCAATCCCGATTCTCTCGGTTAATCAACAATAAAACAAACGTGTTATCTGTCGCTGTCGAATGCGTTCGACGTATCGCGAATTACTCTACGACCTACCTTGTCGCGTAACGTACGTATTTTTCGAAATTCCCGTGGTGCTTGTTTTAATGAAAAATAATATCGTCGATCGTAGCTGCCCGTGCCGCTCTATACTGGTCTACCGTGCGTGTCTTACTGTCTCTCTCACTCCCTTTTCTCTCTCTCTCCCACTTTCTCTCTCTCTCTCTCTCTCTGCTCGTCGTTAGCCGCCTCTCTCGTGCTTGGCGAACTTGTCCCGAATATCAGAGCTACCTACTTCGAATTGAGCAACATTTTGAATTACCTTCAGCGTTATTTCATGAAACGACTGCTGCCCTCCCTCGTTCCATGTGCAAACGCTTTAACCCTTTCAAATCATCAACCTTCTCTTTACAAAATGATGCTCACCGTACCTTGTTCACCGCGTGCAACATATCTTTCGCGATTGTTCTTGTTGCAACTTTTTCACTTAACTATTTTCCGCAAATTAGGTTACCAGTATTAACCCCTTGCCAAATAATATTAAATCAGTCTCCTTCTAAATAGTAATTTATTCAGAACAAAGAAATTCTAGTCAGTTTACCTATACTTGTGAAAGAATATAATTTGGCGAGGGGTTAACCACCAGCCCTGCTCGAAAATATTTTACCGAAATCAGAAATATGTGGTTGTTGAAGGAATTATTCGAAAATAAAAAACAAGATTTCTTATTGTTAGTTTTGTACACCGTATATAGAAACAAACGTCATTACTAGACTGCGGATCTTTACGGAAAATAAAAATGTTCTGTATTAATTGTAAGAAACAGGAGTTAGATAAAAATGTATTTCTGCTTCAATATTCTTAAATTCTTTCGATACTTTCACTGTGTATTTCACTTACGTATTTTTGTTATAAATGCATAAAATCCATAGTCTAATCATTATAAGTTTGCTATTATTGCCAATAAAAAAGAATATACATGCAATAATTATAATGAATTATCGTCGGAAAGAGTGAAAAATATGGTACGAGAAATCATTATAAAAAACTGCCTATCTTCCTTTTTTACCCCATTTGTGTCGATAATAATGTTCATTTTGTAGAAACTACGATCCGAAATATATAATAATATATATATGAATTTATTACAAGTAGGTCGCGGAGCTTTATGTAGATATATTTTCAATAAACAGTTTCAACTTCATGTTCACCATAAATAAGAATCTTTATTCGCTAAAATAAAGTCCTCTATATTGGATTCTCCAAAATAATCTATGAAAATAATAATTTGCATAAAGATCCGCAATCTAACGATGCTCGAGATAAGTAGCAGATATTTATTTAGTAGATCGGTAACGATCGAGGCATTCCAAACCGAAGAGAGATAAGTATCATCGATATTATTATTTATATTTCTTATCGTCATTTCCGAAGACGTTGGGTCTAAATATATATATATAGGATGAACCAGATGGATCGCGTAAGATTTTTAGCGTAACGATTACTGAAATTATAAATGTACGCTATCAGAAATTAACTAAACTCATTTGCACACGGAACAATCGTTTTTACCAAACAGGGCATTCGTATATGTAACAAGCTTGCAGCAAATCAATTCTATGATCGAGAAAAATTCCTACCTTCGTATCCTGAACACGTGTCTTTCGCAACGAACAATACGTAAACACAATCTACGGTGAAAATCTGTGGTACACTGATTCGATGCACGAGTTATCCGTTTATGGTGACTCGTCGGGGGAATATAACAGCTCGCGTACCTTTATTATGTCATACATTGTAGAACGATATTGCATCTATAATGTTACATAGACGAGACAGAAATATGTATATTAAATAGCAGCGAATCGTGTGTACTCGTTAGAAAATCGATACAATCGGTGGGACACGTTTTTCGTTTCACTTCCGCACGCGGGTCTCCTACGCACCTTTGTGCTCTTTGATACACAATATACATATATAAATGAAATTACAACGAAACGTTGCTGTTCTACAGCCTTTATGCTTTGCAAAGATTAACTAAAACATACATTATATAGTCGTGAGTAATCAGAGCTCGCGAGACGAGCTTCGCTGTCGAAATCGACGGGACAAGGCAAAAATAAATTCTACAAAATGCGTTGTGCTCTTGTATCGTGTTTTTTTCAATAGCATGCAAGCAGGATAAACTTAATTGAATCGAGATTGTAAAAACTATCGAAATGGTGTGCAACCTGCTATTACCAATAGAGGGAAGTCAAGACATTAGAAATAGTCGATCGTTTTAGTTTTTGTTCTTGATTTTACGAGAACGCGTTTCCTTGTAGAAAAATAGACGAATTATTCGGTTCACTCTGTTTAACAAGTTAATTTTAAGAACATGTGTTCGGAAAAGTAGTTTAACTGTTTCTGCTTTTTCGAAGTTTTCCATACTGCTAGCAGACGACACGCGCGTCGCTCTTTTTAGTTGAAAACACCAATGCACACCGAGGGGATGTAATTTCTCTTCGAAGTATTTCATGATCGTATAACAGGCATTTTTATCGCATGACCAGCCCCGAAACATGTTTCTCTTACGAAGATGCGTGTTCAATGCTGTCGGCAAAATTAAGGCTCTCGAATCCCGGGTTCCGCTGTTACCTAACCTCAAAATCGGAATCCCGTCACTTTATGGCAACTCGTTCTGCTCGGCAACAAAGTCGCTCGCGGAAGATGCGACAGTTAAAGAGTATTTAAATCACCTGGTGAACGCACATCAGAATGGAAACGTGAAAAGTGAAGGTATAGGTGAGATTTTGAAAATACGAGCGTTGCCAGCCTTGTTGAATGAAAAGCTGAACATAATAGAGAGTTTGAAGAGCTTGGAGGAACTTGGTGAGTTTTCAAAAGATCAGGCCACAAAGTAATGGAACCGTTTCTGTATAAATTTTTCATTTTAGAGAACCTAGAAAGATTGCGTAGATAAAATGTATCCTATCTCGTACCTCGTTGCTTCTTCGTTGGCCAAAGAAGATTGCAGGGCAGGAGACAATGCAAACTCTGATTGTTTAACTTTAACTCCACCATTGAAGATGCACACTGTACAAGAAGTTCCTCGATTGTTATAATGAAGAAATCTAAAATGTTTGTAATATTTGTTACAATCGTAATTTTAGATATGCGACTGGTGCATCTTTAAAAATAATCAGTTTGAGAGCTTCTTGAATACATTGTGTATACTAAAAAATATGGAGTACTCTGCAGGGTACTGGATTCCCCCTTTAGTAAGTATTATAAGCAACAGCATGGTTCCATTACTTTGTCTACCAATCGAACACACTCTTATCAATATAATAAATAAATTGTTTTCCAGTTCGCGAGAACAGAGAGATGAAAAAACTCGCTAAAGAAGAGGAAGTCATTTACGAGCAACAGCTTCGGGATATAGACAGCAAAATATTGGAAGTAATTTTGGAGCATCTGAGCGAAGACAATTACGACAATGTTATTGTGGAGATTCTACCGGGTGTGGGAGGGCAGGAGGCCATGCTGTTCGCTAAGGATCTGTTGGATATGTACACTGGACATTTAGATTACTTGGGATTGGACTATGACATGATAGACTTGGATGAAAACGAGTTGGGTGGTATAAGGAAAGCCGTTATGGCAGTAACAAGTCCGGAAGGGTTTAGGAAATTGAAGTACGAAGGTGGAGTGCACAGGGTGCAAAGAATACCGACGACAGAGAAATCTGGACGACTGCACACGAGCACGGCTACGGTGGTTGTATTGCCGGAGCCTAAAAACATAGAAATTGAGCTGGACGAGAAGGATTTGAAGATTGAAGCAAAAAGAGCGTCCGGCGCGGGTGGCCAGCACGTGAACACCACGGACTCGGCGATCAGGATAGTCCACCTACCGACCGGCATAAGCGTGAATTGCCAGATCGGCAAGTCGCAGCATCAGAACAAAAAGTGGGCGCTGATGAAACTGAGGAGTATACTGTACGATCAGCAGTCTGAGAAGCAAACCTCGTTCATCAGCAGGTTGCGTAAGAAGCAAATGGGAATGAAGTCTAGGAACGAGAAGATCAGGACGTACAATTACAATCAAGACCGTGTGACGGATCATAGAATAGCAAACGGCACGACGCACTCGTTGAAGACGTTCATGAAGGGCGGTCAAGCGTTGGATGAGTTGGAGGACAAGCTCCAGCGGGACATGCAGCAAAAGATCTTGCTGGAGATAGTGCAGAGGACGGACAACGAGTTGAAGCTGGCGCGGCGACGTTGTGGAGGAGAGGGTTGATTTATCATTCAAACGTTCGGCGAGAGATTTTGATAAGAAACGACTTCATTTTACATAGGCAAGCCATTGTACATAGCAAATCGGTAATAAACTCTGTGTAATACAAGTAACATTCAATCGTTTTTCGGCATCGAAACTCGCCACTTTGTTTGTTTTGTTTTGTACCTGGCCGCGAACAGAGCGCCAGATCTCGCTCGAGGAAGCAGAGAGCCGGCGTTAGTAGAGAGTTCAGTTGTTTTCTTTATTTTGAAAAACATACAACAAGATTATTTTCTCTTTGGTAATCGTTTTGCTCTCGAACCGCGCGTGTCCAAAGGCACACATCCTTGTAACGTCTTTGTATAATATAATACATTAATATACAAAATTAATATCCGTAATCTCTATAAATATCAAACGACGACACCGTCTTACGTTCGGTTAATGTACAAAGCGCAAAAATCTGTTGTGAAATGTGTCCCATATATTGTCGGTGTCCGCGGCACGTGTCACGGTCCTGCCCCGGAGTAGCGTACCCCTAATCAGACCCTAACTACTTACTTCGTCGCTCTGGAAAATTACGCTGGCGCAAGCGAATTATAACCGGGCAAGTCAAATGCGGTTTCATCATCGAGACGGTTCCGTTCGACGATTACACCGCGCAAAACGTAGGTGCGTGCTACCTACGAGCCCCGAATTGACTTCCTCGTTCTCGGCTCGGCTCTTAAGCGAGGGATATGTGTTACGGCCACCGGAAGTCGCCTAATCCCACGTCGAGCCTAAGGCAAGCTGCGACTTACGCTCAACGCTATATGTATTACTCGACCATGATCGTGTACGTTTTAACCAGAGCTGCAAGAATTCAGTTCGAACAACTTTCAACAAAACGCTATTGCCCCTGTTTTTATTTTTTTTTTAAGTACGACGTACCAGACCAAAAAATCTGAAAAGAATTGGGGACAGTGCTGATGACGTAGGTATCACTTTTAAGCTTCAATACAAAGTCTGCACCATTTTGATTTTTTTTGTTTTTCATTTCTTACGATCAGAGTTTGCAGCAGAAAAATTGGAAAAAATTCTCTAACATGTGGCCCGGTTACTTGAAATGTGCCGGATTCTTTCAGAATTTTTAATCGTGATTAAATGGGGAAAATAGGGCAAAAACTGGTTTTTCGATTTTAGCCTATAACTACCCTCACAGGTGAGGTAGCGGGCTGAAATGTGGCAAAAATGTTCCTTTTTTGGTAGGCTATCGAATGGTTTAGATCCGATTAAAACCCGTCTACAGCCTTTGTTAGATACTTTTCATATGTACTTTCATTGTACACCGATCTTCGTTAAAGGTTAACACACGTTCCTTATCACTGTCACAGACACGTGTTGCCCACAATCTCAGAAGTTACTTAAAGTTAGTCGAGTCAATTTTATACATTTTGTTGTGTAAAGTCATAGTACACAGTCTATATTTCGAGATTCTTCCGTTAAATTCTTTCAGTATTTTATGAAGGAGCTACGTTCAATTAAAAAAATTTCAAGAATGAAGATGAGAGCTCCAAGTGAGAATTTTAACCCTTTCTGGTCTTATAAAATAGTCACTTAGTTTACTGATTTACATTACATTCATCGATAATGCGACAAATTGTAGTATTTCTCAACTGTTCTACATATAGGTTAGTGAAGCTACATATAGGAATATAATTGAATTATGTGTTGTAGCGAGTTCTGAAAAGAATTAGAAAATCTTGGACCGCAAAGTGTTATAAACCAGTAAGAAATTATTTTTTAATCAACTGAATGTTCGAACTTACAGCCCTAGCTTGAGTTACGCGAATCAGCGTTAGCGAGATCGCGATCGGCAACGAACCTGAGTATGATTCCCCATTAAAAATTGAATCAAAGAATAACTGGACTCGGATTACGACGGGGCGGGGGTCTAAATTTGTTGAACAAAGAATCAACCCCCGTGAGTTGTAGAACACATATAGTTGACGAGGAAGCGTCTTCCTCCGTTGTTCCCTCATTCTGTCGCTGTAAGATCGAGTACTCTAGGTATAGTCTATTTTCGAAAGACACCTGAAATATGTTCACAGTCATCATGGCTGTCCATTACACTTTAAATGACCATGTCTCAGGTGTATTTTTTCTAAAAGCAGATCAAAGTGGACTTAATCCGCCATTGGTCGCGAGGGAATATCGCTCGATATCCCGAGAACACAGCGATCTAGCATCAACGTCGAACTCTAACGTATACCAGAGAAGTGCAAAACTTTTGTTCAGACAACAGACAGTGCGATCAAATCACTTGGATCCGTTATTCGTGGTTCGATGAAAATCTTGTCCGTCTTTGTCCGATTTGGGCTGAAGTAACAATAACAAGGGGCAGAGCAGAGACACCCGCGTGGCAGACACCGCGTTGCATTTCGGGCAGTAAGGTCGTTTGTTTCGTTAGGACTAGTGTTCGGCACCGAGTTGCGGACGTCCTCTTCAGGTTCTCGGCCGCCATGAAGACGACGATGGCGGTCACCGTCTGCCGAGAATTCTATACACAAAATAGCCTGAACCGTGAACCGACCCTCGGAGAGTACAGCAGACAGCACCAAGAGTCTGTCTCCGCTAGTACAGTGTCGCTATACAGTATAGTACTCGCTTAGAGAATGATCGAAAGTCCTACTCTGGTTGTAAACAAATTATTTGTCCCCATTATTAGGGGGACATTACTAGGACAAAACCCTTGCACGCTCGACAATCTGAGACAATACTAACAATAAGACAAAAATTGATTACTTTTAGTTTTTCCTTCCCGAAACCTTCACCAACGTGATCTACCATTTGTGATCGAAATGGGACCATACACAATACAAAAAAGGAACAAAAAACAATCGATACGCAGGCTTTTAACCCTTATCGGACATCAGATACTTGGCCGATAAAGTTTGCTATGCCACGCAAGAAGTGACAAACGTCCGCAACGGTAAAAAGTGGAATGTCATGTGGGAGGAGACATACGTCCGACAAGAGTTAATCCGTGCCGGCTGCCTCGACCCTCGGTTCCTGCTTCTTCTTCCGTCCTTATCTATGTTCAACAAACTATAAACAACGTATCGTTCGTCCGCCAGATTATGGCTAGGCGAAGTGTTTACGTTTCTACTCTAAATAATGTCTTCGGCCAATAGCAACCTCTATCGGCTATTGGCTGAGGACATGTAGTCCTTACTCGAACGATGATTCGTCTTCAGCCCCGGGGTTCGATCACTCTCGGAGCGAGTACCGTGGATACTATATGTATACATAGAATACCTCGAAACCGCGGTAACTATGACAAAACAGAGAAAAGAAAAAGAACATCGATTGCTTCGCAACGAATCGGCCCGAATTGTACTTTCTCTCGTTCAGAAGCTGAATGACGATTGGCAAATGTAATCTCGTCGCTCGAGAGCGCCGCTAACGCGATCTATGATGGCCACGAAGGGCGAAGGACCCGTTTGCGAAAAGGAGGACCGTCGAGAGACACCTCTTCGTTTGGTATCGTTGGTTTTCTCGGACCCCAGCCGACGATGATGGTCTCCGGTGTTTGGTTAAATTAATCGTGATCGAAGACGACCCGTCTAACGAGGACACAGACGGTCGATAACAGTATAAGGAGGTAGATATTCGGCGCCACGTTCACAGCCAGCCCGCACAGGTCCTTGATCTCGCTCTCCCTTGGATGCGTGCGGATGCAGGACTGAGGCTTCTTCCTCCTCAATGTGCTGATCGCCTTCTGGCACACCAGCGAGTTGTTCTCGTACATAACCTCCTCCGGCAGCACGCTCAACGACGGCGACACCGTATCCATGCAGTCCGTGTTCACGACCAGCAGCAACATGTTACTGAACGCTACCGGTTGCACGATGTACGACCTCAGGCAGTTCTCGTTTATATCCATCTCGACGTCGAACGACTCGAACGACACGTTACGCAGGTACAGGTACACCTGTATGGGCAGAGGAGTCAAAGATTGACGGCCGCAGAGAACATTTTCGCAATGAAAAAATTTACTTCGAATGACCTCAGGAATCACTCTTTTCAAGGAAGTACAACATTTTTGGGACACCCTGTATAGAATTCCTCCATCTAAATTATTATCTAAATGTTGCCTTTTCATTGTGAAAGTGTATACCTGTGTAACTTATAATTATTCTTAACCAATGATGATTATTAGACTGCGGATCTTCATGCATTTATAGCAAAAATGGATAAGTGGAAAACAAAATTGTGAAAACGTTTGTAGAATTGAAGAATATTGTTATCTTATTTTCGACTTATTAAAATTTTTTAATGAAATGGTACATTTTCTTTTGAATTCTATTTCTTATGATCGACTTAGAATATTTTTGTTTTGCATAAAGATCCGCAGTCTAATGATTATACTCTACATAAAAATTGGAGGGGTTAAGTAATTTAAATCAACCGCTAACCGCTATACATTCAAATAAGTGTTCCCGAAGCCTGCAAACTCGTGTACGCATGCGCACTCATATGCGGCCATGTTCACGAGGAACCTAGCTATCGACGCATGCGCATTAGAAATCGGTTAGCGTAAAACGCGGGAGCATCGTCAGTCGCCAGTGTTAGAATCCTCTGGGTTTAAATACTAAAAAGCAGTAGTGTAAGAAGAAATATTGTTCACGAGTAATCAATTGTTCATTAAATAAGTAAAAGAATCTTCTAGAGCAAGCGTGGGTAATAATACTCTCTTTTTGTTAAGGTGAACGTTAGATAAAAAGAACCTTTCGGTTTCCCAGAGGACATTCTTCGCTCATGTCTGCTCCGAAGTTAGTTGAGTACCAAAGACAAGAAATTAGTGAGTTGATATATATAGATCGATTAGGGATTATACCTCTTGGTCGCAAGCTTCTGGTCGCGTTCGATTAATCAGGACCTTCTGATCGAACATTTTCTCGTCCTTCGCGTCGACCGGCGACTTTTCCTCGCCTTCCTGATAGTCCCTTTGCATACCTTCGTCTTCATTCGGATAAGCAAACGCTTCAGCGTACTCGGATTCCCACATTCCTGCTTTGGCCCAGGCCCAGGCTGCTTGACCCAGGAACCAGGTCATTATTTTCTGCATATTCTTCCATGGCTGAAAAGAACGGCCCGTTTCATGACTTTTCTACTTCTACTGAAATTAGAACTTTCATGATGTCTACCAAAGGATCTCACCCGAACCTGAGATATACCCTAGTAGCATTTATGGTTGGCATTTTATTGGACCTTCGTTGCAAATATTGGTTGGACAACCGTTAGAAATGTCGCCTTTTTATGCAGGCCAACGATCATGGCCAACGAAGAACCAACGAAGGGGCAACGTCACTATAATACGAACGGCTAACTGGGCCCGCTAACATATTATTCTGATCTTCTCTTTTACTAAATAATATGTAAACAATGTATTTCCCCAAAAATTGGGAAAAAAAGAATATTGAAACAAATGTCTTTTTTTGACGGAACACGAAATGACAATAAATTTGTTTTTTACCCCCATCATTGAGGACTCTTCTCACCCTTTTAATTAGGACAATGGCCAATAAAAATAAACGCGTGTCTAAGCATTCTCACACAAGTTTCGCGAAAATCGATTTATGTAACACGAAAGTGAATTAAAACGAATTAAAAGATAGTGAGGTGTCCGTGTGAAAAGACCTTACCGTGAGCAAGATACTGGCAACATTCGAAGTCTGCGTGCTCTTGAAGCATACAGCTTGGTAGTCGAATATCCTGATCCTTTCGAAAACACCATCCTTAACAAGACTGCCCATAATCGGTCCTCTAAGTTCGCCGAAGAATTTTCCGGCATCGGCTTCGTCCTCAGCTGCG
This sequence comes from Lasioglossum lativentre, assembly GCA_916610255.1. Taxonomy (NCBI): domain Eukaryota; kingdom Metazoa; phylum Arthropoda; class Insecta; order Hymenoptera; family Halictidae; genus Lasioglossum; species Lasioglossum lativentre. Next base: position 33,261,409 of record OU744356.1, on the reverse strand, counting down.
ATCACGTAGCCGTTGTTGTCAACAAGGTAGCAAGCCCAATTCTCCGCACCGCAGTGCGTATGGCAGTTCCCGAGACCCTCGCAGCTGAAGGTTATGTTCTGGAAGAGTCCTTGAAGAGCAGTGTGCTGGAACTGGAAGCCAACCACTGCTGCTGGCGCCTTCGTAGCTTGGCTTTCTAAAGAAGTACCAAACAATTTGCACCTTAAAACATTCCCAGTAACAATAATAATGTTGTTCTACAAACAGCTGCGGAGCCTTCTGAAGATCAATGTTAGGCTTACGGAGCCCTAAAATGTTATAAAAATAACATGGATGTATTCATCCAAATCTTTAGCCATTTTTTGAATATGTACACAAAGAAATTAATTTTTTTAATAATCCCTCATGAATGCACCTTTACAATAATCATTCACCAAAAATATTAGAACTCGTCATTTTCCGTAAACAAAGTCTTAAGAACATGATGTAGAGTCTACATTGTAGAACAACATTGTTGATCTTCTAACTGGGTTAGGTGCCTAACCTAAGATACCTAACCCAGGCTCTTCAAGTATGATGGCTTACGAAGATGTAAAGCAAGACAAAATTGCCAAACATATAAACGACTGATTATACAGGGTGTCTCAGCTAAATGGAATGTATCTACCTTATTTGTTGTATAAAATACTTTTCAAGACAAAGTTGTACTATTTCAAGAAGAACGCATAGTGGTGGGAAAAGTTTCGTCTCGAGACTATTCTTTATATAAGATTTCAAGGTCATTGGTATTTTTTAATGGAACTTTGTATCTTTCTTTCGATGTCAGCGTGGTTTTTCATTATACAAGGAGATCGAGAGGAAAGTACAAAGTTTCATTAAAGAAAAAATATCGATGGCAATGACATTTTGTAGAAAATGTGATCTTGACAAAGTACGCTTGACCTTCAAAGAATCGAAACATAATATTTTGTAACAGATCGTACGTAAATGATCATTTACGTTTTGATTAACTATTAACATGTTCACCTCGTGCAGAGATGATCCGGATGTATGTATATCATACTTTTTAAAATTCAATAGCACGGCTGACAAAATCGTAGAGCAACTTTTGAGGGCTCATTTTAAAGAAGAAATTTCAATCTTCAAATCTACAGTGGATTCAAGCCTGAAAAAATTTTCCCGTCCACGTAGAGTCCTTTGAATTCACAAAATTTTCGATGAATGCTTTTCCTGTGCTCTTTCTTCCTCTGCTACACGATGCAGAAATGTGGAACAAAACTAAGGAGGGATGTTGAAAATGTGTTGGTGTAAGTTATTAAAGAATTAAACAATGCTAACTTGTTTTACCAATAAAAATGGCACGACTGGCAGTGACGAGGGTGGTGTTATCAGCACCCTCCTCGTCGATTGGCACAGAAAAGACGAAGCTCTCCGGCTGGACGTAGTTCTGCTCCACGGCTCTTTTGTACCATACTTCGTCTATAGCTCTCGCGTACATCTTGCCGAAGTGATCATCGGGAATATTGCCTTCTTCATCCGACAGGAAGTCCTGCCATCTTGTCAGGCCGCTGTGAGTGGCCATGAACGCGAGCGTCACGCCGAAACGTTGTTGGAACTCTTTCCTACAAGAAGATGAACGTCACACTTCCGGTCCAAATTAGTCTTTCAAAGAAACAGACGTCCGAGAATCGATCTTTTCTAATGTACAAACGCTAGCGCGATACGGCGGAGCTTCTTGGAGACTCGTTTGCATCGCAAAATTATGTTCTGTTCATTTTTTACATCATTTCATACATGTTCAGAAATTTTAGTCTTTTATGGCTAGCATAGTTTTTACTGATGATCCTTTTGAAAGCGTTGCAGCTTTCTTCAGTGGGGAGGACACATTGATATACAGGGTGATTCTGGGAACTGGGATAAGTTACTGCTCTTTTTGTAGAAATAGAAAAAATGTTAGAGGAAAAAATCATATGTCATAATACGTCCTAATTTCCTATGACCTTATTTTTTATGTGGATGCACCGATGCATCTGCTAGGTGCAATTGCATTTTATTCTTTAATGCAACTCAATTTTTTTGTTAAACCAGTCGATCCCTTTTATTATCCTACGTATAAAAGTATTAACCCAAGGTCATCGAAATGTAATTGCTTCACGAGATATTTAACATTTTGTGTCAGATACGTACTCACTACAAGAAGTATCCACACTCTCGATATGAATTGTAGGTACTATGCTACTACATCTGATACAAAATGTCTAATTAACTTTTTTTATTTAAGGGCCATTGTTAAGAGGGGTGAAAGCATCCCTTAAATATATTAATTAAGGTGTTACTTAGCCCAAATTCATTTTGAATGCTTTTGAAGGATAACAGCTTGACACTTCTAGAATTTTCATAAATTATTATTCGAAGCTAGAAAATGAATTTTCAAAAGTACTTTCAAGTAACAACAGCTTTGCGATCGAGTCTCCAAACGTCTCTGATCTACTACAATGTACACTTCGAACTGCTGAACATCGGTCTACCGGTTCCGAGATCCACAAGTTGCTTCTTCTTGATCTTTCTCCAGCCCTGAAAGATCCTCGCGATCCAACCGGCGATTAAATAATCGCAGAAGGAACGAAACATTAACACGTAAATTGCTGGTGAATACCAAAATGAAAATCGCTTGAAAAATGTTGAATATATTGAACAGAACTGTGGTGTCGAAGAGAGAAAGAAAGAAAGAAAAAGAGGGAAGCGAACGCAAAAGAAGCGATAACAACGAACACAGATATCGTTACGGACAGATATCGTTAGCCTCTAAAAGAAAACGTAAGGTGGTTTTTTGTGGTGGACGTTACCTGGGCAGCAGATTCATCAGCCTAGCTAAAGGTCTGCATGGCGTCAAAGTGGTCAGTATTAGTAAAAAGGAACGGGCGCGTTTATTTTCGTTATCCTGACAGAAGAAATAATAAGAGAACGGAACCAGAGAGAGAATTGTGCAGAGAACGGAAAAATACACACACACACACATACAGAGGGAACGGTTTCACTGTCTTTAATAAACGCTTTCTTTAGTTTTATTGTTGGTTTTCTTCTGCTATCTATCTTCGAAGAAGTCTACTAATTGTTCTATTTTCAATCTAACCGATAGTTCAATTAAAAAGCTTGATTCAAAAATCGGGTAAATTTTTATGCAATTAATATTAAAATATTATAAGAATTGTCAGTTAATATAGGGATAATTTTGAATATTGTTTAACACTAAATCTACCATCATTGGCCAAATACACCGATTTCAGATTTTTTCGTTTACGATGCTTGAAATTATGAAGATAGGTACTTTCAGTAGAAATAATTCAATCAATTATTTCTTTCAGCAGCCATTACAATACAATATGGAAAATATTTACGGATAATCAAGCTGGTTCTTTTACACGGCAATTTATTATATTAGTCAATAGCTAACAATACATATAATATAATAGCTACAATAATTTGTACAACAGGTACAATTTTACTGAATAATGAACTTGCCCGATTTTTGCACCAAAGTATTCAATTTAACCCTTATATCAATACCCAAAACTTTTCACGACGTTCAATAACATTGTGCTTGATAGTTTCAAAGCATATTTTTGTGCCTATTCATTGTTCAGATATAAATCAATTTTTGATTCTCCCAGAAAGTAGAAACTTATAGTAACTACAACAACAACATTTGAAAAGATTTGAAAACAAATTGGGTGGAGGTGTTTGGTACCATAGATATTGACATAAGGTTTAATCTTTAGATTTATTCAACTTTTTAGACTTTAGCTCTTTTCGAAGTTACCTTTTTCTACCATTGATTCTTTTTTAGTCTGAGAAATATGAAATTGTAGGCGAGATTAGGCTTTTAAATTGCATAATTCACCATTGCAAAGGACGTCTATCTATTCGGTTGCTATGTTAGTTCTCGTGTCGTTAGTTCAGAACGTGTCTCATGCAATACACAGATTACAATGATGCTCACCCTTTTTCTTCGCGCGTGGTGCTGGGGTTCGCAAACCATTCGGTTACCTTTGCGTCGAACACCAGGCTCAGAAGAAGATCCCTGTCGCAGTAGTACAAGTCTTTGTCCGCTTTGTAAGCCGTGGCTGTTTAACAAAGACGATATATTATCATTATACAACATTGTCGCTTCGAATCGTCATAGTAATTCTACGTATCCGTGTATACGAAGTGTACGATTAACCCTCGTGCACTGTTCTGGTTGATTCGACTTAAAAATAGACCTCCGTTTTTAATGGCAAGTTTTCTTGTCCCAAAAACTTTGTACTTCCTTGGAAGGGGCGATTTCTGAGGCGATTCGGAGTAACTTTTTCCTTTGCGAAAATCTTCTCCACGGCTTTGTGTAGGAGTTATCGAGGAAAAACACGGACCAATCCGAAAGCGGCTACAGTGGCTCCCGCTGAACGCGGCGCTGGTATTAGCCGAGCCGGAATCCGTTTGCCATAGCCGCGTTCAGATTGGTCCATGTTTTTAGTCAATAACTTCTGAACCAAACCGTGGAGAACAATTTTGCAAAGGAAAAAGTTACTTCAAATGACCGTAGGAATCATCCCTTTCAACGAAATACTGAACATTTCATTGAAACTCGTCAATTGGTTTACGAGTTATAAACGATTAAAAATGGTAAAAATCGCTGAATAAGAGAATAAAATGGCAAAAATAGGCTGTGAACATCGTGAAAAACTGTAATTTTCACAATATTTAATTGTTAATCAAATAATTAATTTCGATAAAAATTTCATCATGTATATAGTATAACTTATATGAGTCGACATAACACATTTGTTAAATTTTTCTTTACAAGGCCAAATAAAAAAGTTGTAAGTAGCAACTTCTGCTAGTTTTTTCGTTATTCAGACAAACGAAATTTTTAAAAAATTTACATTACATATCTAGTAAACTAATCCATCTAAGCAGCACGGTAGAAGAACTGAAGTCATTTGGTCCATTTATAGAAAAGTTATTCTGATATAAAGTGTGTGCCATCAATTACACTGTACTGCTCATATACTAATCTGACCTGCTCATATACTAATCGAACCAAATACTTTTTGTGAATGGTTTCTTTACCAGAAATGTCTGTAGAATTCAATGCTGTATAGTAAATTCCTGCTAGATAAAGGATTTTTTTCTATACAAAAATAGAGCGTATAAAGCCCCCGCGTCAGCTCTTTTTGAAACTTTAACAAATATTTACAACTATTAGAAAGATCAAAAAAAAAAAAATGGCTATATGGATATGTAGAGTCCCCTCTTCCTTTTGACTCAAACCTGAACTTCCTCGCATGTTTAGTTTTCGCGTAACATCTCGTTTTTTTATCGAAATCATGCATTTTTACAAAAATCAATGTTTTTCGAAAACGTTGCTTGATAGAGTAATTCTGCTTTCGGATTCGGTTTTAGGACGACAATGTGTATAAGAATCGCCCAACAGTAATTAGAGCACGCGAAAAAAGTTCTCAAAATTTCCTGAACAGTGCGCCATGGTAGAGATAATTGTGCCGTGAGGATGCATACGTTTCGATTTATGATGAGTGTCGTTACCGGAACTCGTGGCCGAGTATTCCGGCGGCTGGGATGGTTGTTTCATGTCTTTCCACCTCCAGGCTGGCTGGCGGATACGCTCCAAGAAGTGCAGGAGCCGAGTCTCGGACGTATTGAACGGTCGTTCGTCCTCGTAGTGGTACCTGGATCAAGAAATTTCAAATACTATCAATCTATTTTACCTCGGGCAATTCTTTCAACGTCGTACTTTCTTATCGAACAGTCTCATAACTTTTTCGATACCTGTTAAAAACCGATCTGTAAGACGACTCAAGAGACTTACTTGCAGTACAGCCAATCAGGATGTACCCGCCAGTTGGTACCAGTGAAATAATCCGACACGTTCTTGCCTGGAATAGAAAAGCTGGCTAGAATAACTGGCAAAAGAGCTAAAGCTTTAGCTAAAGCTACGTCCACAAATTGGACTGCAACGAAAATCAGGGCGTCGACACAGTGCGGCATGTAAATGGACATTCGGGACAAAAATTATAACTTCTAAACTAATCAATTTTTGACCCAAGTACCTTAATAATTTTTCAAAGGGAATACAAAGATGCATCGATCAATGCACCAAAAATATATGGTTCCATTAGTAAAAAAGTTTATCCTAATTTTTTTTTTAATGAAAAGTTTTTTACGATTAGTTGTTATTGCAATTTCTTGTCAACTGTATGCTGTACAACTTTTGTTGGAAATATTTTTTAATTATATGGTTAAATTTAATTATATTTACTGTAATGCTTAAATAGGTGACGTTGATTTCGGTAACTGTCTCTCCACTTTCTTGCAAGTGCCACACAAAAAGCTTTTATTCTCTTTTCCACTTGATCTGATATATAACGTTCACGTTTAATAGAGAACAAAATTTTTGTCTAACTTTTGATAGTTTCTTGGAATAAGTGTGTTCGGACATCCAAGCTTCAAGCAAATTGCGATTACGAATGCATTTCTCTAACAAAAATTAAATAACATTGAGTGTTGCAATTTATCGCAGAAAAAAATTATGTAGCAATATACTACAACATCTTGTTGATACAAAACAGCGAAAATTACAGACCGTTTTGAACCGTTTTTTTGTAAATTGCATTTTAAGGAAAACACGGTATTTCTAAATTGCCAGTTAAAATTATGAATACCTCTGGTCAAATTCTCCATACTTAAATTGTGACTAACAGTTTAAAACAAAAACCAGCTTAAAAGAGCAATTAGGGCACGAGTAATCTAACTTTTTAGCATTTAAACTACAATAAACTCTTGGCTGTTATTGACCCCGTATTGATTTTTTTGGATAATAGTTTTTACATATACATTCCTTAGTTACCGACTGATGATTTTATTGGATAATTAGATTAGAATCGAATTATTTTGATTTTTGTCGATTGCATGCCGCACTGTGCATCATCGTTAACCGTGACGCGAAAGTAGGATATAATGCCAATGATCCGACGATGGCAATTGATTTCTACACTTTCTACGAATGTATACGTACCACTAACGTGCGTACGGTGTATCTCCTCGGTTGCGTGCACGCGATTGCTTCCGGCGTGATCATGTTCCGGCAAACTGACCACCACCGTGAACGGTGTGTTCGGTATGCCAGTGTAATCGTACTTCCTCTTCACTCTGCCCACCCGTTTCTGCAAAAAATTCATAAACGATCGTTACAGTTTTTATTTATTTCGCTTAAAAATCCGCAGTCCAGTTGTGCGGGACAGTTCTTCAATAATAATCTACACTTTACCGTGACTCGAGAATATTTTCTTTCCTTACGGGAACTGCATATTAGATTTTTATAGCAATAATCAAATTTCAATGGCAACGATTAAATTTTTACGATTCTGTCTGATAGTCGCCTTCAGGTTAACGTTATGGACTTTTGGTAAGCAAACGGTTCATAAACCGAATTTCAGCTTTGAGCAACATTTTCCACTCCAATATACCGTTCATCGTTAATTATGGAATTAATTACCATGTCGTCGTAATGGTACTTCGTGTGAAGCGTCACGCTACCGTTCTCCTGATTGACCACGTCATTTCGAAGCTGTAATTAAAAGTTATCGTATTACGGATACACTGTATAGCTACCTTCCTTTTTTTTTTTTTAAATTAGTTTTATCATTTTAGAGATTTACCATAAGAATTCCTTCGTCGAACTCCCTTGGTCCTCTATCCTGATCCATCAACTCGACCTCCGCCATGTCAACGCTGTTGTAGGCTGGCTTCAGGATTCCCTGGAACTGTAATTGCATCATTGATTAATTAAAATCGTTGTGAAACGTCAAAAGAAGGGCTAACATTATCTGCTACATATTCGAAGCTACTAGAAAGTATTTATTCGATAAGAATAAATGGGAATAACATGTGAGATCGAAACGAAGATTATTAAAAATGTTATTAAAGTTATCGATCGTACAATTGTTGACAACTAAAGATGTGTTAATGCTTTCGGCGCAAAGGTTCGATCTAGTAGAAAAAATAAAGCTGTTTTGCTAGTTTGTTTAAACTTTCGACGTTTCAATCCATATGTGGATCTTTTTCAAGAAAGAGGAAAACTGCGTCTGAAAAATTTTTATAATTTTAATTATAATATTGTAAAAACCAACGGATTCAAATTCACTATCAAAATACTGTATTAAATTACTCACTTGCTTTATGACAATATTAAAAACAAAATTGATATTCATTAATATTTCTTAAAAATTTATATAATTTAAAAAAAATGTTATATTTTCTGTATATAAACACATGTTGTTTCAATGCCGGTACACAAGTTACTGTGGCACAGACACGATTATTTTTTCTACTAGATCAAACCTTTGCGCCGAAAGCATTAAAACGTCTTTAGTTATTATTAAAAATGTTCGAACTTCTTAAGCCTACTCCATTCGGAAGTTATTAAGAATCTTTTAGATCAGGATCGTTACCACTGGACGGAGGTCAGGATGAATCAGGATGAAACCGTTATTGGTCACGATGAACGCGTATCCATTGACGCCGAGCTGTTTCCAACAGAATAAAAAATCATTTCATTAATCTCATCAATCTTCGTTTATTTGATTAACATTGAATTAGTTATCGGATTGCAGACTAAAGAATTAATTCATTGTCACTAATGGATTTCTTTGAAGTCACACCAGTTCGTAAATTCTGCATGTTTCTTCGTGAAACTAGATTGAAATTCTTCGTAATTTTATTAGAAATGAAAAGCAGTACTCACCCGATGCGGCATCATAAGTTTCTGTATCTCTTCTATGGGAACGTCCGTGCCAGCAACACCGAGGAGATCGGCGATCCGTGTCTGCGCAAAGAAACACCGTATCGTTTCAGATAAACTCGCATCCTCCATGCACCCGTGGATTTCGGTGTATCGAAAAATGAATTACGAGTCATCATCATCCCAAGTCGCATAACCATAAGCGTATCTACCTTCTCCAATAAACGCTATCACAATGATAATTCCTCTAAAGACACACTGTACTAGTATGAAAAATAACGATATTTACTAAAGAAACAATCATCTCTGACGTACGGCTGGATATGTATAATAAAACTAGCTCAACTACGGTATCTCAATAAGAAAGAAAACGAAAGGAACGTTAATTAATAAATCGAATAATATAATCGAGAAAGAATAATGGTAATAATAAAGAACGTTACACAATAAGAACAATTAATGTCTGACGCAGGCTCTCCTAAGTGTTAATGATCAAATTACAAAATTTGCCGCGCTGTTTATCGTTTTGTCGATCCGTTTCCTCTCTGACGATCTCGTCGATCACATTCTTGATATAATTATCATTAATTATGCTATCGAGTTAGAGCTACAAGAGCCGTCTGTTTAATCGTTTGTTCGAATTTACGCAGACATCCGACCCAATTTACATTTTATTTCGTGTATTTTAATAATTGACGGTACTGTAATGATTAATATTTACCGATTCTTCGATACTTACATAAGTTATTCATTATTCAATACAATGAGAATTCGTCGTTCACCTGTTAACTGGGGTTGACGAGTTAATTCGTCGTTCTGGTGAATTTTCATTTTGCCTGATTTCAACCAACAATTGTTCGAGTAGACGTTGCATGAATTTTTTAGTAGAAATCGGTGTTCAAATTTTCGCTGATTTCTCTCAGTAAATCGCTCGAAATTGTTTAAAAAATTCGCAGAGGAAGAAACGATCGTCAAAACGGTGCCCGACCAAACTCTACAATGTTACTCGTCTAACTCAATCTAGCACTGACGAAAAACTGATCAATCCGTACCGTGTGCACGTGTGCGTGTGCACTCGTTTTTATTTTTGTAACCCAAAACCAAAACATGAAATTCTCTCGTACTAATAGTTTCTGTATAATGTGCGTAGTTACCCCAGAACCAGAGTACTACTAGAGAATGATGATAATAATAATAATAATAATAATAATAATAACGATATAATGATAATAATAATGATAATAATAATAATAATAATAATAATGTCAACAGGAGGTTTTCGCCGTTCGCAATCCAACAGGCGGGCAGGATTATCCGTGTTTCTACTCGTCTCGAACAGGGCACAGGGTAGACTAAAGTACCTAAACCTACCTAATGATTAAACTAAGTCCAGAACTAGTGTTAGACCAAAGTAAGATACCAGAGAGACGAACGTGGACCTAAATGAAACAAAAGATCGCCGCGCGGCCATCTTCTCGCGCCTCTGAGACTTTAAATCGTTGCAAAAAATCATTCCCGTGCATAGTTAATTTTTTTATTTCATGTTTGTAGCAAATTTTACAATTGCCACGAACCTTTAAAAATACTCCTGGGCAGTTTGATCGCTTTGGCTCGCCAATTTTTAATAAAAATGAGGCCAAGGATCAAAATCTTGATCGAAACTCCGATGGATAAATAGTCCGCGGATTTTCAGGCATTTATGACATATGCAAATTTTTGAAAAAACAAGAAAGCATTCATATTACCGACAATTAATCGCATTTTTAAAGTCCACGAATTTGTCAATTAGTCAAAGAAATTTTTTATAATAATGTATAAAATTAGGAAATTGTATGAAGATCCGCAGTCAAAAACTAAATCTAAACTTGCAAATCCCTTCTTTGCGAGGCAAAGATCGCTTAAAAACGCCACTTTTATTTTTAGAATTTACAGAAACCTCGGTTTTCAACAAATTTGATTTCACCGAGAAAAAATAAAGTCCAAATTCATGAATTTTTTTTGCCTGAACCGTAAAAAATACGCGATTGTTCTTTGCGTAGAACCATTCCGCAGACATTCCCATGCATGATGGCATTTAAAAAAAAAATAATATTCTGAGTATTTAAAGGTAATTGTCGTGATTGTTTCGATCATCGATCCCGGAGGCGCGGTGGTATCGGCCGCGCGCGAAGTATAAAAGGCGAAAGGGTTACGGGGCTCTATGCATTGAAACAACGTTGCTTGTGTTTTGTTTGTGTGTTGCTGCCAACCTCTCTAGTCTCTGTCACCCAGTACGCCTCGTTCACCAGCACCTGCCTTGTGATGTTCTGTGGACAAAGAGGAACTTAAAACCAAAGGAAAATCGGTCTCATTCCGCGCGGCGCGGCGTTCTCGAACCCGCCCTTTCAACGGAGGGGTTGGCTCGAGACGCTTGAAAAAACAGTGATAAAAGAAACGGGGGTTAACTTTTGATAATTGAATGACAGTGGAATGGCGATAACGACGAACTGACCGATTATGGCGAAATAAATGCTCTGATCCGACGGGAGATGTGCGATTCGAGGACGTTATCTTAATTGCGATTATAGTTGACGATTGGGCGCTGCTGTCTGGCCGAAACTGCCCCTCAAGGTTATTCAAGGTTGTGTAAAGCTTCTCAAGATCATGCAAAGTCTCTCAACGTCCCGATTTTCGTGATAAAGGATCAACTCTCGACTGTTTGGGTTCAAATTTCTAACTATTTTCTAACTTATTTTTATAACTATGCTTCATTTCCGATGTTTAAATCTTTCGGAAGAAATGAATAACTAGATATGTTTGTGCAAAAAAAAAACATTTTCTATATCATTTGCAGATATCTCGTTAAAATTGCTTTTCAAGGTTACCCAAGGTCGCATAACGCCTCGATTTTTACGATGTGAAAGAGGATCAACCTGGGAAGATTAATGATAAATCAATTGTTTTGCAATGACAGGTGGTCGTCGATCAGACAACAGCGTCGCGATCGCACACGTGAGTGCGCATTGTTGCGATAATTATTAATAGAACGGGGTTAACGGTTCACGATGATGGGGAGGACGGTAATCTATTCTCGATGACAAAGCTCGTGTCACGTTTTTATCGAGATAGAACCTCAGGCCAACACTCAATTTCTCTCGTTTCGCTAGCGAGATGATTTTTCGAGCGAGACGATCATTGACGAGTAGGAACGCTCGTCATTCTTGCGGGGACGAATGGGACGATACTAAACTAGAAGAATTTGGGGATCGCCTATAGTGTACCCGATTTTCGAGGATCAGAAGAGTCGACGGTCCTGTGTGAGGTGTTACGGTTTTTGTTTGTTTATTTAAAACATAGCTTACCGCGTTTTCACGTCGATCGAACACCGGCATGCTGACCGAGGTCATCAGCCTGTATTCCTGCAAGTCGTTCGATTGATCGTGGATCTTCTTCTGCTTCTTCACGAACCTGCGATCTCTTTCTTCAGCGTTGAACAGCTTCTTCCGCCTGTGGAGCCTGAGGAACCGTTCCTTTTGTTCCTCGCTTTCGCGTTGCTCCCAGAGCCAGTCTGTCATCTTTGGGTCAGTGATGTCAGCGTAAACAGGGGTCCAGATGGTTGGATGATCGTTGCGACCAAGGACCAGGGGTCGCGCCATCACTGGAACGTACTTCAGCACCTGGAAATTATGAGGGTCATCAATTTTCAATAGGTTAATAAAGGAGATTCTGTTCTTTATCTGGTGCGTTCAGATTTGATTTTCCTTCGATGGTATCTTACAAGGGAACATATTCAGTTGATACACGCCGATTTTGATGAAACTTATGTGAGATATAGTTGTTCGAAAAATATTTCACACGTATTTTTTTTTATCGGCAACCATCCACTCTGAGGGGGTAAAAACACTCCTCGAAGTCACGGGACAAAACCATATTTTTTGAAAAAAAAAGTTTATTAAAAAATTGTTGCGCGACTATATTTCACATTAAAAAATACACATTTAACAAAAAAAAAAACAATTTTTTTCGACTTCCAGTTTCCCAGATATCTCAAAAAATGTGGTTTTGACCCCTTACTTCGAGGGCTGTTTTCACCCCGTCAGAGTTGATGGTTACCGATAAAAAAAAATACGTGTGAAATATTTTTCGAACAACTATATCTCACATAAGTTTCATCAACATCTGCGTGTATCAACTGAATATGTTCTCTTGTTAGATCAGTGGACTGCGGATCTTTATGCAAATTCTAAACTGCATGGCTTCTTTTATAAAAAAATTCCTTATGTTGTTAATACAAAATATTATATGTATATCATTAATGTTTGTTACTATACATGTTTTCTTGTATTTTAAAAATGTGCACTTACTATACACATAAATGCATGAAGATCCCCAGTCTACTGATCAGTGTAAATCCAAATATAATACATATATGTGTACCGAGTAAAATATTTCATAACGCAGTGTCTTCCCTCACTTTCACAGAAAGAATTCACTAAATTAGTAATTTTGGTGAATAACAATAATATGCTGAGAATCGCACCTGTTCCCTGACTTCAGCCAAAGTGCACAGATGCACAAAGTATCCCCGATTCGCGCAGGCCATCCACTGCACCTCTCTAACATCCGCCACTTCTCTACCGATCAGATAAGTGAACATTCTGACCGGCATGTCGGCTTTGAACGGCTCGTCTTGATTGTCTTTCCAATTGTAGGTCTCGAAGATATCCTTGTAGTTGTAGGGCACGCCGTCTGTTATCAGCATGATCGCTTGGTTGCACCTGGCCCCCTCCCTATCGTATCGATAGGACTCGAGTAGCTCGAACGCGGTGGACAAGGCCAGCGAAAAATTCGCTATTTTCTCGGTAACCAAATTCGATATTGCCCTCTTCAGCTCCCTCACATTCGCCAGATTTGCCTGGACCAGGGTGTCGTTAAAACAGGGCACGACCTACAATCAGATTTTGCGATTAGATCAACGCGACGCACTTATCTTTTTGTTTCTGACAAGAGATTAAAATATTCAATAAAAAGAATTAAATATAAAGACACCTTTGAAACCATTGAAAATGCAGGGCCGTCTTAAGATATGTGGCGCCCGTGGGCTAGTAACAATAATGCGCCCCTTTTCATAAAAGAAATAGGGAAAATGGGTGCAGGGTGACCGGTGAAAATTTACCAAAGATTCAGAACTAGGAAAAGTCAATAAGTGTATTACCAATAAACAAATAAAATTACAAAATTGCCGCCCAAAAGGCTGGCGGCCCGGGGCTATAGCCCATTTAGCCCTGTGGTTAGGGTGGTCCTGTGAAATGTTGATTCAACATAAAAACACTCAAACCTTTAATAAAAGGAATTCAATTTTGCTAACGTTGCTAAACTACGTTGATAAATTACAACGCTAAATCATGCTCAAAATATTGATGCTAATACCAAGAGCGGCCTCTCTGTATCGAGTAAATATTGTCAATGACCCTAGATGTAGGTGTAACTTTGACTCAGAGGATCTAAATCATGTCCTATGGCAGTGCCAGTTATATGATCCCCAAAGAATTAAGCTAGTTAATAAGCTGCGCAAAATCAAGTTCTTTCTGCCATTAAAAGCGGACATTGTTCTTTGCAGAACCAAATATAAAAGCTTTTGTAATATATATTTTCCAGTTTTTAAACGACTGCGAACTTCACCTCTAGCGGTAATCAAGACTATAATTTTCTACACTATGTAAACCCAATGTATGTTTGTTGAAGCCGAAATAAACCTATAACAGGTTAGATTGGCTCAATAAAAAAAAAAAACGCTAAATCATATTGATACATTACCTCTTTGGTAATATTGGAGAACGTGATGATGTTCACAAAATCATTATTCCCGAGTGTGTCGAGGATATTATTGACCACGTGTCTGGCGATTTCCCTGCGTATCCCAGTCATGCTACCAGACGTATCAATCAGTATGACGACGTCCTTGGGGCTGGTGGCAGCTTCGATGTACCAACTCCTGGTCCTACAGTCGAAAAGGTCCACCGGTTCCATGAACCAGTTGGTAGCTGGGTATTGTCTCATAAAACCCGTCGCGCTGCCAAAATACTGCCATGACAGCGAGGGATCTTGATCGTAGTTATTGACGAACGTCTTGTCAAGCTCCTCGGACCATTTGATCGCTCTGATCACGTCCGAAGCTCTGTCGTAGACGTTCGTTGGTACGTGGACCGCTGACATGCTCAGATTCACCTGGCCGCCGAAGTGGCAGCTGTGCTTCAGGTCTATGCTGTTGTTCTTGGCGTTGATGTAGAGGAAGGTGTTAGGCGGATCCGCGTCTGGGGCTGATAACGCTGACGTCTCTGCGACGTCCATGATCCTCTGGTGGAGCAAAGTTGCGATTAAGTAGCTTGCTCGCTTTTGCACTAGCTCGTACAGTTTTGGGCTAGCTTGCACCCTTTTCAATTAGCTTATTCAGTTTTGGTCTACCTTCCAACATTTTTCGACTGGTCCGTATTGGCCACGTATTGTCCGTAAGACCAATGTTTCGGTTGCTGGTTAGCGGGTTTGGGAATACGAGGGAGAACAAACTGCGGACGTGTGGAAAAGATAACTGTCCCAAATCACCGGAGCCCAAATAAACGGACACTGAACACTGATTTGATTGTCACAATTTATTAGTTATTGTCAGCGACTTTTAATTGTAACGATTTCGCAATGTATAAACGAATACTGCGGCCTCGTGGAGGTAATGGTTTTAATGAGCTCGAATCTGATGGCGAGTGGTTAACGATAGTATGTGTTTAACGTATGGAAGGCTCAATTCGAACTGAGCTCACCTTGCCGATTCTCACCTTCGCGCCAGCGGGTGCGAGGTTGAGAAGCAAGGGGAGCGCGGGACGTTCGTTTGCTAGTAAATTATATTTAGGAGCTGCTTTTTCTATGGAGGAACTATGTGCGTTACCTTGATAGCAGAGATCTTGGACTCCATCATGGCCCTGATGTCCTTCGCGATCTCATGGACCAGCGCGTTACCATCACGTGGCTTCACCTCCGCCTGTTTGTAGCTCTCGTGGAACTTCTCCACGTTGGTCACGTACTTTCCCAACTGCGACAGCTCGAAACCCAATTTGTGCGCCCATGCCTTCGCCCTGAGAACACCAGACAACTTCCATCAAAACTCCAGATTGAATCCCGGCAATCTTCGGGGAGTAGGCACTCCCGCGAAACTTCGGGGAGATCCTTCGAGTTGTTGGGTGACTGATTCCCTAAATGCCTTAACTGATAAATACTATTGCTAATCCCAATTTGGTCAGAACTGTTCACTCAGTCTCAGAATCGTACAGGAGGCTCATTAAGTTAACAACACTTTGTTGTTTTTAATCGTTTCTTCATGAAACTTTCGCTATGGCATTTGGGACATTTTTTCTGATTAAAATTAGTCCAAACATGATGTAGTTCCGACCATACTTGCCTGTGTAATCCACGATTTAGTAAAACCTCGATTATGCGAACCAATGATGTCCGAGTTCTTCATTATTTTTATTAACAGTTCAATCTCAAATGATCTGTGTACTATATGATTCAAAACAATAGATCCCATCTATTATATTTTATTAGCTCATTCTATTATCTAAACGTTGATGTTCCACCGATTAGTTCGCATAATCGAGGTCCCGCGCTTTACCGTGGATTAAACATGATCGAAATTGTGTCGTGTTTAGGCTCATCTTAATCAGAAAAATGTCACGAATATGTTGATAAAAGTTCCACGAAAAAAATGGTTGGAAAGAAAAAAGTTATATCGCTAAATTAATATTGTTTCGTCGAGGGAATAATTGATCCTAATTTATCAAGAACTTTTAAGAGAATTATCACTTATTGTGACTAGGGATTAAACGAACGTGGATTTTCGTTGGCAACACGCCATCGTTATTGAATTTCGATTCATCCCCGCGACGAGTAGGCGCCAATTCTTGCATCATGCTCCACTGAACTATTTCCCAAGTTTGCCTTATATGGCGCGCAATTTGGCTTGTATCGATACTGTAATCTTTTTATTTATTGCAGATACTTTGAATGACAGACACAGTAACCTCGAAATTTCTTGAAATCGATACAATTTAATGAAGAAGAAATTGAAAGATTAGATTTTAATCGATTACTTATGTATAGTAAGATAAGTAAAATGTATAGTAAGAATAATTTAGTTGGTAGAATCAATTTTTGTCTGGTTCTAGTTTTTATAAAATATACTGTGAAAATTGGAATTAAGTAATTAACACGTTCTTGTTCTAGTCAACAGAGGGTCGTCGGTAATTGCTCTGCAGTAAATGAAATTTTAGCAAACGCCGGTCTCTATACAATTTAGTAATTGAAATACAGTGCAGCATTGAAACACAACTCGCGAACGTGCTCAAACGTTCCCATAATCACCAACAAAAGGTTGACGGTGATTTCTGTGAACTAAATAAAATTTTAACAAACGCGAGTTGTTTTATAATGTTTGAAAACGGGAAAGAATTTTTCCAATAGTCTCTTATGATAAAATATACTCCAAATGAATACTTGGAACCAAAGGAAAGCGAATGAAGATTCAACTTTAACAAAAAGACAATGAGTACTTTCAAAGCAAAACTGCGAACGTTCAGCCTCACCTAAACAAACTCGGAGCACGCTGTAACGACCATAATCACCCCCCATAACATTCTACCTGACGGTGAACTAATTTCATCCACCATTGGAATTGATCAATTCACCCTCTCAAGCATCTACGCGGTACAAAAGATCCCATAACAAGCCTCCAAACATCGCCTAACTTTTCGATCGCAACATTCCTACACAGTCCACAGAATAAATCGAAAGTAAATCTAAACGCGGTGAACACTATCGAAAACACCAAAATTGCATGAAATCAATTTCTACATACTACCAGCATTTATTCTGTGGACTGTTTTCGTAGACTGTTATATTTAACATTCCATTAAATGGAGCGTATAATCTTATAAAATATACAAGACAAATGTTTCACAATTCTTATGCTATGTGTGCTATAATAATCTCAAAGAGCGACAGGTGGATCAAATCAATTTAATTCTCTTCGCGTAAAAATATAAAATTTCTATAGATCATAAGGAAATTTTCCTACGCGTGATGTATTAGTTAAAATGTTCATTTTCGAATATCAATGAACAATTCTGCGATACAAATAGAAATGAAAGAGGGAAAAACGTGTCAAGGGAGAGCGAAAGCAAGTCGCCCACCTTTTTATAATGATAGAGATGGCGCGTATATAGAATGCACTTGTGCTTCGATCGAGGGAAACCAGCGAATTCAAAGAGGAAACGATTATCCCCTTTGCCCTATGATTTCTTTCGCAACTACCATACTTAGAATTAGCTATATATACCAAAAAGAAAAAGCCTATATTCAGCTTTCGGTCTAATGGATAAATATTGATAACAACAAAATATAATTTCGTAACTCCTTATAATATCGACTCAGACTCGTGGTGAAGATAGAACATAATCTATTAAATATTTATATTATTAATTTACTTAAAAAAATAAATAGTTGATAAAACAAAAAGTGAGAAGTCAATTACCTCCTCGAACATCTCGCACATCTTGCATTTCATAGATCATAGGAAAATTAGACGAACCGAATCAACCATCGTTGAAATTAATTTTCAAACCTCCATAAGCAATGCCACCGTTCAAATGTGGGTGACAGGGTAGCGTCGATAGAAAGCGAAAGCAGGTTGCCCACGTTTTCACAACTGGAGGGACGCGTGTCGAATGCGTCTGGTGCTACGAGCGAGGGAAACCAGTGAATTCGAAGAGAAAAACGACGATTCGCTACGTAAATGGTTAATAAAAGAAAAATTGGAAGGACAATTGTTCTCTCGAGTCTCTCGCACTTTATATAGTCCATAACAAAATTTGCATACACTCGATCGATCATTAAAACAATTCATTTTCGAACTTCCACAACCAATCTCTTGATCAGAAAACAAAGTACAATGAATTTGTTTCACAACCGAGGCAGGCCAGCGATTTCGACGAATAAAATCGACGATTCTCGATTAACAAACCGAAAAACTGCAACGATACAATACTCTTTGCAACCTCTCGCGCCTTACATACCGTAAGCAAATAAAATACACCTAATCGTCGAATCTCGACAAGCGATGCTCAAAATATGGGTGACAAGTCAGCGTGTCAAGGGGAAGCACGTCGCCCACGTTGTTCGCGATCCAGGGGTGGCGCGTGCGACTTGGGCAACGAGCGAGGGAATCCAGCGAATTCGCGTCGAAAACACGCGATCCCAACGTGGAGGATTAAACGAACGAGTAAATTGATGGACAAAAAATTGTAATAATGATTCGGTGTCGAGGACAACTTACGTGCTGGAAGAGATACCGTCACCAGGGTCGGGTGCCTCGATCAGGATCAGGATGACGATAGCAGCCAGACAACGGGGCCTCATCACTGGCGTGTCTTCGGTCGTCGGCTCTCCGCTGTTTACGCGAGGACACGGTAAACAAAACTGAGGCCGAGAGGCGGCTCGCGTCTGACATTAAGGATGCTCTCGGCCGGCCGTGTTCGTCGTCGTCTTTGTCGTCGTCGACGTCGACGTCGCCATGCAGTGCGCGCACCGTTCCCGAACACGGGGGCCACCGTTTTCCAGAGCTTATCGATCCGCGCCGACGCGCGACGGAACCGAGCTGAGCGGAGCCGAACGCTTGCGCACCGATACGCTTCAATTTTCCGTCGTCGACGACCACGCGAACCGGTGGCGACGAAACCGCCTAAACGCGGCAAAATACCCCCTTCGACCGAGCATTGTAGGCATTATTTCTATCGACAAATAACTCCATACAACAAACATATTAAACAGTCAATGAAAAGTACTCCGCGCGCTCCTCGACGCGTTCTCTACCACCGTCGCCTGTGTGGCGTTCACACTTTCGCAGTTTAAATAAAAATAAACGAATTCATTTTGTGCACGCTGTCGTTTCAAATTATAGAACGCGAGTTTCCTTCGCTAAATTCTTTTAACCCTTAGCACTCGAATGGCGACTCTGAGGCACCACTGAAAATTGCAATGCAATTCTTAAAAATATTGTTCAGATTATTATTTTTGTTCGTATTTAATAAACTACTAGACATTCACATATTACATGAGATATCATATCAGTTCCATATGCAAAAAATGAAAAAAATTCTATAGAATGGAAATATTCTAGAATGGAAAATCTTTCGTTTTTTAGTTAAAATAGCTGCGAGTGCAAAGGGTTAATATTTCGTATAGAATATTTTGCACAAATGGTGGTAGCGAAAATTGGTTTCAACTATTTGTATTTTCTTGAGATGTTAGGAAGATTAGTTTACCTGCTGATATATACCTATGACGTGATTTTTGGAAACTGTTTAATTAAAATTGAATTTTTGTTTAAAACCAGTAGAGGCCGCTTCTACAACCTTCTTGTCCGACCTGTAACGAACACTGAGGAAAGACGATTTGTAGATTTATGTCAGTTATACAATACCGTAGACTAATAGCGAAGAACTGCGGTTTTTCATTACTTTCAATTTTCTATGTAAATTCGTGGCAACGTTACACGACTTTCAAATGCTGTCTGTTTCGGTTACGGTGTCTATTTTGATTGTCATATCGGTTAACGGATTGCCATAACCGTCTTTTGTATCGGTACCGAAACGGTTCCAGAATATCGACTCTTGTTTACTTAGAATTAGTAGGGGAAAATCTGTTCGAAGCTGCTAGTACATAAATATTCGTCAATGAAGTCGATCACTTCTGACATCACGAACGATACTCTACCGATTCGTTTAAATATACAATCAGTGTAAAAAGTGTTCGTACGCCCTTGATGATCTTTACCTTTTTTTTAAATTTGTATTATTTTTTCATCAATCGATGCACTTTCTTGTGATGTTTAAAAAAGTATTTGGTCGAAAACGGATTAGTTTAGAAGTTATTAATTTTCTACCGAGTCCCATAAGAGTCCGAACACTGTACGTTGCGCGTCGCGTCGCGTCGCGTCGGTTCCATCCGCGACCAGACGTCGCGACGCCGCTCTGGAAATTGATAGTAATGTTTTCCACCGAATGTCAGACCATGCCCCGTTCCTCCGTCACTGTTTTCCCCGAGTTTCAACGTTTATCTGGTCCGTTGGCTCCTCTGCGAACATGTTTTCGCGAAATCAACGACAGTGGTCTTCAAACATGGAACCCCTAACCTAACACGTCCACTGCCACGTTAATATTGTTTATTCTATCCTGAACAGCACCCCAAAACTTTCATAAGTTAACACACAGTCGATCAACATTCTTTCTTTGTTTATCTTTCTGTTCATCTTTTACACTCTCCAAAAAAATTATCATTTCATAGATTGTGTACTTTCATTCTTCTCGATTTAAAGAATTCGTTTATTAACTTTTTTACCTGCACTTACAATGAAAATTAAAAATATTTCTTGTCATATATTAGAATTGATATTTCTGTTTCCAACATCTCGAAATTTTGTTTCAATATTTGTCATTTCTAAAATGGATCCTCCAAATATCCGAATACAATTTGTTGAAATGAAGAAGCTGTAGAAGTTCTAACTGGCCAGCCTCTGCTTCAGAGATATTTTTCTGTTTCCAACTTCAAGTTTCTCTCCTTTTTAGAATTTGAAACGTTAGCAGAGCATTTAATATGTGAGCACCTTCTATTATAAATTTCGGTTTAAAGTCTGGAACAAGACAAGTAGAACACGTCTCTGTTTCGGTACACAATTTCCAAGTGTTGAATGGTCTCTGAACTAGGTTACACAGATTATGAGACAGCCTGTAAGACGGTTGGATAACAGTTTCAATTGTCCCGGGATCGATAAAGTTTCAATTCGAGAAGGAGAGAAGACGGCTAACAGCGTTTCAGAAAAATGTTCCTACTTACACTACTATAGTAATTGCTCATAAGCAAACGTCTACTAAAGATCTTCTTCTTTTCTTCAAGAACGCAAGGTCATCCTGAATTTCTTACCGAGCAAATAAGGGATCCAATTACATAGGGAACCGTCAGGAACAAATTAATTCTCCGGCCATGTTCCCTTGTCTTTCGAGTTTCGAAATTAGGATCGTATAGTATGTAGAAAGAGCTTACTTTCCTGAGGACCTAAGTAGACGCGGTGTAGAATCTAGAAGCTTTATTAATTCGTCCACAGTCGTATTATTAAAATTGGAATAACAGAATTATATTTATCTGAATATAAAAATTCATATTTACACTGATACGTTAACACTACCATGCCAAATACTAAAGACACGTCAAGAATTTTACAAATACTGTTATTCTCAACTCTTTAAAATTATTAAGAAAAGAAATAAAAAATGTCTATGTAGCTCCTGTGTGTTGTAATTAATGTAAGATATTTTGATTTTGCGTAAAGATCAGTCTACTTATAGGGTACAATATATTTGTTGTCAAATAAAAAGTGATTTCCGCGGATGAAACCACAGTTAGCTAGAATTAAATTACTTTGACTTCGTGGAATTTTTGTAACTGTTGGATCAACCATAGATTGATTGTTGGCTACAGTATTTCGTAGAAATTTGAAGATGGAAGAACAAGAAGTTTCTTTGAAACTTTTTCAAACTTTTTCGAATTTTTCCGAACTTCTTGGAACTGTTCTGTGTAAATAAAATAACAAGATAAATTCGAGGTTCCGGTGAAGGGCACTGTTTTTCGTGGTTCTTTACGATGCAAATGGGTTAATGAAACCGGCAGAAGACTCGAAATCGAGCAAAGTGGTGGCAGGGTATATTTTCTAGGGCAAGACCCCACTCGTCCCATCAACAGACCTGGCGACGCCACGAAATCGTATCTCGCATCGATGGAAGGACGTTCCGTCAGGCTTTATATCCTTTTTTCCTTGGACGCGAATTCCTTCCCCAGCCTTTGTCCCGCAATAAAGAACAGAGTTCCTCTCGTAAAACGCCGCCCTGGGTCGGTCCTTAGCGATACATATTAAACTCGACGACAGATTGGACCGTTACTATCATTCGATGTCATCGATAGATTGTGAATCTTTACGTGAAAATTGTCTACGTCAATTGCTAAAAACAGAAACCACTTTCTCTTCGATAAACTAGAAATTATACATCGATATTAAATTCTTTTAATATTTGCATTCTTTCAAATTGCACTTAATCATTTTACTTACAGCCAAGTCTTTTTTCAACGCGATCCAAAAAAGAAAATGGACAGTCCGAGAAAAAATGAACACCGTTTAAGCATGTTCTGGAGGTATATAAAAACGCAACAAAATTTTTGAAAATTTGACAAGATATAATTCTTACTAAATTAATGCAATTACCAAAGTTTGGGTTCGATTCACTGCACCGTTTAAGAATTATAGCAACTTAAAGTTTGCACATTTTAACACGTCTTCCTTATGGAGAATTCATAAAATTCCACTTCAACTTCAACCACTTTTTTTTATATATGTATAGTAAAAATTATGTAATTAATTATTTTCAAAATTTATTAGGATTCACTAAACAGTTACAGAGTAAAAAATTATAAACTGTTACAAATGTCAAATTTATCGTGTTCTCATCTCAATAATAACCATGAATATTGCTTTCTGAAGTATTTTTCATTTATTTAAATATTTATTTTTAACTTTTTATTGCGTAATTATATATATATTGAATATCACAAAATTATCTTGAAGTTCAAATCAGAGGGTACAATTATTTGCAAAAGTCACAATTTTTTATAATATGAAGACAATTTGATTAAAAAATAAATTCACTAATTAAACGAAAGCTTTTTAAATTTTTTTTTTCTGTTAATGGAAAATATACTCATAAATGGCTTTCATTGCCAATATATTAATGGATTTCGAATTTCTTGTACTTTTGTCTCCCATTGTACCTCCAGAATATCCTTAAATGCCAATAACCTTTTTAAAATTGGACTAAACGGCTTGAGTGTATTTTTTAAATGTTAGAAGGATTTATTTGCTAATTTTCTAAGATAAAAGTGAAGTAATTAATAATGTATAATTAACAGTGCCACGAATTTTGTCCAGCTTTTGCGATTATGGCCGTGCATCGTCGCGTCGGAGGGTTAAAACTTCGTCAGGGTGATCTAATTTTTTTCGTTTCGAAGAAACGCCGCTGTGTATGGATCCCCTAGGGCTGAAAACTTGTAGTTAGAACTGCCAATATTATCAGAACAATGCCCCACGAAAGAATGGAGGCTTGTCACCGGAATGGGAGTTATCTTATAGTATGGAAGTACCGGAAGTAGGAAAACTTTGTTTCCATAAACAAAATCTGTCCAGAACTTCTCGAGATTCGCTATAAGATACCACCAAACTGGATTGCTGGACGCATGGTGCTTTTATCGTCCAAAGCTCCCTGCGCCATTTTTATTAGAAAATTGTTTTTATAGCGTACATGTAGATTACAGACTGCAATTTTACACGACATACATGGACATGTATGATTATTTGATACCGTTTCTAAATACAATAGTCTTCGTTTATTCGTTCAGCAACTTTACAAGTGGTAGATCGCCGGTTTCGATGATTAGGCGCAAACAATTTAGGATAACAATTCATAACAGGTCGCCACTAGAGAATAAAAGAGGTAGAATGCTGTGTCCAAATGTTTCCTGGACACTCTCCAAATTTCTTGGTCAACTTCTCTGCGGATTTCGAACAAAGGTTAACAAGTTGTCCCAGCGATTTTCTTCCGTTTTCACGAGAAAATGCGTTTTTCACGTTTTTTTGATAAATACGCCACAATACTCGTGATTTTTGTGGTACGTATTTGTCTATAAATTAACATGGACGCTAACGTTGTCGGGAACAATGTTTAGAAATTATGATCTTCGTTTGAAACTTATTTTACACATGAAATCATCCATTTTTAATACAACGCGATGTAGAACTTTTTCACGGCGTTTTTGAAAAATACTGCAAAGCGAGACCCTCTTGCAAACATTCTCTTCATACAGTAGAATTTTCATTTCAAATTTTTTTAAATATATGGAATAATTTTTAAAAAATTTTAAATGATCATGTTGGGAGACTCGCTCTGCACAGTAACATTTAGATAATTAAAATTGCCATGTATCGAAGCAGAAATTATTTATAACTCGGCGTAATATTCTAGTTAACAATATGAATTTTTCCTTCGTGCCAATGTTTACAAAACAAGCCAGAAAAATTCGAGTTCTTTAAAGATGTATGTACAAAGTCCTGTCACTTTCATTTACGGAAGAAAGTCGGCATCCCTCGCATTGTAAACGTGTACAGCAGCTGGTTAGCGACGCGACGTACGAACGAACAAGACACTCATTTTTTGGACAGATAGTGGTCTCACACAACTGTACATAAAATTCGGGCGACAATGGTGGCGAACAACAGCAAAGATACGGTCAGTCCAGCAGCCCCTCCGCAATCGTCGATCTCGTACTCCAGGGGATGCTCGGTAAAACAGCCTTCCAGGCGCCGTCTTTTTAGATCATTCAACGGCATTTTATGGCAGGGTGCGCTTTCAGTGCTATTCGTATATTCCAACGGCGAAATGATCACCGGAGTGACTTCTAATCTTTTATAGCAAGTGGGGTACATCGCGTCTACTACCACCAGGAGTAGGTTTGTATGTGGCACCTGTAAAAACAACTTATTCAGTTCATTTAGTACATCTATGATTAATTATATCTGTCATTGCTAGACTGCGGATTTTTATGCATTTATGAAGAAATTAACTGGGTGAAATAAAAAGCAGTGAAAAATATAAAAAATCCACGAATATTTTCATGTTGTTTTCAACGTGAAAAGACTATTAAAGGATGAAATGAATGTTTATTTAACTACTGCTTCCCACAATCAATGAGGATTAATTAATTTTGCATAAAGAGCCGCAGTCTAGTCGTTACTGTTTCAAGCGCAATTCTATTTTGAATATTATACAGGGTGTATCCCACGTAACAGTTTTCACGATTTTTAAACACTTGCGATAATCTGACAAAAAATATTTTCAACAAAAGTTGATCAGTTTTCGATTGGCTATATATTGCAATAAAAAAAGTTCGAAAAACATTTTTTTTACAGTATTGTCTAGGTCACCTTCATTTTTTTAAATGGCACTTTGTATTTTTGACTTATCAGTATTACAGCCCATGTCGAGACGAATTCAACGATCTAGTATACTGTATACCATGATCTTCGGATGACCTTGAAGGGCCATTTAAAAAAATGAAGGTGGCCTTGACAATAGTAAAAAAGAAATTTTCGAACATTTTTTTTATTGGAATGTATAGCCAATCGAAAACTGATCAGCTTTTGTTTAAAATATTTTTGTCGGAT
Source organism: Lasioglossum lativentre (assembly GCA_916610255.1). Lineage (NCBI taxonomy): Eukaryota > Metazoa > Arthropoda > Insecta > Hymenoptera > Halictidae > Lasioglossum > Lasioglossum lativentre. Next base: position 33,235,286 of record OU744356.1, on the reverse strand, counting down.
TATCGCAAGTACATACTTAAATAATCATGAAATCTGTTACGTGGGACACCCTCTGTATACATATTTGTCGCGTATAATTTTTGGGGGAAATGATGAGACACATATCTTTTCGAATTCCTATCGAGAACAACTTACCCTGCGCGCATAAAAGGGCCTCGAACAGTAGTCCTCGTAATTGGAGATTCCCTGGCCGGCGACCGTGTAGTTCATCATGTACAACGTCCTCTTCTGGTCGCAAGGATAGTGATAGAGGTATGGTCTCGGGGGTGGTGGCGGGTCCGGCGCGTCCTCGTCGGCGTGCACTTTGGCCAGGCCGATCGGCAAGTTGCCGAACTGGGTCGCGAACCACGCGACACGCAGCAGAAACCAGAGCAACAGTTTCCAGAGGTGCATCAGCGGGTCCGTCAGAGTGCTGGCCGCATCCTCGATCCGCTGCGCGAGCAACAGAGAACAGAGAACAGTTTCGTTAGCCTGTGGGAAAATGTTTTTACACCCTCACACTCCTCCCCCGGGGGGTGTGGGTCCGAGAGGACAAGCTGGCCAGTCTATGGCCGAGTTTCGCACTTTGTTTGTGAAAACGCCGCGCGCGGAACTTCCTCTCGGGCAAACCTTTTTTTCGAGAAACTTTGCGATATTAGACAGTGGTTGCATTGCAAATTCGTATAAACTTCTGAACAGAGTTGGGCAAAATTTTCATCTAAATAAAAATGTCGAATAACGAATAAAAAATAAAAATATTTTTATTCATTATTCGACCGTTCGAATATAAAAAGTATCTTTATTCGACGAGCATCGAATAAATAATTATATTCGACGAGAATTTTTTCCGACGAATAAAGATTATTGTTTTTATACGAAGTGGCTTTATTCGAACTTGGAATAATTTTTTTCATCTTTTATCTGTATCTTTTATTCGGATGCTTCGAATAAATCTTTCCACTGCTAACTCTAATAAATGCAAACCATCGAATACTGAATACTTTTATTTTTTATCGTTATTCGAAATTTTTATTTAGATGACAATTTCGCCCAACTCTGCTTCTAAATAAATGTTTCAATACAATTAATTGAATGTAATTATTGTCGATTTCTAACCACTTGACATCTTTACGATATTCGTAAACGAAAAATATTAGAATCCGTCATTCTGTTAAAATGTTAAAACAGTAAGCTGTGAAAATAGAAAATTGCATAAAGGCTGCAGCCCACTGATAAAACGAAACTTTTAATAACTGTTATTGATAGCGGCGTCACTTACGACTTCCTCGCACCAGGCCTGGTAGTCGTAAATCTCGATCGGATTGTAGAGACCCTGGCCCACCATGGAGTTCATGACGGCGCCTTCCTGCGTCCCCATAAATTGGCCGGTGTCGTTGTGCGCATCCGAGATCACCACGTAACCGTTCTGATCGAGCAAGTAGCATTCGATCCATTCGAGGGAGCAGTTCATGGTCGAGTTGGCCGATCCCGAAGTCAAATTGACGAATCTCTTATAAAGATCCGTCATTGGCATTTGAAAGCCAACAACCGCTGCTGGCGCAGTTTTACCACCATCCTTTGGGAATATTCCTATGGAGACTGTCACTATGGCGTCCGCGCCTGCCTCCCATGGAACTGCAATCATTCGCAAACTTGTTATTTTCTTGTCAATTCATTTCTCGATCGCGCCTTAAGCAAATTAATTACAACAAAAATTAGAAAATACAACATAAAACCGATCAAATCCCTGACTGTAATATAAACGAAATTTTGCAGGAAAACATACCGGACACAGAGATGCTGTCAGGGTCCACGATATTCTGGAAAATGGCTCCCTTGTACCAAGGCTCGTTAACAGCCCTGCGATGAAGATCACCGAATACGATCCCATCATCGTCCACAGGCATCTTATTCTTGTCCAAATGATGCCACCTAGTCAGACCACTCTGTGTAGCAACGAATCTCAAGAAAATCCCATAGAACTCGGTGAGATTTTTAGCTCGAGGCTCATCGAGTACAAACTCGTCGTTGAAGCTACCATTGGTAGCCTTCGCGTCGAAAACTAACAGCTGCAATAACTCTTTGTTGCAATAATAGTCACCGTGAGAGAGCGTTCTGGTGCCACAATTAATAGTGTCGTTGATATTCATTGGTTCGTCGTCTTCTATCGAATAAGCCTCATATTGTTCCGACCATCGCCAACCTGGCTGGTTCATCAGGTCTAGGAAGTGTACTAATTCCTCTTCGGGATTGTCGAACTCGTGACCTTCGAGATAGTGATAGCGACAGTACACCCAGCCTGGGTGAACCCTCCAGTTGCTGCCGACGAAGAACTGCGAGATGTTTATGTCCATATTCTGGTTTCTTCGGATTTCGTCCCCAACCTTGACGAAGAACAAGAAGTGACCAAAAATTGGTACCAATATTAATATTACTTCGTGGATGGGTATAAATCGCTGTAGCAACATTATTTCCGGCTTCTTTTGACTAAACAAACTTTGTTTAGTTACTTGGATATTGTAGTATGTAATATCTGTGGTTGTAAGGAAGAACGACACATGTCACATACTTCCACTTTCGAGATATTGCCGTTTAAAGTTTTGATCGCTAATTCTTTGTATAAGACATCGGTTAAATTGTATTATTCTTTTGAAAATGACCCACATCTGGGTCGAAACGTTGAGTCTCTAAAAATTTAAATAATTGCAAAATTGCACTATTTTTGTTAATGATCGAACCCGTGCGCCGATAGCATCGCTCTATTTATTTTGAAAAACTACGATCGATAAAACTAATCAAATTTATTCTTTTGAGCCTTTCGAATTTGTTTTCATGACTTTTTTTCTGATAAATACGTAAATCCTACACTCTCAGGGTCAATTAAGGGGGTCATCCCATGTGAGAGTTACTTTTTCTTGCTTTTTTAGGAATTTTTTTTGAAGGACCCTTGAAACATACAATCTTGAAATTTTTACCACACATTTACTGACATTTTAACAGTATCTCAGCATTTTTTCAAACAAAAATACGAGTTGGATCGACTTTACACCGTTTGGAAGACACTCATGTGTAAAAAAAGTAAGTTGATTGCGACCATGATTCCGGAGATTTCGATCATCTGATATAAAAAAATCAAACGGCATTTTAATTTGTAGACCTGCGGCTATCGCCGGTACCAAAATAATATAAAAATATCGAAAATTCAATTTTTGGCACGGTTTTAAACGTTAAGTTCCAAGTTTCGTAATTTTTTTTCGTCTTTTTCGAAATATTTTGGTACGGGCGAGAACTATTGACGTGCTGACTATACCATAAAAATTTGAGCGAAATCCGTTCAGTAGTTTTTGAGATATCATGGTCGCCAATATGAAAAATACAGTTTTGAGAAAAACGCGTTTAAAGATTCAAGTACGATTTACACAAAGAAAATGTAAACTCAACATTAGTCTGCTATGTGTTGAGAAATTGTCTTGGCACGATGCTCCGAAGTGCGCGTTGATTCGAATGCACTTTTTTCCAGCACAAATTAATGTCCAGCCGATTGATATTTCACTGGTTATTTATTAAAACTTTAAGACTTCGAATATCGAAATATCCTTTTACCTGCATATTCTAGGAATGTTATAGAAGGAATTTGTGCAAAAAAAAATTTTTCAATTTTTTTTATCTGCCACATGGGATGACCCCCTTAAGGCATAAACTTAAATTTTTTGAAATTGTGACATGCGGCGTTTTTCCTTACAACCAGAGATATGTCTCCCGAAGTTTAAAGGGGATTGGTTCATTACATCGTTTTAAACTTTGTTAAAGGGTTTATTCGGAGAGCCTGCAAAAATAATAGACAGCTTGATGATGGATTGAACAATTTAGAAAATTACCTTGATCCACGTGGTGCCATAGTTGGGTATAGCAACCGCGAGGCCAAAAGGCGTGCCCGGCAGCGGTGCGTAAAAATAGTCGCGTCTTTCGAGGGTGACACGACGGTTGTCGTCGTAATGCAATTTCACCGGGACTCCTTTCAAGCTGCCGTTTTTGTGGTCCACCAGCGCAGCCCTTAGCTCCAGAACCTCCGGCCCCGGGTTCCTGTGCTCGTTTTTAATGAAAAAATAAGAAATCGTTCTCTCAAGACGACGCGGAAGCAATATCCTTGGTCGCAGCCCTACTCCACTACTGCAGGAATTTATCGCGGTAGAAAAGTTTGATTGCCAACGGCCGTTGTGGGAATGCCTTGAGAATGAAGGCGTCGCGTCGGCATCCTTATCGAATTATAGGGTGGATGGACAATGGGAAAATTTGTATAGATCCTACCAGATCTGGGCAAATTTTATTTCAAATCAAAATAAGAAATAACTTCAAACAATTTCAAATAGAAATACAGACGAGTGATATAGAAATTTATTTTTTTTCTTAATATGTTCAGTAGGCCCAGAATAATATAACCGTATTTTTTTTTTAACTGTTCTAATGTTTTTACCAGAGTTGGATATTATTTAGATACAAAATTATTTCCATAACGATTCGAATAAAAGATACTTTATCTTTATTCGTTATTCGAAGGTTCGAATAAAAAAAGTATCTTTATTCGACGAGGTTCGAATAAATAATTTTATCCGACGAATAAAGATAATTTTTTTTATTCGAAGCGAATTTATTCGAACTTCGAATAATTTTTTCATCTTTTATTCGAAGCCTTCGAATAAATCTTCGAATAATTTTTGTTATCTCGAATAAACGGCGACGAGGCCCGACGAACGCTGAACATGAAAGACCAGCGACAGCGACCGACCAACAGCATACATAAATGTAAGTAAGCAGATGGGGAATCATACACGAATGAAAGCTTAAACTTTTAGATTTTTCAATATTCCTGCATAAAATTATTACGAGTGAATTGAGGTGCTTTTCCTGATGAAAATGAGTCCAAACTCGAGTGTAATCGAACAATTTTTATTGATACGTAATGTTATGATAAAAATTATGATCTTATATTAAAGATAGTCCAAATGATGTCGTGTTTGGACTCATTTTCATCGGGATGATCTCTACAACTCATTCGTATTAAAAATATTATTCGTATATATAAAAATATGAAAGTTTAAATTGTCAATAATGCTTGATTCCCCAGGTGCTTACAATGTATGTATGCTGTTGGTCGGTCGCTGTCACTGGTCTTCCATGTTCAGCGCTCGTCGGGCCTCGTCGCTGTTTATTCGAGCTGGCAAAAGTTATTCGAAGGCTTCGAATAAAAGATGAAAGATAAAAGATGAAAAAATTATTCGAAGTTCGAATAAATCCGCTAAAAAAGTATCTTTATTCGTCGGAATAAATTATCGTCGGATAATATTATTTATTTGAACCTCGTCGAATAAAGATAATTTTTGTTATTCGAACCTTCGAATAACGAATAAAAATTTTTTTATCTTTTATTCGTTATTCGAAATTTTTATTTAGACAAAAATTTTGCCCAACTCTTGGTTTTACCGTGACACGATTCTGGTGATTACATTTCTCTCTTAATTACCTTGGTTCACGGCCGTCGTTGAGGATCTCGACCTCGGTTAGATCGATGCTGTTGTAGTTGAGCTTGAGCTTGCCTTTGAAGACAGGCCTGAGGTCCGGGTGCAGTATCACGTATCCGTTGTTGGACACGATGAAGGCGTACCCATTTACACCGAGCTTGTACGGCAACGTGAGCTTTCGTATATCGTCGATCGGCACATCGGTGCCCGCCACGCCTAACAGACTCGGTATCCTGGTCCTGTTGTTTCTATTATTGCCTTTCCGATTGAACACTGGCGTGCTGACAGACGTCAGCAGCCTGTACTCCTGCCACTGTGTCGTGTTTAGCATCGAAGCGTCCTGCCGAACGTCCTCGTCCTTGTGGAGCTACAAAATTTCAACGAAATCTCAGTAACACAGCCATGCAACAATTTATTCGATTAACAAGGGAACTGTAATCAGTGGACTGCGGATTCTATGCGTTCGTGACAACAATTGGTCGGTATTGAAAAGAGTAAGTGAATTTAGCAGTGTCAATATTGTATTTCGAATTTATTTAACCCTTTCGTTACCCCGGACGAGATAACTCGGTCCCCGATAGTTCCCGATAAACGCCTTTTGCGAGATATCTCGCTCCCGGATACTTCCCGCTAAACACTTTTGACGAGATATCTCGCGCCCCGATACTGCCCGATAAACGCTTTTGACGAGATATCTCGCCACCTAGCCCCAATATTTTGACACTATAGACAAATATATTTTATAAGTAACTGTATCAGATATAGCAATAATATGTATTAGATATAGCAACTCTATGTGCAACACCATGTTTTGAAGTTTATCATGTAGAAAGTAAATAAAATTAATTTCAACAAATTAATAAAGATTTCATTCATTTCTTCCTTTTACAAATCAGAATACAGTTACTTATAAAATATATTTGTCTATAGTGTCAAAATATTGGTGCTAGGTGGCGAGATATCTCGTCAAAAGCGTTTATCAGGAAGTATCGGGGCGCGAGATATCTCGTCAAAAGCGTTTATCGGGAAGTATCGGGGCGCGAGATATCTCGTCAAAAGTGTTTAGCGGGAAGTATCCGGGAGCGAGATATCTCGCAAAAGGCGTTTATCGGGAACTATCGGGGACCGAGTTATCTCGTCCGGGGTAACGAAAGGGTTAAATGATCAATCCTTTAGGAACAGATGTTGCTATGTTGACGACATCGTGCATTTAATTGCTCAAGTTCGAAACATTTAATCATTTGAATAATACAAGAGCACATGCTTCCCTTTTTTCGCAATGTTTATTACTTTGTTACACAATCTAATTTTCTGACGAAAATCGTTTTAACGTTTAAAAAAATTCTCGTCTCTTGCAAAGATTTTAAAACATTTTTGTTCTGCATAAAGATCCGCAGATCAACAATCAGGTGATGGAAGGAAATGTTCCAGGATTGATAATGAGTAATTTCTTGCAAAGGGCTTGTAGAGATTGTGAAAACAGGGTTCCATATACCAGCTGTTCTACATAGAACCTTCTGTATAGAACCTTGAAGTGTAAACAAATTTTTTAGCAATTTTTAATGCCTAATATTTGTCTTCAATTTTAAAGATTTGGAATTTGATACGACTGCGTTTAAATACAGTATTTTCTTTCAGATTATTGTATTTTTCAGTTTGAACAATTGATTTTTGTCGAATACGTCTTTCCTGCCAGGCATAATAAGTCAGCTACGACGAAAAATAAGAATGATGTTGATTCTCTATAATCTGGTGACCAATTATCATAATTTAAGTAGCCAATTTTCACGATTTCATATCATTCTTGACATAAATAAATGTCCAAGGAACGATAAAGAACATCCAGTATATATTGTAATTAATGTACGATTAACACTTGTTTATTTTCGATATTGTTTAATCGAAAGAGGCAGTAGAAACAAATCTGTTTCGCGGGACGTGTTAATGGTACCAAAACCGGGCAAACACTGTACAAAACATGGCGTTTCCCAAAATACGTTCGAAATGCCGCTGGACCAATGTTAAGTCACACGCGCGTTAAAACAGGACAATGATATTCGGCATTAATAATGCAGTGAAGATATTACAAAGTCTAAGAGGGCCACCGAAAACTTTCCTACCACGTTTGGCTAGCAATTCTGAATGTATGTGTACCAGCGACAACTTTTCGTATATCTACAAGTGGAAAAAATGATTTTTTTACAATGGCAATCGTCGTCTGTGAAATGGCACATCTCGTCAGTTTTTGGAAATTTTAAAAAGACTTAAAAATTATTTCATTTAAATGTAATGTAAACATAAGGTCCATCAGAGCGTGCTCTTGAGGTGACAGAACATATTCGATTTTTGAGAATAGGATGAATATAGCAGGTGCTATGTTGCTCAAATGCAAAAATGGTTTTCTAGCATGCAATGGTCTGTGGAATATAAAATATAAACTTAATTCCGGAGGGGCGTGTCTACGATTATTATTTGCAGGATTCGCCTAAGTTCGTCAATAGGGCACGCAACACCGCAGCCATCTAAATTGCTAAGGGAAAAGGTGTAACGACAAAAACGGGTCTGAAGCAACTACAGAGGGTTTTGGCTGTTGGTTGGTTTTGGTTGGTTTTGTTTGCGTTCAACCTGCTGTATGTAGATTTCGTCCTCATTCATTCGCACGCCCAGATGTTTCCCTTTCAGGTGTTTCTGAAGCCGGGACTGTTGCTCCTCGTGCTGCATCACTATCCACAGCCAAGTGGCGAGTGCTGGGTTCTAATGGAATTGCAAGTAGAACATTTACAGAACCAGAGATATTCGTTAACAACCCCATTGAAAACAACCTTTGAAAAATTACTCAAAGAAACAGTATAGACGCCATCTTATTAAATGGGCACGTTTATCGAAGACACCAACATAGAAGAAATAAAGTCCTTCGTAGAATTTTTAGTCCGAAACAGCGACAACATGTGTATAATATTTATATATTTCTGTTTTTGTATAGTTTCTATGAATTTATTATGCTTCCCGTGTAGACAGTTTTGTATCAAAATTTTATCTGAAATCACTATTTTATTCCAAATAGTATCACAATATAAAAGAGAAATTGGAAAAAATTATATATGTAAACCAAGGAGAAATATAACCTACGCTACGTAGGCGTGATTCGAATTTGGAAGGAAATACATATTTGTTAATATTAAAGTTGTAATTTCTATTCGAAACGAAGCTAGAGTAAATTTTTTTTTTATCAAGCATCCTTCAACTGATCGTATTACAACGTTTCAATTGAATCGTTTCTCGCCAGTTCATTTGTTCGCGGATATGTAACCCGATTCGGATCTGCTCGCCAAGCGGATCATGTTTTATGGATACTGGAAAATGCTAGATTAACTTCTTGTGGTGTGGTCTTCATTGTCCTTGACAAATCTTGACGTTACTAAATACAATAATAATGTACCTAGAGTTCCATTAACAATTAAGAGACAAGCAATCGGACATGACTTGAAGTTACACGTTGAAATAGATGCTACTATACCGGGTGGTTCACGAGAAACAGGCCACCTAAATAGCTCGGTTAGGATTAAAGGGGGCAAATGTGGTGATATAAAAAAATGTTCCGATTGTAGTCGTTTTCAATGTTTTTTGAAGGTCATCGATGATTTTTAAATGGCACCATATATTTTTAACTTCACAGTGTTGTAGCTGATGTCAAGACGAGTTCAATGATGTGGTACACTATGACCTTCAAATGACCTTGGACTCATAAATAGGTATAGTTTGACTATTCTGTTTGATCAACGGAAATTTAATTTCTTAAGCCATTCGGTCTCATAACGCGTATACCGTTAACGGAAGGTGATCTCTAAACGTACACAAACAAGATTATCAACAAACTTATGTTTTTTTCATTCATTCTACACGTACCGCAAGAGAATTTCTGAACAATAAATTTCCAAATCACTGGATAGGACGTAATGGACACATACTATGGCCAGCTCGTTCACCCGATCTAACTCCTCCTAATTTTTGTAGTGGGGAACCCTCAAAGATGATGTATATTGTGACCAACCGACTACATCAGAGAAAATGCAAGAAAAAATAATTAGATCTTGGAGATCCATTCCAACAGAAACAATTGAAAGTACAATTGATTGCCTTGTAAAACGTTTAAATGTTGTGTTACTGCACAAGATCATAATTTCGAACATTTATATAATTTAGTTCAAATAAAATGATTGCACATTTTGAAGTTATCATTGCCTTATCATAAATTTTCTAGTTCAAGGTCATTCGTAGGTCATAGTTTACCACAACATTGAACTCGCCTTGACATCAGCTACAACACTGTGAAGATAAAAATATATGGTGCAATTTAAAAATCATCGATGACCTTCAAAAGACCTTGAAAACGACTACAATCGGAACATTTTTTTGTATCACCATATCTGCCCCTTTTAACAGTACAACTTTTCTCTGTAACATTTTCTTCCATCTCTAATTCTAACGGAGCTATTTAGGTGGTCTGTTTCTCGTGAACCACCCGGTATATTCCAAGAATATTTTTATTTCTACTATAATTAGACTGTAGATGGAATACGTTACTGGGATTGACTTGTTTGCTTACGATTGAAGTTGCTATTGCTGTTGGAGGATCTATTAAAAAGTTCTTAACCTTAACCATATTGATTTTGAAAAATTATGACATAATTGCCGGTATATGTGTTAAATATCACAGAACCAGTAAATATGTTTATTTGAAACCGCTTTGACGTATGGTCTACTTCTTTGAGAACAATATTTTTAATGTTTTAGAACGAAAAAGAATGAAAATTTGCGATATATTTTTTGTGTGTAGAATGATTAGGAGAACTTACCGTGATGTCGGCGTAAGCATGAGTCCAGACGACAGGATGAATCGTGTCCTGAAGTACCATAGGCCTCGCTACGACAGGTATGTACTTCAACACCTGTTCACGGACTTCCTGTTGCGTATGAACGTGCGTGTAGTAACCGCGATTCAGACACGCCATCCACTGAATTTCGCGGACTTTCGTCACCTCTTTGCCTAGGAGGTAGGTGAACACTCTGACTGGGATGTAGGTGTTGTTGTCTTGCCAGTTCCACGTTTTAAACACCTGAACAGACAAGATTCGTAAAGCATCTCAGCTATTGCTTTATGATTAGACTGGGAATCTTTATGCAAATTTCTATTTTTGCATTTAATTTTATAGAGTTTAAAAGTTTCCTTCTGATGAGAATGATCTGAAGTATTGTTAATTTCTATAACGTCTACGTGTTTTTGGATATTTGAGAAATTTTCACGTACCATAAATGCATTAAGCTCCGCAGTTTATTTATGATTAGACTGCGGATCTTCATGCATTTATGGTTTCCAAAAATTTTCAAAAAATTCTAGAACATGAAATTATACAGAATTTAATACGATTTTGATTTATTTCAGATCTACAGGGTGGGGCGCTATAAACAGGTCACCTGAATAACTCGCTTGCTTTTGAAGATAGGAGGTAATGCATCAGACCAAACTTACTTACGTAATCTGATGTTACTAATTTTTTTATAGGTGGAGACGTCAAGGAGATATGAAGGTCATCTCTGTTTTTTTAAATGGAACAGTATGGTCCTTTATTTACATTCTGATAGTGTGTTTCAAGACGAATACAATGACCTATTATGAAGGTCATTATAGGTCACGCAAGGTCAGCTGCAATAGAAAATAAATTGTCTGAAAGCACTCTTCGAACACTTCGACGATTTACATGTACATAACATGTTATTTACGTACTCACTGCTAGTATATGTGTTCAAAATGACGACCTCGAAAATGGATACATAGTCTAAATTAGTCTAAAACGTAGCAATGCCGATGGCACTGTCCGATCAATTTCATTTCCATCTATTACAGAGCAAGCTCTTTTCCAAGCATGTTTTTGCATATCAACTCTTTGGTTATTGGTTTTCCGCGTTACAAATAGAAATGTACAGGTGTCAGAATATTAAAAAACCGTATTCTAATCGGTAGTCAAACAACTGATAACATTTCTGGATACAGAGAAGCGTACAATGTGATTGAATGTTTGTTTATGTTCTGTGACCCTTATCAATAATTACAAGAGCGGTATGCCAACAACCTGCGAAGACACAAAAGTATTTGAAGAGTGCTTTCAGACAATTTATTTTCTATTGCAGTAGACCTTGCATGACCTTGAACGACCTTCATAATAGGTCATTGCATTCGTCTTGAAACACACTATCAGAACGTAAATAAGAAACCATACCGTTCCATTTAAAAAAACAAGCTTAACCTTCATATCTCCTTGACGTCTCCACCTACAAAAAAATTAGCAACATCAAATTGCGAGCGCTTCGATACCAAGTAAGTTTGGTCTAATGCATTTTCAAAAACAAGCGAGTTATTCAGGTGACCTGTTTATAGCGCCCCACCCTGTATAAAGGCTACTACCACTGAGAATAAGATTTTAATTGCTCCCACTGTCTTAAAACTTGCCTACGAAAATTAAAAATTGCATTAACAACCGCAGTTTATTTATGATAAATGCAGAACCGCGTAGCAATTCTACAGCTGTGGAACAAACATACTCTAAAGCGAATAATTCAATTTTTCGCAATGGAGAAACGAATGTTCCAGAGTACCAGCTACTATCTCCTCGTTATCCGATCCCTATTCTACTCATTATCCCATTTCCAGAGCCATAATCCCGATTTCCGTGACAGTTTCACCACCGTCTAATCGAGCCACGTAACGGCTCGCGTAATCCTGACGCAAAAGCCATCGCGCGTTATCGTACACGATGCGTACGTCTTGGGTCTGGAGAGGAGAGATAAGGACACTGTCCGTAGCAGAGAAGAGCAAACGACAGAGAAGAGCAAACGACAGAGAAGAGGCAATTTGGAAAAATGAATTGAAAGAGGATACCAAACAGAAAGTAGTAAAGAAAGGAATACATACCGAGAAGAGTGAGACATGGAGCAACGGAGAAGAGAGAAAGCGGGTAATGATGAATAGAAAGAAGATAGCGCGGTGAAAGTACGAAAGAAAGGGAGAGCTAGAGGGAGAAGACGAGAGAGAGAGAGAGAGAGAGACAGAGAAGAGAGAGAGAGAGAGAGAGAGAGAGAGAGAGAGAGAGAGAGAGAGAGAGAGAGAGAGAGAGAGAGAGAGAGAGAGAGAGAGAGAGAGAGAGAGAGAGAGAGAGAGAGAGAGAGAGAGAGAGAGAGAGAGAGCAGGAAGCATTGCGATCTGCGATGGAAGGAATAGAGATGGCGGGAATGAGGGAAGAAAGAGCGAGTGTCCGAGGGATAGAGGGACAGAGGGACAGAAAGACAGAGACTACCGCGATCCTCGGTTGTTCGCGAGTGGGCTCTCATAAAAGTGAAGAGCTACTCGTCGGGAGGATAGAACTGGAAACGTGGAAACGTGGAAACGCGACCTTTTCCCTCCGGCTAGTGAAAATTCGCGGGAGAGCCACTTAATTTTAGTGCGGCTTTACGAGCAACCTTCCATCCGGTTCACCGAAAATGGCGGCTGTGCCACACGCTCCGGTTCGCAATTCTGCGTATCAAACTCGAATTTCTTTCTTTCAAAAATAATCATAACAAACATCAGTTGTTTAATATAAAAATCGTTAGCCGCGGAGAATATTTTCGCAAAGGAAAAAGTTGTTTTATACGATCTCATGTAATACCACCTCCCTCAAGAACATTTTTGGTAAATCCTGCATACTATTGTACTTACGTAGAAACGAATCTCAGTTGAGATTTAATAAATACTTAATAAAGAACAAAGATTCTGCTCCGTCGTAGATAAACATTTTTTGCAGGGATCATTTCGTTTCGTTGAATTGGGGATACGAAAGGGGATACGGTCGGCGGGATAAAAGGAATACCTCGGTCAGATTTCCAGGAACACCATCGGTGACGAGCATGATTAGCTGATTGCACGGCGTGTCTGCCCCACACCCACGCGTCTCCCTGTAATTGCTGAGCAGCTCGAACGCTTTGCCGAAGGCCTCGGTCAAATTCGCCTGGCCCTCGGTTTTCACAGTCGCGATCGCGTTCTTAAAAGTCTCCACGTTCTCCGGCGTGGCCTGGATCAGTATGTCCTTGAAACAGTCCACCACATCCGTTGTTCCGTTCGTGTAGCTCAACACTGTCACGAAGTCGTTGTTCGACAGGGTGTCCAGGATCGCGTTTATGGTCGCCTTCGCTGGAAGCAAGAACAATTTTGGTAATTATTTAGGTCTTCTCACCGATGACCTTGACATTTGAAATATATTGTCAAGGTCATCATTCTGAACAACTTCCCCCTGTACATGTTTCCGCCGCTCGTCCTTCGTTTTTTCGAATTGCAATTTGTTTCAACATATACAAATTAGGTACGTTTCGAATAAGATATATTTCCCATCGTTCGACGTTTCGTGTCTTACGGTTGGATAAAAATGTTTATCGTCTGTTAGAGTATCGGAAAACTCATCATAGGTTTCCACTTGACCCAGGAGTATGCGCGCCACCAGTACTTACGTTAGTAGGCGCGCGTCGGTCATTTCGACCGATGCTAATATGTATAATGATAAATAATTTAATAAAATGACTAATATAGTAAAAATAATGTGTAATATCGTCAGATAAATAAAGTCTCCATGCATCAATAGACGTTTTAGCATTCATAGCAGTAGGTCTTACTCCTTGACGTTCTTAGTTTTACTTTTGGTTCTAGGTGGTAGTTTAGACCATACAGTTGTTTTATCTTTGCCAATGTAATGGATTGTAGAGTTCTGGAAAATTTATTTTTATGCAAATGATACATTGTAATTAATTTTAAAAATAAAATATTATATACAAATTTTTGCGAATGCAAAATTTACATATAATAGTATAGTGTCCTTTTATCAATTTGAATTTAAAACTTGATTTTTATTTTTTCACAACACCAATAATTTATCATATTTTGTATCTATTTTTTCACAAAATGTACTTATAAATTTTCTTCAGATTAGAAAATGTATCTTGAAAATAACGAATAAGTACTTACGTTTTCTTCATTGGAAATATATGTCTCCTCTGAATCGGATAATATTTCTATGTCTGAGCAATCAATTTCCGAATCAGTATTGTGATCGGATTCTACTACATAATCGGAATCTTCTGCCGAATCACTGACCTCGTCTTCAATGTCTTCAACATATCCGAAATTAGCCATCATTGCCACACAGTATGCGTCAAACTCGATAGACGAAATCAGACTGACGTTAGCAGACGCTATGGTCGAATAGACCCACGCGTTAGCGATACTGTTTTAAAACCTACACGAATGCACCTAAGTATCGCCCCGTAAGATAAACAAGTCGAAACCCCCTTCAAATGAGAATAGCTCGACGGAAAAAATCAACAGTCGAAGATTGATTATATTTCAATATATACGAAATCGTCGGTCAAAAAGACCAACATGCGCGTACTCTCGGGTTAAAAAGATGCACTCGGGAAGAACGACCTTGAAACCTCGTAAGAAGAGAACCTTGAAGAGAGATCGTTTCTGGCCATCGAATAAGTGTTTTATCGAGTGTGCTTCTTTTTTTTTATAGAACAGAATGATGATAATGGAGATGTATTTAAGTAGCAACGATTTTTGTGCCAAGTGCTACAAGATCGAATTTCTTTGGTGTTTAATGGTTTTACCGAGGATATTACTGATTACGGTAACGACCATAGGATCCGCGATACCCGTGCGAAGGTGCAATCGCGTCTGCATACTATCCTCCCCTAAACAATGCACGCGTAACCTCAGGTTTGCGGTGCACTCCAAGTATGCATTACACGGCTAACAGACGGCGACCGCAAGCGTATTCCAGTTGCGATTCTGACACAGCTGCCTGGGATGCGCCGAATAGAGCAACAGAAGTTACCGACTTCGCGTGTGAATCGATTTGTACACGCGGGGAACGACGAAGATTGTCACAAAACAATCGACAACATTTTCCGTTACGATATATTACCAAAAGTTAGCTTCTCGATCGATGCAAAAAGCATCTAAGCACTTGACATCTTTATATCCTGTCAACACATTCGTGACATTTTTCCGATTAAAATGAGTCCAAACACGACACTGTTCGGATCATGTTTACTCTTTTAAACCACGATATTGACCCTCGATTATGCGGACTAATGCGATTAGGCGAATGAGTAAATATGATCCGAATTGCATCGTGTTTGGGCTCATTTTAACCAGAGAAATGTTGCGAATATGTTGGGAAAAGTTCCATAAAAAAATAATGAAAAACAAAAAATTTCTATCATTGGCCTCGAGCTTCCGAGCTCCTCGAGGGGTATATCTTACGGCGGATACATTCTTCACAAATATCCTGCGCATCTTTTTCACATACAATCAAGTTATTAGTGTACACTAGGGTGGACCTTATTTTTTAACCAAAAAATTTTGGGCACACCTCCCCCCTCCCCTCCAATATTGTTCCATGTCATGAAAAAATGATATATCCAAAGGTTTAGATCAATCGGAGGTCGGGATGGCGTGCCTCATCGAGCGCTAAATGTGATGAGTATACTGAAAATTCAAGTTAAATATTTTAAACCTACAAAAATATCATAATTCCCTACATGCACTCAAGTACAAGTGTACTTTGTACGAATTAAGATTATTTCACATTAATTAGCCTGTCTAATTTCTGTCCGCCACCTTACCGCTAACAAGTCCGTTTTCGCGAAGCGTAACACCGCTCCGGTGAGATCGACGCGTTTTAATTGGAGTAATACCTCTAATTCGTCCATCCCAAATCAGATGGATGACCTAGGCTATACATATATTCTATAAAAATATTATTATTTAGAGATCAATTGACATTATCAACGGATGAAGAACATGGAATACGTCAGATTTGCATTGTTATCAGTAAATTGTATTTATAAACATGGATCCAAGCTCCAATTGCTGCAGAGGCTTCAAGACAAGACCATGAGTTTTTAAAAAGTCTATACGCGTATAGTGCCATCGATGACCAAGTAATTCGCGTAGCACTATGAAAATTTTGTAATCATTTGTGGTATTTAACATCCGAATCTGTAGCTCTAGCCTTTTCTCATCCCAATATTCTGCATCATATAAAAAAAGCAAATGGTTGTAGGTTTAGATACCGTTAATGATGATGATGTAAAAAGATTAGTAGTTGATTCAAATAATGTAAATGAGTACGTTGGTAGCAACATTGCAGCCTTAATTTCTAAAAAAAACTTTAAATTTTTCTAAAAGATTTTCAATTTCCCTAGATTTTGTAAATAAGGAGCCCTCAGAATGGCATAGTGATTCCAGTTATAACTAGAGATCACGGTTTTGGACGTGTATTGAGGATACACGTGTGTTACAGCAAAAAGGAACCGTCTTTTGCCGGAAAATGTAAACACTTTGGTTTTTCTTCATCAAAATAAGCAGTTAATTGATTAAGGTTTATTAACAGAAATGATGCTGCTTGCTCATTTTCGCAACCTATCATGTTAACTCTTGTTATATATTTCAATGTACGATCCGTGTATCCATGTACTTGTATACACGGGCACACGTGTATCAAAATACACGGATAATACGGATGTATTTTCAATACACGTGAAATGGGTATCTCTAGTTTTAACGTAGACTTAAATTGTATAGTACATAATTTAGCTGTAGTTAATGATTCCGCAGAGCGCGAAGTCAAACTTATGCAAGAATTTAACGATGTACTATCGCGAAATGAAGAAGAAAAACAATTTATATCGCAAACTGTATCAGACTACAGAAAGCGTTATTCGGAAGCAAAAAAGACTATGTTAATGAAAAATTTGTAAAATGTCTTTAGAAGTGTTGCCATCTGCAATATATTAAAAAGTATTTAAATTCAATAGCTCTATTTTCTTTCCTTCGCTTTTATATTTATATGGTGTAATATTCACCACATCCAATTAAAAATATTATATTCTGATTAAATATAACATATTTATGTCGAACGTTAATTTCTCTACTTTTTAAATTAGTATATGAATACAAGTACATAAAAGAATCGGTACTTTCAATAAAATACATAAAATTTAGCATATATATTTACAAAAATATGATAATTAGTTAATTGTTATATTGAAAATATTACATTTTGGTACTATTATAATCAATATTTTGACCCAAGAAGAACATTTAGTCATAATCAAAAGTCTTTCCTTCAAATATTCCCATTCCTACAAAATTTCATGTTTTTCGCAACTTCAGCGTCAATGAGGCACCCTTATCCCCTTATCCGATCAACTTCATCTTCTGCAAGAATTATTTTCTTACCCAATAGCACAATTTTGGGGGGGGGGGGGGCGTGAAAACAATCTCGCAAAAAAAATTTCACCAGGTATAGCTACGGTCCACCCTATAGTGTACACGGTGGTTGAATACAGCCGCATGTAAAAATTCATGAAATGAAAAATCGTTGGAGCTAGTTACCGATGGTTTTCCCCATGCCTGTCATGCTGCCGCTGGTGTCCATCAGGATCACCATGTCCTTGCTGCAGGTGGCTGCCTCGATGAACCAGCTGCGCACCCTGCAATCATAGATGTCGGCTTCCTCCTCTTCTTCGTCGTCAGATTCACCGTTCCCATCCCCGTCGCTGCCGGCGCTCTCCGCAGTAAGCTCCATCTTCCACTGCATGGCAGGATACTGTCGTAGCATGCCGTTGACAGTGCCGAAATACTGCCATGAGAGAGCCGGGTCCGACTCGTAGTTCTGACGGAAGACAACGTCGAGAACCTCTGTCTTCTTGATGTCCTCGGCGACCGGCGGCGACAGGTCGTACACGTTCGTCGGTATGTGCACCGAGGAGAAGCTTGTGTTCACTGGGATGTTGTAGAAATGCGAGTCCGGTGTCAGCTCTATGTCCCTGTCAACGATTCATTGTTGTTCAGATTTAGAATTCACTGTTAAAATCAAGAGTCGAATCAAACTGTACATTTTTCTATAGAAACGTCATTTGGAGCAGGGCTTCGGAGTCGGGAAAAAATATATCGACACCGTCTTCAACTTTGGCTATTTTGTATATAAATCATTAATAAATATCTCAAATTGATATGCATTTTCTAACTATTTCCTGAAAGTGAGAAAGTAACAGTCGTGTAGTGTTACATCAGAGTTATCTGTTCCACATAGATAGACTTTAATACAATATTTCTACTATCTATTCAGTTTTATTACAACTTTTAATTATTTTGAGTACATATTTGTTCAATTTGGAAAGTTGGAATCGGA
Source organism: Lasioglossum lativentre (assembly GCA_916610255.1). Lineage (NCBI taxonomy): Eukaryota > Metazoa > Arthropoda > Insecta > Hymenoptera > Halictidae > Lasioglossum > Lasioglossum lativentre. Next base: position 33,216,502 of record OU744356.1, on the reverse strand, counting down.
GTCGGAGTTATGAATATTGTCTACCGACTCCGAAGCCCTGATTCGGAGTACTAAGATCATGTCTTTTGCAAAAGAAAAACGTGGAACTAATCGTAGCTAACGCCTTAATATCTTAGGATTCTCTGCAAAAAAACTAAATCTAGCTAGAGCCATGGAGCAATAATATCTTGAGACCTAGAACTAATCCTATTTAGGGTTTGTACTATCAAGGAAAGGTCGCAGCTGGTGCGCCTCCAATTGCTATGAAACTTGGTAGGCTTGGAGAACAGCCAAAAATATTAGATACGTACTTTTTGAGCAACAGTAATTCGAGTTTAAGAGGTGAAACTACCCTCCGAAGTGTTTCTATACCTCTAACAAAGTAACTCGGAAAAATAATATACAATAAAGGTACAAAGAATAATATAGCTCGATTATCGAATTTTTAGAAATATCAATTTCCTGTGAACGAGAATTCACGTTCGTGCTAGCCAAATTGATGAAAGTGTACGATACTTGTATAAATGTCCGAAGAACCCTTAATGCCACTCCTCGTTCGGCTTTAACATCTTCAAACAGAAGGGAATTCAGAGCAGAAGAGAACGCTAGACCTAGTTCGTAGGTCAATCGTTCTAGGAATCGATGCCGAAGACATCCGAAGCTTCTCAGCCTAATTCCACTCGATATCGCGGTACGAGTGTCTCGGGGAAACCGAACCGAACCGACCACTGTTCAAAAATTGCTAAACGCCCGACATTTCGACAATTACGGTAGAGATCTTATCGACAGTTACGGAGAGAACACTGTATCATGAAAAAGAAAAATGAGAGATTTCTGTAGCACCTGTAGACTTCGGAGTTCTTCTTCATGTTCTTCGGAAGCTTCGGTGCCTTCTGATTGGCCACGAGGCTGTATTTCCCGGAAACATAGGTGAAATTCCCGTCGTTCTCTTCGGGTAACCAATTCTCGGCGCTCTCCTCAGCCGTCGCGCGGATGCAGGTCACCGCATCCATCTTCCGTCGCAGCATCCTGCCGACGTTCTCGCTGATTATGCTCACTAATTCCTCCCCGGACTTATCCTCCACTCGCGTATTCATCGCCTTGTATTTCTGCAATTCATCGGAGGACTCTCTCTCTATCTCTCTCTCTCTCCCTCTTTCTCTCTCTCTATCTCTATCTTTCTTTCTCTATAGGCTGTAGGTATAGTTACGCGTTTCCCCAGTGTATCCCCCCCGCGTTCATCCTCTCTTCGTATACAGGGTGTCCCATTTGAAATTTCCCATGCAAATATTTCCGAAACTGTAACTCGTTGCAACAAAATATTGTGTGATTGCTAAAGTCATGATACGTTTCTAACAGATGGTGTAAATTCCTGTACACAGGGTGTCCCAAAAATGTTGTACTTCCAGAGTTGGGCAAAATTTTGCATCTAAATAAAAATTTCGAATAACGAATAAAACATAAAAAAATTTTTATTCGTTATTCGATGGTTCGAATATAAAAGGTACATATCTTTATTCGACGAGCATCGAATAAATAATTATATTCGACGAAAATTTATCCGACCAATAAAGATAATTTTTCTTATACGAGTGGCTTTAGTCGAACTTCGAATAATTTTTTCATCTTTTATCTGTATCTTTTATTCGGAGGCTTATGATAAATCTTTCCACAATTACTGCCAACTCTAATAAACGCGAACCATCGAATAATGAATACAAATTTTTTTATTTTTTATTCGTTATTCGAAATTTTTATTTAGATGAAAAATTCGCCAACTCTGCGGCGAGCGTTGATCTCCGAACACCGAGCTCCGAACGCCGAGTTCCGACTGTCCAAGACCCAAACGACAGCGACTAACAAACGGCAATACAATGTAAGCAGATGGGGAATCACACACGAATGAAAGTTTATACTTTTAGATTTTTCAATATTCCTTCATAAAATTATTACGAGTGAATTGAGGTGCTTTTCCTGATGAAAATGAGTCCAAACTCGAGTGTAATGGAACAATTTTTAATGATACGTAATGTTATGATTAAAATTAAAATCTTATTAAAGGTAGTCCAAATGATGTCGTGTTTGGACTCATTTTCATCGGGATGATCTCTACAACTCATTCGTATTATACAAATATGAAAGTTTAAATTGTCAATAATGTTTGATTCCCCAGGTGCTTACAATGTATGTATGCTGTTGGTCGGTCGCTGTCGCTGGTCTTTCAAGTTCAGCGATCGTCGGGCCTCATCGCTGTTTATTCAAGCTAACAAAAATTATTCGAAGATTTATTCGAAGCCTTCGAATAAAAGATGAAAAAATTATTCAAAGTTCGAATAAATCCGTTTCGAATAAAAAAAATTATCTTTATCCGTCGGATAAATTCCCGTCGGATAAATTCTCGTCGGATAAAATTATTTATTCGAAGCTCGTCGACCTCTATTGTTTTCTATACGAAACTATGGAACTATATTCAGATTGGCGTGTGGCTTGTCCCTAGAAGAATTCAACGACGACACTTTCATATTCAAAGGTCGTTCAAGGTCATTTAGTGCAGTTCAAAATTTAGCTTATTAGTAGAAGGATGCACATCCACCGAGAGAAGATTAATGACATAAGATGTGCCTTCCGCCCCCCCCCCCCACCGAAATAAAGTTTCGTTTGAAATATTTTGTTACAACGAGGTACAGTTTGGGAAATAATTGCGTGCGAGACTTGAAATGGGACATCCTGTATAGTATACACCTTCATCCCCGTTCTCTGACCCGGATTCCGACGGTTTTTCTTTTGCCGTGCCGCGCCGCCCCGCGAAACGTATTATTAATTTCTTGCGGCGAAACCCTTCCATCTTTCCCACCCCTGCCAAGCCACAATGGCCGCTCATCTTTCGCGCCCGCATTGTCCCCTGAACAATAAACCGCGGGGAAAAAGTTTTCGAGCAATCGGGACTAGAAGTACTGTCGTCCTGCCACGCCGGCACGGGGATTTAAAAAAAAAATTTCCAACAACTTCCGGTCATGTGGTTTTTCATTATAACGCGTCGATTACCGTCGACACAGCGATTAGAAACATTCGGTAAAATTCAGTGTATTTAACAGTAGATCTACGGAACTTTAAAACTGACTATTTCACGTCGGAGTTGGGCATATTTTATTTGAAATAAGATAACTAGACTGCGGATTTTATGCATATGTGACAAAAATGGGCACGTGCAATTTAAAACGGTGGACATATTATAAAGATTTCACGACATCGCTGTATTAGTTTCAGATTAATTATAAAGTAATTAGAAGAAGAAAGAAATTTTTATTTGGCGTCTGTGTCATGCAATTAATTAATGCAAACATTTTTTATTTTGCCTGAAGAACCACAGTATAAAGATAAGAAATAATGTGCGCGATTACGTGAACGCGTGAAGGATTAATTAATTCTAACACCCGATGCAGATAAAGTCTGGATCGTATAAAAATTTAAAAACACATCATTTTTTGCGTGCTCAATTTGGAACATATGCGGCAGCCTATTGTATTACAAATCGCTAGTGCATCTATTAATAACGACACCCACGTGGCATGTGGTATTTCAATAGCTATGCATCGTAGTTGCATGGTTGCTAACAATCGCCTTTATCAAATTCGCTGTAAAATATAAAATTAAGAAAAAAAAATTCCGAGATTTCAATTTTGTGGAATAAAAATTAAATTATTTAAATGAATGGGACAAACAAAATCGAGATTTTGGTGGTAATGAAGGCGATTAGGATGGCTAAAACACGTCACAGGCGGCATCTGTGCACAGAAGCTACGCTTAAAAGCTCTAACTGGGTTTCCCAGTGTGGATCACCTACGAATTTACGATTCCTCGAAAGATAAATCGTTTCATTTTAGAAAAATATATTTTCACTCTAATCGTCTCCTGTCGTCGATGAATTATTCGACGAGAAAGAAATTATCAATGATGCTATTATTATCGTTGGTACTATCGTTAGGCCAGGCGATTTATCTTGAGTCGATATGTGGCGACGAGTGACCCTCTATCGCGAGACTTTTCTTCATTTACAAAGTTTTTCCCAGTTCTTTATCGACCACGTTCATCTTAGGTATCAATCAATCTTCTTTTTTTACCGGGGTGCATACATTGATTGAGATTTGTTGTCGATATTAACCCTTTGCACTCGAGTGGTGACTCGAAGGCGCCACTAATAAAATTCTTATACCATTATTCAAAATATTTGTTGCATTATTAAATTTATATTCGATAAATTATTAAACGTATTTAATATTTTCATAAACTACTAAAAGTATTATATATCAGTTTTATATTGATAAAATTAAGAAAATCATAGAAATCTCCGAGTGCAAAGGGCTGATACAGAACAAACTTTGCAAAACCAAAACTTGAACGTCTGTTCAATTTTAATTTTATGCATTTTACAAAACTCTAATTAACCCTTTCCTGTGCCTTGCGATTCGTATAGAAAATTAACATTTTTTATAAAAGCCCGCTGCTTTTCTTTTTCTGTGCTTTCCAATTGCTGCAGAAAATAAAAATCTATAATCAATCCTGAAAAATTAATTCGAAAGTGTGCTACATTGGATCGAGCTTTCTAAAAATCCGCAAGAGCCACCGACGATGACTCAACCCTCCGTCTAGTTGTTAATTCACATTTTCTCCAGTTCATTCTCCCTTTGTCATTCCCCGCCCGTTAAGTGACAATAATCGCGTGCACGAAGGCGTAACGAAAATAGTTGCTGCGATCAGCCGATACTGATAGAAGGAACGAGATGGTGAAAGGTGGAAAAGAGAGAACGACACTATGTGGCGCGATCATCGTACGTTTCTCGACCTACCCATGCAACCGAAATGATTCCTGCCGCCTCGTTCATTGGTCCGAGCCGTCCAAAGCGGCAGGAATCGTTTGAGAATCTTCGGAGAGAAGAGTAGAAGGAAGAATAGTTAAGAAACTCACGCTGAATAGTTCTTCTGGTCGCGCCACCTTCTCCGCCAGTTCCCACAATTCGGCGCCCAAGGTCTCTGCCCACCGTATCACGCTGCAAATAATTGAATAACAACAATTTCAGTCACGATCTCCGTCAAATTGACGATCGACTCTTCAGGAATGCCCGCTTAATTCTATAACAATTGCACGAACCGTGTTTATCCCCCAATATGTGCTCCCTCGGATCGATCGATTCATCTTTTTCAATTTTGCATTTCTCGAATTTCTTCGAAATTCTATAAATTTCTTAATAATCAATCTATTACTATTATTAGCTATTTGTGATGAATAAATATCTAGCTAGAGCTGTCATGAAATCGTCAAAATCATCGGCCTTCCGAGGGTTAATTACTAGAAATAGCCTCCCTTCAATTTTATTTAAATTTCCCTAGAACGATGATAATATAAATATTGTATAGTGTCTTTTTTTTTTTATTGCACAGATGTGATAGATGAATCGTCAAGGACTCATCGAAATAAATCTAATAAACAAAGTCTAGTTCGAAATTGATTTTAACTAAAATTTCAATGTTCTTTACAAGAAAATAATAAATCTCGTATAGAAAACTGTCTGATGTTTAATTCGAAGAACCAATGAAGAGCTCACTGAAATTAGCCTAACGTACAAAGTTAACGCCACTTATGAAACTATAATGTATAACGCTAATACGGATTCGTATTGCCGAAGAATCGCCACGCGGTATCCAGCAATTGGCGACGGTCCAGCATAGACTAAATTCGGAGAAACTGAACTCTGCCTTTCGCTGGACGAGTAAACAATAATAACAGTTTCTGTTATCATACCGGATGCGATTTATCGCGGAGACGTAATTAGGCTCATTGAAGCGTCGCGTGTTCGTGGGCCACGATTATCCTTTGTTCTGCAATTAACGCCGAAACCACTGTGTTCTATCTTAATAATGTTGTCGACAGATTCGAGAATTTCTTTTTTCGAATCATATCATTGACAATACTTTTTTATCTTACGATGCCAAGAGGGTTTTATGCATTTCACAAAAATTTCATCTATTTCATTCGTAGAAGCGTTATCATTAACAATTATTAGTTACTTGATAATGAAGTTTTCATCTCGCACTATAATCTGGTTAATTCCAGCATTATTAAATTAATATTCGGTGGGATTAATTTTACGACAATATTTAAGCATTACTCATTCATATATACGTATAGTAGATTTTGATTTGAAATCATAATCACGAGTTTGACTCTTTATTAAAACAAAATGAAGGGGTTAATATTGTCACTGTATACCAAAAATTGAACTCACATTCGCGTATCCCTGCCGAAGCAGCCGGCATAATGGAAACAGAGAGCGAGGAAGATCAAGCACTGATAGATTTTCGGTCGCATTTTTGGGGATAGCGATCTATTTGCCAGCACCGAGGCAGAATTCGTTGCATCGTCTTCTCATAATGATATTTCCTCGTCGGGAAACCGGCACAGCACAGAGCACGTTTCACCGTAGCTTCGAAGACTGGCGTTTCGTGGCTGGTTTTCCACGGGGCCGGCGAGATGTCCCGATTATTTTTGGTACAGGAACTGCGCGCCGCCGTTACTTTCGCGTGGTCCTGTGTATTTATAAAATCTCCGGCCCTCTGCTCGAACGCGACGCCATGCCACCGTGCTCGCGTTCACCGGAAAACGCCACTTTTCCCCATGGTTTCCCATCTTTTCCCCCTCTTACGTAACACGGAACATCGGGGACTATGACTTTCATCTTCGCAATGAAGACAAAAAATAGGTAGACTTGTTTAAAATAAAAAATTCCTTTGCGTTTATCGACGTGTTAATACGGTCAGTGATTATAGAAGGCTGCGGATTTTTATGCATTTATGGCAAAAATAGGTAGCACACAAAACTGAAAAGACACAGTCGCGATGCCACATCGGTCATACATGACCACAATTTTTATACCAAACATGAAAATTAATTTTTACTAGAATCTGTTGAGTCAATCTTTTATCAAGATCTGCAAGGTTTGAGAATGTTACAAAAATTATTGTTACGATAACCTTTGTCTTCTCTATTCTTGTATTATTAATATAGATCAGTGATGGGCATTTTTGACTGCCGCAGTCAAGAAGCTTCCCCCACCAACTACTCTTTTGTGCAGCGCGCACCTTCGCTGCGCATCGGTGCCTCATCGTGCCTTCTAGTGCCTTCGTTTCCCCCCTCATACGTCCCCCCATAGCTGACGAGGTTGGTGGGAGAAGTAAGCAACTCAGGGGCCCCTACCGTGCCCATCACTGATATACAGGGTGTCCCAAAAGTACTTCAACTCCGGGAAATGGGAGGTTCCTGAGGTCATTTCAAGCACCATTTTCCTTTTGCAAAATGTTGTCCGCGGCTTTGTTCAGGAGTTATTAACGAAAAACACGGACCAATCAGAGCGCGAGCTCGACGCTCGCTGGCACGTTCAGCGCGGCAAGCCGGCAGGCGGTTGGCTGAACATGCTAACGAGCGTCGAGCTCGCGCTCTGATTGGTCCGTGTTTTTCGTTAATAACTCCTGAACAAAGCCGCGGACAACATTTTGCAAAAGGAAAATGGCGCTTGAAATGACCTCAGGAATCTCCCATTTCCCGGAGTTGAAGTACTTTTGGGACACCCTGTAGATAGTAGATTTTATGCATTGATGACAAAACGGTGTAATTTAAAACAGTAAAAACAATAGAAGATTTTAAAGATATTGTAAAATTATTTTTGAGCTATTAAACATATTAAGAAGGAAAATAAATTTCTATTTCACTCCAGTTCGTTACAGTTCAGATAGAAAATTCCTATTTTGCATAAAGATCTGCTGTCTAATTAATTAAAGAAGTTGTTCTGATTTTGTGTGACTTTTGCGGACATTAACGTGGCACTCGACGTGTTAAAAGATCTAGAGGATATTTTTGTTGGTTTAGGGCTTTAAACATTCAGAATATATTTCACTTATTTTAACTCTATTTTTATTTGGACACGGAAGGCACGTCTTTACTTTACGAATGACACATTGAGACAGACAGTCATAGACGAAGAATTTGCCACGTATTTACTGACCTTATCGATCATTCTCATGGAAACAAAAACTAAGTACTATATACCACAGGTACGCGGACCCATCTCGTTTGTATTGAAATCGTGACGTGAAGAAAGAGAGAAAAAAAAAGATAATTTTTGTATACACATATACAGGGTGGTCCACGCAACTTGCACACCTATAATAACTTCCAAAGTATGCGTTGCACGAAAAAGTTTTGTATATGCATAGAAGTTGCATGGTTTGAAGAGGTACATTATGTAGTGTATTTATTTTTTTTACAGGTGGAACCGTTTCGGAGATTTGAAGGTCGACTTTGTTTTTTTATATGGAATACTATATTTTTTATACCAAAATATGGAAGAATGTCGAATTCTGAGTAAAAAAGTATCGACCTTCATTAGCCCTAAACCTAATAATTAACGAATAATTGCACTTTATTTCCAGAAAATTTTCTTCGCGTAATATCAAGTTAGAAAATCAACCTTATCATAGATTTTCGCAGGACAGCTTCTTAACATATTACGCGAAGAAAATTTGCAGGAAATAAAGTTACTCGTTAATTATTTGGTTTAGGGCTAATGGAGGTCAATACTTTTTTACTCAGAATTCGACATTCTTCCATATTTCGGTATAAAAAATATAGTATTCCATTTAAAAAAACAAAGTCGACCTTCACATCTCCGAAACGGTTCCACCTGTAAAAAAAATAAATACACTACATAATGTACCCCTTCAGACCATGCAACTTCTATATACAAAACTTTTTCGTGCAACGCATACTTTGGAAGTTATTAAAGGTGTGCAAGTTGCGTGGACCACCCTGTACATCAAACCTTCATAAAATAAAAGAATAACCAACAATTTCTACGTTATTTTCGACTTTTGAAAACGATATCTGAAAATCTTTGACTTTCAATTTAAAATCGTCACGAACTTCCGTTCCAATTCGATACATATAAAAGAAAAAGCGTAGACTTTCATATATCGAACCGATCGAAAATCGCATTACTCGAGGATGCAGCAATTCATCGATTGGAAACCCGTCGATTGCGGAACGGTCTTTTGAAATGATGCAGTATGTAGTGTATTATGACGTGTATGTAAGTATGTACCTCCGGGGCTCCGGAGCTTAAGTGCTCGACCGCTGGACGCCACACCGATTCGTTAATAGAGCGTTCGAGAAGAGTATAGTACAGACACAGCAGAGTAGAGAAGTGAACGCATGTTTTCGGCGTTACGCAACGTTGGCGACCAAGAAGAAACCGTCCCGCGCGTGGCGGAGTTTTCGAGCAGTCCGCGAAATCTTATATCGCCGCCTCGCATTTCTGCTGTTCTTCTCTTGCCTCGTAATCCAACACTCCCTCGACGGCCGTTCAAAAGCCGTTAACACACTAAACCATGCGATTACCCGAGAGGGATCATACGATTCGAAATCGAAACGCGACTTCCGGTTCCTGGACGGTCCGTGTGTTTCGTTAATAACTCCTCAACGAAGCCGTGGAGAACATTTAAGCAAAGGAACAAAATTATTTCCGATGCCCTTATAGGAATCACCATAATTTTCAACGAAATACAGGGTGTCCCACGTAACAGTTTTCGTGATTTTTTAAGTATGTACTTGCGATAATCCGACAAAAATATTTTAAACAAAACCTGATCAGTTTTCGATTGGCTATACATTCCAATAAAAAAATGTTCGAAAATTTCTTTTTTATTATTGTCAAGGCCACCTTCATGTTTTTAAATGGCAGTTCAAGGTCGTCCGAAGATCATGGTATACTAGATCGTTGAATTCGTCTTGACACGGGCTGTAATACTGTTAAGTCAAAACTACAAAGTGCCATTTAAAAAAAATGAAGGTGACCTTAACAATACTATAAAAAAAAATGTTTTTCGAACTTTTTTTTATTTCAATATATAGCCAATCGAAAATTGATCAACTTTTGTTGAACATATTTTTTGTTAGATTATCGCAAGTACTTAAAAAATCGTGAAAACTGTTACGTGGGTCACCCTGTATACAGTACGTCCATTTTAAGTGTCTCCACGTGATCATTACTATATAAATATCGGAGATATAAAACAATGTTTCAGATGAAAGTTCTATGGTATCGTGAGGGACATATCGCGATGATAATTGTTTGACCTTGGTATAACATTGGGATGTCCTGCGAAGGTCTCGTTTAATTTTTTTAATGGAACCCGAAATTTTTCATTGTAGTTTCCTATAGTACTAAGACATTTTCAAAAATATTCCTAAACATATATTTTGCATAGGTCTTTATCTAGTTATTTATTTTCAAAGTTCGTATTCCGCCGGGATTAGCGTTATCCAATGAACACGAGGAGGTTGCAAGGTCAGAGTTTGTACATTATATTATTCATTCATCATTTTATTAAAAATAAATAAATAAATACATGTGTTGCATAGTTCTTTTGCATTCACAAAATAAAATTTCCCAGATCGAAATTTCAAATTTTAGGAAAGTAATTTGGAAATGTTGCCGGTTCCTCGCTCGACAATCGAATTTTTCGTTTGGCCTGCCGAATCGGATCTTTTACGACCCGTTTCGAAATCGGCAAACCGATTGATTGAGTTCGAGGAACCCCCTACCTCGAATCAGCTCTCCCAGTTCGCAAATCACCACCGCAAATTACTCGCCAGTCTCTCGAATAATGCGCTTCCAGAAAAACTTCCTTTAGTCGCGAAAAGAAACTCCGATCCGAAAGACTGGCGAAAATGAATGGTGGTTTTTTGTTAGTAAAGTGATTATTGCATAGAACGGCTTTGAACTGTGAAAACCATAAACGATCTTTCTGAAAATGCTTCGAAAAAACGTTAATTTGTTCAGAGGATTGAACCGAGTGTTCCGTGACGCGTTAATCGTCGCGTGAGATTTATGCTGTTTGCATATTTTAGTTGTACAAAAAGCAAATAGGTTGGACATACCTTACGCTATTACTCACTATGGTTTTTGTTTCGCTATTCATCGAGTATGCTTGCTAACACAATAATTAATTAACATAAATCATGGTTCTTTGGTATTCGGTGCATTGTTTATTTATTAATGGTTCTGTACAGAGTGATAAGTTGTTTAGCAATTTTCTGCAAGATTCTTGCAAGAATAAAGTTGTTCAGTTTGATAAAACTTTTTAATTTATTCAGTCGATCGTTAATCAAAGTTTATTTACGATTGCAAGAAGAGGAGTGCCTAGTTTTTTCATTTGGCTGACGTATACTGGACTATTTTCTGTGATTGAAAAACTTGCAGAAATGCAAACATCGATGCAAAACCTAACGAAAAATTTCTTTCTATCCAATAGTTCACAGAACCTATTTGAAAAATATTGAAAATATTTTGAGAGTTACTTAGCCGTTTCTCCTCTATTTAAACAGTTCCTAAACCATTTCTCCTCTATTTAAACAGTTACTAAACCATTTCTCCTGTATTCAAACGTTTATAGAACTTTCTCTTTTACTTAACACTAAATCTAGCACGGTGAAATGACCGATTTTATATTTTAGAATTGAAATTGTAAAAACTCGTATAATGGAATAAATTTCTTTGCCCGAGCATCTATTATTTTGAAAATTACGGACAATCTCAAGAAATGTGTTGCCATTTTTATAAAGCAAAATTGACCACATACTTGGTAGGTTTAGTATTTATGGGTCAATAAACTCTTTCGTTTTATTTCACAGATCACAGAACTATTTCTTTTCCAATCAAAGAAGAAGAATCTTTTTTCGGGCCAGGTCGACTGAAAATTTCTTTTGGAAATTCAACAAATTGAACAGTTTCTTCTATTTAAAGGAAATCTTCGAACTCGAAGAGTTATTCCTGAGGCTCGCTCCTAATGATTGAGGCAACGCGTGACATAGTATGAGTCAATCATGGTTCGCGTCGGTTTTCACGAGGGCGGACCACGTGGTTGAACGACGGGGACCATGGTTGCAATTCGTGGCGTGCGTACGTGCAATTATCGTGCAATAAAAATAACGTGTATATTCCCTCGAATTGCGAGTACGTATTCCTATTGATCGCCTGACCAGATAAATAAAATCCGTCTATCAACTTTTGTCAAATCGATTTTCCTTCGAGGTTTTGCTGATAAATAGTGAACTTGAACCCCTCATTTCATGAAAAAATATTCCGTTTTGGTAAACATTCATTCACGTAAGAATGTCAATGTGGGAATGGACTTCAACCAATGCGATCGACTAATAGACAATTAACCGAGCTGGTCGGATGATCGATTTTATAATGGAGCATACTATTCGTCGTCTTCGTCATCTTAATCGACACTTAAATCCAATGAACGACTTCCTGTGTGTGAAACTTCACACCTTTAGGATGTATGCTGTCCGTGATGTTTGGGACTATTTAGGACTGTTCGTGGCTCCGTTTAACAATTTTTTAAAATAAATTTTTCGATGGAGTTCCTGCAGAAGTAGGGAAAGAACCATATTCTTTTCTGTTGATCCCAGTAAAAAGATCATTATCTGTGTATTCATTAAGAGACAGAGTTGATTTCAAGAAGCATTATATGATTTTACATTTATTTCAGCTTCAGAAACGATTAGTATTTTAGTTCTATCGCTTTCAAGACTGGTATAAGATTGGAGAATTTCTCGGCTATTTAAAATTTTACATTGACCAGCACAAAGTCTTCAGTTTGAAAACCAATCGAATAGTATATGCTTTCTTGAAGGAGCGATTGCATAAAAAATATCACCGTTCACCACTTTCACTGAAACAATTATGGGACCAAGTAAGGAAACATAATAGAGATCAAAATCTCGGGAATATTCGAAAAATCTAGTAATAAGTATGGCAAAACAATTTGCATCTATCAGGGCGGTCCAAAGGTTCTCAAATAAAATATTAAACACATTTCAAAATCAACTCGGGAATAAAATATACTAGTAAAACTGGAATTATAAAAGAATGAAAATATAAATTATTGTTTACGTTCGTATGAATGCGAAACTGTGTGGTTAAATTTTTTCCGATCGAGTTTTAATAAACATATAAATAATGACGTTCTTGAAAAATCGTTTCGGTCGTTCAATCGAACTACTGTCCGGCGTTAGGGGGACTTCCCCTACCGCGAGCACGGCGGTCACTATAAAACGGTGTAAAACAAAAACCGGCTGATTATCGGTACGTGTCGAAAAGGTGTTCTCTCACGGATAGTGGATACACTGCGGAACTCCTCGGTGGGGAACAGCTGGTCTATAGGGATTGATATTGATTCGGAGCACGCGGAGAGCCGGTGTTGCCGGGCAGTCACGGGCCAGGCTCACGTCGAACAGGAGGCCAGACCTCAAATGCCTCTCGACTCCGAGGAAATCGAGGACCGTGTCATGCCGGAGAAGATACCCTGCATCGACAGAAGGATCAAGGACCACCTGCGATTCGCGGCTACCACCACGCTATGCGGTGCGTGTTTCACATTATAAACACTTTTTACGGTGTTGCAAAACATTGTTCCTGATCCGCGTTAGATATTCATTGTTTATAAACACACCGCGTACTCGCGAGATACATACACTCCACTATAGCTTTATTCGCGCAAAGTTCATTCACCGTGTGAAAATCGCGATACGCTAACATGCGAAAAATCCTGTGGTCCACATACTACATAGTGCTCGTTGCTTACGGTTCGGTGCGAGAAATTCTCCAATGATTCGATAAGGAAATCGTGGCTAGACGTGCACAAAATCGCGACTAACCTATATAAAATCCTGTGGTCCACAAATTGCTGATAATATTCGTTCGATACGAAACATTCTACAATGATGCGATAAGGAAATCGTGGCCTTACACACGTGAAATCCTGTGGTCCGTGTAGTGCTCGTTGCTTACGGTTCGGTGCGAGAAATTCTGCAATGGTTCGATAAGAAAATCGTGGCTAGACGTACGCAAAATCGTAGCTAGACGTATACGAAATCCAGTGGTCCATAAAGTGTCGATAGTATTCAGTTGATACGAGAAATTGTACAATGATTCGATGTTTGTTGTGATACCGGTCGACGCGAACGAGACGCAACCTGTGATTCGGCGCCGGGATTCGGTACACGTGCTGTTGACATATGTCTTCTCTTTCTGGCTCTGTATTTGGAAATGATCGTACTCTCTCTCTCTTTCTCCCAGTGGTTGGTGTCCTCTGTAGATCTTCTGGCGAAGGAAGGTCCTTTCTTTGGGGATAGAGAGCGATTGCTGGCAGTAGAATAGATTATTTTTGATTAAATGACTGCGGATTTTATGCATTTATGACAAAAATGGGTACGTACGTACAATTTCAAGCAGTGAACACATTGAAACGAGTTAAGGACATCGGTGTATCAGTCCTAGTGTTTGAAGAATACTTCTTTTAACAGGAGAATATTCTTGATAATTGGACAACACTTTGTATCCTGGGAGGAAAATAATGTTGAAAATTTATTATTTCTATTCGAATGAGGACTTGCAATCTAAGGATTTGTAATAAAAGAAAGAAATGAATAGAACTTTCTTCTTCTCCAGAAAATGATGCGATAATTAAAAGTGTGAAGCATTAGAAGGCTTCGTCCTTGTAATGTTGGAGCTTCTATCGATTCTCGAAGCTTCTACTAATTCTTCAAATAATTAAGTATTTTCTATATATACCCGATTATATTGAAGGATCTTAGCGATTCTAGGTCTAATTTCACCAGTTTCAATCTTCAAAGACACTTTATCTTCCTTGGTACGATTATCTTAAGGATAAAAAAACTTTGAATAGAATTGATAGAGGTCCCGACCGATAACTCAAAGTTCCTCGACTCGATACATTTCACCCCGTTGCTGCTTTTGTCCTTACCGAAACAGTTACTTTGAGTACCGAGAAACCTTCCGCAAGCTCGACACGGGAGAATACCTATGCACGTTGCAAAAAGCAAATTCCTTTGGGAGAAAAAGGTGCATGGTATGTCGAATCGGTAATCCTACGCTGCAAAGTGTATACTCCGTTCAGCTGTTTTTCGGTGTTCAACCGACCGGAAGGCTTGCTTCGCTGCTGACTACATTTTTTCCTATAGAACCAACCATTGTTAAGTTACCAAGTTGGTATTATTCTATTGCATCATTAATTTCTGTCCCAGCAAAAATTCTGTGACAAAACTTGCTTCTTCCAATTAGCATCTATTAACAAGAAATGTGTTGATGCTATCGGCGCACGGGTTCGATCAGTTTTTACCAGTTACTAGGAAATTTGCAAATTATTAATTTTCGACGTTCACGATCGATATAAAGATAAATATAGAGTTTATTGTTCTATCATTCACGTATTCCAAGTTACAATTTGAAATCGAAATATTAATTCAATGTAATTTAAAGATGAAGTAATCGAATGTAAATTCACAGATGAATTAATTCGATTCGATTCAGAGATCAATTAATTCAATTTGAACAAAAGAAAAATAACAAATTGCTTAAAACAATTCATCCTTGCAAACATTTGTAGGTAGTCAGATTATTCTTTACCTACCAAGCCTTAAAAGTAACGGGTACATGTTCCCTTATAAAAATCATTTCTTATGTAATCATTTTTATTATTTCAATAATTGTAAAGTAAAAAATCTGGGACCGGTTGTTTTGACCGGTGGTGGTCTGGGTTAGTGTTAAGTGAAAGATTATTCTAAGATAATCTACATAAATTTCATACAGGACGACATTACCTTAGCCATGCTATATGTACAAAAAAAAAAACAAAAAATGCTCGCTATTTCGAACAATTATTTTCTGTCTCAGTCGAATTAGAATAACCAAGAGTGTTGGCAATAATCTCTCCGTTTTTTCTCTCGAAAATCTACCTCGCAGGCTTCCGAGGGGCTTTGTAGAATGCCGTGGACGTAGAAGAACGGGGGAGAGCTCCTAATCGCCTCTGTTCGCGCGAACGAAATACATAGTACATACATACATGTGTATGCATATCACGCGCGTTCCGTGATGGTGGACTATCGCTAACAAAAGCACAAGGCGGTAAGGCGGTTCTTGGGGGTCTGTCTAAATGGATAGTCAGTGAAAGGGTGCCGGGAGGGAAAGGGTAACGTACGGATTGGATTGATTTCAGTCATAGTGTGTAGGGTTTTGAGCAGACTTGGCCAGGGAACTGGTCAGTGACGAGTCAGGCGAGCTATCGTGCGGGTTGCCGTTCCTATCGCATCGTGTGCCTCTGCCATCAAGGATTCGGTTAGTGATCAACGAACGGCCCACCTTCTCTTCATCGATCGCGTAACGAGTCACTACACTCGCTACCCGACCGCACTGCGTTGGCCATTATCCTAATAATTTTCGCCGATTAGTTGTTTAATCGTTGTTCTCTTGTTTGGAAAACCTTCGTTTAATATTTATTATACACTACACATACATATAGAGAAATATTTATACTCTGTTATATACAGTGGATAATCGAATTACTCTAACGTTCTTTAACACTAAATTCACACAGCACTACAAATGACTGTTTTACATTATTTTTTAACAGCGAGGAACGAAATTTAACCATAATGAAACCATTTTTCCAGAATTTCATTATTTTATGTGTTTATTAAAACGCGATTACGAAAAACTTGAGGATGGTTTTACGACGAGTTAAGCGACGAGTGATATTTTTTATTTAATTGCTACTTAAAGAAAGTCCGTTCAGTCTGGACTTTGTGTTGGTCAATTTAGAATTTTAAATAGCCGAGAATTTAACCGATCTCGCACCCTTTTAAAAATATGCAATTCTTTTACACCAGTTTAGGTTTGTATTTTTACAAATATCATATGAATTGACAACAAATTTTATTGGTCTGTTTTGCACCTCGGAAAGAGATCTATTTACCGATGCTGCTCTATTTCTTTTGTATTTATCATAATTTTATTATCATACAAATTTATGTTACTTGTTATAATGTTAGTACCCTCAAAGATCCGAAAGAATTAGCGCATTGGTCTCTTTGCAACAAAGTAAAACTGATAAAAAAATAAGCCGTTTACGGGGACTTAAGGATTTTAAAAAAACAACTTCTAGTATTTTCTCTGCAAATTCCGAACCAATTGCAATAATGGTTCTAATTTCTTAAAAAAAAAATCGAAGTCGTATTTTGTCCAATGTTGAAAGAGATATCGTATTTTTAAAAGTGATCGAATATTATTGCGAGTGACTGTATTTATTTATTGAATCTTTACGAATTCAATTTCTGTTATGAAGCATTCTGAGAAATATAGTGAGATAGTGAAAGTGTATTTGTAGAATCTATATGACAGGACAGGTTCTGTTCCTCCGTTACATACCCTCATCGATTTCGAGATTAGCTATCCTTTTTTTTCGAGGAACTTCGTTCTCAAAGTATGTTGCCATTTACCAGTTTGCTCAGAAGTAACAACGTACTTATTTATATTTATCTACCTGGTGTTGATAAGATTTCAAGTTTCAAGTTTCCGACTATCATACATAATATTTCATTTATCATTCCCAGAAGAGGCTGCAATTACATATTGATTAGACTGTGGATCATCATACAAAATAAAAACTATCAAAGACAATCGTGGGGACCGAAAATTAAATGAAAATGTATTCCTGCTTATGATGATTTCAAAAGACGAGAATAATACACTAACAATATCTTTAATTCGTTCAATGTTCTCACAGTTTTGTGTTTCTCCTACTCACTTTTTTGATAAATACTCTGCAGTATGTTTTTTAAAATAAAAAATAAAATTGATTTCTGCTCTTTTTAACAGGTTGGAAATAATATACCAGTTCGCGTATTCATTTTTGCCAAAAATGCATAAAATCTGAAACCTAGCAATCAATTATGCGAGTCAATGTATGTATCTACTTTCGATCTGAAAGGAACTGTGCGAATTTTACTAACAATTAAATAGTTTTGCGTCGTCAGTTCACGTTGGTATTATCCCGTAGGCGCGATGTGAATTTGCTGAAAAGGTCTAGTGATAGGGAACTGCAACGTGATAAGGGACTGGTACTGCGAAATACATACATAAGTGTTGGTTGTCAATGAAGTCACCGTGTCGACCACATTCGTCGACCACACTCGTCGACAGTGAGTCGAAATTATTCGGACTTCACACCCGGCTTTATTCAATTTTCATTCAAGCATTTTTGTTTCACTCAAGCTATCATATAATGGATCTGGAACACTTCGTTCCACGGAAATCCTGTAAGTATTTATCATCCCTTCCATTAATCATTATTCATTATTATATTGCTACGATAGTGAAGATACTGCAATAATAATTTGTAATAGACGTTAACCCTTCTGTATCAATTTAATACAAATCTGCAACAATTTTCAATTATTAAAAGATAGTCACAGTATAATTCTTTCACTCAGTATTGATCATTAGACAGCGGATTTTTATGCAAAATAAAAATCATCAGTATTTATTGCAACATATACAGGAGCTACGAAAACATGTATTTCTTCTTTTAATAATTTTAATGAGTTGAAAATAATACAATAGTACGTTCAACGTTTTAGGAGTTACATAATTGTCAACTTATTAAAATTGTTAAAGGAGGAAATACAAAAGTCTTCTGTTTTTGACAATTGACAATTTTCATTTTGTATAAAGTTCCACAGTGCAGTTATTGATATATATGTATTAGGAGTTAGTCACATTAAATAAATAACAAATTGTAGTAATTTCTGTAACATAACTTATAACATTTGCGAACAAGTTTGTTGCAAATTCGTGCAGCATAGTCAGAAAATAGTCCAAGAATCCAAAAAAACAAAGTAATTTAATCATCCTAATCAGAGCTGCAGAGTTGAAGTATACTTAGTATACCACTAGACAGCAGATTTTATGCATTTATGACAAAAATGAGTAGGTGTAATTTAAAACAGTTTAGCAACATTAGAAGAATTTATAAATACTGTTATATTATTTTCAACCTATTAAACACATTAAGAAAGAAAATAAATTTCTGTTTCACTCCAGTTCGTTGTAATTCCGGTAGAAAACATCTATTTCGCATAAAGATCCGCTGTCTATAATATGTAGACACCGGAAATACTTCTTGAACTGTTTCATGAAATTATAACATAAATATAACGTAAATATATTCGTTGCAAATGCTTACGATTAAACTGAAGCCAGTTATACAGGGTGTCCCGAATTTAAATGGCTAAACTTCAGGAGCGTGTAGGGGGCCGAAAAACTAAGACATAAACTCTTTTAGAGATTTGCTCGTTTTTGCTTCGTTTTGGAGAAAATCGCAAAAATTCAATATCTCGTTGTCAGTTGCTCTCTTGAGTTGTTATATAAACTTGTATTTGTGATTGTTTTGAGATTGTCGTGAGAGTTATGACAGTGAGATATGTAAACACTTGATGTTATCCTTTACATTCTTTCGTTTGTTTACATTCTTGCTTTCCTCTATGATTCCTTAATCAGTCTTTAGTCAGTTACTCAGATATTTTGGAGTGAATAGCTTCAGGAGAGCAAATTAAGAGACCGAATCATAGATGCAGTGCACCAAATATCACCAGAACAATATTTAGCTGCAATATATCAAGTCGTTTTGAACAATATCTACATTAAATAGATGGTAACGTAAATAAAATGTAAATAAACAATTACAAAAACGAAAACTTGTTTTGTTTCTTTTTTCGCGATTTTCTCCGAAACGAAGCAAAAACGAGCAAATCTCTAAAAGACTTTTTGTCTTAGTTTTTCGGTCCCCTACACGCTCCTGAAGTTTTGCCATTCAAATTCGGAACACCCTTTATAGTGAACGATTTAATCGTCGATGAGTGATTATAATTTTCTACTTCGTTATATAAGAAATTGAAGAAGATTTATTTATAGCTAAGAAAATGCGATTACCGAAGATAGACGACGAATAGTGTGACCCTTGTATGTCACCACGTGTGAACATGATTGGCAAAACGGATTGTTCCGTGGAAAGTACGTATGTACAATTACGAAACGGAGGAATGTAATACAGATTTCTCACGCGTTCGTTACCTGCGCCACGTGATCAAAATGGGTAATGATACCAGATTGTAATAAATTAATGGATAATTGGTATTGGCCGATTGACCATGCTGTCGCGACCTTTGCGCGCGTATGGCAGCGCGATGCGTGCGCTCGCGGCGCTGTCCGTGCGAACCTGCCCGCCCCGGGCCAACAGGGTTAATTAGCTCAAACTAGCCTCCAGCTTGTCTACATCTGCGCCGCACAGTGTACCGAATGGCCATTCTAGGTGGAAGAAAGTCATGTTATAAAATGGACATAACTTTCATATGTATATTCGTCTTTGGAAATGTTTAATGACCCTAATTATACCCATAATAATTCATATTGAAAAAAAAAATTTTCAGACGCAGTTTTCTTCTTTCTTGAGAAATATCCATATTAGGATCGAAACGTTGAAAGTTTGATCAAACTAGCAAAATTGCTTTAATGTATTTACTTGATCGAACCGTTGCGTCGAGAACATTAATACATCTTTTGTTTTTAATAATTCATTTAACAGCGATATAAGCATAGAAATCAATACGTAGAAACTCTGAACCGTAATACGGCGAAATCGTACATTTATATTCGTTATAAAGAAAATTATGTCAGAGCAATAAATAAGAATCTTTAAGCTTCTATGCACCACGTTCTATATTAACATAAGTAAACGTTTACACTACTGTTCATATACTGTTTAGTTGACTTTAATAGAGCAGAACTAGCAAGTCTCAAAGAATCCCACCTTGAAATTTTTTTGCATTCAGTTCAAACTATACAAAAGGGATTCTGATAAAAATCAGCTGCTAATATGTGCTACCATGCCTGTTAAAATTTTTTAATGTTTTCGTAACACCGTATGGCGGTGGACTTAATGGTAATTCCAGTCGGCGAAGTGTCATAAACACAGGCAGAGATAAGCCGCATCTCGAACTCAGAAATGTTTACTTCTTCGAAGAGTCACGGAAGAAATTCATTTAGTAACTTCATATGTAGATGTGATACTGATGTAATCAAATCATTAGACTACAGAGAGCGAAATTATTCGCTTATCTTTAACATTAGAATTTAAGCAGTAATTTATTTTTGTACATTTTTTTCATGTGCCATGTGCCATGGAGAATGTCATTACCCGTAAGTACTTACCTATTTGATCATACAGTAAAGTCGCGATCTAAGTCCCTCGGCTCTAAGTTCTTTCGCCTACCCTTTCCATTGAGGGGCATAACCCGCGAAGGGCCACGAAGCTCGAGCTGCATCGGTCGCCGAACCACGTATATCGGTGTGAACCACTACAAGTCCAATTACAAAACTTCTTTGTTTTTCATTATCTTTTATGAGACTTGCATCAACTTATTTCCGGAATTTTTCTAATTAAAATGACACGATATAATTTCAACTGTATTTAGTGGTTTAATTGACGGTATGCGCTGTCCTTTTGTACTTTTGCAGTCATAAAAAAATAGTTTCCCTTCACGATCTATGTCCCTGCTCCGAACTTACGATGGGACTTGGATCGCGACTTTACTGTACCTGTTTCGCGCATCCGTTGCGCGTTAGCCTTGTTGTATAGTCTCTGCTCCCCCACTCGATCATCCACAACGTCATGAATATCAGGAGACAAATAATTTGTAATTTGTATGGTCTTAACCTCTCAAACCGTCAACAAAAAACTGAATAAAGGACTAATTAAATAACTAACTAAATAACTACTAAATAAGTGAATAAAAAAACTCAATATTTCCCTGAATGCTACGAACATACGGTACAGCTTGGTGACGTGGAACAGATGCGCGGTCGTAGGTGTGCGAGTAGGAGATTAGCCAATGATCGAGTTCCGTTGTTGTCATATGCGCAGTAAAGTTTCAAAAGTTGTTATTTGTCAGGTTCCTTCTTATTTGGCATCGACGAATGTTTTTTCTCTAGAAAGATTCCTTAGACTCTTAAAAATATAGGGTGGAATTTTTTTGACAAGGTTGTGATGATTTCAACATGATTAAAAATTTTTTGAAGAGAACGAAGTACCTTTACACTTTTCTAACTTCAACAATTTTTGCTACATTCATCCTAAGCACAACATAAATATTTTTTGTATGAAACAATTCTGTAAATTCTCCCAAATACAATGATTTTTTTTTTTAATTGTGAACATTTCGAAATGTTGATGGAAAGAATGGCTGGAAAGTGAGAAGATAAACCTGTTGAGGTACTTACAGCAATCTTGTTTGATTGAATTCACATTCGCGAACGGGTAGATATCATAATTAATATCTTATCAGAAGCTTGTATCTCGGTATACATACATGAAATCTGTCTGGTAACGTTTATATACAACGCAGTTACGTTGTAGTTACATTGTGTTCCAGTGCGCTTTCCTTGTGGGATAGGAAACAGCTTTTTATTTTACTTCAAGGTAGATATATGTATATTTGTGGACACCGAAATTGTTGTGTAATTTTACCTTCGACTGGTCGCACTGTCATAACATTTATGACATGATTGTAGAGTACTATAGTTTACTGTGAACATCGACGATATCACACTCTTAACAATTTTATCTAACACCATCCTAACTAATTCAAAACTGAACCACTGTCTAAAGCATATTAAAACAAACGTATAATAATAAATAATGTCAGAACAAGAGGTCAAAATAAACAATCATCTCCATTGTTTAGAAAAATGTTGAAGAGTTTTGTTGGGAAAGAATGTTACTTTTAGGAACATCATCAAAAATTGTTTTTATTAAACGGATTTATATGTATACTGTATATTTATATATATTTATGTTGATTATATAAATACATAAGGTATACAATGTGTATATTGGATATGATGTATAAATATAATTATAATTTACTTATCAACACAATAGCCAGTCGACGGCGATCGAACGCACTATAAATTGCCTGTCATAAAAAAAATTCGAAGGTTAAAAGACCACGGGTTCCTAGCATGAAGATAGCCGCCAGGATTAACAGCGAAGTATGTAAAATAACATAGTGAACGATTACGAATATTCGATGTGATCTAGCTAAAAAATAAAGAAATGGAGAGCACGAGAATGGAACGGTTTCGACAGTTCTTTGACGGTTAGTTTGATCGAATATCCTGAAATGCAAATTCAAACGAACGCTGTATTTCGCGCTGCACGCAAAAGCGTTTCAACGGAATCAATATGGCTGCGTCCACGGCAGTGTAACAACAGAACAGACGGTGTAGAGGTTAGGTTTCTGCATTCGTGGTGACAGTATTATTTCACTTAACGGGCTTCGTCGAGGCTTTCCCACACTGAAGATGGTGTCTACGTCTATCCTGAGGACTTTGTCGATTCCGAAACGTTTCTTCTATCTGCTGTTGCAATGCTTATCCTGTAAGTGCCGAACGATTAAGACAATTTTTCCAAATTATTCGCTCCGATTAACCTGCTATCGTATCCGCCACAAAATACCTATCATTACTGTTAAATACTCGAAACAACATAATATAATACCGTAAAACAACATAATACCGCTGGTCACGCGACAGACGATTGATTCGATGGAAAATATTCTGTCGATCCGGACGTTCTCGAACCTCGAACGATTTCGAACCGGGCATTCCCGCCCGGAAATACGCGGGCCACGCATGTGTACTGAATTAAGGCGTCACAGGAGATTTCGAATTTCAGTAATTAACCGGATAATTGTTGCTCATTAAAATATCCGTTGGGAACGGTGTAGCATTATGCCTGGCGCGGAGACGTGCCTCGGTAATTCGTTTTCCGAGCTTCCTGCTCGGCTTTTAGTCACCCTGTGTCGGTTCACTATCGGGAAACTCCTCTTCGCAAAGTTCTCTCCGGTGCGGTGTGTTGCAGTATTGCCAATTACGGTAATGTCTCGATACTTGTACGGAAAATCTGCACCGTATTTGTGAACTGTTTGTCCCAGCTGATGTACTTCTTCGAAAGCACACAATCTTGTTCGCTGAAAAGCTTAACACGATTTACAATGAGGGGTATACCGGTCACATTATACTGATACAGTTGATAATTAAATGGCACCCTTCAAAAACTAATAACTAGACTGCGGATTTTTATGCAAGATAAATATCGTTTTTGTTAATTGCATGATAGAGTAACCACCTGTATACGTTTATTTGTCCTATTGATCATTTTAAGTGAGTTGGAAAAACTACAACGATTTTTCAACTACTTTAAATGATTGTACTGTTTGGAATTTTGTCTACTCGTTTCTGTTAATATATATATGCATAAAACCCGCAGTTTAATAACATTCTGACAAAGACAACGAATAAAAAAAACAGAGAGATCAGCATTCAAATACATAGTCAGCAATCATTAAAGTCAACATACAGTAAAAATAAACCCAATTACAAAACCGTTTTATTTTTACTCTTTTCTTCTTTATCAACATACTTCTGCAATTTTTCCTGATTAAAACGAGTCTACTTATGTATGGCATAAATCATAGGATTTCTGATTCTCATCCCATCTAGTGAATTAATAAAATTATTAAGCAACTGAATATACTCTTAAGTGTATCGCGTGGTCGGTGTAATTCTAATTAGAAAAATTTCACAAATCTGCTGGTAACAGTTTCATGAAACAGATCATTGAATATAAGGAGATTTCCTTATTGGATTAGTGTTGGATCACCGATACGCGGCCGTCGTCGATGTTTATCTACTCGCTATCCTTTTCTACGTTCGACGCTAGCGGCGTCGGATCAAGGAATAGTGTTTATATAAGTGACATAAGAGCCTTCCGTATTCCCATTATCCGAATTGCCGTTACGTAGCAATGTTTGTGAACACTGTTTAGTTTTCTTCGAGTTCGTCGTGTCCTTGATGTCCTGGTCACAACAAGTTTGTATAAAAGCACCAACGTACTATACATATCATAACGACAACTACACGAAAACATGTAGCTTCAGTTATTGAAACTGATAGACAATAGTAGATGGCATTATACAAAAATTGTTTTTATCGTTCAATGTGACTTCGCTCTTGCGACTCTCTGCAGGATGGAATGCGAAACATCCTCTCTCTCTCACTCTCTCTCTCTCTGTCTCTCTCTCTCTCTCTCTCTCTCTCTCTCTCTCTCTCTCTCTCTCTCTCTCTCTCTCTCTCTCTCTCTCTCTCTCTCTCTCTCTCTCTTGCAGAGAGTCGCAAAAGGGGAATCTGATAGTGGAGGGGGGAGATTCGTTTTAGATGTTTCAACAACTTTGAATGACCTCAGGAATCACCCCACTCTTTTTCCTTACACTTTTTTCAGCACACCCTGTAGAAATGGCGCACTGTGCGCCGCGATTGCTTGATAGCTAAACATTTCTAATGATTGAATAATTGTTCGCAGATCGTCGAGCGATGGTGAATAAACTCTGGTGTCATGAGGTGGTCCAGAAATGGTTCAACCGAAAGCAGGAGCCTCCGCATGCCCGCTACTTCACCGAACCGATGACACAGAGACAGGTGGCCACCTGGTTCCTGGTCTACCGAGGGCTGATCTTCGCTAGCTGGTTGGCAATCATCGTGTGCGCGTTCTTCGAGTTCGGCAGCTGGAACCCGTTGATAATGTACGACAAATGGCCGATCTACCTGACCAACTGGGGCATAATGCTAGGTCTCGCTCAAGCGTTCATCGGTTTGTTGCTTACCACAAGAAGATGGAACGAACAGAAAACGAAGGACTTCGATCCCCGAAATATGACCCTAGGATCCATCGAGAAGATCTACTGGTTCCTGTTCGTGGTGGCCACCAACACGGCCATCTGCGTGACGATGACCTACTGGTGCGGCATCTACGACTCCAGGTTTCACAATCCGGATCCACTAAACATGATGCAGCACGTCTGCAACAGTATCCTGATGCTCATCGACTTCTGTGTAACCAGCATCCCGTTCAGACTGAGAAACTTTTGGTGGTGTTTTATGATAGTGTCACTCTACATCCTGTTCTCGTTAATTTATTATCTAGCCGGCGGTTTGGACAGGTTCGGGAACCATTTCATTTATAAGATACTCGACTGGAAGAAACCGCTGCCGACCATACTGCTCTGTATAGGGGAGGCGCTCTTCGTCGGCGCGATACACTGCTCATTTTGCTTCCTGGAAAGAGTCAAGTATCAAGTGTACACGAAAATTGACGAAAAAGATTTCGACGCGTCGCAGTTGCCTAACCCTCAAAAGGAGGCCGAAGTTGTATGAGATTTAGCGACCTATAGGTCATGTTTTAGAGCAGCGCGGTCCCCGAGAAGAAGTATTAACTCGTTCCATTCTAGATCGATTTTCTGTCACTTCGCCATGTTCGAGCCATGTGGTTCTTACAAGCCTTGCGTTGATAAAATTTGCTAACTTTGCTTGCGACGTGTGTCACGATATTTATGACACTGCTAAGGTCCTAATCAAAGTAGTGCACGCTTAAGCGTCCGCAGTCGGGACCGAACGCGGACGCTTAAGTGGGGAGGTGCCTCAAAAACTCCCTCCTAGAAATATATGACTCAACGGAGAATTATCTCGCCAACGTACGAATGGTGTGATGAAAGATCAATTAGGTTTTGGGGCTCATTTGTCCGCCTTATCCGGCTATACCTTTGAAACATCTAGCACTCGAGCGGAAAGTTTAGAATGGGGCAGAGAACGCGTTCAAGTATGCTGCTCGGAGTATCGTAGCTTATTCTGTTGTCTTGGACAGTTTTGTTCTTTTCTATGGTGGAGAACTTGTGAGTAGGGCCTAGTCGAGGGAAGCGTGGTTCCCGGTTTCATGCTCATTCGATGTCCTTTCGTCGTTCCGATGATAATCGTAGGAATTGCAATTGAAATGGTAAACTGCGCGCAAATGGATTCGCGGCGGCGCGCACGCGCGATAACGGTTCTCATTCAAATTCAAACGTTGCGGGCAACGCGACACGCGCACTAAAACGACGCGGCGAATATGAATCGGAAAACGGTTTGTATTCTTGGCAGCTAGAGAACGTTGTAAGGCACTGTGGTTTATAGTTCCATTAGCGTAAATTTTAGAGATCAGTGTTGAGATGATCCGTCATAAACGAACAAGAAGTAATGCATTGCGAATCTTTTCCGTCGCACGCTGTGGTAGTTTATACGCGTTTGTAGGTATGGAAGCATTTAATTTCAGTCCATTATTTTTTTACTCATCGCATTTTATATCAATGTTATAAAAACATTTAGAAAAAACTCCTTTTCTATAACAATAAATCCCATTGTGACGAATACAAAAATGGATAACTCGAATCAAGCGAAGATTTATATGAATGCGTTCCGAATGTACAAGCATTGTAAAACTATTTACAAAATGTATTAAGAATTCGTTTCTTCTCTCTCTCTCTCTCTCTCTCTCTCTCTCTCTCTCTCTCGTATTCTCTCTCTCTCTTTCTTTCTTTCTGTTTACGGTACCGTTTACTGTATATATACACAAGGTTTCAGGAGCACTATATACAGTAGAGGAACAGTGGACAAACATTCTGGAAAAATAGCAACGATTTATTAATAAAATAACGATTTGAAGCAATTATGGACTGCTGTATAAATGAATAGTAAAAGGCTAATAAACGAGCCTTTCGATCACAGACCATATTAAAACTTATATCCTACGTTAAAAAATAACAATGATCGGGTTCCAACGCGTGATCCGCAGCCGGACGAGGGACACTAGGGGTGTTGCGTCCATTTTATTCGAGACCCCGGAGATTTATAGTACTTTCAGGCGGCACCGAGTCGAGCAGCAGTACCTGGTACTCCGTGCCCACCACGTCGTCCTGATAATACATGGAAGGCAGCTCCTCTGTAAGCAACAGGCCTTCCTCGAAATCACTGGCGCCCAATACGACGTCGGACGCCCCGACAACGGAGTCCAACACGGCGCCGTTCGCCTTCAGCTTCCACACGTCCGAAAACGTTAAGTCAGTCCTCGCCGAGCCCTGATCCTTTCTCACTTGTTGGGCCACCTGGCTTGCAACATTTACGGACGGCTCGGCGACAGTCTTCGTCGTTGTGGTGAGAGGCGGTGGTTCCGGTTCCGGCAGAGAGCGATCTGCTTCGCTAGAGGCGCTGAGGATCACTGCGTCGCAGGGCGCGACCATGATCATTTGATCCGCGGGCTCCGAGACCGAGGGTGCGGTGTACAGAATATAGTCCATGTTGCAGACCGGGCTCCCGGCCACGGCGTTCGACGATTTATCACATTCTTCGACCGGGGTCCCATGGACTTTCAACATGTGCGCCCTCAACGTGGCTTTCGTGGTGTACGACCTTGTGCAGGTCTCGACCGGACAGTGGTATAGAGTCTTCGGCTGATCCTGCTGAGTCACTGGTTCGACCTTGATCTGATTCTCATTGTTGTTCATCGAACCGTCGTCGACCGGCTCGAGGTTTTCACTAGTGGGAGGGTTTATACTGGCTGTGGCCGCGTTCAATTCTGTCGAGGATTTCCTCCTCGACTTCACCACCGGGTTCACCCTGGAGCACTGTGTGTCCTTGAGCTTGCCGCGCTTCTGCCCGTTCATGGTGTCTCGTGGACCGCCGTCAGTCTCCTCTTTGACCTGATGCTTCTTGATGTGGACGTACAAGCTGCTCTTGGCGGAGAACTTCGCGTTGCACAGGAAGCACTGGAAGTATCTGCCCTCCTTGTGGGTCAGTCTATGCTCCTTGAGGTGCTCGGACCTCATGAAAGCTTTTCCGCATGAAGGGACATCGCACACGAACTTCCGCTCGTTCGTATGCTTCTTCTGGTGCCTCTTCAGCTTGCTGGACGACGAGAAAGCCCACTGGCAGCCCTGAAACGTGCACAGATAAGGCTTGCAGCCGGTGTGTGAACGCGTGTGCGCCTTGAGCCTGCATGGCTTGTCAAACACCTTCCCGCAACCCGGCCACGAGCATTTCACGTCCACCTCCTTGTAGCTATGGCATCTCTGGTGCGAAGTCAGCGCGTTGCTGCTGTAGTACCGCTTCCCACAGCCCTCGTGCTTGCAGACGTATGGTGCGTGACTCTGGTCGTGGGACTTCATGTGCAGCTCCAGGGCTCGTTTCGTTTGAAACTTCTCCTGGCAGTCTGGGACCTGGCATACTATCCTGTTCGGCCGACTGTGCAGCTTCGCATGGCTCCATAAGTTGTAAATCGTTGTAAATCGACGGTTGCAACCCTCCACCTCGCACACATAGTCCTTGCGCTTGAGGTGCGTCTCCTTATGCCGCTTCAGCTTGAATTCAGAGTAAAAGGCCCAAGAGCAGCCCTCGAAGTCGCACTGAAATTATAAAATTGATTAGAAAAGGCTGCGAGATACATAAGTTCATCCAGTGTTTGAAACTAACAGTTTTCAAGCTCTGCACAGAGGTTCGAACGTCACAATTAGCTGGAAAAAATGTATTAGTTGAAAAAAAGTTGAGACTTTTTACTTTTGTTTAATCGTATTCTGAACCTGAAAAATGTTGCAAATCGTGTCAAAATTAATGTTTAAAAAAATATATCTGAAAGAGATATATTGCATGGAATATCTTGAAACCTATCGCAGCCAAAGGAATAGTTCAAAGAGCAAAATTGTATAATTTTTTATAAGAAATAGATCTGTGAAAACAGATTTCAAATATCAGTATTTTTTGTTAACATTTATAATGAAATTATAGACCGTAATACAAAGCTAACTTGTTTCCTAACAAATTAAAACTGTGAAAAAATAATATTGTCCAGCTTTACGAGTAATCGAACCACTGTGCTCCGATTCAAATATAAAAATATTATATCTACCTTAAATGGTCTCACTCCGTAGTGAGCTAACAAATGGCCCTTTAAGGCATAAAGCTTGCTAAATTGTCTACAACAGTCATCGCGTGGACAAGCCCATACTTTCCCATGCTCGGTGACGGACACTGGTTGCAAATTATCATCGGTAATACCCAATTCCTCCAGCGCATTGGATATAACCATCTCGTGATTATTAGGATTATCGTTCTGCTCTACTGCGCTGCTCCAGGAAGCTGAATTATCCAGCTTTGGCAATTTCGGAAAATTCCCAGTAGCTTCAATCAACTCTGACGTCTTTCCCTGGTAAATCTGCTCCTCCGTTCCTGTATTAATCACAATCTGAGTCATATTTGAAATCTTATCCGTGGAAATAGCCACCACAGCCATCACGCCGTCCTCCGTATCTATGAAATCCTCCCCGGAGATTTTAATCTCGTTCTCCAACTTCTTCTCAGTCCCTGATATCCTCCTGCGTCTCTTAATGATCCTAGGCTCCAATTTGACTTTAGTTTTACTCTTCAATTGATCTATTATAGCGTTGTCGTTGTCCTCCAACTTTTCACTCTGAAGTTCATGCACTGCATTTTCTACCTCCAGATCCTCTATATACAAATTCGTACCATCCGATAGATCCGACTCTTTTCTCTTAACGCAGTCCTCTTTGTTCGCAGTCTCTACGACGCCCATATCGTTTACTGCGACCGTAGATTTATGGGACTCCTGGTTGTCCGAGACGATACTCTTCCTAATTAAAGAATTCTGTTCCGGTTGTGCGCAGATCTCTCCGACGTCTCCATTGGGGACAAGGGTCGGCTGAGCACTGGTCGAAGGCAGAATCTCTCCAGCCACCATCATGTCGTCTGGAGAGAGCGCCAGCGGATCGAGATGGTCCAGCTGGAACTCCGGCAATATGAAACCATCTTTCTCGCAGGCATCGAGCAGCTTCTCGTTTTGGAGCTCCTGCAGCAACGGATCGTAAGCGAGGTTAAGTTTCTTATCAGACAAGTCGATGTCGATGGACAGACCGTCAGGGTCCTTTCCCAGGAAAGCGTGCTGCAGTTCCTCGCCCAGGTACCGGTCGACGCCCTCCTCGACCCCGGACTTGATCGCGTCGAGATCCATGCTCGACACGGACTCCGTACGCGTTTTCAACCATTTCTCGATGTCGGCTACAGTCTCGACATCGGCGGTTTTACCGATCGGCGGCGGTTCGGCGACACTCAAACGATCCCCGACGACCTGGTTGCTCTCGATTATCCAGACCTTTTCACGGAAACGAACGGCCGTCGACGATGCTTCCTCCTCGTCGTCCTCGTCCGCCCTTGATTCTTTGTGTTTTCCTTTTTTATTCGCAGCCGCTGTCTCCTCCTCCTCTCTTTTGTCCTCGTCCGGCGCAACCAGAAGACTGAAGTCACCGTAACCTATCGACGAGACACCCGCGACACCGACCTCGCCGTGAGGCCAACCACCGCGTGCCGAACACAAGCCACGCCGATTACGAAATATTCGAGGGATTTGTTTTGACTTGCAGACGGAGGGAGCTCCTTTACGAGACATTTGACTGCCCCGTAGCCAGCTCCGTAGGGGTCCACACAGAGCAACAACGCCGCCATCGAAGGAAAACCCCGCTAAATGTGTAGTTCGCCAACCCTGTTTCGCCAATACGGGACAACTTCGCATGGAATGTGATAAGGGTGGTTCCGTTACGCATTCTAGATTGTTTCAGGAGGTGATTCTAGGAGTCGGTCTGAGACGAAAATGTAGAATGACGATTTTTGTGTAACGACCTAGTTTCCGAGATATTTGCGATTAAAGTCGGCCAATAGCGGTGCTCGAGACAGCGAGCTGTCTCTGTCTTTCGTATGGTATGTCACTGAATGCGCTCTTTTGATGGAATTCATTTATGCGCGTTCACTATTGATGGATCAGAGGGTTTTTTTTTTTTTATGAAAGACGCTACGGTGAAATTGTTGTCTTAGATCGGATTGTATGATCATCTCTCGGAATATTTGATTATATGTAGTTGAATATATTCTGTTTAGGGGTTAGATCATTTGCAAGAGCTACGCGAGTGTTTCTTGCGTGGAACGGTTCTGCGGACTCTTTTAAATATGATGATATGTGTCTCTATGTAACATTGTAGATATTTAAAATTGTTGAAATGAAGCTGAAACAGAGCGAAGCGTTTTTTCATTAATTTTTACAGAAATCATTTATTCCGTAAAATCTCAAAATAGCCGCATTCAAGATAGTGGCGGAACGCTCCAACTTGTAGCCAAATGATATCGATAGAGCAAAAAACTGTGAAAGCCAGTGGCGCCATCCATGGCAAAATACTGACACCTTTACCTAATTAGCATCGGTAATCATTGCTAGATGGCCCTGCTATCTCTTTACTTGTTTTACATCACTGCGCAGGTGCGCCTAAACTCGGACGGACCAGGGATTCCGGCAGGAGCGGTCGGACGAACGTATTCAAATATTTCAGACAATATTTTGGCGTTGATTTCTAAAATATTAAAATCAAAACTAATTTCAAGGACAACAAATTCCAAGAAATATTGTACGTAATACTTCAAATTTCATATGAAATACCTCAATTTTTAATATAAAAATATTTCATAAACGAGCATCAGTCTTGATCTAACTCTTGATCTTACTCTGTTTTTCAACACTTCTGTTCCCACAGATCGATTTTTGGAACAATTATGTATAAAAACAATTATACGACAATAAATAAAGAACGACAATATATAGGTTCTGTTCCATGCTAAATATCCTCTCTGGTATGCTTTGTCTCTGTTTACAGTTTACACTGACAAAAGGGGAGGCAGAAAAACCCCAGACTTGAGCACTCTGATATCCTTTCTGGTGTAGATTGAAAAAGAGAGACATATAGCTCATCTCGCTCATCCATCAAATTGATAATGCATAAGGTCCGCAGTTTAACAATTTTAATTAAAAATGACAAATATAGTTAGTTGTATCAGAGAGGAGTTGTATCCCGGGAAATTTTTTAGGTCAGTGTAGGGAAGGAACAGCAAATCAAAAATCAATTTCCGGATCATTACGTTTTATTCTGAATAATTCAATTCGAAGACAATTTTATAATGCGAAAATACGTATGCTTGTAGATACATACAGTCGATGCATTTTAATATTATTCAAATATTTAACTTCTAAGAAGGCTGCGCAATATGTACTCGGCCCCATAACAACTGGCGAAACGGCAACCATAAATACCAAACAAACGTACCAGTTCACATTTCAATCGTCGTTCATTAACAGCGGTCTACACACCCCCGCACAGTTGTCAAACGTCCGAGTAATGACCGTAATGTACTCGATTATAATAAAATAGTTGTACACAGCAATGATTTTATTTATAATAAATGCAGTAAGCTGACTAGTAAATTTTACAAATCACAGGTAGGAAGGGAGTGTTGCTCGCGCAACACAGAGGTAATGTTATTAACAATTTCTTTCGTTTTCTCTCCCTTTTATGTACATCGGCTAATTTTTCACGGCCTTGAACAGAATTGCCTGTCACCTCTCGATTCGTCGTTTTCTTGTTTGTTTTTTGTTCGTATATCTTTGTTTTTTTTCTCTCCCTGCGATCTCCCAAAAATGTCCGTCTCTACTTTGCTTTCTTTTAAAAAAGAATTTGTGACTGACTGTCGGTCTGGAAACAGTCTGAAAAATACCGACACCACGAAAAAACTATTGTTTACAATACCAGCTGATGATCTGCAAAGTTTTACAAGCGGCTGCGCTCGGAACGTTTTAACTTACTGCATAAAAGAAAAAGAATAAAGGCAACTCGATTGTTATGCGTCGATGCACACCAGTGTCCTAATCGCTCACACATTCCATCATTACGGCAAAAATAATAGCCAAATTCTGCCACTTTGACATTTACAAACAATATTGTTAATAAATCCTTTTGCTTATATCGCTCGAAATTTGAAGCTCGTTTGTTGCTCACTTTGTATGCCTTAAAATAATTTTTTGAATCAAATTTTGGTCACAAGTTGTGGCACATGCAAAATTTTACAATGCAAAAGAACAAGTAGTTTTGTTACAAGAAATTTTTCAAGTGAACAAATAAATTTTTCTCTTATTCTAAATTTATAAAATAATGAAAATTTGCATAAACATCCTCAGTATAGTAATCACCACAGCTCCGAAATGAACGGCTCGCATGACGAAAGGACACAATCACAGAAGGCTTCTCCCTCGCATAACAGGTTGCAAATACTCAAACACAACGATAATGCACATCGTAAAGACATAACTTCGTGTTCGCGGCACATTAAAAGCTACACTTAATTCTTGCACTATCCTCGGATCTGCTTAAACGTAACAAGTTGTTCGATTCGCAACTTGGACAGCTTTTAGTCGTCGTTTTTAATCATGGTCCGCATTCGGTTAGGCATTATTGACATACACTTGCTTCGTTCGATTCGCATCTTCGCGTGCATTCTACAATATGTCCGCTCTAATTGCATGAAAATCAATTAATCATGGTTATCGCATTAATTATTGCAGACACGAAAATTAAATAGTACCATAGGACAAACTTTTCGACAAAGACAATATCATTTTCATGTTACTAATTTAAAAGATATAGAAGCCAAATTTCATTTTTTAAATGTTCAATATATTTTTTTAAATTATTTCACAATAAATTGAACAATCTATGAAATATGTAATTCATCTTAGAAACTTTGCAGATCCAAAGAAACCTGACGCTAGTATCTTTTACATTAATAATAAAAATAAATTCGTCTTCGTTGAAAAGTTTGGTCCTTCTATATAACAATATTTTTACATATCTAATATTATTTAAACAATCGTTTTTCACACAATTGGCGTGGATATACTGTTCAGAAAATCGGCTGCATAATAATGTCGCAAACAAAAACAGTAGAGAAATTTCCAACAAATAAGGAAGCGATCTAAAAACAATTTCAAAGTGCCTGTTCACTAATATAACTGTTCGCATTAATTGTTATCTGGTGAAATGAATATAGTACAATCATGATCCTGCCTCTCGTCGACAGAAATAATCGTCTTAAACAGTAACAACTATACTTTTTGTGCATCCTTGCACGCCCGTCACTAAAACAGTGTCCTATTGGAAACGAAACCGGTCCGCGTTTTATAAAAAGATACGTTTAGTACAGACAACGGAAAAAAGATATGTTTTATAAAAGAATGGCAGTACGCACTTTTTACGCGTGATCATCTTAATTTAAGACGGTCAAGCCACTTATACATCTATAATGGACGCAAATCTGGTGATGGAATCGATATGCTTTGTCTTTTCAAAGAAATCGTTTGTTCAATGTGTGTCCGTCGAAACAAGACGCTGATGCAAAATGTGATCGAGCAATGGAAAAACGCAAACGCGTTTACTGTACGCATGATGACAATGTCCTATGAATTACGCGAATCCTCCTACCCATAGTAAACATAATAAAATAATACTTTAAACTACGCTATAAATAACACAATATATTACTGAACATACATAGACAAACAAAATAATAATAATATTCAATGAAAGAGAAAAATGATCGATAAGCTTGTAGTACCATACTCTTTAAGACTAATCGTTGTATAGTTCTCTCTGTATGTGGATTCGAGTCGGAAATAGACACATTTCTAGTGCTACACTGAACTGATTTCAACGTGTCGCGCTATCAATATAGTAACGTTAATTGACGGGCTACGGATGTTCATGCATTGACAAGACACTGTTGCAAGAAATATTATAAAAGACCAATTACAATGATCCCAGGCCTAACCTTAGCAAGAATATAATATCATTTTATTTAGTTTAAATTGAGTCTTCGTACTCCGTTGACATTGTTATAAACACATTCATGACGTGATCTAGAAAATATCATAAATATATTTGCAAACTTCGCAGAACCAAATTGTCCACTCTCAAAAGTCTCAATATTCTAATTAGAAGAATTGAACACTATACCCACATAGCACAGATATTGACTTTTTCTCAGAGTATATATTACAGAAAAAATCGCTGAAAACTGTAATAGATACATTTTCGTTATTCTTATAAAGTGATGTAAAATAGTCACCTTTTTGCTCCGTAAACCAGTGTCAAGAATGACAACTTATTAGAATCATGAAAGAGAGAAAGAAATTTTTATCTGACTCCAGCATGAAGATCCGTTGTTTATTATCAAAAAATGAGTGCCAAAGGTAAAATTATAAATAGAGAAATTAACTATAAATGACTTGCTCGGAAGTCGTGGGAATGCACGAGCATCCGCAGCCCATTAACAACAATAAACATTCACGGGTGAATGAATGCAAAGTAGCTCTTTGTGCCTCTCAAAGGATAACGTTAGAACCGTTCTTGCTCGTCCCCGGTGTGAGATCAACTCACCGTGTGACACAACGTGTAAATATATTGAACAATCCTGCGATAGAACTGATTGATACTCGCGGCGACGCATGCACATTCGTGTATCACAGCAAACCGGCTGAAGAATAATTTGTGTTCGCCAATGGTTTCCGAATTCGACCTTGAGCAACAGAAAGGTTACGACTGTTTCGACAGTGGTTGTTTTACAAAGCCCGCAAAAAACGCGACATAAATATACAATGTTCTTTTCTTGGTTGTATTCTTGTCTGGAAGTAGAAGCTGCACATCCTTGTTATTAAATACTGACGGCATTGTATGGATGGATACGATCTATGGTAATTTTACGCTAACGGATTGGTACCTGCCAACCATACCGACAAACGTTCCCCAATGCACGGTGCAATTAACGTGTTTTCTGTACCCATCGCGTGAATTGTTGTGCGAGCAGATGTACCAGAGTGATTAGACTGCGAATTTTATGCGATCCGAATTCGCTATATTAGAATATTGAACATTCAATGAAGTATCTAAGTCATTAAAAATTGTATAGAACATTTGAGAGTCCAAAAAATGGTACAGCTAAGTTGGTCAAATATGCACATTTGATCTCCTTATACGGTTATATCTTTTCTATTCAACTTTAACAAACATAGTAATGACTGTGGATTTTTATGCAAAATAAAAATGGTCTGCATCATTTGCAAGGAACAGACGCCACTGACGATTTTTTTTTCTTCTTTCAAAAATTTTGGTACATCGAAATTAATATATCGAGACTCCTCAATTCTGTTAATCTTCCTACTGTTTCATATTGCAGCAACTCATTTTCGTTATACATAAATGCATAAAATCCTCAGTCTACCGTTTCGATCGCATAAACATCCGCAGTTTAATTATTGTTACACGCATTGTGTCCTACAACAATTCTCCGACCTCGTCGCACTCGGTTATTGCACTTGAAAGGATTGATCTCGCAGAAACTCTTAACCTGATTTTTAACATCGCTACAGTGTGCTCGCAATAATTCAAATTCGTTGAATGTTCGTGTGTAAATCGTTCATTAGCATCTATATAATCTTACATGCCTAACTACGGTACTTGTTCGTGGACGAATTCAGTGTCTCAGACTGTTGTTAAATAATAAATATATATATAATTTGATAGAGTAACAAATAACTCGCGGTACACGATCGAATTTACACGGGCCTTTGTCTCTTAAGCTGACTAGACGAGAAAAGGCTCTTGACAAAACTCCGAAATCGATAAATATAGAAAACAGAAACACGCACTTGCGCCTCAAGCAAATAAAAAATATAGCTTAACTAGGAACATGAATGATAAACGCTATCAAATACAGTAGACGTTGCTACTAATCTGCCTCTGAAATTGCTGGTTCTTAATAAATAATGTAATTAAAACTATAATACACGATACCGATCAGTGTAAGCTAGAGCTCTAGAATATTCGAACATGAATACTCAAATATTCCAATTAAGTATTTAAGTACTCAATTGTTGGTAAGAGCCCTAGAACCGTGCGTATCTTACACAGAGTAACCTAGAGATTTTGCTAAATAAAAAGACAAAGTGAGAAACGATGGTGAAAAGTCAAGATGCAAGCATCAAATTCTAAGAATCAAAAATAGATGACCAACCAGTTAGGTTGACACGATCGTCGTCGTCAAACTTCAATAATTGATACGTTAACTTCTTAAAGACATTGTTGCTTTACCCTACGAATGTTTCAATTTGAATTGGCCACCTGTTCCGTACGATAAAACTCGAGAAACCTAACACCACAAGACATCGCTATATCTCCGGTGGGTACTTCTATCTACAGTCAGTCTCATAATTGGTGACACACACTCTCACTTATGTGATCAATTATGTGACTGACTGTAGCTCATCGAGGAATCTTTGATGCTGAAGACTAGCCTTCAAAGGTAAAACCGTGGTTCGCAAACCGCGTCCGAAAAATGTTCGACGAACATATTTTTCGTTGAAGTATCGTGTAATGAACTTCTGTTTAGCTTAATAAATATACAAGCGAATGTTAAAGCGCTTTCAAAGCGTACCCAAAATATTAGATTCTGTGACGATATTTCTTGTTACATTTTTTCCGTTTTCCTCTCTCCCTCTCTTTCTCTGTGCAATATTCGAATGGGGAAACGGTTACGATTTACGCGTGGATGATTGTCCACTGGTACTGGGAAGTCCTAGGCAACCGTACTTAAATATATACTATATGAATATAATATATATTTATCTTAACGAGCAAACGGTGGCGACTATAAACGGGTATTCACGAGTCGCGCAGCTATGTGCGCGGCGCTTTCGTAGGCCTTGTTATGGACTGGTTACATTTACATTGCTCGCTGTTCGCGGCATTTGAGTATACGCGAGACGTGATGTGCGGCAGGGAGCCTAATAAATTAGGCCCTGGTAGGCTACCTGCGAATCCACTTCTACCCAAAAAGCTGTGGGCGCACTTGTACAGCCTTGTCTGGAGGATCAGGATGTCGTCCAGGTCCTCTTCACTGTTCACAAATAAATGTTTCAATTAATCAAAAGAATTAATATTGTCGAAGTTAAATTATAAATTATTACGACTAGACTACGGATCTTTATGTGAAACAAAAATTGTTTCTGTCGATCACAACTCGCAGGAACCAATCAGGAATTTATTACTCTTTTTAATAGTTATAACAAATTGCAAGTAATGTCTTGATGTTCTTAAATTCCTTTAAACTTTTTATAAATGAATGAAATCCACAGTCTATTAAGGTGGCCACAAAGTCTTTGCATTTTTCTGTGTAGTCTATTGTATTGTTTGCAAGAATAAATATTAAATCAAAATAAAGACAAGACAGAACGTTTTTGAATGCAATAGAATAAAACTTGTATTTTATTAATTTCAATTTAACGAAGTAGAATTTAGCAGTGAATATTAACTCATACAGAAAGACTTTCTGACCAACCTAATATTTAACCAATCTCATTTCATGTTTTTTCAATGCCTGCAACGGAAGTTAGTGACAACTAAATTCGGTAGAAAATTCAGTTTTACTTGGCTGCAGCAAGAAATTTCTGAAACAACCGGTTTGGAACTGTTCGAGGACGGTCCACAGTGTCTGCATATAGATCTGTTTCCCGATTATAAAGATGTAGAAAATCTGAGAGTTGTTTGGCGGTGATGGCGGCACGGTCCTTGTCGCTGAGTTTGCTGCTTGGTAACTATAAGAGAAATAATGCAGTGAGAAGATGTAATATAATTTTCCATGCATATTATTTTTTAAATACCTACCGTGAAGAAGAAGGGTGTTCTTAGATTACTGGCAGACTGTTGGAGAAATTTCATCACAAGATCGCAACACGCTGGATCCGCATTTTGCTGAGATATCTTGCGCAATATGTAGCCCAAATATAAACCAAAGGCTTTCCTAGCTTCTCCAGGACTGAAAAGAGTACAACTCTATTGTAATGTAAATTCTTATATTACACTCTAATATATCTTCTTGCATTGAATCACCTACCTAAGTTTATTTCCATCATGCATGGCCTGTAGCACTTGGCTCTTATACTTATGCTTGTCGATGTCCATGTTCTCTTTACTATCGCCACGGTCTAGGCTCTGCTTGTGTCCTTTCACTAATGCTCTCTCGTACCTTTCGTATCTGTAATGAGTCATTGAGATTGTAGGATGACGAAGAGATGAGATGAATGTAGAAAAATGACTGTCCAACCGATTTGACCCTGTTCATATTATTCCAATATTTGGTAGTAGAGATTATGACCATTTGCAGTACTATCTATGCTTCTTCTTTGCAGTTCAAAGATTCTTAGACATTCTGGCCCTTTACATTTGCGTGACCTATATTAATGAGACCGTTGATAATGAGTATACTGTGGATTTTATGCACTTATAACAAAAATGGATTACTTTTATAATCCAACTACTAAGGAAAAAAAGAAAATTTATAGTTATTGTATACCCACGTGTTCTCCAATGGCTAAATATTGACTACAATAAAATAGAATATCTTCATCACGACTCTGACTCGTAATTATAGTACAAGGGGTGAGAAGAAGAAATGCATTTTCATCTAACTTCTGTTTCTAATAATTGACTTGGACAATTTTTATTCTGCATAAAAATCTACTAATGAGATTTTTACTAATCAAAATATGTATGTACCATCTACAGCTCATTGGAACACAAACGAGGTGTTGAGTAGTGTATCATCAATAGACTGCAAATCTTTATGCAAAATAGAAATTATTTGCATTAATTGCAAGACACAGGTACCGAATAGGAATATATTTCTTCCTTTAATAGTTTGAATAAATTGTAAGTAATACATCGATAATTTTAAATTCTTCGTTTTGTTGTCATAAATGCATAAAATCCAAAGTTTAATCATCGAACTTGTCAATATTTTTGCCATTGTACCTAGACAGTCTGTCCAGCGTAACTTCAGGAATGATGAAACCAGTTGTGCGACTGGCAGCAGGGAATAGTTGCTCATGGAGCATCAGATTATGATTCGTGTTCACGTGCTGGGCTCTGCCCGGTCCCAAAGGATCCGACACAACCGGTATCCCTGTCGTTGGATCTACAAATATAATATTCCTCATAAAACTCAATGAACCAAAACACAGTATGAAACACCATAAATATACTTTTACACACCTAGATATTGCGAGTACATCTCCCACGACTTGGGGCTAGGAAATATGCGAACGAATCCTCCTCTTCTTTCAAACTGTGCTTTCGCCGAGGCGACTATACGCTGCTGCTCACTGGTCAATCCTGATTTGTTGATGTTACTTTTGCTGACGTTCTTCTTCCTTTGCGACAGTGTTTCTGCTGAGTGGACCCTTCTACACTGTATGGAAAGAAATTGTTAATTTATACAAACTATTGGGTTAAAGTTATTTATAGCGTAGTTATTCTTTTGCTTTCATAATTTCACCAACGTCATAAACAGTGAAACAGACAGTTGTCATCGGAATGTATGAACTTCCTGTTCAACCCAATACAAAATGAAGAAGTAGATAGATCTGAGTTAACTAATAGGATGATTGACTTACGCTAGCTGTTCTCTTGGTAGAGATGACTGTGGAGCGGTTCATATGAGTGGTTTGGGGCCTTAATACTGGGTCCACTGCTGAGACACCGACCAGGGTAAGCAGATCTGCAATCAATGCGGATTTCAGTCTGACATCGAGTGGGGAGTCGCATCCTAGCGATGGAGTTAGGTTCACTTCCAGTAGCCAGGGTTTCAAGGTGTCGTCGATCAAGATGTCAAAGCCGAACAGTTCTGAAAGTGGATGTAGAACGTGTTAAAATCTCAAATAGCTCTTTATGGACTTAGAAAGACTGGGCTTCTTAAGCTGTAATAGAGGGTCAATTTATGAATCTGTTAATCATTAAATTACCGAAGCAAGTTTCCGGGTGCTTGACGAATTGCTTAATGCCGCTGACGATGCCTGAGGCAGTTGCAAGAATCGATTTAATTATAATGTCTTCGACGCGCTGCATCAGCAATTCCGTGTCCTGTCCTATGGAGCGCAGATGTCTTAGCAATGCTGACAGGGTCCACTTGTGACCTACATCCTCAGCGTCTGGATCTTCGCTCCTGGACAATTACAAATAATCAATGAGAAAGCCATACTTCTACCTATAATCCTTTATTGAATTTGTACTTGTAAATTTAATTTCAAATGAAGGCGTCAGAAGTCCTTCTTGAGATCTGAATCACTTTCATTAGAGACTGTGAAGCTTGAGGAATTCTTACTTCACGTAGTCCACATGGAACTTGTTGATGCTGTAATTGCACAGATGCATGCAGGGGTTCCAGACGTATTGGTTGCCTCCATCGTACTTCACCGTGGCGAATCTAACCAGACCCTCCTCGTAGAGGTATATCAACAGCGGATCGTAATTCGTCACAGCGACGTAAAGCCGTAGGTCGCATTTGTGCCCGTCGACGAGAAGCGGATTGTTTATGTATTGTGCGACGATCACCGACTCGTCCGTCAGGATCTTCTCGGGCTGGAAGCATAACGTTTCATTTCGTGAATCAGCAGTTTGGAAACAAGAAAATGGTCAACATTCAAAAGTGACTTGTTGCTGCTTGGCTCAAGCGAGATAGGTACTGTACGCTTTAACAATTTCTCTTTATTGGTTCGTCTCTGATATTTTCCTTAATATGAAGTGATCGTAAAAGAACATACGAAGAAACAGCTAATCCAAGACCATAATTTCAGACCGATCCAATTTTGAGGAAGTCAATGAAGACTATACATAGACCAACGAAAGCATAAGGAATAGAGTCATACGGTCAGCAAGGCTCTCTGGCGTAAAGGGACAAGCATGCAGTGCAGACCAGTACTCTAAACTCATACCTAGAAATTATTATGCTCACACTGTTAACGATATAAATGCCACGTCCGCGGGAACTGGCTTTGGGTTTGACAATCCAGGGCCCGCGATACCTGAAATGCGCTGTTAGCAGTTCCCTGGACTCGCTAGGCAGCAGGAACGTTTGGGGTATGAAGTCCAGATTTCGCAGACCCTTGCTGCGCTGCATCGCTTCAATGTTCTTGTATAGCCTGTCTTTTCGCGTGATCTCGTACGACCTGGAACAAAGAATAAAATCGTGCACAGTATAAATCAGGTGAACGAAGACAATGTTGGGTATAGAAGAACAAGGAAAAAATTATGTATGCAGAACAAAGTGCAGTGAGAGCATTCCTCTCAGACTGAATGCTTCTGTTTACCTGGGGAAATGGTTGACTTTCTGGTGGGGCATCAAGTTCCGAAGAATGTCTGGTTTCGGGTGATTGCCCATCCAGAGGATGTTGAACTCTGACTCGTTCATAGGCACCTGCAACAAAAATAGAAAAAATGGTAAAATTAATTTACATGTAAGTAGAGCAGAAGCAAAAATTGTTATATCAGGTTGTAGAAAAAAGTCCCTATCGATTCACTTCTACATTATATCAATCTTATGCTGTCTCTGTGGTCAAACAATGAACAAAGCGCTGTCTATTATTAAACTGTCTTGACACAGTGTATCAGAAATCAGTAGTACATACGATCGTACTAACAATAAGTGAACTGCATGCACTGTAAACACTGCAGTGGCTTGGAATTCTTTCTAAAATGAATTCTGTTTCATTGTCCGACTATGTTAGAACTTTACAAAGGCATCTTCATGAACTTACCAACTGAATAATAAATAAAGGAAGGTGAGTCCAAGGTGAGTCGTTTTAACACCAGCTTTACAGAGCACTAAAAGTGACTGTTTTATATTAGTTTGCCCAAATTTTTAGTAATTTCTTTTTATAAAATTATATTTTTCGTTGATGCATCTTTACGAGCTCAATAATAAATTTAAAATATTAGAACGCCCTAAAACTAGCGTTAATTTATTATTTGATGACTCCAATGTTAAATGCGCCATTCTCTTTGATGATCGGTAGACTGACAAAACTGAATCAGTAAAATATAAAATTGTGAAAACATATGGAACATTTAAGAGCACTACCATGCTGCTGTATTAAAATCATTA
This sequence comes from Lasioglossum lativentre, assembly GCA_916610255.1. NCBI lineage: Eukaryota > Metazoa > Arthropoda > Insecta > Hymenoptera > Halictidae > Lasioglossum > Lasioglossum lativentre. The sequence continues at coordinate 33,172,751 of OU744356.1, read as the reverse complement.
AGAAAGAGAGTATGTACATTTTCATTTGAATTCTGTTTCTGACAAGTGACTTAGAAAATGTTTATTTTGCGTAAAGAACCTTAGTCTAATGATCAGTTTACTAGAAGATGGAAGCGTTCTCATCGCTTCGCGCTTTTTAATATTCAAGGTGCATTGACGTTCACGTGTATCGCCTCCGTCGACCTTGCGGTCAGTTTTCGTCGGGACAATATCTGAATGTACACGAGCGGACTGTTAATCGTTCGGATGGACACGCTTTTGTGTGATAACAGGCGCGAACATTGTGACGCACGCAAGTCCTTAAGACTTCCTTTTCTTGCCGACCTTTGACGCGCTCACTGTCGAATCAGCACCCATAAAAATCCCATAAAATTAAGGTTGAGTTTTCTCCTCGAGCCTCAAGGTCGCGCTGCTTTTTTTTTACCAGAGACGCTCAAACCGGCGCCATCTTGCACCTTCAAAAAAATACCTATTTATGATGCTGCTCTATTTCTTTTGTATTTATCATAATTTCATCGTCATAAACGTTTTTTTACATTCTGTAATGTTAAAGAAAGTAAGTTCCGGAAGCATTAGCACATCGGTCTATTTACGAAAAATTCCTAAAAATTATTAGTAAGTCATCCGTAGGGATTTTCTCCCCTCAAAAACTGCTTGGTAGCGCGAGGGTTAATTATACATATATCCGAGCGTTTAATTACTCTGTCTAGCACGCACGCGAGCACGATTTCGCGCGGACGGTGTTTGCGGTAACGAGATTTGGAACGAGCAGCGGTGGATCGGATTAATTAACCGGTCGGTTCTAATTAAGACAATCGGAGGACGAGGCGGATCAACAGACGTGGGGCCCCGATCGCAATTAAAGCCGAACGAATTAGACGATGCTCGAGCGCGATAATTGCCGCGTAACTCGGGAATAATATGTATATTCCCGTGTATACCGTGATAATTGCTAATTAGATGCGGAAATGTTACGAACATTTTGCATCATAGTATGCGACGCGCACGCGCCACACCGTAAACAGCTAATTATCTCGAGTGCTGGGAGATACGGAAATGTTTGGAACGAGTTAACGGCGCGGCAGTGGGATGTTGCCAATATGAGAGTTTATGATACTTGATACCGTCCTTCGCTTTTGTTTGGAATTTATCGCAATCGTTGTGATGCTAAATCTTCTTCTGATTTGCGAGCGTACCAGTGCGTCTGCAACAACTTCTTCGAACTCAATAGTAATTTATGTGTCAATTCTTTATTCATTAAACGGGTGTGTTAATTGTCTATTATAATGATCGATAATTATCCCACGAACAAATTGTACCATTTCATGATGAACATTTAATGATTGTACAAGTATAAATTATACATTGTTCGTTCGACAATAAAATTATCTTTTAATTTTGTTTGTCTTAAATCATTCGTACAAGCGCTGTCTCAATCCAACTGATAAACTTTCATGTATTAATTTATGCATCAATACTAGAATAAATGATGCGAATAATGAATAATTACCATCGCAAGTTCGTGTTTCTAGATTTTTCCTTAAAACCACTTGTACAAATTTGTACATCTGTATACAAACTTCCTGGATCAAATTAGTAATTTATATATGAATTAATGCATGAAGCTTTTATTCATTTAATGCATGCACGTACCTAGAATAATTTATACAGTGTACGGCAGTCTTTCTATTTTTCTGCAGTTTGAATTTTCATCTACTAATTTTCGTGAAAGATGTATAAAATCCGCAGTCTAAGAATCACTTTTCTCGTGTCACAAGATAAATATTCGTCTCGCAATTAATGAGAATTAAATAAGTTGCCAAGTAAGCGATATGTAGAAAGTATGTAAGTACTACAGTAAACGCTGGATTCTTGTCCAACAACCGTGTTTTTCTCGGACAACTATCGTGCCCGGACATGCTTTTTGATTTATGACTGCGTCTAGATATCGCACCGACCGTGCCGAGCGAGACTTCAATAGAGAGCCGAACATAGAGAAGGACAGAATGAAATACGGATCGCGTGACCGATGCGCGTCGCCGTCGCCGGCACAGTTTAAAGGTCCGCGAGTTCTCACAATGTAATGCCGATTAAAAATGCTTTATACTAAATACAATTGAAACTATATCGTGTTTGGTCTTGTTTTAATCAGAAAAATGCCAAAAACAAGCCAGTGAAAGTCCCATAAAAAACTAATGAAAATTAAGAAGTTTGAACATTCGATTCATGGTGTCAATGTAGTGGTGTTCACACCGATATACCCGAGCCTACATCAATCGTCGCCGCCCTGCGTAGCGGCGCGGCATTGACAGGCTGTGGAGTGGGTAGGCACTGGACAGGCATCGTGCCCACGACCCCGGACAAGAATCGAGCATTTACTGTACTCTTCGTGCCTCACAAGAAGTCACTTGCGACGCCTGAGGGGGAAGGAGACTCTCTCGCTCGCTCCGTAGTGGGGATGGGTGGAGCGAGCGAGAGAGTCTCCTTGCCCTTCAGACGTCGCAAGTGACTTCTTGTGAGGCACGAGGAGTACAGTAAATGCTCGATTCTTGTCCGGGGTCGTGGGCACGATGCCTGTCCAGTGCCTACCCACTCCACTGCCTGTCAACGCCGAGTTGCTCCGCAGGGCGGCGACAATTGATGTCGGCTCGGGTATATCGGTGTAAACACCACTACATTGACTCGAGGAATCGATTTTACAAATCTCTTAATTTTCATTATTTGTTTATGGGACTTTCACTACCTTATTTCTGGCATTATTCTGATTAAAATGACACCAAACACGATATAATTTGAACTGTATTAAGTGGTTTTATCGACCATGAAAGTTTCGAAGGCAACGAAGAACAGCGCATCGGAAAGAAAGAGACGCGGACAGTCACCCGAACCGTATTTCATTCTGTCCTTCTCTATGTTCGGCTCTCTATTGAAGTCTCGCTCGGCGCGGTCGGCGCGATATCTAGACGCAGTCATAAATCAAAAAGCACTTCTGGGGCACGATTCTTGTCCATCAAAAACACGGCTGTTGGACAAGAATCAAGCGTTTACTTGTACATACTATGTACATATTACGATGTTCTTGAACAAAAGGTATTTCTCGATCCGGAGTCGACGTACTCACTGCCATCAACAGACACTCGGTAATCCATCATTATCGCAGGGAATCGTAAAAGAGGCATCCTCGGGGACTACCGGCGTGACTCACGCGTAGTCGCGCATCCATCGTAGATTTATGGTCGTTATTATTGCGCTATTTACGAACCAGTGAAAAACGATCGTAGCGGACGTTCGACGCGCCGCGCTGCGTGACGCGTCGTTACCATTTAACACGTTGACCTGCACGTGACGAATTCACTTTAGTCGCCATGTTTTCACGGTATTCAAATTGCTGTTTACTTCCTTGTTATTATCATCGATCTGGTTTCTTAAATTGAACCTCATTGTACGCAGAAACAGGCATTTTTACGCTCAGCTGGAAAACCGTCTGGAAAAACCTGCAACCGTTTCTTGTGGATTTTCTTTTAATTGTTTTGCACGGTTTGGTGCCGTTTGTTCAGACCCTTCAACACTTGCACGACACCTATTAATCGTAAATATGAGATATTTGGGTGTCCAGTGGAAATTTAACCCTTAGTAGTCGAGTGGTGACTCACGAGTCACCACTAAAAATTGCTGTACCATTATTCACACAATATTGTTTACTTAATTAAATATGTTGGTATCTAATCATTTACTAAACATTTAAGGGGGTCATCCCATGTGGCAGATCTAAAAAATTGAAAAATTTTGTTTGCATAAATTGCTTCTAACATTCCTAGAATATGCAAGTAAAAGGATATTTCGATATTCGAAGTCGTTCGACTGTTATAAATGAAGAACGGAGCATCCGTTTGCCTCATTACGATTACAAGTTTTAATAAATAACCAGTGAAATATCAATCGGCTGGACATTAATTTGTGCTGGAAAAAAGTGCATTCGAATCAACGTGCACTTCGGAGCATCGAGCCAAGACAATTTCTCAACACATTGCAGACTAATGTTGAGTTTACATTTTCTTTGTGTAAATCGTACTTGAATCTTTAACCGCGTTTTTGTCAAAATTGTATTTTTCATATTAGCGACCATGATATCTCAAAAACTACTGAACGGATTTCGCTCAAATTTTTATGGTATAGTCAGCACATCTATAGTTCTCGCCTGTACCAAAATATTTCTGATATCTGCTATATTTTTTTTTTAAGCTGACAAAGACGAAAAAAAATGACGAAACTTGGAATTTAATGTTTAAAACCGTGCCAAAAATTAAATTTTCGATATTTTTTTATTATTTTGGTACCAGCGATAGCCGCAGGTCTATAAATTAAAATGCTGTTTGATTTTTTGATATCAGATGATCAAAACCTCCGGAATGATGGTCGCTATCAACCTACTTTTTTTTTACAGATGAGTGTCTTCCGAACGGTGTAAAGTCGATCCAACTCGTTATTTTGGTTTGAAAAAATTTTGAAAGACTGTTAAAATGTCAGTAAATGTGTGGTAAAAATTTAAAGATCGTATGTTTTAAGGGTCCTTCAAAAAAATTCCTAAAAAAAGGAAGAAAAAATAGCTCTCACATGGAGGCATTATATCAATTTCGTATCCATAAAATACAAAAAATCATATACAATGGAGTTATTCTAGGTCGGAAGAAATGTTCAAATTTCGAGTTAAAATAGCTCCGACTGCAAAGGGTTAACACTAAACCTACCACCACCGGTCAAAATGGCCGATTTCCAGATTTTTTATTTTACAATCATTGAAATAATAAAAATGATTTCATAAGAAACGATTGTATAGATAAAGAAAAAGATATAGATTGTATAAATAAAATCAATCTTGTCATTTTTCTTTGAGAACATGTGCCAGTTACTTTTCAGTCTCGGTAGGTTTAGCGTTAATATAGGAAATGCGATCAGCTCGCGCCGCTTTTGTTTTTCTGTACAGATAAGGATACTTGTACAGTAGCGATGTAGATTTTATCAAGCTTAATGGATCGCAGAATGGTTTTCAATTACTGTGTCGACTCTTCGTCGTCATTTTATCAAAAAGACTGACAACAGCGAAAGTTTCGCTGTTGCGTGCACAACCGGACAGCGATTCAGACGCCTCGTGTATTTGCGATTGTCGACCTAAGGCCCGATAACAGTCGCGACATAGATCGTCCACGTGATCCACGGCGAACGTAGATCGTACGAATTGACTCCGATGAAGATCGACCTCGTCGTAACTCGATGCCACTCGGTCTGATCCGGCCAAGACGCTTCCAGAGATTTTAATCGGATTTCGTAATGATTTTCAATAGGACGCGCACTAAAAAGCCAATGAAAAAAATATTCGCAAGTTTTTCCTACATTCGAACCTCGTCGAACTAGATACTTGATAGCATTTTTGGACATTTTTGCAAAATTATTCACGCACCCTGAACGTGGAAGATTTCAGTATGACGTTCGAAAAGTCTAACGCAGAGGTCGGCAAACTACTTAATATTGTTCTTTACATGAAAAAATTAATAATAAAAAAATTTAGAACCTGTTTTTCTTTATTGCTCTATGGGTAGAATTATCCATGTAAATATCTTTGAATTTGCTACCGGGCCCACTGAGCCTAAAAATTTTACAATCTGGCCCTTTCCAAAAAAAGGTTGCGACCCCCTTGGTCTAACGGAATAAACTTGGATATAAAAATTTCGTTTAATTAATTCTAAGATCAATGGCAGGTAAGAAGGTGTTTACTCGACTCACAAGTACGGAGTAACCGAAACAAAGGAAACGTTTCAATGGCGAATCCCCATGGTCTACGTGACCATGGTCATGTTCTCCCGGCTATGCTCATTGACTTTTCATTTACCGATGCTGACAAACAGATTCGCAGCTCTGCCCATCCGCGCGCGATTTAATGGATTCGCTTTTGCGTCACTAGCGCGTGCGAGCCCGAGAAAACAGGATCGTTAAACGATCGAACGCGTCGCATGCGAACTATGCGAGAGTGCCAGTGATCCACGCGATGCGGCGATCGATCTCCCCTGGGCTGTTGTCCCCTTCGAGATCATTCGGATCATTCAGAATTCAGAGGATACGACACCCGAATTGCTTATACATACATAGATCGTCTTCGCTCGAGCGAGACACGCTCGTGCCGTTGACCTAACCGCGCCATTAACACGTCTCCCCGACAAGAATAAAGCGAGACTATCAACAGGGACGTACCGAAAAATGGCGATGCTGATGTGCTATACTTTCCACTGTCGCACGAAAATATGTAAACAGGTTTTTAACACGTTCAGCAACAATTGTCTTTTGTTTGTTTTGTTTCGCACACATTTATTTCATTCATAGAAGCGGTAAATGCCCTAGTAGCACAAAATATTGTATACACATTCATATGATATTAAAAAGATATTTAATCTGTTTTTAATATTCAAATATACATACAATATTTATTTTACATTATGAAAAAAATATTTTTTTCTCATTATAAAATGAATCTTTATTTAATATTGGAAATGGAATATTTTTGTCCTAATATACAGATAATATTTATTTCATATTATGAAACAAATAATTTTTTAAATATGCATTAAATACTTTATGTTTATCATGGAAAAATATTTGTTCCAGAATATGGAAGACATATAACTTTCATATTACGAATGAAATATTGGTTTCAAATATAAAATAAATCTTTATTTAATACTGCAAATAAAATGTTTACTTTTAATTTACATTGAATTCGTGCGTGTCATTTAATTTTTTAATATAAGTTTATCTCTTCTAATTACATGATTTGATACGATTTGAGCCTTTATAAGAATAAAAAGTAATGAACGTAACAATAGGTTCGCATGGCTCAGCAGGAAGCACATCATCAAGTAAACGGTGTAGGCTCCGAGTTCGAATCCCGCCAACTGCATAAAAATTTCTGAATTGTAATAAGGTCCTTTCGAAGACAAATTGAAATATTTCCTCAAGCAGTAGTGCATAGAATAGAAAGTATATGTACATATATATGTATGGATAGTTTCTAATTTTTGTTATAACTTTTTTTTAAATTCGAAGATTTTATTGAATGTTATTTAAATATTGAATTTATATTTCTCGAATATTGGTTTCACATTTTTTAAATATTTAGATTATAGTTTTTAAATGTCTAGTTTATATTCTCTGAATATTTAGCTTATATTTTATAAACATTCAATTTACATTTATTGTACATGTATACAATATGTAGATCCAATATTTATTTCATATGAAAAAGTGTGGCTTAAAAAATATTTTTTCATTATTTGAAAAAGATATTTATCCAATATTTTTGTGCTACTAGGGTGTTATTTATAAGTAGACCAAGGATCTTTATGCAGAATGGGAATGATTTAATTGTGAGAAACAGAAAATCATTTAACAGTATTATTCAATTCTTTAAATCCCTTTTAAAATTTGTATTTCGTATTTTACCAATCCATTTTTGTTAGAAAAGTATGCAATTCAGAATCTGTTAATAGCAATCATTAGTTACCTGATAATGCAGTTCTCACTTTACACTTACACTACAATCTAGTTTATTTCAGTATTGATAAATTGATGTTTTTATGACAATCTTCGAATTTTATCTATCCAATTTTAAAGATTCGAATCCAATGTGTGAATTATTGCATTTACTAAAAAATTGTTACAGTAACACTGAGTTACATTAAAAATTCACAAAGAGATCCAGCTGTGCCCATACTTTTGAACAACAGTGTAGACGAAGAGTGGAACACCATGAAGGACAGACCCTCAGGCTATGGCGAGCTCGAGCAACGCTAGAAATAATTACCATGAATTGTCCTGAGCAATAAAGTAACTGCGACATAGAAATTAATGTGCAGAAATCATCGCTGACAACTTTTATGTATTTCTGTACATTAACTAAACTTTGTACATCGAATGAATGATCGATACCTCGGCTTATATGGCCATGGATTATGGATGCCGCCATAAATGTTTATGTACACTTCCGTCCATAAGTATCCAGACACGTATTTACAAATTTTGCATAAATATCTACGGCATTTAGTTCCTTTTTCATAGACTTGTAATGTTGTCCTGATAATTATACTCTTGGGTAATGCAATCACTGCTTGTTATCCAGTAATGAATATTTCATACTATGTTTATAAGTCGACTGTCGATGTCTGTCCATAAATTTTATTAATTTGTTGCAAGACATACGAAGAAAATAGAAATTCCTTAATTTTTTAGCAATTTTAATAAATCGATGGCAATATTTATGTTAATAATTCTTTCAAAATTTCAGCTACTCGTTTGTATTATAAATGGATAAAAAGTTCGCAGTCTAGTTATAGTAAAAATTTGTATAATCGTAAGCCTCTTTTGACTATTATAAATTTCCAGATTTCATGTGCTTTTGAAGCATACAGATTTTTAAATATAAATATAAGAATGAAATAAAATGAAATAGAATATAAGAACCATTTTTTTTATTTATCCAAGCACCGTATACATATAGACTTTCGAGACTGACTTTACATAGATGAGCTGATTAAGAAAAAGGGAAAAAACGTGTACGGTAAAAAGGTTCGTTGATGTAAACAGTCGATACAACACGATCGTAATTTTACAACTCGGAGTTGCCAGATTGAGTTGATGGCGGACACCATGGCGAGGACACTGACAATGAGAACCATAAGCTGGCCAGGTGGGATAAGGTTTGAGGGTCATACGCTCGGTAAGGTCCGTGACTGAAAAGCTAACCGGTCCTCGTAGCATAGACGGTAGCCATTGCCTTTGCGAGTGACTCGCAGAAAACGCAACAGAATCTGTACCATGGCCGGCCATCAGATTTCCCCTTCCGATTTCCGCGTTGACCGGCCACGGTTAGGTTGTTCGTTTCCTTTCAATTATGGATCGTCGATCGTCGATCCTCGACACCGATCGGGGAGTACGTACAGTGACGAGACCAGGGACCGGGACCTTCGAATCGAGCCAGGTCCTTGAGTAGCTGCCATTCTCGATAAACGGTGGCTTACCTGTCTTGTTACTCCTTTGAATCAACGATTATCTTTATACATATGTATACTAGGGTGGACCTTAGCTATACTTGGTGAAATTTTTTTTACGCCTCTCCTCAAAATTGTGCTATTGGTTAAGAAAATAATTCCTGCAAACGTTGAAGTTGATCGGATAAGGGGAAGGCGTGCCTTATTGACGTTGAAGTTGCGAAAAACATGAAATATTGTAGGAATGGGAATATTTGAAGGAAAGACTTTTTATTATGACTAAATGTTCTTCTTGTGTCAAAATATTGATTATATTAGTACCAAAATGTAATATTTTCAATATAACAATTAACTAATTATCATATTTTTCTAAATATTCATGCTAAATTTTGTGTATTTTATTGAAAGTACCAATTATTTTTCTTGTATTCTTATACTAATTTAAAAACGAGATCAATTAACGTTCGACATAAATATGTTATATTTAATCAGAGCATAATATTTTTAACAGGCTAATTAATGTGAAATAATCTTAATTCGTACAAAGTACACTTGTACTTGAGTGCATGTAAGGAATTGTAATATTTTTGAAGGTTTAAAATATTTAACTTGAATTTTCAGTATACTCAACACATTGAGTGCGCAGTTACTTCTATTTCAAAACTTCGCGTTCGATTAGGCACGCCTTCCCGACGTCCGATTGAACTAAAATTTTGGATATATCATTTTTTCATGACATGGAACAATATTGGGGGAGGGGGCGTGCCCAAAATTTTTTGGTCGAAAAATAAGGTCCACCCTAATGTATACTTTAAATATTCTTTCTGTTTCATCTTACTTGACAGATATTGTTGTTTACCAGGGTGAACATATTTTTTGGCAATTTTTCAAAATCGTCCGTATACCGTTCCTCATTTCTTTTATTGTTTTTATTTGCATTGGCTTGGAAAAGTAGGTACAACATGAAGGAAAAAGATTAATGTAGATTTCTTAGAGTGCTTTGTGATTCCAACGGCAGGTTTCTCTCATTACACAATTCTGATAATTACCGACTATTGGTGCACCTGATACTTCGAGGAACGTGTTTCCTGCGTTTTCCTAGCCTCAATGGGAAGCCCAAGGAGATCGCGTCACTGTTCCGTGTTCTGTTCACTTTTTGCGCAGTGATCTATATAGATCACTAGAGCGATCTATCGCAGAATCCCTGGCTGACAAATTGTACAAACGCGAGGAAAATGCGTCCAAGGCACAGAACCTACGAGCGTTGCATATTTTATCGGAAAATTTCTCTACATTTAATTTTCACTAACAATATTCGACAAATTACTGTAAGTATGTATCTGTAGGCAATTTATTCAATTCATTTATTCCTTGCGCATAATGTTATGGCAAAAGCCGTTAAAAGTCTGACTAAATGTATTCTTGTTATTTTTATAAAATAATCCAAAATAACAGATATGCATTTTACTTCGACTCGAATGAAGCGAATATGTGATATTATATGACGAAGGATGAAAGGATCGTACGATTTTATTGATCATTGCAGCGTATTTCTAGAGAACCGAAAGATAGCGATCAATTTGGGGGATAACGATCGATTCACAGCCGCAAAGTCGATGATTGGAGGTACTATCGGAATGATCAGAGGAAGATGTCGACGGCATGGATGAGGAAAACGTGATCCGCGAATCGTTTGTGCCTCTGCTCGTCGCTTTTACGTGAGACACATATTGCGTTACCGATCAAGGATAACGAGCTCCGACCGTCTCTTCCTATCTTTCTCCATCTGCCATGCGCGTCTGCGAACGTCCACCTGACTGGGAGACGGTAATTAGGCTCGTTCAAACAGTCCTCTAGATTTTACCATGAACGTGATATTTTATCAGATTTTTAATTACAACCTGTGCGCACCTGGCATTCGACATTTTAATTTCGGGTAACAGCGATCTAGAAATAGTGCGAAATTTTTGTTAACATCGACCTACGAAAAGTATGAAATTTTAGGAATGCAGGGGGGATTTATACATATTTGCAAATGCAATGATATTTATTCATAGAATACAAGATTGAATGTTCATTTCGGGTCATGGGGACCCGTGGAGCAGCAGGGATAACCCTCGACTGCCGAGGAGTCTCGTAGACTCCATGGAATTTCTGAAACCAATGACAATTTCACTATACATATTTATCACAAACAATCATCGCGATACTTAGTTTAACGTACACACTAAATTTTGTATAAGATAGAGTTTTCGAAAAGATTCTGGAAGTTTCACTGTGTAAGGAAAAGAAAGTGGCATTAAAATTTTCAGCAGTCAAGGGTTGCAATATAACGGGTTCATCAAAATTCAGAGGAATTAAAATCGAAACAAAAATTGCCTTTGTTCTATCGAGGATTCACTGACGTCCCAAAGAAACCGAAAATCACCGTCAAACTTTATTAAACATTTCAAAAAAAAAAAAACACCGAATCCCATGAAATCCATACTTTTCTAATGGCACGCGTTCTAACTATCCCAGAACAAGATAAATATAAGACAGACAATTTTCCTCGCTGCATCAGAGCATTTCACTATTTTCAAAAATCTACAAATCTGCTGAAACCTCGATAAACGCGTCATCGCGTCAACATGCTCATTAAAATGATTAGAAACGGCTGGAATTTTCTGACGAAAACAACAACCATTCGAAAGCGTGACCCTTGCCGAACGGAAATAGCACCGAAGGCATCCGTGTGCGCGCGCGCACGCACGCCCACCAGAGAGAGAGACCTTGCTACCAAATCCCGAAATAGTCGAATAAGTTTCCCCGAGGCTTTCGAACCCTGGACCAGGAAATAGGCCAATGGCGATGCGGTGGTTTTCCGTGTTCAGGCAATAATTTCGAAAGCCGCGGGGCAAAAGCTTTCCGTCGTGCTTTTGAACCTGTTCTTCGAGAACGAGAGGCCTCGGTGGACCTTGTGCGCGCGCGATGAATGACAGCTTGCGAGCCAATCACGGCCGAGCAACCAGCCCGAGGCTGTTCGACCGTGTAAGAACGAGGATCTCAAAGCGCGGGCCAATTTTAGATGTTCCGTGATACATACATCGACAACGACGGTGCCGAAAACGGTGACATAACATCTCCAAACACCTCTGAAGGATCGAACCTAATATCGCGTGTCCGCGCGAATTATACCTTCGCGAGTCGCAAAATACTATCGGCGAAATTTCCATATTTCTACCTAAAAAATTTCACGTGTTTTTGTTATTGACATCCATTGAATTTTTATTCGGTTGGAGCGATTCTTATGTTTAGACAGATGTAAAATGCGATTTAATATTAATGCGAAGATGAGTGTACAGGTTTTGTTGTAATAATCGTCATCCACACATTTTAACATCAGAACCGACGAGTTCAGCTTTCAGACCTTTCATTTTACAATTACTGAGATTGTAAAGATGCACTTGTGGACCGTTACTGGATACATTAATTTATTCGGACGTATTTGTTTTTTAAATATCGTGCAATTTTATGATAAATACGGTTGGAAATTTTTTTTATAATTGTGAGCCTTTTTCGACTATTATAAATTTCCAGATTTCCAGATAAATATGTAGAAGAATGAAATAAAATGAAATAGAATATAAGAACCATTATAATCATTTCAGAATCAACTTGTCTCTTCCATTTTTTATTTATCTAACCATCGTATATAGACTTTCGAGACTGACTTGAAAGAATTGTGGAACAATTTCAAAGAAAGAGTCGCTTCGTACAAGTTCCTTGTCTATAATAAAATATTAATGAAAAATGTTTCGTCTCTTGTTGATTCACGTTAGTTATATACGGAATCTTTTGTCTGTTTCGAACGTTCAGTGTGTTACTTATGGACGTGTAATTAACGCAATAAATCAAGATAAACTTAGCGATGCCACATGGCTTCAGAGATAGTAGTCGGTTCTAATCGTTGGGTATTCGCGAAAAATTGAGAGAACGTGCACGCGATTCGATGTTCGAGCGAACGAAGTAGATCCGAGTCTGTCTAATTGGACTTCTTTAGAGAGATTGGAAACAGCTTGAGGATTCTTCGTAAGATTGTTCTTCGGTCTGTATGGACGACTGATTTCGAACGGCTCCATCACAATCGGTAATTATGGAGTGCATGGAGAGTTAGGTTCAATAACGGTGCTGTTTAACACGCGACACAGATCTTGCTCGTTCTTCATTATTCGTAGAAGAATCTCTACGAGTGTAAATATTGTTTCCTTTTGTTCTGTGATTTGTTTTGAAGTCGCTGGAGCCTAGAACCTTGGAACTAATCGCACACTATGTCGCGGCGAACAAATTGTATTTTTTTCGTATTCTTCCTATTAAAAGAAATTTGTTTCTATTCGAACAATATGGTAATGTATCCTAAAAATTTCAAAAGAATTGGTGGTAAAGTTCTTTTAATAAAAACATTGTACTCGTAATTATTCTTTTAGGATTCTAATCGCACAGATTTTTTGGAGCGAAATCCCCAGAAATCAAAGAATTCCTCTTAAAATCCTTGTTTAATATGTGGCCTCCTTGTTCTCAATTTTGAAGGAGCCAAGAAATTGACAATCGAAATTTATGGCAATCGTAGATTATATATCTCTAAAATAACTATGAAGAATGTTATTCGTTACGTAAAATGCTCAGAGTGGGCTTTGCTTCATTATTCCCAATTTTGACAGAGCCAGGTCAGTGGCCTGAGAGAATACTCTGTGTTTAGACTCACTAATCTAAACTTAATATCCTCAAGAAATTTAGTTCGCCCAGAATAACTTTTCCGTGTGCTCGCTACTCCGAGTGGGCGTGGTTTCAGTGCTCGCGATTTTAACGAAGCCAGAACCGATTGATCCCAAAGATCAATCTATACTAACGGCAAGCTTAGAGTACATATTCCCCAAAGAATCTAGGTCTGGAGGTCCTTAAATCTAGTTTGGGGAAGACTACAATGATTTCTTTGTATGTTTCACTACCCTAACCGAGCGTGGCTTCGTTGCCCCCACCTCTGATAGTGTCAAACCAAGTTGCCATAAGATAATCTGTATCCATAGGGAAGCTAAATTCTATATCTCCTGCAAAATCCAATTCTGAAGACCCTAAATCCCAAAATACCACAATTACTTTTCTGTAAATTCAGATCCCCGAATGGGCGTGTCATCATTGTCCCCATTTAACGATGTCAAAAATAACTCCTATTTCCCAAAAGATCTAGCTGTGAAGATTCTCAAATCAACATTGAAAGACCAGAACGTCTGTTTTGTCTGTCGAATGCCCCAAGTGGGCGTGGCTCCGTTGCTCCTGGATTCGACGGAGTCAGGGCTGTGCCCCACAGAGCAATCTATCCTCGTGTCTAAAATTTCGCGCTACAATAAAAATTTCCCAAACATTCCCTGTGATTCAGTCTTCATACAGAAGATTGAGCGACTGACTAATTTCACGACACCCTTTAGTTAGCCAGGGCCCCCGACTCGTAGACGCGTGGCGCCATGGCAATGCGAGGCTCCGGTGGCCAAAGCTCGGAGCTCGTCCCGACGAACAGAGGTCGCGAGCCGACTCGAGCCGAGCCGGGCTCGGATTCTCGCGGATCAGCGTGCGATTTCCACGGCGACGGTCGACGGTAGTCTAGCACGAGCCGCCGCTCAGGAGACACCCGTAGGGGACTTGCTTGTTTCAAGGTAGGCAACGCGATACACACGGAGACATCTCGTACACACACACACACACCTATTGCCCACCTGTCCACGCTTCTTCTTCTTCTTCTTCTTTGCTAACCTGACTACTCAATCTTCCTGAAACCTCCTGTTTTTCTCCTTTTTTTACAGAAAGAAAACACACGATTCACTCTCGTCCGACATCGTCTCGCTTCAGCCACCTGATGCTTCGCTGCTAATTGATTTTTTTGCATTTCTCCTGCACTAATTAGCTCGCGGCTCTTCCTGATAGATTGATCGGTACCTGTTGCTTCGTGCAGACAATATTCGCGGTCTAGCCTACCGGTAATCGCACCGGCTGATCGTGACCAAAGCTGCGTAAAATACTATTTCAAATAATAAACAGTAAATAGTCTAATTTATTCGAAATCGTACGTGCAATTTTAAAAATGACACAAAAGAAATTAAAAGAATTATTGAGTATCGATATACTAGCTTCAACTTGTAAAATACTTAATTAGAAGAAATTGGTGAAAATTTTTATTTTGCACGAAGATCCGTAGTCTGTTGATTAGGATGTTTGGTTTTGGTGTTTAGCTTGAGGATAAAGGTACGAGGTGAATGGAATTTTTTGGTTGATAGTGACAGTTCGGCTGCGTATTTTGTGAATTTTAGGATAAAGGTCGTTCGAAATGGTAAACAGTGAATCATCAGGAGAATTTCAAAATATAATAATATTTCAAAATAGCTATTATATTGATTTATGATCTACATGATATGAATGATTTTTATGTAGACATAAAAAGAAATTGATGCAATTTAAAACAGCAGATCGAACGAAATTAAGAATGTATATTATTTTCAACTTTTTAAGATCGTTTACATTTTACACAAAGATCTTTCTCAATGTAGCATTCACCAGTAGTTGATATTAAGATAAATAACGATCTTGTACCAAAATTAAAACACCGACAGTGTTCACATCTGATAGAAATTTATAAAATCTACAGTCTAGTCATTAATAATCAGGAATCCACATCAATTATGAAATCAAGTATAATACTTTCTTCGCCAACGACTGAATTAAAATGAAAGGAAAGCTGTATTCAATATCACCAAACTTTGCACTTCTGTGCTAATCTTTGTTGGCGTAAAAGGGGTTAATATCTAATGATTTATGCGTATTGAAAATGCATAAAGGTCCACAGTCTAAACCACTTGTTACAAGAACTCATCCACCATTTCTGTCACTTCGAATTCTTTTCTCGTTTCCTTCAGTAATTCTCGCGGATAGTTGTCCTGCGAGCTGCGAGATCAGCCTAGTCACGCGCGTCAACGCTTCGCAAGAGCGTCTCAGCGATGCAAGTTGCGATGCAAGTTGAATTCGAGACGTTGCACTCTCTTTCTCTCTTTCTCTTTTTGTCTCTCTCTCTCTCTCTCTCTCTCTCGCGCGCGCGCGCGCGCGCGCTACGGCCCGACATCTATCAGATACGACACACCGTTCGAGAGCGTTTATCGCCGAGAAAACTCATTTGACCACGATATGAAATAGAGGTTGATTAGATCCTGAAGCATGATCCCCGTGGAAAAAACGAGTCCCGTCAAGATAAACGATCAGCAAGCTTCACACCGCCATACACGTATAGAAAACGGAAGAGCGACTTGTGTTCGGCTATAGTCATTCAAAATGACAGTAGAAAATAAGAAATACTTGTAAATACATGTAATTGTAATTCACAAACGAAGCTAATTCGTGCATTTTTGATTGATGCAATCTGATTTAAAATTTTTACATAAAAGTATGATATATATGTATGTTTAACGGTAATTATGGGTAAACATAGTGTTAAAAAATGGTTATGCAAACCAATTTTTATTTTAAAAATACATTCCCATTTTTTAGAATGTTTAAATGAAAGTATGGTAAACATAAAAATGATTAGTTATCACAAAGATGTATCATTCCTGGCTTATTCAAATTGTTAAACGGAAGAACGCGATTGACTTGGAAAATTGTTTATTGTTCATAAAGACCCGCAGTTTAATTTTCAATCATGTCAAACACTTTTGTTTGTCTTCGTTTGTTTTATTAGAGCATTGCTAGATATTGGTAAACGAAGATTGTATCCGTTTTTTTTTTTATAGAATCTGCAGTTTTATTTGCACACGTCCGGACGACTAATATTGACGGAGAATATGATGAACTTTTGCACTTATCACCGCGAAATCTTGATAGCATGATTCGTCTCGAATTACGTCTTCCTCGGTGTTTACACTCTGAAACACCCGGTTTCACTCGTAACCTGCCACCTTCCTCGTTTGTGAATTATGTTTGTTTTCATGTTACTTCTGCTCTGATATTTCTCAGCTCTTCTGTGATTATACATAGTTCGACTGTTGGTTTACGATTTTCTGTGGGTAAATTTACGGAAATCGGAGATAAATGGATTTTTATTGCGTGCTATATACATATAGTGAATGGTTTTTGGGAAATTTCAAATTCAAGGAGACTGTGTAATTCTATCGAAGCTTGTGTTTTATAATTTTTTGATCATTTTCGTATGTACGTTTTAAGTGTATGAAGTTGTACAGTTTAGCTACAGTGTGCCTTTAGTAGACAATTCAAAATTTCTCCTACTGGATGTTGCTATAAATGAATAAAGTCCGTAGTTTACTAATAATTATTAACAGTTAACCCTTAGTGGTCGGATGGCGACTCTGAGGCGCCACTGAAACTTGCTATGCCATTTTTAAACATATTGTTCACATTATTATTTTTGTTCGTATTTAATAAATTACTAGACAATTACATATTAAATGAGATATTAAATCAGTTTCATATGCAAAAATGAAAAAAAAATTGTATAGAAAGAAAATATTCTGGAATGGAAAAATCTTTCGTTTTTGATTTATAATAGCTCCGACCGCTAAGGGTTAAATCGTGTAAATTACAAGAAACGGAGGTTTATATAAAATTTCAATTTTTCTCTCAATAATTTCCCGAAGTTCCAAATAATGCAACGGTACTCATTTTCATAATGTGTTGAGCGTTTCGCGTTTCCTCCGATTACTTGGAGCGAAGTATAAAATTTTTTGAGGTTGCTGGCAGACAATTGACAGTTCATAGGCTTCTGCTATGATTGAAAGATCGCCTAATTGCTCGAAGCGACGTAGAAAACGTGTGGCGCGTCGCGTCGCGTCGGGTCGGGTGCGTTTAAATACCGTTACTAGAAAGTAGCGTCGATTCGCATCGCGATTGGTATGAAACGTCGAAAAGGGAAAAAGAATAAAAAAAAGGAAAAATGGTCCAGTGAAAGTGTCGCGACAGTGTCTCGGATTCGGTTGTGTTCGCTTTTATGTAACCGGGGACGGGGACGCGTGAACGACAGTGTCAATGATTTCGTGGGCGGTGGACTATCTAACCTCAAAAGAATCTTCAAAGAGTTCGCCTAATCGGCTTGAAACCCCCCTTGAATCCGAATAAATTGCCAACGCTTGCCTGGACTCAAGCTTCAATTAATGGTCATCCATTTTAATCAGCCATTTATATTAAATAGTGCATCTTTATGCATTGATATCGGTATTAATACCAGGGCCGCCGCCCTAACCACAGGGTTAAATGGCCTATAGACCCGGGGCACCAGCCTTTTGGGGCGGTAACTTTGTATTATATTTCTATTTGTTTATTGGTAATATATTGACTTTTTCTAGTTCCGAATCTTTTATAAAACTTCACCCGCTCTCGCTACCCCTCCCGTGTATTTTCTTGTAAAGAGGGTCGCATTGTTGTTAGTAGATGTGCATATTAATAAAAATTAAATACGTTACTAATACATATTTACCACAAGGAGTCTGCTGGTCGAGGAATTTTTCGCCTCTACAAATTTTTATAAAATAATCTCCACGAAAATGAGACTTCTCGTAAAAATCCACAGTTCATTTATGTGTTTTATAAAGGTTGATTTAACGAGATAAAATTATGCACTGCCGTCTCTATGCCGTCCATCGGTTGCTACATATTGTCGGCGATCGGCATTGCGAGAGTGACAGAAAGGTGGCATCGATGCAATTGCAAAAAGTTTGCAGAGAACGGTGTCCGAGCCGGCACGGTCTCTCTCGCGACCTTTCGTTAATTAACGAACGCCTCGCACTCTAATGTAATTTCGCGAGATAGCCATCTGTGCACATGAACGGGATCAACGGCGACGGCGACGTAACGCTGAACTCGTGCTGCGCCGACTTGAACGACAACGAGGAAACACGCCGATTTCGTCAATTTTAATTCACAACTTTACAACGGTCACGCTACACGAGAAT
Organism: Lasioglossum lativentre; assembly: GCA_916610255.1. Taxonomy (NCBI): domain Eukaryota; kingdom Metazoa; phylum Arthropoda; class Insecta; order Hymenoptera; family Halictidae; genus Lasioglossum; species Lasioglossum lativentre. Next base: position 33,153,733 of record OU744356.1, on the reverse strand, counting down.
ATCTTCTTCCTAATTCCTATTGTCCGTCTTGTAAAAATAATTTTTGAGATTGCTATAATGCCACCAGACTGGAAAGAAAATGAACTATTTTTTTGTGGAACGAATCTTTGTTGATTGCTTTCTAGTTAGTCGGGGGACTTTTTCGATGGTAAGCCACGAATGATAATTTATTGCACGACGTGGTTGTCGCTTAATGTCACGTGTTGCGTAAAACAAGTGGTAATTGACTGAATTGTTCCCCGTTCATAATTCATCAGATACTTTATTTCTCGTTGCATCGACTAAATATGCAGCTATTTACCAGGCGAATCGTTCGAATATCTCTCTCTCTCTCTCGTATTTTCCATATCCTTTTTTTTTGTTGCCCTCGCGGGGACTCGAAATTGCCGTTCGTCCTTCGACACGCGAATCAGTATAAATAGATCGACGATGATTCCAGCGATTTCCGTACTCGAGGCACGCGGTATCTAAATTGATCCTACGCAGGAGAATCAGTAGCAATCACTGTGCAATTTTTCTCAATAATTCCCCGTCGCTATTGTTATCTATAGAACACGAGTACCGGCAATATTTCCGCAAACGTCAGCGACGAGAGACAATTATTTTTAAGTGTTTTTTAACCGTTATTACAAAGTCGCAAAGCTGTTTTCATTTTAATTTATTATTAGACCAGTGCTTCGACTGCAACAAACAAATAGGAGTAAGAAATAAAATGGAAAATAAAATGTCTCGATTCTTTCTTAATATTTTAACATTAATGGATGAACAATATTAAATTGTCAAATATATTTTGTTTTTTACTTAAACTTGTATCTGCATGCTTGTTGTAAGTGCATAAAAATCTGTAGTTTAATACTAACAGGACCATAAATGATTATGCAAATATTTTCAAGAGTTATTTTATAGAAATAAGCATACAGGAAATCTTTTTCGAAAATTGTCTTTAATAGTAACAAGAATAACTTTATAAGAATGTGTCTACAGAAAGTTTTTCTTCACCGATTAAACAAATTTGTCAGGATAAAAATGAGACAAAATTATTTGTTATTTTTGATCATGCATATGATTCAATGTTTGCAACACCGGTCATGTTTTCGCTATGTTCCCTTGGTTCCCCGAGTGAAATATCGCGACGCATAAACTCGTGAAGGAGAGACGAGCACGTGCACACAGCTCGCATACGAGTATTGCAAACATTACGAATGCGAACACGAACGCGAGCGCCGAACCTTGGTCGCGACCGATATCGAGTCAATCAATTTCTTTTCTGTTCCGCGCGGAACACTATAAATAATATGTCCCGCTGATTTATGCTGTTACCCGAGCTCTGGCAGTCGCGAGGAGACTCAATGAAATCGTGTCAAGCGCCGTGCTAGAGCCCTTACATTCCATTTCTGCCTTTGGAACTCGGATTTATTGCCATACTTGATCTAGACTGCGAGTTTTATACCGATTCACATTTTTCTGCACCGCTTTCAGCAAAATTAAATTAAAGACATTCGTATTTTCCGTGAGGAAAAGACAGTCTGATTCTGGGTTGAACTATACTGAATTTATACAAAGTTGGATTCTAGTAAATCATCTTAATTAAATTGAAATTAAATGATACCCTCTTTTTTCTATCAATTTCTTTTGATAATTGAGTATTTTACTATTTCCTTTTTAAACTGCTAGATTTGATAAATCTATCAAACTTTATTTTAACTTCCGTAAACACATGAAGAACATAATAAAACAAATAATTTTTATTGGAAACGAGAAACTGCTTAAATCGTTCTTTAATAAGAGAGACAAATATAATTTTTAAAATTCTTTCCATCTGTTCGAAATATATAAAATGACTTAAAAATTTGATTCTAAACATTCGCAATCTAATGATCACTGAAGAATTAACTAAATTACACGACATTATTTGCTGTCCAATTAAAAGTCAAATACATGAATAATTATCTCATACGACGTTGTGTCACGCATGTTGTAATCCACGTTCGCAGCACATAAATTTAAGCGGAAGTTCTCGAATTCTCGTACGATTAATTAAACAAAAAACACGCCAGCGAGCGAGAGAGAAACTCGACCTCCTAATTGTCGCGAGCACCGACACCGAAAGTGTCGTCGTCCAGCTGGCAAAGCGAAAACATTCGAAGCATAAATTTGCATTTTAAGTTAAATGTCAAGGTGTTGGTTTCGTTGTCTCATTGAAAAATCAACTATAATGCCAGCCAGCGAGTTTCACGTGCCCGGCAACTGGTTCTTAACCTGTTAACCGGGAAAGACGAGTTAACTCGTCCTTCTTTACGCTCAAAAGTACATTCCGATACTTTCGTTCACATGACAGCGGAGTCCCTCGCATAATTTCGTCATTATATCAACGACACCGTATATTGCATCGTGTTAACACCAAATAAGCTGCAAATCATTCATAAACTACCTTTAAACCCCTGTTAGCGGTGGCTGGATCTCCTCAAACTCGAATTTTTAAAGGTCTCATGTTCTTAAATGTTTGATACACATTTATTTAATTAAATTGATAATTGGTATTGAAAAAGGTATACGATATTGTGAAAAAATTTTTCATGGGTCAAGTTTGGCTCAAACGCAGTTTCCTATGAAATTATAAAAAAAAAATGAAAAATAATGCAAAGATGTTTCACACGAAATTATTTTATTAAATTGATAATGTTGTTAAAAAAAATCGTTCATGGGTCAGGACTGACCCAGGCATAGCTTTCTCCGGAGTTAAAAAAAATAATGAAAAATCATGTATAAGATTGTATATGGAATAATAAATGATTTTTCCACGTAATCTTATCAAAATTTCAAGGGAATTTTCGATACGTAAGGGTCTTATAACTCCATTAAAATATGTAACATTAATAAAAAATTTAATGAAAATAAGTACTCGGGTAACTACCTTTAACGATAGTTATGTTTTTGTTAGGGTTCAATTAACAATGTTTTGGTCCCGAGTCTCAAACTGCAAGAAAGATGCGTTGTTATTCCTCGATGCACTTTTTTTCTAGTTGTAATAATAGTCCCTCTTTGCTAATCACGGACGACGCTGTGGCATGTCCCAATGGATAATCGAACAAATTGCTTTTTAAATTTAGCATTAATTAGCTATTCAATGCCGTTACAGCCTCATTAACAATCGCAATCTAACCGGTCATCGCGCATCGCCACTTGTTAATCGTCGAGGACGAGTTAACTCGTCCTGTTGCTGTCAACAATTTACTACTTAATAAACGATGCTTGCATTCCGTTGTAATACTATTGTAAACTGCTTTGCATTTATGTATATTTATAGCCTCTTTCTCAATGTAAACATTTTTAGGTTAGCTACCAGTTTATTTCTTAAACAATTGGATATTTAAATATCTGTTTACATGAACGAATTGAGTATGAAAAACTACACAAATCGTTCATATAAATTTTTATTTACAACCAATTGTTTCTTAAATAAATAATGGAATAGTCTTGTTAACAATAGTGGACTATTTTTATCCTCTTAATATAAATAATGCAGCCAAAAGAAAGTACGCATATATTTTTTAATTTTACAGGCTCCACAAGTTTTAACAAAATCTGAGAAAATAATCAGTGAAAGCGTCTATAAATCAAATAATGTAAAATATTCTACATTATTCTAAATTTTTATTATAATTTAACAATAATGATTAACATTTTTTGCGTAGCGTTAAATTGAAAACAATTATCAATCGCAAGCTAACGCGTTTTCGTCTGTTCTTTCCGAATCAACGAAGACCTAAATTCTGAAAACTATATCATATAATTACCAGAGTATTTTCATTTAATAAAAAAGTGGTAGAAATTGATTGTGAAAATTGTCGATTAAGAATGGTAATTTCACTAGACAATGCTACTATTTATAACGGTCTGAGAAAAAGCGTCGACGCGTACGGTCCGCTTAGGTTTACTCGCCTGGTATTAGCAACAGTTTTCCGCTGCTGAGAATTACGTACGAAAATTGTTTCTATCGCGTTTTTTAATTAACACTGTCCCGATAACGTGTCCACGACGTTCGTCGTAGATACTGGAAATGGAAACTCGTTCAGAAAAACCTCTGTATTGTGTTTCCAATGCACATAACCTCAACTTCGTTCTATTTACTAAATATTTAACGTGGCTTTAACCAACAATTATGCATGCACAATTTCGAATATCGCTTGGTTCGTGACACTAAAAATTCTTTACTCACTCTCGCATATATTATTCTTCATTAAGATCGCCTTGCAATTTTAATGAAGAACTCAACTTGCAATTAATAAATGACACAGTTCTAAACGAATTTGTTTCACATTGTTAATTGACAAATATCAATTATTGCAGTGAATGAACAAGAGAAGATGCCTGGCCACCGTCAGCCTAACTCCCTAGAGGGGCTTAGTTTGGGACGTGTGTGTCAACAACTCGACGGGACGTGCCGACGGCTGCAGGTGCTTTCGCAAGAATCATCTGTAGCGCAAGTCCTGGCTTATGCAAAGCAGACTATCAGGCCCTACTACATAAATGCTTTGCCAGCGCGTTTGCGGTCCCAAGTCATCGAGGAGACTTCCAAGATGCTGTACGGACCCGCATCGGATGGATCGACTTTGTTCTCCGGACCAGCTCCTCTGTATTTACTAGCCCTGCTTCTAGGACACGACATAAAACAGTTGAAAGTGTATCTGTGTTGCTACTATGGATGCAGTCATCAGACGTCGCTGTTAAAGCTGCTCGCTACTGAAGGAATTGGGCTAGAATCTTTGAAGTTGTTTCGCTCTGCTTTGCTCAGATTCGATTGCAAACTGTTGAAATCTGCTCTGATGAACATGAAAAATCTAATAAGTCTGTCTCTTCGCAATATAGCCAGTGACGCTGTGCTCCAAGTAGTGGGAAAAGCTTGTCCAAAGCTGGTTGTTTTGGACGTCGCTTGTTCCAGACAAGTCACGGACGTAGGACTGAAGCAATTGCTATTACAAGTAGAGCTTAGAGACAAAGTGCCCCACGCCGCTATGCAAGAACCCACCAGTTGGTCCAGGTTAAAAATACTGCTATCGAAATTGAAGATGCGGAACTGTAAGTCGGAGAAGAAGGAGAAGCAAGGGGTACTGCTCGAGTACTATGAAAGCAGAAACTCTCTCTGTGATACGCTCAGAGTACTTAATGTCGCAAACACTGCAGTGACCAGCGCAGGCGTGTTGTTGGCCCTGGTGCATGTGCCAAGATTAGAATCCTTGGCAGAGTACTGTCACATGGGGAGAGTAGTGGAAATTATGAACAAAGGGCTCATTGGATTCAAAACTCCGTTCAGTTTGACCCAGGCAAGAAGCTGCAGAACCACACCGGTACGTTTGGAGCTTTTGGCACAGGCATGTCCAAAAGTGGAAAAACTACACATCTCAGAGCCCCACCATCCCCCTGAAGCGTTACGACTGTTTCCCTATGTTACATCTTTAAGTGTACGCAATATTCCATCCCAAGGAGAATGGTTGCAAGGATTCTACAACTATCTTCGTACAAACGGCCACAATCTACACGAGCTCAATCTCAGAATAACTCAGGACGAAAATCCTATTCAGGTGGACTTGAAAGAAATTTTCAACAGCTGTTGCAATCTCAGAATATTCACCAGCGACGGTTCCAACATAACTTGGTCAGAGGGATCCGATCCTCCTCCTCTCAAGTATTTAAAAAGAATCAAATTGGGACGCATAGTGAGTGCCGTAGCCATCACCAAAATCCTTTTATTGGCGCCCGAATTAACGGCGTTGCACGTTCACAGTTGTTTCGATCTCACGAATGAACATTTAGAAAAATTGTTGGGTGTGTCCACAAAACCAAAAAATCCGCGAAAGTCTGACAAATGTGAAAATAGTCTAGTGCAGAACTTAACGTGCTTTTACATATACGAAGCTAGCAAAGTGTCTGCGTCCACTGTGCTGAATATGTTTCAACACTGCAAGAGACTTAGAAAAATTGGAAATTTGGCGAACTGGGGTTTGGATTGTGAAGGTATTAGAATGTTAAGAACAACACTGATCCGGACAAATTTGGACGTGGATCTGTGTCCGGGGGAGCATTGGTTTTGGAGCAATTGTATCCAGTGATATTTCCCGCATATTTTGTACTGATACGTAAGTTAGTCCCTGACATATATTGTCCATGACAATAGGCTGCTATTTCATTCAAATCTACTACGCTCTGATAGACTGTAAATTTGTCAGTATTAAAAGTTATCTTAATAAATATAAGGCGATCTGTATTTGGAAAAGTGCAAGGGAAAGTTCATTGCATGATAGGCGTACATGGACATAGGAACAAGCTAGCAACACTAATTGGTCATTGTATTATTCATGTTTAATTGTAAGCACTGAACTATTATGCGATAATAATGTACTGAATATACATAATGTGAAAAAGTAGGAGTATATTTTTATGCCGTGTGGTAGTAACTTGCTAAACTGTGGGGCTCTTGCAATTGGTTCTATGGGTACCCGAACTCGAGTACTTGGATACATACTTAATTTAGATATGAGTACTCAGGTAGGCAACTTAGATTCGAGGACTTAGGTACTCTAAGGATTCGTGTACTCGGGAACTCAACTGGGATTGAAGTACTTGAATACTCGTATGGGGTTCTTGAAACAAAGTATTCGTATATACAGTAGGAGGTCTACGGTAATGCAGTTCTAATAAACTGTATCAAGAGACAGTTTATGTACTGAAAATTGCTTATTCATCTAACCGAATGCCAGTAACCAGCAGACTTCGAACTTGTAAATTGTTGCGACTATCTCATAATTGTTAGCTAAGTACTTAAAAGTGCGACGCGAAGAGGAACGTTCATTTGTATTATAACAAACGATTAACAGCAATGCGAATTTTATATATACATACGCATATACATATATATATAAAAATATATTCATATTGAATTTAATGATCGTGAGACACGGACATGTATATCGTGACTTTGGATTACAATAAAGAATCCTTTTCGAAGAATCCGGTGGTTCGTTTAATTACGAGATAAATCAGGCGAGCGACTTACCTCGATTAAGCCGTGAGATTGCAGCAAAAGATTGATGAGTTTCGTATCCGTCTGGAAAATCTTGTATGTCATGTGCAACTGCTTCGCAGGTGGTTCTTCAGGGGGAGTGGCCAAGGCGGAGCATCTGGAAAACAATAAACAAATTAGAATGTGTCGCGTAGATTAGACGATAAAGAGAACGATGCCACTTACTTGAAGCGCAAAATGGATGTTTTATTTCCGGTTGGTCCGTTCAACAGCCATTCGTTGTGAGGCGGACTTTTGTCCTTCGTTGTGCTGCAAAAATCACACAAACCATTACGCGCTACATTTTCCCGGAAGAACTGGCGGTAAATTCGAAACATCGCACACCGAAAAAGGGACACATCTACGAAATCTCGTTCTGGATCGTAGCGCCATCGCGCGGTTACCCACAGTCGGTAAAGCGGAAATCTGTAGAATCTCTGAATTTGAAAACTACACTTGGCAGTAATTTTGAAAGCGATTCAACAAAATTGAATCTATCAATTATTAAAAGCTACATTTCTGTGTATTATAATAAGAAGTCATTTTAATGGAGCAGAGAGAAATCGAACGATCTTTAACCTGCCCAATGTAAAAAGTATATTTGGCGGTAATTTTAAAAATGGTTACACAAAAAAATTAGACAAAATTGAATCTATCAGTTATATTATTATAGATTGATGTGTATAATGATAACGAGGAACCATTTCAATGGGAAACAGAAAGATTGAAGGATCTTTGGCTCGTTTAAAGTAAAAAATATGCAATTTGCATCGCTTTCATAATGGCGCGAAATTTGATTTCACTTTTCCGCGTTTCTTATTACGGTGATTAGGAAGAGCGATAAAGGAAAAGAGAGCAGGTGGAAGAGATAAAGTGAAACTCGGGAATTCGCCACGGTGAGTTGAGTCATAACTCGATTGCGGATTGAATGCAATTATCCCGAACCCAACAGCGGGTGAGTCATAATAAAATAAATAGCATGGCTATCGTTAGAGCGGTCCGCGTTCTATTTTCAGCTTAATGGCACCATATACCGGAAGAATGAATTTTTATTCAAATCCTGCTGTTGCGAGCTGGTCTAGAAAGTTTCGGTAATTGCATAAACTTCCGTGAAGTTGTTTTAACTGTTGCATCGTGCGGACACGTGGCTTTCGACGATTGTTTGCAACCGTGCATTCGGTAATTTCTCTCAATTAGTTCGGGCACTAGTAGTTGAATGTAATTGGACGGTTCATGTATTAATTGGATCATTTTTTAGATCGTGGTATATGCAAGACCATAAATGACGGAGAATGGTCGTCCAAAAAAATAAGACCAATATTTAAAAAAAATTTTGTGATTGTTTTTAACATGAATCAAATCCGCTTCTAAAGAAACACTGATGAATTATATTATAATGTACAGACTATGAATTTTTGTGCGTTTATGACTTGCGAAAATCGCAGTAAAATATAACATTGAAATTTTTATAGACTTTTATCTCCTTTCGAATTGTTTTTAATCTGTATATTAAATCAGTTTCGAAAGAATAAAATTAATAAATCGTATTGTAATGCATAAATTACGATTTTTCGTGGGTCTTCTGAAAGAATAAAATGGAAATTTGAATATAAATTTTATTTTTTGAAAATGGTTTTTAACCAACAGTAAATTTTTTGATATCCCGTTGAGACAGGAGCTTTTGGTTGCAAAGAGTGAAATTTGCACAAAAATCCGCGCTTGCATGAAAAATAAACAATACCGAGCATGACCCAGATTTGCTCAAGAAACGGTGTCAGCGTATTTTACGAGTAAAAAATTAACCGAACCGGAAAGTTATATAATTTATCAAAAAGTTAAGAGAGGAATTAGAAATAATTGAGTGGTTTACGATGCAGTTTAGAATTGACGATGTTAGTAACAGATTGACGATATTTATCTAATCTGTTTACATAAGTCGTGTTTGCTAATTGAGGTCATAGTAAGCTGTGTTTACCGACTTTACTAACTTTAAAGGAAACGTTTCATACCAAGGATCAATACACAGCGTTCGTAAAGAACTTAACACTGCGATAAAAACAACATGAAAGAAAATTTGTAACATGAACGATTCAATTTTTTATATATATCACTCCTACAAAAAAAATACTTATGGTAATCAACATTTAATCAAGAATTTGAATGAAAACCTGAACGAAACTTTTATTCTTATTTTGACTCGCATAAAAATAACAATTGTATTCTAATAATCTATAAACTAACTTAAAACTTCAATATCTATTTTCATCCCTGGAAATGAATGGCGGTCGTTAAAAAGAAATCTTTATTTAACAACCCCTTCGAGTAAACTATAATAAAAGTTTGTAAGCGTAGTTTTCAACGAGTAACTGTTTAATCTTGGAAATAAGAAGACTTCGAATGCTTAGAATGCGTCTCCATTGGGAAATGATGCAAAGGCACCGGTAAATAGGTCATTTCGACTAACTGTAAAGTTTAGCATAAAGATCGTCTAATTAAGCGTGGACAGTGGGCCCCAGTGAAAGTTTTCGAACAGTTTGTTAATCGAAAGGCTCTCCGGAAACTTTCATTCAACATACCTCTCCGATGTTTCCGATTTGTGCGGCTTATGTACAAGAGGCTCCAGGGTCTCCTCGCTGCTGTTCGACAGTTGCGACATCCCGGAAAGACTGGAGGACGACATCAGGTCCTTCGGTCGCTTCCCTTCCAGTTTTCCAACGGTGTTGGTTTTCATCTGAGACAGCATAATTTATCTGAAACAGACAATTCCCATTCATGTCTCTCCGTTCAACAAAACCGGCCACAACTGTGCCTTATGACAATTCCGCAGTATCAATCGTAAAATTTGCATTTTCTTAAAAATTCCCCTGCAGAGCTCGACAAGCGATTCTTATCCCGAAGGTAAACTTTGGGAATTTATTTTAGAGAAACCGAATGTTGTATCTTTATGAAACTTGACAGACTTAATTATAGATGTCTGACCTACATTCGGGAATTTGTGTACCCTCTAGTGTCAAAACTATAGTAACCATTAAACTACAATGCGGACAATGTTAATTCTCGATCAATTTACAGATGTTTCTTGAAACTATGAAAATGGATCTGTACCTAAAAAATAAGAAAAAGTTGTCCGAACTGAATTCAATAATTTCTTCATACTTTTGCTCAACGTATACAATCCTCCCATCGCGATTCTTATGAATTCTCCCATCTTGCGCTCTTCGCAACGTTCCGCATGAATATCTCATTTTCACGCAGACAAAGAGCTCGGATTTTCCAGCGTCACGATTTCTAAAGGCGAGATATTTGCACAGTAACAAATTAGAAAAGAAGAGGACTATTGCGCGGAAAAACTTCTCAGTGCTGACAAAGACGGATAACGTCAGCCTGGCTAGTGACACGCGAAAAGATAACAGGTTCAGCGTAACGAGCGAGCATTAGCGTCGCGGTTTTCTTCATTGTTTCGCTCGTGGAACGTGTCGTCGTCGGTTTCGACAGAAACGTCGATAGTCTCGCGAGCGAAAATCGGCCGAGCAAACTTTTAGCGTCGCGCTATCGATAGTTTGATGCACTGTCACGTCTCTTTAACGTTTGAAACGTGCGTTTTGCATGGTTCGACGTAAGGACGGTGCATAGTGTGTGTGTGTGTCTACAGATGCAGTTAACAAAAGTAAACACTTTCTGTGTCGAATAGTTTGTCGAACCAACGACCTCAGAAATCCGTAAAACACCGTACTTACATTTCTATATTTGTGTGTTTATACTTTTATACTGTTACCTATATTTTTATTTCATACTTTTGTACTGTCATCTATATTTTTGCACTTTTGTACTATTATTTACATTTATGTACTAAGTATCTATATTTTGTATTTCTCTACTCACACCTGTTTATTTATATTACAATTAACTTACGGTATGTCTTTAATTATGCTTCAGTAAGGTGTACTATTTTCATTACACAATCGTATCATTTTTCACAATTTTTATTTTGTTTATTGTAAATCAACTTCAAGGCCACGGTAACTAAATCCTATTGCTGGGAATCATATTGTCTTCATATAAAACTTCTGTTTGTTGGACATCCGTATCACGAGGATTATGCTACACAGTGCAATATGTACATCAAACCGAGTGAGCAATGTTCGTAAGGTAGGTACAATAACGTTATTCCGACGTAAGACAGTTCAGTACAGCCGTGATTTTTCTTTGGGCTCATAATTATAGACACACAATCGATTTTTCGCGGCTACACACGGCCGCGGCGTTTGATTTTACAATGTTGGAATGTTAAATGGAAAGTGCATATATAACCGAGCTGTAGATCCACCTTGACTCCCACTGGTGGTCTTGCGAAGTTTATGTGGGTAATCGGATCAAGGTGTATGCTGCGAAGGGGAAATCAAACGCGAAATCAATTTCTAAACTTTTCGTCACGGACGATTAAAATTTGCGCCGTAGAAACTGCGAAACTTTCGGTAGATTTCGAGGTATCGGACTTGTTGAAGAGCTCGAAGGTCTTCTGGATGCTTTGGGGATCTTTTAGGCGCTTCAAGGTTGCTCGGAAGATTGTAGGAGACTATGGATTTAAACGCCATTAGGGTGTTTCAAAGATTTTAAACGAGTACAGACGTCTTTTAAGTGAATGATGAAATGTTCTGGAAACTTTCGAAGATCTCGGAAGACTTCAGAAAACTTTTGAAAATTTTAGAAGATTTCGGAGGACTTCAGAGATTCTCGAAAGATTTTTGGGGAAGCTAAAATGGTTGCTCTTTATAGTGTCTTCAAAGGATTCTAATGGATCTCTAAGTTCTTTCAAGTTGCACAAGATCCTACACAACTACAGAACTCTACACAACTTCTAATGATCCTCAAATGGGTCCCAAGGGAACTCAAAGACGTAAGTATATTCACAGGACCCCAAGAGACCTCAAAGTTACAGAGTCCCTCTAAGGGTCTTCAATGGACTCGACGAGACCTCAAAGATCCTCCATGACGCTGCAGAAGACTCTACAAAAACCATCAAGGGTCTTCAAAGGACTCGGAGAGACCTCAAAGGTCCTCCAAGGGCTGCAGGAGATTTTAAACAATTGCAGAAAAAAATTTATGAAAAAATTTTAGAATGTGCCAACAAATTGTACGGCATTGGGGAAAAAGTTATGAAGTCCGCGGAAAAATAGTGGGATCGAATCTTAATTTGTAAAATTTAATAGCATCGAACCCTCTCGTATTTAATCTCTAAAGTTTACAGATTTCCCTAAAAATTATTCACGAAAGAAGTAGCTAGTAGAAGTGCATTTATCTTGAGATTCCTCGAACTGGTCTACAAAAACACGAATTAGTATGCGTAAAACGTAACAGGCTCTTCTCCCGATCCATCCCACAGTGTCTATAATTAAAACGATCGTTGGCAACGAAAAAACATCATAAGAACATTCGCCATTCTCGTATTCGCTCTGAAATTAGCATCGCCGGTCCAGCATCAACAGCCGACCACCGTATAGTATACTTCTCTCTTCTCCTGGGAAGCTATCTGAATGATTGAATGCATTACGCTCAAGAGCAGAAGACGCTGCACTGGTGCACACGCCGCCCACGCTGACCCGGGAAATATTAGAACAGCTCCTTTCGATCGATGCGATTGATCCTTCCTCAAATATAAAATACGGTCGCCATTTCATAAATGGCGCTCATAGATTATTCAACCGAGCCGGGCGGCATCTACTATATGTACATCACATTTCTCTCGGATATGCGTTCGGGTGCACCGCGTGATCGACGCAACACATCTGTCTTTTCCAATCGTTCGGGAAAGTGAGTTTTTGCAACTATAAAAGCTACTTTTAAAATTGAAAAAGACTGTCATATTGATATTTTTTTTTTGTAATTTGTAATTTGTAATTTGTAATTTGCAATTTGCAATTTGTAATTTAAGTACCATGAGTATGATACCTTTCGTACCAAAGGATATTCATTCAGAATATACAGCTTCTGAAATTGACTTTTGGTCACGAAAAGCTAATTTGCAGATCACCATATGATGATCGCCATTTGTATACATTTTGCATTACGTAGGCAGAACGCGTGGCAATTATAGGCACGCACGAGGTCCTTGCCAAAAAAAGGAGAATTCACCGTGTTGATACGGGACCCCGTGCCATTAACGGGAATGGCAACCATGTGTAGTTACGAATGGCCGACGCGTGAGTCACTATCGTGATTTCCGTGATCGGAGTGGTTCCCATAAACGAGGGGAGGCAGTGAATGCTGTGGGGGTCACCAGTGGACGGCGCTATCGGATCGCTTCAATCAGCGATCGAAAGATGAATCACGCGTCGAAGACAAATTTTTCAGTGCCGGATATGGTCAGCATGTAACCAGAATGAGACATTTTTACGTCAGAGTTGGTGAGGCTGTGGCATTAGCTCGAAATTGTGGAATCAATTTTTTATCCAAATATAGTAACTCGCAGATCTCAAATAATTTTTAAATTATGCGTGTTAATGAAATTTTTTTTTATATAATTGCATGGCTCCAAAGGATGCAAATGATGACTAGACAAATTAAGCTATGGCAAAGTAAGCGAAATGCGAAATAGGAAAAATATTAGAACAATTGTAGGTTCTCGGAAAAAAATTGTGCAAACGTATTGCAGGGTCCCGGAAGAAAATTGTAGAGCTGCGAAAAAATTGTAGGGCTTGTAAAAGGGTTGTATTTCGTAAAAAATTGTAGGACGCGTGAACAATATGTAAGTTCTACGAAACATATTGCAGGTTTTGTTGCGGCAGGTTCGGACAGGCCACCGGAGCACAATATGTAGTAGGGTTAGCCGACACGACTCTCGGCCGGTTGGAGATAGCTGATTCTTGAGGAGAGTCGATGACGTACAATCGGCTACCCCTACACGGCCGGTCGGCGCGAGTCGACCTGTCCGAACCTGTCCTACTACCCCACCCGGCCGGCCAGCGCGAGTCCTGTCCGGACTCCGGACCTGTCCGATCTACGTCATCGTCTCTCGGTCTGTGTTTACACGGGCTGTCCTTACAAAAAATAGTAGCCCTACACGATCTATGTATATACATACATATGTGTGACTTATTGTTAGATCAAGACTTCACTGTAAAAAAGTAAATGCCAGGATGGTCAAGGGAGTATTTGCCGACATCATTGGCAAAAGGAATTGTTATGTACGAATCAATTTTAAATAATAAGAGGACAACTTATTATTGATGTAAGTTGTCCTCTTATTATTTAAAATTGACACTATATATATATATATATATATATACGTTCTTTCAGACACACACACACAACATTCATACTCTTCATAATTACCTAAAATATAAATTTCTGTACATCAATAATAAGTTGTCCTCTTATTATTTAAAATTGATTCGTACATAACAATTCCTTTTGCCAATATATATATATATATATATATATATATATATATATATATAAGCTACTCAGGCATATGGCTAATAAGGCAATAATGGGCAAAGAATGCTTGGTATTGTGGTAATATTGTTGGAAGGAAAGGAGATTGATGAATTATTTTCTGATTTTCTATTGTTATGGGTCACCCACATGAATGTTTCCCATTCTTATTTCACACGTTGTGTTGAAGAGATCGTTAGTAGCTCAGATTGTGTTCATTTAGATTCCTTGTATCTCTATTTAATAGTAACCCGGTCTTTCTAGGATTTGAGAAACGTTCCCCCGTGGTTAGTATGGGTTACAGCGGGTTACAGTAACCTTCCTTGGTTAAACGGGTTTAGGTTAGGGTTAGGCGTCGGGTTAGAATCCTTGTGCCCCTGTTCCCGATCACAGAAATCACTCGCAATCCGATCGCTTCCCGATGCGCAATTACCTTCAGCCGAATTTACTTCTGGCAAATCTCCTGGGAGGGCGCTGATGGTCCTTTTCGTCTCTATCCTCGGTCACAGAGGGCGTGCGTATCCTTCAAAATATTTGCGGAAAGTGACGTTCGCGATGTCACAGGGTACAAAAACGAAATGTCAACACAGCTTCGATAATATCGTTCGATCCCGGACGAAAACAAAAGTCACGGACGGACATGGGTACTCGTGCAACGTCAAAATTTTCAGTCTCGTCGGTTTAAACGTGGTAACCCTAAACTCTCGTGAACGTCACAACACAGGCGAAACGAAAGAGAAGCAGAGATAAAAGACAGAGAAGGAAAGCGGAAAAATTTGGCTTGTTAACAGCCTCCGGTAAATCGGCCGACTACTATGTGAGAGAAGACCGCGCGCGCACCGACGCCGCCGGAAATGGAAACGCGACGAGGATGGACGAGCTTGCGATTACTCGAGTGTCCATTAGGAAGCACGCCAGAATCGGTAACAAGTGTGACGAGCAGCCTGTGGATTTGTCGGTGTATCGACCGTCCTCGGGGATCGCGAAACTCCCGGTCGAAATCATCCTCGAGATACTCTCCTATCTCTCGAACGATGATCTGCGCGCTGTCAAATGCGTGTCCGTCTTCTTCAACCATATCACCAGCGACCCATTCCTCTGGCGAACTTACGAGGTAATTCGACGGGACGTTTCTCATCATTGGATTGCATATTTTATGCAGTTCTCCTTGTATTTTTTTTTTTTTGACGATTTGTCGTTTAAACCTGTTTTGAGATGGGTTCTGTTTGGAATTTGATGGAATGATCAAAGGCCACGATATCTCCATTCAAATGCAAATATAATCGTTGGCCCTTCGATCGATTAAGCAAATTAAACGATGTAAATGAAACGATGCCTCATCGATCGCGGCGTGCTCTCGTCGCCCGGAGCAATTTACCCGTAAAAGCTAATGGTAACGTTGTTTCCCCGAACCAGGTTACGTTCATCAAACAGACCACGAAGGAAGTGCTGACGGAGCTGAGGCGGATGTCGTTTCTGAGGAAGTTCAGCATAACCATGCGACCGGACTGCGACGATATCCTGCGGCAGCTCTCGATGACGAACAGGAGCCTGGAGGAGCTGCACGTCACTAATTGCACAGGTCTCCTCTCGTCATCGTCTTCGGCTCCTCTAATTAAATCTTCATCTAACGGGGAGTGGTATCGACAAAAGCTTCGAGAGCGAGAGAGAGAGAGAGAGAAAGAAAGAGAGAGGCCTTTGGCTTGAGTTCAAAAAACTCGGCGGAATTCTTTTCAACCCCCTCCAGCCATCATCTCTCTTTCCTCTCGGGTCTGGTCGGGCTCGCACTGCCCGTTGTCGCTTAGAAACGGCAAAAATGATGAAAGAGAGAGAGATACCGACGGAAAATAGAATAACAGAGCAGCCGGTTAGGGGTTAGAGGGTGGGTTTTGGCTACGTGTCAAACGCGAAAAGAACGCTGCTGTAGTTACCATCCCTTAATGGTGCATCGGGCCTCGCCTTTCGCGCTTTTAGACTGTTCGACGGATGCGATACCGTCTGTAGAACAGGCACAGCGACTCGTAAAGTGCTGTGTCACTGGACCTAGGCACCACAAGGATAGCCGAGAGTCGTATTTCAGGGGTGGACGAGGGCTGAGTAGCTTTTAAAGTCGCTGGTAAGAGGGCCAGGACAGTAATGTGCATGGAAAGCGTTAATTGGGATGTTCTGGGAGAATCAGGATTGGAAAAGACACTGTTAGGTGATTTGGAGTCTAGACTGATTTTATAGACGATGGTTGTCGAGGAACATCACTTTGTAGGGAAATTGGGAATAAACTTATATATCTAAATAAAACCTAGAGATAGGACTTCAAAGATCAGCACTGACTCTTAAAACAATACATAATAAACCTATGGATTGTAATAATATTTCTAGATGAAGAAGCTTCGTAGCATCCACATTCTGAAATCGGACATTTCATATACAGCAACCTAATAGTTTCTAAAAATGAGCCAAAAATTCCTTGCAAAATCTATTCTCGCGTGATCGAAAGATCTCGGACGATCGAACAGAGAGGAATTTTCTTTGCAGCTCAGGATCGTATATGGAGATGTATGCAGAATGCAAGCCAGTGTTCGTTAGTCATTGGACAGGCATGCAAATGCGACGGATAGCTTTCCTGCGTTCACGGTGTTGCTCGCGAATTTGTCGGGGTTGTATCGATCAACGGGTCGCCGGTCGTTTGACAAACTGTCCGGGACACACTTCTGTGTCTTGTCCAACGAGTGGATTTATTCGGGCATAGTGAAAACGGGGGCGAAGAATGCGAGAGCGTCGCGTGACACCCTATCGGCCCGGCCCGGCATAGTCCTCGCCCCCCGAAGAATGCAACTGCGGACGAATGGAACACACTGAAAACACCGTTATCTCGATGTTAATTAGCCCCGAACGAAAACGCGGCGAATACGGTTGCCAGGTGAAACGGTGCATCGTGTTTCGTGAATCATAAGCGGGAACACCTTGCGAGAATCAATACCCGTACGAATTTTCGACCCTCCACGAACCACAGTCAGCTGGAAACCCGTTTTTCATGGTTAAAATGGAATTTTTCAAGTTTCATATTTTCAACAAATTTCTGTATACATGAATTAACATTAAGCTTACCGAGCTCTAAAAATAGCTGGCACGTGTCGCCTTATAAAAATGACATCATAGAAGTGTACATAGATTTTCTATGATTTTTATTATAATATGAGCTTCGATACAAAAATGTGTATAATCATTTCCAGTTAAAGCATCATTATAATTTCAATAATTGTAAGATAAAAAACCAGAAACCGGTCATTTGAGCGGCGGTGGTAGGTTTAGCGTTAATAACCCTCCAAAGCTTCAAAATCCAAAATATTAGTCATTTCAGACAATTATGTGTGCGGGGACAACACTGAAGATAATATTTAGAAATTCTTGCACTTCAAGACCATCTGTTTACATTCTAAAAAGGCTTACTTCGATATATCCAATAGCTATTTTTTAAAAAATTCTTATAAATCACTTGTTTTTACTGTCGTTACACGAGGAGCCCCCCCCCCCCCTCCTAATTTATCCTATAAATCATATACTGAATATGCGAATTTCCTGTCGTAGGCATGACGTCCAAGCTGTTCCTCCGCTCGATCCACCTGATCAGCATACTGGAGAGGTGCCGTAACCTGCACACGATCAATATAAGCGGCAGCAGGTTTCGCGGGCTGAAGTTCTACCGATTGTTAGGAGCCATAGGACCACGACTCAGATCCGCGAGCGTGTGCGCCACGAAGTTGCAATTCTGCGCGTTCATCATGGACAATCAGCAGATCGGCGAGGCAGATCGCGAGAAGATCTGCACGATGTGCATGAGCGCAAAAAATTGGGGGCCTTTTTACTACTGCGTCACGAAAAAAGCGGACCGCGTGTGCACCGCTCTGATCAACTACCTGGACAACGACGTGATGCTGGTCAACGAGGATCGATTCGATTGCAAGCTCACCATCGCCAAGGTGATCAGTTACTGACGATCGAGATAGAGAGACACCGAGGCGATCGTGTCGGGTCTTTTCGAAAACGATGCCGCCTTTCGATGCTAACTTTCAGTGAGAAGTGACTGCACCAAACACAACGTTGTCTTCCGGTGCTAATTTTTAATGCGAATTCTTGGATTTGTCAAAATATTATTTGTAGATGTTAACTTCCAGTAAAAAATACATTGTCAGACGAAATGTTCTAGTCGCTGAGAAATTATGAATACGACAAAATCTTACCTTTAGATATGTTAATTTATAGCGAGAAAATTATTGAATAAGTAACAATATTTTCTTTCGACGCTAACTTTTTGTTCGAAGTTACCGCATCAAAGAAAACGATGTCTTCGGGTGCTAGCTTTCTGTGAAGAATATTGCCTACAATTTCCTCTCTGCAACATGAAACTGCAACGCAACAAACATGATTACCTCATTTAGAGTTAGAGACTAATTCAATCAGAATGTTATGGAATTTTAGTTACAAATATAATTAAGAGGGCGTGTAGAAAAAAAAATTTATGTAAGCGTTCCTGGGAACTACTCCTTCCGTATATGGTACAGTCGAATCGTGCATATTCATAAGTTGAAGTATGTTATTTTATTTTTTTATTTAACATGCTGTACCATATACATATAGTACAGCTGAGTTGAAACGGTTAATAATAAAAAAAACTGTGTTTGGATATTGTGATTCCGTCTATGGTTTTGTTCAGTCCTCCCTGACACCCCATTGTACCTTCTAAAAGTTTAAACAATTTTTATTTTTATCCTTTTCTTTTATATCAGTCATTTTTTGAGTTATTCAGCTTAAAAAAAAATGTGTAAGTTTTCGCAAAAATCTACAATTGACGTTTAGATAGTGTTATCTTATAAGTTGTTGAAAGTATGATAATTTTTATTCGTCTGAATATTGTCCAATTCCAAAAATGAATTTTTATGTTTATGTATACAGTGTATCAAATTTGGTTAAAAGGTTAGAGTATGCGTGATAGTAGAAGGTAGAAATAGCGATCGCTAAACTGCGGATGTTCATGCAAATGTTCGGTTTCATAGCCACTATCATAAAACCGAGCTAACAGTGAATTTCATGTCCTGTATCAATTGATCCATTGGGTTCAAAATGCTATAAAAAATAATGGAGTTTTAAGAAAATCTCTGTCACCTTTCCTATCCCTTTTTAGAAATATTCTTGAACCATCTAATCCATCAAAAATCCACAATAAAACATTTTTAATTCAAAAGTATTATCATTACGTAGAGTGTACAAATTGATAGTAAATATTTAAAAATCTGCCTGAAAGTTAACATTGAGAGAGTAATATTGCAACGTAAAAATATGGACAATCTAATACCCACAATTATAAATTTTGAACCCACTTAGTTTTATCCGATTGCCAGTTCGTCAAAAATAACAATTGAACATAAATATTAATAATTCACGCTGAAAGTTAATATTAAAAGCAACATTGCCTTCGGAAAGATCCGACACACGTTTAATAAAAAGTGCAAAAATTTCATTTATGTATTCCCTGCTATTATTATCTAAGACTTTATTTGTCATTTTTACGAACGATCCACAATTCCAGAGGATCATTCGCATTTATGGTTGTATAATATTGTAAATCTTGGAAGAATCATGTGTCGTTTTATTTCCCGCGTTGCTCCTCGAATGTGTACTTTCTGTTCTGTTGTAGAAATATATACATACACGTGTTTCTAAAACTGACTCAATTCCATCCGATCGTTCCCGTGATCTAGGCTAAAAGCAATCTCAGCGGTGATCTACGCGGCGATCAATCCGCGCGAAAACGCAGGGCCGACACGAGGGCGCACTTTCGCATTATCGAAAAGGGTTAAGGGTCATTCTATGCGAAATCGATTTTATTTCCTTCACCTTGTACCTTTCGAATCTGTAAAGAAAAATAGGAGACCACTCGACACTTTTCGATAAAAATAAAAATCTCTACAACATACCAAACCTTCTAGATGAAGATAGAACAAAGTTCATTTCAATCCGATAGAAAGTTCTCGAGATAAAAATTCTCAAATCCAACGTGACGAAATCAAATAAAAATCGCAAGACTACAACTTCAAAGGTTTGTATTTTATAAATAAATTAAAAGATAGCAAAGTGATGACTTAAACCCCCCCGAATTTTCCATATTCTATGTCACAGTGCAGTTTTGCCAAAATCCCTGACCTTCTAATGCTCGGAATTCTGCATTTTCACATTTCATGTGAAACTGGAGCAGAAAAGCTGAGCCCAAGAGGCTAGTAAAACAAAAAAATCAATAGTAATTTCTGTTTGCGACCGAAATTTTCGGTTTCGTGCAAGCAGCACGCGCTGTCCGAGGCACAGTGGACCCGACTAGGTGTTCCGCTAATAATTACACGACCGGTTTAACTCAGGCCAATTACGGTGCAAACGTGCCGTGGAAATTGGAGCGCGCCCGGAGAGAAGAGAGCCCTCCGAGCGTAAAAGCTCGGATTATGTTTCTTCACGCGACAGTGAAAGCTCGTCGTGATCGAGACACACAATCGTGCAGGGAAAGTAATAAAATTTTATCGGTGCAATTTTATATTTGCAACAAACGCATTCCCCACTTTCTCGCTCGAGAATACCGACAATCGCGCGCGAACAACGTATACCGCAAAAATGGGTCACCTTTCTGAATTTGTCGCACGGAAACCAAATACATACACAGAAACGAAAAACTTTTTGCAGTGTGTTCGTACATATGATTCTAATATTGTTGACAAATTTTTTATTCTGCACTGCGTTTAATAGTTTTTATTAGAGACGCAAAAAGCGCACGACTCTTTGCAACAGTGTCTGAACTTGACCGAACATTGTAAACCATTGGAAATTTTATAATCAACGCATATTTCAATTCGAACATTACGAACGAAATACATAGTGAGATGACCACAGAAGAGGACACAAAAGCAGGCTCGCGTACCGAAGAAGTAGTTTCGACAACTTAATTTCGCGTCGAGCTCTCGATTATGCGAGCGTCCCCATCTTTCCCAGACGAACTTTCTTACTGTGCATCAAGTTCCAAGAAGTTTCGTCGAAGCTCGCATAGTTTTTCAGTTGGAAACGGTGTCGGTTGGCCTGGTTGGCGAACGGATGTGCATGTTTACGCCGCGCACAGTGGGCCAGAATGACGCGGTAGCTGTTCATGAGCTAAAAAATCAAAGTCCTCATATCGATTTTTACCGAATGTATATTGTTTCTTAAATGTCCATTACATTCGAAAACGATAATATCAATTAAAAGTATTGAAAACTCTGGGCACAATAAGCGTTCAAAGATCAAACTTTTTCAGATTCCGTTTTTCACCGAAAAATTCCTTTTTTTCGTAACGCTGTCCTGGAAAACCTAGTGAACATTATGAGCCCATTTTTTTTTGTGGATAGTATATGCGTCTATATTTACGACGCACTTGGATTTAAAAATTTTTGTTAATAACATTAAAACAAAAAATACTCTGTGAACTAAAGAAATCCGTCAAAGTTATTCATCTTTGACAAGGGACAAGTTAAAAAGTTTAAAAAAGTTCAAGTTCTAACAAAGTGGAACATTTTCAGCAACATCTCCTCTAAAAGGTCCTGCAAAATTCACGTCCCAACTCAAACCAACTTTTATAATAGTTTAAAGCGTCGCGTGACACGCAATTCCGTAGCGGCTCATGATAATGGAAAGACCTAACTCAGACCTATCTTATGAATTTTTTAATATTATACATCCATTGATAAACAATCGAACTACTTGCTAGCTCAATTGAATCATTTGTATTTGAGAGAGCATAGCATCAACATCGCAGCATAGCATCACAGCAGTTTTCCCATATTGGAAACCTGTATTTTATCTTTGTTAAATATAATTATTGTATAGATTTTTGTTAATTAATAGGTAAATATAATTATAAGCCGCAAATCCGATTAATTAATTATAGTCGGTGACTGTCTAAAATATAATACTTATTTTTGTTCAAATATTTGTAATTTTTTATATAAGACAGTAATAAAACGTTTTTCTTATTTCATTAATTGTAATAAAATTCCTCGATTCAAAAATTATGGATTACTGTGCGCGCCTTCCCCTTTCGGACAGCTCGCGAGCACACTTGCACAGTACCCAGAGGTCTGAGGAGCAGTACGTAGGAGGCGACAGATGGGCAATACACCCAGTACGTAACGATTGGCGATTCTAATTGTAACTCCCGATGCGACTGTTGCTTCTGATGGCTTTTTCGCGACTGCTCGCTATCGGAAAGGCAAAGGCGAGCGAGGACGTACCGTTAAAAACGCCCGAAAAAACGCGATTCCGCGGGACGACATTCAGGGCACAACAATACCGCGGATCGTGCCCCGCGGCGCTCCTCGCCTGTTGGCTACGGACGCCAAACGGCGCGAACAATTACTCTTGTTTGAAAGCCTGAACAGCCAGTTTTCAATTATAATTCATTATTCACACGATTTTTCAGACATTTCCGGTGGTGTGACAAAAAATGTTTCCTACAAAAAATAGTCAGTAATCAGTTTTCTACAAATTTCAATATAAAAAATTAAAAAAAAAATTTTTTTAACAAAAAATTGAGGTCACCTTGATTATTTATTTATCACTATACATATATTTTTTGAAGTGATACTTCTTTGCTGAGGGTAACCATTTTCTGATGTAACGGAAGTGACGTTACGGAAGTCGAGAGTAGCGCGAAAATTTAAACGGTTCGTTATAAATCTTACAAGTATTTTATTTTCAAATTATTTTATACTTTTTAGTTCATTTTAAAAACATGGTTTTTTAAATTCTTATTTATGGCAATTTCGCATTCATCACAAGAAAATTTTAAAAATGCTGCAGCGATAGGATGTTACCGCCGCTCGCTAATAGGATTAAACGAAAAGGTTAGAAATGCGTGGTTATGTTATAACAGCACGTGCAACTACGTTTACATTAATTAAAGTCAATATAATTGATTATATTACAGAGAGAAGAACACTGGACCATAGGATAATTTACATATCTATGATTTTCAAAACCTACCGTGTGTGGATCAGAATAAATATCTATGTAAAAGAAGAGGTATATATATATATATATTACAAAATTACATTTAAAAAACATACGCGTGGAAAACCACGCGCGGCAGAAGTGAAACTTCTTGCAGTCTAGTAATGTTTAGAAGTAAATTAAGATTAGAAATGGTAAATAATCCCAATGAAGCGACAACAAGATCAGGAACAACTCTCGATGCAGTGTTGGCAAGACATTTAGACAAAATTGAATCAATAATATTTATATCATATTTTAGCTATCACAAGCCAATTGTTTCAATGATAGAATCATAGAAAATCATAGAAAAAATAATGAACGATCAAAATTTGCGACGCAAAGAAGGAGAGCGTATGGGAAAGAAAGAGACATAGTTCATAGCATTTCCCATACGTTCTCCTTCTTTGCGTCGCAAATTTTGATCGTTCATTATTTTTTCTATGATTTTCTATGATTCTATCATTGAAACAATTGGCTTGTGATAGCTAAAATATGATATAAATATTATTGATTCAATGTTGTCTAAACGTGTTGCAAACACTGCATCGAGAGTTGTTCCTGATCTTGTTGACGCTTCATTAGGATTATTTACCATTTCTAATCATAATTTACTTGTAAACATTACTAGACTGCAATAAGTTTCACATCTGCCGCGCGTGGTTTTCCACGCGTATGATTTTTATTTAATAACATTATAGCTGACGCCAAGACTAATTCAACGACCTACTTACTGTGGTCTTTAAGTTTTGAAATAACGCTAAAATAGGCGTGAACAGCTAAATCGTCATTCTGGCCCACTGTGCGTCGCGTCGCGTCGCGTCGCGTCGCGTCGCGTCGTCGCGTCGCGTCGGTCCGGTTGAAGGAACTCCTATCGAGTTAGGCAGATTTGAAAATTGCACGTGAAATATCGGTCGCGGCGTATTATGGAAATAGGTGGTACATCGGGGCAGGTACATATGCTCGTCCGATAAACCGTGACTATTACGACAGGCGTGTACATCCACATGTGTCTGTGTATGTGTGTGTGTGTACGAGTGTCGTGTATCGTGGCCGGCCTATGCAAATGATCATGGGAAACAGGAAACGACGGGGTCGACGAACCGGCGGGCATTTCACCGAAACTAGTTACCCGTTCGCGCAATGAAAATCGATCGGGGATTGTTGCCCGAGAGGATCGCGTGTCCCGGCCATCGGGCAAACTTTCGTTTTAATTGCCCGTCGAAAACTGAGTGTAACGGCTCCCATTAATCGACCTCCTTGCGCCGCTAACAATTCACTTAATTGAATAGACCGGTATCAGACTGCACGAGAACTTGCGCCACGTTTTTTACTCGGCCGCCACGCCGCGCCGCGCCGCGCCGACTGGAGACCTGATCCTAAACTCGTTTGCGGGACGGAAAACCACGACAAAGAACCACCGCTGCTCGGAAAAATTCATAAAACTGTTTCAGTTCATGGTAAATATTTTTTACCCGCGTGGAAACTTCGAAAAGATAGAAAATTGGTGGCATTTTTGCCCTTGTGTGGTCGCAGTGAATATCAAATTCAAAGAATCACCGCTGCTTAAAAAATGCATAAAACTATCGTTACTTATTATTCTCAAATACTAAATTATTGTTCTCAATGGGGTGAACAGTTAATTCATAGGTATAGAATGACGAGCTTATTTTCGTATTTTCGACCCGAATAATCCAACTTTCTCGTCTGCATAGAAATAATAAGTTTACGAGATTATAACATTATCCTTAAATTCTTCTCAAGTTTTTACCGTTTCATGCATCACGCAGCCAGTCTTATCGTACGTATACATAAAACCCGCATTTTATTCGTGACTGATGATCTTTATGTATTTGCTCTACTCTACCGAATATGTCCAACGAAACATGAATTTTCATTGTGACGAACAAAAATAAGTTAGCTAGTACAGGGTTAAAATTAGAGATCACGGTTTTGGACGTGTATTGAGGATACACGTATCCACGTGTTCACGTGAACTAATATATATCCGTATTTTAATCCGTGTACATCTTTGTACACGGATACACGGATACTGAAGTAAACGTGTACACGAATATCGAAACACACAGATAATACACGGGTACACGTGTATCAAGCTACACGGATAATACACGGGTACCAATATTAATTTTATTAATAATAATAATACATTCGGTTATTTGATATGTAAATTTGTTTACCTTTAATATAAAAACTTTAATTCACTGTAACTTTGTTAAAAAAATATACATTTTCTTTCACACATGTATCAAAATACACGGATAATACACGTGTACCCGTATATTCAGGTTCACGGTTATACATGTATTATCCGTACATTTTGATACACGTGAACACGTGTATTTCAGTACACGTGTATCCGTGTATTAAATAGGATCCGGACTTCTACACGGATATATTAATTACACGTATACACGTGTATTTTCAATACACGTGAAATGGGTATCTCTAGTTAAAATTGTACGTGACATGGTTTTTCTTGGATGCCCTATCGAATAACCTTTTAATTTTGTCCAACGGAATTTTTCACCATCTGGTCCGGCTATACACTTTCTCAGTTTGTTTCTGGACTTTTGAACCGCTAAATTTTCCATCGACCCCACTATGCGGCAATTCGCGAAGGTAATCGGCGAGTAGACTCGTCCTTCCAGGTAAATGGGCAAATGGGTCGCAAACGGCACTGATTCTGTCGGCGAAATTCATCGACAGAAACCCTTTATACACCCGGTACACCTGATTCCCGAATATATTCGATTACGGGACGCTGAATTGGCTGGCAAGGAGACTGCGACGAGTCTTAGCCCGCAGTGTTTCTCCGGTATACATAGAGACCCCGAACAAGAGACGTATCGATTGGGGGCTGGTTTTCGATTTCCGGCGTCTGCACACCACCACCAACGATCTGTTCCCTTACGCGTGTATCGATGCCATAAGCGCCAGAAAATTGTCGCATAGCGTCATTTTCCAACGATTTTCCCAGGCCGACTTCTCAAACTGTCTAAAATCGAGCCACGACTGGAGGTACAATGGGACACAAAAATACAAGAAATTCGAAATCCATCAATATATTGGCAATGAAAGCCATTCAGTGAGTACATTTTGCATTAAAGAAATAGATTAATTTAAAAAGCTTTCGTTTAATTAGTGAATCTCGTGTTATATTTATTTTTGTAATCAAATTGTCTTCATATTATAAAAAATTGTAAGTGACTTTTGCGAATAATTGTACCCTCTGATTTCAACTTCAAGATAATAAATTTGTGATATTCAATATACAGGGTGTCCCACATAAATGATAACACCTAAATATCTTTCGTATTTACAGTCCTATCAGAAAACTTCAGAGGACAAAGTGACGCTATTGCAGGGGGGCAATATAATGATGAAGAAAAAAATTTTTTATGTCGTGTTTTTTAATGAAATTTCAAGGTCACCGATGTTTTTTTAAATGGAATAGTATATTTTTTATTGCATCAGCCTATGCTCCTTCATATTCTTTACAAAAAAGTATTAATCTATTTGTGTAAAAAAATCATTAGTTTAGGAGATATTTTAATTATAATTTGTTAGGAAATCTCGACTCTCTGGTCAATAATATGAATTCAATGTGATAATGTAGTAGGAGAGCAAGAATTCTCAATGTAAATATTTACATTTTCTGTGTTACATATCTCCTAAACTAATGATTTTTTTACACAAATAGATTAATACTTTTTTGTAAAGAATATGAAGGAGCATAGGCTGATGCAATAAAAAATATACTATTCCATTTAAAAAAACATCGGTGACCTTGAAATTTCATTAAAAAACACGACATAAAAAATTTTTTTCTTCATCATTATATTGCCCCCCTGCAATAGCGTCACTTTGTCCTCTGAAGTTTTCTGATAGGACTGTAAATACGAAAGATATTTAGGTGTTATCATTTATGTGGGACACCCTGTATATATAATTACGCAATAAAAAGTGAAAAATAAATATTTAAATAAATTAAAAATACTTCAGAAAGCAATATTCATGGTTATTATGTATTGAGATGTCAACACGATAAATTTGACGTTTTTTAACAGTTTATAATTTTTTGTTCTGTAACTGTTTAGTGAATCCTAATAAATTTTGAACATAATTAATTACATCATTTTTACTACATATATATATAAAAAAAACTGGAGTTCCTAGTTGCGTTTTTTCAAGGTTTAAATAGGGTTTGAAGTGGAATTTTATGAATTCTCCATAAGAAGACGTGTTAAAACGTGCAAACTTTAAGTTGTTATAATTCTTAAACGATCCAGTGAATCGAACCCAAACTTTGGTAATTGCATTAATTTAGCAAGAATTATATTATGTCAAATTTTCAAACATTTTGTTGCGTTTTTATATACCTCCAGAACATCCTTAAAGGGACAGTCTATAATTTTGATATTATTCTGACTTAGAAAAAATAACTTGTGTACTCGAAATATCCATAAATACGTATGCAAAATTATAATACCAAAAGTTTAATAGTTCCTCCGGAAAAAGATCCCTAGAAATTGGTAAAGAACTGCCCCGAAAAGGAGTAGACTCTTTGAAACATTAATTATTAGCGCAGAGGATTGTTGTACATACAGAGAAAATGGGAAGCATAATTCGAGGTACGCTGGATCAACAGGATCTCTATTTGGGGTTTTGAATGTTTTCAGGGCGCTCGTTAACTTTCCAGCTTTCTATGGGCACATATATGGTAGTTCGCATCGCGCTCCAATAAGTTAATGAAGATTTCGCGCGCGACGCCTTTCCGGGGGCGAAAATAAATAAGGGAGGCTGAAACGTAGGTCGAGCGTGGCGTGGCATGGCGTGGCGTGGCATGGCGTGGCGTGGGATCGATCGAGGCGTGACCCAAAAATTTATTCCCCAAGAAGGAGGCGGCTAACGCGTGTTTAAACAGCGACGAGTAGCGTAATTAGCGGCCGACCGTCGCACACTGGTTTAACATGCGATCCTAACTGGGCGAAACTATCTCTGTTTCTGCCTATTTATGGTTGCTTATCAGTCGATCCTGCTGGGAATTCTGTTAGCCCTCGTACCCCCTCATTTTTCCAATTTCATTAATTTTTTAGTAAGAATAGTGATTTGATATTCTATAATATTAATTTCTATAATAAAAATCAATTTTATGCAATTATTATAATTTCGACAATTGTAAAATGCTACATACATAGGGTGTCCAGAGTTGGACAAAATTTTCATCTAAATAAAAATTACAGATAACGAATAAAAAATAAAATTTTTATTCATTATTCGATGGTTCGCGTTTATTAGAGTTGGCAGTAGTTGTGGAAAGATTTATTCGAAGCCTCCGAATAAAAGATACAGATAAAAGATGACAAAATTATTCGAAGTTAGAGTAATAGCCACTTCGTATAAAAAAAATTATCTTTATTCGTGGGACAAATTCTCGTCGAATATGATTATTTATTCGACGCTCGTCGAATAAAGATACTTTTTATATTCGAACCATCGAATAATGAATGCAAATTTTTTAATTTTTTATTCGTTATCCGTAATTTTTATTTAGATGAAAATTTTGCCCAATTCCGTGTCCTAAAAATGTTGTACCTCCTTGAAAGAGCTGATTCCTGAGCTGATTCCAAGGAACTTTTTCCTTGGCGAAAATGTTCTCCGCGACTTTGTTAAGGAGTTATGTATTAGTGAAAATCCCGGACATTGGTTCCAGAGTTAAAAAAGCTTCGACTGCAAAGGGTTAATCTTTTTTAATGCTTGGACAGACAGGACTGCATTTACGGAAATGCATTTGAAGGCGTTTCGAGCGATTTTAATTAATCCGCATCGCGTAATTAAACGTCGGAGGTCAAGGAGGGGGTGAATGTTAAAGAAGGGCGCCGGGGAAAGTCCAGCTTTTCCTTCGGACTGGAAAACTTGCGTCATTTCGCTGCGCCACGCGAGGTAAACACTT
Organism: Lasioglossum lativentre; assembly: GCA_916610255.1. NCBI lineage: Eukaryota > Metazoa > Arthropoda > Insecta > Hymenoptera > Halictidae > Lasioglossum > Lasioglossum lativentre. The sequence continues at coordinate 33,124,205 of OU744356.1, read as the reverse complement.
TCGAGCCGGTCGCAGCCGGTGTTTTCTGGAGCGTGCAATATTCTTTAGAGATGCGTTCGCCTGGCTTGCTTGCTTGCTTGCTTGCTTGCTTGCTTGCTTGCTCGAGGAGCGTCTAACGAGAGAAGGTCGAGTTATCTGATGGCGTTTTCTACGAACGTTAACGTAGGGCTGGGACAAATCGGCGTGAGGTCCGTCGAGAAGCTTTTAACGAGAGAAAATTTGCGGGAAACGAGGATTTCTTCGGTCGAATCCGTTCTCGAGGGCGACTTTAACGGGACGGCAGATTGGCCTAGTGGCGAAACGTTTATAACCACAGAAGATTATATTTTCTTTTAATGCATCTCCTGAATGATTTTGACGAGGAAAGATTACGTTGTTCGGCGAGGTTCTTGGAAGAATGTTTGGAAATGGATAATTGCGTTTTTGGAGGTTTTTTTTTTGGACGATTTTGACGAAGGAAGATTTCGCTTTTTTGAAAAATTGCATTTTTTGGGCAATTTTGTAGAGGAAAGATTGCGATGTTTAATAAGATTTGTAGAGGAACATTCAAGTGGAGGAAATCAGAAGTTGACCTGCTTTGGGTCTGTCGAAGTGCCTTTAACGAGCGAAGATGAAATTTGCCACGGACGATCAAAGATCATCGTCGCAGAGGAGGCTGCCAAATTAGGATTCCCGAGCTGCCAGTATGCAACTTAGATCAATCATTCGGAAGCATATACGATCAAACGGACGCAATCACACCGAAAACACTCAAGCAAATGGATTACCAGTAGCCTGATGCTCGAAGAGGCCACAGGTGCTCCTTGATAGCAATATCAATCAGGCTAGCAATCGCCTGGACGCGCTATTAAATCAACGTTACAGGGCATCAGGCTCTTCAAAACGAACCAGCCGACCGAAACTGCGATTTGCGATTCGTCGGATCAAACGGTCGATCATTTCCGGTCATGTGTATGAACATTATACACTCATAGACTCCCTATTGACATGTATCCAATAGACATTTCGTCTTTGTTCATCTTTCTATTCTTCATTATATGTACATATTTTCTAATCATTTACATCCTTCATCCTTATATTTTCTAATAATTTTAACGAATCTGAAAATTTTCTAATAAAAAAATTAGTCATCGACTAATTTTATTCATTCGGTCGAATATCTGTTAAAAGTCGCGATCGAAAGTGTACAGGGTGTCCCAAAAATGTTGTACTTTCTTGAAAGGGGTCATTCCTAAGGTCATTCGAAGTAACTTTTTCCTTTTCGAAAATGTTCTCCGCGGCTTTGTTAAGAAGTTATTAGCGACAAACACGGACCAATCAGAGCCGAGTGTCCGCTGTAGCCGCGCTCTGATTGGTCCGTGTTTTTCGTCTATAGCTTCTTAACAAAGCCGCGGAAAATATTTTCGCAAAAGAAAAAGTTACTTGAAATCACGTCAGGAATCAACCAGTACAAAGGAAGTACAACATCTTTGGGACACCCTGTAGATCGCGTTCCCATGAACCGATCCCATCGATTTTCTTATACATAAATAGATTTCCAGCGAAAATGTTCGACGCTTTCTTTCCATCGAAATTGGAGAACCGTTTGAAAACTCGTTCCGGAAGGATGAAGACATTACGGAGTAGTCAGCCGCCCTAATCAGCCGACTAGGTTCGTGCTCCCCGATGTAAATTCGACGTTTTACATTTCAATCGGCGAATTACCAACCGATCCGCCGCCACGAGGATCCATCTTCGAATTATGCAGATTCCCCGGCGCGGCGGCGATCGACGACGTTCCGGAGGAATTTCGATTTTTTTGTTCCAAGGTGGTAGCACTCGCTGACAACTCGGGGAACCATCGATCACGCGTAAGATCGCGCGAGAAACGATTTACGTAAACGTGAGGAGGATTCTTCCCACGAGAACGCCCGCGCGGAATAAAACGACACGCTGCGAGGAATTCGGCAAAAAGATCCATTTATCAAAGTGGCTCATTAACACGTCGAGTGCCACGCCAATGCCCATAAAAGTGAGCCAAAATCGAAACAATTGATTTTTGTGTCACCCTGCACAGCTTTTTGAAGAAACACAGGCATACAATAAATATAGACCTTCTTTTTTTTTCTATGAAATTCTGAACGATGAAGAATTTGCCTCCTAGAAGTTAGCCCCCCACTTGTTGAATTAAATAATTTTAACAGTTGTGCTGAGTTGTGCTGGGTTTGTGCGACATTGTGCTCGAATATTCAAATTATAATATAAAAAATAAGACAGAAAATTGAGAAAAACGATTTTTTGAGTAGCCCCCCACTTTTCATTTTTTTCAATTCTCTCTATAGTGCTCAGTTGTGCTAGGTTGTGCTAGCATTGTGCTAAAGTATTACTTTAAAATAATAGTAAATAAAGAAGTTATGATATATAATAGGTTGGACATGCAATTAACGTTGAAGTTAGTAAGAGTAATGCAAACACCATATAATCTTATATCTGAGTTGTGCTAGCCTAGCACAAGTCAACACAACTGCCGATTTCCCCAGCACAACGCTATTAAGGGCACTTTACTCTTGTACGGGGTCCTTTGCGCTTGAATTCTACAGCTATACTGTATATCATTAATTGGGCTTTCTTTAAAATTCTTTAATTCAACAAATGGGGGCTAACTTCTAGGAGGAGACCGACCGCCCAAGGGGGAACCCCGTAGTAGTGGAGATAAAAAAGTAACACTTATCGTAGAGACGAAAGTCACACTATTGGAGAGAAGACTGTAGATACACAGAATCCAAGCGCAAAGGGTCGCGGACAAGAGTAAAGTGCCCTTCATACCGTTGTGCTGGTGAAATCGGCAGTTGTGCTGACTTGTGCTAGGCTAGCACAACTCGGATATGCAATATTGTGTTCTTCGGATGACCAGAAAGCCCAATTAATGATATAGAATCCAAGCGTAAAGGGCCCCGTACAAGAGTAAAGTGCCCTTAATAGCGTTGTGATGGGGAAATCGGCAGTTGTGCTGACTTGTGATAGGCTAGCACAACTCAGATATATGATTATATAGTAATATACTAACTAATAATAATTATATACTAACTTCAACGTTAATTGCATGTCCAGACCTATTATTTACCATAACTTCTTTATTTATTATTATTTTAAAGTAATACTTTAGCACAAAAAAATCATTTTTCTCAATTTTCTGTCTTCTTTTTTATATTATAATTTTAATATTCGAGCACAATGTAGCACAAGCCTAGCACAATTCAGCACAACTGTTAAAATTATTTAATTCAACAAGTGGGGGGCTAAACTTCTAGGAGGCGAAGAATTTCTAATCACTGTAACCACAAAATATGTAGTACAATGGGTTAAGAAATAAATGTCCTAAATAAACGAAATCCAAAATGAGAGGATAAACGTACAATTTTAGTACCAAATGAATCAAATGAAGAAATAAAGGATAAAGATTCTGACTTCGGGCAGAAATCACTTTTTACCATGTACGGACAGAAATATTTCACGATAATTCTTAAAAAGAACAAACCTGTTCAGTCATTCTCTATCAACAATACCACAAATAAATCTCTGAATTAAACGAAACTCAAACGCAGAGATCAAACAAGGATTTTCAGTCGTAAAATATTTTCCAACCGCAATCGAACAGAAATATCGAGCGGGTCGTCGATCCCAGGCGATTATCGGCACGATTATCGTCGAAAATCGCCGATAAAGATAATCTGAATGATCTGAATGATCTCGATGACACGTTGTCTCCTACCTTGACTCGGTTTCAGCGTGTTCCTCCGTAATTCGGTTGGCCGGGTTCACGAAACTATCGATCAGAGGCGGTCCCGGAATCAGGCTTTTGCGGGCTATCTATGCAAATGCGGAGCGGCGCGGCGGGATCCTGACCGCGGTCGCGACGATCACGCCGATATAGTAATCGCCGGAGATATAGTCATCGAATCTCCTCCCACTCGTTCAGCCCGCCAACAGGTATTTCCGATAGCTCCTTCGTCAAATAACAAAGCACCTGAGGCGAACGGCGTGCAAACGGCCTTTTGCCCGATAGAGAAAACCCACCTCTACCCATTTATGCGTATGTGTGGTGTGCGTATGTTGCCGATGGCCCGGAAGTGGACAACGGTAACCGTTTCGTTGCATCATCGGATGTAGATTCGTTGAACGATGCTTCTCACGGTGAACAATTAACTGTTGTGACCGAACGTGTTCAATCGGACACCGGTTCATTTCCGATTTCGGAGTCGCGAGACACTCCTGCTGATATACAAGGTGATGAAATAAAATACTACATGGTTGTAGTAACCACCAAGAAGAATAGAAAACGTCTAATCAACATACGTCCCAAAAGCAATCCTTTCCCTGTAAAATCATCTTTTATTATTTATTACCGTTCCGTATCGCGGTTGTATTGCATTTCTAATAAAAGTGGGTTGGTGCAATTTAAAACAGAACAAAAATTAAGATAATTGAAGAATCAAGATATACTATTTCCAACGTTTAATGATGGTATTATTTCGCTTCCGACACAGAGAAGTTGGAGGTACTATGGGTCAAGAGTGTAAACACAAGGATGTAAACACAAGGATGTAAACACAGGTCGTAACACAAATCAACAGTCACGTCTTTGAAGTGTACACATTGAATGTGTTGCGAAGAAGAGCCAGCTTTGATATGGAACATTTATAACAGAAATAAATAGATGCAATTTAAAGCAGTAGGCAGATTAAAAGAATTTAGGAACGTCAATGGTTTAGATTCAGCTTATTAAAATTATAAGAGGAAAAATGGAGCTTCTGTTTTACTTTTGCTGATTACGATGGTTGCAAATCATTTTTATCTTGCACAAAGATTCGCACGAGGTTATGAGAACAATTTTTCGGTATCAAAAAAGCTGATATACCGATAAATGTTCTCTTACAAACTTTTTTCCGGCATCCTTCTAGGCTCAGATGGATCCAAATCTCTCAGATAGTAACTCAATTATGCCACGCCCATTCGTAGAAAGTTACACAAATGGAAAGGGAACGGCCAATGAGTGTTTCTAGTGAAAGGAGAAGGACCAATGAGCGTCTTCAGTGGAAGGGAAAGATCCAATAAGCGACACAAGGGAAAGGAGAACAGCCAATCAACATCTCCAGTGGAAGGGGAGTAACACAGCCAATGACTGTCGAGTTCAGCATATAAACACCGCCTACCCTCGTTATAAGCTCTCAAATGGACCAGAGTATGATCAAAGGAGAACAAAACAGTATTTTATCACTGTTCTATAGACAGTTATGCAAGTTATGATACCATCTTTTAATAAGCAAATTATAGTACACTAATAATTTTAAACAAACTATCACCCTACCTTTATACTTTAACTGCCACAATAAAATCCATAGTGATAAGTTACAGAAGAAATGTATTAGGTGTATAAATTAATTCATGGCCTTCAAAATGAACCAATTTAAATTTTTTACTAGGTCCATTAATTGTGGATGGGCGTATAGAAAATAATGGAGATAAACGAATAAGAAATTTACGAAGACAGAGTCCCGAACTACTTCGCACACCCAACAGTACAACTATATAAATACTAAAGAAATCCAGCTTTAAAATGTTTGATGGTAGAGTGGAAGCTCGAGGTTCCGAGTATACTGTATAACAGCACAAGACCGTACTAAAATCGTAAACTGATTTCATAAGGCGGTAGCCTTGAGATCTCCCTCGGGAATAAGCTCGATAACGACGATAGAACTAGACCATAACGTTTAAGAGAAGCTGAACCGGCAATATGCAATTTTTACGAAGCCCGTCGATACTATTGTAGCATTCTGCCTAAGGGACAAGGTCGTCGAATATTACCGGTTTTCCAGTGCACGGAATCGATTCAATTAAATAATATCAACCGTTCATTTAAAAGACAGAGTCGGGGCGGTATGTATTCAGGGACGATAATTACCTTCGATCATCTAGGCTCCGATCAATTAGGCGGCGAGCAAACGAGCTGATACACGTTGATTAAAACTAATCAACTTCGCCGCGCTGGCAGAGCAAATCAGAGTATTACTACTTAGCTTCACGCTACGATCAGAATAGCGAGAGATCATCGAGGTGCTTAGTAACCCTCGGCTATCTCCGTTCCATTATTGAAATTCTGTTTACATCAGCTAGGTGGAACGCGTTACGCCACTCGGGCCGCTCTTGCATGCCGTGATCAAGAGAAATCATGTTTTCCTGCCGCTCTCGCCATTAGCGTATTCAACGGACGCCTTCTTTGTTTGAAAAAATGCGTCTTCGGAGCTTGATCATCGATGGGCACTCTTAAGACTTTTTTTTTTAAATGTTAATTACGCATTTAAAAAATAAAAATAGTAGCTTCAGTCGCACGTAGGAGTTGTCTACAAGTTTGATTTTTAACAATACGATGACATTTGGAAGAGGTGAATGCTGAAAATCCCAAAAAATTGCTCGATAGAGAATAATTGCATAAAAATATCCCCAACCTTCAAACTAAAGCTATTCGATGACAATTTTTCGAAAGAAAAAAATCAATATATATATTTTTCAGTAACAATGGACCTTCGTTCCACCGTCTACAGTGTCTAAAATATCATACGAACATCTTTCAATAAGGCTTCAGGCAGCGTACCTTCACGATACATAAAGTTACGTGCACAAAGTGCCAATAAAGATATTTCCCAGGAAGTTCCCAAACATTTTTAAGAAAGCGCCCTAAAAAATGATGATCTTTCACCATTCATCGCCCCAACAGCGTTGCCCCTAAAGGTTCGCCAAGCATATCCGTGACCTTTCGCTGCTTTCGGCGAACATTGTTTCCCAGCGAAAATAAAAAGCCGCGCGTAGGACGTGAGTTATGGCCGCGGTGGCCGCGTGTTTTACGTGCACGCGCGCGGTTGACGATTCGATCCGCGCGCGCGCCGCCGCGGCGAAAGGTCAACGTGCCTAGGGACTTTTTCACGGTGAAAGAAAAGAAGAAAGACGGAAATAGGGGAAAAATAGGTAAGGAGGGAAAAAGTGGAAAGAAAGCTCTCCGGTGGTCGCTCAAATTTTCTGGCGAAGGCGAACGAGGTCTCCGATAGCCCCAGGGCGGATTTGCTTTTGTTATAGGAGCCTTCAAGAGAAACTGTGCGTCCGGAAGCTGGTAGCTCTCGAGGGATTCGGTCTCGAGGACTTCGAGATCGCTGGGAATCGCTTAGACGCCGCAATAAGGAGGGGAATTTATTAAAAAGTCCCCAGAGTATGCTATTTCTGCTCCCTATCACACGGTCACTGCAGAATTAACCCTTCCCGGTCCGAATTTCTCTCTTTTATTTTAGAACTTGCTTCAACCCAATTCAATTACATTCCCGTATGTAGCTTTGCTAACAATGATGAATGATGGAATGACAGAATGTTCTGATAAAATTGAAAAATAAACATTTTGAATTAAATTCGCCATCCCGTCACTGGCACTCCCACTTCAAATGTCCGAAATATATGTGACTATAGTAGACTGCAGCAGCTGACTGTATGGCAAAGTTTAGCTTTTCCCGAGAACAAGCACGTGATTTATGAATGGGAGTGCATGGATCCCGCATGGATCGGATCGTTGAAGAATATAGCTCGCGATAAACCAAGTTAAAGAATCGGCACGATTCTTCACCTTAGTCGTTGCATTTCCATAGATAAATAGGCTACGAGAGATTAGGGTACGAAATTCGCTCAGTGTCACGGATGAAAAGGATAAAATATACATGCACAAGAGCACGATGCACCCACGATGGTATGTATGTATGTATGGTATGTACTTGTATAAAAGAAGCTCCGCCAGATCCGATGCGAATAAAAACTGAGCGTTACTATGTACATATTACATATGTATATCTTACGCCGCGCTTTACTGAAAATGGACCATTATCTTACGAAATATACTAGATACGAGGAAAGAGATTGAATGAAAGTTATGTGGTATGAAAATATGTACTCGTATTACTATAGGCAATAGACGGCGGATTTGATGCATTCATAACTATAAACCCGCTGTATTTCATAGAATATGCGGTGAAATAGGATATATGAAATCGATATAAAATTCTTTTATCTGTCCAGTGCTATGTGTCTGGTCTTTGAACCTCATATAATAAACGGAAATTGTTTTCTGCAAGATAATTAGGATAATATCTTTACGAAACTATGGCAAAAATTTATGGTGAGAGATATTGCGAATTCAAAAGTTGAAAATTTCACTTTTATCTTAATTGAATTTCTCGATCCCACTGGTGCCGAGGTGATAAAAATAAACATAAAACCACTTCGAGCTATCAAAATATGCAAATTGATATGGGACAGTGATACTGTCTATTTATTGCCATATATTGTTATGATATGTACATACACTGAATACTATCAAACAAAATTGCTGTGTTAAAGGCGTCCGTCGCGCTTTTTAAAAATTATTTAAACATTCGAGCGCTAGCAATGCTCTAAAAAAATATACTGATTGTCGGGGAGAGTCGACAGAATCGTCCCGCGTAAAAATCATTTAAACTTTTCTAGTTACAACAGAGAAAATTAAGCGGAAAATTTCCCATTCATTTTCGAAATTTAATTCTTCTAAAAACTTTGAAATCGTTGAACGAAAAAAGGACTCTACAATCAGAAAAATTGATATTGGACAATACTTATAACGTTGCTCGTTTCCTACGATACATCCCGCAGAATTCCCATCAGTTTCTTTGGATTTCGCAACGAACTTACCCGTGTAGATCGCGATACGCGGATAAGGTCCGAATCGTAATCAAATCGCGCGGCGCAGATCGTTCCGTGACGCTTCAGTTCAATTAGAATCGATTAACCGCACGAACGGATTGCTGTCTTTCCGTGCGCGGGACGTCTTCGCCCCAAGGATTTGCTATGAATTGGCCTAAGGGGTTCAGAACTGAAAGCAGATAGAGAAAGACGCACCGAAGAAGGTTGGGGAAAGAGAACGAGGATACCGTTTGTCGCTTAAATCGCGCCACGTAACACGTTTTCGCGAGGGGTTTCCTCACGTGACCCGCGAAACATTTTGCGCTACAAGGTACATTGTAATTCGTTTTACGAGGCACGAGCGAATGGTGAATTCGGCCAGCTGCATTTCACCTGTAACTGGCAACACGAGGCCCAACAGTATTCCTTTTTCTCTTCTGCTCTGTTCTGCTCTGTTCTGGTAACACGACCGGCACCGGTTTCTCTTTTAACCGACGGCTACGGGCGCTCGTCACGATAGAAATCGCGCCCAGTATAATTGGAGGTAATGATACTCTGTGTGGTAGATAGTAAGCCCAACGGGCCCCGTAAATAAAGGTTTCACCCGGTTGACAAAGAGTACTGTCGGAAAAATGGAGTATCCCCATTTTTGTTCTATAAAACAGTTAAAAAAAATTGTACATCGAGTCTCAGGGGGTCGCTGTAAAGAAGAAAAATGGGGTAGATTGCTAGATACATTTTTTACTCGAAAATGTTGCGAATTGAAATGTGCAAGATTTTTTTCATGGATGAATCTACCACGGGTTCGAAGATTGAAGCTTCGCAACGACCCGTAAACAATTGATCTACGATCTTTTTTTAGTCGTTTTAGTAAGCTTTGAATGCAAGAGGTACCACTAAGTTTACAATAATACAGGTTACACAATGAGGGCTTCGCATGACCAAAGTTATTCTTCAGTTTTGTTCGACAAAACAGCCGAAAAAAACTTACACCAATTTCTATGTTGTCGGTGTAAAAAGGAAGCTTCGATCTTCAAATCCATGGTAGATTTGGTCACGGACAAATTTTTTTAATGTTTTTACAAAAGTTTGAATCTGCATTGCGTGTAGATATTTTCGAGCGAAAACGAGTCTCCAGTTTACCACCCACTACATCGTGTAAAAAATTGTAGAGAAGAATGAACAATGGAGTATAAAAGTAGAGACTCCAAGCTTTAATATGAGCCCAGGTTCATTATTGTACGATACTGTTTTACGGAGTTATAATGGTTTAAATATCGGCGAATTATAAAAAAATGGAAATTTAGTACTCGAACAATCTATTACTGCAATTCTTTGTTAATATTGTTTGCGAATGTTCTAAGTTCCATTCGGCGGGAACCTGCATAAAACGGCCCTATTTTTATCTCCAAGTATGTTCATCCGTAATCGCATTTCCTGTGAAGCTCGAGAAAAATGCGTTTATCGATGCAGTGCAGCGTAGAGTACAACTTCTTTGGAACAATAGCGATAAGGAACACACTGTAGCTATGAACGTCACGTTAGAACACTATACTAACGTCAACACATAATTTTTTTCAAATCAAAAAAATCCGTAATTCCTAATTTCTAAATAATACAGTTATGCACAGACTGTGGATTTTTATGCGAATAGGTCGAATCATCAATAAATTCTATTTCAATATACCTATACGCAATTTAACCATCAGTAAAGGAGATAAAATAAATAGTAATTATATTTTAATAAATTCTATATCCGCCGTTATTTGAAATAAATTTCTCCCCTTAATCAGGTAGCTCGAGTATGGCAATCTATTAGGATAATAAATGCATCATTACTAGACTGCGGATTTTATGCATTTATGGTAAAAATAAGTAGGTGAAACACAAAAAAATCTAAATATACATATTAGAACAATTTAAGAATACTCCTACATAATTTCCAACTCCTTAAAATGTTTGAACTAAAAAACACATTCTCATCTATCTTCTGTATGTTTTCTTTGTCGGTGCAATTAAGTTGGAAAATTTTTATTTTATATAAAGATCCCCAGTCTACTTATTGCAATTCGTTCCTGAAAACAGAAATTATTTCCATCAGCCTAATGAATATGTATAAAATGCTTTATAAAAATTGTAAGCAAAGAGGAATTCCTTTCCTAACCTTTATTAAAAATTCTGTTACATTCCAAAGAATTTAAAAACCTAATTAAACGAAAGGAATTCCTTTTTGTTTAAAATTTTGATATAGCATTCTATAAATATTCATTAGATCAACAATGAGATGTAAATAATTTTTATTTTCAGGAACAACTTGCAAAGTAGACTGCGTATCTTTTTACAAAATAACTGTTTTGAGCGTTTTACGATGCTAATTGTCAAAGAACCAAAACTGCAACAAATGCATAAAAGTCACACTCTAACTATGCAGTAGGAAGAACTATAAATCTTTGTGTAGCCTCAACAATTTCGAAGAGAAAATTCTTAAAACACTTTGTTCGGAATGAAAATTTCGTTGCACGTTCGATGAAGGACTCTGGTGCAACGCGGTGCAGCCTAGAGCCGCGCATGCAACGAGTTTACCCCCGGCTGACTGCGTTATCGTATAGAGTCTAGGACATCGGTTTTAATTGGCCGCGTTGCAAAATTCAGGAAAGTATCTTCGGGTAAAGAAAAAAAGCAGGCCAACACTGACACGTCGTTTTGTTTCATTTCACCCCATCACATCGGCTTCCCAATCAGGTCGCTGCTGACCACGACAGACTTGGACTGATTTATCCGAGGGTGAATTAATTCATTGGTCTGTGTCAAACTTGCCAACAGAAAGTCCTGTACGCCGAGTCCATAAACAAAGTTCCAACTGTTCGGAGTTGGAACTCGATCGAATTATTTCGGACTTCTGGTTGCGCTAAATATTTGCAACCCCCGCAAAAGATAGATATTCAAGCGTTAATGCAAGCAGAAATTTCCTTCTTTAATTATTTTACAGAAATCCTATAGAAATAATATGTTTACGTTCCTAGATTATTTGAATTTTATTTACTTGCTATCTAATTTTTATGTGCTTTAGTTTTATTTAATTCCCATTTACACACTTCTTATCTAAGTCGACTATATGTATAAAACAGAAGTTAAATAAAAATTTATTTCTTCGTTTAACAATTTTAAGCAATCGAAAATAATGGTAGTAATATTTTCAAGATCTTCTAATATCTTTATAACTTAGATCTTGCTTGGATCTTTTAAAAATTTGCTTTACTAAAATTTATGCAATTTACTGTCCCAAATGTTGAATTTCGTGGTCCCTAACATTTGAATTGATTATTAAAAAATCATTGTCTGATAGATTTGAAATATTTCAATTTTTTTATAATAGTATTGGCTTTATGTAATGAACTAACGAGAAAAGCGCTCTAAATTGCAAACATCAAAGGGGTTCTTATGGGATTCTTCTGGAGGTTGAGAACCTCTGGGGAAAATCTCCCGAATTCCCGTGCAAGAGATCGTCTCCCTTAAAATAAAACCTAAAAATAGCCGAATCTCCAAAGGTTAATTTCACCCCAATTTAATCCATCACACGTGCGCCTACGCCTATACGTTACTATTATATTAGATAGATCAAACTAAAATTGCCACTTTTGTCTCAAAACTTCTCCTCTATCACAGTTCTTTAGCCACAAAATAAAATCGAAAAATAGCCGACCTCAAAATAAACTGAACCAGCAAAAATTGGATAATGTCTATCTATACATATATGCGCTACATATCCCCAAATTTTCACCATCTTCCGAATTCTCTTATCACTAGACAGCGAATCTTCATGAAAAATAAAAATTTTGGATTGACATTTAAGTTTATTTTCTTTCTTGATATGTTTAATAGATTGGAAATAATATAACGGTATTTTAAAATTTTTCTAATGTTTTGACTGTTCTAAATTACATCTATTCATTTTCGTTATAAATGCATAAAATCCGCTATCTACTTATCACAGATCCTCCACCTTCAAATAAAACTAAAAAATAGCTGACTATTCAACAATTAATTTCCGACCCCTAGACGTTTACTGAAACAGCAAAAATTGCATAATTGTATATCTTATAAATGCACCACACATCCCGAAAGTTTCACAATCATTCGAATTTCTGTGTCGCAGATTTTCCCCCTTAAAGTAACACGTGAAAAATGCTGGAACGCGGGCGAATTAAAGCACGAGCCCCGTCTCGGTCCAGCATCTCGTGTTTGTATACAAACACGTGTCTCGGCCCTAATTGCCGATATTAGCCCGTGTGAACTATGTTTTAAAAACATTTCCAATCCGAAATGGTCGGGACGGTGTTCGGTTTTACGAGGGAATCGAGCGAGCTGGTAGCCGCTCGAAGAGCATTCGGCATGACATGGCGAGCGGAAAATTCGTGACAGGATCGTATCGGCGTTGTTTCTCTAACGTTTCGGAAAACTGTTAGAAGAAACCCATGTGCCAGGACAGAAATAGAACGCGTAAAAATAAGCGATGCTTTTCGCCCCGAGTACATCGAATGCAGGAAAGCAGACATCGCTCTGCCAGACTTCGATCTCTCTCTCTCTCTCTCTTTCTCTCTCCCTCTCTCTTTCTCTCTCTCTCTCTCTCCCTTGAATTTAACAAAATCGCGAAAACCAGGATGGGGTCCTTCGAAAATTCCAAGATGCCCAAACTAAAAAAATTTACCAAAGAAAAATACAGAAAACAGTTCCGCATCGAGAGGATAATTATCAGAGAGTAAGATCACTGTGTGTGTAATAATTTTTGAGAAATTTTCATGCAGATTCGGAGGAGGAAAAGAAGTGATCTGAACGGTCCATCCAGCCAGCTGAGAGGATAAAGGATGATGCTTGTCAACCTGGCAGACGACGTGCTGCCCGCGTGCTCGACGACACACACACCGAGATACCGATGTATTTAATCATGCTTTTTGACAGTACTCACCAGCATGCGATAGCGCGAGCAGCTTTTGTCGGGCCGGCGGACGAGTGAAACATCACTATCAATGATTCGCTTTAATTTATAGCGGGATAAGGAGAAAACTTGCGACGAACCGCAGCCATACCGTATGGCAGCACGACGAAGACTGCCTCTATCAACCGAAAGACGAACTAACGTAAGTTAGTACATGCCCGAACAAAAGTTCTGACCTTGCCTGTGGAAACCGTAGCCCCGCCTTTTATTGTCTGTACTATGCTGGCCGGCTTGCGCGATGAAAGCCGCGCGCGGAGACAATTTATTGCCGATACCGTAATACGATTTATTGCACTACCTGTCCACTGTTAATTCGCTCCAAACGCCTAGAATGTTGTACGAATTTTTCTATACGGTGGTGTAGCGGGGAATTTAAACAAATAGCTGATTAAAAATGCTGTGTAATGTGTATTTTCTAATGTACACACCTGTCCACTTTTCATTAATTTGAAACGCCTACAATAATATACAAATTTTTCTATGCGGGGTTATGGCGGGGAATTTAAACAAACAGCCGATTAAAAATGCTATACAATGTATTATACATATATTTTCTTACATACCTATCCGTTATTAATTCGTTCGAAATATCTAAAAGTATTGTACAAATTTTTCTGCACGGTAAAATAGAGGATTTTAAAAAACAACTGATTAAAAATGCTACACAATATATATTTCCTAATGTACACACCTGTCCGTTATTAATTCGAAATGTGTACAAGATTGTACAAATTTTTCTTATTAAATAGCGAGTTTAAAAAAAGAAACATTCCATTAAAAATGTTATATAATGTACATATATTTCCTAAGATACATTAAAAATAATAGTACAATCAGTCGGGAAAAAATTACTTCATCTTTTTTGCATACTTGTCTTCCAACTCGTGTAATTTTGTGTCCAATTCTGCCATCGAATAGGTCTGAAATTTATTTATTATTCATTGAAGCTTTGCAGATAAAATTGGATTTTTAGTCAAGAGTGTACTCACCCTTTTCCGGACTGGTTTGAAAGTTCCTTTGAGACTGTTAATGTCCTCTGACTTCTGTAAATAAACAATATTCAAAAAATAAATATTTTAAAGCAAAATATAATCTTTTACACATATTATTCAAGCTGTCCCAGTATTCATTGCATAACCAAAAGCGAGAACAATACTAGGATTGAATTTTTAGTTCAATTTTTCTTATAGAATACCTCCACTTCCAGTTGTACAATGAATATTGGAACACTAACATACTTTTTAATAAATTTTCCAAACCCAAAATATTACCCAGAAGTCTTTATATTCAGGAGAAGTGCTTTCCAGGTACAGTATACGATCCTCAATATTTTTTAGTCTTTTGTATACATCTTTCGGTACAGGTCGATTTATGCCAAGTATTCTTTCAGTAGTTGATATCCTATCATTTAACACAGTTGAATAACTATTGCTCATTTGATTCATTCCTGAGACCGTAGCCTTACGTAAAAAGGATTGGTCAACTGTCTGCGGTCCCCATGTGTTCAGTACTCTGTGCACTAAAACATTGCACAATAAAATGCACCCGTGCATGCACATTTAAATGTAAATATTTCCACCCACCTTTAACATGGCTTTTGGAGTCTTTTCTTCTAATAAGAATTGCGTCTACTCTCGCGCAAGAATCCTTATCTTCCTCGTCTTGATCTCTGCGTAAAACATTGATCTCTTTGTAATGCTTTGTTAAAAAATACAGCACCTATTTGAATATATTTACATACTCAATACTCTCGATGCTTTCAGCAATAATGATGAACCAACCTGTGGTAGCAAAATTCTTGCACATTCACCATATTTACTTGCTGCCGTTTTCTCTCAATGAAAGACGCTATTCTATGGTTCAGTTCCTCATTCGTCGCACGAATTTGTACAAGACTCGGATCTATTTCGACATTAAACGCATTTTCCTCTTCTTCTTCTTCTTCTTCCTCTTCTTGTACATCGATACTTTCTATCACGGTTTCTTCAGTTTCGTGTAATACTGTGATCGCACCTTCCGATACTTAAAAATAGTGAAATTACATTCATCGAGGTGAGTCGCAATAAGCATGTTAGTACATAATGGGTAAATGGTAATACAGTTATGAAGATTTCATCAACGATTTATTAAAATTTCTATAAACTTAATATAAAATTTCTCTAGTAAAAATCCTAAACTGTGTTAATACATTGTGTAAATGTAACAGCAATTCAATCACAAAATTTAGGTAACAAAGAAAAATATTATTTACAATTGGACCAGGTACATTCTCTATTCTCCTTCCATTGAGTTTCGTGCGTATCGTACACTTCTTTCTTCCATATAGGCACAGAAGCTTTCAGTGTATTGATAGCATATTCTACGGCTCTTAATGACTCCTCTCTGTGGGGAGATGAAATTGCAATTACCACACTTGCTTTAGATACTGGTACCTCTCCTAGACGATGATATATCACAATATGGTGGACGTTCCACTGGGAACGAATTTTTGTGCAAATACTTTTCATTTCTTTTAGTGCCATCGGTTCGTAGGCCTCGTATTCTAGTTTTAAAACCTACAACAATACAATTTATGATTACATTTAAAATGTTTTAATATACTGGGTGTATAGAAGCACATGGTAGACAATTTAAGGGGCATTTCTACTGCATAAAAAGCACAGAGCTAACTCACACTCAGCTACTCGAGTTCAATCAGTAACATGTTAAACGCAAAGTCCATTTTGCTAGACTTTCTGTTTATGTCCACTCTACCGTCAAGTGCAGAGAGCCACACACAATAGAAGCAGATACAGAGATGTAGCATGAATGTAAAGTCTATGACCAGTCCGTAAGGACCAACGCAGTATAAGTGAAAAGTCTACAACTAGTCTCTAGGGACTGCCGTGGCATTTAACATGTTAATAACTTGAAAAGGAAGAAGTGTTTTGCTCCCTTAGATTTTCTCCCACTTGTTGCGAGTCTTATCATACGTTTTTATTCTCAAAATTATCCCTAGTAATGCCAATAAAATTGGATACGGCTCCACAGTTTGGAGACACCGCTAAATTGATTATTTCTCCAATATTTAACTCTTCTTGTTGAAGCTTCACAATGTCGTCTGGAAACCCCATTTTAACCTAAGACAATCACCAAATATATTTTATAAATAATTCTATATATTTTACACATTTCTCATTACGTTTATACAAAAGATATAACAAACCTCCACTGAGCGGCGGAATGATAGCAATCTCGTCCTTTTCGGCGAGAGTTAAGGCAGCGTTTGCAGGTACAAATTCTTCGTTCACTGCCAGAATCAAAGTGTCACGTATACTTTCTAGCTTAAATTGTTTAATTACTTTATCCACTAAATCGTTGTACGTCAACTTCCGTGGTACGGTGATCCTACATTCTCTTTTACCCGTTAGTTCCCTGGCCTTAGCAAAAAATAAGATTTTCACCTGCGTTTCAACGTCATCCATTACAGAGAGTATGGTTGCGGCAACTATGCGAGTCGGCGATATACGTGGACATCTTTATCACAAGCATTATAAGAATCACGATTATAAAGAGGTTCGTTATATAATTATATGTTATTAACCGAAGATATAGCCACTTTATCGAAAACACGAAATATGGTTATGTTCTCCGTGATCGACTCGCATGGTCAAAGCAGCGTCTACGTAGTAGATTATCAACGAAAACACTTTGCAATTATATATCTTATCGGAAAAGGAAACATACGCATAAACGTAATAATAATTAAATAATCCGTATGCGTAACATACGTTGACGATTAAAGTTATTATTAGTATATTTGATATGTGAGGTATATTTATGTATATGTAAGTATATGTATGCAATATGTAAATCATTCATGTTTACGCGGATGGGGTATAAAATAATTAGATAGCTAATTGCAGGGAAAGATACAGATTTATTGAAATTATATTACCTTTTACACGCGTGTACATAGAAGATAATAAGATTGACGCGAGAAATAGGTTCCCGAAAAGCTGATAGAGGTGTTATATAGATCGGCTTGGAGTACCTTGTGTGATATTAAGGTCAAACGCGAAATGGGGTCAACGTAGCAAGGAATCGTACTGTTCCGCTTGCATAATATTCAATGCACGAAAACTAATATATTTGTTGAATCGCGCATTGCGCAATTAATATCTGAGTAAACATGCTCTCGAGCACGTTGCCCACAAAATCGTTATTCCCTAACGGTAAACATGCAGTCGTATTCATGCACCGCATACATATATACCGTATCATTCCACGACACAATAATATCGCTCGTCTGTTAGCTAAAACGAAAATCGAATTGAAATTAGAGGCGAGAAACACACCGCGGTGTTGACCCACGATTTTCTGATCGTTGCACTAGGCGAGCAGTATGTCGATGTGTCAGTACTGCGACGGCCTTGGAGAAGCATTTAAATGTATGCATCGTGCGTGCAGCACAATATGCGCTCACGCTTAAGTATAGATGGACAGCCTGCTAACCCGGAGTCTAAAAGAGTGCAAGGGATCTAGCTCGTTCACTCGAGTCGGTGTGGGACAAGGACAATACACACGTTAAAGGAACTTATATTCCTTTAGCGGTTAGGTAACACATGCTCCTGAGAGAGAGAGAGAGAGAGAGAGAGAGAGAGAGAGAGAGAGAGAGAGAACCGTCGTCTATGTATCACAATCGGAAATCACACGATAAACCGGTTGGGAACAGAGTTCTCTATATATATATTTATTTAGAGGCTACATCATCCTAGCGCTCTGGTCACGTGACGTAATAAGGGAACAAAATTCCAAGATCGTTACTCAATCGCCAGGCGGTCTCAAAAACCGACCCTCGGTGGATATTCTACTTTTGAACGCGTCATGTGACGCCACAAGGGGACAAAATAAAAGTCCAAAGCCTCGGTGGATTTTGAGTTTACGCTCTTGAGCAAGGGGAGAAAATTCCAAGATCGTTACTCGATTATTTGGTTGGAGACTCAAAAGTCCAATGTCTCGACGGATTTAGGAGTATGCGCTCTCAAACAAAATTTTAAGATCGCCACTCGATTGCTCGGAGACTAAAAAGTCAAAAGTCTCGTGGTGGATTTCGAGTTTGCGCTCTCTCGAACAAGGGGACAAGAACGAGGATCGTTAGGTGGCGATCCCGAAAAGCCCGAGTAAATAGACAACGAGTGGCCGAAGAGGAGTAATGACTCCAGGCAGGAAGGAATGCTGAAGTTCGAAACGAGCGTGATCGTAGTCGAAGCACGGTGCACGTCATACGGGAGAGAAGTGCAATCGAGCGAGGTCGCGCGGTGATTATATACCGAGCAACGCCGCTAGCTCCCATCGCTCGAAAAATTCATGACAGCCTGTGTGTAGACGGTAGACGTGTTACGTGCACCTACACCAATAGATCCGGGGAGACAACCGTGAGAGATTCCGTTGCACAGAAACGAGGAGGCGACGGCGGTGAAGCGTCGGCGTCGGTGCGTGCGTTTGCGCCTCCAGTTCGAGCAAACACGAGGGCCTGAACGGGAAGCGATCTCTCGCGGGATGGACAAATTGGTTCGTACAGGTGAGAGACGAAGACCATCCATGAAAACGGCGGGCAACGCGCACGCACGTGTGTCTCTCCGGGAGCTCGCGTCCGTTCTCTCTCTCTCTCTCTCGCTCTTTCTCCCCTTCGTTTGTGTGGTTATCGGGCGAACACACCGTTTAATAGCACTCAGGAGCCACCTCGTGGTTCAAAGACAACCTTTCGATAGGGAAGAGCCCGCGCGAATTCGCCAATCGTCGCTCTGTTGTCGACTTTCGACGAGAGGAGACGTTGCACACACACGGAAACCGCGTTCGAGTATAACAGCATTGCGACATGCGACTGTTGACTGAACGCTTCTCTCTGTGTGTGCGTGGTAACGTAGCTTGGGATTTTCTACGACTATTTGTAATGCAAAATACAAATTTTTTTCTTGTGTCTTTCTATTATTTTCTCTCTTTCTCTCTCTCTCTCTCTCTCTCTCTCTCTCTCTCTCTCTCTCTCTCTCTCTCTCTCTCTCTCGCACACTGCGCAATTACGTATCGCCCAACGCTGCTGCAACTTCGGACTTTACACCGGTCAATAGCGGATCGGTCGCAATGTTTCCGAAGAAAAACCGTACAGTGTGTATATTTTTGGAAAGTACAGATTCTCCTGTAATTTTGTAATCTACAGTTTTCATCCCCGCCCCCCTACCCCTCTCCACCCAGTGGGTTACACCTGTCATACACGTGTACGGACGGTTGTAATCGATATTTGAAAACAATAGCCGCCTGGTTGACCGTCTAGCACTAACATATTGTTTTTGCCCATTGCAAAATAAAAACATCCATTGTGCTGTTAGTAACGAAGGCATAACTTGATCGTGCGCGCTGATAACGCGGTAATTATTGCCAATCTTGTCCGTTCGAGCCGTCTCGATTGTACATCCACGGCGATTTGTAACCTTGCCGGAGAAAAATCGGAGAATATGAAATCCTTCGGCATTTTTCAAACGTCGCGTCGTCACGTTGATATTCGTTTCGGGAGCCCAGCGGTCACGGATCGATTGTTGTAGGAAAGAATTGCATTTCGAAAAACGCGGGATTCATTGAAAATTATCTACGCGCGGCTACCTCAGATAAGACTTTTAAAAATACTTCTTTCGTTCGTAATTCGACGCTGAAATATTTGTAACGGTCGGGGCCAACGCGATTGTCACTTTCAAAGAAAAATTACCGTGCTTGCCGCCCCCCCCTCCCTTCTCCCTCGCCACGACCGTTGATAGATAACGAATCGTGGTATCTCGTAATTTACGGTTAACCGATACATATATTTCGACCAACGGCCACTGTTCATTTTCGAAGATATACTAATGCTGCGCCTACGGACTGAACTTCGTCACGACAGTAGACAATTACTCATCTATGCGAGGAGAGTAGCGAACGACGGCAACGGCGCGGTACAAGTTGCCATAACACGTAGCCATACGGGCCGATAAAAACCGATCGACAGCCATCGAGAGCCCCGAGATAAGCGTGTCCCCCTATTGTACGAAAATTCATGTCGTCGTCGTGGTCGCCTAGGAAAATCAAAAACGTTCTCTCTATTTCTCTCTCTCCCTCTCCCTCTCTCTATCCGTTTACACACGAACCATGATGTCATACCGCAGTGCGCACCAAACGGCAACGAGATTAACGTCCTTGGCGGGGAAAATAGTTTTTACAGCATAGACGGTCTTGTGGAAATATCGTCGGGCCTCTTAACAAACCGATAACGGTTCCCAAGACCGCTTCCTAAAACGCTTCCGAAAACTTTCCCGTGCGTGTCCACCGACGTAAATGCGTTGAATCGTTTATGCGCAGTACGCCACGGTAATTCGCGGGCGCAACCGCGTGCGGACAGTTAAGCGGGCGAAATCAATCGATAGACTATACAATTCATCGATCCAACATTTCCTTCCATTCCGACGAGCAACCGAAAATCCGATCGAGCTTAACACACGATTCATCGTGAATCTAAATCTAACGTCGAAAAAGAGAGAGCGAGAGAGACAGAGAGAGAGAGAGAGAGAGAGAAAAAGACGCACGCATCTATCGGTTGGGCAAGCTTACGAAATCGAAGCAATACTAATAAATTATGTAATACGGGAAACATCGGATTCTGTGGATCGCTGGTGGACCGGGAGATCAGACGATTTGTTTCGATCGATATCGAGAACGGTTCGGACGATGATGCGTCGTCGTCTAGGCGGTCGATCACGACACGGAAACGTTCGAGCATGAAAAGAAAACTGGAGGGAAAAAAAAATGCGGACGGGAATCGATGCGTGCGCTCTCGAGTGCCAAGGTAAGACGCCCCTGGTGCAGGTCGAACGTTACGTCCCTGGTGCACGGAGCCCGCGAGGGCTGGTGGGAAAAGGAGAGGTGGACTCTGCCGATCGGGACCAATAGGGGCGGGAGCGAGACGGAGCGAAACGAAGCAGGACGGAGATAGACGAAGAGGGACGAAGAACGCGAGGGCCGAGGCAGAGTGCGCACACGGCGCACACCATCGAGTATCAACCAGCTGGTTGGCAAGGGAGCCGCGAGCAGTCGCCAGTGAGACGCGGCACCCCGCGAGAGACAGCGTCCGTCGTTTGTTCGTCCGTACGTGCGTACGTACGTCCGTGGTCGGTCTCCCTTCCTTCCGCCTGAAAACCAGCAATCGTGGTCGTGCGTACGTTCGTTCGTTCGTTCGGTCCGTGAGTGGTGCGTCTCCTCCGCCTTGCCTCTTGTTTCTTCGGACGACACTTGCCCCCGGTCGCGGCCATCGTCTCTCTCTCTGTGGTGTCGACCGAGCATATATATACATACATACATACATACATACGTCTCACTCTCTCTGTCCGTCTCTCTCTCTTTCTCCCTCTTTCTATTTCTCTCTCCCCCGTTAACACTCGTTGGCTGTGTGTGTGTGCGCGAGAACGAACGAGCCAAGATGGCTGCCGACTCAGGAATGGAGACGTGTCCCTCCCCGGAGATTGCAGACTCCAGGAAGCGGCCGCTCGATTGCGACACGGAAAATGGCGCGACGAAGAGGTCACATTACGGATCAGGTATTTCGAAAGCCTGTTGTCAATCGCTTTGCTCCGCTCTGTCCACCGAAACAAAACCTCTCCTGCGTGTGCTGCTGCCTTCCGTCAATCGTTCTACCCCCACCTTTCCCCTCTCTCCCCCTCTCGATATATATATAATATATATATATATACATACACGTACATCCGAACCGATAAAATATACATGTAGTACAATCATTTTGTTCGTCCCCTTCGATCCTTTTACCACTGCTTGTCCTTCCCGTAACATCGCGCTCTTTGCTCTTTCTCTCTCTCTCTCTCTCGCTCGCTCGCTCTAGTGCTCTAGCGCGCGCCTTTGACAATCTTGTCTTGCTGGTGCTGCTGCTGTTGACACAGCGAGCGAACGAGCGATCGCTCGCCAGCCAGCCAGCCAGCCAGCTAGGCAGGCAGGCAAGGCAGCCGTTCCCTTTCGTTTCCCACTTCTCGAACGGCTGGCGAACGCGAACACGGTGCACCGCACAGCGGTTCGCGCATCCTCTTGTGCCACGTCTCCTTCTCTCTTTTCCTCCTCTCGCATACATCTCCCCATTTTTTTCCTTCCCTCGATATCTGTTCGCGAGAAGCCCGCATTATCTAGTGACCGCGAACTTTTCTATAATCTTCGCTAAAGTAACGGTGCGTGTTGTCGTTTATTCTCTGTCCTTTCTCTCTCTTTCTGTCTATCTATCTCTCTCCCTCAATTTCCACGATTGACGTTCACGCTTCCACGGTTCCCGTCAACGTCATCGTTGTCATCGTCGCGCTCCCTCTCCCCTCTCCTCGGCTCCCCTCTCCACTCGTTCACGATCCCGTGTCATCGTCATCGTCAACATCGTCCTCTTTTCTTCTTCTTATTCTTCTTCTCCTCCCCGTCGTTTTTCCCCGTAACAAAACCGTTCGCTGTCATCGTGGCCCGAACGTCGCCGTTCTGTCGTGGTTGATTTCTGCGTGGGCGGTCGTGCCTCTGTGGACGTCGTTAATGGAGAATCGCTACCGTGGCGGTGGCTGTCGATCACGCTCAGTGACTCTGCAATTTTCCCGTACCCGCCGACCTCGCGGCGAGTACCTGCTCGGGAGGAGCGGTTCCGCGGTCCCGTACCGTACCGTGCGTAACCTGTCCGTTGTCGCACCGTCCTCGTTGCCGTCGTCGTCGTCGTCGTCGTCATCATCGTCGTCATCATCGTCGAACAACATCATCGCGGTGTTGTCGTGTCACGCGACAGTGCAGTGCCGTCGCCGACCATCTCCTAGTAGACGCGAAACCGTCGTCGTCGTCGTCGTCGTCGTCGTCGACGCGAGACCATTCGCACGAGGGAACGCGGCACAAGCCGCCGCCACCCGTTTCGAGCAACGGTTACTAGGATGTGGCGTATCGGTGAGTTGTCAGGCAGCCGAGCACACCGTTCCGCTGGCGAGGTTGCGGGTCAAGGTCGCCGCGAAGCGAGCCGAGCGAGCGCACAGGGCTTCCATCTGTCAAACAGCTGTTCGCCCTCGACGCAGAGCAGCGAAACTTCGCGACCGCGCGCGCGTCACGCTCTCGCGTTATCCTACGCTCATGGCAATTACGCGACAACTCGAACCGTGATGATGGCTCTTCCCCGTTGTCGTCGGCACGCGTGCCCCGTCACCAACCAACACGCACTCTCTCTCTCTCTCTCTCTCTCTCTCTCTCTCTCTCTCTCTCTCTCTCTCTCTCTCTCTCTCTCTCTCTCTCTCTCTCTCTCTCACTCTCAGCCTGCCCGATTTCCGTGTCTTCTAATGTACCGTTCGCGCGGACTATCTCGCCCCAATGTACTCTTCACTGTGTGTGTCCACTCAACGGGAATGTCTGCACACACGTTCTATGGCTGTTCTTTGTTGTGACTTGTCTCTCTATGTAGTCATGGTTTCTTTCGTCAGAGATCTTTTCGGTTCAACCCTTGGCGGTCCAACGTGTTCCTGTTACTTCAAAACTTACTACAGAATGGTATAGTCTATTAGCCTGTTTGGAACAGACAAGAGATGTTGCAATTTTAATTACATATTATGTGATTGTGATGTTATTGATGAATTTAGTGTAACACAATAAAGTGAGGAACTGTCGGTGCAAAAAGTCAATGCCAAATCTGACTTGACGTAGAACCACAAAGGGTTGACACTTTGGTCACCGGAGTTTATTTTCGGTGGCCACGATCAGCTCTCTGAGTGCAAAGAAAATCATATTGTGTCCCCTAAAGGATAATGTATGAAACCTGCAGTCATCGTGTTAACTGTCTTTGTGATAAAGTTTCTCAAGGTGCGAATGCACTAGCTAGTGACTACTCTAGTGAGAAGTGTAAATGCCTCGGTGATAGCAGAAAACAAGATGAACTCGTTTGCGACAGTTGCTCTCGGAGAGCAAAACAATATATTTATAATATTGGAAACCAGTGTACTCGCTTCTGGCATATTGCTCTCGCGAAAGGTGTTGCAAGTTACTTGCTAGTATATTCACGCCTCTAGCTGTGATTGTTGAACCTTGAAAAGTGTAATTTGGAAGCCCTCGTGGGTCTTTGTACTTGTCGGTAGAAAACTGTGACAGAGATCGTAACTACCCACTGTAGTTGCTCGAGGGATCCAAGGGCCACTAGAATGCCTGTTTGTTGCCAGAGATATGCAAGAGACACTAAAATCTCTGTTTGTCATTCAAGAGATCCTAGGGACACTAGAATTTCCTTGTTTTCAATATACCTTAGAAGTGTTTATAATAGAGGTAGCTTGAACTTTGAAAAAGTGCTGTAAGCCAACAGACAAATCTTGAGGCAGTGCAAAAGTTTATGCCCGATTCCTTGTTGTATTTAATACAAAATGAGGCATGAACTTTTGCATTAACCTAATATATGTTGTACTTGTTTCCCGATGACAACTCGAAGGTTTGCTCAGACGTTTCTTACAATACCTAAGCAGGTGGTTTAACGATCTCTGTATGGATTTTCTTGCAGGAGGAGATGGATCGTATCACCTCAAAGTACTGGTCCCCAGTGTGGCCGCAGGAGCTATTATTGGAAAGGGTGGAGACACAATCGCCCAGTTACAGAAAGATACAGAAGCCAGGGTCAAAATGTCCAAGTCGCATGACTTCTATCCAGGTATATTAGAGAGAATCTAACACTGTGCTTGTTTCTTTTTTTTTTTTTTATGGAAAGTAGATACAATGTAGATGCTCTGGTTTTCAGGAACCACGGAAAGGGTATGTTTGATAACAGGGAGTTTGGAAGCTATAATGGCAGTTATGGACTTCATCATGGATAAAATTCGTGAGAAACCAGACCTCACATTGAAAACAACCGTTGACTTTGAATCTGGAAAAACCACAGCGGAGAGAGACAAGCAGGTACTGATAAAGCTTATCTCTGTTTTTGCATATACACGGTGTCCCGGTATTGTACCGACTTACCCAATAACAATTGTCTCCTTTGTAACAGTAAAAAATAGGGATCACCTTATATAATATCGTTATTAGAGGTGTGCGGGTATTCGATGGTCGGGACAGGTTGTCGACCCGTCCCGAAACATCTCATCTACAACGACCATTGTCTAATCGATTTTACCTTTCAGGTAAAAATCCTGGTGCCTAACAGCACCGCGGGAATGATAATAGGTAAAGCCGGGAACTACATCAAGCAAATCAAAGAGGAGTCCGGCTCATACGTTCAGATCAGTCAGAAGGCGAAGGACGTCTCTCTGCAAGAGAGGTGTATAACGGTGATTGGCGAGAAAGAGAACAATCGTAGCGCGATTATGATGATATTAGCAAAAGTGGCTGGTGATCCACTGAGCGGTACATGCCCCAACGTTAGTTACGCTGACGTAAGTGGTCCTGTAGCTAATTACAATCCCACAGGCAGTCCCTATGCTCAACCTCCGACAACCACTCCAACGTACACGTCTACAGCCGGCATCAATACAGGTAAGGTCACAAACGGTTTGCGGTCAGAACAAAAGCGCGTCTTTCAACGGAGAGATTCATTATCACGAGATCGCTAATGTCGGTTCACAGTGAGCCTTTTGAACGGTGCTGGTCTCAATCTGAACTTGGACTTGGAGGCTGCGATCACAGCGGGCACCGCACCAGTAAGAACGCAGCTGTTGGAACACATAAAGTTAAATTTACGGACTATGGGTTTTGTGGAACCCGCAGCCACGGAGATTCTGTCAGCCTTCGCGACACTGGCCAAGTACAACATCCTCGGGATGACGATCGGGATGCCTTCCAGCATGAGTTACCTTGGGAACCCAATGGACACAACCACAACGGCGAACGGTTCGAACAACAACGGCGGTGTGTTCGGGCCAATCGGAACGGTCCCAGCACTTGGATCAACGTCACCAACACCGCGCAACACGTTGGACAGATATGAGCCGTTCGATCCGTTCCGACAAAACAACACAGCGGCCAGCGCAATCCATCTGAACAACAATTCGTTCGGGCTGGGCACGAACCAGTTGTCACTTGTAAGTAAGAGTCCTACACAGGTAGACGCCAACAGCAAGGAAACCAAGAAAGTAGACATGGAAATTGCAGAGGTTATAGTCGGAGCTATTCTGGGACCTGGTGGTCGTGCCCTCATTGAGATTCAGCACCTAAGTGGCGCCAACATACAAATCTCTAAGAAGGGCATGTTCGCTCCTGGTACCAGGAACCGCATAGTGACTATCACGGGTTATCCGAACGCGATCGACACTGCTCAATATTTGATTGAGCAGAGGATCAGCGAAGAGGAGGCGAAACGTGCACGCCAGAATGCCCTCGCCAGTATGATCCATTGATTTCAAGTACAGCAATTCTGTTCATCCCCATTATTGAGCTCCGTTATTCACCTATTCGCGTCGTCTTGAGACGACGACGACGATGCCGCGGTAGCTCTCTTTTTTCTCCCTTCTTTGAAACACTCGCCCGACAACAACAAAAAAAAATACCACCACCACCACCACCTACCACCCGTTCTCATCTAATCGCTACATCACTATAGCGCTTGCATTCGTCACATCACCGTTTCATGCATCCATCATGGCTCGTCAGAAAACATTTATCTATCTTTTAAGATTATTACGG
The DNA here is from genome assembly GCA_916610255.1 of Lasioglossum lativentre. Lineage (NCBI taxonomy): Eukaryota > Metazoa > Arthropoda > Insecta > Hymenoptera > Halictidae > Lasioglossum > Lasioglossum lativentre. Next base: position 33,096,805 of record OU744356.1, on the reverse strand, counting down.
TATATGAATATTATATGTTATATATATATACATATATATATATATGATAACTACTACAATTGTTCTGTGATACACCACGTTACGGGGCTTTATCACGAATAACACAAACACGTACCACATCAGAGTCACATAATATATCTAGTTGTATGGTATAGCATATTGAAGAAGAGATATGACGGCATTAGAAAAACAAAAATCTATTGTTACGTTAGAAACCATTATGGCGCGATCTCGGCCATAATATTATTGTTCTTGGATGATCGAGTCGGAGATGTGTTAGACATGGATGTAATTGTTTCGTTTTATGGAGGAGAAAAGAAAAATCTATATATGCGTACACGTACACACGTATGTATATCATATATATATATTTTTTTCTTTTCGACATGCATGAAAGCATAATCTAACTCGATACACACTCTTAGTTTACAAAGGTCATACAGAACTCACAATTGAATGACTTGAAATATCCGGAAGAATTAGCATCCCGTGTATGTCTACTTAAACATTCGTTTTTATAAAGTGAAAACAGAAAAATAAGGATTCCGCAACACGTTATTGTATTGAACTGTTCCTTGAACTATGAAATGATTAGACTGTTTAGAAGCGACCATACTCTTGTTGCTTGGAACGTACTTGTTCGAACAACGCTTCTTAAAGTACCGGAGAGAGCAAACACCTTGGCAAAACCAAAGATCTTACATTTAACGAATGCAGAAGAAATAACTTGGCTGGAAAGATGAATATACATATAAAGGGAGATCTATTCTGCGTATATAAACATATATTTATATATTTACGATGCTGGCTGGTCCAGCGAGATATGAGTAACATAATACCTTATATTGCCAAGTTTTTATTCTCGATCCCAAAGCCTTTTGTTTCTCAAAAGTAATCTTCTTCATCACATCTATATCTTTAATAGCGTTTAGATTATTAACACGTACACGGAAAAATGTATTAGCGTTCGAGTCTCGTTCTCTTTTCTTATCGTATGCCTTAGGAAACGCAACCGTTTTCAATTCTGTTTTAGGATTGCTAGGTGGACAAAAAAAAAGTAAAAACCTTACACACTCGATTTCATCATTCGAAGGAGAGGTTCTCGAGCGAATAATGTTTTCCATTATTAACAGAACGTCACACCACACCAGACACTGTATAGATATACATATACACTTCGTACACGAAAAACCAATTTCGTCTAATTATTTTTAGTTTCAAGGTACATCAGTTGAATACAATTCGAAGTTTCATACACACAGAGAGTTTTACACAGATTCGTTGACGCTTTTGCTGATTGCAAAACGCTGCGACATAGGACCTTGTTTTTTTCGTCATTCCTTTATGTTATAGTTGCACGGATACAAGTTTTTATCGTCACTGTTGAGAATATTTATATTTATATATTATACATACGTGTTTTGCAAATAGAGTTTATTAATCATCGAGTGTCTTTATTCCTAAGTAACATATTCGTTTCTCGTTTTCCAAAACGTTTTAACATAACTTTTTTTCTTTCTTTCTGTTTTTTCTTTTTTTAAAGTAATATATAGATATTTATCGATGCGAACACAGGAAACGGAAATGTTTGTTGCAACATCGACAGATGTTTCGTTGTTTTCAGTGCGCAATGATTAAGTACCTTAAGTGAAGCTTGAAGATTGAGATTATTTTATTACACGCGTTTACTCTTGCATAAAGTGTCCGCCATGGATCAGCAGTTGTGTCATACATCCTTGGGTTCTGTATGATGCTGCTTTATACATACATACACACACACATATATATATAGTATATATATGGGATTCTATTTAAGCCAACCGAATCTTTAAACAATCGCACCTTGACATTGAATCAAATCATTAGGTAGAGAATGAACTTTTTAGATAGTGAAAAAAAACTTTCTTGTTTCCGTTGATGATAATCGTCGATGATAAGTACAGCTTCTAACTCCATTTGCTAGGCGAGAGAGAGAAAGAGAGAGAGAGAGAGAGGAGGAGGAGGAGGAGGAGGAGAAGGATGATTTACCATCTATTCGAATAATAACAAAAAAAACAACATAACTAATAACGATTTCGGATCATTGTTTTCGTTCTTTGGGGGGTAGGTATATTAGGAAGAGGTGATATATAAGGGATAGGCGGTAATCAATAATGGGTTTAGTTAAAATAAATTGTAAAAGAACGTTAGCTGTAGCGTCAAATGAAATATATAAGTGTACAATGAGTACAATTCATATAAGCTGGGGGCGCTGGCTCACCGCTCTTTAAAATAATAACTTGTATATTTATAAATATCGCATAACATGAGTAATAATATATTACAGAGAGAGAGTGAGAGCGAGAGCGAGAAGAGTAAATATATATATATACATATATATGTTATGTATATATTACAGCTAAAAAAATATATATACAAATATATATGTATATAAAGATGCATATATACACACACACACACACACACACACACAAATGGTTTGAAGATTACAATACTGTGAAAAGAGAATTCGTACATCTGAATTGCAAGCATATGTATACATGTATTATATATGTATGTGCCTGTATATGTGTATATATATATATATATATATGTTTACACATGGAATGGAATGATATTATAAACATTGTTGACAAAATATTTTTGCGTCCGCGAACGTGAAACATGGTTTTAAGTTTATCCATAAATTCTATGTGAACTATTATCGATGAAACTTCACTGTGTGTTTGCCCAGAGGCATTGAGAAGTCACAGATTTAACGATAAAGATGCAAACTATTGTTAGGTTGCTGTAGATAGATCTATTCGAGGAATTTTAATAGAACATGTTACGAGCGTCGCATATTATATATAAATATATAATATAATTAACTTAATTTATATAAATTGATTTATCTCGATAGCCGTCGCGCTATTTAACACTCTAATGGCAGCATAATATTTCTCTTACCTTAATTAAAGGTACAATGATTTCTTTGTTAGTTACTCGCATCATCACATTAAATCTATGATCCATTGGGTATCGTCGATCTTGTTATCTTATTGCCGCTTTCTTTCTATTTCTACCTTTGCAAGAACTCGCACGGGCCCGACTATGAATCAGTCAGGTGTGCACTGAATGGTTTTTCAGACATGCAAAGACTTATTGAAAGATTTTATATCTGTTCATTTTGTGCATCGTTTCATAATCTCTTGTCATTTGTCACGCTCATTGATACTTAGCATACCGAGAAATCTAGCATTGCACGAGAATTTGTACATTACAGAGTAGATCAAACTAAAGGAGAACTTGCATTATATTCGCTTTAACTCTCGAGAATTTTTATATGTTTTGTGCTTTGTCGCAAAAAAAAAAGAAACCAAACAGATCTTATCACACCGCTTCAAATGAAACGACTAGATTTGTATCTCACATAAAATATTTTTTCTCTTAAATCTCTCTTCTTCTTTTGCTTCTTTATAAGCAGCAAAAACGTTCTCGTTTCATTCAATGTAAAGAGTCCTAGGTTAGTAGATTAACATTTCTTGCGTTGCATCGTTTAATACCCATAATATCTCTAATATTGTCAGCCTCATCGAAAGAATCATTCTCACGCAAACATTTGTTTTCCTCCATCTTCTTTTTTTGTTATAATTGTTATATCATTTCCTTTATTATCGAAATCAAAGCCATTATCTTTATTTGATTAGGGTATTGTATGAATATATCAAATCATAACGTGCACATTGATAAAGAAAACGAAAAAAAGAAACACGCTATATCTTGCAAAGTAAATCTCTATGCCAAACAACTTGTAGGTAGCACACGATAATTAGACTAGGTTACGGTTTTCTCAGTAAACACATTCCTTAGTAGAACAGATTACTTATATAAGACTAGCTGTGATGGAGTCGAGGGAGAGGGATACGTTCATCAGCTGCCAGTACGTGAAAAAATGCCACGATACATTGATATAGTGTGTAAAATTAGAGAATTTATTTGCGCAGGAGAAGTGACACGATGACGTACGATAATTCACCGGAGCAAGGAGACGCAGCAAGATTCGAGTAACGATGGATGCTTTCATTATGCAAAATCACAAACGATATTGGGACGCGTTACACCTGGAATGCGCCTACAGTCTCCTTGTGGTTATGGCGAGAACTAAGAAGATACATGTACAAGCCATAGCGATCAGCTAACATAAGTATATTTCCTTTTAGCAGTTTATACAATGTCTGTACAATGTTTAGTATCTCGAAAGATCTTTAACAATACATATTATAAGTGTTGATTCGTTGCAAAAATGAATGCTGATTAGAAGAATGTTTGTCGCTCATACGCTGGATCAGAAAACTGAAAAAGCAAAATCACCTTTGAGTCTCTTTGTAGAGTCATTGGGGGTTTGACAGAATTGCTCGTTGAACGATTTCAAAGAGAAAAGAATCTAAGAAGCAGAAGACGAGGAAGAAGAACAAGAAAGAGAGAAGGATACACAAATACCTCTATGCAAGTGGCAAAACAGTATTGGTTGGCCAGTCAATGTTACCTACGAGTTGTTTAACGAGAGGATACCACACACTGTTAGTCTAATTAAGCCAGGGCAGTCGCCAAGGAAACATATTTAGAGAGAAGGATCTTGTTTCATACGACGCGTTTGTTTTTGTACAGTTTCGAGGATACATTTTTTTCATTCGCTCATTTTTCTCTTTAAGGAGTATAGAAAAAAGCTAAAGTGAAAGAGGGAAAAACGGTCATGCGAGACAGGAGAGATAGGGAGAGTGGTGTTCGCGGCCGCGGGTTAGGTGTACACGATTAAAAATAGGTGTAGATGTGTAGATAGTGTCTTAAATCTCTTATTAACGGTTAAACGAAAAAAAAAAGTCGTCATTACAGGTTCAACATTTTAATCCAATTAATCGAATCGACAGAGAGAGAGAGAGAGAGAGAGAAATGATATTTACTGCGAGGAGAGACATGAGTGAAGAAGGAGAATCAATTACACACTTCTCGCGCGTGGAGATGCAGAGTGTTTTGCTATATGTGTATGTATAATATACATGTATATTATATCGTACATGTGCAGGGTGAGAACTGGAACCGCTTTGATTACTACGTGAGTAATAGTTTCACTTAAAAATACTTTGGACAAGAGTTTACGTAACTTCAAATAATTTAACTTTAACCCTTTCCGGTCCTACATTGAGCTAGAGTCGACATTAACTTTTGCATTAATAGTTACTTATTCGACTCATTTACGTTACATTAATCAATAACGCCACAATTTCATGGTATGTGACAACAATTATAGTATTTCTCAGCTGTTTTATATAGGCTAGCAAGGCTATAGAAAGTGAAAGAGAGAAAACTCTTCGGACCACAAAGGGTTACGAATGCAAAGTTGACCTACGTATGACCTCTATGCATATCCTCTTGCAGCAAAAATTGATGGCACCAAGTTGTCGCACTATTGGAACTATTCAACTCTTGTCGGAAGAATTTTTCTGTAGAATAATTCTGTAAATAGGAATGGAAGTGGTTCCGTCCTGTATGTGTATATAAGATCAGGGAAAGAGGGGGAAGCCGAATAAGAATAAGGAAGAGGGAAGAAGAAAGAACTGTAGGAATTGCATTGACTCGCCTCGATTCTAATATGACTATTGTTAAACAGTAACTGTAATTGAATTTTTGGCGCGCGCGTCGTCACGTGGCGTGGCGACCCGCGTGTCGCATTACTTGGCTGTGTGTGCTAGGCTACATCGTATAATTCATGTTCCATCATCCATTCACTCCACTTCGCATAGACTCCATTTTACCTGTATAGCGCGCGAATTACACAAAGATTATATTTCGGGGGTTAGAGGTTAGAAACGCGGATGAAGAGAAAGGGGGAGATAAAACCACACACGGGGAAAAGAGTGACACGACGGAATTTATCATTAACGTAATTAAGTATTGGGGAGGGGGAAGAGTCACGTTAAAGATTAGAAAGAGAGAAATACTATTTCGATGGGAAGAGCAATTATTGGGAAATAATGAGGAGGGGGGGAATAATTAATTGTTTTTTTTTCGTACGACATTCACACGACACACAAACTCCACCCGATCACTTTAGTGCCATATTGACAACCCATCAGCCACACTTGTTGACGTTTTTGATGGTAGAAACGTGTTGTTAAAGATGTGTATATTCTGCGATACGATGCAGGTTGTTTTGTCGAATAACGTCGGAGTATATACGTTTTATTTTACATTACATATATATATATATATGTCTGGAACCTGGAATCGAGTGTATGAAGTCTTACTTTTCTAATTTTAGGGAGTAAAACAATGAATATATATATATATATATATATATTATTTTATTACTTAAAAGCGAAAATGTGTATTGAACATTGTTGGTTTATGAAATAAAGAATAAATTGGACTGGATATCATTTTTATATTATTGAAAAATAAACGACTTTGAATGAAATCAATTTTATTGTTGGGAAGAGTGGAAATTTGATGTGAAAAACGTAAAATTCTGTTTTCTTTTCAAAAGTGGATTTAATACACTCTGAGGTCCAGATATGTATACAGGGTGTCCCACCTAACTTGATCACCTTAATTATCTCATTTATTATTGACAATGGCAACAAATTTCAGAGAAAAAAATTATTGAATTCAAAGGGGCAAAACAAGATGTCATAAACGAACAGGTTGTAGTAAACAAACAATTTTTATGATTGTCACATTTTCAAAGATTTCAAGGTCATCGATATTTTTTTTACACAAGACTGTATATTTTTATCATCAATTTAAATGACCTTCATTTGATCTTGAATAGCAAAAACAAATAAAAATCGACATAATCAAGAAACAACTAATAGAAAAAGAAATTGTTAACAAAAGGTGCTTCTATCGTAAGGAATGCTCAAAATGATGTCCATTAATTCCGGTAAACAATGTTCTGACCTCTTTATACTTTTTTAAAATTAATATTTATACGTGCAGTTTTAACATTATTTACAATACTCAAGGTCACATGAAGGTCACTGGATTCGTCTTGACCTTGGCTACAAAGTGATACTAACAAAAACATACATTCCCATTAAAAAAAATATCTGTGACCTTGAAATCTGGAAAAGTATGACCTTGAGAGAAATATTTTACTTACCACAATATTTGCCTCTCTGAATATAATAATGTTTTCCTCTATTTTTGACAATAGTTGATGGGAAGTGAGAAATTCAAGATTTAGTTCAAGTCAATTGGGACACCCAGTACACAGAATCGTTACGAAGTATTATGAGAACGTACACACCACCTGTATATTGCTTATTTAGGTTTTCTCGCCAGTGTACAAAGAATTGTTTTCACATCTGCAGAGGAATTTAAGGGAAACGAAAGGGAAAACGATATATATATAATATATACGCGTAGATGATAATGACTATAACAACCACCCACGACTAAAAGAAAAAAAAGAAAAATCGCTCTAGATTCTCTCGAGCTGAACTTCTTCTTTACGGAACGCACGATCGATGGAATTCTCTGTGAAACAAAGACGAAATCGATGATATAAGGACGACTTCTTGATCACTATAGCGATAGAAGGATCTGTGCTTGCTCTTTTTCTCTTGAAGTCGAACCGTTCGTTTCGCAACTGTGTTGCTCGCTCCCTGCAACAGTGTGATTCGCACACGATAATCGAATACGATTTAAAAAAAAAAATTAAATTCACCATTAATTGTAGTACTAGACTGTCGATCTTTATGCAAAATAAAAATTCTGTAAATCAATTGTAACACAAAAAAATTCAATGAAATTGTATTTTTCCTTTCAATAATTTGAACAATTTGGGAACATCGAAATAATATTCTGAAGTTTTTGCAATGTCTTCAGAGTTTCGTAGTTCTACGACTCAATCTAATCACGAATCCATCAAACCCACAATGCAATTATTTTGCAATATTTCCAGAGAAAATTGCAAGAAGTTGAATCAAATTTCATACAACTTTTGATTATCTTGTTCCCAGAAGAGTTATTTCTGCAGGAAGTGGAATTCTATTTAATTCTACTTTATTGAAAATTGTCTGTAAAAATGAGAATTTGTATAAACATTCACAGTCTCGTATCATACTAATATCTTCGTTTTCTTTATCATTGTCAACATATTACTTAGAGTTACAATTTTATTAATTAAACAGTACATGCTGATCAATTCTGAATGATATTTTATGGTAGCAATTTTTACATTTTAATATCAAAGTTAAATAAATAATTTGGAGCATTTGAGCTGGTATTTTTAAAAAATCGTGATTTCTGGGTCACTGTTGCAGCAAACGAGCAATCCATCAGTCAAGAAAGGGACAAAGGCGAAGAATGATAAAAGCAATGGCTGTGTTCAAGGCCTATAAACGATCAAACGTCTTCGACACGCTTTTCTTTCGAAGATTCTCGAGACGCGGACACCTGTTCAGTCGCTTCACGAATGCTCGAGCGATTCCTTTCGTTACTGCCACTCTTCGCAAATCGTTCGCTTCATAATCAAACTATATAGAAAAATTCCTAGGAAAGAAAAGAAAAAGGGATTCACGAGAAAAATGTTGACGTCTATTCTTTAAGAAGCATTAATACATTAAGAGAATAACCGAATAGATAACGCCGCAGAGGAGAGAAATATTGTAACACAGACGGAACGGAGTACCATAGTGATCGATTGCGTCGAATCGACAATAGAACAGAATTTAATTACTATACGTAGAAAAACGAGGGAGACAGAATGAGAGAGAGACAGTGGAATATGAGTGAAGGAGCAGGAGAAGGCTTTTGTTGCGGGGAAAAAGCAAACAAATTGTCTTAATCACTGAACTTGCTCGCCGGATGTTTCCATTGATAACACGCGCGTGCACGGCGCAGTATTATGCGTTGCCATTTTGCATACTGTTTACAGACTCTGAAAATCATATGTCTCTTGTTGATACTTCAGCTACCCGTTTATAATTCCATCTAAAAGATGTTCAATAACTTCGTCGTTGAATGATGATTCAAACAGAAATTGTTACGTCACATTTTCTTAAACAACTTGTTGATTCATGAATTAAATTGCTCTTTATCGAAAAATGTAATTTGAGGTACTTCTAAAGTCAGAAATGCTGTCCATTTTATTTCTATCGTTTCCGTACTGTTAGACCGCGAATTTTATGAATTCATAACTTTAAAAAATTGAGACAATTAAAACATAAAAATGCAAACAATTGAAAACGTTTAAAGAATTTACAGACACTGTTGTGTTACTTTCAACTAGTTAAACTGATCGCCAAAACATCACAAAAATGGTTTAAAGAAATAAATCGAAGAAACACCTTCTGTACCTCGCAATGAATTTGATGTTTATTTACCATAAAAATCCACAGTCTAATTGGTCATTTAAAAATTTTGAATTCAATTCTTTTGAACAACAGACTATAATAATCGTTTCTTTAACGACCATCTAGCAACCACTGGTAGTTAAAGCATCAACTATATAGGGTATACCAAAAAACAAACCACTAAAAACATCCGAAAAGAGCGTTCACAGCTCACTTCGCTTTACAAGACTCCAAACCTGTGTCCGAGGAACCGTGATTGCACACCTGTATTGCAAAGCCCCTGAGAATGAAAAACCAAACGAACAGGGATGAAACACTTGGCTGTAAATATTTTCTATAAAAGAGAAAGAGAGAACTATATAAGCGAAAGACAAACAGAGAGACAGAAATTTATCTATCGTAGAGACGAAGCGTGAAATGAGAAGAAACTTTTATTTTTGTCTAAGAGAGAGGAAGAGGATATATCCTGACTTTGCTCGATTCCAGCGCATAGTGTGTTCACCGAGGAAGTATTATCGTCGATTTAGGCGCGAACAGGTCCGCTGTAAGATGCATAAGAAAATATTTGAAAAATATTTGCACACGTGAAACCAGGAGAGCGAGAAACGTGTAGAACGCGTATACAAAATAGCAATGCATAGAGACGTCGAGAGAAAATCGAGTAGATTCTGGAGTACGGATAAGAGAAAGAAAGAGAGAGAGAGAGAACACGTTCGATCGACTTGGGGTAAATTAAGAGGGTTGTACAAAAAACTGTGCGTAACAACGTTATTTTATTGGAAATGAGACTTCTAGAGTTTAGACTGTTAATAACACGCGGTATATTATTTTGGGTAAGCGTATATAATGTATAGATTGAAAAATCGCTATAAAGAAGTAACAAAAAAAAATGGATAAATAAATAAAAGTAAAGTAAATGAATTAAACGGAGAATAATTTAACGAGGATTGTTGTTGTTCAAGAGACGGATAGAAAAGTAGCAGCGTAGAGCAGCTCGGGGATTCACTGGAGGGGGAAAGAGTGGAAAGAAAACTATTAAGTACCTTGTTGAGTATAAGTAGACTAATAAATCGCTAAGTCGCGACACTTACGAGCGAGCGAGAGAGAGAGAGAGAGAGAGAATTATTATCGTGCGCTCACATTGGTGCGCGCACACTTTGTGCACATTCATGTTCATTCGACTCGGCTCGGCATCATTCACACACATATTCACCACACACTCACACATACGCACACATTCTTACACAAAACAACACACATAAACCTGGGGAAAACACCACATTACACAGTTGTATAACGCGAAATGTTGCATATGCCTATAACACGCAAATGAAAACAAAATCACAAAAAAAAATGAATAAGATACGATAAGAAAGATTTAAAAAGATACGATTTCACCGCGAAACGCAGTGCCGCGCGTTGTGCTTTACCTTCATTAATTAAGGGCCCGTGGCATTGATTAATTGATTGATTGATTAATTGACGGAGGCCCGGGGGCGGATAAATAGCATTATCTTCCACGAATATTTCGAATTATCGAGAGCAGCTGGCTGCGAAAAGAATAAAAGTGAAACACAGTGTTAGGAATAGTGACGGAAACCGAGAGAAAGAGAGAAAGAGATAGGTACCACGTATATTATGGTAGGACTCGTTCGTCGCTGATGATGGGAATATACGATCAAGTATTGTACCTTACATTCCTTTGGCTATAAAGTAAAATAATGATAAGAAAAGGTGCACGAGACGACCGTGCGCGCGCGTACCGCGTTCCGTTTTCGTTTTCTCCGTTTGAATTTCCCGCCGAGCGACGCGGTGGGGGATGTGCGCGCTTGGCCTTGAAACGCTTACATGCTCGTCCCTGACTGTAGCGTGCTATAGTTGCGCAACGCGGCGCGCCGCATAGTCTACTGTAGATGGAGCAAAATCTGGCACAGCTCATTTCGGCACGATGAGATCAAATAGATCAGTATTTTCATCCCAACGCGTTCATGGTCCCATGACTCAGATATGGGTCATGATGATCTTTTATAAATACAACTTAAATTGGCGTAATCGACGGACGGACTTTGTCTTTTTTTCCTGTTTAAAAATTTATCGTTTTTTTACGAGTCCACAAATTGTTTGAAGATATTTAACCATCATTTGGCATATTTGGAATTTGTTGAAATTCTACTCTAGTTGTTACGGGACTACGAAGGAGTTCAGGCAAAAGCAAAACTTTGTTTTTATTTCACTTCTTTCTTTTATGAAGACTCCAAAATTGTTCGAATAGCAAATCAAAATTTTTTAATTGCGCACGAGGAATGAGCTAAGGCCCAGACGATTTTGCTCCAATTATTAACCCTTTCATTCCGAGAGTCATGCTCGGAAATGCTTTGTCAGTCTACAAGACTATTCTATATATTTTGAGTCCACTAAATTAATATATTACGATCAATTATAAAGAGACACACTTGCCAACTGTGAAATTTGAATAGTTAACTCGATTAAAATCATTTATCACAATCTAATAAATTCCATCGAATGATTACAATCACCTTTACTGCAAGCATTGAACATTAGGGGACTATAATTCGTTTATGAGATACAGTTGATGCTGTACTTTGAGCGACTATACTTGCAAAGTAGACTCTTAGACAACGGTGATTTATCTACGATTAAAAACATCCTATAGTCTACTATAGTCACTAAATGATTACAGACATGTTTAATACATAGTGAGCGCTGGACGATGGATGCCTATATGATCACCTTTGTGGTATAGCGAACGTTGAACATTCGGTGACTATCAGTCACTTTTGTGATACAGTCGATTCTTTGGGTGGCTATTGTTATTGCGACTGTGAGGCAACAGACTCTAAGAGGACTACAATTATATTCACTTACAATTACAGTCTTTTTATAGTCATTCACCTACGATCACAATCATCCTATAGTCTTCTATAACCACAGTTAAATGATTACAATCACCTTCAGGATACAATGAGTTCTAGACGTAGAATGTCTGGACTATCGAATGACTGTCGCTTTCGGAATACAGCAAACGCTGGACGTTGGATGACTATAACCACTTTTATGATACACCGAGCGCTGAACATTAGGTGATTATAATTCACTATCGAGACGCAGTTGATTCTGCATTTTGAGTGACTATAAATCATTTTTGGGATACAATTGAGTTTTCCGGTGACTATTGTCATTGCGACTGTAAGGCAACGGTTTCTAAGACGATCTCAATCGTTCATCTACGATTACAGTCTTTTTATAGTCGTCTACGATTACAATCATCCTATAGTCTTCTACAGTCACGGTCGAATGATCACAGTCATCTTTAGAATGCAGCAAGTGCCGAATGTCTGAATTGTTGTACGACTATAACTTTCGGAATACAGTAAACGCTGGACGTTGGATGACTATAACCATCTTACGATAAAATGAACACTGGACACCAAGTGATAATAGTCAATTCTTAGACACGGGGAACGCTGGACGTTTGTTGACTATGATTAACCTTCGGTGAACGCTAAATCAAAGTGACTATAGTTGCTCGTTAGATAGAATGCTGAACCGATTATAGTCAGCCGAAGGAACGAAAGGGTTAAAGGGTTAGGTCCGTCGACTAATCGAATCGTCCGGCAAGTGAACACATAATTAAGAATGAGATAAAATGAAAAAAAGATTTGCGACGTCGCTCGACGGTGGAATAGCCCATCGCGAAATTCCGTTGGTCACGTGATTTCCCATGGTTCACGCGAGGGAGAGAAAAAAAAAGGCCCGAGCCAATCGACACGCGCGCGCTCGTCTGCGGGACACGGTCGGATCAATCTGTTTTTCTGTTATTCGTTTCGTCAGGATATAAACAATTAAACCGGGGTATAAGTCGAACGGTGCATAAAAAGAGCAGCGAGCAAAATTGTATTTTTTAATATATACATAGATTCTATATATATATAGAGAAAAGAGAGATATAATATATTCCGAGGGGTCTCGCCTCCGAAAAGGGTATTGCGATTCAGCATTCGAGAACGGTTCAACAAGGAATTTTAGATTTAATTGAGACTCTATATATATATATATATATATATACATACATATATATATATGTATATAAACATATATATTTGATTAATCGTTAAGTTGAGTACAGCAAAGGGAGGGAGTAGCGCATTGTTCTTTCGAGATATGAGATATATATATATATATATATGTATATATATCTATATGTATATATATGTATATACATATACATATATACATATAAAAAATTATTATATATATATATGTATATATAGACACACACACGAACGAAGATATACATTAACTATCATTAAATACCATACACATTCTAGACGAGTAAGACTCTCTCGACGGAGAAAACGATTACTGTCGTAGGGCTCTGTTAATTGTTCGAGGATCAACCGACGCGATTTTAGCAATCATCCCATAAGGAACACGAACCATGTCCCTTTAAATCGATCACGAACCATCGTCCGTGTTTGCGTCTCGCGAATTGATTCGCTGGAAATGAGAGAGAAATGGTTGCGCGTTGCTCTGTGTCGCTCGAGAGAGAGAGAGAGAGAGAGAGAGAGAGAGAGAGAGAGAGAGAGAGAGAGAGAGAGAGAGAGAGAGAGAGAGAAAGAGAGAGAGAGAGAGAGTAAGAAATCCCAAGCGGCAGCGAACGCTTAGCAAAAATGGACACAACTGGAGAATTATGATAAACAATATGGAAAACTATATATCCTCTGTCCCTCTATTCTCACGATTTCCTTCGGCGAACTACGTTGTTCTATTGTAATCGAGGCGCGAAACGCTGCGTTACTCTCGTTTTCTGTTAAAGAGCGAGCCCGCACCTCATTGCCTAACATCGGTTGCGTCATCGCGAGAACGATGATCGCGCGTATCATTGGATTCTTAACGCATTCGTCACCGAACGTCCCAACCGATCCACTAAAAAAATCATGATTTTTGTTAAATATATCTGCGTGACAGGAAAATAATTTTTTTAGCTAACTTTGCGAAGCTAGGGCAGCGCGAATGCGTTAACAATGCTTCCCGACGCATGTGTACGCGTGTGTATAGTAGGTCATCCCATAAAATCACGGCGAATATCGACCTGGTCGCCCATTTACACCTGCTAGCCTAATTCAGAGGACTGCGCAGCTTCTTGCTGTCGAAAACTCGGAAAAACCTTATATGTATTTCGTTTAGCGAGAGCGAAGCTGCTTTCTCTTCCAATTTATATTTGTGCACGAAATGTATGTTTGCAGAAAGTTGCTCAGTCCGCTAGATTAAAAATTCATAAATGCCTCCTGCAGCCATCTTTCCAGTTAGAGAAGAAGTTGTTGAGGTATCAATGGGTGGATCAGGTAGTCATCGAACTTGCAGGGACGAGCGAGCTCGTCGTGCCCGGTCAACAGGTTACAAAATCAGTCGAATCGATAGAACCAGCGACTTCAAAAATAGTCGTGGGGCCCGAGAGGACTCTTCCATTTCGTTTCTTTTTCAACCGTTCTCTCGACTAAGCTACACTCTCGAATACTGTTTCTCGGAGAAGGCGAAAGAAAAAAAAAAAAAACAAAAAGAGAAGATAAAACGTCGACGCTGAACTCTGCTCAAATAAACTATTATCTAGTTGAATTCGCAATTATATAATCTGTGTGTCTTAAAACGTCGTCGGGGTGCTCGTCGTTCTCGCGACGATAAATCTCTATGAATCACGTTCTATTCGAAAAAAAAAAAAACAGTATTGAACATTTCCCCCCCCCCCCCATACCCATCAGTCATGTTATATACCGCACATTTCTATTGATTCACCTCGCCATATATAATCTATATATATTAATACATATATTCGAAGCAAACGGTTACGCTTATTTACCGGGCTGCAAGCCAAAAAACATGAAACGTTACTGTGATCGTCACTAAACAGGATTAAGGAGACACTGTGTACAAAGACATGAATCGTTCGGAAAAATTATGGGACGACCTAATACGCAGCGAGAGAAAGAGAGAAAGTGTGAGCGAGTGAGTGAGTGTGAGAGAGAGAGAGAGAGAGAGAAAAATGTGTTGTTCGCAGAGACCCTCTTGCTTTCGATCGACGATACGATCTTCGCTTCTATCGATTAAGTTATAAATAATCTGTACCAGCGTTGTGAAAAATCGCGGCAGGTCGGTGCGAAACAAGTAAACAGCTCGCTGTCGCATGGTTGATAGTGAAAAACGTGCTTTGATTTGCTGTATGCGCAAAACAACGGAGAAACCTAACCCCTTGCCTCGCATTTAACACGTTGCCTGCGAAATTAGCAACTTAAAAATTGCCAAAAATTCAATATAATGTTATTAACGATGTCGGAAATGAAAAGATAAAATTTAACAGAGTCGTCACCTTTCTAATCTCTTCGGACCCTGCGAATTTAATCAAATTTGATATACATAAAAGAACTTATGGCTGTATAGATTGTGGATTTTCTGAACAGCAAAACCATTTGACAACACTTTCACGTATAAAGACGTCTTTTAACGTGTAAAATATCGTTTAATGTTAACATCAACGTGACTATCGTCGATCCAGGAACATGTGGACAGTGAAAATTTATCGTCAAGCTTATACAAGTAATAAGTTCAATAACAAATGGTATCTTTGACCACGTCGAATTTGATTTAATTGCCATTTCATTCGATATCCCTTAAGGAATCTAATTATTAACGAAGAGAATATTTAAAGTATTGAAATACACTGTTGTTCAATTATCAGGCAACTGAAATGGTTAAGAAAACAGAAATTACTGTGTGTGTAGCTTCTTTATTCTGCAATGAATGCAGACAATTTTTATTTTGCATGAAAATCCACAGTCCAGTTGCAACAAACATTAATCTTTAGCACTCCAATGCATATGGCATTTTTTATGCATTTTAAATTTTTACAATAAAGCTCTTCTAGAGAATTGAGAATATTTGATTTCTTTTATTGGTTCAACATATTCTAGCATATTAGGTGTACAAATTAAATCTTGCAAATAATCTACATCATTTTAAATGAAACTGATGAACCCAGTAAAGAGTTTGACAAAGTTACAATTGATTAACCGAGTGAAAACTACGCATTAATTTGTGCAGGGTGATCATAAGTTTCGTTCCCATTCAAGACATTAATAACTCTCTTACTTACCAACAATTTATACTTTCTTCTCGAGTACACTATGTTAAACAGAATTTTTTCATTTAGCAATTAAAGAATCGTACAAATTTTAAAGTATACAGTAATATGAAAAGATTCTGTTTTAAACGACACAATTGTGTTACAATTTTTAAACGTGAAAGTAATTTATGAGCCACCTTTACGCTTAATAAATAAAAATAGTGATTTAACTGCAGATTATAAATGCCGCTGTGTCAATGGAGTGTAAAGGGTTGATTAAAAAAAAATGGATGAAGCATCGTGTCACCCAAAGTGTTTAAATGAATTTTAATGAATGTAGAAAACATTTCAAATCAGTTGAAAAAATCATTCGCATCTTCCAAGCTGAGAGAAAGAAACATCGTTTCTCACCGCTCAAATTCAACAGTAAAAGTGTATCTTTTTTCTGACAAATCAATTGAAACTGAAAAAGATTGCAAGGCAGGGGTTGGATTTCGTGTCCGATCGTTTCGTTGATCACAGCGAGCTATACCGAGGATCGACGAGAAAGAAAAGAAAAAGAAAGAGAGATGTTTCGCGATTCGAGATCGAGTCGGCACGGAACACTGTCTGGAAAAGCGTGCGATCATTCCCGTTCCGTGTCGACACGATGAAAATCACGAGATCATAATAAAACGCGTGTGCAAACAAAACCGAAGATCTGTACAAAGTTGATCGTGTTCACGCGCGATTCGGGAATCATAGAAAATTCGCTTTTCTTTCTCTTTTCCCGCATTTTTCTTCTTTTCCTTTCGAGTTCGTTCGGGTTCGCTTGTCAAACCGTTTGAGCCCTTTGCACTCGACGCCATTTTGATTCCAGAATCTAGACATTTCATTCGAGTATATCTTATAGGTTAGAAAAAATAAAATTCAGCGCATTTACTCATAACACAAGTTCTTAGCCATTCATTAACCCTCAAATGGTATAATGTTTCCTCATCACGCTAACATCTTCCTAAAAATTTACCGAGATACTTCGAAGTTATTTAAACAATACGTGAAAATGTTTCAAATGAAAAAGATTATATCTAAAGAGATAATGGAAGTTATCTAAAGATAACTGAAACTTACTGTTTCCGAGATAATCTGGTCATGATCAGTACTTTCGTAATGAACAGATTGTGGATTTCGTGCATTTATGATAAAAATATGTACACCAACTGCAAAATATAAAAATCATTCAAGAGATTTAAAAACGCTGTATCATTTCCATCTGATAGGATGATTATTGCTAAAAGAAATAAATGTCGCAGACAATTTTTATTTCGTATAAAAATCCGCAGTCCGGTTACGAATATTATGAAACATGTTCGATGTGTCGTCTTTCGACGAATAAAGTCAAATTATCTCGGAGACGGTGAAGAATAAACGTACCCAGAATTCGCCATTCTATCAACATCGAGTATAAAAAACAAGTCATTCCATTTAAAAGAACAAGAGTCACCTTGGTATCTCCTTCTTGCGTCCACTTGTCCAAAAAATGCTATTACTGTATTATCAATTGCTTTAAATCCTACAACTTTTATTTCAAATATTTTCGCATATTGTTTAAAATAACGAAGATATTTCAGGTGGCCACAAAGAAGCTAAAGAAACCTCGTATTTGCAAAAATCAGTGTATACAGAGAATGTTTCTGGGGTCGCGGAAGACCCCGGGGTAAACTATTCTAGGGTCAAAAAAAATTCGGTGATATAAAAATTGTTTCGGACTAATGGTATAATGTTTAGCGACGCCTTTAGCGGTGGCCATTCGAGTGCAAAAGGTTGAAACCTGCAAAAACCGATTTTTCGCAGGGAGACGTTTCGGAATAGGGTCACACGCTCCCCCCCCCCCCCCCCCCCCCTGCCCTGACCGAGTGACCTCTTTGGGCACCACTATTAATATATATATATATACATATATATCGCTATCGATGAGGCGTATGCATGTATATATACTGCGGGAGAATTAGTTTGGCGGAGGAACATATTCTCATTTGTTTTCTCTTTTTTTTTCCGAAAATTTCGAGAACTTCGGGGGAGTATACAAAGCAAAGATTAGCAGGCAAAGCGCGCGAGCGAACGTAAATAGTAGAAAGTGAGTTTCGAAAACGATAGCGATTCGAAAAAAAAAGAAAAACGAAGACGATAAGAGCACAGAGAAAACACAGAAAACTGAAGAGAAAAGTTTATGGTGGAGACGCGGTTTTACTTTCCACACTCTCTGAACCACGTTTAGTTGCATCCCGCATTCTCGAATTGTTAATTCTTATTCATCGTCAAAGTTATTCCATTTCAATGTTATATAATTATAAACGAAACGGAGAGGAGGATTAAGAAAAACACATACCCACCCACCCACCCACACACACACACACACACGCGCATACACTCTTATTATACGAGGGGACAAAATAAGAAAAAAAAATTGATACGGAAAAGTTTGACGGAGAAAAAGTCGTTTAAATAAGGAGAAAAAATACTAAACAGAGATAAGCAGAGAAAAAGAAAAGAATACAAAACAAAACATAATATATTAACTATTTTCACTCATGAGAAAGCATCGTTACCTGTATGACAAGTGACCATAAGAGCATAATAAACAATCGCTCATTAAATGCATTCTGTTGTTCTTCATTTCATGACCTGGCCACACCACACGAAACTCCATCCATCTGGTCCATCGATCCATCCATTTGTCCATTTCAGTGTCGCTGTATACGATCATCGTACGCATAGTCTGTTTGTCTGTCTGTCTGTCTGTCTGTCTGTCTCTCTTTCTCTATCTATACTGTCTTTTCTCCTCTCTCTGTCTTCTATTGTCTCTGGCAAAAAGTATTATTCGATCAAATCGAGTGTTTGTCATTTGCAGACTGTCGATCCTTGTGCAAAATTTCTCTGATTCAATTGCGCATTATTCGGAATTATTGGACGAGTCGAAATGATTTTTAGATTCTTCCAATTTTTTTTTTATTTAATTAATTCTTACAGAAATAAATTCATAGTATGAAATCTGCTCTAGTAATATTTATAACGGATTGAAAATGATTGAAAATGAACTAACTCTTGTGTTTTATGATTCTTCGAAAATGTGATAAAAAATGAATCTTCGAATCAGTCAACGTGTTAGTGTTAAAAGTAAATACTACAATTGAATTGGCCGTGCGTAAAGAGAATGTTAATACAAAAATAGGCACGTCTGTTTTGTTGTATGATCCCAAGAAACTTTTTTGGCAATTTTTAACATCGTTTTCACTGGTCTCACAATTTAATTTCCGAAATTCAAGACTAAAATATATTCAATTTGACACTCTACATACGCTACTTTGTCAAATGAAATAATTTTCTTCTTCGAACAATTCGATTGCATATATTGATTTATAAAGGAAAGCTAAAAATAGTCGAATCTCTGAGACTTCGTCTCAACCTGTTAACTGGGTGACATATCAATTATGAATACTCATGAAAACGTAACGAAGTGAAAGAGTTATTTGTTGAATTAAGAAGAACATTGAAGAATTTTGAAAAGTGAGCTCTTCCACGCCAATAAAAAAAAATATTAAAGCAAGAAAATGTTCTACTACTTCACTCTGCCATAGAAATTTCTTTTATAATTTCTAATAACAATAAGCACAATGGTTCATATATTTTCTAAAAGAGTAAGAACACATTTACCAATACACAAAGTGTTAATATTTTCTCTTGTCGTATGCACTGTGACTAATATAATTTTTGGTGTTTCGTATGCAGTCAAATAATTCTTTGAACAATAAGCTTTTTATAATCTCGATCGAATATTTACTCTCTGCCAGCGGCGTATCTATTTCTATCTTCTTCTCTCAGCCTCTACCTATTTCTCTGTCTCTCATTCGCTGTGATATAGTATAGTTCTTATCGAATCTCATCGAGATTCCTACATATCCTCTCCATTTTCGAGAGCAGCTTCCTCTTTCGCTCTCTTTCTCTATATCTATCTGTCTATCTATCTACCTCTCTCTCCGTCTAAGAGCATCCGATGGATCTTGTGCAATTGTAATTTCGTTCCGAACTTGGGAAAAGCCACTTTCCGAATTTCGTTCGAAAAAATAGAGCTGACCGACAAGCTGCGTGGACATACTTCACCTGCCAACCGGGGTATAATAGATGAATCGAACTCGTCTCCGAGACAGTATTGTTTTAATGTTATTAGTCGTTTTCATTTTCTCAAAGATTCCCGGAATCGAATCTTACCATTCTGTGCATTGCATTATCGATTAACACGTTCGCTACCATTATTTCTGTCAGTCTTCATTGGTACACTTTTTTAAATGCACGATTTTTGTAAAATATTTATATAGAGAGAGAGACCTCCTCGATTTAGACGCGTTTCCCCCCGTAACGTCGCGCTACGCGAAAACAATAAATGCTGTCAAGCTATTTTAGCAAGCTCGTTGTACATTGTAATACGGAGGGGATAGAAACGCGACGTTACGGAGGAATTACTGTGAATTGCAATTTTAACCTTCTGTCGAGCGCAATGTATAAAAAGAAAATTATACAGAAAATTGAATGCGAAAGTAGTAACAATAAGGTAACCATTAGCATTCTATTTTTCTTAACTTCTGAAATTTTTTAATTTTATAACAAAATATGCAATAATATTTTGGCTAGATAGATCATGCTCTTTACATGCTAAAGGCAGTATATGTGTAAGATTTTTTATCGAAAAACGATGATATCTTTTATACAGAAATTAACAAGCTTCGTTGATTTGTTGCACTCTTTTCTATGATTGTTGTATTTAGAATTGATTACAACAACGTTTAAAATGTTATAACATTAAAAAATGAAAAGCAGAAAGACGACGCACCAATTTATATTACAGTAGATGGGCTTGACAGAAGACGTTAAACAAAGTTTTGACAATTCTTTGAACTTTTTATACTCGAAGTACGCGAGACGGCACAGGTAAATTGTACTTGCACGCCCGGTGGACAGGTGAGAGCGTCCCTGTCTGTGTACCTGTAAATACGAAAGCTGCGACGATTCCGTTTAGTTTGTAAGTCGTTTTATAAATAAATAAACCTGCGTACGAATAGAAAGAAAGAGAGAGAGAGAGAGAGAAAGGAAACGAGAGAGAACGGACAAAAGCGACAAAGAAAAACGAGGATGCGTTTTGTGTGCGATACGGACGAGGTGTATCCTGTTTCCCTCGTTTATCTCTATTGTCAACAAGCTGAACGTCGCGTGTGCAGTCTCTCGTCACTGCAATATTTTCGAAAATACAAAGATACAAAAGACAAAGCTGAAAAATGGAACGCGGTGGTACTATTAGACTTCTAATACTTCAATATTGGAAGTGTGCAGATATCCGAACCTCGGGTCGGGTCGGGCCGAGTCGGGCCGGGTCAGCTCGGCGCCTGAAAGTTTATAAAGTTCGGGTACCCAAAATTGTAGTCCGGTCGAATCGAGCCGGGATCCGGAAAATTTGCAGTGTTCGGGTGCCCGAAATGTTCGAATGCAAAATTAGATTGTAATTACACGATCACAAATTTTTGGGCTCCCCAAAATTTGATTCCAGCCAGCTTCGAGTATCCGAAAAGTTCGAATGCAAAATTGGTTTGTAATAATGTGATTAAAAATTTTTGGGGTCCTCAAATTTAACTCCACCCGACTGCAACTTCGGGTACCCGAACATTACAAGCTTTCGATATACCAAACCGACCCGACCCGACCCGACCCGAAATATCCTGTATCCGCACACCCCAGTTAGATATGGCCGCCGTTCAATTGTACTCGCGTAACAAGTACTTCCGATGACGAAAATCCGTCTCGGACACCATTGTAACGGTTCTCGGCGACGTGCCCGTTGTTATTGTTGTTGTTGTTGTTGTTGATCGTTGTTGCGTGTACCCCGCGTTCGAAGTATAGTACATAAAATAGCATATCATCCGATATCCACGGTTCGTTTTCGCGTGCATTCCATCTGTGTACGAGTATTATTCTGCGGCACAGAGAACGAATGAAAAGAAAGAGAACAGATTTGAAGATAAAAAGAAGGTGCTTGTCTAACTAGTCAGTATAGGACGATCAGGGAATGTATTTTTTTACACGATGGATTTGTAATAAAGACAATTGAGAAACGAAACAAGGATCGAGTTCAGGCGGACGGAACGAAAACTTTTGTTATTTAATGCTTCGTTCGCCTTTTGTAAATGTACAGATGATTCGGTGTTTTTTTTTTCACACTATTGATGGGAAACGTTGCCACCGGCTGAACACCTGTCTTACAGTTTGAATTTCGCGCGTTCGAACGCCTGGAAACGCCGTTGAGCGCGTACCGAACTTCTGTTGCCGGGTAAGTTGTTCATTCTATTTCAGTTTCACGCTTATTTACCAGAGAGTAGATCTCTGTATTTACATTCTATTTCTCTCTATGCTCGTCCACCCACGTTTCCGGTGTTGACAGCGCGCGTTGATACCGAGCCTTGAATGCTTGAAATCCTTGGGTACTTCCGGAAAAACAACGGGTTTTCATCGAACTTACAATATGGCGGCTCTAACTACGTTTATATCTCGGTAATTTATCATCTTCTTCATTTGTGCTGGAGTAATGTTTTATTAATGATACAAAATAATGTTTTATTAATCATTCAAATTAATTATTCTCCATGATAAAATTGAATTTTCGTAGTAAAATTCTTATCGTTAGAGTTTTTCTTCAATATGGCGGACGAAACAGACTTAATTTATAATTTTTGCTTATATTTCCATACATTAAGACATTGAACAGCTACTGAACAATGTTTCATTTATATGTTCTCAATGATAAAATTTCGTTCTCAACGTCGTGTATCTTTTTTGATTTATCCAATCCGAGTGTTTTTTATTCGGCCTTTGAATATGGCGGAAGAAACTAACTCTACTTACGGCATGGAAATTAATTATCTTTTTCATTCTTGCGTCTATTGGCTTTATAAGTAAAACATTAATTACTCTCTCATTTCTGCAAATATATTTCGGTGTATTGAAAAATTATATATATTCATTGAACAACGTTTTACTTGCGTTCTTGCGATTATAAAAATTATATAGTTTTCGAAATCTAATATTTTTTATTTTAACCGATTCGCGGTGAAAATATCTTAAATGTTTTTCTTCGGCTTTCCAAAGAGCTACTGTCAGATCAAATTCTTATTAGCACTCGAAAAACTGAAGCTTTAAATAAAATCTATAAATATTGAGACTGATACAGACATGCAGGTATAGAAAAATTGTTTACAGTTCTTATATACAACTATATCTGTGAATGGTTATATTGCGCAGGATAAGTTTCTGTATCCGTAGCCTCAGTTATTCCAGGATTAATTCCACCGTGGTAAAAAAAAACCGCCTCGAAAGATCGCATTTCAAGTATTCATTGTGCCTCGCAGCCGTTCAGTTGAAACCGGTTACGATCCCGTTGATAACGACCGGCACTGCCACTGTCGAGGCGATTAGTGCGCATCGACAAACACACACGCCCGATAGCCGTTGGCACCGTGTTCATGCTCGTGGCCCGTCCCGTCGAAAGGAAAACTAAATGAATACACATTTCAATACCACCATCTAATACACTATGACACAGAATTTATTATTCCTCGTAAGCAGCGAACGTACATAATTCAAATTTGTTTCACTTACAAAATATCTATGCGTATTTGAATACCGTAACTCCGGTGTCTCTGTATGGTTTTTCTATTTCCGCCGATGTGTCTCGTCTGAAGTATCGTTTGTTTTTACTGTTTAATTATAATACATATGCTCGGATAACCTCGCTCCTACGCCACGCATGATTTTACAAACGGTACGCGCGCCACTACCTAACTAAACTCTACTTAGGACCGTCGTCAAAACGAACTTTCTAACAAATGGTTGTCCTCTGTCGACCATAAACCTGTCCTGGACCTATGCAAGAAATCAATGGTCGCCTCTATCCTCTGTTCTCGAAGCTATCGCTTTACCAACAGAATGGGACACCTAACCAGCAACACCTAAATGCTTCCACTAATTTCACCTCGAATAAACAGAAACCTCAAAAGTATTCCGCTTTCGTTTTCTCAGCAAAGGTTTAACACGTTTACTACACTGTGAATCTCCAAATAAAAATCGTCCGCATCTATCGCAGCGATGAGTTAAACAAGCATTGATTTCGTCTCTTAACGATTTTAATAAATTGAACTCAATGTAACTCTACTCTTCAAAATTGATTCACTAGATTGCTCGATATAGTTTTCCATAACGATAAGCATTTCAATCGAAGTTTAAGTACGTTCAAGCTTCTTTCTGATTTTGAAACTGCGTTAAGTACATATTCCATTAACAATAAGATTTTTAATAAAATATAGTTACTCGCAGTAACGTGGTCTAATTATATATATCTTTTAGAACGAGCATTTAGAAGAATACTTCCGAGCTTCTTTGTGATACAAAACGTTCACTGAACTGTTAAGTACATTATCCATTAAAAATAAGAATTTCAATAAAAACATTACTCCCAGTGACATGATCTAATATCTTTTAGAATGAGTATTTAAAAGAATGCTTCCAATCTTCTTTATAATAAAAAAAAAAACTAAGTATCCTACTCATAGGGTTACTAAAAACTTGAATTCACAATACATTCATTCTTTTAAGCTCCTTAAAAGTAAATCCTATTCAATAGGATTAATAAAAATATAAAAAATTAATCTAGAACAAAGTCAGTTAGGTGTTCTCACTTATGTGTCCCACCCTGTACACTCGGGGATGACGATACAGCGAAGTAGAAAGCTGGCAGGACCATAAACAGACTCATTATCAATCCAGTTTCACTCCTGGACAATCCCCAGAACATTTTTAAAACAGTTCGAAATAAGCACTTTAAAAAAGGTTCAAGAATTTACGACTCCTCTTCAAAAAAGATTGATTTACCCACTGAATTCGACCTAAACCCCTTTATGGTCTCGCTCGGCTGCCTCGTTGTACAGCCACCCCCACTCTCTTGTGTACGAAAGAAAGCTATCGGTTCTCCATCGAAAACAAAACGCACCACGTGCAGAGAAATGGAGAATTTGTCTTGGTCGCGATCGCGTCCTCTGCCCCCACGAGCTTAAAGTCTCCTTAGTGTCGCTCCCTTGAACCGGTAAATCGTTCCCTGAGAATTATCCATTTCTCATTTGCTCGGTACTATTAAGAGAGTAACAAATATATATATCACGTGACCTCGGAAGAAACCGAAGGGCGAGGAAAAGGATTTTTCCTCCCTACGGTCGTGTGTCATCGAACGGTCTCCTTTGGATCGCGTCGACCAGTTGCAACGCTTCACGTGAACAAACCTCCTTTGTGCGATTACGATCGAAGGGAGTCACTTGTTTGCATCCCTTTCTGCGTCACCTATTTAAACTCCATCGTACGGCGTTCCCCCCGTAGCGTCGCGTAATGACGAGTCTAAGACGATTTCATTTTCAATTTTTGTTAGTCGACGATTCGCTATTATCTCGCGATTGGTCGCGCCACTAGCGAGGATTGAAACGGGTGCGACGCTATGGAAGAATACAATGATCGTCTCTTAATATGTTCCGGATAAGAACATTTAACAAATCTCTATTTAAATCATAAATTGTTTGTTTCTCCATATACACCTTTTCCTCGTTAGCGTCACGCTGTATTCTACGAACCGTGCGATTATTAGGCAGTGAACGTTATTTCCTGTTACTCGGTAATCTCTCATGGTCAAAAAGAGTATTGTTGAACACATCATAATAGGAGTAAAAATGCGACGCTATGAAGAGAAGATTGTATATCCCAATCTGCCATTTCGAGGATCCAATCTTTCATTTGCTAATCTCAGAACAGATTTATCGCTTTCGTATCGAGAGACGATCACTGTACTGTATCTAATAGTATTTCCTCTTTAACGTCGCGCGAGACGGTCCGGAACATCGAGAGCTATTTTGTCCTTGACCTCGTTTGGTGTCGCCTTGTCACTCATGTGACAACGTTTCACAAGTGCGATGGTTTTAGTAGAGACGCGACGCTATGGAGGGAACACTCAATGTATGACGTGCGAGATGTTGTTGTCGAAGTAGTAGTTTTACGGGCGGCCTTGGCCCGTGTCTCTCTGCATGCAACACATTCGTTCGAACGTCTTGTATAAAAATTATATATACATTATTATCTAGTCACCCACTTGTACGATGCACACACGTCTACGTATGAAATGTATAACTCTCTGTCATTTTTTCTTCGTCGTTATAGTATATAGTATAAATTATAACAATTCCTAGCCGCCTAGTCGAAGAAGCATGCAAACAAATACCCCTCCGTCCCACCTATCATCTATTTACTACGGTACGGTATTTCTTAAGTAATTCGTAAACGGAATGTCAAGGAAAACACGATTACAAAAACGAGCTCTACACGAAGAACTGCTCGATTAGGCTAGCACGGTGTTTGTTCACCTGTTAACCGGCGAACACTCTCCATCATTCCCATGCTCTATTGTCTATTACCGTCTACCATTTCTAGACTGTGGATTTCATCGCAGTATTCGCAAACATATGTAAAACCCCAAAAAATTTTACTAAAATCCGAGGCAGTTCTCATTCACATTATTGTCGTGGCAATGAAAATTATAAGGAAAACAGTCGGTGAATTAGTTTTTATAAAAATATGAGTTCACAGAAGCATCCGCAGTCTAGTGATAGGTATCTACGCTGAGTCTTTACGAAGTACAGTTGATGACACAAATATATGTATATAATGAAAATGATTATGGACTGCCGGTTAACAGGTTGACGGGATCGACGAGCCAAGTGTTCAGATTCGCGGGAAGTAATGGCAATAAGGAACCCGGCAATAAGGAACAATGTCAATCCATCGGATCATTGACAATTGTTTGGTACCGTAATTCAGTCGTCTTTATCGCGCATAAAACGTATTAGTTCCGTGTATAAAACTACAAAATATATAGACGTTATACAATTACAGGCGATACGATCGAGAATGTATCTCTATATAAGATTATGTCTCGCAAACAATACAGCGGAAAGTACTCAAAGTGTGCTCAAGATTGAAAGACGAATACAATTCAAAAACTTTTCGAGTACGAGCTTTAATCGTAGCTTCCCCCACACCCTTATTTTTTAATCATATAGTAGGCAGATCACGTGGAATGCTTCTCAAGATTCATTGCATCTAAACTGTTAACCGGAGTTCGAATATTCGATTGAAAAATCGTTCTTATCCATCAGTCTTCAAAAAAATGTTTGAGGAAAAAGTGGAACGGCAAAATGATCAGCCGGTTAACAGATTATGGCGTGAGTTTTGAGATCGTGTCGAACATCAACGTCGAGCACACCTTCACTATCTTCTCAAGCTAAACAATACTCGTGAAATCGAAAGTTATACTGTATCTAGTATCCCTAGTAACGCTTACTCGTGGACTCGACATAATTTCCCAGGAAGAAATGAAACGTACCGAACGGATATAGAAGCTTTAGAAAAGGAATTTCATTTGTACTTTTCATTCCTCAGTATCTTGTATGGAGTTTGAGCAGATTGCGTTCCCTTATTTGCACGTTTCCTTCTTTCTTTCTTTCATTTTTTTTTTCGTCACTCTTGTTTCGCGATGTTCAAATCTGCTACGTTATACACTCGGTAATGAATGTCCAGTTATTATCTAATATTATTTAATAGCAACACTTCTCCTTAGTCTATGTAAGCTAAAAGTAATCGAAAAATTATATTATCGTAAGTATAAAAAGTAAACTTTTGATTTCAGACAACAGAACCTATTTAGAATAGGTCGATACACTTTACAAAAGTAATGCGTAAGTACTGTACGAAGACGAATTTCTCGGTAAATTTTGATTGTGCGTACGAACCAATGGAAAAACATAACAAAAAATTAAAAATAGGCCAACATTCCTATCATCTGAGTAAGTACCGGAAATGGCGCAGCGTCTCTTCTCTTGCAGTGTTCCATTTCATAATTGAAAGTTAATTGTAGAGTCGTGTAAGTACTCTACTACACGCTGTCCGCCATTTCGGTACCTAAATGTAGTTCACAAGTGATAAAAGGTGAATACTCGTTCCATAAAATGAACAAACAGACAATCCAGTGAAACATGTAAAACCGTGATGCATTGTCAGGTAACAATTTCATTGATCATCCGAATGGTTTAATGCGGTTATTAAAAAGTTGCATTTCAATTTACCAAAAATGTTGATACTAGTTAGGGGTGTGCGAGAACCCGTCCCGATCCAAGATAAAATTCTCGACCCGTCCCGTCCCGACATTTTCGGGTTCTCGCACACCTCTAATAAAACACCAGTCGTTATCAACCTTTAACACATGCTATGTTATTTCCGATAAAAATAAAGTTGCATCACCTTTTGTCACTATGGAACTACCAAATTAGGACCACCGCCCTTCCCGCTTCTAAAAAATTAGAAGAGGAAGAGGGTGGTCTGCCTTGCTTGCTACTTGGTCGCCTCTGGAGGACAGTCAGGCTGATTATTTGGGTGAGCAGCGGTGAAGGCTGGATGGTTCTCTAAGTGACGATCTACCCTCAGAATTGTCGGGAAGGGTCTCAGATCAACGAGAAACCTCCTCGCGTTAAATATTTGTGGTATCAAACTGCAATCTGCCAACGTGATTTCATCTCCTACGCAATACTTTCCTGCGCTCGATGACAGTAATTTTTCTACGGCTGAAGGAGGGAAGAATATTAGTAATTCCAAAGCTGCTATATAGTTATGACTAGACTCCGGATTTTATGGATTTATGGCAAAAATGAGTACGTGCAATTTAGAACAGTGAAAAAATTAGAAGACTTTAAGAAAAATATAGATTTATATTTAGCACCTGTGTCTTGCAATCGATGCACAAAGTTTTTATTTTGCATAAAGATCCGGAATCTAGGTATGACTATTCATTTATATTCTTTACCCGTTAATCCTCTTGTAATCCAGTGTTGTGCCCATTCCTTTTTACGTTCTTCTCCAACGTAGATCAGCACAACCAAATTCTGCAGCGGCTGGATACCACTGGCTATCACTTCGCAAATCTCTCTGACTCTAGCTCTTTTCACTGGATCCGCTGGCATTAAAGGTCGGTGTGGCCTGGTCTCTTCCAGATATTGCAAGATATTCAACTGCAACGAAGACGAAAAGGTATTGTAAACCAGTGAGGAACTTGTTCTCTCACTGTATGGTATAACTATAACAGAAGTATTAGTTAATAGATCAAAGATACTTTCATCCATTCTTCGCATTCATCAATCTTATTCTTTTTTTCAAATTTGCTTCCTCCAATCTGAATTCAGTTGTGTAAGAAGTATTTCATATATGAATAATGAGTAAAAGAGGACATATATTTGGATACTCAATTTGTAAATTGTAAATCAAGTTCAATGTAACGTTCAATGTAAATCAAGTTCAAAATATACTGAATACTTCCAGTATTTAGAAAAGTGAATAGGAGGAGCTCATTGTGAACAATATGTGAGTGCATATATATATACCTTTTGTAGTCAAAAGGTTTATTGTATAAATCATTTCTCTTTAATTGATTTAGTGCCAGGGATTATTTGAAAAACCATGTTGAACAGTGCCAAGCAGCGGATCGCATTGTTCTGTTTCTATGTCGATAAACACCAAGCAATGCGATCGCACCGTTTTCTGAACCATTTTCAGCGCAATCGCACTGAGTGACACTAAAACAGTTAACTGAACACACAGTACTACAAACATTCATTTTAACAACCTAGTGCACGGTATTACCAGTATAACTTACAGACTCTATAAGGGTATGATTGTCGATGTGAAGCGCTGGCACCTGCTCCATCGGATTGATCTCGCGGAACTCATTGGAATGTTGTTCTCCTCCGCCCTTGATCAAGCTCACTGGTTTTATGTCGTACGGAATCTCTTTCAAGTTGAGCGCTGTGTAAAAATACCACGCTAAGTCACCGTTAAGCAAATTTACATAAGATAATTTATCCATTGTACATTTTACAATATATCCATTGGGCACAGACTGAAATAGCAGTCTTGCTATCCTTCGACAATTCCTCTAACAATTACACTCGCGTCTACGAAATAATTAAAAAACAAAAACACCGGGTTCGGGAACCTCGAGATAAACGAACGTAATTTTGCACTTACCAATTCGCACTCTCCAAGAACAGGAGCTCCGCCAATAGGAGTAAAGAACCGGCTGTGAACGAGAAATAAGCAAGTAAATAATCCGGCAGATATTATGTTTACCGGCTTCGGTGGTTTGGCAAAGCAATCGCTGACCGAAGTTCAATTCGATACCGGGAAGAGAAACGACTATGAAGAACGATAAACAGGTAATTTATAGCAGAGTGTAGAATCGAATAGGTCGCGATAGAAATACGGGAATTCCGATCGAACGGGAACGGTTTGGTCGGAGGGGGACTAACAATAAAGACGATGTCTCCCGGCTTCGGACGTGTCGGCATCGGACGTTTAACCGTATCAATTGATTCGTACCTTTCCCATCACGGACATCTCGTCAAGCCTTCACGGACGGACTTGCCTGCTCGATTCTGTGCTCGATCAATCGGCCACGACTAAGCTGTGCAACTCTTCGCGAGTCTCTTCGAAATTATTCGGAATCCGTTCAACGCGCGAAATCACTCCTCCCTCCCCTTTTATTCGATTGCCAGACGTCCCGTTCCGATGCCTCATTCTACTCGGGGCCCGCGCAACCAATCACCGTTCGCTTTCCGATAGGAGCCAATGCTGTACGATACGAACAATCTCGACTGTTTATGCGCTCGCGAATTTTTTCCTATTTAATCCCGAGTGATCCCGAGAGCCGGCTACACCACGCAAACGCCGCGTTCCCAACCCACGGAAAACCACAGCTCTTTCTGAAAAATTTTATATAAATCACTTATAGTTTCTTCATTACTTCGTTCGAGAAAATTTATAATTGCTCGAATGGAGTTAATAGTCTTTTTCGCAAAAATTGCCTAAATGATTTTCATCTATATAATCCGAGGCTACAAATTTAATTTTTTTTAATGGAATTAATAAAATATCTTAATTGCTCATTTTTGCCAATTCTCCTACGCGCTGCGTTTCTGGTCCATAAAACGCCATGGATCGTTCGATAAATTTTGCGTAAATTATCTAAATTATTTTTATCCATATTTAATCAGTGGTTACAAAATTTAATTACTCGAATGAAGTTTAATGATATATCTTATTCGCAAATTTTCTCCAGCTATGTAATGCTACGGATATCTAAAAAAATGATGTTTCAAATCTCTGAATTGCATATGGTTTCATCTATTTAATTTGAGGTTAGAGAATTGAATTGGAGGAGTTAATAAAATAATGTGGAGTAACATAACGTTTTATTTTTGTTTCGCTACGCATTGATATTGATAATGAGAGTGTTCCGTATTTTTCCTCTTCGATGGCAATGGAGCTATGTGATGATTGAAAATTATAATTAATCTGTTACGCAACGTGTTGTTTTGCTTCGGTATATATATCAACTGGTTTGTAAAACTGGAAACGTTAATAAAGATTAATGATTTAGAAAAGAATGTGATGTACAATGTATTATACCATGTAAGAATTGCTTATAATACCATAGTAAATGGTACTAACTATTATAAATATTCCTAACATAATGTAATAGGAAAATTTGCAATGATTTACATTCTATAATTGATGTCATAAAGTTAATTTGCAACGTCTGATCAAACACAGTCAAATTCTACTAGAAACTGTTTATCTAGTACAACAGTAGCTCATTGTTATCCCCTCTACCACTTTAGGTGGTATTCTATGTTTATCTGTTTATCACATTCGATGTTTTGTCTTCCCCTATACTTGTTAGCAGCATTAGCAGGTTAGTCAATATACTCATACTCTCTGTTAGTCATAGCATAGACGAGCCTTGTCTGTGGTCATTGGTGGTGGTCATAGCACAGACGAGGTCCTCGTCTGTAATTTAGTCGTCAGCGTTGTAAATTTAAATGTGTTTAATTTTTCAAAATTAATAGCGCCACAAGGAATTTGATAATTCTGCCATCTAGCAAGAAATAATCAAACGAATTTGCTAAGTTTCTATATTTTACTGCAGATGGCATCACTATGCACTTTTAGCCAAAGTTCATATTTGATTAATTTTCTACTACCAGGAGAGAGTAGATTCTCTGCTACCAGAGTTGCTATACACTCTTTTATCAATATATTTTCAAAAAAAGATCTTTATTAAACGAGGTTATGTACGTGGTGCCGCTATAAGAAATGATAAGGATTTTTTCTTACTTAGATCATGCACGTTATGTAACAATAACCTGCAATAACCTCCCAGGCGGTCTAACGTCACCATTGTATAACATTTTGACTCCGAATTATTCTTGTTTATTTCTCATTCCCCTCGCATACGAAACTGTAATTGGGTGAACTTTATATGTTTTTATGTCAGTGATCTTTGACAATCAGTGTGCCATTCAACGTCTCATTCATTATTGTCACAGAAAATAATTAAAACATATTCTATTTATTCAAGTCTCTGTCAATGATTTTTTCGTGAATTTGAATTTGTATCAGTAAAGTCGTTAACATGCTTCTGCAAAGATGGTGGAAATGGCTGAACACGAAAAGATTACCAGACACAGCAAAGAATAGAAGATACGCCTCCATGATATACGCTGGTGTTGCTTGGAACCTTTGTATCCTTACTTATATATATAATTGTATAGACGTAGGAATGGGAACCACGGAAGCACAAAGTACGCAGCTTTGAGAATGACATTGTTTCCCAAGTTCGGAACGATTGTTGTATTTTATTTAAATCATGCATTTCGCAGAGGCTGCCATATTGAAGTACCACCAACACGACACGGTTCATTCGATATCCATCAGTGGACTCAGCAAAATAGAGAAGAAAGTAATACCTAGCATAGAGGATGAACAGCAGGATGAGCACAGTAAAATAGACTCGTAAAAGATAAGCTAGTTTATTGAATGATAATTTATAAAATAGATTAAAAAAAATAAAATCTCGCTAAGTTTATGCTAATTGTAGATATAATTGTAACAATATCCTGGTCAATGTCTTCCACTTGCATTGCAGGAACTCTTGTCGATCCGCAAAAGGGTCAAATACTTAGAACGCTCCCTGTTAAATTTCAAGGAAGAGATTGTCGTAGTGCAATTGCTCCGGACGAGGAACTAGAGGTTTCAGGGTTCAATTCTTTTAGTCTTTGTTCCATTTCGCACAATAAGGCTGACCTGAACGAACAACAATTAGAGAATATTATGCTTCGCCGATGAATTATCATGGTAGAGTAACAGTTCAAACAAACCTGTACTCCTCGTAGCGCATAACAACTTCTTCCAGCTCTTGCTTATACAATCTTGTAAGCATGGCATTGAAACAGTCGAGCTCGGGTAAACGAAACAGCTCCCACCTTAGTTTACGGTCTAGTGCCACCGATGCTCTACTATATACATACAACCAGTGAGGTATCTCTTCATTCAAGTACGGATTGGCTGGGACCAAAACACTGTGGGAATGAAACTGCGTATGGCGTAGCGGTGACACCACGCGGACTGCTTGTATCTCATGAGGGTAACACGGGTGCTCGTATTGCGCCTGCCGCGTGATATGACTGAAAATAACCAGTACACCTCGACCATAGTTCACTCAAACCTCCTACTTACAGTAGGGCCCTTACTATTGCTCCGATACCCATTCGATTAAAATTTATTCCAATTGTGTATTTTCAATCAACAAATCAATTCGAATGCACTCTGTTACCAGGGATATATCCTCTGACTATTGAGGAAACAACAGAGTATTGTAATTCAAAATATAGTAAACATTTATGTTAACGTTTATAAAAGAATGCTGTTTTTTAATATTACTATTACATTTTTTGCAAACAACGTAATACCGTATGTAATTTTATTGTGACTGCACTCTTTTTATAAAAATTAAGGTGACCTTCAATTTTTTTAATGGAATGATATCTATTTTTGCATGCCATATGAAAGCATGTGTCAAGGCAGAATAACCTTGAAGGTCGTACAAGGTCAGAATTGGAAGAAACATTTGTACACCCTGTATACGAGTTAGCGTAAAAGTGGATTTAAAAGATAAATGATAAATAGATCGAACAGTGGTTTATCCAAAGTATTCTAAGTACTCGGACACCTGGGTAGTAAGAGCTCTAATTGAGACGCAAGTTTTCCATGGGTTCTGTGAACATTGTACTTACTTAACGTAATAAACACCGTATTCGGGTGACTCTATTCTTTCCCAACCCGTGGGCAAACCTTCTTTCTCAAGAGGGTGAGACCAATGAGTGGTTTTCGTGTTATGATCTATGTAATACTTTCTACCCCTGAGGGTAAAGTCAACGGACCATCCCGGTGGCAGAGGAAGTTCCTCTTGCTGGTCATTCCTAGAACTTGACCTCTCCGAGTGGCATCTACTATATCTTAAAAATACAGTAAAACAACTACATATATATTTTATCATTGTAAATCATCCGAGTACGCTATCATTGTTATACCCCGTATTCTGTCGGTACACAGAGTGATTGTACTCCTCATAGCCTGAGTCAATGTCAAGCGACTTGTAAGGCATCTGCGGTGTTTGAACTCTGTCTAAATGATACTCGGATCCTGCATACTGATTCACGTATGTATGTGACATAGCAGGAGAGAGTCCAGAATGATACATCGGTGTTGCTGTGCGAGACGGTAACCCATCCCTTGTACTCGTATTAACAGACAGACTTGCAAATCTGGATAGATGTACATAAAACTTAAAAGTTTCCTTCACGCTTAAAGTTAGGGTGTGAATACGCATTGTTTCGCTCCCCGAAAGTTCTATCTGCCAATCGCTATTTCAGAGGCATTTAAAGTGCGAATACACTAGTATGTAACTTGCAACATTTTCTTGCGAGAACAGCTTCCAGAAGAGTGTCCACTTATTTGCAAATATATTATTTCGTTCTCCAAGCAACTGTTGCAAGTGAGTTCAACGTGCTGGCCGCTATCTCTGAGGCATTTACAAGTCTCGCAAGTGTTGCTCTTGCAAAAACAGTTGCAAGTTACTTGCTAGCGTATTGGCGTCTTCAATGTCAAAAAGTGATACTACTCGTAGTAAAAGCTAATACGTAAACTACCTCTGAGCCAGATCCGGAACAGAACTGTTCGGTGTGTACTTTCCCTCGTGACTGCCTAAACCTACAGCACTCATGGTCGTTTTAGTGTTTCCAAACTTTTGTATCATAATGGGTTGTTGCGGGATAGACTATACAAAAATGAACGTTTATTTCCGAACAAAAATTTCATGCGCACGATTGTAAATGTTATTTACCATAGATGTAGGGATAGTTGGATGATTGTTACGGTTCCTGGATCTTTTGTTGGGCTCTGTGGTCCATACGTTAATAACTAAAAGCACGAGACAGCTTGTGGAAGGATAACGAATTAAAAGACACTATCACCATTGGAAAGTGACACGGTCCGTTGACAATCATTCGAAAACGAAAACGAAAACGAAAACAACTTACTGGGCATCTCGGGCGGCGTTTCCTTCTTGACATATTTACCGACGACTCCTTCCTTGATCGTCCGAAGATCTTTATTTTTTCGCGACAACATTACGACGGCGGATCGAACGTCAAATCGATGGATCTAAAAGAAGGACTCGTAACCTATATGGCTGCGATCTTTAGCAACGTCGCATCGGATTCAGTTGAACGTTCTTTGCAGCAAATCGTTAACTTTTACATTTTTATAAAGTCTTTCTTCTGCAGACTATCCGAAACGTCAGCTTTTCCTTAAATTGAACACCGAAGGCATATATCTTTCTTCTCCTGTTGCGAACACTCGCGAAACATGGGTACTGCCCATGAGTAATCGTGCGTTTGGTATGTCGACGATTTAAAGCGCAAAAAGTCGCGAAAAAGATTTTCTAATTTACTCGAATCTGTTAACCGGTTGACTTCCCGACCGTGCAAATCGTTATTCGTAAATTATGAACGAGTAAAACTGTTTCAATCACTCGTTCCGTTAAAAACGCGGTTATAATCTATTATCTAGATTAATATCGATATAACGTGATTGATAAAATGAAAAAATCACGGTAAGATAATAAACGAAAAGAACAACTTGATTCTTCACTTCACTGATCTAAATATTTAAGAGTTGTTTTTTGGAAAGCATAACCTTATCTGCGCAATTAGTCGAACTAAAATTTATATGGGCGTGATTAAATACGAATTTAGATAATATTATGGTTAATATAGTATACGTGTATAAATCGAAAGCTTTACACTTGAAATAATATGTTTAAATCGTTTAAACTCGTTTATTAACACATTGTCGTTGCGACATACCTATTTAAGGCACAGTAATTATATCTCGTGAAAGAATTACACGAGTCTCGAAAGTCTTGTAATGAATAATAAATAAATGTAATTGTTGTTAATTTCTTTTAAAGCTGCTCTCTGTACAAAGTTGTACTGTAAACTTTTTTATTTTGTCTACATATTGTAAATATGTAAATATATATATTGCTTCGTCTATTTTTATTTGTAAATCATAACCTACCTCAAGGATCAGTATACGCTATAAAATAAAATAGATCAATGCGTGTATTCGTTTGTTTATAGAATTGATGCACGAAATTTTTTGTATTATAACGGTGCTGTATTTGTAACAATAATGCGCGTGGGATGAAAGGATACTAAATTTTCGTAAAAATCCAAACGAGGACAAGGGTCGTTTGTAAATTTAAATGATTTAAATAGATCCATAGAAAAGGTACTTCGAACGTTCGTCTGAATCAATTTCCTTCTCGTAGAAATGTCAATCACCTGTGTGAGTTGTAATTGTTTTAATGTATATATGTATATATATACTTATATATATTATTATATATATTATATAATATATATATACATATAAATATAAATAAAGAATTACTAATCTTACGTAATTACTGCACTTAAATTTATTATATGAATAGCGAGTCACTCTTACGCTTAATATGACAAGGATAAATTAATCAACTTTCATTTATGTTACTCTTTTTTACATTCTAAAATCAACTGTACAACTGTTTTGTTTTTCTTTCTAACAGTGATTAATACGAGTATCTGAAGTATATATCTATTAAATCTATATATATATACAATGAAATCATATTCGTCACCATAATTCGTACTAATCATAAATGTAGTGAGGTTTGCTGGGTCGTAATTTGCATAAGGGATATGGGTGTTGGGAGGGTGGGGGTAAAAGAAATCTAATTATAATAATCGCTAATGATTGCGTTTTAACGATAAATACGTACGATAGACTATCACAGTGTAGCTCGCGTTTGTATTCGTAGAGTCTCTATTGTTCTAGTCTTTTGATTATAATTCCCATTTCTTTTTTTCTCCGCAAACTGTGTGGAAGTATACTTCGTTTGCAAAAACACGTGTCGTTCTTTCTTTTTTTATCCGGTTCTTGTGATCATGCTGTGGTACAAATGCGGTTGTCACAATATATAAAAAAATACTAATATATTATCAAGAATCCCTTATTATAGTACACTTGAAATAGCACTAAAAGCCTATGTTAGCCCAGAACGTAATAATTATCAAAAATGCTCTATCATACCAGTATGAAAAAGGGAGGAGAAGGGAATTTTTGTCTTTGCGAAAACCTAAAAAAACAGAAAAAATAGGCCACGACAAACAGCTCTAGCGATCTACTGATGTTCGACTAAGCAAAGTGTTTTCAAGACAGACAGAGAAAGAGAGATAGATAGATAGATAGATAGAGAAGAAAGAGAAAAAAATAGAAAAAAACCACAGTCACAAAAGAAAAGAAACAACCAGAGAGTAGAAATAAATTAGACGTTCGTTTAATAAAGTGTCTATTTATGCGTATAGAACTCTTATGAATTTTTATCTATGTTGTTCTTCTCGAGTCACATTACAGCATTTACAATAATTATATACTTCGATTTACCTTTGAACTAATTTTCATGAAGTGGAGATAAACAGTGTGTACATTCGTAAACAAAGTGTACTATGAGTAACGAGGTAAACATATTCCGACACAAGAGCAAAAACAAAGGATGGAAAAAATAAAAATGTAACAAGTCTCGTCTCGGCTACTTCATGAAAATATGAGCAAGCACTCACTCATTTTGTTAACCACCTATTTTATTAAGAGCTACTATTGTTTATTATTTATTATGCAATGGTAAGAAACTTTAAAAACGATCCCACGTCTCTGCGGTGGCCTGTGGGAGCACAGCTCCGAATAAATCTTATGCATTGTATCTCTATTATTTATTATATTTATAAGCAATGGATATTTTGGTACAATTAAATTTTTTTTTCTTTATTGTATACTTGCCCCTCGCTTCTTTTATTTTTTTATTATTTATAGCTTTTTTTATTTAAAAAACAACATATATTTTTACGTTTTTTTTCTTGTTTCAATGAATTAAACCTTATCGTTCAATAATATTACTTTTCTTATCTTTTCATTTCTCTTCATTCATTTTTAGATATGCTCGTCGCATATCAGTTCCGGCTCTCACCTTTCCAATGAAAAACTTTATTTTTCCATTTGTTGCTGCGGGCGTAATTGTTAGTATTTTTTTTTTGTTTTGTAGCACATCGGTCTGTACGTTACACGTGTTAAACCACAGTTTCGGTGTAATTCGTGTACTGTGTGTGAATGGTGTGACTTGTCGTATCATCAATATTACTATATTTTTATAATATATTGTATCATATATATATATATATATTGTTGTTGTATATATATATATGTATATATATATATATATATATTTATATTTATATATTTACCTAATTTTATTATGTTTTTGTTATAGTTATCGTTATCATTAATATGAATATATGATACATTTCAAACAACGCCCCCGCTGGCTCCGGTTGGAGGCGAGAATCAGAAGTAAGGTGGGTCTCAGTCGTGATTAGGACACTCTCATCTCAGCCGTTTGTTAACCGAAGCGCGAATGTCACATGCAAAAAATTAACATTTAATAACGATATACTTCATCTATACTCGAATTTACACCTTGATCATCTCCTCCTACCGAGCACAGCTGAACCTTATGGGTTAAGAAGGGACTAACATCCTAGTATTATGTGCTGACACTGAGTACATTATACAACTGAAATCATTGCTGTCAAAGAAAAAAGGAAAAAAAAAGAAACGTGGAAAATTAATGTACACAATAAAAACGTATCTCGAACTCATCAATCATCATCATCACCATCATCATCATCATCATTATCATCATCATTATCGTATCATCGTTATCAACGAACAATTATATCGTGAATCATGCATCACTGCTTCTTTCGCAGGACATTTTTTTCTTTCTTTCTTCTTCGCTCGCGCCCCTGTATGTATACATGTGTGTATATGTATGTTTTTGTGTAGGTACGTGTGTACACGCGTGCGCGCGCGGGTGTGTGTGTGTGTGTTTCTTTTTTTTCTCTGGGCGTTAACTAATTAAAAAGGAATTACATATCACGTCAAGAATGCCATTTTGTGGGACACTTTGCTTTGCTAACAACAGTAATTTTTTGCATGTAGTATATGGACAATCGACGTAAACTAAGGACTAATGATCGGGCAGCGTGGTAGTGTACTTCCACCTGCAATGAAAAATAATTATCGTACTTGTAACTTATTTATTATGCTTGTTGGAAAAACATTTACAATTCTTTTATCGTCTCTTTTTTCCTGTTCTTTTCTTTCTTTTTTTTTATTCTGTCTCTTGATACTTCTCGAGCGCCAGACACGTTTTTTTATTTATTTATTTATTATTACTACAGATACCGGGAGTCTCGCAGGAAAATTAGTCGACGAGAGGCGGCTGTGTTACTCACCAGCTCAGGGGCGGGCTTGTGTCGCGGGTGCTGTGGTGGCAGGAACTGGAGTGTTGGAGGAACTGGAGGTCGCTGTAAGAGCATTACGTTGTACTACCTCCAATTCGTTCAGTTTCTTCCACATTTCGTCCCTCTCCTTTTCTCTCTTCCTTTCTCTGACATTAGAAAAACGTTTCTATAGATAACGCGGCAACCACTATCGCCTACGCAAATGCCTTATCAATACTCCTCCGTACATGCACTACTTACTTTTGCCTTTCAGACTTATAGCTGGCAGTAAGTTCATCGAAGAGCCTACTATTCATTTCCATAAATGTTTTAAGAACATTATAAACAAGGGCTACAATTGTAGGATTCCAGTGTTCCTTGCTAATTCTATACAATGCCGGGAACATGATTCCCATTATAACGTGATTGTTTTCTTCAATTAGAGACATTATGTACTCGTTATTCCAAAAGTATAATGCTCTTTCAGCAACCTGCAACAACAGTTTTCATAGTTATTTGAAATTATTCCTTCCACTTCGTACTTGCAATTAGTGGAGGTGTGCGAGAACCCGAAAATGTCGAGTGCCCGATGGTCGGGACGGGTCGAAGTGGGTCGGGTTCTTAAAAATTTCGGAATTCTCGAATATATCAACGATTCCCGAGAATATTCGAGAACCCTAATAAGCTTCGGAATCCCGAAAAAATTTTCGATCCGTCCCGAACCGACATTTTTGAGTTCTTGCACATCCCTAGCAATTACACTACATATCTTTATGCATTTGAAGAAAAAGAAAATTCTTAAACTATGTTTACAATCTTTTATTCAACATTAGACTGCGGATCTTTATGCAATATTAAGTTTAACCCTCACCGTTCTGCAGAATTAAAATTCACCCATTTAATATTCTTTTAATATTCTACCATACAGTAAAGTGATAGATTTCTTTCTATCTATCTTGTGAGATGTATTTCTTTAGAATGTGACGTTATAAATGAAACATAATTTTTTGATTTAGAGTGTAGAACAAAAATGGATGAATTATTCTCCTAAATACTCAGTTTCTTTTACGCAACTATGTTCGAGCGTATGCGGGTTAAATGATATTTCACAAACCTGAAAGTGCGGTGAAGACACGCAACGTGCAATTTGCCTGAACAAAGGTTCTTGTATTTTAATAAATTGGCCAGGTTCTATGACGTCCAAGATTTCTTCAATTTCACCAAGGAACATAACCTCCTTCTGGCTACACGTTTTAGGCCAGAACTTAAGGAGGCCTCGTATAACTGGTTCTGTTAGAGTAGCATCCTTTTCAAGAAACTGTACCACACAATAAGCTAATTGTGCATGATATAATGATAAGCACTTCACTTTATGTAGTGGCAGCAGCACC
Source organism: Lasioglossum lativentre (assembly GCA_916610255.1). Taxonomy (NCBI): domain Eukaryota; kingdom Metazoa; phylum Arthropoda; class Insecta; order Hymenoptera; family Halictidae; genus Lasioglossum; species Lasioglossum lativentre. Next base: position 33,054,993 of record OU744356.1, on the reverse strand, counting down.
TGTACAACGGTAAACGATTATTCAATCTTTAGAATGTAACAATGCTTTACATATCAGCTTCTTACGCAAATAATTCTTACCTTAACCAAAAATTGCTTGTGCTCAACTTTTAAAGGAAGAGCAAATCCATTTATAATACTACCCAGAATTTCAAGAAGTTCCCCAACACCGTTGAAATGCTCCGTTTCATACACGAACCTGGAATAGCAAACAAAAAATATGAACAAAGACTCGTTAGGTGGATAAATCTATAGTTGCATGAATACATACACATACCTCAAAAAGATGTTGTTGATTTGTTTGCGTATGAAGGCTCTAAGGCCAAGGAACTTTCCATATATACGGTGCAAGACTGTTTTCAGCAGATCCCTTTCTCTAGGATCCTCAGAATCGAACAACTCCAATAACTAAAACAGAAGATAAACAGCGATTAGAATCGATATTACAAACCATAATATTGCATTAAAATGTGACCTGTACCTGTAGAACAAATTTTTGCTCGATAGCTCTTTTACCAACCGTAGGTTGGAAATCTGAAGATTCAAGAAAACGTAGAAAGAATTCGTAAACTAGCTGGAGGTGGGGCCAACTCGCCTCCAGTGTCGGGTCATCCTCTTCCGGATCGAAATCCGGATTTTCACTAGGTGGTAATGTGCGAAACAGATTTGCAGAAATCTGCAGATCAGACAAACATTGTTCTATAATGAAACTATACTGTTTCCGAGGTGAGAGATAGAGAGTAGTAGTTCCCAAGTATGCTTACCATAGTAATGATTTCTGGGTAGGCAGGCTCGGTGAGGACTCCCCGGCCAGCTGTGATGTATTCGACCAGTTCATTAAGTGTACTACGTTTAATTTCTTTACCTTTAAGATCTGCTGTCGCGTCCATGAAATCGAATGTTACACAGCATTGTCGGAGCTTTAAGATAAACAATGGTTCTTGCTCTGATGGTGGGACATCTGTAAAATAACAATGGTCTCATATAAAATCGGTTTAGCAATGAGTTTGATGGTTCTTTGTTATATTATGCGATAGTCACAGTCATTTCTATCGAAAGGAGAAAAAGAATACATTAGCAAGTATGACATTCTTTGCAAGAGTAACTCTCGTGAGACTTGTAAACGCCTCTGAGTTAGCAGCTAGCAAGTTGAACTTATTTGCGACAATTGCTCTCACAGAGCAGAGCAATATATTTATAATATTTACAAACAAGTGTACACACTTCTGGAAGTTGCTTCCACAAATTACTTGCTAGTGTATTCGCATCTTTGCACATAAGTGAACGCATTCATATTTGAACTACATAGAATAATGTAAACGAGTTGACATTGGTCTAGTGTCGTTCATGCATGGTGCTGTTAAGTGTTCGACAGCCTTAAATTTGTTAATCTGCCGTAGGAACGTTATTCACTGATTAGTGCCGCGATTATATACCGTTCATGATATTAATCACCAGTTGTGCCACCTACGAGGCGCGTCAATCCCGGTATAGTATGATCACTAGCCTGTGGAGAGTTATTTTTGGGTTTGCCTATGGACTGCGGTAGAAAATCCTGAGGATCGACTGCGAACACTCGGGCCAGATAGAAATCGGGACAGCGGCACTGAGACCTTCTACTACACGCCATTATCATACGGATCGACGTGACCGATAATGCAGCCGATGCACCGCGTTCCGCATATTAATGATTTATTGCATACTACGTAACTCGTAAAAATTACAAATATCGGGCTTGCACGGAAAGTTCGTGAGTTTCGGAGATAATGAACTTTTCATTCAAACCAATATTTTTTCTATCTAACAAGGAAAGATCCTCAATTCGAAAATTTCGCGTATGCATAGATACGTAAATAAGTGTTATTCACGTTCATCTTGAGGAGTTCAAATTAACCTCTGAAAATTTCTCTATATTTTATTATTTTGTAACTTGCAATATGTGAGAAATACTCCGTCTCATTTTAAAAGAAATGAAAAATTCCAACGTTTCTCATTGAACATGATTGAATTTCATCAACGTGGAAAAATTATTGAAGTATTAATAAATCGTTAGATTTAATTAAAAATATTTTACGGCGCGTTAACGGTTCTGCTTTCTATATTAAGCCTAAATAATATTATAGTCCAAGGATGGTGCATACTTGGATGCACGTATAAAGGTAGGAAACACCCACGTGCATTTCATGCCTCCCACATCATCGTGGTTGTATTTTTGGTTGCTCGAGAGTAATAAGAATTTATTTCCACGCGTTTCGAAATTTAGTTTTATTTGGGATGGAACCTTAGTACATACTACGGTATGTCTTTAACAAATTCGAGGACTCTCAAGTTCATAATCCGTTGTTAAACATTTTCGTTTTCGTACTATAGACATCGAACAAGTTGAACGATTCGAACAATCGTTCGATTTTCTGGAATTTTAATTGCTTCGTTTAAAAATCTTTAATACGATTCGCGAATAAAATTTGCCTAATTTAAGCGTCACTAGCCTGGATGACGATTCTTATCTTGGCACAATTTCACGCGAATACAAGAATAATATACTTGTAGGTTGTTAAGCAATGGCGTAGATTGTCGAAAACTATTATATGTTTTTTTATAAAGTATGTATCCAGTAGTTGCATGTTGCTTTTTAAGTTCATTCTGTTAAAGCAACAGTAAATAAATATGATGTTTACAGAAATGCAAATACTAATTTCAACGATAACTGCTAATTGTGCTGATTTCTTTAATTGAAACAAATACGAATAGATTATTCGTTTCTGAATGCGTTAGTAGAATATAATCTGATAAATGAGCATACAAATGCGGGCATATGATCACGGTTTCATAATGTTTTGATGCTATGCCGGTAACATATATCTATGACTCCCTTTTGAGGTTATGTCGGGTGAGGTTATGAATCAAGCGGCAGAAGCGCCATGCGGTTATTCGCGTAGTCGACCATTGGCAATTTCATAAGTGCAAGAAGTTTCTTTCATCACTATACTTCTTATTACAACTTTCCGGTTCCTCCAGCATTGGAAGAAAAATATCAAATTTTTCATATTCGACATTTCATTCTAAACGTAATCATTAATGGAGAATGGACTCAATGCATTAATGCAAAAATGAGTGCTTGAAACTCTGATGAAATTCCATTTCATTCAATTGCTTCAGAACGTTTAATTTTTGCTCAAGAATCTGCAGACTAATATTTGCAACGATCAGTCATCTCTCTTCAACTATTTTTATTCTCAAAATATATATTGCAGATCAAGTACAGTTTATTTTCGTTTGGTAGTAAACAGATCGATAAACTGTGGCTGTTTGTACAACTTTACGTACTAAAACATAATGAATGAAAACCGAAATTAGAAGTTTGTTACGTCAATGAAACGAGGATGAAAGAGACAAAGAAGAATATTTTAGATCCGAGTTCAACTAGTACAATTATATTTTGTCGTTAGTAGGTAAATACATCGTCGTTCCTGAATGATTAAGTCCATCGAGCTAAGTTCAAGACCGAAAATCTGTTTCTTGAACAGCTCCGAGCCCTCTATTTACCTCGGGCCCTCGGGGATTAGTATGCGTGAGCACGTTGGCAACCATGACGAATTAACCGAAATGTACGGAATTCACAGAAATAACTTTGGTGCATCGAAACGCACTGCCATAGTTTTGACCCAATTTGCGGCCTGACTGAAACCCAAGGGGTGAATGCAAATCGATAGTTGAATAAAACGGGAAAACCGAGTGTTCCAGTCAGCGAGAAAGAAGCCGACGATAAGAGAAACCATAGCGGCACACGAGAGAGAAATGGCATAGTTCTTCGTCGAACGACGAGCTATCGTGAGAACGTGACAAAACCGTTTATCAGAGAGCGAAGTCGGCGGCATCTCATCTCGTGCTTGCTTTATTGGGAAATTTCATTTTTTTCATCTTTCCTTTTTACGAGAAAATAACCCGCGCCGCGATATAAATTACGTTGGGCCTCTATTAGCGTGTCTACTTCAGGGGTTGATCGTTTTCCCATTCGATGGAGTTTTCATTCACGCTGCGGAGGCCGTCGAGAAGAGGAGGAAAAGGAGAGAGAGAGAAAAAGAGAGTGAGAGAGGGGACAAGGACAGAGGACACGGAACAAGACTCCCCTTTCTCGTTTTATTTCCTCTCTCTCCTTTTCCCTTCCATTCGTCCGACCCGCTCGCCTCTCTTTCATTTCTCAGTTTCTATCTCTTTTTGCTCGTGGCGTATTGATTTACCAGCCGGTGAACTTTAAACTCGCATCTCGGGGGCTCATACCCTCATTCATCTTAAGCCTTTGATGAAAGTGCGATGAAAATGGGATTCGCTGCGACGGAGATTAGCCAAATTAATCTGTTAACCCGGATAGGTTAGCTCTTCCTGGTCCACTTCAACTTTTACATTTCCTGTTTATTTAACGTTCTTAATTGCAACCCTTGCCTGCCGACGGCCGGGTCCATTCTGATCCAACTCTATAGTACTCAGTTACCGATAACAAATATTATATATTACAATATTTATTTCGAAAGCTTCGCTATAAGTAGAATTTGAATGGATCTGTGCATCGGTTGTTATACATTTAGCAAAGGTGAGGGTTGTGAGAGGTGAGGGTTGTCGATAAAGTAAATAAACTGTCGATCTCGATAGTGACGATCATCGATAATTTTCGATAGTACCAACGGTAGATCACGACCTCTGCGAATCGATTCATAAAAGAAACCGTAATGAATGAATCGATTATGGAAAGAATCGATCTTTTCTTTTAGTAAGAACAGACTGTACTATGCGATTCTTTCATGTACGATCGACTTGATTCTTTTCAGACCGATTCTTTAAAAACGAATCGATTGAAAAGATCGATGTTTTCGGAATCGAACATCCTCACTAGCAAGACCGTAGAGCCCTAGCACGTAAAAGGATAATGGAAAAGCCAAACAGGTTGTTTTCTCGTTTGCTGCTGTTCTAACGAGACAGAATAATTCGTGTAGATAAGCGGGAATCGATAAAAGTGTAAATTTCTCCTGTCGCTGTAGATTTTGATTCTTCAGGTTTCGCCGGCTCGCTGATCCGTGTCGAGTTAGGATACGACACGGACCGGACAGTTCTATCGAGCCGATAATCAGAATTCGATGATCGTATCTTCGCCGTGGCACAAATACGTTCCTCGCGAGCTTTTGAATCGTAGATTGCGCTATCGGACAAGATAATTAACGTGGAAGGCCGTCACGCTGGAACCAATGTCGCTATTTGCTCGTTAAAGCGAACTTCCGCGATTTGCCACTCTCTGCCCCCTTCCCCTGTTACAACATAGAATCTTGATCCGCGCGAAACAGTGAAAACGAACGGAACACAGATAATGATTAATTCGCGCGCGCTGCTACGCCTCTATTAACTAATTATTACCCTCCCCTCTCTCTCTCTCTTCCCCCTTTCCTCCCTATCACCCACAAAGGAAACAGTCGAGTGTTTACAATAATAATGAAAAGTTGTACCGACAGATAGCGGCCACGGCACTTGATTGGTCGATTCACGATACAACACGTATCGTGTCGTTCGACATAACCTCAAAGATAACGAACATTTTTTTAAAAGCTTCATGTAAATTTCGCAGAAATTCGCGTGTAATAAAGAACGCTTGTTGGAACGGAGGTGCAAATAAAAATCTATGAAATATGTCCGGCTGTGATAGAGATTAATTCAAGTTTTATTTGTCGTTTAAGAACTCGAGGCGTCGCGTCGCGTCGCGTCGCACGTTTTCATGCATCCAAGCTCTACACGATAAACACGACTGTATCGACCGTGTGCATGTGTACAATAGGCGATACACTTTGTGCATCGATATCGATTTTTTTCTGTAATTGTTTTTGCAAGTTCGGAAAGTCTTACAGACTTTTACTAATAACGAGCCGACTTGACCGCGTTATTTCGGTGTCTTTCTTTACTTTCATTCAGGTACTTCCTGTTTACCGTTTCAATATTTGTTCTCTGATCTGGCATTGTACTAATACTTAGATATACCAAACGGTTTAGATTAAATCAGATATAAAAATAAATAACGATACGCGCCGCGGTGTCCAGGAATGGTCGAGCGCACGTGAAATCAACGAAAGACAAGACCGTCGATGCTAGATATACAAATTTATATTTCAGTGAATTACGTCACCAGGAGCAATTGATATTAGTACGCGCGCAATGTAAGAAAATCGAAACTGTACTAGCACGTTTGTAGGCCATCTCACGGATGAACCGACAAACACAAAGTACCAAGTGTGTAAAGGGGTTAAGAACATCGTCGATCGTCATTCAAACTCGATTTTCCTTCCTGCTAGTCTGTTAGATTCTTTGAAAACATTGGTCGGAATCATTGCGATTGTATCAGCTGGCGTAGGTTCATTAACTCTCGAAAATCGGTCGACGGCGTCAAGAATGGTCACGGCAGATTCAATTACAAAACGCGACGTTCGGTGCAAAGGAAGGACACTGAATCGCCTGTTCCAGTTTCCTTTCATACGACAATCGTTCCACTTTAGATCCTTATCGGATCCGGGGTAATTGAAAATAGTCCTGAGAGTCCAGGCTGGGACTATCAATAACAATGTTCGAACTGTTCGAATATAGGTTCCATTGAGAACTATGTATCAATGGCCATTTTGCGGCCTGTTAGAAAGGCTAGATGTTTTGTTACTAAAAATCAAAGTTTTGCAAGTTTTTTTTTAAACTGCTTTGGTCCTAATAGTCAATGTTCAATGAATACATAAAAAAATGGCCGCTGGGTCTAGGTTAGGTACTCCTCGATAAGACCAATATTCGAATAATAAAACACGTTCGGACAAGTTCAAACGACTGTTACGAACTTCTCGGACTGTCTGTGCGATTGATTCCTATTCGAATGAATTCGATCATACAGATTTTTTGTCGAAAAATTTCAATGTGTTCCAGACATAAGAGGTGTTGAACGATTAAATTTTTAGCGAATTAATTCAGGCGGAGAGGAATTAGCGTGAACCTTTGACCGTTGGTAAAATGGCAAAAAGTGTGGACACTTTGACACTCTGGAAAAACGGAGAAAGTGATGAAGAGGAAGTGAAAAGTAAAGAGAGATAGAGAGGGGGGAGGAAGAGAGGGAGAGAGAGAGAGAGAACGCGAAGAGCAAGCGAAACGGGAACGGAACCTTGACGACTGTTAAGGTTGAAAGGATGCTCGGATGTAAATGCGGGGAATGACGAAAGTTACACACGGTTCTCCGTAGAGGTTAGGTTTGTTGCGTTACAACTGGCTCGTGAGAGTGCGCGTGCACGCGTGAATGGCAACGCCGCGCAGTGTAACATGGTAGCGGGAATCAGTAAAATGTTCTCTCGTCAGAGATCGGTTTAATCGTTCATCGGATACTTTGCGCGGCAATTATTCGGCCGCTTGAACCTGTTCACCGGATCATTTTATGATTATAGTTATTCCTACAGCTGTAGTCGAAGATAATGAATATTAAGCACGGATATAATCGCAATAAATGTTAAAATTATGTCATTTATATTAATTTAGAACCTGCGATGCAATGTATATATTCTTTTGAATCGCATCAAGTTGCTACTAAAGATTTAAACGAATATTCAGTACGGATGGAATAGTGATAAATGTTAATATTACATCATTTATATTAATTCAAAAGCTGGGATGCTTTTCTAGACATCCGTTTTCATTGTATTGAGTTGTTGCGAAAGATTGAAATACTTTTAGTTCTAACATTCATCAAAATGGCGCGTGTTTGATTAAATTTTAATTAAAGTCTAACACTGTTTCGACTGTCCAATGTATGTTTTTAATATGTTGTAGTTGAGCGATATACATAGCCGTAGACATTAAAAAAATTGAAAGGTCACTTTAGGAGGTTTTGCGAAAAGTGCAAAAGCTGTTATCCTTTGATAGAACTTTTTATCTTTTTAGATAGAAGGTGATCAATTTTTCTTAGATCCTAAGCAACAAAGTTCAGTGAACAAATTATAATTATAGAAGATTATAGTTCTTTCACTTTGTTTTATAGTTCACTTTGTCCTTCTTTTTTCGTTAATGTCTATTTTTCTAGTTCCATAACAAGGATCACAGAGATGCAAATAAAACGTTTGCGTGATAAATACAATAACATAAACCACACGAGCATGAATGGGAAGTCACGTGAATTTACTGTGGCGTTCAATATAGCGTTGGACAAAAACACCTTCGGCTATATAAACAAAACCGTGAAAGGTCACTGGAAGGTAATATTGTAGCAAACAGAAGGTAACTTGTCTTCCCTGAACCGTATGAATAAAACAGCAGCGAAGTTATTAGTGTAATAGTTTGAAGTATCGTCGCATCCTCACGATAATTGCCGCGAACTTGAGTCGAATCATGTGTTTTTGCGCGTTGGATGCGATCGTTGACGAGGCTGAAATTTTTTGCACGTTTCTTCACCGATTTACCATATTATTTTTCATAATTTACATTCTTTGTAACGGAGCGAGACTTCCTTTCCAGGTATTACATTATTACAAACTTAGGAAGTATTTTATAATGACGATAAGCACTATTTTACGTAAAAAGAATAAAATTTGCATTGGTCGGAAGATCTCTAAAAAATAAAATAGGAATACAATGTTAATTCATTTTATAGACATATAGACTATTTTATAAACATAATGATGGATCACTTTATAATAAAAATGGGCAACAAGTTTATATAAAAAATAAAACTTACACTGACCAGAAAATTCGAACGTTCGAAATAAGATGGAAAAGCCTCGGATGTTTGTTAAGATTTTTGAATTCAACGAAAACGTATCGGAAATGCCGCGTTTAAATTTCGCGGGTCCTACGGGCGCGAAATTCAAACCTCCATAAGTAACAATAAGGGAAAACTCGATGATCTACTAATAACAGTAACGAGCGAAAATAATTTTTACGTTCGTTAGGCTCGGTACGAAGTCTTTTTGACTAATTGGGCGGACGTTTAAGAGGCAATTCGAGGGAATAAAAAAAGGATAAAAGTGGGAAAAAAGCGAAGCTGTTAGGTTTGTTCATGGGCTGAGACGCAACCTCGGCAATTTCGTGTATTTTCAACCGCGAGCACGGCCTCCGATTATTTCGCTTCATTTATTTTCGGCCCCGCTGAACGCGTCGTTCTACTGGCCGACATTCCCGTGGTAATTAAAAAAGAAGAAAAAAAGTAGGGAGGAGGAGGAGAAAGGAGAAGGGAAAAGAAGAAGAAGAAGAAGAAAAAGAAGACGATGAAAAAGCGACGAACTCTTGTAGACCGGCGACGACGTCGCGTCGAAAACAATCGAGCGAGCTCGACTTGCTAGAGCGTCGATGGTCGATTAAATTGGTTTTACTTTATCGATGCATCGTCGACGCATAATAATCATCCTCGGGGAATGGACCGTCGTATCCCGAAGTAACTTTGCTTTCTGCGAGCCTGCACCGCGGCCTCAATGAATTTATCGAATTATATCGTCCTCCCCCTCTCTCGCTCTCTCATCCTCTGACATTCTCTCTATTTATCTCTCTCTGTCGCTACACGAGGTAATAGACTCTCAGAAATACAAAGAGAGAGAGCTGCATTCCTCTCGCTGTAGCACGTTAACTAACCACCTTAAAAACGAGAGCCTTCATTAAATTATGTCTTGCCACGTCCACGACCTGTTCATGATACATCATCTGTGGTATTTGTACTATTAGTTCAAATTTCGAGGTCGACTTTGTCGAACACCGAGGTCTTCTGTAATGGCTAAAAATGGATGTCTACCGTAAACGTTTGCAATATTTTCCGAAGCACTACCTTTTCTCAAAGTTTCGTAAAAAAAAGATCTGTATCACTTCGAAAATTGTAGAGAAGAGGGAACCGACCACCACAGTTTTAAAAACCGTAAGTTGCATCATTGCGTCGAGGCTCTAGGTTTCCGTCACCCATATTTCGCACAAGACAACGCGTCTAGGCGACTCCAAGGAAGCAGAGGAGAGGGAGAGGAGAGAAGAAGAGAGAATCCGCGTGGATGATCGTCTGGCAAAAGACGAGGGCACGGGCAACAGAAACGGGACACGGGGTAAGAAGGGTAATCGATTGTCACGATCGAGCGTCATTCTGGGATGACGACAGTCGCGGCACGGGAATTGACATCGTGCCCGGAATGAGTAGTTGCGACTCGTCCAAAACATAATTAGAATTTTGCCAGCGCCACGTTGGCTGCGGCATGCATCGTCGTCGTCGCATGTCGGAAGCGTGATTTTATTTTATTATCTGTTAGCCGAGACCTACTGCCGAATTCGAAGGAAACCGATCGGGTCAGGCGCGGGACTCTTCTGGAGGTACAATGGGAGACAAAAGTACAAGAAATTCGAAAACCATCAATATATTGGCAATGAAAGCTATTCATCAGTATATTTTGCATTAAAAAAATAGATTAATTTAAAAAGCTTTCGTTTAATTAGTGAATTTCACGTTATATTTATATTTTAATCAAATTGTCTTCATATTATAGAAAATTGTAAGTGACTTTTGCGAATAATTGTACCCTCTGATTTGAACTTCAAGATAATAAATTTGTGATATTCAATATATATATATATATAATTACGCAATAAAAAGTTAAAAATAAATATTTAAATAAATTAAAATTATTTCAGAAAGCAATATTCATGGTTATTATTGAGATGACAACACGATAAATTTGACGTTTTGTAACAGTTTATAATTTTTTGCTCTGTAACTGTTTAGTGAATCCTAATAAATTTTGAACATAATTAATTACATAATTTTTACTATATATATAAAAAAAGCTGGAGTTTCTAGTTGCGTTTTTTCAAGGTTTAAATACGGTTTGAAGTGGAATTTTATGAATTCTCCATAAGAAGACGTGTTAAAATGTGCAAACTTTAAGTTGCTATAATTTTTAAACGTCGCAGTGAATCGAACCCAAACTTTGGTAATTGCATTAATTTAGTAAGAATTATATCTTGTCAAATTTTCAAAAATTTTGTTGCGTTTTTATATACCTCCAGAACATCCTTAACCAATTACGCATTCACCATGATCCCCGCTCGGGATCATACGCATGGATTGCACTAAAGAGTGCCATAAAAAGAACTATATGCATTCCAACCGCCGTCATCCCCCGATGTGGAAATATTTTCAGTCGATCAGAATAATTAATTTTTCAAATTTAGCCCTCCGTCTGCAACCTGGGCCGTTCATGTCCACATCGAAATTTCACTCCTGAATTTCTATCTTTTTAATATTTAGTTTTTCCTAATGATGCTTTAAACATTTGACGTGCCAACGATTATACAGGGCGTCACAAAAATGTTATACTTCCATCAAGGGGATGATACCCGAGGTCATTCGAAGTACATAACTGTTTTCTTTGCGAAAATGTATAGAATGAAAATATTCGAGGTCGGGAGAAAATGTTTACTCTTGATGTTAGAATAGCATCGAGTGCAAACGGTTAAGGGTTGGTTTCACCCTTTGAACATCCGACAACAGTATCGTATTTTTGGCTCTTCAACAAGCGTGCGAAGTATATCATTCAAATTAGATCCGGACCGCTACGATCTTTCCTTATTGGTTATGCAACCTTCGACCGTTCGAACGATAATCGTAACGGCGACTGTCGTACGGCCGACATATCGTGTTTAATCGCGGCACACAACAGACCTGTCGTTAAATCTGTCGAATAGCTCGCTCGATTGTACGTCGAATTGAAACGCGCGCATGGTCGATCATCGAGCGAGAAAAGATTTCCGCCTCTTAGACAGAAACGATATACAGGGTGGTCCAGTATATCTGTGGTTGTAAGGAAAAACGTCGAATGTCACAATTCCAAAAAATTTCAGTTTGCATTAATTGAGCTTTAAGAGTATAGGATTTACGTATTTACCAGAAAAAAGTCGTGAAAACAAATTCGAAAGGCTGACAAAAATAATGCAATTTAACCGTTGTAAAGAATTAGCGATCAAAACTTTAAACGGCAATATGTATCTCGAAAGTATGTGACAGGCGGCGTTCTTCCTTACAACCACAGATATATTAGCGTATCATTACCTCCGCTGTTTTTGAAAATATGAGGAAACTTTATTAACCGAAGTTGTTCGGTATAAAGAGGACTACAATATGGCAATAACAGTTTTTTTCTTATAGATGAAAGAGTTTCGGAAATTTCAAGGTCACCTTTATATTTTGAACTAGAAACAAATTTTTCTATGTACTATTCGATGCACCACCCTGTATAGTGTTTTAATGTGACAGTGGCTAGAAATTTAATCCTATTTGGAATATTTTCGCATTCACACTCCTGGATGAATGTCTTCTATCGCATCGATCCATTTGTCCAAACTAATTCGGGTGCAATCCAATTTGCGGGAGACAATCCTATCGCGAACCTGTTAGTCTGACAAGCTCTTTTTTGTATTTATAACTCGTGCAAATTTGTAGACCACGATAGAATTAAGAAATAGAATTATTAATTAGAAAATTGACAGTATTTATATTTCATTTTGACCAGAGAGTAGACTCTTGCTAGAAGTTATGATTAGGCTGCCTGTCGTATCTTTATGCATCGATTGCAAGATACAGTATTCTCCCCGTAACTGTCGGAAAGATCTCTACCGTAACTGTCAAAATTTTATCCTCCCAAGGGAGGAATCCCCCTAGGAGCCAGGCTGTCCTCTGATGTTTGCCGAACACCCACGTTTGCAGACCCAACGATACGACAGTTACGGAGAGAAAACTGTATACATAGAAGCTGCATCATAGACATTTATTTCTGCTCTTAATAATTTCAAGAAGTTACGAATAATAATGTTTGTAAAATCGCCTGATATATTCACTGTTTTGATGCTAGATCCTAGCTAGAGGTATGTACTGCGACAATTTTACATCGTAGAGGACTTTGGTAACAAAAGGCTCAACAAATTCTATTATAACAAAAGCTCATAAAAATCGCTTTCAAAAATCGTTCATAAAAATTGATTGTAACAATGGCTCCGGAAAATTACTTATGAAAATCGCTCATAAAAATGGCTCCCAAAAATGCTTGTAAAATATGGTGCCCAAAAAATACTCGTAAGAATCGCTCACAAAAATCGTTGATAAAAATTGCTTGTAAAAATCGTACATAAAAATTGAGAAACAGTTTGTTGTCTCCTTAAAGGCGTAAAGGCGTAAATTCCATCGCGTTCCAAGAAATTCGAACACCTTTCCCGGACGTTTTTCGCGAAGCTAAATTTCATCCTGTCGAGCTGTGCCTGCATAAAATGGTGCGCAGACGTCCGAAGACCGCAGTTCCTGGTTTTTCGACCCCACCCGTGCGACCCGAAGCGAAGGTGTCTAGGGTAGCAGATAGGATCGAATACCGTCGTAGCGTCGCGGTAGAGAGCAAGAAACTTGAACGCAACGTGCACCGACGCCGAATAATCGTGAAACGCGACGTGTTCGCGCAGCAAGGCCGCGGCAACGTTATACTACGGCCGGGCACGATTACGTGAAAGTACCGGTGGTCGCGTTATGAATGGAATTATAAATACGTGGCATGCTAGATGATCGTTCACGTGCCGCTCGGCCTCCTAACTCTATTTTCGGAATAGTTAGCAAGCCGGTTCCGGTTCCGGTTCCTCTAGTCTTCCTGCGATAGGACTATTTCGACGTAGACCAAGAACTGACCCCTTACGTTTCGCCTAGTCGATGAACTGGGGTTGGTTGATTTGGATCGTTCCTCGCATACATCTCTGCTTTAAGTGTGAAAGAACCTGTTTCACCTGTATTTGCCTGCGAACTCGAATCGAGGGTCGATTTATGCACCGATAAATCAGTTTTTGCGACCCTTAAATTTATTGCAATTTCTTAAATACATACAAACAAATTTACTAATGTATACACTGTTTCAAATAATAGTATGACCATTTTCAATGGCGTCTCAGAGTCGCCATTCGAGTAAAAACGGTTAATTTACTGGTTACAATATTTTATTCTCGACTTAATTTTGCACCAAAAATATGAACAACAAGGTACAGTACTGTTCGTACGCCACAAGAAGTCTCCTGGCAGGAATTCGACAACAAACCGTCCGATTGGGTCATTCCACACGAACTACATATCGGTTCTAGCCGAATTATTGGCTAAAGTGTGTGACGTCAAAGATAACCATTGGCTGCGAGCGAGGACCCCCTTTGCCCCTCAGCAGTCTCGAGGGACTTCTTGTGACGGACGGACAGTAAGTAAATGCTCGATTGTTGTCCAACAGCCGTGTTTTTCACGGACAACTATCGTGCCCGGACATGCTTTTTGATTTATGACTGCGTCTAGATATCGCGCCGACCGCGCCTTCAATAGAGAGCCGAACATAGAGAAGGACAGAATGAAATACGGATCGCGTGACCGAAGTGTGTCGCCGTCGCCGGCACAGTTTAAAGGCCCGATTAAAAATGCTTTATACAGTATTTTATCGATAAATGTCTTAAATGTCTGGCGGATAAATGTCGCTGAACTATCCCCACTCCTGCGGGGTATACCCCGTGAGGGGCCACGAAGCTCGAGCGGTCTCGGCCGCCGAGAAATGTAAACATGATATGGGTCGAGTATATCGGTGTGAGACCAGGAGACCACTACTAATCCAATGACAAAACTTCTTCATTTTTCATTATTTTTTTATGGGACTTTGACCAAATTATTCGGGGCATTTTTCTAATGAAAATGATACCAAATATGATATAATTCCGATTATATTTACTTGTGTAATGGGCGATCAAAGTGTCGAGCGCAAGGATCGATGGCGTATGGGAAAGAAAGAGACGCGGAGAGTAGCGGTCGCCGGCACAGTCCAAAGGCCCGCCGGCACAGTCCAAAGGCCCGCCGCGTCCTCACAATGTAATCTCAAGAAAAAACTTTTTTATTATTACTTATTTTTGTATGGGACTTTCACCAATATATTTGTGGCATTTTTCTAATTAAAATGATACCAAACACGATATAATTCGGATCATATTGTATAATAATATAAATATAAAAGGCAGGTATGTACATCGGTGAACCAATAGTAATTTAATGACGACACTTTTACATTTCTTATTAGTCTTTTATGAGACTTCTATCATTATTTATATAGATATTTCTCCGATTAAAATTTTTCTGATTATACATACATACATATGTATTTTTTTAAATGACGATGGAGTAAGTTTTGGTGACAGACAAAGAGAGTAACTGATAAAGAAAGAGACACGACAAGTCTCGTTGAAAATGTATTTGATAATATGAATAATGTTTATAAAATGTGTCCAGTCAAATAAATTCATCGTACAACAGTCGAATATACGAGCGACCAATACAGAGAAGAAAATATTTTTTATAGTTAACTACTGTAGCTGAGCTTCTACCCGTTTTCTAAGTTTAAAAGTCGCGAAATGTCCTAGTCACGAGAGTGTCTTGCAGGGACAAGTTGCCTCACCGATGTACCTGACCATTAATGTCCATTAATATGATCCGAATTATATCGTGTTTGGTATCATTTTAATTAGAAAAATGCCACAAATATATTGGTGAAAGTCCCATACAAAAATAAGTAATAATAAAAAAGTTTTTTCTTGAGATTACATTGTGAGGACGCGGCGGGCCTTTGGACTGTGCCGGCGGGCCTTTGGACTGTGCCGGCGACCGCTACTCTCCGCGTCTCTTTCTTTCCCATACGCCATCGATCCTTGCGCTCGACACTTTGATCGCCCATTACACAAGTAAATATAATCGGAATTATATCATATTTGGTATCATTTTCATTAGAAAAATGCCCCGAATAATTTGGTCAAAGTCCCATAAAAAAATAATGAAAAATGAAGAAGTTTTGTCATTGGATTAGTAGTGGTCTCACACCGATATACCCGACTCGTATCATGTTTACATTTCTCGGCGACCGAGGCCCCTCGAGGTTCCCATTCCATTTCTACGTTCGGCACAAGTCAAAGAATAGTATCCCTGACGGATAAACGTCGCTGGCCGGACCCGTGGTTGCGACAGTTAACGATAAAATACTGTACTAAATACAATTGAAACTACATCGTGTTTGGTCTTGTTTTAATCAGAAAAATGCCAGAAACAAGCCAGTGAAAGTCCCATAAAAAATAATGAAAATTAAGAAGTTTGAACATTCGATTCATGGTGTCAATGTAGTGGTGTTCACACCGATATACCCGAGCCTACATCAAACAGGCAGTGGAGTGGGTAGGCACTGGACAGGGATCGTGCCCACGACCCCGGAAAAGAATCGAGCATTTACTGTATATTTAATATGTTGTCTGAAAAAGCTTTGATACAAACTATCAACAATAGTAAGGTCAAATATGTGTTCGCATCTACTAGTGGTACAGTTCTAGGCGGAACGTTCGTCTTGTTAAAAACTAATAATTGGTACAATATTTAATAACAATGTTTTTGTTATTTTTCAGATCTTCGTGCCAGAGATCCACAGTTGACCTGCGAGTGCAAGGGTGTTTTTCGCGGCGAATGAAACGGTTGACGCACCGGTACGTCATCCGTCACGAATGGGTTAACAGGTTAAGACCGTCGATAAACGAAGAAGAATGAAGGGGAAGAGGTGAAGAAGTACCACAACAGAGCAGCGTCACGTAATCCGAGCTTTTTTCCTGATTAAACTTCGCCGGCGTACTGACTCGCAAGTTTAACAAGCGGGAACAACAAAAATCATCTCCCGGTTGGCTCACCGCAACGGGGGCCAGCAAAACAACCAGAAGAGAAACTTCCGGACTGTTGGAGACACAAACTGTTTACTGGATATCTTCGCTTCTGTGTTTCGAAAACGTTCCGCCACCTCTAATATAATTCGTAACAATTATCTGTTGACTGTGGATTTTCATACAAATTCCCTCTCTTATAATTAGTGTCTAGAATTGTCTAGACATTGTGTCTGGGTCTGTGCTGCGATCGAGTGGGACACTGTCATTTTTTAGTTGTTTATTGGCATGCTTGGCCCTTAGAATTAGTTACAGTTACGGACTTGGATACGCGTGAAAGTTAAGTGTCTTGTTTCGAATTGGGAAAACGGACCAGCCGTACTCCACTCAATGACGATTGACGCATCGCAGACCCACACTCAGAGGAAAGGCGACACCAGTTTCGGGGAAGGTCCTTGAACAAGGGACCATTGTGCAGCGTCTTACGAAACTTTCGTGAGAAAATGTAATCACAAAGTTAGTAGGCGTTGCACAATTTTTGGATTACGTCCCGAACTGGTGATTCGTCTCCTGTTTATCCCTATCAGGGAAATGATCTCTTCCCTAGCCTTGGTAGTGAGTTACAGGAAAATTAGGATTTAGTACTACTAGAACATTCGGAATAGTAACAACCTCTGAACTATTAGAACACGGTGACTTATAAGAACCTCCGACTAGTACGGTCAGAACTCTGAACCTTAGAACGATACGAACCGTTTAGAACTTTTAACGTGAACGCGTACCAAATTTTATATTATTATTAACGTTAAGTGTGTTTTTACTTTTGCGAACTAGAGCGTTAATTGCCCGTGAACCAGCGGCAATCTTGAATTGGACAACGCTCGAAACAATTAGACTTCGGATTTTGACAAATTAATCCGGATGTCTTGGATAATAAAATTGCCTTGAAATAATTTATCCAAAAGCAACGTTCTAGTCAGCAAAATCATTCTCAGATTCTTACTTACAAAACAAATTAATTCATAAAATCAGAGATTTGCAACAAGACTTTTTAGATTCTCTCGATGTTTTTACTATTTCGCAATTTAATCTATTCATTCTTGCAATAAATGCATACAATCCACAGTCTACGTAATCATTATCACAAGCAGCACGTGTACAAATTATTATACATATACTATTGCTGATGAAGATATCGAGACAAGGGTCCACGGTGACCCGAGCATCGCAGGCAACGGTCACAGATCAATAATCAAAGCCAAGTAGCGAAACCTCGCTCGGTCCTAATGCAGATTAAACTGCGTCAGACCGTGAGAGAGTACATCTAAGGACCATTTCATTCATCCCTAAGTGCAGTCGCCTCGAACTTTGCAACTTCTGACCCGTTCGATCTACAGTATAGCCCCGGCGTCACGTGGTCGGGCCACGGAAGCTGCTTCAGCGACCGGTGAAAGTCAAGAAACCCTCTATTCAGCTCAAAAGACAAAGCCCGAGTGCGAGAACGGGAGGAACATAGTTCAAGATGGAAAGAGAAACATACTCGAGAGCAGGTGACAGTGAAAAGAGGGGCCACCCCTTCCGTTGAAAGGCCTCTCCGAAATAACTGTTTAAAACTTTTATGCGAAGGTCCTGATTAAAAATGTACCGGAGAACTTTTTGGAGGAATGATTTTGCTTTGAAGACAGACTGAAAAACAAAACAGGCGAATCCTTTGCGAATTACTATAGAATAATAATGGTGTATTTTGAACGTCATTTTTTCGAGCTGTTTTTCTAAGCAATGTTTAGTAAATAATTTTTGTAATATAAGCAATTTCTGTAAGCAACCTTTGTAATCAGTATTTATTAACGAGTCTGTAGAACGATTATAATAAATCATTTTTGTAATCAATTTCTATTAGTAATTCTGGTGGCCGACTTTAATTAGCAGTAAGCATCCTTTGTTGTCAATTATTTTTATTAGCAATTCTGGCGAAATCAATAATAAGCAATTTTTGTAAGTAGCTTTTACGAGCGATTTTTAACAGAAACGTTTTGTAAGCAAGTGTTACCAGCAATTTTTATAGAAATTTTGGTCATTAATTTTTATAAGCAAAGGTAACAATAATAATCAATTTTATATGTTGTGCAATAATCAATTTTTATATGCAACATTCGTAAGAATTTTTGTAAGCGATTGTTGTCTGCGATTGCTACGAGCAATCATGTCTTTTGACCATTAGCAGATAGCAGATGACCAATATCTTTCATATTATGTTCTGACCTGAAATTATCAGTCAGACAATCTCATAAGTTATTTATTTACGTACTTAAGAATTTTATTGGCGAACAAATAAAGATATCCCCAATGATCAGCACATATATTGTCGTTATGTATGTAGCACTGTTTAGAATTTCAGGGATTAAATTAAAGTACATGCGTTTGATGTCGTCAATGCACCACCATTCATCCCCAAAGGATCAAAACTCTCTCGCACCCCCTACCTCAATACTCTCCCACTGAAAAGTGTGAATGCTCGCATCAAATAAATCGGCGCGAAGTTGAATCACACCCACCAGTTTCCGTCGGAACGGTATATTCCGCCAGCTTCCGGGTGTTTGTGCGAGCTTAAAGGACACTTTGGTAGTCAAAGGGTAGCGACGATCAGGATCAACAAGAAAGACAAACATACAAGTAGACCAGCTAAAGAGAGAGAGGCGCGTGCACCGAAACAGGCAGCAATATCTCGGTTTCGTTTTAATATTCTCCTATAGGGGATGATAGGAGAGACAGGGGAGCGGGGGTGGTTTGCGGGGGTGTGGCGGCAGGAAGCGTGAAGCTCGTGGAGGATGATCGTAGGTTTCAGATCCGAAGGACTAGGGCCGAAGGGGTAAACGAGCAATTCGTGGTTTAGTTAGGGTGTTCGTCTGCGACGGGGGTGGGAAACACGGAGGATGAGAGTTTCGAGGCTTTAGGGGGTTGTTGGGGAGAGAGAGAGAGATAGAGGGAGAGAGAGCGAGAGCGGAAGAGAAGGCAAAGGAGTAGCAGAGAGAGTTCCAGGCAGGCGGTCGCCGGCATTCCGGATCAATACTCCCACCTCTGGGGGTTCGTCGGGTGTCCCGGCTCTTTCTCTTTCTCTCCTTCTCTCCTTTCGACCTCTCCACCTTCCCCACCCCCCTTCTCCTCGCACTCTTTCTCTTCTGCTCTCCGTTTCTTTTCCCCGTGAACGCGTACACGTCGCGAGAGCCCGTCTTCTCTCGTCCCATCCGTCTTCCCTTTTCTCGCGTGCCATCTTTTCCGGGCTATCGTACCGTCCAATTTCGCGTTCGAGGCACTGCTGATCGATATACCCGGTGACCGGATACTAGAAGACTTGTTTCGATGGTGTTTGAAGTTTGGGGATGCGGTAGAGGGTGGTTTTTGATGTTGATAGGATTTGGTGGAGCGGGGAGTTTTGAGGATTGATTGACATGCAGGTGTTGTTTTACTTTGGAGGACATGGAAGAGTTTAATTATTGAAAGATGTAAATGAATGATAGGATCACAGTCTTTTGATGGTTGGTGATTGGGGGTGAAATGAATAATTTTAGTCTTGAGACTACATATGTTTGAGATAAATGAGAGATTGTATGGTGCGAGGTTAATATAATTTAGGAGAATGTTGATGGTTCATAGCAATCAAGTGTAAGGTTCTTCTGGTAAATAAATGAACAAGGGTAGATTTTAGGGGGATGATGGATAACGTTACGCACTTTGGACGACTCAGCATTTGGTTGACCTTAGTGTAGACTGTGTATTCGCCGTTGATGGTAGACTGTGTTATGGGGGTGGCATTTGTAGACTTAGATGAGGAGAAGTAGGAAGATGAATATTTCAACCGATTTTCTTATATATAAATGGCATTATAATGTAATACAAATGTATGCGGCGGTGTAGAACCAGTTCGCATAATTTTGAAGGTGTCTCCCTCGGGAATTCGATCCTCTTCGTGCCGATTCCAGCGTGTCGAGGGAATGCATGATCGGACGGAGTCCACGCGTGCCGTTACGTAATTCTCATTAGCAGAACGAGAGCGACGAGCATCAACAGAGCAGCGACGTCGACGTAACTCGAAACGACGGTGACGACGAAGACGTCGTCTACGAAGATGAAGACGTCGTCTACGAAGGGGAAGACTAGCGTCTCCGGGATCCCGCCGCACACTGGTCGGGATTTCAAAATACAGTGACATTCTCACAAAACTTTCGAACTACATTTATATTGTCCAAATACATGTTATGAATGAAAAATCAAATATATATTTTTTAGGTCCAATTCTTAAAGAAATATGTAAAGAAACGAACGAGCTTCGTCCGAAGTTGATTACTTTATTAGTTTTTTAGTTATTGTGCACAGATAAAATCTCGTCGAATAAAATTATTTATTCGATACTCGTCGAATAGAGATACTTTTTTTTATTCGAACCTTTGAATAACGAATAAAAAATTTTTTATCTTTTATTCGTTATTCGAAATTTTTATTTAGATAAACAGTTGGCCCAACTCTGGTGTCGAGAAACGTGCGTATTATACAATAAACGATAAGAAGAGTTGAACTAAAAAAAACCTCTTGAACTTCAAGACTACCTGTTTATATGCCCAAAAGGTCTAGTCCCATACTATGTCTAATAGTTAATCTGAAAAAAATTCTTAAAAATTACTTGGTTTCGCTGACGTTATACGAGAAGCCCCCCTTAAGAAGAAGAGTACACTCGGTAGATACCAATGCGAGAATGTGCATTTTTGAGCAAAATGACACTAAATTTTTCGATTACGACCACTGTAGTGCTGCGAGGCCGAGGAAGGTCGACGTTCCGATGATGTCACCGCACCGGTGCAAGTTCTCTCTCTTCTGTCCCCCTCCGTGTGCATCGCACACGCTGCAAGCTGCACACCGTCGATCGATTCCGCGATTCAACCCTCCCGCTCTCTCGGATCTGGGTTTACCGGCTTTATTGCCTCGGCACAGTTAACTCCGCTCTGGCGAACGAACCGGCACGCTATAAACCTTCTCTCGCCGCGATACTACTTTTCCATTTCATCGTTTTTGCCAGTTTCCATCTCGGATCCGTTTTACTAATTATTTGCGAAAAGATTGCGCTCGCTGCGATCCCGAGGATGCCTTGACACTTTTCTAATAGTTTTTTCAAAACCAAAAATCACCAGCTGGGAATTTATCAATGGATTGTTCAGAAGCGACAGTAATTTCATTCATAGCATTATAATCATGTCAAATGTAGTTTTCGAATTTTGTAGCAAACATTTTCAGAAAGTTGAATATAATGAAATGTCGTTTTTTACAAAAATCCGTTACCATCGCAGTTGACATTCAGCGGTCTTGAACGACCTTGAGCCGTAGGTCACTGTACGCGTCTTTAAACACCGTATTAGATAGTACATACATAGAAAAACATAAAATTCCATTTTAAAGAACGAAGATGACCTTCATATGTTCTTTACGCGTCGACCTACGATAGTACCATTAACACGAGATTATGCCATATTTTTGTCTATCCGTTTTAAATGCCTCACACTGTATACGGTATTGACGAGCTAATTATAAGAATGAAGCGAAAGTGTTGCGTTTAGTTAAAATTTGTCTGACATTTTTCAAGGGTCACACAATTTCTTTAAGAATTGTTTTCGCAGTGGCAGAACGGCAACATTGATTAACTGTCAACAGCAGCAGCAGCAGCAGCAGCTATATAAAAAGATGACAGCATCGAATTGCAATGTCTAGGATATAGTTTGAATATTGTTTATGCCATACAGGGAAAGAAAAGCCGTGCATCGGTATCAATTAGGGAAGTCGCGCAAAAGGAAAAGGCATTTTGCGAACGTAGAAGACAAAGTTGGTTACGTGTGGGTGTGTGTGCGTGCGTATATATGTGTGCAAAACAAGTTAGCGTTTTCCCCTCTTTCGCGAGTAGCCTAGCACAGCCAGGGAGCACAGGGAATCCCTGACCTTCTTCAATTAGGTAAGCAACGACAAAGTTAACGGGCGAGAATTAACGAGCCCTGGCCGCGACCACTGAGGAACGCGACGCGAGACCAGCCTGTGGATGACTCTATTAAGATCCTCGCCTATCAGCGTTCTACTCCCCCCCTCCACTCTTCTCCCCCCCCCCTTCTCTGGTAGGGATGGGATCAAGTTCAACGCGAGTGTCACCAATTCGAGGCAACAACCAGCGTTGCACTTGTTCATTTTTAAGGTAAATGCATAAAATCTGCTGCCTTATAGCCATTTTGTACAAACTAAGTTTGAACAATAGGATGCCGGTGTGTCGTGTAACATAATTATTAGACAGTGGATTCTATGCATTTATGACAAAAATGGGTAAGTGTAACTTCAAAGAATAAAACCATTGGAAGAATTTAAAAATATTGTTATAGTATTCATATATTGTTATATACTCACCTCTCTCTGTCTATCTTTCTCTGGTAGGGATGGGACAAAGTTCAAAACGTATGTTATCAATACCGATACAATTTCAATAACCAAATTCCATTTCGTGGACTTCGATTCCCGGTTAATGAAAGTGGAAATTGTAATGTAATCATTAGACTGCAAATCTTTAAGCAAAATTAAAATTTTGTAAGGTGATCGGCAGAAACGGAAGTTAAATCAGCATATACCTTTTCTCTTTTATGTAATGGTCTCGTGTTTTTTCCCGATTCATTTATTCATGTTTGTCGCAATTGTATAAAATCCGTTATATTTACTAACCATTTTCTGCGAGTTGGGTTCGAACATTAAACTTAGTGTCTCGATTCAATACCACTTAAAGATCTAAATGTTAGGGCCACGATGGATCCCCTCGGTATCCAATATTTTATGTGGGCTTCTTTGCTCTACATTCAAAATAACGAAGCCTACACTCGGTAAACAAATTACTTTCAAAGACCAATAGACATCGATATCTCTCGAAGATCTAAGTGCGAGGGTCACAATATGACTCTACTCATTCTGCCAATCGAATTTGCTTGTTCTCTGATCGCGAGAGGTTCGAAGCCATCGCTACTATCTAGGAGACAATTAACCATCGTCCGCGGCCGTAAACACGCCGCGTAATTCTTCGTAACAATCGAACACGAAGAGCAGAGCGGACTCTGATCCGCTACCGATAATTGTTGGCACACGATGCTATCGCAAACGAGGAACGTCACCGTTGTCACCTCGGTTCCCGTTAACGAGTCGCCAAATGATACAGACTAATAGAGAAAGATAGGGAGAGAGTATAACAAAGAGTGTGAGAGAGAGCGAGAGAGAGAGATAGATCGTCGACCGCTCTCGTCCCCGAGTTATACATATTAATTACAATGAAACGTTGCTCCGCCGCTTAATTAATTCGCGGCGGATCGAATTTCGGATACAGTCGACCGACGCGCGGCGCGCGGCGCCGAGCCACAGGATAGAAACGTATACACTGCCGTGTAAACGGAGCCGATGTGCACGCTTCATCCCGAGCAGCACCGATAAAAATCGTGTTCCACTGGTGCACACTGTTTTCAGAACGTCGCTGCATAATTTCCAAGCTAATCGGAATAAACGCTCGTAAAAAGACGCGCGCGTGCGGTGTTATGCTTATGAGATGACGTCTTTTTTGGTTGGCGAGCAGACGACCGAAGCATGTTTACATCCTCGTGGATCGATTTTTTTTTATAAAATATTTCGTCTGTTCAAAAATAATTCATCCTGTTTTGATTCTGCATCATTGTTCAAGTTTTTCGAACGCTTATGATTGGTACCCGATACTCATTATGTTTATTTATTTTTATTTTAAGAAGCTCTTCAAACAAGGATATACCTAATTTTCTCAAAATTGTCTTTCCCTGAAAAAAATCGATTTGACTCCGATCTATCTCCTTGATCACACAAGCCGGCTTCGCTCGACCACGGGCAACGAAATCTCTATTTTCTTACGCAACCGTTCACCTCTATTTTCCGCTATATTTTCCTTCCATTATTCCTCTATGTCCCGTTTACATTTCATTTATATCTCATCGGTCCATTTCATTGTTGCAACCGCGCAAACATGCGTATTGCCATTTATCTTTCTTACGAGACAGCGAACGTTCAGCAAAGAGTTAAAACGATGTGCCCAGTGTCCGGTTTCGGGGTTTCGACCCTCCGGGGCATTATTGCACTTAAGTATACTGCCATGAGTTACTGTTTCACGGTGTCGTTACTTAAGAAGTATAGTAGAGTGCTGAGAAGTACAGTAGACCGCTTGCTGGTAACATTTTTGGAAAATTGGTAACCCCTTATTTTAACTTTAAATTAAGCTAGTTGTACTTGAAAATCCGAGTTTAAAAACTGAGACGAATATGGGAATAATATAAAAATTAATGTATTATTAAAAAATGTTAACGTTTATTAGCGACATGAAATTGCCTCGAGCACAAGTATATTGCAGCGAAACTAATCTTCGAGAATCAGGCCAATGTTTGACATGCAATCCACAAACGCGTTCTGTTATGCTGTTCTATGCGGCAAGTCTACTATGTATACACAAACTGACCAATGATAACTCTGTGTTCATTCTTCACAAAATCATATTTCCTGAAGTAGACTAAACTGACTAAACATTTGTAATTTATGTTTGATGTGGATTCGAATTATTTTGGCTTCTTTAATTTTGTTTTTGTACATTGTGTAGTTTTCTAATTCCATAAGTATCGCACCATAGTTACTTTAGCAACTTTTTTTATTCAATTTTTTAGTAGTTCTACTATTCAAACACTCATGTTTCCCTAAATAGTTCACTTAACAGAGGTTCTATTGTTTAAACTCTAATAACCCTAATAACCCTTTTAACTCGAAAATTAAACATTTCTTCCGACCTAGAATAATTCCATTGTATATGATTTTTTTTCATTTTATGAATATGAGATTGATATACATAATACCTACACAATACTTAAATGTTTAGTAATTGATTAGATACCAACATATTTAATAATGTAAAAACAGTGAAATAATATAGATAAAATACTGTACAATTGTTTAGAATTTTTTGGAGAACCGTGACTGGGTTTTCAGAATGTCATTTTCGATTAGGCAATGGCAGGGTTGAAGTCCGTGGTGGATGTATGGAAAAGAGGGGATGGGGGGGGGGGGGGGGCAGCAGTGTCTCAACAATGACAAGCACGTCACGAAAGCAGAAGGGGAGTCCAGCGGGGAGAGTCCAGTGTCCAGTCCCCTTGTTCTGTTTGCGACGATCGTGGTGAGCGGAAAGGAGAGGAGAGGAGAGAGAGGACGTTACACCTCTCCGCGATTATGCAGCGCGTAACGCGAACACGATTATCGCGGTTGACCGTCCTTCGGGGAACAACACGGCCGCAGGGGTACGGAAACATACGGGGTGGGCTATCTCGAAACCGATTTCCTGCTCTCCACGAGAGTTCCGTAAGTGTTCCACGTGTAGTCTCGAAAGTAAATAGAGTAAGAGCCGTTTCGACCGAGTACTACAACGATATTCCATTTCAGTTTTTCAAGTTTTATTAAACTTTTCGCGGACAACATTTTTTGAATGAATAGTTGATATGCGTTTTTTAGGTGCTGATAACATTACGATACTATTTTCGAAGGTCATATACAGTGTTCTCGCGATAAATGTCCCAAAAGTCTGGACGATAATTGTCCCTGAACTATCCCCACTCCTGCGGGGTATACCCCGTGAGGGGCCCTAAAACTCGAGAGGCCTCGGCCGCCGAGAAGTGTAACATGATACGAGTCGGGTATATCGGTGTGAGACCAGGAGACCACTACTAATCCGATGACAAAACTTCTTTATTTTTTTATGGAACTTTCGCCAAAATATTCTTGATATTTTTCTAATGAAATTGATACCAAAAATGATATAATTCCGATGATATTTACGTGTGTAATGGACGATGGAAGTTTTCGGCGCAAGCAAAGACAGCGTATGGGGAAGAAAGATGGGGAGAGTCGCAGTCGCAGACACAGTTCAAAGGCCCGCCGGGTCCACACAATGTAATCCCAATAAAAAAACTTTTTATTATTACTAATTTTTTCATGAGACTTTCACCAATATATTTGTGACATTTTTCTGATTACGATGATACCAAACACGATATACTTCGCATCATATTTACAATAATTTTCCGTTCATATAATTTCAATGGGAAGTTACGCGGGGTCTTCCATTACACACGTAAATATAATCGGAATTATATCATATTTGGTATCATTTTCATTAGAAAAATTCCAGGAATATGTTGGTGAAAGATCCATAAAAAAATAATGAAAAATAAAGAAGTTTTGCCATCGGATTAGTAGTGGTCTCACACCGATATGCCCGACCCGTATTATGTTTACATTTCTCGGTGACCGAGGCCTCTCGAGCTTCCCATTCCATTTCTGCGTTCGGCACAAGTCAAAGAATAGTATCCCTGGAGGATAATTGTCCCTGGCCGGACCCGTGGTTGGGACAATTATCGCGGGAATACTGTACTTTCAAGCTACAATTGTGAATTTTGACGAAATTTTTCGTGGACTATATTTGTTGAATAAATATTTTACACGTGTCTGCTGGCATTGACGTAGCTACTGCTATTGATTTCATTGTTCGTAGAAGACAAATTAATTCGTCATTAATAATGTACTCGCAGCGTGCACGAGAGTCTACTTCACTCGGTGAAGTAAAATACTTGATAAATACAGTGGGGTCGAGTAACAAGACCGCTGCTTTGTATAAACAGTCTATCAGCAAGTTACTCAAGACAAATAGGATTATCGATGCTGATTTATTTTATCGACAACTTCGATGGCTTTCGGAAGAAATGTCGTACCTTGTAATATTCTACAAGTTATGTCTTACAATTTTTATGAAGGCAATAAATAATGCAATTTCCATAAAAACGAAAATGTATGTACAGTGTCCAGAGATCGATTCATTGAAAATGTTCCTTCGGGTACCAAAATGGCTTCTTTTTGTATTCGGTGCCACAAGTAGGCGTGGCTTCCTAGCTCTAAACTCAAAAGAACGAAGCCTACACTCGCTAAACCCTCAAAGAGTTACTTTCAAAAGTCGATAGGTTCAATATTTCTAAATAATCAAGCTTTCAGGGCCAGAACAACATCCATAGACATTCAATATCTTAAGGATGTTCTGGAGGTACAATGGAAAACAAAAGTACAAGAAATTCGAAATCCATCAATAAATTGGCAATGAAAGCCATTCATGAGTATATTTTGCATTTAAAAAATAGATTAATTTAAAAAGCTTTCGTTTAATTAGTGAATTTCATGTTATATTTATTTTAATCAAATTGTCTTCATATTATAAAAAATTGTAAGTGACTTTTGCGAATAATTGTACCCTCTGATTTGAACTTCAAGATAATAAATTTGTGATATTCAATATATATATAAGTACGCAATAAAAAGTTAAAAATAAATATTTAAATAAATTAAAAATATTTCAGAAAGCAACATTCATGGTTATTATTGAGATGACAACACGATAAATTTGACGTTTTGTAACAGTTTACAATTTTTTGCTCTGTAACTGTTTAGTGAATCCTAATAAATTTTGAACATAATTAATTACATAATTTTTACTATATATAAAAAAAGCTGGAGTTTCTAGTTGCGTTTTTTCAAGGTTTAAATACGGTTTGAAGTGGAATTTTATGAATTCTCCATAAGAAGACGTGTTAAAATGTGCAAACTTTAAGTTGCTATAATTCTTAAACGTCGCAGTGAATCGAACCCAAACTTTGGTAATTGCATCAATTTAGTAAGAATTATATCTTGTCAAATTTTCAAAAATTTTGTTGCGTT
This sequence comes from Lasioglossum lativentre, assembly GCA_916610255.1. Classification (NCBI taxonomy): domain Eukaryota; kingdom Metazoa; phylum Arthropoda; class Insecta; order Hymenoptera; family Halictidae; genus Lasioglossum; species Lasioglossum lativentre. Next base: position 33,026,455 of record OU744356.1, on the reverse strand, counting down.
TTTATATACCTCCAGAACATCCTTAAGTGGACGTGGTTTTCTTGCCCCGACGGAGCCAGAATATTGCCCCAGCGGGCAATTGGTGCTCCAGACCATTTTCAGAGAGCAATACTGCATTTTTATAAACTGAGAACCGAAAAACTAGTACACCTCCTTGCATAAATGTCTAAGAGTACTTATGGCGATTACGTTTCGGTGCTCCAGGTCCTATCATAACCTCGCCGGTAATGGGATCGACGTCGGTGGCGTGAGACCAGCCGGAAAATTATCAAGCACGTTTAGAATTTTCGCGGCCGGAGGTAGCCGAGTGAAAAGCTCGGCCACGGAATCCACGAATCTCGATCCGGCGGACGTTCTCTTTCGCGAACGCGTTAATTTCTGGCTCACAGGATGAACGGCTGGGATCGTTGACCCAGCAAAGCTCTGGTCCCGCCGATGCAAAATATCTCTTAACCCTTTGCAAACATTCAAGCTGCCCCATTAACGATACCCAATTAATATTAAACATTCATGATTTATGTTCCTTTGCCCCGGAGGCTGTTCTCTGGAAATCCACAATTCAAAAGTTCATCGAAACTGGACATTTTATAATAATATTTATTTTGTATTTAACTCGGAACATTTTACAAATAAGGAATACGTGTAATGAATTAGACTGGGGATTTCATGCATTTATGACAAAAACGAACCGCTGCTATTTAGAACATTAACAATATCAGAAGAATCTAAATGCCTTACGCTGTAAACCTGACCGACAAATGACGCAATATTACGTCCCATCGAGCACCGTCTTCCGTTGCGCATCGATATAAATAGAGAAAGAATACTTTACCAGAATTCAGAGAAACGTGTTCAATTGTCTCACTTGTAATCATCTCATAAAATTAAATAGCGCTCCCAAAGAAAGGTATGACAATACAGAATCGTGGATAATAGCTAATCCTAGATATCGCGTACTCATCGGTATCAGTTGTTATCGAGAATCACGAGGAAGATTTATTTCCCGAGGAAGGTGCTCGTTCTTCTATCTACAATCAGTCTCATAATTGATGGCACACAATCAGAATAACTTTCTTTTATAAAAGGACCAAACGACTTCAATTTTTCTGCCAAGCTGGATGGATTAGTTTACTAGAAGATCTACACGCACTTATACGAATCTACAAAACTTGATTTTCCAAATTACGAGCCCAAATTTTTTCGTAATTCAGATTAAACGCGATTTTTCAAAAATTTTAGTAAACTAATCCATCTAGCTTGGCACAAGAATTGAGGTAGTTTGGACCATTTATGAGAAAGTTATTCTCAGTTAGCGTGTCCTATCAATTATGAGACTGACTGTACAGTGTTCGAAGAGAAAGGAAAGAGTAGCTTGCTGTGCAAACCATGATCTTCGGGTCTAGGTCAGGACGCTACAGTGTCTTCTGTATCGGGTTGCGGAAGTAGACAGTAAAGTGACTGTAGGGCCGGGTTGCACCGATGGGCTCAGATAATCCATTTAACTATAAAATGCCCCGGAGAAAACTTCCTTCGGATAGGAAGAGTCGAGGGAGGCTGGAAAAATGAACTGATTAAATATCCACGATGCAATTTGGGCGGATACGTATCTTTAGTGGAGCTCTGTAGGTTCTGTTTTTATATTGGAGGCGTGGATCGCTGTTTGGTAGCAGTCTACATATATCTTTCAGATCACTATTGAACTGCGAATGATAGTTGATTAATATTGGGAACCTGCATTTTTAGCACCAAGGGAAAAGTAGCAGTTTGGCTACGATTTCTGGTACTGTTCAACATTAAACTATAATTCATCAGTATTATTAGAGTGCAATTGTCTTACTGGGGGTGCAGACAGCAACTTGAATACTGCCTAGGTCATTATGAAGCTCTAAATGCCAATCGATTGACGGTATTAACCTTCGGTTTTCCTATCGAGGGCAAGAGCAACAGTTTAGGTACCTTCTATATGATACTGTTCAATTCTGAACTATAATTAATTCGATTTTCTTACTGGAGGTATAGACGATAGTATGACTCGTACTCCTTGAGTTACTTTTCAACGCTGAGTAATTATTAGACGGCGTCTTTTATGTATTCATGACAAAAATGAGATGTAATTTAAAACGGTAAAAAAATAAGAAGAAGAAATTAATTTCCATTTCGCTCGAGTTTGTTGCAATTCAGGTGGAAAATTTTTATTTTGCATAAAGATCCGCTGTCTAGTAATAATGACTACCCTTCCTTCTTCCTACTGGCGACATAGATTGTCTGGTTTAGGTATTGTTCGAGGTATTATTCAATTCCAAATAACAATGAATTAACATTGTTATCCTTCAGTGTTTTCAATGGAGTTGTAGATACCAACTTGTGTGTCCTCTTAAATTGCTGTTTAATCTCTAAGGGACAAACAATTAACAACTACCAAACAACGGTCAATGGAGAACTATAACCCTCAATTGTTCTACTCGGGGTGTAGACAACTTTCGATTTCCCTGGATTTACGATTTAACATCAAACGACAACCAATTAGTGACTTATAACCTTCAATTCGTGTAATGGAGGTATAGAGAACTTGGGTTCCACTTAGCTTGCTATAAGATCTTAAACAACCATCAATCATCACGTTTTTTCAATCTTCCTGCTAGAAATAAGCTACAGTTTAGGTATAGTTTAGCTACAGTTCAAGTTGCTATTGAATCCTAAACAACAATCAATTACCATTATTACCCACAATCTTCTTACTAAAAGCATACATAATAATTGCTGTATTTCTCTGGTAGCTATTCAACCATAAACAAGCAATTCTGTTGCATGAACTTCATTTAAGTGCAACCAAACTTCGTGACAAGTCCCAGAAGTTAGGACATAGAACATCATCTTCAATGATCGTTCTTTGAGACTACCAATTTGTTTTTCGAAAGGGGAACGCTAGGAACGATCATAAAGTGACCCAGACAGCTATTGTAACTATCAGTGCATCTCAAAGTTACTCTCCCAACAACCAAGCCGCAGTATAAATAACCAACGCGTCTCATCGATCAATCTATCCCGAGCGGAGAACCTAAATAGCTCCCAAATCTTCCTCAAACTGAACCTCCAACATCTAACAAAATACCGAAGAATCATTTCAACATTAACAAAACACTTTGGAATATATCTTCAACACTAATAGAAGACCAAAGAAAATTGCTCTGACACTAACAAAAAATTAAAAAATCTAATAAATTTAAAAAGTCTAATCAACATCGTCGAAACCACCGGAAGGTGTTACAGATTGTAGTTAATTACCACTGTATTGCCTATTATCTTCCAAGGGTGGCTCGTCCCGTTTCCGTTTCCAAATTTCGCAACAACGATCATTCAACGGTGTTCCTCTGTTCCTCGTTACACGATTATCATCGAGATCCTTGACCCCGTGTTGCTCGGCCAATACGCTTGGCCGAGATCCAATCTGTGATCGAGGGGAGAGGGTACAAGTCTAGATCTTCTCTTCTAAATCCGCGGATGGACCGTTTCCAACGCGGTGGGGGGGGGGGGGGGGGCAAACGCTCGCGGCTACAATGGGGCGTGATTGCGGAAGAAACGGACCGGATTCGCGACACACCGCGGCCGATTTCGCGATCGAGCCACTCGCACGCCGGCTCCAGGTATCGAAGAATTTCGATACGTTTTTTTTACACGTAAGTGGACTGCGGATTTTATGCATTTATAACTGAAGGGTCTTCCATTAAGAGATGTTATTTGAAATTTTGCGCTATTTTTTATGTGTGAAGATATAGAATTGTCACTCTTCGACACGTGGTTAGTAAAATTGTAAAAAGAATCAGCGTTTTTTTTTTTTTTTTAAATGACACTTCATAATGGAAGTGCTCTGTGCTAGTCTCTTTTTGAAATTGCTTAAGGGGGGAGCCCTGTGTAAAATGAAATTTTTTAGCATTTTTTTTTCTTAAATCGATAGAAAATTTCCTTATGAATACGAGAAAAAAAAGTTAGAAACCTATCAGAGATGTTCTGGTACGTTATTTACAAAATAAAGTGAACAGTTGTATTGAGCAGGAGCAACGCTGTCTTGATTGCACTAAAGAGGCTCGTGTGCTTCTCGAAAAGAAGGAAAAACGGCTGAAATTCAATATTTTGATAAAGAGGAAGATCTGTTCTATGGCCCTGGAATCGCAGATTAGCAAAAAACTAGGGTTTCTGTTACACAAACTTTAAACGCGTTTTTCCCGAAACGCAAAATTTCGCACGCCGTGCAACGTAGCTCGTAAACTAATTACCCGATCTTTATGAAACTTGATATATAGATTCTATAAACAATTGGCCTCAGCAAAGTTATTATCAATTATTTATATCAGAAAACACGTTTATTTTTCATAATGTCGCCATTTTTGCAATTTGGCAAATTTAAAAAAAAAGAAAAACGTCATGCTGAGCGTTTTTGCATAAACTAACGATTCCATTTGGATTTTTTTTTTTAAGATCATTTTTGTGCACTGTACGTTGCACGGCGCAAATACAGGATGCCATCTTCAAGCCGTTATTCCACGATTATTATTAACAATTAAACTTAAAAAAAAATATTTTTTGTTATACTATAACATGAATAAATGATACCAGAAATTTCAAATCAATCCACGCATTACAATTTTTCTTTTTAATTCTTGAAAACAGGCCATTTACACAGGGCTCCCCCCTTAAATTTTGAGCAGCATAGCCATGTTTTCTCTCCATTTTCGATGAGCATACGCTACAATATTCATTCGTATTCGTTAATGTCTCATTCTTGAGGAGCCCATAAGAAAGCAACGCAAATTGAATTGACATCGGTTTGGCAGACTCGGCTTTTTCAGCAGAATGCCGGTAAATTCTTTGATCGGGGACCAGGGTATGTCGGTTTAGTGTTGCGATCTGGACACCGTGCTCCAATTTTTCGGCTCTGTGAGCCAGTTCGAGGAAAGCCGAGCCGAGCCGAGCCGATCCGAGCCGCGCGACGTCGACGAGGAAAACCGGGGGCGGATATACCGGGTCGCAAGCTTTGACGCGTTAATTGCGATCGCTCGCTCGAGTGGAAGAAATTGGGCGGCGAGGAGGATCGATCGAACGACTCGTTCTCTTTTTGCACAACCAACGTGTCCGGAAATTCGGCGATAAGTTGCGAAAATTTCGAGAATCCAGGCATTCGGCCATTTAGGCTCTAATTACCGGAGATAAATGGCTGATCAGCGGTCTCGTGTTTGATTTCGTGTAATTGGCCGGCTGTTTGCGCCAATTCTCATTTCAACAGACGTTCTTCTTGACAATCGAATCAGTCGAGTTAGTGGAATTTTATATCACGTGTGTAATCCAATTGATCATTTCTGTTTCGATTGATGAAACAGCTGGTTGCTTGCTTGTTTGCAGCTGGATTGTGGAGTTTTTCGGGTTTTTTTTTAAAGCGTGTGATAATTTTTTAGAATTTGCGAGGAGTGAGTTTTAATGAGTTCCTTTCTGCTTTTGATTCGGTGGATTTAATAGGGACGAAAATAAAATTCGCACTGTTCGTTCTTTCAAGTCTTGTCTAAAAATATACGTTTGTGTAAAATTCTACGGTTTTATTCTTGTTTCTCTATTTTTCGGCTTCTGGATAAAAATATGAATTTGTGGAAATTCAGCTAGAATAATCGTCCCGTTTTTACTTCGCTAGATTCTTGTCGAAAATTGTGAATTTCTGGAAAATTCCACAATAGTATCCCCCCTTTTCTATCTTTACATTGTCAACTAAAAGTATGTGCAATTCCACAGTCCTATTTAAGCGTCCTATTTTTCTCAGTTCTCTGTATCTCCAAATGCATTCAGATTTGCAGTCTAGGTATAATTCAGTTGTAATTATTGCATATCCGATGAAAATAAAAATCGATCCAGAGCCTACTCACAATTTGTTGAATTCTATCGGCCTTTATATTTTATTCTCTCGGTTCTGAATTTTATGGATGATGCATGCATTAAAATTCGCTGTCGAATTATAATATAAATATAATTAATGCATGCCCGATGAAAATAACATTCGATCCACAGTCTAATTACAATTTTGTTTCATTCTATCGTTGTATTTTATTCTCAGTGTTCTGAATTTCATGGATGATGTATGCATTAAAATTCGCTGTCAAATTATAATTCAACTATAATTTATATGGACCTGTTGAAAATGGTATTCTGTTCATAATTTATTTACAATTGCTTTTACCGACGTTTGTACTTTATTTTCTTTGTATTCAAAATTGTAATTCAGCTTAAATGCATGTAAAACATACATCCCCCACAGTTTCAATTACAAAATAATTAAACAATTTTTCATATATTACATGAAACACGTTCCCATTCCTTTTCTCAACAATTATTTCCACTCTTCTGAAATAAACAATATTGTGAAGACCTAGAGAAAATACCGACAGTTTCAAGAATACTTGAAAGGTCCACGGTCTAGATTTAACCCTTAGCACTCGAGTGGTGATTCAGAGCTGGCACTAAAAATTGCTGTACCATTATTCAAAATATTGTTTACATTATTAAATATTTTGATATCTAATCAATTACTAAACATTTAAGTATTGTATGAGGTATTATATCAATTACATATCGATAAAATGAAAAAAAATAATATAGTAGAATGGAATTATTTTAGGTTGGAAGAAATGTTTAATTTTCCAGTTAACATTAAACCTACCACTGCCGGTCAAATGGCCGGTTTTATATTTTTCATTTTACAATTATTGAAAATACAGTATTCTCGCGATAAATGTCCCAAATGTCTGGACGATAATTGTCCCTGAACTATCCCCACTCCTGCGGGGTATACCCCGTGAGGGGCCCTAAAACTTGAGAGGCCTCGGCCGCCGAGAAGTGTAACATGATACGAGTCGGGTATATCGGTGTGAGACCAGGAGACCACTACTAATCCAATGACAAAACTTCTTTATTTTTCATTATTTTTTTTATGGAACTTTCACCAACATGTTCCTGGAATTTTTCTAATGAAAATGATACCAAATATGATATAATTCCGATGATATTTACGTGTGTAATGGACGATAAAATTTTCGTGCGCATGGAAGGACAGCGTATGGGAAAGAAAGAGACGCGGCGAGTCGCAGTCGCCGGCACAGTTCAAAGGCCCGCCGGGTCCTCACAATATAATCCCAATAAAAAACTTTTTTATTATTACTAATTTTTTTATGAGACTTTCACCGATATGTTTGTGACATTTTTCTGATTAAAATGATTCTAAACACGATATTATGTTTACATTTCTCGGCGACCGAGGCCTCTCGGGCTTCCCAGTCCATTTCTACGTTCGGCACAAGTCAAAGAATAGTATCCCTGGACGATAATTGTCCGAATACTGTATGATGTTGCTTACATGAAAATTGATTCGATAAATATCTTTATCCAAGCACATATTGTGTTAAAAATTGCACAAAATCTAAATAAATAGAGCCTTGTCATTTTCGTAAGCTAAAACATTTTGGTCGATTTAGTGCTCGGTAGGTTTAGTGTTAAAATAGCTTCGAGTGTAAAGGGTTAGGCGTCCACGTTTTGCGAAACACTTTCGCCGACACTCCTTCGGCAGCCAATTGTTAGAATCGGTAAAACAACAACTGCGGCGACGGCGCGGCGGCTGACGGAATATGCGAGCGCACAGCCGCGGTTCCGAATATACATACTCGTAAACCGTCGGTCGATCTATTGCGTCGACCTCCGTCTATTATCCGGCGCGTTAATACGGTTTCAGATGCAGAACAGTTTATTGTCTACTCGACGACGAAGCCGTGTTTAATCCTCGGACAGAGGCGGAGGGGGATTAATTGCTTAAACCCGGCGATTCGAGTTGCCGCGAGATTTATTCCTCAACTTCGTGACCGATTGCGAGCGATCGATGCCGACGTGCCGGGACAAGCTGGATATAAAGGAGTTCGAACCCTGGATACGGGAGTCGATCAGGCTTATCCATTAGGCACTTTTGGGACAGGCTCTGCTCGAATTTTCGAAGTTGGGGAAACTGTTTTGGCTGGAAAAATTGGTAGACATTGCAGGAAAAAAAATATACAACTTCGACATGACAGTTATTTAAAGTTTGAGAGGATTGTAGATCGTTAGTGTGACTGTGCGGGATGTTAACTGTAGCATTGTTTCTAGTAAAAATGTGTTCGTAGAAAAATAATCACATTTAAAAAAAGTGTCACAATCAAAGTAATTTTTTTTTCATGAAGTAAAAATGCAAAGCTTCAAATATACGATCTTAGCAAACCGTCAGCTTACTTGTATTTTTCAGAACTTAACCAAATTTGGAAGAATGAATATATTAGTGTAAAAATTAATTTTTATTGAAAATTTTTTAACAGACAATTCCGTCAGCCATATGTGGCTGACATGGCAGTTAACATGCTAATCTGTAATTGCATTATAGCATGTGAGAAATATAGTAAGTGTATCAATAAAATGAAAAATAATTGATGGTTGCGGGTGGATAAGATTGACGAGTGAACTCGTCCAGTTGGATGAGCGAGCCAACAAAGTCCGAGTTCTGATTGTACGATTTAGCCCTTTGCACTTGGAGCTATTTTAATTCGAAAATTAAACATTTTTACCGACTTAGAACAATTTGATTCTATATATGATTTTTTACTTTTTATGGGTATGAAATTCACATAATACCTCATACAATACATAAATGTTTAGTAATTGATTAGATGCCACCATATTTAATAATATAAACAATATTTTGAAGAATGGTACAGCAATATTTAGTGGTGATTCTGAGTCACCACTCGAGTGCTAAGGGCTAAAACACGTTAGTTTTATGTAGGACCGGAGACACGGAACTTTATCCTTGGCGAATCACCTGTACCGTTAATCACGGAAGTGCGAAAATTAATGTATGTATGTAGAACTTATGCGTTTGTTCCTCACGCGACGAAACAGCTCGCCAGATGTTTAATTGTCTTTTGCATAGCGCGGACTGTGCACCGGCGGCTTCGGAAACGTTTTGGCATTAGCGGCCTTAAACCTATTGTTCAGCAGAAATTCGAGCCTTTCACGGACCCCGGCATTGTACGGTTATTGCTGGACTTGCGGGCCTTTGTGTGTTCAGACTTCAACTGACAATGAGTCTGAACAAACTCGATAAAATACAAAAGTCAATCCGATTTACCCTGTTCACGGATTATTCTAATCCTTCCAAACACGGGAAACAATATTTTTTCTGCCTCCCGATTATTCATAAATCTGGCGCGTGTTATTATTAATTAACCCTTGGACAATTTCGCCTACTTTTCCATTCACTTCTTTAAGGACATCGTTTATTTTCTTCTTGGAATCGATATAAATAATTAATAATTTCAAGTGATTGCTACGAACCTTGAATTTGGATTGAACGTTTATAATTCTGGGTAAAAAATGTACGCGCATTTCGCTGTCCAAAGATGATCTCGCAACAGGAAAGACTAATAATTAACTATAATTATTATTTACTCGATAAAGCAATTTTTACTTCACGCTATTTGTCAATTCACCATAATAGTTGTTTATTTTATAGTATGTAGTTGTTATTTTCTGTAAGTAATTTATCTCTTTTTTAAGTAATTTTATTCGTTTCGATACATTAGACAATATGGACTTCCATTTTGAACATAATTTGTAATGTTCTATTCTTGCGCGCTTTTCGTAACGAAGGAATAAATAAATAAGACCACGACCGTCTCTATACGTTAAATTAGAATCTGATAAGAATAACACCGTCGGAGGTCATCCGAAGGTCACGGACTATACATAGTCAAATTTGTATTTTTATTCACTTTGAGGTTATAGTAGTAAAAATAGGTTACCTTATTAGAAAAAGTACCACCGAAAGAAATATTTACCCCGACAAAAATAACTTAAATAAATATCTAGGAGCAAGACTGCTGATTTTATTCAAATTCTTAAAGCAAGATCACAACTACCTCTTTGGTTCCAGTACCTATCAATTGCTTCAGAAAATCCTCATTTAGCACAAAACTCCACAGTTCAACAATATTAATAAATTCCCCGAAAATTCCACGACCTACTCACCCCAAAGATAAATCACCAACAATTCTCACCCCGGGCAATCTCGACAGTGTCATCCAAAGCCGCGCAACCTCAACCGGAAGTCCTCTTGCACATCGAAACCTGGCATCGCCCAATAAGCAGCCAAAGATTTGACAGCGGGTAGTCAAAGTTGAGCAACAATCCGATGTAGGTATCAGCTTTCAGCACGGACTGAACGATAAACTGTTGTTATCTGTCCCAAGTTTGTTCGCAACGGTCTACTACAAGAAGAGATCTAGCAACGATCTCCCTTGGACACGAGGATGTTGAGAAGAGATTCTCTCTGCTCGCAATGGTCGCAGCTGCACACGACTCGACCAACAACTAACTGTTGGCTATCGGGTTGACCTCGACAATGACTCACGGGTCACCGGTGCTGATCGTTTCTCTTTCACCTAGCCAGGACTCTCCGAGAGGCGAGGAGAGGATCGCGAGATCGATCGATCACAAAAGAGAGAGGGGAAGGGGAAGGAGGAGGAGTTGATATTCGCCTTGTTCGGTTCTTTGCCAGAGGACTTCCGAGCCAGTGGCTCGCCACTAATTTTCACCAGTTTTTATCGCGGCGATCTACTACGCGCGTCCCGCTACTATGTATTATACTATACCGTGTGCGGCCCCCGCCACTCTAAATGCTCTGGGTTGGCCAACTCGGGAAACGGACCAACCAAACACCAGCTGAGACTCGCGCCATCGAGAACTGTGAATCATCGCGATTGTGTTTGCTTTTCCAGCTATAAATGCTCTACGCATCGCGTGACTCGGTTTCCATTTGGTTTCCCGAACGGTTAGCTTCTTCGGAGACGTCAGCGTCGTTGATGATCAACTTTTGCCACTTTAGCTTCAACAGCAAAGCTACCAGCGTTGGTCAAATGGACGGTCTGAAATTTTCGATTTTGCAATTCAAGAAATCATAGAGATGCTTTCATTAGCTTCGTCGCCTTCAGTATTGTTGATGATCGCCGCTTTGCTACTTTAGCTCAGCTCGGCGAACATTCTGCCAGATATCCCACGGAATGTTGTTCGAAAAAGAGTAATACATATGAAGTATGTATACGAGAAGCATCTGTTTCAGGTTAGACAACGGACTCTGTGCGGTAGCGACAGTTTTTTTACAAATATCTTTCAGAAGAGGTACAGGAAAAAGTTATTCACAATTATGTACCCCAACAACATATGTATCTCAAGGTCATTGACATCGGAGAGGATCCCCCTATTCCGATTAATTACTCAATTTCTTTATCATTCGTAAATTTCCTAGACAATTAACATATGGTTATGCTTGTTCTATTCGATAATATTGACAACAACGAAACAGAATTTTATTCTAATTTAAAAGCAACTAGTAACATAAATATTTAGCAGACTTTGCACAAAAGTAGACGGGGTTAATACATTCGAAACAATATACATAATAATAGTTCTGAATTGTCTTCGAGCTTTTTTTGTGTTCCACCTAATCACTTTCCTATCATCCATCCATAAAATCTGCGATTCGGCAGTGAGCGCAACAGTGCCGCATTTTTCATACCGAAATCGATCGAAACCGAATCAAGTTTTCAGGCGTTCAACTATGGGGATGTTAGACGACATTTGACGGCCGTCGAGTACCTCATTTGCGTCATCGTTGTCGATGAGCGCACCTAGTCCAAGGCTCCGCGGATAATTATGTTAATGGCCAGCTCTCCGAGCGGTTTTCGATAGTAAACAAACACGTTCGACGATTCTGCCATTGACATTGACACGCCAGCCAGCCATTCAGGCAGATGCTCCGCTAATAACAGACAAAGAGAAAGAGAGAAACGGAGAAGGAGAGAGAGAGAGAGAGAGCATCCACGACGAGAGATGCATCGACAGAAAACGCTCGTGAATAGGACCGCGGCGAATGGCGTCGCGGCGCGGCGCTCGGTGTTTCGCTAATTGGGCTCGATTTTCGCATTCCTCGTTCTCCCGTTCTCTACCACCGTGGCCGACAGAATCCACGGTTGCGAAAGAATCGAGGCGAGAATGCCCGTGGCCGCGTCTTGGCGCGATGAAATAATTCACGTCGTTCAAAGCGGCGTTTCTACGGGGGACGGATGATGGAAATTCAAAGCGGTCCCTGGGAAACTTGAAAGACTCCGTTCCCGCTACCTCCAGAAGCTTATCGCCCTTTCCCTCCTGGACACGATAACGCGACCTTCGGTCCGTTATCGCGCCACATTCTTCAGGGTTTTTTTTTCTTTGTACGCATAGTCGCACGCCGAAGTCTAGATACGTCCGAAAATTTCCAAAAGTCTCTTTGGCGTCTTGTGGACGTTGCAACAAACACGGAATCTACTAATTGTTTTTTGATATTTTGCACTGCGGTTTTTTGCAATCTTCAGATTTTCGTAATAATTCAAATAGAAAATAAAAATATTCTGAATCGATTGTGAGAAGCAGGAACTGAATACAAATTTATTTCATCCCTTAATGAGTTTATTACAACATTACATTATCCTCAAATTAATATAATCTGTTGCTGTTTTATATTTCACCTTGTCAAATTCTTGGAGTGTCCCAAAAATCTTGTATTTCGTTGAAAGGGGCAATTCCTGAGGTGACTTGAAGTAACTTTTTCCTTTGCGAAAATGTTCTCCGCGGTTTTGTTCAGTAGTTATTAACGAAAAACACGGACCAATCAGGGCGCGGCTACAGTGGACAGATTCCGGCTCGGCCAACGCCGACGCCACACTCAGCCGTAGCCGCGCTCTGGTTGGTCCGCGTTTTTCGTTAATAACTCCCTACTGAAGTTCTTAAGGAGCAAAATAAGAATTTATACGAAACTCGGAATTGCTCGAAGCAATTGAAAGAAGCTGCAATTTAAATAAATAAATCGAGCATCGGGTTCTATATATTTGTTCAAGAAATTCCGATTTTATACAAAGACCTGCAGTCTACTAATAAGAAAACACCATGAACGGTTCCGCTCCAATTTGGACGAAACTTTACAGGATTGGACACCGGCCAAAAATATTAGACAGGTATTTTTTGAACTGCGGTATCTCAAGTTTAAGAGGTACAACCACTCACCGAAGTTCGAACTCTTGAAGGAGAAATCGTAACAGGTTACGGGCACAAAAAATTTGTACTAATAATAGCAGGTACAATTAACTAACTAGCGGACGTCAGAGAGAATCAACACACAAGATCATTGATAAGCAGACTACGGATCGTTATGGTAGATAAAAATAAAGGAAAAAAAGAAAGAAATAAAATTCGTCGTAACGGAAAGGGGTTGAAGAAGCTTTTAAATAAATGAGAATTTGCCTCTTATTTAAATTGCTTCAACATGGCGAAATAATAAAAATTGTAATTTTTCCACGGTATCGAATTTAGCAAGTCCGTGTTGGTACGTGCTCGTTTTTGCGGGATATATCGCGGACCCGCGAAAGCAAGCTATCGGAAGATCGATCATTTCGAGACGTCGAGCGGTTTTCGCATCGTCGAGACTCGACGTCCCCGCGCGTGCACGCGTTTCCCCCGTGTTCCATTCTAATGGGAAACGCGAGAGCCGCGCGAACAATAGCCGCATCGCTGCATCTTTCACTGTTCGCCGCGCGTTATCTCTCCGCGTTTATGAACGAGGACAACCGGGGCTGCTCCGGAGCTCTCTCCCCCGAGCACGCGGCCAAATCGGAAGGGGGGAAGAAAAAACAACAAAACGCCACCCGGGAATACGCACTACACATACAATAGAAGCTGGTTCTTATTTTTCGACTTCCGATTTTTTCTGGTCGGGACTTCTCGTGTAACGATATCGAAAACAACTGATTTTTCAGAATTTCTTTTAGAATAGCTATTGGATATGTAACACTCTGGCTCAAGGGCAATCAAGCCACGCCCACTCGCGTCATTGAACGGAACAACAATATAATCTAATGCGAATCTAACCTCGCGATCCAGAGTTTCTTTACGAATATTGTTTCTTGGACAAGAACAAGTGCAGATTGCTTTGGCTCTGTCTAACTGAAGAGCAATGAAGCCACGCCCAATCAAGCCATTGAACACAGGAACAATTTAATTTGATGTAAATCTAGCTTCGGAGGTAGAATTTTTTAATGAATATTCATTCTAGGACCAAGAATGCATATAGAATGCTTTGTAGGACATCTCGAAAATCATAATTAATTAAATGGATTAAAATTATAAACATCGAATGGATAAAACAAAAGGCTCGTATAGTCAAGCGAAAGACGTTAGTCGCACAGTGCGGACGCGGCTTAATGATCGACCCTTCGCCGCCACTGCCGCCGCCGTCACCACCGCCACCGTCGACGCGGGCTCTGTTCGCTGACTCTCGTCGTCGCCCCGGAAAACTGCGCTATCATCCTTTCTGCACCGCGATGATCTTGACAGTGACCGTGACGATCAATGGCGCCGTCAATTAGGCGAACCACAGTGGCGCGTACTTACGCTCGGCTCCACCACCGGGCCCGGGGAAAAATTTATCAACCGTTCTTCGGCAAACACGCGCTGATCCGAACAAAAATGATCACACACGCCAACAACCGCGCTTGCTTGTTGACTTTTGTCCACGGTCGAGCGCGGTACATAAACACGCGACATGAGAGAGGCATCTCCTTATATTCTCTTTCCCTCTCTCCTCGTAGGTCACCCTCTCTCTCATTCGTGATCCAGATTTCAACCCCCTTCGTCGCCACCGACGATAGTCGTTCGAAGCGCTATTCATTGTCTTCGTTATTTCGCTTCACCTCATTCATTCGCTAATTAATGTCTTTTTGCTATTCGTTCTCGTGCTCATTGTGCACCGCGTTTACCTTATGCTTATTTCGCTGGCACTCGTTAGTTCGCTCTACAGACACTGAAAATTTCTTTATTTTAGCTTCAAACCGTGTAATTGAAAATTTATTCGAGGAGAGTCTAAGAATTCTTAATCTCGTCGAAGGGATTCTAGAAATCAGTATGTAAATAAATATCTACTTCTTATCACTATATTATTAAACAAAATGTAATATATGGGACCACCCAGATATTTTTGCCATCCAAATGAAAATTATTTTTCTAAAGAGAAATTCAGTATGAGAAAGAAGATGTTTATCAAAATCAAGTGAAACAAGATCTTTATACATATGTATCATTCGTGCATCCATGAATTAAGAAATCGTTTATGTGTTCGCATTAATATGCCACACTCGTAATACTAGGATATCGCACAAGGTTCAGACCGGAAACGTGCATTTAAAAGTATAACAAAGATATTAATCGGACGATACTGTTTGCTCACTAACAAGACACTGTTTTGCCTCGTGGTTTTCTCACACCATTAATTGAGACGGCAAGCTGAGAAACAAGTTGATAACAAGTACACGTGTACAACTCTGAAAACGGAAGTTCTTTCACTACAAACTTGCTTTTCGATTTTGAAACCCGAAAACTGGAAGAGTTAACACCCGCTAGGGTTTAATTCATGGTCTACTCGAATAATGAATTAAGAGATAAAACAATCGCTCTAAATCATATTGAGAGAATAGGTCAATACTGTATCCACTCCGTAACTGTCGCAAAGGTTTCTACCGTAATTGTCAAAATTTTATACGCACTGCTGGGAGGTCCTCCTTGAAAGCAGTAAACACGCTCGACGAACGAGCCAGCTATGGGTCGAGTCTCGGTGAGACTAATGCAAGTTAAGCAAAAGATTGCGACTTTTTCAATTTTTGATTTTTTTTTATGAAACTAGTCTTTCTTTCGAAACCAGTCTAATTTTACTAGTCTTTCATTACCTCTTGGTCTCGGTTCACGATTCAAAAGTTATCCAAGTTAATAAATCGTTACGAAACATCGCTTTTTGCACATCAGTTAAAACAATTGAACGAAGTTCTTTCGTCCAATAAGATCCTCTGCATAATTTCTTTGCTCGAAGTCGCTTTTAAAAATCGAATGCTGGCCGACAATTTGTCTCGGCGCGAAAGTCACCGAACGCAATATATTGATTTAAACGAATTATTAGCTGATTACAAGGCGGGAATTGTTTATTCCGTTGAAAATAGCCGCACCGGCGTGGCAGCCCTGCGTAACATTGTACGAATTATATAATAGCAATATTTCCGTTCAATTATTACGCAACGAAGACGACAGACAATAAATATCAGCAGGTAGCGGAACGGGCAGGTGAAAATATTTGCTCGCGATGCGTTACGATATCGGCACGGCACGGATCGCTAATGTATGCTCCGGTGTGTCCCTATAGTATTCCCGAAGCCTAGCTCTGCGCGCAGTTTGTTCCGCTTCTCGCGTAATAATGTTAATGCATCCGCGAGTTGCATTTTCTTTCGCCTACGCGTGTTACGGCCTTGAGGCGCGCGACCGGAAGCCAGCCTTAGGCGAGAGTTATGGCAGAGTCGTCGTAGATGATGCTCCGTCAACACCTGGCATCGAGAACTATCGAAATCCTATCGATACGCAATAATACAGTACACTCGGATATGAAACAAAAAATTTTTTTTCAAACGATAAACAGAGTGTCTCAGCTAAATAATAAATATCTAATTTATTTACTGTCGTATGAAAAAACTTCTTGAGATAAAGTTATACTGTATCAAGGGCTTCGTGTAACGGTTTAAAAAAATTAAATTGACCTTCACATGTACTCTACGCTTCCATCTACAAAAATACTATCAACGTCAAATTATGCTGATAACATTGAACTTTTGTTTGAAACATTTTCCGGTATCGTCATCTAATAATAGAATGCAAAAAATACGAAATTGAAAGGAAAAATGCTAAGTTGCCCAGATCATTACCCATTCTGTTAGGTTCTGGGGACCTTATCGCCGGTCTTAGTCTTGCCCAATATGTATGGGCAAAGTATTGTAAGGAAATGTAACATGTTGCTAATGACCTTTGATGTTGAATCAACATTAAATAATTAAATAAAAAAAAATAATTTCAGAGATATTCGAGGGGATCGATTTAAATGGGACACTTCGTATAAAGTCTTCTAAGTAGCAGCGGTATTAATTTTGTGACAATAAAACAATACTGTATTCAACACGTTAACGCTAGAAGTACCAAGAGGTGGAAACTGGCTGAATTGATTTTATTATATAAATTACGAAAATGCGTTTGCTGGGGCTTCAATTATTCACTATTCCTGTAGTCTGCGCAAAACTGGATCAATCTACTGAATTCTCTCTGAAGCACGTTTACGTCTTCGATAATAATTGGACTACGGATTCTTATGCAAAATAAAATTTGTCATTAATTGCAATATATAGGAGCTACGTAGACTTTCGTTTGTTTTTTAAAAATCCTAATCAGTTAAAAATAGAAAACTATCTTTGAGACGTTTCTTGATCAGTATCTATACTCGACATAAAGATTGCAGAAATTAAGTATGTTATCGACAGCATTGTCTTCATATCAACGAATCGTGGGTTCCCAAGAGCATTTCCTCGGTGAAGAAAGGAATCTCTTAAGCTGAAGCCACACGGGGCAGGAGGAGGCCGCGTGAGAACCCTACAGGAAACCGGAAGTGTACGAAATTAGTCTAATTTCGTGCGCGACAAGTGGAAAAACGCTCGCTAGTGGCGACTCCGCATCGCTCGAGGGCACACGCGTGCCGCATCATGAATCCGCTCGTGTTCGCTGCTTAAAATTAGGCGAATCAGCTCCGCGAAGGGCCCGATATAATCATTCTACACGTTCACTATACCGGTTGCGCCGTTTACCCTCTGCAACCCGATCTTTCAAAGTGTTAGTTTTCCCCTCGTCACCACGAAACAATTTATGCAACAACATACGTAATCGAAATGTAATACAAATTTAAATGTGAAGACATAATAATAAGCAAATCCAAATATACCAGGAATAAAAAATTATATGGAACATTTACTTGTATGTATGTACAATGAATCCATTGTATGCTTCGTGTATGCACTGTATAAATTATAATATAAATATATAATAATAAGGAAATTTAAATATTATAATACGAATAAAATATAATTGTTTATTGTTAATATAATTGTTTTCAATCTTTTTCAATGTTTCCAAATAACTCAATGTATCATAGAAGTTGCAATATGTTAGAGAATATTGTATTGTAATATATTACAGAAAATTAAATCTTATTAAGACCGAACAACGCAGAAATAATTTCTAAGTTAAATTTAATTGTTCCACTTTTGATTTCATTGACTAAATTATTATACAATGGATTCTGTTGGTTCTTTTAGGGATTGCAATTTAGCAAGAAACGTGTTAAAAACAACAAAGAAAGTATCGTTAATAGATACATTAGTTTTCGTTGGGTGGGGGATTAGGTATTGGCAAAATCGCATAAAAGGAAGCGTTGTTGGCCAACAGAGGGCCGTGCGAAACGCCAGTTCCGTTTGAGCATCGCGTGGCCGAGACGTTTTCCTTGCGGCGATAAACCCGAGGCTTCTTATCTATCCGCGGAACGATAATCGCGATTATGTGGTGTGACGACTGCGATATGACACGAACAACACACACGCACACGGACACACAATAAAATTGCGAACACCACTTCTTCCCTGTGTGCGAGGGCAACGCACAGTGGCAAGTTCGCCGAAATCCTAGCCAACAGTAATATTTTTATATCTACGGTAAATTGTTGGAATAAATTGCACTATTTTGACTCTATAGTAATAATTAGCGGGCTTTTATGCGAAATAAACATTTCCAGAATTGCTTGTAACATACAGGAGCTACATAGACATTTATTTCTTTTCCTAATAATTTTAATGATTTGAAGATAATTCACCAATATTTTCAAATTCTTTAAATCTCTTTTCAAATCTACCAAAAATGTTTATTATATGTGCTCCATAAAGAAGTCTATTAAAAAATGTCACTAAATTAAAAAAAAAAACACAAACATGTATTCCTGACTCAACCTATAGTTTTAGTGTTAAACTTCTAACCTGCAACTCTTCCACCGTCTACTTTGACCCTAAGTATTAAAATGTTCACATAATTATTCAACTTCTGACGATTTAATTGAACGGATAGATGTGACATTAATAACAATAGAAAGACCAAGGCATCTGCGAGAAGTACCTTCACAGATATGTTGAAAAAAAATTTGTAAATAATATTGTGACTGGTCCTGAACACTGTCGATTGTATAATTGTGTATAATGTCCGCCATCTGAGAGTTTAGTCGTCAATATAAAAATGGTGGATCTTGGCAAGCTTCTGAAGCTTCTCGGAAAAAATTCTCCAATCATGTCCATCCTCAGCAAAGGGACGACACACTGATACAGTTTAGTATCGTGGTTCACAGTTAAAGCGTACCACGTTCACGTTCCGGATCGATAGTCGCCAGCCAGAAAGATTTTAATTGGTCAGCTGAACAATTACGAACGCCTCGACAGCGAGAACTACCAAGCCAAGTCAAACCGCGGAAGCTTCAAATCTGTGATCGACGCACAGTGGGCTGTGGAACCCCTATTTTTTGTGTCCAAAATTATTTTAGCGTTGTTTCAAGGTTTAAAGGTTAAAGTACAGTAAGTCGTTGGACTCGTCTCGACACCAGCTAGAATATTACGATGTTCTCAGAATGATGGCCCCGCACACATAATCATTTAAAATTTTTACAAAATATGAAACTTCGAAAATTCAATTTTCTCCGCGGAAAACAGGTTTCCATCTCGCTATGCGACTTTCTCTCTCGGAACAACGAAACATCCTGTAAACGATCACGAGTTTAGTTCTCAGCTTCCGTCTCGCAGCAACGATCAGAGGAAGCTTTCAACGGGGAAAGTCGGCTTTCCACTGACCGAATCCGATTCAATTTAGACGAGTTTCGATCGAAGATGCAGCACAACTTCAGAACTTAGTCTGCTGGTTGCTGAAACGTAGGCAGATGCCGGTTACACGCCTACGTGTTTCTAAATAAGTCTTATTCGTAGGACGCACGGGAGCCGATCCTCTAAGACCGGTCAGCGAGGCGAATCGTTATTCGAATGAATCATTGCGATCTTTCGTGCAAATGGAACGGTGAAGAGAGATTCCTTTACTGTGTTTTTGCTCGAAAGGGCCGTGTTCAATTAAAACGCGCTACATTCCCCCACCTAAATCCACCCTTAACCAATCACGAAAAAACTGAGGTGACGGCGGACAAAACATGACCAGACATAAGCAGAAATCGAAATCACAAGAACGTGCAAGTAACCACCCCGAACATAGAACGCAATTACACCACTCGAAATCGCGAATCAATTTGCATCATAGTGTAATACAGTGTACATAGATCCAAACACGTATCATTTATTGCACAACCAAGATGCTCAGTATCACTTGGTACATACTGAGAGAGGGCGACAACCCACCTATTGCAAAAATATTTTAATTCGTTCGTTGATCTGATCGTACGATCTGTTCTCGTAATTGTTGGCTAACGTAAACACTGACAACACAAAAAGCACGTTATTTGATATTCGTTAAACTTTCACCACTGGCGGTAATGAGGCCTCACTGACGAAAATGAGACCAAACGTGACGTTATTCGAACTACTTTCAGCCCTAGTACATAATACGTATATGTTTTTCACTGAACCGGCGGCGCTCGTGTTAGAATTTTAATTTAAAATTGTTCGAATAATTGTGCGTTTGGCCTCGTTCTCATCGGGGAGACCTCACTTGCCCGTCAATCAAAGTTTTACAAACATAAGCGTGGCAAAAACAAGCGAATTTTTTTTATTCCGTTGTCCAAGTTTTATCCATTTAAAGCAGCATCTAGATAAATTATTAAAAAATAGTGAAGAACTATAACCGTTTTCGTTGCGAATGGTAAAAACGTTGACTGGCTGGTAAGAAAGTAAAGAGTTAACTCATCATTCGGGTTTGCTGTAACCTGCGGAACATTTTTTTCATAATTCAACAAATAAGTTGTGTAGTACGTGGCTACGTCCCATTTGTATTGATTGTAGCAAAATGTTCCGGCTGTCAATTTCATTTGTCTTACGTTCCGAAATGTTCATGATGGAAAAGGCCTCTCGGTTAGTTATTTTATAGCGGCATTTATAACCGTAACATTTCTTTGAACTCTGAAAACATTAAAAAGAATTCGCCGAATAAAGTAATCACGTGGTTCCCGCCGCGCCATCTCGTCCCGAGGGAGCGAGCCGGAGAAAAAGAAAGGATTTAAAATTCGAATCAGTTCGAAACTGTTCGGAACGTCACTGTAAACGGTTCCGGGTAGCCAGTAGCAATTCTAGGTATACGTCCGCGGCGGAATGTTCAGCGACTACTGCCCCGGCTGGATGCCATCTTTCTGAAAATCCTCTCAAGCACCGCAATCGCCTGTACCTACTCTTCCCCGAGTACCTAACCGGTCCGAAACACATTTCCCTGCCACGGTCTTGTGCCGCAGACTCTAGGCAGCGCATAAATCCCGCATGAGACCGCGGCTTACCTACGTAAGCGACCCTACGCTACCCGGTAGCATTACGACCCACCACGCAGCACACAACTTCTGCTACGACACGTATAATTTTGAATTAATAAAAAGACAAACGAACAGTCCCGAAACTGTTCAGAACGGTTACGTAAAAGTCTTGCTTGAAACGGTTATGCAGTAGATACCTTTATTTTTTATTACTGCGGTACATATCATGCTTCGAACGTACTTTATTTTAATATTATTTCTAATTTATCTCGAAATAATGATATTTTATGGAAGAATGTGTTCTGAATAAAAACAAAAGTTTGGTGGCTCTCAAAACCAAATACAACATTGTAAATTTAATTGTACAGGGCAAAATATTTATTTTTACGTATTTTAGTCTCATAGAGGAAAAATACCGCAGTAAAACGTACGCCCGCTGTAATAGGTACATTTACATTTACCCTACGTGTTTCCCACTTTGGCTTCCATGTCGGTTTTATAACCTCTTGTTTATTTTCTGCATTTCAGTTTATTTTGGGCGCTCGTCAATGAAGCCAGACATCATAAATGATACTCTACTAAATCTTTTATAAATACATAGTTTATGGACGTTCTATTTATTCGCTGCTTGAATCTTGACTGACTCTCGATTGCGAGACATTTCTTGTGCACGTTCGCATGGGAATACAAATAAATTCACAAAATTTGTTGTTACATTTATTAGAACTATTGTGGTAACGAAATCACGTTTAACCTTTCGCGATATTTCGTATCAACGCAGGAAATTTGAATATGGCGAATGTCTCTCCCTCGAATAATTGACAATTGCTCTTGTGAATGAATTCGATGTCTTCGCTCAATCTTTTCGAACCAAATACATACTAGCGAACCATGGAAACGAACTGTTAAGTTTCTGGACATTTCAGCGTGGGACATTTGAATCTCTCTCCCGCAAATATTCGAAAATTATTCTTGGCGATGAATTCAATTTCTTCATTCGATTCTTTAAATCAAATACTAGCGAATCATAGAAACGAACTGTTAAGTTTCTCGACGTTCCAGCGCGGGAAATTTAAATTGTCTTGAACGTCCCTCCCTCGAATAATCGGCAATTGTTCTTGGGAATGAATTCGACTTGTTCATTCAATCTTCAAGACCAAACACTGGTTACTAACCATTCTGTACTAAGCTATTATCTGTCGTTGACGTAGGTATTTGTTAAAGGAAAACACCGATTTAATCTCACTTTGTAGTAAAACAAACGAAAATGTCGTTCCTGTATATCACTCACAACCATGTTTTCCGATGAAGAAATCAACGAGTGAACAAATTAACGTGATATTTACCCGGCTGGCGAAACGCGTGGCATGTCGATAGGTGAAACGCGTGCACGACACTCTCGATGAAAACACGTGCGTATAGGTTATGTACGTAACGGCGTACGAGAAAGAGACGTCCGAGAGACTGAACGTAGAAGCGAGGAGACAGGAAACAAGTGCGAGGGGAGAAGGAGAGAGAGAAAGAGGGCGAGTGAGAGAGAGAGTCGGGGGAGAGACAGTAAGCGAGCGAACGATCGAGAGAGAGAGGGGGGGGGGAGAGAGAAAGAGACAGACTAAGGACTACTGCTGTTTTATTGGCAGAGGTGAACGACACTGCCTACTGCAAGGTGGATGCCTGTATATTTCGCATAACCGCTGCTCGTTGGAACGCACCGCAAGTTTATGGGTCACTGTATACTGTTTTCAAGTATATCCTCTCGCGCGAAAATAGTGCGGCTTCCCTACGGGTTGCCTCCTAGATGACGAAGCTAACCGAGGTTACGCTGTTGAATTAACCCACGCTCAGCCAATGCCGGGTCACTTTTGATCATGTGTGTTTATACACAGACGACCGTCTCGGCGCAGTATTGCATACCGCCGAACTCCGCAACAATCTTGTCTCCCCTAACCCCTTCCCGCAATATTTTCTTCATGGTTACGATGATTAGAAGACTCCCTCTCCTTCAACAATTTTTCTTTTAGAAAAAAAGCAATTGATATTCATGATATGTCTGCGCTTACTTCAATACCTAAAGATCGACATCCAAAGAACAAGATTCTACTTCGACTTGAAAAAAAGGAGTAACATTTAGTAACATCATTCCCTCCCTCTTTTTATTTTAATCGTCAGCACACTACACTTTCCACCGAAAAGAAAAATGTAAAACATGTAAATAATAAATAACCTTGTACGGGTCAAAAATGACCCAGTATTTATTCGCTATATTACTGATGTTCTTCAAAGAATTCTAAAATATGCAAGAGATAAGTTAGATAAGGTAGACAGCGGATTTTCGTGCAAAATGAAAATTTTCTACCTGAATTGCAACAAACTGGAGTGAAATGGAAATTTATTTTCATTCTTAATGTGTTTAATAGGCTGAAAATAATATAACAGTATTTTTAAATTGTTTTAATGTTTTTACTATTTCAAAGGACACTTACTAATTTTTGTAATAAATGCATCGTATCAGCTGTCTAGTAATTAGGAATAGGAGAAACGGGAAGAAAGAAGGAGTGAATGGAGACCGGTGTGTGTTGAATGCTTAGGTTAAGTTAGATCCGCATATTGTAAAACCAAGTCCGATTTCGAACCATGAGGCTGAATAAATAAAGATTATTATTATTACTAATGTTCTTTGATCTAATTTTCTGCTAACGCTTCTAACGACGCAAGCTAGATCGCATTTGTCGAATAGACCGCTCCGAAACGTTTTTAGGTATCTAATTGCAGCTATAACATTCACAGACGACAGTGTAATTTTTCCGTTTCGAAATCGCGGTCCCGACAGCATGTGCAGCCGAGTCGTTTTTGTAGATCAACAGTCTATGCCGTACGTGACGTCCAACTGTAAAAGCTAATAAGCTTGTACAGGTTATGTAAGAGCGATCCGAAGGACGAGCAGCAGGGGAACGGCCTAATCAACAAGAGCAGAATCAGAATTCGTAGCTAATCTGATTTTGTAGCTAACCGAACAGTGTCCCGTCATCGTGCAGGGTTTACAGAATTGACAAACAGAATCCCCGAGGCGAGCGATAAAAATACGTGACGTAAGGTGACTCGCACATGGCGCGACGGAAATTTGCAAGCGACGAAATGTAGATTTTCTGTCTTCGCGAATTATGCGATGTTGCCATGCACCGAGCGACAATATTTCACGAATGCAAATTTTTAGAGACATGATATACTTGGAGCGATTCCTCGGGAAATTGGATTTTTCTTCGGTATTCGAACGAATCGTCGGGAACCGTTCGAAAATTTCTATCGAAGGAAAATCGGTCGAGTAACGCGAACTGACCTCTGCTTTACTACTCCTCATCGATTTTCAGAACGTACGTCAATACGAACGTACACCGAACGATGTTCACAAAGCGGAAAGTTACCGCTTAAAACGCTGAATGAATCGAGCTTTCTACTCGTATTTATTTGCTATTACATCGTCCAAACAGAAATACGAAACAAACTTTCAGTTTCAGTATGGACGGGTATACCTTTGCCCAGAAAATTTTGAGGTTAGCTTCGGCGATTTCAGGCATACGCGTACCGAACAATCTAATGTATCACCTACAACAATATCAGATCACTATTATCTACGCGTATCGCTTGATATTACGTAATCAAGATTATTATTAAAACTTCAGGAACCCGAAACACTCTTCAAACTTGTCTTGAAGCAGATCCTACCGAACAATTCCAATCAGAAATTATACAACCATTTTCTGTGATTGCTGGAGTAATTGGTTTTGTCATTATCTCATCATGATTGTCTAATGATGCAATTACTCGAAACAGTTGAAACTGCATTGAAAAAAATCAGAGTGGAATGCATCTTAAAGAATGTACGTGTTGAAACCAATAACATCATTGGATGGTGACATTGTCTACCATCGGGATGTAATTCTCCTCTATCTATATATCGTAATTACTTAATATTAGAACAGCAGATGCGTTGCCAATTGTCATAGAGGTTCAAGGATGCATGCACTTTAGTAAAATGCTGTTTATCTTTGACCATAGTAATCTATACGATGAAATGAGAGTAACGCTATGAAAACAGAGTCTACATTCCCATGTAGTTCATGCAACGCGGATACAGCAATAGAGATGCGACCAATTCATTCGTGTACAGAAGTATAACGATCGATGAGACATCGAATAGACATAGTAGAGACATTAAGGACATTGCTGTATCCGCGTTAACTATTACTGTTCCATGGTATCGGGGAGGCGATCCACAGGCGAAACAATAACATGTTGACGGTAACTAACCTTTGAGCAGCGGTAACTGCTGTAGTTCAACGTCCTGGGAGTTACGGTAACGGGATGACCCCTGGGACTTCTTGGACTTCTTCTTGTGACATTTCATGTTGAAAGGATCTATCATATCCACAAGGTTGACAGTCGCCATGTTGGCGTTGGCAGAGGCACCGTGAGAGCCGGATGGAGGTTGAACGCTGGATATACGTTCGAGCCTCTGCTGGCCTTTACCGGCGCTGGACGCGACTAAAGAGGATTGCATCCACTCCGAGGAAGCCGCATTCCGCGTAGAAGAGGATGAACTCACTACAGTCACAATGAGGACAAATCGGTACTGCACGAGGTATTTTTTGTTTTCGTGAACCGAGGGGTTCGGTGTAGTGTGTGGTATCCCTGGACACGGTAACCTACTGTTCAGACGTTCCTGGGCCGGAGAGGGGTGAGACTTAATGGTCGTGCGTGCATAGCACGAGGAGGATATTTATCCGTGTGTAACAACGGGGACAACGTGTCGTGTTAGTCGTGTCGAGGGGGGTTCGGTGACTTGCTCAATCGACGAGATCCATCGAGTGTCACGACGAGTCCGAGAACGAAAATATTCGTACGGGTAATCGGCCGGCACACGTCGTTGTGTATCGGGCCAGCGAGCAAAGGGGCGCGATCGCTTGTTAGGCGTTGTCACACGCGAACGCACGCCCCGTCGTCGTATGTCGAATGCTCCCACCTACACCGTGTGGAGCACAGAGAAGCGGTGTACACCGTCACCGTGTCTCTCCTTGCTGGTTCGTACGGTGGATTATACGCGTCACCTGAAACCGAGACCGGTGATGATACGTCGTACCCGCCTCGGTCCCTCGGACTTTTTTTACGGTATACTCGATTCACGGGCGGCGTAGAGTATAAAACGGCTTGTGTGTAGAGCAGGCTTACCGTGTCGTGCCTGCTGCCTGCCTTACTGCTTGCTTGCTAGCTTGCTCGCTCGCTCGCTCGCTCGCTCGCTTGCTTGCTTGTCTGCCTGCTTTCTTGCCTGCCTGCCTGCGTGTCGGGTTCAGAGGAGCCGCGCGAGAGAAGAAGCACCGTTACGAAATAGCTCGGTAGACCCGTCTAGGAGGCGGTCCTCTCGCCGCGCAAAATCTATCTTCCCACAGGATTATCTTTTTCTTGTAGCGCACGCGGTAGCCGCACTCCGTACGCGCAGCCGAACGCACACACTCACTTAAACGCCGTGATGGGGGACGACACAGAGGCTCGAACAGCACTCGGCCGCCATCAGCTGCTCGGACCGACGAGCTTCTTTCATTTTTGCCGGAACCGACCGACAGACTGTTACGCGTCAACTCGCCGCCGTATTCCCGAGAGCATCGTACGGTTTTTTATCGCGTGCGCACCCACGGCCCACTACAATTTCAGCATCCACCGCACCGAGGATTTCAATGGAAAAAGGAAAAAAACCAGGTCCCTCGCACCGTCGCCCTCTTCACTTATTGAAAACCCGTCAAGAGGTGCCTTGTGTGCCTGAAAATAGTAATGTGCGCTCGGCAATCCTCGGCCGGAGATTGCCGATCGAACACGAGCCCGCACGAACCGTCCAGGGCGCGCCACTTTACGAATCTTTAACCCGGCCGCCATCTTGCGCCGTCGCTTTTTTCACTAGAACCTTCGACCCGTCTCGATACTATCGAAATCCTATCGATCTTTCCCTCGAGGCGCGTACGAACGAGCGAGTATACTAGAAATGCGATTATCGATAAGGTTATCGAAATGTTGTATATATTTAAATCTGCAAGTAATTGCGGCAATACATAATAAACACGTGCACTATAATTTATTCTACAATTCTCCTTCGCTTTGCTAATGCGGTATTTTCATTAAAAATTAAACTGTTATTATTAGACTTCGGACCTTCATACAAAATAAAAATTCATCTAATGGAAATTTTTGTAACGATTTTAGTAAATCGAAAGTAATGTATCGATGTTTTTCAATTTGTTTACTCTTTCTACAGTTTGAAATTATACAATTATAGTCATGTTTATCACAAATCCATAAAATCTACAATCTCTATATATGTATATAATTACTATTCTTATGGGTATCGTCCATAATATTATAATAATTTTGCTTTTCTACATTTTTTTAAGATGTTGTAACACTGATATATATAGTATATATATATATGATATTTTTAATACAATATTTTTAATGAATGTAGTATATTATTATAATGTAAATGATAATCGGAAGCCATTCGAAGCCGAAAGGCACGGACAAAGAATAAATAACAATAATTTTCCCTTTATAAACGAGCCTATATATAGGGTGTTTTGGGTGACAGTCAATGAATCCGCTTCCATAAGTCCAACATATAAATATCGAATAACTAGATTCCGAATGTTTATGCAATGTCCAGTCTTGAAAACTGGATAAAACAAATTTTTAAAGTCGATGTCAAACGAACATATTTTTTATCCTGAAATCTTTCAACACACTTTTAAGTAATATAAAAATTGCGTTAAATGTGATTGCATAAAAGAAAAAATATTAATCCACCAACAATAATGTACCATCAATTGTAATTACAATTTCGTGTAATACACGTTTCCTTCTCTTTCAATTTCGTTACTGTTATATAGTTTACAACGTGATTAAGAACAAATAATAATTAATGCAACATTAGATATTTCACCGATCTACGATTTATCTATTATTCGTGCATCCAATCGTAAGATGACGTTGCACACTTCATTACAGTTTACAACCCGTTTATTAAAACATTCTGCGAAACTTTGAAAATAAAACGTTCCCGTAAACTGTAATCTGCCCGACAAAATATAGAAGAATTTATAATGTAAACGTTTACGAGATCATGTCAAGCTACTCTGTTTATTATTCTTCGAGTCTAACCTCAAACTATATCTATTGACATTTGAAATAATGCGTGTATCCAGTAGCAGAAGGTGAGAGACAAGTGTAATAGTCAAGATATTTATAAACATTTCGCTGTTTATAAGTCTCCATGTGTTCAGTACCAAAAGCGAGTGTGTTGAATGCATGCCCTGGATTGTATTGTGGAAGAGAACTATTGCCCGATGGAAACTGGACAGATTGCGGTGCATGCCCTAAAGGATTCAGGGTAAATGCATCTTCGATCTGTGTCCCATGCAACGACGAGCCTATATTCTATGATTGGCTGTACCTTGGGTTTATGGCGTTACTGCCATTAGTGTTACATTGGTTCTGCATCGATAGTACATCTTCGCGGCACAATATACCCAAGGAAGTGATCGTGTTGCATCTGTCTGCGTTATTCGAGGTTGTCGCTGCTTCTATCATTACAGTGCAACTGTCCGAACCTATAGGTACCTTCAAGATCACATCTTGTAGAACAACTAAACTTTCAGACTGGTACACATTGTTCCATAATCCTAGTCCGAACTATGAAGACTCTCTACATTGTACACAAGAAGCTGTTTATCCCTTGTCAGTACACAAAGAATTGTCAAATTATGTGATACTTTCTCTTCGTACAGATTTGTAAATGATTTCATTTTCAGGTACACTATGGTCTTCATCTGTTATGCCTTAGGAATAGCTATCATGTTGTTGATAAGGCCATTAATAGCTATGAGATTTTTACCAGTTTATGGGAAATTTTCTATTTATGCTGCCCTGTACTTCTATCCAGTTCTAGCATTGTTGCATGCAATTGGTGGTGGCCTAATATGTGAGTTGAATATATTATACATTATGGAAAAGGATAGAATTTTCTGTACGTTCATGATTTCTTTACAGATTACTCATTTCCATACATAACAATAACGTTGTCAGTATTATCTAATGCGGTGCACTTTGCATTTAAATTAAATCAGGTAAGGCCTTTCCATTATTTATAGTTAAAAGGTCTAGATTAACCCTTCGGGGACGACAATGGATTGTCATTTTGCTTCTACCTGGTCGACGTTATATATATATAACATAACACTGACAATAATCTCTAAATGATTTAGACTTTTTGATATTTTTCCTAGCTTTCTCCAAATTCTAGAAAGTAAACAATATGCATAAAAATATACCGCATCTAATAATGCGATTTGTAATAAATTTTTTAATATTTCCGAGAGTCAGTACGGCGTACTGCTGTCGGGTCCGAGGGGTTAATCTAGACTCTAGACCTTTATAGTCTATTTAATCTTGAATTAGTAAGTCTTATTTATTGTGTTCGTATTTTTCCAGACAATGAAGTCGTTGTTGTTGAGCTCCATAACAAATATGAAGAACGTAATAGTTATCCTAGGCCATTGGCTGTTACACGCGTATGGTATCGTCGCCGTTGCAACACAATGTGGCATCAGCGTACATCCGGCAATGCTCGCATTAGTTCCTTTACCTGCGCTGTTTTATATTCTTACAGTTAGGCTTACGAATCCGCAAAGACTTACACGAAATTAACGACATACAAATACTTTCCTTAGAAAAATAATATTTCCTCTGGTCCCTACTATAATACACGGTCCACTTCGTTTTTGTCTTGAATTGTTTACAAATTTGTAACACTAAACTTAAGGAGGAACTCGGTTTGCCAGCTTGATACATCGATTGTTTGTACATACATATCATTAAATATTTTTAAATTAAACAAATTAACACTTATCCCTTGAAGACGAGATAAAATATCATTAAAGATTTAACAGAAAAATCTTTAATTTTAGCGTCCTGAACCGGGGTTCCCTCGGAAGTTAGATCAATTTTGTATCGATTAATATAAGCTAATAAAAAATCGTATTTTTCTTAATGACTGATAATTGATCAGGTGTTTTTTTTTTTGTTGAAATGTATACTATTATATGGGATAGGCGGGATGTGATATGTAAATTGTGACAACATTATACGTTCTTGCTACATTCAAATTTAATTACACACTTGCAATTGGCGAAATGAATACATAATTGAATTCAATAATTGCTGTTACACGAGAATAGTAAGCAAACGATTATGCTTGATAAATACAGTGTGGTTCATTGGGTCATAATGAACTTAATTTTTTGGCACGAACGTTAAAACAACGGTGCTCTTCCCGGATATAGGAACCTTGTTAGAGGACAACTTTGTTCTGGAAATAAAAGAAAATTGTTTTATACAATAAAACTGTCTTTGATTCTCTTGAAAATTAATGAAGGTTGCTAATCAATTTACCTTATTGTATCACCGTCCTGCACATAATTAGGACTGTGTGCTACAACACTAACTTCACTTGAAACTTGCGGCAACGTGGACACGTCCACAACAGTTGGTTCTTCCGCTGACTGGTATGCTACCAAGTAACCAGGGTTGCCGCTCTTCAACCTAAGTGTTTAATTGCGATTGTAATATTCAATTCGGTACTTCGGAAATGAATAACGAAGAAAGCTGATTCGAGCGACTACATAAATTAATATACCGGATCAATCCAAACCAAGACTATTATTTAGTTATTTCTACAGAACATAAATTACATGCAATATGTTAGCAAATCAGGACTCACCAGCTCCTGTGGAGTATAGAAGATAGCGTGAAACAAGGTAAATTAATGGTTAGCGAATAACAATATATCCTGTTAGTTTTAATTTCAATTATATCAATACACCTATCCCCAGATTTACACGGTTTTAGCACATAAACACTGATCAAAATAAAAATTTGGGGGATAGGTGTATTAATAAACCATGTAATAATTTGGTTAGTAAATTGTATACTACGTTCGTGTGGGATGTGTGTTACTTGAGGTGCAGGTATTAAACGATAATTTAAACGATTCATAGCAATTGAAATTTAAATTGATACCGAGTTCAATTAATCACTTCCACCCTTCAAAAGCATTCAATGCTACCAACGGGGATTTAATTCGTGTTACGTGTTGTTATTAAGTTACAAAGGAAATGTAGTGTACGAGTCACAAATTTTTGAATGCCGAGTAGATGCATTATATTACCTTGTGTACACGAACACAGTACTGTTAACAGTCCACAACATCGTGTCACCGTTAAGGAATGTTGCGCTCTCGCGAGCTCTGGATAAAGTTGCAAATGCATCCTTCGCGGATAGGGTATCGTTTAACGTGAGTATTGGAGTGCCAGGTAAAAGTAAAGTCATCAGCGTTAAACTGTCTGCTATGTCTGCAGGCATCCTCTGCCTCAAAGTGCTCTTTTTACCATTGAGCTGAAACGTACACACAGTATTACAGATCGAACGTCTCGATTAGTACAATCCGTGGCAAAAACGTATTCTACCACATTTAAAAATTGCATCATTTTCTTAAAATTCAACGAAATTGATATTTTTTTTATCTGTTAGAAGAATTAATTAACTAATCAACGGGTAAACAAAAATTTGAAAAAATGGTTCAATTTTTAAATGTGGTCGAATGCTATTTCCTAGAGTTCGTAACTTCGATAATTAATTACAGAAACTTACATCCCAAGCAGGCCACGAAGTGAAATTCAGCCATTGTGAGATACCTTTACGCAAAGTCGTGGAATTTATGCTACTGTTAGCTGTTGTAAGGAACTGAGAGTTTTGCGGGATATCAATCAGTCTTTTCTTCTCGTTGTAAACTTGTAGGATATCGGTGCCGATATCGTCTTGAAGGGTGAACAATCTGCAAATGATAATAGTTTATAAGTTACCAGAAAACGTGCCCGTCACGTGCAACAAGTGATCGTTATTAAAACACTCTCACTGACCCCTTATTTTCCGTTTCATTGTAAACTCGTTCTTGCCACTTCGAAAGGATTGCAGCGTTCTCCGGACGATCTCTAGTATGTGCATGTACTAAGGAGTCATAGGTATCTGTTTCAGTGGGAATAGTGCTCCTAAATTCGTCGTGAAGTTCTGGTTGTACAGTCAAGTACTGAGTGTTGGCCAATCGGAAACCACTGATTCCTAACTTCAACCAGTGACTCAACACATTCTACAATTAAAAAATATACATTAATTTCTGTTACACAAGGTACACATTAAATAAAGGAAAGAATGTACATACAGCAAATTCAGTAACTACAGTTGGATTGTTGTAATTCAATTCGGGTTGGCTGCTGTTAAACTGATGGAGATAATACTGTCCTCTTTGCTCATTCCATTCCCATGCAGATCCTCCGAATACGCTCAACTAAAAATCGAATATATTCTCAAAAATTTGCATACGACTTTTTATTAGAAATTGTAACACAAAAAGGTAACTAACCCAGTTGTTAGGTGGACTACGTCTACCATCTATTGCAGTCTTTGCATCCGCCCAAATATAGTAAGATGTGAACGGATCTTCCTTTGCAACAGAGCTCTTAAACCATAGATGTTCGGTTGACGTGTGCGTAGGATCTAATTCCAAAATGATATACTGATTCCTTTCTTTAGCAGCCTTTGTGAGAGCCTCCAGGTCACTGGCGGTTCCCAAGTCCGGATTAATGTCCATCAAATCTTCCGATCCAGCTGTAATTTGAAGCACACAATGCATTAATCTTTTCCAGTTACATAAACATAAAGACAGAGGCATCATAAGGGGACATACTTGTTGCGCTTCCTTTAACCACTGACGCAAGAGAAATAGCATCAATATTTTGCGCTTTCAAGGTATCCAACAGAGTTTCCACTCCTTTCAAGTTATGCGAGCTAGTCTCAGCAGGATCTAACTGGACAATAGGACTCTTCTCCCACCATTCTTTTGGCTTGGGCGCTGAACATTTTGGAGCCATTACCACAATGGCTATTGCGCCGAACAACATTGCAGCCCATAGTAACCAGAATGTAATGAACAAAAACCATCTCAACCGCACCCAGAATGGATCGTTGGCGAATTTCATCAACTCTTCTTTGCCCATTCCGGACAGGACTTGCTTGACCGTGTCGATATCGATCTTGGTGTCTCCATTTTCAGAAATGAATTTCACCTGTCCGCAAAACCAACAGTTTACAATAAGAAAATGAGACGAACAAAGTGTTAGGTTGTCCAAAACTATTCTTCTCCATTGTGAGCATTAATAAAAAATGAAATGTATTTTCAGAACAATCTAACATATTGTAATTATTATATTAAATTACAGTGTGATTAAATTAGTACGATTGCGATACAAATACATGGCCATGAAGGTTTCATCTTTTTCGTATTAGTTTCGGATAATAAATTGCTAATATTTTCAATTGGGATTTACATTTACGTGTTCATTTAACCATTCAATGCATCAAAGGTTTTTCCCGGAGTTTAAAGGTCTCTGTTCCCCGTTTCTCGAAAGATGATGCAATAGCAGGAAACTGTTGCCTGCAAACAGCATATTTGCTCTGTCTTATAATCCCAACATGCTTATAAAAATTCGTAACAAAAGAATTAGGAAGCAATTCGAGGCGGTATTGATCGCACGTTGTCAAGCATTGTCGAGCGACCGGTTAATCAGTGGAACGGGAGCAAAGTGCTCTCGGAACAAAAGAAATTCTGCCAAGAAGCCGAGGGAACAAATGAATTAAAAATAATCCCGAACCCGCACGAAATTATCCGTATTCGGTCTCGTACACAGGTTGTTCAACTTATTTTTACTATTCTTATATCATTTGATATTTCCATCTGGCCTCGTTGTCGTAAAAATGGTCCAGATTCTTTCCAAATGCATTGAGATAACTGAGGCGATGATTGAGTATGTGTTGTATGGTACAGAAAATTTTTGAGAATTATTTGGAATTGGTAGTTGATGGGCACACGATGGAACCAGCAAATATTTGGATGTACTTATTACGTTATGTCTTATTTTATGGAAAAATTGTTGCGGTTAGAGTTACACTGTTTCAACGGGTGTGTCGCAGTGATGCTGGAGAATTTTCATTGAATATTATCTTTCAGGAAATATTAGTTCGACCGTGCGTCGGCCATGAATCGCGTGTTCGATTTGTCTTACCACCTCGGTCGTGTCTTTGGTCGTGGACACCTTGTTCTCCTCCTTGAGCATCTTCTCGTTAGCCCCATCGTTGATCTCGTTCTCGTTATTCGGCTTGCCCATGGTGGTCTCTTTGTTCTCTTTCGGCGGCTCACGCTTGTCCTCGTCCGGAAGCGCCTTGTACGTGGCAACAACTGCCGTTTCTTTCGCGACGCCGTTCGACTCGGCACTATCTAAATCCAACCTCCCACTCTCCATTGCTAGCTTTCCCAAGGACGTATTTAAAAGCGGTGCACGTTCCACGCAACACGGGGTGGCTAGAAGAAAATCCTTTCTCTTTTGCGGTGAAGAAGATTTTTCACGATCTCTTCCGGTGAAGTTTGACTATGAAGACCCGACACTCTGGAACCCCTTGTACCACCGTTCCCCGGCGTTCCAGCAATAAGAATGACCAAGCGAACGCGTTTTAACCCTCCGAGATAGCTGGTTGGCTCCCTCGGCCCCCTTTTGTGTCCTGGACCTATGTGTTTACTTTTACCAATACATGCACACAGAACGAGATCGCTATCAGGGCCGACCCTTGTCCCTAAAAGCTTCCGTGGCTCCCAGGGCCCAGATAATATTACAGATTTTTATGATCACTGTATTTGTACGGTTGAAAGCAGGAAATTTTTCAATATTAACAATTCATCTGCCGGGAGCTTGTTAATAGGATTTAAAATAATTCTGCAACACCAAAAGGGAACTTAGAAATCATTTTTTACATAGTAATTCCAAGAGAAATTATTAGATTACGTTACCGAGAGTAAGTTGTTGGTTGACGATTGAAAATTACTATTGATGGATTTAGTAAAAAATTCTTAGCTATTGACTTTTAAAAATTACGAAATAATCGACAGTAGATGATGTGTGGAAGTCTACGATAGTCCATGGTTAAGGTTTCTTTTAATAGATCTTTCAACAGCAATCGAAATTTTAATCGTGGACCAACGAGTTACCCCCATTTAAATACAATTCTTATGTGTAATGGTTGTATGTATAAAAGCATTGATAGACAAAAAGAAAATTGATGATGCAAGAACTTGTTCCTATTGTACCGATCGCATTTGTATAAATCATTAACATTGCAACTACAACTTCGGACCACTTTTTATAATTATCAAAATTGTGTAATTATTGTGGAAAATTATTGTTGAAAATTTATTCGTGCATGCATTTATCTACATGTATATTGTACGAACAAGGGTATCAGTTTGGAATTATATTAGTTTGCAGAAAAGTATATTCAAAATGCAATATAAATCAGTTACTTGTAGTGGTCGGTATAGAGTTACTAAATGTCTTATTCGATTAATAGAGGTTTCCATTTAGTGCTGCTGTTGTAGCTTTCGGAATATAGAGAAAGCTGTCGTATTGAAATAAAATAATGTTGATAGATCAACAATGAAGATAGTTTCGGACAGGGTTCCGCAATGCAATGGTCCAGAACTGACATTGCTCTGATTTCGGTTGAATCGATTCAAACGACGAATGGGTCAGATGCACCGAGCGAACACATAAGCGAGAAATATTTCTTCAACTATCGAGCGCATCTACATTTACAATCTACGGTTATCTACATTTACTGTATCTCTTTAATTTACATGTTTATTATTTAAAGATCTATATTGGAAATTAAAAATATTCTTCTTCTAAATAATCAAATATTTCGAATAGAAAAATGAGAAATTAAAAATTTGATTTTAGAGAACAGAATGACATTATATATCGTTTCTGGATTGTTGCATTTTATTTATTAATATTCAGTTCGTTGCTATTCTAAAATGTGTTGAAATTACGAATGTTTCTTGTTTTCTTGTCTTCTGTTGAATTTCTTTTTCTCTGTGACAAGTATACACATATGTATATAAGTCATTCGACAAAAAAGTGTCGTGAATTCATGACGAGTACATTTGACATCCATTTAAGACGAATGTACTTTTTATCAAACGAAAAATTGCCAACTTTTCTTGACGAATATAGTTGTCGTTTCAGCAGAAAATTTCAATCTTTTCACAGCGAGTATACTCGATACAAACATGGTAATTGTTAGCAATGTCTGAGACAACACCTAATCTTGACAGAACAAAAAGGGCGTGACTTCATTGAAGTGTAACGTACAAAGTAAATTCGATATACGAACCTTAAATTGCGAGATAATCGATCTCGTGAAATACCGATCGTATCTACCACAGAGATTGTAATTTCAAGTACTTTCGACCGAGCTTCACTAATATATTCAATAATCAATTTAGACGCAGTGCCACGTTGAACTGTTTTTTATTTCACCAGACGCATTTTTCATACTAAGCGAGCAGTTTACTGGATACGCCTGATGTCAGAAACTGCAAGGTTGACAATGTAGATTTTGCGAGTCGCGCGAATATTTAAAATCGACTTGCTGGTCAATAATCACCGATTTACAAAATTATTTTTTCTTGTTCTCCATTTATTTTTCTATAAGACAAATTACAGTACATTCGCTTCCGAAAACTATATTATTTGATCTTACATCGTTTCTATGTATATTAAGTTGTTTAAAAAAATAATGTCTTATATTATAATATCTTTACATTGTCTTAATTTACTCCACCTAGCTTCTTGTATTTGCGTTGCATATTAGTGGACGCAAGCATGAAATCCGGAGCTTATCTCGTAATGTGCTGATAACATACAAACATACGTTATCGTTCACGTACACTTTCGAAGTGTAGATTTGTGTGATAAGATTCGAGACGGTATATGTATAATCGCGTAGGTAGTATACCACGCACATTCGATGTCAGGAACACTTACTGTAACAACCCGATTGAATTAAATACACATCGTGTTTGATACTCGAGTTTACGGTGCTTCGTGCTCTCATTTGTCAGTTCTACTTACTATGTTTGTCGTGTTCAAAAGAAATATTCCTGCTGGCCTAGTGCACTTCAGGGGCAAAAGACAACAGTAAGATAGCACCGATGCAACGAGCACTATTATCAACATGGCCCATAAAAACCAGAACACGAACAGTCGAAAGTTCATCCACGCGGGATCAACAGTGAGAAATCGAAAATCGTCGCTCATCGATTCTGAAATAAAAAAACGATCCGATAAAAGCTTTTATGTAAGTGCAGATTCGGAACAAATGACGACGTTTTAATGTTTCTCTGCTAGTAAGTATAAACAAGACCAAAAACAATCGAAATCCTTGTGGTTCTCTTTTGACCTTCTAATCTCGTGACAGTTCAATTGCCAACGCTTAAGAACATAAACAAAATAAACACGATAAAAGTTTCACCTCAATCAATATAAACACAACGTAGTATGTATACGAACATTATGGAACAATAAACTGAGTTGAGACGAAAAAGTTGAATGTGTACAGACTTTTGTGACAGACTGTAGATGCGAGATCGATCGAGTAATCGATGATCTTTCTCCGATCGATTTTTCTCCGCTATCTATCGTCCCGTTCTAGAACCATAAACAAATACAGGCTGCGCACGGACTATGCGCAGACGGTCGGACAATGACCCGCGATTGGTCGGATTCGAATTCGAGAATTTGACAGTGTATTGACACGTCGAGACAGTGCACAAACCTGGGTCCCAGTGTTGTTGTTTTGGTCCGTTGATTCTGATGGCGTC
Source organism: Lasioglossum lativentre (assembly GCA_916610255.1). Taxonomy (NCBI): domain Eukaryota; kingdom Metazoa; phylum Arthropoda; class Insecta; order Hymenoptera; family Halictidae; genus Lasioglossum; species Lasioglossum lativentre. The sequence goes on along the minus strand of OU744356.1, from coordinate 32,988,095 downwards.
GAAGCTGTGTTTCCCATAGAAAAGTCGAGTGGTCTCTTTGGGTTCCATGGCTTTCGCATGCTCTTCGGAGTGATTCGCTATCGAATGGCCGACTAAATAGTGGTTTTCTTGAATCGTTGTTCTTTCCGTCTGCCGTTCCCGTTTGCTCCCCGATACGGCGATTGGCGACTGTGTACTCGTTGTTATGTTTACGAAAGCCGAGCCTTCGGGGCCTGTGACCATCGACAATCAGCCTCGCAGGATAGAACAATGAAGGCAAACGCGTACGCAACCGATAAATACACGCGCCGAATAGATACCGTTTTGACGGCGAAATTGCGTTCGCCACCCTTATTGTTGTTTTTCCGATGCGACGGTCTTATCGCGCCGGCAGATATACGTTAGACCCGATTCAGTTGGTATTTACATGCGCGTTCAACTCCCCGTCGCGTCGACTCAATTAGAACACTTCTCGGGCTCGTAAATAGTAGATTATTTTAACCCTCGTTTCAACCGATAGTGCTCCGGCGATCTTGACCTATGGTTGAACACTCGGCCTTTCCTGTATTGTCACTGAACGCGTGCTGTCTTCCGCTGCTGTTGATTCAAACGGTTTTGAACGTGTTAGGATAACTGTACCCATTTACTGCGGTATCATACTTCGATCGCACTTTATTTTAATATTATTCCTTTATCATGAAATAATGATATGTGTAAGCATTTTATGGAAGAATGTGTTCTGAATACAAAAAAAAAAATGGTGGCCCTCAAAACCTAATACAACATAAGAAAATATTAGAAAATAAAATCGAAAGTGTACACTTCTAAAATTAAATAAAACACTTGAAAGGTTAATAATTACACTGCGAATTTGATAAAAAATATTCAACATGTGAGACAGAAACAGTAGAAATATAGAAAGAATTAAAAAATACTTACATCGTTACTTACGACTTATTAAAGTCATTGAGAGAAGAAATGCAGTTTTACATAAGTCCTGTTTCTTGCAGTTAATACAAACAATTTTTATTTTGCTTACGAAACCGTTGGCAATAATTTTTATAGAAGATTACTATTTAATCTTACAATTAGTTCGTTTATTTTTAACAGATTTTTAAACCTATCTTGATATTAATATGTAGTCTTTTAGTGGGCAAAGTATTCCTTTTAAAAAAATTATTATACATTTAAAACAGCCGACAATACACACTCTTATCTGCAAGGCTCGGGTATCTGTACTGACCGAAACACCGGCATCCGTTCGTCATGTTGATATATTATATTCAACTGGCGTTTGAATGACATGTGCTAACAAGCGAGGCTGTGGCACTTAAAGCGGCATGAGTCATTTCTCGCGTTCGGCTACCGTGTGTATACATAAGGATCTTGTGTAGTAAGAGTATTTGTGTAGTCATTAATATAAATTATAGGGGTAATAACGACTTTGACAAGCAACACCTGAGGCCAATGTTTTTTTTTATCAAAATAGACTTATCAGCTATAGATCAAGGCACAGGTGTTGCAGACGTGGATGAACTTTGTGTAGTCTTGGTCTTTTTATAGAATGCACGCGTCTAATGAGGAAGTATTTTGGCCATTATTAGTCTGATTCGTATGCAAGAAGAATCTTAAGGTGTAGAAGTGGTTAATACAATGTAGATGAACAGAATTGGTGCTGAGGCTATATTTATTATTAATTGAAACATCTCTATTGAGCTAGCAGGAGAATTTGTGTTTTGCTCTTTTTGGAATTAACAGTGAGCATTAATTTCTCTGTAGTAGTAGCCTCTTTGAATAATACCCAATTAAATTGAAAGTTCAAGTCATATTTTAGACAGAGTTTAAATTATGTAATGAGAATAACATTGCTATTGGCAACAATATATATGAAGATGGTTTAATTTTCAGAGACTCTTCCAAAAGAGCTTCACCCCTTAGATTTTAGATCATTAACCTTGAACAAAAATAACAGTAATAATCCAGAAGCTGTTACATTCTGTGACTTTGACCACATATTACTGGCTAATTGACTTACAAAATGCAGTATTATCACAAAGCTAGTATTGTACCGGTAATTCTGACATTTTCATATCTTAAATCGAGGTCAGGGTAGGATTTGTAAAATTTATGATAATATCATTGCTGCCTTTTACCACCGACGAGATACTGTTGAAGACTGCCAGTATTTCAGACAGTGTTGGTTTTTAAGGTTTAAAATATTAAAAGCAAAATATTAAAAAAAATGTCACGGACAAAAAATTCCTAGAAATATTGTACGTAAGAAAGTATTAAAGCATAATTTTACGAAAATCAAGTATTCCTACTTCATATCTCATATGAGATACATCAATTTGTAATTTAAAAATATTTCATAAACGAGCATTATTTCCTTAAACTTTTTGTTATACATAATTGTTCCAAGAATCGATCTGTGGGAACAGAAATATGTTGAAAAACAGAGTAAGATCAAAAGTTAGATTAAGCCATTACTGTAAAAAATTAGATGGCAAGGTGGTCAAGGGAGTGCTTGTTGACATCGTTGGCAAAAGGAATTTTTATAAATATGAAACAATAATAAATGCCAGAAATAATAAATTTATCAATAATTACTATCACGGCGATCGAAATAAACCGAAATTAGATGGAGTGGGGAGAGTGTCACATCACTGCGCAAGTACGCCTGAACTCGACGAGCTAGTCAGTCAGTCAGACGGGCCGGGGATTCCGGCAGGAGCAGTCGGACACCGGGACTAGGAGGACCTGGGGAGGACCAGGAGCTGACCAGGAGCTGACCAGGACTGACCAGGGACTGACCAGACGCTGACCAGACGCTGACCAGATGTTGACCACCTGGCTGACCAGAGGCTGACCAGAGGCTGACCACTAGTCATCCACCTGGCCCACTTTCAACAATCGTAAGTGTGACAATTTTTTTTTATTTGTGTGGGTTTTTCGCTTTCTAGCACAGCGTGGGCCAGGGGTTCTACAATGCTTTTGTTGATTACCCTTGGCTCACCTTCAACACTTTTCTCCGTCAACTGTTAATTCAACGAACACCGTCGTTTATTATTTCTCACATCCCAATTGAAGTTTCCATCGGAACTTTCAGTCTTCTAAAAATGTATATTTTTTATTTAAAATTGGTATTCCTCCGATCGGGGGTCCTTCAGGGGCTCCTTCACGGATAGGGAAACCGCGAGTGAGTACGGGGTGTCGCGTCCCCGGGGCAACCCGAAACGCCTATAGGTCGCACTCAGCTAGAATACAACTGCCGGCCATCTTCAACGTCGAACGAAGAGGACACACCAACGAAGACTGCGGCGTATTATTAAGTTAGTTATATTTGCCGAGCAATTATTGTCTTAGCGTCACCCCCGAACCAGAGCCTTTTATTCTGGTTCATGTTTCTTCATTGCGGATCAAAGTCTTCTGCTCTGGTTTACGTTTCTTCATTGTGAATTAAAGCCTTCTGCTTTGATTCTTCCCTTTCTTGCGATTTAGTTATTTTACCACAATAATTGCTCGGCTTTCGTGCGTGCGTTAATTATTAAGATTGTCTATCGTCGTTGTAAATATGTCGAGTAATTATTGCTGTAACTTAATTTTGCTCGACTCATTTTTTTGACTCGGACACAGCCTTCTGCTGAGAGACAGTGTTCAGCGTGTAACACTGTATAGTGTAAAACCCTCCCTTTTACAATTCCACCCAAGCTTACCTCAACATTTATTCGTTGTCTGGTGGCAGGTGTCTTGGCCATCGCTCTTGGTGAGGACACGTTGGATATCGGTGCTGGCTGGAGTTGGGCTGCAAGCATCAATGCCTTCTGCCTGATTCGCCTTTGGTCCTCCGTGTGGATCGGAGATTTCTTCTCCGATTCACACCTGTTGCTCCGCAATAATTACGCGACATACTGCTTCACTGCGTTAATATAGGTTCGTCGTTGTTAGGAAAGGGAGCCAGAAGGAATATTGAATTCGTTCTGACTCCCTTTCCGAGTCTCTTGTGCAGCTATCTCCTCGTGGTGAGACCTGGGAAATCGGTATTATCCTCTATTTGTAAGAACTTCTAGTATCTTACAAATAGTGGATAATATTGAGCTAATAGCTGCACACTTAGAATTTGCGTTAATATTATATACTAGAATGTAAGATATGCTAGATGTAAGAACAAATGTATTAAAAGATTTTCAATAAAGATCTTGTAAATTAATATTCATGATTATTTCAAACCTATTCACCTTCCCTCAGAACAAAATGTATTATTCCAGATGGTTCATTTGATTTTTTATATTAACGTGAATAAAATTACTTTGAACTATTATCGTTCTGTCACTTCGTTTTACTTTTCGGAATTAGTCAATTCTTCGACATGATTTCAAACTTTCTTTTAATCCTATATGGTTTTATCTTATAGTACAATCTTTTACCTTGAACTCCAACCTACAAACGAAAAAAAATTCATACTGGAATACATGCAAAGAATCTCCTTAAAATCAAGTTAATCTTGTTCGTGTTGACAAATCCCTTTCAAAGGAAAACGCACGCTGCAAATGAATTTATGAAGGCTAAATTAAGTATCTACTCACTACTGCGAGAATTACAGGGTAACAGCAATACTGGCTGTTTCGAATTAACGTTACAGTTGCAGCAGGCTAATGATAGCCTAAGGGTTTCATTTCCACGCTCAATTGATTTTTCTCGGGAATCTTGCTCACGTGAAACTGTGAATAATGTGAGAATTAAAAGACGACTCTGTTATTAGCTATTTGAAAATATCCGTAAAGAATTGTTTACTTATTACAATATCTCTTCCTGCAAATCAATAACTCTAAACATACCGAGCATTAAAAGTGTCTGGTAAGTGTTGCCTCATAAAAATGGCAACACTAAACTTATTCAGATTATCCGGAATTTTCAATACAATAAATGATTGGGCGAGGAAATCTATTCCATTATTTTCCATAAATGAATTTTTACAATTTCAATAATTATGAAATATGTGTTAATGTTTTCTTCCTTTTGTACCTTACCGGAGGACTGTTTAGTAGACTTTTCGGATTTAATGCATTTATGCATTTATGACAAAAATGTGTTGGTACAATTCGAGAAGAAAGTGAAAAAATTTAAAAATATTAAAAAATGTTAATAGATTATGTTCAATTTATTAAGATCATGAAAGAAAGAATCTGAACAGTATGTATGTTTACTGTTTCCTGATACTGATGTAGACAATTTTTATTTTGCACAAAGATCCGCGGTTTATTGATTAGGCTTTCCGATTTTCATAGTTATTAGCTAGCTTAGACGGAGAAACGAGAATGAAAATCTCTGACCATATTTTTATTCTAGGATACAAATATTTACGATGTATGTGAAAATTCAATGATTATTATTCATCAATTGTTGCAACAAGTAGAGTTATCAGATGTAATTGACGGTACTGTATCGTGTTCCTTCTCCAATACCACTCGTAGAGCAGTGAATAAAGAGAACGCGTTCGAAGCATACTGAAAAATCGAAGAAATAATAGAAATTACTATGCGATAATATGCGAGAAGAATCGTTTCGATATCAGTGAAAAATCCTACCGAGCAATAGTAGTTCAAGGAAAGTGCTACCATCACAAATCTCAAGCTAATCACTATCGGCTTTTGCGGTATCAACATTTGCAGCACAGTCTTTTGCATCCTTAACTCTTGATTATACCACTTCGCTTCGTATACGCCGTCGACAGCGGTCTCGCTCTGATTTTGAACGATTAACAATTAATTATAATAAAACTACTAACAGCAGAACACAGTTCTCGCCCAGAATTTCACAGTGCTTTCTTCAATTTTCTACAAGATTACACATTTTCGCAAATTTTAACTTGTACGTTCACACCGGAAATAAAAGAAAGATTTAATATATTATGAAAACTAAAGCAGAGAAAAATATTCCTTCTAACGATAAACTTATAGTATCTCAAATGGTGCCATGATTCTTTGTCGGCCAAATGACTCACCAGTTCCATCAGAGCGTCAGCCGGCCACGCGCACATGTATACCTCAATCAGCGCTGACCCGGCCAGAAAAATGAATTGAACTTTTACCATAATTGGTTGCCGCTGTACAAACAAAAGCATTGTTCTCCCGGTATCACACTGATCTGTAGATGGAACGGCCACGTTCCTCTGAGAGTACTTACTCCGATGATGTTCAGCCCGCAAAGCACGAGGTTCCCGCTGCTAATGATTAACGTGATTATGGTTATGTATTCGACGCCGTCGACAACATCTTGCGCGAATCTGCAAGAAAATCATTTCAGCACAGCCTTTCATCAATGTTGACTCCTGTATCGTTGATTTATAGTACTTTAAAACATTATTCTTCTCGATTATTAATAACGAACTTCTCCCGAGGCCCGTTGTTTAAAAGGAAACTGGTTAAGCCTCTTGAACAATAGCACAACGATTAAAAAGTCTTCGACTACTGAAATTGTAAAAAGAATAAAAAGAAAGACACTCCTAAGTGGCCCGCGTTTGTTGCAGTTGATACGAAAAATCTTTATTTTCCATAAAGATCCACGGTCTAGCGATCAGCTTACTTTTTGATGGCATAGCACTGCTCGATACAGTTCCTCAAATCGCCGATGCTGCTAGCAGTCCGGAGATCGATCATCAAAATCTCGAATCTCCCCGCTGCGAACAGAATCAGCATCGCGGCCATCATGTTCGAGTTCAGAGTGCACATGCACTGCACGCAAACGTAAGAGTGGTGCAGGTAGATTGTGGACCTAACTATCTCATGATCGACCGGGAACGGGTACTCCGCCAGCATCGGGAATGGTTGCGTCGTGAACAAAGCCCCGATGATCACGAATAACGCTGACAACGCGTTCCAGGTGGTAGACAGCCCGTAAAACGGCGAATACTTGTCCACGTAACGTTGGTACACCTCCCTTTCATACGGCTTCATGTTCCGGAAGTATTTCACCATCTCCTCGATCAGGTACTGGAACGGTTTATCGAATTGGTTGGTAAACGCATAAGGAGAATGGTACTGATGATAACAGTTTGGGAGGGTCAACATTTTTTTCAATGATTTATTGTAGTCTGGATTTTTTGTTTTGAATGTACGAGAATCTGTGTAACTTGAAAAGTCTAGATATCATCTCCTGGATGAAGAGGATGCATCTTCCGAACGAAGGGGACATCATCTTCTAGAATCCAGAATCTATATGAAGAAAAAATCATCTTCCACGTGGACTCATCTCATCCAGAAGAATGTCAAAATATATGTTGGTAAAAGATTCACCATAGAATGATTGAAAACAAACGAGTTTTGTCACTATGAAAAAATAACCTAGCCGAAGAATAAATATACAAACAAAAGAATCTTTATCCTAGTACTTTTTAATGTTCAATTGTACTTGGAACTTTCAATAAATATCAATTTTTGATATTAATCGAACTTTTTAAGCTGCATGAATACAAATTTTTAGCTAGTTCGGATAATAGAGGCTACACTTTATCGCGAATTAAACGAGCAAATATAGTCCAAATCGCATCGTATTTGGACTTATTTCACTCGGGAAAGAGTCACGAATATGTTGGTAAACGTTTCGTACAGAAATCATTAAAAACAAAGGTGTTATCATTAAATGATCGAGACCAAGGAACAGAGACCAAGGACATCAATCGTTGTATAATATGTAAAATGGGTGAATTTTCACTCTGAGAGTCTCAGGCTCGAGACAATGTCTCGAGTATCCCGAGGATCTTTATGGAAAATAAAAAGTTTATTGGAAATTAACCTGTAGGTGATCGTGTTGAAAGAAGCTGACTGCAGTCTGTCCGATGACATGAATGGAAGCGAGCGTCATGCAGGCTGCCTTGGAGAAGTTGATGGAGTCGTCGCGTTTCAGATTTAAGTAGACGGAGTACGACAATGGTAGAAACACTGCGATCGTGCAGAGCAAGCTTAGAGCTTTTAGAAAGTTGTGGAGGACCCTTTGAAATTTGTTGGCGGTCGACTCAAGCGGCCAGTACATGTTCAAACACACGGCGAGCCATGCGAAGTTGACTGCCTTCTCCGGCGTTGTTTTAACGAACATAACAACAGTGCTCCGTTTGCTTCGGCTAGTCGTGAAATTAATCGTTGCACAGCCCCGGGGATCGCAGAAACATTTTACACTTTGCAAAACGAGACCAGGAAGTAATGCCTCTTTCATGGGCTCGTCCGACAGCAGCGAAACGCTAATGGATATCCACCCGGCGAAGAAAACGCCGACGCAAATGAATTAATCACGGCTTACCAGCATACCCCTAATAATATGGTGCACGCCTGAGATCCATCGCTGAAGGGTGAATTGATAAGTTTGTTACGAACGTTGCACCTATGATCATCGACAACTCTTTTTCTTTTCTTCTTCTTGCTGTCGACAACTATGGATTACTATGTCTCGCAGTTAGATTCTCCGAGATTGCTCAGCACTTTTGAGCTTCCATATGGCAGTGGACGACGTTACGGAACGTGTAAAAAAAGAACGAGGTCTTTGTCTGGTATGAAATTTTTATTGTTGTTGAGTTTGTTGATATTGTTGTATGTGATTGCAGTTGGTGAAGTTGTAGAACGCTGTGTACGAATTTGTAAGAATAACAGGGGAAAATTGTTGGTGTGTTATTTTTGTGATTTTTATAGTGCGTTAGAATTATAATATAGAATTTTAGCAACACTCGTTTTGGAATTTTCAGTGAGAGTAAATTTATTTTACTCTTTATACATTTATGGCATGATTATGAAATGAATAGGTAAAATACAAAATAGTAAAAATTCCAGAACAATTTTAAACTGCTGTGACGTTAATGTCAGCCTATTGTTGCTTGTTTGTTGCAATTGAGATGGAAAATTTTGATTTGCTGTCTAGCCATTATAACACTAAATTGTCGAAATCTTCTGAGATTTAGTATCTGGTAAATTGAAAAATCAAAATGCATTGAAAAGAAATAAATGAAGAAAGTAAATAGAAAGTAAAATCTCTTTGATGAGTTGGCCTAACACAATGAAATAATAATGAATTCTCCGAAAGGAATCCCCGCAGCAAATGTTTGATTCAAGGCTACCATTCAGGTGGTAATACTACGTTACCAGTTGGCAAACGCAGGAGGGTGAATTCATAATTTGTTACGACTGTTGCACTATAATCGCGGCAACAATGAAAATGAACCTTATAATTGTGCCGGTGATTATGATACTGAAGTAAGTCACGCCTTATTTCTTCGAGAATATTCGAGAATATTCGAGATATATATACTTTTACGTCTGATCAGAAAAATATTTTACTATAATAATATTTTATCAGTTCGCTATACAATTATTAGTAAAATCAATCGACGTAATACGTTGCATAACAAACAAAAAGATACATTTGTTTAGAATTTTCACTTATCTATGTATAATCGTGTAATTAAAAGTATTGGATTAATAGCTGTACGAATATTTTTATTCGAGATTGTACACGACCGACATGGCAGTCAAAGTGTTACGGATTAATATTGGACAGCATTATTGCCACGGTAGTGCTCATTATTAATTGAAGCATTGCCATCGAGTAGCCAGCAGAATTGTGTTCTGGTGTTTCTGGTGTCTTCGCCCTCTCTTCGACTTTCAACACGTACGCTGCGTTTGCACTGAGGATCAGTTGGTCTGTGGGAATTGTTCTCCTAAACAGTAAATCAGTCATAATTAATTAAAAATTCCTGGCTGCTTCTATGAGATTGACAATCACAATATTCTAAGAGGCTTGAAGGTTTGAAATGAGTCCTAATTTTCATGTGATCCATTTTTACCAAATTAAAGCAATAATAATCTAAATATCGACAATTTTTAGAAGGAAAATGCTTCAAGTCATGATAGCTGTCCACCCCACTCCTATTATTTTACATTTACAGTTTACGAGTGGGGTGGATACCTATTATAGCTTCGCGTGTCTATTTGTCGAATGATTTATACTTAAAAATTTGTTGCTTTTAATTTTTTTCAATGAAATTGATACCGACCCATTCGTGACATTTTTCTGATTAACGTCACGAAGATGTCAGCGAACGTTTCACACAAAAATTCATTATAAACAAATCTGTTCATTTTTTGCATGAACACATAAAATCCGCAATTTAGTCGTAACAATCATCAAACAGAGAGTTCAACTAACGTGATTTCAACAGCATTGCTGGAAGCAACAACAATATCCATGGATGCTTCAATGTTTGGATATAACGTTCTCAAATTGACATTCTCCTCGCGCAGTCCTAAGTTGACAACGACAATATACGAAGGATGGCACTTCAGAAATCTGTGAACAGAATTGACATATATACAAAGTGTTACATAACAATTGGAGTATGAAAATGGGAATTGTCTCTTCAAGCATCAGTTTTAATTATACCGTTATACTTTACGCACCTTTTGAGGACAAGCACGCGATCATCGTTCGAGGTAGCTAAGTCGTAGCCCCCGTGGGTGAACACTTTGTTTTTCCTAAGTTCAGAGAGCTTTTTGTAAGTGTTTAGGTTACTCTGCTTTTCTTGCCGTTGCGATTCCACGTTTCTGGTTCTGTATTCTTGGTGAATTGGTAGGTAGGTGATCGCGTTGTTCGAGAATCCTGCTGATGTGTGAATGCTCCACTGCATTGGTGTTCTAGCAGGGTCTCTGGAGTACTTCTGATAAGTTTCTTTGGTTCTTGATCTTCCCATCACATCAATCGTTTCGTTCCATGACAGCTCTCTGTTTAACATTGCTATTTCTTCCCCGTAGTAGGTGTATGCTTGTCCGGGTAATAGCAAACTGAGCATGTGGAGACCGTCCACGCGATTCAGGCCAATTCTGGACGCTGCTCGCGAGTTGTCGTGATTGGAAAGCTAGAAGTGCACGATCACCTTTTAATGCAGGTAAAAATTTTATATAGGTAAAATGAGTAGGCAAAATACAAAGCTGCGAAGGCATCGAAAGAATTTCAGAATATCTTAAACTTACTGAAATCATTAGAACGAAAAATTAATTTTACGCAATTTCTACTTCTTATAATAGGCATAGAACATTATTATTTCGCATGGAGATCTGCAGTTTATTCATCACCCTCGGTTTTTGAGAAATTTGATTATAAAGGAGTGGCTGAATTTTTCATTTTGAGATTTTGTTTCAGACCTCTAATTTCCAAAATAAATTGCAAAGTAGCTGTGAAGATGTTCGGGTGTCTTTGAAAATTCTTTAAATATGTTCAAATGCATAAAATATTATATAAAATATATAACATCGTGTTTGGGAGAGTCTACAGAATCGATCTACAGAAGAAAAATTCGGATAGCTCGTACGGCTAAAGCAGAGGAAATTCTTAAAGTTGCAAGTTCGACCACGTTTCGTTGAAATTCAATTTTCCAAGAACCTTGAACAGTGAAACGCAATGAAATTGTTCAACAATATATTATTACAAATTAATTTTTAATTTAATATTACCCAAATATTATTATAGCATTTTCTTACCACCCAGTTCGTGCTCGCATTATCGGGAATCATTTTCAACCAATCTTTCAGAACATTTTTAATCTGTTCAGCTGTGCTGGAGTTGTGGATGGAAGATATAAAACGGAAATTGAAAGGGGGAATCCCATCATTGGTACCATTACCATAAAGTGCTATCAGTTTGTCGTTGGATTCGTGGGATTCTACGATCAGCAATCTGTAAGTAAACAATTAAGTTAGTTTAGCATCAGCACGTTGAATACTACATTAAGACCTGTATTGAGTTGCAACGAAAGTTCGTAGCATTTTTAAATCAAGATTCAATGATAAAATAAGATATTTATTCATAAGTTTATTCAATAACATGATAAGTAGACTGCGGATTTTATGCATTTATGGAAAAAATGGGTGGGGTGTAATTTCAAACAATAGTAAGATTAGATGAATTTAAGAATATCAACACATTCCATACAACTCAACAAAATCACTAAAAAGAGAAATAAATTCCTAGTTGGTTACTATCTCTTGTAATTAATGTAAACAATTTTTATTTTGCATAAAAATCCGCAGTCTACTTTAATCAATTTCAACTTCCCGATGTCAGTTTCCTTAACTAAATTCTTTTCAAGTTATGAGATTTTCTGTGATTTGGCGGTGAACGCGATAAAAAATATACAAGATCTAATAAATAAATGATATTGCTGTGTTTACTTTGGAGTTGATTTGTTCTCTAATATCCATTTATTGATGTAGAAACGAAATTTGTATACAAGATCTGTGTTTTCAGATAATCCGCTGGTGTAATTTCCGTTTCCAACGACAGGCTCATCTCTTAGAGCCTTGTCTTCGAATAAGTATGATACAGCGCCGATCCGGAAGCCATCGACGCCTCTCTCTAACCAGAAGTCGATGACACTCTGCGAAATTGAAGATATAATAATATTAGGTTGTAATGCAAATACGTTTGGTTGCAAGAATAAATTATGTTCCAATGTTAATTTTAATTTAGTTGTGACTCGTCGCAAATACGTAGTATGTATATCCGTGATTAAATAGACGCTACTTATAGTCAACGATTTTATAATCGATTGATTGGAATTCTGTACTTTGTTGACAAGTGACAAGAAGATATTGAAGATAACCGAACGAATTTATGTTACAACTTAATAATATAATTCGGGTACATGGTATTATACCATTAATTCTTCCAACACATATTTATTTCTCAAATTGAGGTCTGGTTGACATTCGTGGAATTTATGATAATACCACTGTCGTCTTCTGCTCTCCCATGTCCATGCTGATCCAGGCTCGTTGCTATAGGCGCTCACCTAAATAAAAGCAGAGAGCACAATATTACACCCTCTAGAACTATACCGCTAATCAAGAAAATTAACTGCTTGATAGACGAATTAAATTAAATTCGATGCGACCAAAAATACCTTTCATTTTTTATATTATGATAAGGATCTCGGTAAGTTATTTAGTATTAAAGTTAAAAATATGATATTTTGTTCAAAAATTGTCTGTCCCAGAAAACGCATAAGAATCAGTTAAAATATTCTTTACGACAAACATTCACATACCCAATTATTAGGAGGCTTACGTCTGCCATTTTTATCGATAATGCTGTCTGCCCATATGTAGTAATCAGTATACTTTTTGGAACGCTTCACAGATAATCTGAACCACTCGTGTTGGTCACTGGAATGATTCGGTACTAGGTCCAAAATGACTTTTATACCTGGAACCGGGAACCACGATTGTTATAATAAAAGCGAAAGAAGTCATAGGATAAGATTGACTCTTTCGACTGAAATATCTTTTATTAGTTTCTTTTCCTGGCTTCTATTACTGTTTCTATTACTGTTTTTATTACTGTTTCGAACAGTATAAAAAGTAAAAGAATTTTAGAATATCACAACATTTATTACAACTTATGATAAAATGACTAAAGACAGATATAAATTCCAATTTAGTTTCTATGTCTTGCAATTAATGCACAAAATTTTTAGTTTGCATAAAAATTCGCAGTCTGTTTCTTTTTGGAACCATTCAATTCATTAAAAATAGTGTATTCTACGATTTAAAATATTACTTACCACGACCGTGTGCTTCCTCGACAAGTAAATCAAAGTCGTCGAAATTACCGAATAGTGGATGTATGGAATCATATTTAGCGATATCGAATCCAGAGTCGACCATAGGCGACAGATAGATAGGATTCAGCCAAATAGCATCAACCTTAAGCTCCTGGATGTAATCAAGACGATTGATGATGCCTGCACACGAGAACCATATTTTTAAAATTCAATTTACATCTAATTACATCATACATCTAATTTAAAAAATTCAGTGTATTCCCTCCGCGCGCATTTTCCCAATGATAAATCATGCTCCGTTGATACACTCTCTTGATCCAGAAAAACAAGTTTACATCGAATGATAATGTGGTTGTACTACATTATCAACAGACTGTGGATCTTTGTGATCTTTATTTTCAAATTTCTATTTTCATAGAGGATTATAGAAAACACAGAATAAAATAAAAATGTTAATTAATATTCGTATGTATTAATAAATGTATAAAGATCCACAGTCCAGTTATCGGCATAGCACTAGCACCGACGAGATAGTATTAAAGACTGCCAGTCCCTGTGCTATTGCTATTGCTATTGAGCTGCGCAAAAAGTGGGCACAGGTGGGCGCGGGGATAAGTGGAACTTACAGTGATCTGAAATACCACACCACTAAAAGTTCCACAACCGACGAGTATCTTCCACGCTCTCTACAGTCGGTGTGAAAAGTATTCGTACACCTTTTAAAAACGAATAACTTTTTCAAAATTCGACCCAACAGCTTGAGTTTTTTTGAGACGTTAGAAGGATTAGTTTACTAGCTAATATGTAAATAATTTTTTTTTTTAATTGTTATTGGTTGTAATTGCGAAAGAAAAAGTAAAGGTCACGATTTTTACATTTTTTATCTGTGCCTGTAGTGAAAATTTATAAGGTGCATTTGGTAGGTATAAGTATGTTATATACATATACAAAGTTTCATCGAAATCGATCGAGGTTGTTACGAAATATAAATGATTGAAAATAGCAAAAATTGTAAGAATCCGCGATTTAAATGATTCGAAAACCCTAAATTCAAAGATTTTTACATGTTACAATGCCCATAGCTTTTTTATGCGTCAACCGATTTCAATGAAACTTTGTACATGTATATAACTTACTTATACCTACCAAATGCACCGTATAAATTTTCACTACAGGCACAGATACAAAATTTAAAAATCGTGACCTTTACTTTTTCTTTCGCAAATAAGACCAATAACAATTAAAAAAAAAATTATTTACATTTTAGCTAGTAAACTAATCCTTTTAACGTCTAAAAAAAACTCAAGCTGTTAGGTCGAATTTTGAAAAAGTTATTCGTTTTTAAAAGGTGTACGAATACTTTTCACACCGACTGTACCTAAATAGAACATTTTCTTGTGAACCACGTAAGACTGCGGCAGTGACGTAGGTAAATAGCTGTAATTGCTTGGATCATAATTATCTTACAAATATAGTGGATAATATCGAGCTAATAGCTGCACGAATGTAAGACATGCTAGATGTAAGAACAAATGTACTGAAAGATTTTCAATAAAGATCTTGTAAATTAATATCCATTATTATTTCAAACCTATTCCCTTCCATAACATTTTGCAATGTCACCTTCTCTCAAAACAAAATACATTATTCGAGTTGGTTCATTTCGTTTCTGTATAAACGCGAATAAGGTTACTTCGAGCTACTATCGTTCTGTAACTTTCCCCATTGCGAACAATGTATTAAAAAAATACGAAATGTATATAGCAAAATCAATTTTGGTTTATTACTCATGTCATTAAAGAAAGTATGTAACAATACTCTTACATACTTTAATTTATATTATGATAATATATTTTAATTTTATGTTTATATTCTCTTGTCTTTCGTTTAAACCCAAATGTTCCTATCATAAAGTGCGATCCACCATCTTTAATTCGAGCCCTCAAACGTTCGAAAATTCCAATAAGAATGCATAGTACGGATCGTGACGTCACTATTCACACTGTCTATTGGTATGTTAGTGGGACAGTTCTCGAAACGTGACGTCTCGAAGGGAATTTATGTTACTATCCTCCTTAGTAGCCTTCCCCCGCATCGGTCCCATTTCGGTGGCAATCGCTCATCGTCGGGAACTCTGTTCGGGTTCGGGTCTCTCGCCCCTCTGTACTAATTAAAAATTCGCTAGGTTAGCCACCCCACCGCCGCGCCGCGTCACGCCGTACCTGCGACCCTCGCGGATCCAAGGTTTTGGACGCAGTATCATTCGTATAATGAGAGTAAAAAAATGAACACACGTGAGTTTCTGTGAGTGATCGAGACACTCGCGTCATTTGTTATCGAGACGCAGAAAGCGTACAAGTGTAGACGCAATATGGTGACCGTTACGTGGTGAGTACCGTTGTCTTGTTTTATCCGCTGGATAGGTATCAAGATTATTTATTTGGATTCTCATTATTTTTAAAATTAATTCTGTATTTAAGTGAATTATGTATTTTTCAACGATTTATATATTTTCTGCAATCGTGTCGTTGCATTTCGCGATAATTTTCTCTTGGATCACGACAATCAATTTAATTTAAACGAATTTGTTATTTGTGTTTTATCGTGCAATAGAAATCTATTTTATTTACTTTTGATTTTACAGTGTAGTACATTGTTGAGGTTTGAATCTCGCGCTCTACGAATGCCGCGAGAAGCATGTCGCGATCGATCGATACACGATCGATTCTCCCTGCTTGCCGCGTTCGGTCGTTCTCGCGATCTTTCACTCGCGTCTAATTTCTGTCACTTGCGTGCGAACGATGGTAAAGTGTTTCTCTTTTCTACTGATTCAGATTTATTGTTTGACGGTTGATCGATTGAATTTAAATAAATTTGTTCTTCCTGTTACAGAGCCTAAGGGAAAACAATCCATCCATCCATACATCCATCAATCCATCCAAAGATATAACATCCTATTCAAGGTGGAAAGGATATAAGTAAGTATCACCACATCTTCCCAATGAAACTTAATTATTGGACATTTTTTCATCAAATTATTAATTTACCGTCGATTCATTAAAAAGCTGATCACAAATTAGTCTGTCAAAAATTAAAATAGTAGGATATCGTTGTGGCCCCTCAATCTCTCTCTCCCTCTCTCTCTTGGTATTTCATGAAATTTTTCATGTATAATATCATTCAGGTATTTGAACATTTTTTTTCTTTGCGCGTAGTTACAGAATTTATTGAATGGTTTAATTGACGGTATGTAGTCTGTCTTTGGCCACGACGTTCCCTATTCGGGGGCAACCGAAAAATTAATGAATTTATTCTTTCCGTCACAGAGCCTGAGGGAAAAGGATCTATCGATTCAATGACGATATCGATAGCAGAGATCGAGACGCAACAGGAGAGGACGTGAGTACCAATATATCGACCCAATTATTCTGTGTTATCGAACATTTTGTTTCCAAATTCATAATGAAAAATTAATAAAATCATTAATCACTTTCGATTTATTGAAAAGCTATTGATGAAACTCTTTGAATATTTAACTCACGTAACAATAGCTTCTAACATATATTTTGATCGCAATGAGAGCGTTGTTCACTGGGAATATAAATCCGCAATCCTTTCGAACTTTTTCTAAATTTTTTACGGTGTAATATAAATATATGATATAAATATATATATACAATATATTTTCTGTATGTTTCATTTGAATGTATTGTACTTTCAGGAAAATTCTGAACAAATTCTAATTGTTCCGAATTAATATTTTTAAGGCACGAAGGCAATCTCTTCGTGCCCGACCATTGGATACTGTGGAAACCCCTTCTTAATTATTGTATAAACCACTAGATTGGACCATTTCTGAAAAAATTAGTCTATTGAAATCTCTAATCGAGATTGTAGACGTTAGCTACATAATCCGAGTAAGTGTATATTTCATTTCGCCATTTGATACATGAATCCGGATATTCTAATTATGTGTTGTATCTGTTATTCAGGTATATTGAGCACTCTTCTAGAATGCAAAGTAATGGAACGAGTTGCACTGAATGCATCGTGGGATAAGTTCGAACGCGGAACGTATTTTGCGTAAGTATCCACTTTACTGTACCATGTATTGAATGAATTCACTATTCCGATTACTGGTTCGATTTAATAGACATTTTGGTTCTAATTAATTTTGATTTTGTATTCAATGTGAATGATTTATTTTCTATGAATTCGGATTTAATCTTCGATGGTCAACCGATTGAAATTAAATGCATTTGTTCTTTCTGCTACAGAGCCCTAAGGGTGTACAATAAGAGGCTGCCTACTTGGATGCCTGAAGCTATCTACCTGGATAACCAATGACGACATCGATAGCTGAGATCGAGGGCCAACGTGTCGTGCTTCCTTCAAAGGGGAGAGAATGTAAGTACATACCATGATATCTTCACAATTAAACTATATTATCGAACATTTTCATTTCAAAGTATTAATGAAAAATTGTATAGCTTACAGAAGTTGAATAAATTTTCCATATTACATTGTATTAATAAGTTTCCATCGCTTCGTTATTTTTATTTCGAGAATCACTTAAATTTACTCTTTAAATTTACTCTTCTTTTTTTTATTTCAGGACTCTAACGCAGCTTTCTCTTCTCCCAACAAGTAGTGAGTGAAAAAACAACTGTCCTTTTTATTGCTAGATTTCATTAGTAGTTGATTTTGACGAGTACAGTGACGAGTACAGTAATCTGTTTTCTAGCTAGGTGGGGTCTTTTTGTACGTCTCGTTTTTTTTATTAATATAAAAATTTCGATAATTGAATCTCCAAATTGCGAGAAGATAAAAATCTTCCGTAATTTGGAACATAATTACTAGAGTCGTTTTTTTATCATCAAGATAATCGTTCGTATTTTAAAATTATTTTGAATTACTCGGAAGCATTATAGATACCACGTACAAAAAGACGGTTCTCGATGGATAGATTCTTTAGACAAAGCAAATTAACCTATATTACTTTCACTTTCGAAACTTTGCTTTGTCGAAAGGGTTGTCCGAGGGTTTTTAAATATATCCAGAAATATTCAGAATAAATAAATTAATGAATTCAAATCTTTATTAGAAGCTTTATTAAAATCTTGCTTAATCTCTTTTTGTCGACAATAAAATATTATTACCCTTTCGAATGATTAAATATTTCATTAGTAAATTGATATTTTTTGAATTGAAAGTAGAATCATTTTGCAAGAATGCAAGAACATTAGCCCGTACAAAATCTAACGGATTCTTTTAGTAAGGATTTTCAGAATATTAACATTCCCTGTTCGTTGCTCGAATCCTCTCGCGTGCCCAGGCGCTACTCGGGAGGGTGAGAGCAACGGTCACATGGAATATTGTTTTAATCATATGTGTGGCGACTGGCATTGACCAGCGTATCGTGCACGACGCATTTTCCACTTGTGTGTGTGTGTGTGTGTGTGTTAGGCAGTGGAATTGCGTCGGCTCTTTTTAACCTACATTCAGTAGCGCATATTCCTGTTGATCTGTGACATGCTACATGGATCTCCGTGGATTGTGTTCTCAATTTACTAAAAACAATATTTAGAATTACGCGTAGTTTCATTCAGTGTACAATACAGATGTTATTTCAATTTATCCCACAATGACCGCAACCATTGCCAGTCGATTTCAGGAAAACTGGTACGTACCTTAGAGTGTGCTTGCGTGAGATTCGAACGTTAGGGTGACGGAGGCGTCCCGGGACGACCTCCCTAGGTATTAGGCTGTTGCACCCTGGCGTCTGTGTGAGGACCGTGTAGCGACTATGTTGGAGAGCTTGTGTCTTTTGCCATTTTTTAAATATAGGGCTAGGTAGGTAGGTAGCTTTCCTTCTTGGTGTGACTGTTAACTCTAAGTAGGTAGGGGCCAGGGCTGACTACCGTTTTCTCTTTCAGGTAGGCCGCGATTCGCACGGTAGTCAGTAACTGGAAGAGCTGGAAGTTTCGTCACGGAGCTAAATCGAACGAGGCATGACATTTGATTGGGTGCTGCGTGCTCGATTCTTTCTGCTCGTGTAGCTTCTCGCGGTCGCGAACGCGAACGCGCGCGGATTAGGGCCTCGAAACGTTGCGCACCTGCTCGATCGCACCAGCGGAACGATCGGCTTCTCTCGAAACTTGTCATTCGTCTCGGAAGTTGTCGATCGTTTTCGCTGCGAGCACGTTTAGGATTTCAGTTGCTTGGCGGACCGCCGAAGAAAAAAGAAGAGGCTATATGCCGAAGAGGCCCCGACAAACTGTCGCTCAAGAGGGCAACTACAATGGCCTCGCATCTTCGGATGCGAAGTCATTTCGTTACTATCTTGTCACACTGTACTCGTCTGTAGAAATAGTAGTTGTAGAAGTAGTTAGTTGTACACATGGGCAGGCATCGCCGCCCCAGCGATCAGCCGAGATGGGCACACGTCCGCGATTTGCAGAAGCGTTGCGAAAGAAACCACGCGTGTTGCATTAGCCGATTTTGAACAGAGATCAAAGTTAGCGTTGCGGAAATACTCGCGATTCACATCAATTTCAATATAGATTGTTCATCTACCAATTTTATAAGAGTTTGAAATTTTCTTATAGTTAGTTTTCAGAAAATATAAAGTAGTATTTTGGATCCTCTGTTCGTTAAATTAGTGTTGCGCAGCAAAAGAATCGCGTTGCGTTCGAGTCTTTCGACATTTCAGACGCCCATGCTCCAGCTGCAACGAACCACTGCAAAAGTGGTCGCAGTCGAAACTTTTTATTTTTTATTTACTTTTATTTTAAATTAGGGTTGCATTTATGGAAATTGAAATTGAAGTAGAGAATGTCTAGGGCGAGATTAGCGGAGGTTCGGCACCTACTCTTCAAGTAGGGGACCTGGCAGCACGTGACCGCGTGATACCATCTCTGTGTAAAAAAGCCAGCGTTACTAGACCAGTCTATACTCAAAGCGGCCAGCTCGTGGAGTGTATACTCGCGAGTTGAACTAACGTTTTGAGCGGAGGGGTGCATCTGTCCTGGCGTTACGACGTCCAGGCAGGTGGATGGTGTCATTGCGTTTGGATCCGGGGTGGATTCTATGGGCTTGGAAACCCAGTTGCTAGCTATCTCGCTTTGCCTCTACTTCATTTCGGTTAAAGATCCGAGAAAATTACAGCGGGTTGTGAATTAGCGTTGCGACAATAGAATTTGTTTAGCTACCGTTTTTGACAATGTCAAAGAAAGATAGTGGAGGAACCGGTCCTTTCCACCGGTAGACTTTGCCATTCTTAATGGATGCCGTGAATGAATCAATAGACCGCGAAACACCATATCTGTGCGAGGAATTAGCGTTGGGAGAATTTGTTGTCGCGATTGTCTTAGTGTCGCGATTGCCTTAGTGTCGCGAAAAATACGAACGCGTTGTGTTACGGCGGGATTAAAGTGGATGCGATACCTGAACGATCGTGGCTACACGCATATTGGAAAACGCACCTAAAAGATGAGATTAAATGTCGCGACCTCGTATTAGAGTAGAGGACTGACATTGCAGAGTCAGTCGCGCACGGAGCATACGACCATTAAATTCCGGAGATACTTTATTGATATCCATATGTATCTGGATATTACTTCAGAGTTTTTGATACCGTCAAAACGTGGAGCATACGCCCACCGGACCACTACGTAGAGAAGAAACGTATTGGTACGTTCTGAGGCCAGGTTGCCGTAAGCAGTTCGCGCAAAATCACAGTGCACGTTACTACGTTCAGTTCCTCGCGGTGTGCCATAACACACGACTCCGTTTGCCGTTCCAGCAATGGAACAAGTGTTTCCGCTGTCGTACGAAAGTACCGTACGCAAAAAGAAGACGTATTAAGTTACGTCACCTGTGGCGGTATGCACGACAATGCCATGGTAACCATTAGCATCTAATGCGATCCATGGTGTGGGTGCGTGACTTACGATGGCGGAAATCGTATCTTCATCTGAACGTAGCGACGTGTGCCTTGGCCATTGGTGGTGTGCGAGCGCTAAATGCAGGGAACGTACCACTGCGTTTCACCAGCATGTATTTTTTTTGGACTAACCCCCCACAACGTAATGGTTCAATCGCGTTAGTAAACATACGCGATGTGTATACAGCGTATCGAACGCCTCGTCGGCCCGTAAGGTAAAAGACGAGGTATCTTTACGTTAAAAGTGCAGTAGCTTTGTCGACGGAATTTAATCTTTATCGCGCCCTGCAAAACTGGTTTTTGCAATGTCCGAATCTGTAATAATATTCGAGGTCGTGATGTATGGTATAGTCTTCTTTTCGTGTGTGTACGGTGAGAATTCGAAGTATCGAATCGATTTAATGTGGAAGTTTCCTGATATACGAGTGGTAGAAAATCCCGCCTCTTAGAGTTGCGACAAATGACGTGCCCACTGCACCCTGACATGACTGCCCTTGAGTACTAGCAGCCGGGGCAGCTGCCCCTGAATAGTCGCAGCCATTGCTTCTCCCTTAGAATTGCGTAAAAAGAAATTAAGGTGCACGGGAGTTTTCTATATCGTATTTAATAAATTAGCATCGCTACAAATAATGTACTGCTCGCGTTTGTTTCGCGATATTTATTATTTATTATTTGTAGATTAGCGTTGCTAGAGAATGATCGGCTTGGCTTCCCTCCATAAATTCAAATGGCTGCTATCGCGTTTCCATTTAGAGTTGCGAAAAAAGAAACGAAAGTCAGGTACAAAAGATCGATTTTTGGAAAAATTATGTTTAAAAACAAGTGAAGGAAATAATGCTCGTTTATGAAATATTGTTATATTAAAAATTGAAGTATCTTATATGAAATTTGAAGTATTACGTACAACCCAGATAGCACGGCTGGCCGCCTAGCCCAGCGTGCCGAGCCCCTGACCTGCAGATTACAGGCCGAACCCCGCTTCGAGCGGCTATAGGCCCGTCGGCTCGATTTCGGCTCGGCCACTGCAAGAGCCGAGTCCAGGCCTGTGACCTGCAGAAACTCGAGCCCAGGGCCGGCCGGCCGGGCCGAGATTTGAGAGGGCAGCACAGTTACACGAATGTGGCCAATGCCGGTATACAGAATACGGGGCGGGTCGCATCAATGTGGTAGATGTTAAAGTAAATTTCTATTCTGCAAATGCGTAGCAGTCCCCCGTTTTATATAACGTTACATTTTGTTTATTGTTAACCCCTCGCCGTGCAATTTTCTTTACAGTTACACTATGATTAAAACGTCTTTATGAAAGAAAAGAAAAAAAGTGTCGTAGACGTGAAAAGAAAATTTATATTTTTTGTACGGCTATATTTATTTTAATGCTTGAACATGGATTACAAACGAATTAAATTTTATTATTTCATCTAAAAAGAAACGCGTAACATATTCATATTATTGTTAGACTTTGTTAAAATCAACATCGCGATTGAAAATGCAACAATTTTGAATTTCATCTACTCAATTTTAGTTAGCAAAATTAATATTTTGTTATGCCGCAGGGGGTTGGTGAAGGGATAATATACTATATATTTTTACACAGAATTTAAAATTTTCTAATATTGTATATGACGGCAATCGCCAAATTAATGCAACCGTGCTGCCCTCTTACGGGGTAGACTTCTTTTTCCAGGATTGCAAGTGTGCGGGATTCGGGGTCTTATTCCTCGATAATACAAAAATGGGATTTTTCAGTAGTCAATAACGCTAAGTAAAAGATCAATCTAAGCCGCAGTCGCCCTCGAAAGTCCTATTTTTACGTTTACGAGTCGTAATTTGCATCATTCGGAAGCATACAACTGCGCATGTAGCTATTTTCATAACATATATGCTGCCGAATAATGCAAATTACGCCTCGTATACGAAAAAATAAGACTTTTGAGGGCGATTGCGGCTTAGATTGATCTTTTATCTAGCGTTATTGGCTATTGAAAAAACCCGTGTTCGTATTATCAAGAAATGAGAACGCGAATCCCGTACCCTTGCAATCCTGCAAATGGGCAGCATACCGGCCCGGCCGGCGGCCCTGGGCTCGAACTTCTGCAGGTCACAGGCCTGGACTCGGCTCTTGCAGTGGCCGAGTCGAAAGCGAGCCGGCGTGTTGACTGGGAATATTTCTTGGAATTTTTTGTCCTTGATATTAGTTTTGCTTTTAATATTTTAAAAATCAACGCCAAAATATTGTCTGAAATATTTGAATACGTTCGTCGGAGAATGTAACATTTCATGATAACCGATATGGTTCCGTGATGATTCACCTTATCACCGACAAGAATCTCCTCATTGGGCTTCTACACCGACGACATACCGTCGGTGACTTTCTGTTTCTTACTCCGGCGACAATATATTCTAGAGGGCGTAAGAGAATGGCAAAATTTGTTTGACGACGCGATGTCCCTTAAAGGTGGGATTTCCTAGGTGCGTTTTGCGATATCAGCGCCTCTTATACTCCATTCGTCATACTTCATCAGAACGCGAGCGGCTGCGTTGCTACGATGCGATTTGGTATATCTTTCCTTGTTTTTCACTTTAGAAGAAAGAGGCAAGAGCATCGACCAAACTCAAACACGTGCATCGATCGATTTTCTGTAGCTGTTCGACGCACACGTTTGGGTTTGTTTCTTCGCTTCGAGATCTCTAAATGTTGCACCAGATGCAGACGCACGTGATTTTTGACCTACGATTCCACATTTGGTATACTTTTGCACTACAAAATTACATGTCCATGCTAATTCATAAATTATTTTTAAAAAATAGTCTTTCACGATGATGATTCAAAAAACAAAAATGTTTCTATGCTTAACAATAACCATAATTGAAATTTTTTTGTAAAGGTAGTTTTAGTAAAATTCATTTTCATCGGTTTTTTAGTTCAGCCATTATAATTTCATGTAAAAAATGTTGACAATTTCTTTTACACGTTTGTAAAACCAACAATTTTTAAGATTTCGAAAAATTATATATGTCATTACACATTATAACATATTTTAATTTAAACAAAATCCGAAACAGTTGTCCGAAAAGTACGCAGTGGTTCGAAAAACGTCTGGCTCTGCGTCTCGACTGCTTCGGAAGCAGTGGGTCAAAAATCGCGTGCGTCTGCATCTGGTGCAACATTCAGAGATCTCGAAGCGAAGAAACAAACCCAAACGTGTGCGTCGAACAGCTACAGAAAATCGATCGATGCACGTGTTTGAGTTTGGTCGATGCTCTTGCCTCTTTCTTCTAAAGTGAAAAACAAGGAAAGATATACCAAATCGCATCGTAGCAACGCAAACTTGTGCGTCCAAGGGAGTTACGACGAATGGAGTATGGATCGCAAAACGCGGCGTCAAAACGCACCTAGGAAATCCCACCTTTAGGCTGGCAGACAGTATCTCGTCGGTGGCACTAGGAACTCTGAAGTAACTTCAGTTGGTACTATAACCAGCAAACGATAAATTATATCTGGTCGGTAACTATGTTTTGGTCGCAGCTTCGTCGATATTAAAGAAACAGCCGTTTGTTATTCAGGCTATTATACATAGAAGAAAGTAGTCTGATTTGGGATATCAACTAACAATAAGACGAACCGCCATGTACCACGCATAAGAAAAATTTCTCTAATGTTGTTAATGGTATCGATAGACAATAATTTTTGATTTGTGTCTAATATCGCTGTCTCTTGCAGCAAAAAATTACAGGAATGTCTCGATACATGTATTCGAAAGGGATGTGCATGATATTTGCGAAAAAATATATAATGTTTTTAACGTGAAAAAAATATTCCAATGAAAAGAAAGATTTAAACAGATAAACTTTGAACAGATAAAATTAATGGAAAGAAAGATTTTGAGAATTGATGTAAATTTTGAACAGATAAAATTAATGAAAAGTAAGATTTTGAGAATTGATGTAAATTTTGAACGGATAAATTTAATAAAAAGAAATATTTTGAGAATTGATGTAAATTTTGAATAGATCAAATTAATCTGAAGAAAGATTTTGAGAATTGATGTAAATTTTGAATAGATAAAACTAATGAAAAGAAAGATTTTGAGAATTGATGTAAATTTTGAACAGATGAAAATTAGCTTAA